>WFKR01000001.1:8648436-13552186 GCA_025331145.1 Rosa persica | reverse complement strand
TATGACCACTGCATTTCATCCACAGACTGATGGGCAGACAGAGAGGGTGAACCAGGTGATGGAGGATATGCTTAGGGCATGTGTTTTGGACTTCAAGGGAAGTTGGGCGGATCATCTGCCCTTGGTAGAGTTTGCCTACAACAACAGCTATCACTCTAGTATTGGCATGGCCCCATATGAGGCACTTTATGGTAGGCCATGTAGGACTCCTATCTGTTGGGCGGATGTTGGAGAGAAACAGCTCTTGGGTCCTGCGCTTGTTCGGGAGACTACAGAGAAGGTTACTACCATCCGAGACAGGATCCGTACTGCACAGAGTAGACAGAAGAGTTATGCCGACCTTACAAGGAGACCGTTGGACTTTGAGGTGGGTGATTACGTATTCTTGAAAGTCTCACCTATGAAAGGTGTGGTGAGATTTGGCAGGAAGGGGAAATTGGCACCGAGATACTTTGGACCCTTTGAGATTTTGGAAAGGGTCGGAGAATTGGCATATCGGCTTGCTTTACCTATTAGCATGGCCGGTGTACACAATGTTTTCCATGTGTCCATGCTTAGGAGGTACATTCGAGATGAGTCTCATGTGACTGATCACAGTACGATCGAGGTGAGTCCGGATGTGACCTTCGTTGTTGAACCTGTTCGTATCTTGGATAGGTCCACGAAGAGGCTTCGTAGGAAGGAAGTTGAGTTGGTTAAGGTGTTGTGGAGTCATCATGATGAGGCTGATGCGTCATGGGAGCTAGAGTCTGACATAAGGGCTAAGTACCCACTACTGTTTGTTGATGAGTTTGCTTGAATTTCGGGACGAAATTCCTTTAAGGAGGGTAGACTGTGAAGACCCGAAATTTCAGTTAAATATTTCGTAATTCAATATTTCTCAAATTATATGAATTATGAGTTGTGAGTGTGATTCGAATGTCGTTATTTGAGAAATTGGTTTCGAATGATTTTAGTATCGAAATTTAACGTTATGTAGGGTTATTAAAATTGACATATTTTTACGTAAGGAATTTGAGGAAACTTTTTTCATGAAAGTCGTAGAGCTCGTCGATACGAGTTCGTGCATATGCGGAACACAAGAATCGGAGTTTGTAGGAAGAAGTTATGACATTTAGAAATTTTTGATTTTGTATATATATAGGTTAACATTTTTGGAAAAATCTAAAAATCAGAAAACCTAGATTTTTTTTCTCTCTCTCTCTCTCTCACGCGGCACCGATCCGAAGGCAAAAAAACAGAGCCAAACTTCTCCAGTCGAGTTCTTGCTCCTCTAGCCACCGTTTGACGCCAAACCACCTCCCACGGCTTCGCCTTGACCTTGCGCAGCTGCCAGAGGCAGCCTTGCGCCGTGGCACGGCTTGTAGCGGCGGCGGAAAGCTGGTTTTCCATTTTCGGCTGTTTTGAGTGCGAAGCAAATATCTCGAGTTCTAGACCACCAAATTACGAGTTCTTTATCTCGTTGAACTCGTATGGAGGAGTAGAACACGCAGTAAAAAGGACAGCACCAGAAGTGGAGGTTTTCACGCTCGTCGGAGCGCATATCGGTTTCTGCAGTTTTTCCGGCCAAACCGGACTGTTTTTGGTAAGTTTCGGCCACTTCCACTCATTTTCTCACTTTGTGTTAGTTATGAAAGTTGCTCAAAATGATGAAACGAAGGGGATGAGCTTGGCCCCGACACCTCCGACGGTGGCTCTGCCCTAAACTCCGGCGGCCCTTTCCGGTCACCTCCGGGGGTATCATGTGCAGTTTCTGCTCATTTTTAGATTCTACATGTCGATACGATCATTTTGATATATAGCATGCGAATTTTGGATATCGTATGAATTAGTTATGAATTTTACGATTTCGATTGATTTCGATCGCTCAATTTGTGATTTATGATGTTTGGACCGTCCTATAGAATTCTAGTTTTGATATAATGATCGTAGGACTTTCCCGGTGACCTTGTGTGGTCACGGGTGAAGATCCGACCGTGGGATCTTCATATAAGTGTGTTTTTGGAAATTATACGCTAAGTTAATTATCGTTTTGATTAGGTATTTGACGGATTTGTTAGCGGACGATTGTGAATCGTATTTTGGGCTGTAAGAAGACGCAGCGGGAGTTTAGAGGTGAGTAAATCTCACTTGGTTCATTTACGAACCGAATTTCCTTAATTGCTCAATTTATTGTTAAGTGTGAGAAAATGGTTTTTAAGAAATGTGTTTTAAAGTATATTAAAAATGAATTTCTTGATTTTGTATCATGTGAACTATAGTTGGTATTAGTGATCATTCCTGTGTGGATGGTTACGTATATATATATTTACGTGATTATATATTGAATGGTGTGACATTGAGGTGTGGAATTGTGTTAATATGTTGTTGATAATGTTGATAATATGATTTTAATTATGTTGTTAATATTTGATAAATGTTGGTGATAAACATGTTGATTTTGTGAGTTGAATAGAAGGTAGAGAAACGTAGGATTCCGAGGATCGAATGGTCCAAAGATCTTTGGTTAATGATAACCGGAGTGTATGTGTTATGAGGACAGGGAGGTCCAAAGTTCGACCGTTAAATAATAACGGGGATATATTGTTCTGAGGACATGAAATGGTCCAAAGTTCGCGGGTTACTGAGTAACCTGGAGGTGCCGTTACTTGACCCTGGGCCAAGGTGTCAGAGGTAACGAGGCAGTTAGAGCTCTAACGTGGGTGCCAAAGTGGCGATAGTTGTGATTAGGTGCCAAAGTGGCGAGAGTTGTGATTTGGTGATTGTGGAAATGTGTTCCATGTTGTTTCATGTGTGTTGGATTAATGTTGCTTGTGGTTGTTGAGATTGTTGGATGTTTACTTGAGATAAATGAGTTGTGGTCTAATAAATCAACCGTTCATTCTTATTTACTCACACGAGCTTTCAGAAAGCTTACCGGGTTTTGTGTTGTTGCAATCCCGGTACACTATTCAAATGGTGTAGCGGATAATCCTGCAGGTCAGGATAATCAGGGTGGTGAGCGAGCTGCGTAGGACAGCAGGGTTGAGACCAGCACTTGGTCTATTTTGGTGTGTTTTTGTAGACTCTTGTGAGCAGAACATTTTATTTATGTTAGTATTGTAATAATTGACTCGAGAGATAGTTTGCTACGAGGTTTGTGTTATAGTTTATGAGATATTGGTTTTGAGAAAAAAAATTTAGGACGTGATTTGTTTAGTTGTATTCATGTTTCGGGTTTGAATTTATTATTCGAAATTCGGGGCGTGACAAAAAATATGGTGGGAATCCAAAATTTTCTGCTATATATGGCATCAGTTTATGTGGTGTTTATATCAATTGCGGAAATCAAGACACATTATATTGATTTGGGCCAATATATGGCGGGAAAAAATAAAAGATCCATTCCATAAATATTCAATAAATATATTCCTACATCATGGGCTTCATTTACCTGTCCATTTGGAGTTCTCGACATATTTATGAAATTAAATCGTGATTTTAGGAGAATCTTTACAAAATTAAATCAAGATTTTGAGAGAATTTCTACGAATTCGAAGTTCTACAAACTAGCTCCATTAAGGCAAAGCATTGCAACGAGCTAAAATGGAAAAGCCGTTAAATGAAGGCGACAAAAAAAAAAGTTCAAACTTCAAGTCACACCTCCAACACGTGACGACATGTCTACGGCACACCTCGAAGTGAGGGCATTTGTGGACACCGAAAATTTAATGAAAATAAAATTCATTAAATTATTCAGCCAACACTTAAAATTATGACCAAACAAATTTAGTCAGCATATGAGTCCCACAAAATGTGCACGTGGCGGCATACGAAAGGCCCGACGACAATAAATAAATTTGTTCCGATTTAATCAGCTGATATTAAAGCAGATCAATCAAATTAGATCAATTGATTCCAAGTCAAATCATGTATTAAATTTCATCTGCTGATTAGATATCAATTTATTTAAATTGATAATCAAGATGAAAATCAGTCATCAAATTAATTAGCTAATTCCTTAATAGTTGTGATTAAATCGATTAATTAAAACTGATTCATTTGATTATGCTATTAATGAAATACAATTAAAATCAGCCATCAAATTAATTGGCTAATTCCTTAATAGTTGTGATTAAATCAATTAATTAAGGCTGATTGATTTGATTATGCAATTAAGGAAAATGCAATTAATTATGCGTCATCAAGACCTTCCAAATTAAGAGAGGCGCTGACACTATAAATACCCCTTCTCAAATCAAAAGAACGACTTCAGCCAAAAAAGAGAAGAAAACACTCTCAAATTTCAGAAGCCTCCCAAGTTCGTGAAGAACCATCAAGCTATGAAATAGCCGGATTCCTCACCAACCTCAAGCCAAAACGTTTGTCACGTGACGACAACCGTGACCACCATCCAATTCAAGATCAAGCGGTAAGCCCTTGAGTGAAATCATCTTCGGAGATAGAATCAGAGGAATACCAAAGATTGTAACCGTATTTAAATTCTTAATAAAATTATTATTTTTGTACACGTATCTGCATTCTATTTGTTTTCAGATGTTCGTGTTTACAGGGACATGTGTTTCATATTATATTGTAAGTTGGATTAATATGATTTTATCACTTAGTGATTTATTGGGAGTTGATAGGTGATCATCTACTTTAGTCGAAGTTTATGGGTGATCATCGACTTTAGTGTGAGTTGTTTAACTTCTTTATCTATTTTCCGTGACATTCTGATTGTTTAATTTTAAATATAATCTCCTAAACTAAGTTATATGCAGGATTTGCTAGGATTTGAATTATGAGAATTTAGTGATCTCCTGAACAAAAATTTTTATGCAGGGATTACTAATTTTTACCTAGTGTGATTGTATGTTTGGTTGGGTTTGTGGAGTTAAATGTTGTTGCTTGAATTATATCACGAACTGAGAAATTATAAGCATGCGTGACGTGAGTCATTTTATTTGAGTTTACTCATACGAGCTTAAAAAGCTTACCGGGTTTATTGTTTCAACTCGGTGCACTATTCTATGGTGTAGGGTTATTGTTCAAGTTAGAATATCGATTAATCGTCATTGAAGCTAAGATATACTTTCTGTAGCTTGGACATAGAAGTGTATTGATTTTAGTCTTCCGCTATGTAAAGAGTTGATGAGCGTGTTTACTTACTGAATTGTAAACTCTTTGTATTATGTGACTCTAAAGAACGAATCAGTATTGACATTGTGAGCTCGATTTGTTTAGTTGCTTGATTTAATTGAAAAATTTTGCTAAGTGTCTTCCTGTGATTGTTGAGTTTTCACGTTTCGAATTTGAATTCCTTTTTATTCAAAATTTGGGGCGTGACATTGATCCAGTCTCTTGCTGAGTCAAGTTGGTGACCCAGGCCTCTACCGTGGCCCAAAGTGAGGAAAGGAGGAGAGACGCGCCTGCTTCTTCTGTGACCTGCAGTCGCTTGTCATCTAGTGGAGAAAAATTCTGCAGGCGCTTGGAAGGCCTGACTTTGTCGACTAGTTGCAAGTGGGTTGCTGACGTGGCGAGTAGCCATTGGGCTACTTTGAAATTTAAAGGCAACAGTCCACAAATCTGGACCATTAGTTTTGATTGTTAAAGGTATCTGATGGTGAATAATTAAGGAGCTATATACCAGGTTTAGGAATAGGAAGGTTAAACAAAATTAAAATTATTATCGGCTAGATTACAACTGTAAGAGAAAAAATATATACAAAATTTTCTATAAATACGTCACCTTCTATTTTACCTCTCACACTGAAAAAATCATCTTTCTTTACTTCCTCAAAATTTTTTGTTCCTCCTCCTCATAGCTTTCATCTTCCGAAATATTTTTATTGCAATATGAGCGTACAAGCCAATACGAACATACAACCTGTAGCAGATCTAAGTATTGATGAGACGAGATGGCAGCATATGGAAGACATTCAATTGTGCTAGTCTTGGAGATATGTTAGCCAAAATTTGACAAAGGGTAGGGATTGAAGAAAAGATGATCTATGGATAGACATTCACAAACACTATGCCGAAAATTTGAATGGATATGTCCAATCAATGCAAGTTTTTCAAAGGAGGTGGAAAAATTTTGAAAGTGGAACTTTATGCTTAGCATTGTTCGTTAAGGCAAGCAAAAAATTGGTACAAGAGTGGTGCAAATATGATTGATGAGGTATGAATTTGTAGTGTAACACGAATATTAATTTTTATGATCTTTTTAGTTTATATTAAAATTTAATTACTTGATACATTTTACTTTAAATTATTAGTTGATATATTTTGTTGATAATTATACTTTAAATTATTAGTTGATAATTATACTTCAAATAAGTAGTTGATAATCATACTTTATACTTAAAATTATTAGTTGATACATTATACTCACCTTATACTCAAAGTTACTAGGTGATGTATTAAAATTTAATTAGTTGATACATTGTACCTCATTTATATTTATATTAATGGAAATTGTTTTAAAAAAAAAATAACATAGCAATGTCAAGCACAAGATTTGTTGAGAATTGCAATGACCAAAGCGAAAGGAAGGCAAAAAAGAGGTGATTTCAATAGTTTAGAATGTTACGAGATTGTGTTAGGCTTTCAATAATTTAGTGACATTCCAAGCCATACCTCTTCGACTGGAGGAACCTCAAGGGGAGGAAGTGAACGAATGCACACCCAACCATCCATTCATAATTCTCATGTCAACTTGGTCATAGATATAGATGAGGTAAATGCCGATGTAACTCCCAATCCTTCGGTGAGGCCTTAAGGAAAGAAGGCTGCCAAAGAAGCTATCTAGAAAGGAAAGAAGGCATCTAATGATTCCATCCTCTAACATCCGTTGTGGAGACTATAACAATCAACCAAACATCAATGCTATTAACCAAGGAGAAACGTGATGAGAAATATGTTCGACATCTCCATGACCAACAACAACGAGATTATATACACTTGCAGAGGGAAGAGCGAATTATGGAGATGAACACAAGTAAGATGATGCCAACCAAAAAGAAATATTGGCAAAGAAAGCAAAAAAAAGATAGTTGGGAAAGAAGATGAAGATGCAACCGGTGGATCAAAGATTCCCATAACCACCATTCACTGATGGATATTATCCACAAGCACCTTTTACCGGTGTATTCCCACAACCACCATTTACCAGTGGAGTTTATTCACCACCTTTCTCTTCGGGTGAATCCACCAAACCCAACCTTAATGATGATCCCTCAAACACAAATTGGATTTCTATTGAAGATGAGGATGAGGAAAATTAGAGAGTTATATATTTTAAATAATTGTATTGTTTTTATTCCAATGCTTGGTTTTTCACTTATGTAATATAAATGCCATGATATGAAAATTTATTTGAATATGTGGGTACATTGAAAGGAAGTTACACTTACAAATGAAAAGCACACAAACATAATGAAAAACACACCAACAGACAGTAGCCAATTATTCAAATAGCAGATCTAGATACGCCTGTTGGTTTTAACTTCCCAACAGTGCTAAATGAGATCTTCCTGAAGGTTTGAGTTAGTGTACTGAGATCTAATTTGTTGGTATCGATCCATGAATCTGTTCATATTATGATTATCTCTACCAACATGATCAAAGTTATTACCGATGGGTCCTTCCCATACCTCAGCAATCTTAGGCCTCATATTGTTCTCCTCTTCTTCATCGAAGTCCAACTCATAATCATTATCTTTAGGTCGTTAATCCTCGACAATGTTGTTGTATAATATAATACAAGTCAACATGATGTATCGAAGGTCTTCTTTATCCCACCCACGAGTAGCTCCTCTAACAATACCAAAGCGTGACTGTAATATACCAAAACATCTTTCCACATCCTTCCTATTCCCTTCTTGAGCCTTTGGAAACTCGATTTCCTTAGGGTGTGTAGGATTTCGAACAGTTTTCAAGAAAGTTGTCCATCGAGGATAAATACCTTCAGCGAGATAGTAGCCTAAATTGTGAATTCTGTTATTGACTTAGAATTAGATCTGAGGTGCTCTACCGGCGGTAAGCTCGTCAAACAACTGGGATTTTGCCAGGACGTTGAGGTCATTGCATGCCCTGGGCATTCCAAAGAATGCATGCCAAATCCAGGTGTCGTATGATGCAATTGCTTCTAGGTCAATAGTGGGGATATGTTTTCGACCACTATTTTCTGCAGCCCAACTAGTAGGGGAATTCTTCCATTGTTAATGCATACAGTCGATGCTACCAATTATTCCTGAAAAATCTCTTCTCTCAGTTTTGGCAAGACGTCATCTGAGGCTGACGGCATTAGGAGCGCGAAGGTATTCTACTGAGTACAGATTAACAACTCCTCTTGTAAATAGCTGAAGAGCTATGATAGAGGTGGATTTCACCATCCGACAACTCTCTGTTCCAGTATCGTAAGCAGGCATTCGCAAGGAAGATATCATCTTCTGCTCCAGAAGTAGTCCGACTTTTTTAGTAACATCTGATTTTTGAACAAAGTATCAATCATACTGGCAAAGGTCAGTAGATATATGCTGGAAGACATCAAGGCTCATCTTATAACGTATTTAGAACTCCCAATTTTTGAACATTGGCCGTTCGACAAAGTAGTCAGCCATCAAATTTTTGCCCCTTTTTTCTCTAAGTCTCTCCTCGTTTAGTGTACGACCTGGATGAGAACCGCGCCTTCGAGTTTGGTTTGCAGATTCTTCTGCAACTTTTGCGATCACAATGGCATTGGTGGCCATCATCTCTTCATCATCTTTATCCCTAGTCCATCGAATTTTATCCCACAACCTATTCATTGAAATGAGGGAAATTGAAGAAATGTATAATGCTAGAGAGAGAAAAAAAGGTGAAGGTTTGTTAAGCTCAGATTGTGTGCGTATGGAGTAAAAACATGGGGTTTATTTATTGATATTTTTCATGCAGATTATGATAACTTGATAAGGACACGTGTCAGCATTTCGTTCTTCGTAATCTTATCAAAAAATTTAGATAAGATTATATTCACAATAATCGTCAGATTGAATAGTGTGCAAGTGATCTTGTTCGTCTAAACTTGTCGGTGTGTTTTTCACTCTTTTCAAAAATTGTCGGTGGTGTACATGTGATAAAAGTGTCGATGGAGTGTTAAAAAAAACATGTCAGATATAATTTGTCTACCCCAAAATAATATCTTTGGTTGCATTTCCAAAATGTCATCAATACTATTTATTTATTTACATCACACATTTCTCATTTACAAAAAATAATAATAATAAAATATTCAATAAACAGTAACCGACCGGTGACCCTGACCCAACGGATGGAAACATATGTCAAGTGGCAGTGAACAGTTTCCTGACCTAGTGACCTGGTGACCTAATGGGTGAATTTGCTCTAAAACACATACATTAATGCTATATGTCTTCTATCTTGTTCTTTGGTGTGAAAGTGTTTGCTTAAGAGTTGCAGATGTATAAAATAGATGTATAGATATTTAAGAGTTGCAAGAAAAAAAATCTAATGGATTCTTATTTGCAATGAAGTTGGAAGATTCTAAGATAGATGTGTAGATGTTTGAAGGAAACTAATGATTTCTAATGGAAGATTCTAAGATATATATTTATATACAGATGTTTGATAGAGAGAGAAAAGAAAAAGAAAATAATATTTTAACACTGGAGCATTTCAGGAAGTAAAAAGATAGTGGAAATGAAATAATACTAAAAAATTGAAAGAGGGTGTAGATTTTAATTATAGAAAATTACATATAAGTTTCATTTTGGAACTTATATTAGTCATAAAGCCACTTTAAGGCTCAAAAGCATCAATTACTTTTTTATTACACCAATTTTTCCCTCAACTCTCTTTCTCTCTCTCTCCCTCCCTCCCTCCTCCCCCCACCCTGACGTTGTCGATCTAGAATGTTGAACTCGACAATCTCAAGGCGCAAGCTACCGTCTTGTAAGTCGCCGATGACTTCTTACTCTCGTCGGCCTCCAAATAAAGCCGAGCGAGGGAAGCGTTGGTTGTCCAACGTCGTTGATCCGACTTATCGGCTCATTTCCAATGGCACCGCTCATCTTTTTACTGGTTTTTTCTCGTTGGTGAATTTCTTCGATGCTCTATCGGCGTCTAATGTCCAGCCATCACAATCAGTCCCTATTCTCTCTATGTTAGGTTTTGAGTTGAAATTTTTGGGGTTGGATTCAATTAGGGCATTGGATTCATGTATATTCATTAATCGATGGGAGCATTGGTTGATTGACATTTGTGTGTGAAGTTTTATAAATTACCGTTTATAAAATTTTGACTATAAGCTTCGCTTGTGCTTGCTTGGTTTCGCATACTACTACATGCTATTAAGCCTGAAAAGAATGCCTTTACATAAAATTTCTGTAGTGTATAATCATTATCTCTAAGTTTAATTATGGAGTCTAGTTGCTTCAATATAAATTTTCAAGCATTGTTCTTTAGTGGAGACGTAATAACAAACAAGATGCCAGGTCTGACAAATATATTGTCTCGGCTTTCAAAACAATGCCTTGGTGCTTCATTGTTTATCTATCGAATAAATAAATAATTGCATCATTTGTGTGTATCAGTGTGTATAAATGATTGCATCCTTTGAAGTCTATTGATGAAGGAATTGTGTCCTAAAACAAACATTTTGATATAATTATTATTGTAATTATTATTAATCAAAAAGGTAAGTTTATCATTCATTGCTTATATTTAATATTTGATTGAACAAGGTCCAAGAAATATGAGTTAAAGAGAAAGCAATCTAAAGAGTTAGATGTGTGAGACATTTACTCTGTCACACTCTTATCCTAAAAGGTTCCTAGTCATAAGATTATCACGTGGACATTGATAATCCGGAAAGACTAGCACATATTATATATGCTCAATATGAGGGATGATATATCTCTTGTCATTTGTGTAAAGACACTAATACAAGTATGTGTGGGTGCTCTTAACTTAAAAAGTACACTGAACACGATCATTAGAGTCCTTGTATGGAGTCTTAGTTACATGTCAAACTTGAACTCTAAATTGCAATAATAAAAATTAGTCCTTTGACCTTAGACACCATAGTTGTCTTATGAGTGAATGGATTATCTCTTGATGATGCAATAATATCGTGTCTCTTAATGAATATAATAGATGCATTCATTGGTATAATCAATTCGGTCATGGAGACATGTGAGTGTACAATAAGGAATATCTATCCTTTAAGTAAATAAGGTGTATGTTCAAAGATGTGATTCAATGGGTTTTTGGCCAAAACATTGAATGAGATTAAAAATGAGTTTCTAATCACATTCTAAGAATCACATAAGAATGAAAATCATATTATGGGATTGACATATTAATTTCATACCCCGATAATGTCATTCTATATTAGCTAGGATCGTATTGTATTATAATTCCAATTGAATAGGTTCTTTGTCATTCTATATTAGCTAGGGTAGTCATGATATGTTGTAAGACGTCACTCACGACTTGTGAAGTCCCCGAGAGTTAATAAACATTTATAATCCTAATAACAATGGAGAATAAAAAATGGAGTTTTTGATTCATAAACAAAATAGAATGGTTTCTATAAACTTCACTGCCTTGTTAATTAGAACCTAAGAGATTGCACACCATATAAGTGGATCCTTGAGATTGTATATGAAGAAGATTAAACAAGAGTTGGTTATGATCAAATAATTAATTAGATTTATTATTTGAACATAATTAGGAGTTTCGGGTAAAACCGAACCTATTGAGCCTAAAAGATTTTTGGGTTTTTTTTGTGTGGACTTGGGCTTCACTAAATGAGATTTAAATGAAAGCCCAAGACAAATTTTTAGTGCCCTATAGAATGTATAGACTAGCCAATATATTGGCTTTATGAAAGTCAATATTTTTCTTTTAGTAATTGGATTTATTTCCTATTATATAAAGTGAAAGCATGGATAAAAATGATAAGTGTGTCTCCACACTATTATTTTCAGATTTGAGAGAGAGAGAGAGAGAGAGAGTTCTCATTTGGTCCATTACAAAATTAAAGGAAAGAAGAACACTTGCATAATTTCTTCTTTTCTTTCATCTTTCTTCATCTCTTGATTCATTTAGTGAAGATCCTTAAAGGCCATATCCTTTTGTGGCTTTACTTGTTACATCAAGGAGAAGATCACAAGCACAAGGAATACAAGAAGGAGTTCTTAATTCAAAGTGCTTCAAGGTGGAGGAAACACACACAAAGAGAGATCAAGTAGAGGATCTTTGGTGATTTACTTGGATCGGATTAAGATCACGTTCCAAGAGTGAGTGGAACATAAACTACCTCTTTGTTCTTCCTTACTATGCATGCTATATTTATATACATATCACAAAAAGCTAAGATCATGGGTTAAATGAATGAATTTTATGTTTAGTTTGTAGTTTAATTGTTAAACTAATTCCGCACTAATTAAAAAGTTTGAAATCCATCCATTCCTTCAATTGATTCATTTAAGAGGTCTATACGTATTTCATTAGTTTGGAATCTCTGTGCTGATTGATGAAATGTTTATTTAGAGGATGCACAGAAATGTGTAGTGAGTGTGTACAAAAGTAGGGGCCCTTCCATAATTAGTGAGCGCACAAGCAATTACACACTTATACACATTAAACAACCATTTATCATAATTAAACCAAGTAGCTCAAGAGGTTTCAGTGAGACAGCTCAAGATTTATGGTGACATTTTGAAAATCCTTCTTCTGTATGGGGCCGAACTCATATCTCTACCATTTCTTGTTGGAATTTGCGTTACACTATCAACATGTATAATAAGCTGGTTTTGTGCAATCAATATCTATGTCAGTAGTTTTTTATTACTGATCCAATAGTTTTTTATACTGATCCAGTAGCTTTGTACATGTGTTACAATGACTTTATATACCTATGTCAGTAGCTCCTTTTCCTGGTCTAGTAGCTTTGTACATGTTTTATTGTAGTTTTCTATACTTGGGCCAATAACTTTTTTATTATTGGTTCAGTAGCTTTGTGTTATAGTAGATTTTTATACCTATGAAAGTAGCTTTTTAGATAGCTTATTTTTCATTATCTAGTTGATAAAGAGAGCCATGTATGTTTGCAGCACAACAATAAATTGTTGTTTTTAGTTTTCATTTCAAATACTAATATTTTGTTGTATCTCTGTTATTGCAGAATTCTTTTGCATATGCAGTAGTCAATTTCGAAAATCATGTGAATTTGGATATTGAAGCCTCCATTGACCAAGAGATTATTTGGCCAACCAAGAAATGTTGAACGTGGTGAAGGTGGCAAAATTATGCCTATGGGTTAAGAGCGTCACCATTGAAAAATAACAGTAGCATTACAACATTGATTGTAGCTTTATACAACTTTTGTAATAGATTTTCAGAACTATGGTAGTAACTTTTGACAACTATGGAAGTTGCTTTTTACATAGTGATATCATTGTTGAACGCTGCATACTTTTTATATCATTGAATATGTTTTCTTTTCTCGATTGCCAGCATTTTTGTTTTGGTTGTATCCTTTACATTTCTATAGCTTTGCTAGTTTCTGTGAATAGTTCTCAATCTCTAGGAGTAGCTTCTTCTCTGTGTGGTAAGTTTTTGTTCTGCTTGGTTATAACTTTTGGCATCGATGAGAGTAGCATTTGGTGATGTTGAGAGTAGCTTTTGTTACTAGTGTGAGTAGTTTTCTGGAGTTGATGACAATAGTTTTTATTGTTGGTGATAATAGCTTTTGGTGTTAGTGATAGTAGCTTTTGTTGGTGACAGTAGCTTTTATTGCTGTTGAGAGTAGCTTTTTGTGATCTCACCGGAGGTTGCCAGAAATCTCACAAAAATAGCTTTTGTTCTAGTGACAGTAGTTTTTGTTAGTAACAGTACCTTTTGTTGTTGATGATAGTAGCTTTTATGACCTCGCCGGAGGTTGCCTGAAATCTCACTGGAGGAGCTTTTGTTGCTACTAACAGTAGCTTTTGTTGCTTGTGACAGTAGCTTTTGTTGCTGGTGACAGTAGCTTTTGTGACCTTACCCAAGGTTGTTGGAAATCTCGCCAGAGTAGCTTTTGTTGTTAGCAACAATAGCTTTTGGTGTTAGTTACAGTAGATTTTGTGGTTGTCGGAGTTCGCCGGAAGTTGGCACGGAGGTCGGCCGGAGTCTTGTCGGAGTTGGTCGATGGTAGACTGGAGACCTGTCAGAGTTGGCTTGAGACCTCGCCGGAGAGGAGAGAGAGAATGATTGTTGACTTTTTATTCTAGTGGCATTTATGTAAATATGTTAATTTTTATATCTAAAGCTTAACACAATTTTTTAATCTAATGGCCTTATGAAGGAAATAATAGTTGGTGGCCTTATGGCTAAAAAAGCATTCACTTATATGTTGTAAGGGAAAAATTCACCAACGGTGTCTGGACACTTAGGGGACTTTCAGAATGATATTGAACTTACAAAGTTATCAATGTGATACCTGGACTCATTTTCTCGTATCATTCTAAAAGTCCCCTAAGTGCCCCACAATTGATGAATTTTTCTCAATTTTGCACGTGCGATGCATGTGAGTCACTTAATGAAGACAAAATGACCGATTTACCCTCAATTTTTTTTTTCTTTTCTTTCTTTCTTTATTCTTCTTTCTTTCTTCTTCTTCTTTTCTGGTTTCTTCTTCCCCTGATTTGAATCATCAACATTCAAATCATCTTGCTCGTCCGATTCCCACCGCCGATTGCCAATCAACACCGTCGCTGCGTCTCAATCCACCTTCATGCACCACATATGTTTCTGGTTCCCCCAACTCAAATCCTACAGTAAATTGAAATTGTGCAATGAGGCTTCACTACTCACTCTAAGTTCATCCCCGCCGCCGCTGCCGCCAATGACTTGGCCACCACCATTTTCGTTCTCTCCTCCAATCCCATCCCTCCATCATCTCCGTCGTTCCCGACATGCAACACCACCCTCCACACCATCGTCACCTACAACTTCATCGGTTTAGCCGACAACTTCGGCCTCTAGCCCAACTTCGATATGAGGCAATTGTAGGCAGACAAAGATTAACAACTTCAGCCTCCACACCATCCTCACCTGCAGAAAATTTGAGTTGTTGTAATTCACTAGCTCCGCCACTCCACTGCTACCCACCATTGTGCCTTGCCAATTAGTAACAAAGAACTCGGAGCCTCCACCATCGAGAAATGGAGGCTCACGTTCTACGTGTCCTGCGTGGCAGATATCGGCACCGTCGGAGAAAATGTTGTCTTAACAGAAATTTAGTTCAGGTTCCACAATGGTAGCTAGTCAAGCTCGTCGATTGCGGCCTTGGCTTTCTTGATTAGCCAATCGACCTTGCTAGGCCGGTCGTATCTAAGCCGATCCTCTATGTCGTAGAATTGAATGGCGGTGGGGGCGATGAGCCGGACGCGGCTGTCCCTGGGGCCTTTGGTGGTGGTGCAAACCTTGCTATGGTGGTCCTTAGAATGTGGCCTTGAGCAGTGGAGGAAGAAGCAGTCCTTATCCCCAAACCCAATCGAGAAGCAGCAGAGGACGACGTCATTGCGCGGTGGTAGAGGTTGTTGTGGCTCTCCCCCATTTTTTTTCCTGCATATTCGATGGTGGGTTTCTCCGAAAGCGGTGGTGTTGGCAAGGAGAGAAGGAGAGAATAAAGAAACCAAAAAAAGAAGAAGAAAGAAAGAAAGAAAGAAGAATAAAGAAAGAAAGAAAGAACAAAAGAAAAGAAGAGGGGAAAAAAAAAACTTTTGAGGGTAAATCGGTCTTTTTGTCTTCATTAAGTTACTCACGTGCATCGCACATGTAAAATTTCACGGCTCCTTGATAAAAACTGGTCGTAGGTACGACGTTGATACGAAAAAATGAATTCAGGTATTACATTTATAAGTTTGTAAGTTCAGATATCATTCTGAAAGTTCACTAAGTGTTCCGACACTATTGGTGAATTTTTCCGGTGCAACTCTCATAAAGTAATACCAAAATCTCTACCACGTGGACTAATCCTTTTTTTTTTTTTTTCAGGAGCTATGAAGACAAAAAATTTGCAGATTTTGGACCAATGATACTTGTTGATAGTTTCTCTGGATTTATGGTTTCCAGTTTCTTTCAGACCTAAAAAAGAGAAAAATGATTTCCGGTTTCCGGTTCACAGTTCACAGTAGTACTTAACTGCTTATCTATCTGATAACTGTATCTAACGATACCAGTATTCAGATAATTGACCGTTGATTGCACACAAATCGAAATTTGGCGAGCGCAACCCAATCCACATGGAGTCTCGGCTCAATGGCTCTGCTCGTCTCATGCTGGTTTCAGATCTTGATTACACAATGGTATATTCCCTTTTGGCTGCTTATTGCCCATTCATTCATTCATGGACCTGGTTTCTGATTATTATTATTCCTTTTGTTATTCAGGTGGATCATGATGACCCTCGAAACACTTCCCTTCTCCGGTTCAATGCGCTATGGGAAGCATATTATCGCCATGATTCTCTGCTCGTATTTTCAACCGGAAGATCACCTCTGTCTTACAAACCCTTGCGGAATGAGAAGCCCTTGTTGACGCCCGATATCACTATCATGTCTGTTGGAACTGAGATTATCTACGGTGAGGGTGACGCGATGCTACCCGATGATGGTTGGCAACACTATCTCAATCACAATTGGGATAGAAATATTGTTGTCGAGGAAACAACTAGGTTTCCTCAACTCACTCCTCAGGTAACCAAACTCAGATTCTTAGGTTGCAGCTAGTGTGACAACATAGGCATTCATTATTGGTTGAGACATTTCAAGCGAATATGAATTCCAGGCGGAGGCAGAGCAACGACCTCACAAGGTTAGCTTTTATGTAGACAAGGTTGAGGCAACTGAGATAATGAATGTTCTATCAGAACGGTTGGTGAAACGTGGGGTGAGTTTACCTCTTGATTTGTAAACCTTATGGCTGGAGGATTGATAGTTTTGTCTGATACTGGTACCTGTTGAATTGTGTTCTACACTGCTGCTATTTTGTATTATTAAGTCTTATGAGTTTTCTTTAAAATGCTTAAAATGCTTACTTGAATGCATATATCCCTTGTCAGTGTGGTGATATATTTTTCTGATCTGGTCAGTTAGATGTAAAGATAATTTATAGCAGTGGTATTGCTTTGGATGTGTTACCAAAAGGTGCTGGCAAAGGGAAAGCTCTTGCATATCTGTTAAAGAAATTCAAAATTGATGGCAAACTGCCCTGCAATA
Source organism: Rosa persica (assembly GCA_025331145.1). Classification (NCBI taxonomy): domain Eukaryota; kingdom Viridiplantae; phylum Streptophyta; class Magnoliopsida; order Rosales; family Rosaceae; genus Rosa; species Rosa persica. The sequence continues at coordinate 13,534,934 of WFKR01000001.1, read as the reverse complement.
CAATTGTTTGTGGTGACTCTGGAAATGATGCCGAACTCTTCACTCTTCCTGAAGTCTATGGTGTCATGGTGTGGAGGTCTTAAACATTTCTTAGTTCCTAACAAAACTGTTATATGATTCATAGGAACTGATTAGGAAAGCAAATACACAGGTTGGTAATGCACAGGAAGAATTGTTACACTGGTATGCACAAAACGCAAAGAGCAATCATCGCATATTGCATGCAACTGAGAGATGTGCAGCTGGGATCTTACAAGCCATTGGTAATTTTCATTTAGGTCCAAATGTATCACCAAGAGATATCAAAGACTTCCAAAAGTGCAAAGTGAACATTTTCAGCCCCACTTATGAAGTGGTAAAATTCTATCTGTTTTATGAGAAATGGCGACGTGCGGAGGTAGGGAAATCAGAGCAGTATATGCAGAACTTAAGATCAATCTTTGTAAGTGTCATTTGGTCTTTCTTCCCTTTCTTTTAGTCTTGAAGTACCTGAACTCTTTGAATCTTGTAAATTCAGGTTGTCTTGGTCATGTGTGATGAAGGTTGGACTGCTGTGGTATAAACCGCTGCTGTTCTATAAAGATTTAAAATTGATTAATTAATATTAGCAGATAAAAGATAATTAAGAAAAAGATTAATTAAAAGATTCCAAGTAAAAGATAAGAAATGGGATGGTTTTAGTTGTGGCAGTTAAGAAAAGATATGGCAATAGTTGATCAGCTTATAGCGCAGAAAGCTAGATATAGAATGATTTCGTCTAGTTTGGATATTATTATTTTTTTACCGCTTTTCAATAAATAAATGTTTACGGTAGAATCTTTAAATGGCCATTTGTGCTTCTAAAATTAAGCTTTGTAATATTTCTTTTTTGAAATAGATAAGCTTTGTAATTTTATATACACCCAAATTTTATTTTATTGATGGTATTTAAACTTAGGACCGACCCCACCCGACTTCTTACTTGATACTACCTCTTACGAGACTTTGTATTTGCAGACTTAATTGAACTATTAATCTACTGGATCTTCTAAGCCAATCATTTTCTTTCCTGAAAGTGTTCCTGCTTAAAGCGATTTATTGATAGTCAATATCTTTGCTTCCATTGAAGTTATGCTAATAATTTTATCCCTTGTAATTCTGGTTTTGCTATCTCTTTTTAATTTCCCTAGCATTCATTGGGTGTCTTTGTCCATCCCTCGGGAGTGGAGCTACCTCTCCACCAGTGCATAGATGCAATGGCAAGGTTGTATGGAGATAAGCAAGGAAATCAATTTTGGACCTGGGTGGATCGGTTAACCTCAGCTCAAATTGGCTCTGACACATGGCTGGTGAAGTTCTACAAGTGGGAACTGAATGGTGAGAAAACCATTCTGGCACAGTAATGAGATTTGTATAATGAATGGAAAGTAGTGGTCTATTCTATAGGTTAACGTAACCTGCAATCTTTATTTTACTAGTAGGGTTAATATCTGTGAGACTAATATTTAAAATTCCAAAAGTAGAACCTATAGTTATTACATTTAACCCTGAGAAAGAAAAGATGATCTGAAAAGTTATAGTCTGTATGTATGTGCCATGAGTTGAGTTGAAAAGTTAGTGAGGGATCCTTCTGTTCTAATTGTTTATAAACTGAAACGGGTTCCAAAAAAATGGAAGTGAAAAAACATTTTCAGCAATTGCAACTACTTGGTAGTAAGGATTAATGTTTTTTCTTTTCTTTACTTAACCTCATTGGCCTCTTCATCTAAGTGACACACTACATTGGTTAATGATAGGATCAATTTAATTAATTCCACATTCTTTAAGAATTATATAGGCTTTAGGTTATTCTTTTTCCATCAAAATGCTTTGTTCATCTAGTGTTGTTGATGAAATATTATTTTGTTTTTGTAGAGAATAAGCGGCAATGCACTTTAACTACAGTGTTAATAAAGTCACAGGTAAATTCTCAAGTGTGCTTTCTTGTCTTCAAAAAGCATCATACCCCTTGTTGGCATACGGTTATAACTTGTAAAGTCTTAAATCAGGTAATAATATTACTCATGATTTAATATGGGATTCATCAGGTTGAGGTACCAGATACTTTTACTTGGCTGCATATGCATCAGACATGGTTGGATGGTTTTGCAATTGCAAATGCAGAAAGATGGTTGTTTTAGGTTCTTAATAAGGTCAGCAACTATTTCTCACAATTCCGGTTTATAATTGTAGCTAATATAAATATCTCACTTTTGGTGAAATGATGCAGGACTCCCTTATGGTTCAACCCATGTTTCCTCCAGAGTTCCAGTGCAGGCAACCGATAATTTGGCGGCGGCGGAGTGCACGGCAAGCAGTCACCAGACAAAATATGAACCGGGAAAGATGGAGGGTGCATGCATACCACTGGCTACTCTACAATGGACTCGCGTGTTAGATACTGCGTCTTTAAAGGTGGTGGGAAATAGTGTCATATTCTATGACCTGCGGGGCTATATCCAAGTCCATATATGTGGGTGTGGGTGTGGATGTGTTGGCCCATTTTTCATTTTTCTTCTAGCTTCAGCTATGAAGCATTCTTTGTCATAGGTCATCTTCGACTCTTCACAAATGATAGGAAGACCATTCTTTTTATGACGTTGGCAGTAGCCACAAACAAATGTTTATGAGTTAACTTGATAAGAAGACATTATTTCTTCTGTCTTATTTTCTTCCCAGCTTTTTACTTTAAGAATGTACATCTATCTGGATTATGAGTAATCTTCAAATCAGATGAATATTTTTCTTCTTCTGGCCAGGAAGGGTAAAATTTACCTGTCATCTTCTTCTTTATCTTAATAAGCTACCTCGTACCTTTTTAAATTTGCTGCTTCTATTACAGACTCATAATCTTCAAATAGAGCTTTTGAAGATCTTTTGTTCTTTTCTAGACATTCATTAGCATAATGTCCTTCAACTTTACATAATCAACATCTGCAAGTTTTCTTTTTCATTTTTCATGATGGTTTTTTTCTTGAAGAACCTTTTAGGATATCTTTTATCTGTTCTTAAGTTGGAGCTTTTCTTAATCTTCTAATTTTTTATTTTCGTTTCACTTATATCCCTGTGAATAACACTTTTCTTTTCTTCTTTTTTGAAATTTAAATTCATGGCATCACTAGTTACTGGTGTTACATCCCATACCTAGATTTATCAGTTTATTGATCATTTGGACTGTAAAAGATAATTAAATTCACTTTTAACTTTATTTCGATACTTTTTGGATTTCAAAAAGTTGACTTCTTATTTTGTTCGTCATTTGAGAAATTTGTTTTTCAAGAAAGTTGTAGAGGACGTTAAATCGAATTCGTGGACACATGACATGCTCAAATCGGAGTTCATATAAGAAAGTTACTGTATGAAAAATAAAAGTTACTATTCCAGAAGTTTCTAGAAATAGCAATTGAAGTTTCCAATTTGGGCAATTTTCTATTTTCGGGCTGAAACCCTAACTCAGATTTTCTCCCTATGCTGGCCCGGCTTCCTACCCTACTCGGCAGGTTATCCATCGTCCAGCTGCCCTAGATTGCCAGACATCAAGCACGTTTCTTCCTGCCATTTCGGTTTCCCGCGTCACTTTTTGCCAACAGAATGCCATCAGAGCGAATTGAGGTGTGGAAGTTCTCGTTCGGACCCGTTTTGCTTTTCTGGCCAGTTCTTCATTTTGCGGCTACCTCCGACCAAGCCACCGGTCAGTTCTTCTTTTAATGAATGTGTCGATATGATTTTTGTGGTGATTGATGAACTTTTGAGATCAATAAGAATTTCTAAAGTTTTGAACCTTGTCTCAAGATGACACTTGTTTCTATTATTTCCCTCATTAAAAGAAGGAGAAATTTTAAATGCACCCCCTCAATTACTTAACGCACACCCTTTATAATTTTTTGTCATAATTTTCATCAAACTTCCATCAATGCCTCTCCTACTTAAATAAATAAATGAAAAAAAAACTTAAAAAAAAATAGGTTGGCTATGTATCCTAAATTTTATTTAATGCATTCGTTTTCTATAAATTTTTTATTTATTGTGGAATTAATTGCTAATTAATTATATATCCTGGATCTCAAGTTACCTGTTTATTAGTCATTTGGATGGTAACTTACAACTATTTTTACTTTTTACCATCATCTCAGACTTTTTAGGGATATCAAAAATTGACCTCTTGTTCGGCTTAGTTTTGAGAAAATTTCCATCATGGAAGTTGTAGAGGACGTTAAACCGAGTTCGTGGACATGCGGCGTGTTAAAATTGTAGTTCGTAAGAAGAAGTTATAAGGGTTGAAACTTAGAGGCAATTTTGTAATTTGGGGCTCTTGTAGATATAAGTGAATGTTTCTCGAATGGGAAACTTGCCATTTTGGGGGATTTCCATTATTAGAAATTGAAGAGAGAGAGAGAGATCGGCGGCAAGCTTTCTAGCCTCGGCGGCGGCGATTTCAGCCACCTCTGGCCTTGAAATCGGGTCCATTTGAACCGTCTTGACTTTCTCTTATTCTTGGTGGCAGCGGCTTTCAACAATGGCGATGGTGGAAGGAGTAGCGAACTAAAACTCCAGTCGTCGCGTCTTAACCTTCTTGACTTTGTCTTCCTCTTGGTGGTACTTGCGTTCAACGATGGCAGCAGTGGAAGATGTAGCGAACTCAAACTCCGATCGCAGCATTTATAGATTTTCCTACCAAATTCGGATTTTTCAGCTGTTTCCTACCACACCACTACCTGGGCTTTAAAGCCCCCTTCTCCACGGTCCTACTAACCAACTGTCTTGCTCCAATTCAACCGGAGATGAGAGAATCAAAGATTTGAATGTTTTGGGGAAAAATCGGTCAATTTGCTTGTGAGGTAAATTTCGGCTTTTGTGTTTGGATTTTAACTTTGTGGCACTTGTGAATGTTGTTAGGGATAGGAGAGGAAGAGTTTGGCATAGGTTTGGTGACCCAGTTTGGGGTTGGTGCGTGGGGCCACGTGCCGCCGCTGTTATGGCTCGTGGGGCTGAGTATAGGCTCCTGCTTTGGTTGGTTAGCTTTATTGTAGAATGTAGAACTTGTAGGTTTGAATTTGGCAGAGATCAGAGAGGGTTGAAGATCGATTGGAATTTCCAAAGTTTCGGATTTTCGAGTTGTGATTCGAGGAGATCCAACCGTTGGATCGTCTTTATTTTTCACCCAGATGTTAGAGTAATTAAATTAGCAAAACCCTAGAAGTTCAGGTTGATTCCAATCTGATTTCAGATATTCGATGAATTATTTGTGGGAGGTGTTTTCGGGTTTTGTTTTAGGATTATTTTTATTTTTTGAATCGTTATTTATGAGGTATAATTGTCTACATGGCGACATATTGAGCTACTGTTCAACGAAGAAACCCGTATGTGTGGTCGCCTGAATCGTACTATGAGTGAACTTTGATTTTAAAGATGCATGCATTTATATTTTTTCTAATTAACGATTTATTTAATTATCATATCATTCATTGAACTTATGATTTGCGTTAGAAAACGGATTTGACTTTGGATTATGATTTTGGTTTCGGATTTTTATTTTGGCTTATTATTTTGATTCATGATTTAGGTTGAGTTTCGACGGATTATTTTCCGAGGTGATTTCTGAAATTAAATATTATATTTTTATTCGCCAGTTTTGAAATTTTTGAAATATTTTCGAAAATGAGATTTTTGATGGATTTATATTTCTCGATTGTTTATCGATTTTTGGTTTTGGCATTAGGGATGCTTTCGGTGATTTCGATTTTGGGTTATTGCCCAGTTTGCATACTAGATTAGTTGAGGTCGGGCGTACATAGAGTCGAGGCATAGTCAGCAGCACGGCTTCCACATATTCATCTTATTTCTGTCAGATTAATGTTTTTAAGTTGGGACTTGCACTTGTGAAAAGGTAGATGTTATGATTTGGGGAGCAAGGTGGCTCCAGGAGAATAAGAATGGATTGTCTAAAAGTGTGAATGCGTTTTCTACAAGTTCTGGATAGTTTATTTTAGGGTTGATTGATGCGCTCGGAATTAGCGCTCAAGATTAACCCTATTGTCAGTTGTTAGTATAAAGCAAGTAGGGATCGTTCTATCTGGGGATTAAGGGTACTCCTATCAATTAAACGTCAAAGAAAGAATTATTATTCACAAGTATAGGGTACTTACAAAAGTTACAAAGTGAAAGGAGTTTTCAAAAGTTTGTATTCTAATCTAATTAACTAATTACAATGATCAATCAAACCAAGAATCAAAGAGATGAGATGGATGGATAAGATGTAAGATGTAATCATCAACCATTAGCACAAAAGCAGAATATCAAGTTGCAATTACGAGTCAAAATATGTATTTGGGAGAAATCAATCAAGAACAAAGTGGAACGCCTACAAAGTTCTTTTTACCTTCCTTAGTTAGATTAACTAGATGAACGCACCATAGTTAACCCTATTAAACATGCAATGCTAGTGAATGATCAAAACCCTAACAAAACACACTTAACGCAATAAGAGCCATGAAAGTTTGATTAATTTAAGAAGAACACACAAGTTAGAATGCTAATCAAGCATGCAAATCTCTTTGTTGATTTGCCTATGGAACTATAGGTTTTCCACTTAGCAATTAAGATCTAGAACGCTAGCATATATTAATCTAGAATCATTCATGCAATTAAGTCCTAAGTTGGCCATCAAAGAACACGAAAACATGAAAGGTGGGATTGAAGCACAAAATCAACAAACATCTAATAGCATATAATGGAATCGTAATTCACAACCTAAGAATCCTAAAACGTTTTCATGCTTCAAGGTTATAGAAAACTAAACATCAAAACATACTCTTTAATCTTACAAAGTTTCGAATCTAGCAAAACAAAACAAGATGTTCTGAATTACAAACATAGGAAACCGAAAACAAAATCAAGATGAACATGAATACACTTTTGAAGAACTTCAAGAACGCAAGATGAACGTCAAGAGGATGGAGGTTACGGCAAGGTGTGATGGAGATGATGGAGTTTGCTTCACTACTTTAAAGGAAGGAGGCCGAAACTTTGAGAGAGAAAAAGGAGAGAGTTGTGAAATTGATTCAGGGTCTGAAAAATGGTTTTTTTGATGTCTAACTCTCCCCTATTTATAGCCTTGATGTCATGATATTTCTTCATAATTCGATCAATAAGAATCTTCCACAAGCAAATAGAAACAGTACTAGAAATTTGTTCATTTACATCACATCATTTAAATCAGTCAGACTTGCACATGATGTAAAAAAATAAGCTAACATCGTTTTAAAAAAATACCGATTTAAATGTGTATCATTAAAATCAGTTCTTGACGGATGTTAAAATTTTTGTTTGAAAATTTGCGGGAACCTCGAATTCATGAAAGCGCTAAGTGTTTAATGAATTGAATGGAAGCGGGTTCTAAAACTCGAGCTCCTTTCTCCTCACTCGAACTCTTGACATTGTTAAACAAATCGCCTCTTTCATCTACCTTATCGGCTTCTTCGACATCGAGTTGGTCCAGTCCTTCATCTCTTCGGCATCGACGACGCCTGGGACGACGACAATGAAGACGTGCCCCTGCCAAACCCAAATTCGTGGACGCCAACCCCGTATTGTGCTCTGAGGAGGACGAGGACATCATCCAAGCCTTTCTAGACGGTGCCGTTCCGTTTTACTCTCTCGAATCGAAGCTCGGGGACTGTAAGAGAGCGGCGCCGATTCGGCACGAGTGGCTTCAGAGAACGACCGGAGGATTCGATTATGTCAGCTTCAATGAAAGAGTTTGATTCAACTCGGTGGGTGCTCGACTCCAACCAGCTCGGTAAGCGTCTTTCTATCCTCAATCTGTTTGAACTCTTTAACTCCGTATTCACATAAAGCCCCTGTGATTATCATTTTTTTTTTCTCTTTCCTTCTTGATTCTGGGTTGGGGCAGATGGGTTTTGCTCCGCTGGGTTTGGAGCTAGTGTTCCTTATGGGTTTTTAATCTTTCGCAATCAATTTCTCACACTTCATAATTGATTTTATGTTACGTATGAATGTCTGGATTTTTAACAACATTGAAGTTATTTTTGTAAGATTATAGGGATGGTTCTGAGGGTGAAACATGTAAGATACTGTTTCTAGGCATTATATCGGACTACAAGCAGAGTACAGAGGAAAAAAAGCAGGGATTAAGTTTTGTTTGGTTTGTTACTTTTGCTCTTGTTTTTGCGATTTGCTGTTGATGTGATATTCTATATCTTTTTGGGGTGCTTGCTATGTCTATGTTTGAGATTGATACCATGTGGCATCCTTGTTTACATTTTTCTTATAAGTCGAAATTCTAAATTCAGGTTTCTTAACACCTATTTGCTCGTTGGTGTTTGCAATGATGCTACCACTCACAAGTTTAATTGGAAAACTGTTATGACAGAGTCCGAACGGTATGAATCTCTTCGCCATTGCAAGTATTATGATTTCTCTGTTACTTTCTTCTCCCTCCTCCCCCCTCTTAATTTTCACGTCCTTTTTCCAGAAAATTTATTTTTGGTTTTGTGGATATTCTTGGGACTATAGTTCAATACATGTATACATACATACATATGTGTTTGCGTGTGTGTGTCAATGAAATTTTCATACCATAGAGTTGTGTAGTCAAGACCATAAACAGTGAGTTTTACTTGTGCAGGTGGGTGGATGAAGTCATTCCTGATGCACCCTGGGTAGTCAACGAAGGATTTCTTGACAAGCATAATATTGACTATATAGCCCATGACTCTCTCCCGTAAGGACAATTTTTTAAATTTCTCACTTTTCAGCACGAATGTTATGCTGCTTCTTGGTGACTTTAAGTACTGAAATCATGGATTAACTTAATATTTATTTCTTTGTTTACTCTTCGCTTCTTTATAAGATATGGGATAACTTATATCTTATAGATATCGATAGCAGTTGCATATGTTTCACACTTTTTTTATTATTAGTGACACACTGACCATGCAATTGTTTATGCTCTTTGATGAGTCTTGTACAGTTATGCTGATGCTAGTAGGGCTGGAAAGGATGTGTATGAATTTGTAAGTTTCACATGATAGTTACGTTTCTTTTGTTTCCACATCACCTTATACTTTAGCATTTAATTTGTTATTAGGTGCTTCTTTTCTTATAGGTCAAAGCCATTGGCAGGTTTAAGGAGACAAAACGAACTAAGGGGATATCGACATCGAACATTATAATGAGGATTGTAAAAGATTATAACTAGTATGTGTTGTGCAACTTGGATCGTGGTATACTAGAAAAGAGCAAACAGTGAGTTTTGTGAAGGCAAGAATTTTGGTTATCTGCTTTATCATTATAGTGAATATCTGACTGTATAATCTCAAATGATTTTGTCTTTTTGTTTTTAATCCACTAAGGAGACGGTAGTTTTTCCATGTCGAAGGAACTTAGCTCTTTGCTTGCATGTGATATCAACAGGAAGAACGATTGAGGGTGAACATGAGGTTGAAAAAGTTACAGGAGAAAGTGAAGGAGCATTAAGAAAAAGTAGGAGAAAAGGTATGTCCATGTTGTTATTAGTTTTTTTTTTTTTTAAAAAACAAATGGTTTCTTTGTTACAAGTTTTTAAAACCAAAGATTAATTGGTTCTTTTACATGGGAAACAGGAACTTAACTCGACCTCATACCCTCATTTTCGTTGTTGCAGCTTGGTTCTCCATACAAAGTCCCAGTTTTCTATTGCTCTCTCTCTTCACAAGTTTCTCTCAGAGAATATGGTATGAATCTTTGCGTCTCTTAACTGAAATAAACCTATGAAAATTAGCTTCTTTCTCGATTGGGGATTAATTTTTTAGGTCGTGAAATTGGAGGTGAAGGTTCTGTTTTTCAATTTGACATTTTTCTTGTATGTTTAATCATAGTTTACATGTATGATTGAAACCATTAGAGCAGGACGGAGGCTCAGTACATCACCGCGAAAATGTCAGAGTGGTGGGACATAGAACTTCTTGATCCCTTTGGCGACAGCCACGCCATTGCCCAGAACATGAAGCCAGTCATCGTCAAATTGAACTACAACGACCCATTCTAAATCGCATCGCCCTCAATCACATTCTAGCAGGTACTTCTCTTTTTTTAATAAGATTTAATTTGGCACTTATGAAACTTAACTTTTGATTTACATCTCAATCGAAACCCAAAATTGAAAACCTAGTTAACTATGATTGGTTTAATTTATTTAGTAGTGATTGATATGTTTGGTTCTTATCATATTGTGCCACTTTGGATTTCTTGTAATGCTTTCAGTCCTACACTTCAAAGAGCACCAGATTAGAATAAAAAAATGAGAAGAATTTATTATGGAAGTTAGTTCCATTATAATTGGTATCAGACAGTATCACCAGGTTGTTAGAAGGTTCAAGGATAACTACATTTTGCCTTCCTTTGATAGTTGGTGACATTTTCATTCCTTATATGTGTGTTTGTTGTTTTTGCTTTTCATACATCCCTAGATAAGTGCTATATCCATGTGTGTTGTTTACCCGAAGATATTGAGGAGCTTATATTTTCATGTTTCATGCTAGGAACATGTCTTTTATACGTTTGTACTATTTTCATGGTTTAGAAGAAATGGACAGATTAGTTTTGGTGGATTTTAATATTGGTATATACTTTAACCCTATGAAGTTAATTGCATCATTCTTCTTTGCCAGCTGGTTTTCATTATTTAGATGTCCCTATTTGGACTTGTTCCTTGCATTGGGTGTTCTTAACAATTACTTATTGCTGCCATTGTGGTGGCTAATTCAGAGGATGCACTTTTGTCTTGCTCCCTTATGCCACTTTTATCTTCTGTAACTAAGATTGACCGAGTATGCAAGTGATGTGGGATTCTGTAGTCGCATATTTGGATACTTTCCTAGTCCTTTATGTTCTACTTTCTGTATCTACTATGTCAATATAATCCACTAATATCTTAGAGTTGCAGGTCTATCCAGAAGCGACACACCTAATAATTCCATGGTTTGAGCGACCAATCATCTATGATGTCCTTGCACAACCCTATTTCGTGGACAGCACTGCTGGAAGCCGTGACCTCTAGATGGTATGAACAAACCTTTTCCATCTTTGTACATTGTCTGAAGGATAAGTTGAAGATTGGACAACGTCTGTGATTGTCGATTCGTTTATTCTTTCAATTTCAGACTGTTAGTAGGGAAATTCAAAAGATTTTGACAGTGGGCAGCCAAGTTCAATATTGCAATGGATAATGTAGTTTGTTGCTAATATGTCTATGGACTAGCCTTTGTAGGTTTTGGGGTTTTATTTTGTGAATTATGTAGAATCATGAATCAAGATGAGAAAATTAATGGAAAGCCCCAATTTTTGGATGATAAGAAATGTATTTCTAGATCTTTTCCAATCATCAGCAGCTAGATGATTATTTGCACATCATTCTTATATATATGAATTGATGTATATAAATGGGAAACAAAACACTAATGTCAAAGAAAACGATGTCAATTCAGAGATTACAAATCAGTACGTAAAACTGGACTGATGTTTCATGATTATGAACATCTTGAAATGTTACCCAAAAATCGATGTACACAAAACCAATGCACATCGATATCTAAACGCCAAACCGTTATCTATTGTCAATGTACATATCAGCTGTTACAAAGTAAACTGATTTACCATGAAATACAGAACATCGGTTTTGTAAAATAGAAATGATGTCTACAAAACTACTAGACATCGTTTCAACTAACGTAAAACGATGTTCCTAGTAACATAAAACAACATTCTCAATAGATTAATTGATGTTGCCTAAAGGTACATACATCGTTCTCAGGAAAATAAGGTGGCAAGATGCGCGTAAAAATGGACACGAACAAACAAAATTTTTTGGAGACTGATGTCTACGAGTGTATTAGACATCATTTCTGAAATTGTAATCGATTTAAATGTTCACTTAGGTATTGTTCGAGATATACTTTATTAAGCATAAAATGTGAAAATATGAAGAATTAAATATAGTTAACATATAAGATTATGATGATTATAATGATTATACATCGATTTGTGTTGTAGAATTGATGTTGGTTGTTGTCTGGGACATCGGTTAAAAACGCGTTTATACTGATGTTTGCATCTTTTACATCAGCCACAAAGAGATCGGTCAGAATTTAATTTTACATGGTTCTGGACTGATGTAAATAAACAGAATTATAGTAGTGAAATCAAATTGAATTAGGACTCTTCGTTTCTCCGAAATATCTCTTCTAGGTTGTAGAAGTCAAATTGAATTAAGACTCTTACTTTCTCTGAAATATCTCTTCTAGATTGTAAAAGTCAAATTGAATTAAGACTCTTCCTTTTGCCAAAATATCTCTTTTGGGTTGTAGAAGCCAAATTGAATTAGAACTTTTCATAAAATATCTCTTATCTTCTAGAGATATTTTGCCAAAATATCTTTTATCTTCCATCATGAAGCCATATGGTCTCCTAGTTGATCCAAGATTCCTACTTCAACTGCGATTCCTTTTCCTATAAGAATAGGAATACTTCATTTCTTCATTTCTTGATAAGTTTTGCGCCTCATTTCCTCCTTGCCATTATTTCTTTTATTTATTGCTTAGCTCATTTTCTTCGTTTGTAGCTCAAATGTATCTAAAGACACAAACTAAGTTAATATGATTACGTTAAAGGAAATAACTTAGCAAAATGTGAGTAGAAAACACTTAAAACGTCGCATATAATGCTCCTATCAAATTGACGCTGCCGAATTTTCGGTAGAGTTATTCTTAAGGTGCACCCCGCAGGGCCATCTCCGATTTCAGGGTGAAATATGGGGCAGGTCCTATCATTAATTCCGGCATATATTAGTATGGTAATTATTGGTTACATTTCTTATTTCTCACATTAATGAGGTTGATATATCGTTTTAAGGTTGAATAATTTAACTTTCATACATTTTTTGTTCTTCAAGTTTTAAAAAACTTGTGCCTCTAAGATTTTAAAAGATTAAATATACGGCAATATCTTCATGATTCATATAGTTATGGTCAATCGGTAAAGAATGAGTCATGGTGATTGTTTTGCAAACAAAGTGATTGATGATGATGTTTCAACCAATTTGGTTGCTTGCTAATTCTTCATGTGGACTACAATAATTTCATCTACCATTGACGTTCACGTGTGATCTTGCAGAGACATCGACTGTATTATGAAGACAAAGAGAAAATTTAACCTATAAGAAAATATTTAATTAATATTTTGATATATAAAGTATTTAATTCTTATGTTTTTTAGGGAATCATAAATTGAGAGAAAATCGCTATGTATTCTCATTGATAATATGAGCCTCTTTATATAGAGGATTACAAGACATAGAGTCTGAATTACATAAGGAAAGTAATCATACGTTGAATATGAATCTAAATCCTTCTAATGTAACCCTATTACCACTAGATCTAGCAGCCTAGAGTTTGGACCAGACACATAATCTGGATTTACTTGAACACTCCCCCTTGTGTCGCCCAAATGTGGTGCTTCTCTCTTTGCCTCATTAAAAACCTTGCCGAATAACAAAAACCCAGTGGGACAAAAATAACCTCGGTCGAAGGGGAAAAAGAGCACAACACACCCTTCCCGTTTCGAGGTGAACATGTAGACATCTCCCTCTGATGTCTCCGCCTCTCCTTGATGACTACGATCATAGGAGTTCAGATAATTTCTACAGGCCAATTCTTGCCACATGTTTCTCGAACGTGGATTTAGGCAATGACTTAGTAAACATGTCTGCCACATTGTTTTTAGATCGAACCTCGTTTACTTTGTTCATGAGGAGCTTCTGTTGTTGCTGATTGTAGAAGAATTTGGGTGATATATGCTTGGTATTGTCGCCTTACTTCAGTTGTTCAATGTAAGCAGCATTATCCTCATAAATGCTTGTTGGCTCATCTGTGGTAGACTTCAAACCACAATTACTTCGAACATACGTAACTATGGATTGTAACCATATACATTCAGGAACAGCTTCGTGAAGAGCAATAATCTTTGCATGATTCGAAGAGGTAGCGACTAAGGTCTGCTTTGTAGACCTCCAAGATATCGCGGTGTTTCCCATGGTGAATACATAGCCAGTTTGGGAACGACCTTTGTGTGGGTCAGAGAGGTACCCAGCATCACCAAAATCTTCCAAAATACTTATATCGTTTTGGGATGGGGAGAGGTAATGCAATCCACCATGTGTGGCGTTCCGGTTGTTTGATGGGTCCGAATCCATCATCTCTCTGTAGGAATAGAACAAACCCATATTGATCGTACCACTTAGGTATCGAAAGATATCTTTTTGACACCAGTCCAGTGGCGTCGTGTTGGCGTAGAGCTATATCTAGTAACAAGTTCACAGCGAAAGAGATGTCTGATCTCGTGCATTGTGCTAAGTACAATAATGCGCCTATTACACTTAGATATGGCACTTCTGCCTCTAGCACTTCTTCGTCGTCATCTTTTGGACGGAATAGATCCTTCTTTGGATCAAGACTATAGACGACCATTGGAGTGCTTGAAGGTTTAATCTAATCAGTATTGAATCGCCTAAGCATCTTTTGGGTATAAGCTAATTGATGAATCAGGATACCATCTTCACGGTGCTCAAGTTCCAAACCAAGGCAAAATTGTGTTTTTTTAGGATCTTTCATCTCAAACTCGGATTTCAAGTGTTCAGCAGTTTCTCTTAACTTTTTAAGGGTGCCAATTATATTCATGTCATCAACATAAACCGCTACTATTGCAAATCCGGAACTTGTCATTTTTATAAACACACATGGGCATAGTTCATTGTTGACATATCCCTTCCCAATCAAATAGTCACTTAAACGATTATACCATATCCGTCTGGATTGTTTCAATTAATATAGTGAGCATTTCAATCTTATAGCAAACGCGCTCCGTGGTTTAGAGCCACTTGATTTGGGTAACTGAATTCCATCTGGAACTTTCATGTATATTCAGTATCTAGATTCCCATATAGATACGCTGTAACCACATCCATAAGCTGCATGTTC
The DNA here is from genome assembly GCA_025331145.1 of Rosa persica. Lineage (NCBI taxonomy): Eukaryota > Viridiplantae > Streptophyta > Magnoliopsida > Rosales > Rosaceae > Rosa > Rosa persica. The sequence goes on along the minus strand of WFKR01000001.1, from coordinate 13,519,884 downwards.
AGTTTTTCAGAAACTACCAAACTGACAAGGTAGCGGAATGTTATGACGTCCATTACTGGAGAATAGGTCTCCTCGTAGTCAATTTGTACCTTACAATCTCCTTTTTCTCATTACGCTTTCTAACAAATACCCATTTTTGACCAATTGGTTTGGTGTTGGGCGGTATTGGTATAATTTTGCCAAATACCTTTCTTTTCGCTAGAGATCAAGTTCGGCCTGGATCGCATCTTTCCGTTTTGGCCAATCAGCTTTACATTGGCATTCATCAACGAAGCGTGGTTAGATGTCATCGGTCTCAATAATCTCATGCGCTACTGAATACGCGAATACATCATCAATGATGATGGAGCTTCATTCCCATGTCCCATGTACACTATTGTAATTGACAAAGACCTCTATGTTCTCAAGGATAGGTTCTGACATTGAGGCATCCTACACGATGTCTCTTGGATATAACCATAATCCAGAACATTCTCATGGGACTGATTTTACGTATCGACGATCAAAGGATTTATTTGTGTCTCAGTTGCTCTCTTTCTAGGGCGAGTATCCTTCGAACCAATTGGTCTACCGCACTTCCTTGCAGGACCTGCAGCCATAGATGCCACATCATTGCCATGTTGGGCAATGGCCCCACCTCCTGTATTAGGGACATCAATCCTTGCAGGCACGTTTGCAGCAGGTATGTATGATTTCGTCACTTTGGCAACATCAGAAAACGCATCAGGCAGAGTGTCTGCTACATTCTGGAGCTCGATTATTCTTCGCACTTCAAGTTTAGACTGTGCGGTAAGGGGATCAAGATGAGACACAGTGGGAACAGACCACGATAATTCCTGTCATTCTTGTTGAACATCTTTGTTCTTATCACCCCTAATGACGAGAAGACTGTCTCATCAAAGTGACAATCCGCAAATCTAGCCGTAAAGAGATCACTTGTCAAGGGGCGAACGATAGTTGGAGATTCATATCCAACATAAATGCCCATTCATCGTTGAGGACCCATCTTAGTATGCTGTGGCGGCGTAATAGGCACATAAGCACACCCAAAAATGCGTAAGTGCGAGATATCAGGCTTGTACCCAGTCACTAGCTGTAACGCAGAGTAAGATTGAGTTGCCGTGGGTCGTAGACGAATTAGCGTTGATGCATGCAATATTACATATCCCCAAGCAGAAACAGGGAGACTGGTGCACATAACCAATGTCCGGGCAATCATTTGTAGTCGTTTGATAGCGGCTTCTACGAGACCGCTTTGGGTATGAACATGGGGAACTGGATGCTCAACATCAATCCCCAGTGACATGTAATAATTATTGAATGTTTTAGATGTAAACTCCCCAGCATTATCAAGTCAAATTGACTTAATTTGATGGTCAAGGTAGTGAGCCCATAGATGGATAATATGGGCAAGGAGTTTAGCATAAGTAGCATTTCTAGTGGACAACAGCGTGACATGTGACCGGTGTGTCAAGGCATCAACCAATACCATAAAGTATTTAAAAGGTCCACATGATGGTTGAATTGGTCCATAGATATCCCCTTGGATTCTCTATAAGAACGGAATGAGTATTTTGTGATCCTTTGCATAGAACGGAATGAGTATTTTGTGATCCTTTGCATAGGACGATCTCGGTCCTAATTTCTTGAAGGAACAGGCTTTGCAGAATGAATGAGGGGCCTTAGAAGCAGCCAATGAGGATTTTGGTTGGGTCGGAGCGTTTGAAGCGCTATTAGAAGCAAAATATATGACTACATCACCCATCATGGTGTTGGAACCATGAAAAGCGGCATCCATGGCGTCTTAGCCATGTGGAGAAACATCCATGGCGTCATGACCATGGGGAGGAGCATGCATAGCATCATGGCCATGGTTGGCGTCATTTATGGCGTTGTCATGAGGGACTTGGGCAGCCCTCTAAGACAGGTGTAGTGCCATTTATGTCAATTTTCGATTCTTGCTTCTTCTCACTCTGAAGAATGGATGTCCGTGTGAAGTCTTTAGTAGACAGAGCATCATATCACGACCAGGGTGTCCTAGTTGGTCATGCCAAAGCCTATATGTGTCAGAATCTAAGAGATCTTCTCTTATGACATTATTGGATTCAATTGGTCGAATTGTAGTGACATAAAGTCTACTAGATTGACACATAAGCTTCTATAAGATGCGCTTTCATCCACAATCATTAGAGGTAATGCAAAGGAACTCTTTTCCGTTCTCATTATGTGTTTCCGCATGGAATCCATTGGCTCTTATATCTTTAAAGCTCAATAAGGTTCGATTTGCCTTAGGAGCGTAGAGAGCTTCAGTGACTTTAATCAATGTGCCATTTGGCAATAGGAATTAGGACATTCCATGTCCTTGAACTAAACCTGATGGCCCAGCCATCGTAGTCACAGAGGAATATGTAGGCAACATCTCTAAGAATAATTGCCTATGTTGAAGAATAGTGTGGGTAGTCGCATCATCCGCAAGACATTATAGTTCATCCATTCTTAAAAGAAAAGCTCATAATTAAAAAGGAGTCATCAAGAAAAGAATTCAACTTTTATTAATAAGCCAAATAGAATTACATCATCATTCATTTAACCAAAGAAAGTCTAATCCAATAAGCTAGCTAATGCAAAACAATGGTAGTCATCTAATTGCTTTCAGTAATTCCAATGCAAAGGTGACCAGGTGAGTAGAGATATGTCGGTGGAGCAAACTCGCTTAAGTACCACTTATCTCAAAACCTTCCTAGACATCACACTTACATTGAGTACGCCTACTTTGAAGAAAGACTAATACCATTGGCATCTACTACAATAATATGGCAATTGTCTACATCTCTTGTAAAATAAAAAGACTTAATCAAAATCGCCAGTTTCTGGGTCTTGATCCTTGTAGTCTTCCATCCTTAGATCGAGATCGCCATCTTGATCTTCTTGTTCCATGTAATTTGCCTCCCTTGCTTCACGATACATCTTGTATACGTTTGCAACGTTCTGGGATACATTACACTTCTTTGCCCAATGTCCACTTGATCCATATCGAAGAAAAACATCTTTATGGTTAGGCTCCCTTGATCGAGGTGCTTTTGGTGCACGATTTGGATGGCCATTGCTCTTGGTGGCGTCATCACCATGGCCGAAGGCTCCGCCTCTCTCTCTCTTTCTTCACATGTTGACCTTCACGGTTCCGTGCACGCCTCTCTTGACGATTTCCTTCCTCTTTAAGGTGAGAATATGGACCAGAACGTCCAGAATTGTTCCTACTCTTAGGGTTTCGCTCCTTGTGTCCTCCCTTGGGGGCGCGACTATAGTTAGACTCCAGAATAGACTTGGTTCCCACGGGTCTAGAGTTATAGTTCTTCACAAGATATTGTCGTGCTTCTCAGCTACCTTCATGGTGCTAATTAGCTCATGAAACCTTGTGCTACGTCCTGCATTCACATTAATCCGATAATTCTTTGAAATCATCAGGGCAGAGACGGGGAAGGTAGAGAGAGTCTTCTCAATCGACATTGTATCAATTATGCTTTGTCCACAAAACTCCATTAAAGACTTGATACGATGAGCTTCCGAGTTATAATCAAGTATAGACTTGAAATCACAAAAGCGGAGGTTATGCCATCTCACTTCTAAATCAGGAAGCATAGAGCACGAACGTTACCAAATCACTGCTCAAGTTCCACCCATAGTTTTCTGGGATCTTCCTTATTGAGGTATTCACTTTGGAGCGCATCATTCATGTGCCTTGTCATGAGAATTATGGCTTTAGCTTGATTTTCTTCGAAAATAGCAGCTTGATCAATGGAGAGCATGTTCTGACTAGGCTCTTAGATGGTTTCCAAAAGTCCATCAGCCTTAAGATGTTGGGGCACATCTCGGACCCACCTATGGTATCCTGCGCCAGTTGTCTCTAGTGGAACAAAGTTTAACTTATTCAGGTAACTCATCTTGAAAAACAACACAAGATTACGGTTAGTTTCAGAGCGAAAAAGGCTACAACAAAAGCAATAAGAATTTCTGAGCGTAGTTGCTTCTAAGAAATTAGGGGTTTCTGAGCGTAGTAGCTTCCACGAAAATCCAATTCCAAGAGGGGTTTTGGATTAGTTCGAAACAATGATGTATGTGGTCGATCGTTTTTCTTCTCACCAAATTCTAAGTGTGGAGAACTCTATAAGCTCCAAGCTTGGAATGAGCATCAACCCCCATAGTTCGGCTTTTAGGTCTCTCATATGAAGAAGAAAGGGATGTTGGGAGTCCCTGAGAAAAGCTTACCTTGAAAAATAGCCGGAAATCTTGGTGAAGGTGGCCGAAAAATTGTTGTCGGGGTCACCGGAAAAGTGGCCAGAAACAGATGGTGGCCGGAGCTAGGCTGAGTTGTGCGAGGCTGTTGCATGGGCTATGCAGGGCTTATGCGGAGGATGTGCAGGGGCTGTCGCACAGGCTGTAGACAGGTCCTGCAGGGGGTCTCGGCAGGGGCCTGCGCAGTTCTCTCTGTAGATGTCGACAGATGCAGGCACAGGGGTGCGCTTGGCTTGGTAGGTGTCGACAGTTTCTCAGCAGCTGCTTGGCAGATGCGCAGGGGCAAGCACAGGCTAGGCACAAGGCAGTGGTCGGTTTGAATTTTCTGACAGTCGGTTCAGGCGGTTTTAGGCCGGTTCTGGTGGTTTCGCCACCGGTTCTGGATTCCTGGAGGCTAGGGATTCAATATGTGGGGCGGTCGATGTTGGAATTTGAGGGCTACGAAATTAGGGTTTCATGGTTGAGGCTTCGTGCTGATAACGTGTTTTAGGGAATCATAAATTGAGAGAAAATCGATGTGTATTTTCATTAATAATAGGGGCTTCTTTATATAGAGGATTACAAGACATAGAGTCTGAATTACATAAGGAAAGTAATCGTACATTGATTAGGAATCTAAATCCTTCTAATGTAACCTTATTACCATTAGGTCAAGTAACCTATAGTTTGAGCCAGACGCATAATCTGGATTTACTTGAACATTATTCTATTTTTGTGGATTCTTCTTTGTTTTTATTTTATTTATTTACTAATGAGGAGGGATGTAGATGGAACTTTGATGATAAAAAATTTATGGGAAATGCATTAAGTAATCTATGGGAAGGCTAACTATAAAACGGAACAGAGGCCAAGGCCCCCAACAAGGCAAAACTAGGGGACGCTACAGAAACGGAGGGGCTGAATTTGTGCCTGAGCTGCGATTCGAATCGAAGCACGTGACTTTCCCAATCATACCCAAATCATCTGAACAATCATACCCATAACACTTGTATATTTTATATATTGTTTCTCCCTCTCCCTCAGAAACCATAGCCGTGTGTGATGGTGGCTGGATCATAAACAGTGACACAGTGTTATGTAATGGGGATTTTATAACACAGAGTTAGGCTGAAATAGGAACTCTGAGAAGTCTGATGACTTAGAGTTGATGTAGTTATGTGCCAGTAAAAAGTCAACAACCCAATGACTCAGTTAGTTGGGAAATCTAATTAAATTTCAGATTGCTGCAAGTGGGGTTGATTGATCCAAATGGAATCATGTGTTCGAGATCTAGGATATGGGAGAGAGTTTTCAAGGAAGATCCTAAAAATTGTTAGGTGAGTTTTACAGATAGGAAGATAGGCAACCAACCAAAACTCCCTTTCTTTCTAACTCCCTTTCTATTGGATTGTTTTGGATTCTTGAAGTCTAGAGGTATTCAATCAAGATTTTAAAAAGTCAATATAAATCTAGTGGTATTCAACAGTCCAACGATTTTGAAGGATTCTATTAGGTGATGGATTGTGAAGGATTTTAGGACCCTTTAGTATAAATAGCAAACCCTTTCAGAAATCTGCTCTCCAGAGCTGAGATTTCTATGTCTTCCTTTTTTTTTTCTTCCTCTCTCTCTCTCTCTCTCTCTCTCTCTCTCTCTCTCTCTCTCTCTCATCGAGAAGATGAAAATACGAACGGCAATCTGGAGAAGACGATCAGCCATGTCCAGCTCTACCGCAGTCGACGGTGTCGTAGCTACCGTGCTCCGCTCAATTTTCTACCCCGTCCATCTCAGCCTAAAAATCCAGTCGTCGCGCCGATGAGATCTGAGTGGTGGCAGTGAGCAAGACGAATCTGGCCGTTGTCCTCTACCAAGTATATGACGCCGGCCACAGCTGCTTTGGTGAGAACTACGTCCATAGAATCGTCGAGAAAGCTCCTCAAGTTTCTACTCTGAGCAAGATAATTGAAATAGGTATGATTTTGATGACTATTGGTTTTGGGTTTTTCAGCTTTCTAAAGATTTAGAGAGGCCTTTTGTTGGGAATTTGCAGAGCAATAAAGTAAAACCTCTTTTGAGTATAAATTTTTCATATCTAACTCTGAATTATAGTTGATGTTGATTTTTCAGAATCATACATAAAGTTTGTGTATTAAGCATTGGTTTCCAGCGAAGGAAGGAGCTTTTTGGTCTTGTGTGATTGCAATGGTGCTTTTGAGAATATCCCATTTAAATTTCATCTCAATGCTTGACAGTTTTAAGTGTTCAGAACTTTTATTGTACTACGTTAGCTTGTTTGAATCATTTTTTTTTCCAATTGCAGTGTCTACTTGCTAGACTTGATTAGCTTGAGTTGAGGTTCTATGAAGGTCTTTCTCATTTGTCGAACTGTTTGCTTCTCCCTTTTTTCTTTAAGCACTTTGCCAGATGCTTCTGCTGTGCAGCTTAATGTGTTTATGGATAATGTGTAATCTTTCAGCTGAAAAGGAAAAGCATGGTTTGTTATGAGTAATGACTTTGTATTTGCCAATAACGTTTTTGTTTATAGAAGTATTTGGGTTTGCAAAAAGGCTATGCTTGCCTTGTTAATTTGAAAGATGCTCAAACAAAAGTAATAGGTATTTTCCCACCAATCTTTGTTATCAACAGAAGCTCTACTATTTTTATTCTAATGTTACTTGGTTGTTTTTTGCCGCCCCCTCCATATAATCTTTTGTTAATATTTCACAAGATAGTTATAGCTTGATTTACTGATGCAATGCTTAATTGCATTTTGATGTATTTGTAGAATAGTTCTTGCACCAGTTTTTTTTTTTTTTTGTTCTGTTATTCTCATACTTGTTCGGGAAAGCAGAAACTCTTTTCTATAGGAGGACATGTAAAGCTCTAGATGAGTAGTGTAGTAGATATTGCAAATGACTGGTTACTATAGTCTTTTTGTGCCATTTTAGTATTTGTTGCCTAATTCTCGAATGCAGTGCTATTTCCATATTGACTCTGATGTTGCTTCCTATTTTCTATATGATACTTTATTTGCATCAGAGGTATCACTTCGAGCCACTTAGAATTCTCATCTAGATTATGTGGAACAATGTTTTGGATTTATATGCAATTTGTAGAAAGGGAGCCCAAGAGCTCATAGTTGGTTATCTTTGTGCAAGTTTATTTATTTGTAGTTCATGACAATCATGGATAATTATCTTTATAGTTGAATCAAGGCCTTCCAGATGCCTTCAAATATTTTATACGGGTTTTAATTTGTATTATATCTAGCAAATTTTCAATTATTGTTTCTGACTATCTCTCTTGTGTATAAAACCAGGATATCAAAGTTGATTAATTGAGTGGATCAAGGATTGAGTAGATATCATCCGTAAATCTACATGATAACACACATTGGAGTATGTGGGGTGGCACTAGAATGCTGCAACAACAAACAAATTCTTGATCAGCATTTTAGAAGCTTCAGATCTAACCCCTCCCTTAATAAAGCCTCTAGTCGTTGATGAGATTAGAATTAGGTTTAGATAATATTCTTTTCAATAAACCTATGACCTAACATTTGCGGGTTGTTGTGATTCATTGTGAGAACTTTATTGTCATTCTTCCTCATGTACCTTCAGAGCCATATTTGACTAAAGAGCTTACTCCAAGTGTTACAATGATGGAGATATTTTGTTACTTATGAGAGGAGTACTGTGTTTCTGGTTCTACACTGAACTTAATTATCTTGCTTATAACATTACAAAATAGAGATATGCATTAACTAGTTCGAGTGTAATTAAAAAGGTAAATAGCTGGGTTGAAATGCTAATGCATGTTGTCCAACAAATCTCATTAAGCAATATTGTTTATCTTTCATCATGTTCAATTGTTTATCTGCTTCAAAATGTTCTTTTAGAATCGAGCAAAAAAATGCAGGAGTTGAATTCTCTTTTGATGCTATGCAACATACAAATTAGGAAAACCCTTCAGAGTAACAATCCATGAATTTATAAAAATCCAAACAAATCTTGTAAAATACAATACATTAGAATCTGTTTAAATCCATATGGAATAAAAACAATCCATGAATTCTGCAAAATCCATGACAATCCACAGATTATAAAAAATCAAACTGAATCATTTAAAATCTAGATTGAATACACCCCCCTCAGTCATGAAATTGGTACGAAAACCGTAAATTGATCGAGCTAGAGCTCTCATAGTAGCTACTGCGGCTTTGTTTGTGATGCTGCATATATTCAAATTCCCAATGACTAAGAGCTCAAAGGAAAGCATAGGAGAAAATCAGCTGTGTTTCCATCTGTTTGAATTTTGTTGTAAGAGAGGAAACTTGTTAGCAGAAGTGGTTTTTGTTCTAAAACCCTATGTGTAGACGTTTTAATTGGTTTTTGTTCTAAAGCATATTGAACTTTTTGGTAAAATGCCTCGTAAAATGAGAATTTATTTATTTTGGTTCTCAAAAATATTTTTTCATTTATGAATTTAAAATTGTGTCAAATTTCTCGTAGTGTGATGAATATACATATAATGAAAATTTTTAAAAGAATGATTAGTTTTCAACCCTACTCATATGATTGTATGGTCACAACAGCTCAAATATTGAATTATTTTAAGTTGTTTTAGTGACGAGGTAATTTGGTAAAGATAAAATTAAGAATCGACTACCTTGATTGAGGCCAAAATGAAGACGTACAATGCCTTTTTTTTTTCTTCACATTATGCATATTACTACGGGAGAAATAGATGGACAAGATTGAATCTATCATTTTGGGAGCTACATTATGGATTCCATGGTGAGATTTGAGAGCTACATAGGAGGGTTTGGAGGATGAAGGACCCTAAGCTGTCCTTATGATTTTATCAGGATATGATTTTTTCCAGCTTATTATGATGCCAGTCAATGGACTATCGTTTATAATGTGGTGAGCAAATTTGGTATCAACCACATGCGTTAACCCAGTGGTGAGGCTGCTTAGTTGTTGCAGTGGTTGTTCTAGGATTGAGCCACGTACTTGCTTTTTGTCAAAGTGTAATTTATTATTTATTTTTTTTAGCTAAAAGAAGTGTCATGTATTTTGTTTAACTGTTTCGTTTTCCATTTAACAAATTTAAAAAAAATATATATAATAAATTATACATTGCTTTTTTTTTTCTTTTCTTCAGAAGAACTACATACTGCTTACATTATATTAAAATGCTTAGTCATTTTTTTATAAAAGAAGTGCCATTTATTTTGTTTAACTGTCTTGTTATTTTAACAGATTTTGTTTTTTAAAAAAATTATACATTACTTACATTTATATCAAAATTTGTAATTTTTTTTAAAGTATTCATATTCCCTTGATTTCAATAGTGGAGATGGACATTTTAGAGATCACAGAAACTCATCTTTGCAATAATATTTTCAGAGGAGAAACAAAATCACGATGAATTGATTTTTCGGATGTAGATGTGACGAAAAAAAAAAAGCTAACATATTTTTTCAAATTTTATGCAATCCAAAAAAAAATATTGAAAATTGATAAATTTGAAATTAACCCGGTTTGTTGTCGTTTCAAAATCACTAAAGCAATCAACCCTATAAACGATTATACTTCCCTAAGATCCTAACAAAAGCTAAATCATGTCCAGAATCTCTTACTTTCTATAGGTTGACATAGTCCATCGTCATGAGAGTATGAGTGCTGATTTCTTGAAAAAAGAAGTTCTGAAAGTGTGAGGACCCGAAATTTCAGTTAAATATTTCGTAATTCAATTTTTCTCAAATTATATGAATTATGAGTTGTGAGTGTGATTCGAATGTCGTTAATTGAGAAATTTGGTTTCGAATGATTATAGTTTCGAAATTCAACGTTATTTAGGGGTTACTAAAAATCGACTCTTTTTTCGTAAGGAATTTGAAGAAATTTCATTCATGAAAGTCGTAGAGCTCGTTGATACGAACTTGTGCGTGTGCGGAACACAAGAATCGGAGTTTGTAGGAAGAAGTTATGGCATTTAGAAGTTTTCGATTTTGTATATATATAGGTTACCATTTTTGGAAAAAAAATCTGAAAAATCAGAAAAATACTAGATTTTTCTCTCTCTCTCTCTCTCTCTCTCTCTCTCTCTCGTGCGGCACCGAACCGGAAGCAAAAACAGAGCCAATCTTCTCCAACCGAGTTCTTGCTCCTCCGGCCACCGTTTGATGCCAAACCACCTCCCACGGCTTTGCCTTGACCTTGCGCAGCTGCCAGAGGCAGCCTTGCGCCGTGGCACGGCTTGTAGCGGCGGCGGGAAGCTGGTTTCCATTTTCGGCCGTTTTGAGTGCGAAGTGAATATCTCGAGTTCTAGACCGCCAAATTTCGTGTTCTTTGGCTTGTTGAACTCGTATTGAGGAGTAGAACACGCAGTAAAAAGGACAGCACCTGAAGTGGAGGTTTTCACGCTCGTTGGAGCTCCCAATGGTTTCTATAGTTTTTCCGGCCAAACCGGACTGTTTTTGGTAAGTTTCGGCCACTTCCACTCATTTTCTCACTTCGTGTTAGTTATGAAAGTTGCTCAAAATGATGAAACGAAGGGGATAAGCTCGGCCCCGACACCATTGGTGGTGGTCGGAGGCGGCTCTACCCTAAACTCCGGCGGCCCTTTCCGGCCACCTCCGGGGGTATCATGAGCAGTTTCTACTCATTTTTAGATTCTACATGTCGATAAGATCATTTTGATATATAGCATGCGAATTTTGGATATCGTATGAATTAGTTATGAATTTTACGATTTCGATTGATTTCGATCGCTCAATTTGTGATTTATGAAGTTTGGACCGTCCGATAGAATTCTAGTTTTCATATAATGATCGTAGGACTGTCCCGGTGACCTTGTGTAGTCACGGGTGAAGATCCGACCGTTGGATCTTCATATAAGTGTGTTTTTGAAATTATACGCTAAGTTAATTATCGTTTTGATTAGGTATTTGACGGATTTGTTAGCGGACGATTGTGAATCGTATTTTGGGCTGTAAGAAGACGCAGCGGGAGTTTAGAGGTGAGTAAATCTCACTTGGTTCATTTACGAACCGAATTTCCTTAATTGCCCAATTTATTTGTTATGTGTGAGAAAATGGTTTTAAGAAATGTGTTCTAAAGTATATTAAAAATGAATTTCTTGATTTTGCATCGTGTGAACTATAGTTGGTATTAGTGATCATTCCTGTGTGGATGGTTACGTATATATATATTTAAATGATTATATATTGAATGGTGTGACATTGAGGTGTGGAATTGTGATAATATGTTGTTGATAATTGTTGATAGTATGATTTTATTATGTTGTTAATATTTGATAAATGTTGGTGATAAGCATGTTGATGTTTTTGAGTTGAATAGAAAGTAGAGAAACGTAGGATTCCGAGGATCGAATGGTCAAAGGATCTTTGGTTAATGATAACCGGAGTGTATGTGTTCTGAGGACAGGGAGGTCCAAAGTTCGACCGTTAAATAATAATGGGGATATATTGTTCTGAGGACATGAAATGGTCCAAAGTTCGCGGGTTACTGAGTAACTTGGAGGTGCCGTTACTTGACCTTGGGCCAAGGTGTCAGAGGTAACGAGGCAGTTAGAGCTCTAACGTGGGGCCAAAGTGGCGATAGTTGTGATTAGGTGCCAAAGTGGCGAGAGTTGTGCTTTGGTGATTGTGGATATGTGTTTCATGTTGTTTCATGTGTGTTGGATTGATGTTTCTTGTGGTTGTTGAGATTGTTGGATGTTTACTTGAGATAAATGAGTTGTGGTCTAATAAATCAACCGTTCATCCTTATTTACTCACACGAGCTTTCAGAAAGCTTACCGGGTTTTGTGTTGTTGCAATCCCGGTACACTATTCAAATGGTGTAGCGGATAATCCTGCAGGTCAGGATAATCAGGGTGGTGAGCGAGCTGCGTAGGACAGCAGGGTTGAGACCAGCACTTGGTCTATTTTGGTGTGTTTTTGTAGACTCTTGTGAGCAGAACATTTTATTTATGTTAGTATTGTAATAATTGACTCGAGAGATAGTTTGCTACGAGGTTTGTGTTATGGTTTATGAGATATTGGTTTTGAGAAAAAAATTTAGGACGTGATTTGTTTTGTTGTATTCATGTTTCGGATTTGAATTTATTATTCGAAATTCGGGGCGTGACAGTTTGGTATCAGAGCGTAAGGTACATATTTAGTGATAAGTTAATGCCGTCCGAGTGATGGCCCGTCTGCAGCGGATGCCATCGGGTGCTCTTCGATATTAACAATGTCATTGGGTATGTGTGAGTGTTGGGAGTTGTCTAGAACGTTAGGACGTATAGGAGTTGAATTAACCTCTTTGTGTTAGTAGCTTGGTTAATATGGACTTGTATTTACTTATGCTTTGATTTAGGTGTTATACATGTATTAACCAGGTATGCTATTGCTCCTTAGGTAATGGATATTGTGGGAGGCAGAGGTAGGGGTCGAGGTAGACCCAGAGGTAGAGGTAGAGGCCGAGGTAGGGGTGAGATTCCACATGTGGGAGTACATGAGGAAGAGGTGGAGGCACCGTTTGTGGAGCAACCTGTTCCACCTGAGGTTGTGGTTAATGATCCCGCTCGTCTGTTAGTGTTGGCGAGGGACATTAATCGGTTGGGAGCAACTAAATTTGCGGGAGGCACAGATTATATGGTGGCTGATCAATGGATCGAGGATTTACAAACCTATTTTGAGTTGATTGTCTGTGATGAGATCGAGAAGAGGAAGCTAGCCACTTTCATGCTCAAAGATGAGGCTAGGGTGTGGTGGAATTGCACTCAGAGGACAATTGATGTTTCTACCATGATTTGGGATAGATTTGTGAGGATCTTTAGGGAGAAATACTTCCCAGCATCGGTGAAGGAACAGCTGGAGAGGCAATTTCTCTCGCTTACTCAAGGGAAGATGAATGTGAGAGAATATGAAGAAGAGTTCTCCAGGCTATATCGTTTTGTGAAACCATTAGATGCTGAAGACTTGGCTAAAAAGTTTCAGCGGGGGTTGAATGGCTCTATTGAGCGCGATGTCGCTATTATGGAGCTGAAGACAAAGGAGCAGATTTTAGCTAAAGCCCTGATCATTGAGCAGCAGAATCTGATCCACAAGGAGAAGCAGCCAGTTGAGAGAGATTCTCAGGGAAAAGGGAAGGCGGTTGCAGGGAGTAGTGGGTCCAGAGATTATAGAGGTGGGCTCTGGAAGAGACAGCGGCCTTATTTTCATCATCAGGCTCCAGCCAGGATAGCAGCAGCACCTGTCCCTATTCAGGCACCACCTATCAGGCAAGCAGCACCAGCAGCCCCTATGAGGTGTTATAGCTGTAATGAGTTGGGTCATCTTGCTAGGACTTGCCCTAAACTCAGGCCTAGAGCATGTTTTCGATGCGGACAGACTGGACATATTGCCAGGGACTGTACTCAACCTCAGATTGTAGGACAGGGTAACCAGCAGAGAACCTTACCTCCAGCACCAGCCAGAGTATTTGTCATTGGCCAGAGAGGCACCGGGGTGGAAGGTACCTTATCTGTTTATAACTATCTTGCTAGAGTACTGTTTGATACGGGTGCTTCCCACTCGTTCATATCTAGTTCTGTGGTAGATGTTTTGGGTTTGACAGCTATACCGCTTACTAGACCTTTATGTGTTACATCGCCTCTTTGCGTATCTCTTGAGCTTAGCATGTTTTGTGATGATTGCCCTATTACAATTAGTGGTAGAGAGTTCACTGCATCTTTGATTGTGATTCCGGATCACACGTATAATGTGATTTTAGGTTTGGATTGGTTGAGTCCGAACTATGCAGTGATTGATTGTTTTAGAATGATTGTGTCTTTTCATGCCCCTGGGCAACCAGTGTTTCATTATCGATGCCTGAGATCTGACGTTGCCATGAGGGCAGGGATCTTGACACACATAGAATCAGTGAATAGCACTTCAGAAATTGCAGGGATTCCAGTAATGGCAGAGTATGCTGATGTGTTCCAGGAGATACCAGGATTTCCTCTGAAAAGGGTAATGGATTTCTCCATTGATGTGATACCAGGTACTGCACCGGTGTCGAGAGCACCTTATCGGATGGCTCCAGCTGAACTTCAGGAGTTGAAGGTTCAAATTGAAGGATTACTTGCACAAGGGTTCATACAAGCTAGTGTATCTCCTTGGGGCGCACCAGTATTATTCGTGAAGAAGAAAGATAATTCACTTCGGTTATGTGTGGATTATCGACAGCTGAACAAGGTGACCATCAAGAATAGGTACCCCTTGCCTAGGATTGATGACTTGTTCGATCAGCTTAGGGAGGCTACGGTGTTCTCCAAAATTGATTTGAGATCTGGATATCACCAGTTGAGGGTGAAGGATGAAGATATTTCTAAGACGGCATTTAGGACCAGGTATGGGCATTATGAATTTCTTGTCATGCCTTTTGGTCTAACTAATGCACCTGCAGCATTCATGGACTTGATGAACCGCACATTCAGTCTTTACTTAGATAAGTGTGTGGTTGTGTTCGTTGATGACATTTTGACATATTCAAAGTCGTCTGACGAGCACGTGAAGCATTTGAGGATTGTGCTGCAAATTTTGAGAAGAGAAAAGTTATATGCAAAGTTTGAGAAGTGCGAGTTTTGGCAAAAGGAGATCAAGTTCCTTGGTCATGTAGTTTCGAAGGATGGAGTTTCTATGGATCCTTCGAAGGTTGAAGCGGTGATGGGTTGGAGTCGCCCCACTACAGTTACAGAGATCCGTAGTTTCCTTGGTTTGGCAGGATACTACATGCGATTCATTGAGGGGTTTTCTAGTATAGCTTCGGCTTTGACTAAGTTAACAAGGAAGGATACTCAGTTTGTGTGGACAGATGAATGTGAGAAAGCCTTTAGTGAGCTGAAGACTAGATTGACTACAGCACCAGTGTTGACTGTCCCATCTAGTGGCGGTGGGTTAGTTATCTACAGTGATGCATCTCATCAGGGTTTGGGTTGTGTGTTGATGCAGAATGGGGGTGTAGTAGCATATGGTTCTAGACAGTTGAAGGTGCATGAGCGAAACTACCCCACTCATGATCTAGAGTTGGCTGCAGTGGTGTTTGCCTTGAAGATTTGGAGGCATTATCTTTATGGTGAGAAGTTCGAACTCTTTTCTGATCATAAGAGTTTGAAGTATCTATTCTCCCAGAAAGAGTTGAACATGAGGTAGAGAAGATGGATGGAGCTCATCAAAGATTATGATTTCACCTTGGAGTATCATCCCGGAAAGGCCAATGTAGTGGCGGATGCTTTGAGCAGGAAACCCCGAGGGATCATAGCGTCACTTATGGTTCAGGAGTGGCGTATGTTAGAGACTGTATCTGAGTTTTACCTTATACCCACAGGAGAAGGACATGGAATCTTTCTCGGTAGTATCACTTTACAGCCGACCTTGATTTCCAGGATCATTCAGAGTCAGACACATGATGAGTTCGCTCAAATGGTGATTTCGGAGATTATCCTTGATGCCAACGAGGAAGGTCCATCAGAGTGGACAGTTGGAACTGATGGTGGATTGAGATTTCGATTGAAATTGTATGTCCCGGGCGGTGATAACCTCAAGGAGGAGGTACTGCGGGAAGCACATCGATCTCGATATACGGTACACCCAGGGAGTACTAAGATGTATATGGACCTATGAAGACAGTTTTGGTGGATAGGGATGAAGAGGGATGTGACTGAGTATGTATCCAGGAGCCTTACATGTCAGCAAGTGAAGGCAGAGCATCAGAGGCCTGCGGGAATGTTGAAACCTTTGCCGATTCCAGTATAGAAATGGGAAGAGATCTCCATGGACTTTGTAACTGGATTGCCTAGGTCCAGACAAAGTTATGATTCTATTTGGGTGATTGTTGATCGATTGACAAAGTCAGCACACTTTCTTCCTGTGGCAAAGACTTACTCAGATGATGCTTTGTGTAAGTTGTATCTTAATGAGATTGTGAGGCTTCATGGTGTGCCGGTATCGATCGTCTCTGATCGGGATGCTCGTTTCACCTCGGAATTTTGGCATAGATTCCACAAGGCTTTCGGCACATCTTTGGCTATGAGCACTGCATTTCATCCACAGACTGATGGGCAGACAGAGAGGGTGAACCAGGTGATGGAGGATATGCTTAGAGCATGTGTTTTGGACTTCAAGGGAAGTTGGGCGGATCATCTGCCGTTGGTAGAGTTTGCTTGCAATAACAGCTATCACTCTAGTATCGGCATGGCCCCATATGAGGCACTTTATGGTAGGCCATGTAGGACTCCTATCTGTTGGGCGGATGTTGGAGAGAAACAGCTCTTGGGTCCTGCGCTTGTTCGGGAGACTACAGAGAAGGTTACTACCATCCGAGACAAGATCCGTACTGCACAGAGTAGACAGAAGAGTTATGCCGACCTTAGAAGGAGACCGTTGGACTTTGAGGTGGGTGATTACGTATTCTTGAAAGTCTCACCTATGAAAGGTGTGGTGAGATTTGGCAGGAAGGGGAAATTGGCACCGAGATACGTTGGACCCTTTGAGATTTTGGAAAGGGTCGGAGAATTGGCGTATCGGCTTGCTTTACCTATTAGCATGGCCGGTGTACACAATGTTTTCCATGTGTCCATGCTTAGAAGGTACATTCGAGATGAATCTCATGTGATTGATCACAGTACGATCGAGGTGAGTCCGAATGTAACCTTCGTTGTTGAACCTGTTCGTATCTTGGATAGGTCCACGAAGAGGCTTTGGAGGAAGGAAGTTGAGTTGGTTAAGGTGTTGTGGAGTCATCATGATGAGGGTGATGCGTCATGGGAGCTAGAGTATGATATAAGGGTTGAGTACCCACTACTGTTTGTTGATGAGTTTGCTTGAGGACCCGAAATTTCAGTTAAATATTTCGTAATTAAATTTTTCTCAAATTATATGAATTATGAGTTATGAGTGTGATTCGAATGTCGTTAATTGAGAAATTTGGTTTCGAATGATTATAGTTTCGAAATTCAACGTTATTTAGGGGTTACTAAAAATCGACTTTTTTTTTGTAAGGAATTTGAAGAAATTTCATTCATGAAAGTCGTAGAGCTCGTTGATACGAACTTGTGCATGTGCGGAACACAAGAATCGGAGTTTGTAGGAAGAAGTTATGGCATTTAGAAGTTTTCGATTTTGTATATATATAGGTTACCATTTTTGGAAAAAAATCTGAAAAATCAGAAAAACCCTAGATTTTTCTCTCTCTCTCTCTCGTGTGGCACCGAACCGGAAGCAAAAACAGAGCCAATCTTCTCGAGCCGAGTTCTTGCTCCTCCGGCCACCGTTTGACGCCAAACCACCTCCCACGGCTTTGGCTTGACCTTGCGCAGCTTCCAGAGGCAGCCTTGCGCCGTGGCACGGCTTGTAGCGGCGGTGGGAAGCTGGTTTCCATTTTCGGCCGTTTTGAGTGCGAAGCGAATATCTCGAGTTCTAGATCACCAAATTTCATGTTCTTTGGCTTGTTGAACTCGTATTGAGGAGTAGAACACGCAGTAAAAAGGACAACACCTGAAGTGGAGGTTTTCACGCTCGTTGGAGCTCCCAATGGTTTCTGCAGTTTTTCCGGCCAAACCGGACTGTTTTTGGTAAGTTTCGGCCACTTCCACTCATTTTCTCACTTCGTGTTAGTTATGAAAGTTGCTCAAAATGATGAAACGAAGGGGATAAGCTCGGCCCCGACACCATTGGTGGTGGTCGGAGGCGGCTCTACCCTAAACTCCGGCGGCCCTTTCCGGCCACCTCCGGGGGTATCATGAGCAGTTTCTACTCATTTTTAGATTCTACATGTCGATAAGATCATTTTGATATATAGCATGCGAATTTTGGATATCGTATGAATTAGTTATGAATTTTACGATTTCGATTGATTTCGATCGCTCAATTTGTGATTTATGAAGTTTGGACCGTCCGATAGAATTCTAGTTTTGATATAATGATCGTAGGACTGTCCCGGTGACCTTGTGTAGTCACGGGTGAAGATCCGACCGTTGGATCTTCATATAAGTGTGTTTTTGAAATTATACGCTAAGTTAATTATCGTTTTGATTAGGTATTTGACGGATTTGTTAGCGGACGATTGTGAATCGTATTTTGGGCTGTAAGAAGACGCAGCGGGAGTTTAGAGGTGAGTAAATCTCACTTGGTTCATTTACGAACCGAATTTCCTTAATTGCCCAATTTATTTGTTATGTGTGAGAAAATGGTTTTAAGAAATGTGTTCTAAAGTATATTAAAAATGAATTTCTTGATTTTGCATCGTGTGAACTATAGTTGGTATTAGTGATCATTCCTGTGTGGATGGTTACGTATATATATATTTAAATGATTATATATTGAATGGTGTGACATTGAGGTGTGGAATTGTGATAATATGTTGTTGATAATTGTTGATAGTATGATTTTATTATGTTGTTAATATTTGATAAATGTTGGTGATAAGCATGTTGATGTTTTTGAGTTGAATAGAAAGTAGAGAAACGTAGGATTCCGAGGATCGAATGGTCAAAGGATCTTTGGTTAATGATAACCGGAGTGTATGTGTTCTGAGGACAGGGAGGTCCAAAGTTCGACCGTTAAATAATAATGGGGATATATTGTTCTGAGGACAAGAAATGGTCCAAAGTTCGCGGGTTACTGAGTAACTTGGAGGTGCCGTTACTTGACCTTGGGCCAAGGTGTCAGAGGTAACGAGGCAGTTAGAGCTCTAACGTGGGGCCAAAGTGGCGATAGTTGTGATTAGGTGCCAAAGTGGCGAGAGTTGTGCTTTGGTGATTGTGGATATGTGTTTCATGTTGTTTCATGTGTGTTGGATTGATGTTTCTTGTGGTTGTTGAGATTGTTGGATGTTTACTTGAGATAAATGAGTTGTGGTCTAATAAATCAACCGTTCATCCTTATTTACTCACACGAGCTTTCAGAAAGCTTACCGGGTTTTGTGTTGTTGCAATCCCGGTACACTATTCAAATGGTGTAGCGGATAATCCTACAGGTCAGGATAATCAGGGTGGTGAGCGAGCTGCGTAGGACAGCAGGGTTGAGACCAGCACTTGGTCTATTTTGGTGTGTTTTTGTAGACTCTTGTGAGCAGAACATTTTATTTATGTTAGTATTGTAATAATTGACTCGAGAGATAGTTTGCTACGAGGTTTGTGTTATGGTTTATGAGATATTGGTTTTGAGAAAAAAATTTAGGACGTGATTTGTTTAGTTGTATTCATGCTTCGGATTTAAATTTATTATTCGAAATTCGGGGCATGACAGAAAGAGTGGTTACGAGCATTTTAGTTTGATGTGGATTTAGGGATTAAGGTTGATTACGTGGATCGAGGCTCAAACGATGACTAAAATAGGTAAATATTTTACCATAGTCTTTTACTGTTATCATGATAATATCCAACGATGGAATTGTCCAATTATATCTGCTCCACGTTGTTGGTTTTACTTTTTTTTTCATATAACCAATAAACAAGTTAAACCACATTAGTAGGCATATAAGAATTTTGTGGAATCCAAACATTATAAAAATGAAAATCTATAAATTTAACATTACCTATGTATTTATCGCGTAGTAATAGGTATTATATAAAAAATTGACCCGGTCCGCCATCATTTTGACATCTGTCAAAGCGGTCAACCCTATATATGCTTATACTTCCCTAAGGAGAGTCGAATCGAGAAGAGATTAATGCCTTGAAATTTTTACATGGGTTGGCATAGTTCATCCCAGTGAGGATGTGAGCACTAATAGATCGAGAAAAGAAGTTAGAGGGAGTGGTTACGAGCATTATAGTTTGCTTGCTATTTAGAGTATAAGGTTGATTACGTGGATAGAGACCCCAACGATGACGAAAATAGGTAAATGATTTTCTTCTCTTCATTCGAATATCTAACATTTGAATAGATTAAATTATATCTCCTCCACGTAGTTCGTTTTTAGAAGGAATCTTTTGTTTCTCTTTATCAGTGTTTCAAATAGCACGAAATCTCTACATATCTACTAGTGTGGTCAAACGTTTTCTTTAATAATATACAAAGATGTATATTACGAGACCAACAATGTGGGAGGGAAAAGCAATTTGCTAAAATTGACTGCTAGATGTGATAATTGCTGGACAAAATGGCTATGCTAAAAAATTTACCCTCATTTGGTATTCGTTTAGGTCTCTATCCGCATACTCAACTATATTCTATCAAACTAAAATGCTAATATGACTAAAGTTTTGTTTTTAATTAAAAGGAACCAAAGTTTTATTGAAATAATGTAGGTTTCTAAAGAAAAAGAAAAGAACTTTATGTAAGTAAGCTGTTATATTTTTTTTAATTATTAAAATAAAAACAATAATGTATTTAAGTAATTAATGAGTTTATTAAAGAGAAAAGAACAATTATAGAACTAGGTCGAGGTGGCTTGAACTCATGGAGCAAAAATAATATTTAAAGTTAAATAAAATGTCGGTAACTAATGAAGTTGTTTATTTATTTATTTTGAAGTCTTATTCAAGTATAATAAACTACATAAGAAAAGGATGGAGAACTAGATAAAAACAAAAAAATAAATTGAAACCGAAAAGAACTAGAAACCAAACGGTGGGATGGTTCGAACCCATAATCAGAGAACCTCCTCCTCGATTGCGAGAGCGGCATGCCCACTTTCGTACTTCCAAATTTTACCTGAGTTTAATTAGATAAATTGAATATTATCCATCCCATGTGTTTCTATTTTCTACCGTGTTGACCACCCCTTTTTTGAGTTTTAATTCTCTTAACGGTGTTAGTATGGATGTTAGTGTCCGATGGACGGCTGGATTAAATGAATGGTTGAGATTGCATATCTGCTGTTGGTTTACTTACACCGTCAGTGGGTAGAATAATTTTCGTCATAATAGAAGAAGAAAAACCAAGACCAGTAGCAGAACCTCTCATGGCTAGGAAGACTTGGAATAGATGATAGGGACAACCACCGACGACTTTCTTCGTGCTTCCAACTACTACTATAGTTTTTTTCCATTAAGGACTGTAGTCAGTCGTAATTAAACACCAAGATCAATACGCAGCACGCGTAATATTGCATAATGTGGAGAGGAAAATGAAACAAAGAAGAATGACTTTTCTTTTCCAAGGCCGGAGACTTTAGTAAGTCCGACCTTAATCTGTTATCATTCTCTAAGGTCTCCTATCTTTCCTGTTTACCCTGTTTTGTGTTTATATATCCTCTGTTTCATATATATTGTTACCCTGCAAACAAAAACATTACCTTATGTAGAAATCCACTTACAGTTATCTATAAGAGAATGATGGAAAAAGAAAATGCAGTAAAAGTAAACTCTTTTGTTACCTGCAAGTATTTTGTTCTTCTTAGATCTCTGGTCTTCTCTGTTTCCTTTGTTTGGTTCAATCATATATATATAGGTTTTCTTCTATAATTGTATTTTCTAATTTGCATTACAGTAATTAAACTCCCAGACAAAGTTCATAATCTATGTTGTCTCGTAATACATAAATGTGGTGTTGTCTCTACATTTCCAAAATATTAGAAAATCAAGGAAATCAATTTTATGTCCTTTAATGCCCTCTAGCTAGTTAATTGATCATCGATACAAGCAATAGGGTTGAAAGTAGACGCTTGAAATTGTTTGATAGAAAGTTCTCTGGCATCAAAAACATGACTTCAATCAGAGTTATGCATGGGGATTTGATAAAAAAATAAAACAGAGTTGGGATAATATGAACTCTATGTGCCATTAAAAAGCCAACACCCAGTGACGATTCAGTAAGTTAATTAGGAATTGAACTCTAATCAAATTTCATTTTGCTGCGAGTGACTGATAATTAAATTTCATTTTGCTGCGAGTGATTGATCCCAAGAGGATCAGGTGTTTTAGAATTAGGATAAAAGATTTATACAAGCTGAATGCAGTAGTGTATTGAGGCTTCAAGGCCTCAACCATACAACAAGACTACAAAGATGGCATATATGACAATTGAAAAACAAAAGAGATCAAAGGTCAAGAAGCTTACAACACATATAAAAGCTTTAGTAATAATTTAAAAAGTTCAGGTAGACAAGGTTATCCCTAATGGACTGCAGTTCAGAAGCAGCATCACTACTCTCCTTTTTGGTTGTGAGGAATTCAGCAGAACACACAATTCCAATTCCATATGTCAAAATCAAACATTCTTCAATTTTATACGCTCTCAAGCTGGTTTCATTGGGAGCTTCATCGATATCGGAGATTTCATATTGAAGAACTAATGTATCTGCAATGTCTACAACATGTTTAGGGAGAGCTGTCTTCACATAAATATGATGTTAGGGATATGCATTGGGTTTGTATCAAAAACTAAAACAGAGTAAGGATGAAATAGGAACTTTTTGAGCCATAAAAAGTCGACAACCCAATGACTCGGTAATGCTCATTAAAAGATCAGAGCCTCAAAAGGATCAAACACAAAGTTGCACACTCAATACAAGATGTACTGGTAAGTGGTAATAACCAGACTTAAAAGGCGGTTGAAAAAGAAAAGATATCAAAATACAAGAAGCATACAACATATTAAAAACCCTTCACTGTTCTATAACAATTCAAAAGGTTCTAGCCAAGAAGGTTACCCCTAATGGAATGCAATTCAGAAGCAACATCACTAATATCCTTTCTGTTTGTGGGGGTTTCAACAGAACATGGAATACCTAAACCAAGTATTGAAGTCAAGAACTCTTCAATTTTTTGTGCTCTCACACTCATCAATTGGTTGTGCCTGTGAGCGTCAGCCACATTGGTGGTGCCTTCTTGGAGAACTAGTGATTCTAAAATCTCTGAAACAAGTTCAGAGAGAGATGTCTTCACAAAATTATGAAGATTCAAGCCGTCACTGAACATGTGATCCATGGGTCTCTTTCCTGTAACATTTCTAACAAGAGAATGCCAAAGCTATAGACATCCCCATATTTTGACACTTCACTTCCCATGCCATACTCTACAATTCAAACAATATCACAAATATTTGTCACCACATCTGTGCATAAATCAAATAGCTCTCATTGTTTTTGAAATATGTTAAAGTAAAATATGGGAAGAGAAATTCTGAAGAGTAGTAGAAAAATTACCTGGCACAGCATAACCAACCGATCCTCTAATTCCAATAGAGCTTGATTGATTTCCAGAAACAATCGTGGTCGGTTTTAGGAGAAACCTTGATAGCCCAAAGTCGGAAACATGTCCAGTAAGGTCACTGCCCAAAAGAACATTACTTGGCTTGAGATCACAATGAACGATCGATGTTCCGCAATTGTTTTGAAGATAATCCAATGCACTAGCAACATCAATGGCGATGTTGACCCTTTGAACAAGATTCAAACTTTTTGGTGCTTCTATTACCTCTTCAGTTCCAGTAGATGGATGCAACCACTCATCTAAGCTACCATTGTCCATGAACTCGTAAACAAGGGCCTTGAAATCATTGCCGCTGAAATCAATACTTGAACATGCAGTTAAGATCTTGACCAGATTTTGATGCCTGATATTTCTCAACGCCTCACATTCAGCCATGAAACTCTTAGATGCTCCCTGGTGTAACATGTTAAGCACCTTCACAGCGACAACAACTCTATCATCACCAAGAATTCCTTTATACACATACCCACAAGCACCCACACCAATCAAATTATCTGAAGAGAACCCGTCAGTAGTGTAATAACCGCAATTTCCGTTTTAATTTCGTGGAATTGTGTTGAACGATTATTGTACGATTTCACGAATGTTGCTCGATAATATTTCATTTTTTGAATTATCGAAGGTTCAAAATGATTATTTTAACGAAAAGCTCTAAATGCTCGAGTTGAGAAATAGACTTTTTATACGTGCAAAATTTGGGAAAATTTCCTGCATAAACGTTGTAGAGCTCGTCGATACGAGTCCGTGCGTATGCGGAACACATTGTACGGATTTTTTTTGAATTAGTTATGGAATATAGAAAATATTTCTATTTTGGTATAAATAGAAAAAACCCTAGAACTTTCCGGAAGGTTGCCATTTTGGGCCGGCCTCCTTTTATTTTCGGAAGGGGTACTATTCATTGTCTTCAAGCTCTCTCTCTTCGTCCGAAACCGACCGAGAAGGAGAGCAAGGTTCTCCAACCTGGTTCTCCTTCCAGAGACCTTCAATCAACCTCAGACCACGTCCCACGCCTTCCTCTCGAGCTGCTCTACCTGCTGGACGGCGTCGCTCCCACCGTCACGGCCTCTAGGTCCGGCAAAATCGCCCAAACCAGTCGGACCCGAAAATTAACCAAAACGAACTCCTCGTGTTTTCGGCCACCAAATCAAATGAAACTCCTCCCTCTACATCGACTTAACATTCTGAAGATCCCAGAAGTAGTTTTACACGGCGGCGCGGCCTGTGGTGGCGGCTGGAAGCTAGCCCCGATTGGATCGAACGAAACTTTCGATCCGAATATCTCGAGCCATAGACCTCCGTTTTTTTATGATTCTTGGCCTGGTGAGTTCGCAATGAAGTTCTGAACACGTTTCCAGAAGAGATCGAGGCATGAGGTTGCAGTTTTTACGTCGGTTTCAAGCTCGCTGGTTTCGAAAAAAAATCCGGCCGTCGACTGTGTTTGGTACATTTCGATCCCTTCTCGTTATTTTCTGGTCTTGTTCTAGTTATGAAAGTTGCTCATAATGATAAAATGAAGGGGAGAAGCTCGGCCCCGACACCATTTGTGGTGGTCAGCGACGGCTCTGCCCCAAACTCCGGCGGCCCTTTCCGGCCCCCATCGGAGGTCTAAAATATAGTTTCTGTCGATTTTATGATTCTACGTTCCAATACGATCATTCCGGCATATTATACGTATTTTTCTGATATCGTATGATTTAGTTATGAATTTTGAGATTTTGATCGATTTCGATCGTTATATTTATGATCTGTGAAATTTGAACCGTCCGATGGACTTGTAGTTTTGATATGATGATCATATGACTATCCCAGTGGCTTTGTGTGGGCATGGGTGAAGATTCGACCGGTGGATCTTCGTATAAGTGCAAAAGTGCAAAACGGTGATTAGGAAAACGATTCGTGAGAATCCGTCCGTCGGATTTCTTATAAATTAAAATCCGGCCGTTTAATGGAGTATAGTTATGTTTTGGAAATTATTGGCTAAATTCAAATCACATTTGATTAGATGATTGACGGATTATATTTGGGTGAGCTGTTTTGGTGTGATTTATATTTTAATTGAAGACGCAGCAGGAATTTCGAGGTGAGTAAAACTCACGTGGCTCATATTACGAACCGAGTATTTTAAATTATTTATTTTTGTAATTGTGTGAAAAATATTTGTGGATTAAAATTTGTTTTTAAAATCACATGGAGGTGATCACTACGGTCCATAGGTAAGTAAAATGAATTTTAATTATACAAATGAATTTCACGATTTTCTTGTGTGAACTATAGATGGCATTAGTTGTCATTTCTGAGTGGATGATTATGTATATATATATTTACGTGGAATATATATATATTGATTGGTGGATTGTTGAGTGATGATACGATTGAATTGGATTGATGATTTGGATTATATTTCAAATGCGTAAATTTCATAATAATATTGTGTATCTTGGATGGGTTGATTTCATCGTGTGATAATACATTGTTGTACTCATTTAAGGATTTAGGGTCAACGTAGTGACCGGTATGGGGGAATCAGACGCTCTAATCCTAGGTGGATGATGAGATACGATTGGTTGAATATGTACAATTATCGGACGTTCTAAATATGTATATAAGTATACATATTGATGAAATACGATAAAGATGAATATGTCGGATGCCATAACCAAGGCCAGGTGACGGGCTACGATTCAGTTAGAGCTCTAGTCTGTCAAATACCGTATTTTTATAAATACGATGTTGGGGTTTTGAGAAGAAAGATGTGAGTTAGGGTTTTGTGTTGATTGTTGAATTAGTGATTGATTGAGATTGTTGGTACTTCGTGGATGTGGAAATTGTTGAGTGTTGACTCGAGTAGAAGTAAATATGATATAATTAAACAATAGTTCTTTCTTTTACTCATACAAGCTTTCAAAAGCTTACCGGGTTTTGTGTTGTTGCAATCCCGGTACACTATTCAAATGGTGTAGCGGATATTCCTGCAGGTCAGGATAACCAGGGAGGTGACCGAGCTGCTTAGGTGTTGTAGCATTTATTTTTATTTCATTTGAGTTGTGAGGTTTGTATGCTCATTTAGAGCTTTACAATTTATTTTGTGAGTGAGTTGTAATAATTAACCGAGACTAAATTCGGTTTTTGAAATTAAATTGTGTGGTGAGGTTGTTAAGGAAAAGAAATTTTCAGGGTGGTTATTTTAAGTTGTAATAATTCATGTTCCAGATTTTGAATTTTTATTATAAAATTTGGGGCGTGACAAGTAGCTTTAAGAAGAGTAGCATATGAAACTTGCAAAATAGAGTTCCCAAAAGTGTTTAATTCAGTTTCTTTTCTTTTCTTAAGAAGAATAACGAAAAGAGTGAGCACCACAGCTAGTCCCAATAGAGTGAACCCAGAAACTAAAGAGATCACTAGTTTCATTCTACGAGACAATCCTTCTCCTTTAGACTCGCACACAGGAAGTTGAAGATTAGGAATACTGCCGCAGATTCTTGTGTTTCCAGCAACTGAAATACCACTTGCATTCTTGAAAATACCCTCAGTTGGTACTGCTCCCTAAAATTGATTGAAGGATAGGTTCAGATTCTCCAAGTTTCCAAAGAGCTCGAAGAACCGTGGAATATCTCCTGACAAATTGTTTTGAGAAAGGTCTAAATATCAAATCCCTCTCAAGTCCTTCATAGATGAAGGAATGGGTCCCAAAAAGAAGTTGCCTTGCAAGTATAAGGTTTCTAAACTCTTGCAACTGCCAAGGCTACTGGGAAGTTCTCCTGATAACAAGTTGCTAGAAACGTCTACTGCATTTAAATTCTTCATTTTGCCAATCTCCATCAGAAGGAAACTAGTGAACTGGTTTCTATGCAATGCCAAAACTGTTGATAAAGATGAGAGGCCAATAACCTGAGGAGGTATCGTGCCATTCAGATTGTTTCCAGAAAGAACCAATTCTAGTAACCAATGGTATTTCCCTAGACTGGATGTAATACCCGCAATTTTCATTTTAAATTCGAGTAATTCTGTTGAACGATTTTTATGCAAGTTCACGAATATTATTCGATAATAATTCACTTTTAAAATTATCGAAGTTTCAAAACGATCATTTTTAACGAAAAGCTCGAAATGCTCGGTTTTAGAGATCGACTTTTTCTACGTACAAAATTTGGAGAAATTTCCTTCATGAAAGATGTAGAGCTCGTCGATACGAGTCCGTACACATGCGGAACACAAAGATCGTATTTGTTTTGAATTAGTTATCGAATTTAGAAGTTTTTCCAAAACTTGTATAAATAGGAAAAAACCCTAGCTAATTTTTCAGAAGCCTTCTATTTTGGTCCGGCCTCCTTCCATTTTCGGAAGGTACTGTTCATCGTCCCCTACCTCCGTTCCTCGACCAAAAACGACCGAGAAAGAGAGCAAAGTTCACCATAATCGTTCTCCCTCCACAGGCCACCTCTCGACCTCAAACCAAGTCCCAGGCGTTCGTCTCGAGCTGCTCTACCTCCTGGACGGCGTCGTTTCCACCGGCAAGGCCTCCAGCGTCGGCGAAACAGCCCGGAACAACCGGACCTGAAAACAAACCAAAACTAGCTCCTTGCGTTTTCGACCACCAAACTAAGTGAAACTCGTTCCTCTACATCGACTCAACCTCCTGAAGCTTCCAGAAGCAGTTTTACAAGGCGGCGCGGGCTGTAGCGGCGGCGGCACGGCCCTAACCGAAAAGGGTCGTTTTCGGTTCGATCTTGATATCTCGAGCTACACACCACCATTTCACTTGATTCTTGGCTCATTGAGCTCGTCTCAACTCCTCTAAAAGCACCAAGAAGGACCGGAACTGGGTCGAACATTTTCACGTTCGTCGGAGCTCGACCGGTACGGATCGAAACAACCAACTTTCGATCCAAATATCTCGAGCTATACATGATCGTTTCTTGTGATTCTTGGCTTGTTGAGTTCGCAAGGAAGTTCTAAACAAGTTTCCAGAAGGGATCGAGGCGTGAGGTTGTAGTTTTCACGTCGGTTTTCAAGCTCACCGGTTTCTGAAATTTTTCCGGCCGCCGACTGTAATTGGTACTTTTCGATCCCTTCCCGTCATTTTTTTATCTTATGCTAGTTATGAAAGTTGCTCAGAATGATGAAACGAAGGGGACAAGCTCGGCCCTGACACCATTGGCTGTGGTCGGTGGCGGCTCTGTCCCTAACTCCGGCGGCCCTTTCCGGCCACCTCCGGAGGTCTAAAATTTGGTTTCTATCCATTTTATGATTCTATGTTTCAATACGATCATTTTGGCATATTATATGCATTTTTTGGATATCGTATGAATTAGTTATGAATTTTGCGATTTCGATCGATTTCGATCGTTAGATTTTTGATCTGTGAAATTAGGACTGTCGGATGAACTTGTAAATTTGTTATGATGATCATATGACTGTCCCAGAGGCTTTGTGTGGTCATGGGCGAAGATCCGACCGTTGGATCTTCGTATATGTGCAAAACGGTAATTAGGGGAGCGATTCGTGAGAATCCACTCGTCGGATTTTAATGTAAATTAGAATCCGGCCGTTAAATGGTAGTTAAATTATGTGTTGAAATTATTGGCTAAATTCGAATCACATTTGATTAGGTGATTGACGGATTTTATTTGAGTGGGCTATTTCGGCGTTAATTATATTTGTATTGAAGACGCAGCGGGAATTTCGAGGTGAGTAAAACTCACGTGGTTCATATTACGAACCGAGCGTTTTATATTTAATTATTTTTGGTAATTGTGTGAAAAATAATTACGGATTAAATATTTGTTTTAAAATTTCATGGACTTGAATCACCACGGTCCATAGGTAAGTAGAATGAATTTTTAATTATACAAATGAATTTTCATGATTTTCTTGTGTGAACTATAGATGGTATTAGTGGTCATTCCTGAGTGGATGATTACGTATATATATATTTACGCGAAAAATATATATTGATGAGTGGATTGTTGAATTGATGAATTGATTATATTTCAAATTGTGTAATTCCATAATAATATGTGTATCTTGGTTGAGTTGATTTCAGTATGTGATATTATATGTTGTACTCATTTATGGGTTTATGGTCGACGTAGTGATCGGTGTGGGGTAATCGGACGCTCTAATCCTGGGTGGATGATGGGATATGATTGGTTGAGTATGTGAAATTATCGGACGTTCTAAATATGTATATAGGTATACATATTGATAAAATACGATAATGATAAATATGTCGGATGCCATAACCTAGGCCAGGTGACGGGCTACGATTCAGTTAGAGCTCTAGTCTGTCAAGTACCATATTTTTATAAATACGATGTTGAGGGTTGTGAAGAAAGATGTGAGTTGGGGTTTGTCTTGATATATTGAATTGGTGTTGATTTAGATTGTTAGTACTTGCGGATGTGGAAATTGTTGGGTGTTGTTGTGTATGGGAATAATTATGAATTAAATTAAACAATAGTTCTTTCCATTTACTCATACGAGCTTTCATAAGCTTACCGGGTTTTGTGTTGTTGCAATCCCGGTACACTATTCCAATGGTGTAGAGGATATTCCTGCAGGTCAGGATAATCAGCGTGGTGACCGAGCTGCTTAGGTGCTACAGCAGTTTTGTTATTTCATTTAGTTATGAGGGGTGTATGCTCATTTAGAGCTTTACAGTTCATTTTGGATTTGAGTTGTAATAATTAACCGAGACTAAATTCGGTTTTGATTTTATTTCGTGTGGTGAGGATGTTAAGGAAAGAAATTTTCCGGATGATTATTTGAGTTGGTAGTAATTTCATGTTTCGGATTTTGATTTTTTTTTATTTTAAAATTTGGGGCGTGACAGTTTGGTATCAAAGCGTAAGGTACATATTTTGTGATATGTCAATACTTACCGAGTGATGGCCCGTCTGCAGCGGATCCCCATCGTATGCTCTTCGGTATTGACAACGTCATTGGGTATGTGAGTGCGTTAGGTTGGCTAGGAACGTTAGTACATTTTAAGAAATTTAGGCGTCGTTATGTATGCTTAGTACTTGGTTAATATGGACTTGCATTTGACTTATGCTTTGTTTAAGTGTTATGCGTGTATTAATCAAGTATATCATGCTTATTAGGTAATGGAGATTGAGGGAAACGAAGCCAGAGGTCGGGGTAGAGGTAGACCTCGTGGCAGGGGTAGAGGCCGAGGAAGGGGTAGGGCCCCTCTGGTCGAAGAAGCATCCGAGACGGAGGTAGATGCACCTCATGAGGATCAGCCTATTCCTCTCGTGGCTGTGGTTGATAATCCTGCTCGCTTGCTGATGCTAGACAGGGAAATTACCCGC
The DNA here is from genome assembly GCA_025331145.1 of Rosa persica. Lineage (NCBI taxonomy): Eukaryota > Viridiplantae > Streptophyta > Magnoliopsida > Rosales > Rosaceae > Rosa > Rosa persica. Next base: position 13,489,083 of record WFKR01000001.1, on the reverse strand, counting down.
TTGGGAGCAACCAAGTTTGGAGGAGGCACTGATTATATGGTGGCGGATCGTTGGATAGAGGATTTGCAGACCTATTTCGATCTGCTTGATTGCACTGAGACAGACAAGAGGAAGCTAGCTGCTTTCATGCTGAAGGATGAGGCTAGGGTGTGGTGGAACGTCACACAGAGAGAGCAGAAACTATTTGCCAAGTTCGAGAAGTGCGATTTCTGGCAGAGTAGATTTTAATTGGTGTTGATTTAGATTGTTAGTACTTGCGGATGTGGAAATTGTTGGGTGTTGTTGTGTGTGGGAATAATTATGAATTAAATTAAACAATAGTTCTTTCCATTTACTCATACGAGCTTTCATAAGCTTACCGAGTTTTGTGTTGTTGCAATCCCGGTACACTATTCAAATGGTGTAGCGGATATTCCTGCAGGTCAGGATAATCAGGGTGGTGACCGAGCTGCTTAGGTGCTACAGCAGTTTTGTTATTTCATTTAGTTGTGAGGGGTGTATGCTCATTTAGAGCTTTACAGTTCATTTTGGATTTGAGTTGTAATAATTAACCGAGACTAAATTCGGTTTTGATTTTATTTCGTGTGGTGAGGATGTTAAGGAAAGAAATTTTCAGGATGATTATTTGAGTTGGTAGTAATTTCATGTTTCGGATTTTGATTTTTTTATTTTAAAATTCGGGGCGTGACACTGGAAGGGATGCTACCCTCTAGATTATTTTGTTGCAATTGGAGTAATGATAACAATGTCAAGTTTCCTAGAGAGGATGGAATTCTCCCTGATAATTGGTTGTTACCAATATACAATTTCTCAAGCCCTGAAACCTTCCCAACGTCATTGGGGATGCTATCTGTGAAGAAGTTTTTCCCCATAAAGAGCACTTGCAAGTTGATAAGATTCACTAATCCACTTGGGATGCTTCCATGGAGTTTGTTTTCTCCAATTCCTAGGATTTCAAGATTGGTTGAGAGATTGGATATTGATGTGGGCAACGTCCCTCCGAAATTATTGTAGCCCAAGCTCAACGTAGTTAGTCGTGTGGCGTTGATCAATTCTGAGACAAAACTCAAGTCACCATGTTTACTGCTTCCAAGATTATTGTCACTGACACCAATGTCATAAGGTTATGAAGATTCGTAAATTTGGCACCTTTCCAGTAAGTTTGTTTGAAGAAGCACAAACACCACAAGATTTGTTGCATGGGATATTGACAAAGGGATGGCCCCAGTAAATTGATTCTGGTAAATGGAAAAGGTTTGAAGGTTGGGAAAAGCATTGTCCAAGTTTGAGGGAAGACTCCTTCTATTTGGTTTCTTGATACCTTGAATTCAACTATACTAGAGAGATTATAAATGCAGGAAGGGATGACACCAGACAAACTATTTTCACCTAGATAGAGAATTGTTAATTTTTTTAACTGGCATAGAGAATTAGGGATGCTTCCTTCTAAGGAATTAAAAGTTGAACCAAATATCTCGAGAGACGAAAGGTTCCCCAAAGAAGGAGGGATCTCTCCTGATAAAGTGTTAATTTGCAAATAAAAAAATCCAAGCTTTGACAAGGAACTAAGTTGGGGAGGAATTTTACCCACTAGAAGTTTCTAGCAAGATCAAGAGAGATGAGTTGGAAGCAATTGGATATGTTGGGAGCAATAGTACCAATAAATGAGTTATTGTTTAGATACATTACCTTCAATCTGTGCAAATGCCCAATTTGAGGAGGGATTTGATGAGTGAAGCTATTGTTCTCCAGATTTAGCACTCTTAAGAAGCTTAGGTTTCCTATGTGCTGAGATATGGATCCCACAAACGCTAGGGAACCCAACTGAAGCTTTGTCACCCTTTGGCGATGTCGTCGACTGCATGTGACGCCGTGCCACAGGCAAAAGTTAAGGGTTTCATTCCATGAGCTTGTGACCTGGTTGGGATCGTGTTGTATTTGAGCTTTGATCGCTAGTAGTGCCAACCTATCCCTCTCACCCCCTTCGATTCTCATGGCTAAGGGATGGTTCAGTTGCATGGAGGAGATACAACAAAAAATGAATATTGCATAAAAAATGGAGTATATGAAAAGCAATTTCAAAACCAAAACTCCCATTTTGAGATTTTTCTGTTGGGTTGGTGTCAACCAAAGAGTAGTAACACTGATTAGGAAGTACAATCGAAAAACCTCCCAGGCATGTCTACCTAGCTAGTTTGATGGGTTCTTTAATATTGAGTTTTATCTAAGGCATAACAAACTAATTTATAAGATATGAAGATTTAGAATATGTGATCGGGAAGTACTAATCAAAGAGATGAATACCAGACTGTCTTAATCAGAATTGATTGATTTTTGTTCCAAAAAAAAATAAAATTAATTGCTTTCTTCCAAAAGAAGACTGACTTGACTCAACTCCCATGTTGGAATTCCAATTATAGACGACTTTTGTTTTCCACAGACAGCTGTTGTTACAATATATGTGTGGTTACAATGGCTGTAAACCAAGACCAACTTCAATCCATAATGCAATTTGTAGAAAAATCAACCTTCTAATAATTTCATGTATGCTGATGGTATCTCTTAATTTCCAGGAAATAGAGAACACGAAAATATCTTCCCGTCACTTCCTAGTCCTTGGTTTCTTTTGGTATTTATCCAAAGGCAGCTATCAATATGACTTGAAGCTTTTATTGTATATTCCAGTTTGACAAAAATATATATATATATATATATATGACTTGAAGCAGGGAACCATTGATCCATTGAACCGTTTCTTAGGCACTAGCAATGCAGCACGCATATCATTGCATAATGTTAAGAAGAAAATGACACAAGAAAGGGTGACTGTTCTTATCCAGGGCTGGAGACCTTAGAAGTCCGACCATAAACTGTAATTATTACCTAAGCTCTCCGGCCTTCGCTGTTTCATATATTAATTAGAGAAAAATCCTCAAATAGTACCTGAACTATAGTTCAATGCACATTTTAATACGTAAACTTTCAAAACTACCTTAATGGTACCTGAACTATTGCTCCGTTTCTCCATATGGTACTTCCTTCAAATGTGCCATTAACTTTGCCTATAAATTTTTTTTGGAGATGAATGTCATCCAATAAGAATAAGCCACGTAGGCAAAGTTAACGGCACATTTGACGGAAGTACCATGTGGAGAAACAGAGCAATAGTTCAGGTACCATTAGAGTAGTTTTGAAAGTTTAGGTACCAAAATATGCATTGGACTATAGTTCAGGTACCATTTGAAGATTTTCCCCTATTAATTATCCAGTGGTTTCTTTTGTACGTTGATAGTATGTATTGTGTGGCTACAATAGTTAGACAGCAATCTAATTTCATGCATGGTGATGGAATTTTCAGGATTAAGAGGCAAAAAGGCAAATAGTATTGCAAAAAGAGCAAGCATCTATTCAATTCCACAGCATATGTGTGTGTATGTGTGTGTATATATATAGTCCTTCTTGGCTGCAGACGTCTGTACCGAATGTTCGGTACGGATTTTCTGTTTTCCTCCACTTCCCGATCATATTTTCACATCTTAACCGTTCAGTTTTTAGATCCTAATGTGTAGATCACCTCTGCAAAAGTTCAGCCAATTTGGTGATCGTTAAGGCATCCAAAACTGGAATTTACAACAATGTACACGAATGGTTGCGGTTCGACATATTCGGGTTCGTTCATGTAAATTACATTTTTTTGATGCCTTAATGAACACCAAATTGGCTGAAATTTTGCAAAGATGATTTATACATTAGGACCTAAAAACTAAACGGTTAATATCAAAATGGGAAAAAGATACAAACAGTACCGAACCTATGGCCGACTTTGAATTTCTGTACCCAAGTTTCCAAAACTATCACAATGGTACCCAGGTTATCTAACGCGACCGAATATCCATACACGCCGTCTATAATGGTGTTAATTGTTATGCTAGGTGGGCATAATTTCAAAGATATTTTAATCCTTCCATGCTTTAATCTTTGTTTTTAATTTTTTTTAGTATTTTTCTTTAACTGAATTTTTTTTATTAGTTATATATTTATTTATAAAGCAACTTAAGCAGATTAGAAAAGATATGAAATTTGAAAATAATATTTTGAGTACATATTTCACAATTGCTAACTAGAACAGTTCTGTACTGATCACAATATAATTGATCAAGAGCAATTCTTCTTTTTACCTTTTCCTCTACCTCCAGACAAAACTCTTAAACATTACCTTATGTAGAAATCCACGGTCATCTAGGAAAGAATGAAGGTAAAAGAAAAATGCAGTAAATGATAACTGTCTCTGTTTATTTTTATTTTTTTTACCTGCAACTTTGATTGTTATAAGGTCTCTGTTTTCCTCTGTTTTGTTCAATAATCATATACAGAGGTTTTCTTCTATAGTTGTATTTTCTAAATTTCATTACAGTGATGTGCGTGGTGTTGTGTCTTCATTTCCAGGAAATTCAAAATGATAGGTGAATCATTTCCAGAAAACTATGTCGTGAATCATGTTCCACATTTGCTAGAACAGTATGTACTGCTGCTGATAGAATTGAGAGCCAGTCGTCCTATTACCTTTTCCAACCTAAATGAAACATTATCTTATGTAGAAAACTAGAAGGCCACTCAGCTAGACAGCCACTATCATTTAGGAACAAGAAAAATGTAGTAAAAGCTGACTTGCTTCAAACTAGTACTGGTAGTGCATCTTGGTGTGTGGCTGCAATAGTTAAGCACCAAGACTAGTAAGCAGCATCTATGTTGATTTTGTTCTAACGTCTCTGTTCTAACTCTGTTTTCCTCTGTTATGTTCCATTATATATATATATATATTGATTTTCTTTATATAATTGTAAAACTTGAAGGAAAACAAAATGCAGTAAAAGTAGATAGGTTTTCCTAAATACTGCAACTTCTTCAACAAGAAAGTTCCAGTAAAGGGACTAGTACTAACAGTGCTTATTTTTGCCCGCACCACTGTTTTGATGTATGGTTACAATAATCAACCACCAAGGTCCAAGGCCAGTAAGCAGCACCACTATTGGTGTTTTCTGTTTTCCTCTATTTCCTTCCAGGATCCGGATCCTGATCCTCTACTTGGCTGGCCCCTATCCTCTTGGGTATCCTTAACTTTTAATTTTGTCCATTAATTAGATATCCAAAGGCCACAATTTAACCACCTCAGCATTTATCCATTAATATTCAAAATGACAATTCCCAATACAAATAGCTCTGTTGTCTCAACTCTTCCTCCATTAACAGATCAAGTCGGGAAAGAAGGGGAAAAAAAAAGATGGAGAGACTCCTCGACGCCTCATTTTCCTGTTCCTATCATCCTTCACTGTTTTCCCGTGTTCTGCTTTCTCTTATCTCTTCTCTGTTTCATTATCTCTTTCATCGACTATGTTTGTCTGGAGAGTTTAATCCGACCTTTAACTATCATATCAGTTATGGCGTTAAAAGAGTCAAATAAGACGAGATATAGAGAGTGAATTTTCTAATGATTTATTCATCTCACAGTGGAGGTATATAAAGAAGTTTACAGGGATATAACAGGTAAGTACTAACTACGAAATAATTACAATATATTACAATATATTCTACTCCTAAAGTTAAACTATGACTCACGCTAACACTCCCCCTCAAGTTGGCGCATACACATCAATCATGCCCAACTTGCTTAGTGAGTCATAAAATACCTTCCTGGAAACTCCTTTGGTAAGTATATCTGCAAGTTGCTCTTCAGATGGAACAAAAGGAAAGCTAATAATTTTGGCATCTAGCTTCTCCTTTATAAAGTGACGATCAACCTCCACATGCTTAGTACGATCATGTTGTACTGGATTCTGTGATATGTCAATGGCTGCCTTGTTGTCACAATACAACTGCATAGTACTTTTGGGTTTGAAACCCAGATCACGTAACAGATTTCTCAGCCACAACAATTCACACACTCCGTGAGCCATACCTCTATACTCAGCCTCAGCACTAGATCGTGCCACAACTTTCTGTTTCTTACTCTTCCATGTAACCAAATTACCTCCCACAAATGTAAAGTAACCTGATGTTGACCTCCTGTCTGTAATATTTCCAGCCCAATCTGCATCTGTAAAGCCACAAACCTCAAGGATGTTGTTGTGTTTAGAAAACAACACTCCCCTTCCTAGAGCTGACTTCAGGTACTTTAAAATTCTCATAACAGCATCCATGTGACTCTCACTCGGGTTATGCATGAACTGACTCACCACACTCACTGCATATGCAACATCTGGTCTAGTATGAGCTAAATAAATTAAGCGCCCAACTAACCTCTAATAGCGAGCTCGATCAGTAGGTACCTGATCTGGATACTCAGCTAAACAATGATTCTGCTCAATAGGAGTATCAATAGGTCTACAATCCAACAAACCTGTTTCTGTCAGCAAGTCAAGAACGTACTTCCTCTGGCACAGGTAGATCCCTTCTCTCCCCCTGGCTACCTCAATTCCTAAGAAGTACTTAAGTTCACCCAAGTCCTTCATCTCAAACTCAGAGGCTAGCTGTCTCTGCAGTCTATCCATCTCAACAGTATCATTGCCAGTGATTACCATATCATCCACATAAATAATTAGAGCTGTTACCTTCCCTTGTTGGTGCTTGAGGAATAAGGTATGATCTGAGTTGCTCTGTTTGTAACCAACATTCCGCATGAATTGTGAAAATCTCCCAAACCAAGCACGAGGTGACTGTTTGAGACCATACAGTGACTTTCTCAATTTGCATACAAAATCACCAGGAGAAGCTACTACATACCCAGGTGGAAGGCTCATGTACACTTCCTCGGCTAACTCTCCATGAAGAAATGCATTCTTGACATCAAATTGTCGAAGTGGCCAGTTTAAACTAGCGGCAAATGAGAGCAAAACCCGAATAGTGTTCATCTTGGCAACAGGAGAAAATGTTTCATCGTAGTCTATACCATATGTCTGAGTAAACCCCTTTGCTACAAGGCGTGCTTTGTACCAATTCACTGATCCATCTGCATTATGTTTCACAGTAAACACCCAACGACAACCTACAGCCTTCTTGCCTTGTGGTGGAGACACAAGTTGCCAAGTACTGTTCTTCTGCAATGCCTCCATCTCTTCCTCCATTGCCTTCCTCCACTTTGGATCCCCCAACGCATCCTGCACTCTGTTAGGTACTGATACAGCAGATATTTGATTCACAAATGATTCATATGACTTAGACAACCTCCTAGTGGACAAATAATTGGCTACTGGGTATTTTGATTTGGCTGTAAGAGTAGGTTCATATCTTTTGGCTGATTGACCTCGAGTGGTCCTATTTGGTAACACATATTGCTCAACATTAGACTCACTATTACTAGTCTCAGTGGATGGACATACCTCAAATGAGTGATCTTCAGTACCAGGAAGTTGTGGGTCAGGGGTAGAAGTGATGGTAGGAGGGGCAGTTGTGTCTTCAACTGCATTCTCAATGATTGAAACTGGTGTCTGGATGTCTGGAGCTTCTGCTTCTGGAGATGATGAGTTGATGCTCTCAACTGGATCCATCAAAATACCTCCTACTTGTGTGACTTCCACTCCTCCCTCTGGTTCCTCCCCCTCTCCATAATACAGCTCTTCAAAATATGAATTCTCCCCTTGAAGAGCTGTATCCGAAGGGGAAAAATAACTCATGTCCTCAAAGAAAGCAACATCCATAGTGACATAGTACCTTCTGGTAGGTGGATGATAACATTTGTACCCTTTCTGATAGCCTCTGTAACCAACAAACACACACTTAAGTGCCCGGGCATCCAACTTAGACCTTTGGTTTTTAGGGACATGGACAAAAGCAACACAACCAAAGACACGAGCTGGAAGATTATGAAATGAAGGTAAGGAAACATGAGATGCAAGAACTTCAAATGGAATTTTTCCCTGAAGGACACTGGATGGAAGACGATTGATAAGATTAGAGGAAGCATGTACGGCATCGCCCCAAAGATACTTAGGCATATGAGCACTAAAGAGAAGGGCACGAGCCATATCAAGTAAATGACGGTTTTTCCTTTCAGACACACCATTTGGTTCTGGTGTTTGTGGACATGTAGTTTGGTGAACGATCCCATGGGTTTTGAAAAACTCTTGGAAAACATGATTAACATACTCTCCCCCATTGTCAGAACGAAGGACTTTAATGGTGCTATGATATTGTGTTTGAACAAGAGTGCGAAAGGTTTGAAAAGCTGGAAATACTTCATCTTTGGTTTTAAGAAGAGCAACCCATGACAATCTCGTACAATCATCAATAAACAACACAAAGTATCTCATACCCAATACCGTGGGTTCTCTAGAAGGTCCCCAAACATCAGAATGAATCAACTCAAAAGGAGTAACACTTTTATTAGAAATACTAGGAGAATAAGTAGCACGATGACTCTTTGCCAAAACACATGTTTCACAATGTAAAATAGACTCATCCACACCAATAAACAAAGAGGCATGGTTTTTCTCATAAGACTAAAAGAGGGATGCCCTAAACGGCGATGCCACAACCAAATTTCACTTAGCTTATCAGAATTCGAAGTCAAAGCGGTGCGAGACTGTGCTCCTGGTTTCTCTCCTGCATATGTCTGATCCAGATGGAACAACCTGCCCCTCAGATACCCCCGACCGATTATCTCCCTGGTGAGAAGATCCTGAAAAATCACATACATAGGATAAAAGGTTACGGAGCATTTAGACTCAGTATTCAACTGGGGAACAGATATCAAATGGTGAGACAAGTCAGGCACATATAACACATTATGAAGTTCTAAGGTGGGAGTAATACGAACTGACCCTGACCCTAACACAGGAAAGGCCTCACCATTGGCATTGGTTACATAGGACACGGGTGGGGAAGACAATTCAGTAAAATACGATTTGTCATAAGTCATATGATCGGAGGCACCAGAATCAATAATCCATGTATCAGAACCAACAAAGTTAGAAACCTTTAAAGCCATACCAATTTTACCTCGACCAGCTATAGAGGCTGTAGGAGTAGCTCCACCAGCTATATGATGATCTTGGCCAGTCACTCCATAGAAATCTGGTTCTTGGACCAATTGAACCGCAGCTGCTTTCCCTTTGGGATGAAAACCTTGATTTTTAGGTTTAAGATGTGGATGCAACGTCCAACAAGTCTCCCGAACATGCCCAAGATCAGTGCAATAAGAACATTGAGGACGAGGGCGGTTAGTAGAGCCTTGTGGGAAACCTTGCTGATGAAGTGGGGCTGAACGCTGCTGCTGAAGGAAAGGTGCCCGTGACTTGGCCTGAACGGCTAGGCTAGATACTTCAACCTGTGCATGTTTGACACTTTCCTGCTGAGACTCATCTTTGCGGATGTATGTAAAAGTTATGTTCAAACTAGGAGGGTCTGTCATTCTAAGCAATTCTCCCTTCGCACTGCTATGCTTCTCATCAAGCCCTCTCAGGAATACATGAACCCTTTCTAGTTCCTTCTCCTTCTGGTACCATACAAGATCTTCTTGATTCTTGATCTTGCAAGGACGCTTCTGATCGATTTCAACCCATACATTCTTCAGCTTGGTGAAATACACAGCTACTGGTTGCCCGTTCTGTTGCATACTAGTAGCCTTACACATCAATTCGTGAACCTGTATAAAATCAGACTCATTGGTATACAGATCCCCCAATGTCTTCCATATTGTTTCAGTAGTCTCACACTCTTCCACCAACTGTAAAACATCTTCAGTCATGGCTTTGAAGAGGAGAGCCATCACAGATCCATCATCATCCTCCCACTTAGCAAAGGCATCCACATCTGCCTCACTAGGAGCTTTGGTTGTTCCATTCACATGCCCCATCTTGTGTATGCCACGAAGATGGACAGACATAATCTTCTTCCATGTTCGAAAATTGGTACCATTGAGTTTCGGACCACCAAAAGAACCACCATCTGAGCTTCGAACAGAAACCTCAATCTTTTGGACCTCATTGATCTTAGAACTCTGTCCTTCACTATCATCACCACCCATTACAACAATACAGCAGTAAAATTACACAATCACAGAATATGCAGCGGAATGAAAGAGACAGAACCAAAAAATAGTATAACGTGTAGATGTTTTTCCTTTTTTTTAAAAAAAAAAAAAAAAAAAAAAACCTGTTGCAGGTTGACTGGATTTACTGGTTTCTCCCTAACAGAGAGAAACTGATCGCTTGAAGATGGAGGTCGACAGGTCCAGGCTGAAGAGGGACCGAATGGATGAGAACTGATCGGTCTCTAGGTGAAACGAAGGCGATCTGCTCTGCACGGAGGATGAGAACTGATGTCGGCGATTGGGAATGGAGCAGCTTGTGACGGAGCTAAGAAACCTGATGACGGACCAACGACAGGATACGAGCGATCGGGTTGAATCCGGGTCCAGGCGACGGGTCTGATGCTGGGTCTGATATGACGGAGGACGAACGACGATCTGATCTGATGCCGGATCTGTTGCAGAAGTTCCAGACGAAGGTGATTGGGTCTGAACAAGGACGAACGACGATCTGGTCTGATGCTGGGTCTGATACGACGGAGGACGAACGACGGAGGACGACGGAGGACGAACGACGATCTGGTCTGATGCCGGATCTGTTGCAAAAATTCCAGACGAAGGTGATTGGGTCTTAACAAGGAAGACAACGGCGGTCTAGTCTGGAGACGAAGCCGGTCTGATCGATGGAGATGGCGGGTCTGATGACGTTGACGGTCTGGTCTGATGATGTTGACGGTATAGTATGGAGATGAAACCGGTCTGATCGATGGAGATGGCGGGTCTGATGACGTTGACGTCCAAGAAGAAGATGATCTGGTTGTTCTTGTATGAGAGATAACGACGGAGAATAACGCCGTTTAAGGAAAAACAATAACCCTAACAATGGGGTTTTTGAATTAATTCCTTGAACTAAGAAAATTAAAAGTAGAAAATAAGAGACAAAATCCTCTCGGATCTTTGCTTTGATACCAAGTCAAATAAGACGAGATATAGAGAGTGAATTTTCTAATGATTTATTCATCTCACAGTGGAGGTATATAAAGAAGTTTACAGGGATATAACAGGTAAGTACTAACTACCAAATAATTACAATATATTATAATATATTCTACTCCTAACGTTAAACTATGACTCACGCTAACAAAAAGATGTCCGGAGAATTTTTTTTTTTCCTTTTTTTTTTTAGGATCCCTTTTGATTTTGTTTTCCTGATTTTGTTTTCCGCATCCTCTCTTTGATATTTTCATATTTCTATTGTGAACGATGTTACAGATCAGTTAATAGAAATTTGGCTTGCATCTCTTTCTATTTTTACTTTATAACTATGAAATGTTCTTTATTCTACTATGAGTTTGATGTATGCTCTCTCCGTTTTTCAAATTTTTTCAATGTTTTTCAATCATAATCTAATAACCACTTCAATTTGTTCATTGGACTGCATCAAGGTCGGAAATCAACATAGGAAGACCAAACAAATCGATGGTAACATAGTTCCAATACTACCAAAACAACACTACAAGAGCACAACACCGCCGTGCACAATATCAAAATCTCCAAATCTCAACGAAATTCAAATTCAATTATACAGAGAGGTAAAGCTCGACAAGTACAACCAGTTCCCTTCGCCGGAAAACTCAAACATCTTCTCCCTTGGATTCTCTCTCTTGACTCATCATCTCAACAAATCAACACCATAGAAACGTTGCTGACGTCGAGAGGAATCTTCTGATTTAGGTCCGACACCATAAATTGGCCCTAATCGAAGAATTTACCGGCGAACCCGAGAACTTTAGGGCTTCATCCTGCTGCTTCCATTGCTATTTTGGAAATAGGAGGATCAGGCTCTACTTTGCACCGCAAAGAGGAAGAGAACTCGACCAGTCCAGCGTCCAGGAGTGGCCAAAAACTGGAGCTGTGATCGGATCGTGTTGCCAGAAGGGAACTGGTTGAGATTAAAATGGATGCTCCCGATTAAACTGCCTCTAAAATTATATTTTTATATAATTTTTGGATAATATCAACTTCCAATAATCATTAAAAATAGCTCGGGTGTCCGAAAAATCCTCTGAAAATTCCTACGAACTCGTAACGACGTCTAATTTAATTCTATGGCTCGAAAGAAAAATTTTGACAAACCAAAAATTTTAATAATTCTACGGTCTAGATGATGCTACAGTGGCAGTTTTGGACCCTATTGATGTAGACTGGCGAGTTCCCTTAATAGAATATTTAAAGCAGCCAGACCAAAATACTGACAAGAAGATTCGCTTCCTGACTTTGAATTATTTTTTGAAGAATAATGAACTACACAGGAGAGGCGAAGGTGGCATAGACTTCAAATGTGTCTATGGTATTGAAGCAAAACACTTCATAAGGGAGACTCATCCTGGCATTTGTGTGTAATACCCGTAATTTTCATTTTAAATTTGAGTAATTATGTTGTACGATTATTGTACGATTTCACGAATGTTGTTCTATAATATTTCATTTTTTGAATTATCGACGGTTCGAAACGATTATTTTAACGAAAAGCTCGAAATGCTCGGTTTGAGAAATCAACTTTTTCTACATGCAAAATTTGGGGAAACTTCCTTCATGAAAGTTGTAGAGCTCGTCGATACGAGTCTGTACACATACGGAACACAAAGATCGGATTTTTTCTGAATTATTTATTGAATTTAGAAGAAATTCTGAAACATGTATATATAGAAAAAACCCTAGAAATTTTTTGGGAAATTTCCATTTTGGTCCGACCTCCATTTCTGTTTTTGGAAATCACTGTAGCTCTCTCTCTCTCTCTCGGCCGAGCCCAGCAAAACGGGGCACGACATCACCGTGCTCCCACTCCCTCCTCCGGCCATCTCTCAAGCTCCAACCACTTCCAGTACCTTCGTCTCAACCTTGCGCAGCTGTCAGGCAGCCTTGTACCGCGACACGGCTGGCAACGGCGGCGGTGAGGCCCAAACCGAATAAGCTCGTTTTCGGTTCGATCTCGATATCTCGAGCTATAAGTCACCATTTCACTTGATTCTTGGCTCATTGAACTCGCCTCAACTTCCTTAACAAGCACCAAGAAGGACCGGAACTGGGTCGATCGTTTTCACATTCGTCGGAGCTCGACCCCGTTAGATCGAACAACAACTTATCGATCCAAATATCTCGAGTTATACACGATCATTTCTTGTGATTCTTGGCTTGGTGAGTTCGCAATGAAGTTCTGAATAAGTTTCCAGAAGAGATCGAAGTGAGTTGTTGCAGTTTTCATGTCGGTTTTCAAGCTCGCCGGTTTCTGGAAAAATTCCAGCCGCTGACTGTAATTGGTAATTTTCGATCCCTGCCAGTTGTTTTTTGGTCTTGTGCTAGTTATGAAAGTTGCTCAGAATGATGAAACGAAGGGGAGAAGCTCAGCCCCGACACCATTGGTGGTGGTCGGCGGTGGCTCTGTCCCTAACTCCGGCGGCCCCTTCCGGCCACCTCCGGAGGTCTAAAATTTATTTTCTGTCCATTTTATGATTCTACGTTTCAATACGATCATTTCGGCGTATTATACGTATTTTTTGGATATCGTATGAATTAGTTATGAGTTTTGTGATTTCGATCGATTTTGATTGTTAGATTTATGATCTGTGAAATTAGGACCTTCCGATGAACTTGTAATTTTGATATGATGATCATATGACTGTCCTAGTGGCTTTGTATGGTCATGGGTGAAGATCCGACCGTTGGATCTTCGTATAAGTGCAAAACGGTGATTAGAGGAGCGATTCATGACAATCCGCTCTTCGGATTTTCTAATAATTAGAATCCGTCCGTTAAATGGTAGTTCAGTTATGTTTTGGAATTATTGGCTAAATTCGAATCATATTTGATTAGGTGATTGACGGATTTTATTTGGATGAGCTATTTCAGCGTGAATTATAGTTTATTTGAAGACGCAGCGGGGGTATCGAGGTGAGTAAAACTCACGTGGTTCATATTATGAACCGAGCGTTTTTAATTTATTTATTTTTGGTAATTGTGTGAAAAATATTTGTGAATTAAATATTTGCTTTTAAAATTACATGGACTTGATCACTACGGTCCATAGGTAAGTAAAATGAATTTTAATTATACAAATGAATTTCATGATTTTCTTGTGTGAATTATATATGGTATTAGTGGTCATTCCTGAGTGGATAATTACGTATAGATATATATTTACGTGGAAAATATATAATGATGGGTGGTTTGTTGAGTGATGATATGATTGAGTTGAATTGATGATTTGAATTATATTTCAATTGCGTAAATTCATAATAATATTGTGTATCTTGGTTGGGTTGATTTCAGTATGTGATATTACATGTTGTGCTCATTTATGGATTTAGGGTCAACGTAGTGACCAGTGTGGGGTAATCAGACGCTCTAATCTTGGGTGGATGATGGGATACGATTGGTTGAGTATGTGAAATTATCGGACGTTCTAAATATGTATATAAGTATACATATTGATGAAATACGATAATGATAAATATGTCGGATGCCATAACTTAGGCCAGGTGACGGGCTACGATTCAGTTAGAGCTCTAGTCTGTCAAGTACCGTATTTTTATAAATACGATGTTGAGGTTTTGTGAAGAACGATGTGAGTTGGGGTTTGTTTTGATTTATTGAATTGGTGTTGGATTGAGGTTTAGGGTTTAGGGTTTAGGGGTTTGTTCACAAGAATGTTCTAGTGGAGAATAGCAACTTTTTCGCTGAAAACTTGCTGAACAACAGTCTAGTTCGTCGTGCTTTGATATTGAAGAGTGCGAGGATGTTGAAATATATGTTGAACTGATGGGCTGATGTACTGCAAAGAAATGAGGCAACGGCTGATGAAGCAAATCGTTTCCCGTGTACTCTGAATTCTGAAGGTAAAATGCAGAACTGTGTAAGGCATCAGTTATCTCATTTCTGTGCTGACTGCAGATGTTTTGTTGTTGGTTGTGCTTCAATGCCATGTAATGTTAAACTGCTGTATCTGTTTGTTAATATTTATTTTTCTATCAGAAGATGAAATTTATTCAAAACTTTGGTCTAAGAAAACCTAAAAAGAAAATAAGGTATGGTGGCCACATTTTACCTTAGTCAGTAAGAAATAACTGATATAAGGGGAAACGACATAGCTGAGTAGGGTAGTTCTTACTGCTCTATTGTTTTTATGAAATATTTTCAAGTTTTGCCGAGTATTAGGCTATTTCAGAAATTGCAGTTTCAGAAGCTCTAGTCTTTGAATGGAACTCCTCCTATTTGGACAGAAATTTTTCGCAAACCCTTTTGTTTTGCAGAGTATGTATACTAGCTGACAATTATCAGACTGACATGTAGTTGATATAAGCTTGTTGCCCTATCTAGTACCATTGTAGAAGACTCTCTCTCCTCCCATTAAAGCTGCCACAAAATTGACTCTTATTTCTAATCATCCCATTTCTCCTATTGTTTTTCCTGTTATTTGTACATCTCATCTAGCTTCTCTATAATATAATTGTTATAGACAAAAAGGACCCAAAAAAATGGAGCAAATATAATAAAAGTTTACCCTTTTTTCAGGAATCGCATTAAATAAATCTGCAATGCACCTCCCTTAAAAGGCATATGGTAATTTGCATAGATTGTTCTTTGTCCATTATGATTGGGAATTTAAAGAGAGATCCCGATGAGGGTATGCTTTATAGTTGGTGATTACTTATAGATATCTATGCACAAACTTTATAATTGCTATTTTTTATGGAGATTCTCATAGTCCTGGTGATAATGGTTATTTAGACATGATTAGTCTGGATTAAAGCGATCTTCAACTATGTACAGTCATGTATAGGTAGAAGTGGCCAATTGCAAACTTTTTTGTTATTTCAGCTCTAATATTAAGTGTCTGAGGAAGAATTTCCCAGGTAAATGTGTCTTTGGATTTAAGCAAGTAATGCAAGTCGCATGCTCCATCTTATTGGAGCTTTCAGCACCCTACTTCCTAATTGCATAATATGATAAATCATTAGTAGAGTTTTGGCACTTCGGATAGACATCATACTTTTTTCTTTGTTGCAAGTGATTGCTCTCTTGCATTTTATACCTATGGCATCATACTTTTAATTACTGCTAGAACGTCACTCTCTGTTTCTTTCTTGCTTGTATATTATAAATTGTTTAATTCTAAAATGCTTGTATATTATGTACGCATTATCCCTTTTGTTTTCATTGCATTTGTTAATTGTGTCAGAAACTAAATGGTGGAATGTTGCATAAAGAGTCTTTGGGAGATCGAGCGTGGAGTACAAAGCAATGCAGTAAGCCATATTTTCTTTCAGCATGTAAAACTTAACCAGGAAACTTAAATGCTTTTTAGTCTATGAGATGTATGAATGCTTTGGCAATGTTCCTTAAATTCAATATTTGATGAATTGATGTATCACAATGCTTTTGGTACAAATGTTGATCATTTGATGGTTTGCATTCAATTTGTATTCCAATTGTTCACTATTAATTTATATCCATTCAAAATTTGGGTATTCACACAACGCAATTATATATATCACACAATGGATTTCAATAAGTTACATCGTCTAGTTTTAAGCTCATACAACAGAAAATACTAGAACACAGTTGCCTTACTTTAAATCACACAACAGCTAAACTACAAAACCGTTGTATAAAAATCTCAACCCACAACGGCAAAAAAGCAAATTCTGTTGTGTGAACTGTTGCGCACAAGTGCTGTGCATGGATGAGTTCAGCATCTGTTGAGTTCTGGGACAACGGTGTTGAGGAATATACGTCGACAGACTTTGTATCATACAACGGTGAATTCACCGTGTCTGATTTTTCATCAGACAACATTGAGATAGACGACAGTGAGTCTCCAAATCACACAACGTGTTTTTGCCAACGTGTGATGCAGTTTTTGGTGTAGTTAACTCTGCAATATCAATTTAACCTAACTTTTTTTTTCGAATTAGGGATTGTGATTCATGATGCGATTGTGCTTTTTCTTTGCAGTGAGTTATTGACAAAATCTCAGCACTGCTTTTCTGGAGCGCAAGGAGGCTGCGAATCAGCTCGTGATGTAAGAAGCAACCAACCATTACAACTCAGTTGTCATGCTTCAACGCAAGACCACAGAGAAGCTCCAGCGAAAACACAAGTAGGTACCATTTTGATTTTCTTATGGCTCTATTCGTTATATGTAGGAGAAAATTTTGATGAATATTGCTGTTTAGGTGTAATACCCGCAATTTTCATTTTAATTTTGTGTAATTATGTGGAATGAATATTGTACAATTTCACGAATGTTGCTCGAAATGTTTCATTTTTAGAATTATCGAAGTTCCGAAACAATTGTTTTAACGAAAAGCTCAAAATATTCTATTCAAGAAATCGATTTTTTACACGTGCAAAATTTGGGAAACTTCCTTTATGAATTAGTTACGGCATTTAGAAGAAGTTTCCAATTTGGTATATATATTTTCGGAAACGTTCCCATTTTAGGATTTTATATTTCTGTAGCCGTCACTGTGCTCGTTTTCAACCTCTCTCTCTCTTGTCCGAAACTAACGAAAAACAGAGCAAACTTCTCCAGCCTTGTTCTCCCTCCTCCGATCACCTCCAGACGTCGGACCACTCCCCTTGGCTTCGCCTTGAGCTACTCTACCTGCTGGACGTCGTCGCTCCCTCCGACACGACCTCAAGGTCTGGCAAAACCGTTCGAACCAGTTGCACTCGAAACAGAACTAAACCGTCCTCCTCGTGTTTTCGGCCACCAACCCATGTGAAACTTCTCCCTCTACGTCGACTCGACCTCCTGAAGCTCCCAGAAGCACCCTTGCACTGTAGCGTTGCCTGTGGTGGCCGCTGGAAGCCAACCCCCGTCAGATCGAACGGAACTTTCGATCCGGATATCTCAAGCTGTAGACCATTGTTTCATGTGATTCTTGAACTAGTGAGCTCGCCTTGAGTTGCTGAATAAACCATCAGAAGGAATCGAAGTGAGTTGTTGAACTTTTTACGTGGATCAGAGCACCACCAGTTTCTAGAAAATTTCCGGCCACTACTACTGTTTTGGTACATTTCGACCTCTTCCCGTTATTTTCTGATCTTGTGCTAGATATGAATGTTGTTCAAAATGATGAAACGAAGGGGAGAAGCCCAGCCCCGACACCATTGGTGGTGGTTGGCAGTGGCTCTACCACTAACTCCGGCGGCCCTTTTCGGCCACCTCCGGGGGTCAAAAATATAGTTTCTATGCATTTTAAGATTCTACATTTCAATACGATCATTTCGGCATATTATACGCATTTTTCGGATATCGTATGATTTAGTTATGAATTTTTAGATTTCGATCGTTAGATTTGTGATTTGTGAAGTCAGGACCGTCCGATGGACTTATAGTTTTGATATGATGATCATATGACTGTACCAGTGGCTTTGTGTGGCCATGAGCGAAGATCCGACCGTTGGATCTTCGTATAATTGCAAAACAGTGATTAGGGAGGCGATTCGTGAGAATCCGTCCGTCAGATTTTCGTATAATTTAGAATCTGACCGTTGGATGGTAGTTTAAGTATGTTTTGGAGTTATTCGCTAAATTCAAGTCACATTTGATTAGGTGATTGATGGTTTGTACTTGAGTGAGCTGTTTCGGTGTGGAATTGTATTTTAATTGAAGACACAGCGGGAGTTTCGAGGTGAGTAAAACTCACGTGGTTCATATTACAAACCGAGTGATTTAATTTATTTATTTTGTCATAATTGTGTGAAAAGTATTTATGGATTAAATATTTTTTTTTAAATCACATGGACTTGATCAACTACGGTCCATAGGTACGTAATATTTTTTAATTATTCAAATGAATTTCACGATTTTCTTGTGTAAACTATAGATAGTATTAGTGGTCATCCATGAGTGGATGATTACGTATATATATATATATATATTTACGTGGAATATATATAGATTGGTTGGTGTGTTATTAAGTGATGATGTGATTGAATTGGAATGATGATTTATATTATATTTCAAATGCTTAAATTTCATAATAATATTGTGTATCTTGGATGAGTTGATTTCATTGTGTGAAAACATATTGTTGTGCTCATTATGGATTTAGGGTCAACGTAGTGACCGGTATAGGGGGAATCACACGCTCTAATCCTAGGTGGATGATGGGATACGATTGATTGAGTAAGTTGGATGCCAGAACCCTTGTTGGGTAATGACGCTAGATTAAGTATAAGTATCGGATATTCTAAATATGTATATATGTATACATATTGATGAATTACGATAAAGATAAATGTGTCGGATGCCATAACCTGGGCCAGGTGACGGGTTACGATTCAGTTAGAGCTCTAGTCTGTCAAAACTGTATTTTTATAAATATGATTTCGGGGTTTTGAGAAGAAAGATGTGAGTTTAGGTTTTGTGTTGATTTGTTGATTTGATGACTGATTGTGAGATGGTTGGTTCTTGTGGACGTGGAAAGTGTTGGGGTTGTCTTGGGTGAAAATAATTATGAGATGATTAAATAACTGTTCTTTCTTTTACTCGTACAAGCTTTCAAATGCTTATCGGGTTTTGTGTTGTTGCAATCCTAATACACTATTCAAATGGTGTAACGGATATTCCTGCAAGTCAGGATAACCAGGGAGGCGACCGTGCTGCTTAGGAGTTGCAGCACTTATTTGTTTTTCATTTGAGTTGCGAGGTTTATTATGCTTATATAGAGCTTTACAATTTAACTTTTGAGTGAGTTGTAAAAATTAAACGAGACTAAATTCCGGATTTGAGATTAAATTTGTGTGGTGAGGTTGTTAAGGAAATGAAAATTTCATGATGATTATTTTGAGTTGTGGAAATTCATGTTTCGGATTTTGAATTTTTATTCTAAAATTCGGGGCGTGACAGTTTGGTATCAGAGCGTAAGGTACGTATTTGGTGATATGTCAATACTTTCAGATTGATGGCCCGTCTGCAATGGATTCCCATCGTATGCTCTTCTGTATTGACAAAGTCATTGGTTATGTGAGAGCGTTAGGTTGGCTAGGAACGTTAGCATGTCATAAGAACTCTAGGCGTTGTCTTGTATGCTTAGTTACTTGGTTAATATGGACTTGCATTTGACTTATGCAATGTTTAAGTGTCATGCGTGTATTAACCAAGTATGCCCTGCTTATTAGGTAATGGAGATTGAGGGGAACGAAGTTAGGGGTCGAGGTAGAGGCAGACCTTGTGGTAAGGATCCTGCTCGCTTGTTAGTGCGAGCAAAGGAAATTATCAGCTTGGGAGCAACCAAGTTTGGAGGAGGCACTGATCATATGGTTGCAGATCGATGGATTGAGGATTTGCAGACCTACTTTGATTTGTTTGACTGCAGTGAGATTGATAAGAGAAAGCTAGCCGCTTTTATGCACTAGAGTGTGGTGGAATGTCACATAGAGGAGTATTGAGGTATCTACCTTGACATGGGATGGCTTTGAGAGGATGTTCAGAGAGAAGTACTTTCCAACTACTGTGAAAGAAAGGTTGGAACGGGAATTCGTTGCACTTGTACAAGGGAAGATGACTGTGATCGAGTACGATGCAGAGTTCTCCAAACTGTACAAGTATGTGAAGCAGATGGATGATGAAGACTTGGCTAAGAAGTTTCAGCGAAGGTTGAGCCATTCGATTGAGCGTGATGTGGCCATTTTTGAGCTGAAGACGAAGAGAGAAATGTTGGCTAAGGCACAGATCATTGAGCAGCAGAACCTGATTCGTAGAGAGAAGGAGTTCGCTAAGAGAGACTTACAGGGCAAGGGGGAAAGGCAATGGCAGGAAGCAGTAGGTCCATAGACTTCAGGGGCGGTTTCTGGAAGAAACAGAAGACTCATTTCCAGCATCATGCCCCAGCTAGGGCAGCAGTAGCTCCTTCCATTCAGGTTATGCCTATTAGACAGATAGCACCAGTAGCTCCGGTGAAGTGTTATAACTGTGGTGAGTCGGGCTAGATCTCTCATACGTGCACGAAACCACGGGGTAGGGTATGCTACAGTTGTGGACAGATAGGGCACCAGGCCAGGGATTGTACCCAAAATCAGGGTAGGGTACAGGGAAACCGATAGAGGCAGCTACCATCTGCACTTACTAGAGTCTTTGCCATTGGTCAGGTGGGCACGGGGGTGGAAGGTACTCTATTGTTTATCATTATCTTGCTAGAGTACTGTTTGATACAGGAGCCTCACACTCCTTCATATCTAGTTCGTTTGTGGATGTGTTGGGTTTGATTGTTATGCCTCTTACTAGGTCATTATGTGTTACATCACCTCTCGGGGTGTCTCTTGAGCTTAGCATGTTTTGTGATGATTGCCCTATTGGGATAGGTGGTAGAGAGTTCTCTGCATCTTTGATTATGATTCTAGATCACACATATGATGTGATTTTGGGTATGGATTGGTTGAGCCCGAACCATGCTGTGATTGATTGTTTTAGAATGATTGTGTCTTTTCATGTCCCTGGACAACCAATGTTCCATTACCGTTGTCTGAAATCCGACATTGCCATGAGAGCGAGGATTTTGGCCGATATAGAATCAAGGAGTGGTACTTCAAGGATTACAGGGATTCCTGTAGTTTCAGAGTATGTTGACGTGTTTAAGGAGATACCTGGATTACCTCCGAAGAGGATAATGGACTTCTCCATCGATGTGATACCAAGTACTTCACCTGTATCGAAGGCATCCTATCGAATGGCTCCAACTGAACTTCAAGAGTTGAAGGTTTAGATTAAGGGATTACTTGTGCAAGGGTTCATTCAGGTTAGTGTATCTCCTTGGGGCGTGCCAGTATTGTTTGTGAAGAAGAAGGACAATTCACTTCGATCAAGTGTGGATTATCGACAGCTGAGCAAGGTGACCATCAAGAATATGTACCTGTTACCTAGGATTGATGACTTGTTTGATGAACTTAGGGAGGCTACTGTGTTCTTAAAGATTGATTTAAGATCTGGGTATCACCAGTTAAGGGTGAGGGATGAGGATATCCCAAGGACGACGTTCAGGACCAGGTATGGACATTTTGAGTTCCTTGTCATGCCTTTTGGTCTCACTAATGCACCTGCAGCATTCATGGACTTGATGAACCGCACGTTCAGTCCTTACTTGGATCAGTTTGTGGTAGTGTCCATTGACAACATCTTGATTTATTCAAGGTCATCAAATGAGCATGAGAAGCATTGCGGATTGTGCTACAGACATTGAGGGAGAAGATATTATTTGCCAAGTTTGAGAAGTGCGATTTCTGACAGAGTGAAGTCAAGTTCCTTGGTCACGTGGTCTCGAAGTAGTGATAAGTTGGAGTCGCCCTACTACAGTTACAGAAATCCGTAGTTTCCTTTCATTGGCAAGGTATTACAAGCGTTTCATTGAAGCGTTTTCTGGCATTGCTTCGGCTTTAACCAAATTGACAAGGAAGGACACTCTGTTTGTGTGGTCGGATGAGTGTGAGAAGGCTTTCAATGAGCTGAAGACTAGATTGACTACAGCTCCGGTGTTGACTATTCCTACTAGTGGTGGTGGGTTAGTCATTTACAGCGATGCATCTCATCAGGATTTGGGGCGTGAGTTGATACAGAATGGTGGTGTGGTTGCCTATGGTTCTAGACAACTGAAGGTTTATGAGCGAAACTACCCCACTCATGATCTAAAGTTAGCCGTAGTGGTATTTGCATTGAAGATTTGGAGGCACTATCTTTATGGTGAGAAATTCGAGCTCTTTTCCAATCATAAAAGATTGAAATACCTATTCTCCCAAAATGAGTTGAACATGAGACAGAGGAGATGGATGGAGCTCATCAAAGACTATGATTTCACTTTGGAGTATCATCCGGGAAAGGCCAACGTAGTGGCCGATGCTTTGAGTAGGAGGCCTCGAGTACTCATGGCATCGCTTATGGTGCAGGAATGGCTCATGTTGGAAGCTGCATCCGAATTTGATCTTATGCCTACAAGAGTTGGACATGAAATCTTTCTCGGGAGTATCACCTTACAGTCCACCTTGACTTCCAGGATCATTTAGAGTCAGACGCTTGATAAGTTCGCTCAGGCGAGGATTGCTGAGATGACTACTGATCCGAATGTGGAGGGCCCTTCTGAGTGGGCCTTTGGGACTGATGGAGGGTTGAGATTTCAAGGAAGATTGTATGTCCCAAGTGTTGATAACTTCAAAAAGGAGGTCATACGGGAAGCACATAGATCTAGATACATGATACATCCAAGGGATACCAAAATGTATATGGATCTATGAAGACAGTTTTGGTGGTATGGAATGAAGAAGGATGTGGCAGAACATATGTCGAAGTGTCTTACATGTCAGCAAGTGAAGGCAGACCATCAGAGACCCGCGAGAATGCTGCAACCTTTGCCAATTCCGGTATGGAAATGGGAAGATATCTCCATGGACTTTGTGACTGGATTGCCTAGGTCTAGGTAGGGTTATGACTCGATTTGGGTGATTGTGGACCGATTGAAGAAGTTTGTACACTTCCTTCCTATGGCGAAAACTTACTCAGGGGATGTATGTGAACGAGATAGTGAGGCTTCATGGTGTGCCTGTTACGATTGTTTCTGATCGGGTTACTCGTTTGACATCGGAATTCTGGCGTAGATTCCATAACGGCTTTTGGCACATCCTTAGCTATGAGCACTGCATTTCACCC
Organism: Rosa persica; assembly: GCA_025331145.1. Classification (NCBI taxonomy): domain Eukaryota; kingdom Viridiplantae; phylum Streptophyta; class Magnoliopsida; order Rosales; family Rosaceae; genus Rosa; species Rosa persica. Next base: position 13,465,354 of record WFKR01000001.1, on the reverse strand, counting down.
ATAGATAGATGGGCAGACAGAGAGAGTGAATCAGGCGATGGAGGATTTGCTTAAAGCTTGTGTTCTTGACTTCAAGGGAAGTTTGGCGGATCATCTACCATTGGTAGAGTTTGCTTACAACAACAACTATCACTTGAGCATTGGTATGGCACCATATGAGGCTCTTTATGGCAGGTCATGTAGGACTCCTATCTGTTAGGCGGAAGTTGGAGAGAAAGGACTTTTGGGTCCTGCACTTGTTCAGGAGACTACCAAGAATATCACTACTATTCGAGACAGGATCCTGACCGCTCAGAGTAGACAGAAGAGTTATGCTGACTTGAAGAGGAGATCTGTAGAGTTTGAGGCAGGCGATCATGTGTTCTTGAAAGTCTCACCTATGAAAGGTATAGTAAGATTTGGCAAGAAGGGAAAACTTGCGCCAAGATATGTGGGACCCTTTGAGATTCTGAAAAGGGTTGGGAACTTGGCATATCGTCTTGCTTTACCTGTTAGCATGTCTAGTGTCCACAATGTCTTTCATGTGTCTATGCTCAGGAAGTGTGTACGAGATAAGTCCCACGTGATTGATCATGGCACTATCAGTGTGAACACGGATGCGACCTTTGTGGTGGAACCTGTTCGTATCTTGGATAGGTCTACAAAGAGGCTTCGTAGGAAGGAAGTTGACCTTTTGATGGTTCTATGGAGTCATCATGACGAGGGTGATGCGTCATGGTAGTTAGAGTCTGACATGAGAGTGAGGTATCCACAGCTCTTTGGGGAATTGGATACTTGAATTTTGGGACGAAATTCCTTTAAGGGGAGTAGATCAATTTCCATTTTAATTTCGTGTAATTGTGTGGAATGAATATTGTACAAGTTTACGAATGTTGCTCGAAATGTTTCATTTTTAGAATTATCGAAGTTCCGAAATAATTGTTTTAACGAAAATCTCGAAATGTTCGATTCAAGAAATAGACTTTTTACACGTGCAAAATTTTGGAAAACTTCCTTCATGAAAGTTATAGAGCTCGTCGATACGAGTCCGTACATATGCGGAACACAGAAATTGGATTTTTTATGAATTAGTTACGACATTTAGAAAAAGTTTCCAACTTGGTATATATATATTTTTGGAAACTTTCCCATTTTAGGGTTTTCCATTTCTGTAGCCGTCACTGTGCTCGTCTTCAACCTCTCTCTCTCTCTCTCTCTCGTACGAAACCACCGAAAAATAGAGCAAACTTCTTCAGCCTTGTTCTTCCTCCTGCAATCACCTCCAGACGCGGACCACTCCCCTTGGCTTCACCTTGAGCTGCTCTACCTGCTGGACGTCGTCGTTCCCTCCGGCATGGCCTCAAGATCTGACAAAACCGTTCAAACCAGTTGCACCTGAAACTGAACCAAACCGTCCTCCTCGTTTTTTCGGCCACCAACCCATTTAAACTTCTCCCACTACGTAGACTCGACCTCCAGAAGCTCCTAGAAGTAACCTTGCACGGCGGCGTGGCCTGTGGTGGAGGTTGGAAGCCAGCCCCGACCGGATCGAACGGAACTTTCGATCCGGATATCTCGAGCTGTAGACAATCATTTCATGTGATTCTTGAACTGGTGAGCTCGCCTTGAGTTGCTGAATAAACCTTTAGCGAAGCAAGTTGTAGGAGTTTTTACGTGGATCGGAGCACCACCGGTTTTTGGAAAATTTACGGCCACCACAACTATTTTGGTACTTTTCGACTTCTACCCGTTATTTTCTGATCTCGTGCTAGTTATGAAAGTTGCTCAAAATAATGAAACGAAAGGGAGAAGCCCGGCCCCAACACCATTGGTGGTGGTCGGCGGTGGTTCTGCCACTAACTTCGGTGGCCCTTTCCGGCCACCTCCAGGGAGTCGAAAATATAGTTTTTGTGCATTTTAAGGTTCTACATTTCAATACGATCATTTCGGCATATTATACGCATTTTTCGAATATCATATGATTTAGTTATGAACTTTTAGATTTCGATCGTTAGATTTGTGATCTGTGAAGTCAGGACTGTCCGATGGACTTATAGTTTTGATATGATGATCATATGACTGTCCCAGTGGCATTGTGTGGTCATGGGAGAAGATCCGACCGTTGGATCTTCGTATAATTGTAAAACGGTGATTAGGAAGGTGATTCATGAGAATCCGTCCGTCGGATTTTCGTATAATTTAGAATCTGACCGTTGGATGGTAGTTTAAGTATGTTTTGGAATTATTGCCTATATTCAAGTCACATTTGATTAGGTGATTGACGGTTTGTACTTGAGTGAGCTGTTTCGATGTGGAATTGTATTTTAATTGAAGACGCAGCGGGAGTTTCGAGGTAAGTAAAACTCACGTGGTTCATATTACGAACCGAGTGCCTTAATTTATTTATTTTGTCATAATTGTGTGAAAAGTATTTATGGATTAAATATTTGTTTTTTAAAATCATAAGGACTAGATCAACTACTGTCCATAGGTGAGTAAAATGAATTTTAATTATACAAATGAATTTCACGATTTTCTTGTGTGCACTATAGATGGTATTAATGGTCATCCCTGAGTGGATGATTACGTATATATATTTACGTGGAATAATATATATATTGGTTGATGTGTTGTTGAGTGATGATGTGATTGAGTTGGAATATGATTTGGATTATATTTCAAATGCTTAAATTTCATAATAATATTGTGTATCTTGGATGAGTTGATTTCATTGTGTGAAAACATATTGTTGTGCTCATTATGGATTTAGGGTCAATGTAGTTGACCGGTATTTTTTTTTGGGGGGGGGGGGAGAGGATCAGACGCTCTAATCTTAGGTGGATGATGGGATATGATTGATTGAGTAAGTTGGATGCCAGAACCCTTGTCAGGTAATGAGGCTAGATTAAGTACGAGTATCAGATGTTCTAAATATGTATATACATATACATATTGATGAAATACGATAAAGATAAATATGTCGGATGCCATAACCTGGGCCAGGTGATGAGCTACGATTCAGTTAGAGCTCTAGTCTGTCAAAACCGTATTTTATAAATACGATTTCGGGGTTTTGAGAAGAAAGATGTGAGTTTAGGTTTTGTATTGATTTGTTGATTTGTTGATTTGATGACTGATTGTAAGATGGTTGGTTCTTGTGGACGTGGAAATTGTTGGGGTTGTCTTGGGTGAAAATAATTATGAGTTGATTAAATAACTGTTCTTTCTTTTACTCATACGAGCTTTCAAAGGCTTACAGGGTTTTGTGTTGTTGCAATCCCGGTACACTATTCAAATGGTGTAGCGGATATTCCTGCGGGTCAGGATAACCAGGGAGGCGACGGTACTGCTTAGGAGTTGCAGCATTTATTTGTTTTTCATTTGAGTTGCGAGGTTTGTTATGCTCATATAGAGATTTACAATTTAACTTTTGAGTGAGTTGTAAAAATTAAACGAGACTAAATTCGGGATTTGAGATTAATTTGTGTGGTGAGGTTGTTAAGGAGATGAAATTTTTAGGATGATTATTTTGAGTTGTGGAAATTCATGTTTTGGATTTTGAATTTTTATTCTAAAATTCGGGACGTGACATTAGGGTTTTCCAATTATGGTTTATTGTTGAAATTTTGCCCGCTATGGTCTTCAAGTTAGGGCTCATTGAATGAAATTAGGTTCTGGATAGCGAGTAAAGGCTCGATTTTTAATTGGGTTGATGGGTTTTCTCATTTGGTTTGTTTATACTTAGTGCAGCTATATTTTTGTCTATTGCGATCTCATTTTTAATTTATGAAAAGTCACGAAGATGGTTGTTGTTGTAAATCTGGAAGGAAAAGTTGGATGGGTGGAGAGGGATGACAATATGTGGTGGGTTGAGCACAAAATATTGGTTCAGAATTGAAAGGAAAGGAAACATGAAGGTGACTAACAAATTCCCTTATGCTTCTAACTTTGGCTAATTGCTTCTTTTGTGTCCAACACTATTGTTCAAAGCTTTGATTTTTGCTCCATGGGTCTCTCCCCTGTTGATTCTTTGTGAGGTGGTTTCCTCTGTTTATTTGGTTTGTTATTGATTGTCAGGCATATAAAGATAGAGAAGGCCATATATGATCAAGTGCACATCTTGGTGGTTCTGATCTTGTTACGTTGTAAAAGAGCATGGGAAATTCTGGTGTGTACGTCTCTCAATGTTTCAAGTTATGATCTTTTTCAATTGGTCAAAGTTATAGCTCATGCTTAATGTCAGAAATTAATCCTAGTCACATAATCAGAGCTTTGAGAAAGTACATGATTATATAGCTATCAGTTAAACTTTACACTCATAAGTGAAACTTTACATTCAAAGCAGTAACATGTTAGATGATACTTAGCATAATGCTTTTTATTTTGGGCATCACTTTAATCTCGTTCAAAGTGGGGTAATGATTTATTGATGATGCCTTTGATATCACCTTGAAAATATATAGTATGGAGTTGTACTCTTTTAAAGCAATTTTAGAACCAGTTTTCAAGTGTAAGTGTGCAACCATCAAGTAGCTTAATACTTCTGTGTTGAAGAATTGATTTTGTTGAGTTACCACTTATATATCTGTGTTTAAGAATTGATTTTGTTGAACACATATTTGACATTTTCCAATGTTTGGTGTGAAATTGACATGAAGCAAAGTCTGTTGGGATTGGGAAGGTACTGTTGTTCACTGTTGTTCAATTATTTTGTTGTTCTCCAGTTCTGTTTGAGAGTGAGAATGCTTGGTTTTCATTGAGACAAATAAAAATGCTGATAATATTGGTTATGTATTTTTGAATTGCATCTTGGATCAGAATCCTCTAAAGGGAATGAAAGATCTGTAGCTTGACAGAAATCTAAAGACACAAAAAGAAGAAGGGCCATTGATCAAGTATATTTTGTCTAGTGATTTCTATACTACACAAAACAGGTTTGGGGACACCCACTAATTTTTTTTAAGACTTTTTTTGTTTTTTTTACTGAATTTCCTTGTATCACTGGGAGGTAAAACTCAAATTCTCCCTGTTTGTTGTTCTTAAATTTGCTTCTGTGCCTATATGAATGTATATACTTTATGAAACCATCTTTAATTTTGGATAAATTAATTGGCTACTACTGCCGTACACATTGTTTTCTTAGGAAGTTATGATATTTGATCATTTGCATCATAGGTGTAATTCTCATAGCATGTGACCTTCGTGTCACTTGAATCAAATAGATGATATCAAGAATTAGACTGTTGCTTGCACTTGGATATTGATGCTTTCGGTTTATTCCTTACTTTATTTGCCAACAATCTGCAGATCTCTACTTAATGACTTACAATGCATGTTTTCTTTTTCAATTTTTTTTCAAGTAATAGACTACAACTCACGGAGTTTATTGCAGTGAATTGTTTTTGCAATTTCAATTTCTTAGGTTTTAGTAGTATTTACTACATTTGAGTCTTTTATCTTGTTTTTATTTATTTACTAACATACCGTATGCGCTAACTAAGAACTTTTCTATGTGAATAATTGCATTTTACTTCAAACTTTATCATCATTCTCCCTTATTGTTTTGACTATTGAAAATCCTTTCAAGTGCAGGTAATTATTCCCTGTCAAGTCTCTTGAAACTGTATCAAAGGTGAGTCACTTGATCTACTAACATCTTCACAAATTAAAGCTTTGCATTTTTTTTTCTTCTGTATTGTATTGTAGCAGATTTGAGATGTCTTATTAATTTGGCCCTATGATTTATGTTAAATTCTTGACACTTTGTTATATTTATCAGGCAGTGGATGAAGATATTGGAGATGATGAAACCATGCAAGTTTTGTGCCTCTACTGTCATCCAAGATCACATAGGATATCAACCTGTAATAAGGAATTATTTAGTTGGTTTTGATTGTAGCTTGGTTAACTATTATGAGTAACTGATTTCAGTAAATGTCCTCTTCTCTTTTCAAGGACACTTTTTGTCCATACCAGGACTTTCTTTTTTTGTGTTCTGTAATAGATACAATGATGTTTTTTTTTTCAGATTTAAGGACGTTTTTTCAGCGTCCTTGTACACATTAGATGACATTTTTTGAGATTTAAGGACAGTTTTTCAATGTCCGATAATATATTAGATGACGCTATGTTTAAGATTAGAGGACACTTTTCTAACGTCCTTGTAGGTATTTAAGGACGTTTTTCCAACGTCCTCAAGAGTGACTTACAATGACTCCTTGATAGATGACACCTTTTTAGCGTGTCATCTAAAGTTTTCAAGGACATTTTTCGAATGTCTTTAAAGACATTTTTTGTAGTAGTGGATGTATTACTCTTTTAAGGCTTTTATGTATATTTCCATGAGTTGTGAGTAGAATAAATTTGGGGCTAGGTTTTAGCCCTAGTTGAATTTGTGTGCAAACTATGTAGTTAAATTTAATATGGATCATGCAATGCATTTCTACTTTGCTAGTTTAATTGTTCATCATTCATGCATTTTACATTTGTCACATAAGGTTGGTAAGTGTTGATAATTTCATGGAAGTATGCTAGGCGTGACAAACTTTGTAAACTAAAGCATGTTGCAAATATAAAAATGGTAATCTTGTGATTATCAAATAAGGTTGCTTAGATCCTAAGAATTGGGCTTATCATGTAGATGTGGCTTAGGTTTCCGATAATCAAGGGATCTTAGTTTGCATCTACATAGGTCTACTTGTGTCCGATAATCAAGGAATAGGTAGAAACTAAAAGGTTTGTAGAAGAGTTATGTCTAATAATCAAGGGGTAGCTTAAATACATTTTCTAGTATAATTGTTTATCAGTTAGTCGATAATCACTAGAACCGAAAGGGATTCATCTTGGCATGAGCATGTTAGATTTGGTTACTTACATTTGGCACAAAGAAGGTTAGGTGTGATGCCTTACAATCTATTTAATCTCATTTGATCAAATCTCTTACACTTTGTTAGTTTTGTTTACTTTATTTGCAATTTAGTTTTACTTTAGTTAAAATCAATTCAAAAGCCGATTCACCACTTTACCATTGTAAATATCATTATTGATAGTTAGGCTTCCAAAGAGCCGAGACTATCAATTTGTAAAAAGGTAGACCCACATGTGTTTTTTAGGTTTTATTTTTGCGGTAATCTAGCTTAGGGTAGAGTTACTCAATCCCTTGGGTACAATACTCTTACTTTTTCCCTTTACTAAAACTTGACCTCCTAATTAGGGCTGGGAACGGGCTGGGTCCAACTATAATTTCACTGGGCCAGACCCGGCCTGTTTTTCATTGGGCCCGAACCCGACCCGTTTTGACAAAAACATGGACCGGCCAGGAACCGACCCGTTTCATTTCGGGCCGGGCTTGCAGGCTTTCGAGCCCAAAAACCTGTATTTGACCATTTGCTTATGCCTATATATATATCCAGATTTCATTCATATATAGCTGCAAATTTCAAGCTATTGAAAATTTGAATCAAAACAAAATATCAAGATACAAAGCTCAAGCTACAAGTTCGAATTCAAAGTGTCCAAATTCAAATACAAATTCAAATACTCATCAAGAACAATTGAAGGTACAATGCAAATTCAAAGTGTCCAAATTCAAATACAAATATCCAATGATATATAAAGTCCTAATTCAGACACAGCAATTTAGCAAGCCATTTTTCCAGTCTCAAATGGGCAGGAATGCAGCCATCCATCAATTGGCTTCCACAGTTTTCCCTACAATAGCCATCACAAATAGATTTAGATAACAAAGAACCATTAAAGCTGCAACTTTACCATTAATAGAACTACACAGAGAACCTACTTCAATAACAAAGAACCATTCAAGAGCCAAAACTTTACTCAACTAGGAGTACACAGAGAACCTACTTCAATAGCAATATTCAAGATTATCAACAAGTCAATATACAAAAATACCAAAAACTGCAACTCAACATAATCAACTTTACTCATTCATTTCAGAAACTGCAGGTAGCAAATAAAATAGCAATATGCAGTAAGCAAGCAAAAATTAATGCAGTAGGCAATAAATCAAATACCAGCAGCCATCTTTGATTTTTTAGCTCGACAAGTAGCCTTTTTTGCTGTTTGTACAGCAAGCTTCTTCTTCGCATAATCTGCCATTTCATTCAAAAACATTAAATTAACAGTAATTCACATCAAAAAGTGAAAAACAATAGCATAGAGGATTTAATAAACATGTAAATATTAAACATACCATGTTCACACAACTCATAGAACTCCATCTCCTCAATTGTTGGAAAAAAACTCAATATTTTGGACGTTCTCTGATTTGATCCAATTTTGTAAGCATATTAATGCTTCAACAGATTTAGGAGTTAGAGAACTCTTATAAGGATCAATTACTCTATTCCCGGTGCTAAAACATGATTCGGAAGCAATGGTTGACACTTGAATAGCAAGAACATCATTTGCTACAAGCTGCAAATTAGGATACTTGGACCCATTAAGCTTCCACCATAGTAAGATGTTAAATTGAGCTGCTCTTGGAGGCTTTTCAAAAGGATCCAACAAATACCTATCTACCTCACTCTCCATGACAACTTCACAGCTGTTTTCAAGCTCCCTCTCCCAATCATCCAGCATTTCAGCTATTTTACCTGTCATATTCTTTGCTGCAGATATACTAGTGCCACTGCTATCGTTCACAAACTCTTTTCCTCTGTTTTTTTGACCATTTTGAGCAGCAGCCGATGATGCATACAAATCTTTCAAAGATACCAACAACTCCTTCACTTCGGCAGATTTTCTTTTCACACTTTGATCATCAAAATGCAGCATTTTCAGACAAGTATGCTCAACATTCCTAAGTTTGTATCTAGGGTCCAAAACCAATGCTACTAACAGCAGCTGATTCACATCATCTATGCTATCAAAATACTTCTTGAACTTTGTCCTCATCTTCACAACCATTTGAACCATAAGTTTCTCACCTTCACTTCCATCTTGCATTTCCGGCATCCTAAATAATGCATTAATCTCTGCATTTACAGCAACAATGTCATGAAATGCTCTATAAGCAGTAGGCTTAGTAGATGCACTAATCCGGAGTGTGACGGTATAAAAGACTTTCAAAAACCCCACAAACAATTCAGCCCTCTCCCAATCTTCGTCCTTTAGAGGCCCCATCCTCTTCGTCGGTTTTCTGCGTTTTGCCTCTTCAAGAGAAACTTCTTCTTCTAATAGCTCCTCATCCTCATCAAAATAGCTTGTATATTTCACATCTTCTTCTTCTGCCAATCTAACAAAAGCCTTCTTTAACTGAATTGCAGTCTCTAACATCAAATATGTAGAGTTCCATCTTGTTGGAACATCAAGTATACACACCTTCATGCATTTCGGCACTTCTCTTTCAACACACAGCTTAAATATATCTAATCTAGATGAAGAGCTTCTGACATATTTCATTGCATTCCTTATACTAGCTATCGGTCTATCTAGTATAGTCAAACCAGATTTCACAATTAAGTTCAAAATATGTGCAAAACATCTAACATGCAAATGCTTGCCTCCCAAAACAGGGGGTATAACCCAATTGGCAATTTTTCTCCTCAAGTAATCAATAGCAACCTTATTTGCCGATGCATTATCAACACTAACAGTCAATACTTTATCAATTTTCCATTGAACCAAACATGTTTCAAGCATTTTTCCTATGGTTGTGCCTTGGTGATTGGAAATGACACAAAAGCTTAAGATTCTTTTGTGCATTTCCACCCACTATCTATGAAATGGGCAGTCAACACCATATAGTTCACATTTTGTACTGATGTCCATGTATCGGTAGTGAGACAGACCCTATGCTTACTTAATTCCATTTTCAGTTCCTTTTTTTTTTCATCATACAATTCTAAAAACTTTCTTACGATGGCGCGTCTAGAAGGGACTGTCCAATGACGTATAGCTACTTCACAAAAATGCCTAAACCCGGGTTTCTCTATATGACTAAATGGTAGTTCATCAACAACTATCATTTTACAGGCAGCTAAAGTACATGCTTCTTTTGTCCAAGTTCTAGATACTAGACTACGGGAAGTCATCCCATCGCTAGTCAAAACCTGCTGCCCCTCTATATCAACCCTACCAGGGTACTTTTTGCATACAATCTCTATGTGCCTTCTTAATGTGCTAGTGCCACTAAAAGAAGAATCTCCAACAAGATCAGTTTCACAATACTTACACTTTGCTCTTACCTCACGTCCAACTTCCTACTTCTTTCCATCCACCAGTTCCACTATAGGCCTATCGAACTTCTCAAAGTGTACCCATACGTTGGACCGCACCTGGACCTTCAGAGACTTGGCTGGCTTCTTCTCAACCCTCTTCCTCTTGCCTTTCACTGGTCTGGGAGGACGATCAGATGCTGGAGCTGTTGGTGCAATTGGAGCTGTTGGGTCTGATTCAACTGGAGTTGTTGATGATGAAACAATAGCTTTCCCTCAGTAGCCATGCTGCAATCACATAGTTCAAGCTACATTAAAATCCATTTCCAGAAACCACAACTCACAACCATTGAAGCATATTTGCAGTCACTAATCAACCTCATTTTCTCAATAAACACTCAAAATACAAAAAGCAATGAACATAACAAAATACAAAAGCAATGAACTCAACAAAAATCCAAATCCCAGTTTAGCTACAAACCAATGTAGCACAAAAAGAGATTAATTTTATCAATAAACTAAGGAACCCATGAAGCTAAAACGAGTGGCAGACCTGAAGAACAACGATCTCCTATTCTCTAGCTTCGAGTTGGCAGATGAAGTGAAGAGAGAAAGAGAGAAGGACAAAGCAGTCTTGGGCGGCGTCTCGATCTGTGAGGGGGAGAGGAGAGAGGAGGCGTCGTGCAGGTGAAGTGAAGTGAGAGAGAGAGAGGGACAGAGTTGGGCGTCGTCTCTATGAGGGAGAAAGAAGGAAGCATCGGCCGAGTCGTGCAGGTGCAGTGAAGAGAGAAAGAGAAGGATCGGTGTCTCGATCCTAGGCGGTGTCTTGATCGGAGCTCGTTTGGTGTCTCGGCCTCATAACTATGGCGGAGGAGAATGAGCTCAGTTTTGACTTTGGAGATGGAGGCGCCTCTTGTGCGTTCAGAACTTCAAATCGGGTAAAAAATTAGAAATGGAAGCTGAAGATTAGGTTTAGGCTTTTGAGAAAAGAGTAGAATCTTGTGCGTTCAATCCTATGATAAGAATTTTACTCTCTATATTAGGACCAATAATACATGGCCATGTGTCTTTTAATGTCTAATACGGGCCTGACGGGCTTTCTCTATTTTCAAACATAAGGCCCGACCCAAACCGTTTGCTTGAAAGTCAAGGCCCGGCCCGGCCCGACCCGAACCGTTTCGACAAAAATAGTAATTGGGCCCAGCCCGTACGGGTTGGGCTTTCACAGGCCGGTCCAGGTTTGCGGGTTTTCAGGCTTAAATGCCCAACCCTACTCCTAATCTTGGGAGTAGGTAACATCACATACCCGTCATGCAACCAATAATATTTATGTTAGAATTGTTTTGATAACCTAAGAAAGTTGTTTAATGTGAAGATGGAGTTGTTGATATTTGAGGACCAGGATGGCTCCAAGATTATAAGGACGGTTACTTAGAAGTGTGATTTAAATATTTGCAGGTTAGGGTTGTCCATTTTTGGGGAAAGTTGAACTTTCCCGAAAAGTGGACCCCGAAGGGTCGCCTGGATTTCAGTTTGAAATTTCGGCTCGAGTCCTGTCCAAATAGAAATCATAGTTATCCCTGCATATAGTTTAGTTCAGAGGATGCGGTGTAAGTGGGGTGTGCATGTAGAGTTTATTTCAATCGTGGACCATGCCACTAGTATTTAGTGAATATGGCATGCTTGTGTAATTGTATGTCTAGATTGTGTTGAAAGTACATAACCAAAAACAATTTTATCACAACATGTGCAGCTTAGCGCAAGGTGTAGTTTGTGTGTTTCTCACAACGTCAGCATGTAACTTCATACGTATACACTTAACTTATGAACCAGAATAATAGTCTGCCTTGCTAAATAGTATAATATATTTGTGAAGTGGGCTGAAGATTGATCTCATATGCAATATTGAGTTGATAGAAGCATTCTAACTAGATGAATCCAACCATATGATTATATAAGTCTCGACAGGATAAGCTGTGCTTAGGCTCAATGAGATGGAAGTAAAACGAATACTTATCTTTTTGAAGTGATTACATCTCATAGCGAAACCTCCAGGGTCTGGAGTTTGTTCAGGAAGAGATTGCAAGCTACATCTTTGGCAACATCTGCTGGTGGGAGGGACCTCGGTTCAAAACTTCTCTTTTGGTTCCCCTTCGTTTTTTTTCTTTTGAATCCCATGAAAGGAGAAATGGTCAGGAGAATTGACATTGTACGACATGAATGGAAACACTGCCTCCAGTGTTACTGTTGCAGCTGGAAGTATTGGAATTACATAGAGAGTTGGGTGAAGTTGCTGCAAGGGAGAAATTGGGTGTCCAACTCGGGGTGCCGAGATCATCTGTCTTTTTTTTTTATTATTATTTTTTTTTTTGTAGTATAAATGTATAATACTATGTATGTCTATATCATGTAACAAATACATAAAATATTTAGATAGGTACTTGAGTGTATAACATAGGTACTTGAGTGTATGAAGACATATGTAACATGTTTTACCAAGGGGCAACAAGCATGGCAGAAAATCATCATCAAGATGGTTATCATTTTGATTTTCTCTTTGAGCTTTCACTCTACAAATGTATTCCTATAAATACACCACTGTATAAGATGAATAAACACACTTGAAATCTTCATTCTCTCTAGAATATTACTCTCTCTCTCTCTCTGTCAATTTAGCTTGTTCTTAAACACGTTATCAGCACGAAGTTGCTCTAGAATTAGAATCGAAAATTGACGAGAAAAGAGTTCATCATCGATTGAAGTCATTTTGTCAAACCTATAAAAAAATCCCCAAACCCTAGCTCATATCAAAGCCCTTGATTCTAGAAGTCCAGAACCGGTCTCAGAATGGCAGGAATGGGCTGGAAAAGGCCTGAACCGGCCGCCAGAAGCTATGAGCACAAATCGGACCGCTGCCGGGTGCTGCCGAGGTCCTTCCGAGAGCTGCGCAGCAGCTGCAGATACATCTGTCGACAGATTTGCATGGCGACTTTCCGACGACTTTTTGACAATTTTCCGGCGATTTTTCGGAAGATTTTTCTCAATTTTTCCCAACGATCCTTCCGATCACCTCAGATAATTTTTCCGGTCAAAATTTCCGGCAACACTATTTCAAGGATGTCGAATGAACCTAGACTCGATTTTCAAATCCTTGACTCAACAGGTTCAGATTACCATAGCTGGAAAACCGACGTTGAGAACCATCTCACATCGAAAGGGATATTGCCAATCATCCATGCACCAGACCCGGCCCTTACGTTCCCTCGAACACCCAAGAGGCATGCACAAGCAATCATCTTGATGCGACGTCATATGGACAAAGCACTTAGATTAGAGTACATGTCCATCAAAGATGCAAAGGATTTATGGGAGGCACTACAAGAGCGCTTTAACAATATCCAAGATTCCCTCGTCCCTGACTTGAAGGTTCAGTGGAACGATATACTCTTCTCCGACTTTAAGTCTATTGCTGAGTACAATTCAGAAGCTCTTGGTCTCAAATCCATGTTGAGGTTCTGTCAAAAACCCCTCACAGAAGAAGAGCTAATTGAGAAAACTCTCTCCACCTTCCTCATTGCAGCAATCTTGCTATCAAAGCAGTATCGCATTGAAGTAAATGCTGGACAAATTACGAGGTTCAATGAGCTCATTAATGTTTTGTCGGTAGCCGAAAAGCACGACAACATTCTCGTAAAGAATTATAATTCAAGACCCATTGGAACCAAGAGCGTTCGTGAGGCAAATTATAACGCACCCAAGAGAGGACACAAGGAGCGGTACCCTAGCAATAGGGGACATGTTTACCCTTATAATAGGGGACATAAAGGACGAACAGGTCCATATAACCGCCCCAATAAAGAAGGAAACCGTAACTTTAGAGCGGGCACACATGATGGCAACTCCACACGTGGAAGAGGGAGATATGGAAACACCGGCTGTGGAAATAGCACCATGAGCCGTGGTAGTAGCAGCAACCCTCCTAGAGAATATCCACAACCTGCACAACCTGCACAACCTCCACCTCAAATGAAGGGAGATAACCACAATGACATGTGTCATCGATGTGGATCAATCGAGCATTGGTTTAAACAATGTCATGCAAGTACCCAATTAGCTGCACGCTACAAGGAGTACAGGGAAGCAAGAGAGCAAGAAGCCAACCTTGCTGAAGATAAAAATAGTGAAGATGTCAATCTCACCGTTGAGGACTTCAAAGCTGTAAATGAAGAGCATGAGGATGCTATAGACTTTGATTAGAATAATCCTCTTTCTATTTTCCAAGAATGGCAAATGGGCCTTAGTCAATAAATAACAATTGTATTAAACTTCTTCTTATGTGGCATACCCAATGAAGTGACATCTAGGAAAGCAATTGAGATCAGGGTATTTAAGCGAGCCTCGCTCTACCAATATCTCCCTACTTTCCTAGTCATATTTTATTGGAATTACCAAACGGATTGAGTGATAACAATTTGTCTAAAGTTTGATATTTGGAATAGACTTATGAATAACTTTGATGTAATCATTGGCTATTTTCCCTATTAATAAAGTATCGCATTCAATGTCATGGACATGTGTTAATATTCCGAACTTTATTCCTTTTCAGTATGTTTTCCGGAGAATTGGAATGCCTTCTTGATAGTGGCACCACACATACTATATTGCGACATAGGCAATTATTTTTATGGATGACACCTAGTCGATCCTCAGTAACTACGATGGCAGGACCATCACAATTGATTCATAGTCGAGGACCAGCTCAATTTTTGTTACCAAATGGCACAAATGTTAATGTCGCCGAAGCTCTATATGCTCCAAGGGCTGGAAGGACCCTATTAAGCTTTAAAGACATAAAAGCCAATGATTTTCATGTGGAAACACATTGTGAGAATGGACAAGAGTTCCTTTGCATCACCTCTAAAAACTACAGAAATACACGAGTATTAGAGAAACTTATGTGTCTCTCTAGTGGATTGTATGCAACCACTATTAGAGTCATTGAATCCAACCATGTCATGAATGACAACTTATGGTATCCTGACACATACAAGCTTTGGCACGACCGTTTAGGACATCTAGGTCGTGATATGATGCTTCGTATATTAAAAAACTTCACACGGACATCCATTTTTCAAAACGAAAAGAAGTACGAACCAAAAATTGGTCCAAAGAGTTACTTCTAAAGCATATCATTCGTTTTGCAAAGCTTGCTCTTTAGCAAAGGTAGGATCAAGACCATCTTATGCAAAGGACACTAAAGAAAATATATCATTCTTACAAAGAATACAAGGTGATATTTGTGGACCTATCCAACCAACTTGCGGACCATTTAGATATTTTATGGTGTTGGTTGATGCATCGATACGTTGGTCATATGTTATGCTCTTATCCACAAGAAATGCTGTATTTGCTAAACTCCTAGCACAAATCATTAAGTTAAGGGCTCACCACCCTGATCATCCTATTAAGTCAATTCGTCTTGACAATGTTGGAGAGTTTACATCAAGAACCTTTGATGATTATTGCATGTCCATTGGGATTAAGGTTGAACACCATGTCCCTCATGTACACACACAAAATGGACTCACAGAAGCTGCCATTAAAAGACTTCAAATGGTTGCCAGGGCATTGGTTATGCGCACCAATCTCCCTATTTCTGCTTGGGGCTATGCAATATTACATGCAGCTGTGCTTATTCGTCTGAGACCCACTGCCACCCAACCCTTTTCTGTGTCCCAGATGGTGACTGGGTATGAGCCTGATGTCTCACACTTACGCATATTTGGGTGTGCAGTCTATGTGCCAATTGCGCCGCCACAGCGCACCAAAATAGGCCCTCAAAGACGCTTAGGCCTTTATGTTGGGTATGATTCTCCAAGCATTATCCACTACATAGAACCCTTGACAGGTGATCTATTTACCGCTAGATTTGTGGATTGTCACTTTGATGAGATAGTCTTCCCGTCATTAGGGGGGACAAGAACACTAATGTTCAATAGAAAAGACAGGAATTATCATGATCTGTCCCCACTTTGTCTCATCTTGATCCCCGAACCACACAGTCTGAAATAGAAGTGCGGAGGATTCTCGATCTTCAGAACGTAGCAGAGTCAATGCCTGATGCGTTTTCTGATATCGCTAAAGTGATAAAATCACACATACCTGCTGCAAACGTACCTGCAAGGATTGATGTCCCTAAAACTAAAGGACATGACATCCCCCCTATGGGTGATGCAGTGACTAGACCCATGGCTCCTGCCAGGAAGCGCGGGAGGCCCATAGGTTTGATGGATTCTAGTCCAAGAAAGAAAGCGAGCTTGACATAAAATAATTCATTAATCATCGATACAAATAATCCATCTCATGAAAAAATTTTGGACTATGGTTATGTCCAAGAGACATCATTAGAGGACGCTCCAATGGTAGAACCAATACCAGAGAATAGAGAGATCTCCATGAATTACACTAGTATACATGTAATTATGGACAGAAATTCTATGGCTATTGATGATTCATTTGCATATCATATTGCAAAAGAAATTATAGAATACAATGATATCGAACCTCGCTCCATTGAAGAATGTCAACGAAGAGCAGATTGGTTCAAATGGAAAGATGCAATCCAGACTGAATTGGATTCACTAACAAAGAGACAGGTATTTGGGTCTATAACACTGACACCACCAAATATAAAACCTGTTGGCCATAAATGGGTCTTTATTAGAAAGCGTAATGAGAAAAATGAGGTTATTAGATATAAAGCCCGCCTTGTGGCGCAATGTTTCTCACAACGCCCTGGAATCGACTACAAGGAGACATATTCTCCCGTAATGGACGTTATAACGTTCCGCTACCTTGTCAGTTTGGTAGTTTCTGAAAAACTTGACATGCAGCTCATTGATGTGGTTACAGCATATCTCTATGGGGATCTAGATTCAGAGATATATATGAAGGTTCCAGATGGACTTCAATTACCTAAATCAAGTGGCTCTAAACCACGGAGCACGTTTTCAATAAAATTAAGATGCTCACTATATGGATTGAAACAATCCGGACGGATGTGGTATAACCGTCTAAGTTACTACTTGATTGGGAATGGATATGTTAACAATGAAATATGCCCTTGTGTGTTCATTAAAAAGACAAGATCCGGATTTGCAATTATAGCAGTTTATGTCGATGACATGAACCTAATTGGAACTCTAGATGAGTTAAAAGAAACTGCTACATATTTGAAATCTAAATTTGAGATGAAAGATCACGGGAAAACACGGTTTTGTCTCGGAATAGAACTCGAGCACCGTAATGATGGGATTATGATCCATCAGTCAGCATATATTCAAAAGTTACTAAGGCGCTTTAATGAAGATAAAGCAAAGCCTGTGAGTACTCCCATGATCAACCGTAGTCTTGTGCCCATGAAAGATCCGTTTCGTCCAAGGGATGAGGACGAAGATTTATTAGAGACTGAAATACCATATCTAAGTGCGATAGGCGCATTATTGTATTTAGCTCAATGCACAAGACCGGATATCTCATTTGCAGTAAACTTGTTAGCTCGACATAGTTCTGCGCCAACACGCCGCCATTGGATTGGTATAAAGATAATCTTTCGATACTTAAAAGGTACGATTGATATGGGCTTGTTTTATCCCTACAGAGAGAAAAGAAATGTGAACGCCGGCAACACTATCCATAATGACCGACGTTCTCCTCCTCCCCTCCATCAAAATGATAATGATGTTCTGACGGGCTTTGCTGATGCAGGGTATCTCCTTGACCCTCACAAAGGTCGCTCCCAAACAGGTTATGTCTTTACCATGGGAAGCACCGCGATATCTTGGAGATCTACAAAACAGACTCGTGTTGCTACTTCCTCAAATCATGCAGAGATTATTTCACTACATGAAGCCGTGCGTGAATGCATATGGCTAAGGTCTGTAAATAGACACATTCGAGGAACTTGTGGTTTGAAATTTACCACAAATGAACCTACATGCATTTACGAGGATAATGCAGCTTGTATTGAGCAAATGAAATTAGGTTTCATCAAAGGCGACAATACCAAGCATATATCGCCGAAATTCTTCTACAGTCAGCAA
Source organism: Rosa persica (assembly GCA_025331145.1). Taxonomy (NCBI): domain Eukaryota; kingdom Viridiplantae; phylum Streptophyta; class Magnoliopsida; order Rosales; family Rosaceae; genus Rosa; species Rosa persica. The sequence continues at coordinate 13,447,095 of WFKR01000001.1, read as the reverse complement.
CAACAAACACTTCTAAATATTGAAGTAAATCAAATCCGATCAGAAGATAATGTAGCTAACTTTTTTACTAAGTCACTACCAACATATAAGGAGCATCGGATTGAAGAGGATATCCGAACTCCCACGATCTTCAAGGGGAGTCTAAATCGGAGGGAGTATCCAGAAACATACTTCACACTTAACGCGGGTTGTGTTCTTTTTCCCTTTCGACCAAGGTTGTTTTTTCCCACAGGGTTTTATTACTTGGCAAGGTTTTTAACGAGGCAACTGAAGCGCACCACCAACACAATACTATTGAACATGAAATATCCAAAGGGGAGTGTTGTAGTATAAATGTATAATACTATGTATGTCTATATCATGTAACAAATACGTAAAGTATTTAGATAGGTACTTGAGTGTATGAAGACTTATGTAACATGCTTTACCAAGGGGCAACAAGCATGGCAGAAAATCATCATCAAGATGGTTATCATTTTGATTTTCTCTTTGAGCTTTCACACTACAAATGTATACCTATAAATACCCCATTGTATGAGATGAATAAACACACTTGAAATCTCCATTCTCTCTGAAATATTACTCTCTCTCTCTGTCAATTTAGCTTGTTCTTAAATAATTTTGTATTTTATTACATGAGCAGAGAGAAGTACTTTGCATGCACCTAACTCATAAGACAAATCTTTATCGTTTTTGGGTGCCGAGACCGAGTCCGGGGCTTAAAGCGAAAGCCTGTTTAGGTTTTGAAACTGATACTGAGGTTGACACAAGATTGGTACCGGGACTCCTGGTTCCGATACTGAGAAGAAAGGGCAGCGAGATAGGATGTAAGTGTAACCCCAGCGAGAGCTTGTTCGATGTAAGGTGACAAGAGCAAGATAGCGAGCTTATTTATAGAAAACCTAGAGCTTCGTAAGGTACTAAGGGCAAAATCATTGGTAAGATATCAAAAGCGAAATCATGTGAGACTAAAAGCGGTATCATAGGACTGAAAGTGATAGCAGAGAAGGCCGAGAGCAATAGAGGAGAAGGCCGAGAGTGATAGCGGAGAACCCGAGTTCGTCTTCACATTTCTGACTTACCTTGGAGCATTTGTTGGAGAACTCGAGTTGGGGATTTTAGTTTGATGGCGATGGTAGTGTGCATGTGTGTACTCATTTACATGGAGCTTATGCATCCTAAAAGCATATCGAAGTCCCCCGGTATCGACCATTGTCATAGTAGTTCTCTAAAAGAAAACTGGAGTCCAGGACTCTTGTAAATGTGATTAATCAGGGGAAGGGAAGTTTCAGGCGATTAGTTTGTGGATGTAGAGAGAAGATTTAGGGGCTGTCCAAATGATAAAAGCACAAAGTGCGACGATTTTCATGAGTATACGCTCCATTCTAGCCTTATTTCTCCCTTAGATTTGTGTTTTGAGTCATTAAAGTCATTTTGAGAGTCTTGTAAAGTGTTTGGAGTAAAATAGGCGGAAAATGAAAAATTTATGAAAAAATCCTAACGGGATCAGGATTCCTTACCGTCGATGTTTTTGCGATCTTTACATTTTAATTCCCTTTATTTTCTCTAAAAAAATTCTGATATTCTCCACCTTTTTGTAGAAGTTTAAGACGTTTGACCAAGTAATGAAGAAGGGGAATAAAGGAGAAAAATGTTTCAATTGGGAAATTAAAGGAATTGCCCCATTATTGAGAGGAATTAAGGCCATAAGTACCCCATTATGAGAAATTAAAAGGACAAGAAATAAGAAACAGAAAATTAAAGAGAAGATGAAGAAAGCTATGCAATCCCATCCGTCCAAATGATGAAGGGTACGATGGACAAAAGCCAACCACTGTTCCCCTATAAATAGGCAACATCCAGAACAAAATGGGGATCACTTCCTTGCCTATCACTTCCTTGCCTATCACTTCCTGGCCAAAAACTCTTCCTAGACTCTGCCCAATTCACTCCTTAATCCTCCATCACCTACAAGACCGTGACCACCATCCATCCAGTAATCTACGAAGCTCTTAGGCGTTGAGTCAAAGACGCACCACCACCATAGCAGAGACGAGTTCACCACCTTGTTGCCAAGCCGCTGAGGAAAGCTTCAAAGTGTAACTATGACTCTACTTCCAATTTTTGTTTCGGTTTTGTGTGTTTGGATTTGCGAGTTGTGTAATTGGAGACATGAAATGTTCAGAATATTTTTATTAATATTTTTGAGATTTTCAGTTTATTATTGAGTTAATTTCGAGAATTCTTTGATGATGCATGTTACAATCTTGTGCCCTTTTACGTGTTTAGGTAATTTTCAAAGTCAGGTTAATAAGTTCCCATGCTAGAATCACGCTGAGTGTTCTTGTTTGTTTGCTTAATTTGCCAAGAATAATTGTTATTTGTTAAGACGCTGAGTTAAACAAGTAATAATTAGTTCTAAAGTGGTAAAAACCATGTTTCAATGGTTAAACAATTCTGGAAATTATGTATTAAATTCTATGTGTAATGGTTAATTTGCATGTGTGAGTCGATTCGGGGGTTAGATAAAACTACTGATTAAGAGAATTACGCTGAGTGTTCTAAAAGATTAGTAGTATTGGGCATGGTAAGGACTCTTCCGATCCAAGCCCACATTGCAACGAATTAGATAAATGGATTGATCCGCTGAGGCTTTTCATTTGGGCTCTTATCTAGGCATTTAAGATGGGCACGTTTTTGTAGCATGTTGAAATGGATTTTCTGTTTCTACACTTAGTAATTTCCGAGTGGTATTGGTCTAGGTTAGGGAAGTCTATCATTGTATATAGTTTTATTTATTTATTTTTTTTTTTTTTTAAGTAGATTAGTAACCAAATCCCATACCCCCCATTTTATTCTTTTATTTGTTAATTGACCTTTTTGCGTAGGTGTACCATACAATCCCCGGACTGAACGATCCCTGCTTATCCTATACTGACAACTACATTTTGCAGGGTTAAACTGTGAGGCTATTTCAGCCGCATCACCAAATGAATTTGGTTGTGCTACTGGCAATCTTGGCAAGAGAACTGTGCCAACTGTTCAAGGCTTGAGATTGGAGTGAGCTCCAATTCGGGTTCATGGCCAGAGTGAAGAATGTGGGGTCGTCCAGTCAACCAAGCAGAGAGAAATTCTCTCTCATCCATCCATCTCTGCTTAGAGAAGTTGAATCAGGTGATTTGTATGTGTGATTAATCAAAGAAGAGAGGAGTTGTAGCAGCAAAGGAGGAGGTGGGCCATCGGTATGTGGCTGGTTTGCGTCGAGGAAGATACACAAGTGGAGACAGAAAGCTTTGGGTGCCCAGAAAAAGAAATGTTTGGTGCTTACAGAGGTAGAGTGTGACATGCTTTCTCATGTCACTGGAGGACATGGAGCTCGATTGTGACTCGTCAATGGCCGATGAGTCCCATGGTGGTGGAGGTGAGGCAGGAAAGTGTCGTGAGATCCCTTGATGGAGGATAGAGAAAACCTAGATCTACTTTCTCTCTCCTCAAATCTCTCTGTGGTTCGAAGGTGAAGTGGAATTATTTTCTGGGGAATAATTATTCAAAATGCACATTTTAGGGGGGTTACGAAGTTGACTTTTTACACGAAATGATTTTGTGGAAACTTCCTTCACAAAAGTTGTAGAGCGCGTCGATACAAATTCATGGACATGCGGAACGTAAAAATCAGAGGTCGTATGAAAAAGTTATAAGGGATTGAAAATTTGGGATTTTGCTATAAATATAGAAAAATTCAAGATTAATTCATAAATCCCAAAATTTCAACTTTTTGTGTTTTGACTCCCATCTTTTCTCTCTTCTCTCTCCTCCGCGTCTCCTCGGACCCGACAAGTCTCTGTCGACCTTACCTGTGTTTTCTGGCGCAGTCAAGCATCCTCCGGCCATGAAGCCAGGCCAGACTGACACGGTTCGACCTCCCAGTCCTCCCCACGGTGTCATCTCACCCCGCCGCCGCTCCTAGACTAAGATCGAAACACCCCAGACAAGCGAATCAGACCCGGTCGGAAAACCCTTTTTCCGGCAACTCTTGGGCGATTGATTTTCATTTTTGGAATCTACTATTCCTCCTGATCATCCCTATATCAGCCTTGCATCACGATTTGAAGTGTAGACAGAAAGATCAAGCGTCGAAAATCGACGTCCCGTGTTGAATCTGGAAATCTGATCTTACGGCCGAAATTAATCCAACTTCCAAGCTCGATCCAGGACTTTAACCTGATCTGAATTTAAATATTTTTTTCAAAATATTGTTGTATATTTGAGTCATGCCCCGAATTTTAGAATAAAAATTCAAAATCCGAAACATGAATTACTACAACTTAAAATAACCATCCTGAAAATTACTTTTTCTTAACAACCTCACCACACAATTTAATTTCAAAAACCGAATTTTAATCTCGGTTAATTATTACAACTTACTCACAAAATAAATTGTAAATCTCTAAATGAGCACAACAAACCTCACAACTTAAATGAAAGCAAAATAAATGCTGCAACACCTAGACAACACGGTCACCTCTCTGGTTATCCTGACCTGCAGGAATATCCACTACACCATTTGAATAGTGTATCTGGATTGCAACAACACAAAATCCGGTAAGCTTTTGAAAGCTCATATGAGTAAAAAGAAAGAACGGTTGTTTAACTAAATCATATTCATTTTCATCCAAGTTAACGCACAACACTTTCCACATCCACAAAGAACCGAATCCCAAATCAATCACCAAATCGACACAAAACCCTAACTCACATATTTCTTTTCAAAACCCCGACATCGTATTTATAAAAATACTGTATATGATAGATTAGAGCTCTAACTGAATCGTAGCCCGTCACCTGGTCTAGGTTATGGCATCCGACATATTTATCTTTATCGTATTTCATCAATATGTATACTTATATACATATTTAGAACGTCTGATACTTGTACTTACCCAACCAATCGTATCCCATCATCCACCTAGGATTAGAGCGTCCGATTTCCTCATACCGGTCACTACGTTGACCCTAAATTCATAATGAGCATAACAATATGTTTTCACATAATGAAATCATCTCATCCAACATACACAACATTATTATTAAATTTAAGCATTTGAAATATAATCCAAATCATCATTCCAACTCGATCATATCATCACTCAACAAAACACACCAACCAATATATATTCTACGTAAATATATATATACGTAATCATCTACTCAAGGATGACCACTAATAACATCTATAGTTCACACAAGAAAATCGTGAAATTCATTTATATAATTAAAATTCATTTTACTTACTTATGGACTGTAGTTGATCAAATCCATGTGATTCTAAAAACAAATATTTAATCCATAAATATTTTTCACACAATTACAAAAATAAATAATTTAAAGCATTCGGTTCGTAATATGAACCACGTGAGTTTTACTCACCTCGAAACTCTCGCTACGTCTTCAATTAAAAATACAAAACCACACCGAAACAGCTTACCCAAGTACAACCCGCCAATCACCTAACCAAATGTGACTTGAATTTAGCCAATAATTCCAAAACATACTTAAACTACCATTCAACAATCGGATTCTAAATTATAAGAAAATCCGACAGACGGATTCTCACGAATCCCCTCCTTAATCACCGTTTTGCAATTATACGAAGATCCAACGGTCGGATCTTCGCCCATGGCCATACAAAGCCACTAGGACAGTCATATGATCACCATATCAAAACTACAAGCCCATCAGACGGTCCTAACTTCACAATTCACAAATCTAACGATCGAAATAGATCGAAATCTAAAAACTCATAACTAAATCATACGATATCCAAAATTCACATGCTATATATCAAAATGATCGTATCGACATGTACAATCTAAAAATGAGTAGAAACTGCTCTTGAGGTGGTTGGAGGTCACCGGAAACCACCACCACAGTGGCGGAGCCGCCGCAATACCAAAGTCAAAATTTGCCAAAACTCCCAACATCAAAGTTCTTCATCTCAACTCCAATTTCAACTTTCATAATTAGCACAAAGTCAAATTTCAAGTCTAGTGGCCGAAATTTACCTAAAAAAAAAGAGGCTGAAATAGCCCAAAATCGATCAAATCTGAAATTCGTCTTCCTCGGGTTAAATGGAGATGTGAAACTAGTTTGTAGAGCATGGTAAGACGAACAAAGCCCAGTTGGTCTCTCCTCCTACTTTGGCCGGAGTTGGTCGGAATTTGAAAAAATGATGAAAAAATGATCTAATCTTCTTTGCTTCGATTCGTTGTCTATGGTGAATGATAGGATGCAAGACATATATTTATGGAAAGCTTGTTTCAAGGCGAAGAGATAGGGACAAGCAGCTCGTCGATTGGTGGCCGGAGGAGGAAGAAATCTGCCGGCGAAGGGAGGAGCAGCTCGGGCGATTTCAGCCCGACCTGTTCAGGTTCTCGACCTTGTAGCACCTCCCACGGTTCTTTTTTGACTTCAATGTCTTCTAGAAAGTTTTAAATGACTTCAAGGCGAGCAAAATTGCTTTTGGAATCAAGTCAATTGGTAGACTGAGGAGGAAGATATGGCTGGACAAAGGGGAGCCCAGAAATCGCGACGGGCAGGAGAGAAAATTGGGGAGGAAAATAGAAAAAAAGGAAATTTTCGGATTTATGAAAAAAATCCGGAATTTTCTTATATTTATAGAAAATTCTCAATTTTCAATCGTCAATAACTTCCTCATATGAACTCCTATTTTTACGTTCCATATATGTACGAACTCGTATCGCCGAGATCTACAACTTTCATGAAGGAAGCTTTCCCAAATTTTGTACGTATAAAAAGTCAATTTTCACGACCCCTAAATAATGTTCGTTTCGAAAATAAAATCGATTCGAAACCAAATTTCCCGCACAATGACTTACGAAATAGTCTCAATATTCATAATTCAAATATCTGAACAATTATTGAATTACAAAAATTTATCTAATGAAATTTTGGGTCTTTACAATTTGATAATAGCAGCAATAGTGATGAGCCTGGGTGGGTTTGGTGGCCGGTGGTAATATATTGGAGCTATGGAGGTATACTTTGGCTTCGTTGGTAGGCTTGTCAGGTTGTGCATGATATCTACTTGCTTTTGCTTTTATCAATCAGAGTATAAAGAAATAGACTGGATTTCTTTAAGCTTCCCTTTTGTTAATAAAAGCTTCAATGGAAAACCCTAAGTTGCTAGTATCATAGCCCCCAAATCCTAATCCCAGTTCTATAGCATCCCTAACCCTTTTTCACCACAACCTAACCATGTTGAATATCGACGATTTCACTGCCTCCTTCGTGGCCTCTTTGGACCTTCTGGTAGTGGGGAGGTGATCGACATCTTGGCGATGGAAGGCGGATCTCAATGCCGAGCTTCGCAGTCGTAGTCCTAGCCCATCCTTTGGCAACCAAACCTGCAGTCCTAAATGATTTGAGACGCTTTTTTAAGCATGTGTGGGTGCTTCACAAAGATTTCAAGAACCAAGAGAGAGCGCCAAACCGTTTTATTCTGAGTTTGATCTCCTTCGTGACAGAAACAAGGGGTTAAAAGGAGGACCTTGGCGATTCAACCATGCTCCTATTGTGCTTCGTGAGTATGACGAGGTTACGCCAAACCAAGCAGTCAACCTGAACTCTCTCTGTTTCTAGGTTCATATCACGGACATCCCACCACTTTACGAGGTACGCTATACTATCAATAACATTGCCTCTGTGACCGGGAAATATATTGAACTAGATGAGAAACTCTGACAATTCGGGGAAGGTTAGGGTTAGGGTATTGCATGGCATAGACAAAACCTAAACCCTAAAACCATTTTCTTGGACGAATCATTCTAGCAACCGAAAATCATATTTTCAAAAGCGCAACTTAACATGGGCTAAAAGATTTTGGGCTTACAATAGGAGCCCAATTGGGAAAATAACAAATCACTAGTAAATACAACGATGAGAGACTCTGACAATTCGGGGAAGGTTAGGGTTAGGGTATTGCATGGCATAGACAAAACCTAAACCCTAAAAACATTTTCTTGGACGAATCATTCTAGCAACCGAAAATCATATTTTCAAAAGCGCAACTTAACATGGGCTAAAGGATTTTGGGTTTACAATAGGAGCCCAATTGGGAAAATAACAAATCACTAGTAAATACAACGATGAGAGACGCGCCCCAGGGTTACGGGTCTCCCGAAAGTTTTTCAATAAACGAGTAGAAAACAAATGAATAAATCAGTAAGAAAGTAACTGAATAAGGGACTTCAAAACCCGGTAAAGGACTACGACTTTAATTTAATAATAAACAACCAAAGACGTACTTGCAGGTAGCTTAATATATGTATAAGCATATACACGCACAAGAAAACCACTAACAAGATAGGGACGGCTCACCCTACCTGGAAATGGAGTGCTCGTCCAAACTTAGCTTCGTTTCTGACTTTCGATGCTTCTTCTAATTTCGTGTGCACACACTCAAGTCCTTTAACAAAAACTATATTCGATAAGAAATTAGTTCATAGCACTTTAAAATCCACCAAATAACCCATGATCGATAATTATTAAAAACCATTCCCGAACAATTCACTTAAAAAAAAGTAAGCTCAATCAGGATATGGTGATCATACTTCTTTTGATAATATAATTAGGATTAAATATTTAATTCCATTGTCTAGCACTCCCTTTCTTAAGCAACAAATATATATACCTACCATTTCCAAATAATCCAAATGATCATGGTTGCATTTGAATCATTCAGAATATGGTGATTATACTCGGCACTTTCACCTTTATTTCTTCACCTTTTTTACTTTAAGAAAACAAATGGTAATTTCCATTCCCGAATGATTTGTTTCTCATACTCCGGGATATGGCAACTTGGGTAATTCAATCTATAAGTTGTTTCGCAAACTTTAATCCAATATCCTAATTTAACTCAATCAAATAAAATCTACCATTTTCATTTCCGAATCCCAATCAACATTGATAGTTACTCATGCCCCACATTTTCTGTCACAACACTCAACCAATTTCACATCCAGAGTAGAGTTCGAGAATCCTTGCCAATTCTTCTTCTCTAAACTGATGGCTAATTCCAATTGCTGCAACCTACCATCAACAATCGTGTAACACCTAACAAATACCAGATCATCAGTAACAACCCCTGACCATTTCGGTATCCCAAAACAGAACAGGTACATGGTTCTTACCTTCTCCAGTTTCAATTGAAACTGACCCGGCCAGCAGTCTTCTCCTTCTCCAAAACTTCCTGAAATGCAGAAATCCTTAACCTCACACAACCCAGTTTAGAATAACAACAATTAGGGTTTTCAGTCTAAATCGCAACAGGAGCCTCAACTAAGAAGAAGAGGTAAAAATCCAGCTTACTAGAAGAAATGGATAAGCTAGTGGCGCTCACGGCAGCGTCCACGGTGACGGTGGCTCTGGTATGAATCGGAGCTCGGGATTTTGGTGTTTTCGTCAAGGGAGAGACACTGACTCCATGTATGGTGATGGTTTGGCTCGTCTCGGACCGGAGATTAGAGAACGAAGGCATGCAGCTTCGATGCCATCAGCGGTGGTGTGTACGGTGGCTGTGGGCGATGCGTGTCGACAGTAAGACTCTTGTTGGGATCAGATTTGGGTTGTGGTTTGATTAGTGGTAGTAGTGACGAGAGGTGGTAGCCGGACACTGTGATTCCGGCGATGGCAGAGAGGGAGGACGAGTAAGAAAGGTCAGGGTTGATGCATAGCTTCGATCTCTCTTGGGTTTGGGTCGGATTCAGGTGGTGCGTCGAGTGGTGGTAGCGGTGAGTGGAGAAAAGTGATCGGAAGTAGTTTTTCCGGCTTGGCATAGTGGCGGAAACTGTGGTGGTTGCATGTGGTAGTTGGAGGCGGTGCACATCAGTGATTATTGCTTGGTTTAGGTCGGAATTTGGTCCTGCCTCGATTGGTGAAGGCGGTGTGGTGAGGTGGAGGCCGGAGATAGTGTTCTCCGGTGGTTGCAGAGGGAAGGAGAAGAAGAGAGAGGTCGGGGGAGAGAGAGAGATGCGGTCGAGAAGGAGAGGAAGGAGAGAAATAGGGTTTTGGTGCTTAAGTTTCTATTTATACGGGTGTGTGTAAAATGTCAAATTTATCCTTCCAACGAGTTACGCAATTTTTCTTAGCGGATTACTTCCGGGTTTTTGATTCGTATATTTTCTTTTATTCATTTTTTTTCGACAACACCCTTTTTAAATTCTTGACTTTGTCTTAAGTCCAAAACTCGATTTTCTTAAAGATTCAATTCATCTCTTTGTAAAATAACTTTGACAATCCTTTATCTTGGTAACAGTTGGCGATCTTTTAGCCCAAAAAGAAGACTTTGGTCCAAACTCAAATTATAAGGTCCAAATCGTGATCTCGAGACCAAAATAATCTACAAAGTCATTTCTTTCACTTAAATCAGTTGGCGAAAAATCTTATTGGCAAAAATTACCTTCGAAAATTAAACAAAATTTTCGGGGGCTCACATGGAACATTCAAATTCCACGGCCTCCAAACCCTAGTCCTACCTCTGGTAAGCAGATCTCTCTTTGGCTCTAAGGAATTGGCTACTGGACACAAACCAATTCTGCTCCATGATCAAGATATCAGGTCTTCCTCCAGTGGGATGACTCTCTTGCATTGGTTCCGGTGGAGAATGGGTCAGTTGAGAAGGTAGTGCTCACCAAAAGAGATAAGTCGGCCTCCCCGTATTCATCCCCGAAGAAACTGAAGGCACTACTACTTGATTTGTTTACAACTCCAACATGTATGGACATGCCTACAAAGAAGCTGAAAATGCTGGAATTTATTACCAAGTTCTTTGCCAAATCACTGGGGATGGTGGAGGCTCCAGGCAAACCTGTAAATGGATCGGATTTTGATCCGGACCCGCTCCAAATCCGTGGTTATTGGATGGGTTTGGATCGAAAATTTTGATCCGTTGATCCGTTAATGATCCGAATCAGTTAACCCGTTTATTTAACGGATCAAATACGGATTTAGGTCGATCCAATCTGTTAATGATCCGGTCCGGTTTTGTAATAATAAAATATTATTTTTTATTAATATATTATTATTTTCTAAATATATAAAAATAGAAAATATGAAGAATTTCTAATACAATTTTTTTGTAGAAATCTAAGGAACAATCCATCAGTCAAAATTCTAAGAAGCATTAAAATTTTTGATAATGTAGTTCTACTTTTGGTGATACTTTTCATGCTGTTTTAATATTTTATTAATATCTTATGAGGTATCATGATATAAATTTAATATTACTATTTAAAATTTTAAAATATTTGAAATTATAAACGGATCGGATTAGCGGATCGGGTATCCATTAATCCAGCGGATACGGATTTGGATCGAGCTATCAACGATCCGCTGGGTTAACGGAGCGGGTTTTGATCAAATTTTTTTTTAAGTAAACGGATTTGGATTTAGGTTGATCCGATCCAAATCCGGTCCATTTACAGGTCTAGTGCCTCCAAGTAGTATTTTGGTCTCTAAGGAAGCAAAGCAGGAGGTGAAAGCTGAACCAAAGAAGAAAAAAGGACGGCCTCTTGGCTCCAAGAACAAGAATCCGTCAAAAGCAAAGAAAATTGCGGAAGCACAAGAACTATGCTTGGCATATCTTACCAAGCCCAAGCCCTAGTTCGAAGGGCAAGGAGAAAGTTTAAGTCCTTTTGTTTTAGAACTTGCCTATTTACTATGTTTGTTTTCATAATTGATAAGCTTACTTTAATAATTGAGCATGAAATGTCTTTAGTGAGTGGTGTTATCCTGTATACCACTATTTCTTATCTGCCCTCTGTATCAAGGCAATGGAAAGGTGTATAATGCACCGTTCAAGCTTGAGCTAATGAAATCATTTTGATTTGATTCAAATAATAATAATAATAATAAAAGCTTCAATGGTTTTGTTCTTATTGAATCCACAATTCGGAAAATTCATGCAAATGAAGCCATGGGGTTGACTAAATCAATCTATATGGTCGACTTTGAATTTAGATGAAATTAATCTTTATCAGAGTTGTGTTGCAAAGATTAATGATAAATTCAATATCAGCTTGGGAGGATTTATATATATATATATATATAGAAAAGCTTAGTAGTATTTTGAAAGATAAAAAAATTGAAGAAGGTTTAAATAATGAATTTAGAGGTTTGAAAGGAGTCACTCTTTATAAATAAATGAGGAGCTTTTTTCACGAAGTAGACTGAAAAATAGAACCATTGTGAACCGTAGGATGATCGGGTGAACACGTGGGGTATTCTTATTAGAAATTTGAAAGGATGTAGGTTCCTACATCGGCTTATCCAAAAAGGCAAAACCAACCAAAACTCAGTCCTGAAGAAAAGAGACGAGGAGAAGAGAAGTCCGAAAATGGCTCTTCTTTTGTGCTCTAATCACCTGGCGCTCAACGCCGTGTCCTCTCGTCCAACATCGCCTTCAAATGTCACCGCCGCTAGTAAGCTCTCTAGCTCTCAAATTGTTATGTCTGCATTTATTTTGTTGGGATGAGAATATATACTAAGAAATTGGAAAATTGAGAATGGACATTGTTGAATTTGAGGCACCCTTTGCAATTTTCCCTCAGTATTTATGGGGTTTAATACAAGCTATGTTGGGAAACTCAATTGAATTTTGCTTTCGTTTCTTGTTCCCAATCTACTTACTTCATGCTCCATAGACATTTGACATTGCTCTTTTTCCTATGCATTTAGTATTCGCTTCTGTTATCTCTAATTAAATGAAATGGTTTGCTCCCTTGTTGCTAGTCTTTTTCGTTTTGCTATAGCTGAATCTTATTTTGTGCTGTCAAAGCATTCGTCCTCGATTCCCAGCTCATGTTCATGTGAAGATATTTTAATTCTTTTTTGGATTTTCAGTTTACAGGATGCACATGAATCCCATCATTGACACATACCCGAAATCTTTCATTGGAGTTCGACTTAACACGCCCATAGTTGTCAAAAAGTCGGTTTCAGTAGTTGTGAAGGCTTCTTCTGATCCAATTGAGGGTGCTCAGGCCCCTTCAGATAGCAAGGACGAGGTGGTACCTGTTGATAAGCTTCCGTTGGAGTCAAAGCTGCAAGAAAGGCTGGAGCAGAAGACGAGGATGAAGCTGGCCAAGAAGATAAGACTTCGAAGGAAAAGACTTGTTCGCAAACGAAAACTCAGAAAGAAAGGGCGATGGCCTCCTTCAAAGATGAACAAGTTGAAGAATGTCTGACCTTTTACAGAAAGGTTTCTTGCAGGTTTAGTATGACCCCTTTTTGTTTCTCAGGTCATTTATTTTGTTGTTGCAAGATCAAATGTATCCTCATGTGAATGAACTCTGTCTGTTTGAGTCTTAATGATGTGATTTCTATGAGAATAGTGTTGTCCAATTTGATCTGAACGCAAATTAAGGATGGCAGAAGTGCTTGTGCTTTTTCAGCTTGGCTAATATAAGAAAATTGGTTGATTTAGGCAATCCCATCTGGGAATCTACAAATTGTTTTTGTCTAGGTCGCTACTCAAACAACATCTGAGCTTTGTCAAACCAATATAAGAAGCAATAGTTAAATCAGGAGCAGTCACTATAACAGAATATGTGCGACTATATATATGTTGATAAGAAGTCATTGTAACTCTGAAAATTTAGAACTGCCGATAGTATATAGTGTGGGCAACTGGGCAATGATAGATTAGTAAAGCAAAAATCAGAACTAGTTGCGGAAACAGTGGTTGCAGTAATACATGAAACTGCCAAAACTGGCAACCTTCTAGTAGACTGAACACAAAGATTAGAGAGTTTGGATAGCCCATGGTGATTCTAGTATTTGAAAGCCATTAAGATGAATCTCTGACTGTTGGTAGTTGTGCTACATTGCACTTGCATTCAGTTTTTATGTAGGAAGGAACACGACCCTGATAGTGATAGGAGTGGTTTATCTGGACGATCAATTTCTGTCATTGCATAATTGCATTTGCGCACAGATAAAACCGCTGTATTCTGTAGTTGAGTTTAGAAGATAATTTATTTGTGTTGTGATACCCTGAGCCCCACAGTATTAATCCATTAGGAAGATATATGATATTTGTACCACGGTGCAGGTCTAAAAATAACCTGAACTTCAAGTATCAGTTTTGTCAATGGCATTAGAGGAAAAATTAACCGATTGCTCTTGGGAGCTTTGGCCATGCTCATGAAGATGGTTCCCTATGAGTGTGGAAAGCACGTCACCCCTCTGCAAGGATATAGAGGAGAGATTGCAATGCCCCGAGTGCATGGTGTACATCGGTGTTGCACTATGAAGATAGGTTCTTATGGACCAGATTGAAAACCTACATCCTTGAGAAGTTGGCCAACAGTAAATACTTGCCGACCGTCGAAAAATGTCAGAGGCACCAAAAACCTCTTGGGATAGTTGGGATAGCCCATAGTCCCATACCAATAGTTTTCATGTTGATTTCTCAAGCATTTGCCATATTCATGAGGCAAATTTTCAACGTCTGGACTGCTTTTTTCTTTCGAGCCCTCACTCCATTGTACATCTGTGCATCTATATTTTTATGTTTTTATATTAATAATACTCTGAAGAGTGAAGACCGCCTTAAATGGTCAACTATTGTACAAATCTCAGAAATGACGTCCAAAGAAGAGGCTAGTATATAGTGTGTAATCCGTTGGTTGAAACTTTGAAAGAAATGAGACGTTGTAATTGCTTTAACAGACTGTAATTGAATTTCCACCACCTTCACCTCACTAATTGTTGACTGTTTCCATGCAGTTTCATTGATTAATTCAGGTTAACCATACTATGCACAAGCCTGTAGCGTGGTACCGCATAACATCGCTCAACTTCTTGTTCATGAACAGAGTCGTCTTTTTGGTTGGCTCATAAATTGTAATGCAGAGAAACTATACAACCTCTAATGTCTGGGTACTGTTATAAAAATTCTTTCAACTGGAATGTGACATTAACCAAAAACCATGGCAAGAACTCAAGCCATTTTCTGTTATCAATAAACTAGAGGTCAAATAAAATCTAGAGTCTTCATCGTATCAACTAACTACCAAACAGCCAACATACTTTCAGCAAAGGAACATGATGCATACACATGATGATGGTGCAAGTTCCAATAAAGAATGCTGCGATTATCAAAAAAAAAAATTGAGATCGCAATCATTGTTCAGTTCAGATATCAGAGGTAAAATTATACCTCTATGGGCCGTTTGCCAGCTTTTAACTATAGAAATTCTTGTCTTAAGCTGAGAATTAGAGCAACGACAATGAGAAGTGTGCATGGCCTTCCAAATACACCAGCTGAAGTTGACCTACAGATATCAATAAACCATATGTAAGTATTCCATACAACTAACCAAGTTATTTCATTATCAATATGAATGCCACAAACCATAGGTGGTAATGACAGAATGAAACCTAAAACTACCATGAATCCCCAGTACAACTTCCATTTTTTTTTTTAATGCTTACTCATTATCCATTCACCACAACAGGTCTACCATGATCACAAACCTAAAGTATAACTAAAAGTTAATGCCCTACATTTTGGTAGAAATACAAGATGATGTACTAGCAAGTTCCAAACTCCTCTTCAGAAGAGAGGGTAATATGATCACATTGATCATCACACATAGCATGATATAAATGCAAAAATTACCTTTCTACGAGCTCCTTAACTGACTCAGTTTCAAGTCCAAACCCAAAAGGGAAAAGTGGATCATAGTGCGGATCCCCAACATTCATTGGAAGTTGATCTACAGTTCTGAACCATGTTCTCGAAAGCTTTCCGCTGAATCCATACTCGCCATAAAGGACATCGGTAATGCCTTGGCCTTCAGTTCCTGGCAACCATGCTGCCACCAGGGCATCAATTGAGGAAACATATGGTTCGATCACAACAGGTCTGCCAGAAATTATAATAACAATGCACTTGACAGCTTCACACACACTGGTGATGACACTTGGGCCAGGATCCGCCATAGTTAAGTTCATGCTGTCTCCAAAAGTTTCGGCATAAGGGTGCTCGCCAACAACAACAATGGCATATTCAAAGTTGTTGGACTTAACAAATTCACCATCAGGATTCTCATGATAGATAACTTCTGTGCTTGAATCAACTGTTGATTTGATAGCACCAAGAATGGTAGTTCCTACTTATGAAAAGGAAATCCATCACTATCATTTATTAAAGTAGTTTCCTAGATATTAACATTCTAAATAAAGATGTGCTTCAAGGGTATTGGGACATAATATGAAGTTAAGGGCATTTGATCCAACCATCACAAAATCTTTACAGATAACATGGCTCGCTATATCGATACGTATACATAGATATATCTCGATCAATCTAATAACTACGAAGACAATATGTATAAATATTTTACCTAACAGCTACCACTCCTTGTTCTGTATACTCAACTATGTCATTCAATAGAACATGAAAGTATCGCATACAGAGAAAGATACATATTAATATATTAAAAGAGACCATACCCCTTGTATAGTTGTTGCCACTGAATCCTTGCCAAGCAATTGTCCATCCACCACACTGGTAACCCAGATTATCAGCATGACTGCCAGCAACCAAGATTTTGGGCACCTTCTTAAGAAGAGGTAGGACCGGATTGGTTCCATTTTTCCCATTCTTCAGAAGCACAAGTGACTTTCTGACAGCCTCCCTTGCCAAATCTCTATGAGCCTGTTACGGTTTCCATCATAGTTAACTACTATATACATTTATCAAGAAATGTAATATACTTGAAAAGGAAAGATCATGTAACCTAGGAAAGTAGCTTTTTGCCACTGAACTCTGAACCTAATCATTAAAGGACTAAGAATTTACTAAAACTGTGCATTCTATTTTTCCAACTACAAAGCAAGCCAATAGTCATCATGAAGTAAGCGATATGAAGGTTGACCTGGCTTCCAAGCTCATTGACTAGGCTGAGATCACCCAAAGGGTTCTCAAAAAGACCCATGGTAAACTTGACAAGCAAAATCCTTCCGACAGCATCATCAATACGATCCATTGGGATAACATTGTCCTTGATCAGGTAGGTGAGATCATTGATGAACTCTTTATAGTTAACAGGAACCATTACCTTCAAAACACAAAGAAGCATGACCTTAGAGTTTTAAAAACACACTTAATCATTTATTACTGAATTGACTACAGTACAAAATTTATAGTATTATCTCATTTAATTTCTGCATGATATTTGTTTCTAAAATAACTGACTAACCATGTCAATTCCAGCAAGAATTGAAGCTTGGACAGAGTATGTGTAGTTTGAATGTGGTGGCGAGGTAATCCTGTCAATTCCCTCCCAGTCTGATATAACAAAACCCTGAATGTTCAGTCAAAAACTATGTTATCTCAAGTCTTAACATGAAATACTGCACAACAGAGGTATCAGTGTATATACTCACCAGAATAGAGACGTTTGTAGTGAGACCAATTAAATGACAACAACATGGGGAAAATAATATTAATCGTAGGTACATTAATTTTTATGTTGGTCCTAGCTAGTTTTAAGTGGATTTAAACAATGAGTTATCAGAATGATCCACAAATAAAAATACAGATAACTTCAATATCCAAAGAATTGTTGGTGCTAGAAACCTCTCATTCAAATCCTGGTAAGATGTTAAAATTGAGGCTATTATCTTCTGCTTACATCAAATCTTGGTATGTAAATAAGAACACATTCAACATTAGACCTTTCCATGTTGCGGTCACATTTTTATTGTAGAAAACAACCAGAACTGCAAAAGCTTGGATGTTACCAGAAAAAGGAAAACAAGATCCTAACCTTAAACTTAAGGGTGTCTTTGAGCAAGCCAGTAACTAGATCACGGTTTGCATGCATCTTCTCCCCATTCCAACTGGAGTACGAAATCATCACTGTGGAGACACCCTTGATAATCGAATCAGAATAAGCAGGCAAGTGGATGCTAAGCAAATCATGTCGGTCAATAACGGTGTTGTTCTCATTAATGCCCTTGATTGTCCCACCATCACCCACAAAATGCTTTGCACAAGCAGCAACCTTTTTACTAAAAGATAATAAATTAATTAGTTAATTAACAAATACATGAGTGATTACTAGAAACTAAAGCATATATACACAACAGTTAGATCCAAGTTTACTGAATGCACACACGCATTTATAGAACCACGTGACTGCTTTCCCTTTTGTTTTATCTTTTATTGCTCGAATACATGTGAATAAAAACCAATTAATAACCGAAATCCATTAACTATAACAAGAGGAAAATTCAAGTAGAAATAGCTATCCTTGAGTGAACAATATGTTTGGTTGGTCTCGCACATACTGTGAGAGGAAGAGATGACAAATATGAGATAGACAATGGAAGAAGTTTTGTCATTATCCTAGAATAACTTTGCAAGAATTTAAGCAAGAGGCACAGATTCAGTTGATTTGTATTGAATCTACAACTATGAATATATTATACTTATCCCTACCAGATTATCTTTCTCAAGAATCAAAAAGATGAAGCTAATGAATCAGGAACGATGCTAATTTATATCAACAATATGCCAACAAAAAAAATTAACATAGGAAGAAACAAAATGAAAACATAAAACACAAAGAAATAATTCTATTTGTATAAAATTCATACTTTCCGCCGACATACGGAACTCCTTTCCGAGAATTAGCAGGAATATCTCCCTGTAAACCTGGAATAATTTCTGTCATTGCTTGCACAATTTTGTGATCCTCACTGTAGCTTTCATAACAGCGACCCCATCGTGGATCTCTACATACCTAAATTTGAAGTTACAGGTGAAGCAACAAATAAGAAAACTATAAAGCAACCATATGACATATTTAGCCATACAAAGAAGAAACTATTGAAGCTTAAAATGTATAGGAGTGTATTATTCACCGCAATGCATGGAGCGAATGCATAAGGAATGCCCGTAGCTCGGACTTCAAGAGCAGTTGCAGCACCAATTCTTTTCGCCAGATCAGGGTCCCTGTATACTGAAATTTTTAAATATAAAGCAGATTTTGACGAACCACATTGTCCATTAAGCATGGCTATATTGCCTTATTGTCTGCTGGACCAAATTAGAGATCTCCTCAAAAGGGCCTTTGCTGATGTAAGGACATTTAAGTACTAATAGTACTAATTGAAAAGACAAAGTATGCAGTGGTGGATCTCATATTTTAGCTAAACAGTAGCATGATGATGCAGTATGTCCTGAAATTTTATGCTAAGAAATTGAAACATCTACTTGCCTGGTAGCTCCAAGCCCAACATTATGCGGAAATATCGTAGCATTATAGACGTTATTGTGTCCATGAACAGCGTCAATGCCATAAATCATGGGAATCCCCAAACGGCTAGCTAGAGCCGCCTTCTGAAATCCATTAATCATGTTAACCCAGTCCTCGGCACTGGCCTCTGGAAGTGGTGCACTACCACCGCCGCTCAACACACTCCCTGCACAAATTAAAACACAACATCACTCCACTCCATTGTTTCTACTTCCATCACCACCCTTTCAGTAAGTTAAAACAGCCAAGAAGAACAAATGTACCATAAAAAAGGAAATAACAGGTATTTCATACAATATTGATGTGCATCAAAACTCAGAAAAGAAATTAGATTACCAATGAAGTAAGTTTTCATGGTGTCGACATTGGCAACACTTCTATCAATCTGCACCATCTGACCAATTTTCTCTTCAAGAGTCATTCTGCTAAGAAGGTCCCCAACTCGAGCAGCGGCCGGTTGGTTTGGATCTTTGTACTTGATGTACTCCGCCTTCACCTTCACCTTCGCCATAGTCACCCACCACCAAAGCAGCAACATAGCTACCGCCGAAAATGAAACCCTAGCCATTGTGATTCCCCCTCGAAGCTCCTTTCTGATTCTGAAAAGAGAGAATTATAATGAGCGTCGTCGTTTTCCTTTCAGTTACAGAGTTGGGAACTCCCTCACAATTTCACGGTTCAGCTTAATTAGCGCAAATTGAAGAAGGCAGCTAGAACAGAAATACTGTCTCGCATCAACGATTTGCCTCAAAGCAATAGCAGCATTGTAATTTGTAAGAGAAAGAGAGAGCGAGAGAGACGAGCTTACCCAGTAAGAGAAGAAAATCTTGGGAGGCGCGTTTGGTAAGAATTGGTTGGGGAAGAAGAGAAAGAGAAGAAGAAGAAGAATAAGAAGGAGAAGAAGGAAGAGGTATTCGTTGTGTGCGCGCTTTGCTATGCTTTGCTTACTGTGAGAGGGAGTCAGGAATCAGGAGGGAGGTTTCTGTTTTCTGACTTTTCTCCTTTTTGCTTTTTGCTAGTTTCTTTCAAGCGTTAAAAGTTAAAAACAAGAAAAAGGAAAAGGAAAAATGGAAAAGACGCGGTAGTGCGGGCACGCATTACGTGCTACGTAACGTGACAATATTGCCTCGGTCTAAAACCCATAATAATATACTAGCCTCAAACATGTGGCTATGGCCCAGTTTGGAATTGATTTTAGGGCTACTTCTGCTTATGCTTATGGTGTTTGGTAAAGTTCTCTAAAAGTCGGTTTTTGTCCAAATAGCTTCTCCTGGAAGCTGATAATGAGAAGCTATGATTTGGTTGCTTTTAGAGTTGCTTTTGTGGAAAACACAGAGCAAAGGTGCATCTTTAATGAATTATATCAAATTACGTATGATGTCCTCATCTTTTTCTAAAAATTACATTGAGCCACATAGGGTTAGCTTAGGTGAGACAGACGTATCCATTCTTAGCCTCCCTCAGTCCCTCTATTTGTCGTCAAAAACATATTGCACCACTCCTTCCCTATCCATGATCATTGAATGGTTCAAGCATCAATCATCCTCATCATCAAGTTGATAGGGCAGCGTCATCTCCCAGCAGCGTCATCTCATCTCCAGATTCTAAAGGTAAAACCTCAATCTGTTTGCTAGATTTTGGGCAAGACTCACAAAGGAGTTGCATTGGTAGATTTTTTTTTTCTTCTGGAAATCCTATAGAAGATTTGGATTAGTAATGATATGGTTTGCATATTGATGATTGTGTCTATCGTTTGTACTCCGATTATTGATAAATGACCTCCTTTGTGCTCTGATAGTAAGGATTACTTTAGAATTATAAAGGGTCAATCTTATAGTGAAATAGACAAAGGGAGAAGTAATAGCTGGTGATTGTTGGAACCATCAATTAATTAGTTTATATTGTCGTTGAGAATTAAAGAATGGCCAGGTCAAATTGACTTGATTCATTCTTGTCTTAATGCTAATGTTCTTGAGTTGGGTATTCGACCCTAATGGGGAGAAATTCAGGGGTAATCTGGTAACGGGGATGGGGATCCTCAATATTCGACTTCTGAAATCGGGTACAAGGCGGGGATGGAATTTTGATCCTCATCCCCATACCAATCCAATAAGAATTATTTGAAATATATATATATATATATATATATATATATATTCTATCCAGAGCAAGGCCTCGCTCTGAAATTAAAGTGCGCTTTTAGAGGTTATGGTCACTTTTCGGTCACATATCCACATCTCGACTTTTTAGTTTTTAGGTACTAATGTATAGATCATCTCTGCAAAATTTCGGTCAAATTAATGGCTGTTAAGGCATTGATAACTGTGCTAAAGTTAGTACGGTTCAGGTTGGACATATTTAGTTCATCCATTGGTTTAAGCGAGTTAGATACCTTGAAGATCATCAATTTGGCTTAAATTTGCAGAGATGATCTATACATTATTACCTAAAAACTGAACAGTCGATATGTGGATATGAGACGGAAAAGTGACCATAAACTCTAACCTTGTACTTTAATGGCCTCGCTCTGGATAAATATAATAAATCTAATCCTATCTAGAGCAAGGTCTCAGTCTGAAATTAAAGTGCGCTTTTAGAGTTTATGGTCACTTTTCGGTCGCATATCTATATCTCAATCATTCAGTTTTTAGGTACTAATGTATAGATCAACTCTACAAAATTTCAGCCAAATTAATGGTCGTTTAGGCATTGATAACTGCCTTAAAGCTAGTACGGTTCAGGTTGAACAGATTAAGTTCGTCCATTGGTTTAAGCAAGTTAGATACCTTAAAAATCATCAATTTGGTTGAAATTTTGCAAAGATGATCTATACATTAAGACCTAAAAACTAAACGGTCAAGATATGGATATGATACCAAAAAGTGACCCTAAACTCTAAAACTAGGGCTGGATCCTCCGCTTACTTTAGGCTTTGGTTCCTCTCTTTTTCACGAAATGGATATGGTTTTAAAGTTTGAGTTTATCTAAAATATTCTGACCTAGCTGTCCGCTAGGGTTTCCTCGTTGTTTTTCCTCGAGCAAAATTTCATCATTTTTCCTGATGCTATGGCTCATAGGGAAGAGAACATCTCGGCTTACCTTCCTCTGGTAGATTCCGCAAGTGTTGCTTTGGCGTCGGAGGGATTAGCAGCGCTGCAGGCAGACCGGTGGTTTTTGGTGGGTCGACTTCTTGGCCACAAGAACAAATTTCCAGATTTTAAGGGTACCATCTCCACGATCTGGCGTATCAAATCTGGTTTGACAATTCATGAGGTGAGAGAGCGATATGTCTTTCAGTTTCATAGGGAGGCTGAGCGAAATAAGATCCTCCATGGTGGACCTTGGTTCTATAGAAACACCATGTTGGTGCTAGGGAGCTATGATGGAATTGGTCCAGTGGAAGCTGTTCCATTGAATCTGGTGGAAACTTAGGTTGTTGTCAAGGGACTTCCTGTGGGGCTCCGCAATAAAGCTGCTTTGACTCTGGTGGGTTCTCTGGGGAGGATAATTGTGAAGACCCGAATTTTCATAAAATAAATTTATGTAATTCAATAATTATTCTATTATTTGAATTATGATATTTGGGATTAATTCGGTTGTCGTGGTTTGAGAAAATAGGTTTCGAATGATTTTATTTTCGAAAACGAACGTTATTTTCGAAGTCGTGAAAATTGATTTTTTATACGTTCATAATTTGGAAAAACTTTCTTCATGAAAGTTGTAGAGCTCGTCGATACGCGTTCGTGTATATATGCAAAGTAATATTCGGAGTTCGTATGAATTTATTATGAATATTTGAAATTGAGTTGTTCTTAGAAATATAGGAATTTTTCAAAAAAACCCAAAAAATTTCAGATTTCCATTTCTCCCCCAGCTCTCTCTCTCCGGTGCGCACCCCCCCCCCCCCCCCACCCTGGCCCTGCCCCGCCCCGCCGCTACCTCCAAGATGAGACCGGCGTCTCCTCGACCAATCGTTGGCATTTTCCTGATCTCCTCATCCTCCTGATCATCCCCATATGTGGCTTGTATCACGATTTTGAGTGTAGAGTTGTAGATCAAGGATTGAAAATTGACGGCTCTGGTTGGATCTGGAAACATGATCGAGGGCCGAGATTAAGCCAACTTCAAAGTTCGAGCTAGGACGATCTAGACTTTATCTCGAAAAAAGTCAGGTATTAAAGTTGTACATAATTTCATTTTAAAGAAGTTTGTAGTTAACAACTTTTGCATCTAAGGTGGTTGACCGACGTTGACCGTCGCGTTGACTGCGGTCTGACCGCCGCTTATGGCAGCGGGTTAGACCATATTTTTAGTTTATTTTATCTGAACGATGATCTATGCATCCATACGAGCGTTTTGATATATAACATGGTCATGTTAGAAAAAGTTGATAAATAGTCAATTTAAGTTTTTACGCTCCTATTTAACGTTTTGACGTTTTATCTTTAGTTCGCGATTTTGGAGAATCTAACCGTCGATTTTGCTTCAAATTTTAATATGTTGATCGTATGACTGTTTCGATGACTTTGTGAGGTCACGGGTGAAGATCCGACCGTTTGATCTTCGTATAATTGTAAAACAGTGATTCGAAAGGCGATTCGTGAAGATCCGTCTGTTGGATTTTCGTACAATTTTGATAGGATGTTTCCAAGGGCGACCCGTGAGGATCTAACCGTTGGATCATCGTTTAAATTCGATCCGACTGTTGGATCTAACCGTCTTTATTTTAGAATCCAACCATTGGATCGTCTTTATTTTAGCATCCAACCATTGAATCATCATTTAAGTTTATTTCATGCTTCGTTTGCTAAGTAAAGACCGTACTAGATTAGGTACTTGACGGCTTGAGTTGACGAGCATTTCGATTATTGTGATTTGTATTTTAATTGAAGACGTAACGGGAGTTTCGAGGTGGGTAAAACTCACGTGGTTCATATTACGAACTGAGTGCTTTAATTTATTTATTTTCGTAATTGTGTGAAAAATAGTTATGGATTAAATATTTGTTTTTAAAATCACATGGACTTGATCAACTACGGTCCATAGGTAAGTAAAAATGAATTTTAATTATACAAATGAATTTCATGATTTTCTTGTGTGAACTATAGATGGTATTAGTGGTCATCCCTGAGTGGATGATTACGTGTGTATATATATATATTAACGTGGAATATATATATTGGGTGTTGTATTATTGAGTGACGATATGATTGAGTTAGAATGACGATTTGGATTATATTTCAAATACTTAAATTTCATAATGATATTGTGTATCTTGAATGGGTTGATTTTATTGTGTGAAAACGTATTGTTGTGCTCATTTATGGGTTTATGGTCAACGTAGTGACTGGTATGGGGGAATCGGAAGCTCTAATCCTAGGTGGATGATGGGATACGATTGGTTGAGTGAGTTGGATGCCACAACCCTTGTCGGGTAATGAGGCAAGATTTAGTACGAGTATCGGCCGTTCTAAATATGTATATATGTATATATGTATATATATTGATGAAATACGATAAAAATAAATATGTCGGATGCCATAACCTAGGTCAGGTGATGGGCTACGATTCAGTTAGAGCTCTAGTCTATCAAAACCATATTTTTATCAATACGATTTCAGGGTTTTGAGAAGAAAAATGTGAGTTTAAGTTTTGTGTTGATTTGTTGATTTGGTGATTGATTATGAGATTGTTGGTTCCTTGTGGATGTGGAATGTGTTGAGCGTTGACTTGGGTGAAAATGATTATAAATTAATTAAACAACAGTTCTTTCTTTTTACTCATACGAGCTTCAAAAGCTTACCAGGTTTTGTGTTGTTGCAATCCTGGTATACTATTCAAATAGTGTAGCGGATATTCCTATAGGTCAGGATAACCAGGGAGGTGACCGTGCTGTTTAGGAGTTGCAACATTTATTTGATTTCATTTAAGTTGTGAGGTTTGTTATGCTCATTTAGAGATTTACAATTTGATTTGTGAGTAAGTTGTAATAATTAACCGTGACTAAATTTGGGATTGGAAATTAAATTGTGTGGTGACGTTGTTAAGAAAAAAGAAATTTTCAGGATGATTATTTTGAGTTGTGGTAATTCATGTTTCAGATTTTGAATTTTTATTCTAAAATTCGGGGCGTGACTGTTTGGTATCAGAGCGTAAGGTACATATTTGGTGATATGTCAATACTTTCCGAGTGATGACCCGTCTGCAGCGGATCCCCATCGTGTGCTCTTCGGTATTGACAATGTCATTGGGTATGTGAGAGCGTTAGGTTGGCTAGGAACGTTAGCATGTCATAAGAACTTTAGGCATTGTCTTGTATGCTTAGTTACTTGGTTAATATGGACTTGCATTTGACTTATGCCATGTTTAAGTGTTATGCGTGTATTAACCAAGTATGCCCTGCTTATTAGGGAATGGAGATTGAGGGGAACGAAGCTAGAGGTCGAGGTAGAGGCAGACCTCATGGTAGGGGTAGAGGCCGAGGTAGGGGTAGGGGCCCCACCTTATGATGATCAGCATATTCCGGCCGTGGGCATGGTTGATGATCCTGCTCGCTTGTTAGTGCTAGTGAAGGAAATTATCCGCTTGGGAGCAACTAAGTTTGGGGGAGGCACTGATCATATGGTTGCAGATCGATGGATTGAAGATTTGCAGACCTACTTTGATCTATTTGACTGCAGTGAGATTGATAAGAGGAAGCTAGCCGCTTTCATGAGAAAGGATGAGGCTAAAGTGTGGTGGAACGTCACACAGAGGAGTATTGAGGTATCTACCTTGACATTGGATGGCTTCGAAAGGCTGTTCAGAGAGAAGTACTTTCCAGCAGATGTGAAAGAAAGGTTGGAACGAGAATTCCTCGCACTTGTACAGGGGAAGATGACCGTGATCGAGTACGATGCGAAGTTCTCCAGGCTGTACAAGTATGTAAAGCAGATGGATGACGAAGACTTGGCTAAGAAGTTTCAGCGAGGGTTGAGCTCTTCGATTGAGCGTGATGTGGCCATCTTAGAGCTGAAGATGAAGAGAGAAATCTTGGCTAAGGCGCAGATCATTGAGCAGCAGAACCTGATTAGTAGAGAGAAGGAGTCAGCTGAGAGAGACTTCTAGGGCACGGGAAAAGCTATGGCAGGAAGCAGTAGGTCCAGAGACTTAAGGGGTGGTTTCTGGAAGAAACAGAAGACTCAGTTCCAGCATCATGCTCCAGCTAGGGCAGCAGTAGCTCCTCCTATTCAGGCTATGCCTATTAGGCAGATAACACCAGGAGCTCTGGTGAAGTGCTTTAACTGTGACAAGCTGGGCCACATCTCTCGTGCGTGCACGAAGCCACGGGGTAGGGTATGCTACAGTTGTGGACAGACAGGGCACCAAGCTAGGGATTATACCCGAAATTAGGGTAGAATGCAGGGAAACTAGTAGAGGCAGCTACCACCTGCACCTGCTAGAGTCTTTGCCATTGGTCAGGCAGGCACGGGGGTGGAAGGTACTTTATCTGTTTAGCACTATCTTGCTAGAGTACTGTTTGATACAGGAGCCTCACACTCCTTCATATCTAGTTCGGTTGTGGATGTGTTGGGTTTGATTGCCATGCCTCTTACTAGGTCATTATGTGTTACATCACCTCTTGGTGTGTCTCTTGAGCTTAGCATGTTTTGTGATGATTGCCCTCTTGGGATTGGTGGCAGAGAGTTCTCTGCATCTTTGATTGTGATTCTGAATCACACATATGATGTGATTTTGGGTATGAATTGGTTGAGCCCGAACCATGCTGTGATTGATTGTTTTAGGATGATTGTGTCTTTCCATGTTCCTGGACAACCAGTGTTTCATTACCGTTGTCTGAAGTCTGACATCGCCATGAGGGCAGGGATTTTGGGCTATATTGAATCAGGGAGTAGTACTTCAAAGAATACAGGGATTCCTGTAGTTTCAGAGTATGCTGATGTGTTTCAGGAGATAGCTGGGTTACCTCCGAAAAGGGTAATAGACTTCTCCATTGATGTGATACCAGGTACTTCGCCTGTATCGAAGGCACCCTATCGAATGGCACCAGCTGAACTTCAGGAGTTGAAGGTTCAGATTGAGGGATTACATGCGCAAGGGTTCATTCAGGCTAGTGTATCTCCTTGGGGCGCACCAGTGTTGTTTGTGAAGAAGAATGATAATTTACTTTGATTATGTGTGGATTATCGACAGCTGAACAAGGTGACCATCAAGAACAGGTACCCGTTACCTAGGATTGATGACTTGTTTGATAAGCTTAGGGAGGCTACTGTGTTCTCAAAGATTGATTTAAGATCTGGATATCACCAGTTAAGGGTGAAGGATGAAGATATTACAAAGACGGCGTTTAGGACCAGGTATGGACATTTTGAGTTCCTTGTCATGCCTTTTGGTCTCACGAATGCACCGGCAGTATTCATGGACTTGATGAACTGCACGTTCAGTCCTTACTTGGATCAGTTTGTTGTGGTGTTCGTTGACAACATCTTGATTTATTCAAGGTCGTCAGATGAGGATGAGAAGTATTTGCGAATCGTGCTACAGACATTGAGAGAGAAGGAATTATTTGCCAAGTTTGAGAAGTGCGATTTCTGGCAGAGTGAAGTCAAGTTCCTTGGTCATGTGGTCTCGAAGGATGGAGTTTCTGTGGATCCTTCGAAGGTTGAAGCAGTGATGAGTTGGAGTCGCCCTACTACGGTTACAGAAATCCGTAGCTTCCTTGGATTGGCAGGGTATTACAGGCGTTTCATTGAAGGGTTTTCTGGTATTGCTTCGGCTTTGACCAAATTGACAAGGAAGGACACTCAGTTCGTGTGGTCGGATGAGTGTGAGAAGGTTTTCAATGAGCTGAAGACTAGATTGACTACAGCTCCGGTGTTGACTATTCCTACTAGTGGTGGTGGGTTAGTCATTTACAACGATGCATCTCATCAGGGTTTGAGGTGTGTATTGATGCAGAATGGTAGCGTTGTTGCTTATGGTTCTAGACAATTGATGGTACATGAGCGGAATTACCCCACTCATGATCTAGAGCTAGCAGCAGTGGTGTTTGCCTTGAAGATTTGGAGACACTATCTTTATGGTGAGAAATTTGAACTTTTTTCTGATCATAAGAGTTTGAAGTATCTATTCTCCCAGAAAGAATTGAACACGAGGCAAAGAAGATGGATGGAGCTGATCAAGGACTATGATTTCACCTTGGAGTATCATCCCGGAAAAGCGAATGTCGTGGCGGATTCTTTGAGTAGGAAACCTCGAGTAATCATGACATCAATTATGGTGCGAGAGTGGCGCATGTTAAAAGCTGCATCAGAGCTTGACCTTATGCCCGCAGAGCATGACATGGAATATTTCTCTATAGTAGCACCTTATAGCCCACCTTGATCTCCAGGATCATTCAGGGTCAGACACTTGATGAGTTTGCTCAGGTGATGATTGCTGAGATGACTGCTTATCCGGATGTGGAGGGCCCTTCGGAGTGGATAATTGGGGCAGACGGAAGGTTGAGATTTCGAGAGAGATTGTATGTACCGAGTATTGATAACCTCAGGGAGGAGGTCATGCAAGAAGCACATAGGTCTCAATACACGATACATCTAGGGGGTATTAAAATGTATATAGATCTACGAAGGCAGTTTTGGTGGTATGGAATGAAGAGGGATGTGGTAGAACATATGTCGAAGTGTCTTACATGTCAACAAGTGAAGGCTGAGCATCAGCGACCTGCAGGAATGTTCAATCCCTTATCTATTCTTGTTTGGAAATGGGAAGATATCTCCATGGACTTTGTGACTGGATTGCCTAGGTCCAGGCAAAATTATGACTCGATTTGGGTGATTGTTGACCGGTTGACTAAGTCAGCACACTTTCTTCCGGTGGCAAAGACATACTCAGGGGATGCGTTGTGTAAGTTGTATGTGAATGAAATAGTGAGGCTTTATGGTGTGCCTATGACGATTGTCTCTGATCGTGATGCTCGTTTCACTTCAGCATTTTGGCGTAGGTTCCATAAGGCATTTGACACATCTCTTGCAATGAGCACTGCATTTCATACACAGATAGATGGGCAGACCGAGAGAGTGAATCAGGTGATGGAGGATATGCTTAGAGCTTGTGTTCTGGACGTTAAGGGAAGTTGGGCGGATCATCTACCATTGGTAGAGTTTGCCTACAACAACAGCTATCACTCCAGCATCTGCATGTCCCCATATGAAGCTCTTTATGGTAAGCCATGTAGGACCCCTATCTGTTGGGCAGAAGTAGGAGAGAAGGGACTCTTCGGTCCTGCACTTGTTCAGGAAACTACTAAGAAGGTCACTACTATTCGGGACAGAATCCGAACCGCTCAGAGTAGATAGAAGAGTTATGCTGACTTGAAGAGGATACCTTTAGAGTTTGAGATAGACGATCATGTGTTCTTGAAGGTCTCACCTATGAAAGGTGTGGTGAGATTTGGTCAGAAGGGAAAACTCGCACGAGGTATGTTGGACCTTTTGAGATTCTAGAAAAGATTGGAAACTTGGCATATCGACTTGCTTTACCTGTTAGCATGTCGGATGTGCACAATGTCTTCCATGTGTCTATGCTCAGGAAGTATGTCTGAGATGAGTCCCACGTGATTGATCATGGTACGATCAAAGTAAACACAGATGTGACATTCGTAGTTGAACCTGTTCGTACCTTGGATTGGTCTACAAAGAAGCTTTGTAGGAAGGAGGTTGATCTTGTGAAGGTGTTGTGGAGTCATCATGACGAAGGTGATGCATCATGGGAGTTGGAGTCTGACATGAGGAATAGGTATCCTCAGCTATTTGTTGACGAGCATGCTAGAATTTCAGGACGAAATTCCTTTAAGGAGGGTAGACTGTGAAGATCCGAATTTTCATAAAATAAATTTATGTAATTTAATAATTGTTCTATTATTTGAATTATGATATTTGGGATTAATTCGGTTGTCGTGGTTTGAGAAAATAGGTTTCGAATGATTTTATTTTCGAAAACGAACGTTATTTTCGAAGTCGTGAAAATCGACTTTTTATGCGTTCATAATTTGGGAAAATTTTCTTCATCAAAGTTGTAGAGCTCGTCGATACGAATTCGTGCATATATGGAATATAATATTCAGAGTTCGTATGAATTTATTATGAATATTTGAAAATTGAGTTTTTCATATAAATATAGGAATTTTTCAGAAAAACCGAAAAAAATTTCAGATTTTCATTTCTCCCCCAGCTCTCTCTCTCCCATGCACAGTCTCTCCCTCCCCCCCTCCCCCCCCGTCCGACTCGGTCCCGACCTGCACGACCGGAAAGGGCCGCTCTCAGCCGCGGCCGCGGCCGGACCCGCGCCAGACTGGCGCGCATTGCCGAGCCCAGCCGCCCCATGGCCTCGCCTTGCCCGGCCACTGCCTCCAAGAGGAGATCGGACGCAAACCCAAGTGCAAAACGGATCCGGCCGGAAATTCCATTTTCCGGCGTCTCCTGGACCTATCGTTGGTATTTTCGTGATCTCCTCATCCTCCTGATCATCCCCATATGTGGCTTGTATCACGATTTTGAGTGTAGAGTTGTAGATCAAGGATTGAAAATTGACGGCTCTAGTTGGATCTGGAAACTTGATTGAGGGTCGAGATTAATCTAACTTCAAAGCTCGATCTAGGATGATCTAGACCTTATCTCGAAAAAATTCAGGTATTGAAATTGTTAATAATTTCATTTTGAAGAAGTTTGTAGTTGACAACTTTTGCATCTGAGGTGCTTGACCGGCGTTGACAGCCGCGTTGACCGCTATATCACCATCGCGTGTGGCGGCGCGTCAGACCATATTTTGAGTTTATATTATATGGACGATGATCTATGCATCCATACAAGTATTTTGATATATAACATGGTTATGTTAGAAAAAGTTGATAAATAGTCAATTTAAGTTTTTACGCTCCTATTTAACGTTTTGACGTTTTATCTTCGGTTCGCGATTTTGGAGAATCTGACATTCGGTTTTGCTTCAAATTTTAATATGTTGATCGTATGACTGTCCCAATGACTTTGTGAGGTCACGGACGAAAATCCGACCGTTGCATCTTCGTATAATTGTAAAATAGTGATTCAGGAGGATCTAACCGTCGGATTTTCGTATTATTTTGATAGGATGTTTCCAAGGGCGATCCGTGAGGATCTAACCGTTGGATCATCGTTTAAATTTGATCCGATCGTTGGATCGTCTTTATTTTAGAATCCGACCGTTGGATCCTCATTGAAGTTTATTTCATGCTTCGTTTGCTAAGTAAAGACCGTACTTGATTAGGTACTTGACGGCTTGAGTTGATGAGCATTTGGATTATTGTGATTTGTATTTTAATTGGAGACGCAACGGGAGTTTCGAGGTGAGTAATGCTCATGTGGTTCATATTACGAATTGAGTGCTTTTATTAATTTATTTTTGTAATTGTGTGAAAAATATTTATGGATTAAATATTTGTTTTTAAAATCACATGGACTTGATCAACTACGGTCCATAGGTAAGTAAAAATGAATTTTAATTATACAAATGAATTTCACGATTTTCTTATGTGAACTATAGATGGTATTAGTGGTCATCCCTGAGTGGATGATTACGTATATATATATATATTTACGTGGAATATAGATATATTGGGTGGTGTGTTGTTGAGTGACGATATGATTGAGTTGGAATGACGATCTGGATTATATTTCAAATGCTTAAGTTTCATAATAATATTGTGTATCTTGGATGAGTTGATTTTATTGTGTGAAAACGTATTGTTGTGCTCATTTATGGGTTTAGGGTCAACGTAGTGACTGGTATGGGGGAATCGGACGCTCTAATCCTAGGTGGATGATGAGATACGATTGGTTGAGTGAGTTGGATGCCACAACCCTTGTCGGGTAATGAGGCAAGATTTAGTACGAGTATCGGATGTTCTAAATATGTATATACGTAGATATATATTGATAAAATACTATAAAGATAAATATGTCGGATGCCATAACCTGGGCCAGGTGACGGGCTACGATTCAGTTGTGAGGCTTGTTATGCTCATTTAGAGCTTTACAATTTGATTTGTGAGTGAGTTGTAATAATTAACCGAGACTAAATTCAGGATTTGAAATTAACTTGTGTGGTGAGGTTGTTAAGAAAAAAGAATTTTTCAGGATGATTATTTTGAGTTGTGGTAATCCATGTTTCGGATTTTGAATTTTTATTCTAAAATTCAGGGCGTGACAATAATCCGGTTTGATCAAGCTGTGTTGCATCGGAAGGAGGAAGATCAGAGGATTAGGGTGGTCTTTGATGTCCGAAGGCGAGTAAGGGTATGAAAGTTTTTTTAGTTTTCCCCATATGTGACTCTAGAGCTGTCTTTCATCTATGAGAAAGTCAGAGGGTTCTGTCATAACTGTGGACTGTTCGAGCATGGGGATGAAGGATGTGATGCTCTGCTAATGAAGGAAAAAAAGAGATACTTGCACAACTGCAAGCTGAAGCGATGGTGAGTCTGTCTTTGATTGACAAACAGCACAGTCCTAGTTTGGATGGAAAAGAACAACAATTTACCCATGAAGTGTTGACGGGGGTAGGGTCAGCTCTGACTAGGGTTGGTGAAGGGCTGGGGTCAGTGGAGATGGATATTCCACTAATCCAAACATTGGGGATGGGAGACCCTTTGCAGCCTGCGACTTTGTTTGCAGGTTTCAATCTGTCTACGTATTTAGAGACTTGGAAATCCCCGAATCCTAAACCTACTAGCTCGGTGACTATGGGGTGTGGTCTCCCTCTGGCTATTACTCAACCCCCGAGATTGGTAGGCGGTGATGAGATAATGATCCTGGATTCATCCCTTGGTCCAAATTTGGTACTGGGAGCTAAGCGAAAGGCT
The DNA here is from genome assembly GCA_025331145.1 of Rosa persica. Classification (NCBI taxonomy): domain Eukaryota; kingdom Viridiplantae; phylum Streptophyta; class Magnoliopsida; order Rosales; family Rosaceae; genus Rosa; species Rosa persica. The sequence goes on along the minus strand of WFKR01000001.1, from coordinate 13,413,849 downwards.
GTGGAAGTTTTGGGATGCATCAGTAAGAGGTATGTGTTTAAATCTGATCCGTTGCTCAAGGTTGATGATGGTATGCAGCTTGTCTTACAGCACAAGAATGGAAAACTGCTTGTTTCGCCACGAAAGAAGAAATTGGGAAGGCCTAAGGGAAGCAAGAACATGCCTAAGTGTGTTAAGGCCCTTGAGAAAGATCTTTAGGGAAGAAAATATAAAAAGTGGAGACTCCAGGATAGTGATCGTGAAGTCCCAACTTCTGTGGAGAAGGAGACTGGTTCGGCTACTAAGACCAACCACATGGATGAGTTGCAGACCACTAGTGGAGCTGTAGGGGATGTATGAGCTACATCCTCAACTAGTAATGTTTAAATTTTATTTTAGGTCGCAAGATCTAGATGCTCAGTTGTTACATTTATTTTCTTTACTTCTGAGTATCTAGGTTTTGTTAAAATAAAGGTGCTTAAGTGTCCTCAAAAGGTGGGTGTAACCGGGAGTGCGAGGTTATGTTTTCCTTAGAATAAGTCATTTGTATGTCCTAATGGACGACTCTTTCTGTCGGCCCCTCAATGGTGTGTCGTTTCTAGTACTGCTTGCTGAATTTTAAATGTGACTGACCTCATTCGATTAAAAAAGAAACAAATCTTTTTGTCAATATTTAAATTCTATCAATATATTTTTGATATTATTCACTTCACCTTATTGGAGTGATGAGCAAGTTGTTAGGTTACACTAAGCAGTTGATTGTGGAATGTTTTTGGTCGAATGCAGACTCTTATTGTTCTTTTCTATGTGACTTGTATTTGTTTTTGTTTGATTGAAATAAAGAATTTATTTTATTTTGATATTTGATTTTAACTTCATATTTTACAATCCATAATTATCTTTATGCATTTTTATATATCCATACTTATCTTTATGCATTTTTATATAATAAATAAGTAATATTTTTAACGGGGATTGGGACGGGTAAGGGGATGGGGAATGAAGTCGGCTATGAGGATGGCAATTTAATCCCCTTACCCTACCCTCCCCATTGCCATCCTTAAGGATAATACATGAGAACTTTTTTTGTTTGGTATGGTTACATAATCACAAAAAAAAGAAAATTATGTATTTTAGTAGCATATCTTAGCATATATGACCATTTTGATAATTATACCCAGCCAAAGTACTTTTTTGCTTGCAACTTACTAAATACTTAGAAATTGCTTTTCTTTTTCATAGCACTTTTAAAAAAAAAAATTACCGAACACTCTGTTGCTTCTTCTCACAGCAAGTTCAAAAGTGTTTCCTTCTCACAGCATAACAATCCTAAACTAAGCCATGTTTGGTAAAAAGTTAATTACTAAATTAAAAACAAAGTTAATCATTGCTCAGTTGTTAATTATAGTTTTTTTTTTATTAAGAATCCTTATATTTAAACCCAGTAAATATCTCAATATACCCGATACTTATAATTTATCTTTGGTTTTCTAATTTTCCCTTCATCTTCATACCCAGAAAACTTAGACACTCTCCTCTTCAAAGTGAAGACTGATGTTAGATTACATCTGCTAGTGCATAGTGCATGCTGATACTTGCCATTATGTCCCCGCAAAGTACAAATGCAAAGACATTTGATGAAGGGTGCAATTTTGAATTAGGTATTGCTATACTTGTTGGCATAGTTGATTTTCTTTTCAGGTCAACCAATTTGATCATACTTCAAAAGCATTGGGCTATCAAACCTTAATTATATTTAATATTATGTGTTTGTTTTAGCGAACAAAATCATGATGAGAAAAAGAACTTAAGAGGAAAAGTATGATCGCCAGTGAAACCTTTTCATATAAGAAGTTAAAGGCCTCAGACTTAGAGTAACTCAGTTCAGTTGGTAAGCCGAGGTACTTTTCATGTTTATCAACACGTAGAACCCCTAACACAGCTGCAAGTTTATCCTACTTCGATCTTCTCACATTCTTGCTAAAAGAAACTGAACTTTTTTGGTAATCGTTAAGTTGTCCAGATGCTTTCTCATACTTTCCAAAAACTTCCTTCATAGCGTTACACTCTTCCAATTCTGCCTTGAAGAAAATGAAAGAGTCTTCGATAAAGAATAAATGTGTTTGTTATAGAAGGAGCTCCAGTACATATTTAGTTGTTTGTTTCTAAAGTTTTTTTTAATAGTTGAGAGTTATATATATCCATCTAATTTTTTGGTTTGGGAGAGGAAGCTGTAAAGACCCGAAATTTCAGTTAAATATTTCGTAATTCAAATACTTCTCAAATTATATGAATTATGAGTTGTGAGTGTGATTCGAATGTCGTTATTTGAGAAATTTGGTTTCGAATGATTTTAGTATCGAAATTTAACGTTATTTAGGGTTATTAAAATTGACATATTTTTACGTATGGAATTTGAGGAAACTTCTTTCATGAAAGTCGTAGAGTTCGTCGATACGAGTTCGTGCATATGCGGAACACAAGAATCGGAGTTTGTAGGAAGAAGTTATGACATTTAGAAGTTTTCGATTTTGTATATATATAGGTTAACTTTTCTTGGAAAAATCAGAAAAAATCTGAAAACCTAATTTTTCTCTCTCTCTCTCGCGCGGCACCGAACCAAAGGCAAAAACAGAGCCAAACTTCTCCGGTTGAGTTCTTGCTCCTCCGGCCACCGTTTGACGTCAAACCACCTCCCACGGCTTCGCCTTGACCTTGTGCAGCTGCCAGAGGCAGCCTTGCGCCGTGGCACGGCTTGTAGCAGCGGCGGAAAGCTGGTTTTCCATTTTCGGCAGTTTTGAGTGCGAAGCGAATATCTCGAGTTCTAGACCACCAAATTACGAGTTCTTTATCTCGTTGAACTCGTATGGAGGAGTAGAACATGCAGTAAAAAGGACAGCACCAGAAGTGGAGGTTTTCACGCTCGTCGGAGAGCATATCGGTTTCTGCAGTTTTTCCGGCCAAACCGGACTGTTTTTGGTAAGTTTCGGCCACTTCCACTCATTTTCTCACTTCGTGTTAGTTATGAAAGTTGCTCAAAATGATGAAACGAAGGGGATGAGCTTGGCCCCGACACAATTGGTGGTGGTCGGGGGTGGCTCTGCCCTAAACTCCGGCGGCCCTTTCCGGTCACCTCCGGGGGTGTCATGAGTAGTTTCTGCTCATTTTTAGATTCTACATGTCGATACGATAATTTTGATATATAGCATGCGAATTTTGGATATCGTATGAATTAGTTATGAATTTTACGATTTCGATTGATTTCGATCGCTCAATTTGTGATTTATGAAGTTTGGACCGTCCGATAGAATTCTAGTTTTGATATAATGATCGTAGGACTGTCCCGGTGACCTTGTGTGGTCACGGGTGAAGATCCGACCGTGGGATCTTCATATAAGTGTGTTTTTGAAAATTATACGCTAAGTTAATTATCGTTTTGATTAGGTATTTGACGGATTTGTTAGCGGACGATTGTGAATCGTATTTTGGGCTGTAAGAAGACGCAGCGGGAGTTTAGAGGTGAGTGAATCTCACTTGGTTCATTTACGAACCGAATTTCCTTAATTGCTCAAATTATTGTTAAGTGTGAGAAAATGGTTTTTAAGAAATGTGTTTTAAAGTATATTAAAAATGAATTTCTTGATTTTGTATCATGTGAACTATAGTTGGTATTAGTGATCATTCCTGTGTGGATGGTTACGTATATATGTATTTACGTGATTATATATTGAATGGTGTGACCTTGAGGTGTGGAATCGTGTTAATATGTTGTTGATAATGTTGATAATATGATTTTAATTATGTTGTTAATATTTGATAAATGTTGGTGATAAACATGTTGATTTTGTGAGTTGAATAGAAGGTAGAGAAACGTAGTATTCCGAGGATCGAATGGTCTAAGGATCTTTGGTTAATGATAACCGGAGTGTATGTGTTCTGAGGACAGAGAGGTCCAAAGTTCGACCGTTAAATAATAACGGGGATATATTGTTCTGAGGACATGAAATGGTCCAAAGTTCGCGGGTTACTGAGTAACCTGGAGATGCCGTTACTTGACCCTGGGCCAAGGTGTCAGAGGTAACGAGACAGTTAGAGCTCTAACGTGGGTGCCAAAGTGGCGATAGTTGTGATTAGGTGCCAAAGTGGCGAGAGTTGTGATTTGATGATTGTGGAAATGTGTTCCATGTTGTTTCATGTGTGTTGGATTGATGTTGCTTGTGGTTGTTGAGATTGTTGGATGTTTACTTGAGATAAATGAGTTGTGGTCTAATAAATCAACCGTTCATTCTTATTTACTCACACGAGCTTTCAGAAAGCTTACCGGGTTTTGTGTTGTTGCAATCCCGGTACACTATTCAAATGGTGTAGCGGATAATCCTGCAGGTCAGGATAATCAGAGTGGTGAGCGAGCTGTGTAGGACAGCAGGGTTGAGACCAGCACTTGGTCTATTTTGATGTGTTTTTGTAGACTCTTGTGAGCAGAACATTTTATTTATGTTAGTATTGTAATAATTGACTCGAGAGATAGTTTGCTACGAGGTTTTTGTTATGGTTTTATGAGATATTGGTTTTGAGAAAAAAATTAGGACGTGATTTGTTTAGTTGTATTCATGTTTCGGATTTGAATTTATTATTCGAAATTCGGGGCGTGACAGTTTGGTATCAGAGCGTAAGGTACATATTTAGTGATAAGTTAATACCTTCCGAGTGATGGCCCGTCTGCAGCGGATCCCCATCGGGTGCTCTTCGGTATTAACAATGTCATTGGGTATGTGGGGGTGTTGGGAGTTGTCTAGAATGTTAGGACGTAATAGGAGTTGAATTAACCTCTTTGTGTTAGTAGCTTGGTTAATATGGACTTGTATTTACTTATGCTTTGATTTAAGTGTATACATGTATTAACCAGGTATGCTATGCTCCTTAGGTAATGGATATTGTGGGAGGTAGAGGTAGGGGTCGAGGTAGACCCAGAGGTAGAGGTAGAGGCCGAGGTAGGGGTGAGATTCCACATGTGGGAGTACATGAGGAAGAGGTGGAGGCACCGTTTGTGGAGCAACCTGTTCCACCTGAGGTTGTGGTTAATGATCCCGCTCGTCTGTTAGTGTTGGCGAGGGACATTAATAGGTTGGGAGCAACTAAATTTGCAGGAGGCACAGATTATATGGTGGCTGATCAATGGATCGAGGATTTACAGACCTATTTTGAGTTGATTGTCTGTGATGAGATCGAGAAGAGGAAGCTAGCCACTTTCATGCTCAAAGATGAGGCTAGGGTGTGGTGGAATTGCACTCAGAGGACTATTGATGTTTCTACCATGACTTGGGATGGATTTGGGAGGATCTTTAGGGAGAAATACTTCCCAGCATCGGTGAAGGAACAGCTGGAGAGGCAATTTCTCTCGCTTACTCAAGGGAAGATGAATGTGAGAGAATATGAGGCAGAGTTCTCCAGGCTATATCGGTTTGTGAAACCATTAGATGCTGAAGACTTGGCTAAGAAGTTTCAGCGGGGGTTGAATGGCTCTATTGAGCGAGATGTGACCATTATGGAGCTGAAGACAAAGGAGCAGATTTTAGCTAAAGCCCTGATCATTGAGCAGCAGAATCTGATCCACAAGGAGAAGCAGACAGTTGAGAGAGATTCTCAGGGAAAAGGGAAGGCGGTTGCAGGGAGTAGTGGGTCCAGAGATTATAGAGGTGGGCTCTGGAAGAGACAGCGGCCTTATTTTCATCATCAGGCTCCAGCCAGGATAGCAGCAGCACCTGTCCCTATTCAGGCACCACCTATCAGGCAAGTAGCACCAGCAGCCCCTATGAGGTGTTATAGCTGTAATGAGTTGGGTCATCTTGCTAGGACTTGCCCTAAACTCAGGCCTAGAGCATGTTTTCGATGCGGACAGACTGGACATATTGCCAGGGACTGTACTCAACCTCATATTGTAGGACAGGGTAACCAGCAGAGAACCTTACCTCCAGCACCAGCCAGAGTATTTGCCATCGGCCAGAGAGGCACCGGGGTGGAAGGTACCTTATCCGTTTATAACTATCTTGCTAGAGTACTGTTTGATACGGGTGCTTCCCACTCGTTCATATCTAGTTCTGTGGTAGATGTTTTGGGTTTGACTGCTATACCGCTTACTAGACCTTTATGTGTTACATCGCCTCTTTGCATATCTCTTGAGCTTAGCATGTTTTGTGATGATTGCCCTATTACAATTAGTGGTAGAAAGTTCACTGCATCTTTGATTGTGATTCCGGATCACACGTATGATGTGATTTTAGGTTTGGATTGGTTGAGTCCGAACTATGCAGTGATTGATTGTTATAGAATGATTGTGTCTTTTCATGCCCCTGGGCAACCAGTGTTTCATTATCGATGCCTGAGATCTGACATTGCCATGAGGGCAGGGATCTTGGCACATATAGAATCAGTGAATAGCACTTCAGAAATTGCAGGGATTCCGGTAGTGGCAGAGTATGCTGATGTGTTCCAGGAGATACCAGGATTTCCTCCGAAAAGGGTAATGGATTTCTCCATTGATGTGATACCAGGTACTGCACCGGTGTCGAGAGCACCTTATCGGATGGCTCCAGCTGAACTTCAGGAGTTGAAGGTTCAAATTGAAGGATTACTTGCACAAGGGTTCATACAAGCAAGTGTATCTCCTTGGGGCGCACCAGTATTATTCGTGAAGAAGAAGGATAATTCACTTCGGTTATGTGTGGATTATCGACAGCTGAACAAGGTGACCATCAAGAATAGGTACCCCTTGCCTAGGATTGATGACTTGTTCGATCAGCTTAGGGAGGCTACGGTGTTCTCCAAAATTGATTTGAGATCTGGATATCACCAGTTGAGGGTGAGGGATGAAGATATTTCTAAGACGGCATTTAGGACCAGGTATGGGCATTATGAATTTCTTGTCATGCCTTTTGGTCTAACTAATGCACCTGCAGCTTTCATGGACTTGATGAACCGCACATTCAGTCTTTACTTAGATAAGTGTGTGGTGGTGTTCGTTGATGACATCTTGATATATTCAAGGTCGTCTGACGAGCACGTGAGGCATTTGAGGATTGTGCTGCAAATTCTGAGAAGAGAAAAGTTATATGCAAAGTTTGAGAAGTGCGAGTTTTGGCAAAAGGAGATCAAGTTCCTTGGTCATGTAGTTTCGAAGGATGGAGTTTCTGTGGATCCTTCGAAGGTTGAAGCGGTGATGGGTTGGAGTCGCCCCACTACAGTTACAGAGATCCGTATTTTCCTTGGTTTGGCAGGATACTACAGGCGATTCATTGAGGGGTTTTCTAGTATAGCTTCGGCTTTGACTAAGTTAACAAGGAAGGATACTCAGTTTGTGTGGACAGATGAATGTGAGAAGGCCTTTAGTGAGCTGAAGACTAGATTGACTACTGCTCCAGTGTTGACTGTCCCATCTAGTGGCGGTGGGTTAGTCATCTACAGTGATGCATCTCATCAGGGTTTGGGTTGTGTGTTGATGCAGAATGGGGGTGTAGTAGCATATGGTTCTAGACAGTTGAAGGTGCATGAGCGGAACTACCCCACTCATGATCTAGAGCTGGCTGCGGTGGTATTTGCCTTGAAGATTTGGAGGCATTATCTTTATGGTGAGAAGTTCGAACTCTTTTCTGATCATAAGAGTTTGAAGTATCTATTCTCCCAGAAGGAGTTGAACATGAGGCAGAGAAGATGGATGGAGCTCATCAAAGATTATGATTTCACCTTGGAGTATCATCCCGGAAAGGCCAATGTAGTGGCGGATGCTTTGAGCAGGAAACCCCGAGGGATCATAGCGTCACTTATGGTTCAGGAGTGGCGTATGTTAGAGACTGTATCTGAGTTTGACCTTATACCCACAAGAAAAGGACAGGGAATCTTTCTCGGTAGTATCACTTTACAGCCGACCTTGATTTCCAGGATCATTCAGAGTCAGACACATGATGAGTTCGCTCAAATGGTGATTTCGGAGATTATCCTTGATGCCAACGAGGAAGGTCCAGCAGAGTGGACAGTTGGAGCTGATGGTGGATTGAGATTTCGATTGAAATTGTATGTCCCGGGCGGTGATAACCTCAAGGAGGAGGTACTGCGGGAAGCACATCGATCTCGATATACGGTACACCCAGGGAGTACCAAGATGTATATGGACCTACGAAGACAGTTTTGGTGGATAGGGATGAAGAGGGATGTGGCTGAGTATGTATCCAGGTGCCTTACATGTCAGCAAGTGAAGGCAGAGCATCAGAGGCCTGCGGGAATGTTGAAACCTTTGCCGATTCCAGTATGGAAATGGGAAGAGATCTCCATGGACTTTGTGACTGGATTGCCTAGGTCCAGACAAAGTTATGATTCTATTTGGGTGATTGTTGATCGATTGACAAAGTCAGCACACTTTCTTCCTGTGGCAAAGACTTACTCAGGTGATGCTTTGTGTAAGTTGTATCTTGATGAGATTGTGAGGCTTCATGGAGTGCCTGTATCGATCGTCTCTGATCGGGATGCTCGTTTCACTTCGGAATTTTGGCGTAGATTCCATAAGGCTTTCGGAACATCTTTGGCTATGAGCACTGCATTTCATCCACAGACTGATGGGCAGACAGAGAGGGTGAACCAGGTGATGGAGGATATGCTTAGGGCATGTGTTTTGGACTTCAAGGGAAGTTGGGCGGATCATCTGCCATTGGTAGAGTTTGCCTACAACAACAGCTATCACTCTAGTATTGGCATGGCCCCATATGAGGCACTTTATGGTAGGCCATGTAGGACTCCTATCTGTTGGGCGGATGTTGGAGAGAAACAGCTCTTGGGTCCTGCGCTTGTTCGGGAGACTACAGAGAATGTTATTACCATCCGAGACAGGATCCGTACTGCACAGAGTAGACAGAAGAGTTATGCCGACCTTAGAAGGAGACCGTTGGACTTTGAGGTGGGTGATTACGTATTCTTGAAAATCTCACCTATGAAAGGTGTGGTGAGATTTGGCAGGAAGGGGAAATTGGCACCGAGATACATTGGACCCTTTGAGATTTTGGAAAGGGTCGGAGAATTGGCATATCGGCTTGCTTTACCTATTAGCATGGCCGGTGTACACAATGTTTTCCATGTGTCCATGCTTAGGAGGTACATTCGAGATGAGTCTCATGTGATTGATCACAGTACGATCGAGGTGAGTCCGGATGTGACTTTCGTTGTTGAGCCTGTTCGTATCTTGGATAGGTCCACGAAGAGGCTTCGTAGGAAGGAAGTTGGGTTGGTTAAGGTGTTGTGGAGTCATCATGATGAGGGTGATGCGTCATGGGAGCTAGAGTCTGACATAAGGGCTAAGTACCCACTACTGTTTGTTGATGAGTTTGCTTGAATTTCGGGACGAAATTCCTTTAAGGACGGTAGACTGTAAAGACCCGAAATTTCAGTTAAATATTTCGTAATTCAAATACTTCTCAAATTATATGAATTATGAGTTGTGAGTGTGATTCGAATGTCGTTATTTGAGAAATTTGGTTTCGAATGATTTTAGTATCGAAATTTAACGTTATTTAGGGTTATTAAAATTGACATATTTTTACGTAAGGAATTTGAGGAAACTTCTTTCATGAAAGTCGTAGAGTTCGTCGATACGAGTTCGTGCATATGCGGAACACAAGAATCGGAGTTTGTAGGAAGAAGTTATGACATTTAGAAGTTTTCGATTTTGTATATATATAGGTTAACTTTTCTTGGAAAAATCAGAAAAAATCCGAAAACCTAATTTTTCTCTCTCTCTCTCGCGCGGCACGGAACCAAAGGCAAAAACAGAGCCAAACTTCTCCGGTTGAGTTCTTGCTCCTCCGGCCACCGTTTGACGTCAAACCACCTCCCACGGCTTCGCCTTGACCTTGTGCAGCTGCCAGAGGCAGCCTTGCGCCGTGGCACGGCTTGTAGCAGCGGCGGAAAGCTGGTTTTCCATTTTCGGCAGTTTTGAGTGCGAAGCGAATATCTCGAGTTCTAGACCACCAAATTACGAGTTCTTTATCTCGTTGAACTCGTATGGAGGAGTAGAACATGCAGTAAAAAGGACAGCACCAGAAGTGGAGGTTTTCACGCTCGTCGGAGAGCATATCGGTTTCTGCAGTTTTTCCGGCCAAACCGGACTGTTTTTGGTAAGTTTCGGCCACTTCCACTCATTTTCTCACTTCGTGTTAGTTATGAAAGTTGCTCAAAATGATGAAACGAAGGGATGAGCTTGGCCCCGACACAATTGGTGGTGGTCGGGGGTGGCTCTGCCCTAAACTCCGGCGGCCCTTTCCGGTCACCTTCGGGGGTGTCATGAGTAGTTTCTGCTCATTTTTAGATTCTACATGTCGATACGATCATTTTGATATATAGCATGCGAATTTTGGATATCGTATGAATTAGTTATGAATTTTACGATTTCGATTGATTTCGATCGCTCAATTTGTGATTTATGAAGTTTGGACCGTCCGATAGAATTCTAGTTTTGATATAATGATCGTAGGACTGTCCCGGTGACCTTGTGTGGTCACGGGTGAAGATCCGACCGTGGGATCTTCATATAAGTGTGTTTTTGGAAATTATACGCTAAGTTAATTATCGTTTTGATTAGGTATTTGACGGATTTGTTAGCGGACGATTGTGAATCGTATTTTGGGCTGTAAGAAGACGCAGCGGGAGTTTAGAGGTGAGTGAATCTCACTTGGTTCATTTACGAACCGAATTTCCTTAATTGCTCAAATTATTGTTAAGTGTGAGAAAATGGTTTTTAAGAAATGTGTTTTAAAGTATATTAAAAATGAATTTCTTAATTTTGTATCATGTGAACTATAGTTGGTATTAGTGATCATTCCTGTGTGGATGGTTACGTATATATGTATTTACGTGATTATATATTGAATGGTGTGACCTTGAGGTGTGGAATCGTGTTAATATGTTGTTGATAATGTTGATAATATGATTTTAATTATGTTGTTAATATTTGATAAATGTTGGTGATAAACATGTTGATTTTGTGAGTTGAATAGAAGGTAGAGAAACGTAGTATTCCGAGGATCGAATGGTCTAAGGATCTTTGGTTAATGATAACCGGAGTGTATGTGTTCTGAGGATAGAGAGGTCCAAAGTTCGACCGTTAAATAATAACGGGGATATATTGTTCTGAGGACATGAAATGGTCCAAAGTTCGCGGGTTACTGAGTAACCTGGAGATGCCGTTACTTGACCCTGGGCCAAGGTGTCAGAGGTAACGAGACAGTTAGAGCTCTAACGTGGGTGCCAAAGTGGCGATAGTTGTGATTAGGTGCCAAAGTGGCGAGAGTTGTGATTTGGTGATTGTGGAAATGTGTTCCATGTTGTTTCATGTGTGTTGGATTGATGTTGCTTGTGGTTGTTGAGATTGTTGGATGTTTACTTGAGATAAATGAGTTGTGGTCTAATAAATCAACCGTTCATTCTTATTTACTCACACGAGCTTTCAGAAAGCTTACCGGGTTTTGTGTTGTTGCAATCCCGGTACACTATTCAAATGGTGTAGCGGATAATCCTGCAGGTCAGGATAATCAGAGTGGTGAGCGAGCTGTGTAGGACAGCAGGGTTGAGACCAGCACTTGGTCTATTTTGGTGTGTTTTTGTAGACTCTTGTGAGCAGAACATTTTATTTATGTTAGTATTGTAATAATTGACTCGAGAGATAGTTTGCTACGAGGTTTTTGTTATGGTTTTATGAGATATTGGTTTTGAGAAAAAAATTAGGACGTGATTTGTTTAGTTGTATTCATGTTTCGGATTTGAATTTATTATTCGAAATTCGGGGCGTGACAGAAGCTCTCTTCTCTTTATTATAGTATAGATTAGGACTAAATTTAGTTTACTCTTTCAAACTTTGGGTCGAAAATCAATTTAATCCTTGATTTTTTTTGTTTTTAATCATGATGATCCTTGCACTTCTAATTCCCATCACCCGCGTCCAAATTTTAAATTTAACTCCAATCATGACTTCATTTGCTGAGTTGGAGCCAACAGCATGGCCCACAAGAATGGCAAAATGGATATTTTTCAAATAAAAAGATTAAAGAAAAGTTGGAGCCAACAGCATGGCCCACAAGAATGGCAAAATAGATATTTTTCAAATAAAAAGATTAAAGAAAAACTCGTAGGAGAATAATAAACATGAACCTCTCTCTCTCTCTCTCTCTCTCTCTCTCTCTCTCTCTCTCTCTCTCTCTCTCTCTCTCACACACACACACACACACACAACAAAAAAAAACCCAACCTTGAACTCTCCCCGACAAAGATTAGAGTAGCCATGGGAGATCGGCGGTGGTGGTGGAGATCTCTTCCAATTCCACCACCCATCAATAGCCCCACCAAACCCACCTCTGAAACCGAGCTGCAAAACCCCAAAATCCCAGTCCACACCTCGACAAACAGCCCAACAAAATAAGGCGAAGAGTACAACATTTCAAGCCGAATCATCTTAAAATCTTCAAACACTGAGGACAAGAACAGCCCAAACAGAGAGATTCAACACATGGAGTGGATGGGTTCAATAGCGAACTAGTTGCTCTTTTTTTTTTTTTTTTTAAATTCTTTTGAACCTTTGGATTGGATGAAATGAAAACAAGGAGGATAGAGGAAGGTGATTTATGTAAATGGTTGGTGGGTGTTGTTGTTCTTCTCCTTCTTGGTCGCTCTGGTTTGGTATTTGTTCAATCTGTGATCCTCTCCTTCAGCCTAGCAATGTTGTTCGAGATTTCGCTGGCCATATCAAAGAGCCAATATGAACTTGACCGTTGAGAGAGAAGAGGGTTTGAGGGAAATGTGAAGCAATTTTGCTTATGGGATTCTGTAGGGACTATCGTGATTAAAAAAAAAAAGATCTGGATCAAACTGATTTTCAACCCAAAGTTTGAGGGAGCAAACTGAATTTATTGCTGTAAATTAATTTGTGGAAGATTAAGTATAAGAATGGTTGTACGTTTGCCTTGTACTAAGCCTTATAAGAATGGTTTCTTAGGTTGCCTTTCATTGACTCATTATTTTCGAAGCCCAGACTCTGGGTGGGTCAATTTGTAATGCCTCCTTCATTTACATTAATGAATTGATAACCATCTTTGATTATTATTATTATTATTATTTTTATTTTATCTTTTTTAAGGCCTTTTAAGCCCAAATAACCTATGTATCACATGGGTAGGCTTTCACCAAGTACTGAAAACAAGATTTCTCCGACTAGCAAAACAAAGAATTTGCTGTCAAGTGGAAGACTAAGACCAATGGAAGATGTGAAACTATATTGACATAGCATCTATAATATCAGTCATATTCAGTTTCGGGAACTACCGCTAATTAATTGATGCGAAGATAAGCAAAGTTCGCATGCATCGAAACAAGGAAAATGATATGGTTTTGAAAGGAAAAGAGATAGGGATGGAAGTGTTGAGATGGGTTAGGGGAAAAGAAAAGTAGAAAACGAAACCGGAAAAAAAAAAATAGAGAAGGGAGAGGTTCTCGCTCTAAATAACTAGGATAGAAATTGAGTTTACTCCTTCTGTCCTTGCACACTCACATGTGCTTAGGTTATAGCTCAAGTTATGATAGAGAGAAATAAGCTCAAGTTATGATAGAGAGAAATAAGTAAAGAACAAAATTGCTAGTTAACGTTCTATAACCAAAGAACTAGGTCCATAGACAACATTTGTGTACGTATGTAACGCACGAGCATATATGTAGGTGTAGTATTTCAACAACAATTTGAAGACTGGTTAAAACTGAAATTTAGGACAAGGATAGTTTTGCATTCTTCCTTTGGAGGATTGGGAGTCTGCAGGGTTACTGCCTAGTACAGGAAGAGAATCAAAGAAACTCAAAAAGAAGAAATTAACACGGATTTACTAGCTTAGCTAGTTTCGAGTTCAATCGCAAGTATAGTTGGTTTATGCGTACTAATACAATGAACAACATCAAATTAAGCATGAAATTGAAACAAATATAAATCTTGTATAAGAACAAATTACATGATGGATCTGTTTAGGTGGTGCGTACCTCTTGGCGATATACATATTAGAGATGGAGTGAAATGGATCGATGGAATTCAAAGTTATAAATGCGTACGTATTGCGTACACAGGCGTGAGTAGTATTGGGTTTGCTTCTATCTCCGGCCAAGTTCCCAACAACTGATCATCTCCAGGCGACCAAAGCATAATAATCAACGTTCAGATACAGAGAGAGAGAGATGAAAGGGTTCACATCAAGAGAAGATTACTATATACAATATAGGTAGATCTATATATAACTGTACTGTGATTTGCTTTATTATTATGTAAAGAAAAACATATTATACTGTTTTGGGCGGACTTTGGGGTTGTTGTGATTTTTTATTTGATACTTTGGCAACTTCGGTGTGGAGAACAACACCGCACGTTTTGGTTCTTTTTCTCTTTTTTCTATTAAATTACTTTCTTCTTTTTTCTTGGGACTGATACTCACTCACTTCAAGCAATTTCTGAATCTGAATAAGACTACTTGATATCTTGAAGAGTGGTTCTATAAACCTTCACATTTATTATATGGACCCTCCTCTAATTTTTGTGAAATTTTACTTCTCATTTTACCCTAAAAAAGAAAAGAAAAGAAAAATCTGAACTGTGTCTCATTTTCCTCCTAATGGTGACTATGGAAAGGCCCTCAATTTGGTATTTAGATGCTCTGAGATGATTACTGATAGGACTTTCATGAATTACAGTACGACAATTCAGCCGCATAATTGCTCAAAAAGGGTAATTCTCCGATCAATCATGCTAAAACTTTGATGATAATATTAAGAAAGAGATGATTGAGAGACATGAAGTTCTTAAATCATGAACAGTAACTCTATAATAATTATATATATATATATATATATTTTTTTTTTTTAAAAGGAGAACATGATTGATAGAGACAAATAATTACAAAAAGGATTATTCAACATCCAATACAAATCACTCTAACCTAAAAGCTGGAGATGCGATTTTAGTCACACCAAAATGATTTAATTGTTCAACACTTCAATTGTTCTTCTCTTTTAATAAATCGTTGAATGAGGGGAAATTCAAACAAGAGGAGTCTTAAAATATTGAGATTCTATGACATGGTCCAGGGCAGTGGATTGATCCCAAAAATATTCATACTTTGGTTGCAGTTATGGAGATAGAAGATGATGTTTTATTTTTTAATTATTTAATTTTTAATTTTTATTATTTAAGATTTAATATGGGCAGAATGGAAAGATAAATTTTACAAAAATTAATCCATATAACAATTGTGGAGGTATGAACAGAACCTCTATATCTTGAATCAAAAGAAGAAGAAAAAAACTTGTAATACCCCAGAAATTCATTATTAATGTAATTTCCAGGAATTGATAAAGTGTTCGTTAGTATGATTTCGTAGTTTGAGGGCAGAGTGGAATTATTTTGGGGTTAATAATTATTCGAAATGCAAATTTTAGGAGAGTTACGAAGTTTGACATTTTATAGCTTTCGATTTTGTGAAAATTTCCTTCAGGAAAGTCATAGAACACATCCATACGAGTTTGTGCATATGTGAAACGCGAAAATTGGAGTTTGTATGAAAAAGTTATAAGCGATTGAAAATTGAGAAATTTCTATAAATATAGAAAAATCCGGGATTTATTTCATAATCCCAAAATTTTCGCTTTTTGCATTTTGGCTCCCGATTCTCTCCGCTCTCTCTCCTTGGACCCAACGCGACCTACTCGACCCGACCTATCCGGAAACCCTGCTTCCCGGTGGCCGACGACCAAGGACCCGGCCCAGACCGTCGCGCCTTGCCGTCTGCAGATGACCTTTGATATTGGTTTCACCAGCTGAGCTACCCAGAGGGAGATCGCACGACGGCAGAAGCGGCGGTGACCCATTCGACTGGTTTTCCAATCTCCGACGACTTCCTTGCATATTTCTTCACCGTTCTGGAACCGCCTCTTCCTCTAGATCATCCTTATACCCGCCTTGAATCATGATTTTACCGGTGGAGCGAAAGATCAAGGGTTGAAGCTCGACGGTGCAGAACGAATCTGGAGCTTGATCAGACGGCAGCGATTGGTTGATATTTCAAGCTTGATCTAGGATGATCTAGACCGATTCTCACTTAGCTCTAGGTATGAATGTTGCTCCTCTCTTCAATATGAACATGTTGGATAGCCGTCATTTTCCATTGACGGTGGTTGACCTAGCGTTGACCCCGGCGTTGACCTATCATTGAACAGGCCACTGCCACCAGCACGTGGCAGCAAGTTTGGGCATATTTTTGGTTTCTGACTTCAAGGTGATCATCTACACATCCATATGAGTTTTTTGATATATTATAAGGTCATTTTGGGAAAATGACCTTATAATATATCAAAAGACTAGATTTACGATTTTTCCTCAATTTGCGATCCATGAGGATCCGACCGTTGGATCTTCATATAGTTTTGGGAGGATGATCCCAAGGGTGATCTGTGAGAATCGAACTATTGGATCATCGTTTAAGTATGTTTTATGTATCGTTTGCTAAGTTAAGACCGTACTTGATGGTTTTGAGGTGACGAACAATTGGGATTTTGTGATTTGGATTGATAGAAGACGCAGCGGTATTTTGAGGTGAATGAATCTCACGTGGTTCATTTACGAACTGAGTTATTTAATTATCGGAATTGATTGATAATTGTAAATCATTTTTAAAAATAAAGATTTATTTTCAAATGATATGAACTCGATCGACTACGGTTTATAGGACTGCGGTTCACTGGTAAGAAAATGAGTTTTAAGTATAAAAATGAATTTCTCGGTTTTTGATGTGTGCGAACTATAGTTGGTATTAGTGGCATTCCCGAGTGGATGACCACGTGTGTGTATATATATATATATATATATAGGGATAGCCATTAGATAAATTTTTCGATTATATTTCGGCATCTCAACCGTTCATTTTTTAGGTCCTAATGTGTAGATCACTTCTGTAAATTTTCAGCCAAATCGGTGATCATTAAGGCATTCAAAACAACAATTTACACGAACGAACCGAATCTGTCGAATCAGAACCGTTCGTGTTTATAATGGTAAATTGCAATTTTAGATAGCTTAATGATTATCAAATTGGCTGAAAATTTGCAGAATTGATCGATACATTAGGACCTAAAACTTGAACGGTTGAAATGTGAAAATGTGATCGAAAAGTTGGTCTAATGCCCTATCCCTATAAAAGACCAAAAAAAGGGATCCCTCACTAGAAGGGCTTGCATGGTTTACCCATAAATTTAAAAGCATATATTTAAAGCATATATAACTGATAATAAAACTGATTTAAATTACAAACCATAAAACTTACTAATTCAAATGTATGGAAAGTATTTATGGTGATTACAGAAAGGAAAGGCTAACTTGAAAGCATGAATTTACTCATAAATTTAAAAGCATATATTTACTGATAATAAAACTGATTTAAATTACAAAATATAAAAATTACTAATTCAAATGCATGAAGGTATTTATGGTGATTACAGAAGGGAAGGATATCTAAGGCAGAGACTACTCAACACATGCGTTGCTCTGCTAAAACTAGAGAGAAAATGAAAAATTGAACTTTGGAACTTTGAAAAATGAACTTGGTGTTAACTGAAGGAGGGATGCTCCTTATATAGGCCTTGGCGCCCGGATAATGCAGGCAGAGAATCTGCTTTTACTAGGAAAAAGCCAAAAACAGAAAGCAGCACGATTAGCTGTGTTTTTGTCTCGTGAGTGAACAGTAAAAGTGAACTGTCTGGAATAGTGAACTGTCTGGTAGTGACTTACTTGAAATCTTCATATGGATCTTGACTAGCTATCTTGGTAATCAGCCCATTTGAGTGGTTTACCGGGAGTGCCTGGATGACTACGACATGAGGATGAGGAACGGGGAGAGACTTCTTCTTCTTCTTCTTCTTCATCTTTATCATTACAGAGATTAGCAGCTTGTTCTAAGAGTTTTTTGGCTAACTCTTTCAGTTCTTCTGACTTGGAGGATGTATCTAATTTCGCTTTCCCATTGGATTTTGAAGAGGAAGGTAACTTGAGGGATTGTGGCTTTGACTGAGAAGTGGATGCCGGTTGAGTTGGCATTGGAGTGACTGGAGATCTTGACTGAGAAGGTTGTGCTGGAGTAACTGGAAATTCTTCATTAAATTGGGAGATAATTTTCTCGAATTTGAATTTATCCCACCATTTGACTAGTAAATGTCTTGTCACTACATGGTCATTTAGTTCATAATGCCATCTGAAGATCCAAGGGAGCTTGTATTTAGCCATAAAATGCAGTGGGACGGGGAAATTTAACTCATAATTTTTGAAATTCATGACTGTTGAAAAACAAGTGATTGTTTTTTGTATTTCTTGTGGAAGGATATCAAATGGGCATCCATGAGCCCTGCACCATCCAAGGAACCGCATTGGGAATTGTCGGTTGAATACTTTATCAAAATTTAAGAACCAGGAATGACTGAAATCATCAGTTTGGTGAAGGAAGATTGTATTCCAGGCTTCTTCATAATCATAATAATTAAATGATAGGTCTCCTAATTTGTGGTAGGTGTAAGGAGGATCATCCCATTGTGAAAGGGAAATGATGCAGACTATATATAGAGAATGATATAGAATTTTGGTTGGATCTTTTGTGTCAGGAATAGGCTTCATGGTGACTGATTGGGTTTCAAAGAGAATATCTGTATAAAATTTTAATGACTTAGTAGGATGACTAGGAAGGCAGTGAAATCCAGGAGGGTAATAAGCTTTAACTAAGGACATTGGATTTTTGAGATGACTCATAGTTGGTTCAACATAAAAAAGATTGTGACTTGTTCGCTGAAAATAGGGAGATGTTTTTTTGTAATTGGTTTGAGAATCAAATTTGAATGGGTCATATTGGTTAACTAGGGCTGACTAGTAATTAGGACGATTAGAACCAAGGGTGCTACAAATGGTATTGAATTTATTATTGGGTGGTAATGGTAGTGGTGGATGTCCAGCATATAGGACAAGACTAGAGGATGGCTCTTGTTTGACTGGTGTGGATGACTCTATTTTGATTGTATTTTTAGGAGCACTTGGGCAAATATCAAAAGGGTCTTCTGTTACTAGATTTGAGGGATTTCTCCCTTTGGATGATCCTGTTTGCATGTTTGGAACCCTGTAGAAATTCTCAAGTTAGAAAGTCTGGAATATGGTTGTCACTGTCTTTAATGAATGCAATTTCGAAATCAAAAGTATTTAAAATTGCTTGCCATCGGGCAAAGATTTGTTTACTTGCAATTTTTTGAACATCTTTTTCTAAAACATCTGTAGCACTTTTACAATCAACTCTGACTAAAATTTTTTGATTTAATAAATCATCTTGGAATTTACTGATACATAGAACAATAGATAAAATTTCTTTTTTAATAGTACTGTTTTGCTTTGTGATTGTGTCCAAACACCAGATTAGTATCAAATAATTTGCTCAGGATGAGTAGGAGAGTGTGAAGACCCGAAATTTCAGTTAAATATTTCGTAATTCAATATTTCTCAAATTATATGAATTATGAGTTGTGAGTGTGATTCGATTGTCGTTAATTGAGAAATTTGGTTTCGAATGATTTTAGTTTCGAAATTTAACGTTATTTAGGGGTTACTAAAAATCGACTTTTTTTACATAAGGAATTTGAAGAAACTTCATTCATGGAAGTCGTAGAGCTCGTTGATACGAATTTGTGCGTGTGCAGAACACAAGAATCGGAGTTCGTAGGAAGAAGTTATGGCATTTGGAAGTTTTCGATTTTGTGTATATATAGGTTACCATTTTTGGAAAAATCAGAAAAAATAAATAAAAAACCCTAGTTTTTTTTTCTCTCTCTCTCTCTCTCTCTCGCGGCACCGAACCGGAAGCAAAAACAGAGCAAGATTTCTCCAGCCGAGTTCGTGCTCCTCCGGCCACCGTTTGATGCCAAACCACCTCCCACGGCTTCGCCTCGACCTTGCGCAGCTGCCAGAGGCAGCCTTGCACCGTGGCACGGCTTGTAGCGGCGGCGAGAAGCTGGTTTCCATTTTCGGCCGTTTTGAGTGCGAAGCGAATATCTCGAGTTCTAGACCACCAAACTTCGTGTTCTTTGACTTGTTGAACTCGTATTGAGGAGTAGAACACGCAGAAAAAAGGACAGCACATGAAGTGGAGGTTTTCACACTCGTCGGAGCTCCCAACGGTTTCTGTAGTTTTTCCGGCCAAACCGGACTGTTTTGGTAAGTTTCGGCCACTTCCACTCATTTTCTGACTTCGTGTTAGTTATGAAAGTTGCTCAAAATGATGAAACGAAGAGGACAAGTTCGGCCCCGACACCATTGATGGTGGTCGGTGGCGGCTCTGCCCTAAACTCCGGCGGCCCTTTCCGGCCACATCCGGGGGTATCATGAGTAGTTTCTGCTCATTTTTAGATTCTACATGTCGATACGATCATTTTTATATATAGCATGGGAATTTTACGATTTTGATTAATTTCGATCGCTCGATTTGTGATCTATGAAGTTTGGACCGTCCGATAGAATTCTAGTTTTGATATAATGATAGTAGGACTGTCCCAATGACCTTGTGTGGGCACGGGTGAAGATCCGACCGTTAGATCTTCATATAAGTGTGTTTTTGAAACTATACGCTAAGTTAATTATCGTTTTGATTAGGTGTTTAACGGAATTATTAGCGGACGATTGTGAATCGTATTTTGGGCTGTAAGAAGACGTAGCGGGAGTTTAGAGGTGAGTAAATCTCACTTGGTTCATTTACGAACCGAATTTCCTTAATTGCTCAATTTATTTTATGTGTGTGAAAATGGTTTTAAGAAATGAGTTTTAAAGTATATTAAAAATGAATTTCTTGATTTTGTATCGTGTGAACTATAGTTGGTATTAGTGATCATTCCTGTGTGGATGGTTACGTATATATATATTTACGTGAGTATATATTGAATGGTGTGACATTGAGGTGTGGAATTGTGATAATATGTTGTTGATAGATGTTGATAATATGATTTTAATTATGTTGTTAATATTTGATAAAAGTTGGTGATAAGCATGTTGATTTTGTGTGTTGAATAGAAGGTAGAGAAACGTAGGATTCCGAGGATCGAATGGTCCAAGGATCTTTGGTTAATAATAACTGGAGTGTATGTGTTCCCCGAGGACAGGGAGGTCCAAAGTTCGACCGTTAAATAATAACCGGGATATATTGTTCTGAGGACATGAAATTGTCCAAAGTTCGCGGGTTACTAAGTAACCTGGAGGTGCCGTTACTTGACCCTGGGCCAAGGTGTCAGAGGTAACGAGGCAGTTAGAGCTCTAACGTGGGGCCAAAGTGGCGATACTTGTGATTAGGTGCCAAAGTGGCGAGAGTTGTGATTTGATTGTGGAAATGTGTTCCACGTTGTTTCATGTGTGTTGGATTGATGTTGCTTGTGGTTGTTGAGATTGTTGGATGTTTACTTGAGATAAATGAGTTGTGGTCTAATAAATCAACCGTTCATTCTTATTTACTCACACGAGCTTTCAGAAAGCTTACCGGGTTTTGTGTTGTTGCAATCCCGGTACACTATTCAAATGGTGTAGCGGATAACCTGCAGATCAAGATAATCAGGGTGGTGAGCGAGCTGCGTAGGGCAGCAGGGTTAAGACCAGCACTTGTTCTATTTTGGTGTGTTTGTAGACTCTTGTGAGCAGAACATTTTATTTATGTTAGTTTTGTAATAATTGACTCGAGAGATAGTTTGCTACGAGGTTTGCATTATGGTTTGTGAGATGTTGTTTTTTGGAAAAAAATGCAGAACGTTATTTGTTTAGTTGTATTCATGTTTCGGATTTGAATTTATTATTCGAAATTCGGGGCGTGACAGAGAGTTTTGTTGTTTTAAGACACCACCATAGCCTACTTCTGAAGCATCAGTTTCTACAATTTTGAAGGAATTGGCTAAAGGAATGCCTAGACATGGAAGAGTTTTGACAAAACTTTTGATTTCTTTGACTAAAGCAGTATGGATTGATGACCAAAGAGGGGGGGTTGGTTTGTAGCCTATCGAATAAAGGTTTGCATTTTTTTCGTAGATTTTGGTAAAAATCTGCCACATAATTTAATGAGCCTAAGAATCTCTGTAATTGATTTTTGTCCAGGATTACATCCGGAAATTTGTCAACAAACTGGATTACTCGATCTATTAGACTAATTTGGAGATGATGGATATTGAATCCTAGAAATCGAATATTAGTTTGAAAAAGTTTTATTTTTGAAGTGGAGACTACTAGACTATTGTTTTTTATGATGGTGAAGAATTGGTGCAAATGTTTCCAGTGTTGATCAATGGATTGGGTGAAAATAAGGACATCAACAATTTAGACTATGGAAAAATAACTATATGGATTAAAAATATCATTCATAATATTCTGGAATTCACTAGGGGCATTTTTGAGACCGAATGGCATTACATTCCATTCATAATGACCAAAAGGTGTGACAAAAGCAGTTTTGTATTTGTCCTCCTCACTAATTTGTATTTGCCAGAAGCCTGATTTCATATCAAATTTGGAGAAAATGACAGAATTATTTAATCTGTTAATGAGATCACGTTTATTGGGGATGAGGTATCGAATCCATTCTAGCACTGTATTGAGAGGTTTATAATTGATGACTAAGCGTGGAGTTCCTCTTTCTAATTCAGCATTTTTCTGAACATAAAAAGCAGGATACGACCAATGAGATTTACTTTGTCTAATGATTCATTTATGGAGTAAATCTTTGATTTCTTTTTTGTAAAATTCCATGACTTCTTGATTCATTTGAATTGGACGAGCCTTGGTCGGAATATTTTTTTCATTGAGTCCCTTAATATAAGAGAGAGTGACAATATGTTTTTTCTATGCCAAAAGGCTGTAGGAATATGAACATAATTCGTTAATGAGTTTTTCTTCGAATGTTTTGATTTTTTGTTGAAGGAAAGGTTCTTGTAGTTGGGTATCGATTCGTTTGAAATTGATTGCTTCTTTAAGAAAGGTGATCTGCTTATATTTTTCTTGAATACAGTTGAGATTTTTGGAAATAGAATTTTCTTGGAAAGCCTTTAGTGTGTGAATTTCAGGGTTGGATAAAAAGGTAAATTTGACTGGTTCACCAAATGGATCGGTGATGATTCCATCATATTCTGTTGTAAAAGGGTAAATTAAGGTAATGAAAAGAAGGGCAAGAATTACTTTGTCGGTTAAGTTTTTGACTAAGACAAATGGTGTTTTGAAGCATATGTTGTTTTGACAGATATGTCTTTGGGGATTTCATATTTCAGATCCATTTTAGTTCCATTAGCTGACCGTAATGACTCTTTTGTTTTTTCAAAGTATTTGGAAGGTATCAGGCCTTCTTGTATGCAGTTGAGATCTGCACCTGAATCAATAAGGATTGTTGTTATTAACGTGAAGTCTTTGATTTTAAGTTGTACTGTGTTATACCATTTTTTTAAGTTGGATTTGACAAATAATACTAATAGTGTGTTACTCAGATGATGCTACATCGTTATGCTTAGGAGGGTCATTGGGGATGGGGTGGTCGTGAGGATGCTGTATTTTAAGGAACTGATTATCTATTTTAAGAATATTTAAGTCATGTTTGATGTCTAAATTTGTAGTTTGTAATGATTGTATCTGTCTTTTAATTGTTTTTATTTCTTGTTGTAAATCTTGGATTGTTATTTTTTTCTACTAGTTTTGAATTTACAAAAGTTGAAGTAAGGCAAATTTTTTCTGGAGGGTGGTGAACAACGTTTTCTTACGTGATTAATTTTTTTAATTTCTTGAGATATTCTGATTTTAATTCTTGGTTATCAATTTTGCCGATAAGGTCAATTAGTAATTCTTCTTGTTCTTCTTATTCAGAAAGAACATTTATTGTTTTGCAACAGGTTTCTTTGTACCCAAAAGTGATATTTGGTGAAAAGTTTTCATCAGAATCAGATGAGGTGGAAGATTCTATCGGCGTAAAATCATTTTTACTATGTTTATTTTCTGAGTCAGTGTTTCTTAATTCTAAAATTTGGATAAGGTTGTCAAGTTCTTCTTTACTGATTTTTAATTGTTTAATAGTATTTTTTACTGGGTAATTATTGGCGAAGTGGCCGGGTTTGTTACATTTATAACATTTGGTTTTACTCTTGTCAAAAAACTTTCTTTTTGAATGGTGATTTGTTTTTCTGAGCCAGGATTTTTGAAATTTGTTTGGTTTGAAATCATTTTTGTTTTTTGAGTAAAATATATTGGAGGTAAATTTTCTTCTTGTTTGATGATAGTCAAATTCATTGTTTTTCTTTTTGTGACGTCGTGAAGGAGGTAAAGATGGTAGACCATATTGTTCACAAAAGTTGCCTAACTCATATTTGGCTATTTTCTTGTCTGATTTAATTTGAGAGTTTAATTTCATATCTATGCACATTTTTAAACCTTCTTTTTGAATAACTGTAATAATATTTCCATATGTAAGGGTATCATAGTTAATGTGTCCTGTTTCATTACTTAAGACTTGTCTAATTTTGTGAGCAAATAGTTTGGGCAACCCATTTATGAATTTTTCTTTCTAGAAGGGTTGATTACTATCATCTCTAAGCATAACTCTGGAAATAAACACATCTTTATACCATTTAAAGTCGCTTAAGGTAGGACATCTAAGGTTACTAAGTTGATCATGGATTCTAGAGGTAATGTGACTAGGTATACCTATGAATTGTTGAATAATTGTGTAAAATAAAGTGTTGACAGCATCAGAAATTCCCATTCCAATGTTTTCATCGAAGATTGGAATTCCATCTTCAGTCATGTTTAACTGCTTGTTTAATGGCTGCTCTAGAGTCAGGAGTGAGATGTTTTTCCCACCAGGAATTGCTGTAAATCCTGTAGAAAGGATATCAATAATTTCAGGTTGGCTGAAATTATGGTTAGTGCATAACTATTGGCCGTCATGAACATGTGATGTAGTTTATTTAATATTTTTTGTTCAGATAAATTATCAATGTTCCATTCGTATGTCTTATCGAAAGAGACTGAAAATTGATTACTAGGGTAAGTAGTGGGTTGAATATCTAATGGCAAAGGGCGTTCTGTCCAATTTTTGAAATGCGGTTTCTTTGGATGAACAATTCTATGTAATTGGAGGTCTTGAAATGTTTGATTTATCTTGGAAATTGTACTAGAATCACTATCAGAGGAGGAGTCTGAGGGAGATCCGTGGTTATGGATGACTGCAATTCTGCTGGGTTCAGCTTTGAGTAGCGGAGATGGGCTCGAGATTAGTTTTATTTATTTCACTAAAGTGGATTAAAGGTGTTTCTGATTGTTGTTGAGGTAGAATGCTTACTTTTGAGAAAATGGTATCTACTTTTGTTTCTATTTTGTCTAGTTAGCTTCCTATACTGACTAGGCTTTGGTTTGTGTAATTATTTTGTTCAATGGTTTTCTTAAGTTCGAGATTATCGCCAGCAACCGTAAAGGGTGATGCCGTTATAGGTGTGTTGAGGTGATCAATGACAATGGTTTCGAGAGGGGGATGACTGGAAGAAACAATGGAGTTAGTGGGTGTTTTCCATTTTGCTTTTGTGGGGGTTTGAATATTTTTTTGGCTTTGTTGGTCAATGAAATCAATGAAAAATATTTTAGACTGGGTTTCGAGCATAAAAGCTTCCCAATTTTGAAACAATTGTTTTCGTTGTTCGATTAAGGGATATTGTTTCCTATAAAGGTTTCGTCTATGAATATTTTTTAGGAATTCAAGACCTCTATCTAATTTTGAATAATTTATTGTAAATGGTCGACTAAGTGTACTTAATTGAGGATTTATAGGAGGGACGACCTCAAAATCAGTAGCTGTGGGAGATGTTTGTTCTTCCTCATGGGGAACCGCTGCAGACGGGTCATCACTCGGAAAGTATTGACATATCACCAAATATGTACCTTACGCTTTGATACCAAACTATCATGCCCCGAATTTGGAAATAAAAATTCAAAATCCGAAACATGAATTACTACAACTCAACAATAATCATCCTAAAATTTTTTCCTTAACAGCCACACTACACGAATTGAATTTCAAATCCGAATTTAGTCTCGGTTAATTATTACAACTCAAACTCGTAAATAACATTGTAAAGCTCTAAATGAGCATAACAAACCTCACAACACAAATGAATCAAATAAATGCTGCAACTCCAAAACAGCACGGTCTCTTCCCTGATTATCCTGTCATGCAGGAATATCCGCTACACCATTTGAATAGTGTACCGGGATTGCAACAACACAAAATCTGGTAAGCTTGTTGAAAGCTCATATGGGTAAAATAAGAATGAATGGTTGTTTAATTAAGCCATATTTATTTTCACCCAAGTCAACACCTAACAATTCCAACATCCACAAAGAAACTACAATCTCAATAATCAATCACCAAATCAACAATTCAACGTGGAATCTAAACTCACATCTTTCTTCTCAAAACCCCGAAATCGTATTTATAAAAATACGGTGTCTGACAGACTAGAGCTCTAACTGAATCGTAGCCCGTCACCTGGCCTAGGTTATGGCATCCAACATATTTATCATTATCGTAGTTTATCAATATATATACATATATACATATTTAGAACGTCCGATACTCTTACTCAATCTAGCCCCATTACCCGACAAGAGTTGTGACATCCAATTTACTCAACCAATCGTAGCCTATCATCCACTTAGGATTAGAGCGTCCGATTTCCCTCATACAGGTCACTACGTCGACCCTAAATCCATAATCGAGTACAATAATATAATTCACACAATGAAATCAACCAATCCATGATACACAATATTAATCATGAATTTAAGCATTCGACATATAATTCAAAATCATCATTCCAACTCAATCATATCATCACTCAACAACACACCAACCAACATATATATATTCCACGTAAATATATATATATACGTAATCATCCATTTAGGGATGACCACTAATTCTTAATATACTAAAGCTCGGTTGGTACTATACACTATTCATCTTTGCTCGAAATGAAGTGACGGTTTTGCCCTCACTACTTGCCTCAACCACGGTTTTGCCATTATTTTACGGATGAGGCCTATGGAGGCTGAGACAGAGAGACAGCAATTGTAAGAGAAGAAACAATAGAGGTTTGGGTTCGTCTCGGAAGAGTTCAGTTTCAGTACAGAGAGAGGGAGAGACAGGAACACTGAGGGCGAAGTAGTGGTCCATAGCAAGATTTGGATCAGGTTTGGGAGGGATCTTTCGGGCAAAGAAGAGGTGTGGCTTGATCTGGAAGAAGTGGGTGCCTAGATTTTGATCGAGTTTAAGAGACAGGTTTCAGGAGCAAAAGAGGTATGTGTTTGATTGGTTTTTTCAATTCTATTAAGTTAAGATTGGGTTCTTTTTTCTTTGTTGCGATTTGGGTGTGTCAATTTTTGGTCTCGATTGAGTGTTTTGGTTTCTAAATTTTATGTTTTTTTTTGTACGAAGATTTGAATATAAAGCACTATGGATTTAAGTTTCGGTGTGAATGGATAGCATAGTGATCATGGTTTTGGTATGCAAATTTATTAGAACAAAGAGGAGGAGTTATCAGTAGCAGAAATTATTTGTTTTGTTCCAGGTTAACAACGTTATCAACATTAGGTAATTCGTTGATGTTGAAATGAGTTGCAATTGTTTCTCATGTAGAGAAAGTGACAAGTACACCGGTCTGCTTTTAAGACATAAAGAAGAAGAGTTATGGAAAAGCAAATTGGGATGCTAAATTTGGTTCAGGTTATAGAATACGATTTGGTTTCTTTGCATTCATTGTGAAAGAGTGTTGTGAAATTGCGTTTATTGGTTTCAAAGTTCAACTTACTATTCAAAAAATTATTTCTTCTTCAAATCTTCTTGATTGTGATGCAATATGGTTTTATGTGTATTTTAGGATTTAGCTGGTAAAGGTTGCAGTCCATATAGATAATGGCTAGAGCTTCAGCGTTATCAGTAGCAGTCCCACATGAGCAAGCGAATAGAGTAATTGAGCTTCCCGAGTTCGAAGATGAAGTTCTTATCAACTTCATTTGTGGTCTTTTCGTTTTTAAGGTAATAACTGTTTTGTGTTCATGACTTCTATTTATAAAAATTTGTTTTTCTGTTCACTGCAAGAGTTTCAGCTGGTCATTCTGATTTCACCTGAATCATGGTAAAAACCTTCAAATTTTTCATGATTCCACCTTTCTCTTTCTCATTGCCAATTTCACATAAACAATCTTTGCTCAACTCATGTGTTGAACCTAAACAACTCCAGCTTGCACAAAATAGAAATTTTATACAAAACTTCTTTATTATTCAAGCTTAATGTTTTTTTTCTTTCTTTTAAATATACAATTTTTTGAAGCTTAGTTTCTTCATTAACATAACCAAATCTCTTTGCTTCAAGGTCTTCCTGATGCTTGACTCATAATAACAAATTCCAGAATATGGTGAAATTCTAATACTTCCCTTTTCTTCTCTGGCAGGTGGCAATTGAGTCATAATATAAACCTTGAAGCAAACACAATTGAGTCATAATATTCTGATCAGTAACTAACAATCTCTCCAACTGCAGTTTATTTGGGTATGTACATACAAAGCAAAAGCTTTTTCCATATAGCTTATATCGTCTTCTTCTTCTTTTTTGCTCTCATTTCCTCCCTTTATTGCAGAGATCACTTAAATTTTGATCATATGTTTCTTATGCTGACGTATGATCACTACTAGAATTATGGCCCCAGACATCGACCAAAAACCGATGAGAAACAAAAACCTGACCGATGTCTTTGTGGGTGATGAGAAAGATCTGGAAAATCCAAACATCGGTTTTTAGCTGATGTCTAGTATTCGTTTAGACATCGGTTCCTTATTATAAATCGATGTGAATAGGTTTAAATGATAAAAAACTTGCATGTTTTACCATTATTAAACCCACATTTTATTGTATTTAATGCTTAAAGAAATATAGATTATACAACACAAGTTTGCGTTTTAACATCGTTATTGATTTAAGAATTGATGACTGATACTTTTACAGACATCGGTTCCCATAAAAATTTCTTGTTCTTCATGATTTTGAAGCATAATTTACCACATATACCACGATTTTAGATTCAATATACAAAGTGTAGTATTGTAGGAACCGATATATTTACTTACATTAACATTAGTGTGTAATGTGTAAGGAAAAAACGATAATAATCTATTGTACATCGTTTCTGTTCAAAAAACGATGTCTGGTATCCAGTAATATATCGTTATTAACAAACAATCGATGTCTGTATATTGAAGGTATTATCAATTTTCGTTTTGGAACTGATGTCTGATACTACTAATATATCATTTTTGACAAAAAATTGATGTCTATATATTTTAGTAACATCGATTTTCATTTTGAAACTGATGTTTGGTACTCAGTAATATATCATTTTCGACAAAAAATCGATGTCTGTATATTTTAGTAACATCGATTTTCATTTTGGAACTGATGTACCTGTATTACTGGACATCAGTTTTTATGGTTAAAACTGATTTCAACTTTATATCTAGACATCAAATTCTATAAAGAATAGGATGTCCACAAAATATGTAGCTGCTGCTATATATTGCAATTTCGACAGTTGACAAGAGTCATTTGAATATTTGGGTATTTTATATAAAACCATCATCCTTAACAATTTACAAAATGGGCAAAATAAAACCTCAATTCACCTACTACAAGGCTACCTAGCAATTAGTATTCATTTTTGTTCATAATTGAAGAAAGCGCTTCGTTTACTATATTGGAATCCTGAGCATATCTGAAGCAGTTGAGACTGACATTCTTCCCACTTGGTGTGTTGTCTCCACAACCTGCATACAAATTCACGTGCTTAGAAATATCTCTTACACTTGACTAGATAAGACGAGTACAAAATCAAATCTGTAAGACTTAGTATCACACCGCTGAAGTCATTCATTTATCCATGCTTTCAACAAAGCTGGCAACATGATCATCCTGTAAAGAAAAAATGGTGAACAAGTATTTCAATTATATCATATTCAAAGATCTTATGTAGTACAAGTTCACATTCAATAAACTGAAGTTCATATTCAATTTTCATAGATTTTAACTACCAATAAATGCAAACGAGTATGCATCTTCTTCAATGAGCTTGATCATTGCTTTGACTTTAGCATCCATATTTGTATGAACAAATGTCGGGTCAGTATGGAACGCAGCCTTAGAAATATTTAAGGCATCTATGTGGAAAAACTGTGCAAGACATGCTCAAAGTGTGCGTGCTGAGGAGACAGGGAAACCTAACAAAGGTATTTAAGCTACCATTGGAACCTTTTCACTTAAATATTCCAGGAAGAGGTGACATTACTAGTTAGATATTTTGATTCTTCTTTAATATCAGGCAGTCTTCTTGATTGGAATGTACAGAGTCGAAGACTTTAAAAAACAAGGGAAAATAAGAGTACGAGTGCCAAGTCATACTAATAAGTTCCTAATACTGAGATAGTAACAAACTGGTTGACAACACTAATAAGAATTTCGAAACTACACATGCAAAAGGCAGTAGATGGCTTAACCCAAAATGGGGCCAAACAGAAGCTAAACACTAGGACCCAGAAAATACAAAGATAAAAGAGATTGTCTACCTTTGGAGGCCCCAACCATGTAGCATCTTCATGCTTGGGTCTTCATTTCAAGCATGGATAACACTTCCATGTAGCTGCAACCTTCAACAAAAAAAAACCAGTAAACATACAAACTCTTTCAATATTCCCAGGTTGCAGCTTATTTTCCCTAGCTTAAGTTGCAGCATCATCTTTTCCCTCTGCCATAAAAAATAGAATAGATCAGCTTAAAAAAATCGGCATTCCCATTAAAGTCAGTTTACATTTTTAGTTTGCACAAATATAGTAAGCTACGATACCAATGTGGCCCAAGAGTATGTAACAAAAGTTAAACCAAATAATTCATAACTACTGCAGCAATCTACTTAAATGTTAAGAATGAGCATTGTATGATACTAGATGAATAATATGCAAGGCTAATGCAGTGATACGTACCTACTATGCCTAATAAAACTAAATTAAAAGGCCTAGTCCATACCAGAAAGTGTGGTGTGAATTTAGCACATCTTTGATCTTCTATCTGAAATGCAGAACATGATATAAGATAAAAGAGGAACAAGAAAATGAATTAGTTGAGATAGATATACTTCATGTTCGTACTCTTAAATGAAAATATAATGATATCATTTTCTCTGTTTTCCTCATAAGCTAACCAATTGATTAACTTTCATACAGTTCAATAATCAAATAGAGCAAACTTTGTAATTACTTAAACAAATTGATAAAACTACTACCAATTCTAAACTCAAAAGCAACACAAGTCAGTTACTCATCAGAATATTTTACATTCAAGCTATCAAAAGCTTTTGTCAATAGATGAACTGCTGAGAGTAAAGGATAAGTGAAGAAACCCAGCTTTAGCCATGTCTACAAAATACGAAGCAGAAAATAGAATAGACTTTGTTTCAAATTACACCAACTTTCCTCCTACCAGTTGCTACTCATGGAGTCGCATATAGCTTCAAATAATCATGAATGCAATTTTCATAATCAATAAGAATATTTGGGACTTTATCATGCATCCAAATATAAACATTGAGAGAAAGAGAGAGGGCAGGACATACAGTACTCTAATTGAAGAGGGAATTTGGAGAAGAGAAGGCCCAGCTCCCCCTCTAATCCGCATAATTGTTTCGAGATTTCTCATCGCCATTGTTTTTGTAATTGAATGGTATCAACTCCTTCTTAAAATCTCAGCGGATCAATCATCTAGGATTGCCAGAAAACCAACCTGCAATTTAAACCAAAAGGCAGCGTGCAACCGGTTAATAGAAAACCCATCAAACCAAAACCTAATCTCCACTCCAAACCATTAAATTTAACCTAAACTGCAAACTTGACCAAACGAATTGGGATTTTGGGAACACTCGGAGAAATTCCCAAAAATTCAGAAGCTTTCTTTTATAAAATACAGGATGATGACGAAGGATAGGGTATGAGGTGATTTCGATTCGGATATGGCAAGGTGTCGGGGGTTTTACACAGACAGTGGCACTGTGGCAGCATGGCGACCTAGAGACTCTGTAATGCCAGAAGTGAACCCATTAGAGAATAGGATAATCAATAGAATAAAGAAAAGAAAAAAACACATCCAATTAGCTCAATAGAGAACATTTGAGTACCTGGACTTTGGATCTTCTAAAATGGGTAGCGAAAAATTGAAGATTGGGATTGCCTTCATCAGTGACCCAATCTCTGCAAGCCCTCTAATCATCCATGAGACATGTGAGCACCACAGACTGGTTATTCTCCAAGTACCTATCCACAAACTCACTGGAACTCATCTCTTTCCCATTTGCCATCTCTATTTCAACCTTACTGAACCCGATCGGGAAATTGGGGTTTGGATTGTGAGAGATCCTAGAGAAGGCGAGACTGAACCGTTATGGCTGGATATGATAAGACTATACCACCCATTTTGGTTTGTGGGTTGGATTCGATAAGACTTTACCAGATCTGTGACTTGAAAGACAATAAGGTCGGAGGCGATTAATGAGGGAGAGACAGGTCGGAGGAGGCTCCAGTCGGCTTAGGTCGGAGAATGAAGTCAGGGACTTGGAGCACGTCAGGTTGGAGAAGGAGGTCGGGGACTCGACGCAGGTCAGCTTGGAGAACGATGTCGACAAGGTGAATGAGCTGCTGAAGTCAAATTGTGAGATTCGTTATTAGCTAGGATTCGAAAGTTTTAGAGAAAGCGGAAAAAAATACAAGTGTGGGGGGAATGAAATAATTGGTCACCGCGGTTCTAAAAGTTTGAAACTTAGTCCCTCGGCGTTTTTAAAATTTTTTCGAACATAAACTTTTCTCATCGTTTCTCTTGGTGATTGATGTCCATAATAACAATAGAAATCGGTTTTTTTCACAAACTGATGTTAGCATGTTTTTTAACATCAGGTACAATCCTGACCGATTTAATAGTGGCGATGTCTAATGACATTATTCTAGTAGTGGATGTAGGTGATTATCACAAAGAAGACAAAGCGGCTAGAGCTTATGACTTCAGAATAACAAGAAGGCACAAAACCTCAAATTTTCAAGCCAACATCCATCAAACATTTTTCATTATTGTATTCCATTTATTGCTTTAGTGAACTTCAAGAAAAATCAAACTATACATACCGAGTTTGATTTGAAGTTATTGATTCCGGTGAGAAATGCGTGTAACAAAATAAATTTATTACAAACATTCTGCTATGTAATGTTATAAGATCAATCATACTAACTAGTTTAGTTATTCAAATAGCATATAACAGTAATTCCCGTAGCAAAGTGCGGGCACTCTTTCTAGTACCATCTATAGTTCACACAAGAATATCATGAAATTCATTTTGTATAAATAAAATTCATTTTACTTACCTATGGACCGTAGTTGATCAAGTCCATGTGATTTTAAAAACAAATAGTTAATCCATAAATAATTTTCACACAATTACGACAAAATAAATTAATTAAAAGTACTCGGTTCGTAATATGAACCACGTGAGTTTTACTCACCTCGATACTCCCGCTGCGTCTTCAATTTAACACAATTCGCCCCGAAATCGTCCGCCAAAGTAAAACCGTCAATCCCCTAATCAAACACGATAATTAACTTAACGTACAATTCAAAAGCGCACTTATGTAAAGATCCAACGGTCAGATCTTCACCCGTGACCACACAAGGTTATCGGGATAGTCCTACGATCATCATATCAAAACTACACGTCTATCGGACGGTCAAATCTTTATAGATCATAAATCGAACGATCGAAATCAATCAAAATCGTAAAATTCATAACTAATTCATACAATATCCAAATTCACATGCTATATATAAAATGATCGTGTCGATATGTACAATCTAAAAATAAGTAGAAACTGCTCTTGAGGTGACCGGAGGTCACCGGAAACCACCACCACAGTGGCGGTGGCGCCGCTATACCAAAATCAAAATTTGCCAAAACTCCCAACATCAAAGTTCTTCTTCTCAACTCCAATTTCAACTTTCATAATTAGTACAAAGTCAAATTTCAAGTCTAGGGGCCGAAATTTACCCAAAAAGAAAGAGGCCGAAATCGATCGTACATGTCATGGAGTTTTTTTCTCTTCATTTTTTTTGGTTTCCCTTCTTTTTTAATTTGAAGGAATGTATTGTGGACCACCTTGTATATCTATTTGGGAAAAAATCACAAATGGTGTATGAACTTTAGGCATTTTGACACTTTAGTGTACCAACTTTCATAACTATCAGAATTGTGTATCAAGTTTGCTCAAATTTTTCATTTTGGTGTACGCCGTTAAATTTTCCGTTATCTTTATAAATAAAAAAACTGACAAAGTTAAACGAAAGATAACGGAAATTTTTTTTTTGGCAAATATAACGGAAAATTTAACGACGTACGCCAAAATGAAAGATTAGAGCAAACTTGATACACCATTTTGATAATTATGAAAGTTTGTACACTAAAGTGTCAAAATGCCTAAAGTTCATACACCATATGTGAAAATATCCCTATATATTTTGATATCCAAAACCGTTTAAACTGTTTTGCCAAAAAAAAAAAATTAAGTATTTCAGTGCACATATCTCAATTTTGCAAAGATGAGACAGAGCGAAGTTATTTAGACGATGACTATATACGGTAATAGTTAACCATTGCAATATTATTTTTAAATACGATTTGCCTAAAAATCGATTTGTTCGGACACAATGCAATTTTATTGGGGATGAAACCCCACTCATCATCACGACGGATTGAAGAAGAATTGTTAATAAAGTTGAAGTACCACGTTGAGAACCTAATAAAGAAAAACAGTTTTTGTGCTAGAAAGACTCCCTATACATACACACACAAACACATAGGGTTTGCAATTAATTCCAGTTTGAAACGTAGTTTTTATTAATCATATATGTTACTGCACTCTACTTTTTTACTGAGAAGAACACAACCTGCACTTTGACTTCCGAATTGAATCTTTTTCCAACTGTAGAGAACAAACTGAAAAGATTTACTCCATTGTTTCAATTTGGGGGTTTAAGCATGCAGCCGCTGGCCAGCTGCCAACTTTGAATTTGTTTGTAGAAGACGTTATACCTGGTAGATGACCCAGGGACAGGGAGACATATAGAAGCCTAGCCTAGCTTGTAAAACACCACAAAACCAAATCAGCAAAAAAGGAATAGTCTCATTCATAAGAAAACCCAACACTTGCTCTCATGTATATATACAACATAGAACCTGATGCAAATTAACAAGGGAATTAAGATAGAGAACCAAAGCAAAGAAACAAAGAGAGATTGATGGCTATGAGGCAACGCGTTGGTGCTACTAATACACGTCCAAGACAATCCATTCGTCCCATTTATGAGGATTTCCAGCCCCAGTTTGAATTGAAGGAAGAACCTGAAGCTCACATCATATATGTTCAACTTCCTGGTCTGTTACTTTTTAATATAGTTCAAATTACCCCAATTAATTTGTAGCTTGTGTGTTAGAATTATCAATTGCTAATTTCTGTACGTATTGTTTATTATTTGCAGGTTTTTTGAAAGAGCAAGTAAGGATTACATTTGTGCACGCCCCTGGTGTGATCAGGGTCCATGGACAACGACCCCTTGGCAACAACAGATGGAGCCGTTTCAACCAAACCTTTCCTCTTCCACAGAATTGCCACGAAAGTAAAATCCATGGAAAGTTTAACAATGGCGTTCTTACCATTACATTGCCAAAGGAAGTCTTAAAAGTAGATCCTAAAGAAGCAGCAGCTGCAGCCAAGCCAATGCAAGAGACAAAGCCAAAAACTGCTGCTGCTACTGAGGCAAAGCCACAGAAAGTCTCGGAGGACGACAAGGTTCCTTCGAAAGAGAAGGACCAGATACGTGCTCCTCCATCTCAAAAACCTGCTGCTACTGCTGCCCGAGTAGCTGCTCCATCTCAAAAACCTGCTGTCGAGCCCAATTTACAAAAGGGTCAGGATGCCATTCACCAAACAGCTATTTCTACTGCTGCTAAAGAACCCCAAGTAGCTGCTCCAGAGCCAAAGGCACAAAGGGATGAGAAGAGGGTGATCGCGTTGAGTAGTGCTCCAAGTGAGCCCAAACCTCAAAAGGGTAGGGATGAAATTCCACCAAAAACTATGGGAGATGAAAAGGCGAAGACGGACTACAAAAAGGAGGTTCAGGATAGATACATAAGTGAGGAAAATGAGAAGCTGGGAAAACCAAAGAATGCTGAGAATGTTGTCGACACACCTCTGAGTAAGATGACTGGTGAGAGAAGCACAGAAGAAACTGTGATCGAAAGGTTTGCCCCAAATACTTTAGATCAGATAAAGAAGAAGAGCAAACGTTTTGGCAGTGGTGTTGGGGAAGAGATTTGCAATTCTGCAAAGCAAGGGATAAAAAATTTAGACAAGTGGGGGGTAAATAATGAAGAAAAGCAGCTGTTAATCAATGTGGGGGCAGCAGTTCTTGTTCTTGTGGCATTTGGTGCTTACACGACCTACAACTTATGGTGCTCCGGAAAACCCAAGAACTAAGCATAGTATATATCTCTTCTCAATCACGTATACTCTGTCATTACAAACTAAATGTACACAAAAGCATGCATTTGTATAGATACACCGAAGTTTACCTTAATTCAAAGATGTAATCTATAACTCCCACTGGAATGAAAGCACACTTGTCACTGATGATTACCTTTTAGGCAACGGATGAAGAGTTCATCAGGGATTTTTTTATATTTTTTATATTTTTAATTAATTTATTTTTTTAACATTCATCATGGATATCCTTAAGACCCGGAAATTAGTACTACGGTAAGCTCTGTTACATTTTTGTGAAACAAGGTTTTCAACGTTAGCCTCTGCTTTGTTTTATACTTTTAATGTTGTGGGTTTGAAAGAGGAGCTGGGAGATGTAATTAAGTTAACGTTGAAATCTAACGGAGAATAAACTGAAGGACAATTGAAATTGTACAGAGCTGGTTGACCCTCCGATTCAATTGAAATAGGACCCATTTAGTGATGGATCTTTTTTTTTTGTCATTTTAAGGATTGCTTATTAGACCCACTTTTCGATCACATATCTAAATCTCAATCCTTCAGTTTTTAGGCCTATATGAGTAGATCACATCTGGAAATATTTAGCTAAATTGATAATCATTAAGACATTCGTAACTGTGATTTACAATTATAAGCATGAACGGTTTAGGTTGGACAGATATGATTCGTTCATTAATTTAATCTAGTTCGATACCTTAACGATCATTAATTTGGCTGAAAATTTACAAAAATGATCTATACATTGACTAAAACCTGAACAGTCAGGATGTCAAAATGCGATCAAAAAGTGGGTCTAATAAACAATTCCTTAAAATGACCAAAAAAAATAAAAAATCCTTTAGTGGAAGGACCCTCTCTCTCTCTCTACACACACACACACACTAGACTTCAAACACAACCTATGAGTGTAGATAATTACGTAGGAAGTTATTTTACAAAATGTGGAGAAAATTGCTGCACATATTTTGTTTTTGATTTTTTTGTTAAATTTCTTTTATTTGTGATCTTTCTCAAATATTTTTGTTTAAATGTTGTTTAATATTTGAGGGATATTTTGGTAAAATTTTTCTGTTTTGGCTGACAAACTCTTTTCTCTTAATAATAATAATATATATATATATATATATATAAAATAAGATAGCAGTGAGGTGGTTTGTTGTTGCAGTTCCATATTGGTATAATTAGGGTCAACAACTCAAATTAAGGAGAAGCCTCTTTCAAAATTACATCAGAAACAAAAGTAGGAGATATAGCATCCCATTGTGAAGATAGAGAAGTAATAAAAGCAAAACTAGCTAATTTGTGAGCCACAACATTGGCTTGATGGTAAGCATGAGTAAAATAAGAACCTGTGATATCTTGAAGATGAAAGGTAATGTCATTATACACACGTGATGAGAAATTCCAAAGAGAATTTTGAGTCACCAATGAATGTGAACTGGAGGGGGAGCTGATCAGGAACGACCAAAAAGATTCTTTTGCGTGTTAACTTGGAGTTTGACTGTGGCCCTGACAAGCGGAAGGGGTTACCTACAGAAAACTCTCAAATGCTCAAGTTAGTAACTCTCTTAGTTGAGTGAAGTCAAATGAGTCAGAATGAGCTATTATACCTGGTCGTCGTGCCCCTATTTATAGGTGTGGGAGGACTTGGGTCATATGTCACGACTACTACCATCCTAATACCTGTAATTACTACCATCTTAATACCAATAAGTAAGAACTAAAAAATCAAAAATATCCCTGAAAATTCCACTATATTTTCGTTTTTCCAGAGTCTTGATATTTAATTGATATACAAGAAAATATCACGCGATACTTTCGAAATATCGCGATATTTAGGGAAATTTTTGTGAAATTCTCGAAATTCTGTCTAATGGCCCAACTGCCCAACCTAGGCCCAAACTCGAAAATTTCTAACTTACAAAGGGCAAGGTAAAGTTAAGGTGATTCGAACCTTGTTGCCTATGGTATGTCAGAACTCCTCAACCATCCCTGTTGCGATGTAATTTGGGTAATCTATGTACATTTTCACATATATACCTTCTTCATATATTTACCCTCTTTCCATCATTTCTCTCGAAAATTTATCGATATCGATACTTTCTCTACATTTCCGTCAAAATATCTATTTTTCTGACCTCGATAGTCGATATTTTGGTCCTTGCCTGTAATTACTATCAAGCTTTATGACAATCACCATTGTCGTACTTTATGGCCATAATGATTACAACACCTATTGCTGTAATCATTGTCGCGATTTATGGTCGTCATCATAGTTGAATTTACAATCGTACTTATCACCGTATTCATGGTTGAAATCATTCTCATATTCATGGTGGGGTTAATTGTCATGATTGCGGGTGCAAATTTACTGACCACCCCCACAAGTGCCCCCAAGTTTTGTCTTTGGACACTAGCCCTAAGAGGAAATTTCTAAAATCTGGTCTTGACCTAAACCCAACTAGGAGGTTCCCTCTCTTTTGATGTCATATGATCTCCTTGTCCTTGAGCGTTCATCTTAGTCGCGCGCTCGAGCATTTGCCTTTTCGATTCTACTAGTGTGTCTGATTCCATTTTGATCCTTTTTGGTGGTTCCCTAAACCATTGGATCCATTTTTGATTTTTAATGACATTCATCCCAGGTAATTGGCTTGTGATTTTCTGATTCATATCTTCCCTTTTTCTTAATTGATTCCTCTATATATTTTTTCCAACCCCTAGGCTGGGCATTTGAAAATGTTGGATGGCTATTTGAAGCTTAAAGAAGAGCTTAATGAGCTTATTCAGAAGAAGGTGAGTGTAAAACGATTTCACTTAAACAACATATATATCATGCATGATTTACAACCCATCTAGATTTGTTACACTCACTTTCCTCCCTGAAATCTTGCATTCATAGCAGTATATTGGATCAATCTTTTTTAAGGGTCAAGGTAGTTGTTTCGGGGCGTGTTGCTTTGCCTAAGTTTAGTTATAGAATAGTTACCTGCTACTTTCTCTGAAGCTGTGAACTTTGTGGACTTGCAAGGATAAACATAGATGAACGGGGACCATAAAATAAGCGGCTCTCTTGTTAGAAAATTCTTTTTATCTACCTGTATCAATGTATTTTCTTAGTTTGTCATTACAAAAATTTTATCAAAATTTGTGTACAATGGTCTACTTCTTTTAAGAACTTTATTTTCAAGTTTTCAACCGCCTTTTCTTTCAGATGGAGATAACTAGCACATAAGAAAGCCTACTTTTGGATGAATCATTATGTTTATGGGACTAATGAGCTATTAGACATTTTTGTTCAAGAGTTAAGTCCTTACCAAGTTTGGTGCTTTTGGCCTTTAGTACTAGATTCATACACGTTAATATATCAATATATCAATTTAATTAAGGAATATGCAACGCTGTCCTTGAAATAAATGGCTATTGTTGACTGGTTTCCATGTTCTGTATACTGAGTTCCACAGTTCCAGCATTATGCATCTTCCTAACATGCCCTGAATTTTGTAAAAAATGCTGCTTTGATCTAGTACGATAGAAAATTGAAACTTACCCGAAAGAAAATGAAGTGATTCTAGGTCTTCTGAGTGATAATCCATTTCTATATGATGTAGCTTCAAGATCCAAGTCTCGATATCCACAAGGAAGGAAAGTATCTCATGCTTGCTCTTCAAGAGCTAGTATCTGGAGATCAAAGGTGAGGAAGATTTGTGTTTGGCCTTGATAAGAGGAAGTCAAGTGTATCTAGTGATAACAGCACATTCACAAGAGATGGAACTGTTAAAGCACTTGTTGAACAAGACATTACATAGAAATTTCGATGTACGACATATATATTTAAGTCCATGTTTGTTAGAGTTTGTATATAAGACATTGCATAGAAATTTCAATGTAAGATACTTAACCTAATCTGTTTGATTGGTTTGAAATCAAATCATGACAATAGCAAGAAGTCATATATCTCGGCCTCTACCTCTACCTCTGGGTCTACCTCGACCCCTACCTCTGCCTCCCACAATATCCATTACTTAAGGAGCATAGCATACCTGGTTAATACATGTATAACACTTAAATCAAAGCATAAGTAAATACAAGTCCATATTAACCAAGCTACTAACACAAAGAGGTTAATTCACCTCCTATTACGTCCTAACGTTCTAGACAACTCCCAACACTCCCACATACCCAGTGACATTGTTAATACCGAAGAGCACCCGATGGGGATCCGCTGCAGACGGGCCATCACTCGGAAGGTATTAACTTATCACTAAATATGTACCTTACGCTCTGATACCAAACTGTCACGCCCCGAATTTCGAATAATAAATTCAAATCCGAAACATGAATACAACTAAACAAATAGCGTCCTGCATTTTTTTCTCAAAACCAACATCTCACAAACCATAATACAAACCTCGTAGCAACTATCTCTCGAGTCAATTATTACAATACTAACATAAATACAAAGATATGCTCAAAAGAGTCTAAAAAACACACCAAAATAGACCAAGTGTTGGTCTCAACCCTGCTGCCCTACGCAACTCCCTCACCACCCTGATTATCCGCTACACCATTTGAATAGTGTATCGGGATTGCAACAACACAAAACCCGGTAAGCTTTCTGAAAGCTCGTGTGAGTAAATAAGAATGAACAGTTGATTTAGTAGACTACAACTCATTTATCACAAGTAAACATCCAACAATCTTAACAACCACAAGAAACATCAATCCAACACACATGAAACAACATGGAACACATTTCCACAATCACCAAATCACAACTCTCGTCACTTTGGCACCTAATCAAAACTATCGCCACTTTAGCCTCACGTTAGAGCTCTAACTGCCTCGTTACCTCTGACACCTTGGCCCAGGGTCAAGTAACGGCACATCCAGGTTACTCAGTAACCTGCGAACTTTGGACCATTTCATGTCCTCAGAACAATATATCCCCGTTATTATGTAACGGTCGAACTTTGGACCTCCCTGTCCTCATAACACATACACTCCGGTTATCTTTAACCAAAGATCCTTGGACCAATCGATCCTCGGAATCCTACGTTTCTCTACCTTCTATTCAACTCACAAAATCAACATGCTTATCACCAACATTTATCAAATATTAACAACATAATAAAATCATATTATCAACATTTATCAACAACATATTATCACAAGTCCACACCTCAATGTCACACCATTCAATATATAATCACGTAAATATATATATAACGTAACCATCCACACAGGAATGATCACTAATACCAACTATAGTTCACACAATGTAAAATCAAGAAATTCATTTTTAATATACTTTAAAACACATTCTTAAAACCACTTTCTCACACATAACAATAAATTGGGCAATTAAGGAAATTCGGTTCGTAAATGAACCAAGTGAGATTTACTCACCTCTAAACTCCCGCTGCGTCTTCTTACAGCCCAAAATAGGATTCACAATTGTCCGTTAACAAATCCGTCAAACACCTAATCAAAACGATAATTAACTTAGCGTATAATTTCAAAAACACACTTATATGAAGATCCAACGGTCGGATCTTCATCAGTGACCACACAAGGTCATCGGGACAGTCCTACGATCAATATATCAAAACTAGAATTCTATCGGACGGTCCAAACTTCATAGATCACAAATAAAGCGATCGAAATCAATCGAAATCGTAAAATCCATAACTAATTCATACGATATCCAAAATTCACATGCTATATGTCAAAATGATCGTATCGACATGTAGAATCTAAAAATGAGCAGAAACTACTCATGGTACCCCCGGAGGTGGCCGGAAAGGGCCGCCGGAGTTTAGGGCAGAGCCGCATCCGACCACCGCCAATGGTGTCGGGGCTGAGCTTATCCTCTTCGTTTCATCATTTTGAGCAACTTTCATAACTAACACGAATTGAGAAAATGAGTCGAAGTGGCCGAAACTTACCAAAACAGTCCGGTTTGGCCGGAAAAACTACAGAAAATGGCGAGGCCTCCGACGAGCGTGAAAACCTCCACTTCAGGTGCTGTCCTTTTTTGTGCTTGTTTAGCAACTCAAGGCGAGTCTATGGAGCCAAGGAGCTCGGGTTTTGGTGGCCGGAGCTAGGAGAAATCACGGCTGGTTCGTTTTAGGGCTCGGATCGTGTTTGAGCTCCACCGCCGCGTAGCCGCCACGAGAGGGTGAACGGTGACCACCTGTCGACTCGCAGGAAGGAGAAGAGTCGATCTGGGCTTGGTTTCACCTCAAACGATGGCCGGAGCTGTGAGAAAATGGACGGAGAAGATTGCTCTGTTTTTCGGTTTCGGGGGAGAGGAGAGAGAGAGAGAAATAGGTCGGTTTCCAAAAATGGAAGTTGTCATATTTTTGGAAATTTCCGGAAATAGCAAGGTATTTATACCGAAAATGAAAACTTTTCCAAATGCGATAACTTCTTCATACGAACTCCGATTCTTGCGTTCCGCATATGTACGAACTCGTATCGACGAGCTCTACGACTTCCATGAAGGAAGTTTCCTCAAATTCCTTACGTATAAAAAGTCGATTTTTAGTAACCCCTAAATAACGTTAAATTTCGAAACTAAAATCATTCGAAACCAAATTTCTCAATTAACGACAATCGAATCACACTCACAACTCATAATTCATATAATTTGAGAAACATTGAATTACGAAATATTTAACTGAAATTTCGGGTCTTCACAGTCTACCCTCCTTAAAGGAATTTCGTCCTGAAATTCAAGCAAGCTCATCAACAAACAGTAGTGGGTACTTAGCCCTTATGTCAGACTGTAGCTCCCATGACGCATCACCCTCATCATGATGACTCAACAACACCTTAACCAACTCAACTTCCTTCCTCCGAAGCCTCTTCATCGACCTATCCAAGATACGAACAGGTTCAACAACGAAGGTTACATCCGGACTCACCTCGATCGTACCGTGATCAATCACATGAGACTCATCTCGAATGTACCTCCTAAGCATGGACACATGGAAAACATTATGTACACCGGCCATGCTAATATGTAAAGCAAGCTGATATGTCAATTCTCTGACCTTTTACAAAATCTCAAAGGGTCCAACGTATCTAGGTGCCAATTTCCCCTTCCTGCCAAATCTCACCACACCTTTCATAGGTGAGACTTTCAAGTATACGTAATCACCGACCTCAAAGTCCAACGGTCTCCTTCTAAGGTCGGCATAACTCTTCTGTCTACTCTGTGCAGTACGGATCCTGTCTCGGATGGTAGTAACCTTCTCTGTAGTCTCCCGAACAAGCGCAGGACCCAAGAGCTGTTTCTCTCCAACATCCGCCCAACAGATAGGAGTCCTAC
The DNA here is from genome assembly GCA_025331145.1 of Rosa persica. Lineage (NCBI taxonomy): Eukaryota > Viridiplantae > Streptophyta > Magnoliopsida > Rosales > Rosaceae > Rosa > Rosa persica. The sequence goes on along the minus strand of WFKR01000001.1, from coordinate 13,369,758 downwards.
ATGGCCTACCATAAAGTGCCTCATATGGGGCCATGTCGATACTAGAGTGATAGCTGTTATTGTAGGCAAACTCTACCAATGGCAGATGATCCGCCCAACTTCCCTTGAAGTCCAAAACACATGCTCTAAGCATATCCTCCATCACCTGGTTCACCCTCTCTGTCTGCCCATCAGTCTGTGGATGAAATGCAGTGCTCATATCCAAAGATGTGCCGAAAGCCTTATGAAATCAACGCCAAAATTCTGAAGTGAAACGAGCATCCCAATCAGAGACGATCGATACAGGCACACCATAAAGCCTCACAATCTCATTAAGATACAACTTACACAAAGTATCACCTGAGTAAGTCTTTGCCACAGGAAGAAAGTGTGCTGACTTTGTCAATCGATCAACAATCACCCAAAAAGAATCAAAACTTTGTCTAGACCTAGGCAATCCAGTCATAAAGTCCATGGAGATCTCTTCCCATTTCCATACTGGAATCGGCAAAGGTTTCAACATTCCCGCAGGCCTCTAATGCTCTGCCTTCACTTGCTGACATGTAAGGCACCTGTATACATACTCAGCCACATCCCTCTTCATCCCTATCCACCAAAACTGTCTTCGTAGGTCCATATACATCTTGGTACTCCCTGGGTGTACCGTATATCGAGATCGATGTGCTTCCCGCAGTACCTCCTCCTTGAGGTTATCACCACCCAAGACATACAATTTCAATCGAAATCTCAATCCACCATCAGTTCCAACTGTCCACTCTGATGGACCTTCCTCGTTGGCATCAAGGATAATCTCCGAAATCACCATTTGAGCGAACTCATCATGTGTCTGACTCTGAATGATCCTGGAAATCAAGGTCGGCTGTAAAGTGATACTACCGAGAAAGATTCCATGTCCTTCTCCTGTGGGTATAAGGTCAAACTCAGATACAGTCTCTAACATACGCCACTCCTGAACCATAAGTGATGCTATGATCCCTCAGGGTTTCCTGCTCAAAGCATCCGCCACTACATTGGCCTTTCCGGGATGATACTCCAAGGTGAAATCATAGTCTTTGATGAGCTCCATCTATCTTCTCTGCCTCATGTTCAACTCCTTCTGGGAGAATAGATACTTCAAACTCTTATGATCAGAAAAGAGTTCGAACTTCTCACCATAAAGATAATGCCTCCAAATCTTCAAGGCAAACACCACTGCAGCCAGCTCTAGATCATGAGTGGGGTAGTTCCGCTCATGCACCTTCAACTATCTAGAACCATATGCTACTACACCCCCATTCTGCATCAACACACAACCCAAACCCTGATGAGATGCATCACTGTAGATAACTAACCCACCGTCACTAGATGGGACAGTCAACACTGGAGCTGTAGTCAATCTAGTCTTCAGCTCACTAAAGGCCTTCTCACATTCATCTGTCCACACAAACTGAGTATCCTTCCTTGTTAACTTAGTCAAAGCCGAAGCTATACTAGAAAACCCTTCAATGAATCGCCTGTAGTATCCTGCCAAACCAAGGAAACTATGGATCTCTGTAACTGTAGTGGGGCGACTCCAACCCATCACTGCTTCAACCTTCGAAGGATCCACAGAAACTCCATCCTTCGAAACTACATGATCAAGGAACTTTATCTCCTTTTGCCAAAACTCGCACTTCTCAAACTTTGCATATAACTTTTCTCTTCTCAAAATTTGCAGCACAATCCTCAATTGCTTCACATGCTCGTCAGATGACTTTGAATATAACAAGATGTCATCAACGAACACCACCACGCACTTATCTAAGTAAAGACTGAATGTGCGGTTCATCAAGTCCATGAATGCTGCAGGTGCATTAGTTAGACCAAAAGGCATGACAAGAAATTCATAATGCCCATACCTGGTCCTAAATGCCGTCTTAGAAATATCTTCATCCTTCACCCTCAACTGGTGATATCCGGATCTCAAATCAATTTTGAAGAACACCGTAGCCTCCCTAAGCTGATCGAACAAGTCATCAATCCTAGGCAAGGGGTACCTATTCTTGATGGTCACCTTGTTCAGCTGTCGATAATCCACACATAACCGAAGTGAATTATCCTTCTTCTTCACGAATAATACTGGTGCACCCCATGGAGATACACTAGCCTGTATGAACCCTTGTGCAAGTAATCCTTCAATCTGAACCTTCAACTCTTAAAGTTCAGCTGGAGCCATCTGATAAGGTGCTCTTGACACCGGTGCAGTACCTGGTATCATATCAATGGAGAAATCCATTACCCTTTTCGGAGGAAATCCTGGTATCTCCTAGAACATATCAGCATACTCTGCCACTACTAGAATCCCTGCAATTTCTGAAGTGCTATTCACTGATTCTATGTGTGCCAAGATCCCTGCCATCATGGCAACGTCAGATCTCAAGCATCGATAATGAAACACTGGTTGCCCAGGGGCATTAAAAGACACAATCATTCTAAAACAATCAATCACTGCATAGTTCGGACTCAACCAATCTAAACCTAAAATCACATCATACGTGTGATTCGGAATCACAATCAAGGATGCAGTGAACTCTCTACCACAAATTGCAATAGGACAATCATCACAAAACATGCTAAGCTAAAGAGATACGCAAAGAGGCGATGTAGCACACAAAGGTCTAGTAAGCGGTATAGTAGTCAAACCCAAAACATCTACCACAGAACTAGATATAAACGAGTGGGAAGCACCCGTATCAAACAGTACTCTAGCAAGATAGTTATAAACGGATAAGGTACCTTCCACCCCGGTGCCTCTCTGGCCGATGGCAAATACTCTGGCTAGTGCTGGAGGTAAGGTGCTCTGCTAGTTACCCTGTCCTACAATCTGAGGTTGAGTACAGTCCCTGCCAATAAGTCCAGTCTGTCCGCATCGAAAACATGCTCTAGGCCTGAGTTTAGGGCAAGTCCTAGCAAGATGACCCAACTCATTACAGCTATAACACCTCATAGGGGCTCCTGGTGCTACTTGCCTGATAGGTGGTGCCTGAATAGGGATAGGTGCTGCTGCTATCCTGGCTGAAGCCTGATGATGAAAATAAGGCCGCTGTCTCTTCCATAGCCCACCTCTATAATCTCTGGACCCACTACTCCCTGCAACTGCCTTCCCTTTTCCCTGAGAATCTCTCTCAACTGTCTGCTTCTCCTTATGGATCAGATTCTGCTGCTCAATGATCAGGGCTTTAGCTAAAATCTGCTCCTTTATCTTCAGTTCCATAATGGCCACATCTCGCTCAATAGAGCCATTCAACCCCCGCTGAAACTTCTTAGCCAAGTCTTCAGCATCTAATGGTCTCACAAACCGATATAGCCTGGGGAACTCTGCCTCATATTCTCTCACATTCATCTTCCCTTGAGTAAGCGAGAGAAATTGCCTCTCCAGCTGTTCCTTCACCGATGCTGGGAAGTATTTCTCTCTAAAGATCCTCACAAATCCATCCCAAGTCATGGTAGAAACATCGATAGTCCTCTGAGTGCAATTCCACCACACCCTAGCCTCATCTTTGAGCATGAAAGTGGCTAGCTTCCTCTTCTCGATCTCATCACAGACCATTGATCAGCCACCATATAGTCTGTGCCTCCCGCAAATTTAGTTGCTCCCAACCGATTAATGTCCCTCGCCAACACTAACAGACGAGCGGGATCATTCACCACAACCTCAGATGGAACAGCCTGCTCCACAAACGGTGCCTACACCTCTTCCTCATGTACTCCCACATGTGGAATCTCACCCCTACCTCGGCCTCTACCTCTACCTCTGGGTCTACCTCGACCCTTACCTCTGCCTCCCACAATATCCATTACCTAAGGAGCATAGCATACCTGGTTATTACATGTATAACACTTAAATCAAAGCATAAGTAAATACAAGTCCATATTAACCAAGCTACTAACACAAAGAGGTTAATTCAACTCCTATTACGTCCTAACGTTCTAGACAACTCCCAACACTCCCACATACCCAGTGACATTGTTAATACCGAAGAGCACCCGATGGGGATCCGCTGCAGACGGGCCATCACTCGGAAGGTATTAACTTATCACTAAATATGTACCTTACGCTCTGATACCAAACTGTCACGCCTCTAATTTCGAATAATAAATTCAAATCCGAAACATGAATACAACTAAACAAATAGCGTCCTGCATTTTTTTCTCAAAACCAACATCTCACAAACCATAATACAAATCTCGTAGCAATTATCTCTCGAGTCAATTGTTACAATACTAACATAAATACAAAGTTATGCTCAAAAGAGTCTACAAAACACACCAAAATAGACCAAGTGTTGGTCTCAACCCTACTGCCCTGCGCAGCTCGCTCACCACCCTGATTATCCGCTACACCATTTGAATAGTGTACCGGGATTGCAACAACACAAAACCCGGTAAGCTATCTGAAAGCTCGTGTGAGTAAATAAGAATGAACGGTTGATTTATTAGACCACAACTCATTTATCTCAAGTAAACATCCAACAATCTCAACAACCACAAGAAACAACAATCCAACACACATGAAACAACATGGAACACATTTCCACAATCACCAAATCACAACTCTCGCCACTTTGGCACCTAATCACAACTATCGCCACTTTGGCCTCACGTTAGAGCTCTAACTGCCTCGTTACCTCTGACACCTTGGCCCAGGGTCAAGTAACGGCACCTCCAGGTTACTCAGTAACCCGCGAACTTAGGACCATTTCATGTCCTCAGAACAATATATCCCCGTTATTATCTAACGGTCGAACATTGGACCTCCCTGTCCTCATAACACATACACTCCGGTTATCGTTAACCAAAGATCCTTGGACCAATCGATCCTCGGAATCCTACGTTTCTCTACCTTCTATTCAACTCACAAAATCAACATGCTTATCACCAACATTCATCAAATATTAACAACATAATAAAATCATATTATCAACATTTATCAACAACATATTATCACAATTCCACACCTCAATGTCACACCATTCAATATATAATCACGTAAATATATATATACGTAACCATCCACACAGGAATGATCACTAATACCAACTATAGTTCACACAATGTAAAATCAAGAAATTCATTTTTAATATACTTTAAACACATTCTTAAAATCACTTTCTCACACATAACAATAAATTGGGCAATTAAGGAAATTCGGTTCGTAAATGAACCAAGTGAGATTTACTCACCTCTAAACTCCCGCTGCGTCTTCTTACAGCCCAAAATAGGATTCACAATTGTCCGCTAACAAATCCGTCAAACACCTAATCAAAACGATAATTAACTTAGCGTATAATTTCAAAAACACACTTATATGAAGATCTAACGGTCGGATCTTCACTTGTGACCACACAAGGTCATCGGGACAGTCCAACGATCATTATATCAAAACTAGAATTCTATCGGACGGTCCAAACTTCATAGATCACAAATCGAAAGATCGAAATTGTAAAATCCATAACTAATTCATACGATATCCAAAATTCACATGCTATATATCAAAATGATCGTATCGACATGTAGAATCTAAAAATGAGCAGAAACTACTCATGGTACCCACGGAGGTGGCCGGAAAGGGCCGCCGGAGTTTAGGGCAGAGCCGCCATCGACCACCGCCAATGGTGTCGGGGCCGAGCTTATCCTCTTCATTTCATCATTTTGAGCAACTTTCATAACAAACACGAAGTGATAAAATGAGTGGAAGTGGCCGAAACTTACCAAAACAGTCCGGTTTGGCCTGAAAAAATGCAGAAAACGGCGAGCTCTCCGACGAGCGTGAAAACCTCCACTTCAGGTGCTGTCCTTTTTTGTGCTTGTTCAGCAACTCAAGGCAAGTCTATGGAGCCAAGGAGCTCGGGTTTTGGTGGCTGGAGCTACGAGAATTCATGGCTGGTTCATTTTAGGGCTCGGATCGTGTTTGAGCTCCACCGCCGTGTAGCCGCCACGAGAGGGTGAACGGTGACCACCAATCGACTCGCAAGAAGGAGAAGAGTTGATCTGGGCTTGGTTTCACCTCAAACGATGGTCGGGGCTGTGAGAAAATGGCCTGAGAAGATTGCTCTGTTTTTCGGTTTCGGGGGAGAGGAGAGAGAGAAATAGGTCGGTTTCCAAAAATGGAAGTTGTGATATTTTTGGAAATTTCCGGAAATAGCACGGTATTTATACCCAAATTTGGAACTTTTTCAAATGCGATAACTTCTTCATACGAACTCCGATTCTTGCGTTCCGCATATCGACGAGCTCTACGACTTCCATGAAGGAAGTTTCCTCAAATTCCTTATGTATAAAAAGTCGATTTTTAGTAACCCCTAAATAATGTTAAATTTCGGAACTAAAATCATTCGAAACCAAATTTTTCATTTAACGACATTCGAATCACACTCACAACTCATAATTCATATAATTTGAGAAATATTGAATTACGAAATATTTAACTGAAAGTTCGGGTCTTCGCATTCATGTAGTTTCAGAGTATGCTGACGTGTTTCAGGAGATCCCTAGGTTACTTCTCCATTGACATGATACCAGGTACTTCACCTGTATCGAAAGCACCCTATCGAATCGCTCCAGCTAAACTTCAGGAGTTGAAGGTTCAGATTGAGGGCTTACTTGCACAGGGTTTCATTCAGGCTAGTGTGTCTCCTTGGGGCGCACCAGTATTGTTTGTGAAGAAGAAGGATAATTCACTTCAGTTATGTGTGGATTATCGACAGCTGAACAAGGTGACCATCAAGAATAGGTACCCTTTACCTAGAATTGATGACTTGTTCGATCAACTCAGGGAGGCTACTGTGTTCTCAAAGATTGATTTGAGGTCTGGATATCACCAGTTAAGGGTGAAGGAGGAAGATATTCCAAAGACGGTGTTCAGGACCAGGTATGGACAATTTGAGTTTCTTGTCATGCCTTTTGGTCTCACGAATGCACCTGCAGCATTTATGGACTTGATGAACCGTACATTCAGTCCTTACTTGGATCAGTTTGTGGTAGTGTTTGTTGACGACATCTTGATTTATTCAAGGTCGTCATGTGAGCATGAGAAGCATCTGCGGATCGTACTACAGACGTTGAGAGAGCAGAAACTATTTGCCAAGTTTGAGAAGTGCGATTTCTGGTAGAGTGAAGTCAAGTTCCTTGGTCATGTGGTCTCGAAGGATGGAGTTTCTGTGGATCCTTCGAAGGTTGAAGCAGTGACGAGTTGGAGTCGCCCTACTACGGTTACAGAAATTCGTAGCTTCCTTGGATTGGCAGGGTATTAAAGGCGTTTCATTGAAGGGTTTTCTGGTATTGCTTCAGCTTTGACCAAATTAACCAGGAAAGGCACTCAGTTCGTATGGTCGGATGAGTGTGAGAAGGGTTTCAATGAGCTAAAGACTAGATTGACTACAGCTCCGGTGTTGACTATTCCTACTAATGGCGGTGGATTAGTCATTTACAGCGATGCATCTCATCAAGGTTTGGGGTGTGTGTTGATGCAGAATGGTAGCATTGTTGCTTATGGTTCTAGACAGTTGAAGGTACATAAGCGGAATTACCCCACTCATGATCTAGAGCTAGCAGCAGTGGTGTTTGCCTTGAAGATTTGGAGGCACTATCTTTATGGTGGGAAATTTGAACTCTTTTCTGACCATAGGAGTTTGAAGTATTTATTCTCCCAGAAGGTATTGAACATGAGGCAGAGAAGATGGATGGAGCTCATTAAGGACTACGATTTCACCTTGGAGTATCATCCCGGAAAGGAGAATGTAGTGGCGGATGCTTTGAGTAGGAAACCTCGGGTAATCATGGCATCGATTATGGTACCAGAGTGGTGCATGTTAGAAGCTGCATCAGAGTTTGACCTTATGCTCGCAGGAGCAGGACAGGGAATCTTTCTCGGTAGTATCACCTTACAGCCCACCTTGATCTCCAGGATCATTCAGGGTCAGACACTTGATGAGTTTGCTCAGGCGAGGATTGCTGACCCGGATGTGGAGGGTCCTTCCGAGTGGATGATTGGGGCAGATGGAGGGTTGAGATTTTGAGGGAGATTGTATGTACCGAGTGTTGATAACCTCAGAGAGGAGATCACGCGGCAAGCACATAGGTCTCGATATAATATACATCCAGGAGGTATTAAAATGTATATGGATCTACAAAGGCAGTTTTGGTGGTATGGTATGAAGAAGGATGTGGCAAAACATGTGTCGAAGTGTCTTACCTGTCAACAGGTGAAGGCAGAGCATCAGAGACCAGCAGGAATGCTGAACCCCTTACCGATTCCTGTTTGGAAATGGGAAGATATCTCTATGGACTTTGTGATTGGATTGCCTAGGTCCAGGCAAAGTTATGACTCGATTTGGGTGATTATTGACCGGCTGACTAAATCAGCACACTTTCCTCCGGTGGCAAAAATGTACTCAGGGGATGCGTTGTGTAAGTTGTACGTGAACGAGATAGTGAGGCTTCATGGAGTACCTGTGACGATCGTCTCTGATATGCTCGTTTCACTTCAGAATTCTGGTGTAGGTTCCATAAAGCATTTGGTACATCTCTTGCTATGAGCACTGCATTTCACCCACAGACAGATGGGCCAACTGAGAGAGTGAACCAGGTGATGGAGGATATGCTTAGAGCTTGTGTTCTGGATTTTAAGGGAAGTTGGGCGGATCATCTGCCATTGATAGAGTTTGCCTACAACAACAGCTATCACTCCAGTATCAGTATGGCTCCATATGAGGCTCTTTATGGAAGGCCATGTAGGACTCCTATCTATTGGGTGGAAGCAGGGGATAAAGGGCTCATGGGTCCTAAGATTGTAAAGGAGACTACAAAGAAGGTCACTACTATTCGGGACAAAATCCGAACTGCTCAGAGTAGACAGAAGAGTTATGCAGACTTGAAGAGGAGACCTTTGGAGTTTGAGACAGACGATCACGTGTTCTTGAAGGTCTCACCTATGAAAGGTGTGGTGATATTTGGCAAGAAGGTGAAACTCGCACCGAGGTATGTTGGACCCTTTGAGATTCTGGAAAGGGTTGGTAACTTAGCATATCGTCTTGCTTTACCTGTTAGCATGTCGGGGGTGCACGATGTCTTCCATGTCTCTATGCTCAGGAAGTATGTCCGAAACGAGTCGCACGTGATTGATCACGGTGCGATCGAAGTGAACACAGATGTGACATTTGTAGTTGAACCTGTTCGTATCTTGGATAGGTCTACAAAGAAGCTTCGTAGGAAAGAGGTTGATCTTGTGAAGGTGTTGTAGAGTCATCATGACGAGGGTGATGCGTCATGGGAGTTAGAATCTGACGTGAGAGTGAGGTATCCACAGCTCTTTGGGGAATTGAATACTTGAATTTCGGGACGAAATTCCTTTAAGGGGGGGGCAGATTGTAATACCCGCAATTTTCATTTTAAATTCTAGTAATTGTGTTGAAATGATTATTGTGCGATTTCACGAATTTTGTTCGATAATATTTCACTTTTTGAATTATCGAAGGTTCGAAACGATTATTTTAACAAAAAGCTCGAAATGCTCGGTTTGAGAAATCGACTTTTTCTACGTGCAAAATTTGGGGAAACTTCCTTCGTGAAAGTTGTAGAGCTCATCGATACGAGTTCGTGTGTATGCGAAACACGTTGTCCGGATTTTTTTTGAATTAGTTATAGAATTTAGAAATTATTTCTATTTTGGTATAAATAGGAAAAAACCTAGCTATTTTCAGAAGCTTTCCATTTTGGTCCGACCTCCTTCCATTTTCGGAAGGCACTGTTCATCGTATCCTTCCTCCGTTCCTCGACCGAAAACGACCGAGAGAGAGAGCAAAGTTCACCATAATTGTTCTCCCTCCATAGACCACCTCTCGACCTCAATTTCATGGACTTGAATCACTACGGTTCATAGGTAAGTAAAATGAATTTTAATTATACAAATGAATTTCACGATTTTCTTGTGTGAACTATAGATGGTATCAGTGGTCATTCCTGAATAGATGATTACGTATATATATATATTTACGTGGGAAATATATATTGATGAGTGGATTGTTGAGTGATGACATGATTGAGTTGAATTGAATAATTGATTTTATTTCAATTGTGTAATTTCATAATAATATTGTGTATCTTGGTTGGGTTGATTTCAGTATGTGATATTACATGTTGTGCTCATTTATGGGTTTAGGGTCAACGTAGTGACCGGTGTGGGGTAATCAGACGCTCTAATCCTGGGTGGATGATGGGATATGATTGGTTGAGTATGTGAAATTATCGGACGTTCTAAATATGTATATAAGTATACATATTGATGAAATACGATAATGATAAATATGTCGGATGCCATAACCTAGGCCAGGTGACGAGCTACGATTCAGTTAGAGCTCTAGTCTGTCATGTACCATATTTTTATAAATACGATGTTGAGGTTTTGTGAAGAAAGATGTGAGTTGGGATTTGTCTTGTTTTATTGAATTGGCATTTGATTGAGACTGTTAGTACTTCGTGGTTATGGAAATGGTTGAGTGTGGATTGAGCAGAATTGATTATGGTTAAATTAAACAACAGTCTTTTCTTTTACTCATACGAGCTTTCATAAGCTTACCGGATTTTGTGTTGTTACAATCCCGGTACACTATTCAAATGGTGTAGCGGATATTCTTGCAGGTCAGGATAACTATGGAGGTGACCGAGCTGCTTAGGTGTTACAGCAGTTATTGTTATTTCATTTAGTTGTGAGGTGTGCATGCTCATTTAGAGCTTTACAGTTCATTTTGTATTTTGAGTTGTAATAATTAACCGAGACTAAATTCGGTTTTTATTTTACTTCGTGTGGTGATGTTGTTAAGAAAAGAAATTTTCAGGATGATTATTTTGAGTTGTGGTAATTTTCATGTTTCGGATTTTGAATTTTTATTCTAAAATTCGGGCCGTGACAAAAAATCTCAACCGAAAATCCAATCAATAAACCAAAATATAATCTGAAACAAAACATTGAAAAACCAAATCAATAAACCAGTCTCAATCGTCTTCCAAAACCAAAACATATGCTCAGTAAATAAAACTATAATTAAACAAATCATTAGCTCGGAAAAATAAAAGCATGCATTATTTTAAATCAAAAGTCCACTCACAGTATGACTTAGGCAGTCATGCATAAGTATTTCCTCGTTAAGCAATGGCTCAATACGTCGTCCCGTGCACAACAATACATCTTAAATAACCAAGTGGAATGTCCAAAATCAATTCATAATAAATAAACAAAAACTCGATATCTTCGATCCTCCTTAACCTAAAAATTCCAAAACTCCTTGAAATCAAACCAAACTTCAACAACATCATCTTTTGATCAATTCTAGCTCTTTAGAATGGACACGAAGGTTAATTTCATAAATCAACACTCGAAACTCTAAACTTCAGAATTCTCTTATCGATATCAAACCTTTACAAATTTGACCAAAATCACATCCACAAGTTCCATATGTTAAGCTCTATGTATTGGGCAAAATTAGAATGCCAGAAGAGGCGGCACGTGAGGTGGCCCCTCTCATTCAATCAACTCCAGAAATATCCAACTAGAAAGCATTCGTAGCCTAATGAGGTATTTTTTTGAAATTGTGCTGCTGTATTGATAGTATGTCCCAAGTGAGCAATATTGTCTTCCAAGAAATTGGTCTCCCTCCATATAATTATTTAATTATTGGTTATCAGTGAGGAAGGTTTACTCCAACTTTAAAGGGAGATTTATTATTGGGAAAATGTCCATTTACCCTAATTTGAGCAATATTATCCGCACTTACCCCAACAAATTATAAATTTGCACCTTTACCCGTAAGATTACACATTTTTTCCCTTAATACCCAATTAAGTTTTTTTTTGGACAGTTTTGTTCTCTCCCTTTGTCACATAGAAAGAGAGAGAGAGAGAGAGAGAGAGAGAAGTCATCAGAGACTTCAACAGTGGTCATCGAAATTCGCTGGAATTTGCCAAACACCGGTCACCATTCGCAAGACTTCGGTCATCGTTCACCGAAAGTCCTCAAAGAGCTCATCAAATATCTCATAGGTCACTGAAAAGGTCGCCGGAGGCTTTTATTAGCCTCAATATATGTTATTTCTCCCCAACAAAAAACAATAAACTTTTATCGTCTCCCAATAAAAAAAATTTTGAGAAGGGAGACTAATTTTCCTAAAATTAGACAAATAAAACCTTTTATTGGGGAGAATTCAAATTTACTGGGTTATTGGGGGGCAATTAAAGTTTATTAGGGGGAAGTGGGACTGATCTCCCTAAAGTTAGACAAATAAAACTTTGATTAAGGAAGAAGATAAGGAGATTATATAAATTTAAAATCTTTTATTAGGAGCAATAAAAGTTTATTAGGTTTTATTAGGTAGCAATAAAAGTTTATTGAGTTTTATTGAGGGAACAATAAAAGAATTTTTTTTTTTGACACAAATGATTTCTAAATATTTTTTGAAAAGAGCCGGTGGGCGAAAATATATTCATCAAAAGCCAGAATAGGCCGTTACATATCATTCTGCTGCCATTTAGACAGATAAGAAGATAATGGTAGTACCCACAGTGGTACATAAAAATAAACCTATTCACTATACAATCAAATACCTAGACATAGTGGGATCCCCCTTTGGTACTACACTGGAGGCGCTAGAAAGATCCGGCCCTCCTAACCTAAATCTTAACCAATAAATCTAGTCCTCTAGAGACCTCAATTGGTGTACAACTGGAGACACTAAGAATTAAGTCGACAAGACCAAGACCAAATGTTAAAACTAGATGCACAAAGGTGCCTAGACTGTCCCTGAAAACGGAACCTTATTGTAATTTAGACAAAAAAAAAACTAAAAAACATAGTGTTGGGCCAAGGGCAAAAGCCCTAGCCCAAATTCGAAGCCCAGCAGCTCAAAGAGAAAGCCTAAAACTCCAGGTCCAGCAGGGTTGTTGGTGCAAGCCCAAACCTATCTCCATCACATGTACTGGCCGTGTAGCACCTCCGCTGCCTCCATCACCACCAACCACATCCTCGCCGGCCGGAACCTAGTGTCCAACACCTGCATACATCGCTGCACAACTCTACAGCCACCAATTCGATGCCGGATCATCCAGAAAACCTCGCCGCTGGATAGCCCCAGGGAACCTTACCGCCGCTTAGTCCATCTGACCCACGCCGCCACCGCTAGATCTGTAGAACCAACGCCGCTGCTCAAACCATCCTTGCACAACCTAACAACCATGCATAGAGCCTACATCTGTTGCTCACCAGCTAGTCAACCCTCTGCCCTTTAAGCTGAAACTACTCTCTAGAACAAACCGAGCAAAATAGCTGTCAGTACCTGTCCAGCAGCGACTCATCAATAGTAAGGGAAGCCCATACCGATCCTGAGCACTGCTAGACGAGCAGATTTTCAAAACCCTAGACCAGAGACGGGGTTTTTGGAGGTCTAGAGGAGAGGGATTGCTCTTCAATATCTTATCAGAACTCTATGAATGATTTCTAAATATTGATTTGAAGATAGATTGATTTAGATCTTGAAACTACAACATGAAATTTAGGTAATAAAACCAAGAATCATTTCAATAAATATGAAATCTAAGTTATTGATTAATTACCCTCAATAAAAGTTTTATTAGAGGGTAATAAAAATTTATCAGGAGTTAATAAAAGATTTTTTTTTTTTTTACACAAATGATTTTTAAATATTAATTTGAAAGACAAATTTCTACATATTAATTTGAAAGACAGAATAGTTTAGATCTCGAAACTACAATACAAAATGTGTTAAAGAAAAACACGTTATGTGCCTTCGTCAAAGTAACTGACGAATAGGGAATTAGCGGTTACAGCTCAATCATCCATTATTGTCGTTATTGTAATTCCTATTACCATTGTAATCCTCACTCTATATAAAGGGACTATCTAATGAAATAATTTCCCAATTTTACTTTTACACGTTATCAGCACGCTTAGAGCTAATAGCCAAGAAAAAAAGAGAAAAAAAAACCCTAGATTTTTTTTTCTTTTTCCCGTCGACAATAGAAAAAAAAAAAAAACAAAAAAAAAACTCAGATCTATCAAGCCAAGCCACACGGCCTAACTCAGAGCATAAAACCTACCAGCTCTCTACCAGCTCTCTACCAGCTCCTCGGCTCATTAGCTCAAGCCGAGCCGCCGTTCTGACCCAGCCCACTTGTTGCAACAGTCTTGTTTCCTAGGCACCACACCATCATCTGAGTGACGCAGCTTCTCAGTCCCAGCGTATGTCCGACACTCGCCTTACATCCCCCGCACATCTATCTTGCACACACCAAGCAACTCGCGCATTAGTCAGCCAACGACAGCCTTTGTCCATTTCTGTCCTCCTGCCCACCTTTGTCACGCAGTTTTCTCAACCCACCAAATTAGCAGGCCCAGCAGAAGCCCAAAAAAACACCGCTACACACGCCTGCATCAACACGCTCGTGCGCTAGGATCGTTTTGTTTTCTCGAAACCAAGTATGTTCTCTTTTATTTATTCAATTTCATACTCCGGTAAATTTAATTATTTACAATTAGAAATTTTGAGCATGTATGGTTAGATAATATTGATCCTTTTAGAATGCTTTGTTATTTTATCTATGTTTTATTATTCATAGAAATTTGAGCATGCTATATTATTGCTGTTATTATGTGTAGCATATATTCTGTTATATATTACTTGCGAAATTTTGAGCATGTCCTGTAATTTATATTACTACCTTCTATAATTGTTTTTAATGTGGAATTCTAAAACATGTTTTTTTAATAATTGTTTTATTTAGCAAGTTATATTTAAATTGAGTTTTTCCCTGATAATGAAAAATTCATGCGCATTATAAATACATAATTACCGTGATAAAGTATTTTTCACATAGCATCGAAAAAATGCGACCATTACAAATCTTGGTCTTGAAATCTAATTCATATTCTTGGAAAATAATTCAAGTGGATGTGTTTATGACTGCGTAATTTATATATCTTCTCTCTTGTTTATGTAGATGGCGGATCCAACTCGAAGACTATACTGCCACCATCGAAGGACTCAGAAGGACTTGAGTACCATCGTTGGATTTTTGGTGTGGAAACCTCCTTTATGGCAAAAGACTATACTGCCACCATCGAAACTCCCACCGACCCCAAAGACGATGGATCATCTAACAAGGTGAAAGCAAGTGCCTTAATGTTTCTAAGGCAACATATTGATCCTAGCCCACGCTGGGAGTACCTTCAGTTGCAGACACCCAAAGAACTGTGGGATGCCCTTAAGGGATGTTTTGAGAAAATTCATGACACTTTGCTCCTAGAACTGACCGTTCAGTGGAATGAAATCTGCTTGCTTGACTACAAAAAGGTCAATGACTTCAACAAGGACATGTTGCTCCTAAAGGCACGACTCAATTTCTGTGGAAAGGAACTCACAGAAGATGATATGAACCAGAAGAATCTTTCCACTTGTCACGCCCCGAATTTCGAATAAATAAATTCGAATCTGAAACGCGATAACTTAACCAATTGCCCGAAATACATAGAAACTTTTTCAATTTAATTCGAACAACCACATAACCAAAAACATAATGTCAATAAAGACTCAATCACTTTAGTCGAATATTACATCATCAAGTATTTACAAAACTCGAGAGAAATGAAATACAAAAGTAAGAGCTCACTAGGAGCCTACGACAAACAACAGTACGATAACAAAATAGGTTATGAACCTAACACTACTGCACTACACTCCTAGATCTCAGCCCTGGTGGTCCTGACCTGCAGGAATAACTGCTACACCATAGAATAGTGCACCGGGTTGCAACCAACAAACCTGGTAAGCTTTTGAAGCTCGTACGAGTAATCTCAAATAAAATGACTCACGTCACGCATGCTTATAATTTCTCAGCTCGCAAGATAATTAAAGCAACAATATTTAACTCCACAACCACAACCAAACATACAATCACACTAGGTAAAAATTAGTAATCCCTGCATAGAAAATTAGTTCAGGAGATCACCTAAAATCACACAATTCAAATCATAGCAACTCCTGCATATAGTTTAGTTCAGGAAATTACATTAAAACAAACAGTTCAAAAGGCAGTAATCCCTGTATATAACTTAGTTCAGGAGATTACATTAAAATCAAACTATTCAAATAAAACTGAAATCAATAATAAAATCAAACAATTTAAATAAAGCATAAACCACCATTTCAACTCCATTAAGACGATCCCACAAAATGACTCGTTTTCAAAACTCGACAACCTTACCTTATAAGGGTAACATACATCACTAAAGTGACAAAATCATATTATTTTCAACTCACAATTTAATATGAAATTCAAGTCCCTCCTCGGACAATAAAAGAAAGAAACCACTTGAAACACCTTTTAAAAATGTGTATTCATGAGTTGCAAGTAACCTGCTAGTTAACCACCATGACATACAATAGCAAACAGACTAGAGCTCTAACTGAACAGTAACCATACCCTGGCCAAGGGCATGGTTCCGATAACCCACCCTCGGTCACTACTGTGGCCCTCGATACAAAGATCAAAACAATTAAAAAGTCACACAAGACTCAAAATGTTACACAACCTCAACACTTTCCAAAACAATATAATTGACTGCAACAAATATTGTTTTCAAAGCTCAACTCCCATTTCAAAAACAATATAGAAATCAATTTCAAAATATTGTTCTCACACCACAAACCACCAACACAATTTAACAAGTAAAACTCTCCATTACGAAAGGTCAATAATATAATTGTTTCCATTCAAAGGAGCCAAAACTTATTTATTTCCTTGGAAAATTAAATCACAACCATAGCAACATCGAATTCACCAAACATGTTAATTCCACCTCCAATATATATTTCATATATATATACACACATAGTCATCCGCTCATGAATGCTACTAATAGCAACTATCCACTATCACAAAACTCGGGAAAATCATTTTTGTACTTAAAAACTCATTTTACCATACATGTGAACCACAGTCATATGAACAGTACTCAATCAAGTTTATATCATTTGAAAACAAATCTTCATTTATGAAAACGATTTCATAATTTATCAATTAATTTCGAATAATAAGTGACTCCATTCGTAAATGAACCACGTGAGATTTACGAATGGAAACCACCGCCACATACGGTGGTAGAGCCGCCGTCAAACTCAAAATTTGGCCACAGTTACTAAACCAAAAATTTTCTTCTCAACATGCCAAAAAACATTTATAACTAGCACAAGGTCAGAATCAAAGCCATTTCTCCGGAATTTACCTTGCAAGGTTTGAAACCCGAAGAACCCTAGATTCCCAATCTTCAAAATTAGATCACCACAAGCTGAATCGTATCAAGCTACCTTGGAAGAAAGCTTGTACATCCTCTGGGCTCGAAAAGCCCCTAAGAATCACCAGTATTGGTGGCTGGAATTGTGAGTTCCAATATGGCCAACAATTGCAATGCTGCCACCACTTCTCGTCATTGCTGCTCCGTGCATAGGCCGACCCACGCCGTGAAACTTCCCAAACTTGTAGATGGGAGTGAGGCGAATAGAATGTGACAAGCGGTTCGTTGATTGGTGGTCGGAGCTGAGAGAAATAGCCGGACGAACTTTGCTGCTTGGAAACCCGATTAAGAGAAAGGAGAGAGAGTTTCCAGATTTGGAAACTTCGATTTTTCTTTTTTTTTTTTTCAAAATTTTTCCTATTTAACCAAAATGGAAACTTTTTCAAAGGCCATAACTTCTTCATACAAACTCCGATTTTCGCGTTCCGCGTATGCACGAACTCGTATCAACACGCTTTATGATTTTCGTGAAGGAAGTTTTCACATAATCTTAACGTACAAAAGTCAACTCTTGAGACGAAGCATTCCGAGCGAATAATTGTTCGAAATACTTTCCGCTCCACCCTGGAACCAGAAAATTGTGTTATCGAACACTTTAATAGTTCTTGAAACAATTAGAAATTAAAAACGAATTTTCAGGGTCATACACCACTGTCCTACTTCAGCACTTATACTAGCGAACCAGTATAGGTTGGAGTATGAAAACAAAAGAATCACAACCTTCAATAAGTTGATCATCAACCTACTGCAAGTGGCTGAGAGGCATAATGAGGTTCTTTTGAACAACAATGTCAGGCCCGTTGGGATAACGAAAATTCCCGAGGCTAATTATGGCAAGATGAAATGTGGAAAGAGCCCCATTGCAAAGGGGGTTGGACGTGCTGATCCCTACCCACGTGGAACAATGCACCACGTGGAAAGGGACATAGGGGTCGTGGTATGGGCCTTAGAGGCCCCCAATGTATGGCGCAGAAATGGTGGTGTTAGCCCTGGTGGTCATGGAAACAAGGTGTAAAAGGCACCTAAGAACCCTTCAGTCAAAAAGGAAAGAATTGACAATGAACCATGCTATAGGTGTGGAGTTATTGGGCATTGGTACAAGAACTGCAAGCAACAGAGTAGCAACCACTTACAAGAGGTATAGGGAGTCTAAAGAATAAGAGGCTCACTATATGGAAGAAGGAGGCCATGACCCAGATGTCAACCTCATAATTGCAGACTTCAATGGAAACAAGGAACTTGCTCAGTCAATGGATGCTCTAGATTATGACTGATCTGCTTTATTTATTTATTTTATTTTCCAAAGACAGTTGTGAAGGCAAAATGCCTCTTTTTTTTTTAATTATACTATTGCTTGGTCTTAAAGTTTATTTAAATAATGGTTTGATGAATTTCTAAACAAGACCTTGATTTGATTATCGTTGGCTTATTAATAAATTTCGGATTTTATTCTTAAGCATTGAATTTATTCGATTTTATTTACTACACATATATACATGGTTTGAAATAGCGCTATAAAAATTATTAGAATGAAAAGATTATCCTTCTACCTAAATCAAAATACTCTAAAGAATATGAGATATATTTTTCAAATTATTTAATAATACCTCCCATTTACTAGTAGGAATGAATCGAGGAGAACTTGAGTGCTTAGAAGATAGTGGGACTACCCACACCATATTAAGTAATAGGCAATTATTCATTGAATTAATATCCTATAATTCCTCTGTGACTACGATGATTGGATCAACATAAGTAATAAAAGGGCGAGGAACTGCTAAATTTTTGCTGCCTAACGGCACAATATTTAAAGTCATAGACGATCTGTATGCACCAAGAGCTAATCAAACCTTATTAAGTTTCCAAGATATTCGTGCCAACGGTTATCATATAGAAACCTACTGTGAGAATGGAACCGAATACATTTATATTACCTCTAATGAATGTAGAAGGAAACACATTTTAGAGAAACTAATGAGTCAATCTAGTGGACTGTACCTCACAACTATTCAGATCATTGAATCCTATGTTGTCACCAACAATGAAATGTGGGACACTGAATCATACAAACCTTGGCATGACCACCTAGGGCACCTTGGTAGTGACATGATGATCCGTACTTTAAGGACTCACACGGACATCCCTTCCTTCGAGTGACAAAATATAATGGGAAAAAAATCGGCCACACTGCAAGGTGTCAGTCCTAGTACTGCTCAAATGCAACCATTGGCTTCTTAAGTACTAGAAGCACTACCTCCCTCCCATTATGCCTCATTAACTATTTCAAAGACACATCACTCTTTTTGCAAAGCCTGTAATTTAGCAAAAACAGGATCGAGATCTTCCTATGCTAAAGATATAAAACAAAACATTCCATTCTTACAAAGGATACAAGGAAATATTTGTGGACCTATCCATCCGAAATGCGGACCATTCAAGTACTTTATGGTTTTGGTGGATGCTTCGACACGCTGGTCACATGTCACATTATTGTCCACAAGAAATGTCACATTTACAAAACTCCTAGCATAGATTATACGTTTAAGGGATCACCACCCTAATCACCCTATCAAGTCTATAAGGCTTGGTAAAGCTGGAGAGTTTACATCAAAAGTATTTGATGATTATTGCATGTCTATTGGGATCAATGTAGAGCATTCTGTATCCCATATGCATACACAAAATGGTCTCGCAGAAGCCACCATCAAAAGGCTACAAATGGTGGCTAGGGCACTGATTATGCACACCAACCTGCCTATATTTGCCTAGGGTTATGCAATATTTCAAGTAGCTTTACTTATTCGTTTCAGACCCACTGCTAGGCAACGATTTTCTGCGTACCAGTTGGTAACAGGATATGAGTATGAAATTTCACACTTGCGCCTATTTGGTTGACAATATATGTGCCTTTACGCCTCCACAGCGCACCAAAATGGGTCTTCAAAGACAATTAGGTATTTATGTTGGATACGAATCTCCAAAAATTATCCGCTATTTGGAACCCTTGACAGGCGATCTCTTTACCGCTAAATTTGTGAATTGTCACTTTGATGAGACAGTCTTCCCATCGTTAGAGGAGATAGGAAAAAGGATTTTCCAAGGGAACGACAGGAATTGTTGTGGTTTGTCCCCACTCTGTCTCATTTTGATTCCCGCACTTCACAATGTGAAAGTGAAATGAAAAGAATAATCGATCTTCAGAAAGTAGCAGATTCGATGCTTGATGCGTTTATTGATATCGCAAAAGTGATGATATCACATATACCAGCTGCAAATGTGCCTGCAAGGTTAGAAGTCTCCAACAAGGGGCACAGCACCATAGATAAAGGTGTTGCAACCACACTTAGTGGAGGTGTGGTTGAGGCCATGGATCCCCAAAGAAAGAGGGGGAGACCACTTGGTTCTACTGACACTCACCTAAGGAAGAAGAGGGCGAGTAACCCCACAAACCAATCCATTAATCATCAATGTAGAGAATCTCTCTCATGAGATTGTGTCTAATTATAGTTTTGTCCATGAATCAATACTGGAAAATGTTCCAATGTTTGAAATGACTCCACAGAACAAAGAAATCTCAATGGATTATGAGAGTGTGTATGAGTTGATGGAAAGATCTTCCATACATATTGATGATGTATTAGCATACACTGTTGCTCATGAAATCATAGAGCACGATGATATTGAACCACACTCTTTTGCAGAATGTCAACAAAGAGAAGATTGTCCTAAATAGAAGAAGCAATCCAGGCAGAAATAGATTCTCTGGCAAAGAGACATGCATTTGGTCTGGTAGTGCTAACCCTACCAAGTATAAAGCCTGTAAGACATAAATGGGTCTTTGTAAGGAAGTGTAATAAGAAGAATGAAGTCCTAAGGTACAAGGCTCGCCTTGTGGCGCAAGGTTTCTCACAACACCCTGGAATCGACTACGAGGAGACATGCTCTCCCATAATGGATGTTATAACGTTCCGCTACTTAGTTAGCCTAGTAGTTTTCGAAGGACTGGAAATGCAACTCATAGATGTGGTTACTGTGTATCTCTATAGGGATCTTGATTCAGAGATATATATGAAAGTGCATGACTGCCATACATTATCCAATTCAAGTGACTCTAAACCACAGAGTGCGTTGTAATTAGGTTGAAACGCTCACTTTACTGATTGAAACAATCCTGGTGGATGTGGTATACCTGTCTAAGTGACTACTTGATTGGGAAGAGATATAAGAACGATGAATTATGCCCCCGCATATTCATAAAGAAAACAAGTTTCAAATTTATAATTGTAGCTGTATATGTCGATGATATGAACATAATAAGTACTCTTGATGAAATAAGAGAAACCGCGAGCTACTTGAAATCCAAATTTGAGATGAAGGGTCTTGGAAAAACTCGATTCTATTTAGGCCCAGAACTAGAACACCGAGTTTGTGGAATACTAATCCTCCAATCTGCGTATGTCCAAAAGATGCTCATGTAATTTAACATAGACAAAGCGCATCCTACTAACACTCCCATGATCGATCGAAGTTTGGACACAAGGAAAGATCCATTTCGTCCAAAGGAAGATGACGAAGTGGTGTTGGGAGTTGAAATTCCATATCTAAGTGCAATAGGTGCATTATTGTACTTAGCCCAGTGCACTCGACTAGACATTGCATTCTCAGTCAACTTGTTAGCTAGATTTAGCTCAGCGCCACTGGAATGGTATCAAGAACATTTTCTGATATCTAAAAGGAACCATTGACTTTGGACTATTCTTTCTCTACAAAGAGACAAGAGGGATCATAGATGGAACTGCAATCCATAAATGAAATGTTGATGGCGAAAGCGCCACCCACTACACTGAAACCCTAAATAATGTTTTGGTTGGTTTGGCTGATGCTGGGTACCTCTTTGACCCACATAAAAGTCGTTCCCAAACTGGTGATATATTACTGTTGGCAACACCGTGATATCTTAGAGATTAACCAAGCAAACCCTTGTGGCTACCTCCTCAAACCACTCTAAGATCATTACTCTACATGAGGCGATCCATGAGTGTATATGGTTAAGGGATATCATTACACATATTCGAGGGACTAGTGGTTTGAGTTCTACCACTGAAGAGCCTACTTGCATTTATGAAGATAATGCAGCTTGCATCGAACAGATGAAGCTGCATATCAACACATATCACCAAACTTTTTCTACAATCAGCAACAACAGGCTCTCATCAAGATTCAAGTGAATCGACTAGGGTCTGAGGAGAATGTGGAAAATTTGTTTACCAAATCATTGCCTAAGGCCATATTTAAGAAACATGTGAAAAATATAGGAACGCAAAGACTTTCCAAGCTCACTTGACTGATGTAAGGATCATGGGGAGGTGTAGACTTTAGGGGGGTCTAACACACATATGTCATCATCAAATGTAATAGGTGCATTGTGCTCTTTTCCTTCGACCAAGGTGTATTTTTCCCACAGGATTTTTATTGTTACTTGACAAGGTTTTTAGTGAGGCAACAATTCATGCATCATTTCGTCTTTGACTTGGCACAAGGGGGAGTGTTAAAGGAAAAACATGTTATGTGCATTCGTCAAAATAACTGACAAAGAGGGAATTAGGGAATTAGCGATTACTACTCAATCATCCATTATTATAATTGCTATTACCATTATAACCCTCCCCTATATAAAGAGACTATCTAATGAAATGAGTAGACTAATTTCTCTATTTTACTTTTACAAAATGTAGATAATAAAAGGTTTTATTGATCCCCAATGAAAAGTTTTATGAGTCGTAATCAGTTTATAAAGAGTAAATAACAAATGCAAGATTAGCAAATAGATATGCATCACCGATCATAAAGACCCCACTATCTTGTAAGCATTCACACGAATGCATAAATGGGTACCTTAAAATTAGGACTGTCACTCGGTCGATTCGAATCTGTTATAGGTATTACCAACTTTAAAACTAAAGCTTTCGGTTTCAAAACTGAGCTACCAATTACCAACCAAAATTTTCGGTTTTTAATTATATCTATCAAATTCGGTATTTCGGTTTTCGGTAAAACCAACTTTAGAATAACTAATTCTTTGTAATGTAACTAGAATGAACAAAACTAGGTTTTTGAATTTTATAGTCATAAACTTTGTATTTATCTACTAATTATAGCTTTCTTTTGTATATATGACATCAAGTTTTAGCAATTTTCAATAAAACTAAGTTATTTAACCATCTTTAACTAGGTTACTTAAAATACATGTACTATTAATGTAGTATATGTAGTAATATTCATACTATTATGAAAATTTTTATGTTTATTTCTTAATATACATGTATGTGTATTGAAAACTGTAGTATATAAATCTAATATTTAGATAATCGGTTGATTCGGTATTTACCAAAACCAAACCAACTTTTTCGGTAATTTTCGATTTCGGTTTTACCGGTATTGATTACCAAAAAATTGGTTTACCAAACTAAAACATTGGTTGGTATTCAGTCAGTTTGGTAATTACCAAACCAAATGGCAGTCCACTCAAAATCCAGTCAAACTAATATCTAGTATTGAAAGACCGTCACTTTATCATCTTTGGGATTATAGAAGTCAGTGTCACACATCACACAAAAATCAAATGATCAATTACGGTTAATGGGTTTTGATTTTCTATGCACTAAAATCTAAGTTCAACCGGCATCGTTTGTCATGAAAAGAAGCAGAAACCACACACTGAACAAAGAAGCCTTGTATTGCTTCAGTCAATACATCCTCCAATGCAACCAATCAAACGAACCTGCTGGGCACTGTTCCTAGCAACCCTGAAGTAACAAAATAAATAAATAAAACTTTGAAAGATCAACAACCATAACAAATAGCACAAATGACCAAATGACCAGATGATCTAACACTGGCTCTCGTTTATAGGTCTTGATTTATCAGTTGACCATTGCTGTGATTCTCCAAGACTGGCAACACTGGGGTCTCAATTCAGCAAACAACAAGGATCGGTTAATTCAGCAAGTTAGATGGGGAAGCTGGCATCGCAGAAACATGTTCGATTTATTGTATCAAAACAAATAGCACAATGAGATAAACTTCTCAGAGGAAAGTACTGGATCCCTCGATTGAAGAATTGTACATTACAATTTCTGATAACTAATGAGTACAATTGAAAAAGAAAAAAGAAAAACAAAAAAAACCCTCGTTTGAAGATCAAAAGGTTGGGGGAAAGTACCAAAGCTTTGGAAGTGAGGCGATACAGAGTGACGCAGAGAGTGAGAAAGACGGTGGAAACTTGCAGGGAATGATTGGGGGCGACTGTTTATTTAAAAAGTGAGGATGAGGGTCAAGACCCATTTATTATTATTATTTTGAAATATCACTGAAAGGGAAAAAAAAAATCGTCTCAAATTTGTTATCTTGCATGCAAGAGGCACCAACAGACCAAGAACAGGTTCCATCAGACTGGAAGCACAAAATATGCCGTGCTCAACAATTTTTATAAATCCACATTTATCAATTGAGACGGTATCAAGTGAGATATGTACAGCGGGTGATACAAGTCTATTCCTACACGTTACAAACTCTAAATCCAAGTATGGGTAATGAGCCATAATATATCTATCTTAGGCAATAGTTGATTGGACTGTTGAAGCTTTGTTATGTGTTAACTACAATATACAAACTTGACTAGCATTGATGCTAAGTATGTACAATAGATAATAACAAGTGTCTATGATAATGTCAGATCACTTCCAGACCTTGATTGCCCCATCCCTACTGCTTGATATTAAGTGTCTTTGATTCAACTTAACTGAGGCCAATGAAAGGATTGAATCACGATGGCAGCCAGCAGTATCAGTGGCAGCAGCGGCAAGAACTGCCTTGGCTGTCAACTTTGTTGTTAGAGGCCGTCTCTTTGTCTCCTACGTTAAAAGCAACAGCAAGTTTAAGAATTCTATGTGCAAAAGTAACAATAAACTATATATCTTTTTAATAGAAAGAAGACTTTTTTTTTTCCTTCTTCTTTTTTTCTTTTTTGAAAAAGATAGAAACAAGACTTCATCGCTAACAAAAAAGAGTGAGTACATCGCTAACAAAAAAGAGTGAGTACAGAAAGCTTCAAACATAAAAAAAAAAAAATATATATATATATATATATTTAAGAAAAAACAGACCAAATAGAGCAAGAATAGCTTAAATCCTAGAGTCGTAGACATGTTACTGACATTAGTGTGCTGCCTTTCTAGTCCATAATAAAGCCTAGAAAGAGACCCCTGACAACAGAAGTTACCAAAGTCTAATGGAAAGTCCAAAATTAACCGTCCCATATCAACTCTCGCCATGCCCAACTCTTTTTAACAATTCTCTGATTTCTTTCAATCAACGTGAACTTGATAAGAGCAAAGCACCAAGCATGCCCATAAAATCCTTCTTCCCAAAAAGCCTTGTTAGAACAAAGTAATAACTTTCAACATTAAGTGGTCTGTAAAAAATGAAATATACTTATAGGAAAAGGAACAATGAGGGGAAGACCTGTGATTAAACTTTGACCACCTTAAATGAAATACAACAAAAGGCAACATAAATCTTTTGCCCCACTACACACATATTACTTGAAACTACCAAGTGATTGGTCTCTGGTTTTCAGAAGCAAAACAAAAAATAGAACAGAAATTTTCCACCCAAACCAAATCTTCTGCATGCATACACTACATGCAGACATGACCATACCCTCCAAGGAAGGTACTAAGCCGCCTAACTTCAAAGTTTCTAGAAATGATACCTGCACAACTTGCACGCCAAAGCTAGACCGCGTTCCATAGAAATCATCATTTCCAACACCCTTCAAGTTTGGCCCACAAATACAGTAACTTCGATCAGGGCTGCAATACATGAATAGAGACCATTAAATCACTGTCTTTAGTAAACCAAGGAAATAATAATGAATATGCAACAGACCTGTAATGATCCCATCGACGTATCTTCAAGTCGGTTCCCCCAGTTAACAAATCACCCCCAGGTAAGGGAAGCAATGAACGGATGCCAGGAATGCGAGGAGGTGGTTCATTCAGTTCATCAACTCTGTAATGAGGATTGACATTCCGCCTCATATCCGCTTTGGAATTTTTAGTTGATGATCTCCCCAAGGCCCAGGGCACCTCAGACATTTCAGCATCACTTTCATAGCTCGCAACCCTCAACACCTGAAAAACCAAAAGTTGAATGTTCGAAATGAATTGGATAAAGTCAAATATCACAGGTTCACAGCTCAACAATTGAATTCATGCAGAGATGTAAGAATACAAAAAGATAAACCAAGAGGCTTCATCCCACAAATACATGAACTCCTATAATGAAACATTAACGGACAATCTACAGGCCTGTTACATTATGGTAAACCAAATACTGAGAGAAGAAAGAGGTGGCTTTGCCTAAAAATAGCAGGAGCCCAAAGTAACAATTAATATACAGTACAGTAAACCCTCCAGTAGACAAAACCTTACGGATTAGAAAAAGACTATACTAGAAACACAATAACACTACAGAACTGAAAACCAAATATGAAACTAAATAAGACCACTACATAAGCCCAAAGTGGTGGTGATAGTATATCAGTACAACTTGACTGTTGATCAGGAAAAGGAACTTTCTACAATCAAATGTAACCATCTCCTTGTATATCACTTTAATATATAAGAAAAAGTGACATAGCTGTAACAAATAATTGAAGTAGCAAGGGTGTCATTCTGATACCGATCATGGGTCAGCAAAATCTGAATTATTAGAAATTTGACGTCCTATATGAACTATTCAGCTAGTCTGAAGATGAAAAGTTCAACAAGATACTGGTTTTTCACAGAATTAAACTGAAGGCCAATTCCATCAACAATAAAATGCGTGTGAAAAAAAATATATAATCAAACACACACACACTGCCTTTTGACCTTTCAATTCATAATTTTTTACCAAAAGTCATTCTGCCATTATAAAAAAATCTGATCTTTGCTTTCAGTTTTCTTTATTACTTTTAATAGAGGGCAAGCAGGGAAGTTTAATCTAAACATATATCTTCAAAGCTGTATAGGTGGTAATTTCTCTGTACACAAACTAATAAAATATTCCATTGTACCTGGTGGCAGGTGCCATTTTCTGCATTCCAAAGAGAAACTTCATTGCAACCTGCAGCAACATAAACAAGGGGCCTTGCAGCAGCAGAAACTGAAGCATTTGGAGGAGGAAGGAAAAGACACATTTTCTCTATGGGGCAAACAGCAGAATACTGCCATGTATTCACAGGAATAAGGAACCTCATATCCCAAAGAGTGAGCACACCCCTTGAAGATCCTGCAACAAACCAATTTTCACAAGGGCCTGTTACTAGGGAAGATACATAACCCTCCTCCGGAGCTGCTTTCAATGTCCAAGAATCTGAATTTGTTCTTATATCCCAAAGATGGATCCCACAATTTTGGGTGCTGTACATAACCATCTGATTTGCATAGTTGTCAGCAGAGAAATTCAAAAGGCTAAGTATTGCCCCTTCTTTAGTGTCCTTCTTCTTGATATCAGCAACACCTGAATACTTCTCAACTACATTACCGAGACCTCTGGAAATGTAATCAACAGAAAACATATGTATCATGCCATCACATGCTCCAACTACAACTTGAGCGCAGCCCCGGAGCATTACAGAACATAGTGCACGGCTTCCCTCCAGATGATAAGTCAATCTTGACCTAAATGAGATGTCCTTTTCCAACTTTCTCGAATCCCATACCTTGACTGTGGAATCATCAGATGCACTCACAAAGAAACTATGATCAGTTGATACGGCTACGTCATTCACAGCAGACCGGTGCTCTTGCAAGTGTGCAACCAAAACCCCACGAGGCCTCCAACCAGAATCGGGAATTGATGAAGCTCTTGTAGAAGAGGGCAATCCTGTTAGATCACTTGTAGAGGATGCATCTTCCACAGTAATAGAACTTGCTTTTGTAGCACTAGATAACCCCATATCTTGAAACTTGCTATTGACAAAGGTTGTTTGGTCATTATCCCTACCATCTGGTTCATGTACTACTCTGTAGAATTGTTTAGAACCACTGCTGAGGTTGAATGATCCTGACACGAGCTTGGGTGCTGGAACAGAACTAGCTAAACTAAAAGATTTATTTACTGGATCCATCCATGGCATAGACGATGCACCAACTCCTACAGAATTCACTTGTAATGAAGAGTCAGATGGAGCAGGAGGAACTCCCACTGCTCGCCTGTCCATGCTAAATGAGTACAAAGGTATCCCTACTGATGATTTATCACACATGAAACTATTCACAGTACTTCCCTGTGGCCACATAAAGCCCGAATACTGCAACTTTTCAGAGGATAAAGGATCATGAATGTCAACTGTGCTCGAAGCATTGCGCGTAAAGCTTCCCATATATCCAAACTTAGCCTCACCATCATCACATTCAGTTAGCTTTCCCTGTTGCAATTCATTTCCAGAATGTTTTTGACCCTCGGGACTTTCTTGGTCGTCCGTCCAGCTCCTCATCGAATTCAATTCGACAACCCCTTTATGAAGTAAATCCACACTTTCCCATTGTTTAGATTGAGGCCAAGAGTTGTACCATATCTTTCTCTGTCTTTCCAACATGTCTGAACTCCTTGCATTTTCTAGAACTTGGTAAAATACCTGTCTTGAGACAGGAGGCTTCAAACATGAAAGGAGAGCCTTCTCAGAAGCTAGAGATGATGGCTGTCTACGAAGAAGGGGACGAATAACAGGAGCAAGGAATACATAGGAATCTACTGCACCCAAGCAATCACTGCTGGCTGCAATAAAACTGACAGCCGACCTTCTCACCCATTGACTAGGATAGCATAACAATGGAAATGAACGCTCAATCATTTCCAGGAGTATCCTCTTGCGCAGGTAACCACTTTTGCACAAAATGGCCAAACAGTCCAATGCATTGACAATAACAGCCTCTGTAGCATCACTTACAGCTTGCTCAATATAAGGTAAAAGATATTCTTCCACACTTCTTTGACCCACAAAGAAGCATACATACACAATTTGCCCGTAGAATACTGCTCTTAGCTGCTCATCTCGATCATTCAGAAAAGCAGGGAGAACGGGTAACAAAAAGTCATTACTCTGCCTCTGGCCAAAGAAGCAGCATAGATTGCTGATATCCTGAAGGAGTGCTCTCCTGATATTGGGAGTTTGCTTGGGACCCATAACAAGCTCTTGAATGACTTCAGCTATGGACTTCCTCAACTGGGCAAGCTGTGCATCATTATTTACCTTGTGGAGCTGACCAGATATCTCACTAGATGATGCCAGTAGCTTCTTTGGAGAACTTAATTCATCAAGCACACCAGCCTCACTCAAGGTTATTGAGTGAACTAAAAAACCATAAGCAGTTAGTGCCAGCTTAGCGATATTACTGGCATAACATATCCTCACACTTTCCTCTGTATCATCAGGAAGCATGGAAAGCATTGGCAGAATATACTCCGGAAAAATTTTTGCATCACTAGGAGGAAAATCTCGAACTAAAGGGAGAATGTCACATAATGTCTCCAAGGCTGCACAACGCACAATTGCAGCTTGGTCTGAAAGCATTGCAACAACATATGGAATTACACGCTGCAACCTGTTTTCATCATCAATATACAATGCAGATGACTTCAGCAAAAGTATCGCCCTCCTCCTTAAATGAGGCAATTTGACATTGCGTATGCAGGAACATAGCAAAGAGGTAATCAGAACCATGCCCTCACATCTCAAACTGTCTTCAGGTAATGGTAAAAAAGGCATACCAAAGGTATCTGACTGGCTGTCATACTTGGACATCAATGAATTCAAATCATTCATTGTAATCTTTTTTAGAAAAGGATGGTCATTTCTCCTAAATGCATGGGAGATAGTCTGAAGTAATTCACCAGGAGATTGCATGCCATAGTTTCCAAGATTCTGGGAAAATGCAGAGTTAGTGTTGTCCTCCACCATTGGCTTCATATTAGAATAATGATTACTTTGTTTAACATCCCTAAGAAGGGTATTGATATCACCGAGAAGTTCAAATTGATCGCGCTTGAAACCTTTATCCATCTCTACTTTCTTTCCCAGTGAGCCCTTTGTCAAATTCATGTTCTGCATTGCAATCATGTCCTGAGAAGATTTACCGCTAACAGCATGGATGTTTGAAGGTGTTCCATGTCCAGTGCTAGTGTCCTGAGTTGACCTATTGCTCATCATTTGTTTCAGTATCTCAGGAAAAACACTCTGGCAAAGTGCAACCTGCACACAGTAATTACATGGTGAATTACTATAACATAACTATGTGAATCAGAAAAATAGAAATGGCATCTCATATACGTAACAAGATTGTCTACCCTCATATCAGAATGAAGCGGATTCCAGAAACAATGAAAATTATGCAGAAACGGAGAGAAGTAACTCGGAAACACAATAGTTGTATACTCCTGCAGGTAGCTATCAGCAGAAAGTCGCAACTCCGGTTCCAACTGAATCATATGAAGTATCATTTTGCGGATTCCACAATCTGGTATCTGCGTACAGAGCATACAATAGAACAAGGTACGACAATAAGCATGAAGAATGTAAAAGATAACCCCTATTAAACATGGTAGTCATAACATAATCATGTAAAACCAGTAAACAGTTATGTAGAACAAAAGTCATGTGCAATAAGATTAAGAGGCAACATGATCAAGAGGACAATGTAGAGAGAGAGAGAGAGAGAGAGAGAGAGAGAGAGAGAGAGAGAGAGAAACCTTTTCAAGAAGTTGACTAGGATCGTATTGCCCTCTACGATAAGCGAGAAGTTGAGAGAGTTCAAATAGTGGCTGACCCTCAAGAAAAAGCTCAGCAATCACACACCTAAAAAAGTGTCAAGAATAAATGATAAAAATTCCAAGGAACAACTTGATACATCTACAGGTTTTTGAGATATACTTTGCAGTGCCACATGAAAATATGAAGTATGAATATTTAAAAGGTTTATATGTTAACAAACTGACATGGAACTAACTTTCTACTAAGAAATGTTAAAAGCCGTTTCGACCATCTAGTTTTATATCTGAGATTTCAATTTCAAAATTGACATAAAAATGAAATGGTAATGCTTTTGAAAAAAAGGATGCTAGTGCCTCGAAAGCTCACCCTACAGCAAAGATATCCATAGATGGTCTTAATGGTGCATCTTGTGCAACTTGCATCTCACCTCCATGCTCATAAAATCTCTGAAAGATGAAGGTTGTGAAGAGATTAATTATGTAACCATCTTAAAAGTAGATATGGTGACAAGTATCAGATGCATAAAAAATAAAATAAAAAATCTTAACTTTATGGTGATTGGTGAAAGATTCATTAGCTAACTTCTAAATAAGAGGACCAAATACATAAGCAAAATTGTATAGAAGGCCATAAGGTTTGTATACATTGTAAACAAGAATATGCTAAAGTCTTGCAGCTTATAAAACTGCTTAAGTCTTTGTTCCAGCATTCCAGGACAGAAGCCATTGTATGAATTCCACAAACATACTTCAATCAAGATATATTACGAGTGCAACCATATACCCTAACTCTTCAAAACCTACATATATGAATCATAAATTCTTACGGCTTTCCAAACAAAAGAGAAAATTGAGATAGATATGTATCTTATAAATTGAAGAAAGTGAAGAAACAAAGCTGAAAGAAATCAAAACGCAACCTCGGGAGCAAGATAACAAAGCCTCCTTCCTCCAGTGTCGTAGAAAAATGAGAAATCAGAAGGATCATCATACGGAATGTAAGTGGGTTTGAAGGATGCAAAGTCAGCAAGATAGAGCCAATTCCAAGAAGTCACCAGCACATTCTCGCACTTAATATCACCTAAAAAGTGGCAACAAATTAGACACAAAATATATTAACAGAACGGCATTGGTGAGACTCAGATGAACTCACCGTGACATATTCCTTTGTCATGGCACTGTTTCACAGCAAGAAGTAACTGCACAACCACCAGAATCAAATTGCCAAGAGGAACTATAGATGGTAGAACAAATAAAACTTACTGGGGAGTTGAGAAAGAGAGGTATACCTGAAAAGCCAACCATTTCTTTTCGATAAGACTGAGAAAGGGCCGCGTGCTCAATCGATCATGTAGATTATTGAAGAAGTATTGCCTCACAAGATAAGCTGCTTTATCCGTCTCCTGCCAAAACTGCAGGAAAACTCAAAACTACTGAATTAGAATTTGAAGTGTTGAATTTCGGAATTGAATTGAATTGAAATTGGGAAAGGAAAGGAATTGAACCTGGAAGGGCCAGACGTGAGGGTGATCGAGGGCGCGGAATGTCTCCTTGATATGAAAGAGACGGCGCTCGTACTCGCGGAGATCGATGGAGTCGCCGCGCTTGAAATAGACCTTGACGAGGACCAAACCCTCGTCGTGCTTGCACTGAATCGACTTGAAGAAGCGTCCGCGACCTAAAACCTCTTTCAGCACGAGGTTGTAGGAGGACGGCAGGTCGTGCAGGTAATACTCCGACGCCGACACCTGGGTCGTCCGCGCGATCTTGTTCCCCATTCTCTCTCCCAATCAGCTCTGCAATTCAACTAATTTTCTCACCCATGCTTCATCTCAATAGCGCCAGCTATGGGATTTTGCAGCTGTCAACTGGGAAATCAGAACAAGTAGAATACACGAAGAAGAAGAAGAAAAGACCACCCGAGGGCAGGGCTGTAATTAAGCTGATTTTTTTAGATATCATATCTTATGAATATAATTATTTTCAACCTTAGTTACCTGAGGATAGTTTTAAAAAGATTGTGTAATTACATTTTTTTTTTTTTTTTTGGTTATAGAATGTCTAGCTTTTTATGGAACATTAGGGCCAATAGGAGGGAACTGCTTACCTGTAAGGGTCATGTTAATATTAAACCATGTTAGGCTAGATATCCAGGTCTTCATCCATCTCCAAAGCATGCTTTGCTGAGCTAAATATGTGTTTCGTCTCTTTCTTTGAACCCAAGGCAGTAGATACAAGCTTCCACGGATTCACTTATTCCATCGTGGGTTTATTCTTGGCCTAACTTTGCATTTCTTTGGAGGTGAAACAAGAAGCTTGTCTGCCTGATTTGGGATAACCAGCTCTGACGTAAACCCTAACTCCACTAGGGAAGTAGCCGTACAGGGGACCATAGCCTTAGATTTTTTTCTATAAGTGATCATAGCCATGGAATCAGCTATGTTTGACTCCACTAATCGTTGCATGCTCCACCACCGGACGTTGCACAGGAGGAGGCACAACCAACTGCATCGTCAGACGAAACTGTGCCAAATTTGAGTCGACTCCGCAACGGATATCCCAAGCAAAGACATGATGAAACCAATTAGAGCAAATGGGAGTGACCGCCGGCGCCACTGCACTACTGCTACCCACCAGTGAGTGATTTATTAAACCCAGGCCCAAGCCTGAGCCCGACTCAGAACCCTTATTCCCATTTCGAGAAAGATTAGGGTTAGGGTTTGCAGCTTCGGCCTCTAGCACCGACACCCACTGTTGAATACCAACCACCACAAGATCGAGTTCCATACAAATCCAACGGCGTAGAATAACCCTGCCATCAGTGCTCCAACAATCCACAAACGCCACAAAAGCCTACCACTTTTTTATACCTAAAAGTCACCATCGCAAACACACCATTATTTCCATATCCAAACTCGAAAAGTATCGGCGGGTAGGACTGTTGTTACGTCATGTACCTTGATTTACTGATTTGTTAATCATTTGGACAGTAAATGACAACTATTGATACTTTCAGTTTTAACTTCATTTCGGTACTTTTGGAAACTCTAAAAAGTTGACATTTTGTCTTGTTCACCGTTGAGAAAATTTTCTTCACAAAAGTTATAGAGAACGTTAAAGCG
This sequence comes from Rosa persica, assembly GCA_025331145.1. Classification (NCBI taxonomy): domain Eukaryota; kingdom Viridiplantae; phylum Streptophyta; class Magnoliopsida; order Rosales; family Rosaceae; genus Rosa; species Rosa persica. The sequence goes on along the minus strand of WFKR01000001.1, from coordinate 13,335,441 downwards.
AGTCCATGGACACGTGGCATACTTAAATCGGAGTTTGTATGGAAAAGTTATAGTAAAAAAGGTGGAAGTTATTGTTTCTGGAAACTAAGTACATATAGTCATTTCAATTTCATAAGAATCCATTTTTGGAAGCTTACCCAAAAATTGATTTCCATTTTCTATCTCGACAGACTCGGAAGACCTGACCTAACCCTAATTAGTTTTCAGGCAATATCTCCACCGTCCGCAACCAGTTTTGGATATCACCAGTCTCATTCAAACTGTCTCTCCTTCCTTTACCGATTTGGGTAGTTTGGTGGCTTGATTTGAGGTGTAGAAGACGCGGCAAGATGAAGAACACGAAGGTGGTGATGTTTTGGGTACCCAATTAGTTCTCCATTTTCTGGCCACCTCTAACCGAGCCACTAGTCATGTTTTGAAGCTCTTAGAACACCACATCAATCCCTCCAAGTGGCTTGAAGTGATTTGAAGTGAGGCGGCCAAATCGAAGATTTAAATTTCAAGTGCTTTAATCGACTTTTTGAGGTAATTTCTTGTCAATCCATGCATTTCTAGACTTTGTGGTAGTTGTGAGTTGTTAGGTTTGATGACAGAAATTGACTAGGTGGTTTTGCCCAATTTAGGGGTCTGAGGCTGCAGCACGTGGGGACGATTCCGGCCTTCTAATTTGGCCAGTTGGTTTCCTTGTAACATGTAGAACTTGTGGGAATGAATTTGGTGCAAATAGGAGGAAGTTTGGTATCGATAGGAATTTCTAAAGTTTTGGATTTTCAAGTTGTGATTTGAGGAGATCCAATCGTTGGATAGTCCTCATTTTTCATTTGGATGTTAAAATAATTAAGTTGGCGAAGTCCATGAAGTTTAAGTCGAATCCAACGTGATTTTGGATTTTCAACGGATTTGTTACGAGGGATTTTTGGGGTTTCGTTTACTAGTTGTATTTAAGGTCGAGTTGTTTAAATTGTTGTTCGGGTTGTTATTTGTACAGGACGACGTGCAGGGTCACTGCTCGACGAGAATCCCCACACTTGGCGGTTTTAGCAATATACTCTAAGTGGACATTTATTTTGAATTAGCATGCGATTCTAATTTTTTGGAAATAAATATTCATGAAATGATTTCTTTGGTATTTTGGAAGGCAATAGTGGATTTTATAGGAAAATTCTACAATGTGTTAACGTATGACATGCATACAATTGCCTTAAAAGTGGTAAAATGAGTCCTCAAAATAGTAATATTAGTCCTCAAAGTGGTAACATGAGTCCTTAAAATGGTAAATTTTCTTATTAGTCCTCAAAGTGGTAACATGAGTCCTTAAAGTAGTAAATTTTCTTAGTTTACCGTATGAGTCATCAAAATAGTAATATTAATCCTGAAAGTGGTAACATGAGTCCTTCATTTCTACTTGTTTTATTACAAGATATATATGTGTTTGTAAAACTTTTTAAAGCATTGGTAGCCTCAATATCCTCTAATCTCTTGGCTCACATTCAATTGTAGTGTTTAGTTAGGTTGGTTAGAAATCAATATGATTATGATTATAAGGAGCGTTGGTGTCAAAATTAAAGATCAGATTTTTGCTGCAAGCCTTTTTGAACAAAGATGATTGGTTAGAAATCAATATGGTTAGGATTGTAAGGAGCGTAGGTGTCAGATTTTTGAACAAAAGAAACACTTTCATCACAGTTAATGCAGGTATGAGAATTGTCCAAGAAAAAGTATGCAAATTTGAGGATGTTTGAGATTGCTCTGTGTCATTTTAGAGTCACCCCAGCACCTTGCTGTAATTCTGTCACGTCCCGGATTTTAGAATAAAAATTCAAAATCCGAAACATGAATTACTACAACTTAAAATAACCATCCTGAAAATTTCTTTTCCTTAACAATCACACCACACAATTTAATTTAAAAAAAAAAACCGAATTTAGTCTCAGTTAATTATTACAACTCACTCATAAGATAAAATGTAAAGCTATAAATGAGCATAACAAATCTCACCACTCAAATGAAAAGCAAATAAATACTGCAACTCCTAAACTGCACGGTCACCTCCCTGGTTATCCTGACCTGCAGGAATATCCGCTACACTATTTGAATAGTATACCGGGATTGCAACAACACAAAACCCGGTAAGCTTTTGAAAGCTCGTATGAGTAAAAATAAAGAACGGTTGTTTAATTAAATCATATTTATTTTCACCTAAGTCAACACTCAACAATTTCCACGTCCACAAGAAACCAACAATCACCAATCGACACAAAACCCTAAATCACATTTTTCTTCTCAAAACCCCAACATCGTATTTATACAAATATGGTATATGACAGACTAGAGCTCTAACTGAATCGTAGCCCGTCACCTGGCCTAGGTTATGGCATCTGACATATTTATCTTTATCGTATTTCATCAATATGTATACTTATATACATATTTAGAACGTTCGATAATTGTACATACTCAACAAATCGTATCCCATCATCCACCTAGGATTAGAGCGTCCGATTCCCCCATACTGGTCACTACATTGACCCTAAATCCATAATAAGTACAACAATATGTTTCCACACAATGAAATCAACTCATCCAACATACATAATATAATTATGAAATTTAAGCATTTGAAATATAATCCAAATCATCATTCCAACTCAATCATATCATCACTCAATAACACACCAATCAATATATATATTCCACGTAAATATATATATATATATATATATATATATACGTAATCATCCACTCAGGAATGACCACTAATACCATCTATGGTTCACACACAAGAAAATCGTGAAATTTATTTGTATAATTAAAATTCATTTTACTTACTTTTGAACAGTAGTTGATCAAGTCCATATGATTTTAAAAACAAATATTTAATCCATAAATATTTTTCACACAATTACAAAAATAAATAATTTAAAGTACTCGGTTCGTAATATGAACCACGTGAGTTTTACTCACCTCGATACTCCTACTGCGTCTTCAATTTAACAAATTCACCCCGAAATCGTCCACAAAAGTAAAACCGTCAATCACCTAATCAAACATGATAATTAACTTAGCGTACAATTCAAAAACGCACTTATATGAAGATCCAACTGTCGGATCTTCACCCGTGACCACACAAGGTCATCGGAACAGTCCTACGATCATCATATCAAAACTACACGTCTATCGGACGGTCCAATCTTCACAGATCATAAATTGAATGATCGAAATCGTAAAATTCATAACTAATTCATACGATATCCAACATTCACATGCTATATATCAAAATGATCATATCGACATGTACAATCTAAAAATAAGCAGAAACTACTCTTGGGGTGGCCGGAGGTCACCAGAAACCACCACCACAGTGGCGGCGCCGCCGCCATACCAAAGTCAAAATTTGCCAAAACTCCCAACATCAAAGTTTTTTATCTCAACTCCAATTTCAACTTTCATAATTAGCACAAAGTCAAATTTCAAGTCTAGGGCCGAAATTTACCTCAAAAAGAAAGAGGCCAAAATAGCCGAAAATCCATCAGATCTGAAATTCGTCTTCCTCGGGTTAAATGGAGATGTGAAACTTGGTGAGCTAGTAGAGCATGGCAAGACGAACAAAGCCCAGTTGGTCTCTCCTCCTACTTTAGCCGGAGTTGACCGGAATTTAAAGAAATGCCGAAAAAATGATATGAACTTCTTTGCTTCGATTCGTTGTCTATGGTGAATGATAAGAGGCAAGACATATATGTATGGAAAGCTTGTTTCAAGGAGAAGAGGTAGAGACAAGCGGCTCGTCGATTGGTGGTCGGAGGAGGAAGAAATCTGCCGGCGAAGGGAGGAGCAGCTCGAGCGATTTCAGCCCGAGCTGTGCAGCTTCTCGGCCTTGTAGCGCCTCCCACAGTTTTTCTGAAATATTCCTATATTTATTGGAAAAACTCAATTTTCAAATATTCGTAATAAATTCATACGAACTCCAAATATTACGTTCGACATATGCACGAACTCGTATCGACGAGCTCTACACACATGATCCTATTCCCTATTTTTGGTAGGAATAATTAGTACCTTGCATAATGTCCAATCTGTTGAATCGAAGTAGATACATTCATGATCCTATACGTACACACAAAGAAAAAGCTTATAATTTTTTGTGTAATACCCGCAAATTTCATTTTTAATTCGAGTAATTGTATCGAATGATTATTATGCGATTTCACGATTTATGTTCGATAATAATTCATTTTTACAATTATCGAAGTTTCGAAACAATTATTTTTAACGAAAAGCTCGAAATACTCGGTTTGAGAAATCGACTTTTTCTACGTACGAAATTTGGAGAAACTTCCTTCATGAAAGTTGTAGAGCTCGTCGATACGAGTCCGTACACGTGCGGAACACGAAGATCGGATTTTTTTCTGAATTAGTTATCGATTTAAGAAGGTTTTTCCCAAACTAGTATAAATAGGAAAAAACCCTAGCTAATTTTTCAGAAAACTATCATTTGGTCCGGCTTCCTTGCATTTTCTGAAAACACTATTCATCGTCCCTAACCTCCGTTCCTCGACCAAAATCGTCCGAAAAGGAGAGAAAACTTCTCCTTAATTGTTCTCCCTCCACAGACCACCTCTCGACCTCAAACCAAGTCCCAGGCGTTCATCTCGAGCTGCTCTAGCTCCCGGAGGCAGTTTCACAAGGCGGCGCAGCCTGTGACGGCGGCGGCACGGCCCGAACCGAAAACCACCATTTTCGGTTCAATCTCGATATCTCGAGCTACACTCCACCATTTCACTTGATTCTTGTCTCATTGAGCTCGCCTCAACTTCCTCTACAAGCACCAAGAAGGGCCGGAACTGGGTCGAACGTTTTCACGTTCGTCGGAGCTCGACCCGAACGGATCGAAATACCGAAACTTTCGATCAAGATATCTCGAGCTATACACGATCGTTTCTTGTGATTCTTGGCTTGTTGAGTTCGCAAGGAAGTTCTGAACAAGTTTCCAGAAGGGATCAGGGCCTGAGGTTGCAGTTTTCACGTCGGTTTTCAAGCTCGCCGGTTTCTGCATTTTTTCCGGCCGCCGACTGTAAATCGGTAATTTGATCCCTTCCCGTCATTTTTAGGTCTTGTGCTAGTTATGAAAGTTGCTCAGAATGATGAAACGAAGGGGCAAGCTCGGCCCCGACACCATTGGCGGTGGTCGGTGGCGGCTCTGTCCTTAACTCCGGCGGCCTTTTCCGGCCACCTCCGGAGGTCTAAAATTTGGTTTCTGTCCATTTTATGGTTCTATGTTTCGATACGATCATTTTGGCGTATTATACGCATTTTTCAGATATCGTATGAATTAGTTATGAATTTTGTGATTTCGATTGATTTCGATCGTTAGATTTTTGATCTGTGAAATTATGACCGTCGGATGAACTTGTAAATTTGTTATGATGATCATATGACTGTCCCAGAGGCTTTGTGTGGTCATGGGTGAAGATCCGACCGTTGGATCTTCGTATATGTGAAAAACGGTAATTAGGGGAGCGATTCGTGAGAAACCGCTCGTCGGATTTTAATGTAAATTAGAATCTTGCCGTTAATTAGTAGTTAAATTATGTGTTAAAATTGTTGGCTAAATTCGAATCACATTTGATTAGGTGATTGACGGATTTTATTTGAGTGGGCTATTCGGCGTTAATTATAAATTATAATTATATTGAAGACGCAGCGGGAGTTTCGAGGTGAGTAAAACTCACGTGGTTCATATTACGAACCGAGCATTTTAATTTATTTATTTTTGGTAATTGTGTGAAAAATATTCGCGGATTAAATATTTGTTTTTAAATTTCATGGACTTGAATCACCACAGTCCATAGGTAAGTAAAATGAATTTTAACTATACAAATGAATTTCATAATTTTCTTGTGTGAACTATAGATGGTATTAGTGGTCATTCCTGAGTGGATGATTACGTATATATATATTTACGTGGAAAATATATATTGATGAGTGGATTGTTGAATGATGATATGATTGAGTTGAATTGATGAGTTGATTTTATTACAATTGTGTAATTCCATAATAATATGATGTATCTTGGTTGGGTTGATTTCAGTATGTGATATTATATGTTGTGTTCATTTATGGGTTTAGGATCAACGTAATGACCGGTGTGGGTAATCGGACGCTCTAATCTTAGTGTGGATGATGGGATACGATTGGTTGAGTATGTGGAATTATTGGACGTTCTAAATATGTATATAGGTATACATATTGATGAAATACAATAATTGATAAATATGTCGGATGCCATAACCTAGGCCAGGTGACGGGCTACGATTCAGTTAGAGCTCTAGTCTGTCAAGTACCGTATTTTTATAAATACGATGATGAGAGTTGTGGAGAAAGTTGTGAGTTGGGTTGTCTTGATATATTGAATTGGTGTTGATTGAGATTGTTATTATTTGCATATGTGGAAATTATTGAGTGTTGCTGTGTGTGGGAATAAATGAGATTATATTAAGTAACAGTTCCTTCTTTTACTCATACAAGCTTTCATAAGCTTACCGGGTTTTGTGTTGGTGCAATCCCGGTACACTATTCATTGGTGTAGCGGATATTCCTGCAGGTCAGGATAACCAGGGAGGTGACCGAGCTGCTTAGGTGTTACAGCAGTTTTGTTATTTATTTAGTTGTGAGGTGTGTACGCTCATTTAGAGCTTTACATTACATTTGGTTTTGAGTTGTAGTATTTTCATGTTTCGGATTTGGAATTGTTATTCTAAAATTCGGGGCATGACAGTTTGATATCAGAGCGTAAGGTACATATTTGGTGATATGTCAATACTTATCGAGTGATGGCCCGTCTGCAGCGGATCCCCATCGTGTGCTCTTCGGTATTGACAATGTCATTGGGTATGTGAGTGCGTTAGGTTGGCTAGGAACGTTAGTACTTTTAGGAAATTTAAGCATCGTTATGTATGATTAGTACTTGGTTAATATGGACTTGCATTTGACTTATGCTTTGTTTAAGTGTTATGCGTGTATTAATCAAGTATATCATGCTTATTAGGTAATGGAGATTAAGGGAAACGAGGCCAGAGGTCGGGGTAGAGGTAGACCTCGTGGCAGGGGTAGAGGCCGAGGAAGGGGTAGGGCCCCTCCAGTCGAAGAAGTATTCGAGTCGGAGGAAGATGCACCTTATGAGGATCAGCCTATTCCTCCTGTGGCTATGGTGGATAATCCTGCTCGCTTGCTGATGCTAGCAAGGGAAATTACTCGCTTGGGAGCAACCAAGTTTGGAGGAGGCACTGATTATATGGTGGCGGATCGTTGGATAGAGGATTTGCAGACCTATTTCGATCTGCTTGATTGCACTGAGACCGACAAGAGGAAGCTAGCCGCTTTCATGCTGAAGGATGAGGCTAGGGTGTGGTGGAACGTCACTCAGAGGAGCATTGAGGTGTCTACCTTGACATGGGACGGCTTTGAGAGGTTGTTCAGCGAGAAGTACTTTCCACCAGCAGTGAAGGAGAGGTTGGAGCGAGAGTTCCTTGCACTTGTACAGGGGAAGATGACCGTAATTGAGTATGATGCGGAGTTCTCCAGACTGTACAAGTATGTGAGGCAGATGGAGGATGAGGACTTGGCCAAGAAGTTTCAGAGAGGGTTGAGTCCTTCGATTGAGCGTGATGTAGCCATCTTGGAGCTGAAGACCAAGAGAGAGATCTTGGCTAAGGCACAGATCATTGAGCAGCAGAACCTGATTCGTAGAGAGAAGGAGTCTGCTGAGAGAGACTTCCAGGGTAAGGGAAAGGCCATAGCAGGGAGCAGTAGAGCTAGAGACTAGGGGTGGGTTCTGGAAGAGACAGAGAACTCAGTTTCAGCATCAGGCTCCAGCTAGGGCAGCAGTAGCTCCTCCTGTTCAGGCTATGCCTATCAGGCAAATAGCACCAGCAGCTCCGGTGAAGTGCTTTAACTGTGGCGAGCTGGGCCACATCTCTCGTGCGTGCACGAAGCCACGGGGTAGGTTATGCTACAGCTGTGGACATGCAGGGCATCAGGCTAGGGAGTGTCCTCGGAATCAGGGTAGAGTGCAGGGTAACCAGCAGAGGCAGTTACCACCTGCTCATGCTAGAGTCTTTGCCATCGGTCAGGCAGGCACGGGAGTGGAAGGTACCTTATCTGTTTATCACTTTCTTGCTAGAGTACTGTTTAATACGGGAGCCTCACACTCTTTCATATCTAGTTCAGTTGTGGATGTTTTGGGTTTGATTGCTATGCCTATGACTAGATCATTGTGTGTTACATCACCTCTCGGTGTGTCTCTTGAGCTTAGCATGCTTTGTGATGATTGCCCTATTGGGATTGGTGGCAGAGAGTTCTCTGCGTCTTTGATTGTGATTCCGGATCACACGTATGATGTGATTTTGGGTATGGATTGGTTGAGCCCGAACCATGCTGTTATTGATTGCTTTAGGATGATTGTGTCCTTCCATGTTCCGGGACAACCGGTGTTTCATTACCGTTGCCTGAAGTCTGACATCACTATGAGGATAGGGATTTTGGCCCATATTGAATCAGGGAGTAGTACTTCAAAGATTACAGGGATTCCTGTAGTTCAGAGTATGAAGACGTGTTTCAGGAGATCCCTGGGTTACCTCCGAAAAGGGTAATGGACTTCTCCATTGATGTGATACCAGGTACTTCACCTATGTCGAAAGTACCCTATCGAATGGCTCCAGCTGAACTTCAGGAGTTGAAGGTTCAGATTGAGGGCTTACTTACACAAGGGTTCATTCAGGCAAGTGTGTCTCCGTGGGGTGCACCAGTGTTGTTTGTGAAGAAGAAGGATAGTTCACTTCGTCTATGTGTGGATTATCGACAGTTGAACAAGGTGACTATCAAGAATAGGTACCCTTTACCTAGGATTGATGACTTGTTCGATCAGCTTAGAGAAGCTACTGTATTCTCGAAGATTGACTTGAGGTCTGGATATCACCAGTTGAGGGTGAAGGAGGAAGATATTCCAAAGACTGCGTTCAGGACCAGGTATGGACATTTTGAGTTTCTCGTCATGCCTTTTGGTCTCACGAATGCCCCCGCAGCATTTATGGACTTGATGAACCGTACGTTCAGTCCTTACTTGGATCAGTTTGTGGTAGTGTTCGTTGACGACATCTTGATTTATTCAAGGTCGTCAGCTGAGCATGAGAGGCATCTGCGGATAGTGCTGCAGACATTGAGAGAGCAGAAACTATTTGCCAAGTTCGAGAAGTGCGATTTCTGGCAGAGCGAAGTCAAGTTCCTTGGTCATGTGGTCTCGAAGGATGGAGTTTCTGTGGATCCATCGAAGGTTGAAGCAGTGATGAGTTGGAGTCGCCCGACTACGGTTACAGAAATCCGTAGCTTCCTTGGATTGGCCGGGTATTACAGGCGCTTCATTGAAGGGTTTTCTGGTATTGCTTCGGCTTTGACCAAATTGACCAGGAAAGACACTCAGTTTGTATGGTCGGATGAGTGTGAGAAGGCTTTCATTGAGCTGAAGACTAGATTGACTACAGCTCCGGTGTTGACTATTCCTACTAGTGGTGGTGGATTAGTCATTTATAGCGATGCATCTCATCAGGGTTTGGGGTGTGTGTTGATGCAGAATGGTAGTGTTGTTGCTTATGGTTCTAGACAGTTGAAGGTACATGAGCGGAACTACCCTACTCATGATCTAGAGCTAGCAGCAGTGGTGTTTGCCTTGAAGATTTGGAGGCACTATCTTTATGGTGAGAAATTTGAACTCTTTTCTGATCACAAGAGTTTGAAGTATTTATTTTCCTAGAAGGAATTGAACATGAGGCAGAGGAGATGGATGGAGCTCATTAAGGACTATGATTTCACCTTGGAGAATCATCCCGGAAAGGCGAATGTAGTGGCGGATGCTTTGAGTAGGAAACCGCGGGTAATCATGGCATCGATTATGGTGCGGGAGTGGCGCATGTTAGAAGCTGCATCTGAGTTCGACCTTATGCCTGCAGGAGCAGGACAGGGAAACTTTCTCGGTAGTATCACCTTACAGCCCACCTTGATCTCCAGGATCATTCAGGGTCAGACACTTGATGAGTTTGCTCAAGCGAGGATTGCTGAGATGACTATTGACCCGGATGTGGAGGGTCCTTCTGAGTGGATGATTGGGGTTGATGGAGGGTTGAGATTTCGAGGGAGATTGTATGTACCGAGTGTTGATAACCTCAGGGAGGAGATCATGCGGGAAGCACATAGGTCTCGATATACTATACATCCAGGAGGTACTAAAATGTATATGGATCTAAGAATGCAGTTTTGGTGGTATGGTATGAAGAGGGATGTGGCGGAACACGTGTCGAAGTGTCTTACCTGTCAACAGGTGAAGGCAGAGCATCAGAGACCAGCAGGAATGCTGAACCCCTTATCGATTCCTGTTTGGAAATGGGAAGATATCTCTATGGACTTTGTGACTGGATTGCCCAGATCCAGGCAAAGTTATGACTCGATTTGGGTGATTGTTGACCGGTTGACTAAATCAGCACACTTCCGGTGGCAAAAACGTACTCAGGTGATGCATTGTGTAAGTTATATGTGAACGAGATAGTGAGGCTTCATGGAGTGCCTGTGACAATTGTATCTGATCGTGATGCTCGTTTCACTTCAGAATTCTGGCGTAGGTTCCATAAGGCATTTGGTACGTCTCTTGCTATGAGCACTGCATTTCACCCAAAAACAGATGGACAGACCGAGAGAGTGAATCAGGTGATGGAGGACATGCTTAGAGCTTGTGTTCTGGATTTTAAGGGTAGTTGGGCGGATCATCTGCCATTGGTAGAGTTTGCCTACAACAACAGCTATCACTCTAGTATTGGTATGGCTCCATATGAGGCTCTTTATGGTAGGCCATGTAGGACTCCTATCTGTTGGGCGGAAGCAGGGGATAAAGGGCTCATCGGACCTGAGATTGTACAGGAGACTACAGAGAAGGTCACTACTATTCGGGACAGAATCCGAACCGCTCAGAGTAGACAGAAGAGTTATGCTGACTTGAAGAGGAGACCGTTGGAGTTTGAGACAGGTGATCATGTGTTCTTAAAAGTCTCACCTATGAAAGGTGTGGTGAGATTTGGCAAGAAGGGGAAACTCGCACCGAGGTATGTTGGACCCTTTGAGATTCTAGAAAGGGTTGGTAACTTGACATATCGTCTTGCTTTACCTGTTAGCATGTCGGGTGTGCACAAAGTCTTCCATGTGTCTCTACTCAGGAAGTATGTTCGAGACGAGTCTCACGTGATTGACCACGGTACGATCGAAGTGAACCCGGATGTGACGTTTGTAGTTGAACCTGTTCGTATCTTGGATAGGTCTACGAAGAAACTTCGTAGGAAAGAGGTTGATCTCATGAAGGTGTTGTGGAGTCATCATGATGAGGGTGATGCATCATGGGAGTTAGAATCTGATATGAGGACGAGGTATCCACAGCTTTTTGGGGAATTGGGTACTTGAATTTCGGGACGAAATTCCTTTAAAGGGGGTAGATTGTAATACCCGCAAATTTCATTTTTAATTCGAGTAATTGTATCGAATGATTATTATGCGATTTCATGATTTATGTTCGATAATAATTCATTTTTACAATTATCGAAGTTTCGAAACAATTATTTTTAACGAAAAGCTCGAAATACTCGGTTTGAGAAATCGACTTTTTCTACGTACGAAATTTGGAGAAACTTCCTTCATGAAAGTTGTAGAGCTCGTCGATACGAGTCCGTACACGTGCGGAACACAAAGATCGGATTTTTTCTGAATTAGTTATCGATTTAAGAATTTTTTTCCGAGGTTGCAGTTTTCACGTCGGTTTTCAAGCTCGCCGGTTTCTGCATTTTTTCCGGCCGCCGACTGTAAATCGGTAATTTGATCCCTTCCCGTCATTTTTAGGTCTTGTGCTAGTTATGAAAGTTGCTCAGAATGATGAAACGAAGGGGCAAGCTCGGCCCCGACACCATTGGCGGTGGTCGGTGGCGGCTCTGTCCCTAACTCCGTCGGCCTTTTCCGGCCACCTCAGGAGGTCTAAAATTTGGTTTCTGTCCATTTTATGATTCTATGTTTCGATACGATCATTTTGGCGTATTATACGCATTTTTCAGATATCGTATGAATTAGTTATGAATTTTGTGATTTCGATCGATTTCGATCGTTAGATTTTTGATCTGTGAAATTATGACCGTCGGATGAACTTGTAAATTTGTTATGATGATCATATGACTGTCCCAGAGGCTTTGTGTGGTCATGGGTGAAGATCCGACCGTTGGATCTTCGTATATGTGAAAAACGGTAATTAGGGGAGCGATTCGTGAGAAACCGCTCGTCGGATTTTAATGTAAATTAGAATCTTGCCGTTAATTAGTAGTTAAATTATGTGTTAAAATTGTTGGCTAAATTCGAATCACATTTGATTAGGTGATTGACGGATTTTATTTGAGTGGGCTATTCGGCGTTAATTATAAATTATAATTATATTGAAGACGCAGCGGGAGTTTCGAGGTGAGTAAAACTCACGTGGTTCATATTACGAACCGAGCATTTTAATTTATTTATTTTTGGTAATTGTGTGAAAAATATTCGCGGATTAAATATTTGTTTTTAAATTTCATGGACTTGAATCACCACAGTCCATAGGTAAGTAAAATGAATTTTAACTATACAAATGAATTTCATAATTTTCTTGTGTGAACTATAGATGGTATTAGTGGTCATTCCTGAGTGGATGATTACGTATATATATATATATATTTACGTGGAAAATATATATTGATGAGTGGATTGTTGAATGATGATATGATTGAGTTGAATTGATGAGTTGATTTTATTACAATTGTATAATTCCATAATAATATGATGTATCTTGGTTGGGTTGATTTCAGTATGTGATATTATATGTTGTGTTCATTTATGGGTTTAGGATCAACGTAATGACCGGTGTGGGTAATCGGACGCTCTAATCTTAGTGTGGATGATGGGATACGATTGGTTGAGTATGTGGAATTATTGGACGTTCTAAATATGTATATAGGTATACATATTGATGAAATACAATAATTGATAAATATGTCGGATGCCATAACCTAGGCCAGGTGACGGGCTACGATTCAGTTAGAGCTCTAGTCTGTCAAGTACCGTATTTTTATAAATACGATGATGAGAGTTGTGGAGAAAGTTGTGAGTTGGGTTGTCTTGATATATTGAATTGGTGTTGATTGAGATTGTTATTATTTGCATATGTGGAAATTATTGAGTGTTGCTGTGTGTGGGAATAAATGAGATTATATTAAGTAACAGTTCCTTCTTTTACTCATACAAGCTTTCATAAGCTTACCGGGTTTTGTGTTGTTGCAATCCCGGTACACTATTCAATGGTGTAGCGGATATTCCTGCAGGTCAGGATAACCAGGGAGGTGACCGAGCTGCTTAGGTGTTACAGCAGTTTTGTTATTTATTTAGTTGTGAGATGTGTACGCTCATTTAGAGATTTACATTACATTTGGTTTTGAGTTGTAGTATTTTCATGTTTCGGATTTGGAATTGTTATTCTAAAATTCGGGGCGTGACATTTTGTCTGGGACATTTTCATAAATTCTCACTGAATGCGTGATTGACTACAACTCACTAAATTTGACCATTTAAGTTCATCTTTTCTTCCTATGCGTTCATGATTTGGAATGAATGCGTTTTGAAATCAAGGATTCTATATTATCATATCAATTACTTAACCTCAATGCAATTTTTTCCCAGACTAACTTCAACCGAATCATATCATTCACGAGGCATCAGGTAAGCTATGTTGCTACATTTCCTGACTCCCCACATTTCATGGTAAGTATTAACGCTTGCTCTATATTAGTTTTGGTAAGAAGAAGAAAAAAGCTAATGCATGTAGTACATGGATTCCAATTATGGTAATGTACTCCATCTCATACCCTTGCATTATAATTTTGTGGTAGCAGTCAAAGAAGACAATGCTCTAGCTCTTGCTATAATTCCATATTAGATTGAGAAAAATTTGTCAAATATGCATTGTGGAATTTAATCACTAACCTTTTACCTTGCAGGGACTAAGATTAGTAGAACTTCAAAAATGGCAATGATGCACTGAACCTTAGGAGAGATCTAAGATTTTGGTCAATTTTTGGAAGAAGTGGATGCCAAATTTCAATTATCTAAAATTTTGCTCTTGACTGAGTTTTTTCTTTCTACATATTATGTATTAGTATATTAACATGTGAATGAAAATAATTTGACTTTAAGTTTCAATTTGAATGGAGATCAAATGAATGATGTCCCCTGTTACTGAGGTCTCTTTTAGCTTAATCAAGGCTTCTAATTGATTGAAACACTGAATCCCGCAGTAAAGCGTAGGTAAAATTTTTAGTTTATTTCAAACATGAGAAAATCACTAAATTAATATAAAATCCGGGTAAAGCTATGGTATGCTAACATTTCTCATACATCAACTATTTTTGCCACTTTAAGGACTCATGTTACCACTTTGAGGACTAATATTACTATTTTGAGGACTCATACGGTAAACTAAGAAAATTTACCACTTTAAGAACTCATGTTACCACTTTGAGGATTAATATTACTATTTTGAGGACTCATGTGGTAACCAAGAAAATTTACCACTTTAAGGACTCATGTTACCACTTTGAGGACCAATATTACTATTTTGAGGACTCATTTTACCACTTTTAAGGCAATTGTATACATGTCATACGTTAACACATTGTAGAATTTTTCAGAAATGAATTGGTATATTTTAAATACCAATGCAAATAGAGATATATTTTGCAACCTATTTTCTATTTAAGACACAATACACACTGACAAAAGGAAGAACAAAAGAAGAAAGCAGAAGAGAAAAATTACCCTCACTCTTTGGAAATTGTCCTCTAACAGAATGAAACTAAGAACCATAGTAGTAATAATGTATAAAAAAACAGAAAACCAAAGAAACACAGAAAAGGAGAAAACTATATTTAATTTGATAAAAAGAGATCAATTCACAAACCAAACTAAACTGACAAAAGAATATCAAATAAATTTAAAAAAAAAACAAATGGATGACGACAACAACAATCAATGAATGGACAAAATGTGAGAACATCCAAGAACCAAGAAAAATAAAAGAAACATACATTGCAAAAATTGGGCAGCATCTATCTATAGAGAAATATCAATCCATATCACCTAAACTCTCATATATAAAATTAATAGACATAAAAAAGAACACAGAACTATGGCTTATATATAGATTATATAATTGATTGATTATATAATTTACAGATTACCAGTTGATTATATAATTTACAGATTATATAATTGATTTCTAATTTTTTTAATAGGGTTTGGAACCTAGCCTAGCTGGGAGGCTTAGCTTCACACCCGGTTCCATTTAGTATATTAATGTTAGGAATCTGCATCGGGGGGGGGGGGGGGGGGGGGGATATAATCTGAACCCCGTGCTACATTAGAACAATTATATTGATCCTTGTAGAGAACATCTTGAATAATATCAAGAGTCTCACCTAACCACACATCATCAATACAAAATAAATTAGCATGGTGTGCAAGCCTATCTGCAACACCATTTGCTTAACAGTAAATATGTCGAATTCTAACTGAATGAAAAGCAGTCATATACTCCTTACAATCATCTAAAACCTGGCTTACCTTTGAGAAATTCTTCTCCTTACTCTGAAGTGCAGCAACCAAAAGGGCAGAGTTGCTCTCAATGTTAATTTCCAACCAATCTTGGTGGAGAAGGCCAGCTCTATACACCTCCGCTTCCATATTAAGGGCCGAGTGTACATGTACAAAAGGTTTAGCAATAGTGGCAATACAACTACCCAAATCATCCCTTCACTTCCCCCACAACAATTATCTGCTTTATAAGCCTCATCTATGTTTATCTTGAGTCAACCTAATTGGGGGTTTTGCCATTTTATTCGAACCCTCTTCTTTTCCTTACCAACCTTCGGATGAAAATTATGAAACTCCTCCATTTGTCCCACGGTCCATTGAATCATATGCATTGGTTGAAAGCCTCTCTTCTTCCAGACTAAGTTATTCCGCTCAGTCCAGATGGCCCAAAGCCCATAAAACAGGAAATCATGCTGCTTCGTTTGTAGCACATCTATCATGTCAAAAACCCAATCAATCACACTCCTAGCTGGGTGTTGGGCAGCCTGCAAACCCAAAGGACCCAAGGCCCAGAAACATTGAAGAGCATCACAATTTTTAAACATGTGTACCTGTTTCCTTGACTTGCTCACAGAACATGCATCGAAGATCTTGGAGTGGGACCCTACGGTGGGCCAATGTTGCTTTAGTTGGCAGAACCCCCTTTACTACTCTCCACATGTGCATCTTGACTCTAGGATGAACACGGGCCCGCCATACACCCTTCTAGTACTTACTTAAGATACAACCACCAGAAGAAGAGGAGGATGTTCCCTCCTTACGTTGCATGGCTGCATGCATAATGTGGTAACCACTCCTCACATTATAAACCTTTTTTTTATTTTTTTATTATCATAATGTCATATGAGTCTATCCTCCCCACCCCTAAGACTCAAGGGAATACACGCAATCCTCTCCACCTCCTCTCCATAAATAATTCCTCCAGCAGCTCCACAATCCAATCCCTACTCTCAACATCAATCAACTCTGCTGCCAACATTTCCTCCGTTCCCTCCATCATTATTGAAAAAGGCTTAAACGTAAACGGCATGAGGATCCAAGGATCTGCCCAGACTGAGATTCTTCTCCCATTCCCCACATGGAAATGAACACCATGCTTCAATACTTCCCTACCAGCAATAATGCTCCTCCAAGTATACGACGCCCCCGCCTTAAGTTCAGCCTCCATAAACTCACAATGAGGAAAATATTTCGCATTAAGTAGCTAAGCAATAATTGACCCCGGGTTTGAATCAACATCCATCCCTATTTTGCCAACAACGCAAGATTGATTGCTAATGTTTAAGATGCTTTAATTATTTGATTGGAGCAATTGCTCAAGCCAAGGAACCATGGTCTCATCAAAAATGCAAACACATCGAAAGACATTTCCATATTATAAGGGAGATTGTTACACGTGGAGACATTAAAATTCTAAAAGTAGCATTTGTTGATAACATATCGGATCCATTCACTAAGCCTTTATCACAAGCAAAGTTAGAACGACATCTTCAGAAGATGGGTGTGTGCTTTATGGCTGATTGGATTTAGTACAAGTGGGAGATTGAAGGAGTTGTGCCCTAAAACAATCATTTTGATGAAATTATTATTAATCAAAAATGCAAGTTTATTGTTCATTGCTTATATTTGATTGAACAAGGTCCAAGGAATATGAGTTAAAGATAAAGTAATCTAAAGAGTCAGATGTATGAGACCTTTACTCTGTCACACTCTTATCCTAAAAGGTTCAGATTATCACTTGGACATTGATAATCCGAAAAGACTAGCACATACTATGTATATTCTCAATATGGAGGATGATATGTCTCTTGTCATTTGTGTAGAGACACTAATACAAGTACGTGGGTGCTCTTAACTTAAAGAGTACACTGAACGCGATCATTAGAGTTCTTGTATAGAGTCTTACTTACATGTCAAACTTGAACTCTAAATTTCAATAATACAAATTACTCATTTGATCTGAGACACCGTAGTTATCTTATGAGTGAATTAATTATCTCTTGATGATGTAATAATAGTGTCCCTTAATGAATATAATAGATGCATTCATTGGTATAACCAATTCGATCATGGAGACATATGAGTGTTCAGTAAGAAATTTCTATCCTTAAGTAAATAAGGTGTATATTCAAATATGTGATTCAATGAGTCTTTGGCCAAAACATTGAATGAGATTAAAAATGAGTTTCTAATCATATTCTAAGAATCACATAAGAATGAAAATCACATTAGGAGATTGAGATATCAATTCCATTACCTCGATGATGTGATTTAGAACATCGTGTTAGAGAAGAACGGTATTGTATTGTAATTCTAAGATGACATTCATAAAGTGTGTAAGCTTCATAGGTCCATCTATGGACTCAAGACAGCTTCAAGAAGTTGGAAAATCCGTTTTGATGATGTAGTCAAATCTTTGGTTTCATACAAAACATGGATGAACCTTGTGTTTACAAAAATGTCAGTGGGAGTGCTGTTGTGTTCCTTGTATTTTATATAGATGACATCCTACTATTTGGAAATGATGTAGGAATGTTGACTTCAATTAAAATTTGGTTGTCCAAGACCTTCCTTATGAAGGATCTTGGAGAAACTGCATATGTATTAGGAATAAAGATCCATAGAGATAGATCAAAAAGATTAATTAGATTATCTCAATCCTTGTACATAGACCAAATGCTAAATATGTTTAACATGGAACAATCTAAAAAGGGTTTTCTGCCTGTTAGACATGGCATTCACCTCTCTAGGAAAATACGACGCCCCCGCCTTAAGTTCAGCCTCCATAAACTCACAATGAGGAAAATATTTCTCCTTAAGTAGCTGAGCAATAATTGACCCCGGGTTTTGAATCAACCTTCATCCCTATTTTGCCAACAACGCAAGATTGATTTCTAATGTTTAACATGCTTTAATTATTTGATCGGGGTAGTTTCTGAAGCCAAGGAATCAAGGTCTCATAAAAAATTCAAACACATCGAAAGACGTTTCCATATTATAAGGGAGATTGTTAAACATGGAGACATTAACATTCTCAAAGTAGCATCTGTTGATAACATATCGGATCTATTCACTAAGTCTTTATCACAAGTAAAGCTAGAACGACATCTTGAGAAGATGGGTGTACGTTTTATGGCTGATTGGATTTAGTACAAGTGGGACATTGAAAGAGTTGTGTCCTAAAACAATTATTTTGATGAAATTATTATTGTAATTATTATTAATCAAGAGAAAGTAATCTAAAGAGTTAGATGTGTGAGACCTTTACTCTGTCACACTCTTATCCTAAAAGGTTTCTAGTCATAGGATTATCACTTGGACATTGATAATTCGGAAAGACTAACACATACTATGTATGCTCAATATGGAGGATGATATGTCTTTTGTCATTTGTGTAGAGACACTAATACAAATATGTGAGTGATCTTAACTTAAAAAGTACACTGAACGCGATCATTAGAGTTCTTGTAGAGTCTTACTTACATGTCAAACTTGAACTCTGAATTGTAATAATATAAATTAGTCATTTGACCTGAGACACCGTAGTTGTCTTATGAGTGAATGAATTATCTCTTGATGATGCAATAATATTGTGTCTCTTAATGGATATAATAGATGTATTCATTGGTATAATCAATTCGGTCAAAGCATTGAATGAGATTTAAAATGAGTTTCTAATCACATTCAAAGAATCACATAAGAATGAAAATCATATTAGGAGATTGACATATCAATTCCATACCCCGATGATGTGATTTAGAACATTGTGTTAGAGAATGACCGTATTGTATTGTAATTCCAGTTGAATAGGTTCTTTGTCATTCTACATTAACTAGGGTAGTCATGATATGTTGCAAGACGTCACTCATGACTTGTGAAATCCCCGAGGATTAATAAACATTTATTATCCTAATAACAAGGGAGAATCAAAATGGAGTTTTTGATTCGTAAACAAAATCAAATGGTTTCTATAAACTTCACTGCTTTGTTAATTAGAACCTAAGAGATCGCACACCATATAAGTGGATACTTGAGATTATATATGAAGAAGATTAAACAAGAGTTGGTTATGACTTAATTATCCAACTCTTAAACTTCACTTTTCACTTCATGAAAAGTTTTGAAAATATTCTCGAGTGTTTTAACGTTTATCGAGATCGATAAGTAAATTATCGAACTATGTCACTTAAGCTCGATATCCGGGGCTCACAGATTCTTTTATTAACTTCTCAATGCCGGGTATTACAAAATCCCTCCGTTTTAAAAATTTCATCATCGAAATTTAAACTCTTAAACTTAATTATCCAACTCTTAAACTTCACTTTTCACTTCGTGAAAAGTTTTGAAAATATTCTCTAGTGTTTTAACGTTTATCGAGATCGATAAGTAAATTATCGAACTATGTCACTTAAGCTCGATATCCGGGGCTCACAGATTCTTTTATTAACTTCTCAATGCCGGGTATTACAAACTCCCTCCTTTTTAAAAATTTCATCATCGAAATTTAAAGTAGTGGTAATGACGCTTAGAAGAAAAACATGTTCATAACATATGGGCAGTAACTTTTATTATTCTTACATTAACCAACTATTAACGAGCACTATGTTTGCATTTGTTTGGCATGTTCATCAAATTGTTATACATCCGAATCAAAACTCATTTATATGCTTTTATTAAAATCTGTTTAGATTTATGCACATGATTAAATCTATATATGGATCCCCCGGAACCAAAGCGCATTCTATTATTAGAGTAGGAAAGTTTTCTCCTACTGCATTGAACTATGACCAATTAACAAGGTCCAATCTGTCAATAACTTGTCATATTATTATTATTATTATTTTTATACAGCACCATCTCCATGACATTTTACTAACCAATGAATTCACTTGAATGCAATCACTCTTATAGAGTACAGACAGTTGAATCCGTCAACAAATATATCCCCAATGATAAGATATGGACTGTCTTTTCAATAGCAGTACTCAATCTTAATTACTCAATCTCTTCCTAAAACTATAGAATCCAAGATCAATACTTGAGCAAAGCTCAAATTTAACAGATTATTCCAGAGTTTGCAATTCAAATTGACCATACATTGTCATTGTACCATAAAGCCTCAAATATTTGATCATACCTGGTCTTGCCATTCAAACCAACTATTGCCATACATAGTCGCATATTCATTTTCATTTTTCATTTTTTTTCTCCCGGTTAGAGCCCATTTCTCGCATTAAGGCCACTGAGCACACCCTGTACTAAGCGGATTCCGGTTTGGGTTTTGGGTCTTTCACCCTAAGAAAGCACAATCCCTACTTAATTATCAGTTCGAATCCACGAGCCCCAATCAGGTTTAGGGTCTTTCACCCAAGGGGACTCGATCTCTCCTTAATTATATCACGGGCCTAACCGGATTAAATTCATTTAAATTAAGTTGTTGACTTTCCATCCACGCCACGCGATCATCTTAAAATGATTTGACAATTTCAACCACATATGTAAACCATTTTTAGTTTATATGCATACATTGGAAATATAACTTAGACCAAAAACATTAGCTATGTATGTAGTTAGATTTTAAGAATCTAATTAAGAATACACACATAACCATAAAACAAGTATAGAAACTAACTGATTAATTAAGAAGGTAAGTTACCTGGATACCTGCATTCCAGAGCTCAGTGTGTTGCTCCCAGGCTTCCATAAACGTACTATCCCAATACATATAACACATACATATGCATAGGGCAATAATACGTTGGTATGATTAAATAAAGAAGCAAAGAAAGTTGACAGTATCATATACCTTTAAATTACAACCTTTACAACTAAACGGAATAAAAAAAATGAACAATACATCCTTCTTTCATTATTCATTGTTCTTTCAACCTCTATGAGAATCAATTACTTGTGCAAACGTCTCAACAAAAAGAATCAATGGTCCACAACCACAAATAAGATTTTTTTTTTTTTTTTGCTCGTAGTATCTAAATTCACCCTCTCAGTTGCTATGTCTAACTAAATCAGTTTGATAACACCGCCCATCTATTGGAGTTCTCTGTGTAAATAATGTATCTTATGCCCAGTAAACGCAAGACACCAAAATAGTCCTTTGGTGCTCTTGTCAGCAATTTAGAAAGATTGAGAAGGAAATACAAGGAAATACTGATAATGCATAAATGCAAATAAATTTCTGTACAAGTTACTCAGAGATTGTTAGTGAGAACTCAGATCAAGGACACTGATATCCTTCATGCTTTGCAAGTATTGAGCCTTTCTACACATGCTATATATAAGCACAAAACAATGGTCAAGCAATTTGATGATTCTATAAGCTGTATGAAAACAGATATTGCATAACTATTTGCTCTATTTGTACTAAAGGTTGGTCTAGCTATTCCAACCAGTTAAACTGATCTACTGAAAACAAGTGATTTAAGCCAATAATAGACACAACATCATTAAACAATTCGATAATGTTTTTCATGAAACCCCAAATAGATACTAAATATATACGGCCTCAGACTAGGTCCCCATGCTATACTCATTTCATGCTATTAATTAATCACCCTTAAAAATTTGTCAGCATATGTAAGGATGATGGGCTTCAAACATAGTAACAACAAAAAGCAATGCCTACAATATCCTCAATTGGATTCACCGCAAAATATTAAAACTTAATTCAACAATTTTTAATCCAATCATAGAAATAAATCATGTCGTTATGCATATCGAATTGAATAGAAATCCAAACAGTGAAAGCAATAAAGAAGACTTATCTGCCGTTACAAGCTTTCTCAAAATTGAGCCTGTTCTTGGCACTCGTTCGACTCGCCGTCTAGTATCTCGCATATTTCAAAGCAGCGAGTCGGTTCACAATCGTAAATGGTTAGAGCCAATGTAACCGGCAGCTAGTCGATTGCTTCTTCACTTTTGATTCATGAAAGAATCCAGAGAGAGTGACGAGTTCGAGCCTTTCCTCGTCCTTGGTTTGAGCCTTCCTGATTTACGTTCATCAAGCAACAAAACCAAAAATAAAACATGAAAATAAAAGCTGGTCGACCATATAAGTCGGACATGACTTGCAGTCTTTTCTGGGTCATTCCCTGAAAGTTCTTCTTCTTTAATCATTTTATATATAAATAATAACCCATCGCAAAATATCAAAATTTAAACCTTATCATCACCAACAAGAAAGGTAACAATTAGAGATACAAGAAAAAGGAATTTGAACTCCAAAAACCAACAACAATAGTCCAACAACAATCACAGATCCATTAGATCATAATAGAGATTCCTACTAATGATTCATGCATGAAGCAACAGAAAAACTGAAAGAATTAGACAATTAATTTAACTATCATAAGCCACCTAGTAATTGAGTGACCACAACTATAAAACCCGAAATTAATTGTCAAGACAAATACTGAAAATTGCAAACTCAACAGTCCTTACTGCTCTCTCCAATCACACCAGTATACTCTTTGTCGATTATCCTAAGCATGGAAAAAACCCGGCCAATAAAGGTTCAAAGACTTCTGTGCCCATAAGAAACAACACAAAAATCGAAACTTTCAGCCATCACTTCTTCCCTAAAAAACTAACTACTCTAACATCACAAAATACACAAGGCTATTGGTCCGAGGTTTTAACCTAAGCTCTGATACCATTTGTAACACCCTGACTCAGTTTAATCAATCTAATACTTGACCGGAGATGGAGACGAGTCGACCGTATTAACAGGGGCGACGCCGGAAAAGTCAGAAATCGCCTGTAAAGCTTCAAGCTTCAAATCTCTCTCCAAAATCTGATCCAAGCCACAGGCGTGACAGTGATGACTAGTTGGAGAGATTGGGGGTCTGGCGTTGTCGATCAGTGGCCGGAGGTCGGCATTGTGGCTGGGTTACCCCGGTTGGCACGTGCTTCAGTCTGAGAGCACCGAGCTCTCGTTTTCCCTCTCTCTCTCTCTCTCTCCCCCCCCCCTTCATGTGATCCACACCTAGAAGTAAATTGGTCTATTTAATCAAGGACGATCATGATCAAGCGGTGAGTGGATCAATGGCTCACATTGCTCCACCAAATTTCTACTTCTTGATTTAATTTCTTAAATCCTATAATTTCATAAAATCGCCTTAAATAGCTCGGATACTCGGAAAAATCCCGAAAATTTTCACGAACTCGTCGTGTCGTGTACTTAATTATCCAACTCTTAAACTTCACTTTTCACTTTGTGAAAAGTTTGAAAATATTCTCGAGTGCTTTAATGTTTATCGAGATCGATAAGTAAATTATCGAACTATGTCACTGAAGCTCGATATCCAGAGCTCACAGATTCTTTTATTAACTTCTCAAAGCCGGGTATTACACTAACTTATTGGCTTTATGAAAGCCAATATTTTTCTTTTAGTAATTGGAGTTATTTCCTATTATATAAAAGTGAAAGCATGGAAAAAGAAAGTGTGTGTGTCTCCACACTATTATTTCATATTTGAGAGAGAGGCAGTTCTCCCTTGGTCCATTACAAAATTAAAGGAAAGAAGAATACTTCCATAATTTCTTCTATTCTTTCATCTTTCTTCATCTCTTGATTCACTTGGTGAGGATCCTTAGAGACCATATATTCTTGTGGCTTTACTTGTTACATCAAGGAGAAGATCACAAGCACAAAAAGGAGTATAAGAAGGAGTTCTTAATTCAAGATGCTTCAAGGTGGAGGAAACACACACAAGGAGAGATCAAGGAGAGGAACTTTGGTGGTTCACTTAGATCAGATTAAAATCACACTCCAAGGGTGAGTAGAACATAAACTACCTCTTTGTTCTTCCTTACTATGCATGCTATGTTTATATACATATCACAATAAGCTAAGATCATGGGTTAAATGAATGGATTTTATGTTTAGTTAGTAGTTTAATTGTTAAACTAATTCCACACTAATTAAAAAGTTTTGAAATCCATCCATTCCTTCAATAGGTATCAGAGCCATTGGCTTAATTTTGGTATGTTATAAACATAGCTAAGTATGTTGGTTGATGTGATTTTCTTAAGCCTAGAATAATATGTAATTTAGATCATAAAATTTGCTTTGTCATAAAAGTTATGAAGCATGTGATGTAAGGTAGATTTTATGATAGCAAGAAAAAGTTTCTACAAATTACTTGTAGGAAGTGATTTAAGTTTTATGAAACTTTGATGCATATAAGATTGTATTAAGTGGTTCTATATGTTTCTTAATTAAGGTGTTAATCTTAGAAACATGTTAGATTATATATGCTTTAGGGTATGCATGATTTTTGACTTCAAAGATGAAGTAAACAAGTATTCAATGGAAGAACACCAAGCTGGAATTTTATTTCCAGCTTTGGAACATGTTTAAACTAGTTATGAACTAGCTAATTTTTCATGGTGTTTGCTCTCACTTTTGATCAATAAATTCATGAATTGAAATTTACCTAATAGTTGGTGATGACATAAAATCATTTCCATGTTTCCCTCACCAAATAGTTGGTAGAGTTAGTCATCTTTACTATTAGTTTCTCTAAATTACTCACCAAAAGTTGGAATGAGATAAAAGACATGTCTCCTTAAATCATTCATCAAAAGTGGTGATGCATGATGTAAGACATCATCCCCTAAATCACTCATCAAAAGTGATGTAAGACATTATCTCCTAAATTACTCACCAAAGTTAGTGATGCATGATGTAAGACATCATCACCTAAATCACTCAACTAATTTACTTGCATTTAATTAAAGTAATGTAGTGGTTAACTTATTTTGATTGAGTTAATTATGCTTGTTTAATTAACCTTATTAATCTTGGTTAATTAAATGATGATTATGGACTATGGCCTAATATAATTGAGCATGAGATTGCCCGACTATTCATTTTGAATGAATGTGGTTATGTAATTAAAATAGTTAATTCATTTAGGTTATGTAATTAATTTAATTAATTCATTTGGTTGTGTAACTAAGTAGCTTATTTAATTTATTCAAGTTTGATTAAATTTAAATGGGAGCTTGTATGCCCTTCATCCACTCTTGTAATCAACGATGGAGGCACATAAGAATGATCCAAAGAAGAAGTTTGAAGTCATCAAGCCTTGAAAGGAGTTCAAGTGCGAAGTGTAATAGCTTAGCCTAGTTGTTTAATTTTCGTAATTGTTACCCGTAATTAAAATCACCACCCAAACATGACATTGATCCAACATATTGGCTCATGTTAGATCAAACTTCAAGTCCATAATCATCCTTTGTGACCTAATATAATTGCATGTTCATTGCACTTGATCAAGTAAAATTATATTTCCCATGATTCCATTTGAAAAATATTTTTAATTAAATCAAATTGTTTTTCTGAAAACAATTAGTGGGAGTATTTTATTATAGATCAAGTATAATGAATATGTGATTGCATTAGGATCAAAGAAAATGCAATGTGATTGTTATTAATAAGATTATTAAAATGAGACCTTAAAATTCCCTCAAAGTGATATTAAGTTGAAAAAAGAAGGAGACGTTATGAATACTTCTTTGTGGCATTCCAACATTGTAATCTCCTATATGATCTTGCATGTAAATATCATTATAAACAGTGGTATTTTTTGCTAGGAACATAGAAAGAGGTTATTCAACATTTGATGTTGTAAGGTAGGGACAAATATTGGTCAATATTCTATTATGATGAGATTTAATTTTTGATCCTTATGATTACATGAGATGATGGGTATAGCTTAACTAAAGTAATTTATCAATATCCTATTATGGTGAGACTTACTTTAGAGGCTAGAGTTATAGATATTCACATTTAATGTGATTGGATAAGAGTATCCTCTCATGGAAATTAAGTTAACCTATAGTTCTATTATGATGCAGTTGGCTTAATGAAAATGAGTCTTCCATACTCACTAAGAGTTTTAATTTATACTCTCGAATTCCTTGAGGGATTTGGAATTTGTTAAATAGTGAGAGGGTGCCATTTGATTCTTAAGACTCAAGTCACTTGGTTTTAAAATCAATCTCTTTTATTTTATTTTATGTTATGTAGATTGCAATATGTGTGGACATCCTATTACCAAAATTCTCAATGAAAATCATCTTGAGGGCCCAAACTTCAATGACTGGCTCCGCAATTTGAAAATTATATTAACATTCGATAAGATCGCTTATGTCTTACAAAATGCACCCCCTCTCAGTCCTTTGGCTCAAGATGCAACCGATGAGCAACATGTTGCTTATCAAAAGCATAAAGATGATGACACTCAAGCTAAATGTTTTATGCTTGCATCCATGAACTCACAACTTCATAAGCAACAAGAGAATATGGATAGCGCCAGTTTTATATTACTCCATCTCACTGAATTGTTTGGTGAGAGAAATAGAAATGTGTGTTTCATAGTAGTCAATGAGCTTGTCAAGACAAAACATGTGAGGGGTCCACCTATGCATCAACATGGTCTCAAAATGATAGGTCTTATTGAGCAAATTAAAGACCTAGGGTTTGAACTTGATGTGGAGCTAGCTCAAAATCTTCTTCTATCCTTCCTAGATGATTCATTTTCTCAGTTCATAATGAACTATAATATGCAACAAATAGATCATACTCTTTCTGATCTTCTCAATATGCTGGTATCAGCTGAGAAGCAAATTAAGAAAAAGAGTGTGAGTGTGGCCATTGTCACTTCTTCATCCACCAAGTCCAACGGCAAGGGCAAAGGGAAGAAGAAACAAGTGACAAAACCTAAGGGAGCAGTCCAAAAGAAGAAGAAGAAGGAACCAAAAGGTATTTGTTTCTTTTGCAACAAAGATGGGTAAAGAAGGAACCAAAAGGTATTTGTTTCTTTTGCAACAAAGATGGGTATTGGAAGAGGAATTACAAAGCTTATCTTACATCCTTGAAGAATAAGTCTTCAACAGAAGGTACGATCAATGTGATTGAATCAATATTTACAGTTAATAATACATCCACTTGGATAATTGATTCAGGTACATCCCACCATGTTTGCACCTCGTTGCAGGACCTAGTGGGAGCTAGAAAGCTTAAAACTGGAGAAATCACCATATGTGTAGGAAATGGCACAAGAGTTGATGCCAAAGCCGTGGGGACTTATATTTTGAAATGACCATCAGGAGATACATTGAAGTTAAATAATTGTCTTTATGTTTCTATATGTATAAAGAACCTTATCTCCATCTCCATGCTTTTGAAGGATGGTTATAGAGTAGTTTTTGATAAACTAAGTAGTTTTGTATCTATTAATGAACACGTGATATGTCATGCTAATATTATTGATGGTCTCTTTCATCTAGCTTTAGAAGGTAGTATTAACTATATAAAGGAAAATGCTTTGAGATCTAAGAGATCTCGAGAAACGGTTAACCTCATTAAGATGTGGCACCTTAAGCTTGGTCATATTAGCCAAAATAGAATTCACAAATTATCCAAAAATGGATATTTAGAGTCGTTAGGATTTGATCCTATGCCTACTTGTGAGTCTTGTCTAAAAGGTAAAATGACCAAGTCCCATTTTGGTGGACAAAGAACAAGAGTTGATGAACTCGTAGGCCTAATACATACGGATGTTTGTGGTCCTATGCCCACTATTAGTAGAGGTGGATTCTCATACTTCATAACCTTTACCGATGACTACTCTCGATTTGGTTATGTATACCTTATAAAGAGCAAATATGAAGCCTTTGAAATGTTCAAAGAATTTAAGAATGAAGTTGAGAAACAGACCGACAAGAGTATTAAGGCTCTAAGATCTGATCGAGGAGGCGAATACTTAAAGCAATAAGTTTATTGATTATCTCAAACAAGAAGGCATTGTTTCTTCATTAGCCCATCCTGGAACACCACAACTCAATGGTGTATCTAAAAGGAGAAATCGAACTTTACTGGACATGGTTCATTCCATGATGAGCTATACAGATTTACCTATATCCTTATCGGGATATGCACTTCAAACAGCAATTTATTTATTAAATAGAGTGTCTTCCAAATCCGTCCCACTTACACCATATGAGATGTGGCATCGGAAGAAACCAAGTCTCAATCATATTAAGATTTGACTAGAAGCAGGCAAGCTTGAAGCTAGATCAAGCAAATGTTTATCTGTGGGATATCCTAAAACTAGTTTAGGATATTACTTCTATCAACCTGAAGAACAAAATGTGTTTGTTAGCAGAAATGCTAATTTCCTTGAAAGATACTATGTCCTTGATGGAAATGTTGAGCAAATGATAGAATTCAAGGAAGTGTCCAACAAGCCACAAACAAACACTTTATCTTTCGATGAACAACTTCCTGAACCTTGTGTTTACATAAAGGTCAGTGGGAGTGCTGTTGTATTCCTTATACTTTATGTAGATGGCATCCTACTGTTTGGGAATGATATATGAATGTTATTTTCAATTAAAGTTTGGTTGTCCAAGACCTTCCTTATGAAGGATCTTGGAGAAGCTGCCTATGTTCTAGGAATAAAGATCTATAGAGACAGATCAAAAAGATTTATTGGATTATCTCAATCCGTGTACATAGATAAAGTGCTGAATAGATTTCACATGGAACAATCTAGTAAAGGTTTTATGCCTGTCAGACATGGAATTCACCTTTCTAAGAAAATGTGCCCACAAACTATTGAGGAAGTGCAAAAGATGAGTAAAATCCCATATGCGTCTGCAATAGGGAGCCTCATGTATGTGATGTTGTGCACTAGACCTGATATTAGTTATGGCGTAAGCATAACCAAATCCCATGTGTCTGCAATAGGGAGCCTCATGTATGTGATGCTGTGCACTAGACCTGATATTAGTTATGGCGTAAGCATAACCAATCGATATCAGTCCAATTTAGGTTTAGAACATTGGAATGCTGTTAAGAATATCCTCAAATACTTGAGAATGACTAAAGATTTATTCCTCGTTTATGGAGGTGGTGATTTGCAATCAGAGTTGCAAGTGGAAGCATACACAGACTCAGATTTTCAATATGATGTGAATGACAGAAAATCCACATCAGGATTTGTCTTCACCTTGAATGAAGGTGTAGTAAATTGGAGAAGCTGCAAACAAAGTGTTACTGCAGATTCCACTACTGAGGCAAAATACATTGCATCTGTAGAGGCTGCAAAGAAAGCAGTTTGGATGAAAAAGTTCATCACTGAACATGATGTTGTTCCTACCATTGAGTCACCGATTCCACTTTACTGTGACAACAATGGGGCAATTACTCAAGCCAAGGAACCAATGTCTCATCAAAAATCCAAACACATCGAAAAACGTTTCCATATCATATGGGATATTGTTAATCGTGGAGACGTTAACATTCTCCAAGTAATATCTGTTGATAACATATCGGATCCATTCACTAAGCCTTTGTCACAAGCAAAGATAGAACGACATCTTGAGAAGATGGGTGTACATTTCATGGCTGATTGGGTTTAGTACAAGTGAGAGATTGAAAGAATTGTGTCCTAAAACAATCATTTTGATGAAATTATTATTGTAATTATTATTAATCAAAATGGCAAGATTGATTGAACAAGGTACAAAGAATATGAGTTAAAGAGAAAGTAATCTAAAGAGTTAGATGTGTGAGACCTTTACTCTTTCACACTTATCCTAAAAGGTTCCTAGTCATAGGATTATCATTTGGACATTAATAATCCTAAAAGACTAGCACATACTATGTATGCTCAATATGGAGGATGATATGCCTCTTATCATTTGTGTAGAGACATTAATACAAGTATGTGGGTGCTCTTAATTTAACGAGTGCACTGAATGCGATCATTAGAGTTCTTGTATGGAGTCTTACTTACATGTCAAACTTGAACTCTAAATTGCAATAATATAAATTAGTCCTTTGACCTGAGACACCATAGTTGTCTTATGAGTGAATGAATTATCTCTTGATGATGCAATAATATTGTATCCCTTAATGGATATAATAGATGAATTTATTGGTATAATCAATTCGGTCATAGAGACATGTGAGTGTCCAATAAGGAATCTCTATCCTTAAGTAAGTAAGGTGTATGTTCAAAAATGAGAGTCAATGAGTTTTTGGCCAAAGCATTGAATAAGATTAAAAAGAAGTTTCTAATCACATTCTAAGAATCACATAAGAATGAAAATCACATTAGGAGATTAACATATTAATTCCATACCCCGATGATGTGATTTAGAACATAATGTTAGAGAAGGACCGTATTGTATTGTAATTCCAATTGAATAGGTTCTTTGTCATTCTATATTAACTATAGTAGTCATGATATGTTGCAAGACATCACTCATGACTTGTGAAGTCCCCGAAGATTAATAAACATTTATGATCCTAATAACAAGGGAGAATCAAAAATGGAGTTTTTGATTCGTAAACAAAATAGAATGGTTTCTATAAACTTCACTGCCTTGTTAATTAGAACCTAAGAGATCACACACCATATAAGTAGATTCTTGAGATTGTATATGAAGAAGATTAAACAAGAGTTGGTTATGACCAAATAATTAATTAGATTTATTATTTGAACATAATTAGGAGTTTTGGGTAAAATGGAATCTATTTGGCCTAAACGATTGTTGGGTTTTTTGGTGTGGACTTGGGTTTCACTAAATGAGATTTAAATGAAAACCCAAGACACATTTTTAGTGCCCAATAGGATGTATGGACCAGCCACTATATTGGCTTTATGAAAGTCAATATTTTTCTTTTAGTAATTGGATTTATTTTCTATTATATAAAATAAAAGCATGGACAAAAATCATAAGTGTGTCTCCACACTATTATTTTCAGATTTGAGAGAGAGAGAGAGAGTTCTCCATTGGTCCATTACAAAATTAAAAGGAAAGAAGAACACTTGCATAATTTCTTTTTTTCTTTAATCTTTCTTCATCTGTTGATTCACTTGGTGAAGATCCTTAGAGGTCATATACTTTTGTGACTTTACTTGTTACAAGAAAGAGTATAAGAAAGAGTTCTTAATTCAAGGTGCTTCAAGGTGGAGGAAACACACACAAGGAGAGATCAAGGAGAGGAACTTTGGTGGTTCATTTGGATCGGATTAAAATCACGCTCCAATGATGAGTAGAACATAAACTACCTCTTTGTTCTTCCTTACTATGCATGCTATGTTTATATACATATCACAATAAGCCAAGATCATGGGTTAAAGGAATGGATTTTATGTTTAGTTAGTAGTTTAATTGTTAAACTAATCCAGTACTAATTAAAAAGTTTTGAAATCCATACATTCCTTCAGTAGGGGCAGTTTAAAAAAAGATGAAAAATTTCATTTTTTCTGATAGGGTGGTCGTAAGGCCACGTAGTGGGGAAACCCCCACCTGAGACTTTCTCCTAATGAGAGAATCTTGCATGGGGCTGACCGCATGGACAATAAAGCATAATCATCATTAGTCCATTACTTTAATCCAGCCTTTAAGGGTTTTGTTTTTTGGTGTTTTTTATTTATTTTTTATGACAGCCTTTAAGGGTATATATACCCAAAAAAGTTGGATTTGTTTTCCACTAGTACAAAAACATAAAGGTTTCTTATCACAAGTCTGTCAGATACTACGAAGCTATATTCAGAGTTTCAATCTCAGGGCCTTAGCTGCATTATTTGGGTTTTTACTTTTTAGTGAAGAAAAGAAGGAAGAATGTCCACTACTGAAGGAAAGTACATATGCTGCAGAGGTATATAAATATATAATCATCATGAGAAATATTTTTAGTTCATATGGGTATGATCTTGCAATTTCTAGTTCTTAGTTTTATGGAGTAAGAGGGAAAATTCTGCTATCCACCCCAGGTGGATATCAGCCTGGGGCAATTTACCGCTGATATCTCCTTGGGAGAGATCTGGACGTTAATTTGCTGTTAGTCTGGTTTTCAGCATTAATGTTAGGAGGCTGAAAAAAAAAGGGAGGGGGCCCACTGAGGCAAAGGTAAAAATATAGGGAAATATATGGAGAGGGTAAATGGAGAGGATAAGCTAGGTTCGGAGTTGGATTAGGTTGGGATCAGAGTCGTGGCGTCGTCCTGATTATTGATGGTTATCAGCGGTGCTGGGATGACTGCATCGAATCCTGATGCAGATCCGCAACCGTGCCGGCTACCCAGCTGTATCTCCGTTTTTCGGCCACAACGAGGTGGTTTTGACGTATTTTTCTGGCAACTCCGGCAATGTTTTTCAATGCATGAGGTACGAAAGTTCCTATACTCTACGAGCTCTACACATTGGTATTGTTAGTTTTCGATTTAATCGAGTTTTGACCAAATTAGTGTTTTGGGTGACGTCAGGCTTCGTCAGAGTTCATTGTTCTCGGCAACTTTACTGCATCCTCCGAAAATTCCGGTCATCGTTTGTGGTAAACAAGGTAAGCATCTCCGTCTTCTCAATGAGTACTCTACGTTTCTGTGCTTAAACAAGAATTTTGGTTGAGGATGAAAGAGTTGGAATTTTGGGCAAATCTTGATTGCCATTGTTCATCGTTCTCAGTGACCATTTTTGGGATTTGGTTGGTCCTTGCTGACCTTGTTCATAGTGCATGAATGTAATTTGATGGGTGGTTTTGGTCAATAATAGAGGATTGCAGAATCGGAGAAATTCAAGGTTTGGTGACTGTGCTTAGGGAAAGAAATTCACCTCGTCTTTGTGTCAACGTCGTCTGTTGTTAGAATGGTAACAAATTAGAAGTTTGTAAAGCTTGGATATGAGGAGCAATTTTGCAATAATTGTTCGTCTGATATGCTGGTTGCTCTAAAATGAGATTGTGGAGACTTGAATGAAGACATGTTTCGACGAAGGTATAATCAACCAGTTGCCGACTGGTGTGAGGTGGGGAAAGGGACGGCCGGTCGCTAGTTTGACGCCGGCGGATGCGCTTTGGTGGTGGCGGAATGACGATGAGAGTGGGGCGGCGGAAATGGTGGTTGGGCGTTGGCGTGGATGTAGATGCAACCTTTGGGTTAAGAGGGAGGGAAACGAGCACCTTGTAGCCTGGGCCTCTTGGGCTTGGATATTGCAGGTGGGCCTGTTCTGGGCTAGAGGTCCCAATTTTTAATAAATTTCATTTGTTACCACAAAAGTTAATTGAAAAAAAAAATTATTTTTGCATTTATGCTATTTTATTTATAATTTATGTCCCATTTTTTTAAAACATATCATTTGTTACCCGAAAAGGTTAATCGAAAAAAAAAATTTCTAAATTTATTTAACAAGTTACATTGACTTGATCATAGTTATTTATCCAAAGGATTAAATACTGTTTACTCCGTATACTTATGGGTTTCATCGTTTCAGTCCCTGACCTTCAAATTTCACCTAAAAAGTCCTTGAACTCTTAATTTCCTCCCAATTGGTCCCTGCCGTCAAAATTTTCTTTTAAAGTTGCCAAAAATGTCTATTATGCCCTCACTTAATTTTTTTTTTAATTTTTTTTCTCTCTCTTTTTAATTTTTTTTTTCATTTCACCTCTTAAAGGTGTGTGGATTGGAACCATCTTGATAAGGAGATGAATAGAAGGATGCGAGAGAGCTGGAAGTAGAAGAGGTAAAAAGAAAAAAATAATAATAAAAAAAAAGAGGAAGAGAATATTTTTTTTGAAGTAATTGAGGGTATAATAGACTTTTTTAGGGGAATATAAAGGAGTTTTTGACGGCATGGACTAAGTGGGAGGAAATTGGGAGTTCAAGGACTTTCTAGGTGAAATTCAAAGATCAGGGACTGAAACAATGAAACCCTATAAGTATGGTGAGTAAGCAATATTAATCAGGGACTGAAACAATGAAACCCTATAAGTATGGGGAGTAAGCAGTATTTAACCCTTATCCAAATTGTAGTGTTGTTTCTTCGTTTTTAATAAATTGTATTTGTTACATTAGAATTGTTGCTTATTGTTCTAAAATACACCACATTAGTTACCAAAATATTAATTGTAAAGAAAAAATTTGAAAACCAAAATCATTAAATTAATTTTTGGGTCAAATGCAGATTACTACCCTGTGGTTTAGATCCAAAATCAATTCAGTCCCTGGACTTCTAATTTCATCAAAAATACTCATGCACTTTCAATTTTGATCTAATAGGTCCAATTTGTTAGTTTTCTGACAATTAAGTTATTTAACTTGTTAACGTGGCTCATATATGGCCTATATTTTATGTTGTGGTGTCTGCATGCCACCTCTAGTAAATTTAAAAGTGAGTCCTACTATTAAAAATAAATAGTTTTTCAACAAATAATCCAACTATAACTTGAACCCATAACAAAATATTAACGAATTGGACCTATTAGATCAAAATTGAAAGTGCAGGGGTGTTTTTGATGAAATTAGAAGTCTAGGGATTGAATTGATTTTAGACCTAAACCACAGGGTGGTAACTAGTATTTAGCCCTTAATTTTTCTACACCTGATCGTACCAACTATACAAAGTTTATAAGTTAAGTTTGCAGAATAATTAATCGTAAGGATTTTGTACTTCGAGTTTCAGTACATGCATGATAGAGAGAGAACCCACGAAAAGGCACCTCATAGTATTTAGTGACTATTTTGAAAAATTGAGTTTTAGTGGTTTTTTTTTTTTTTTTTGAATCGAATGAGGTCAGTCAAATTTATAATTCAAAGGCAATACCAGAAATGACACACCCCAAAGGGGCCGACAGAAAGAGTCGTCATTTAGGACATATAAAAGACTTATTCTAAGAAAAATAGAACTTCGCACTCCCGGTTACACTCACCTTTTAAGGACAATTAAGCACCTTTATTCTAACAAAACCTAAAAAACTCAGGAGGAGAATAAATAAATGTGACGACCAAGTAACTAGATATTGCGACCCAAATGAAATTTAAATAATAAACAAAGAAGCCTTAAGGGCCTTTTGCACCCAAAACAGCCCAGTTAGTATTGATAATACTAAAGTTATTCTAGTTGACTGAATGAATAGGTGTAGAAGCAAAATCCAAAAGAAATAATATTTTGAATGTGTATTGAAAACAAAAAATGGTTTTGTGCAATCTAAAAATTGAAATTGGAAATCAATAAATTTAACAATATCCATCTATTTAAACCAATTATTAGGTACAATGTAAAAACCAATCTGCTGTCATTTTGACATCAAATAAAGCGATCAACCCTTTAGAAGCTTATACTTCCCTAATAGCAGCTGAATCTCGAGTAGATAAACTTCCCAATATTTTATATTGGTTGATCTAACTCATGCCCATGAGAGTGCTTGAGCTGACAGATCGAAAAAAAAAAAAAAAGTTGTGAATGAGCAGTCATGAGTATATTATTTTTATATGGTATTTAGGGTTTATGGTTGACCTAGTAGATCGAGACACAAATGACGATGAAAACAAATGAAATTTTGACAATAACCATTTATTATTACCATGATAACATCCAATAGCAGATTTTCATAAAATTTATTTCGTCCACCTTGTTGCGTATGGAAGAGAGATATATATATATATATATATATAACTAATAAACAAGTTACACCACATTAGTAGACATAGGGGGATTTTGTGCGATCC
Organism: Rosa persica; assembly: GCA_025331145.1. Taxonomy (NCBI): domain Eukaryota; kingdom Viridiplantae; phylum Streptophyta; class Magnoliopsida; order Rosales; family Rosaceae; genus Rosa; species Rosa persica. The sequence continues at coordinate 13,299,149 of WFKR01000001.1, read as the reverse complement.
AAAAAATCATATTGGAAATCAATAAATTTGACATTACCCATCTATTCGATGTATATTAATATATGCAATATAAAAATAATAATAACATGATCCATCGTTTTTTTGATATCAAACAAAGCGGTCAACCTTTATACACTTATATTGCCCTAAGGGGAGTTGAACCATGGGGAGATAAGTTTCTCAAAATTTTTACATTCGTTGATATACCTCATGGTCACGACATTGTGAGATGTGACAGATTGAAAAAAAAAAGTTGCGAATGAGTGGTTATAAGCATATTAGTTTTATATGGTATTTGGTTTTTGATTGACCTAGCAGACCGAGACAGAAACGACGACTAAAATAGATGAAATTTTGCCCATAACCATTTCTTCTTATCATGATAACATCCAACGGTCGATTTTGATAAAATCTATTTTGTCTACCTTGTTGCTTATAGAAGATAATTTTTTTTTTTTTTTATAAATCTAATACACTAGTCATACCATATTAGTAGGCATTTCAAGATTTTGTGCAATCCAAAAAATCAAAACTGGAAATCGACAAAATTGATATTACCTATCTATTTATAGTGTATTAAGAAGTACCATATAAAAAATTAACTTGATCCACTGTCATTTTGACATCAAACTTAAGCGGTGAACCCTTTACAAACTAATATTTCCCTAAAAAGAGCTGGACCATTAAGAGATAAACTTCCCGAAATGTTTATATTTGTTTGTATATCCCATACCCACCAGAGCGTCAAAGCTGACATATCAAAAAAATAAGATTTGAATAAGCGGTTATGAGCATATTAGTTTTATGTGCTACTTAGAATTCAGGGCTGACCTATTATATCAAGACCCAAACAATGATTTTTTTTTTATAGAAATTTTGACTACAGCCAGGCACGGAACCAGGGGTGGGCTGAGGTGTGCTACAGCATGCCTCAACATTTTGGAGAAAAAAAAAAGGATTATATATATATATATATGCTGCAACAAGCCAACAACTCCCCTTTTCTCCCTTTTTCTCCTCTTTTCTGTCTTTTCTCCCCTGTTATGTGACTTCCCTCCTCACCTTTTCTTCCCTTTTCTCCTTCTTTCTGTCTTTTCTTGTCACGTCCCGAATTTCAGAATAAAATTCAAAATCCGAAACATGAAAATTACCACAACTCAAAATAATCATCCAGAAAATTTCTTTTCTTAACAACCTCACCACACGAAATCAAATCAAACCGAATCTTGTTTCGGTTAATTATTACAACACAAATACGCAATAATTTGTAAAGCTCTAAATGAGCATACACACCTCACAACTCAAAGAAATAAAATGTAACTGCTGTAACACCTAAGCAGCTCGATCACCTCCTTGGTTATCCTGACCTGCAGGAATATCCGCTACACCATTTGAATAGTGTACTGGGATTGCAACAATACAAAACCCGGTAAGCTTATGAAAGCTCGTATGAGTAAAAGAAAGAACGGTTACTTAATTTAATCACATTTATTTCTACCTAAGTCAACATGCAACGATTCTACAACTACAAAAACCAACAATCACAATCAATCAACTACTCAACACCAACCCTTACTCACATCTTTTTCTACAATACCCCATCGTCGTATTTATAAAAATACGGTATTCGACAGACTAGAGCTCTAACTGAATCGTAGCCCGTCACCTGGCCTAGGTTATGGCATCCGACATATTTATCATTATCGTATTTCATCAATATGTATATTTATATACATATTTAGAACGTCCGATAATTTCACAAACTCAACCAATCGTATCCCATCATCCACCCAGGATTAGAGCGTCCGATTACCCCACACCGATCACTACGTCAACCCTAAACCCATAAATGAGCACAACATATAATATCACATACTGAAATCAACCCCACCAAGATACACCATATTATTATGAAATTACACAATTGAAATATAATCAATTCATCAATTCAACTCAATCATATCATCACTCAACAATCCACTCATCAATATATATTTTCCACGTAAATATATATATACGTAATCATCCACTCAAGAATGACCACTAATACCTGAAGGAATGGATGAATTTCAAAACTTTTTAATTAGTGCGGAATTAGTTTAACAATTAAACTACTAACTAAACATAAAATCCATTCCTTTAACCCATGATCTTGGCTTATTATGATATGTATATAAACATAGCATGCATAGTAATGAAGAACAAAGAGGTAGTTTATGTTCTACTCACCCTTGGAGCGTGATTTTAATCCGATCCAAGTGAACCACCAAAGTTTCTCTCCTTGATCTCTCCTTGTGTGTGTTTCCTCCACCTTGAAGCACCTTGAATTAAGAACTCCTTCTTGTACTCTTTCTTGTGCTTGTGATCTTCTCCTTGATGTAACAAGTAAAGCCACAAAAATATATGGCCTCTAAGGATCTTCACCAAGTGAATCAAGAGATGAAGAAAGATGAAAGAAAAGAAGAAATTATGCAAGTGTTCTTCTTTCCTTTTAATTTTGTAATGGACCAAGGAAGAACTCTCTCTCTCTCTCTAATATGAAAATAATAGTGTGGAGACACACTTATCATTTTTGTCCATGCTTTCATTTTATATAATAGGAAATAAATCCAATTACTAAAAGAAAAATATTGACTTTCATAAAGCCAATATATTGGCTGGTCCATACATTTTATTGGGCACTAAAAATGTGTCTTGGGCTTTCATTTAAATCTCATTTAGTGAAGCCCAAGTCCACACCAAAAACCCGACAATCGTTTAGGCCCAATAGGTTCGGTTTTACCCGAAACTCCTAATTATGTTCAAATAATAAATCTAATTAATTATTTGGTCATAACCAACTCTTGTTTAATCTTCTTCATATACAATCTCAATGATCCACTTATATGGTGTGCGATCTCTTAGGTTCTAATTAACAAGGCAGTGAAGTTTATAGAAACCATTCTATTTCGTTTACGAATCAAAAACTCCATTTTTGATTCTCCCTTGTTATTAGGATTATAAATGTTTATTAATCCTCGGGGACTTCACAAGTCATGAGTGACGTCTTGCAACATATCATGACTACCATAGTTAATATAGAATGACAAAGAACCTATTCAAATGGAATTACAATACAATACGGTCCTTCTCTAACACTATGTTCTAAATCACATCATCAGGGTATGGAATTAACATGTCAATCCCCTAATGTGATTTTCATTCTTATGTGATTCTTAGAATGTGATTAGAAACTCCTTTTTAATCTCTTCAATTCTTTGGCCAAAGACTCATTGAATCACATCTTTGAACATACACCTTATTTACTTAAGGATAGAGATTCCTTATTGTACACTCACATGTCTCCATGACCGAATTGATTATACCAATAAATGCATCTATTATATCCATTACAGGACATAATATTATTGCATCATCAAGCGATAATGCATTCACTCATAAGACAACTATGGTGTCTCAGGTCAAAGGACTAATTTATATTATTGCCATTTAGAGTTCAAGTTTGACATGTAAGTAAGACTCCATACAAGAACTCTAATGATCGCGTTCAGTGTACTCTTTATGTTAAGATCACCCACATACTTGTATTAGTGTCTCTACACAAATGACAAGAGACATATCATCCTCCATATTGAGCATACATAGTATGTGCTAGTCTTTCCGGATTATCAATGTCCAGGTGATAATCCTATAACTAGGAACCTTTTAGGATAAGAGTGTGACAGAGTAAAGGTCTCACACATCTAATTCTTTAGATTACTTTCTCTTTAACTCATATTCCTTGGACCTTGTTCAATCAAATATTAAATATAAACAATGAACAATAAACTGCCCTTTTTTGATTAATAATAATTACAATAATAATTACATCAAAATGATTGTTTTAGGACACAATTCCTTCAATCTCCCACTTGTACTAAACCCAATCAGCCATGAAACGTACACCCATCTTCTCAAGATGTCGTTCTAGCTTTGCTTGTGATAAAGGCTTAGTGAATGGATCTGATATGTTATCAACAGATGCTACTTTGAGAATGTTAACGTCTCCACGATTAACAATCTCCCTTATGATATGGAAACGTCTTTCAATGTGTTTGGATTTTTGATGAGACCTTGGTTCCTTGGCTTGAGCAATTGCCCCATTGTTGTCACAGTAAAGTGGAATCGGTGACTCAATGGTAGGAACAACATCAAGTTCAGTGATGAACTTTTTCATCCAAACTGCTTCCTTTGCAGCCTCTGCAGCTGCAATGTATTCTGCCTCAGTAGTGGAATCTGCAGTAACACTTTGTTTGCAGCTTCTCCAATTTACTGCACCTCCATTCAAGGTGAAGACAAATCCTGATGTGGATTTTCTGTCATTCACATCAGATTGAAAATCTGAGTCTGTGTATGCTTCCACTTGCAACTCTGATTGCAAATCACCACCTCCATAAAAGAGGAATAAATCTTTAGTGCTTCTCAAATACTTGAGGATATTCTTAACAGCATTCCAGTGTTCTAAATCTGGATTGATATCGACTAGTTATGCTTACGCCATAACTAATATCAGGTCTAGTGCACAACATCGCATACATGAGGCTCCCTATTGCAGATGCATATGGGATTTTGCTCATCTTTTGCACTTCCTCAATCGTTTGTGGGCACATTTTCTTAGAGAGGTGAATGCCATGTCTGACAGGCAGAAAACCCTTCTTAGATTGTTCCATGTGAAATCTATTCAGCACTTTATCTATGTACAAGGATTGAGATAATCCAATTAATCTTTTTGATCTATCTCTGTAGATCTTTATTCCTAATACATAAGCAGCTTCTCCAAGATCCTTCATAAGGAAGGTCTTGGACAACCAAACTTTAATTGAAGATAACATTCCTACATCATTCCCAAAGAGTAGGATGTCATCTACATAAAGTACAAGAAACACAACAGCACTCCCACTGACCTTTTTGTAAACACAAGGTTCATCCATGTTTTGTGTGAAACCAAAAGATTTGACTGCATCATCAAAACGGATGTTCCAACTCCTTGAAGCTTGCTTGAGTCCATAGATGGACCTATGAAGCTTACACACTTTATGAATGTCATTTTTAGATGTAAAGCCTTCAGGTTGATCCATATAAAGCTCTTCCTCAAGGTTGCCATTCAGAAAGGCAGTCTTTACGTCCATTTGCCATATCTCATAATCATAGTGAGCAGCTATAGCAAATAATATCCGAATGGATTTAACCATGGCAACAGGAGAGAACGTATCTTCATAGTCAATGCCCTATCTTTGCTTATAACCCTTTGCCACCAACCTGGCTTTGTAGGTTTCTATTTTACCATCTGAACCTATCTTTTTCTTGAAGACCCATTTGTTTCCAATTGGTCTAATACCAGGTGGAGGGTCAACAAGAGTCCAGACTTGATTGGTGTACATAGAGTCAATTTCGGATTCCATGGCTTCTTGCCATTTCTTTGAGTCAATGTCCGACATTGCTTCATTATAACTAGAAGGATCATGCAGGTTTTCATTGTCACCAAGGAGATTTAACTCTCCAAGGCTTTCATGACATAAACCATACCTGTTAGAAGGTATCCTGATCCTACTAGATCTTCTTGGAGTTTGTGTTATAATTGGTTCGAGAAGTCGTTCATCGGGAGATGAAGTGTTTGTTTGTGGCTTGTTGGACATTTCCTTAAGTTCTATCATTTGCTCAACATTTCCATCAAGGACATAGTCTCTTTCAAGGAAAGTAGCATTTTTGCTAACAAACACCTTTTGTTCTTCAGGTTGATAGAAATAATATCCTAAACTATTTTTAGGATATCCCACAAATAAACATTTGCTTGATCTAGCTTCAAGCTTGCCTGCTTCTAGTCTTTTGACATAAGCTGGACAACCCCAAATCTTAATATGATTGAGACTTGGTTTCTTCCGATGCCACATCTCATATGGTGTAAATGGGACGGATTTGGAAGGCACTCTATTTAACAAATAAATTGCTGTTTGAAGTGCATATCCCCATAAGGATATAGGTAAATCAGTATAGCTCATCATGGAACGAACCATGTCCAATAAAGTTCGATTTCTCCTTTCAGATACACCATTGAGTTGTGGTGTTCCAAGAGGAGCTAATGAAGAAACAATGCCTTCTTGTTTGAGATAATCAATAAACTCATTGCTTAAGTATTCGCCTCCTCGATCGGATCTTAGAGCCTTAATACTCTTGTCGGTTTGTTTCTCAACTTCATTCTTAAATTCTTTGAACATTTCAAAGGCTTCAGATTTGTGCTTCATAAGGTATACATAACCAAATCGAGAGTAGTCATCGGTAAAGGTTATGAAGTATGAGAATCCATCTCTACTAATAGTGGACATAGTACCTCAAACATCTGTATGTATTAGGCCTAGGAGTTCATTAACTCTTGTTCTTTGTCCTCCAAAATGGGACTTGGTCATTTTGCCTTTTAGACAAGACTCACAAGTAGGCATAGGATCAGATCCTAACGACTCTAAATATCCATTTTTGGATAATTTGTGAATTCTATCTTGGCTAATATGACCAAGCTTAAGGTGCCACATCTTAATGGGGTTAACCGTTTCTCGAGATCTCTTAGATCCCAAAGCATTTTCCTTCATACAGTTAATACTACCTTCTAAAGCTAGATGAAAGAGACCATCAATAATATTAGCATGACATATCACGCGTTCATTAATAGATACAAAACCACTTAGTTTATCAAAAACTATTCTATAACCATCCTTCAAAAGCATGGAGATGGAGATAAGGTTCTTTATACATATAGGAAGATAAAGACAATTATTTAACTCCAATGTATCTCCTGATGGTAACTTCAAAATATAAGTTCCCACGGCTTTGGTGTCAACTCTTGTGCCATTTCCTACACGTAGGGTGATTTCTCCAGCTTTAAGCTTCCTAGCTCCCACTAGGTCCTGCAACGAAGTGCAAACATGGTGAGATGCACCTGAATTAATTATCCAAGTGGAAGTATTATTAACTGTAAATATTGATTCAATCACATTGATCATACCTTCTGTTGAAGACTTGTTCTTCAAGGATGCAAGATAAGCTTTACAATTCCTCTTCCAGTGCCCATCTTTGTTGCAAAAGAAACACATACCTTTTGGTTCCTTTTGTTCCTTCTTCTTCTTCTTTTGGACTGCTCCCTTGGGCTTTGTCACTTGTTTCTTCTTCCCTTTGCCCTTGCCTTTGGACTTGGCTGATGAAGAAGTGACAATGGCCACACTCCCACTCTCTTTCTTAATCTGCTTCTCAGCTGATACCAGCATATTGAGAAGATCAGAAAGAGTATGATCCATTTGTTGCATATTATAGTTCATTATGAACTGAGAAAATGAATCATCTAGGGAGGATAGAAGAAGATCTTGAGCTAGCTCCGCATCAAGTGCAAATCCTAGGTCTTGAATTTGCTCAATAAGACCTATCATTTTGAGACCATGTTGATGCACAGGTGCACCCCTCACATGTTTTGTCTTGACAAGCTCATTGACTGCTGTGAAGCGCACATTTCTATTTCTCTCACCAAACAATTCAGTGAGATGGAGTAATATAGAACTGGCACTATCCATATTCTCATGTTGCTTCTGAAGTTGTGAGTTCATGGATGCAAGCATAACACATTTAGCTTGAGTGTCATCATCCTTATGCTTTTGATAAGCAACACGTTGCTCATTGGTTGCATCTTGAGCCAAAGGAGTGTGAGGGGGAGCATTTTGTAAGACATAAGCGATCTTATCGAATGTCAATACAATTTTCAAATTGCGGAGCCAGTCATTGAAGTTTGGGCCCTCAAGACGATTTTCATTGAGAATTTTGGTGATAGGATGTCCTGACATATTGCAATCTACATAACATAAAATAAAATAAATGAGATTAATTTTAAACCAATTGACTCGGGTCTTAAGAATCAAATGGCACCCTCTCACTATTTTAACAAATTCCAAATCCCTTAAGGAATTTGAGAGTATAAATTAAAACTCTTAGTGAGTATGGAAGACTCATTTTCATTAAGCCAACCGCATCATAATAGAACTATAGATCAACTTAATTTCTATGAGAGGATACTCTTATCCAATCACATCAAATGTGAATATCCATAACTTTGGCCTCTAAAGTAAGTAAGTCTCACCATAATAAGATATTGATAAATTACTTTAGTTAAGCTATACCCATCATCTCATGTAAGTATAGGGATCAAAAATTAAATCTCATCATAATAGAATATTGACCAAAATTTGTCCTTACCTTACAACATCAAATGTTGAATAACCTCTTTCAATGCTCCTAGCAAGAAATACCTCTATTCAGAATGATATTTACATGCAAGAACATATAAGAGATTACAATGCTGGAAGGCCACAAAGAAGTATTCATAATACCTTCTTCGTTTTTCAACTTAATATCACTTTGAGGGAATTTTAAGATCTCATATTTAATAATCTTATTAATAACAATCACATTGCCTTTGCTTTGATCCTAATGCAATCACATATTCATTATACTTGATCTATAATAAAATATTCCCACTAATTGTTTTCAGAAAAACAATTTGATTTCATCAAAAACATTTTTCAAATGGAATCATGGAAAGTATAAAATTACTTGATCAAGTGCAATGAATATACAATTATAATAGGTCATATAGGATGATTATGGACTTATTGTTTGATCCAACATGAGCCAATATGTTGGATCAAGGTTATGTTTGGGTGGTTGATTTTAATTACGCGTAACAATTACGAAAATTAAACAACTAAGCTACGCTATTACACTTTGCACTTGAACTCCTTTCAAGGCTTGATGACTTCAAACTTCTTCTTTGGATCATCCTCATGTGCCTCCATCTTCGATTACAAGAGTGGATAAGGGGCATACAAGCTCCCATTTAAATTTAATCAAACTTGAATAAATTAAATAAGCTACTTTGTTACACAACCAAATGAATTAATTAAATTAATTACATAACCCAAATGAATTAACTACTTTAATTACATAACCACATTCATTCAAAATGAATAGTCGGCCAATCTCATGCTCAATTATATTAGGCCATAGTCCATAATCATCCTTTAATTAACCAAGATTAATAATGTTAATTAAACAAGCATAATTAACTCAATCAAAATAAGTTAACCACTAAATTACTTTAATTTAATACAAGTAAATTAGTTGAGTGATTTAGGGGATGATGTCTCACATCATGCATCACCAACTTTTGGTGAGTGGTTTAGGGCATGATGTCTTACATCACTTTTGATGAGTGATTTAGGGGAATAATGTCTTACATCATGGATCACCAACTTTTAGTGAGTAATTTAGGGGATGATGTCTTTAATCATGCACCATCAACTTTTGATGAGTGATTTAGGGAGACATGTCTTTTATCTCATTTCAACTTTTGGTGAGTAATTTAGAGAAACTAATAGTAAAGATGACTAACTCTACCAACTATTTGGTGAGGGAAACATAGAAATGATTTTATGTCATCATTAACTATTAGGTAAATTTCAATTCATGAATTTATGGATCAAAAGTAAAAGCAAACACCATGAAAAATTAGCTAGTTCATAACTAGTTTAGACATGTTCCAAAGCTGGAAATTTTATTTCCAGCTTTGTGTTCTTCCATTGAACACTTGTTTACTTCATCTTTGAAGCCAAAAATCATGCATACCCTAAAGCATATATAATCTAACATGTTTCTCAGATTAACACCTTAATTAAGAAACATATAGTCCCCTTAATACAATCTCATATGCATCAAAGTTCATAAAACTTAAATCACTTCCTACATGTAATCTCTAGAAACTTTTTCTTGCTATCATAAAATCTACCTTACATCACATGCTTCATAACTTTTATGATAAAGCAAATTTTATGATCTAAATTACATATTACTCTAGGTTTAAGAAAATCACATCAACCAACATACTTAGCCATGTTTATAACATATCAAAATTAAGCCAATGGCTCTGATACCAATTGAAGGAATGGATGGATTTCAAAACTTTTTAATTAGTGCGGAATTAGTTTAACAATTAAACTACTAACTAAACATAAAATCCATTCCTTTAACCCATGATCTTGGCTTATTATGATATGTATATAAACATAGCATGCATAGTAATGAAGAACAAAGAGGTAGTTTATGTTCTACTCACCCTTGGAGCGTGATTTTAATCCGATCCAAGTGAACCACCAAAGTTTCTCTCCTTGATCTCTCCTTGTGTGTGTTTCCTCCACCTTGAAGCACCTTGAATTAAGAACTCCTTCTTGTACTCTTTCTTGTGCTTGTGATCTTCTCCTTGATGTAACAAGTAAAGCCACAAAAATATATGGCCTCTAAGGATCTTCACCAAGTGAATCAAGAGATGAAGAAAGATGAAAGAAAAGAAGAAATTATGCAAGTGTTCTTCTTTCCTTTTAATTTTGTAATGGACCAAGGAAGAACTCTCTCTCTCTCTCTAATATGAAAATAATAGTGTGGAGACACACTTATCATTTTTGTCCATGCTTTCATTTTATATAATAGGAAATAAATCCAATTACTAAAAGAAAAATATTGACTTTCATAAAGCCAATATATTGGCTGGTCCATACATTTTATTGGGCACTAAAAATGTGTCTTGGGCTTTCATTTAAATCTCATTTAGTGAAGCCCAAGTCCACACCAAAAACCCGACAATCGTTTAGGCCCAATAGGTTCGGTTTTACCCGAAACTCCTAATTATGTTCAAATAATAAATCTAATTAATTATTTGGTCATAACCAACTCTTGTTTAATCTTCTTCATATACAATCTCAATGATCCACTTATATGGTGTGCGATCTCTTAGGTTCTAATTAACAAGGCAGTGAAGTTTATAGAAACCATTCTATTTCGTTTACGAATCAAAAACTCCATTTTTGATTCTCCCTTGTTATTAGGATTATAAATGTTTATTAATCCTCGGGGACTTCACAAGTCATGAGTGACGTCTTGCAACATATCATGACTACCATAGTTAATATAGAATGACAAAGAACCTATTCAAATGGAATTACAATACAATACGGTCCTTCTCTAACACTATGTTCTAAATCACATCATCAGGGTATGGAATTAACATGTCAATCCCCTAATGTGATTTTCATTCTTATGTGATTCTTAGAATGTGATTAGAAACTCCTTTTTAATCTCTTCAATTCTTTGGCCAAAGACTCATTGAATCACATCTTTGAACATACACCTTATTTACTTAAGGATAGAGATTCCTTATTGTACACTCACATGTCTCCATGACCGAATTGATTATACCAATAAATGCATCTATTATATCCATTACAGGACATAATATTATTGCATCATCAAGCGATAATGCATTCACTCATAAGACAACTATGGTGTCTCAGGTCAAAGGACTAATTTATATTATTGCCATTTAGAGTTCAAGTTTGACATGTAAGTAAGACTCCATACAAGAACTCTAATGATCGCGTTCAGTGTACTTTTTATGTTAAGATCACCCACATACTTGTATTAGTGTCTCTACACAAATGACAAGAGACATATCATCCTCCATATTGAGCATACATAGTATGTGCTAGTCTTTCCGGATTATCAATGTCCAGGTGATAATCCTATGACTAGGAACCTTTTAGGATAAGAGTGTGACAGAGTAAAGGTCTCACACATCTAATTCTTTAGATTACTTTCTCTTTAACTCATATTCCTTGGACCTTGTTCAATCAAATATTAAATATAAACAATGAACAATAAACTGCCCTTTTTTGATTAATAATAATTACAATAATAATTACATCAAAATGATTGTTTTAGGACACAATTCCTTCAATACCATCTATAGTTCACACAAGAAAATCGTGAAATTCATTTGTATAATTAAAATTCATTTTACTCACCTATGGACCGTGGTGATTCAAGTCCATTAAATTTTAAACAAATATTTAATCCGCAAATATTTTTCACACAATTACCAAAACTAAATAAATTTAAAACGTTCGGTTCGTAATATGAACCACGTGAGATTTACTCACCTCGAAGTTCCCGCTGCGTCTGCAATAAATATAACTCACAATAATCCAAATGCTCGTCAACTCAAGCCGTCAAGTACCTAATCAAGTACGGTCTTTACTTAGCAACGAAGCATGAAATAAACCTAAATGATGATCCAACGGTCGGATTTCAAAATAACGACAATCCAAAGGTCGAATTCTAAAATAAAGACAATCCGACGGTCGGATTGAATTTAAATGATGATCCAACAGTTAGATCCTCACGGATTGCCCTTGGAAAATCCTATCAAAATTATATGAAAATCCGATGGACGGATCGTCACTAATCGCCTCCCGAATCACTATTTACAATTATACGAAGATCCAACGGTCGGATCTTCGCTCGTGACCACACAAAGTCATCGGGACAGTCATATGAACATTATATTAAAATTTGAAGTAAAACTGATGGTCTGATCTCCGTAAATCTCAAACCGAAGGTAAATTGTAAAACCGTAAATAGTAACGTCAAAATAGAAATTGACTATTTATCAACTTTTTCTAACATGACCAAGTTATATATCAAAACACTAGTATGGATGCATAGATCAACGTCCAGATAATAAAAACTCAAAGTTTGGTCCGACGCGCCGCCACACGCGGCGGTCAGACGGTGGTCAACGAGGCGGTCAACCACGTCAGATGCAAAAGTCGTCAACTACAAACGTCTTCAAAATGAAATTGTGAACAACTTTAATACCTGACTTTTTCGGAGATGAGGTCTAGATCGTCCTAGATCGATCTTTAAAGTTGGATTAATCTCGGCCCTCTGATCAGTCTCCAGATCGAATCAGGGACGTCGAAATCTTCAACTCTTGATCTTCCACTCTACACTCAAAATCGTGATGCAAGCCACATATGGAGATGATTAGGAGGAAGAGCACGTCACGAAAATGGGATTGATCGGCCCGTGCACTGCCGAAAAAATGGTTTTCCGGCCGGGTCGGGTTTGAGATTCGGATAGAGGCTTCGATCCAAGCCTAGGAGCGGCGGCTGGGTGTGGCGACGGCGGGGATCGACTGGACGCGAGGCGACGAAGCTGATGGGGGCCGGGTCCGGCGACGGCACGGCCGGGAAGGCCGACTTCCAGTCGGCGGGTCTGCAAGCACAATGACCAGGCCGAGAGATAGAGACGGGGGCTGATGTGCAAAAAATGAATTTTTTCGTCCTTCAAGACAAACTCAAATTTTTTCACTATTTATAGAAAAATTTCGATTTTCAAATATTCATAACTTATGCATACGAACTCCGAATAATACGTTCCACATATGCACGGACTCGTATCGATGAGCTCTACAACTTTCATGAAGGAAGTTTTCCCAAATTTTGAACGTATAAAAAGTCAATTTTCACGACCCCCTAAATAACGTTCGTTTTCGAAAATAAAATCATTAGAAACCAATTTTCTCAACCCACGACAATCCAAATAATCTCAATTATCATAATTCAATTAATATAAAAATTATTGAATTACATAAATTTATTGTATAAAAATCTGAGTCTTCACATTTCTCCTCTTTTTTGTTGTCCTCTCCTCACCTCTCTCTGCACATCAGTGTCGGTCTCTCACCTCTCTCTACCAAGTCACTCACTCCTCTCCTCAACACTATGCTCTCATTCTCTCCACTTTATTGAGGTATGAATTTTTCTGATGAAATTAGAATGTGATTTAGGTTAGAATTTGGGTATTTCTAGTTTTGTTGATGTAAGGGATCATTAATATTGTTTACTCATATTCTAAGCATGTTTATGAGTTGAAATCTATTCAAGAAGTTGAAGTTGTGGAATAAATTGCTGTTGGGGAACTTGAAATTGGAAAGTGAGCTAACCATACATGCAATTTGCAAAGAGCTGGAGCTACTCAGTGGAGTTCAAGGTATTATTCTATCAAGAACTTGATGAAATTGTACAACTCAACTAGTTCAGTTTTGAAAAACATGAATACATGATAGATAATGGACTCAATGGAAAAATACGTGGAGAGTTTTGGGGGCTTCTAAACCTCTTAGATCATTTGACAAGTGTTATGCAATTGAGATATACCATTAAAAAGAAATACAGTCTGCCAAATTTTTAAGAATAATTTTTTTTTTGCCAGCATAAGGTAAATTTAGCCCACCTCAAATTTAATTCCTGGTTCCGTGTCTGACCACAACCATTTCTTCCTACCACGATAACATACAACAGTCTATTTTGATAATTTTATTCCCTCCACCTTGTTGCTTATGGAATGTATATTTTTATATACAAGTAATAAACAAATTAAACTATATTATTAGTCATATAAAAATTTTGTGCGATCCAAAAAATGGAAACTGAAAATCGATCAATTTGATATTATCCATCTATTTATAGGGTATTAAGAGGTGTTGTGTTAAAAAATTAACTTGATCCGCCATCATTTTGACATCAAACAATACTGTCAACCCTTTATACACTAATACTTTCCTAAGGGGAGCTAAACTTTTAGGAGATAAACTTCTCAAATTTTTTATATTGGTTGGTATATCTCATATCCATGAGAGCGTGAGAACTGACAAATCGAAAAAAGAAGTTCCGAATCAGTGGTGATCAACATATTAGTTTTATATGGTACTTAGGGTTGAGGGTTGACCTAGTAAATAAAGATCCAAATAACGACGAAAATAGTTGAAACTTTGACCATAACATTTTCTTCTTATCATGATAACAGAAAAACGGTCGGTTTTGATAAATTATATTTCCTCTACCTTATTCCTCATGGAAGGTGTATTTTCCAATGTACGACTAATAAATATGTTAGACCACATTAGACCAGGATATAAGGATTAAACTGATAGGGAGAAACCCAAATGGAAATTCACTACAAGAAAAATGGTCTACGACAATATGATATATACAACATTCTTTAGGTGCTCGTGTGATTTACAATCTTTTACAGCCGGTACAGAATGTGCCTTGTATTGAATTATTTACCGCCACATGAATCTTCTGCATATTGTTAATTTGGTTATTGATAACTCCCTTCATTCATGTTGTTTTCTATAAGTTATTAGTTAAGATATGAACAAGCAGGGACGGGCATTGTTAAATAAATTACAGAATCACAACATGTAGCGAATACTGTCAAAACTTTGAAATAAAAGGAAAATAATTAAAAATTGAGAGAGAGTTATACTTATCAGGTTTATTCTAAATTTTAGTGGAAATTCGAAATTAGGTTGACCTAGCCTTCACAAAGCTCACGCCGTAGTCGAACCCTATTTCTGTGCTCATCTCTCGCCACCAAAAGCTCTTGCCCTTGTCGAAGCCTTCACAATGTTCAACGGGATTGGAGCCACCTAGTTGTGTCAGACCTATCACCCTCCTTTTGAAGCAGTCCTTCCCTCCTGCCATCAACTCTCTCAACGTAACAATGTTGCTCGGATCAGCTCGGTTCTGTCTTTTAACTTTTAGCGCGTTGTAGTTGATGTTGAGCAAGAAGTCTTTGCATTTTGATTGGTAATTGAGCTTCATAGTAGCTTCTTCAGCCTCGTTTGATTACTTATGTTTTGGGTAGTCGGGGTATTAATCTTTGTTCAATAGTGCACATAATATGTTCGATGAAATGCCTCAAAGGACCAATTTTCATGTTTTTTGAATTTGGTCTTGAATTCTGAGTTCCCTAGTATCTGGGTTTGCCTTCGATATCTATGTGGATCTTGATCTTACTATTTCATTACAATGCGTACTATTTCTAATGTTATTGTGGGATATATTTTGTGTTGAAGGCCACCATATTTTTTTACTTGAGACTTCCCCATCTTCACACTTCTCAGAAAGTTTATGGATATATTATGATTATGATATTTCACACTTAAACCTAGAGTGGTGGATAAACCCCGGTTACAATTTACTAGGCAATTAAAACACCAATTCTTGATACCCTCTTTTTAGCCGGAGGGAATTTTTCATACACTCAAATTTAGGAGTTATGGATTGTTTTATTATCAAATCTAGGGCTTTTGAGGTTGAACTTTGGTTAGGACTCAGTTGTTGAACTTATCAATAAAAAATATTAGAAGGCCATTCATGACGTTTCTGAAATTAAATTTTTTTGACTGTTTCATTAATTCACATCTTTATGTCACCAAGTTTTTTATTTTTTTTTTTAAAGAGGGCCATAAGGGCTGCCCTTAAGCCTTAATCATTAAAGAAACATCAGAATACATGGGGGTGACATGATACCTGAACCCCAAATAAGAATAAGCATAAAGAGAACATTCCCAGATAATAACGAGAGCTTCAACAATAGGAATGTATTCTATCATGCACCAATTAGTGAAGAGTGCACTTTTGGCTACTCTATTCGCTTTACAAAGATGGAGACATACAGGAAAGTAAACGCTTACATGAAGCCAAAATATACTAATAAGAGCAGCTTTTGATGAGACTGACTTTCCAGATAAATTGAGCCACAATTATTCTCCACAAAATCGCTATAGCTTCTAGTGTTGTTTCTTTTACCTTTTTCTTTTCCTCATTTCTGTAATTATATTTTTTTTTTGCAGGAAATGCTTTCAAGATAACTCCACCAGCAGCTTTTGGTAGGTTAACAACTGAAGCAGCTAGCCTTTTTGTACAACAAGAATTTTTGAACCAGTTCCAAGCACCTTTTGGTAGGTTAACCTATTTTTTTAATAGAGCTCAACTATAATGAAAAAATTCTATAAAAAGTGTTTTGCCATTTTAATAGAATGGGATATTTCAATTTTGTATTTCATCCTTCTAATTTGTTCAACAGAACAAATTCTGCCACAAAGTTCGGGCATCATTCCAACTGCTACTACTATTGCTTCGCATCAATCTGGGTCTGCTTCAATTAGCTAGATTCCACCACTATGTTTGGAGAAGAGAACTAAAATTCAACTAGCTAGATGTGTTGAGACCTCGGAAGGTGAACATTATTTTTATTATAAAAGTTTGTACTAATGAGTCGGTTAGCTCCTCTATGTTCTTGATGTAGCTGCATAATATTTACATAAATGATGAGTTTATGATCTTCATTTCAGGTGATCTTATGTAAAATCTTCGTTCAATTACATGGTCAATAGATAACTTTCAACAAGTCCTCCTCATTTGAATTCTTAGGAGTCGGATTAGAAAAGGTATGAAAACATTTTGATGTTTGTTTTGCTATTTTTTGGTTTCCGGCTTTTTTGCTTAATTCACAGAAGTTCAATTATTATATTATTCATAGACTTATCGTTTGTGGGATTTCTCCAAATTCAAATGTTGACTATGTTTAAGGACCTCAACTTCTTACATTAAAACATGAATACCCACTTACATATATTCATTCTGTGTTGCAGAAGGTTAGTGGGAGCAATGGAACATAAGGCTATACGATACACCGAACATATGTACCATGGTTGTAGTTCTGAAGCCACTGAGAATATGGAGTTTGATTTAGACGTCTCAACACGGGGGAATATGGAAGGAAGTCATGACTGCTACAATTTAATGGTAACAAGTATGAAGACTTGTGAATGGAAGATATGGAGGGTGTTGAGTTCAGTAGTGTGCAAGAAGCTGAGTCATTTTATGCAATATATTCATTGGCAATTGGGTTCAGCATTAGGAGGGCGAAGCTTGACAAAAATATGAAGCTTATTGTTGTAAGAAGAATGTTGGTGTGTTCAAAGGAGGGGTATAGAAAGGGGACTATGACAGATGATGAAGTGCTCCTAGATTGTCCATTCATAAGGGAGAATAGCAAAATTCCCAGTAACAAAAAAAATGACAACCCTTTCTACTCCAAACCCTTTGTAACTTCCTAAAGTTCAATAAAAGTCCTGACCTCTTTTCTCTGAGAAAAAAAATCACTCCATCCATTACCAATTAGTTTTGGATGTCAACCCCAGATTACTTTATTATGGTATCAGAGTGGATTATCCTATGTGTGCATGCCTCAAGGCCACAAGGGCTCCACGTCACCTAAAGTTGTCCATGTGTTTGGCTTGAAAATTCTCCACGTGCGGGGCTTGTTCAGAATATATAAAATTTGTTACATGTGCAGGGGATTACTTTATCATAAATTAAATCACTCACACATAATATTGCACTTACTTACGCCTTGACGTCCAACTAAATACAGAAAAATAATGAGGCATAGAGCATAACATATTTCAGGAGAAAATCATATCTGGGCACACCCAAATTTGTCCTCTGCAAAAATTGACGATTTTAGGAGTCTTTCCATATTAGATTATCAGTCCAAACTATTAATGACTAATTTTACTAAATTACATTTCTTCTTCATTCAGAAAACTCTACGTCCTTCATATACACATACCCAAAAACACCTGGACTTGGATCTCTATGGATCTTTTGCTGAATATTTTCTAATATTTCATCTTACTCAGGAATCGTCATATGAATTTTTCTTTTTTCATTATAATTGTTTATTTCATTTCAGATGGTCTTTATCTCTCATACTCCCACATCTGCATCAATAAACTCCATTTTTTTCTTTTTCTTGATATGTCTTTCATCACCATCAAAGAAGACCATAAAATCAAAACACTAACTCCTTTAGAGGTTCGTTCCAAATTTTAACTCAATTAGAATAAACAATTATCATATCTCAAACAACATATCAGATCGTGGCTTTATTTACAAACACCCCAAGCAAGGAAGAATTGGATTGTCGATTTGCTGGTAAGCGATCCTTTACACGTGGTCTAGTACCTTCAGACATGGTGATGAAGAGGACGCTACCTTCTTTGCAGTTGATTACGAGGTCTTACTGGAATTTTCGGGTTTATATACTCAAAGTAGCCTTGGAGTTTGGGCCCTTTGGCCTGATGGTCTCTGGCGGTTTCGTGGGGTTTTGGTTCATGTCCCCCCCCCCCCCCTTAAGCTTTGTTGATTAATGGTTATTTTCTGTTTGAAAAAAAAATCAATAATAATCTATCAACTTTTTAAAGAGTCTGTAGACTTTTTAAAAAGTCTGTACAAATCCAAATACAATACACCCCCTTTAGTTTGACCTATTCATATATTCATGACCATGTCCAAAGAGGGAAAGAAAGAAGGTTGGATTGAAAAGTAAAAGAATCTCAAACGGATTTTGCTTGCCCAAAAGATTAATATTACCCGGAAAAGAAAAAAAACAAGAATATACACTGAACCTTTATTTGTTCCCACCAAATTATGATAGGCCTAGCTTCAACAAAATAGCTAAGTCTAATATTTTAGAGTTTTTGTCAATTTACCCCATTTTTAGGGATTTTTTCCCACTTACCCCATTAAGTTTTTTTCATTCCCTCTTACCCAAAACACTCTAAGGAGGTCTTCCCTAATACCCCATTAAATTATTTTTTTTGTTTTTAATTTTTTTAATACCATTTTACTCTTACCCCCTTATTATTTAGAGAGAGAGAGAGAGAATAGAAGAAAGAGAAACCATATAAGACTTTGCCGGAGCCGCTGGCTGCCGGATTCCGGTCACCGGTCGCCACACACCGAATTTTTCTGAAAACCTCACCGATAAGGTTTATTGCCCCAATAGACATCTATTACCTCCAAATAGAAGAGCAACAGACCTCTATTGCCCCCCCCCCCCCCCAATAGACGTCTATTGCCCCAATAGTATTGGTCCCGAATAAACATCTATCAGCCATGTATTGACCCCTAATAGACGTCTATTGCCCCCAATAGAGGGGCAATAAACCGATATTGTCCCCCAATAAACGTCTATTGCCCTCTAATAGAACTTTCGGTAACCAAAATAAGAACGAACTAATCTTCCTAAAATTAGACAAACAAAACTTTGATTAAAGAAAAAAATGAAGAGATTATACCAATTTAAAAACATCTATTGCCCATAAATAGACATGTATTACCCTCCAATAGGCGTCTATTGCCCCCAAATAGAACTTTGAGTCACTGGAATAAGAATTAATCTCCCTAAATTTGGACAAATAAAACTTTGATTGAAGAAAAAAACGAGAAGATTACATCAATTTAAAACATTTATTGTCTCTCAATAGACGTCTATTACCCCCAAATAGACCTTTAACCGATTTCTATTGCCCGCAATAGACCATTATTGTTCCCTAATAAAACTTTTTTTCTTTTTTTTCCTTGTCGGTCTTCTGCCCCCATTTTACCAAGAAAAAACAAATGAGAGAGGGTAGGCATTTGAATTATTGCAGAACCATTCAATATAATATGTATATATTTCAAGTCCCATGATCCATCCTAAAAATACCATTTCATGTAGTCCAAGTGATCCAGTTTTGACATTGACACAACTAAATATGCTGCAAGCAAGCTCCTATTGGATTTTGTACAATGAGAAACAACATTTATAACTTGCGCACCATCCTGACATGTAATAACCGCAATTTCCATATTAATTTCTTGTAATTGTGTGGAACGAATATTGTGCAATTTCACGAATGTTGCTCGAAATATTTCATTTCTTTAGAATTATCGAAGTTCTGAAACGATTGTTTTAACGAAAAGCTCGAAATGTTCGATTCAAGAAATCGACTTTTCATACGTGCGAAATATGGGAAAACTTCTTTCATGAAAGTCGTAGAGCTCGTCGATACGAGTCCGTCCATATGTGGAACACAAATATCAGATTTTTTGTGAATTAGTTATCACGTTTAGAAGAAATTTCCAAAACAGGTATCTATAGAAAAAACCCTAGCATTTTTGGAAACTTTCAATTTTTTTTTTCATCCGGCCTCTTTCCCTCTCTCCCTCGGTCGAAACTGAAAACAGAGCATACGCTCTCCGGCCTTTCTGTTTCTCCACCGCCCACCAATCAGCACCAGACCACCTCCCACATCATCACCTCGACCTTGCGTAGCTGCCAAGGGCAGCCTTACGCGGCAACACGGACGGCAGCTGCGGCGGGAAGCTCCACCCAGTTTAAGCTCGATTTTGTTCTAAGCTAGATATCTCGAGCTACCGGTCACCAATCCTTGCCAAACTTCACCCTCAAGCTCGCCTCGACCTCCTGAAGCTTCCAGAAGTGACCTTGCACGGCGGCGCTGCGCTTGGAGGCGGCTGGAAGCCAGCCCCGACCTAGATCGAAACCGAGCTATCGGTCCCGATATCTCAAGCTGTGGAGCTTCATTTTAAGGTGATTCTTGAACTGAGAAGCTCGCCTTGAGTTGCTGAACAAATCTCCAGAAGGGATCGAAGCAATTGGTGGAAGTTTTTACCTCGAACCCAAGCTCGCCGGATTTTGAAAATTTTCCGGCCACCGTGACTAGTTCGGTAATTTTTGACCTCTTCCCGTTATTTTTCTAATGTTGAGCTAGTTATGAAAAATGATCAACATGTTAAAATAAAGAAGAGCAGCTCGCCCCCGACACCATTGGTGGTGGTCGACGGCGGCTCTACCGTTAACTCCGGCGGCCCTTTTCGGCCACCTCTGAGGGTCAAAAATATAGTTTATGTACATTTTAAGATTCTACATTGCAATACGATCATTTCGGCATATTATACGCATTTTTCGGATATCGTATGATTTATGAATTTTTAGATTCCGATCGATTTTGATCATTAGATTTGTGATCTGTGAAGTTAGGACCGTCCGATGGACTTATAGTTTTGATATGTTAATCATATGACTGTCCCAGTGGCTTTGTGTGTTCATGGATGAAGATCCGACCGTTGGATCTTCATATAATTGCAAAACAGTGATTAGGGACGCAATTCGTGAGAATCCGTCCGTTAGATTTTCGTATAATTTAGAATACTACCGTTGGATGGTAGTTTAAGTATGTTTTGGAATTATTGGCTAAATTCAAGTCACATTTGATTAGGTGACTGACGGTGTGTATTTGGGTGAGCTGGTTCGGTGTGATTTGTGTTTAAATTGAAGACGCAGCGGGAGTTTCGAGGTGAGTAAATCTCACGTGGTTCATTACGAACCGAGTGCTTTTAATTAATTTATTTTTTGTAATTGTGTGAAAAAATATTAATGGATTAAATATTTGTTTTTAAAATCACATGGACTTGATCAACTACGGTCCATAGGTAAATAAAATGAATTTTAATTATACAGATGAATTTCATGATTTTCTTATGTGAACTATAGATGGTATTAGTGGTCATGCCTGAGTGGATGATTACGTATATATATATTTACATAGAATATATATTGGGTGGTGTGTTGTTGAGTGATGATATGATTGAGTTGGAATGATAATTCGTATTATATTTCAAATGCTTAAATTTAATAATAAAATGGTATCTTGGATGGGTTGATTTCATTGTGTGAAACATATTGTTGTGCTCGTTTATGGATTTAGGGTCGACGTGGTGACTGGTATGGGGGAATCAGACGCTCTAATCCTAGGTGGATGATGGGTTACGATTGGTTGAGTGAGTTGGATGCCACAACCCTTATCGGGTAATGGGGCAAGCTTGAGTACGAGTATCAGACGTTCTAAATATGTATATAGGTATATATATATATATATATATATATATTGATGAAATATGATAACGATAATTATGTCAGATACCATAACCTAGGTCGGGTAACGGGCTACGATATAGTTAGAGCTCTAGTCTGTCCGACACCGTATTTTTATAAATATGATTTCGGGGTTTTGAGAAGAAAGATGTGAGTTTAGATTTCGTGTTGAATTGTTGATTTGGTGATTGATTGTTGAGATTGTTGTTTCTTTGTGGCGTGAGAATTGTTGGGTGTTGACTTAGGTGAAAATAAATATGACTTAATTAAACAACCGTCCTTTTGTTTTACTCATACGAGCTTTCAAAAAGCTTACCGAGTTTTGTGTTGTTGCAATCCTGGTATACTATTCAAACGGTGTAGCGGATATTCCTGCAGGTCAGGATAATCAAGGAGGCGACCGTACTGTTTAGGAGTTGCAACATTTATTTGATTTGATTTACGTTGTGAGGTTGTTATGCTCATTTACAGCTTTATAATTTTGTTTGTGAGTTTCAGTTGTAATAATTAACCGAGGATAAATTCGGGATTTGAAATTTAATTTGTGTGGTCTGTTTGTTAAGAAGAAGAAATTCAGGATATTATTTATTGAGTAGTAGTAATTCATGTTTCGGATTTTGAATTTATTATTCTAAAATTCGGGGAGTGACAGTTTGGTATCAGAGCGTAAGGTACATATTTGGTGATATGTCAATACTCTCTGAGTGATGGCCCGTCTGTAGCGGATCTCCGTTGTGTGCTCTTCGGTATTGGCAAAGTCATTAGGCATGTGAGAGCGTTAGGTTGGCTAGGGACGTTAGCATGTCATAAGAGCTTTAGGTGTCGTCTTGTATGTTAGTTACTTGGTTAATATGGACTTGTATTTGACTTATGCCATGTTTAAGTGTTATGCGCATATTAACCAAGTATGCCCTGCTTAATAGGTAATGGAGATTGAGGGAAACGAAGCTAGAGGTCGAGGTAGAGGCAGACCCCATGGTAAGGGTAGAGGCCGAGGTAGAGGTAGGGCTCCTCCGATTGATGATGCATATGAGGCGGAGGTAGAGGCACCTCATGATGATCAACATATTCTGCCTGTGGGCATGGTTGATGATCCTGCTCTCTTGTTAGTACTAGCGAAGGAAATTAACCGTTTGGGAGCAACCAAGTTTAGGGGAGGTACTGATTAAGCTAGAGTGTGGTGGAATGTCACACAGAGGAGTACTGATATATCTACCTTGACATGGGATGGCTTCGAGAGGTTGCTCAGAGAGAAGTACTTTCCAGCTGAAAGTTGGAATGGGAATTCCTCGCACTTGTACAGGGGAAGATGACCGTGATCGAGTACGATGCAGAGTTCTCCTGGCTGTACAAGTATGTGAAGCAAATGGATGATGAGGAATTGGCTAAGAAGTTTCAGCGAGGGTTGAGTCCTTCGACTGAGCGTGATGTGGCCATCTTAGAGCTGAAGACGAAGAGGGAAATCTTGGCTAAGGCACAGATCATTGAGCAGCAGAACCTGATTCGTAGAGAGAAGGAGTCAGCTGAGAGAGAATTCCAGGGAAAGGGAATGGCAATGGCAGGAAGCGGTAGGTCCAGAGACAGAAGACACAGTTCCAGCATCATGCCCCAGCTAGGGCAGCAGCAGCTCCTCCTATTCAGGATATGCCTATTAGACAAATAGCACCAGTAGCTCCGATGAAGTGCTATAACTGTGGCGAGCAGAGCCACATCTCTCGCGTGTACACCAAACCACGTGGCAGGGTATGCTATAACTGTGGACAGACAGGGCACCAGGCCAGGGAGTGTACCAGAAAACAGGATAGGGTGCAGGGAAACCAGCAGAGGCAGCTACCACCTGCACCTACTAGAGTCTTTGCCATTGGTCAGGCGGGCACGGGGGTGGAAGGTACTCTATCTGTTTATCACTATCTTGCTAGAGTACTGTTTGATACAGGAACCTCCCACTCCTTCATATCTAGTTTGGTTGTGGATGTGTTGGGTTTGATTGTCATGCCTCTTATTAGGTCATTATGTGTTACATCACCTCTCGGTGTGTCTCTTGAGCTTAATATGTTTTGTGATGATTGTCCTATTGGGATTGGTGGCAAAGAGTTCTCTGCATCTTTGATTGCGATTCCAGATCACACATATGATGTGATTTTGGGTATGGATTGGTTGAGCCCGAACCATGCTGTGATTGATTGTTTCAGAATGATTGTGTCCGTTCATGTCCCTGGACAACAAGTGTTTCATTACCGTTGTCTGAAATCCGACATTGCCATGAGGGCGGGGATTTTGGCCCATATTGAATCAGGGAGCAGTACTTCAAGGATTACAGGGATTCCTGTAGTTTCAGAGTATACTGACGTGTTTTAGGAGATACCTAGGTTACTTCCGAAAAGGGTAATGGACTTCTCCATTGATGTGATACCATGTACTTCACCTGTATCGAGGGCACCCTATCGAATGGCTCCAGCTGAACTTCAGGAGTTGAAGGTTCAGATTGAGGGATTACTTGCACAAGGGTTCATTCAGGCTAGTGTATCTCCTTGGGGTGCACCAGTGTTATTTGTGAAGAAGAAAGATAATTTACTTCGATGATGCGTGGACTATCGGCAGCTGAACAAGGTGACCATCAAGAATAGGTACCCTTTACCTAGGATTGATGACTTGTTTGATTAGCTTAGGGAGCCTACTGTGTTCTCAAAGATTGATTTGAGATTTGGATATCACCAGTTAAGGGTGAAGGAGGAGGATATTCTGAAAATGGCGTTCAAGGCCAGGTATGGACATTTTGAGTTCTTTGTCATGCCTTTTGGTATCACTAATGCACCTGCAGCATTCATGGACTTGATGAACCGCACGTTCAGTCCTTACTTGGATCAGTTCATTGTAATGTTCGTTGACGACATCTTGATCTATTTAAGGTCGTCAGATGAGCATGAGAAGCATTTGCGAATTGTGCTATAGACGTTGAGAGAGAAGAAATTATTTTCCAAGTTTGAGAAATGCGATTTCTGGCAGAGTGAAGTCAAGTTCCTTGGTCATGTGGTCTCAAAAGATGGAGTTTCTGTGGATCCTTCGAAGGTTAAAGCAGTGATGAGTTGGAGCCGCCCTATTACAGTTATAAAAATCCGTAGCTTCCTTAGATTGCTAGGGTATTACAGGCATTTCATTGAAGGGTTTTCTAGTATTGCTTCAGCTTTGACCAAATTGACAAGGAAGGACACTCAGTTCTTGTGGTCGGATGAGTGTGAGATGACTTTTCAATGAGTTGAAGACTAGATTGACTACGGCTCCAGTGTTGACTATTCCTACTAGTGGTGGTGGGTTAGTCATCTACAGTGATGCATCTCATCAGGGTTTGGGGTGTGTGTTGATGCAAAATGGTGGTGTGATTGCTCATGGTTCTAGACAATTGAAGGTTCATGAGCGGAACTACCACACTCATGATCTAGAGTTAGCTGCAGTGGTATTTGCTTTGAAGATTTGGAGACACTACCTTTATGGTGAGAAATTCGAGCTCTTTTCTGATCATAAGAGTTTGAAATACCTATTCTCCCAAAAGGAGTTGAACATGAGGCAGAGGAGATGGATGGAGCTCATCAAAGACTATGATTTCACTTTGGAGTATCATCCCGGAAAGGCCAACATAGTGGCGGATTCTTTGAGTAGGAAGCCCTGAGTACTCATTGCATCTTTTATGGTGCAGGGGTGGCTCTTGTTGGACGCTGCATCAGAATTTATTCTTATGTCTGCAGGAGTTGGACATGAAATCTTTCTCGGTAGTATCACCTTACAGTCCACCTTGACTTCCAGGATCATTCAGGGTCAGACACTTGATGAGTTCGCTCAGGTGAGGATTGCTGAGATGACTGCTGATTCGAATGTGGAGGGCCCTTCTGACTGGGCCGTTGGGACAGATGGAGGGTTGAGAATTCGAGGAAGATTGTATGTCCCAAGTGTTGATAACCTCAAAGAGGAGGTCATGCGAGAAGCATATAGATCTCGATACACGATACATGCATGGGTACCAAAATGTACATGGATCTAAGTAGACAGTTTTGGCAGTATGGAATGAAGAAAAATGTGGCGGAACATGTGTCAAAGTGTCTTCCGTGTCAGCAAGTAAAGGTAGAGCATTAGAGGCGGGCAGGAATGCTGCAACCCTTACCAACACCGGTATGGAAATGGGAAGATATCTTCATGGACTCTGTGACTAGATTGCCTAGGTCCAGGCAAGGTTATGACTCGATTTGGGTGATTGTGGACCGATTGACGAAGTCTGCATATTTCCTTCCTGTGGCGAAAACTTACTTAGGGGATGCGTTGTGTAAGTTGTATGTGAATGAGATAGTGAGACTTCATGGTGTGCCTGTTACGATTGTTTCTGATCGGGATGCTCGTTTCACATCAGAATTCTGGCGTAGATTCCATAAGGCTTTTGACACATCTTTAGCTATGAGCACTGCATTTCACCCACAGACAGATGGGCAGACAGAGAGAGTGAATCAGATGATGAAGGATATGCTTAGAGCTTGTGTTCTTGACTTGAAGGGAAGTTGGGCTGATCATCTACCATTGGTAGAGTTTGCTTACAACAACAACTATCACTCGAGCATTGGTATGGCTCCATATGAGGCTTTTTATGGTAGGCCATGTAGGACTCCTATCTGTTAGGCGGAAGTTGGAGAGAAATGACTCTTGGGTCCTGCACTTGTTCAGGAGACTACTGAAAAGATCACTACTATTCGAGACAGGATATTGACCACTCAGAGTAGACAGAAGAGTTATGCTGACTTGAAGAGGAGACCTGTAGAGTTTGAGGCAGGCGATCTTGTGTTCTTCAAGGTCTCACCTATGAAAGGTATAGTGAGATTTGGCAAAAAGGGAAAACTAGCGCCCAGGTATGTGGGACCCTTTGAGATTCTAGAAAGGGTTGGGAACTTGGCATATCATCTTACTTTACCTGTTAGCATGTCTGGTGTCCACAATGTATTTCATGTGTTTATGCTCAGGAAGTATGTACGAGATGAGTCCCACGTGATTGATCAGGGTACGATCAGGGTAAACACAGATGTGACCTTTATGGTGGAACCTGTTCGTATCTTAGATAGGTCTACGAAGAGACTTCGTAGGAAGGAGGTTGACTTTGTGAATGTGTTGTGGAGTCATCATGATGAGGGTGATGTGTCATGGGAGTTAAGAGTCTAATATGAGAGTGAGGTATCCACAGCTCTTTAGGAAATTAGATACTTGAATTTCGGGACAAAATTCCTATAAGGAGGGTAGATTGTAATAACCGCAATTTCCATATTAATTTTGTGTAATTGTGTGGAACGAATATTGTGCAATTTCACGAATGCTGCTCGAAATATTTTATTTTTTTAGAATTATCGAAGTTCCGAAACGATTGTTTTAACGAAAAGCTCGAAATGTTCGATTCAAGAAATCGATTTTTTATATGTACGAAATATGAGAAAACTTCCTTCATGAAAGTCGTAGAGCTCGTCGATACGAGTCCGTGCATATGTGGAACACAAAGATCGGATTTTTTATGAATTATTTATCGCATTTAGAAGAAATTTCCAAAACTGGTACATATAGAAAAAACCCTAACATTTTTGGAAACTTTCCATTTTTTTTCATCCGGCCTCTTTCTTTTTTTGGAAAAACTGTTCATCGTCTCTCTCTCTCTCTCTCTCTCTCTCTCTCTCTCTCTCTCTCTCTCTCTCTCTCTCTCTCTATCTCTCTCTCGGCTGAAACCGAAAACAGAGCATATGCTCTCCGGCCTCTCTCTCGCTCCACCGCCCACAAATCAGCACCGTAACACGGCCGGCAGCGGCGGCTGGATGCTCCGCCCGGTTTAAGCTTGATTTTGTTCCAAGCTAGATATCTTGAGCTACCGGTCACCGATCCTTGCCAAACTTCACCCTCAAATTCGCCTCGACCTCTTGAAGCTCCCAGAAGTGACCTTGCACGGTGATGCTGCGCATGACGGAGGCTGGAAGCCAGCCCTAATCCATATCGAAACCGAGCTATCGATCCCGATATCTCGAGCTGTGGAGCTTGATTTTGGGTGGTTCTTGAACTGGGAAGCTGGCCTTAAGTTGCTGAACAAATCTCCATAAGGGATCGAAGCCATTGGTGGAAGTTTTTACGTCGAACTCAAGCTCGCCGGATTCTGAAAATTTTCTGGCCACCGTGACTAGTTCGGTAATTTTCTGATCCTAAGCTAGTTATGAAAAATGATCAGCATGTTAAAATGAAGAAAAGCAGCTCAGCCCCGACACCATTGGTGGTGGTCGGCGGTGGCTCTACAGTTCACTCTGGCGACCCTTTTCGGCCACCTCCGGGGATCAAAAATATAGTTTCTATACATTTTTAGATTCTACATTTCAATACGATCATTTCGGCATATTATACACATTTTCCGGATATTTTATGATTTAGTTATGAATTTTTAGATTCCGATCGATTTCAATCGTTAGATTTGTGATCTGTGAAGTTAGGACAATCCGATGGACTTGTAGTTTTGATATGTTGATCGTATGACTGTCCCAGTGGCTTTGTGTGGTTATGGGCTAAGATCCGACCGTTGGATCTTCGTATAATTGCAAAACAGTGATTAGAGAGGTGATTCGTGAGAATCCGTCTGTCAGATTTTCATATAATTTAGAATCCTATCGTTGGATGGTAGTTTAAGTATGTTTTGGAATTATTGACGGTGTGTATTTGATTAGGTGATTGACAGTGTGTATTTGGGTGAGCTGGTTCGATGTGATTTGTGTTTAAATTGAAAACGCAGCGGGAGTTTCGAGGTGAGTAAAACTCACGTGGTTCATATTACGAACCGAGTGCTTTTAATTAATTTATCTTGTTGTAATTGTGTGAAAAAATATTTATGCATTAAATATTTGTTTTTAAAATCATATGGATTCGATCAACTACGGTCCATAGATAAGTAAAAATGAATTTTAATTATACAAATGAATTTCACGATTTTCTTGCGTGAACTATAGATGGTATTAGTAGTCATCCCTGAGTGGTTGATTACGTATATATATATATATATATTTACGTGGAATATATATTGGGTGGTGTGTTGTTGAGTGATGATATGATTGAATTGGAATGATGATTCGTATTATATTTCAAATGCTTAAATTTCAAAATAAATTTGTGTATCTTGGATGGGTTGATTTCATTGTGTGAAACATATTGTTGTGCTCGTTTATAGATTTAGGGTCGACATGGTGACTGGTATGAGGAAATCAGATATTCTAATCCTAGGTGGATGATGGGTTACGATTGGTTGAGTGAGTTGAATGCCACAACCCTTCTCGGGTAATGGGGCTAGCTTGAGTACGAGTACCGGACGTTCAAAATATGTATATAGGTGTGTGTGTGTATATATATATATATATATATTGATGAAATACGATAACGATAATTATGTCGGATGCCATAACCTAGGCCGGGTGACGGGCTACGATACAGTTAGAGCTCTAGTCTGTCAGACACCGTATTTTTATAAATACGATTTCGGGGTTTTTAGAAGAAATATGTGAGTTTAGATTTCGTGTTGAATTGTTGATTTGGTGATTGATTGTTGAGATTGTTGTTTCTTTGTGGACGTAGGAATTATTGGGTGTTGACTTGGGTGAAAATAAATATGACTTAATTAAACAACTGTCCTTTCTTTTTATTCATACGAGCTTTCAAAAAGCTTACCGGGTTTTGTGTTGTTACAATCCCGGTACACTATTCAAATTGTGTAGCGGATATTCCTGCAGGTCAGGATAATCAGAGAGGCGACCGTGCTGTTTAGGAGTTGCAGCATTTATTTGATTTCATTTACGCTGTGAGGTTGTTATGCTCATTTACAGCTTTATAATTTTATTTGTGAGTTTCAGTTGTAATAATTAACTGAGGATAAATTCGGGATTTGAAATTTAATTCGTGTAATGTGTTTATTAAGAAGAAGAAATTCAGGATATTATTTGTTGAGTTGTAGTAATTCATGTTTCGGATTTTGAATTTATTATTCTATAATCTAAAGACCAAAAACTGAAACATTGTTCATAAGTGCAGTATTATGTTGGAATTGAATGACGGTTTTGCCCTTTATTTTTGTCTCAATTACAATTCGACATTCTTTTAGTGTTCCTAAAACCGGATACTGTTCGTTGAACAGTTACCATCTGTCTTAACTTACTTTCCACAAGCACTGTTCATAGAACAGTTACAATCTGTTTTTTTTTTTTTCAATTTTTCATATCCTTTTTTTTTTAGAACAATTTGTTTTGTATTTGTAAATTTCTACAAATGATAAAAAAAATTATTTATTACTAATCTATTATTAACAATAAAACAAATTATATTCTAAGTAGCGTTGATATTTTTTAGATTGCAAATATTCATCTATTATATGTAAAACTTGGAAAAATAAAAAATAAACCGTAGCATCACGTGAATGAATTTATTAGTCTCTAACTAAGCAAGGATATTATCAGAACACCATCAAGTAGTGGAATACGAAGAACCAAACAGCCATCTAGCACTACCTCTAGAAGTCTAGATAGATATTAAGAGCATTTTTTACATTATTATTTTACTTTCTGAGACACCATCCGGACCTCTGGAGGTGGCTGGATTAAGCATCCATTCACAAAAATAAACAAAGTAACATTAGAGACTACCGACTGGCTATGAACTAAGCACCTATATAACACAGTGTTTTCATCGAATCTCTGGAACATACAGTTAGTAGGAGGGCCTCCTCTAGTAAACCTCCTGGGAGACGGGGGAATAAGAGGAGGAGCTCGAACATGATCAAATCTAGAGTAGGAGTCACCCTTCAAGTTTGATATAGGATTAGAATACCAGCATCAACAATCGAAACTAAGAGAGAAACTGGAAGAAAGAGTTGAGAAGTAAATAAAGGGCACAAAGGGTTTACATTTCTAATCCTCCTACAACACGACAAGAATGTGACTTCAACACATATAAATCCCGCATGTTCTATGTGATGGCGATCATAAATGAATAAGACTCCTCTGTATATGTGTTCCACGGGACCTTGTTTCCCCTATCATGGCAACAGCAGTGACAATATAGTCTGAGATCTACAAAATCTTGGAACAAGGTAAACGAATGGACAAATAAGGACCTCATCTCACCTTGGAAGGACCTTCAACGACCCTCACAACATCTTTCACAGATATTGTGTTCTTAAAACAATCTTGCACACTAAGCTTTTTCTCAATCTTGCATTTGATCTCTCTTAATTTGACAAGGGCAACCTCAGGTCTCTCAGGAACTCCCTTAAGGACCTGTAGGAGAGTTGAAAAATGTGTGAACACAGAACGGGAGCATTAGACAATAGTCAATTACAATCACATACCTGACATGCTTCAGTTTCAACACGTATAATTACACCAAAGCTATTATTACTGCACCAAATCAGACAACTTAAATAAAAACCTATTAATTTCATATCGTAAACTTGATAGTAATGTGGACAAAATGGATGATAAAACTGATGACGTAAAAACAGCCAAACAACATACTCCAGTAACACAAGATCATGAAGCTCATAGTCCCCAATTTTGGTACTACCAGATGTCACCTCAGAACTCTCGACAACATCATCAGCAAACACACGGAGCTGGAACCAAGCAATAATCATGTCATTTGCCCTTTACTACTTCAGTAGAAAACTATTCCTGCAATACAAGTGGTCCTAGATAAGGAAAATAAAGCACTTACATGTTCCTTAGTTGTATCAGATAAAATGATGAGCACGCGCTGATCGACCATGACAACCATACCAGTTGCACCTTCTTGAGTACCAGAGACAACCTTCACATGATTCCCAGGTTCAAAGAACTTGCAAAGTTCTTTTTAATTTATGGCAAGAGTTTTCTGCAAAACAAAATTTACAGTAACAAGTGGTCACAACACTAACCAGTAGGAACCTTCTAACAAGCAACTTACCCATCATAATTAAACCACCAAAACAAAGATAATGCATTCTTACTGGGAGGTCTTTCATGTCGGGTCTGATATGCACGGTCCCTTCCTCAACTTTCTCAACCCATCAATTTTTTCAGGTCTCCCTTGATGACGATGACTGCATCACCCTCACAAAGTGTCCTTTCTTTCTGTTTGAAAATAAAGTTGACAGACTGGCTATATCTCCTTTGTTTAAGAACAAGAGGAATTGACAATCAGAAAGAGAGAGTAATATTTCAGAGAGAATGGAGATTTCAAGTGTGTTTATTCATCTCATACAAAGGGGTATTTATAGGAATACATTTGAAGTGTGAAAGCTCAAAGAGAAAATCAAAATGATAACCATCTTGATGATGATTTTCTGCCATGCTTGTTGCCCTTTGGCAAAGCATGTTACATAAGTCTTCATACACTCAAGTACCTATGATTATACACTCAAGTACATATCTAAATACTTTATGTATTTTGTTACATGATATAGACATATACAGTATTTATACATTTATACTACAACACTCCCCCTTGAATATTTCATATTCAATAGTATTGTGTTGGTGGTGCGCATCGAAGTTGCCTCGTTAAAAACCTTGCCAAGTAATAAAATCCTATGGGAAAAACAACCTTGGTCGAAAGGGAAAAAGAGCACAACGCGCGTTGAGTATGAAGTATGTTTCTGAATACTCCCCCTGATTTAGACTCCTCTTGAAGATCGTGAGAGTTCGGATATCCTTCCTCAATCCGATGCTCCTTACATGTTTCTCGAAAGGGGATTTTGGTAGTGACTTAGTAAATAAGTCAGCTACATTATCTTCTGATCGGATTTGATTTACTTCAATATTTAGAAGTGTTTGTTGTTGCTAATTGTAGAAGAATTTCGGCGATATATGCTTGGTATTGTTGCCTTTGATGAAACCTAATTTCATTTGCTCAATACAAGCTGCATTATCCTCGTAAATGCATGTAGGTTCATTTGTGGTAAATTTCAAACCACAAGTTCCTCGAATGTGTCTATTTATAGACCTTAGCCATATGCAGTCACGCACGGCTTCATGTAGTGCAATAATCTCTGCATGATTTGAGGAAGTAGCAACAAGAGTCTGTTTTGTAGATCTCCAAGATATCGCGGTGCTTCTCATGGTAAAGACATAACCTGTTTGGGAGCGACCTTTGTGAGGGTCAGAGAGATACCCTGCATCAGCAAAACCCCTCAGAACATCATTATCATTTTGATGGAAGGGAGGAGGAGAACGTCGGTCACAATGGATAGTGTTGCCGGCGTTCACATTTCTTTTCTCTCTGTAGGGATAGAATAAGTCCATATCGATCGTACCTTTTAGTTATCGAAGGATTGTCTTTATACCAATCCAATGGCAGCGTGTTGGCGCAGAATTATGTCGAGCTAACAAGTTTACTGCAAATGAGATATCTGGTCTTGTGCATTAAGCTAAATACAATAATGCGCCTATCGCACTTAGGTATGGTATTTCAGCTTCTAATAAATCTTCGTCCTCATCTCTTAGACGAAACGGATCTTTCATGGGCTCAAGACTACGGTTGATCATGGGAGTACTCACAAGCTTTGCTTTATCTTCATTAAAGCGCCTTAGTAACTTTTGAGTATATGCTGACTGATGGATCATAATCCTATTATTACAGTGCTCGAGTTCTATTCCGAGACAAAAAACCATGTTTTCCCGAGATCTTTCATCTCAAATTCATATTTCAAATATGTAGCAGTTTCTTTTAACTCATCTAGAGTTCCAATTAGGTTCATGTCATCGACATAAACTGATACAATTGCAAATCCGGATCTTGTTCTCTTAATGAATACGCAAGGGCATATTTCATTGTTAACATATCCCTTCCCAATCAAGTAGTCACTTAGACGGTTATACCACATCAGTCCGGATTGTTTCAATCCATATAGTGAGCGTCTTAATTTTATTGAAAACGCGTTCTATGGTTTAGAGCCACTTGATTTGGGTAATTGAAGTCCATCTGGAACCTTCATATATATCTCTGAATCTAGATCCCCATAGAGATATGCTGTAACCACATCCATGAGCTGCATGTCAAGTTTTTCGGAAACTACCAAACTGACAAGGTAGCGAAATGTTATAACGTCCATTATGGGAGAATATGTCTCCTCGTAGTCGATTCCAGGACGTTGTGAGAAACCTTGCGCCACAAGGCGGGCTTTGTATCTAACAACCTCATTTTTCTTATTACGCTTTCTAACAAAGACCCATTTATGGCCAACAGGTTTTATATTTGGTGGTGTTAGTGTTATAGACTCAAATACCTGTCTCTTTGTTAGTGAATCCAATTCAGTCTGGATCGCATTTTTCCATTTGGACCAATCTGCTCTTCGTTGACATTCTTCAACGAAGCGAGGTTCGATATCATCGTATTCTATAATTCCTTTTGCAATATGGTATGCAAACGCATCATCAATAGCCATAGAATTTCTGTCCATAATTACATGTATACTAGTGTAATTCATGGAGATCTCTCTATTCTCTGGAATTGGTTCTACTATTGGAGCGTCCTCCAATGATGTCTCTTGGACATAACCATAATCCGGAATTTTTTCATGAGATGGATTATTTATATCGATGATTAATGGATTATTTTGTGTCAAGCTCGCTTTCTTTCTTGGGCGAGAATCCATCGAACCTATAGGCCTCCCGCGCTTTCTAGCATGAGCCATGGGTCTAGCCACTGCATCACCCATAGAGGGGATGTCATGTCCTTTAGTTTTAGGAACATCAATCCTTGCAGGTATGTTTGCAGCAGGTATGTGTGATCTTATCACTTTAGCGATATCAGAAAACACATCAGGCATTGATTCTGCTACGTTCTGAAGATCGAGAATTCTCTGCACTTCTATTTCAGACTGTGTGGTTCTGGGATCAAGATGAGACAAAGTGGGGACAGACCACGACAATTCCTGTCGTTTCTGTTGAACATTAATGTTCTTGTCTCCCCCTAATGACAGGAAGACTGTCTCATCAAAGTGACAATCCGCAAATCTAGCGGTAAATAGATCACCTGTCAAGGGTTCTATATAGCGGATAATGCTTGGAGTATCATATCCAACATAAAGGCCTAAGCGTCTTTGAGGACCCATCTTGGTGCGCTGTGGTTGCGCAATTGGCACATAGACTGCACACCCAAATATGCGTAAGTGTGAGACATTAGGCTCAAACCCAGTCACCATTTGGGACGCAAAAAAGGGTTGGGTGGCAGTGGGTCTCAGACGAATAAGCACAGCTGCATGTAATATTGCATAGCCCCAAGCAGAAATAGGGAGATTGGTGCGCATAACCAATGCCCTGGCAACCATTTGAAGTCTTTTAATGGCAGCTTCTGCGAGTCCATTTTGGGTGTGTACATGAGGGACAGGGTGTTCGACCTTAATCCCAATGGACATGCAATAATCATCAAAGGTTCTTGATGTAAATTCTCCAGCATTGTCAAAACGAATTGACTTAATAGAATGATCAGGGTGGTGAGCCCTTAACTTAATGATTTGTGCTAGGAGTTTAGCAAATGCAGCATTTCTTGTGGATAAGAGCATGACATGTGATCAACGTGTCGATGCATCAACCAACACCATAAAATATCTAAATGGTCCGCAAGTTGGTTGGATAGGTCCATAAATATCACCTTGTATTCTTTGTAAAAATGATATATTTTCTTTAGTGTCTTTTGCATAGGATGGTCTTGGTCCTACATTTGCTAAAGAGCAAGCTTTGCAAAATGAATGATATGCTTTAGAAGTAACTCTTTGGACCAATGTTTGGTTCGTACTTCTTTTCGTTTTGAAGAATGGGTGTCCGTGTGAAGTTTTTAATATACGGAGCATCATGTCACGACCTGGATGTCCCAAATGGTCGTGCCAAAGCTTGTATGTGTCAGGATCCCATAAATTGTCATTCATGACATGGTTGGATTCAATGACTCTAATAGTGGTTGCATACAATCCACTAGAGCGACACATAAGTTTCTCTAAAACTCGTGTATTTCCGTAGTTTTTAGAGGTGATGCAAAGGAACTCTTGTCCATTCTCACAATGTGTTTCCACATGAAAATCATTGGCTCTTATGTCTTTAAAGCTTAATAGGGTCCTTCCGGCCCTTGGAGCATATAGAGCTTCGGCGACATTAACATTTGTACCATTTGGTAACAAAAATTGAGCTGGTCCTCGACCATGAATCAATTGTGATGGTCCTGCCATCGTAGTTACTAAGGATCTACTAGGTGTCATCCATAAAAATAATTGCCTATGTCGCAATATAGTATGTGTGGTGCCACTATCAAGAAGGCATTCCAATTCTCCGGAAAACATACTGAAAGGGATAAAGTTCGGAATATTAACACATGTCCATGACATTGAATGCGATACTTTATTAATAGGGAAAATAGCCAATGATTACATCAAAGTTATTCATAAGTCTATTCCAAATATCAAACTTTAGACAAATTGTTATCACTCAATCCGTTTGGTAATTCCAATAAAATATGACCAGGAAAGTAGAGAGATGTTGGTGGAGCGAGGCTCGCTTAAATACCCCGATCTCAATTGCTTTCCTAGACATCATACTTCATTGGGTACGCCACATAAGAAAGAGTTTAATACAATTGTTATTTATTGACTAAGGCACATTTGCCATTCTTGGAAAATAGAAAGAGGATTATTCTAATCAAAGTCTGTGGCATCCTCGTGCTCTTCATCTACAACTTTGAAGTCCTCAACGGTGAGATTGACATCTTCACTATTTTCATCTTCGGCAAGGTTAGCCTCTTGCTCTCTTGCTTCCCTGTACTCCTTGTAGCGTGCAGCTAATTAGGTACTTGCATGACATTGTTTAAACCAATGCTCGATTGATCCACATCTATGACACATGTCATTGTGGTTCCCTTCCTTCATTTGAGGTGCACGTTGTGCACGTTGTGGATATTCCCTAGGAGGGTTGCTGCTACTACCACGGTGCATGGTGCGACCTCCACGGCCCATGGTGCTATTTCCACGACCGGTGTTGCCATATCTCCCTCTTCCACGTGTGGAGTTGCCATCACGTGTGCCCGCTCTAAAGTTACGGTTTCCTTCTTTATTGGGGCGGTTATATGGACTTGTTCGTCCTTCATGTCCCCTATTATTAGGGTACACATGTCCCCTATTGCTGGGGTACCGCTCCTTGTGCCCTCTCTTGGGTGCATTATAATTTGCCTCACGAACGCTCTTGGTTCCAATGGGTCTTGAATTATAATTCTTTACGAGAATGTTGTCGTGCTTTTCGGCTACCGACAAAATATTTATGAGCTCATTGAACCTCGTAATTCGTCCAGCATTTACTTTAGTGCGATACTGCTTTGATAGCAAGATTGCTGCAACGGGGAAGGTGGAGAGAGTTTTCTCAATTAGCTCTTCTTCTGTGAGGGGTTTTTGACAGAACCTCAACATGGACTTGAGACGAAGAGCTTCTGAATTGTACTCAGCAATAGACTTGAAGTCTGAGAAGCGTACATCGTTCCACTGAACCTTCAAGTCAGGGAGGAGAGAATCTTGGATATTGTTAAAGCGCCCTTGTAGCGCCTCCCATAAATACTTTGCATCTTTGATGGACATGTACTCTAGTCTGAGTGCTTTGTCCATATGACGTCGCATCAAGATGATTGCTTGTGCATGCCTTTTGGGTGTTCGAGGGAACACAAGGGCAGGGTCTGGTGCATGGATGATGGGCAATATCCCCTTCGATGTGAGATGGTTCTCAACCTCGATTTTCCAGCTATGGTAATCCGAACCTGTTGAGTCAAGGATTTGAAAATCGAGTCTAGGTTCATTTGACATCCTTGAAGATAAGAAGAAAATATTAGTTTCGGAGTTAAAACTTCCACAAAAAATAATAAGATTTCCGAGCTATGCTACCAAGAAAT
The DNA here is from genome assembly GCA_025331145.1 of Rosa persica. NCBI lineage: Eukaryota > Viridiplantae > Streptophyta > Magnoliopsida > Rosales > Rosaceae > Rosa > Rosa persica. The sequence continues at coordinate 13,260,668 of WFKR01000001.1, read as the reverse complement.
CAATTTCCAAGAATCATTGTGAACACTCTTAGTTCATTGATTACTAACGCTCTTAGTTTGTTTGGCGTGAATTTCTATAATTCAGCTTTTGATTGTAAGTTCCCAAGAAAAAGGAAAAAGGAGAGAAAATAAATAAAAACTCAAAAACGGGAACTTTTAGTAAAGAATACCTTGAAATATTGTTGCCAGAAATTTTGACCGGAAAAATTATCGGATGTGATCGGAAGGATGGTTGGAAAAAGTCGAGAAAAATCGTCCGAAAAGTCGCCTGAAAAGTGTCGAAAAGTCACCGGAAAAGTCTTCGGAAAGTCGCCCCGCAAATCTGTCGACAGATGTGTCGGCAGCTGCTGCACAGCGTCTCGGCAGCTGCTGCGCAGGGGTCTCGGCAGCACCTCGGCAGATCCTCGGCAGCGGTCCGGTTGGGGTTTTCTGCTTCCGGCGGCCGGTTCAGGCAGTTTCCAGCCGGTTCCGGGCTTCTGGAATCAAGGGCTTTGATATGAGCTAGGGTTTGGGGATTTTTTGTGGGTTTGGAAAAATGACTTCGATCGATGATGAACTCTTCTTTCGTCAATTTTTGATTCTAATTCTAGAGCAACTTCGTGCTGATAACGTGTTTAAGAACAAGAGGAATTGACAATCAGAAAGAGAGAGTAATATTTCAGAGAGAATGGAGATTTCAAGTGTGTTTATTCATCTCATACAAAAGGGTATTTATAGGAATACATTTGAAGTGTGAAAGCTCAAAGAGAAAATCAAAATGATAACCATCTTGATGATGATTTTCTGCCATACTTGTTGCCATTTGGCAAAGCATGTTACATAAGTCTTCATATACTCAAGTACTTATGATTATACACTCAAGTACTTATCTAAATACTTTACGTATTTTATTACATGATATAGATATACACAGTATTTATACATTTATACTACAACATCCTTCACCATTCTCCTCAGGTTTTCGAAATTTTTCCACTTCATCAAAAGTGGGATGTATGTTTTGAGTACTTACTGATCTCATTGATACAATTTTATACAAGAAAACATCTTTAAACATCATTTTCTCAATGTTTTCAAAGTAGTCACCCGTCATTGGATCTCGTTTCCGCTCCACACGAATATGCAGTTCTCTGAGAAGAGACAAAGAACATATGAGAAACACGGAAAGAGATTAATGTAAAGATTTCTAATTTAAAAACTATATATATACATTATATATATAAAGAAACAGAAAGGTTAATGCTCACATGCATTGGGTGGAAACAATATTGGAAGGGAAATGTTATTCATACACCCCAAATTGCCATTAACAAACTTCTGCATTTTCAAATGCAATCTTTCCAAATAATGAAAGGGCAAAAACAAAATAAATGCAAAAGGGGTTGTTAATAACAATTTGGGGTGTGTTAATAACAACACGTTATTGTAAAAGGCAGATATAAAAATTACGTAGCTTCATCAATATTCATAAAACGTGGCGAAGGAACAAAAGCTTCCTTTTTCACAACTTCTCTGCCCTCCTGTATAATTAGAAAAAAAAAATCTCCTCAAATTACCAGAAATTGATAATGATACTCAAATGACTAACAGGGTTTATAGGGAGGGGATGTGGGAATAACACGAATCCGACAATCCTAGACCACCACCTCAACTGAATAAAAATTGTTGTAGACTCAATTACATATCAAAAGTACAACAATATGCAAATGACTAAAACAGATTTATATGGAGGGGAGATGAGTAACACAAATCCAACATCCTAGGAATCATTCTAAAGAGACTACTTCAGTCAAATAAAAATGATTGTTACTCAGTTACATATCAAAAGTAGGTAACAAACAGTACCAGTTTATTTGCAAGAGCTTGTAAATCATTTCTTGGAATTAATTTTACTGTAACTCTCTGTCGTACATTATCCACATCAACAACCTGAGAAAAGAAGCTTGGAGTTAGATAGAGAAACCTGATAGTTTTAAGCAAAAATCCATTTCATACCTTGGCAAGGTCCCCCTTATGTATCCCAATCTTCATTCTGACCCATGTATCCCTAGAAATATCAATTGCCTTGCTTTCAACAGAAAGAACATCAGTCATTTCTCTAATAGGAACAAGCGCTATTTTCTGGGCAAATATATTGCGCAATCCTTTGCAAGCCTGAGAACATATCAAAGCACCAGCAAAACAAATAACTGTCAGATAAGATAAGAACTACTAAACTGCAAATATGATCAAATATGTAAATCATCACAACTTTTGAATATAAACACACATGCATACCTCCCTCACATGGGCTTCTTTTTCCTCTTGTACGTATATATAGTTCTTCAGGTGGTCAACAGCAATAACAGACATGATGTTCAATTCAGGTTTATCAATGTACTTTTGCATTAAGCAAGCAGCTACCTCTCGTTCTTTACCAATCTGACAGACATCCACACAAAATCATTAGCATTCTATCACAACCATGTTTATCAATATCAGGGTAGGAGAAAATCATACCGCACATTTCACCATCCACACCTTTGGGTCCAAAACAGAAGATAAAAGAGCTTGCTGATCCACATCAGTGGTCTCCTCAGTATCTTCTGTATGATATTACTTTGCATATCTTCCCTGAATTCTTCTTTCCAGAGCCTCGACATCTTCTTGCTCTTGGTCATCCATCAACGGGCGATGATGCATCCTTCTATCATCGTCCTCCTCAGGTATATTAGCTCCGGAATCAATAAAGTTTACATAAAGACTTTTCAAAATCAAGAAAAGGAGATTTCCACATGAAGTTTTATTGAAATAATGATTCCCATCAAACTCAAGGGTATAAAATCGTAATACAATCCCCAAGCCAACGTTTCTACAGACCCTAAAAACAAGGACTATTCCTTGATTCAGTACAAGACCTAAACAATCAATTGAACTCTTAACAATAGAAAATTAGACAAATATTTTAAAATAACTGTTTAGAGAATTGCACACAATGCATGGTGGTGATTGAAGCCACTCATACTATTAGAAACTGAAGAAAAGAAATAGTCAACTTAAACAGCACTTTTCAAATTTATCCTTAATTATAACAGGAACGAGACTACCTTGTCGACGCGATGTGTAGCAAAATAGTAGAGAGAACAGAACAACATAACGTGTAGAACAAAATACTCTTCATCAACCATATAACATTCAAAACGGAAAACCTCCAATTACATAACAAGTTCCTATCTTTGCACAGGTCTTGAAACTCCAGAACCAAATTATTCTTTTCCCATATGACATAGATGATATACATAAACTTCCTTTTATTTAACATAAGAACAAGCACAGTAAAACTGCTCTAGTGCTCCATGCGGATGATGCACCAGATTCCCTGTCCTGCCAGCATGTACTCAAATGCCTTGTTGATCTCAGACAAAGGAACAGAGTGAGTGATAAATTTGTCCAATTCCAGCTCCTGCAAACCAAAATAATTTGCATGTCAAATAAATGTCTTCTACATTTATCTAAGATCCCATCAGAGCCTTCATGTAGCAGGATGCTAGAACGGAGGGCCGAAAAAAAAAATGTGATTACCTTGTTCATGTACTTCTCCACAACACCGGGTAGATCGGTGCGGCGCTTGTAGTTACCATAGAAAGTACCCTTAAGAGTCCTCTCATTCAAGAAGTTCACCGGATGGGTTTTGAAAGCGTCATCTTTGTTTGGCACTCCAACAAGTACAGCAACTCCCCAACCCTTAAATTGGAAAAAAGAAAATAAGTTACAATGTTAATCTTCAAGAACAACCGATCAACAAGAACACGGAAACCTGAGGTAGATGCTTACATCAACAAGAACACGGAAACCTGAGGTAGATGCTTACATCATGAACACATTCAAAGGCAGATATCATAGCCTGGATGCTTCCAGTGCACTCAACACTCCGATCAACTCCACCATTGGTCATCTCAGCAATCACCTTTATGTCAAAACTCAAATGTTAGTCTCTCTTAAACCGTAATTTCCATGACTTTAAATTCAATTGTGAAGTCATTATGTATTTTGATTCAGTAGAACCAGTAGCATGAACATATTGTTGCAGACTTGAAACTCTTCAAGTCAAGTCCTCAACAGGTAGGGTGGAGTGCAATAAAATCACAAAATACTCATTCTGAAGTCAAGTGCAAAAGGATAACTGAGTAGTGCCAAGTGTGAACCAAGAAATGAGACAAATGGAAATGTTGGGCTATCTAATCAACTAGCAGGAAATACAAACTTAAACAAAATTGTGTGCACTCACCTCCTGAACAGGTTTGTTATGATCTTTTGGATTCACAAATTCATTCACCCCAAACTTCTTAGCTGTCAGAAAAAGTGACAAATTGTAAATGAACATTCTTTTAACATGATATGAAGCAGAGTCCTGAACACGTGCAGGCATTGTCTATACCTTCCTCGAATCGGTTGGAGTTCAGATCAACTCCGATGATCCTTGAAGCCCCAGAAACCCGTGCACCTTCCGCAGACTAAATTGCAACAAAAAGATCATCAGAATAGTTCTAATTAGCTGAAAATGGGATAAAGAAGAAATAAGAATACCTTACAGCAAGACCAACAGCACCCAATCCGAAAATGGCAACAGATGAACCCTTTTTCAGCTTCGCAACATTTACAGTTGCACCAAAACCTTTAGGCACGAATAAAAACAATTTATTACCAAGAAATACGGGTAAAGAAACCAGTGATATATGTTCTACTGTCACGATTAAATCTGTCAGCCGAACCTGTACAAATTCCGCAACTAAGAACACAAACTTTGTCAAGAGGTGCTGCGGGGTTGATCTTCGCAACGGAACCAACATGTGAAACAGTGTATTCACTGAATGTAGAGGTACCAACAAAGTGATAAATTGGCTTTCCATTCTTGGAAAACCTGCTCTTGCCATCATGGAGCATAGTACCCCTGTCGGTATTAATCCTTAGGAGATCACACATGTTGCTTTCCTCTGACTTACGATGTGCGCACTCCTTGCATTCTCCAGTGAACACCGGGAGGACATGGTCTCCCGGTTTGAGTTCAGTTACACCCTCGCCTACGCTTTCCACGATTCTAAACAAGAAATCCCAAGGAAAAGTAAATATACTGTATGAAAGGGGACTAGAAGCATAGTGATAATTTTCCTGTTACAAAATAGCTTTAAGATTCAAAGATACACATACCCTCCAGCTTCATGACCTAAAATCCGAGGGAACAGTGGATTTTGTCCCTGTGACACAACAGAATTGTTTCAGTTCCAACATATGACATCTATAATATAATCTTCAAGGCTGGAATCGCATGTATGATCTACAGAAGAGTTTTATCTTCCTTTTCTATTTTCAATTTGGGGGAAGCATTAAATTCATCAAAAATATTAGATAAATAGTGATATATTGTAGATTGAAAAAACAGAACAACTTCACTGATGGATTCCAAGATATGAAACTAAACACTATGCAGGTACCCATACTGAGAATTCCGTTCAATTTGCCTAGTTCAAACAATGATGGACAAAGCTTTAGTAAGTTTAAGGTTTACCTTTGCTTCCCAGAAGTATACATCAGTGTGGCACAAAGCGGTAAAGAGGAACTTCAAGCGTACTTCATGTTTCTGTGGTGGTGCCACCTCCACTTCCTCAATAACCAGCGGCTTCCCAGCTTCCCAGGCTACCGCAGCATCAATCAGCAACAATTATATAGTCAAAATCAGTGTTCTCACACGAGGAACTAACTACAAGACCAAGAAGCTGCTTAGCCCAAACTGGTACAAATCTTATACCAAAAGACAGAGTGATCCTCACGATTCCCACCAACATTACTAAAGAACAGAATGAATGACACCCCCTTATCACACACAGAAAACCCAACCCAATAATATCTTTGAGAAACAGAGAAGTGAGAGAACCCAACAAAGGGGGTGGGTGCCTCCAAAAACAACATGATCAGATTTCTGATAAACCATGCCCCCAAAAACAACATGACCAGACAGACCAATTTCCATTATCAGAAACCAAAAGCACAAACGGGAGCATCAAACAGAAGGGTTTAGCAAGAAACAACGATCAAAGTGTCAAACAGGTTTTACCTTTGCACTTGATCACCTTACCAGCAGTGTCGGACACGGTTGAAATGTCTACTTCTGTTTATGACGACAGTAAAAAGTTTTTTCGTTTTGGATGTGGAAATGGGAAATGTGAGTGGTGGAATTTACAGTACGTGTGACCGCTCAAGCCAACAAAACCGCTCAAGCCGTATGTACAAGAATACCATTTTCGCGTTGAGGTGATTACAGCCTCGGAATGCGAAAGTCCAAATGAAATTGAAGTGTGATTCTGTGGAAACCGATTTTGGTATTACAATTACGAGTACTCGACTTCTTGTTAAACAGGAGAAGGTTTTGGTTGTTTCTCAGCCACTGCCACGTGGCCTTTTTGGTTTTTGTTTTGTTTTTGGAATGTATGATAAAAATTTCACAAAGTAAAAATTGTTCAAGGAAATCCAGATTATGTGTCTGTCCCAAACTCTAGGTTACTTGACCTAGTGGTAATATGGTTATAGAATGATTTAGAATTTTATTCAATGTAGAATTACTTTCCTTGTATGTTCAGATTTTATGCATTGTAACCTTCTATATAAAAAGACCCCTATTATCAATGAGAATACACAGCGAATTTCTCTCAATTTCTGATTCCCTAAAATACGTTATCAGCACGAAGCCCTAACCCTGAAAACCATATTTTCGTAACCTTCAAAATCCTGCAACCACCGCCCCACATATTGTAGACCTAGTCCTAAGGAGCCCAGAACCGGCGGCGGAACCACCGGAACAGGGCGGAATCAACCTGAACCGGCCATCGGAAAAAGCTGAACCGGCCCCTGCATCTGCTGAGCCCTGTGCCTGCCTTGTGCCTGCCCTGCGCGCATCTGCCGAGAGCCCCGCGCGCATCTGCTGAAAGCCTCGCGCGCATCTACTGAGAAGCCTGCGCGCATCTGCCGAGAGCCTTCCGCACACCTGCCGACACCTGCGCGCAGCCCCTGCAAGACCTCACCTACTCCTGCCAAGCCCAGCGCGCAGCCCTGTACCATCTGCCGACAGCTGCCGAGACACCTGCCTACACCCCTACAGCATCTGCCGGCAGCCTCCGCACAGCCCCTGCACAATCCTTACAACAGCCCCGCACAACCCAGCCTAGCTCCGGCCACCACCTGTCTCCGGCCACTTTTCCGGCGACCCCAGGCGACCTTTTTCCGGCCACCTTTAAAGGACTTCTCCGGTCAAGATTTCCGGCAACTTTTCAAGGTAAATTTTTCTAAAAGTTCCTGTTTTTGAAGTTTTTCAATTTCTTCTTCTTTTCTCGGGGGCTTCCAACATCCCTTCTTCTACCCCCCTTTCTTCTTCATAGGGGAGACCTAAAGCCGAACTGTGGCGGTTCGTGCTCACTCCAAGCTTGGAGCTTGTAGAGTCCTCCAAACTTAGAGTTTGTTGAGAAGAAAAACGATCGACCACATACATCATTATTTCGATCTAATCCAAAACCCCTCTTGGAATCGGATTTTCTTGGGAGCGACTACGCTCAGAAATTCTTATTGTTGTGGTAGCCTTTTATGCTCCGAAACTAACCCTAATCTTGTATTGTTTTTCAGGATGAGTTACCTGAATAAGTTGAACTTTGTTCCACTAGAGACAATTGGCGCAGGCTACCATAGGTGGGTCCGAGATGTGCGCCAACATCTTAAGGCTGATGGACTTCTGAAAACCATCCAAGAGCCTAGTCAGAACGTGCTTTTTGTAGAGCAACTTCGTGCTTTCGAAGCAAATAAAGTTAAGGCCATAATTCTCATGACAAGGCACATGAATGATGCTCTCGAAAGTGAATACCTCAATGAGGAAGACCCCAGAAAACTATGGGTGGAACTTGAGCAGCGATTTGGCAACGTTAGTAACTCTCTGCTTCCTGATTTAGAAGTGAGATGGCATAGCCTCCGCTTCTGTGACTTCAAGTCTGTGCTTGATTATAACTCGGAAGCCCTTCGTATCAAGTCCTTGATGGAATTCTGTGGACAAACCATAACTGATACGATGTTGATTGAGAAGACTCTCTCTACCTTCCCCGTCTCTGCCCTGATGATTTCGAAGAATTATAGGATTGATGTGAATGCAGGACGTATCACAAGGTTTCATGAGCTCATTGGCGCCATGAACATAGCTGAGAAGCACGACAATATCCTTGTGAAGAATTATAATGCTAGACCTGTGGGAACTAAGTCTATTCCGGAGTCTAATTATAGTCGTGCCCCCAAGGGAGACCGCAAGGAGCAAAACCCTAAGAGTAGGGACAATTCTGGACGTTCTGGTCCATATTCTCGCCCTAAAGAGGAAGGAAATCACCAAGATAGGCGTGCACGGAACCGTGAAGGTCAACGTGTGAAGAGAGAGAGAGGCGGAGCCTCCGGCCATGGTGGTGACACCACCAAGAACAATGGTCGTCCAACTCGTGCATCAAATGCACCTCGATCAAGGGAGCCTGACCATAAAGATGTTTGTCTTCGATGTGGATCAAGTGGACATTGGGCAAGGAAGTGTAGTGCATCCCAGAACGTTGCGAACGCATACAAAATGTATCGTGAAGCAAGGGAGGCCAACTACATGGAACAAGAAGATCAAGATGGCGATCTCGATCTAAGGGTGGAAGACTACAAAGATCAAGACCCAGAAACTAGCGATTTTGATTAAGTCTTTTTATTTTCCAAGAGATGTAAGCAATTGCCATATTATTTGTAGTAGATGCCAATGGTTTAATCTTACTTCAAAGTATGCATACTCCTTGTAAATGTGATGTCTAGGAAGGTTTTGAGATAAGTGGTACTTAAGCGAACCTTGCTCCACCGACATCTCTCTACTCACCTGATCACATTTACATTGAAATTACCGAAAGAAGTTAGATGACTGCCATTGTTTGCATTAGCTAGTTTTTTTTTTATTACATCTTCTTTGATTAAACGATGATGTAATTCCGTTTGGCTTATCAATAAAAGTTGAGTTCTTTTCTTTATGACTCCTTTTTAATTATGAGCTTTTCTTTTAGTAATGGATAAACTACAATGTCTCGCGGATAGTGCAACTACGCACACCATTCTACGACATAGGCAATTATTCTTAGAGATGTTGCCTACATATTCCTCTGTGACTACAATGGCTGGGCCATCAGGTTTAGTTCAAGGACATGGAATAGCCTAATTCCTTTTGCCAAATGGCACTTTGATTAAAGTCACTGAAGCTCTCTACGCTTCTAAGACAAATCGAACCTTATTGAGCTTTATAGATATATGAGCCAACGGATTCCATGCGGAAACGCATAATGAGAACGAAATAGAATTCCTTTGCATTTCCTCTAATGATTGCGGCAGAAAGCACATCTTAGAGAAGCTTACGTGTCAATCTAGTGGGCTTTATGTCACTAGAATTCGACCAATTGAATCCAATAATGTCATAAGAGAAGATCTCTTGGATTCAGACACATATTGGCTTTGGCATGACCGACTAGGACATCCTGGTCGTGATATGATGCTCCGTATACTAAAGACTTCACACGGGCATCCATTCTTCAGAATGAGAAGAAGCAAGAATCAAATATTGATTCCTGGACTTAGTAAGACCGCAAAAACTGCAGCCTCAGGCGCTGCTGCTGTCTTGGGCCGCCGCAAGGCCGCTCTTGTCCCTTGTGATGACGCCACAAATGGCGCCAACCATGAGCATGATGCCATGGTTATTCCTCCTAGTGGCAATGACGCCACACACACTAATTTACATGGCTCTAACGCCATCATGGGAGATGTAGTCACACATTTTACTTCTAATAGCATTACAGACGCTCTGGCCCAACCAAAATCCTCATTGGTTGCTTCTAAGGCCCCTCGCTCATTCTGAAAAGCCTGTTCATTCGGGAAATTAGGACCGAGACTGTCCTACTCAAAGAATCCCAAAATACTTATTCTGTTCTTACATCCAAGGGGATATCTGTGGACCAATTCAACCATCATGCAGACCTTTTAAATACTTTATGGTATTGGTTGATGCGTCGACATGCTGGTCACATGTCGCGCTGTTGTCCACTGGCAATGCTGCTTATGCTAAACTTCTTGCCCAGATTATCCGTCTACGGGCTCACTACCCCGACCATCCAATTATGTCAATTCGGCTTGATAATGTTGGAGAGTTTACATCGAAAACATTCGATGACTATTGCATGTCATTGGGGATTGATGTTGAGCATCCAGTTCCCCATGTTCATACCCAAAATGGTCTCGCAGAAGCTGCTATCAAACGACTACAAATGATAGTTCGGACATCGGTAATGCGCACCAGTCTCCCTGTTTCTGCTTGGGGATATGCAATATTGCACGCAACGATGCTCATTCGTCTATGACCTACTGCAACTCAATCTTATTCTGTGTTATAGCTAGTGACTGGGTATGAGCCTGATATCTCGCACTTACGTATTTTTGGGTGTGCTATTTATGTTCCTATTACGCCGCCATAATGTACAAAGATGGGTCCACAACGACGAATGGGCATTTATGTTGGCTATGAATCTCCAACTATCGTCCGCTATCTTGAACCTTTGACAGGCGATCTCTTTACCGCTAGATTTGCGGATTGTCACTTTGATGAGACAGTATTCCCGTCGTTAGGGGGAGATAAGAACACAGATGTTCAACAGGAACGACAGGAATTGTCGTGGTCTATCCCCACTATGTCTCATCTCGATCCCCGTACCGCACAGTCCAAACTTGAAGTGCGACGAATAATCGAGCTCCAGAACGTAGCAGACACTCTGCCTGATGCTTTTTCTGATGTTGCCAAAGTGACGAGATCACACATACCTGCTGCAAACGTGCCTGCAAGGATTGATGTCCCTAATAATGGACATAACGCCACTCCCGTGACACCAGGAGATGGCGCCATTGGCCAGCATGGAAATGATGTGGCATTTATGGCCGCAGGTCCCGTAAGGAAGCGCGGTAGACCAATCGGTTCGAAGGATACTCGCCCTAGAAAAAGAGCGAATGAGGTACAAACAAATCATTTGATCATCGATACTCAAAATCCATCCCATGAGAATGTTCCGGATTATGGTTATGTCCAAGAGACATCATTGGGGGACGCCTCAATATCAGAACCAATCCCTGAGGACGTAGAGATCTATGTGAATTACACTAGTGTACATGAGACATGGGAAAGAAGCTCCATCATCATTGATGATGTATTCGCTTATTCAGTAGCGCGTGAGATTATTGAGACCGATGACATCGAACCACGCTCCGTTGATGAATGCCAACGTAGAGCTGATTGGCCAAAATGGAAAGATGCGATCCAGGCAAAACTTGATTCTCTAACGAAAAGAAAGGTATTTGGCAAAATTGTACCAATACCGCCTAACACCAAACCAGTTGGTCATAAATGGGTATTCATTAGAAAGTGTAATGAGAAAAACGAGATTGTAAGGTACAAAGCTTGTCTTGTGGTGCAAGGCTTCTCACAACGCCCTGGAATCAATTACGAGGAGACCTATTCTCCCGTAATGGACATCATTACGTTCCGCTACCTTATCAGTTTAGTAGTTTCTGAAAAACTGAACATGCAGCTCATGGACGTGGTTACAGCGTATCTATATGAGGATCTAGATACGGAAATATATATGAAAGTTCCAGATGAAATTCAGTTACCCAAATCAAGTGACTCTAAACCACGGAGCTCATTGGCCATAAAATTAAAATGCTCATTATATGGATTGAAACAATCTGGACGGATGTGGTATAACCGTCTGAGTGACTACTTGATTGGGAAGGGATATGTCAATAATGAACTATGCCCATTTGTATTCATAAAAAGGACAAGTTTCGGATTTGCAATAGTAGCGGTCTATGTCGATAACATGAATATAATTGGCACCCTTAAAGAGTTAAGGGAAACCATTGAACACTTGAAATCCGAGTTTGAGATGAAAGATCTTGGGAAAACACGGTTTTGCCTCGGTTTGGAACTTGAACACCGTGAAGATGGTATTCTGATTCATCAATCAGCTTATACCCAAAATATGCTTAGGCGTTTCAATATTGATAAGGTTAAGCCTTCAAGCACCCCAATGGTCGTCCGTAGTCTTGATCCAAAGAAAGATCCATTCCGTCCAAAAGATGACGACGAAGAAGTGCTAGAGGCAGAAGTGTCATATCTAAGTGCAATAGGCGCATTATTGTACTTAGCACAATGCACGAGACCGGACATCTCATTCGCTGTGAACTTGTTAGCTAGATATAGCTCCGCGCCAACACAACGCCATTGGACTGGTGTTAAAGATATCTTTCGATACCTAAGTGGTACGATCGATATGGGTTTATTCTATTCCTATAGAGAGATGATCGATTCGGACCCATCAAATAACCGGAACACCACACATGGTGGACTGCGTTCCCTCTCCCCATCCCAAAACGATATAAGTGTTTTGGAAGGTTTTGCTGATGCTGGGTATCTCTCTGACCCACACAAAGATCGTTCCCAAACTGGTTATGTATTCACCATGGGAAACACCGAGATATCTTGGAGGTCTACAAAGCAAACTTTAGTCGTTACCTCTTCGAATCATGCAGAGATTATTGCTCTTCACGAAGCAGTTCGTGAATGTATATGGTTACGATCCATAGTTAGGCATGTTCGAAGTAATTGTGGTTTGAAGTCTACCACAGATGAGCCAACAAGCATTTATGAGGATAATGCTGCTTGCATTGAACAAATGAAGCAAGGCTACATCAAAGGCAACAACACCAAGCATATATCGCCCAAATTCTTCTACAATCAGCAACAATAGAAGCTCCTCAAGATCAAAGTAAACCAGGTTCAATATGAGGATAATGTGACAGACTTGTTTACTAAGTCATTGCCTAAATCCACGTTCGAGAAACATGTGGCAAGAATTGGCTTGCTGAAACTATCTGAACTCCCATGATTGTAATCATCAGGGGGAGGTGTAGACATCAGGAGGAGATGTATACATGTATGGTCTCGAAACGTGAAGGGTGTGTTGTACTCTTTTTCTCCTTCGACCGAGGTTATTTTTGTCAAATTGAGTTTTTATTACTCGGCAAGGTTTTTACTGAGGCAACGAGAGAAACACCACGTTTGGACGACACAAGGAGGAGTGTTCAAGGAAATCCAGATTATGTGTCTGGCCCAAACTCTAGGTTACTTGACCTAGTGGTAATAGAGTTATAGAAGGATTTAGTATCCTATTCAATGTAGAATTACTTTCTTTGTATGTTCAGATTCTATGCATTGTAACGCTCTATATAAAGAGACCCTTATTATGAATGAGAATACACAGCGAATTTATCTCAATTTCGGATTCCTAAAACAAGAATGAAATTTTGTGATTATGTGGAAACCGATTTTCGTCAATGAAGCTCGATCTCCTCCGCTTCTGACTGGACCTCCGCCCTCCTCGGTCCTCCTCTTCCTCCTCTTCGTCGTTGACGTCGTCTAGACCTTGGTCCGGATCGTACTCGTCCTCGTCTGGCTCCATCTCCTCGTCGTCTTCGTCTCTGTGATGGGGCATGGTTCAATTTGGGGTTCTAGGGTTTTGCAGAGAGAGAGAGAGAGAGTAGAGTGGTGCTTGTGCAAATGTAGATTGTGAAATTTTACCCTCTCTTTCTTCGAGCCTGCGACGTTTCGGTGGAAGAAACGCTTGTTTTTAAGTTGAAGATGCATTTGAGTCTGCCAATGGATTAGATCCCGTATTGTAGAAACTTGATACTAACTTGCTTAAAATACCAGGTGTTAGCTGAATCCATCTCTTTACCGATTTTTGTAATATGTAAAATTGCAGTTGTATGGAGATCAAGATTTGAGGGGTAAAAAACAAATTTAACCCGCAGCATCGCGGGGTATATTTAGTCGACGTCGTCCCATTCCGATTCCGTCTTCCTCACCGGCAGTCATGCTGGGAAGCGTAAACAGCAAAGCCCGACCATACAGCGCGCAGCACCACCAACAGCCTCTCTGCACCCGCAAGCACCAGATCGGAGCCCTCCTCTTGGTAGCCACCACCGTCTTCTTCACCAAGCTCCTCGACCGCTCCTCACTCCCCTGCTCCTTCACCCCCGCCGATCCCGTCACCGCTTCGCGGAGCTCCGTCCACGTCACCAATGTCGGAGACCTCTTGTGGCCCCACCGCGGGTACGGCCCTGTTGTCGACCTCAAGATTTACGTCTACGACGAGCGCGAGATCGACGGCCTCAAGGCCTTGATGTCCGGCAGGGATGGCGCCATTGACTCCACCTCTTGCTTGAAAGGCCAGTGGGGCACTCAGGTAAGCATTTGCTATCTGCTAGTTCAATTCCGGTAATTTTTGAATCAGTTACTTTTGCAACTATGGAGGAATCATTGTGTGTTTTTACTGTTTAGTTCATTTGAGGATTAAGCAGTGCTCTTTGCTTGAAATTGTTACATTTCATAGCAAGATTTGTGTGGAATAATTGGTTTCCAGGTCTGAGTTTTTGCTGAGGAAGTTGTTAAATGAAGAAAACAAATTAAATCTTGAAATGATTAGGAGAAATTTTGTTCATGTGTGTTGATTTTGCTTGATTATTCAAATTTAGGTGAAAATACACAGGCTACTGCAAGAATCGAGATTCCGAACGAGGAAGAAAGAGGAAGCAGACCTGTTTTTTGTGCCTGCGTATGCAAAATGTGTTCGAATGATGGGTGGTCTTAATGATAAAGAGATCAACCAGAGATATGTGAAGGTAAAGTTGTTGCGGTTTTGTTTGGACTATAAGTGGTGGGTGTTTGTTGTTCTTCCTTGGCATCTAGTGATTTGCTTATAAAGCAATAGGTTGTTTTGTTGTGCTCACAAGTTCAATACTTACAGGTGTTGAGTCAAATGCCGTATTTCAGGCGATCTGGTGGTCGTGATCATATTTTTGTATTTCCAAGGTAAATTTTGTTTTTCATGAATTATGCTTTCTCCTAACTTTGCCAGAAGTTTTTGTTATCGATGCTCACTTTCATGCTTTACTATGCAGTGGAGCTGGTGCTCATTTATTTAGGTCGTGGGCAAAATTCATCAATCGTTCCATTATTCTTACCCCCGAGGTATTTACTTATTCCAGCATGTATTTTCTGCTTTAGTTATTACAAATTTGAAAGTGCAATGGTTTACATAGATACCATCTTTGTAAAGTTGTAGATAGTAGTTACTAGGATAATGTGAGTATTACAGTTCTTAAAATGAAAAAAGTTTACTATAGATAACTTCAAGTCAAGGGACTTTACCATCTCAGACACTGAGAGAATAACTTGACAGAATATGGTATAATTAAAACAATAACTTGAGATAATAGAGGTCGTTGACGCTTATAGACACACACTTTACTTTTTTGTAGATAAGGTAATGTTCTCTACTTAGATGTCTTGTATGTTATGTTACCTGATTGTGATTGTAGATCATATATTCGAACAAGAGTTGAATGATCGTGGTCCAGATTCCTGATTGAGTATGATATTAACATATTAGACTGTCAAGACAAGCAGTCTTTCCCTCTCTTCCCCTATGTATTTTATAGGTTATATTAAAGAGAGGATGTGCCTGAACGATGTAATGAAAAGAAATGCAATCTTGAACTTCTGCCATTTCATTCTCTCTTCTTCTTCTTTGTTTATGGCTTAAAAAATTTTGGGACAGTTTGTTTTTTCATATTTCAATTACTTTCTTAGTGGCATTTGTATGTAAATTTTAACTTGTTCTGCTATAAGAATTAGTTTGGCACAGATAATTGTTTATAGGGGATAATGACATAAACGTAGTAAATTCATATGTTAGTGCAGGGTGATCGGACTGATAAGAAAGATACAAGTGCCTTTAATACGTGGAAAGATATTATCATTCCTGGGAATGTTGATGATGGGATGACTACAAATGGTGTCACCCTGGTCCGCCCTTTGCCACTATCGAAGCGGAAGTATCTTGCTAACTATTTAGGTCGTGCACAAGGAAAGGCTGGCCGCCTTAAGTTGATAGAGCTTTGTAAGAAATTTCCAGATAAGGTATACTTTATTTCCTTGCAACTACTGAAGGAGATTATCTCATCTGTGGAATTTATCATTTTCATGTACATTCCAGCTTTAATTGGAGTTCAGTTTGATCATGAAGCTTAAGATTATTCTGATGTTTTACTTACACTGGATGTTTTCTGTGGACAAATAAAAGATGCTTCTTATTGAAAATTTTCAGAGGAGGAGCATGATTGATGCACCTCAATAGATGCAACTTATAAGTACAAGCATTTTCTTTGTGATTTTTTAAGCTGTTATGTTGGAATATCAGATACTGTAGAGGGAAAGAAATATGACCTTCAACTTCTTTTCTAACCATTCTTTTATCCTGTTGGTGCTTGGGTTTTTACTTCAGATTATAGGCATTGATGTTAAGCTGTGATTTAATTACGGCACTTGCATTTTGTTAACGGCCTGGTCCTTTTCCTGTTGCTAATATTTATAATTATATGTACTGGTTTATGAAGTAGGATTCCTTTTCTTATCAAATCGCTGATACCATGTTTTATCTTTTTGGTTTTGTCTCATTCGACACATTTAATGTTAATTCATGAAGTAGGAATACCTTTAATTCATGTACTGATGTTTTGAACAGTTGGAATCTCCTGAGTTGAAGTTCAGTGGCCCTGATAAATTGGGAAAGATAGATTATTTTGAACACCTGCGCAACGCCAAGTTCTGCCTTGCTCCACGTGGGGAGTCATCTTGGACTCTTCGTTTTTACGAGTCTTTCTTTGTGGTCTCTCTCTCTCTCTCCCTCTACATGTGTATATATTTACATATATTATACCAGTACTGTAGAAATAATTTTTTCCGGTTCTGCTACAGGAGTGCGTCCCAGTGATATTATCGGATGAAGTAGAACTTCCTTTCCAGAATGTTGTTGATTACACCCAGATATCGATTAAATGGCCGTCAACTCGGATAGGTCCTGAGCTTTTGCAGTACCTAGAGTCAATATCAGGTGAAATGCAGAATCCCTTTCACATCTTACTTTGGTTACTGTATACTTTACCATCTTTCCAAAGAATAAGTTCTAGTTTTCACCATATAAACATTTTGTTTTGTGTCTTGGTTGTTGACTTTTTCTTTCTCACAGATGAAATCATAGAGGGAATGATAAGCCGTGGTAGACAAGTAAGATGTTTGTGGGCCTATGCTTCAGAATCAGCTTCATGTTCTGCAATGCATGCAATTCTTTGGGAACTTCAGAGAAAAGTCAGGTTATTTCACCAATCAACTGAAACATTCTGGCTGCACAACGGATCTATTGTTAATAGAGAGTTGGTCAAGTTTTCTGATTGGAGGCCTCCAATGCCCTTGCCTTGAGTATGCAACATTAGGGCCCCCTTTATACTTTCTTTCTCCATTTCCAAAGTTCATATTTGCGCTCATCTTTTCCTTTCTCAACAGTTTGTTGTATATTGTTTATTGATATTATTGATATTCTTTTCATTCTTAGTGATATAATTTCCAGGGTTTCCCATGTTGTAATTGTAGAACTTCTCTGAGAAAATGATATTGCAGATGTAATTGTAGAACATCTCTGAGAAAATGATATTGCAGAACATATTTAAACTATACTGAATTTTTTTGAAGTCTGCCTAATTTTCAATGTTTTATCTTTTTGTTACTTTGTTATCATGCTCGTCTAATGGGGCTCCGTAGGCACAACTCGATTTTATTCTTTTTTCTTTCATTAAGCGTCATTTGCATTCGATTTTCGAATTTGGACCTAGGGTAAATTATCTGGCTATCAAGAATTTACTGAAAAGAAGCAAAAAAATTTGATGACAAATATGTCAGCTGATAACATGATTTTCATGGTTTTCAGTGAAAAAATGACTTGTTCTTTCCTCATAGCAGTCAAGTTGGCCCCGGAGCTATCACAATCCACAACTGATATGAAATGCGATGTGTTCAGTTTTGAAGCAATGAAAATATTGAAAGCAAAATTGTGCATCACAAATGCTCAAGAAGCCGAAGCTTGAGAACCTCAAACTTCTACAACATTCTTTCACAAACACTTCTTCAGTTCTTCTTGTTTCTAAATTACTAGAAACATCTAACACAACAGCTTCTGCTATTGAATCCCGCCACAGCAAGTCTCATTTCTATTCTCCTTCCAAAAGTGGTGGAGGAAAATGAGAGCAGCCTTGTTAAGCAGTTGCAGCTTTGCCTGGACTTATCAGCCAAAAGCAATCCCCTCCCACAATTTGCTTGTTCAATCTTCTTCACTAGAACATAGATGTTGCAGCACAAGATCCGAAGCGAGTTCAAGAGAAAGCGGTTTGGATATTGGAGAAGCTGAGAAAGTCTCTGGGATTTTGAAGAGAAGATCAGTGGTGCTGTCTGGAGCTTCTTTGGTTTCTTCTGCAGTGTTGGGTTTTCCAGGAGAGGTTTGGCCGTGATTAAACAGGGCCTCCTAGCAGGAAGGATTCCCGGTCTGTCTGATCAGATGAACAAGGTTGGTATCCTTCAATCCCTTCATGTATTAAACTCACTGAAAGAATTGGAACCCTTCAAATTACATTTGCTTTTGCTTTATAGTGTATATGGTCTCCTTCATTGGGTACGTGTGTGCTTAGACAGGTTGGAGGACATACCGCAGACCAGATGAGAAGTCTGGAGGGCACGGTGTGGGTTGGAGCCCTATCATCCCTTATGTCTTCTCTGTTCCTCAAGATTGGGAAGAGGTGATAATCTTATCCACCATGTCAAAAGCATATATTTGTACATAATATTTGCGCTGCTAAACCACATAAAAGATCTGAGTTTTCCTTGTCACACATCTTTTTCAAACTAGAGTCTGGAAGCTGCCCTCATTTTACATAGATGTCTATTTTAACAGGTTCCAGTATCAATAGCTGATCTTGGTGGTACAGAGATCGACCTGAGATTTGGTAGCGTCAAGGAGGGACGCCTGTCGGTCATTGTTGCTCCTGTTCTGAGATTTGCAGATAGTGAGTCTCGACACAAAGTGATGCATGCCTGTTTTTACTCTAGATATTGATAGCTTAACTTTGGTTGTTATTCACAGATCTTGATGGAGATGCAACAATTGAAAAAATTGGCCGTCCAGAGACGGTGATCAATGCATTTGGACCCGAAGTTATTGGGGAGAATGTGAAAGGGAAGGTAATGAGCATAAATGTTGTTCAAGATTCTGGAAGAACATATTACCGGTATGAGTTGGAGCCACCTCATGCTCTGATCACAGCAACTGCAGCAGAGAATCGCCTGTACTTGTTTAATGTAACGGGAAGTGGTAAGCATACTATCTACTTTGACATACTTTATTAGGAAACAAATGACTAAATGATACCCATAACTTGAGACAGTGACTAAACTTGCTTTGATTTTGTAGGCCTTCAATGGAAGAGGCAGTACAAAGATTTGAAGAAGATAGCAGACTCCTTTCGTGTAGTCTGACTGAGTTTTTGTAAGACGAGATAGGAAAATTATATTGTTGTTTTGTTTTCATACTTTTAATATACAACAAGGAAAAGAATGCAAATCTGTGTAGTGCCATCCCTGTTATACTCAATGCCTATACGTCCCAAATTGCCTGTTTCACTTTTGCTTTTATTAAACAACTGTTGAATCTGACATTCTGCGGAATTCAATTCTCCGCACACCATCTCTTTCGTCACCAAATCCCATCTAATTGTACTTTTACATGGTGTGTAAAGCAGGATGGAAGCCTCTCTCTTATGCCATCATTGTGCCTTAAGCACATACTGCTACACCATGCCACTTAACAGTTTTATGGTAGAGTTGTGCCCACAGCTCACTGATTGGAATTAGTTATTGGTCTGAAGTCTACTCAACACACAGCATGATTTACCCTGAAAAGGCATCCATGCTATACGCCGCAGGGCATAAATGCACTGTGAGCAGGTGTCTTTTGAAAGCCTTCGTTTACCAAGTCCATTCTCGTCCTTTCAGCTTTCTCCCATCTATCAGAAGCAGCATAAATATTTGACAGAAGCACATAATGTGAATTATCGGCTGACTGAATGCTTGAATTTTGGGTGCTAATATCCTTTGCTACCTGTTCTGTCATTTCCATATCCATATAAATCCGGCAAGCTCCAAGCATAGCCCCCCAAACCATGTCATTGGGTTTCATGGGGGTACTTTTAACTAAAGCGTAAGCCTCTCTTAACCTTCCAGCCCGTCCCAAAAGGTCAACTAAGCACCCATCATGCTTAACTCCTGCTTCCAAACCATATTTCTTCTGCATCTTGGAGAAAGGTTCCATGCCTTCATCTACTAAACCTCCATGCGCACAAGCTGACAGAACAGAAAGGAAGGTTATCTCATCAGGCTTTTCATTTGAATCCTCCATTCTGCTAAACAATTCAAGAGTCTCCTTGCACTGTCCATGAATAGCCATGCTTGAAATCATAGCATTCCAACAAGCACTGTTCCTCTCAGTCATCTCATCAAAGATCGACCTTGCATTGATCAAATCGCCACATTTTGCATACATGTCTACAAGTGCATTGAGAACAATCTGATTAAGCTTCATCCTTTTATGACTCAACATGTTATGTATATCCTTGCCAACATCTAATAGCCCAGACCGAGCACATGCAGATAAAACACTCACAACAGTAAATTCATCTGGCTCAAAGCCTTCGGCTTGCATGCTCTCAAACGCTCTCAAACACTTTCAAAGCTTCCTCACAAAACCCATTGTGCGCATATCCAGACATCATCGAATTCCAATTCACCAAGTTCCGGACTGGGATTCTATCGAAAACGATCTTAGCCTCCTTAACATCACCTAGCTTGCAATACCCGGAAATCATTGCCTCGAAAACTTCCCTCGCCATCTCCATCTGCCATTGCTACAATACCCATCAACCATCACCGTCCACGTAATCACATTCTTCAACTCCATTGGAACCTGATCAAAGAAGCGCCTAGCACTAACAGTATCTCCAGTCCTTGCAAACCCGGTGATCATCTCAGCCCAAGTCACATACGTCCGCACTGACATCTTGTCAGACAAAACCAATGCAGTTGCCGCGTGCCCATTTCTCCAGTACCCACCAATCATGGCATTCCAACTTACCACATTTCTTTCAAACACTTTCCGGGACTCAAATACGTCTCCGCATTTCGCATACATGTCCACTAATGAGGTGCCAACCAATACATCACAATGCACACCAGCCTTGATACACTCTGCGTGCACCGATTTCCCATGGTTTATTGAGGAAAGAGAAGCACAAGCCTTGAGAATCAAGGGGAGCACACCCCAACTATAGATGCCTTGCGGGCGAATTTGGGAGAGCTTGTGCAGGTGATCCTTGAGAGAGGTGATTCCGAATAAGCACAGGGATTTCCTAATTCAAAGATATTAGAAGCATATCTTACTAGTGTCTCAATATTACTATATACAGGAATGTAAGATTAGAGTTCTCAAATCATGAGTACTAGTATCATGGTTCATGTACACAGATAAAATAGGCATTTAGAATAAGTTCCCAAAATTTTGGAGATTTTTTTTTTTTTTTTATCAAGAGAGAACTTCATTAATATGAACTGCTTACAATAATTTAAGGATCAATCATCCGTGCAAGCAACCATCATGGTTGTAAACACAAGATTGACCACACTAGACTCCACACTGGAAATCTTTACTGACAGACTCATGGAGCCACAACGGTCCCGACTCCAAACAAAGCAAAGGAGAATTAACTTTTAAAGCCTCTTTTGCCAAACGGTGTGCAATATGATTGCCAACACATTTCACAAAGAGATTACTACAAATAGATAAAGACTGAACTAAAGACTTAACTTCATCAATAATATGACCTTCAGAACTAAGATCCTCCGAACTATCATGCAACGTGTTGATGACAGAGAGAGCATCACCTTCAATTTCGATATTGGAGAAGCCAACATGAGCAGCAAAACAAAGCCCGTGGAGAAGTGCTAGAGCCTCTACCGATCTAGGAGAGAGATTTCCTACTTATGGGACAGCCAGTGCACCTTTCAAACCTCCTAGGTGGTCTCTGAAGACAATGCCCAGCCCACATATCCCATTCTTCAAGTCACAAGCTCCATCAAAATTCATCTTAATATGTCCCTGTCGTGGTAGGGTCCAGGCAACTCTATTTTGGTTAGTTACAGCGTTTCCCCCTGACTTGGTGCAACTCAAGCACGCATACTCACTCTGCCATTCAGACGCCAATTGTGCAACTTCAGCTGGTTCCATTATTTTCTCACCATGTCTACCAAGGTTTCTGTTACGCCAAATCCACCAAGCAGTAAAGCAAAAGGACTCAAACTCTGTTTCATTTGCTGTAGTGTAAACGTGGTGAACAAGGTCCAAGAAAGTATGCATCTGCCACACCTTACACACCCCACTCAAAAAGGTCTTTTTCCATGTCTTCTTGGCTTTTGGGTAGTCCCACAAAACATGCAAAGCTGTTTCCAGAGGACCCCTACAAAGCCAACAGCTAGGGTCATCAAGAATCCTTCTTTGCTTTAAATTCGTTGTACATGGGAGAAAGCCATGAATTGCTCTCCACATGAATACCCTGATTTTTTGCGGTGCATTTATTCCCCAGATTTTCTCCCATATTCCTTTACTGCCATTGTAACTAGACCCAGCTCCAGAGCCACTCTGACAAATCTGAAAATCTCTAGCTACCCAATAACCAGTCTTCACGCTATAAACTCCGTTTTTTGTGTAGTGCCAAACCAATTTGTCAGGGATGCTTCTAAGTCCTAGTGGCATTCCTAGAATCATATCAACTTCATGTGTGAGAAACAGAGACTTTACCATTGGTACATTCCAAGCTCCTGAGTCTGTGAATAACAATTCTACCTTCTGCTGAGCTGGTATTTGTAAGGGAGTCACAACCTTGAAATTAGCTGGGCATGGCAACCATTTATCTGATATGATACTCACTCTCCTACCATCTCCTACCATCTGTCTACCCCACAATATGCCTTTCCAAATAGCCGAAGGGGTTCGTCCTAGACTTGCATGAAGAAAACAAGTATCCGGAAAATACTTAGCTTGGAGTAAAGAGCTGACTAAAGAACGCTTCCCCCAGAAGATCCTCCACACAGTTTTAGCCAACATAGCTTGATTAAAAGCTTGCAAGTCTCGAAACCCAAGTCCTCCCTCATCTTTTCTTTTACAAAGTTTATCCTAACTACACTAATGAATTCCTCTAGTATCACCTCCTTTCCCCCACCAAAACTTGCTAACCTTGGATTGAAATTTCTTGCACACACCGACAGGTAGTTGGAAAACACTCATAGAATAAGTGGGAATTGCTTGAGCAACCGCTTTGATCAACACAAGTTTACCCGCTTTTGAGAGGAACTTTCCTTGCCATCCCTGTAAGTGTGCATCAAGCCTTCCGTTCAACTTCTTGAAGGCAACATTCTTGTTTCTTCCAATTGTTGTTGGCAAACCAAGATATTTTTCATGGAAATCAACCACTGGCACATCCAAAATAACATTGACGTCATCTTTCACCCGTTCAGGAACATTCGGCCCAAAGGAAAGGGCAGATTTCTGAAAATTTATGCGCTGTCCAGCCGCACACTCATAGAGGAGGAGGTATTGTTTCAAAGACACATTCTTGTATAGTTGCATTCACAAAT
The DNA here is from genome assembly GCA_025331145.1 of Rosa persica. Lineage (NCBI taxonomy): Eukaryota > Viridiplantae > Streptophyta > Magnoliopsida > Rosales > Rosaceae > Rosa > Rosa persica. The sequence continues at coordinate 13,236,916 of WFKR01000001.1, read as the reverse complement.
AAAAGGCTATCATCCGCGAAAAGTAGGTGAGAAATTGAAGGTGCAGTAGGAGCAACCCGAACTCCATGAATCAGACCTGAGTAATCAGCATGGTGAAGCAGACCTGAAAGCCCTTCAGAGACAAACAGAAACAGATACGGAGACAAAGGATCCCCCTGACGGATGCCTCTAGTTGGCCTGAAATGTCCAACCGGTTGTCCTCTCCACAAAACCGAAATGGAAGTGGAATTGACACACTTCATAATCAATTCAGCCTATCTCTCCCCAAATCCAAGCTTCCGCATGACATTTTCCAGAAACTCCCACTCTACCCGATCATAAGCTTTACTAATATCTAACTTGAGAACCATCTTTGGTGATGTCGTGGTCTTCTGCACCCGGATTGTATGGACAGTCTCAAAAGCCGCAATCACATTATCTTGAATATTTCTTCCTAGTACAAATGCACTCTGAGCACAGGAAATTATGTTAGGAAGATACTTCTTTAGTCTATTGGCCATCGTCTTCGAAATTAGCTTGTAGATAATGGAACATAACTGATTAGTCTAAACTCTGTTACATTTTTGGGACTCAGACATTTAGGAATAAGAGATATGAGGGTATGGTTGAAATCCTCAATAGCTCGTCCATCGTTAAGAACTCCAAGACAAAAAGCACAAACCGAATCACCCACAATAGGCCAATAAGTTTTAAAGAATAATTCAGACATACCATCGAAGCCCGGCAAAATTTTGGAGACTTTGTGGAGAGGTCTATTGTTTTCTTTTCTTTTGCAGAGAAATTAATCCGTCCCAATACTTAATAGAGAGAGGATAAGTACCAAACTCAGAAAACAGATTAAGATATATATCAATCCCAGTTACTTAATAGAGAGACACAAAGACTCAAGTACCCGAACTCAGAAAAGATTGGGATAGAGAGAGAGAATCGAGAGTGTAAGAGATGAAAGATATCAGAAATCTTACCTCTTAGTCCTTTGTCGAAAAAGACTTGAGAGAGTGGAGGCTAGAGCAACTAAGCAAGCTCCGAAATCTGGAGAGAACGTCGTGTGGAGCGTTGAGAACGAGTTGGTGTCGAATTGTTACGATGGAAAGGCTATTTTGTGAAGATAGAGAGGGCAAAATCGTAAAAGCAATGTCTCATATTTTGTTTACAATCATGACGAGGAGTAGCGCTCACACGTTCATTAGGTGACCGAAGATTTTGTATTACTCGTTGTTAGATTTAATTTCAGTAATATCAATACACACCCCATTAGAATTGAGAGAAACTGATAGAACCACTTCCCCAGCAACCTTATGTTCCTGCACAGTCCCCAAGTTCAGCAGACCGTCTATTTTACAGCATCAGTTCTTTCAGCCCATTTGGACTAAATGACAATATTGAAAGTGACCATAACCACGTGGCAGTCAAAAGTAGATTGAGATAGATGTTCAATCTTATATAATTGTGAACTGATGGTTTTGTTGGGCATGAATGAAATGTTTGAAGTTTAGTTATTTTATTCTTTCTTTGTTTTTACTGTTCTTGTTGTTTTGGTGCTATCATCTGGTATCAGAGGCCTTGACCCATGTGAGGCCTGCAAATCTCCTCGACTTCACACAACCAAACCCCACCACCACCACCTCCCCCGCCACCCCTGCGCCAAGATCCCTCCACTTCAACCACTATCCCACCTCAAGATGATGACCCCTACACTATGTTTCAAGCCATTGTCGACCTCCTCCAATCACAGCAAGAGGATATCCACACCTCTATTAAGACTTTATCTCGGAGCCAGACCACAATGGCACATAAATTTGCTGCTTTCTAGCAGCTATTCATGAACCGTCTCCAACCTCCACAACAACCTGCCTCCACGACTACATCACCCTATGATTTTTCATGGCAATTGGGTTCCTCCGTAGCTCGATCCATCGCCCAAATTCAACCTTCAACATCAGCTACACACCCACAAATCTCATTTGGATCGATTCCACCACCTCCCAATTCCTGGCCGGCTCTAACCATCGCCCAAACACCGCCATCACTCTCTGGCCCTGGTCCTAGCACCTCCCAGCCTTCACCTGCAACTCCCAGACCTCCACCATACTCCAACCACCTCTCTACCCCACCCCGATACTTCACCTCTTTCTCGGCCCCTGCACTAGCCCAACAACTTCCACCCCCACTGAGCTTTGCCACATCATTCCCTGCACACACCCCAACCTCCAGACCCCCTCAATAATACAACACCCCACCATACCCACATTTTTTCTGGCCACCCAATGTGGACCTTCCGCGCTTCACTGGCGAGGATGTAACCGGTTGGCTAGCCATGGCTGAAAGGTACATCCGCTCCCAGCACATCCCTCCTCAAGAAAGGGTATCCACAATTGCATCACACTTTGGACCGGATGCATCCATTTGGATGACTGCATTTGAGCAACACAACCCGGCAACGAATTGGGATTGTTTTGTAGCTGAGTTCTTAGAACATTTTGGGTCCGGCAATGTCACCGACTTCAAGGCTGCATTATCACACATTCAGCAATCATCCACTGTCGATGAATTCATTCCGACCCTCACCAAACTCTCTTGCCGTGCTCCGGATTGGTCGGACGAGCAACTACTTCCGATCTTTCTAGGTGGCCTGAAATCGGAACTCCTACACGATGTTATGGCCCTTGAGCCTAACACTCTGTCCCAAGCCCAGCGTCTAGCCTGACGCTACGAAGCACGCCTCCTTGATTTCCGCGCCATGCACTCCCATCGCACGAGTTCTTGGTCGAAAGCCACAAGTGGTCCCCATTCCTCTGCCAACCAAAGCATAAACAATACACACATGCAACCGACCAACTCTACTTTCCAACCTACCACCAACAATCAGTCATCTCAAAAACCCCGTCAAGAGGCAACTTACAAGCACTTGTCCACACCAGAACAGAGAGAGAGAAGAGCCAAAGGGCTCTGTTTCCATTATGATGAACAGTGGTCGACAACCCATGTCTGCAAAAATCCAATCCTAGCCATCCTCGAATGTCCCATTGCTCAAGAGAATAATGTAGAAAACAATGTTGACCATGATAACATGGAGGAGCCGACAGACGCAACAGACCCACCTCTACCTCTCAACGGTATCACCAATTCATCGGTAAGCGAGATGATGCGCTTCAAGGGTCTTGTGAATGGCCTTCCAATCAATATCTTTGTGGACTGTGGTTCCGCAATGAATTTTCTTAATCCTGCGATTGCCAAACAATTGGGCTCTTCGGTTTCTCGTACAACAGTTCCGTTTCTCCACATCCACTGGAGAACCGGTTGCACCATCAGGCATAGCGAACGACATCACCGTTCGCTTTCAGGATTACTAGTTTACCGACTCCTTCCTTCTTTTGCCTGTAATTGGATGTGACTTGTTACCTGGGGCACCATGGCTTGATTCTTTGGGATTTATTGGCTGGCACTTCACCGAAAAGGTAATGGTTTTTACTGTTAACGGCCGCTGTCATGTTCTTCAGGGCATCACCTCTTACAATTCTACCTTCGACCAAACTTCCCCCTCTGCATTACTACCATCACACCATCTACATAGCGTGCAGCCCAGCCCAAAGTCCACAACCTCATTACCTGAAGCCCATGACCCCTCTATCCAAGCCCTATTAACCACCTTCTCTGATTTATTTGAGTCTCCATCGAGTTCGCCACCCAAACGAGCCATTGACCATACCATCCCACTACTTCCAAACACAAACCCCTTCAATGTCCGCCCTTACCGTTATGCTCATTCTCAAAAGACCGAGCTTGAGAATCAAGTCAAAGAGATGTTGAACCAAGGTTTAATACGCCCTAGTAGAAGCCCATTTTCATCTCCAGTGCTCTTAGTTCGCAAGAAGGAGGGCATATGGCGGTTTTGTGTGGACTACCGCTCCCTTAATTCTGTCACCATCAAGGATCGCTTTCCCATTCTTGTTGTAGATGAACTCCTTGACGAGTTACATGGAGCTAAGTTCTTCACTAAGTTGGACCTTCGTTCGGGATACCACCAAATTCGTATAAAGGAAGAAGATATACCAAAAACCGCATTCCAGACTCATGACGCTCACTATGAATTTGTGGTAATGTCCTTTGGGCTTTCTAATGGCCCCTCAACTTTTCAAGCTCTAATGAATTAGTTATTCAAGCCTCTCTTACGACACTTTGTCTTAGTGTTTTTTGATGATATCTTAATATATAGCAAGGATTTATCATCTCATATCCAACATCTTGAAGCCGTGTTCTCCATCCTAAGGGATAATGACCTTAGAATCAAGCTATCTAAATGTACCTTTACTCAGCCCTCCGTGAAGTATTTGGGCCATGTATTTTCTGGTGAAGGAGTATCAGTTGACCCTAACAATGTCCAATGCTTGGTTGACTGGCGCAAGCCGACAACTATCAAAGCAATGAGGGGTTTTCTCGGCCTTGCGGGTTATTACCGGAGACTGGTTCAGAATTTTGGTGTAATTGCCAAACCCTTAACCGAGATGTTGCGCGTTGACAATTTCTTTTGGACATCTGCGACAGAGGCAGCCTTTTCTACATTGAAAACCGCGGTCACCACTGCATCGGTATTGGCCTTGCCGGATTTTTCTAAACCGTTCACCATCAAAACTGACTCATGTGGCTCTGGAATCGGTGCGATACTATCTCAAAAGAAACATCCGGTTGCCTATTTGAGTAAAGCGTTATCATCCAGAAATCAATCCTTATCCGTCTATGATAAGGAAACGCTGGCCATCCTATTTGCAGTTGAAAAGTGGAGGCCATACCTTCTGGGTCACAAGTTCACCATCATCACTGATCATCAGACTCTGAGGCATTTACTCAATCAATGCATCAGCACGCCTTCTCAACATAAATGGCTAGCTAAACTCTTGGGGTACGACTATGAAATTGAGTACAGACCGGGTAAGTTGAATATTGTTCCAGATACACTTTCTAGACAATTTGAGGTTTGTGCAATTCAGACTATCTCTACCCCTGTATTTGATTATATTAGTCAAATTGATCAAGCATGCCTCCGCGATCCGGAAGCCTAATCTATAATCGCAACCTTGAAACAGGGCACAACCACAAGAAAAGGCTTCACTCTCAATCAGAATCGTCTGTGTTACAAGAACAAGATCTTTGTTCCCCAGTCATCAGAATGGCGCCCTAAGTTACTCTTTGAGTTTCACTCTTCTCTACAGGCAGGGCATTCTAGTTATCTCCGCACTTATGTGCGCCTGTCTTGAAGCTTTACCTCGCCCGGGATGCGAAAAGATGTCAAGTTGTTCATTGCCTCGTGCGACCAATGTCAGAGGCAGTCGTACAAGACCATTAAACCTCTGGGTGTACTCCAGCCATTACCAATCCCAGAAGAAGTGTGGGTAGACATCTCAATGGATTTCATTGATGGTCTCCCCCATTCTCAAGGCAAGAATGCAATCATGGTTGTGGTTGACAGATTATCCAAGTACGGCCACTTTATCGCTGTTTCTCACCCCTACTTAGCTGTCGGAATCGCTGACATATTCATGAAAGAGGTGTTTCGACTTCACGATATGCCGAGATCAATTGTAAACGATCGAGACCCCATCTTTATCATTTCATCAATTACAAGGTACCAAGCTGTGCCATAGTTCTGCATATCATCCCCAATCAGACGGACAGTCCGAAGTGGTCATTCGCTCCCTCGAGCACTATTTACCATAAACCGTCTTCTTGGAGTGATCTCTTGCATTGGGCCGAATGGTGGTACAACACCACATTCCATTCCTCCATCAAGATGGCCCGCTTTCAAGCACTATACGGGTCTCCCCCACCTATGGTACATCGCTACTTACTGGGTTCTATTTCGGTTCATGCAGTAGACTTGGCCCTGTGCAGCAGAGACCTTCTTTTGCAGCAGCTCAAATATCATTTGGCAGTCTCCCAAAATAGAATGAAGCAATAAGCTGATAAAAATCGCACTGAAAGAGAATTTCAAGAAGGTGATTGGGTTTTCTTAAAGCTTCACCCATACCGACAGCAGTCCTTAGTCTGCCGCCTTTCTCACAAGCTCTCTCCTCGGTTTTACGTGCCTTTTCAAGTTGCAGCCAAAGTGGGCAAAGTGGCATATTGACTGCACCTTCCTTCACACTCTAAGATTCACCCTACATGTCATGTTTCTCTTTTGAAGAAAAGGGTTGGTGACAGCACCCCAATTTCCTCCTCCCTACCCGAATTTGATCAGAAAGGTGAATTACTCTGGACACCTGCACAGGTACTCGACATGGCAGTGAAACGAAAGAAAAAGCGTTCTGTGACGATATGGCTTATTCAATGGAAAGGTCTACTTGTGGAGGATGCGACTTGAGAGGAGGCTCATTTAATTATGTCGAAATTCCCAGATTTTAGTGCCCGCTGTCAGGTACCTACTCAAGGGGGAGGGACTTGTTAGAACCACTTCCCCAACAACCTTATGTTCCTGCATAATCCCCAAGTTCAGCAGACCGTCTATTTTGCAGCATCAGTTCTTTCAGCCTATTTGGACTAAATGACAATATTGAAAGTGGCCATAACCACGTGGCAGTCAAAAGTAGATTGAGAGAGATGTTCAATCTTATATAATTGTGAAATGATGGTTTTGTCAGGCATGAATGAAATGTTTGAAGTTTAGTTATTTTATTCTTTCTTTGTTTTTACTGTTCTTGTTGTTCTAGTGCTATCAGAAACACATGAGCAAATCCTAGGTTTTTCCCCACACTTTCTCAGCACCCTCGCCGCCCAACGATGCTCAACGACGTTTCTGCACGCCAAGGCTGCTCTTGCTATCTCCAATAAGGGTCGGGTGTCATTTGGGGAGGCCAGAAAGTCTGCCATATCATCCCACCACTATGCCATTGGCCATCTTTTGGGTATGAAGAGGGTTGATCCAAAGGCTTTCATCGGAACAATGTCTACTTTATGGGGTCTCAAACAATGCTTGTCTATCAAAAAGCATGGCAACTGCTTTGTCCTACGTTTTACTATGATGGAAGAGAAAAACAAGATAATCTCCGATGACCCGTGGTTTTCTGGCAAAGTGATGTTTGCTATGTTAGATTATGATGGGCTAGGGGATGCTCTCCAAGTTCCCATTCCTTCGTTCCTTACAGGGGTGGAGATTCTTGGACTTCCTCCAGCCTTAATCACTGAGAAGGAGGTGGCTATGGTGGGTGTGACATTGAGGAAGATTATGTAGCTGGATCAGACGAGGATTTGACGTGGGACAAAAGCTCAGGTCTGGATCACACATATGCTCGCTGATTCCGTCAAGCATGCCTACACTCCGCTGGTTTTCGACTTTGATGAATAGGGTTTCGGCAACTCTCAGGTTCAAGTATGAACGTGTGGTGGGTTTCTGTAGGGTTTGTGGTTTGTTAGAACACCCAAAGGAGGGTTGTGCTAGGCCTCCAGCTATCTCTGCGGCGGTAGCTGTCATGGAGGGTAAGGCTAACCCTAAACCTCCCCTCTGACTCTAGGGAACTCTCTCTCATGGTGTGGGTCCGAGTCAGGTTTTTGGTGTGGGGAGTAGTTCGGGTGTGGGACAAGCACCTTTCATGCTTAAGCCATCCTCTCTGCTGGGTTCTCTCACTGGCTTCAATGCTAAGGTTGTGGTGTGTTAGGTTGAGCGTCCTGTAGGGGCGGCAGCGAAGGGAGTGACTATTGGCACAACTTCTGGAGTCTAACATTACGGGAGTGAAGCGTACTACTTCTATGGCTATGGTGATTTACAGTAAGCGCACTAAACAGCTAGCTCCTACTATGGCTCCAGTTGAACTGGACTATGAGCCACTCTTGAATCTTCCCCAAAAGGAAGGAACTTTGTTGGTGTCGCCTCCGAAGAAGAGGAAGGTATGTAGGCCAGCTGGGAGTCGCAACAAACCTGTAAAGACCCGAAATTTCAGTTAAATATTTCGTAATTCAATATTTCTCAAATTATATGAATTATGAGTTGTGAGTATGATTCGAATGTCGTTATTTGAGAAATTTGGTTTCGAATGATTTTAGTATCGAAATTTAACGTTATTTAGGGTTATTAAAATTGACATATTTTTACGTAAGGAATTTGAGGAAACTTCTTTCATGAAAGTCGTAGAGCTCGTCGATACGAGTTCGTGCATATACGGAACACAAGAATCGGAGTTTGTAGGAAGAAGTTATGACAATTAGAAGTTTTCGATTTTGTATATATATAGGTTAACATTTTTGGAGAAATCTGAAAAATCAGAAAACCTAGATTTTTTCTCTCTCTCTCTCTCTCGCGCGGCACCGAACCGAAGGCAAAAAACAGAGCCAAACTTCTCCGGTTGAGTTCTTGCTCCTCCGGCCACCGTTTGACGTCAAACCACCTCCCACGGCTTCGCCTTGACCTTGTGCAGCTGCCAGAGGCAGCCTTGTGCCGTGACACGGCTTGTAGCAGCGGCGGAAAGCTGGTTTTCCATTTTCGGCAGTTTTGAGTGCGAAGCGAATATCTCGAGTTCTAGACCACCAAATTACGAGTTCTTTATCTCGTTGAACTTGTATGGAGGAGTAGAACACGCAGTAAAAAGGACAGCACCAGAAGTGGAGGTTTTCACGCTCGTCGGAGAGCATATTGGTTTCTGCAGTTTTTCCGGCCAAACCGGACTGTTTTTGGTAAGTTTCGGCCACTTCCACTCATTTTCTCACTTCGTGTTAGTTATGAAAGTTGCTCAAAATGATGAAACGAAGGGGATGAGCTTGGCCCCGACACAATTGGTGGTGGTCGGTTGTGGCTCTGCCCTAAACTCCGGCGGCCATTTCCGGTCACCTCCGGGGGTGTCATGAGCAGTTTCTGCTTATTTTTAGATTCTACATGTCGATACGATCATTTTGATATATAGCATGTGAATTTTGGATATCGTATGAATTAGTTATGAATTTTACGATTTCGATTGATTTCGATCGCTCAATTTGTGATTTATGAAGTTTGGACCGTCCGATAGAATTCTAGTTTTACTATAATGATCGTAGGACTGTCCCGGTGACCTTGTGTGGTCACGGGTGAAGATCCGACCGTGGGATCTTCATATAAGTGTGTTTTTGGAAATTATACGCTAAGTTAATTATCGTTTTGATTAGGTATTTGACGGATTGTTAGCGGACGATTGTGAATTGTATTTTGGGCTGTAAGAAGACGCAGCGGGAGTTTAGAGGTGAGTGAATCTCACTTGGTTCATTTACGAACCGAATTTCCTTAATTGCTCAATTTATTGTGATGTGTGAGAAAATGGTTTTTAAGAAATGTGTTTTAAAGTATATTAAAAATGAATTTCTTGATTTTGTATCATGTGAACTATAGTTGGTATTAGTGATCATTCCTGTGTGGATGGTTACGTATATATATATTTACGTGATTATATATTGAATGGTGTGACATTGAGGTGTGGAATTGTGAAAATATGTTGTTGATAATGTTGATAATATGATTTTAATTATGTTATTAATATTTGATAAATGTTGGTGATAAGCATGTTGATTTTGTGAGTTTAATAAAAGGTAGAGAAACGTAGGATTCCGAGGATCGAATGGTCCAAGGATCTTTGGTTAATGATAACCGGAGTGTATGTGTTCTGAGGACAGGGAGGTCCAAAGTTCGACCGTTAAATAATAACGGGGATATATTGTTCTGAGGACATGAAATGGTCCAAAGTTCGCGGGTTACTGAGTAACCTGGAGGTGCCGTTACTTGACCCTGGGCCAAGGTGTCAGAGGTAACGAGGCAGTTAGAGCTCTAACGTGGGTGCCAAAGTGACGATAGTTGTGATTAGGTGCCAAAGTGGCGAGAGTTGTGATTTGGTGATTGTGGAAATGTGTTCCATGTTGTTTCATGTGTGTTGGATTGATGTTGCTTGTGGTTGTTGAGATTGTTGGATGTTTACTTGAGATAAATGAGTTGTGGTCTAATAAATCAACCGTTCATTCTTATTTACTCACACGAGCTTTCAGAAAGCTTACCGGGTTTTGTGTTGTTGCAATCCCGGTACACTATTCAAATGGTGTAGCGGATAATCCTGCAGGTCAGGATAATCAGGGTGGTGAGCGAGCTGCGTAGGACAGCAGGGTTGAGACCAGCACTTGGTCTATTTTGGTGTGTTTTTGTAGACTCTTGTGAGCAGAACATTTTATTTATGTTAGTATTGTAATAATTGACTCGAGAGATAGTTTGCTACGAGGTTTGTGTTATAGTTTATGAGATATTGGTTTTGAGAAAAAAATTTAGGACGTGATTTGTTTAGTTGTATTCATGTTTCGGATTTGAATTTATTATTCGAAATTCGGGGCGTGACAGTTTGGTATCAGAGCGTAAGGTACATATTTAGTGATAAGTTAATACCTTCCGAGTGATGGCCCGTCTGCAGCGGATCCCCATCGGGTGCTCTTCGGTATTAACAATGTCATTGGGTATGTGGGGGTGTTGGGAGTTGTCTAGAATGTTAGGACGTAATAGGAGTTGAATTAACCTCTTTGTGTTAGTAGCTTGGTTAATATGGACTTGTATTTACTTATGCTTTGATTTAAGTGTATACATGTATTAACCAGGTATGCTATGCTCCTTAGGTAATGGATATTGTGGGAGGCAGAGGTAGGGGTCGAGGTAGACCCAGAGGTAGAGGTAGAGGCCGAGGTAGGGGTGAGATTCCACATGTGGGAGTACATGAGGAAGAGGTGGAGGCACCGTTTGTGGAGCAGCCTGTTCCACCTGAGGTTGTGGTTAATGATCCCGCTCGTCTGTTAGTGTTGGCGAGGGACATTAATCGGTTGGGAGCAACTAAATTTGCGGGAGGCACAGATTATATGGTGGCTGATCAATGGATCGAGGATTTACAGACCTATTTTGAGTTGATTGTCTGTGATGAGATCGAGAAGAGGAAGCTAGCCACTTTCATGCTCAAAGATGAGGCTAGGGTGTGGTGGAATTGCACTCAGAGGACTATTGATGTTTCTACCATGACTTGGGATGGATTTGGGAGGATCTTTAGGGAGAAATACTTCCCAGCATCGGTGAAGGAACAGCTGGAGAGGCAATTTCTCTCGCTTACTCAAGGGAAGATGAATGTGAGAGAATATGAGGCAGAGTTCTCCAGGCTATATCGGTTTGTGAAACCATTAGATGCTGAAGATTTGGCTAAGAAGTTTCAGCGGGGGTTGAATGGCTCTATTGAGCGCGATGTGGCTATTATGGAGCTGAAGACAAAGGAGCAGATTTTAGCTAAAGCCCTGATCATTGAGCAGCAGAATCTGATCCACAAGGAGAAGCAGACAGTTGAGAGAGATTCTCAGGGAAAAGGGAAGGCGGTTGCAGGGAGTAGTGGGTCCAGAGATTATAGAGGTGGGCTCTGGAAGAGACAGCGGCCTTATTTTCATCATCAGGCTCCAGCCAGGATAGCAGCAGCACCTGTCCCTATTCAGGCACCACCTATCAGGCAAGCAGCACCAGCAGCCCCTATAAGGTGTTATAGCTGTAATGAGTTGGGTCATCTTGCTAGGACTTGCCCTAAACTCAGGCCTAGAGCATGTTTTCGATGCGGACAGACTGGACATATTGCCAGGGACTGTACTCAACCTCAGATTGTAGGACAGGGTAACCAGCAGAGAACCTTACCTCCAGCACCAGCCAGAGTATTTGCCATCGGCCAGAGAGGCACCGGGGTGGAAGGTACCTTATCCGTTTATAACTATCTTGCTAGAGTACTGTTTGATACGGGTGCTTCCCACTCGTTCATATCTAGTTCTGTGGTAGATGTTTTGAGTTTGATTGCTATACCGCTTACTAGACCTTTATGTGTTACATCGCCTCTTTGCGTATCTCTTGAGCTTAGCATGTTTTGTGATGATTGCCCTATTGCAATTAGTGGTAGAGAGTTCACTGCATCTTTGATTGTGATTCCGGATCACACGTATGATGTGATTTTAGGTTTGGATTGGTTGAGTCCGAACTATGCAGTGATTGATTGTTTTAGAATGATTGTGTCTTTTCATGCCCCTGGGCAACCAGTGTTTCATTATCGATGCCTGAGATCTGACGTTGCCATGAGGGCAGGGATCTTTGCACATATAGAATCAGTGAATAGCACTTCAGAAATTGCAGGGATTCCGGTAGTGGCAGAGTATGCTGATGTGTTCCAGGAGATACCAGGATTTCCTCCGAAAAGGGTAATGGATTTCTCCATTGATGTGATACCAGGTACTGCACCGGTGTCGAGAGCACCTTATCGGATGGCTCCAGCTGAACTTCAGGAGTTGAAGGTTCAAATTGAAGGATTACTTGCACAAGGGTTCATACAAGCAAGTGTATCTCCTTGGGGCGCACCAGTATTATTCGTGAAGAAGAAGGATAATTCACTTCGGTTATGTGTGGATTATCGACAGCTGAACAAGGTGACCATCAAGAATAGGTACCCCTTGCCTAGGATTGATGACTTGTTCGATCAGCTTAGGGAGGCTACGGTGTTCTCCAAAATTGATTTGAGATCTGGATATCACCAGTTGAGGGTGAGGGATGAAGATATTTCTAAGACGGCATTTAGGACCAGGTATGGGCATTATGAATTTCTTGTCATGCCTTTTGGTCTAACTAATGCACCTGCAGCTTTCATGGACTTGATGAACCGCACATTCAGTCTTTACTTAGATAAGTGTGTGGTGGTGTTCGTTGATGACATCTTGATATATTCAAGGTCGTCTGATGAGCACGTGAAGCATTTGAGGATTGTGCTGCAAATTCTGAGAAGAGAAAAGTTATATGCAAAGTTTGAGAAGTGCGAGTTTTGGCAAAAGGAGATCAAGTTCCTTGGTCATGTAGTTTCGAAGGATGGAGTTTCTGTGGATCCTTCGAAGGTTGAAGCGGTGATGGGTTGGAGTCGCCCCACTACAGTTACAGAGATCCGTAGTTTCCTTGGTTTGGCAGGATACTACAGGCGATTCATTGAGGGGTTTTCTAGTATAGCTTCAGCTTTGACTAAGTTAACAAGGAAGGATACTCAGTTTGTGTGGACAGATGAATGTGAGAAGGCCTTTAGTGAGCTGAAGACTAGATTGACTACAGCTCCAGTGTTGACTGTCCCATCTAGTGGCGGTGGGTTAGTTATCTATAGTGATGCATCTCATCAGGGTTTGGGTTGTGTGTTGATGCAGAATGGGGGTGTAGTAGCATATGGTTCTAGACAGTTGAAGGTGCATGAGCGGAACTACCCCACTCATGATCTAGAGCTGGCTGCGGTGGTATTTGCCTTGAAGATTTGGAGGCATTATCTTTATGGTGAGAAGTTCGAACTCTTTTCTGATCATAAGAGTTTGAAGTATCTATTCTCCCAGAAGGAGTTGAACATGAGGCAGAGAAGATGGATGGAGCTCATCAAAGATTATGATTTCACCTTGGAGTATCATCCCGGAAAGGCCAATGTAGTGGCGGATGCTTTGAGCAGGAAACCCCGAGGGATCATAACGTCACTTATGGTTCAGGAGTGGCGTATGTTGGAGACTGTATCTGAGTTTGACCTTATACCCACAGGAGAAGGACAGGGAATCTTTCTCGGTAGTATCACTTTACAGCCGACCTTGATTTCCAGGATCATTCAGAGTCAGACACATGATGAGTTCGCTCAAATGGTGATTTCGGAGATTATCCTTGATGCCAACGAGGAAGGTCCATCAGAGTGGACAGTTGGAACTGATGGTGGATTGAGATTTCGATTGAAATTGTATGTCCCGGGCGGTGATAACCTCAAGGAGGAGGTACTGCGGGAAGCACATCAATCTCGATATACGGTACACCCAGGGAGTACCAAGATGTATATGGACCTACGAAGACAGTTTTGGTGGATAGGGATGAAGAGGGATGTGGCTGAGTATGTATCCAGGTGCCTTACCTGTCAGCAAGTGAAGGCAGAGCATCAGAGGCCTGCGGGAATGTTGAAACCTTTGCCGATTCCAGTATGGAAATGGGAAGAGATCTCCATGGACTTTGTGACTGGATTGCCTAGGTCCAGACAAAGTTATGATTCTATTTGGGTGATTGTTGATCGATTGACAAAGTCAGCACACTTTCTTCCTGTGGCAAAGACTTACTCAGGTGATGCTTTGTGTAAGTTGTATCTTAATGAGATTGTGAGGCTTCATGGAGTGCCTGTATCGATCGTCTCTGATCGGGATGCTCGTTTCACTTCGGAATTTTGGCGTAGATTCCATAAGGCTTTCGGCACATCTTTGGCTATGAGCACTGCATTTCATCCACAGACTGATGGGCAGACAGAGAGGGTGAACCAGGTGATGGAGGATATGCTTAGGGCATGTGTTTTGGACTTCAAGGGAAGTTGGGCGGATCATCTGCCATTGGTAGAGTTTGCCTACAACAACAGCTATCACTCTAGTATCGGCATGGCCCCATATGAGGCACTTTATGGTAGGCCATGTAGGACTCCTATCTGTTGGGCGGATGTTGGAGAGAAACAGCTCTTGGGTCCTATGCTTGTTCAGGAGACTACAGAGAAGGTTACTACCATCCGAGATAGGATCCGTACTGCACAGAGTAGACAGAAGAGTTATGCCAACCTTAGAAGGAGACCGTTGGACTTTGAGGTGGGTGATTACGTATTCTTGAAAGTCTCACCTATGAAAGGTGTGGTGAGATTTGGCAGGAAGGGGAAATTGGCACCGAGATACATTGGACCCTTTGAGATTTTGGAAAGGGTCGGAGAATTGGCATATCGGCTTGCTTTACCTATTAGCATGGCCGGTGTACACAATGTTTTCCATGTGTCCATGCTTAGGAGGTACATTCGAGATGAGTCTCATGTGATTGATCACAGTACGATCGAGGTGAGTCCGGATGTGACCTTCGTTGTTGAACCTGTTCGTATCTTGGATAGGTCCACGAAGAGGCTTCGTAGGAAGGAAGTTGAGTTGGTTAAGGTGTTGTGGAGTCATCATGATGAGGGTGATGCGTCATGGGAGCTAGAGTCTGACATAAGGGCTAAGTACCCACTACTGTTTGTTGATGAGTTTGCTTGAATTTCGGGACGAAATTCCTAAGGAGGGTAGACTGTAAAGACCCGAAATTTCAGTTAAATATTTCGTAATTCAATATTTCTCAAATTATATGAATTATGAGTTGTGAGTATGATTCGAATGTCGTTATTTGAGAAATTTGGTTTCGAATGATTTTAGTATCGAAATTTAACGTTATTTAGGGTTATTAAAATTGACATATTTTTACGTAAGGAATTTGAGGAAACTTCTTTCATGAAAGTCGTAGAGCTCGTCGATACGAGTTCGTGCATATACGGAACACAAGAATCGGAGTTTGTAGGAAGAAGTTATGACAATTAGAAGTTTTCGATTTTGTATATATATAGGTTAACATTTTTGGAGAAATCTGAAAAATCAGAAAACCTAGATTTTTTCTCTCTCTCTCTCTCGCGCGGCACCGAACCGAAGGCAAAAAACAGAGCCAAACTTCTCCGGTTGAGTTCTTGCTCCTCCGGCCACCGTTTGACGTCAAACCACCTCCCACGGCTTCGCCTTGACCTTGTGCAGCTGCCAGAGGCAGCCTTGTGCCGTGGCACGGCTTGTAGCAGCGGCGGAAAGCTGGTTTTCCATTTTCGGCAGTTTTGAGTGCGAAGCGAATATCTCGAGTTCTAGACCACCAAATTACGAGATCTTTATCTCGTTGAACTTGTATGGAGGAGTAGAACACGCAGTAAAAAGTACAGCACCAGAAGTTGAGGTTTTCACGCTCGTCGGAGAGCATATCGGTTTCTGCAGTTTTTCCGGCCAAACCGGACTGTTTTTGGTAAGTTTCGGCCACTTCCACTCATTTTCTCACTTCGTGTTAGTTATGAAAGTTGCTCAAAATGATAAAACGAAGGGGATGAGCTTGGCCCCGACACAATTGGTGGTGGTCGGTGGTGGCTCTGCCCTAAACTCCGGCGGCCCTTTCCGGTCACCTCCGGGGGTGTCATGAGCAGTTTCTGCTCATTTTTAGATTCTACATGTCGATACGATCATTTTGAAATATAGCATGCGAATTTTGGATATTGTATGAATTAGTTATGAATTTTACGATTTCGATTGATTTCGATCGCTCAATTTGTGATTTATGAAGTTTGGACCGTCCGATAGAATTCTAGTTTTGATATAATGATCGTAGGACTGTCCCGGTGACCTTGTGTGGTCACGGGTGAAGATCCGACCGTGGGATCTTCATATAAGTGTGTTTTTGGAAATTATACGCTAAGTTAATTATCGTTTTGATTAGGTATTTGACGGATTGTTAGCGGACGATTGTGAATTGTATTTTGGGCTGTAAGAAGACGCAGCGGGAGTTTAGAGGTGAGTGAATCTCACTTGGTTCATTTACGAACCGAATTTCCTTAATTGCTCAATTTATTGTGATGTGTGAGAAAATGGTTTTTAAGAAATGTGTTTTAAAGTATATTAAAAATGAATTTCTTGATTTTGTATCATGTGAACTATAGTTGGTATTAGTGATCATTCCTGTGTGGATGGTTACGTATATATATATTTACGTGATTATATATTGAATGGTGTGACATTGAGGTGTGGAATTGTGAAAATATGTTGTTGATAATGTTGATAATATGATTTTAATTATGTTATTAATATTTGATAAATGTTGGTGATAAGCATGTTGATTTTGTGAGTTTAATAGAAGGTAGAGAAACGTAGGATTCCGAGGATCGAATGGTCCAAAGATCTTTGGTTAATGATAACCGGAGTGTATGTGTTCTGAGGACAGGGAGGTCCAAAGTTCGACCGTTAAATAATAACGGGGATATATTGTTCTGAGGACATGAAATGGTCCAAAGTTCGCGGGTTACTGAGTAACCTGGAGGTGCCGTTACTTGACCCTGGGCCAAGGTGTCAGAGGTAACGAGGCAGTTAGAGCTCTAACGTGGGTGCCAAAGTGACGATAGTTGTGATTAGGTGCCAAAGTGGCGAGAGTTGTGATTTGGTGATTGTGGAAATGTGTTCCATGTTGTTTCATGTGTGTTGGATTGATGTTGCTTGTGGTTGTTGAGATTGTTGGATGTTTACTTGAGATAAATGAGTTGTGGTCTAATAAATCAACCGTTCATTCTTATTTACTCACACAAGCTTTCAGAAAGCTTACCGGGTTTTGTGTTGTTGCAATCCCGGTACACTATTCAAATGGTGTAGCGGATAATCCTGCAGGTCAGGATAATCAGGGTGGTGAGCGAGCTGCGTAGGACAGCAGGGTTGAGACCAGCACTTGGTCTATTTTGGTGTGTTTTTGTAGACTCTTGTGAGCAGAACATTTTATTTATGTTAGTATTGTAATAATTGACTCGAGAGATAGTTTGCTACGAGGTTTGTGTTATAGTTTATGAGATATTGGTTTTGAGAAAAAAATTTAGGACGTGATTTGTTTAGTTGTATTCATGTTTCAGATTTGAATTTATTATTCGAAATTCGGGGCGTGACAAAACCCCTTTTAGAAGACATGAAGCCTTAGAAGATGATCAAAGCTAGCTCGGGGTCTAATAAACGACCACGAAAGAAGAGGGTGCCCAAACCTTTGGGGGGGGGGGGTGAGGTGAAGTGAGCTTTGGAGCTGGTCGATGATGATCTCCCAGTTGAGGAGATTATGGTTATTGAAGGAAAGGATGGACAACAAGAGGCTATTTTAAATGCTGGGGTGGAGATGGGGTCTTCCCCTAACTAAGTTTTCTACTTTCTTCTTGTAGAATAATGTAAGGTGCATTGCCTTCGGATTGCAACCCTATTGGTCTGGTTACTTTATTAGTGCTTATTCTTAAAGTGACATTCATCTAGGCTAGTCTAGTCTAGGCAATGATTCAATATTGACGTAGCCCTCCTGGGTGGGTCATTGTGTAATGTTGCTTACCATTTCATTATAATGGATTGACACCCTCTCTCTCAAAAAAAATAAAAAATACACACCCTAATTTGTTGTAAAATATTTAATCCCTATTTCACCCTTCCAACTATCATCATCTCCAACATCCAAGTATGATATATTCTACAGCAAGCGTGCAATGAAGATAGAAAAGGCAGAGAGAGAGAGAGAGAGATGGATTGGACTAAGAGAAGATAAATCCAAATTAGTAAGAATTGAAAACCACTACAAATTTGGTTGTTTCAGAAAAACAGTTGAAGATTAAAGAACAAAAAATGAAATTAGGATTTCAAATTATCATGGATATGGTTTGGAAATTAAAAGTAGCACTGTTGGAATCAACTTCTAACGTATGAGGAGATTAGATGCATCAATTCTTTTTCTTTGCTCACTTAGAGATTAATATCGCTTCAAACCTAAAATCAACACGAGACAAAGGAAAAAGCATAAATACCTTTCAATTCCCAAATTATATGTTCCACTCACTATGCTTCGAATCGATTTAGAGGTCACACAGCCATCTTTCTTTCTCTTTTTTTGGTCCGAAAACACACCCATCTTTTCTCCCTTGAATTGCTTTTACTGTAAATAATGCATTCCTTCATGATCTTTTTCTCTTCTATGTTTCAATTATAGCTGTTGAAATCAATTTTTTATTTTTGCATTTTTTTGCATTATTTGTTGTGCTTATGTAATCTTGGTCTAGTATGGCAGAATTTTCCAAGTATAGCAGGACCTTAAGAATTTATAGAAAGTGTAGCATCTCTAGTGATTTGACGTGGGAAGAGAGAGGAGGAGAAGGATGAGAGAGGAAGGATAAACATGAAAAAAATTGGGAAAAATTTGACAAAAAAAAAGAAAAAGAAAATTAAGGGGTGTGTATGGATAAAAATGTATTTCTATATAAAATTACGCATTTAATTTTGAGGATTGAGATTATAATAGTTAAACACTATTCTGTGTTAATAACAACCCTATTGGTGTTTACTATCACCAGACTTGCCCTCCAATATACGGACTATTGTATCTAAATCTCTCTCCTTCAGAAAACCCTAAAGGTCGGTCCTCTGCTTTGCGAAATCATCCTCGTCCTGCGGCACCCGAAAGCACAGGCTGGCCTTTGGTCCTCGCTGTCGTCATGAGGTCGGCTGCCAAACGAGTATTGGATCACTATTGCTTATGGGGTGCCATTGAACGAGGTGTTGCTCGGGGCTTGTCAGATGGTTCTGGTTGGGATGGTGAAAGGCGGTGGTCGTGCTAATTAGTTCGACAATTGAACCTTGATGGGAGACGCTACTGGTCTGGCTCGATGGTGGAGTGAGGTGCGTGGTCCTTGATCAGGGTTAGGTTTCTGTGTGGTGGCATGGGTCGAGGAGGCATGGCCTGTGCGGTTTGGGTCATCGATAGTGTGATCGTGGCAGCACGGATCGAGGTGGTGCAAGTCGTCACTGCAACGGTGTGAGATGCGAGGGTATGGATTAAGGTTGGGTGGTGTTGTTGAGGAGGCATGACCAGTGCGGTGCAGTTTTGGGTTGCAGGTGGTGTGATTGTGGGGCCCGGATCAATGCTGGGCAGAGATGCGCTTGGCTTGTTTGTACAACAAGGATGCTGGCGCAGGTGGACTGGACCGAACCAGGCTGTTGGGCTGGATAGGACCAGGCTGTTAGGCCTTGGGGGGACCTTTGCTAGGTGGCTCTCCTATTTGGGCTTTGAGTTTTTGGGCTGGGGTCTATCCTAGTCCAGTAGCTTCTAAATTTGGGCTAGGGTTTTGACTAGTGGCCCAATCCTATATTTTTAGTTGTGTCTAAATTCAATAATTTCCTTCTATTAGGAACCTAGATATCCAGCGCTTCCAGCGTAGTATCAAAGAAGCCGCTATCTCTACAGTTTGAATTGTATAATGAGTGAGTCTATTTCTACGTACACTGTGGGTACTACCACTATCTTTTTGTCTGTCTATGCCCTTAAATGGCAGCGAAAGGGTATGTAAGGGCCTATTCTGGTTTGTGCTGAATATACTATTTCGCCCTGTGGGCTTGATTAAAAAAAAAAAAAACAAAAAAAAAGACCCTATTGGTGTTGTTATGGAAGAAGTGAGGTTGTTGATGAAAAGTTTTGAATTAGTGTGTTGAAAACATGTTCGGAAGAAAGGAAATCAAGTCTCTCATGGTCATTACTTATCCATCTCAGCCTTGAAGATAGTACAATTTTAGTATCATAAGAAGGTTGGACCTTTATGGTTACATGAGTTGATTGATACTTAATCTCCTTGATATAAGGGATGATTTTGGCTTTGGAACCATTTTACCTATTTTCCTATTAATAATAAATAATAGAGTAAAAACTCCAAATAATACCTGAACTATAGGGAAGTGTATTTTTTGGTACCTACGATTTTCTTTTTACCCCAAATAGTACCTTAAGTGTTGCACTGTTACCAAATATAGTACATACTTTAAACTTTTCCATTAAAGTCGCATATGTGGCGTGTATTTCTTTTGATAAAAACTCTAAATAACTATTGCGAAAGTATTTTTTGGTACCTACGATTTTTTTTTTTTTTACACCAAATGGTACCTCAAGTATGTATTTGGAGCTTTATCTTAAATTTGTGATCAATATGTATTTTAGGTATCATATGAGGTAAAAATAAAATTTATAGGTAAAAATAAAATTTACAGGTATCAAAAAATACATTTTGCAATAGTTTCGGTACTGTTTGGAGTTTTTATTCAAAAAATACACACCACATAGGCAACTTTAACAGAAAAATTAACATAGATATTAGATTTGGTAAATACTAGGAGTTTTATCTTAAATTAACATAGATACTAGATTTGGTAAATACTTGGAGTTTTATTTTAAATTTGTGTTCAATATGTATTTGAGGTACCATTTGAGGTAAACAATAAAATAAAAAAAATTATAGGTACCCGTCCCTCTGACTTGTCACGAGGTTTGGGTCTGCTAGGGTTTTCTTAGGGTTTGGTCGCACCAATCAAATTCTAGGGTTTTCTAGGTGATCTGAGTTAAGTTTTGCGAGCAGAGTGATCTGGTTTGTTTATCTGAGCGTCTGCAAGCAAGAATGGAGGAAGTTGCACATCGTTTTGCTGGGGAACTGGTTCTGTCGGAAAGGGAGTCGAGGGGTTTACGGATAGGAAGTATCGCTGCAAGGTCGGCACTGCAGAATGAGTTTGCAGTGGTCCGTAGGGTTTTCACGGAGAAGAGCTTTCGGCAAAGGAATTTTATGGATCTTTTCTCGAGACTTTGGGGCGGCGCGAAGGGCGTTGTCTTGAGTGATGTTGAAGGGGATAGGTTTCTGGCTTGTCTTAAGTGTGCGGAGGATATGCAGAGAGTCTTGAATCGGGAACCTTGGGATTTGACAGATCTCCGATTTTGATGGCACCGCTAGGTGGGGCTGGGTCTGTCATAGACGTAGCTTTGTCCTCTACGGTGATGTGGGTTCAAGCTCATGGAGTCCCATGGAGGATTCGTACAATAGAGGTGGCGGAAGCTATTGGAGGTATGGTGGGTACCTATGAGAGAGTCAAGACTGATAAGCAGGGTTGTTGTGTAGGGAATTTCTTATGCATCAAGGTGCAAATGGATGTTTCATTGGCACTTCTCCGACGTACTGTGGTGGATTTTCCTGGGGTGGGGGATCAGTTGGTAGAGTTTAAGTATGAACGGCTAACGGAGTTTTGTCAGGAGTGTGGGTTGATTGGTCACCCTACACGGGAATTTGATGAAAAACTAGGGACTAAAAATAATCCAGACTCGGAGAGGCCATTCCCTACTACTCTAGGGGCTCAGAAAGATCTGTTTGGGAGATGGCTGGGTCCCCGTGTGGGGAGGACTAGGATGGATGGTGCATGTAGCGGTGGTGAGAGTAGTGATATTGGGAATGGGTCACAATCCTAAAGGTCTGAGGGTAAAGAAAAACAATGGGTTGGTGTAACTTTAATGTCAAAGACTCTACAGATCGAAGGTCCGTTAAATGATACGGCTTTATCCCTTGTGAAAAGTCAAGAGCTAAAACAAAAGTCACGGGGTGTGATTATAGCGAAGCGATTTGCGGCGCAACAAAAGGCCATGAGAGAAGTTGATGGGAATACCAGCTCGAGTTTAAAGGCTAATTTTGTAATTCAGGATATGGACACATCTGGGGAAATGGTCAGTCAGGGATTGAAGAAATTGACACATATTCATGCGACTCCTAGTGGACGTGAGGAAGAGATCAAAAAACTGAGCTATCTTTTTAAGAGTGGTTTTGAATTTAAAGTGGGGGAGGGCTTTGGAGGATTGTCATTCCCCATCCGACCAATGACTTTCACGTTGGGGGCTAAGAAGTCTTCTTTGGGCAGTAGTAAAAAGATATTGGGAAGGAAGTTTGTTAAAGTGGCAGCTAGAAGGAAGCTTTTGTTAACAGCGGAAGGGTCAGAGATTCAGCAGGAGAACGAGGGTGGAAAGAGAAAGTTTGAGGTGAATCTGTTTGAGAGTGAGGTACCAACTAATAACAAGGCGATGCTTGATTCGGAAGTGATGGGAGCAGCGAGGCTACCCCACACGACCAATGAGGATTCTAGTTGGAACGTCCGTGGGATGAGGGGATCCCGGATGTTTAGAGACTTAAAGAATTTTCTCTCTGTTCACAAACCTGATGTAATTTTTCTGTTAGAGACGAAGATGATGACGTGTCAAATGGGAAGATTAAAATCTAATTAGAGCAAGTGCACCAGTCTTGCTTTGCCCGGGCAAAAGTGGAGAATGATGATGTGGTGACCAGGCATAATGAAAATGAAGCTTCCACCGGTGATTGCTTGACTGGGCAAAGCATGGCTTTGCATGACTGAGGTAAAAAAAAAGGGCAAGGCTGTGACTTTTTTCTTGCCCAAAGTCATGGAGTTGCCAGCTCGATATTGTGAGGAATGTGGGTGACGTCAGGAAGAAAAGCAAAGAGGCAGGACACTTGGCAGCGCTGGGTTGACTTCTTAAGTGATTTTGATTCCAATGTAAACAGTAATATGAAATATGAACAGTAAAATACGAACAGTAACAGTAATTTAAACAGCTAAATCCAAGGGCGAACAGTGAACTGCGTGAACAGTAAAATATGAACAGTGAATTACGTGAACAGTGTTGACCGGGCAAGAAAAACAACGGGTGTAAACCTATGTCCAGTGGCAGAGAATAGTAGCTTGACTAGTCGAATTCTTGACTTCTCCACTTTGCCTTTTCTTGACTACGGGTGCATTTGCTCTTAGGGATAGAGGTCATCATTTGTGTCCCGAGAGATGAGGATGGGGGTGGTTATTCGGGTGGTCTATGTCTGATGTGGAGGAGTACTGTTTCTATTTCTTTTTTGTCGTCTATTTTTTTTTACATTGATACTTTAGTCCAATGGGAGGATGGTTATGAATGTAGGGTGGCTGGGTTTTATGGTGAACTGGTGGCTAGTCAAAGACAATTATCGTGGGAGCTGCTAAGAAATTGGCTAGACAGCGGGGAGTGGTTGTGCTGTGGAGATTTTAATGAAATCCTCGCGATTCATGAGAAGACGGGGGATAATGTTCGAACCCAACGGCTAAGTGATAATTTTCGTAGTGCACTTGATGATTGCGGCCTCTATGACTTTTCTTTTATTGGGTATGAATTTACATGGGATAATCGGCGGGAAGGAGAGGATTGACCGTGGATTAGGGAACTTGGAATTAATTCAAAAATGGGGTGGTTTCCTAACACATCACCTTGTTTAGATGTCTTCGGATCACTGCCTGATATTGATTGAGAATGAGGACCCGACAATCGGGTGGGGGGGTGGTGGGGGGGGGGGGGGGGGGGGTGGTGGGGCGTGTGGTGATGTTGGTGGGAGGGGGAGGATGATTTTAGTAAGAGGCTTAGAAGGTTTTGTTTGAGGAGATGTGGGCAAGTCATAACTAGTAGCTGGAATAGAGGTAATCACCTAGAGATGGGTGATAGATTGAAGTTCGTTGCCTTTGCTTTAAAGAAGTGGGAAAGAGAGAAATTTGGTAGTGTCAGAAGAGTTGTTAAAGAGCTAAGGGAGGAGTTAGACAATCTGCAACTATACCCTTCGGCAGGGGTCCTTTTGCAACATAAGGAGATGGAATTAAAGCCAGATAAAGTTTTGGAGAAGGAGGAGATCATGTGGTGTCAGCGGTCAAGGGTTAATTAGTTAAAGCATGGGGATCGGGGTAGTGCTAATAAACTTGTGGGAATACTAGGGAAGGATAATAGATGGAGGTTAGGGCAAGTGGATGTGGGGTGTGTCTTTGTAAATTACTTCCGTCAATTGTTTACAACTGGGAGTTCTGAATTGAATATGGAGGTTCTTCACGCTGTAGAAGGTAGGGTTCCTGGTGATCATGCAACAAGACTTGGTTGTCCTTTTACTAGAAGTGAGATTGAAAGGGCTTTGAAGGATATGGGTCCAACCAAGGTGCTGGGGCCAGATAGTATGTCCCCTATTTTTTTACAAACAGTACTGGGCTGTAGTGGTGGGAGATGAGGTTGTTTCTCGCTGCTTGGAGTTTCTAATGGCTATGGTACGGTGAAAAGATTCCTAAGTACTGCAACTACATTCCACTATATTCCGATCATTCTCAATACCTCTTTCACAATTGCTTCGATGCTATTGCTTTTTCTAACCGACATTGAACATTCCGTATCAAACAGTTGTCTTCCAATGCCTCCTATGTCGGATACCATACATGAAAAGGTCAAGTGCAGTCTCTCCATATGGGACTTTAGTTCTTCTTTCCTTACACACTTCCAACTATTTGACTTGGAAATTAGACGCACATCCTCTTCTAATCCTTTCTCCTTCATTTTGCAAATACCCTTATCACCTTCCTCATTGTTTTTCAAACTATTTTTTAGATTTAATGCGTCCCTCTCCTGAAGATGACTTTATTTCATTAATAGCAAAGAAGATGGGCTACAAATCATTCATACAAATAAAATTATGGTCTAGTATAAAAATTACTATCCTCTAATAATTCATGTACCTTCAATCTTCTCCGTTTTTGCATGTGCTTCTTTACCACTGTTTTTCTATATTTATATCACATCATATATTACAATTACATTATAGTCCCCCTTTTTATTAATTTTGATTAAAAAAAAAACAAATCAACTCATTGTAATAGTATTACTTTTCTACTATTATAATACTTGCACATAATTATGATATCGCACAACTCGTTCGGTTCTCCGCTTCCTTGCGATCTTCAGCTTATTATCTTCTTTCTTGTATAGCTTCTTTGTAGGCATATTTGTCCCCATAACTTGCATGTCTTCAATCAGTATCCTTAATTAACACATTCAATCATTCAACAAATAAATTGTAGACAACCTAGCAACGTTACATGATGGAGTTGTTACATGACCGGCATAATAATGTAATTGCCTTTGTTAAAAAATCTAACATCAGTTTAATTGCAACTCCATAAAAACTAATCGAAACACACACACACAAACACAAAATCAGTGGATATTCAACATCAGTTTGTATTAAAGATTATGTTTAAGTCCAATTAATGCAATCATAAACTACTAATCTCACACCTCCAAAAACAAGGTCATTAACTTTAGTAACTAGAATAAATTCATTTCATACTTACCCTTTTTTTTTTTACCAACCTAACAGACCATAATCAAACCTCAATACACAAAAGTTTCAGTTTTTTTTTTTTTTTTTTTTTTTTTTTTTTTTTTTGACACCCTGAATGATTCACAAACACCTAACATACTTCACATCATGACCCTAAACCTCGGCCACATTAGGAAATGAGGGTTTTCAATGTACGAGGAACTGAACTAGGATGTTTATCCTCTATCTGCACAATTTTCGACGATTACAAAAGTTTTGCGTCGATCAAACAACTTTACGATCATACAAAATGAAACAAACCAAGCCTCCTAATTGCAGCTATGCAAAAGTAATTGTTAAAGAAAATGAATGAATAAGTTCAGTACAAAAAGTCAATCTAAACCCGCGCGTCATTCATTTTGATATGGTAATGAGATTCTCAGATAGATTTGACTTGATTGTAAATCAAATTTCATATTTCATTAATTGGATGAAAAAGGGATTAATTTCCCTAATTTACATGTTGAATGTGTTCAACTATTGATCACAGAGCTTATTCCCCTGTTGATCAGTAACATATTGCTGAAAAGATTACTCAAAAGAAGAAAATCAGGCACAAAGACTCTCACCTCTTCGCTTTTCTAACATCGCACTATATGAACACCCATCCACACCCAAAACTTGCTCAGAACACAAAAGTTCAACATCATAAATCACATTGAAACAAACTTATAATAGCAGTCAACTCATCTGCAGAACAGAGATAATCATAACAAACCAACAAATGAGAGCTTGATTATAGCAATTGAAATTCAAAATGGTTGAATAATACAACTATCTTATAAAAACATGGTTGCTTCGATAATATATATTGAACTGTCAATGCAAACTAGAAAGATTTCCTGAACTTGGATTGGTTCTTTCTGATAGATAAACTGAACTCTTCCCCTTTAAGTTCAAACTTAGAGAGAGAGAGAGAGAGAGAGAGAGAACCTTAAAATAAAATAGGAAAATCGAAGCATGATAAGAAAAAGGCATCCAAGTATATGCAATATTCGTTCAATGTCATTGTAACAATGACAACAAATAGACACACACACATACACACTTACTTATGACATGGTCATATTTAACAGGACAATTAATCCTGGTCATAAAACTTCATCAAATCCACTATCTCTAAATTTCTCTACGCATGCCAGTTTTGTAGATTCATTTTGGAGCTGAAATGATGAGAAATACATCATTTTCTAAACTGGTTAATCAAGTATCTATATCATTATTATGGAGAGAAATGAACTGCTAGATAATACCTGGGTTTTAAATCTCTGCGATATATCTGATATATCCCCCGATATCTCATTTTTTCGACGGACCGATATATCTAAGGGGGTAAATATCTTATCTTTCACCGTTTCTGCGAAATTTCTCCGACATCATCAAATATCCCCGATATATTAGATATTTTCGATATATCCCCGATAAAGTGAAGAAATATCTGTAAAATTTGAGGTAAAAAAAAAAATCAGTAATTCTCTAAATGAAAATCTGTGTGAAGGGAGATCTCCTAAAGACAAATTTGAATGAGGAGAAATCCCCTCAAGGTGAATCTGGGTGAGTAGAAAATCCTCTCAAGCCGAATCTAGGTAAGGAAAAAAATCCCCTCAAGGCTAATCTAGGTGAGGAGAATTGGATAAATACCCTCAAGGCGATTTTGGGTGAGAAGTAATTCTCTAAAAGTCTAAATGCAAATCTGTGTGAGGAGAGATTTGGTACTGTGTAGTATGTGACTATTTCTGTAACTCTGTATGTAGTTTATAACTCTGTAGTTGAATAATAGAAAGAAGATAAAGCCATAAAGGTTCAATTATTCAAATGAGGCCAAATGACATTGCAGAAGGAAGTCAAGGAACCATATATGGATGACATGATGAGAAGAGAGTGCAGAGTACGGAGTATTAAATTTTGGCTATGCATCTTGAAAAAGTGAGGAATAACGAAGCTACTGTGTAGTCTGTGTCTTAAACCTGAATTTTTTTTTTCGGAAGTTGTCTCTTGTTTTAGTGGATCAACATAATTAAAAATAGAAAGTGATATATGGTATGAAGCAAACTATAGACAGTTAAATAGTTAAATGTAATTCATCTTTTTTATTGATTTTATTTTATTAAGTGCAATGTTTATAAAACTATACAAAGGGCCCAAATTGACCGGGGAAGGAAATTTCCTACTAATTTCCCGTAGAAATTATTGGTGGGAGACTACGTTATAGTACTTCTAAAAAAATATCAAACATATATAATATATATAACAAACTGTAACCGACAATTCTCTATTTTTCTCCCATTTTCTCCTATTTTTCTCCCCACCTTTTCTTCCCTTTTCTTCTCTTTTCTGTCATCCCCTCTTTGTCTTTTCTTTCCTTTTCTCCTCATCTTTTCTCCTCCTCTTTCTTCTCTTTTCTGTCGGCCCTCCTCATCTTTTCTTCCCTTTTCTCCTCACCTTTTCTTCTCTTTTATGTCATCCCCTCCTCATCTTTTCTGAATTTCTCCCCTTCCCTCCTCATCTCTGCCCAATAACCCAGTTCTCTTGTTTCTCTGACTTAATACTCTCAAGTCTCACCTCTCTTTGCACATCAGCGTCAGTCTTTCACCTCTCTCTACCAAGTCACTCTCTCCTCTTCTCAGCAATCTGCTCTCATTCTCTCAACTTTATTGAGGTATTACACTTCAACTTCTTTTCTATAATGAATTGTTTTTGATGAAATTAGAATATAATGTAGATTAAAACTTCTGTATTTTTCTAGATTTCTTGATGTAAGTAATCAAATCTATTGATTCCTAAAAAAAATACATTCATAGTTTCTGAAAAATGATGTTAATTGTTATGGGTGATATTCCAAGTTCGGTTGAGCAAGAACCTTCTAGTTATGTAAGAGTAGAGTTTCGTGAAATTGATGTTACAATAAATATTTACTTGTTTTAGTACATTTTTATATGCTAGATTAAAAATGGCAAGCAGCGGTAGAGGTGGAAATGATCCAGCATGGAAGTATGCAACTCCCGTCGAAGGAAATCGAAATGGTACAACATGTATATTTTGTTTTGCCACTTTTAAAAGTGGAGGAATTACAAGATTGAAGAGTCATTTATCGGGTTATGATCCTCACAAGAGTGTAAAGAAATGTGATAAGGTGCCACTGGAGATCAAAACAGAGGTGATAGCATGGATAAAGAGAAAAGATTCTATTAAGCAAGAAAAGGCAGCTTTCAAGATGATATTAGAGAAGAACTCCGCAATGATTATCTTGGCAATCAAACAAGTCTGTACAATGACGATGACAACAATGATGATGATGACGATGATGATGGATTTCAGTATCCACCAGACATGCACCCTGCAGAACGACAAGATTATCATGTTGCAGTAAGACAATCAACCGTAGAGATTTGATATTTGAAGATATCGGGAAGCAAGAGATTGTTTCCACTGTCGTCAAATGGGCTCAAAGTGTAACTAACTACATCTACAATCATGGTTGGGTACTGGCTGAAATGAGTAGCATCACGAAGGGAGATTTGATTCGACCGGGTAAAACTCGATTTGCAACAAATCACATTGCCATCGACAGTATCTTGAAGAAGAAATCTGATTTGAGAAAATTGTTTACAAGTAGCGCATGGAATGAGAATGCAGCAAGCAGGACCAGAGATGGCAAAAGGATAGAAAACAGAGTCCTCGATGGGACATTTTGGGATGGCATGGAAGCAGTCCATAAAATTTATAAGCCATTGTATGAGATTCTTTGAATTGTTGACACAGAAATTCAGCCAACCATGCCCATATTATATGATATGTTTGAAAGAGTAAAACAACAAATATCACAGATGAGAGGAAAGAAATGGGTGCTTAAAATCATCAATGATCGATGGGATAACACATTAAGTCAACCATTGCATGCAGCAGGTATTATTTCTCTATCTCGAAATACGTTTGTATCTTGATAGTTACTTAGTTAGATCTATATTATATAACTTTTTGGTTTCTTGTTTGTAGCACATTTCTTAAACCCAAATTTTCATTATCGACCTGATGTTGGTTATAACCCACGGTTCACAAACTCTCTAGCAACAGTTGTCGAACAATTTAACATAAATGGAGAAATTGCGGATACATTTGTGGATGAGGTAACTTCTTATTGATGACAACCTTAAAAAATTTTAGGATTAGAAATGACTAATTTTCAAATGGTTAATGCAGATTGTATGCTTTAGAGATGCAAAGGAATCATTTGAGTCAACCATAGCAAGAAAAACAAGAGAAACTAGAAATACAGGTCTGTGATATATCCGTATATGTAAACATTAAAACACACACATACACACACATATAATTTCTTTAATAGAAAATGTTGATCTACTATAGTAGTAACTCATTGTAGTAGCTTTACAGCTGATTGGTGGACACAATGTGGGTATTCTACACCAAACATGCAGAAAAATGCAATCCGTATTTTGACACAAACGGCTTCTTCTTCTGCGTGTGAGAGAAATTGGAGTACATTTGCTATTATTCATACCAAGCAAAGGAACCGTTTGGCATATCAGAAGTTGGAAAAGCTTGTATACTGCTACTACAACATGAAGTTGCGGCTGCGAGATAAACAGGCAAAGAATAATGTGGTCAATGAAAACAACTATATAGATCTACTTCATGTTGCAAGCGAGCCGCTTGATAATGCCATTGATCTACTTCATGATTGGATTATGCCTGCACACCTCGATGATGAAGCTGGAAGACCTCTTCCACAAGTTGTAGAAACTGCAACTAATGCTGGAATCAACGTAGAGAGAGTCTTATCTGAAGAAGTTGTTAAAAATCCAGAAGATAATTCAGATAGTTATGATGCGTGGGGTGGTACAGCAACTCCAGATAGTTCTGATGATGGTGGAGAGGGTGGAAGCGGAACAGGTGGTGGAGGTGAAAGATATGAATATGGACAATCTTCTGTGGATGGAGGATTCCAATTTACCTGTGAAGGTAATTTTGATCATGCCACTCAAGATGAAGACCACGGAGTGAGAACAGCTGGTCATGGTGCTCAAGAGAAGACCCGATATGGGAGGAGGACTAGAGGTGCAACTGATGATCAAAGTACCCCATATGATGTTTCTTCAATTGCCTTAAATTTTGACTCTATCAGTTTAGGCACAGAGCGCAGTGGGATCTCAAATGAATCTCATGAAGACAACAATCAATTTGGTTATGATGCTTATGGATATAATCAATATGGAGAAGTATATGCTCAGTCATCCAGTTGGGTTCATCCTTATTATCCCCTTATAGGGGAAACAGTCGGCAGCTCTAAAGAGATCTATAACTATCATGTTCACCACTACAATTCACACTATATGGGTCATATGTCTTGGTCTGATTATTGCATTTTCAACGACCAGCGAGCGGCTTTTCAACCTCCTAGAGTCTTTTTTTTGATGTAGATGAAGTTGACATTCATATGTATTTATATGTAGTTCTAAATTTCTAATAAATTGACTTTTTTCAAAAACGATATTTTCGTACACTGTATCCCTGATATGTCCGATATCTCCCTTTTTCAAAGTACTGATAGATATGAAAATACCGATATTTAAAAACTTGGATAATACCTCAAGAAATCCAACACTTGTTATCTGGAAGGCTAAACTAAAGCTTCTAGATGGAGTACACAAAACTGGAAATAATTCTTTAAAAAGCGACCTCTCTTGCAATACCAAAGATTGTAGTTCATTGGCATCAGTAAAATAGTCTGGAGCGAAGATGGCATCATGTACGAATTACAAAATAGACAATGAAGAAACATCAAGTGAGGAAGATACTTCTTGAAACTATTGTTGATGGGTCCACGGAACCAATGTGCAGCTGCGTTCGTGCGATCACAACCCAGTACAAGCACAGACCTCGCTCAGTGACAACTAGCATGGGCCTTAGTGCACGCCACTACCTATATAATGGGAGCCTTACCTCAAGCTCAAGGCATTCATTCCATTCCACTCACTTTGATTCTCTTTGAACTCATAGTTAGCTTCCTCTTTTTCCCATGTCTAACTTAAGCGTCGGTGGAGTGAAGTCCGGAAGGTTTTGGACTTCCTCCTAACCATTTCCTTTATTGTAAGTTTATCAAGAAAGGTCAAGCGCAAGCCAGATTATGGTCTACTTCTAGAATATGGAATAATAAAAGATGCTTCCAATAAGGCAATTCAAAAAATATACTTCTCTTCCTCTAATTACCAAAATCCTGCTCCGATGGTCCTTCAGATGTACACTTACATTTTCGAGGAATTTTCTTCCTTTTTCCATTCCCAAATTGAATTGTGAAGCCATGCGTTGTTCGTAAACAATATAAACCCGTCATAGGCTTCGGCGAGGCCTTCATTTGGCAGCATCATTGAAATTAGTTTTCCACCCACAGTATTGATGTTTATCATTCAACCATCTTTGATGTCCTATATAACATTCTTTTTAACAATTCACTAGCCTAACAGACTATGTATCTTCAACACACACCGAATAAGCTTTGTAACCTTTTGGGCCATAACCAGATAACATGGCATATGTAGGAAAATCATTTATAGTCCACAACACAGCAGCTCGCATGGTAAATTTCTCTTTCTTGAATGCATCATATATCTTAATCCCTTCAGTCCATAACATCTTTAGCTCTTCCACGAGTGATCGTAAATATACATCAATATTATTACCAGGTCCCTTTGGGCCAGGTATGAGCAATGACAAGAACAGGTATGGTTGCTTCATGCATAACTAAGGACGTAAATTATAGACTGACATCACAACAGACCACGTACTATGTGCAGAACTCAGCATTCCAAAAGGGTTAAATTCATCACTAGCCAACCCCAGACGAACATCACGGCACTCACTACTCAATTCTGGATACTTTTCATCTAACTTTACCCAAGCTGGAGAATCAGCAGGATGTTAGAGTACCCCATTGTCCTTAGTTTTGAATGCCAAGACGTCGAATCTGCGGTATGGTGTGACATATATAAACATTGTAATCGAGGACCTAATGGAAAATAAAGTAAAATCTTAGTAGCTTTTGGTTTTCTACCAACTTCATTTTCATTCTTCTTCTTTTTCCATCGGCTAATACCACAAACTTGATAACTTGTATCATTTTCATGGTCTTTCCAATACAAAATATAATCATACAAACTTGATAACTATCGCCTTATATCTTCATTCCTAAAGTGTAGAATCTAACCCATTCAGCAATGACATATTATGCATATCTCTATGATTCCTAAATCATCACTACATATTATTGAAAAATTCAGCAGGACTCTACCTATGATCCCGCCTATGCACGAACTTAATAAGCATAGAGGGATCATAGGGTCAGGCTGTCAAATATTCCAATACATATAATGATGAATAAGTGTCATAGAATATACATAATACCTCATTACCAAAAGGTTAGAAAATGGGACAATTTAAGGATTAGGCATGGAGGCATCAAATTCTAATACCAAATCCTTAAATTGGTACTAAGGCTTTATGCAATAATGTAATGAATTTTACAGAAATTTGAATAGTATATAAAAATTTTCCTCACAAGCAATCGGTATAAATTTATACAATTACATTGTGTTTGGAAAATTTATATCATCCTACTCTAAGCAAAATTTTAGTAGTAAATTCTAATTATGAATATAATAAATTAGCAAATTTTCAATCAATTTACAACCAACTAATTATTAATCTCATTTTAGTTTCTATATAAACACACAAATATATTTTCTACATAGAGTAAACCAATGATCCAAACAGCAACTTTTGTAGACTTTCATTCTTCAAATTATGTCTTTCTATATATCATGATCATGAATTTTTTCTCCTTTCAAAAAAAAAAAGAAAACAAAAGAAATTATATAATGATCATGAATATCCTAAAACCATTCATGAACACACTATCATATCTACTTGAAATATACAATCTGAGGTTAAGGGAAGTGGAAAATAATACCTGAAATCTATGAATCAAGTCAAATCATTAACAGCCTTCTTCTTCATTATCTATGCAGCTATAGAAATGAAAACAATGACAGAGAATAACAATGGCAGACTTTTGATCAATATTCTAGTTTTAAGAAATATAGCTACTAAAATCCATGTGAAATGCATTTCCAACTCTTACTGATGTCTGTGTATATTTACCTCGGTAATCTACTTCTGTCGAGTCAATTGTCATTCCAGTTTTCACATGGAATCCCGTATGAAAATTATTCTCGCACGAATATCTGTATGTTCTTTGTACACTGATATATGTGTGATGCCCATTTCATATAGACATCTGTATCAAATTGTATTAGCTACTGAAGACCGTAGTTGTATAATACATATAACAATAAATAAAAAATCATGTTTGTTTAAGGATATGAGAATTGAGAGAGATTGATGAGAGAATTGTGTTTTATTATTGAGAATATGAGCCCTATATATAGGGATTACAAAGTATATGTTCTAATGATACAAGAAAAACTATTCCGAATAGGACTAAGAATTCTAGAACATTCTCTCCTATTATAATCATGGAACTACTCGTAGTTTGATTAGGCACACAAAGCTAATTTTCCTTCAACACTCCCACATGTGCCTTTGAAACTTGGTGGTGACGCTTCATCCGTTGCCTAGTTAAAAACCTTGCTCGAGTGAAAAACCCTGTGGGACAAAAACAAGCTCGAGGAGGAGAAAAAGAGTACAACACGTCCTTCACTCTTCGAGATCAAACATGTAGACATCATACCTCCCCCTGATTGCTACAATCATGAGAGTTTGGATAGCTTCCTTAATCCAATGCTCTTCACATGTTTCTCGAAGGTGGATTTAGGTAATGACTTAGTGAATAAGTCCGTTGCATTATCCTCTGATCGGATTTGATTCACTTCAATCTTTAGAAGTGATTGTTGTTGCTGATTATAAAAGAACTTTGGCAATATATGTTTGGTGTTGTTACCCTTAATGAAACCTAACTTCATTTGCTTAATACAAGATGCATTATCCTCATAAATGCATGTAGGTTCATCCGTGATAGACTTCAAACCACAACTTCCTCTAATATGTCTTTTTACAGATCTTAGTCATATACATTCACGCACGGCTTCATGTAGAGCAATAATCTCTGCCCGATTTGAGGAAGTAGCAACTAGGATCTATTTTGTAGACCTCCAAATATCGCAGTGCTTCTCATTGTAAGACATAACCCGTTTGGAAGCGACCTTTGTGAGGGTCAGAGAGGTACCCTGCATCAGCAAAACCCATCAAAACATCATTGTCATTTTGATGGAGGGAAGTAGGGGGACGCCGGCCACCATCGATGGTGGTGGGGCAGCATGGCCAGCGGCAAAGTCATGGACGGCGGCGTTTTGCCTCTTAGGGTCTGATCCCAAATTTTCGTCATTCATTTTCTCTCTGTAGGGATAAAATAAGTCCATATCAATCGTGCCTCTTAAGTATCGAAAGATTGTCTTTACACTAATCCAATGGCGACATGTTGACGCAGAACTATGTCGAGCTAACAAGTTCACTGCGAATGAGATGTCTCGTCTTATGTATTGAGCTAACTACAATAATGCGCCTATTGCACTTAAATAGGGCACTTCGGCTTCTAATGATTCTTCATCCTCATCCTTTGGAAGAAATTGATATTTTTCGGGTTCTAGACTACGGCCAATAATGGGAGTACTCACAGGCTTTGCTTTATCTTCATTAAAGCGCTTTAGAATTTTCTGAGTATATGCAGACTGAAGGATCAAAATCCCATCACTACGGTGCTCGAGTTATCAACCAAGACAAAACTGAGTTTTCCCAAGATCTTTAATCTCAAATTCGAATTTCAAATATTTAGTAGTTTCTTTTAATTCATCTAGAGTTCCAATGAGATTCATGTCATCGACATAAACTGCTATGATTGCAAATCCTGAACTTGTTCTTTTAATGAACACGCATGGGCATATTTCATTATTAATATATTCCTTCCCAATTAAATAGTCACTTAGACGGTTATACCATATCCGTCCGGATTGTTTTAATCCATATAGTGAGCGTTTTAATCTTATTGAGAACGGACTCTGTGGTTTAGAGCCACTTGACTTGAGTAATTGAAGTCCATCTAAGACCTTCATATATATCTCTGAATCTAGATCCCCATAGAGATATACTGTAACCACATCCATAAGCTACATGTCAAGTTTTTCGGAAACTACCAAACTGACAAGGTAGCGGAACATTATAATGTCCATTACGGGAGAATATGTCTCCTCATAAACGATTTCAGGGCATTGTGAGAAACTTTACGCCATGAGGCTGGCTTTATATCTGACCAACTCATTTTTCGCATTACGCTTTCTAACAAAGACCCATTTATGGCCAACAGGTTTTACATCTGGGGGTGTCTATGTTATAGGCCCAAATACCTGTCTCTTTGCAAGTGAATCCGCTCTTCGGTGACATTCTTCGCATTTTTTCATTTAGGCCAATCCGCTCTTTGTTGACATTCTTCGACAAAGCAAGATTTGATATCATCATATTCTATAATTCCTTTTGCAACATGATATGCAAATGCATCATCATAGCCATAAAATTTCTATCTATCATCTCATGTACACTAGTATAATTTATGGAGATCTCTCTATTCTCTAGAAGTGGTTCTGCATTGGAGAGTCCCCTAATGATGTCTCTTGGGCATAACCATAATCTAGAATATCCTCATGAGAAGGATTATTTACATCGATGATTAATAGATTCTTTTGTTCCAAACTCGCTTTCTTTCTTGGGCGAGAATCCATCAAACCTATGGGCCTCCCGCGCTTCCTGACAGGAGCCCTGGGCCTAGCCATAACATCACCAAAGGAGGGGACGTTGGTGCCATTCTCAGGTACTTTGGAGATGGCGTCATGCCCTCTAATTTTAGGGACATCAATCCTTGCAGGAACATTTGCAGCAGGTATGTGTGATCTAGTCATTTTTGTGATATCAGAAAATGCATCAGGCATCGATTCTGCTACGTTATGAAGATCGAGAATTCTTTGCACTTCAATTTCAGACTGTGCGGTTCAGGGATCAAGATGAGACAGAGTGGGGACAGACCACGATAATTCCTATCGTTCATGTTGAACATTTATGTTCTTATCTCCTCTTAAAGATGGGAAGATTGTCTCATCATAGTGACAATCCACAAATCTAGCGGTGAAGAGATCGCCTGTCAAGGTTTCTAAGTAGCGGGCAATCGTTGGAGAATCATATCCAACATGAATGCCTAATCGTCGTTGAGGACCCGTTTTGGTGCGATGTGGCAGTGCAATTGGTACATAAACTGCACATCCAAATATGCGTAAGTGTGAGACATCAGGCTCGTACCCAATCACCATCTGGGACCCAAAAAAGGGTTGAGTGGCAGTGGGTCTCAGACGAATAAGTACAACTGTATGCAATATGTCATAGCCCCAAGTAGAAATAGGAAGATTGGTGCACATAACCAATGCTTTAGTGACCATTTGTAGTCTTTTACTGGTAGCTTCTGCTAGACCATTTTGGGTGTGAACATGTGGAACAAGATATTCAACTTCAATCCCAATGGACATGCAATAATCATCAAAAGTTTTTTATGTAAACTCCTCAACATTGTCCAATCTGATAGACTTAAAAGGATGATCAGGGTGGTGAGCCCTTAACTTAATAATTTATGCGAGGAGTTTAGCAAATACAGCGTTCCTTGTGGACAATAGCATGACATGTGACCAGCGTGTCGATGCATCAACCAGCACTATAAGATATCTAAATGAGCCGCAAGGTGGTTGAATACGTCCACAATATCACCTTGGATTCTTTGTAAGAATGGCATGTTTTCTTTAGTGTCCTTTTCATAGGATGGTCTTGATTCTAATTTTGCTAAAGAGCAGGCTTTGCAGAACGAATGATGTGCTTTAGAAACAACCAATGAGGATTTTGGTTGAGGCATGAAGTCACAATTCACTTTAGAATAAAAGGAGGAGTCATGTTGTTGCCGTAGGGGGTAGATGGCGCCGGCCCTAAGTGGCCGGTCTTGCACTGTCTTGGCGCTGTGAGCAGTAGGTGCATCTCCTCGAACTAATTTTTGGTTCTTACTCTCCTTGTTCTAAAGAATGGATGTCCGTATGAAGTCTTTAGTATACGGATCATCATATCACGACTTTGGTGTCCCAGACGGTCATGCCAAAGCCTATATGTGTCAGAATCCCATAAATCATCTCTCATAACATGATGGGATTCAATGATTCAAATAGTGGTTGCATACAACCCACTAGAACGACACATAAGTTTCTCTAAGACTCTTTTATATCTGAAGTCATTAAAGGTGATGCAAAGGAACTCTTGTCCATTCTCACAATGTGTTTCCATATGAAAACCATTGGCTCTTATATCTTTGAAATAATAAAGTTCGAATTAAGGTATGTCCAAGACATTAAAATAAAGGAATCGACACTTTATTAATAGCCAATGATTATATCAAAGTTTCTTAACTAAAGTCTAATCCAAAATAAGAATCAAACTTAGACAAATCATAGTCACTCAATCCGTTTGGTAACTCCAATCAAATATGACCAGGGAAGTAGAGAGAGATGTTGGTGGAGCGAGGCTCTCTTAAGTACTACTAATCTGAATTACTTTCCTATACATCATACTTCATTGGATGCTCCACTTGAGAAGGAGTTAATACAAAATTGTCATTTATTGATTAAGGCATAATTGTCATTACATATTTCTTGGAAAAATAAAAGACTATTTGAAATAAAAATCTGTGGCATTTTGTCTTCATCTCCAGATTTAAAGTCTTTTTGAACTTGATGTCTTGATCACCATGATGTGGCTACCTTCTTAGGTACATTACAAATTCAGGTCCATTGATCAGATGTTCCATATCAGAAATAGACACCATAAAGAGGAATCTCCCTTGATTGAGGAGCATTGGCACAATATGCATAGTCCCTAGGACTGGCGGTGTTGGAAAGTGATGACCATGCCCAACGTTGGCTTCATGGTTTCCAACCCTTCTTCCCTCAAAATCACGCCTCCTACGGTCGTGTCATTGTCACCTTTGGCGAGTACCTTCTTGAGCATTTCGATCGTATGGATCATAACATTGATGGTGACTTTCTCTAACCATAGGACGATGCTCTTGATGGCTATTTTGAAGCCTATCAATTTCTCTTTTCACAAGCTCATTGCCATGTCTTTCAGCAGTGGCCATAGCTTCAATAAGCTATTGAAAACTTGTGATCCGTCTTGCATTTACATGAGTTCGAAATAAATCAGAGGACCTCATAGCATAGACGGGGAAGGTATTGAGGGTTTTCTCAATCAATTGGTCTTATGTGATCGTCTTTCCACAGAGACGCATCATTGATCTGATGCGAAGAGCTTTCGAATAAAATTGCATGACCCTATCAAATTTAGAGAAGCAAAGATCTTTCCATTTGCTTCTATATTCGAAAGGATGGAGACATGAAGATTGCCATAACGTTCATGAAGCGCTTGCCAAAGCTTTATAGTGCTATCTTCATTTATGAACTCAAATTGGAGGTCACTATCCATGTGACGTTTCATAAAGGCGAGTGCCCTTGAATTATCAATCTCAGTTTGAGGGTCTGGAGCTGTTGCTGTAGGACAAAGCTCTTGGATTGTATGCAATAAATCACGGGCAATAAGGTGGATCTCGACATCAACAGCCCATATTAAGTACCTTTTGCCTGCATAATCCAATGGAACAAAATCGAGTTTGTTCGTGTTTGACATCTTGTAAGATGAAACAGGAACGAATTAGTTTCGGAGCTAAACTTTCACGAAAACTAAAATAATAAGATTTCCGATCTATGCTACCAAGAAATCGATTTCCAAGAATAATTGGATTAGACCTAAACAATGATGTTTATATGGTCATAAATCGATGCTTACGGACGCTCTTCGTTCGAAGTGTTACGAACGCTCTTAGTCCATTAATAGCGTGAATCCCCACGATTCCGCTTTTCGAAGAATCGAACCCACGTTATAAGAAAGGTGGGATGTAGAAGAAGGAAGGTTGCAAGTTCCCGAGAAAAAGGAGAAATTAAATTTCAAAAGCAAGAACTTTAATCTTAAATACTTGTTAAAATTCGGAACAAATTTGCTTCTGAACAGCTCCCACTTCAATTGGTGTACAAGTCTCAAAACGACTCCAATAGGCTGAAATTTTGAGGTCAGATAGAAGAGACACAGACGAACAACTTTGATGAATGAAGTATTTTGATCCGAAGTGCCGATCAAGACGTTTCGGGGCGTGCAAGCAGACTTATCTGCACAGGAACAAGTGTGCTTTTGTGCTGCAGGGGCAGTAGGCGGCACACGGGTGCGCAAGGGCTGTAGGGCCAACGTGCAGTGCAGGGGCTCGCAGGTGGGTAGCAGCGGCTAGGCTAGCTCGGGCTAGGTGCAACGGTGTAAAAGGTGATGTTGAAGAGAATTTCTGTTTTTGGATTTTTGGTTTTTTGTCTTTAGAACTCGTGCTGATAACGTGTTTAAGGATATGAAAATTGAGAGAGATTGATGAGAGAATTGTGTTTCATTATTGAGAATATGAGCCTTATATATAGGGATTACAAAGTACATGTTCTAATGATATAAGGAAAACTATTCAGAATAGGACTAGGAATTCTAGAATATTATCTCCTATTACAATCATGAAACTACTCCTAATTTGATTAGGCACACAAAGCTGATTTTCCTTCAACAATGTTTAAGTAATGAAGTACTTTATTCACACTGAAATCTGTGTGAACTGATTTTTTCACGGATAACCGTGTAAATAGATGACAAAGTATCTTAGCTTTCACACTGAAATCTGTGTGAATTGTTATTTCACACAGATTTTTGTCGCTATTGGTATGATAGAAATTCATATGGGTCCAATTCAACTGATTTTATACGGTTATTTGTGTATAATTGTCTTTCACACAGATATCCGTGGCTGTGGAATATCTTGTGTGGCTAAAATCTACGTGAGTTGCCCGTTTTACTAGTAGTGGATTATGGGAGCTAAATCAAACTGGAGGGCTGGATCAAATTGGGGGATAAGGATAACAGTTAGCGAGATGACGATGAGAATGAAAAGGATATGAATTAGGTGCCTCTCATGTGACTTGTACTCGCAGCCAGAACTTGTAACCTTGATCACCTCCTCTAATAAGGCTGAATCAAATTCAGGGGCGGGGAGGGAAAGAGTACGATGAGAGACAGAGAGACAGAGAGAGATCCGAGATCTGCTTTAGGGTTTTTGTGTGGGGGGTATCACATGCCTCCCATGTGACTTCTAAGGTCACCCAAGTGGCCCAGTGGCCTAACCGCCGGGGGGGGGGGGGGGAGGCGCGCGGGGGGCGCGCGCGCTATCACATGTCTCCAATGTGACTTCTAAGGTCGTCCAAGTGGCCCAATCTATCCACCCATTACTCTGCCTAACCAGCCGCAGTTAAAAGATTGTGCATGTTGCTCACGCGCCGAAAGTATCCTTGGTGCATGTGGACCACGATCCACAAAAACGGTCTCCTAAATACAAATCAGGCTTTCTTGTTTGATAATTTAGAGTTTGGTTAATATGGGGACTAAGTTGTAATTTTTGCTTTATCCAATCTTAAAACTAGAGTTTGGCGTCATCACCTACAGCAACACAATTGCAACTTTACAGGCAAACAAGA
This sequence comes from Rosa persica, assembly GCA_025331145.1. Classification (NCBI taxonomy): domain Eukaryota; kingdom Viridiplantae; phylum Streptophyta; class Magnoliopsida; order Rosales; family Rosaceae; genus Rosa; species Rosa persica. The sequence goes on along the minus strand of WFKR01000001.1, from coordinate 13,195,581 downwards.
ATAGTGCAAAAAGAAAAAAGAAAAAATAATTTGATAAAAATAAACTAATAATACTATTGGCTTGGAGGGCAGTTGGTCAGTTTTATCCGCACTTTGGTGTTGGTGTCAGCAATGGCCATCAACGCTTCCACCTCTTCCCCGGCTCTCCTCTCATCCAAATCCGACGATTCCTTGTGTTTTCGTCGGTCCGACCCACACCCCAATTTCCCAAAATTCGACCGTTGCAGCTTTCCTCGACATAACCCTCCAAGACTGAGCAGCCATGCTACGAATGCTTCATTACTGAGAGCCAAAGCCTCTCAGAATACAAGAGAGCCCATGCTTCCTCCTTACAATGTGCTCATCACCGGTTCAACCAAAGGTCTCTTCATTCATTTTTTTTTTATTCTTGCTTTCAATATTTCCTGGAAACTTGGGTTGCACTGGAGTATGGTTGCAATGTGTTCTTCCACCAAATTTCCTGTTTTGAGTTCTGTCCTTTTATTCTTTTGCTTGTCTTACCAAGCTGTCCACGTTCAAATATATGGAATGGGCTCATGGTTGTAAACAGCAACCAACATTTCATGTAGAAAAGTTTAAATTTGGAGAACTAGCTATCTTGCACCCAGCACCCTTTAATAAATGATTAAAGACTTGTATAGTACTAATCAATTCAGGTCAATCTACATATATATTATTTGTTTTGAAATATATTTTCTACTTCTAATATGCCTTCAGTTTCCTCGTTATCCTTAATCAGGTATTGGTTTTGCGCTAGCCAGAGAGTTCCTCAGAGCAGGAGATAACGTCGTGATTTGCTCTAGATCAGGTAAGCTCTGATTTGATGTATCTAGTCTGAAATCCCCTTCACATATGTGGTTTCATTGATTCAGTGTTAAAGTTCTTGCGGTTAGCTGTGACATATCTTATTGATTTTGCTAGTTTTAGTCACTTTTGCTTGTCCGTGTATTTTCATATATAAGTCTTTTGTGCTTTTAATAAAAATGTCGTGTGAGAGTTTAGAGTGCTGACACTTTTCCTTGAAGACAAAATGTATCACATATCAAGATGATCTGATTGTATTATGATAACTTCTTTAGAGAGGGATCCATAATCGAAATAGGTAGCATGATCTGCATTAATCATTTTCAGATCATATCGTCAATTGTAAACAATTTAAAGTCTTTAGTTCATTGAAATATCTTTACTGATTCCTGCCAATAATCCAAGCCAAGAATAACTTGAAATATGCAGGGTACACAAACAATTTCAGCAATATCCTCATTAGATCGAACCTGTCAGTCAAAGGGATCATAGTCATATGATGCTCCAGGTTTATTCTTTGGACTGTGCATGTGCAACAAGAGACACTTTTTTTCCCTATATAAGTGGTTCACACTAGGAGCAGAATTTTGTACGTTGAATCTCTGATGACCCTTTGAAACCACATCAAATTTTAAGTGAAGCCCCCCGTGCACAAGTAATATTGCAAAACAAAGAAAACAAAAAAAAAGTCAATAGAGGCCAGGATTTTGGGTCAGTTCTGGAGTTGCTACATCTATAATTGGGAATATTTTAATGATTATTAACTTTATTAGGAAATTTTGCTATATTTATATCAAGCAATTCAAGAAAGATTTATTTTATGTGTTTTCACTTCTTCTTTTAATTTTTTTTTTGTTGCATCTTATTGAAGTTTCTTCTAGTATTTATTTTCCTTGATAGAAATTGTAAATTCACTAGTTAGTTGACTAATTGACTTTGTTTATGAGTATCGTTGAGAAAATAATGATCTTCTTCATTATATATGTTAAAATTCATTCAGAAGTTTAAAACCTATTGGAAAGGAGACGTGATTTGAGAATTTATTTCAATCTTACTATTGAAGTACCAAGTGGTTGGTTCTTTTGATTGCTTAGTTGCTTACCTATTGATGTCTATTTTTTTTTTTGTTTTTCTTTTGTCTCCATAGCTGAACGAGTTGAATCAGCTGTTCAGAGCCTTAGAGAAGATTTTGGCGAGCAGCGTGTGTGGGTGTGTCCTTTGAGATTTTTATGTTTTATTTTATGATTTTTTTCATTATTGTTATTGTATGCAGGTGCACTTGTGTGTGTGTTTTTGGTAGTTTTTGCTTGTAATTTCAGGCATGGGGTTTATATTTTTGCTACTACTTCACGGCACTGGTTCTAAATTTTCAATTCTTTCTTTACAGGGTACTAAATGTGATGTTAGGGAAGGGAAAGATGTGAAGGACTTAGTGGCCTTTGCACAAAAGAACCTGAAATACATTGATTTATGGGTACTGACGTTTGATCCTTGTTTTTTTATTTTTATTTTTTTTATTATTATCATTCTTTTTATGTCACCGCTCTATGCATTGTTTTGTTTTAGTTATATATTATGCTTAAGAATTGTCACTACATTCAAGATTGGTCAACTGCTTTTGTTGATTATCTGAACTCATTATTCTAAGTGAATGTTAGCTAGATAGGTTTTTTGTTTTAAGTTTTTTTTCTCATATACAAATTCTTTAAAGATATGTTTCTGATTATGCAATCCTTATAACAAAATATGTCTTACTGAGTAATGTCCAGTTAGCCCAAGTTTGACTACTGTGAGTTATTTTGAAGAATTTAATACAATTGTATTAATAGTACCGCTGGTATTGATAATACAATTGCTTCCAGAAATTCCAACCTTATGTTAAGAACTACCCTCAATGTATTCCTCCTTTGCATTCTAAAAGTTGCATCACAGCTAGATAGTGAGAAAGTGTAGGATACGTTGGGATGTTATTTTGTGGAATAATTTGATGCGAGGCTTTTCATTTTTCTGTGTCATTAAAACTTCTCCAACAAATACGTTTACATTCTTTATGCATGCATTTTCTTTCTCAGTCATTCACTTGCAATTCCTATAGCAGTTAATGTTGTCAACTTCTTGATGGTTTCTTTCATTTTGCTTCATTAAAAAAGATAATTTTATTTCAAGAAGATTTAATTCTATCTTGTCCTATGGTGAGATTGATGCAGATTAATAATGCAGGATCAAATGCTTATAGTTATAAACCCCTGGCAGAGGCTTCAGATGAAGATCTTATGTGAGTTTTCTGGTCCTCCTTATTGTTGTCTTTCAAGTTCATTACCTTTTTCTATCTACCAAATTTGTAATACATTGGCTTCATGATTTTGAAACAATATGTGCAGTGAAGTTGTCACTACAAATACACTTGGTTTGATGATATGTTGCCGTGAGGTAGAAAGTTCTCTTCCTTTGTAAGTGGCCTGTACTAAGCTGATTCTCATGCAGAATTGTTGTCTTGTACTCTTGCTTTTTAGGCAATAAATATGATGTTGGACCAGCCTCGAGGTGGTCATGTTTTCAACATCGATGGAGCTGGTTCTGATGGAAGACCAACCCCAAGGTGCTACATCAGTTTCCCTTAGCTTTTTATATCTGCTGTTGGATAGAATTCTTAGGTCTATATGATCATCAACAACCATATTCTTGTTCGAGTGGGAACAGTTATTGATTTTGGAGGTTTTCCTGGTAAATGGCTCAATACAAGTGGGCAACACTGAACCTACGTTAATGGAATCCTTAAAGATCTTGCAACCCTTGATCTTGTCACTAGAATATCTAATAAAGTGGTATCTGTCACCATATAAGCAAAACTGATAGAGGAAGGCATAAAACTACAATTTGGTTGACCTTAGTTTTTAATTATCACTGTGGAGAAATTAAATACTCCTTTGTATTCATTTGTCTCCAAAATTACTCACACACATGGACCCCTGGCTTTTGTGTCAAGTTTCAGTTTTTATCCTTATAATCACCTCGTTGTCAGCATTGTCAGCTGCATCCTGGTAGCATAACACAGAACATGTTGCCTTCCTTTACTTGGATTTGGTCTTTTTTGGCACTGCCATACCAACCAGCCATGTGCACTGCCACATCTGATGATACCGCTAGAATAAGTCTCCTTTAATACTTTATCATGTTCAAAGTTCACTGGTAGTGTGGTTCAAGTAGGATGCTGATATTATTCCATGATATTGTAAGCTGTCATAGGTTCAACTACATTCTCTTATTTCTTAGGTACATGCGTGTGACATGAATCTGTTAAGATGCACTTTCTAGGTCATTATTTTGTGATAGCTCATTCTGTCTTTTGTATAATTCCATAGGTTTGCTGCATATGGAGCAACAAAGCGTAGTGTGGTGCATTTGACAAAATCATTACAGGTAGACCTTGTTGATTATTACGCGCTGTTAACTTGAGGGCACAGGTTCTACTTTAGGTTTAATGATGTTCACTTTTCTTTCATAAGTACATCAATACGATTTCCAAAAGGATCATACCAGAACTCACACCATCTTAATCAAAAAATTGCAGCAACTATGTTCCCTTAATTTTTTCTCTTCATGTTTTCCAATTTTATCAACTGTATGTCAGCGTCACTCAGAATCCCCCAAAGAGTATAGGATTGTAAGATGAGAAGGAGGTATAATGGGATTGCCCAAATTAATTTATGCCCAAAAGAACAAGTCTATACTCAGTAGCCTTAAGTCCTGGATTAATCATTTCTTGTTATGAGCTAAACACCTATAGAGAAAGGTTTTACAACAGAATTTTAAATGGTGAAAATGAATGAAATTTATGAATACTGTAACAACGTGCATTTCAAGTTGTGAGATATAGTGAAGAGAGGATGGGGTGTGAGCAAAGTACTCTCTGTTTAAGATGCTCCGACTCCTCCCTCTATTTGTTTCTCTTGTTCTTTTCTGATTTATGTGGAAGCAGAGTGAGCTCTCCTTTTTACAGAGAACCCCAGATAGGAATTGTGGTTTCTTTCAAATAATAATATGCAACTCAAAGTCTTTTGCAGGCAGAATTACAGATGCAAGATGTCAAACAAGTCATAGTGCATAACTTGTCGGTACGCAATTACATGCTCAATGGAAATTTTTTCCTGTCCTTTTATTTCTCTTCTCTGAAAAAAGAAATAGAAAAAAGAGAAGCAATTTTCCGCACACTTATATGACAAAGTGTGAGATCTAATGTTTGCCATGTTGGTATTAGCTGTCACGTTGATGCTTTGCTAGTACTACCCTGCAAATATATGGTCTATCCCATTTTTTGGCAAGTTTGTCTGTATGTATAAATGTGTGTGTATACTTTAGAGGTATCAGATTGTTGGGCACTGCCCAATGTCTTCCAATGATCTGAACCCTTAATTTAGTAGGATAGCATTAACTGAATCAGAAGGTATATAGATAGCTATGGCCATATAAATTGTTTGAACACAGTGTTTCTTCTAAACACTGATATAATCATGTCTGGTAAAATGGTGAAACTATTTACGATTTGGTTGATTCTTGGAAGATGATCATTGAACAAGACCTAACAAATGACATTTGGAAATATTAGACAATTTTGTAGAATGGTCTGACTTGAGAAGGATATACTTGCTAAGAATGGTGCCTGTAGATATATAAATATATGCATGTATTAGTATCACCTCATCTCGCCTCTGTGACAGTTCAGTAGTTCTTCTAGAGAAATGTCATTCTACTTTGTTTGGTTATGACTTATGAGTAGTATTTCATTCTTTCACTTAAGTAAATGTTGTTGCATTGCAGCCAGGGATGGTTACAACTGATCTTCTCATGTCTGGTGCAACTACGAAGCAGGTTATATAAACCTCATAGAATACTTTCCTTAAATATCTTCTGCATGGTTTGTGATCAAATAATATAACTTGTGGTTTGCAGGCAAAGTTTTTCATCAATGTTCTGGCAGAACCAGCTGAAGTGGTAAGAATTTGTTCATCATCCAAGAGTCTAATGATGTATGAGTCACACTATTGCTTCTGTTTTACCTCAAGGTGGTTTGTGATCATTCACAAACTATTTGGTCTTTTCTGGTCATAAAGCTACGAAGGCTACCAGCATGTCATATCTTAAATTCAAAATCTCCCTATTTTGTCGATTGAGTCGCATGTTTATTTTGTCTTACTTGTGGTTGGCCATGGATGTCATAGGTTGCCGAGTATCTTGTTCCAAATGTAAGATCCATCCCTACCAAGGGATCAATGAAGCCCACTTACATCCGTTTCCTAACAGGGATGAAAGCCTACTCCCAGATATTCTCAGTTAAGTAAACCAAAGAAGTAGCCAAATTTATAATAAATATGATCATGGACCTCATGGTTCTAGTAATTTTCTTTTAACAATATCTCGTCACCGTCCTAATTTGTTTCAATTGATCCACAGAGACTTGCTTTTGGTGCAAGAAGGAACAGATATTTGCTCGAAGATTAAATATTACCGTGTAATTTTTTATCTGATAGGAAAATAGAAACTTTCTATCCGATTTTGTAGTGTAAATTACAGAGTTTTGTGTAATATAATTTCAAACTTGTGAGGAATGTATCTGGTTTGGTGTATATTGCTTTACTGGTGCGATTGTGGAGCTGTATGTTGCTCTCTTTTTTAAAAATTTTTGCTAGCAGCTCAGAGAAAGTGGATGGAGATCCACATCCCTAACACCCAATAATGGTTCAGTTATTAAAACACCTTTACATATGACCCTTTCACTAAGAAATTGTCTATTTGTATTTGTTAATTTGAAGGAATTGCTAGCGGGACTCAATTTGTGCAAATCATATTCCGGGGTTGGAGTTTAGGACTCCATTAATAATGGTTACCTCTGGCCGACCCTGAACGGAACCCGACCGGAATACAGTGTCTTCAGGTGAGCAGTAGACGAATTGACACGGTTATCATCCAGGCTGGTCTGGTGCAAATCCATGGCAGAAGCCATCCACAGAATAATGAATGTAGTGCAGGCTCACACCCGTGACCAACAAGTATTTGTTTGCTAGCTTTCTAGAGGAATGGAATGGCCATGCATGCTTTAGCTTTCCTCCAAGAAAATGACTGATTTGGAGCTATGTTATTATCTGGGGCATCTTTTTCTCTCCACTACTGTAGGCAACTGATCTTGTTAAGCTTCACGTTATATTATAACAAACAAGGACGAAGTGTTTTTTTATAACATCTGTATGCTCCCGTGAACCTCTTGGAACGCATCAGGTATATTACATGTTGTCTCCTTTTTTATGTTATTTTTTTTGGTCTGAAAGTCCCTGAAGATGACAATATACAATGACCCTATGTTTTTTTTTTTTTTTTTTCCTGTGGAAGTTCATTGAGAATATACATGCCCAAATATTGTACAAGTTTTCCTTTGGGCGTATGTGTTCAGTTTCTTATATAAAAGACAAATGCATGTCTCTGACACTAGTGTATATTTCTTTTATGTGTGCACTTTATTCTTTGTCACTTACAAAATTGGCATTAATATTTTGCTGCATAATCTACTTGGCCTTGCCCCTTGAAAACTTCAATGTGCCATTAATTTCTGAAAGTACTTGTGAGGTCATTATCAACTGACTGGATGAGATGGAGTGGAAACCTTGCTTTGCAGCCACCTATGAGTTATGACTGTGAGGTGTAACTGCATGGGATAAAGAGAGAGTAACAAATCAAATTAAAAAGCTAGCTAGCTAGGTTGGTGGTAATCAGCGTAAGTAGCACATTTTTAAGTAGTTGAGTTCAGAACTTTAATTATTGAAGAGAGAAGGGAGAAGGGAGAAGAGAGATGACCAGGAAAAAGACAACAAAACAAAACAAATTATTGAGGGATACATTACAAAGGGGTGGGAATAAAATCAAGTGATGCAGTTAAAGATGACATCTTAGGAATTATCAGTCATTCATTCAGTTCCCAAAAACTATGCTGCTGGGTTTAAGCCAAGAAGAACAGGGAATAGTACCATAGCAAACTACTTGTGCTGAAGCTTCAACTCTGGTTGGAGGTTTTGGGTCATTAATGGCAAAACCTCTTTACCCTTCACATCTTCTCTTCTTCCTGTTGGTGGTTTTACTTTGTTTCCATCACTCACATCAATCCCAGTCCCAGTCTCAACAATGGCAGAGCCTTGTGGAAATCCAGAAGCTTCTAAACTACCCCTCAGCTTTAAGTAGCTTCAAGTACACCAGAAAAGGTAGAGGCCTGTGCAGCATTGAACCAACCCCATCTTTGACTCTATCCTGTTATCAAGGCAACATAACCCAGCTTCACATCACTGGCAACAATGAGTTTCCTCCACTGCCTGGTGATTTCTCATCTCAATCTTTCTTTGCAAGTATTGCTCAGTTACCAAGCTTGAGAGTTGTTTCTTTGACTTGTCTTGGTTTATGGGGTCCTTTCCCTCCTACTATTGCTCAGTTATCTTCTCTTGAGATACTCAATGTCAGCACAAACTACTTGAGTGGAACCATCCCTCTTCAAATTTCATCCCTCAGAAACCTTCAGACACTCATACTTGACCACAACAAGTTCACTGGTCAAGTCCCAGCTTGGTTAAGCTCACTGCCAGTCTTGTCTGTTTTGAGTTTCAAGAACAATTGGCTTAATGGGTCTCTTCCATATTCTTTCTCATCTTTGCAGACACTCAGAGTAGTCTCTCTCTCCCACAACTACTTGTCTGGGGAAGTCCCTGATCTTACCAACCTGACAAACTTGCAAGTTCTTGATTTGGAAGACAACTATTTCGGGCCACATTTTCCGAGTTTACCTAACAAGCTAGTCACACTTGTGCTGAGGAACAACAAGTTTCGCTTGGGAATCCGGACCAGATTAGACTCCTCCTCCTGGTTTCAGCTTCAGAAGCTGGACATCTCATTGAATGGATTTGTAGGACCATTTATGCCATCATTGTTGTCTTTGCCTTCCATTAATTATCTCGACATTGGTGGCAACAAGTTCACTGGAGTACTCTTCAAGAACATGTCTTGCAATGATGAGCTTGCTTTTGTCAATTTATCCTCAAATCTCTTGACAGGGGAGTTGCCCGATTGTGTTAAAAAGACCAGCATTTCTCTGTATACTCAGAATTGCTTAGCAAATGAAGATCAGGATCAGCACCCTTCTAACTTGTGCCACAATGAAGCTCTGGCTGTGCAAATACCACCTAGCAAGGAAGAGCATAAGAGACATTATGCTAAGCAAGTAGTTGCATCAAGTGCAGTGGGGGGTATTGTTGGTGCAATTGCACTTGTTGGTCTAGTTTTCGTGGCGGTTAAGAGGTCTAACGGCAACCAAACTACTAAAAATCCTCAGATAAGGTTCATTACCGACACTGCCTCAGCAGTGAACACAGCTAAGCTCCTATCAGATGCAAGTAAGTTCAATTCTCTTTGCTTTGCTTCATATGTGCAGAGCTTATCTTCTGAATTTGGAGTTATGAAAGAAAAATTATAGACTAAACTTTCCTTTGTGGTGTCAATTTCAAATCTGAGTAGCATGAATGCTCTGAGATTTCAGGAGATGTTCAACCCATCCTTGATAATAGAGTCTCTTCTTTGCAGAATACATATCAGAAACAATGAAGATGGGCGCTAGCCTTCCTGCTTATAGAACTTTTTCTTTGGAGGAGCTCAAGGAAGCTACCAATAACTTTGATGATTCAACACTACTAGGTGAAGGTTCAGATGGACAGGTATGCATTCTCTATGTGACAAATCCTTTGTGAAATACATGCTTTCCATGTAATCTTAGGGACTTAATTGAAGAAATACATGGTGGAAACAACTGTTATATATATGGGAAATTTGTCTTGCCAAAACTGTCAAATGAAAATTGACGAAGTACAGTGCTAGGTTACAGTTTAGCAACATACAGGTCATGTATCTGGCAGGAGAACATTACCATATGTGTTTTCCATGTGTGTACATAGCAGTCCCTTTAGTCTGTGTCCATTTACCATATCTAGACAGATATGCTTCCAGTTTTAGAAACTTATATTATCAATTATTTGAAGTCCATCATATTCTTCTCTATAATCCTCTTTGAATTTATTATAAATTTGACCTGTTATGAGAAGATTCACTAAAGGCCAGGCAGCCAGTCATTGATTGATGTTGTATTCCTGAATTTCCTTTCTCATTTCTATCCACAACAATCATGAAGGTCCTCATATGCATATTGAATAGTTGTTGAAAGCAATGTGCTTCTCATACTTCACTACAATTCATATAGGTTCTTCTATTCCAACTGGCACTGCCTCCTAATCATTTGTGTTTTTCTTCAACAATGATGTCAGGTTTATAGAGGAGAACTCCCTGATGGAACATTCGTGGCTATAAGAGGCATGAAAATGAGAAAGAGGCATAATCCGCAGGTCTATACGCACCTTATTGAGCTGATTTCAAAAATGAGACATAGCCATCTGGTTAGTGCTCTTGGACATTGCTTGGAGTTCCATCCAGATGATTCAAGCGTCAGTAGACTATTTCTTATATCTGAGTTTGTTCCTAATGGAACGCTACGAGGCTGCATCTCTGGTAAAGTAGCCCTAACTATCATTTACATATTTTATTCACTTCTAACAACAAATGGTACTTCATAGTTATTTCATGAAGACATAAAGAATATGTTCTTACTCTTTCTATGCTTAATATGCATTACATTTCATTCAATAATCTTTCATATTCTTTCGGCAAAAATACTTCCAGGTGAAACCTTCTTAACTTTTCAACATGACTCTGTTATGCATTCATACAATACAGTTTGAGGGAGGGTCATCTGTTGTGTTAATATTCTTGCTAAACTGTTTTCTTCTTCTTTAATTAATAACTATTATAGAATTTTCAGGACTTGTATATTTTCCCTGACACCTGGTTTTGCAGAAGCACCTCCAGGAAGAAAGCTTACATGGGCACAAAGGATAGTAGCTGCAATAGGAGTTGCAAAGGGCATTCAGTTTCTGCATACAGGGATTGTTCCTGGTGTGAAATCAATTAATCTGAAGATTAAAAACGTCTTGACAGATCATGATCTTCATGTAAAAATAAGCAATTATAGCCTCGCTCTTTTAGCTGAAAACAGGGGAATGGTAAGGCATAAAAAGCTTATATATGTTTTAGTGAATGAGTTTCCACTTGACCTTGTTCTCCAAGTTAACTTCTGTTTTGTACGCGTTAAGGTGGGTACTTCAGCTGCTTCTCCCTCACCAAAAGGAAGCTTTCAGTCAAGGTGGTAACATTTTTTGCCAATATTATACTTGAGTAGCATTAGTTTTGTTTTGTTAAATATTTAGCAACTTCTACAAATTACTAAATTTAAGGCACAGCCATAATTAGTAGCTGTTTCCTCAGGAATGCAAACGCTCAATTTAAGCTCCTTCAGAGCCTTTCTGTTAACCAGATATTATTCTCTAAGTTTGAGTTACCATTAAGAACAATGCACTATCATAGTTGTTGATATTACTACCTTCTAGCATCATTTTGTCATTTCTGGTTTTCCCACTCCATTTCAGCTACATTATTGGCTTTGTTAAATCAGACACTGACAGTGGAAAATGCCAACAATCTCGGTCATTAGGCCTGTATTTTCTTATGAACTGTTTCAATATTGATTCACAATACTCTTAAAAGCTCTCTGTCTACTTTGTGCCGATTTCAAAAGCAATGTCTGAGCTGGTTTTTCACTTTTCTGTGTGTTGCAGGGTGAAACATGAATGCAAGAACGATGTTTATGACTTTGGAGTAATCTTGCTAGAAATCATTTTGGGGAGGCCCATCATGTTCCAGAATGAAGTTGGTGTCCTGAAAGACCTTGTGAGTGTTATCTATCAAATCAGTTGGTTCTTCTTTTGCTCAAAAATTCGTATCCAAAATTTGCTTTTGATGTCCAACTAAGGCAGCAATTTTGTTTTGGGTTTTGCATAGTTACGAGAAAGTTTAACCACTGACGACACAGCTCGAAGGAGCATTGTCGATCCATCAGTGCACAAGGAGTGTTCAGAAGAATCACTGAAGACAATGATGGAGATATGTGTGAGGTGTCTGTCCAGTGAGCCAACTGATAGGCCTTCAGTGGAAGACATTCTTTGGAATTTGCAGTTTGCAGCACAACTCCAGGATTCAGCATCCCATCTAGACTCACCTGTCTCATCAAATCATTCCCAAGAAGTCTAGAGTATCTAGATAACTTGGCTAGACCTCCCTTCTGTCCCGGCATGCATTACTTATTATATCTAAGCAGTGGGTTGTTGTATGTGCTGTACCAATAGGATAAGAGATAGGTGTACAAGCTCCTATACAAGTCCATAATATTTGTTCTATTTGTTTCATATAACAGTTTTGTTTAGGTATTATATATTTATGTTTATTTTACTTTCCATCTCCCCGAAGTCTTCGGTCACTGCGGTTACCCGAAGTGGTGGGTGTTGGTTTAAATTAGGCTAGATCAGGAGTTTATTCCTCACCAATGTAAAAAAAAAAAAAAAAAAGTTCCAGCTTTTGAATTAAAAGTCCTTTTTTTTTTTTTTTTTGAAAGGGGGCTGGTGTGGCTGCCCTCAAGCCTTGATTAATGAAATTACGGAATACTAGGGGGAGATGTAGAGTCTGAACCCCAAATTACAATAAGTATAAGGAGAACATCCTGAAATAATACCAAGACTCTCCACAAAATCTATGTATTCTAACAAGCATCAATTAACAAAGAGTGCACAAACAGCCATTCCATTTGCTTTGATATAGCGGTGACATACCGGAAAGATAACTCTATTACGAAGAAGCATCATTACTAATAGCACAGCTTTCCCACTATGTTGTCGCACGGAAATAAATCAGACTACACTCAATTTCATCCTGCCATTAGGAGATTGCGACTATTTGATCAAAGTCCTTTTATTCTTGATTAAATATGATGGTGAAATTGCTAGGATGAATAGGCTTAGAAATTATACTCAATTTTAGCATTTTCAAATTTAGTGGTGAATAGAGCAAAACACACATTCAACAACCCTATCGGAAATAAATACAGGTAAATTATCATTAAATACACTTTTAGCTCACATTTTACCACTGACAGACCTGCTTTTTTACTTTCCCATGCGGTATTGTTTCAGTTTCACACCCAAGCCCATGTGGCCTAGTTCATTCATTTTTGAATTTCTTTCGGTTAACATGTAATTACCAAGTTGCCATTTTCATAGTTTAACTAACTCAAAGATCAATTCAGAGTTTCTAACAGCTCCGGCAAGTGCGTTTCAATTAACTTCGTCGCATAGCTCATCCAAGCCCAGCCTCTTTGTCTATTGCAACAGTTTTCCTCTTTGCCATTGCGATTAATCTGTGTATATGATAAATGCAAATATGTGAGTACCCTCAGTAGTTTAGTAACTCTCAATAGTGTACTGACCCTCAATAGTATACTGACTCTCAATTTGATTAAGAAACCATTATAGCTTATAAGAATGCAAAAGACCTAATAAAGATCCTCACAGTGCAGCATATCAATGACCAGAATTTCAAGCATAAAATAAAGACTAACAACAATAATAAGATCAAATGTCCACAAAGCCTATATGTAGACATAATTGCAATGACCCTCCCATAAAGTAGAGCTAAGAAATCTGTCTAAAAATGCAAGCTCAACTGAACCAATAATAGATTTAAGTTGAATACCTCATGCAATCATGAAGCTAAAGCTGTTGATGATAAATAAACATAAAAATGAGGTTGCAATACACATAGGGTTACTGACCCTCAATATGTTACTGACCCACAATACTGACACTCAGTGGGATTAATAAACCATTATAGCTTATAAGAATGACTTCCGTACTGGAAAGTGGTAGCTTAAAGAGAACTCATATTTTTCACCTAATTCCATTAACAACCACTAGTTTCGTTACTATCAGGCTGAATAGCAGTTTTTTCCATTCATATTGCAAAAGAGTACAAGATGTTCACCTAACTTAAGATGCAATGATTGAGAAGTCAAAACTAAGAAACTAGAGCACCCAAAAAGCCATGCAAGCAACTAAAAAGAACAAGACAGCATAGAATTAGAATCACATTTAATATAGCAAAAGAGAACTGGATAACAATGGAATTTGCAAATTAGAATGGCAAAGGTTAACATGGAGGAAAGTAATTATTGTCTGTGAAGAAGCATATCCAACAAAAAGTAGCTCACTAAGTAAAGAAAAAGCAATTCAGTAATAGACAGACCATAGCATTCATAAAGAGTAACAAGCAACAAAAACAGGTTTCTTCATATTTATGACCTTCACTCAAAAGCCCATTGGTTAAGGCTACTGACCATTAATACCTCACTTACAGAGACAAGTATCTACAGAAGTCAAATGATACAAAAAGGATTGGCAGAAATTTGCAGGACTCTCAATTGCACCGTCAAATTAAGTAGACAAGAATCAAACAAAAGATTTCCAAATAGGAATCAAACAGTTCACACTAAGAAAAACAGTAACATAATTCACAACTAACTGAGCATAATCAAATTTCTAAACCAAAATCCTTTACCTCAGGGATAGATTGTGACAAGACGAGGCTAAAGGAAATTGGAGGATCTGAAGGATTCGACAGTGTTGAATGCAAAGCCGTTGATTTTGATGGAGGTGGAGAACCGATGGTTGTGATTGAGGCCCTACTTCGTGCTGCTATACTCACCTATACAAAATTCAACCAAAAAAGCACAAAAATCAGACTATAGCTACTGACCCTCAGTAACTATAAATTTTTCTATTGACCTTCAAGCCCTAGCTTCGCAGGAGCCTTGCCGCTGGTGTCGCTCCCTTGCTTCTCCATTGAGGTCTCACGGGTCACGCGCTTGCTTCGCCACCAGGGTCGCGTAGGTCAAGCACGATTTTGGGACGACTTTGATTTTGGGACCATTTTGATTTTAGGGGAAATGACTTATGAGTGTCAGTGGCATGTTTCATAATTTTCTTAATATTTAAGTGTTCTTTCTTTATGATGGGCTAACAGCCTGTTACAATTATTGGCTGCATGGGCTTCGTGTTTTGGAGTCTGCTATTGGTAAATAATAGTGTCATCACTCCAATTTCCATAGACCTTGTTTTGTAGGTATTCACCACAGCCTACTAGAGATCAACTACATATAGGAGAATGGCTTCTCAACCCTCAAGCTTAGCGGCTGCAGATTATCTCGACTGCATCTCATAAGGAGATAATTGCTCCCACAGAATCAGCATATGGCGATGAGTGCAATTGTTCCACTCGGTAGAGAGTTGGAGAATGCTGCCTATCTGGTAGAAATTTTAAAACCAAATTTGTTGTCTCCAAATTCCGCCCTTTCTTCCTCCATTGAAATTGTGATTCGGTTGTTAATTATCTCAAATGGGTTCAATATAATTCTTCAAAACTAAATATTGACTTATGGAAGATCACTTTTTCCTCCATCCAAACACAATCTAATAAATTAAACCAAGCTTAAGCTTGGGCCCATCAAGAAAACAAGTCAAGCTGAAACAGGCTAATAGAGCTTGACCAAAAAATATGAACACCTAAGGCCCAGCCTCAATCACACTTCTTATATAGTGCCATTCCACTAATTTTTTTGTTTTTGTTATTTTAAGGGATTAGTTGTTGAATCTGCTTTGCAATCGTATTTTGACAATCCAACCATTTAAATTTTTGGCCTCATATTCATAGTTTCTGCAAAGCTTCATCCACATTGGAAATGTTCAATAACCAAATTTGTCACGCCCCTGATTTTTAACACAAATAAAAATTGATATACAATCTCATAATTATACATGCGTGATCGTTCAGCCATCAATACCAAATACCTGTAAAACTTTTTCCCTTTATATAACATACATATTGATGCCCTGAACCCACTATGTCAATATTGACCTGCCCACAGAGTCATATATTACATAAGCTTACGAATTTAATTGTCAATAACAAAATAAAACGTAAATGCTCCTCAAAGCTTTACTACAACGGAAGTCCAAATAACGGTAAAGTCACAAAATTGGCTTCCTACCACTAAGCTGCAAGTACGCTATCCCAACTTCAGCCACGATTATCCTGACCTGCAGGATTAACCCCTATACCGTTGAATAGTGCACCCGGTTGTCACACAACAAACCCGGTAAGCTTGTGAAAGCTCGTATCAGTAACTCAAAACAGTCAATGTAACTCACACCAGAAATAAGGAAAACAACTCACATTTGATTCCTTAAAACACGAAATAAATGAAAATAACTCACACTTTAATTTCCTTTCAAATCGAAATAAAAGAAAACAACTTACACCTTGGTTTCTTTTAAAACGAAACATAGAAAGCAACACACTCCTTGGTTTCTATCAAAGTATAACATAGAAAGCAACTTGCCCTTTGGTTTCTATCAAATCGTTAATAAGGAAAATAACTTGTACCTTGTTACCTTAAAAACCGTTAATAAGGAAAGCAACTCACGCATTGTTCCCTAAAAATATGTAATCTCATCAATTAGAAATAAGCATGTCCTGTTACCCCATGAATCACAAATGTGGCAGACAAATTAGAGCTCTAATTGAATTCGTAACCACTCGTCCGGTCAAAGACATGATTACCTTATATTCTACCCAAGGTCATAGATCTTCATTCCTCGAACTTCTTAGTCTCATGGAATAAAACATTAAAGAAGTAGCACATGACTCAAAATGTTACACAATCTCAACGCTTTTCAAAACAATCGAAATCAATATTTCCACAATCATTGTTTTCCGAAAAGCCATAACACAAAACAATAAAAAGTATCATTTATGCATATTGTTTTCATCAAACCAAATTCCACCAAAACATATATATTTCATGTAAATATATATATATATATACACGTAGTCATCCACTCAAGAATGCCTACTAATACCAGCTATAGTTCACAATCGAAAACTTGGAAAATCATAGTTATACTTAAACTCATTTTCCTACCTGTGAACCGCAGTCCTATGAACTATGTCGATCAAGTTCATATCATTTCAAACAAATATCCTTTTCAAAACATTTCAAGATTTATAAATTAACTCCAAATAAAGAATAAATCCGTTCATAAATGAACCTTGTGAGAATACTCACCTCAAAACTCCCACTGTGTCTTCAATATAGAACAAAGCAGTCAAACCACAAAATAGCCATCCAAAATTACTTCATCAAGTACTTAAGGAAGTGCAGCCTTGATTCAGTCAACGAATCACAATTAAATAAAGTTTGAATCTTCAAATCGAACTAAAATCTCAAAGTAATGCCAATTGAGGCGAAACCACTTCCGAGACCTCCCAAAGTATCTAGAATACTTCCACGAATACTTCCACGATCTATGTATCCAAAGCACAAGTTGATCGGATGAGCAAATCCTCACGGATTGAATAAATCGACCTAGTAAAAATAATAACAATTTCGTACAAACTCCAAAAATTGCATATTATAAATCGAAACGCTCGTATCGACGAGTAGAAGATATATAACACCAGAAACAATCCCTTACATGGCCAGAACGCTGTCATAGGCGGTGGCGCACCGCCGCTGGCCAAACCTCAATATTTCACAAAACTCCCAACATTAAAGTTGTTCATCTCAACATGCTTATCAATTTTCATAACTAGCACGAAGTCAAAATCGAAGCATAAAGGGTCGAAAACTACCTTACAAGCCATGAATTACTGTTCAATCCGAGTTAAACCAAGTTTCACGTGAATAGTTCCAAACAACCACCATAGATCGATCCAAGAGGCTGCTGCGAGCTCCCCAAGCCCGATTTGAAGCTTCGCCGACGTCGGAGATCGGAGAACCGATCAGGTCCGATTTCACCAGAAAATCGCCGCCAATGTGTCTTGTTTGTTCTAGTGAAGCGGTGACTTGTTATTATACTCAAATAGAAGCAATCTCCAAGTGGAAGGACAAAACAAAGTGTAGTTTGCCTAGTACCATTGGGTCTAGTGGCATAGTCTCATCTTCGTAAGTGGGAGGTTGTAAGTTCAACTCACGAAAGACTAGTTGCAGCATTTGAGTTGTTTATCGGACAAAACAAAGTGCAGTCAAATTTATTTTGGTCAACAGCATAAGAGGAAAGTTGGATTAACTATCTTATGGCTTTGCGTTAGCATTATCTTTCAAGTATGTAACTCATAATAATAGTAATAATAATAAATGTTGTAGCAAGTATAATATTCTTTCCTAATTGGTGCGTGTTAGAGTACTCCTTTAGGATTAGTGCTCCAAGAATTGCTTCTTCTCAATTCGCTCACTGAAATGATACAAAAATTTGTAAGCAACTAAGCAAGTCCACCCGTTGAGCTTGACTGGTCAAGACTATTCACTGTTTTTTTGCCTTGCATTTCCACTATCGAGGTTGGCAGGAGCACAAAGATTTTCTTATTGTTTCTCTATTGTTTGGGCTGGTGGGATTCTGGAATTCTGTTTGAATCTGGCCGACAACAGTCAGGAGATTTGTTGTGGCCTGCTGCTGGGTTTGGGTATCTTTGGTGCGGTAAGCTTGAAGGAATAGGTTTGCGGTGGTGGTTTGCAGGCGGGGCACCTGGGGAGAGGAAAGAGGTGTGCGGCTGCTCCCTTTTGCTTTGTTTAGAAGTTTGTTTTTTGTTAGGTCTTTTGTTAGGTTTTTATGGTCATTAGTATGTCTCTACTTGGTTGACCTAAGGTTGGGTCAAATTGAGGTGTCATTGATGTGGTGTCTTTCCTGGGAAAAATTGGTTTATTTTCTGTTTTATCTTATTGTCAATGTGCTGACGAACGATCCTTGTACGTGGTCTAGTATCTTTAGGACGCGGTGTGGAAGATGGCGTTTGTTTTCTGGCTATTGTCTATGAGGTGGTATCGAGATTCTCGGGATTCTCTGTGGCCCGAGAGGTTGGGCGATATAGGTGGTTAGGGGTTAGACCCTTTCGGCTCATGGAGGTCATTCCTAATGACAGACTCATAATTGGTTTAGATCCCGAAGTGGAAAACTCATGTCCACCACCAATCATTCCCATATTATGTAGGTCTCTTACTCTCAAAAAAAAAAAAAAACAAATTTGGAGGTTCCAATAGATACCCCAAAATAGAATAAAAAACCTACATGCTTTTATTCAATGATTGTCTTGACAAAGATATAGTGGAATCATGTCATGTCGTGAATATCGTGCTTCAAGTGATGCGGTCCGGAACCACCGGTGTACTTCACAGATAGGAGAACCACTTTTAGCCCTCAAATAATATGAGATTCCAGCAATAGCAACTTCCATTATTATACTAAATATTCTGGAAACAAAGAAAAGGATTATCCAGATTCATGCAATCATCGCATACAATGACGTGCACCAAACCAGAATCAGATAAACTCATCAAAGGAAGACATCCAGAAGAAACTATTTGTTAGAAGTTCTCTTTTCGTAATTTCATGTAACGTATGTCTAATCATTTTCCAGCTAATTACACTCGATGAATCTTGTGAGATACAAAAATTACAACAGAGGGGCAGAGAACATAAACTCACTACTCTACCTCTATCCTTCGGATAGCAACCAATGAAAATGAGGCAACCAAGAGACATACTCTGGAGCAGCCTAAAGAATAACATATATTACAAAAGAAAAAAGGAGGTGCAAAAAGCAATAATGTCACCTTAATTATCATCTCCTTGGAAGTTCCATGATCGGATTCATTTCTATTTGTACAGGACTTGACACCCTTAAATTGCCAAACTTCTCAGCCTCTCTTGCAATTTGAACATCACAAGGACTATAATACTGATACAGAAACTTTACACAAAAACGGGGAATGAGTGCTGCTATGATGATTGCAAGCAAACATAACCAAAATGGTCCTGTCTTCATGACATCAAAAATGGCCCTGCCAATTTATACAGGAGTTGCAAAGGTTAGTATATACATATGCCAAGTTGTCAAGTACTGCACAATATCTTAGATGAAACAGTTCAATATGATGCATATATTACATGCATGATATGAAAGTTGTAGATGGTTGAAACTTTTGCTACACATGATTCATTTGCTATTTCTGGGAGAAAGGAAAGAAACCAATCAAATTTCCAGCACATTTAAAACCGTAGTGTAAGTGCCGGTAATTAAGATTTGAATCCACCATCCAATAGTTCTAATAAGGTGATAGCCCTGTAGATTCGTTCCCATGGTTCGATCCTTCCCAGTAAAACGCAGAGAGAATCCACCATCCAATAGTTCTAATAAGGTGATACCCCTGAAGATTCGTTCCCATGGTTCGATCCTTCCCAGTAAAACGTGGAGAATTTCCACACTCAGTTGTAATATTGTAATTGAATTGATACTATCTTCATTTTCTTTTCAACTACATCTCCGTAAGTGGATGGTCTATGATAGACACTCTAGTCGTCGGGGGGAGAGACTTGCACAATGCTCAAATATTGTGCAATACAAGATGTTCGTGGTACAAATACATGCAAAAGATTATAGAAATGTGAAGATTTTATCGAGGCTGCAGAAATAACTTAGTGCGATGCAGAAACCTAGTATGCTACAAGATGATCAAGTGCTAAAAATACATGCCTGAAAAGATAATATAAGTAACCTAATAAAATACAAGTAGCGGAAACACGTGCATGAATAGATAATAGAAATCTCAATGTTTTGTCTACCCTGCAGTAATAACCTTGTACGATGCAGAAATTCTGTTTAAACATGTTTCCAAATCAACAAGTGCTATTTTTACCAACCCCAAGTAATTTTGCCCTATGTATGTGCACATCACAATGCACTGATGAATTGCTATTGGCGATTCTACAGTTCTTCAAGGAATGGACCTTTCCTCTTTCTGACTGCCTAGATAATGAATGGCAGTGACTTGATAGAGTTAACTCACTAGCAAAATTTTAACGTTAAGAGATTAATTAACCTACGATGCTAAAAATAGTTAGATATCATGAAACAACTTACATGTAATGTAATCTCCAGTTTAATGGTATGCTCTTTACTGGACTATTATTGTGAGCTATTTGCACTTTGAATGACTTAGGGAGTTGGAGAGGGCATATTAGTATTAGCCATATGCATCCTGTGACTGAAATACATTATGAATGTTTGCCAATGCAACTTATAGTATGGCAGTAGTGTAAATGCATGTCTATTTGAGAAAAAGTAAAATACTAAATATATAATACTACTAAATTAGGGGACATACCAGTAGCCAACCAGTGAAGGTATAGCATCGATCACAATGACACAAATCCAAGTTGCAATAATAGATCCCCAAATAGCTGCATGCGTAATCCAACTCCACCGAATAATATCCATAGCCAAGTGTATATTAACCAATATAACCACCGAAAGAGTCCAAAGATCTCCTATACTTGAGGTATCAATGGTGCTACCCCAATATGCAAAGAGGGGGATAAAGAAGACAGCCACACTTTGCCACAATGTGTCAACCATTGTTAGCCAAAATAATTTTGTGTTATAGCACTCTTGTCTGTGACCAGCTCCATATAGCTGAGGATTTGTTAGAAGGGTCATTCTACTCAGGTCCTTGTCAAGAACCCCAACAACTATTGTAGGTAATGCAGTGTAGATTATAGAATATAACATGCTGCTCCATTCCGTGATTGCAGTTGTCAGAGTAAAACAAGTAAAAAGCACATACCTGCACACACCCACATGAAAATATAAGTCAAACATGGTAATACTATCAATAATAATAGTAATAAAGGAGGTTTCCGCTCTTCCTATTATAAGTGGCAGGTGCCTGTCAAAGATCAACAATACCGCACGCAATAGGTTTGACCTAAAATGGATCCAAATCTGGCCATCTCCAACCTACTAGCTTCAATTCAAATGTCACATCAATTACATTTGTATCCTCACATCAGATTATGGGCTGTCTAAAGCCAAGTCAGTAATCTTTACTCAATATTTTATCCTTATTTTTAAAAAAGAAGATATAGCTAAAGACAAAGTTCAGGCTCAAGGAAAGAATTGAAATCTGCAAAATTACCGTCTTAAATCTCAACCAACTATGCTACGTGGAAGGATCATGTGGATTAATTGCATGCATGAACTGAAAAGTTGTATCCAAGAAAGATGTACTCACCAAAATAAAATAAGAACAAA
Source organism: Rosa persica (assembly GCA_025331145.1). Taxonomy (NCBI): domain Eukaryota; kingdom Viridiplantae; phylum Streptophyta; class Magnoliopsida; order Rosales; family Rosaceae; genus Rosa; species Rosa persica. The sequence continues at coordinate 13,173,612 of WFKR01000001.1, read as the reverse complement.
CACAGCATTCCTATAAAAGTTGTATAGTATCATGTAGCCCATTCGCTGGTAATTCCAATGCCCATGTACCAATAAGAGGGGAACTAAGAATCTGAACTGTCCCATTGCAAAATCTGAAGCCATGACAGCTTGTCGACCCTCTTGGCCACTGATTCCAACTCCAACATCAGCCATTTGGATCATCGAAACATCATTAGCACCTAATAATATTATAAAAAAGAGTTTCCAACGTCAACACGAAATGCAGAGGATATTGATATAGGAATTTGGAAGCATAAAATAATGATTTTGGTATATGATCAACAGAATAATAATTACCATCCCCAATGGCAAGCGTCATATCAGAAGTTCTGTTTTTTACAAGGGCAACAATTCCAGCTTTTTGCAGTGGAGCCACTCGGCAACAGAGCACCACAGAACATCTATTTGCTAATTCAAATAGCTGCAATACAAAACAAAATAGTTCAGCATATAGACATCAGAGAGACATTTAGAAAACTAAACTTGTAGGTCGGGAGGCATCTACCTTTTCCTCAAGTTCACTATCAAGAATATAAACAAGGCTGGTACCATCGATAATTAAAGCTAATGAAGTTATACCATCTCCAGAACTTCCTCGGGTACTGTGTTCATTGCCAGACACGGTCGTGAGCTTCTTAGACATGAGTATGGCATCTTCTAAATTCCGTCTACATGACTCCTTAGAGCTGCTGTTAATTAAAATCTGGGTCATCCTCCTTGTAAGAAGCTTTGATGAGTAGCCAACTGATATGGCAGTTTCTTGCTTGTCCCCCGTCAAAACCCACACCTGAACTCCTGCAGTTCTTAGAGAGTCTATGGCCTCAGGCACCCCCAGTTGCAGTTTGTCTTCAATACCAGAGGCACCTAAAATTATGAGATTGTTCTCTATGTTGCCAGCAACCTTGCGAAGCAGAGCAGCCCTGCCTATTAAAGCAGTGCTTGCTGCCTCAAAAGAAGAGTGCCACTGCTCAAATTCTGAAGCAGTGAGTTCTCTCATCCCCACAACAAGTGTTCTCAAACCCAGAGAGGAGTAAGCATGAATATGGGCTTCTGTTGCGCGTATTATGTTCAAGTTCAATCTTCTGTCTGTTACACCGAACATGGTAGTGTCAGCACCTTTTACAAACACTTTCACGGTTTTATCAGGGCACCCCAATATCACCGACATTCTCTTCCGGTCACTATCAAATTCATGCAAACCCAGAACACTGAACCTGCACGGCCATGAGTGGGTAATTATGATTGAGAAATTACAGGTCTTTATTCCCAAAAGGAAGTTTAATGTCAACTATTTTGCTATAGAAGCATTATACAAGCATGTTCATCCAAAGTCGCATATATCTGTTATCAATTGATGATTTATCTTGAAGAATTATACAGTTGAGACATTACCTTTGCCTTTCTCCTTGGATATCAATAGTTATATGACCAGACGTTCTTTCAATAAGCATAAAACCATAGGCGGCGGCGGCATAAACTAATGCCTGTTCGTCTGGAGACTCCCCTTGGTAATCAATCAATCTCACATTTGGATCAGACGAGTCTGTAACAAGAGGCACAATAGTATTACAAGCTGCCAACGCGAGGAAGAACTCGTGCACATGTTTGCCTTCTTTTGTGTCCTTTTCACTTCTTAGTAGTCGTAGAAGATCTGGGTCAGCCTTTACATTCATCTTTGGCCTCAAACCAATTCCATCAACTGATACCAAATAAAGCAAACAAGAAATTGGAATGCAGTAAAAGATACAATAACCCATATAATCACAAGAGAGCATAACCATCAAAAGAAAAGATTTCTTACTTTGAACATTGTGCACCAATTGGTCCTTTTCCAAACTGGCTCTCCCACCATTATAATCAACTCCCCAAATGCTTGCACATTGAAATTCCATTTTGTTCTCGGTAAGTGTACCAGTTTTGTCCGAGAATACATACTTAATTTGTCCTAAATCTTCATTTATATTCAAAGCTCTGCACTGAAATCTTGCATTAGAAGCCTCATCATACATTTGACTATCTCGTATCATGAAGTAAGCCTGACCCACCCGGACTAGCTCCATAGAAATGTACAAAGAGATGGGGATCATGATCTGGAACACAATGATTGACATGAGGAACGTGAAAACAATCTCTAATACCCATCCATAATACTTATAATTCTCGACTTCATCTTCAGAGTAGTCCTTCTTCCTGTAGAAAAGTATGTCGTCCAAATTATCATTTTCGCGCCTCAACCAAACAGCAGCACACAGAGAGACAACTGAACACAAGACAGCAAGAAACAGCGAGAGCATGATGATCTCGTAGTTCATACGGGTCTCGAGACGACTCCTCTTGGATGGGGCTCCAGAGCTATTGAGCATAACTTTGGTCTCGCGACCAGCATATACAGCCACCCCAAGGGCCCAATGAGTATTCTTAAGCTCACAGCCTCGAAGCACAATGTTGGAGGGACCTAATGACAGTCTTTTCCCATCAATCTCCATGAATGCCTGAAATCCATAAATATTCCTGTTGGGTTTCTCACACTTGATCATCCCAGTAATCCTGTCCTTTTCAGGCAACTTGGAGAGGGTTTCTTGTTTCGCGTACCGGGTCTTCAAATTTGACTCCCCATCTAAATTGATAGTCTGCACATAAGCAACACCAGTTGGGTCACTGGTGGAGAGCAGAACCATGTCACAAGGAATACCCTCATTTGCTTCAATTTTGATGATTTCACCAACTTGTACATCCTTCCATTTCTTCAACTGAAACTGATTGTTAACCAAAACCGAAGCAAGGCGATTGTTCTCAATCCTGTCGGATCGATGCCTCCTAAAGTCCTCATACGCATCCTTAACAGCAGTAACTAACAACACAAATGCCAATGGCAAAATGGAAACTCCCCGGCCGAAAACTGCCAGCTGGGGGAGCTGATTGAGCACAGCAATCACTAGAAAATACATATAAGCTACTCTATGAAACTGTTCAAACAAATTCCTAGGCAAGAAAGTGATAACTGAGTACTTTGTGGTCCTTATAGAATTGCCAGAAAACTCAAACCTCTCATTGGTGTGGGCAAGATCATTGATGTGTATGATCCTGACATCCTCATCGTTCATTTCCTTCTGCGACGCGGCGGCTTCGGAATCAGCTCCTCTGGAACCGTACCGCATCGACGGCTTGGATTGAACGGAAGAAATGCTACGTCTCGAAGAAGAAGAATTCAAAGTGGGTTGTGGGTTTTCAGAATCCATGGCGGAACTGGGTTTTGCTGGGTCGGGAAATACAGGGAGAGTTGGGAGATCGTGGGTATCGGGTGTTCTTGGAGACGGGATCAAAAGAGGCCGCTTTGAGGTCATGAGATGAAGAAGATCAGATCAGGTGGTGCTTCCTTACACAGCATTCAGTCAACACAAATACCCAGAAGCTAAATCCGATCAAAGTTTGTATATTTGGCAACAAAATCGCAAGAGGTGAAAGAAGAAGCAGAACCCAGAAACAGAGTTGTACAAGAAAAGATGGTATGCTATGTCCCAACAAGTCAGCTAGACAAATAGATAGGCAAGACCAAGATGAGTTGAGAGGGAGTAAGAGTCAAAGAAGAAGGTTCGACTGAGGTTACACGTTAGAGGTGAAGAGATGAGGTGGCTTCAATAATGGTGGTGGAAGAAGAAGGAGAAGGAGAAGAAATAGCGTGTTATGGAGGATGAAGGAAGGAGGAGGAGGATAGAGAAATGTAAAAGGTCAGAGGCATGATTGGGATGGTGGGCGAATATTGCAAGAAAATAGGAGGCGGAGGAGGAAAAGGTCGTAATGGGTGGCGTCCGCGACAGCCAAACACTAATATAATTCAAAATGCATTGATTGGAAAACTAGTCCAGGGAAAGAGAAGGAGAACAAGGACAACCGAGCCAGAGAGAGAGAGAGAGATTGTTGGTCTTTGTTTCTAGAAGGACTGCTCAGGCTTCTCTTCGCTTTTGATTATTGTTATTATTTATTTAGGTGGTTAATTAAATGTGCGTGAGGGTGTCTGAAATTGACGCATTGAATTGTTTCTCAAACTTTGTTTACTGTTTTTTTAATAACTTGCCCCTAATGGCAAGTTTCGGTTTAATTGATCCGTTCTTCATCTTAAGGCCATTTGACACAAGGATAATGCTTCATGCATTTCATACGTGGGTCACATTGGACATGTAGCTAGCAAAACGTGGAGAGGGGTCGTCAATGGATCGGGTCCGCCCAACCTTACCTTAATTGAGACATTGACCACGACAATATTTTTAATTTTTTTTTTAACTCCTCTTGCTCGTGCATAGCTGAGAATAATATTAGAATAACTAAAAATCTATGGGCATGATCATTTACTCAATTTAGGCCTAACAAATGCCAATTATTTTATTAAAAAATTTGTGTGCCCACTTATCTAATTTAAATGTAAAAAGATAAATTTGTCCTTGAGAAAATTAAAAAGTCATTGGAGACTTCGCCTGACTCCCGTCACCGGATTACCGGCCGTCACAATCCGGTGACGACAGCCGGAATCCGATCACCGGTCCAGGGAGGTTTCCAAAGAGGTCGCCGGAGACTTTTATTAACCCCCAATAAAATTTATTGAGGAGCAATAAAATGTTTATTGGATATTATTGGGGGCCAATAAAAAGTTTATTTGGGGCATTAAAATGTTTATTGTGTATTATTGAGGGGCAATAAAAAGATTATTAGGAGCAATAAAATAGGACGCCGAACTCCAGTCACCGGTCCAGAGGTTACCAGAAGTTCACAAAGAGGTCGTCGGAGACTTTTATTACCCCCAATGGGCAATCAAAAGTATATTGGGAGACAATCAAGTTTATAGGGGGGCAGTAAAAAATTTATTAGGGGATATAAAGTTTATTAGATATTATTTGGGGGTAATAAAAAATTTATAGGGGCAATAAAACCAGACACCAGCCGGCCGCCAGCGAACGAAGTCCCGCGGCCGGCGACCGGAGTCCGGTGAAGTCTCTCTCTCTCTCTCTCTAAGTGACAAAGGGAGAGAGGACAAAATTATCTCAAAAATAAATAAAAATTAATATAAAATAACTTAATTGGGTATTAAGGCAAAAAATATGTAATTTGTTCGGTAAGTGGGCAATCTTATAAAATGTTTGGGTAAATGGGATTAGTATAACTCAAATTTACCTTAAAGACTTCAATATACAACAATAACCAAATTATTTTTCAATAGCGCACAAGATAAATAAACATCATGTAACCAGGGTAGTTCTTATAACAATATGATATATGATTACTCTTAATGCAAATGATAAGGTGAGGGATTGCATCACTATAGGGCATTGACATGCCCCGATATTCAAACATCATTAAAAATCAAGGTAATTCTCACAATTATACATACATGATGGTTCAGCCATCAATACAAAATACCTAAAAAAAATTTTCCTTTAAAACCAAGTACATGCTAATGCCCTGAACCCAAACTCGCTATGCAGAGTCATATAATACACAAGTTTACGAATTAATTTGCAACGACAATTAAAACATAAATGCTCCTCAGAGCTTACTACATAGCGAAAGTCATAACAATGGCAAAGCCAACAAAATTTTCTTCCTACATGTACAACTGCGAACACAATATCTCAGCTTTAGCCACAATTACCCTGACATGCTGGATTAACCCCTAAACCATTGAATAGTGCACCGAGTTGCCGCACAATAAACCTAGTAAGCTTATGAAAGCTTGTAGGAATAAACTCAAATACATCAATCAAACGACTCACACTAATCATGTGAAAACCACCAATTATCCTAAGGAAAAGAACTCACCAATGATTCCTTTCAAACTCCAAGTCTTATTCTCAGAAAGAACAACACAAGTCACCACCGTGACAAAAATATATTATTTGGTAACTCAACAAATCAATATGGAATTTAAAGTCCCTCATGGATAATAAAAAAAAGAATGCTCTTGAGACCCTCTTTTAAAATACGTACTCATGAGTCTTAAGCAACCACTACCATTACCCCCCATAAGCTGCAATGGCAAACAGACTATAACTTTAGCTTATGGTAATCAATCACCCGACAAAAGGTTTGGTTCCCGATTACATGCCTTGGTCACCATCTGTGACATCTGGTCTTTAGAACCATATGGTCTTGAGACCGAACATTTGAATAAGTTGCACATGACCTAAAAATGTTACATAAATCTAAACAAAAGATTTTCCTTTCCCTAATCACCATCTGTGACCCCTGGTACAAAGACTAATACATTTAAAATAAGTCATGTTTAACTCAAAAATGTTACACCAATCTCAGTACTTTTCAAAACAATAGAGAACATCATTTCCATAATATTGTTTCCTGAAAAGTCACATCTTAAAACAATAATATCAACATAATCATGCATATTGTTTTCATCACACATCACACTTACAAGGTATATATATATTTCACATAAATATATATATACACACACACACAGTCATTTGCTCAGGAATGCCACTAATACCAACTATAGTCACAGTTAAATAAATAACTCCAAGACGATAAGGTAACTTTGTTTGTGAATGAACAATGTGAGATTTACTCACCTTAAAATTCTGGCTGCGTCTTCACACAAATGAGGCAACTTGTAAAACACCCTGTCACGCCCTGGTTTTCAAGCACAGTTAATAAACAAATAAACAAAAATAAATAATCTGGGCGTGATGGTTCAAACATCAATACAAAATACTTGGAAAATTTTCATTAAAGAACAAATAAACAAAGATGCCTTGAATGCACAATGTCAATACAGACTCATTCTTTAGAGTCATATATTACGTTACACTAAGTTTACAAATTAAACTGAATATACAATTCAATAAGTAAACAAACTCACCACATTCGCTACAGCGAAAAACTAATAAGTTTCTAAACCTATAACTGCAATAGCAAGATACCTCTTAGCTTCAATCACGTTCATCCTAACCTGCAGGATAAACCCCTACACCATAGAATAGTGCACCAAGTTGTAAACAACAAACCCGATAAGCTCATGAAAGTTAGTGAGAGTACACTCAAAACTACAAAAAAAACACATGCTTAAACCATCTCAACCTAACAAAATCGATATGCAATTATCACAACAAAAACATCAGGTACATATCCTACAATATCATGCTCACAGAAATTAACTCAAAACTAAAACCCACATGCTCTGACTCTCAACTCATGCATCTAATTTCACAAAACTTCAACTAAACAATCAAACTCCAGTAACGTTTTAAAATATTTAAAACACCAATAATCCAAAATCATCCTCCATTTATCTCAACCAAATAATTGTCACCTCAGTGACCTTTCAAGTAATTTAAATCAAATAAAAAGTAATCCCTGCATATGAATTAGTTCAAGAGATCACATCAAGCAAATCATAATAATCCCTACATGTAAGTAAGTTAAGAAAATTACATTAAAATCAAATAAATAGAAATCATAGTAATCCCTGCATATCATTTAGTTCAGAAGATTACATTAAAATCAATCAATTCAGAAAACAATAATCTCTGCATATAATTTAGTTCAGGAGATTACTAAGAAAACAAACAATTCATTAATAGAAATAAACTAGAAGAAAATCAATACATGTTCATCTACTGATAACTCCAAACACTACATCAACAAGCTCACACATCAATCACTCAACAATAATTCATATAATTTTCATAACAATCATCACATAGATCACTACATTGGTTTCGCCACACAAGTCATACTACACCACACTCTATTTATTTAATCATACACCACATTGGTTCCGCCACACATGTCCTACTACACCAAATTCTACTTATTTAATCATACAACTCAAAATACAATCCCAAATCTTAATATCTATCACAATAAAATTTATCGCCTCAAAATACTGTTTCTGTAACGCCCCAAACTGCACCTCATCAGTTTGAACATGTCATAGCGCCGCATGTCTCTAAGACATAAACCGAATGTTTAGTTTACATCCTAAAAATCCACAAGGCATTTTTATTAAATAACTTTGGTAAAACGCATAGTGGACACGTCGAAATATTTTTTGAGGTGAAAACTTTTAAAATCATTTATCAAACTAGTTCGTCTAGAGTGATTTTGATTCACTAATAAAGTAAACAAGACTTGACACATTTTTGATACAAGACGGAACAAGGACTATCAAGTTCCAGATTAATGACTTTCAAGAGAGAGTTCAAGACTAGACATGGAACCTGATTTCCATTACAACTATTCACCAAAACTATTTCCGCACTTCCTACTCCATCCTTCAATCCCGTCACCAGTACACAGTACTTGCATCCATAATGTTGTAGGGGTGAGCTTTCATCCTCGCTGCTCATTGGGAAAACGTCTCGACTAGTTTTGAAAACAATATAATATTGCTTTGTGGCCACAGTATAAAACCATACTAAAAACCATGTCATTTAAAGAACGACAAATGTTATAATAATTTTCTAACTTGAAAACCGATGTATGATGCTTAAATTAATGAGGCGCCAAGTCCAAATAATACCTGATGGCCGGTCCCATAGACCCACGGCACGACCTTACCTCAAATCTATTTATAATCAAGTAAGAGTAGCAAGAGCGTCCGCTACCTAGACACACGAATAGGGTCGTCATTGCACTCGAGCACCATCCAACCTGTGTAGCCCTCTAGATGTTAATGGCGAACCCAAGGAAGTCAGTCCTACCCTTCGCTCTCAAGCCATCACATATCTCACGGTTTGGTTAGTACACATTGCATTTTAACATAACCAAACCACACAGACTTAACATGCATCATTCTATAAAAAGTGTAATATAATAAAACCACTAATCGAGGAGAGTCTCGAATCCCCTACCTAGATTCCGATGTTTTTCTTTATGTACTCCAAGCGTCACGAACATTCTATTCTTCGGGTAACTGAAGTCCTAGATTCCGACATAAATAATATAAATAACCTTCCTTAAGGAAATAAAAACACAAATTTTGTCAATTCAGTCGTCCGACCAATTTTCCTGGTTTAAACAGGAATTGACCAACTTTGACCAGCATTTGACCAATCGCAACAAGTTCGATAATTATCCCAATTATTGAATATACACTATCATTTATCGTTCTAGATTTTCGGTCAATCACAACCCTAAAAATATGTTTCTTAAATAGACACAATTTCAATTTCATTTTCCCATTATGTACACCCCGGAAATCACTAAGGGTAAGGTAGGTCTTGCTTGATTATATCGATGTACACTAGAAGGGTCTCACATTAGGAGGAGTAGGGTTTCGCATTTTACCTTTTTATTGCTTTTGCCGGTAGTTTTCATTGTTTTAAACTTTAGTTTTTTGGATTTCCTTTTGATTCTTAATACTCTACTAAGCTTGCATTGTAATATGAGGGGTTTGTACCCTTCAAGCTTGACCAAGTGAGGTCATCATGATTTTACATCAATTGAATAGTCTTCCGTTGCCCTAAAAAAAAAAAAACACTAAGGGCACCCATCCTATTTTCCTTTACATTATCTCGACCAAGGATTTAATCCACAATCTAGTCCCAATTAATTTCACAGTAAACATACTTATATAATGATATCTCTGACGTCTCAATTACTACAACAGCACAACAAGTTTTGCGTTTGATATTTTCTTCCAACCTCTATCTACAAAGCTTGGCATCTACATAAATATGGATTTCTACTGAAACTTACTTTACCCATCAACATCTCTAATCACTACCAAGCATCCACTAAGCAATTGTTGCAAACAGTAAGGCCTTCGCCAATCCGTGTGACTAAAGGGCTAAAAGGTTAAATTTTAGCCCTATTAATGTCCAAACCAATTTGTTAAGGGCTAAAATATTAAAATAGAGGGCTAGTGCACACCACAGGGCTAAAATTAGAAGAGCTACAAAACATGACCAATTTCATGCCATGTAGTGTCCGGAGGAGAGAGATTACTCCAGGTATGTCATTGTCGATTTTCTGCCTTCCGATCCGCAGTGTACAGTGCTTTCCAGAGGAACAGGGTCCTTGACGAGTTGGTCTGGGCCAGGTCCGCCGCGGGAATAGGAAACTATAACCAGGTCTGGTCATTGGTCCTCGGCCAGGTCGGGGGTTTGGAGAGAAAGAGAGAGAAATCTTCTGGAATTTTCAGAAAAATTCCCAAAAACAAAAAGTGAACCCAATTTTTTCAAAAATTTCAATTTATCCTAAAATTTCTAAAAATGAAAATAACTTCCGATGACCATAACATTTTCATACAAACTCTGATTCTTGCATTGCTGCATGTCCATGAACTTGTATCGACATGCTCTACGACTTTGGTGAAGGAAATTTTCATAGAAACCTAACGAATAAAAAGTCAATTATTGACTCCTCCAAAATAAAATGTTTCGAGTAAATATTCATCCAAAATTCTTCTACTTCACCCTCGAACCACCAGCAAAATAAATTCCACAAAATACTCAAAAGTTAAAATATAATTTCTGGGGTATTACACGCCCTCTGTCAAGTACCTAAAGAAAATACAGTCTCAACTTAGTACACTAAACACAATGATTAAAGTTCGAATCCCCGCTTGAACTAAAACCCGAAAGCAACCTAATTGAGACAAAACTTATCCGAGACCACCTAAAGTCTTGGAACACTTCTGGGATTGATACGTCAAAATAACAAGTCGATCCAATGGTCAGATCCTCACGGATCAAAAACTGAACCAAACAGAAACTACGAAAAGCTCTTAAGATGTTCAAACGATCTCCAAAGATTGTAAACCATATATCAAAACGCTAATATCGACAAGTAGATGATAATGGAGTAAGAATCTATTCCAACCCTAGCAGGTCGCGTCGCCACAGGTGGCTACACCTAAGGCCCATGCCTCGCCTTGTCAATCTCCAAACCAGCAAGATTGAATCGTCCAAAATGGAGTTTACATCACGAGGATTAACTTTGATACATGAGACTTCGGCCGATTCCGCCTAGATTGTAGCCGCAAGTAGGAATAAACTTTCCATCGAGAATCGAAGCTCTAGACTGCAAATTGATTAACAAGACCACCATGAATCGAACGAGGACACCGTGGGCTACAAAACTCAACCGGTTTCAAGTCGTGATGTCACCAGAAAATAGAGAATCAATCGGGTACTCTGCCGCCAAACTTTGAGGGTTCGATCTGCCATTGTGGATGAGAATCGATGCAAGCCACCACTGTTGAGAGGATCAGAAGGAGGAGTGTTGTCCTCGGTAGTCGGCGGAATTCGCCGGAAAGATCGGCTCCAAAATCGGGTACAGGTCAGGTTAATCGGAAGCTAGGGAGAGTTTGGGTTTTTTGGAATTTTCTGCAATTGACCTAAAATGGAAATTCTCATTTTGTGTGAACTATTTCAGGAAACTTTCTATTTATGCCAAAATTTTCCAAAATTGGAAATAACTTCAACTGACCATAACTTTCTCATACAATCTCCAATTGTCGACGATTTGGTGAATGAAATTTTTGGAGAAACTCAAGGTATAAAAAGTCAACCTTCGAGCTCTTTAAAACGATTCGTTCCGAATAAATTTTCGTTTGAAAATAATTCCAATTCACAAATAACATACGTTCAAGGCATTAGAACAACAATTCATACAACTAGTCTATTATTAATTGCTAGAATGAAATAACGAAAATGCAGGTCATCATATGTATGTTGGGATGCTCATCCATCACAAACATATTATTGAACCCTGTTTAGCAATTGTTGTTCAATTATATGGAATTTCCAATTTCTATTCTAGGAATTTACATTGCTATTCAGGGACTAGCAATCTATTGTCAGTAAAAAAGAAAAATACAATAAATAATTAAATGAAAGCAAGGTAAAAGATATACCCATTCATTTGCCTATGAAACTTGTGTATCCAATAAAACAATAAGTGGCAGTAGAATTAATATCATCAGTGTCAAAAAAAAAAATTGTCTACAATCTTTTTTTTTCTTTGCCCCAACATACAAAGTGCTTTTGAAGAAATATCTAAAACATCTTTTAATCTTCTGAATCTGATCATATGATTTTTTTTTTATTATGAATTGATTATAGAAAGGGACTGATGCCAAAAAGTCAATGAAAGTTCAATATACCGAAAAAATTAAGACCAAAATTAAAAGTTGATGCATTTGATTATATTATTAGATGTATCTAAATTCTCCTTCCTAAGAAAGCTTAAGATTGCTTACTCCTTTTTTTTTTTTTTGTCTTTTTGTTAACCTTTCTTGACTTTTTTTTTCTTTTTCTTTATTGTTAACCTTTCGTGTTCATATTTTATCATAAAGTTTACATGTCAAGGCCTATTCTAGAGTTGATCAGGAGAAATGGACACTGAGATCAAGCGTCCTTTTCATTGATATCATATAGCATGATATTCAAGGAAAGAACCACAAATATGTCATATAGAAACAAGATAAGCAAATTGTTCAAGAGAAGTGTAAGGCCATCTCCCATAATGGTGAGCTATATTGGGTCGGGGGTTAAATTTTAGCCCTCAAAATATAATTGTTTAATAAATGGTCTCCAGCAATGCAGGGCCAAATTTTAGCCATTTCTAATATTTTATTATTTTTTGATTGCTTTTTTTTTTTCTAATTTATGTTCTCACTAGTTGTACTTCTTCTAAACTAGATTATATTTTGAGATGTAAATTTTTTTTAACGTGCAAAATTTCAATAAGATAAAATATTTATGTTAAAATGAATTATAAAAGAAAAATAGAAGGTATGAAATAATAGAGAAATGATGTAGGTATTAATAAGGAAAATGAGATTTTAAAAATTCTTACCGTTTTGTTAAGAAAAAAATATTAAGAAAAAAATAACTAACTAGTCCTTGCATGTAATCCTAGCCATTTATTTATAATATAATTGATGTTGTTTAATTAAACACCATTGATTGTCATATGACTGTTAAAGATGAGTTTGAATTGTCAAGTAACCGGTGGCAAACTGCCACATGTCCATCCAATAGTGCTTTTCAACAGCCCACATACCCATCATGTTTGGAGAGTGGTCCCCATGAATTTGGCTTGGGCTAGCCAAAGGGCTTCATTTGGCCCTCTTCTAAGCCCTTTGGCCCATTTATGGCTCCTTAGTCCTTTTCTTGGTTGTTGTCGAAGATCATAAAGGCGATACAATTTAGGAAATGACTCTTTAAACCCAAATACTGGAGATGGCCTAAGGTGCTAGTTAAACCCACAAGGGTCATGATCACTTAATTTATTTAAAACTTTCAAAGGAGAAGTGGTTGGATTTGCATTTCAAGGAGAACAAGCTGAAGCCTAATTTGGATAAAGAGAAGAATCCTATGGAGGAATCATGGATTTGATGAAGAATATGTACAATGAAGGGGATGAAGAAATGAAACGAATAATTGCCAAAGCATACAGTGATGGAAGATCTGGAAAATAGCCGATTAATTGACGAGGTTTAAATGAAACATGAAAAATCAATTCTCTAGGCTAGAATAGGAACTTGAGTAGGTTTTTGTTTCCATTGAGTGATATTTTTGCCTAGGTTGAAAACTTATGTTCGGATAGTTCTACGTTGTTTAAGAGATTCTATTGCAAATAAATTTCCTAAGTCTTCATTTGTAATGAGGTTTTCTATTTCAATACAATTTTATGATATGAGCAGGAACAACTTTTGAGGTCGCCAAAGCCCAAAAGTAGACTCCTTAGCAAAACCTAAGCCAATGGGCAAACCGATGATATCAAATGAGGATTGGGGTAGATGATTCAAAGGACTTTGCCTTGCTTTAAAACAAGTTTGCATATGATAATTTTGTAAATGTTTTAGAGAAATAGGAATTGAGAGGAATTTGCTGTGTCTTCTCATTGATAATAGGGGCCTCTTTATATAGAGGATTACAATGCATAGAATCCAAATCATACAAGGAAAGTAATCATACATTGAATAGGAATTCAAGATTCTTCTAATGTAACCCTATTACCACTAGGTCAAGTAACCTGGAGTTTGGGTCAGACACAAAATAGAGATTTACTTGAACACTCCCCCTTGTGTCGTCTAAACACAGTGCTTATCTCGTTCCCTCGCTAAAAACCTTGTTGAGTAATAAAAACCCAGTGGGATAAAAATAACCTCGGTCAAAGGGGAAAAAGAGCACAACACACCCTTCACGTTTTGAGACGAACATGTAGACATCTCCCCTTGATGTCTGGGCCTCCCCCTGATAACTTGATCAAGGGAGTTTGGATAGTTTCCGCAAGCCAATTCTTGCCACATGTTTCTCGATGTGGATTTGGGCAATGTCTTAGTAAACAAGTTTGCCACATAGATAGAACCTGATTTACTTTGCTCTTGAGGAGCTTCTGTTGTTGCTGATTGTAGCAGAATTTGGGCGAAATATGCTTGGTGTTGTCGCCTTTGATGTAGTCTTGCTTCATTTGTTCAATGCAAGCAGCATTATACTCATTAATGCTTGTTGGCTCATCTATGGTAGACTTCAAACTACAATTACTTAGAACATGTGTAACTATGGATCATAACCATATACATTTACAAACTGCTTCGTAAAGAGCTATAATCTCTGCATGATTCGAAGAGGTAGCGACTAAGGTCTACTTTGTAAACCTCCAAGATATCGCGGTGTTTCCTATGGTGAACACATAACCAATTTGGGAACGATCTTTGTGCGGGTCAGAGAGATACCCAACATCTATAAAACCTTCCAAAACACTTATATGGTTTTTGGATGGGGAGAGGGAATGCAATCCACCATGTGTGGCGCTCTGGCATTTGATAGGTCCAAATCCATCATCTCTTTGTAAGGATAGAATAAGCCCATATCAATTGTACCACTTAGGTATCGAAAGATATCTTTAACATCAGTCTAATGGCGTCGTGTTGGCGTAGAGCTATATCTAACTAACAAGTTCACAGCGAAAAAGATGTCTGGTTTTGTGCATTGTGCTAAGTACAATAATGTACCTGTTGCACTTAGATATGGCACTTCTGCCTCTAGACTTCTTAATCGTCATCTTTTGGACAGAATGGATCTTTCTTTGGATCAAAACTACGGACGACCATTGGGGAGCTTGAAGGCTTAATCTTGTCAGTATTAAAATACCTAAGCATCTTTTGGGTATAAGCTGATTGATGAATCAGGATACCATCTTCACGGTGCTCAAGTTCCAAACCGAGGCAACACCGTGTTTTCCCTAAATCTTTCATCTCAAACTCAGATTTCAAGTGTTCAGCTATTTCCCTCAACTCTTTAAAGGAACCAATTATATTCATGTTATCGACATAAACCGCTACTATTGCTAATCTGGAACTTGTCCTTTTTATGAACACACGTGGGCATAGTTCATTGTTGACATATCCCTTTCCAATCAAGTAGTCACTTAGACGGTTATCCGTCCTGATTGTTTCAAACCATATAGTGAGCATTTCAATCTTATAGTAAACGTGCTCCGTGGTTTAGAGCCACTTGATTTGGGTAAATGAATTCCATCTGGAACCTTCATATAGATACGCAGTAACCACATCCATAAGCTGTATGTTCACTTTTTTGAAAACTATCAAACTAACAAGGTAGCAGAAAGTAATGACGTCTATTACGGGAGAATAAGTCTCCTCGTATCCTTGTTGTTGATTCTAGGGCGTTGTGAGAAGTCTTGCACCACAAGGCGAGCTTTATACCTTACAATCTCATTTTTCTCATTACGCTTTCTAATGAATACCCATTTTTGACCAAATGGTTTGGTGTTGGGCGGTATTGGCACAACTTTTTGAAATACCTTTCTTTTCGCTGGAGAATCCAGTTCTGCCTGGATCGCACCTTTCTTTCGTTCCCACGTCCCATGTACACTAGTGTAATTCACAGAGATCTTTACATTCTCAGGGATAGGTTCTGATATTGAGGAGTCCCCCTATGATGTCTCTTGGACATAACCATAATCCGGAACATTCTCATGGGACAGATTTGAGTATCGATGATCAAAGTGTGCCTCATTCGCTCTCTTTTTAGGGCGAGAATCCTTCGAACCAGGTGGTCTACCACGCTTTCTTGCGGGACTTACGGCTATAGACACCACATTATTGCCATTTTGGGCAATGGCGGCAACTCCTGGTGTCACAGGAGTGGCGTTATGTCCAGTATTTAGGACATCGATCCTTGCAGGCACATTTGCAGCATGTATGTGTGATCTCGTCACTTTGGCAACATTAGAAAACGCATCAGGCAGAGTATCTGCTACGTTCTGGAGCTTGATTATTCATCTCACTTCAAGTTCGGACTGTGCAGTACGGGGATCGAGATGAGACATAATGGGGACAGACCACAACAATTCCTGTCATTCTTATTGAACATATGTGTTCTTATCTCCCCTTAACGACGGGAAGACTGTCTCATCAAAGTGACAATCCGCAAATCTTGCGGTAAAGAGATCACCTGTCAAGGGTTCAAGATAACGGACGATAGTTGGAGATTCAAAACCAACATAGATACCCATTTGTCATTGTGGACCCATCATAATACATTGTGGAGGCGTAATAGCCACATAAATAGCACACCCAAAAATGCGTAAGTGCTAGATATCAGACTCGTACCCAGTCACTAGCTGTAACGCAGAGTAAAATTAAGTTGCAGTGGATCGTAGATGAATTAGCGTCGTTGCATGTAATATTGCATCTCCCTAAGTGGAAACAGGAGATTGGTGCACATAACCAATGTCCGTGCTATCATCTGTAGTTGTTTGATAACAACTTCCATAAGACTATTTTGGGTATCAACATAGGGAACTGGATGCTCTACATCAATCTACAGTGACATGCAATAATCATTGAATGTTTTCGATGTAAACTCCCCAGCATTATCAAGTCGAATTGACTTAATTGGATGGTCAGGGTAGTGAGCCCGTAGACGGATAATCTTGGCAAGGAGTTTAGCATAAGCAGTATTTCAAGTAGACAACAACGCAACATGTGACTAGCGTGTCGACACATCAACCAATACTATAAAGTATTTAAAAGGTCCGCATGATGGTTGAATTGGTCCACAAATATCCCCTTGGATTCTCTGTAAGAACGGGATGAGTATCTTAGAATCTTTTTGTGTAGGATGGTCTCGGTCCTAATTTCCTAAAGGAACAGGCTTTACAAAATGAGCAACCAATGAGAATTTTGGTTGGGCCGGAGCGTTTGTAGTGTTATTAGAAGTAAAGTGTGTGACTACATCACCCATCATGGTGTTGGAACCATGGAAAGTGGCGTCCATGACATCTTGACCATGGAAAGTGGCATCCATGGCGTCATGGCCATGGGTAATGCTGTTGATGACATTGCCACTTGGGTGGCTCTACTGTGGCTAAGGACGAGTACGGTGCTAGAAGCTGCGGTTGTGGCGGTCATACTAAGTCTGGGAATATTTTCGATTCTTGACCAGGATGTCCTAGTCGGTTATGCCAAAGCTAATATGTGTATGAATCCAATAGATCTTCTCTTATCACATTATTGGGTTCAATTGGTCAAATTGTAGTGACATAAAGTCCATTAGATTGACACATAAGCTTCTCTAAGATGCACTTCCGTCCGCAATCATTAGAGGCAATGCAAAGGAACTCTTTTTCGTTCTCAGTATGCGTTTCTGCATAAAATCCGTTGGCTCTTATATCTTTAAAGCTCAATAAGGTCTGATTTACCTTAAGAGCGTAGAGAGCTTCTGTGACTTTAATCAAGGTGCCATTTGGCAATAGGAATTAGGCCATTCCATGTCCTTGAACAAAACCTAATGGCCTAGCTATCGTAGTCACAGAGGATATGTAGGCAACATCTCTAAGAATAATTGCCTATGGCATAGAATAGTGTATGTAGTCACACTATCCGCAAGACATTGTAGTGATCTCTAGAATCCATTCCTAAAAGAAAAGCTTGTAATTAAAAAGGAGTTGTAAAGAAAAGAACTCAACTTTTATTAATAAGCCAAACAAAATTACTTCATCGTTTCTTTGACTAAAGAAAATCTAATCTAATAAACTAGCTAATGCAAGACAATGGCCGCCATCTAACTTCTTTCGGTAATTCCAATGCAAATGTGACCAGGTGAGTGGAGAGATGTCGATGGACCAAGGCTCGCTTAAGTACCACTAATCTCAAAACCTTCCTAGACATCACACTTACATTGAGTACGCCTACTTTGAAGAAATCTTAAACCATTGGCATCTACTAAAAAATAATATGGCAATTGCCTACATCTCTTGGAAAATAAAAAGACTAATCAAAATCGCCCCAGTTTCTGAGTCTTGATTATTGTAGTCTTCCACCCTTAGATCGAGATCACCATCTTAATCTTCTTGTTCCATGTAATTTGCCTCCCTTACTTCATGATACATCTTGTATGCATTTGCAACATTCTGGGATGCTTTACACATCCTTGTCCAATGACCTGGTAGTCCACACCTGAGACAAGCATCATTATTGTCAGGTTCCCTTGATCAAGGCACTTTAGGAGCACTTTGGGGATGATTATTTCCTTTGGTGGCATCACCACCATAACCGGAGACTTGGCCTCTCTCTCTCTCTCTTCACATGTTTACCACCACGGTTCCGTGCACGCATATCTTGGCGGTTTCCATCCTCTTCATGGTGAGAATATGGACCAGAATGTTCAGAATTATCCCTATTCTTAGGGTTTCGCTCCTTGGGTCCTCCCTTAGAGGCGCGACTATAATTAGACTCCGAAATTGACTTAGTTCCCATGAGTCTAGAGTTATAGTTCTTCATAAGTATGTTGTCATGCTTTTCAGAATACATTCATGGCATCAATCAGCTCATGAAATCTTGTGATTCATCTACCATTGAAATCAATCCGATAGTTCTTGGCTACCATCAATGTAGAGACAGGGAAGGTGGAGAGAGTTTTCTCGATCAACATCGTATCAGTGATTTTCTGCTCACAGAATTTCATCAAAGACTTGATACGAAGTGCTTCCGAATTATAGTCAAGTACAGACTTGAAATCACAGAAGCGGAGGCTATGCCATCTCACTTCTAAGTCTAGAAGTAAAGAGTCACGAAAGTTGCCAAAACGCTGCTCGAGTTCTACCCATAGCTTTCTTGGGTCTTCCTCATTGAGGTACTCATTATGGAGCACGTCATTCAAGTGCCTTGTCATGAGAATGATGGCTTTTGCTTCATTTGCCTCTCTCTTAGCTCTATTTGCTTCAAAAGCAGCAGCTTGTTGAGGAGTAAGCATGTCCTGACTTAGCTCTTGGATCGTACTAAGGATCCCATTAGTCTTAAGATGCTGGCGCACATCACGGACCCATTTGTGGTGTCCAGCACCTGTTGTCTCTAGTAGAGCAAAGCTCAACTTGTTTAGGTTATTCATCTTGAAAAACAATAAGAAATAAGGTTAGATTTAGAGTGAAAAATGCTACCACAAAAGCAATAGAATTTTTTGAGCGTAGTCACTTCCAAGAAATTATAGATTTCTGAGTGTAGTCGCTTCCAAGAAAATCCGTTGATATTTTAGTTAGATTTAGGGATTCAAACTTCATTTAATTGTGATTCATTGATTGAATCAAGGCTGTACTTCCTTAGGTACTTAACAAAGAGCGTTATGTAAGCAGTCTAGTGGTGTGAAGATGCAGTGGGAGATTTGAGGTGAGTAATATCACAAGGTTTATTTACGAACGAAATTATTTAATATTCAGAATTATTGGTTAGTTTTGAATAGCTTTCGAAAAGGATATTTGTTTGAAATGATATGAACTTGATTGACTACGGTTCGTAGGACTGTGGTTCACAGGTAGGAAAAAGAGTTTAAGTATAACTATGTTTTCTCGATTTTAGATTGTGAACTATAGTTGGTATTAGTAGACATTTCTGAGTGAATGACTACGTGTGTGTATATATGTCACGCCCCGAATTTCGAATAATAAATTCAAATCCGAAACATGAATACAACTAAACAAATCACGTCCTAAATTTTTTTTTCCTCAAAACCAATATCTCATAAACTATAACACAAACCTCGTAGCAAACTATCTCTCGAGTCAATTATTACAATACTAACATAAATAAAATGTTCTGCTCACAAGAGTCTACAAAAACACACCAAAATAGACCAAGTGCTGGTCTCAACCCTGCTGTCCTACGCAGCTCGCTCACCACCCCGATTATCCTGACCTGCAGGATTATCCGCTACACCATTTGAATAGTGTACCGGGATTGCAACAACACAAAACCCGGTAAGCTTTCTGAAAGCTCGTGTGAGTAAATAAGAATGAACGGTTGATTTATTAGACCACAACTCATTTATCTCAAGTAAACATCCAACAATCTCAACAACCACAAGCAACATCAATCCAACACACATGAAACAACATGGAACACATTTCCACAATCACCAAATCACAACTCTCGCCACTTTGGCACCTAATCACAACTATCGCCACTTTGGCACCCACGTTAGAGCTCTAACTGTCTCGTTACCTCTGACACCTTGGCTCAGGGTCAAGTAACGGCATCTCCAGGTTACTCAGTAACCCGCGAACTTTGGACCATTTCATGTCCTCAGAACAATATATCCCCGTTATTATTTAACGGTCGAACTTTGGACCTCTCTGTCCTCAGAACACATACACTCCGGTTATCATTAACCAAAGATCCTTAGACCATTCGATCCTCGGAATCCTACGTTTCTCTACCTTCTATTCAACTCACAAAATCAACATGTTTATCACCAACATTTATCAAATATTAACAACATAATTAAAATCATATTATCAACATTATCAACAACATATTAACACGATTCCACCCCTCAAGGTCACACCATTCAATATATAATCACGTAAATATATATATACGTAACCATCCACACAGGAATGATCACTAATACCAACTATAGTTCACATGATACAAAATCAAGAAATTCATTTTTAATATACTTTAAAACACATTTCTTAAAAAACCATTTTCTCACACATAACAATAAATTGAGCAATTAAGGAAATTCGGTTCGTAAATGAACCAAGTGAGATTTACTCACCTCTAAACTCCCGCTGCGTCTTCTTACAGCCCAAAATACGATTCACAATCGTCCGCTAACAAATCCGTCAAATACCTAATCAAAACGATAATTAACTTAGCGTATAATTTCCAAAAACACACTTATATGAAGATCCCACGGTCGGATCTTCACCCGTGACCACACAAGGTCACCGGGACAGTCCTACGATCATTATATCAAAACTAGAATTCTATCGGACGGTCCAAACTTCATAAATCACAAATTGAGCGATCGAAATCAATCGAAATCGTAAAATTCATAACTAATTCATACGATATCCAAAATTCACATGCTATATATCAAAATGATCGTATCGACATGTAGAATCTAAAAATGAGCAGAAACTGCTCATGACACCCCCAGAGGTGACCGGAAAGGGCCGCCGGAGTTTAGGGCAGAGCCACCACCGACCACCACCAATTGTGTCGGGGCCAAGCTCATCCCCTTCGTTTCATCATTTTGAGCAACTTTCATAACTAACACGAAGTGAGAAAATGAGTAGAAGTGGCCGAAACTTACCAAAAACAGTCCGGTTTGGCCGGAAAAACTGCAGAAACCGATATGCTCTCCGACGAGCGTGAAAACCTCCACTTCTGGTGCTGTCCTTTTTACTGCATGTTCTACTCCTCCATACGAGTTCAACGAGATAAAGAACTCGTAATTTGGTGGTCTAGAACTCGAGATATTCGCTTCGCACTCAAAACTGCCGAAAATGGAAAACCAGCTTTCCGCCGCTGCTACAAGCCGTGCCACGGCGCAAGGCTGCCTCTGGCAGCTGCACAAGGTCAAGGCGAAGCCGTGGGAGGTGGTTTGACGTCAAACGGTGGCCGGAGGAGCAAGAACTCAACCGGAGAAGTTTGGCTCTGTTTTTTGCCTTCGGTTCGGTGCCGCGCGAGAGAGAGAGAGAAAAAATCTAGGTTTCTGATTTTTCTGATTTTTCCAAAAAAGTTAACCTATATATATACAAAATCGAAAACTTCTAAATGTCATAACTTCTTCCTACAAACTCCGATTCTTGTGTTCCGCATATGCACGAACTCGTATCGACGAGCTCTACGACTTTCATGAAAGAAGTTTCCTCAAATTCCTTACGTAAAAATATGTCAATTTTAATAACCCTAAATAACGTTAAATTTCGATACTAAAATCATTCGAAACCAAATTTCTCAAATAACGACATTCGAATCACGCTCACAACTCATAATTCATATAATTTGAGAAATATTGAATTACGAAATATTTAACTGAAATTTCGGGTCTTTACAATATATATATTTCCGTGCAATATATATGTTTTGGTGGATTTATAGGTTGATGAAAAAACAATATGCATGAATGATGCTTTTTATTGTTTTGTGTTATGGCTTTTCAGAAAACAAGTGAGTGTGGAAATGTTGATTTCTATTGTTTTGAAAAGCGTTTAGATCTGTGTAGCATTTTAAGTCCTGTGCGACTTCTTTAATGTTTTATTCCGAGGCATTGAGAAGTCTGAGGAATGAAGGTCTATGAGTGACCTTGTGCAGTATATCAGGTAATCACGTCTTTGGCCAGACGAGTGGTTATGAATTCAGTTAGAGCTCTAGTCTATCTACCATTTGTGATTCATGGGGTAACGGGGTAAAGTTATATCTAACTCATGAGATTACGTGGTTTTAGGGAACAAGATGTGAGTTGCTTTCCTTATTAACGTTTTTTAATGGAACAAGGTGCGTTGTTTTCCTTATTAACGATTTGATAGAAATCTGGGAGTAAGTTACTTTCTATATTATTATTGATAGAAATCAAGGAGTGAGTTGCTTTCTATGTTGCGTTTAAGGAATCAAAGTGTGACTTGTTTTCTTTATTTCCAGTGTGAGTTGTGTTGATTGTTTTGAGTAGGGGTCATCATTTGGCCCCTCGGCCCGTAGGGCCGAAGCCCGACCCGACCCTAGCATTAGGGCGGGTCAGCACGACCCTTTCTCAAATAGGGTAGGGTAAAGGCCATGCAAATAAAACCCTGCCCGGCCCTTCAGCCCTACTCGTTTGAGCCCGTTAAGGCCAAGCCCGGCCCGGCCCTCTAGGCTTAAGCCCTAATAATTTTTATTTGTTCTAATTTTTAAATAAATTTCTCTTTTTTCTATAACATACAACTTATATCTTTTTTGATAATTGATTTCCTAAGCTTTATTTTCTTTAATTCTTGTTTCCTTTGTTAAATAGCAATTAATTTAGTTAATCAATATAACCACATTAACTAATATTTATAAATGTTATAACTTATAAGTTAAATAACAATTAATATAGATATTACGTATGATCAACAAAAAATAATGAGTCTTATATTGCCTATATGACCATGGAACTAAAGGATTTGAAGGTAAAAAATTACCTACTTTAGTCCATTGACAAGAGTGTACTAAATACCCTGCAATAGAGGGAAACATCCAAGCAGATATGGGACTACATGAAGGTTAGATATCAGGGAAATGCTAGGGTTCAGAGAGCACAACTTCAGATTATTCGTAGGGATTTTGAAGTATTGGAGATGAAGCTGGGAGAAACAGTAGATGATTACTTTGGAAGGGTAACGACAGTAGCCAATGAGATGAGAAATTATGAGAAGACATGCCAGACTTAAAGATAGTTGAGAAGATCTTGAGAACGCTCACGGAGAGGTTCAACTACATAGTCTGCTCAATAGGAGAGTCTAAGGATATCAATGGACTCTCACTTGATGAATTACGAAGCTCCTTGTTGGTACATGAACAAAAGTTTCGAAAAGATGGAGGTGATGAGCAAGTACTTAAAATTTCATATGAAGCCAGCAATCGAGGAAGAGGACGAGGAATTATGAGAGGCGGAGGTGCAGCAAGGGGAAGAGGCAGAGGCAGAGCCTTTAACAAGGCAATGATCGAGTGTTTCAAATGCCATCATTTAGGACATTTTCAGTATGAGTGTCCTAAATGGGAGAAAGCAACCGACTATGCGGAGCTAGATGAAAAAGAAGAATTGCTTCTAATGGCCTACGTTGAAAGCAACAATGCAAGTCGAGAAGGTGTGTGGTTTCTTGACTCTGGTTGTAGCAACCATATGATAGGGAATAAACAATGGTTTACTCAGTTAGATGAGAGCTTTAGACACTCAATTAAGCTTGGAAATTGCATGAGAATGCCTGTAATGGGAAAGCGGAGTGTGAGATTGCAAATTGGAGATGTGGAACAAGTGGTGTCCGATGTGTATTACATTCCTGATCTGACAAACAATCTATTTAGCATCAGACAATTACAGGAGAGGGGTCTAGCCATTTTGATCCGAGATGGAACTTGCAAGGTTTATCACAAGAGAGGAGGCCTTATCATGGAAACAAAGACGACAACTAATCGAATGTTTGTGGTACTTCCCCTTGTAGCAAACCAACAGTCAGCCTGCCTCAATGCTGCTACTGAAGACATTATGGATCTATGGCACTAAAGATTCAGTCATTTGAGCTACAAAAATGTTCGAACCTTGCAATACAAGAAACTAGTAGATGGAGTACCTCAACTCAAAACTGCTAGCAAAGTGTGCTCAAGCTGCATGGTTGGTAAACAACATCGAGATGCTATTCTGAGAAAGAGTCGGTGGAGAGCCTCAGAAAGACTTCAGCTCGTGCATGCTGATATGTGTGGCCCGATAACACCTATTTCAAATGGTGGAAAAAGGTACATAATGAGTCTCATTGATGATCATAGTAGAAAATTTTGGATTTATTTCCTTACTGAAAAGTGTGAAGTTTTTTTAATGTTCAATATGTTCAAGAGTATGGTGGAAAAGGAGTTAGGATGTTATATTCGTTGTCTTAGAACAGATAGAGGTGGTGAATTCACCTCAAACGATTTCAATGAATTTTGTGCAAGTCATGGCATTAAGAGACAGCTCACAGCTGCCTACACACCCCAGCAAAACGGAGTAGCAGAGCAGAAGAAGCGTACCATTATGAACGTGGTGAGATGTTTGTTAACAGAAAAGAGAATGCCAAAGGCGTTTTGGCCAGAGGCAGCAAGGTGGGCTGTGCACATCTTGAATCGAAGTCCTACCATAGCTGTGAGGGAGAAAAATCCTGAAGAATGTTAGAGTGGCTTGAGACCTAATGTCGATTATTTTAGGGTCTTTGGTTGCATTTGTCATGAGCATATTCCGGATGCTAGGAGAATGAAACTTGAAGACAAGAGCTTTAAGGCTGTTTTACTTGGAGTCAACGAAGAATCAAAGGCCTATAGACTCTTCGATCCAATTAAGAACTAAGTTGTGACTAGTAGGGATGTTGTATTTGAGGAAAACAAGAGTTGGGACTGGGGAAGAAGTGACGAAGAGGTTGTGCTTGATGTACGTGTTGACATGTCGAAATGATGAAGAAATTGAAAATGACAGTAAGGCAGGTGAGACACAAGAGGAAATAGTTGCTGGTAGCAGTGAAGGAGTAGCAAACACTGGGAGTTCATCAGATGGACTCACTTCAAGTTCACCAGAAGAACCAGTCCGAGAAGTGAGGAACAGAAGAGCTCTAGTTTGGATGGTGGATTATGAAAGCAGGAAAGGACTCTCAGAGGAAGAAGATGTGGAGAATTTAGCTGAAGGCCTTGAAAACTTGGCTTTATTTATTTCTAATGAAGATCCTACGAGTTATGAGGAAGCAGCTAAGAGTGCCAAATGGAGAAAGGCAATGGACCTGGAGATAGAATCTATAGTCAAGAATGATACATGGGAACTTGTTGATCTACCTACAGGGACAAAGAAAATTGGGGTGAAGTGGGTGTTTAAGACTAAGTTCAATGAAAGGGGAGAGCTTGACAAGTGTAAAGCGTGCCTAGTAGCTAAAGGTTATGCCCAAGAACATGGCATTGACTACAATAAAGTCTATGCTCCTGTGGCTCGTTGGGACACAATAAGAATGGTGATAGCTTTGGCTGCTCAAAAGGGTTAGACTGTATTTCAACTTGATGTCAAAAGTGCATTCCTGCATGGGGAATTAAGTGAGTCGGTGTTTGTGGACCAGCCCCTTGGCTACATAAAGAAAGGAGAAGAACAGAAGGTTTATAAGTTAAAGAAGGCATTGTGCGCCGAGGGCTTGATTCAGCAGAATTGAGGGATACTTCATCAAGGCAGGCTTTGAAAAATGCAGCTATGAACACACACTGTTCGTGAAGGTTACGAAAGAAGGTAAAATTATGATCCTTAGTCTCTACGTAGATGATTTTATTTTTACCAACAATGATGGAGTTCTGATTGAAGAATTTAAGAGTTCCAAGATGAGTGAGTTTGAGATGAGATTTGGGGGAGATGAAATATTTCTTGGGAGTAGAAGTGAGGCAAAGCAAAAAGGTATACATTTATGCCAAAGTAAGTATGCCAAGGAAGTACTCGACAAATTTGGAATGGCAGATAGTAATCCGGTGAGAAATCCAATTGTGCCTAGCTCAAAGTTGTCAAAAGAATGAGGTGGAGCTGAGGTTGATGGAACCCGATACAAGCAACTCATTGGCAGCCTCATGTATTTGACCGCCACTAGACCGGATCTTATGTATGTGGTTTGTCTCATCAGTCGATTCATGGCTCATCCTAAAGAAGCACATAATGTAGCAGCTAAAAGTGTTCTACGATATCTCAGAGGGACTGTTGATATGGGATATACTATAGAAGAGAAGTGCTTGATGACTTGGCGGGTTTTTGTGATAGTGATTATGCTGGAAATATTGATGATTCTTGAAGGACAACTAGTTTTGTGTTTATGTTGAGTGCTGGAGCAGTTTCTTGGTCATCACGAAAACAACCTATTGTAACTTTGTCAACTATAGAAGCAGAGTATGTGGCTGCTGCAGCTTGTGTCTGTCAGTGTGTGTGGATGCAAAGAGTTCTTACTAGTCTTGGTTATGATAAGTGTAAGTGTGTTACTTTATTTTGTGACAATACTTCAACAATTAAATTAGCCAAGAATCTGATTTTTCATGGTCGTAGCAAGCACATCCATGCAAGATTTCATTTCATTCGAGATTTAACAAAGGATGGTGTTGTGAAACTTGAGTTTTGTGGGAGTAGTGAGCAGCTCGCAGACATATTGACAAAGCCTCTGAAGCTGGAAGCCTTTGAAAGACTTCCAAAGATGCTTGGAGTTCTAGACAAGAAAGAAGTAAACTGAACTCCTTTCAGTAGTTTCAGTTTAAGGGAAGGATTGTTGAGATGTGTTCCTGTTAGTCTAGGACTGTTTTACTTAGTCAAAATAAACTCCTATGTTTTAGGAAAGTTAGAGAGTCAGTCAAGTTTGTTTTAGATAGACCGAGTCTTTAGCATGATCTCAGGGATGTTGAGACGTGTTTATGCAACTTTGAGTTTCTGTTTTGTAATGGCTATTTAAGCCAGCTCGTTTGTCATTCAATAAGTGTGAATCATTTAGCCATTGTTGAGTTAACATTGTGCTTCTGTGAGTTTATAAGATTCCTAACAGGAGCCATATTTTGAGGGAAAAAGAATAATGTATTTCCTTTTGTTAAACAAATTAAAGCCCTTTTAGGCCCATTTTGGCCCTATTTGGAGGGCCGGCCGGAGCCGGCCCTTTCAGCCCTAATGACTTGGGCTTTTTGGGTGGATAAGGTTAGCATATTTAAGCCGCGGCCGGCCCCTACCCAGCCATAAATTTTGTTGACTTTGACTAGGTTTGGCCCGACCCTAAACCCTTAAGCCCTAAAATTTAGGGTAGGGCCGGCCTTAGCCCGACCCATGATGACCCCTAGTTTTGAGTTACTCATACGAACTTTCACAAGCTTACCGGGTTTGTTGTGTGACAACCCAGTGCACTATTCAACGGTTAGGGGTTAATCCTGCAGGTTACGATAATCGTGGCTGATGTTAGGGTAGCGTACTTGCAGCTAACGGTAGGAAGACAATTTTGTGACTTTACCGTTATTTGGACTTCCGTTATAGTAAGCTCTGAGAAGCATTTATGTTTTATTTTGTTGTTAACAATTTAATTAGTAAGCTTATGTAATGTATGACTCTGCGAAGTGGGTCAATATTGACATAGTGGGTTCAGGGCATCAATATGTATTTATTTTAAAGGGAAAAAGTTTTCAAGTATTTTGATATTGATGGCTGAACGATCACACATATATAATTATGGGATTGTATATCGATTTTCATTTGTGTTAAAAATCAGGGGTGTGACAGTTTGGTATCAGAGTGTAAGGTATTTGGTGACTATCAATACTTCTCGAGTTATGGCCCATCTGTAGTGGATCTCTATCGTATACTCTTCGGTATTGATATAGTCATTGGGTATGCAGTGAGGTTTAGGATGTGAGTCGTCAGGCTAGTGTCGGCTCGAAGGTGTAAGTGTAGAAGTTTGGGTAACTTCCGTGAGTTATAGTCTTTTGAGGAATGAGAACCTTTAGAGTTAACTCTGGATATATATGGGGGATGGGATTGTTCTTCTGACATGGTGTTGTGGGTGATTTAGTCATAACATTGACTTATACTTGTGTTTGAGAGTTATGCAAGTATTGACCACGTGTTGTCGTGCTTCTCAGGAAATGGATCATCTGGGAGGTAGAGCTAGGGGTCGAGGTAGACCTAGAGGCAGGGGTCGAGGTAGACCCAGAGGTAGGGGCAGGATACCTCCTGTTGAGGAGATATTCAAGGATAATGTCTAGGCATCGAATGTTGAGCTGCCTATTCCACCTGTTGTGTAGGTTGTCAATGTTATTGATGCCACTCGTTTGTCGAAATTGGTAAGGGAGATTTCAAGGCTGGGAGCAGTCTTTTTCAAGGAAGGTAGGGATTTCATGTTGGCAGGTTAATGGGCCGTGAACATGAAGAACTACTTCGAGATGGTCGTGTGTGAAGACATTGAGAAGAGGAAGATAACCTCATATATGCTTCAGAACAAAGCACGAGTGTGGTGGAATAGTAGAGTTATGGATGTGTCTACCATGACCTGGGATGGTTTTGTGGAACTATTCAGGAAGAAGTACTTTCTGCCTTCAGTGAGGGAGCAGTTCGAAAGGGAATTCATCTCGTTAGTCCAAGGGACTAAGAGTTAAGGGAGTATGAGGCTGAATTCTCAAGCCTGTATAAATTTGTGAGACAAATGGATGTTGAGAGTTTAGCTATGAAGTTTCAGCGAGGGCTGAATGCTTCGATTAAGCATGATGTTGCTGTTCTGCTATGGAGCTTATTTTGGCTAAGGCTATGGCAATTGATCAGGACAACCTGACTTTCCAAGAATAGGAATCAGCTGAAAGGGACTCCCAAAGAAAGGGAAAGGCAATTGCTGGGAGCAGCAATGCATCAGGGAATCGAGGCGGATTCTGGAAGAGGCAGAGGACTAATCAGCAGGTGCCAGCTAGGGCTGCACCTGCTAGGATTGCTAGGGCTACACCTGTTGGCTAGGGAGTACCACTGAGATATTACAACTGTGAGGAGATTGGCCATATTGTTAAGGCTTGTGCAAAAATGAAGAAGTTGGCGTGCTTTACTTGTGGCTAGAAGGGACATTTCTCTAGGGATTATACCCAGCAGCACGGTAGGGGACAAGGGAACCAGCAGAGGCAACTGCCTCAGGGGTAGGCTAGGGTGTTTGCTATTGGTTAGCAGAATACCGGAGTGGAAGGTACCTTATCCTCATTTGATTTCTTTGCTAGAGTGTTGTTTGATACGGGAGCGACCCAATCCTTCATATCTAGTTTTGTGGTAGATATGTTAGGTTTGACTCCTAGGCCTCTTGCTAGACCTTTGTGTGTTACTTCCCCACTTGGTGTGTCCCTTGAGTTGTGTATGTTTTGTGATGCATGTCAGATTGTGATTGGTGGTAGAGAGCTTACTGTGACTTCGATTGTGTTAGCAGATCATACGTATGATGTTATTTTAGGTATTGATTGGCTGAGGCCAAATCATGCTATAATTGATTGCTTTGAAATGGTAGTGTCATTTCATATGACTGGACAACCGGTGTTTCGTTATCGATATCTTTGGTTAGATACTACTTTGAGGGCAGGATTCTTAACTCATTAGGAATCAGTGAGTTGTGCTGCGATTATGGCAGAGATTTTTGTGGTTTTAGTACAGTGATGTATTTCAGGAGATACTAGGGTTACCTCCAAGGAGGGTAGTGGATTTTGCTGTCGATGTGATACCAGGTACTGCACCTGTATCCATGACACCTTTTCGGATGGCACCAGCTAAACTTAAAGAGTTGAATGACCAAATTGATGGTTTACTTGAACAAGGGTTCATTAGACTTAGTACTTCTCCTTAGGGTGCACTTATAGTGTTTGTGAGGAAGAAGGGCGGTTCACTACATTTGTATTTGGATTATCGGCAGTTGAACAAGGTGAAGATCAAGAATAAGTACCCTTTACCTAGGATTGATGACTTGTTTGACCAGCTTAAGGAAGCTACTGTATTCTCAAAAATTGATTTGAGATCCAGATATCACCAGTTGAGGGTAAAGGAACAGAATGTTCCTAAAACTGCTTTTAGGACTTAGTATGGACACTTTGAGTTTGTTGTCATGCATTTGGTCTAACTAATGCACCTGCTGCCTTAATGGACTTAATGAACCGTATGTTTAGTCCGTACTTGGATAAGTTTGTGGTAGTGTTCGTGGATGATATTTTGATTTATTCCAAGTCGTTGGAGGATCATGATAAGCATATGCGGATTGTGCTACAGATTTTGAGAGAAAAGAAGTTGTTTGCGAAATTCGAGAAGTGTGAATTTTGGCAAAAGGAGGTCAAGTTCCTTGGTCATGTAGTTTCAAAAGATGGAGCCTCTCTGGATCCTTCTAAGGTGGAAGTAGTGATGAACTGGGGTCAACCCACTACAGTTACTGAGGTACGTAGTTTTTTGGGTTTAGCGGGCTACTATCGGAGATTCATCGAAGGGTTTGCTAGTATAGCTTCGGCTTTGACCAAGTTGACTAGGATGGAGGTCCAGTTTGTGTGGACTGAGGAATGTGAGCGGGCATTCAATGAGTTAAAGAGAAGGTTGACTACTGCCATAGTGTTGACTATTCCTACTAGTGGTGGTGGTTTAGTCATCTATAGTGATGCGTCTCATCAGGGACTGTGATGTTTGTTGATGTAGCATGGTAGCGTTGTGGCTTATAGTGCTAGACAGTTGAAGGTGCATGAGCGTAATTACCCCACTCATGATTTGGAGTTGGCTGCGGTTGTTTTTGCTTTGAAAATTTGGAGGCATTACTTGTATGGGCAGAAGTTTGAACTCTTTTCGGATTATAAGAGTTTGAAGTATCTGTTCTCTCAGAAGGAGTTGAACATGAGACAGAGAAAGTGGATGGAGCTCATAAAGGTCTATGATTTCACCTTGGAGTATCATCACGGGAAGGCCAATGTTGTGGCGGATGCTTTGAATAGGAAACTCAGAGGTATAATTGCTTCTGTTATGGTTCAGGAGTGGCTTATGTTGGAGACTGCATCTGAGTTTGACTTTGTAAAAGCAGGAGTTGAGAATAGGAGTTTCCTTGGAAGTATCACGGTACAGCCTACATTGATTTCTAGGATCGGTCAGGGTCAAATAGAGGATGAGTTCTCACGTATGAAGTTGGCAGAGTTAGCTACAGATTTGCCCATTGGCGTTCCATTGGAGTGGACAGTGGGAACAGATGGTGGTTTACGGATGAATCATAGGTTGTATGTTCTGGATCGTATTGACTTTTGATAAGAGCATTTTAAGGCGACACTTTAATTGTTATTTCCTTATATTTACTTAGTTATTTCCTTAAATAAATCCCTTTTATTTAGGAAAGTTTCTATTTCCAATTTCTAGAAAGTTCAATTTTAGTATAGGAAAGTTTCCATTTCTTGTTTTTAGAAAGTTTCTATTTTTAGTAATAGTTTCTATTTTTAGGTCCTTGGAATAAATGAGTTGAAATGAGCTCAAAAGTGGAAAGAGGAGCTAGAAAATGTTGAAGGGAGTTAAGACAAGACACGAAGGGTTGCATAAATGAGCTGAAATGAAGAAAAGAAGTTTTCTTGTTTCAACCAGATGTTCAGAAGAGGAAACTTTGGCAAAGCAAGACTACTAGGCCGTCCAAAAAGTACGATCAAAATAATGAAGTGAAATGACTCTTGGAAGCACTAGGAGACCTTAGGGCTTGAAGATGATGCATGAAGGCCTAAGATCCTTCTAGATTAATGCGGATTTCGGCAAAATGGATAAAAGCCCATTGGATTTCGACAAAAGAGATATTCTTGGAGGGTTTTTGTGTTTTACCGTGATACGCCAAGGAATAATGGAGAAAATAACATGAAAATCAAAGAAATATCAAGAAGATTACGTTGGAGATTTCTTAGGGAGAGTTTTAAGGAAAGAAGAAGTGTGGACAACAAGAAAATGCTCAAAACAAGTCTAGGTTCATCCCTACATTCTCTAAAGGAATTTTGGCCGAAAATAATGAAGAAAATCAGAAAATTCTTATATATTTTTGGCAACAATATATTGAAAAGGGATTTAGACTTATTTTGGAGAGTTTTGATTGGTTGGATGACACTCCAGGGCTTACATAGCGATACGTGATTGGTCGAAGCTATGTGGAATTATTAAATAATTCTTTAGGAAAATAAATGAAGATTCATGAAGCTTGGAGGCCAAGTCCAACGTCCCCTATATATACTCCCCATATTTTGACGTTAAACACCTCTCCCCTCAGAATAATTCTAAACATCAGAAAAATTCTCTCCGTTCTCTACTCTTCAGAAGCTCTGCATCTCAACTAAGGAGGAGAAGAAGTCATGCAATACATCAAGATCCTATCCGCCATCCACCCTTGTGTCGTCCTTAGAAGATTGCTTGCTTTCAAAGATCTTCAAGTTCTTCATCTCAAGGCTTGTCATCCATCTTTCACGGTGTATTTCATGCTTTTCTTTGTTTTCCTTTGTTTGATTCGTAGATTTATGAATTCTAGTTAACATGACGTTAAGGACAAAGTTTAAAGCCCGTTTATATGTTTTGAAATAAAGTTGTGATTTTTATATGTTGATTTCTATGTTGCTTATGTTAGATTGCTTAATTGATTTTGGTTTACAGAAAACTTTTATATGTTTATGTTCTTTGAGTGCACTCTTAGGATATATTCATGTAATTAGAGCTAGATTTAAGTAGTGAAGGCTTTAGACAAAAGTCGAAATCAATTAAGGGATTGCAAATAGATTAACTTTTTCATACTAGGTTGTTCACTTTGGTTGACATCCTTTCTTTGTTCTTCGTGCATTGAATGTGTTCTTAAGTAGCTAGCTTTCTAGACTATGATTGCATGTTCAATAGGATTGATTTAGGTATTTTCACTTAGATCAATTATTCAAGGAAAGTAAAATATGGGAAATCGTTTGCTTACTAACGTTTCACATGGTCAACTTTTTTCTCATGACATAGAAAATCAACTATAGGAATTGTAATTGGATTTCATTCATATGATTATGGTTTTGATCTTTGTTCTTTCCGTTCCACCCTTGTATATGTGTTTTTATAATTTTTTTATTTTTTTATTTTAATTTTCAATTTTATAATCCTAAAAACCCCCTTATTTGTGTTTACTTGTATATGTCTCTTTTCTTTGTTTTATTTTTGTAAATAATAATTGTTTATTTGTTTATACAATTACAGGTGTACCCTCAATCCCCGACTTAGAAGGATACCATACTTATTCTATATTACTATGTGATGTAGGATTTAAATTGCGCGCTTGCTTTTGGGTATAAACTTTAAGGGAGAGATTCTTTGTGAGGGATATCGATCGCGGTATACTGTGCATCCTAGAAGCACTAGGATGTATTGGGATTTGCGAAGGCAATTCTGGTGGAATATAATGAAAAGGGATGTGGCAGAGTATGTTTCAAAGTGTCTTAATTGCCAACGTGTGAAGGTTGAGCATCAGAGACCTATAGGTATGTTGAAGCCATTACCTATTCCCATGTGGAAGTAGGAGCATATCTCAATGGATTTTGTTACTAGGCTGCCTAGGTCTAAACAGAATCATGATGCAGTGCAGGTGATTGTGGACCATTTAACGAAGTTAACGAAATTCATTCCTGTGTCAATGATGTATTCAGTTCAAACAATGTGCCTGTGTCGATTGTTTTTGATTGTGATGCTTGGTTCACTTCAAATTTTTGGAGCGGTTTCCAAAAGGCCATGGCAACTGATTTAGATATGAGTACGGCATTTCACCCTCAGACTGATGGGCAGACTGAGCGAGTAAACCAAGTGATGGAGGATATGTTGAGAGCCTGTGTGTTGGACTTCAAGGGAAGTTGGGAGGATCATCTGCCGTTGATCGAATTCTCCTACAACAACAGTTATCACTCTAGTATTGGTATGGCAACATATGAGACCTTGTATGGTAAGCCATGTAGATCTCTTATCTACTGGGCAGAAGCAGGAGATAAGATATTATTGAGTCCTAATATTGTTCAGGAGACTACTAACAAGATTTCGATCGGGGACAAGATTCGGATACTGCAGAGTAGACAAAAGAGCTATGCAGATCTGAAAGGGAGACATGTTTAGTTTAAAGATGGTGATCATGTGTTCTTGAAGGTTTCACCCATGAAGGGTTTGGTGAGATTTGGCAAGAAAGGGAAGTTATCACCAAAGTTTGTTGGGCATTTTGAAATTCTGGAAAGGGTAGGAGATTTGGCTTATAGGTTTGCCTTACCTCCTAGTATGTCTGGTGTGCATAATGTGTTCCATGTGTCTATGTTGAGGAAGTATGTCCAGGAAGAGTCACATGTGATCGATTATGACACGATTGAAGTACATGATACGACTTTTGTTGTTAAACCTGTTGTATTTTGGATAGGTCAACAAAACAACTTTGAAGGAAGGAAGTTGACTTGGTCAAGGTAGTGTGGAGTCACCATGATGAGGGTGATGCTTCTTAGGAGTTAGGGTCAGAAATGAGAGCGAAGTACCCACAGTTGTATGTTGATCAGCGCGCGTGAATTTCGGGATGAAATTCCTTTAAGGAGGGTAGACTGTGATGACCTGGATTATCGTTATTTAATTTGGTAATTAATAATGGACTAGCTATATGAATTATTGTTATTGTGCTTTATTCCTAAGTTGAATGTGAAGTGATACGGTTTTCGTACGTATAATTATTCAAATTTCACAGTTTAGGGGTTGTGTGATGTTTGACTTTTTATACTTTGGGATTTTCGGAAAACTTCCTTCACGAAAGTTGTAGAACGCGTCAATACGAGTTTGTGGAGACATGCAGAACATGTCAATCGGAGTTCGTATGAGGAAGTTATGGCTTTCGGAAAATGTGTCCATTTTAGTATAAATAGAGAAATTCTAAAAATTATTTCATAATTCCAATTTCCATTTTCGGAAATCCCTTCTCTCTCTCTTGTCTCTCGACTGCACCTTCAGTATCGAAGAAATCCGGCTGACCAGACTCGGCTTTTTCGGTGAGCTTCGACGGTCTCCGGTGATGAAACTTTCCAGATCGACTAGCCTCCTTTCTCTGGTGGTCTCTGTGGCAGCCTCTAGCGACGATTCTCACCGTGCACGGTGCTGGAAGACGGCGAAAATTGGTGTATTCTGACCGGGTCAAAAAACGTAGTTCCGGCGATGTCATGGCTTCATGCCTCCTACTTTGAGTTCGTAGAAACCTCCTTGGTTGATCTGTGATTGTTATTTGGATCGATTCACGTGAAACTTTGTTCAACTCGGATTAAACAGTGATTCTCAGTTTGCAAGGTGGTTTTCGACCCTTTTTGATTCGATTTTGACTTTGTGCTAGTTATGAAAATTTATAAGCATGCCGAGATGAAGATCTTTGATGTTGGAAGTTTTGTGAAATATTGAGTTTTGGCCGGCGACGGTGCGTCACCGCCTGTGGAGACGTTCTGGAGATGTTCCGGCCATATAAGGGACTGTTTCTAGTATTATGTATCTTCTACTCGTCGATATGAGCGTTTCTATATATAATACGCAATTTGTGGAGTTCATATGAATTTGTTATGATTTTTATGGTTTCGGACCGTTCAATTTGTTCGATCCGTGAGGATTCAAGAGTCCGATCGATTTGTGGTTTGGATACATTGATCGTGGAAATATTCTAGAGACTTTGGGGAGGTTTCGGAAGTGGTTTCACCTCAATTGGCGCTACTTTGATATTTTAGTTCGATTTGGGGATTCGAACTTTACTTAATTGTGATTTGTTGACTGGATCAAGGCTGTACTTCCTTAGGTGCTTGACATAGAGCGTTTTGTAAGCAGTCTAGAGGTGAGTAATCTCACAAGGTTCATTTACGAACGGAATTATTTATTATTTGAAATTATTGGTTAATTTTGAATAGCTTTCGAAAAGGATATTTATTTGGAATGATATGAACTTGATCGACTATGGTCTATAGGACTGCGGTTTATAGGTAGGAACATGATTTTAAGTATAACTATGTTTTCTCAATTTTCGATTGTGAACTATAGTTGGTATTAGTAGGCATTCATGAGTGAATGACTATGTATATATATATATTTACGTGCAATATATATGTTTTGGTGGACTTGTGGGTTGATGAAAACAATATGCATGAATGATGTTTTTTATTTTTTTGTGTTATGGGTTTTTGGAAAACAAGTGAGTGTGGAAATGTTGATTTCTATTGTTTTGAAAAGCGTTGAGATATGTATAACATTTTGAGTCCTGTGCGACTTCTTTAATGTTTTATTCTGAGGCACTGAGAAGTCTGAGGAATGAAGTTCTATGAGCGACTTTGGGCAGTATATCAGATAATCACGTCTTTGGCCGGACGAGTGGTTACGAATTCTGTTAGAGCTCTAGTTTGTCTGCCATTTGTGATTCATGGGGTAACTGATAGAGTCATTTTAATGCGACGTTTTAAATGTTTTTTCTTATATTTACTTAGTTATTTCCTTAATTAAATCGAATTTTAATAAAAGTTTCTATTTTTAGGAATTTGGATAAAAGTTTCTATTTTTATGGTCCCATGGAGCAAGTGGAGCATAAATGAGCTTAAACAAGAAAGAAAGCAAGAAAACTTTGGAAATAGCTAAGGCAACGCACGAGGGCTGCAAAGTTGAGCTGAAATGAAGAAATGAAGTTTTTCTGGTCCAACCAGGCAATCCTGTTCAGAATAGGAAACTTTGGCAAAGCAAGACTCCTGAGTCAACTAGGAGGCATGATCGGAAAAATAAAGGAAAATGGCAAAAAATGAGGAGTCCTGATGACACTAGGATACCTGGGTGGACTAGGAGAACCCAAGAACAAGCTCAAAACGTCCTCTACAAAGGTGATATGGATTGTGAGTCATTTTTGACAAGAAAAGGTGGTTCAAAATGAAATTTGAAGTCCGTATTAGACATATACTGATTTTGGCCGAATTTCAATTTGGATAATGACATCTCAATTAAATCCTAAATGCATCTAGACATGATCATAGCCAAAGGGAGACTTCTACAGATAATAAAGGAGAACTTCAAGGAATTGCAACAAGAAAATGTACAAAACAAGTCCTGATTCATTGTCCAGATTCATTCCTTTTTCCTTGGCAGAAAAATAAAGAGAAAAATCAGATAAATTGTTGGAAAATTCGGCAATAATATATTTTGAAGGATTATGGACTTTAATTTGGAGGCTTTTGATGGGTTGGATGACACAGCTTAGCTTATGTCGAATAGATTTGATTGGTTGAAGCTATGTGGATCAACCAGATAATTCCTAGGAAATTAAAAGAAGATTCATGAAGCCTTGGCCGTCCCTATATATAGCACCACCCCGTTGGACGTTTTACAGACCTCTTTCCCCTTAGAAAAATTCCAAACGTCGAAAAGCTCTCTCTCCATTCTCTAGTCTTTAGAAGCTTTGCGTCTCAACCAAGGAGGAGAAGAAGTTATGCAATACATCAAGATCCTAGCCGCCATCCATCCTTGTGTCGTCCCTAGAAGATTGCTTGCTTCCAAGGATTTTCAAGTTCTTCGTCTCAATGCTTTGTCATTCATCTTTCATGGTGTATTTCATACTTTCTTTTGTTTTCCTTTGTTTGATTCGTAGAGTTATGAATTCTAGTTAACATGACGTTAAGGGCAAAGTTTAAAGCCCATTTATATGTTTCGAAATAAAGTGGTGATTTATGTATGTTAATTTTTATGTTACTTATGTGAGATTGCTGAATTGATTTTGGATTATAGATAATTTTTGCATGTTTATGTTATTTGGTTGCCAATTTAGGATATATGCATGTAATTGGAGCTAGATTTAGGTAAATAATTCACCTAATAGTTTTGAGAACCTATTTCATATGTAGTAAAGGCTTAGGACAAAAGTCGAAATCAATTAAGATGGATTGCAAATAGATGAACTTTCTCATACTAGGTGGTGCACTTTGGTTGACATCATTTCTTTATTCTTCATGCGTTGAATGTGTTCTTGATTAGCTAGCTTTCTAGAGTATGATTGCATGGTCAATAAGTTTAATCTAGGTGCTCTCACTTTGATTAAATATTCAAGGAAAGTAAAATATGGAAAATAGTTTGCTTATTAACGTTTCACATGGTCAACTTTTTTCTCATGACATAGATAATCAACTATAAGAATTATAATTGGATTTCATTCATATGAATGTGGTTTTGATTTTTGTTCCTTGCGTTCCACCCTTGTATATGTGTTTTTACATTTTCTTTATTTTACTTATTTAATTTTCAATTTTATAATAATAAACCCCCTTATTTATGTTTACTTGTATATATTTTCATTCTTTGTTTTATTTGTGTGAATAATATTTTATAGTTACATTAATTTTTTATTTGTTTATGCAATTACAGGTGTACCCTCAATTCCCGACTTGAATGATCCCTACTTAATCTATACTGACAACTACATTTTGCAGGGTTAAATTGCGCGTTTGTCCTTAGCGAATCATTTTTTGGCGCTGTTGCCGGGGATTGACAAATCACTTGTTCTTGTTTATAATTGTTGTATATAAACTATTTGGAACTTAGTTTAAATTAACTAGGACGTTATTTATATTGTTGAATGCGAGTTTTAATTGTAAGTTGTAAATTGGACGGAATAGGTGAAGTCTATTTTGTTAATATTGGCCTAAACCCCTTATTGGTACCTAGTTCAGATCCCTTAAGGTTGAGGACGGCCTTTATTAACACTTGTTGAACTATCTTCACACTTATAATCTTTTTCATCTCAGTAAGTATAGCCGATGTGGAATGGTGTCTAGGAAGAGGATAATGTTCACTAGGCCAATAATTCAATCAGACGACAGTTTTTCACTGTCGTCTGAGTATAGAGGCTGCTGTTGTCTATCTCAATACTGTCTGATACATAAACAGACAATACCAGAAAACTGTTGTCTGATAAAGTTCAGTACAATAGCAGCTACTATCATGTCTGTTATCTGAATACCACGAAGAACAATAGCATCTTATATACTTACTGTTGTCTGATAAAGTTTAGTACAACAACAGCTACTATCATGTCTATTGTCTGAATACCACGAAGAACAACAGCAGCTTATATACTTACAGCTGTCTGAAGACTGTGCCAGACAATAGGGGCTTATATGTTTGTTGTTGTCTATCTATTATTGATACTATAGATTTCTAAAAAAAAACCGTTGTTTGTTGTTTTGCTGGACAATGTTGTTGTTTTGCTGGACAATGGCTTTCTCATTCTTTTAGTCCTTAAAGTATTATAGTTAGATGACTCATACAACAGTTTTTGTTAGGCATTTTATGATGATCAATTATTGGACAACAATTTTTAACTGAAATAGAATGGTTTGAGAGACATTCAAAAGACCTACATTCTACATACATGGGATCCAAATGATAACCCAAAAACATTTATTTACGTAAAGATTCGATACGTTCATCCATATATCCAACAAAGTCATTCTATCCCAACATTAACCCCCACGATACTTGTCCATAAATGTGATGCACATTAACCCTGCCTAAACCTCACACATATGTGAAAACAATGCACCAGTAGCTTTAAGTACATCCTTTTGTTTACCCTAGGTAAGAACCTGCATATAATAATGACATAAATCCTTCGTACCAACTCCCAAAAGAGCAAGACTGATTTCATTTGAAGGATGGGAATGCCTACTTTTCAAGTACTGGTGCTTTCAAGAAAGACTGGACGTAGAAAACTACTAAAGAGACCGAAATAAAAAGACAGTATTGCTGTGTATAGAAATTCCTACAGCAGACCTGCAACTTTGAAAAATCATAAGTAATTCTACAAAAAAAAAAAATTTAGGAGATTCCAATTCTGAAACGATCTTTAAGATGTCTATTGCAATTTGTAAGAAGATAATAATTTCAAGTTCCTAACCGAATTGTACAGTTTTCAGTAAAAGTTCAACTGGGTCAAAAACTCAGAAACACAAATTCACATTTGCAGAACCTCTTTTCTACCTTCAGTTTTAACCAATGAATCCTAAATAGAAGAGCTGGAACTTAACAAAAACAAACCAAAAGACTCAAAATCAATTGAAAGATATCACCAGTTAGACAAACATAGCAAGGACTTTGGAAAAGAAGGAACTTACGGATCTCTCTGCCTTGCTCTACCAAACCATCCACCTACATTCCCATATCAATCGATCTCTCTCCAACTTTCAACACCACAGAACACAAACTAGAATTGAAGACAAGATTGGTGTAACTGAATCCTTCTAAAAGCAAGGTAAATTAACAACTAATGGAAGTGCTTCCTAAATGAGGAGATGTCATTAATTTGTGACTAGAGAAACTATAGAAGAAGTTCAATTATAAAGCATGCACCTAGAGAAACAAGAAACCCTATAAGCGAAGACAACGCTACAGCTCCACCTAAAGCACGCACCAGCTAAAACCAAAACAGAACGAACCCAATTCTGATTTCAGCATAGTCAAAACCGGATGAACACCCAATACATAATTGAATATCCAAAACAAATAAAGGTAAACCTTCTCAATGTTCATAATCAATTCTCACTGTATTAATAACCTAACTTAGACGAAAGTGTAATCGCTGTCAAACATAACAATGAATGAGAACAAAGAGAGTGGATAGTTTGAAGGAGAAGGAAGACGGACGTTTGTATCTTATGAATTACTGTTGACACCCGAAATTGGTTCTGAAGGTTTGGAGTTATTGCTTCCGCGGTGGCAGCGAAATTTGCATATTACCAAAACTGGCACATACACTTAATAACATATTACAGATAAAGAAACAAAGTAGCATACCAAAAGTCCAAAACCGGCAGCACACCAGCATACCAAAATAGATGCTTGATTGATATTATTTTCATACCAAAACAGATGCAAATTTCATCTTAATTTATACAATGAACCATTTGTCAATTCTGTCAAACACTTAAACAGCAAATAATATGTTCTGGGGCTTTGAATGCAACTATGATTTCAAAGCAACTACTGATACACAATTACACACACACACACACACACACAGATAGCAATAACAACTATGAAGAAAACTGGAAAAAGCATAAATTATCGCAGCTTTAGAGCTCTGACATTGCAGAAAAGATATGAGATGGAGGTAGTAAAATAATGGTCTTGTAGGATGCAAATCATGCAATTTGAATCAAGGTTGAAGAAAGCCGAACCAAGTAAGTAAGTAACCAAGCAAGTTACCCAGAAATCCTGAAATTGAACCCAGCTTGAAGAATCTGAAATCGAAAACTGAAATTGAAGTATCGAACCCACAAATCTGCTTGAGCCTTGAGGATATCTGCTTTGCTACTTGAATTCGAGGCTATTGAAGAATTGAAGACTGAAAATTGAAAATCT
Source organism: Rosa persica (assembly GCA_025331145.1). Lineage (NCBI taxonomy): Eukaryota > Viridiplantae > Streptophyta > Magnoliopsida > Rosales > Rosaceae > Rosa > Rosa persica. The sequence continues at coordinate 13,131,712 of WFKR01000001.1, read as the reverse complement.
AGAAAGTATTCAAAGTAATAAACCAATCAATTGATGGATTGAAGAGTGAAAAACATAAACCCATAAACCCAAAGTAAGGGACCAATAGCATCGTGGCTTAGAGGGTTGCGTGCAGAGGCAGGAGTCAGTGCATGGCGGTGCTGGGCTTGGGTTTTAATCCTATTAAGGTGCTGGTTTGATTGGTATGTGGCGGTGTCGTGAATTGATGGCTAGGAATGGTGGTCTCCAGCGATGGTAAGAAGAAATGGAAAGGAGAGATAACAGAGAATTGGGCGTGCGGCAGAGTAAAAGGGCGAGAGTGTTAGCTTTCTAGGGTTAGTCGCTATCAAAGTAAAATTTTTCTAACTAATGGTGGGAAAGAGTGAAAATTAAAAATTTGGCCAAGAGTTCAGTATAACTAGGGCGTGCAAACACATTTGAACCCTAAAACTCAGACAACAATAATTTCAGTATATTGTCTGAAAGAGAGTTGCACAATAGACAACTGAAAAACTGTTGTGTGAATCAAAACAATCAAACGACATCTTTTTCAATCATTGTATTAATGGTAATTGCACAACAGACAAGTAATAACTGTTGTCTGATTAAAAACAATAAGATAACATCTTTTATCAACCATTGTGTAAATGAACCTTGGACAACATCACATGATAACTGTTGTCTGAATTAACTCATTCAGCCAACATAAAAAAAAGCAGCCAATGTCTGAAAAGTTTTTGCACAAGAGCCAAAAAAAAAAAACTGTTGTTAGATTTGAAAACTTAGACGATAGAATATTTCTTGCTGTCGTCTGATTATTTCAGACGACAGTTAAAATGTTTGCTGTTGTTTGATATGTGTTGTCTGATTATGAAATTGGCCTAGTGGTTCATGATAGGTTTTGAATCCAAAAATGCTTACAAATGGGCATAAACCACCATGTGGGAGTAGCTCATGCCAAAATGGATTACCTGGCCATTTTAGAAAGGTTGCCCAAAAGATTTGAAAAGGAGTTTGTGTCTAGGCAATTATACTTGCGCTGCATGTCCACCTTGATTTACCACTTGGAATTAAATTCGATATCAACAAGATTTATAACAAAAGAAAATGTTGTGATACACTAAGGTGTATTGGATAAAACATAGTCCTGAAAAGGGTAGCTGTTTCAGTCTCATTGCACATCGAGACTCCCTGTTACCGTACCTAAGTGTTGAAATAAATTGAACTCCTGTTTAAAAAGAAACTTGTTAAACTACTTTTCATTTTTTATAGTCACTTGTGTACTTAACTTGTGTCTTGTGTACGATATACTTGTTAATTATATTTGTATTTTGTAATTCATAGTTATACTTGTTTATATTTTGTATTTCTTTGTTAATTATAATCACTAACACTATGCCAAAAAGTTAATCAGACGACAGATCATCTCTGTCTTCTGATTGCATGATTTTCTGTCATCCGAGGCGCTGCCGTCTCTTGTGCAATCAGACGATAGATAAACTTTGTCATCTGATCAGTCAGACAACAGACATTTTTTGGTCTTCTATTGTCTGATTGAATCCTTACATGTGTTATGAAGATTTCGGACGACAGATATGTGTTACCTTATATATAAACATACATCAACAATCTTTGTCTTCTATTGTTTAATAGCCATTTCAAAGACAGTATTCGTGATATTTTTGTGGTATGATTGAACTGAATATTAAGTGTTGACAACTTATTTGTTGTCTGTAATGGTTATCAACTACAGATAATTGTGGTATTAAGTACGTTTCAATTACATGTAAGTGCAGTATGAAAATATAAGAAACATCAGTTACTTGTTGTTGTAGCTACACTTATGATTCGCTTTTATGTTGTCTGAATAAGTATCAAACAATAAATAATACAACCATTCTGTTGTCTATGTCTATTAAAAACAATAGATACTTGAAGTCGTTGTTCAGTTAAGATTACATTTGTTTGTTGTATTAACATTATACGTACATAGTCATTTGTGGTTCTATGTTTATTTGAATGACAATTATTTGTTACAACCATATTATTTGTTGTTGTATGTATCTTTGAACGATAAGTATCTGTCGTCTGATATCACTGAGATCAATTCGGTACCATATTATTTGTGGTTGTATGTACCTTTGAACGGCAATTATTTATCGTGTGATTAGAAGCACATGATTGTGTTGATATTAGGCGACTAAGATCACATAAATTGTGCTAGTCTTGTTGTTGTTTAATTGAATAGACAATATAATTTCTCACATATCTGTCTACATGGTGATATAGAAACTATAACTTTCTGTCGTCTAAGTTGGTAAACAACAATAGAAGTTTCACATTTCTATTGTTTTCCGTTTGATCCAACAACACACTTCTGGCTTTGAATGAGTTGTTGGATGATAGTTGAGACAACACATTACTGTTCATTTGGTAATCTGGAAAGTACTGAAATGAATTAAATCAAATCTGAAAAACCATTCTGTACTGTTCATTAAGTAATCTAGAAATCCAAAAAATGTCATTTCATCAAACTGGCAAATCATTCAGTATATTACACGACCTGCTATGCTTCATTTCAATACAACCCATCCATGAAACAAAAGACATGATCGATAAAGGCAACCCAACAAGTATCACAATATTGAGCATGTAAAGCAATTAGTACCTATAGCTTTCTAATCTGGGTTATAGATGCATGTCCAAAAGCAGATATATATATATATATATATATATATATATATAACTTAGGCACTAGCTTTCTCAAAATTGGGCAACATATTGTGCCCACTCGGCCCGAACCACATCAATATCATCTTGTGTGTACATGTTGCTTCCTTTTCTGTCACACTGCACAATAGAAAATGTGAAAGTTAATATTAGTTAGAATGTAAGCCATTTTGAAGAATTGAAACACATTGATATATATCACCTTAGCACTCCACTCTTGGTTCTTGTCCTCCACTATGTCCTTCATGTAATGCATAATCCAAAACCCACAGGTTTTATCACCTTGCAGCTCTGGAATGCCCTACAACATTTAAAAATGTCAAGTACCCAACCAAAAAATTGTGGAATGACCACTAAGCAATTTCTAAGTTAAATGGAATTGCATATGCATTTAGTAAAATTCAGAACATATCGCACAATTTTTCCATGTAACTATTTTTCTGCCTTTCTTAGTTTTTTGCGCATTGTATATTTTGATTGAGCTGCAAATTCATGATGATAACAATAAAGTTTCAGAAAATAGAGTAACTTAAAAAAGCACTTGACATTTCCAGTAAAAATGTTAGTAAAAGAACGATTTTAGACCTTTTATTAATATTACTTACTTGTCCACAATAGTTTTCCATTCACCAGTGTTGAGGCTTCTCTTCAATGGATCAATGAAATGCACAACTTCTTTAGCGGGGTTGATAACCGTTAACATCCAATGACAACTAACATCAAACTGATATACTTAGCACCAAAACAAACTACTGTATGCAACATATATCCTGAGTTATAGGCAACATATATATATAGGGTACCTATATATATATATATAAACATAAAGGCACAACATGAAGATTTCATACCCTGAGTTATAGGGTACCAAAAAATCTGACCCGACTTTCCTTTTGCATAACAAGCTGATAGAGAACGAGCCCTTTCTGTTGGATTCCCACACCCAAGCGCGCCTGTCTGAGCAGGGTCTATGAAGGCAATCATGTGCAGCATCTTAAATTTCTACAACTTTTGGTAAAGGCAACTACAAAAAAGATAAGACAAAAATATTCAAATCATTCACAAGATTGAATATGAAGGTATATAACCTCATAATATTAATAGATTCAATTTAGTTACAAACCTCATATACATCACAATCATGTAGTTAGATACCTCCTTCATATGCGCCATTTCATACACACCTCTTCTAAAGATAGCTACCTTTCTTGGATGGCCGAAAATTTCCTCACCCAAATTGGTATGGATGGTGACCCCATTGTTCAAGAATGTATTCACCCATTGGCACAGCTTCTTTAGTGGTAATGGCAGTTTGGGGAGCAGGATGTCAAGGTCATCATGATCAAAATCATCATCGTATATATTCTTCTTTTTCTTTTTCACAACTTTATGATTTGCTTGCTCTTAGTTTAAAACACTCTAAATTATTGTAAATAATAAGCAAAAGATATTACCTTCTCAACAACTTCAGGGGGTATAACCAAGAGTCTAGGCCAAGCAATACATGTACCAATCGCATCGGCAACTCTCACAATCTCATCTTTGATAGGAAATGGCAGCAAAGCATTAGCAACAACCATTTTGGTGACTGAAACGCGTACATTTTCCTCTCCCAAAGGTACACCATGGATAGTCTGTTGTGTGACCTCGACATCAACTTCAACAGTTGTTCCAAAAGCAACTATGTTGTCCACAGAACCTACTGCGAGTTTAAACTTTGACTTGACATTTGTTGACTGTTCCTAATTCACCAAAAACCATTTTTAATCAATCACATTTCAGGTTGAGACTTCATTAATATATATGAATGACTCAAAGGTAAATGTAACAACATCATCAAGTAAAGTAGGGTACAATAAGCTGTTTACCGGAATTATTTCCCAATATTGACAATCCTTGATGGAAGGTCGTATAGTCCTAACCTTCTGCTGAATAATTGATGTCAGTTTCTTGTTCGCATTGCTGTCGATAATAGCACTGTCTTTAGATAGCTTTTCTGCCTCTTCAGCCAAATCCAACTTCTTCTTCACAATTTTAGTGGCCTCAGTTTCGGAAACCTTCAATGCCTGCTCCATTTGTCAGGAACAGCTGCCAGTTCTAGAACCAAGTTCATTTACTGCTGTCACTGGTTTCGGTGATTCAACCAGCACCTCTTTCCCATCAACCTTTGATTATAACTTCCTCAACCTCTCTTCCCACATGGCTCTTTCCCTCTCAATTTGTTGTTCCCTCTCAATTTCCTACTTAGCTTTCTCCTCCAGAATGATACTTTGTCTCTCCTCTGCCAATATCTTCTTAACACTTATCCTCACAGACTCTTCTACACTTTGCTTTCGGTGTTTTGGTAGATTGAAGTATGAATGTGGCTTGATAAAGCCACCAACACCTCGTACCCTGCCAGGATACTCAGGGCTCCCTAAAGCCAAAGTAAGAACATCATCTGATCCAGAAGTTGTAATCTCACCATCAGACACTCTTTTCTTGAAGATTTCTTGATATAGACATAGATATATAGCATTGGATACAAGATTGTTATTTGAAAATTCAATAAAATTTAAATCAAATAATCAAATCCAATGGTAGGACTTACAATTTTTTCTGCTGCTTTCTTTATCACTGGCCCATTGAAACTGCCGGTCTTGTCTTGTCGTGCCTTTATCCACATTGTAGCATGATCAAGTTCTTCAATAGGTGTGTTTTCGGACTAACATGAAAAAAAATCATTTACTTTTTGCTAAAACCAATGCTTTTGAATATATGGGATATTATTAATTCATAGAAATACTAACCAGTTCTTCCTATAGATTAGCATACCCTTTTCTAGCCATGCGATAAGGATACTTATTCTCCTTCCTCTTTAATATTTGGGCATGGTGAAGTTCCTACAAAGCATACGCAGCTTATGTATTTCAGAAAAAGAACCAATAATGCTTCTTAACATTATCAACTTAATTTGAATAAGCTAGCTAAGAGAATTTCATTTACCTGAAATGCATGTGAAGTCCTATCAGCAATAAAGATATCCCACTCTTCCTGGTCAATAGATCGATAGTCATCTGGAGGGAACTGCAAGAGTTCAAGGGTTTCCAAATATGGTATAATGTACATCTTCGTTAATTTGCTTTTGAACTCTCTCCATTTATTTGCAGCTGATGTAATAACCAGTTTTTTCCACTCTTTGGGTACCACAAATGCATCCTACATAAATGCTAACATGTTTAATACTTCCTAAATAACACACATTTAAAATAGCTGCAAAAAGAAAGCTAAAACTCATATCTTTTACCTGAATACTTTCCCAAATCTTGTCTTTCTCATCAACATCAACCTCTCTCCAATCTGAGATAGATATTGGGATCTTTGTCCTTGCCAACAAGCCAATGTAGGATTGCATCTCTTTAGCTGCCTTCCCATTAGGTTCCCCTTGAGCGTTAAACTCCAATTTCATCCTTCTTCCACGAATAAGTGGCTTGGTAATGCGATTCATCGTCACCATACCCCTTTTAAGCAACTTCAGCCCACCGGTTATGTTCGCGTCATCATCATCAGGCTTTTTGCTCCTTCCATGCTTACTATTGGAGGCTGACTTAAAGTTTACCACAACCTTCTTAGACTTAGACCTTACACTTCTCTTAGGAACAGATTGGTTAGAGTTAGATATGTCCTTGGTATTTGTCGATGTTGCTGCACCTTTCTTGGGGTTTGCAGCTTTACTAGGTGAGTTCATAACCTTTGTTTTGGCCAAAATTGGCTCCTTGGACTTGGCAGGTTTTTTGGTGCAGTGTCTTCACCAACTGGTTTCGACACTCTACTACATCTCTTCATTTGCACTGCCTTCATTCTCAATGCTATAGCTTTAGCTTTCGCTGCAGTTTTAGACGAAGCCATTAGCTGAAAAAAGGAAAAAAAAATTAAAAAAGAACAAGAAAACAGTTAGCAAGATGATTGAAGATATTTATAACTTAAACCACACATTGTAGTAGCAATTACACAAGTATAAAAAATAGTGACAAATATTTAAGGAAAAATGTAAGAAAAGTGCAATGCAAGTCAAAGATTCATATATTTTCATCAAACAAAACAGTACAAAGACACAAAACTCAAACAAACAAACAAGTCTTAACCTAAATAGCTTTAGCCTATTTCCTTAAGCCTATCAGCCATGTGAACCGTTTTCCTTCTCAATCCATATTCCTTCATCTCCAGGTCGTATATAACTGTTAGGTTCATCACCAACAATGTTATCAAAAGTCTCAAAGGATGGCATTGTGGCATTAAATGGATGCTGCTCCATTTCAATATCCTCTAGTTCCTTATCTTCATCAGCCCCTTGGTAGTCTATATTTAGGCACCGTACGACTACTGACCATTGAGCATCAAGAGGGTCTTGTATGTAAAAAAGTTGCTTTACATGTGTACTCAAGACAAAAGCATCGTTCAAGTGCCCTTTTCTATTTAGATTTACCAAAGTAAACCCAAGTTCGTCTACTTTGATGCCCCTAACATTCTCAACCCACTCACATTTGAATATCGGAACCCTAAACTTATTGTAGTCCAACTCCCTGATTTGTCTAATCACACCATAAAAGTCCATATCATCAGTTCTGGGGTTTTTATCCCTTGCACTAGAAACTTGCATTGCATCAGCTTGCAAAAACACTCCACTATTTTGAACTGAACGAACATTATCCCGCTTGTTGGTGTTGAAATCAACTCCATTAACCTGGTATCCACTGTATGTTGGCACTTCATTCTTTGGTCCACCTGAGAGCCACCTCATTGTTTTCGAAACCTTATTGTTGGTGAACATGAGTTCATTTGATACCTAGAAAACAAATTAAGCAGCTACAAATTATGCTTATGTAAAACCATATATATATATATATATATATATTGGACACCACCAAAAACATCAATAATCCACAACTTACCCTCTCCTTTAACCAGTTAGCAAATGTTTGGTTCTGTTTATCCTTAAGCTCCTTTTGGTTTTTCGAGAACTTAGGAAACAGCAACTTCAATAATTCCAAGTGTTCACTAAAACAATGGAAATTCAAAATAGTAAGCAAGATTGAAAACAAATAATGAAGGAAATGTTCATAATAATAAAATAAAATAAAAGATATACTGAAACATGAAATGACGTACTTACATGAAATAGGGCGTCGCATCCTCCATATTTTGCAAGACACAAAGATGTGCTTGATGCAGCTTCTTTCCATAAACAGATATCATAGTAGCACCTGATAATGGTGTTGTCGCATTACGGACTCCTGATTTGCAACTTTCTGGAATTCCAGCAGTAGTAGCATCATCAAGCATACGTTCAGCACAACTCAACAGCCTCTTTGACAATGTAACACTCTGCTATGCACCCCTCAGGATGCCTGCGACATCTCACCCATTCTTTAAACACTTTCATGTATCTCTCAAATGGGTATATCCATCAAAAAAATACTGGACCACACAGCTTAAATTCTCTCACAAGATGGATAGTTAAATGAATCATAATGTCAAAAAAAGAAGGTGGGAAGTACTTCTCAAGCAAGCAAACTGTAACAACTTGGTCAGCTTGAATTTTTTCTAGCTTTGAAACATCGATCACTTTAGAACATATAGCCTTGAAGAATAGGCAAAAACGAATGATTGCATACCTAACCGGCTTCTCTAGAACAGAAAGAAGAATTTGCATGACGGTGTGACAATCGTGTGATTTAAGACCAACAAGTCTTAAATCATCCATAGAGACAAGACTTCTAACATTTAATGAAAATCGAACAGGCACCGTCATATCGAAAAAAGAGCTGCAAACAATTTTCTTTTCATGTAGCAGCAAGTTCCAACTAGCCAAAGGTAACTTCTCCCTTTTGGCACCAGTTTTAGGGCTCAAATCAGTCGTAATGCCCATTTCAACCATGTCTAAATGAGCAGCAACCCCATCCTTTGTTTTACCTGGAATGTTCAACAACGTACTAATGAGGGCATCACAACAGTTCTTCTCAATGTGCATGACATCGACATTATGATGTACTGGAATATATTTCCAGTACTCTAGTTCAAAGAACACAGACAGCTTTTTCCAACATGGTCTGCTTTGATCTTCAACACCCTTAGCATGAGGAGGACAAGACTTTTTGCCAAATTCACAATTCAGACTCTCTACTCTTGCTAACACCTCGTCTCCGGTTAATGGTACAGGAGTAAGGTCCTCTTCTATTGTGTTGTCGAAAGCAGCATACTGTTTTCGATAAGGATGATGTCGAGGTAGATAGTGGCGATGCCTCATGAATGACATTTTATTACCATTCTTCAACCTATGTGGTCGGGTCTGATCAACGCATATTGGACAAGCATTGTAACCTTTTACAATGCTACCTGACAAGTTCCCATAAGCAGGAAAATTGTTAATAGTCCAGAGGAGTACCGCTTTCAGTTTGAAGTAGTCCCCTCTTAATGCATCATATACTCCCTCAACTCCATCCCACAACAATTTCAAGTCATATATTAAGGGCTGCAAATAGAAGTCTATATCATTACCAGGCTGTTTTGGTCGAGATATTAACAAGTTCAGCATCATATACTTCATCTTCATACACAGCCAAGAAGGAAGATTATAAGTGACAAGTATAATAGGCCAACAAGAGTACCTGCTACTTAGCGAACTATAAGGGTTAAAGCCATCAAATGAGAGGGCTAGTCTGAGGTTCCTAGGCTCGTTTCCAAATTCTGGCCATCTTTTATCAATTAAATCCCAAGTTGGGGAATCAGTTGGATGTTGCATCATCCCATCTTTTTTTCTGCCATGCTCATGCCAAGTCAGATTCTTAGATGTGTTTGCTGATTGGCACAATCGTTTCAACCTTAAGATAAATGGAAAGTACCATAATACCTTGGCAGGAATCCCTTCTTTCTCCATTTTATCCTTGCCAATTTCCACCGTGAAACACCACAAGTGGGGCATATAATAGCATCTACATGCTGCTATCTATACAAGATGCAGTCATTAGGAAATGCATGGATCTTTTCGTACTCCATCCCTATTTGACTAAGTGTTTTTTTTACCTCATACAATGAGGCTGGAACCTCATTCCCTTCAGGAAGCAAATCCCCAATCATTATTAGCATGTCAGAATAGCAAGCATCAATCATTCCATGCTTTGCTTTCATATTGAATGTCTGAATCAAACCATTCAACTTGGTTGTCTTGATACAACCAGGGTACAAGGGCTTATCACCATCCTCCACATACTTCAGAAACTCATTTGAGTCTTCAGATATCTCCTCATCCTCACTCTCTCCTATATCTACATCATTCTGCCCCACCCCACTAGCAGGTTCCCAATCTACAGTTTCAGATTCGCCTCCCATTCTACTATTTATGTAAGATGTAGAAGGCTCTCCATGCCACCTCAAATTCTTATAACTCTCATCAATACCATTCCAGAATATATGGTCTTTAATAACTCCAATGGAAAATCCATCAGTGTTGCAGCATTTTAAACAAGGACAACGTATCTTCGTTTCGTTGCTAGCATTCCTAGAGGCAAACTTTAGAAATTCTGCTAGTCCTACCTCAAACTTCCGTGATCTTTTATCGGTGTGCATCCACGACTTATCCATATACTATAGACTACACATATAATATATATCCTAATTATACATAACATACTAATCCTGCTGACACATGTGGTCAGAAATACATACAAATTCCCAACTAACAAATATAATTACATGGTTAGTCTACTGTTTTGTGCATCACATGCCTTCATACGTTCATTTTAACATAATCACGAAAGATAAAAAACAGCTCCGAGAAATATCATAGCATAAATCAGATCTTCCCAGAAACAAAATCATATATATGCATGCAACCAACATTGACAAGATGTAAAATAAGGAAACCAGACTTTCTAGCTCTTCATAATCAACATAACTTCAGTAGTTGACAAGTTTTCTATTAAAAAATACAACCAAAGCAGAGAAAAGCATTCAACTTAAATGAAAAAAGATTGTACAAATAATCAAGCCCATCTTAATTACTCATATAAAGAGTGAGAAACTATACCTGTGAACTTTGAACTTTGGATTTGACTTTGGACAAGGCTGCAAGTCTTTGATCACCTCAATCTGTAGTCACAATAGACACCAATGAGTATAACAGAAACATAAGCTAACAGCAACAAATCAACTACAATGAAAAGAACACAAAAGTGATTGTTAAACACTAAAAGCATGTAAAAAAAATTTAAGAAAACAAACGATTCTCATTCCTTCTTCCTGGTCATATAACGAACATAACAAAAATCTCATCTTTAGAGAAAATAAAAATCAAAACTTTGAATATTTACATAAACTATACAACAATGCAGTGCCTTTGTATGAGTTTAAAATGAATATAAAAATAAGAGTTCTTTCTTTATTTTTATGTTTTCTTTTCACGTGTTCTTCACCTCTCATTTCTCATATACCTCTCTCATTCCATACCTTTCTATTATATTTGAGAAGAAAACAAAAAACACAAACACAAAAACAGTACATAAGGGGCCCTTAATTATAAGAAACCACAAGACTAGTGGAACTCATGGCAAGCAATTAATGAATCTACAACATTATGATTTATGAGAGTAGATAAGGAGGCTAACATGTCCAGGTGCATATGCCCACCAAAAGAAGAGGTCAACAGCCATAACAAATATATGAAGACAAGGAACTTACATAGTGGTTCTGAGAGACCATTTACATACCCCTGCCATGTCATTTATAATGTTATATGCATGTGGTAATAGTTGCAGAAACACAAAGGAAGAGGATAAAGAAATCCACTCAAGAACTCAAAACTAACTTCAGTCTCTAATTTACTAAAACCCCAAACATGGAACACTCTGGTTTCTCATCAAAGCCATTTCTTCTTCAACATTTTATACAAAGTAAAAATCAAAACTTTGAATATTTACATAAACCATACAACAATGCAAAACCATATAGCTACAAAACAACATCATAAAATTTATAAAACTCACTTTCGTCTCACATCTGGATAAGTAAAACCAAAAACCCAGAAAGGCATTCCCAATATAAAAGAAAACATAATCAAATTTTCAAAACCTACCAAACAACAAAGCATAAATCCAATTAATACTCCCAAAAACACCATCACACACCTCAACACCACACTATTTAGAGTTAAAGACGAATCTTGAATTCACAAACAAAACAAGTTGAAACGACAAAGCAGAGAAAGCCCAAAATAAGTCCAAACCTTTTAATTTGAAATGGGTAGCAAATAAAGTAGAATAGAATCATCCTTTGAACTAAGTGAACAGTCTAAAAACACTAGCTAAAATTAAAATTGCAGAAACTAATAACTAAGTCACTAAGCTAGGCAGGCTTCCAAACAAGGATGAACATACAAGACATGAATGAAAATTGAAAAACCCAATTAGGCAATCAGAGAATAAGGAGTGACAGTAAAAGAGTACTTACGGTCAACTTCGATTACGACTTCAAGCCCTAATTAGGGAACTCGGCCCCAATTTCTTCTTCTTCTTCTTCTTCTTCTTCTTCTTCTTCAAATGAATCCCCTAAATTTTCGATCTAGGATCTGTTGGACCTTCCTCTAGATCAACTCGTACCTCTACTTCCTTCAACGGGTCCTTCTTAGACGATTGTTAGATGGCCTATCATGGTTTTCTTCAAATGCACCGCCGTTGCTGAAATTAGGATTTTCTTGAAATGCACCTCTACTGCTAAATCTGAGATTAGGGTTTCGATACGACCTCGTAGGTAATCAATTGTGGGTGTTGTGTGGTCGCGATTTCGCTAGAGAATTGAGATAGAGATGCTCAGTTTTCAATCGTTGAGCTGAGAGACTTGAGAGACAAAAGCAAAAGGCATAGAGTTTCAGATAGAATGAATGAAGTCGAGCTAAGCCTAGCACAAAAGGCAATTTTGCCTTAGACAAAAAAAAAAACCAAAATTAAATGAGTTGACCCTCTCATATAATCAAACAACACAATAAAGTTGTCTGATGGTTACCACTTTATGACTCAACTAGGGTTTTGACCAATTTTTAGAGGGAAAGGCCTTAATCTATTTGGAGGGAGATTTCTAAAATTTCAGCCAACTCACTTAGACAACATAATTTTCTTATAACTGTTGTTTGAATAAATCAAGTTTTTAGGCTTCAGAGGAACGAAATTCTCTATCTTGATCCAACAACATAAAAATGTTGTTTTAGTAAGAGCCTTCAGAGGAATGAAATTATATGTACATCTCTATCTTCAGGTAACAATATTAAAATGTCGTCTGAATGTCACCCATTTACTCAAAATGAAAAAATTGTCTTTCGGTGGGTACTCAAACAACAGAGTTAGGTTTGCCTGTTGTCTGAAAATTTGGGACGATAGAAAATTAACTTTATGTCGTCTAATGTCTGCTGTATGATTAACTTATTGGCATAGTGTAACTTTATTTTATGGAGGTACCGTCTGGCTAAAAGACATTAAACTCAAGCACTACTTAGGAGATAACCCAATTCAGAAGTAGCCTTGAAGGAATCTACAATGCAGATTTGCTTTCTCTTTTCCTATTTCTTTTGTTTATTTTATTTTTGTCCTTTCTTTTTGTTTTAGGATTTGTTTTCATAAATGCCTTCTAGCCATGCTTATATATTACATTGCATGCTTATAATTGATTACATTGAGGACAATGCGATATTGAAGTGTAGGGGAAGATATTTATATTTTTGTTTTTTATTTTGAGTCCTATATATTGAAAAATACAAAAAATTGAAAAATCAACAAAAAAATTGTTTTTGGTTTTGATTTTGTTTTTGTTTTCGAGTCATAGGATGCTTTTCAACTGTCTAGGATGAGCTTATATCTATGAAATTATGGCTAAAAGAAGATCACAATATTGAGATGATTTTAAATGTTATTATTTGGTTAATTGAGATATATGAAAAGCATGTGCCTGAGTAGTGGATATGGATTTCGTGACCTTGATACAGAATATGAGCATGTTAACGGTTTTTAAGGGAACAAGGTGCAAGTTGTTTTCCTTATCAATGATTTGATAGAAATCAAGAAGTGAGTTGCTTTTTATGTTACGATTAATAGAAATCAAGGAGTGAGTTGCTTTCTATGTTGCATGCTTTTAAGGAATCAAAGTGTGAGTTGTTTTCCTTATTTCCAGTATGAGTGTGTTGATTGTTTTGAGTTACTCATACGAACTTTCACAAGCTTACCGGGTTTGTTGTATGACAACCCGATGCACTATTCAACGGTGTAGAGGTTAATCCTGCAGGTCAGGATAATCGTGGCTGAAGTTGGGTAGCGTACTTGCAGCTAACGGTAGGAAGCCAATTTTGTGACTTTATCGTTATTTGGATTTCCGTTGTAGTAAGCTTTGAGGAGTATCTACGTTTTTTTTTGTTGTTGACAATTTAATTCGTAAGTTTATGTAATATATGACTCTACATAGCGGGTCAATATTGGCATAGTGGGTTTAGGGCATCAATATGTATTTAGTTTAAAGGGAAAAACTTTCCAGGTATTTTGATATTGATGGCTAAACGATCACGAATATATAATTATGAGACTGTATATCGATTTTTATTTGTGTTAAAAATCAGGGGCGTAACACTTTCCCTACTCTTTCTGCCTTTAAATTTAGATTAGTTTGGTAGTGGTGTTGTACATTAGAGGTTTTTCGTTGTAATTCTTTTCTTTTCTTTTCTTCTCAAAAAAAAATTAAAGAAAATGTGATAAGCCAGCCATGTTCCTCCATTTTCCGCTCCTCGACCACATGTTCGGAACTTACACACTATTGTAGGGTGAGCTTTGTCCTTGCTTAATTGCCTAATAAGGGATGACCCTACCAGTGGCAGAGCCAGGATTGTCTATATGGAGGGGCCAAGATATAGAGCATGAGAAAAACAAATATGATCTATCCGATTGGCTGACGGTATAGAATATAAAGAAAAAAATAGAATATAACTATCTAATATGTACTAAAATTATCCAAATTGAACTTATCATTCATATATATCTTAGAATTATGTTTTTTTTTTTTCATTTCAAGTAAAAAAGAAAAGACACATTTACAAAAGTTGGACTTTATTAGAAAGAAAAGTAATTAAGAACCAGATTTTCATTAAGAAAATAATTAACATGCGGTAAGATGTCATAGAAGGAAATTAATACTTTTACACTCTCCATACGTGCCATCAATAATTTATTGGGGGAAGGGGGGAGCAAACCTTTCCAAATATATAGTTTATCACTTCTATTCCATCAACATTTATTAATAACACAGGTTAAGTAACAGGCTTTCAAAAAAAAAGGGGGTGCTGTGGCATCATTTGGTTAAAGGGTAGCTTTGCCCGTGGACCCTACCATGCTAGGTTTGAAAGAATAATATAATTGAAAATATTTACTACATAATATTGTGTACGTTAATCGAAAATATTTTAAAAAACAGCAACCACATTTTTTTTGGTCAACTAAAATTCATTAAAGAGGCTCAACGCCTAGAGAAACAAGACAACCTAAAAGAAACAAGATTCTCACAGTCAAAGCTTACGAAAATAGAAGACTAGAAAACCAAAAGCTAAAACTAGAGAGTACAATTGGAAAGAAAGAGCATGACTGGAAAAAAAGAAAAAAGAAGAGTACAACAGAACCTACAACAACACTACAACTCCAATGAAAAAAGCAAAACCGGCAACCTCAGATAGTCAGCGATGTCTGAGATGATCAAATTGAAGAGGTGGGCAAGGGAGTTTGTCGTGAGAAAGGATATGCACAAGGGAAGAAGGCGGCGATCAATCCAGAACTTTGGGCACTTCTTCCTCACCACTAGTAAGGCAACCAAATCAGCTACAAAATTCGCTTTCCTTGGAATCCAAAACCACGCAAAGCGCGGGCTCGAGGTAATTGAATTCTTGATCAAGGACACAATCGGAGAAATTCTCCAGTCACATGTAATTGTTGAATTGTTGATACTGTCCACTAATGAATTTGAGTTTGATTCAAGGATAATCAGAGAGGAAGGGATATGCTTGGCCACATCGATGGTTATCGCAACCGCCGTCGTCTCTGCCTCTAACGCAGACCCCGTTCGACACAAAAGAGTCGCTCCATCAAAGAGGATGCCATGAAAATCACGAGCTAAAGCATAGATACCGGTAAGCCTTGAACTCTCAATCCAAGCTGCATCACAGGTGATTTTGATATGACGAGGAGGAGGGGTACTCCATTTTTGATTTAGATTACACATTGCACTACTCACAAAAGGGGAGAGAGAAATAGGAGCCATGATATGGTTTGGTGATTAATCTGGTTATGAGAGAGAGCATGGCTTTGTGGGAGTACATATGATGGAAACTGGTGGTTAAATGGATTTGAGGTTTGAATGAGAGTTTGGGAATGGGAGTGATGAATTATGGTATTGTTATAAAAGGGGACTAAAGAGTGGTTGATGGATTGATGATCAAATGGACTGGAGTGGTTGATAGTGAGAGGGGGAATAGTAGTGCTGCGGCAAAAGTCGAGGTTGGAGGGTAGTGGAGAATTATGAGGGAGAGATAGGTTTTCTCTGAAAGAAAAAAAGGGGTCATATCCAGGAGGGATAGTAGAAGTAGATGAGTGAGAAGAAGAAGTGGGGTTTAAATTAGAAGAATGAAGGGGGGGATGGGATACCTAAGAGTGTTGCGAGTGCATATGAGAATGTGACTTTGATCTTGACATGGGATTGTGAATTTTACAGGTCATGAATTCTGCCCAAGGACAAAAAAATCGAAAGTTTTGGCGATATTTCTTCGAAATTTTCATTTTTTGGGGTGTCGATATTTCCGTGACCATCCAAGTATATTTAGACGGATATTTTGGAAATTTCCCGAAATTTCCCGAAATATCGAGAAATTGGCGATATTTTGGGTAATTTCCGGAACCTTCTGACTCTTCCCACCCTTTCTCACATCAATCACACGCAAAATCACCACTCACCACCACTTTACCACCCTGTCTCACATCAGTCACATGCAACATCAACATTATGTGGCTGACATATAGTTGGCCAAAAATTCTAATAAAAAATCAACAAATTCAACAAGGCTCAAACCTTGGTCACTTCATTGCTCTTTGAGCAAGAGGCTTAGCCAACTCTGCTACATCTACACTTGTGTGATCATTACAACATTCTAATATATATTCATTTTGCCTACGAATCTGAAAACTTAGGTAAATGTTCAATCAATAAATAACATAGAACAATCAATTGCATTTTGAATTTTGTACCTCATAAGTCTTCTACGTGATCCTAAGTTACTTATGTAATTCAAGGTGTAATGTATGATATGTACAAAGAATGTATATAATATGTAATGGTCTAGCCTCCCATTGGGTTTCCGGCCATCAAAAGAAAAAAATCAGATGTTTATTTCTAAAATTTTTAGAGTTGTAGGCTATTCAGCATTTATTGTTTCATCTTAAATTATTACAAACTACTATATAACAATGTTTATTAAGGTTTTCTTTTCATATATAGTAGACAATTGATTAAATAAATATATCTAAAAGTTTTACTTAAAATTTCCATGTTTTTCTTCAAATTTCCGTCATTTTTCTTGATGATTTATCGAAATCGATATATCTTCGATATTTCTATTGAAATTTCCATTTCCGGGACCATCGAAATTTCATCGAAACTCAATATTTTGGTCATTGATTCTGCCGCAGCCATGTTAGCTTTCCTGGCCACCAAGCTTGGCTCAATAGGAGCAGCCTCATCGACAAAAGCATTTCTCACTTTCTAAATTTCCCAGAGGAGAAAAGCCACTTTGGTGAGGAACTCACTTTTAATTGTTTTCCAGCCCTTTATCATGAGAATAATGTTTTCAAACCACAAATCAAAAGTCACGCCCTGAATTTCGAATAAAGACATTCAAATCCGAAACGCGAAAACATAACAATAACAAGAAAATACATAGAGAAATTTTCATTTAAGCTAAGCAACAAACAAACCAAACTCACAAATGTCAATACCGACTCACTCTCTAGAGTCACATATCACATCACCAAGTGTTTACAAATCAAACTGAGTTACAATTCAATAAGTAAACACGCTCACCAACTCTCTACACAGCGGAAGACTAAAATCAATATACGTCCAAGCTATAGAAAGTACGCCTCAGCTTCGACGACGACACTCGATACTCTAACCTGCACAATAAATCCTACACTATGGAATAGAGCACCGGGTTTGCAAACAACAAACCCAGTAAGCTTTTGAAGCTCGTATGAGTAAACTCAATTAAAAGGACTCACGTCACGCATGCTTATAATTTCTCAGCTCGTGAAATAAATTAAAGCAACAATATTCAACTCCACACCCAACCAAACATACAATCACACTAGGTAAAATTAGTAATCCTTGCATAGAAAATTAGTTCAGGAGATCACCAAATTCACACAATTCAAATTATAACAACTCCTGCATATAGTTTAGTTCAGGAGATTACATTAAAACAAACAATTCAAAAGGTTGTAATCTCAGCATATAACTTAGTTCTGGAGATTACATTAAAATCCAACCATTTAAATAAAATCGAAATCAATATAAAAACAAACAATATAAATAAAGCAAAAATCACCCTTTCAACTCCATTAAAATGATCCCAAAATGACTCGTTTTCAAAACTTGACAACCTTACCTCATAAGGGTAACATACGTCACCAAGGTGACAAAATCATATTATTTTCTACTCACAATTTAATATGAAATTCAAGTCCCTCTTTGGACAATTAAAAGAAGAATACACCCCAAATTCTCTTTTAAAAATACGTACTCATGAGTTGCAAGTAACCTGCTTGTTACCCACCATGACGGACAATGACAGACAGAGTAGAGCTCTAACTAAATCGTAACCATACCCTGGCCATGGGCATGATTCCGATAACCACCCTCGGTCACTACTGTGACCCGTGGTACAAAGACCAAAACATTTAAAAAGTCACACAAAACTCAAAATATTACACAACCTCAACACCAAATCACTTTAAAACAACATAAATCAACCTTCTCAATCAATAACATGATATGTTGTAATTCTATATAAAATATGTCCTCGAAATAATAAACCAATACAAGCACCATTATTATTTCATCCAATGTCACACCATCCATATATATAAAATCAAGTAAATATATATACGTAGTCATTCACGCAGGAATGATCACTAATACCAACTATAGTTCATACATATTAAAACTAAGAAATTCATTTTATACTTAAATTCATTTTTCTTACCAGTGAACCGTAGTCTTATGAACCGTAGTCGATCAAGTTCATATCATTTGAAAACAAATCTTTATTTTCGAAAACGATTTCACAATTTATCAATTAATTCCGACAATTAAATAACTCGGTTCGTAAATGAACTATGTGAGATTTACTCACCTCAAAATCCCGCTGCGTCTTCTCTTACCGCAGAGATAAGGTATCGACAAGTCTCCGTCAATCACCTAAGGAACGTATGACACAACTTATTGCACGAGTCGAAAACAATTAAGTGTCGAACCCCCCATTTGCCCTAAAATCTCGAAAGTAATGCAAATCAAGGCGAAACTTCATTCGAGATCACCGGAGGTCTCCGGAATATTTATACGATCAATCTATCAAAATTATAAGTCAATCGGGCGGCCAAATCCTCACGGATTGAAAATCGATCTAACCGAAAACCCTAAAACTTTGAAAATTCATAACTTACTCATATGATATACAAAATTTATAAATTATATATGCAAAAGATCGTATCGACACGTAGAACACAAAAATGGACAGATACTATTCTTGGGGTGGTCGGAAACCACCACCACAATGGCAGCGCCGTCACCAAACCAAAGTCAAAATTTGACAAAACTTCCAACACAAACGATCTTCATCTCAACTCCAATTACAACTTTCATAACTAACACAAAGTCATATTTCAAGTTTAGAGGACGAAATTTACCTCAAGAAGAAAGAAGCCGAAATCGCCCAAAATCGCTTAAATCCGAAATTCGTCTTCCTCGGATTGAATTGAGAAGTGAAACTTGGTGAGTTTATAGAGCATGGCAAGGCGAACAAAGCCCAGTTGGCCCCTCCTTCTAGTTTGACTGGAGTTGGTCGAAATTTAAAGAAATGCCGAAAAAATGATCTGACCTTCTTTGCTTCGATTCGTTGTCTATGGTGAATGATAGGATGCAAGACATATATGTATGGAAAGCTTGTTTCAAGACGAAGAGATAGGGACAAGCGGCTCGTCGATTGGTGGCCGGAGGAGGAAGAAATCACCCGGCGAAGGTGGCTGCTCGGGAAAATTCGGGAGAGAGGAGAGAGAAAATATTTCCAAAAAGGAAAATTCTGATTCTCTGATATAATTTTCGGATTTTTCCTATACATCCCAAAATGGAAACTTTTTCCGATAGCCACATACGAACTCCAATTCTCACATTCCGCATATCCACAAACTCGTATCGACGTACTTTACCAATTTTGTGAAGGAAGTTTTCACAAAATCCTAACGTATAAAAAGTCAAACTTTGTAACCCCCCTAAAACATGCATTTCGAATAATTATTCGTCCGAAAATAATTCCACTCCACATTTACAACCGTATCCGATTTACCTTTTTCTGAGTCTAAAGGAAGTATTATACATTTTACCGTCTTTGATTTCGGTTTTTATAATTAGGGGTATGCTAGAGGTTGACTTTTTATGGGTTAACAATTTGAGAAAATTTCCTTCACGAAAGTTGTAAGGGACGTTAAACCGAGTCCATAGACATGTGGTGCACTTAAATCGGAGTTCGTATGTGAAAGTTATGGCCGAAAATGTAAAAGTTATTGTTCATGGTAATTAATATATATATATATATATATATATGGAACGTTACTGTTGGTAGATTTCTATTTTCGGAAATCTACCCTAGCTCGGTAACTCTCTCTTCTTCTTCCCCAATTCTTTCATCCTCTTTGGTCCAATTTTTCCTCCTTCGATTTCTTCCTTCTCCGGCCGACCCACGACGGAATCCAGGCACCTCCAAGCTTGCCACTTCCCCCTTGTTACATATGTGGTGGTGTTTTGTTGAGATTTGGCCGGAGGAGCTCGATTTTGAGCCGTGTAGTCTACTATAGCAGTTTGGGATTTCTGTTGATTTCCGGCGATTTCGGCCATCTCCAGTCACCAAACCGGCGTCAAAGGTTCGGTTTTTGCCATAGATCATTTTGCCCCTAGCCTTGAGCCACGATTTGCAGTTTGGAGGTCGAATCGACAATTTCAAAATCCTAGGGTTCTTGAATTTTCTGGAAATTTTTCACCGGCCAAATTGGAGCCCTTCAAAGTAAAATTAGAGGTTGGGTTTGTTGAGTAGGTGGTGCTGCCAAATTTTGGTAGCCATCAGAGGTGTTTGCCCACGTGCCGCCACTATGGATGGCGCGTGGTGGCACATAGGGTGGAGTTTTGGTTTTTATTTTTAGCTAATTAAAATGTACATGAATTGTGGGGGTTGTAAATGTGACTTTGGTGTAGTTTGGTTGGAATCCGACGAGGATTGGAGGAGTTGGGTTTAAAGGAAATGTTTAGAATATCAATTTCTAATTATCGTTGATTTAATTTCCCGTCCTGAAATCATATTTTTACAAATGCTATTCGTACAGGACGAGAGGAGTCTCCATACGAGGAGAATATCGATCGACGACAGGATTAGTTGAATACTGTGAGTGGATTTTTAATTTAAGAATTGATGCATGCATTTACTTTATCAAATTAATGTTTTACTAATTACCAAGAAATTTATCGAGCATATTATTTTAATTTCGGATTATCCCATTATTTATTTGATTAATGCTTCTAGTATGATTTCGATTTTACATTCTCTATGCTCGATTTGGATAACATTGTTATTGTATGTTTTTCTTTGACAAATCATTTTCGTGGTAACTTCCGGAAATATTTATTATAATTAATTATCGATTCTTGAGACTTTAAGAGAGATTCGGAAATGGTTTTGGATTATATGATTATTCGAAAGTATTATGGTGTGCGGAGTCACGTCATTGGAATATGCTTATTTCTCTCCTATTTATTTTGAATTTGTGTTTATCTTAGCGTGTGGGACACGTCGTTGGAAATTCATTTGCTAGAGTTGGGGAAGCCTTATGTATTTATGGATTTATTTGTTTTCGGATTTCTTTTGCCATACTTTGGCTGACTATTATCATGCTAGCATTGATGTCCGCCTTTGTGGCGAGGTAATAGGATCACCGAAGCCCGTCCGCCTTTGTGGCGCTGATTACTGTCTTTGTGACAGCAATACTGAAGCCCAGTATCCTAATCGCTACACTTAGTGGCATGTGGATATATAACGGGAGTGTATGGGAGTACTTTAGCCTGGGTAGCTATCACCTGAGCCTGGGAGGCGTATGGCTATCTTCTTCCCCTACTCTTATCTTATTTTTGACTAGCGGGGCTAGTCCGATTTATATTAGCCAGCGGGACTGGATTATTTCCTTTCTTACTCTCTTTTGAAGTTAAGGAAGTAAAATTTTTACAAACATTGCATGCATCGAGATTTTATAAATTTAAATAAGTGGGAAAGTATGAAATCCTTATTCTTTAAAATTGTTATTTTTTTTTTCCACTCACGCTAACGTTTTTCGTCTACTTCCCCTGGGCCTTTCGGTTTCAAATGCTCAGTTCTCAGAGTTGCTGCTTGGCATCCTAGGAGCGAGCCATAGTGACCGCATCAGTTTCCCGCCATCTCATATTGTAGGTTACCTGTTTAACCTACTGTATTCTATTGTATTTTCTATTTAGCTGCTCTGATTACTAAGGGAGTTGTGACCCAAACTTGTAATGAATTATATTTGAGGTTTATGACCTAAGTTTGGTGAATTATTGTATTTTAATTTATGGAGCTTTGTTGAACTTTAAGTTTTGAATTTATTTTGCTATCTTTGAGTTGAGTTAGTTGGAATATGGGAGCGGGGTGGCTCCTGGAGGTTATGGTTGGGTTATTTGAAGTGTATTCAGTTTCTTACAGGTTTGGGTTGCCTATTTTTAGGGAAGGTTCTGCCGAATTTTTTGGTAAAATTTTCTTTAAAAGTGGGTCCCGCAGGGCCACTTCAGATTTCAAGGTGAAATCTGGGGCGGGCCCTGTCACTCTCGAACCACGAAATCGTAAAAATGAACACTTTATTAATTCTCAGAAATTCCAAGAAATTAATAACGAATTTTTGGGGTATTACATCAAAAGTATTGATGGCTTGTAAATTGATCTTGGAATATAAATCTTAGGCAAACCGGGCAACACTGCACTAGGACACTGCAGAAAGATGTGTTCAATAGACTCATGGAACATATCACACATAGGGCACCAAAGGTAAGAGATTATTTTTCTTCTGTGAAGATTTAGGTAAGATGGTAAAGCATTAGCCAAAATTCTCCAAAGGAAATTACGAATCTTAGGAGTAGTTTAAGTAGACCAAACCGTCTTCCACACTATGTGATTCATTATGTGGGATGAGTGAACCTACTGTATGGTAGGCTTGCAATTTTGGGAATGTATGAAATGATAGCTTGACGTCACAGAGTATTGGCCACTCTTTGTCTCAGACCAAATAATTCTATCCATCATAGATTGGTCACCCAACACAATCAACTCAATATCCAATTAGTCCTCCATAGAGATTAGGTCACTGATCATATCAATCTTCCAACACCTAGTATCCCAGTCAATTTGGTCCTTCACCATATATGGTCTTGTGCTATTCACAGGAAGCAAAGGCTGCAAAAAACCATGGGTGGAATTAGAAATCCACTTGTCAACCCAAATGTTAATCAACTCCCCATTCCCAACCTGCCATCTTGCCCCATCAACATATAGATTTTTAGCATCTAAAAGACTACTCCATGCCCATGATGCATGAGAACCCTTTCCGGCATTTAGGATATCAGTGTACGGATAGTAAATTCCTATTAGGACCTGAGCACATGAAGAAGTAGGATCGGAGTGAAATCTCCAAACTTGTTTAGCTAGAAGCGAGGTGTTAAACTCACTTAGATTTCTAAAGCCCAAGCCACCACTTTCTTTAGGCTGGCCTAAAAAATCCCAGCTTCTCTAATGGATCTTGCTCTCATCCTTCTTCTTATCCCACTAAAATTTTGCCATCATAGCATCAAGCTCTTTGTAGAGAGTGACTGAAAATTTAAAACAATGCATGGGGAAGATGGGAACAGCTTGGGCCACAGATTTAATAAGAGTTTCCCTCCAAGCCATTGACAAAGTGCAAAGTTTCCAGTTCTGTATCTTGTCAGCCAACTTTGCTTTGATGAAAGAGAAAGAAGCTTTTTTCGATTTGCCCCAAATGGTAGGGAGACCAAGATAGCGCCCAGGATTGATAGTGGCAGGCACTCCCAGAATTTCACAAAGATTATGCACATTTGCATTAGACATGTTAGGAGTACAATAGAGAGTAGACTTATTATGATTAGCAAGCTGACCCTAGGCATCACAATACATTCCAATAATGCGCATAATCTCATAACAATTAGCAGCTATGGCCGTTAGGAAGAATAGAGAGTCATCAGCAAAGAAAAGGTGCGACAAAATTGGACCTTGCTAACTAAGCTTGATACTTTGTAGAGTTCCAACTTCACAAGAAATCTGAAACAAATAGGGAGAAATAGGGTCACCTTATCTCAAACCTCTTGAAGGTTTGAAGTACTCCTCCACATTTCCATTTAGAGTGATAGCAAAGGACATAGATTTCACACATGCCATAATTAAGTGAACAAAACCATTGCCAAAGCCCATACGAGTAAGAATGTCTTCTAGAAAATCCCACTCCACCCCATCATAAGCCTTGCTCATATCCAACTTGAGAGCAAGCCCTTGAATATCTCCAAATTTCTTCAACTTCAGATAATGAAAAGCTTTATGTGAAACCAAAATATTATCTTGAATTTGACATCCTGGAACAAAAGCACATTGATGAGGAGATATAACACTATTATGAGGAATAATTTGATATACGAGATTACAGTCTATTAGGGTAAGAAGCTGCTATTCCATCTAGGGATTCTCTTAGAATGCTCTCAAATAAACTTGATAGCTTAGCCTTACATCTCTATCCTCAATTAGGTTCAAAAGGGACCATACAACATGATGAAATCCAAGTCTCTAATCTACTTCATAATAGGGACAAAATCTTGGACTATATGAAGCAAGACATCATTCTATTAGGTGGGGTGATGCTAAAGGCTCAAGACATATATTGGGGTGCGTTCAAAGTTGATATCGTGACGAAATGGACCTTATCTTCACCAGCTTCTGTATCTTTCGTACGCACTATTATTATCAAAACAACTAGAATATCCTTATCCCTAGTAAGAATAAAGACAATTTCATTCATCGTCCTCGATTCACAAGCATTTTAGAGAGAATCTTGTATGAGTAATTGCAAAGACTTATAAGACGAAATTGATCAACCTTCTCAAGACAAGGGATCTTTGGAATGAGGACAATAATTGTCTTATTCAAATCCAAAAGGATATAAGCAGTATCATGACATTCCTTTGCAGTAGCCCTCATAGTCTCATTGATAATATTCCACAATTTCTGAAAAAATATCCCATGAAAACCATCCGGACCCGGAGCCTTGTCAGCCCCCATTTTGAAGGTAGCTTCTTTAATTTCTTCAACAGAAAAATCTTTTGTGAGAGAACCATTCATCTCAGGACTAATAACATGTGTCATCACCTGTAAAGCCTCATCTGAATCTCTCTCACTAGAGCTCTTGAAGATGTCTTTGAAATAATTCTCCATTTATGAATGAATAGTGCCCTCATGATCTGGCCATACATCACTGGAAGACTTAAGCCTAAACACTCTATTCCGTTGCTGTCTCTGGATGGTTGTCAAACGAAAAAAATTTGGTATTTGAGTCCCCAGTTTTGAGTCAATTAACTCTGGAACGTTGTGTCCAGTATTTCTTCTTGTTTTTTTTTTTTGTTTTTTTTCATAAAGCATCAATCTCTCCAATTAAAAAAGACTCCTTATTATGTGCTTCAACAGTTGTAGACTCTTGGATGACTTGAAGCTCCTCTATTCTTCTATTAATGGTTATCCGATTATTAGAGAATTTCCTCTTACTCCACTTAGATAAATCAAGACTACATCTCTTTCTTGTGATCCATTGGGAAACACCAATAGTTGGAACATTGTTGGTCTAGGAAGCCTTCATAATGTCTCTACACTCAGGATCTTTAGCCTACATTGGTTAAACTTAAATAACTTAGGCCCACTAACATTTGGTAGATCACAGTCAAAAATAAGAAGACATTGATCTGACCCCAAGCGAGGATGATTGAAAACACTAGAATCAGGCCACTGCTCCAACCACCTTGTGTTTACTAGCTCACCATCCAACTTGATCTTAATAAGACCTCTTTCAGGCCAATTGTTGCACCATGTAAGCTTCTGACCCTTTGATTAAAGCTCAATCAAATCGTTTACTTCCATAAACTCGGGCACAAAACGCCTTCTATCTGGATTCCAAGGGTTACCACCCTCCTTTTCATAAGGCCATAGGAATTCATTAAAATCACTGGCGCAAAGCCATGGAAGATCAATAGAACTAGCTAAGTTAGCACACTTGTTCCAAAAGGCAGGTCGAGTATTCTTGTCTGGTGGTCTATAGAACCAAGAGAACCGAACCAAAGAATCATCCGACTTGAACTTGACCATCGTATCAATCAGGAATTTGGATTTAGAGAGAATTTGAATTGAAACATTGTTATCCCACCATGATGCCAGACCCGGCCCCCAGCAGTTTTGATGGGTTTCACAGTAATACCATTTGAAAACTTACAGTTCTTCCTTAGACTTTTGATGTCCTTATCCTTCATACGGGTTTCTGAAAGAAAGACAAAGGATGGGCGAAACTTACCTTTCAACTCTTTAAGAGCCTACTTTGTCATGGATTTCCCTGGTCCATGACAATTCCAATAGAGTTGTATCATGGAGACCTTGTGGCAGTAGGCAAGCCACCACTACCTTCAAAGCTTTCACTCGTTGAATATCCATTAATTACAACCTCAAAATTGGACAGTAAAGTCTCAATTATAGAAGTGCAATGTTTGGTGAATTTCCTTAACTTCCTTCTAGAGGGAGCATGAGTCTTCTCATACTAAAAAGGTCTCTTCGCTTGACCTTCAATGGGTGAAGGGGGAGGGTTTTGGATATTTGTGGTCATGATTTGTGGAGGTGGTATTACTGGGGAGAAGTTAATTGATGATGGAATGGAATATGGGTAGTTAGATGATGAGGGTATTTGGGGAAAAACTCGTGAGATAAGAGTAGCAAATGCAACTAGGTTAACATTATTAGAGTTGTTGCCTTGATTAAAAAACCATGGATAGACAAAATTGCCCCCCATTTGTCACATTCTGAGATTCTTCTAGGAAAAGATACTTGAGACACTATTTGGGAAGGGGTCAAATCAAGGTGGAGGGTAGGGCATACACTTATTATTAAGGTTTGACACAGCTAGGATAGTGGGGTACCTTGAATGTTCCCTTGGCAAACCCTTTGTGTAGTTACTGTCACAGTGGTTAGCAGCAAAGGCATGGAGCTTTTGGTAGGTAAATCAGTAGGTCCCAATCTCCCACAAACATAGCAAAAATCAGATAATTTCTCGAAAGCAAAACTAACCCACTTCTTGGTTCCATCCTCTCTTGGAAGTTCATAGCCTGTAGGTAGAGGATCACGAGCATCAAGAAGGACTCTGACACGGAGAAAACTGTAGGTGCCTTCTTCATTCCAGGGGATCGTCCATTTTAATGAACTCTCTAAAATTATCAATCATCTCCTTGACATTCTCCACATCAAACACATAGGGTGGAACTCCCCTGACTTGCACCCAGAAAGCCATCCGATTGCACTATAGTTCCTCAATAGCAAGAGATTCTGTCCACTCTTGAAAGTGAACAGAGTATCTTAGAATTTACCATGGGGAGCCATCCAGAATAGCATTTGCATATTCAGCATCTTCTGCAGTAACAGAGAACATCCTATCATTTGGATCTCTCTCATTACTAGCGGTCACCCATGTATTACCAAACCTAGCTAGAACAGCTTTCCAGGCCCGGACTTGGAATTTTGATGCTTGAGGCGAATAAAAATGGGCCTACATTTATTATGGAAAGGAAAAATATAGCCAAAAAAATATTTACAAAAAAAAAAATTGAAAAGAAAAATAAATATACAATAAAAATGAGATTTGAACCTAGACTATGAGTAACATAAAGGAAATGAATGTAACTTGTCACCTAAACCAATCTTATTGTTTGATAAAAGACTTACATTTTATTTATTTAATATTTTTTTAAATACCCAAAAAAGAAAAAAAAATATTAGGTCTCCATGAGACACTGAGAGCTTGAGACGGCCGACTCATGAGCCTCATTTCAGGTGCAGCTATGCAGTTTTCATGGTGTTACAAATAGTTACCTTGTTTGGGATCTTGTGAGCAAAGAAGACAGCACTCAATCTAACCTTCCTGTCCAGATCATATAATGATAATTTCCTCCTCATTTGCAGAACAAGGCTATCAGGAGATTTATGTGCTTCTTCCCTCATAGTAAAATAGGAAATTAATGGGAAATGAGCTATCTGTTTGAGCTAGAATGAGAAGCAAGAATAGTAACAATGCTTCAGTGATCTGGATACGATGTGGTTCCGTAAGTGGGATTTTGTAGCATCTTGGGTGTTGTTTCCTCATTGAATTTGGTAGATAAGTCAATAAATGCTTGAGGTAACAAATCGAAAACAAAGACTGGAGAAATAGGATTAGACCAGAGGATTCCAGAGACCACCAAAGTACAATAAAAATACTTTTCCACCCGTTAGAATTAAAGACGTTCTGGAGATATGCAGCGAATGGGGTCTGAAGCTTTGATTTGTCACAATAAAGGCAGATGGGATGAAGTTTGAAGTAAATGGTGTTAGGAAGGTAGGTGAAGGTTGGGCAGCTGGAGAAATAAAAGCCAGAAAACTGAGACAAAGCTCAGGGTGCTACTATGAATAGTAGAGCTCCCACTAGGAGAGAGATATAAAGCAGCAATTTAGTTTATTTTATAAAAGACAAATGCAGTATGCTCATACAGTTAGAGATACTCACTTTCCAGTCTTATCTTCTTAGTCATTTCCGATGACAGATCACATGCCCTCACAAGAGAGCAAGGCCAACTGCCACAAAATCCGTACTCGAGTTTCCAATAATTTACAAGGTGGCGAGATTGTCCATTTCATGGCTAATCATCTGCACATACCGGCTCCTATTTTGTGTACACACTCAAGTAATTCATGGGTTAGTGTTCTATACAAGGCACCCCTTGGATTGTATTTTACATTCAATAAATCAAAACCAAATATTCGAGAAATGTCTGTTAGTGCTTCATGCGATTTTCTAAAGATATCTAATTTAATTTTCATTGTGTGTTGGTTCATACTCTATCCCGTACTTGACTGTTAAAAACAAGCAATAGAATAGACAAGTACATAAACAATGATATGTTCCTCTTTGTCTGATTTGCTCATTCATAAATAGTACTACTTAAATGGAAAAAGAGAAAAGTCAAGTGAACCCCATCTTCTATGTTGGTAAGTTCGACAAAACATGAACTACAACAGTTGATGGGGCAAAAAGTGTCAAAAATGGCCTCACATGAGGACCCCTTCAGCATTATTCAGGGCTTTCCTTGCAAGCTTAAACTTTTCACTGAGGGATTTATTGGTTTCCACAATATACTTGATAAAAAATTCGATCCCACGTCGAAGACTTTCAAGCTCCGGGGTGACAGATACTCGCGTGAATATATTTCATATAAGGCTATCTGGATACTCAAAGATGGCCTCAAATAACATCCGGAAATACATTGTCCTCTTTGCAGTTAGTTGCTTGATGTCAGCTAGATCTACAGTCTTCAGTACCGCAAGGGAGAGGGTGAAAGAGGCTACCATCTCTGCAACAAATTTGGCTAGGTGCATTGACCTACTCAGCTGCATTGAGTCCAGCTGTTTGAAGTGGTCCCAAAGGCAAAACTGTTGAAGAAGAGAATAGCAGATAGGGTTAAGAAAAAAGATGCCTGGATAGTGGAATCAGAAACAAGATACTTGTAAAATGGAATCAGAAAGTATGCTGCACTGAGGACGGAAATATATTTCCCATTCCATTTTACAAGTCCATGCCTGTAAACTTCCTCTTAAGAAAGAAAGAAAAAAAAAAATATATAAATACATATATATATATATTTATTCCATATTCCAAAGCATTCACCTTAATAATAAAAATGGAGAGAAAAGAATACCTGTAATGTGAACTTGTGATTTTTGTCATGCTCGCACAATTTGGAAGCCAGAATTGTGTAATACTTGTTAAACACTTTCTCCTGCAAAGAGCACTCCACAAGAACTCGCATTATTTCTCTGTCCTGTACATGGAACATAGCCAAATAAGTTGAGTTTGGCAAGACAAGAAATAATGGCAGGGAAAAAAAAAAAAGGGAAAAGAAAAAACAAAGAAAAGCTACATTATATGAAATCAGGTGGCACCTACCTGCTTTCCATGTAAATCCAATCTCAAAAGCTTCTCAAATGCATCAACGTAATCCTCCCCGCTCATAATTATCCAAAAAATTGCCTTTCTAGCATCTGTGTTCATTCTCTGTGCAGCAGCGAGCTGCAAAAGTTTCTGGGCTTCAAGAACTTCTTTGTCTATTGTGTTGGCAACCTCTTCGACATTGTCTACTGTTGAAGCAATATCCCCAGATGACCACCACTGGCCCTTCTTATTAGGATAAAGAAGTTTGCTCCAATTGAGTCCTCTTATTAAAATGTCTTCCTCCCGTAACTGAAAATAACTCATCAAGAATACAGACAATGAAAACCTGACAACAGACTAAAAGATTAAAGGTTTGATGTTTGTTTTTAAAAATGGATTGGTTGTGAAAAATAATAAAAGTAAGCGACTGAAAAATCATAACCAGCGACTAGACTATAGAATCATAATAAACTTAGCACTGAGTTATACCTCCAAACTAGTTAAGCTAATGCTTGCTTCACAGATTTTGGAGCAAAAGGCTGTTTGTAATGTTTCTTTAAGGTATTTGGCTGCACTTGAAACAGTTTTTTCAATTCCCAGAGATAAAGCTGGGAAAAGAATTTTTGGAAGCTGCCGAAAGTTGAAAAGAACAGCTTATGCTGAAAGATACCATCATTCAATGGTTTTTTTACAAGGATACAGCCTTGCGAGTTTAATTAGGTTTCACCTATTCCCTTTTCTATACTCGGATAGCAAACAATCTCTTGGTATTAGTGTATTATCACTTGTTATAACTATACCGACACAAACAGGCACTTAGTTTCTAACTTGCACATACATAACATATTTGTAGCTTTTATCACCAAGGGAAGATAAGTTTAACCCTCAACAACTTAATTGGGATAGAAGCCTCTTCATCCTTTGTATGATGTGCAGCATACAAGGAAGCACCCAAACTTCCTTCTGCACAATGTTCCAAGAGGAAAACAAGGAAGCAAGAAAGAAAAAAGAAAATGTATGAACCACAGACCTTTTGTAGCCATTTCTTTATCCTTGTATGAGGTGCAGTATCTTCTTTAGACCTTTTCTTGTTGTTCTTGATGTCACATATGGTTTCAGGCATGAACTCCATCTACAGGTATCAGATTAGATTTCTCAGCCTTTGACGCAAAGGTTTTCGAATAGGTCAAACAGTAGAGATGTAGGCTTACCCTTTTTCCATTGATCTTCTCCTGGTCATCTCCACATGAGGCTTTTAACTCGTTCACTTTATTCTGAACACTCGCAATAAAAATTTTCATCGCAAATCATCAGCCCTTATTTTCATTCCACAGCCTGTTCAGCGAGGATAATTCATGTTATAAGTGATTTGCACGTCCTGAGTCTCAAACTTTCCAAATTAAATGCTTACATTGCAAAACAGTCAAGATGGTGGAGACATCAATCTCTGTTAACCGATTGCTCAAAACAAGCATAAAGTCGTATATCAAATCACTGAAAAGCATAACCAAAAATAAATCAATTAGAAAAAGGTTCATTCTATCCTACACGCTAGCTGTTGTAGCATATGTTCATAGGATAAAAGAAGTTACCAAGTAAGACTCAAGTCTCTAACAATGTAGCAGCTAGTAAAGGATTTAATTAATTAATTACTGCATTTGTGGTTATTGTTATTAACACACCTTAAATGTCAACATACATACTTTTGAACTTTTTAATTCATCTTCGTTATAAAAATTGTGCACAATGCCCTCAATCCAATGATGAGTTTTTCAACACAATGTATTGAAGACAAAATTAAAATTTGAAACGGTGTGACATTTCAAGTGTTATATGTACATATATCATTATTTCACTGAAATTTAGGAGCATTAGGAGCAATTTTTTGGTTGTATCATGATGTTGGCAGATCCAATTCTATAACAAGGGTTTAAAAATAAACATAACATTAAGATCCACCACTCCTTTTAATACATATTGTATGTGATTGCAAGTTACATCAAGTAGAAAGTAAGATGTCAAAAATATAAGCTCAAATAGAAATTCACTCTTTAAAAAAAATGTGAAATAAAATTTCTTCACAAATGCTTTCGAACTTATTCAACTTCACAATATCTATGCCAACTGTCCAGGAGAAATAGGTTACCTACCTCGAACAAACTCCAAATATGCATAATTGAGAGAGTAAAAGAGTAAGATTTCTCAAGGAAATATTTTCCTCTTTGTGGTACTCATCCTAAAAACAGAAGGAAAAAAAAGAAAGATATATTACTTGATGCACAAACTTTCTGAAACAATGGAACCTAAATTTAATATGGTATTAGCACACCTCAAAAGTTTTAGCAAGTAAAGCTAGAAGCTTCGCACCAAAGTCGATTCCCACTGAACTGGCCATGCCAGCCACAAAAGCAGCAAAAACAGCAGCATGCCTTTAAAACAGAAATGCATAAACAAGTTAATTACTGACACTATTTGAACCAATAAAATGCAAAAGAAAAAAAGAGTCTATGCAATTATGATTGCCAAACTTTAAAGTACCAGTATCAAACATTGGTAAGTTGATGTATCACCATCAAGTAAGATAAACTTAACTGTTCATTTCCACGGGGGCCATGAGCACACGAGGCTAATACCTCCTCACCAAATATCTGGGAGGCGATACCACGAGGAATGGAACGCATGAGGACAGAAACCTCCCCTGTAATGGATTCCACATTAGATTCCGAGAGCCTATTTAGAAGGCCACGTAATTGTCGACGGACTTGACTATGCTCTTCAAGCTCATTCCCTGCACGTGATCTTAAGTGAGGAGCTACATATTTTTTAGGTGTCTTGGCAGGAACTTTTTCCAACACAATATCCGTCCCACATGACTCCATTGGCTTAGATACCTCAATGCCCATATCACCTTCCTTGTTGCCCTCCTTTTTTTCCTCCGAGGACTTTCTCTTCTTCTGTCTCTTCCTCAAAGATGACTTGGAAGGAAAATCTTCGGATTCCACCTCAGCACCATCTGTGGCGACAACCCTTGGATCTTCACCCTTCAAGTCATCAGGTAATAACTTTTCCTTCTTCCGTTTCTTTCTTGGAGAGCTTTTTTCAGATTTTTTAGAAGCCAATGCCTCAGGATATGCCACTTCTTTGTTTCCCAATGAATCAGCAACAGATGAAATTCCTTCAAACAACATGTTAAGACCAAGATCCTCACCTTTCAATTTTCCACCCTTCACTTTGAGTTTCTTTGCAAGTTTCCTTTCTAGTTCCAAATCCTCATCGGCCCTAGTATTATCCAGTTCAAGAAACTTCTCAAACTTTGTTTTTGGGGTTCTCTTTGAAACCTTGTCTCCTCTCACTGACTTTAATGGTTTTGGGTAACTATGTTCTGGAGCCTCTGATTTCGTATTTTCAACTTCTTTTTCCACTATCATATTAGTTTTATTCATATTCCTACTTCTCTTAGAATTACCATCCAATTGGGTAATGGTCTTGTCTTTGACATTCTGAACAGAACAATCTGTAGATTTTGAACTTTTGAGCTTTTGAGCTTTCTGCATATATAAAATCACAGTATACGAACACAATCAGAAAACCCATATTGTCCATGCTTTCAAAGGGAAAGAGTTTAAACAAAACAGCACAACATTGGAAGAAAAACCAGTATAACTAAGAACCCACATCAAAAATATAAATAAATCACCGTCAAAGAAATAGAAGGAAAGTGACCGTATGCTTGTTGGTAAGAGGTACCTGACGTAGAAGCCAAGACTTGTTTTTTTCTGGCATTTTTGGCCAACCGAGCTTCTTTTCGCTTTTCTTGTCTTGATTTCTCTGTGACATTTACAAGAATAAGTTTGATTCTTATCTTTGTCAAACAATCAAATCGTAGTAAAATTTCAAAAATGAAAAGGTATAGAAAGAAAGAAGTTACCCATTCTTCACAACTGTACTTGTTCAAGTAATGGACTGCCTAAGAGAAAGAAAAGCAAATAACATGATATGGTTAAAATTACTTTTCTATCTTTACCATGTTAACAAGAAAATTATTCAATAAACATAAACGATAATGCTAGAATAGCAAAGAAGGGCAAAAGATAAGCAAAGGGGCCTTGGGGAGAGAATGGTATGATGTCCAAGGAAAGAACTACAGATGTGTCATATTTAAACAGCACAAACAGATTGTTCCAGAGAAATGTAAGGTGCTTGTTAAGCCTACAAGGGTCATGATCACTTTGATTAAAGCTTAAAAGGAGAACTGGTTTGATTTGCATTTCAAGGAGGACAAGCTGAAGCCTAATTTGGATAAAGAGAAGGATCCTATAGAGGAATCATGGATTTGATGAAGAATATATATGTACAATGAATGGGATAAAGATATGAAAAGAACAACTGCCAAAGCATGGAGCGACACAAGATCTGGAAAAGGAGCCAATCCATTGACGAGGTTTAAATGAAATGGGGAAAATCAATTCTCTAGGCTAGAATAGAAACTTGGGTAGTTTATTTTTTTTGTTCTTTTGTCTTCCATTGAGTGATATTTTTGCCTACTTATGCACCGACGAGTCTTTGGGAATTGGTTGGAAACTTGTGTTTGGGTTCTATGTTATTATTGGGAGATTCTGTTGCTCATAAGTTTTTAGAAGCAATGAGGTTTCCTATTTTCACTACACTTTCATGGTATAAGCAGGAGTAGCATTTGAGTGTTAAAAAAAAAAAAAAAAAAAAAAAAGCATGCAGATGAACAAGTGTGAAGTATCAAGCTATGCATATGCATCAGTCCTAGGACCTTTCAAAAAAAGTGTAAAGGATAACTTGTGGTTTCTCAGTATCTACCTGGTAAAAATTGAATTGAAATATATTTAATAGGTAATGAAATAAAGGATTACCAACAATATTGACAATTCCCAGATGGTCAAATAAAACTTCCTATCTGATTTGCAAAACTTGGTAGAAAAGAGAGAATGTAAATTTGAAAACTTGAAACGTGAGTGTATCATGATCAATCACACAAACCTATACATTTGATTTCAAAGCAGATAAAAAGTAACACGTGTTCATACTCTTGCGGTCAGGAAATCAAAAGAGAATGGAAATTGTAGGGAAGCCAAGATTGAATAAAAACCCAAATCAGAAAATGGAAATTATATACCTGACTTGCTCCCCAGTATACGTGCGTGGTCGAAAAGGTCTAACAAGGATGAACTGAGAACAGAGGCATACATATGGGGTTCAGGGTTTTGTGGTCTGCAGCATCAAACTGCAAACCAAAGAAAGAAAAAGAAAAGAGACGTCGCTAAAACGGCGTCGTTAGTTCTCCTTTATACAAATAAAAAAAAAATCTCTCTTTTTTGTTTCAGGCCAAACACTCTGGTTTCAATCTGAATGATTCTATATTCCAGTCTTTTGAGTTGGTGAGTTGAAGTTGTGAAGCTTTGTTTGCGCTCCAGATAGTTTTTGCCCGACCCTAGTTACCGGAATAGTTACTGTGAGAGGCTTTGACGTCACCCATCATCGGCGGCGCCGCCGTGGCAGCCAAGGTTTGATTTTGATATCTAATTAGGGGCTCTGATTCATTAGAATAGTTGTTGAGCTGAAAAAAAAAAAAAAAAAAAAACAATTTTGTCAATCTGATGCGATCATGTTTATGCCACCAGAATGTTCGTGTCATAAGACAGAGTCAGCTTGCATTGAAATCAAAATCTCTCTCTCTCTCTCTCTCTCTCTCTCTCTCTCGCTGGGTAAAGGTCTTGGCTTTCGCAAGGTAAGCTATTGGATCGGTCTTTTGCTTCGATTCTATAGTAATCTCTTATGCACTGAGTTATTGGTTCATGTGTTACGTATTACTATGCATTTTGTTTGTGGCACCTCTCCACAATTAGAGAGCACCATCCTCCATCTACCTCCTTTAATCCCTAGAATTAGATTCCTTGAGATTTTCGTCTGTCTTTTGGAACTCGTTGGTTTTGTGTTGTAATATGTTGATGATAAGGAAACACAAACCCAGTACTTAACTACACCAACATTTCCCTTTTTGAGAAATTCCAATCATATGAGTTGGAAGGAGAGGAGGAAGAAATACAGAATTTCAAATCCCAGCCTCGAGTCCTTCAATCGTATCTGATCCATAAGGTTAGAATCTCATGCTCGGAGAGCAAGTGCATGATAAAAGAACTTTTGCAGCAATTTGGAAATCAAGAATCGGGTGCTGCTGCAGAAGCTTCCTTTTTACTATTACTTCCTGTGTAGGTGGAGAGAGACTAATAATTTACTATTTACTATTGGTGATCATTTGTTGAATTATCAACTTGCCCATTTAGCAATTTAGCTTCATTTTACTTGCATTGATTGAATATGTTCTAAAGGTTTGTACTTTTGGAGCTGGGGTAATGGTTGCTTTACTACTTTTAAAGCAGAATTACTGGTTGGATTGTCTTTCCATGTTGTGAGTTTGATTGGGTAGTATTGTTTGGTGATGGACTTTGTACTCGTTAGTTCTCAACTGTTTAATCGAGGAAGGCTTCAGGTATAATTTGCGGCAATTTCCTTTTAATAGCTGTGTAACTATTTGTGATCCTAAACATTCTTGATCTCATCTTTGTTGATTTGCTTTACCTTTGTGGTGACATCTCTGAGCTTGTCTCAGTTTTTCCAATAACGCACTGGTTTTGTCCACTTCCATTGGGCCTAATCTCTGATATGGGTGATCCTTGTGGCCTTTCCCCTGATCTCATGGTTCTATCCACCTTTTTCTGTTCTATTGTTTTGTATGTCCAGTAATTCTTTTTGCATCTGGATCCGTCATTGCCTTACTGAGTTATTGCCTTGGTTTTTACCTCAATCAGTGAGTTTGTGCTGGGATGAATTTTGGTTTTACTTTGGACTGACTTTTGTTTTTGTTTCTCCAGGTTCTCCTTGCCATCCTGAAGGTTTATGTTGCCGCTTCTTTAACTCCTTCACCTTATCCTGGCTGATGTCTATCCCACCTTTTCTGGGTTCCTCGGTGGGCACCTAGCGGCAAATTAAACATTCCTATCAACATCAGCAATGGCCGGAAATTGCCTGGAAGCTGTGGAGCTAACAAGCAGTGGACGCCCAGTCCTCCTCCCATCAGAGATTGAATGTTCGCTCCTCTCTGCTGTAGACCTTGAATGCGAAGACCTCCCTAACTTCCCTAACCTCAAATCGGGTATCCTCACCCTCACCACCCACCGCCTCTTGTGGGTCTCTGACTCCTCTTCACAAGGAGCCTCTTCAGCCATCCCACTTGCCTCCATCAGCCACATCTTCTCCGCCAAAAAGTCCCTCAAGTCCATCTTTGCCTCGCCCCGGATCCGGTTCCAGCTTTCGGTGTCACCCGACGGCCGGGTTTCAAATTCAGCTTCAGGTTCTAGGTCTGTCATCGTTACAGTGGTTGTGAGGGGAAAGGGTGCTGATTTGGATGTGTTTTTGACCAAATTTTGGGATAACTGGCGGGGAAGAGCCTGGGAGACTGGGAATGCAGATGTCACTTCGGGTTCTGAGACGGTTTCTGGGTCGACTTCTTCTGGATTATACACCAAGGAAGGAACGGTGAGGATGGTTGGGGTGTCTGGAATACTCAGGAAGGAACAAGAGATGTGGGAGACTACTGATAAGAGCTTGCAGGATGCTTTTCAGGACTTGAATGCTCTCATGGTAATACTACTCTTTTCTTTGCTTACTGACATGATTGTAGGATTCCAGAATCAAATTATCATTTCAATTAGGAAACTAGAATCTGACTATTGATTAAATGAAGGAAATTGCATTGCTAATCTCAATGCTTTCTTGGTATGATGAGAAGATATGTGGAAGAGGAATTGTTGAAATTTGTTTAGTTGCTGTGAAAGTATAAATGCAAAGCTCAAAGCGTCAGTATGTGTCTTATTTAGTGAAGATTGGACTGCTCTTAATATTTCTTGCTGGATTATTTGGTTTTACTTTTTTATTTTGAAGACTGCAAGACGGGAAAATTTGCAACTGAGCCTAAAGTAGGCTGTATTCTTATTTTGCTTTTCTGCTGCAGTTTAGATTTGTTTTTTCGTCGAATGACATCTAGAATATGTGGTTATATAAGTATGGAGTGTAGATAATTTCAAAGCCATGGTTGTATATGTGCTGCAGTGCTACTGTTTATATATTTTCTTTTTTGGTAAATGAAATCTATAATATGTGCTTTAATTTTATGCACACAGATATAAATGGAGTGTAGATCTTTTAGAACCCCATGCTTTTTTCTCCTTTTTTTGCTTGGTTTTAAGTTGTAGACAAATATTAATATTACAGAGTAAAGCTAAAGAGATGGTGATGCTAGCAGAGAAAATGAGGCAGAAACTTTTATCCGGCTCGACTTCTCAGCCTGGTACAGCAGAGGACGAGGAATTGGGTTCCAAACAAGAAATGCAAGACTGGTTGCTGAGTGTTGGTATTATATCGCCTGTCACCAAAGAGTCTGCTGGTGCTCTTTACCACCAACAATTGTCCCGTCAGGTTGTTATCTTTCAATTTTTCAATTCATGTGAAACACTTTGTTTGTTCTTCTTCTTTATCACTGTAAAATGTGTTCGAAGCTAGGAAACTATGGAATTTAAGTTTGAGAATATTGTCTTCAAAGTTCTAAACCCTATATTCGCCAGATTTTGTTACTTGAATATTTGTGTCACTGAAGAGAAGCTAATATCACCCTTGGACCTTGATGTTACACTTTTTTTTTTTTTTTTGGAAGGAGATAATCAACCCTTTTTCTTGATAAGGCAGCTCCTCTATTTTGACAGCAGATCCACAACCAAATTCCCTAGCCTTTACTCTGCTATCTGGATCATGATTTTTCTACCCCCAAAGCGAAAAGTCCTTCCTTTTTTGGCAGTTGTGTGAGAGGAAGGATTGGAACCCCTGACATGAGCCATGTGCTATAATCCCTCTGATCTACATGCTCTACATGGTCTCCACTAAGTGAGAAGAAACAAATTGTAAATGATATTTTCTAGTTCTTGGACAAGGCCATATGAAATTATGCTTCAATTCTTTTATTCTGTCATTGATTCTGATTTGATCTTGTTGGGCTGTATTTTTTTTTTTTTTCATTAGGATGAACAATGCATCACGTTCACTACTGCTTTAAATATTTTCCCACCCCCTTTTCTTTTTGCTAAAAATTATCTTCACTTTAAGGAAAGAAAACTAATTCTCTTTTTTTTTTGTGATAAATAGTTGGCAGATTTTGTCAGGCTTCCACTTGAGAGAGCTGGAGGAATGATGAATCTTATAGATATTTACTGTCTTTTCAATCGTGCTCGAGGAACAGGTTGTCTTTTCTGGTCATCCAATTTTTTTTTCCCTCCGTTAGAATGATTTTGTTAAGTTCTGGTTCCTTGCCAGCATATTTAAAGGGTAAAACATGGTATTGCATCTCTCTTTATGCAGAATTGATCTCGCCAGAGGATTTACTGCAAGCTTGTCTTCTTTGGGAGAAGTTTGATGTGTAAGTGGGATATCATTTATTTTGTTTATTTAAGAGCATGGACATATCTAGAGAGGACTCCTGCAAAAATGATTTTTGGCGCGCTTCCCTCTTTCTGACAACCACACAATTTAGTACAGTGATCAGAACTGTTCTTTAGATTCCTATGCAAGGATCATCCCTGCAAATAACTGTCTATTATTGAATTGTATGCCGGAATATTTGTGGGGTCTTGTTATTACCGTGATATTATCTTGTTCTATGTTTGCAGCCCAGTAATGCTTCGGAAGTTTGATAGTGGGGTGATGGTAATCCAGAATAAGTCCCACAGTGATGAAGAGGTAATCTTATATTTCTATTATCTGTTTCATATTTCTTGTAATGATAAAACTCTCCTTTTTCACTTATGGTAGTAGAAATCATGAAATGTATGTGTACCATGATTTCATGACAACCTTTAAATGATACCATGGGATTCAGGAACAAAGTTCTATAAACCAGTGAAAAGCTCATATGTGGTTTTAATGTTGCTAGAGATTACTTTTATTAAATATATCTAGCTACATTCTCCATTATTGCTCTGCACCCATACGATAAGTCTGTTTTGCATCCATTCTTGAAATGCAAAATCTCAAGGCAACACTTTTATTCACATCGAGGCAAGACAAAAGCTTACTAAATTGTGCATGTAACTAATGTTAATAATATACTATAAAAAGTAACTGCTGTCTTGCAGTTTCCTGGCTTGAAAATAGGACTGAAATCATGTTGAAATTTAGAACCAGGTTGAGTTTTTTCTTGCTTGTGGTAGACTTGACTTAATGTTCAAGCTTCAGCTTCCGCTTGAAGATCAGTTCCCAAGTCCACTTGGTTAAATCCAGTCTACCACAAGCTAGAAAAATCTCAACTTGGTTCTAAACCTTAATGTGTGCATGCTAGAACTTGGCTCATGTAGTCTAAAAAAGAAGACCAAGCATTTGGAGTTTAATTAGTACCAAATATGTACAATTGTACATATTATATATAGCTGTCAGATAAGTTCACATAATATATGTACATACTCTGTGTGTCTGTGTGTGTGTGTGTGTTATTTACATACGTGTACATATGTGGTTGTACAGTGTTCAGAATTACTGGTTAAAATTCGAAACAGAAGGGCTAAGAACTACCTGATGCCATTGTCTTACAAGATATTGCTTAACGTAGTAACATACTAGAGGAATTTCTTTCTGTACAACAGGCTGCTCCTCATTTTGTTCATTCATGTTGTGGTCACATGTTAAATGATGTTTAAAGATGACTCTGCTTCTATGGAGTTTAGAAGCTACCGTTGCTATCCATTTAGAACTCAGGATCATTTTTCTTTTCTGCTTCTATGGAGTTTAGAAGCTACCGTTGCTATCCATTTAGAACTCAGGATCATTTTTCTTTTCTTTTATCCAAAAGTGTGTTGCACTGAAGGATTGCCACAAAACTAATCTGCTACAAACCTTGATTTTGGTTTTTCATTTATATCTTTCTAGCCAGTTTGTGTTTGTTACATTGAAAGAATATGTTGGATATGTAAGGTTTTTGGTATGATCCTGTGCTGTGCATCTTTGTTCATACTTAGCACGGTAGATATCATTTCAAGTGGCATAAAAATAGGTTTAACTCACTACCTTGGTGAAGTTCAGATTTTTGCTAGGATCAAGACCCTTGCAGCAAAGCCCGATGCTCTTCGAACTGGTATAAGTGCCAGTGATGCTGCAATCACACTAGGTATTGCACCAGGCATGGCCAAGGAGCATCTTCTAACTGCTGAAAGCAAAGGTGAGTTGTTGAACAACTTTATTTTGACAAGAGTGCATGTTTATTTTCATGGTACAGAACCAGGTTCCTATTCAAAAGATTTCTGTTATAGCTAAGGTTTAGTTAATATTGGGTATTATTGCAGGTTTTCTATGCAGGGATATTAGCCCAGATGGCTTTCGCTTTTATATTAACCTGTTTCCAGAAATTGATCCAAACAATGTTTACTTGTAAGTGAAAAACCTATATACATTATTTTACTCGTTATATGGTGTGCCTATTTCTTATCAGTGACTCGGTTTAATTTATCTGAAAAATCCAAGCATCTTTGACAAATTCATTATTAGTAGATGGACTATACAGTATTAGTTATTTGGTATTGGAGCCAATGGTTATAAGAGACTGAAAAGAGTGGGTGGATGGGTATTGTATTACTTTTTTGGCCGTAGTATTAGGTATTCACAGTATGGATATATGTATGCACACATTTATAATAAACTCCCACAACTTGTTTGTGTGAGTTAATTTTACAAGTGAAAGATCTGCATGAAACTTGATAGTGTTTTTATTTTTTAATTTTAATTTTAATTTTGTTTTATGGTAATCTCTCATAAGTATGCACACATTTATTTTTAAACTCCCACAACTTGTTTGTGTGAGTTGATTTTACAAGTGAAAGATGCATGGAACTTGATAATGTTTTTATTTTTTAATTTTAATTGTTTTATGGTAATCTCTCACACTAGTCACACCAGCCATTACTGTAGAATATATAAGCAACACTTCCGGTGGCGAGCCAGAAATATTGGTTCTTAACTAACTAGATTCTTTGGCCGTAGCCTAGACATTGGATGTAAGATAGTGCATCACAGAAAATTGATGAATCATGAATGGTTTGAAACTCTTTCATAACATGTGTCTGTGTGACTGCATGCTGTAATGATACAGTTATTAGATTTGCGGAAAAGAATGTCCCTATCACTTTTCTCTATCTTCATGATTGTTAGTTTGCTGGGATTTAGACAGTCTCAATTTGTATTATTTGGTTCTGTTTCTTGCTGTAATTTCATTCGAGCCTTAAACCATAAAAAGAATAAATAAATAAATAATCCCCACTGGCCTTTAGACCAATCCTCAATCTACTTTCCTGTTTCACAAATCTTGACTTTTACTCCCTGATATCCACCAAATTTGTTGTAGGCAATCTGAAAACAAGAGCCATTCTACATCAGATGCATCTTTAAATAAAAAATGAAAAACGTTAACTGACTTTTATATGTATTACTGGTCTGTATTCTATTATTTGTAATAAGTATGCTGTTTTTGGACAGAGTGAAAGAATATGGAGTCTATGACACATGGTTAAGGGTGGTCTCTGCTTCTACATGAGAGATGATTTGTGCACCAACCCCTCATGCGGTTAATGTCAAAATCAAATTTGAGACAAATTGATGAATTCGGAGAAGTTTTCAAGAAAGTTTATGTATATTCCACGTTCCAATTTTCATCCTGGTGATTGCAGACTTGAACTTCCAGACCATGCATCAACCACTTGCTTGGACCGATTGTGACATGCAGTGTTCTTTTTTGGGAGCTGGTGATACTTCTCCTATGTTTGTATTTGACTTGTGTATTTGAAGAGAAGTGAAGAGAAGCATTCGGGGGACAGGTTTTTTTTTTTTTTTCCTTCTTCTTCTTTTTCATTTTCTGTTTTGGGGTGGAGAAGCTTTGATTTTTGCTGCTAAAGTTGTCTCAACCATCCCCTCACCACCCTGGTGCTCGAAACGATTCAATCATTTATACAAGCACTTGCTCCTTATGGATGGCTTTTTTACTTCTTTTTGGTCAGAACACGGTGATGAATGATGAAATAAAGCAGCATAACATCATGACCGGTTTGTCCCATCTGGTGGCAATGCTGTTGCTATTTACTATTGGTATTATTTGTTGATAGGGTAGAATTACCTAAGGACCGAGCTGATACTAAATATTAGAGTTGAGTCGACAAGTGCGCCTTATGAGTGGAGTGTTCCGCAAGTTGGAGGAGTGGTCCAATGCTCCAAGGTTCTAAACGTGATCCGGTGCTCCATGGGAAGCACTCCTTTTCCTTGGAGAACAATTGCATCATTTATGGCCGCGAATCCTGTTATTGGAGTATGAATTTCACAAATGAACCGTAGGTCCACAACTTCAGGAGGTGATTTACTCAATATGCGCTTGCCCCGACTTGAGTGACTTCCAACAAAACCTAGATTCTAATCTAGGTGCAAGTGATGTAATAAACTTTCTCCTCATCAATCTGCAAGTCCTAAAAGGGACGAGTATGGTCCTAAAAGGACCCAAGCAACGAGTGGACCATAAGTCCAGAAAGGACCATTGGTAGAGTGCAACATGGCGTTATTATTATGTAGAAGGAGATCTACTTGTGTGGTACAAGATTATTCCTACTTCT
Organism: Rosa persica; assembly: GCA_025331145.1. Classification (NCBI taxonomy): domain Eukaryota; kingdom Viridiplantae; phylum Streptophyta; class Magnoliopsida; order Rosales; family Rosaceae; genus Rosa; species Rosa persica. The sequence continues at coordinate 13,087,641 of WFKR01000001.1, read as the reverse complement.
ATATAAAGGCCATAAGACCCCCATTTTCAGGTAGGCAAATCTTAAACACCAGAGCTAATTTCTTACTGGCTTCACCATTGAGTGGTCTTTGGCCGGAACCACAGCAGTACGCCTTTTTGTTAGATATTCTTTCTTTCATGCTCTGGTCGACAATTAGGGAGGTCACTCCAACCTGATTTGGAAGATTTGTTGTCCTCAATCTCGATGAAATTACATTAAATGTTGGTACATTTTAGGCATCAACAGTTTGACACACTCTGGGAAACGACAAACAAAGCTATGTTGTTCTCTTCGAGTTTAAGAAGCAAAATCAACACACTTCAGCTCCGGGTCACCATTGTCAAAGGACAAACTGTTGTTATTTGTGAGAGCAGCGCATGAATTTCAGCCGTCAAGATCAAAGTTATGCAAATTTGTTTCATATTGGAAACAATTACAAAGCTGCATGGTGAACTAAGCATTGGAGAAAGCATGCAAAATTGTATTGGCGTATGGTGATAACCATCTCTGGTAATCTCATGCAATTGCAAAGCATGTCATTGCATCAAGCCACAAGGGGACCTGCAAAGCTTCAATCTCAATCTCAAGAAGCATCTATTCTCACCGTCCATGCAAAGAGATCGCTGTGTTGTGCATGAGGAAAAAGAGAAGAAAAGAAGGAAATATCTAGCAGCAGGTTTACACAGTAATTAGAGGATCTGTAATCTGTTTGGAATGCATATCCGCATTGTCCTTCGAAATTAAGAAGCATGAACCTTTGAGAATTAAAGGAGCTACGTAAAAGGCTCATATATATGGTCTACCAGTACTTCACAAGGATAATTGATTGTGGATATTTAGCTTTGTCGATGAACACGATATAAAGAGCTAGCTTTGAAGTCGGTGTTAAATTCACGAATTGATCAATGACAAGCTAGATAGGGCAGATCTCATTTATACAACTAGAGCTCTAGAGCTTAATGAGTAGATGTTAATTCATGAAGCCTCTGATGCATACATGTCTTCAATCAGTGTTTAAATAAACACAGGTCGTGGTTGGCATAAGAATTACGTGGCAGACGGTGCCGTAATGATCAAAGACAAGTGCATCCATGGCAGGGACGTAATTGTCGACTCCTGGAAAGAACCCCAGCTAAGCTTCTGAAGTTGCTCTACAACTCATTGTTCTATGATGGGAGCATAATATGCAACATTTATATTGACAATTCCTTGCATTTTGTCACGCTATTTCTCTTGATATAAAGTAGTAATGTTTGTTTTATAATTGTTTTAGGATTCCTGTGGAACAAAGGGGGAAATAAAAGACTTAATGGCACATGAGAAGCATGAGCAATGTTTAATGAGACATATGCATGGCTTTTGGAGATTAAAACACAGCAAATGCATGTGTTTGACGCATGAGACGCAAGCAGGAGAAAATAAAGGAGAAAGATGCATGAAAAGCAAAATCTGGAAATCTGCCTGTGCAGATCAGTCAGCTTCGACAGATCACTGAGATCAGCTCAAAACGAACCAGGTAATGATATTTATATTTTTGGAAAGCCTCGGATGTCTAGTTTCTAGAGCTTTTTACGGTTTGTCAATATCATTTTTTTAGAGAAAGTTATGGCCGATTTAGTACAAGAAGGTCAAGCTGCCTGTGAATCTGGTTTTTGACGAGAATTTATATTTACATGAATTCTAGAAGGCTATGACGTCCAAAGGCTTCCCTAATCATACTTGGATACGGTTTGGAAGATGATGACTCAATCTTGAGGACATGAAATTATTTCATTGGCTAGAAGAACGTAGACCAATCAGAAAATTCAAAAAGCAAACCTACATCATTGTGGAGTCAGATTCTCGAGCAGACTTGGAGAAGAAGGCTAGGGTGGATGTCTACTATACATAGGGGCTATTATTCGACGTTTCGACATCTCATTCTCTTATTTAGACGTTCAAATACCCTTGTTCCCTGGGTCCTGCGAATTTCACAATCCTGAATCAATTTGTTCTTCTCTTGCTTAAGCCGTGCATCCATCATCCCTCCCTTAGAGTTCTCTTGCGTCAAGGTGTTTCAAGACTTCACCAAAGGAGCTTCACAACATCTTGCTTTCAAATACTACACCCAGTGAGAATAAGAAAAACAGTACGCGCCTCACGCGCGGAGAAAAACCAGTGAGAACGAGAGCGCTCTCTCCCGGCCGAACCTCGGTTGCGTCCCTGCCGCTGCGTTCCGGTCCGGGAGGGGATGATAACGGAGGCTAGCAGCGTGGCTCTATGATGGAGATCTGGCTCAAGGATTGAGGTTGGTGGCTTCTACTTGGATCGTGGCGGATCTGGTTCCCTTCTTCGTCGATCGTGGGTGGGAGCTGACAAGGACTTCCGGCGTGGTGCTATTCGTTGGAGGGGCTCGATTTGCCGATTGTTGCAGGTGCCTCGACTAAGGATGGATGCTTGGCGGTGGCTGGGTTCTCGATTTCATGGAAGTGACGAGCCTAGTGGGGTTCTGATTCTTCTCGGGGTTCGAGCTAGGACGCCGGCTAGGTTCTGGTGTGGTTGGCTTTATGGTGTGACGGTGTTGTGGCGTTGGGATACGTTGCAGCAGCGGGGCAGTGCAAGGTGGAGGGACGGCGGAGAGTGCAGGCACTGGTGGCAGCCTTGGTGGATTGCGACGCTGGAGTCTTGTGGGGAGTGGTGGTTGGGCCGGGCCTCTGTTTTAGGGCTTGGCTATTTGGGCCTCTATTTGTTTTTAGTTTTGTTTGGTTTCTGTTTTTCTATTTTCTACAGTGTTAATAAGTCCGTACTCATTAGGGTTGTTGTTGGAGTAAGTGGGCATGGTCCCAATGTGTGCACTCTGTGTGACTGGTCTACTCTAAGTTAGTGGCGAGTTCCTTGCTTTGGCAAACGGTCGCAGCCTTTTAGTAGCAGTAATGTGGTTGCCCTAGGTAGGCAGCGAGTTCCTTGCTTGGTCAAATGGTCGCTGTCTCCTAGTGGCAGGGTGAAACTTAGTGTCATCGGGTTTATATTCCGATGGCATCATAGTGGGAAAGCTGGTTTATTTGTCAGGATGTTTCTACATAATAGAGCTGTCTTTCTAGTATGTTGCCACATTTTTAAAGCGAATAAAGTAGCCAGTCATGAACTCTTCGCTAAATGGGGCTTGTTAAGGTACATGTTTGTAATTGAGGCTCCTATTATTATTTCAGGAAGTTCTCTTTATGTAATTTGTAATCTGGGGTTTAGGTTTCATGTCCCCCCTATGTATTCTGTTGTTTCACTAATCAAGACTTGAGAGCAGCAGCACCGACCCTTACTTCAAAAAAAAAAAAAAAGAGTTGCGGTGGCCACTTTCATCTTTCATCCATTCTTCCTTTCGATTTTTGTATCAAGTAACTCAAAGTGATAAGTTCATCTTCATCTCAAGAAGAAAAGATACACGAGGACTCCCTTATCTTTGACGAGTAGCCCAAACTGCCAACAGCTCCTCCACACATGGCGGCTCAATCAATTAGGGAGCTTTCCTCTTCTGTTTTGACCAGAGGCATTCTTACATGCATCATCACTTACCCTGCTGCGGCTCAAGGATTAACAGCCAAGTTCGAATTAAAGTCTGGACTACTCAACCACCTTCCCATTTTTCATGGACTCTCTATGGAGGATCCTTATAAGCATTTGATGGAGTTCCAATTCATTTGTACAAGTATGAAGCCGCAAGGAGTAGATGAAAACATTTTAAAGCTAAAGGCATTTCCATTCTCTCTTGTTGATCGTGCTAAGGATTGGCTATACGAGCTACCAAGTGGGCACATTACTTCTTGGGACGGCATGATGAAGGTGTTTCTGGAAAAGTACTTCCCTACGTCTCGTATTATCATGCTAAAGAAGAAAATAAGTGGAATTACTCAAGCACAGAACGAGTCGTATTCAGCTTACTATGAGAGGTTCAAATTCTTGCTGGCTCAATGTCCTCAACATATAGTGAAGGATGAGAATCTTCTCACTTGTTTCTATGAAGGACTCCTCCCTCTTGAAAGACAAATGCTTGATGCTACGTCTGGAGATTCTTCTGTTGACAAGTCACCAGCTGAAGGGAAGGCCTTGATAGCCAATTGTGCACTAAATGCCCAACAAGTTGAAGACATAGGATCCCTAGCACGAGTCAATGAGATAAGTACTAATTCTCTTTTGGAAGATAAAATTGATAAACTTACTTCACTTGTGTCTCAGGCTTTGACTACTAAAGGGCAAGCATTGGCTTGTAGAGTATGCTCTATGCAAGGGCATGTCACTGATCGATGCTCTCAATTAATTGAAAATGGTGGATGGGAGAGTGCCAACTCCATAGGGTTCCAATAAGGGCAAAACCGTCCATGAAATGATCCATTTGTGCAAACTTACAATGAAGGATGGAGAAATCATCCAAACTTCATATGGAAGGATAATGACAACGTCGGGAACCCTAATCAGAACGTCAACTCCTATAATCGTGCTCCATGAGGCTTCTATCAGAAGCATAGAAGCCTCAGGATCCCCTAAGCTTTACTCCTTTGAATTCCTCATCTTCTAATCCTAATTATGATAAAATGTTTGAGGCTTTAACATCTTCTACTCAAGCTTTGATTCAAAGTCAAAAAAATCAAGCCAAGGATATAGCTGACCTCAAATGGCAGGTGGGAGATGTGATGGTAATTTTGAACAAGTTGCATGAGCAAGTGAAACTTCCGAGCAACACAATTCCAAATCCAAAGGCTCAATATGAATCTGCCAAAGCTGTGACCTTAAGGAATGGGAAAGGGCATGATGATGCCACCAAGGGCATCAAAAACGTCACCAAGGATAAGGATAGTGTCCTAACATCATCAAAGGCCCTTCAAAAGGATCCTGCAATGTCAACTATGAGGCTAGGACCTCATCCCCTGCTTCGCCAACTCCAAAATCCAAAGGTACTGATAAACTCATAAATGTACATGATTTTATATTGATTTTTTCTTCATATTTTCTTAGCTAGTTTTCCATCTATTTGAGTCATTTAATTCTTTTTTATGTTTTGTAGGTGTTTTGGAGCAAAGTAGAAGAAAAGAAGCTAAATCAGTAAATCTGCTTGTGCAGATCAGTCAACTTCAACAGAGTATCGAGAGTACTCAAAACGAACCAGACAGTGAACTTTATACCATTGGAAAGCCTTGGATATCTAGTTTCTCAAACATTTAATGGTTCATTCATATAGTTTTTCTATAAGAAGTGATAACTAATTTAGTACAACAAGGTCGGATTGTCTGAGAATCTGACACTTGGACAGAAATCCATGATTTGAGGCCCGAATTCCACTTAGCAGCCCAACGACGAGTATTAACTGCATATCTCTATTTATTAGAGATAAATGACATATTTTTAAGGAGTGAAAATTATTAGAAGCCTTAGAGGAAAAGCTATTGGAATCCTAAAAGGAAAAGAAGTGAAAATCTCCTAACCAAAGCAATAAAGAAGGGACGTCTACTCTAGACGCAGATTCTGCCGCACAAGAAAAGAAAAAGAGCAACATCCTCTGCCATCATCTAGCTGCCATCTCTTCCCCTTCCTTTCTTTTAATTTTTTGTTTTCTTCATCTATGTCTAGCTAATACTTTTGTAGCTAGGGGCAATTTCAAAGCCCCAAACAGTTCATATTGGTGACAATTCAGTTTTTAGTTTTCTATATTATCAATTGAGTGTTTGTTTCACCATGTCTACAAGATAAATATTTGCTTGTTTGTTTAGGTGTGTAACTAAATGAATAGGTTAGGGTCCAAATGTTAGGAGTAACACTAGATTCGTATATGTCATGTGTTCATTCCAATTGAGAGCAAAATGTTTTCTTGAATTACATGTGACTAAAACCCTAGGTTTAGCAAGACTACAACGTACTTGTGACCCTAGATTTATCCAAACCCTTTTCTTACTTAATGATTTTGATATGTTAAACTCAGCGAGTTTGTGTCTAGGTTGCATAATCGGAAATAGATTAAGTACTGGGCCTGTATTCACTTAACGAGGAACTAAGAAAGGGTAATGGGTTAATTCGAGCTTGTGAGTTAACTTCGGGTAAATTGAATTGAGAATTAGGATTCCATAACTGAGGTTTGATATGATTGAGTGTGTTTGGTGGTAGAGAATGAGTCCTTAGCTTTATTTTTATCAATAGTTTTAAAGTTATAACATCTCTTTCTGCTTTGTTAACTTTCTATGTTCAGTGTTGCATGAATTATTTCATACACCAAATCAACTCCGATTGTTCTGAAATTCTGTTTACATGTTATTCAATGTGTCTTTAGTCTCCTGTAAAAATTTTAGAAAATTAGATCAAGTCTAGGTTAGTTAAATAATTTATTTTATTAAACTGTTCAGTAGCATAGTATAGAGTAGTTTGTGACATTTGATTAACAGTTTAGGAACAATCTTTAGTGGGTAATGACCCTTGCTTGATCAGTATATTACCAATGATGATATTTGAGTGCAAGGTTTAAGTGTGCATCTTTTGGACGTATCAGGTACAACTCCTAACTCTTTAATTCTGGTTTCTATTAATCCTCTTTCCTCTTGTTTTCCTTTTCCAAACAGATTTGCTAAATCAAAGGAAGAGGAAGATAAGACGGACGATTTGGAAATTCTCCAGAAAGTTCAAGTCAACATCCGGAGATGACCAGTGGAGCATATCATCAGGTTAAAGACATTAAAACAAGCGCTACTTGGAAGGCAATCCAATGAATGAAGGAGAAAGATTGCGGCATTCAAGCTTTTTCTAAGGAATGCTTTCTTTATTCATCTTCGTCTCTTTCTTTGCTTCATATTTTAGTCTTTTTTATGTTTTTAGGTTGTGTGCATGTCACATAGTTGAAGAAAAGTATGAGGAAATTCACTTTCAGCAAAACAGTTTTTCAGCCTCACAGATCAATTCACTTTGAACGGCTACCGTTTAAAGCTCACTTGGAATCTGAAGACACACTATATATGGATCCAACGTCCTAGGAGTACTTTACAAGTGTTGGCAGATCCAGATTCTAGGTTTCACAGCATCTGTAATCCTAAGTTGAGTACATAATGTTTGGAGCAGAAAAACAGAAAACTGGGAAGCAAGTCGGGCGACTTAACTGCAAAACAGAATATATTTCCCATAGTCTTCTGGAGGTGTGCTTAATATCATATCAAATCCCTGGACATCTACTTCATTCCTATGAAAGGGTTTCTCCATGTGATGCATAGATCTTTAGATATTCATATTTGAATAGATAGAGATCAGTCAACCGGAAATCCGCAGAGTCAGATTTCAGCAAAACTTGGAGGTTTGCTGTTTTCTCATTACAAACGTTTAGAAATCATACAATTTATGAAAACATAGCCATGGATGTCAATTTTTACGTTCAAGTTACAAATCTGGATTTTGATGCCGTGTGAGGTAGATATGAGCTATCAAACACAGAAAGGTCAATCTGCAATGGAGCATCAATGGAGCATCTTTCGCATGGAGATTATGTAAGTAAGTCGAGGCTTAATAGCCTTGAGGTTGGTGTCTTTGATTCTTCTTTAAAGGTCGCATGCATCGGGAGATCTACAAGAGAGAGCATTATCTACTTTTCTCAACTATATTTGTTTTGTTGTCTTCTTTTCTCGTTTGCTATGCTTTTATTTTTCCGTTTCATGCTTTAAATTGATTTACATTGAGGACAATGCAAAATTTAAGTGTGGGGGAAGAGATTTATATTTTGGAGTTTTTGTTTATTCACCCACCCTAATTCAAGGGATTTTTTTCCCACTTACCCCATTAAGTTTTTTTAATTCTCCTTTACCCATAAAGACTCTAGTGGTTTTCCCTAATACCCAATTAAGTTTTTTTTTTTTTTGTTTTTTTTTTAAGACTATTTTACTCTCGCCCCTTTGTTACATAGAGAGACAGAGAGAAAGATATAGAGAGAGAGAGAGAGAGAGATAGAAAGATAGAAAGAAAATAGAAGAGAGAGAAGCCATAGGAGACTTCGCCGGAGTGCGGTCACCCTTCGCCAGATTTTGATCAATGGATTCCGGTCACCGATCGCCGTATCCGTCACCGGCTGCCACCCATCGGACTTCTCTGAAAACTTCGTCAAAAGTCCCTAAAGAGGTCGTCAAAGATCTCATAGGTTGTCGGAAAGCTTTATTGCCCCAAATAGATCTATATTGCCTCCCAATAAACCTCTATTGCCCCTAATTAGAGGTTTGTGAAACCTCCCTGAAAGTCTTCAAAGAGTTGTCAGAGATCTTATATAGGCGGAGAGATTTATTATCCCTCTAATAGACTGTATTGCTCCCCAATAGACCTTTCGGTCGCCAGAATGGAAACTAATCTTCCTAAAATTAGGCAAATAAAACTTTGATTAAGAAAAAAAATGAGGAGATTACATCAATTCAAAACATTTATTGCTCCCAATAGACTTCAATTGCCCCCTAATACACCTTCAACAGACCTCTATTGCCCCCCAAAATCCTTTTATTGCTTCCCAATAAAATTTTTACTGAGAGCCAATAATCAATGAAAAATTAAGATTGTTCTTGATTTTGAAAATTTTAACAATCAAAACATATCGAACACAAAAAAAATTAATTCCATTAGAAATTGCAACAGAGATTAGCTTACAATACAATATTACAAAATAAACCAAAAAATAAAAAGATTAATTTACTCTGTACAAATCTAGAGAACTATTAAGTCCATGACCTCAACTTAGCATATCTATCTTGGTAACATGTTGGACCATCTCATTAACAACAAAACAACTATAATTAGTTTTTCCTCTTTCTTACCCTAAAAGATTCCCAAACCATTAACCCCCTCAGAAAAGCTGCCACCAAAACTCAGACGTCCCCACCACACAATACTCTATCTATCTCTCTCTAAAAGACAGAGACAATACCAATTGTCTTATTACCTTGTGCATGTGTTCATTCATAAAATTCTTGATGCATTTTGAATCCAATTTCTTCACCACTTTGAGCTAATCAGGGGAAGGAATCAACCTCTCTAGATTGAAATAGCTACTCCTCTTGTAACCGACTTCTGCCAAAACTCGCGGCACGTAGACCTTGGAAATGCTTGGTTGTTTTCTTAGGATGGAGTAGAGCATGAAGAAGAGAACGCACAGGCAGGAGTTTATGACAGGTGATTGATAGAAGCACAAAGTGCGACGATTTTCATGAGTATACGCTCCATTCTAGCCTTATTTGTCCCTTAGATTTATGTCTTGAGTCATTAAAGTTGTTTTCAGAGCCTTACAAAGTGGTTGGCGTTAAATAGGTGGAAAATGCGAAATTTATGAAAAAAATCCTAACGGGTTCAGGATTCCTTACCTTCGGTCTTTTTGCGGTCTTTACATTTTAATTCCCTTTATTTTCTCTAAAAAATTCTGATATTCTCTACCTTTTTGTAGGAAATTTAAGACGTTTGACCAGGCAATGAAGAACGGAATTAAAGAAGAAAGACGTTTTTCAGAAGGAAAATAAAGGAGAAAGATGTTTCTGTTGGGAAATTAAAGGACCCCATTATGAAAGGAATTAAGGCCATAAAGGAGATGTTTCAATTCAGAAATTAAAAGAATTATGATGCAATCCCATCCGTCCGATGATGAAGGGTATGATCTACAAAAGCCAACCAATATTTCCCTATAAATAGGCAACGTCTAGAACAAAATTGACATCCCTTCCTTGCTTATCACTTCCTGGCCAAAAACGTTTCCAAGACTCTGCCCAATTCACTCCTCAATCCTCCATCACCAACAAGACCGCAACCACCATCCATCCATCAATCTACGAAACTCTTAGACGCTGAGTCAAGGACGCTCTACCACCATAGTAGAGATGAGTTCACCACCTTGTTGTCAGGCTCGCTGAGGAAAGCTTCAAAGTGTAACTATGTCTCTACTTACAATTTTTGTTTCGGTTTTGTGTGTTTGGATTTGCGAGTTGTGTAATTGGAGACATGAAATTTTCAGAATATTTTTATTCATATTTTTGAGGTTTTCAGTTTATTATTGAGTTAATTTTGAGAATTCTTTGATGATGCATGTCACAATCTTGTGCCATTTTATGTGTTTAGGTAATTTTCTGAGTTAGGTTAATAAGTTCCCATGCTAGAATCACGCTGAGTGTTCTTGTTTGTTTGCTTAATTTGCCAAGAATAATTGTTATTTGTGAAGACGCTGAGTTAAACAAGTAATAATTAGTTCTAAAGTGGTAAAAAACATGTTTCAATGGTTAAACGATTATGGAAATTACGTGTTAACTTCTATGTGTAAGGGTTAATTTGCATGTGTGAGTTGATTGGAGGGTTAGACAATACTGCTCGTTAAGAGAACTACGCTGAGTGTTTTCAAAAATTAGTAGTATTGGGCTTGGTAAGGACTTTTCCGATCCAAGCCTACATTAGAACGAATTAGATAAATGGATTGATCCGCTAAGGCTTTTCATTTGGGCTCTTATCTAGGTATTTAAGATGGGCACGTTTTTGTAGCATGTTGAAATGGAGTTTCTGTATTTCCACTTAGTAATTTTCGAGTGGTATTGGTCCAAGTTAGGGAAGTCGATCATTATAGATAGTTTTATTTGTTTTGTTTTTTATTTTAAGTAGATCAGTAACCAAATCTCAAACCCCCCCTCCCCCCCATTCTTTTATTTGTTAATTGACCTTTTTGTGTAGGTGTACCCTACAATCCCCGGACTGAACGATCCCTACTTATCCTATACTGACAACTATATTTTGCAGGGTTAAATTGTGAGGTTGTTTCAGCCGTATCAATTTTTGGCGCCGTTGCCGGGGATTGTTAAAATCACTATCGCTTAAAGTGTCATCCATTTTGTTGTTAATATATAGAATGCATGCTAAATTTTTACACTACACTTGTGGAATGGTGACAAATTGCAATTTTTGTTAGGCCATGCTATAATTGTGATTTAGTTTAAGTTTTGTGAGTGTTGCAAAATTAAGCATGTTTTTTATAATTGTTGTACAATTTGTAGATGTTTTCTTAAGCATTTTGTAAATTGTATGTGTTTCACTTAGATTAATATACTTAGGTTATTGTGAATTTAGTTAAATATTTAATTATTGCAAGTGTGTAAAATTGTATGAGTAGACAATGGCCTTTTTGTTAATATTGGCCTTAACCCTTCATTAGTGCCTTGCTAAGGTCCTTGAGGTTGAGGGCGGCCTTTATTAGCACTTGGAGAACGGTCTAACACATAAGTTAATTTCCCAGCTGAGTAAGGGGCGCATACAGATGGTGTCTTAGATTGGGACCCTGGGTGATGGGTTCAATTGGATCTCAGAGATACTATAGAATGAGCCTAAACCACTATGTGGGAGTAGCCGATAGGGGCCTAAACCTCAATGAGGGAGTAGCCTCCGTAGTATCACCAAAATGAGTCATCCCTCTCACTTATCTCTTAATCTGGCCATCCAGCCTTCTGAAACAAAGGAAAGAGACTTATGTCTAGGCAACTATCTCTATATCGTATCTCACCAATAGTAGTGGTTTCTATTGGGCTCGACTTACAACTTGGGATCAATTGAGATATTAACTATGTATATAACAAACTCAAAAAAAAAAAAAAAAAATCTACAGTGTGACATGCTTAAGGTATATTGGATTAAACATGACCCGTCAAGGGTAGCTGTTCTATAGTCTCATTGCACCAACGAGGTCCTCTGTTCCAGTACCTAAGTATGTAAATGTAAAAGTAACTTAGAAAGTTAAGGAAAGGCATAATATTTGTATTCCGAGCCTTGTATATGTTACTAACACTTGATTTGGTCTTAAAGGTCCATGAATGTCCACTGTCTCTAATAAGACTAAGGAGCTCTCTGAAAAACTGGAACGTGCTAAGAAAAGGGCAAACCTCACTTTTTCAGACCTCCCTCCTCTAGAAAGGAGGGACTCTGAGGACTCTAGCTACTCAGGTTATAACTCCTCAACTAGATCAACCGAGAAGATCAATAAACCTGACCATTCTGAAGAAGGAGAAGAACAAGTCTTTGAAGAGGAAGAAGAAAAGGTCACTGAAGAGGACGTTGCAGACACAGATAAGGGAGAGCATGCCCCTGTTGAGCAAGTACAGGCACCAATGGCTGAGACTATTAAGCAACTATCTAATCCTATAAGTGGGGGTGTTGCGCGCTTATGCATTGCCTATCCAGAACCAGGAGAAGGGCTTAATGATGATTTTGAGTTAAAGAGTGGGTTTTTGCATCACCTACCCAAGTTTCATGCGATGAATAGTGAAGACACCAGCAAGCATCTCAAGGTGTTCAAGTTTGTCTGTGGGAGTATGTGCCCTAAAGGAGTTGATATCAATATCTTGAAGATGAAGGCATTTCCCTTTACTTTCAAGGACAAGGCTAAGACTTGGCTATTTGAGCTTCCTGTTAGAGTGTCAACACTTGGGATAGGATGAAGGGCGAGTTCCTTACGAAGTACTTTCATGCCTTAAAGGTCACTGTTTTGAGGAAGCAGATTAGTGGAATCACGCAAGGACATGAGGAGAATTTCTGCAATTATTGGGACATGTTTAAGAGCCTTGTAGCATAATGCCCTAACCATGGGATGATTGAGGGCTCCCTCCTTACCTATTTTTATGAAGGACTCACTGCTAATGAGCGTGGTTTGTTAGATGCTGCTGCTGGAGGGTCCTTTATGGATAAGACACCTACTGAGGCCAAGGAGCTACTTACTAATCGTGCACTAAACTATCAGCAATATGAGGGGGTGCTTTTCTCTCAAAGGAGGGTACATGAGGTGTCCACTAACTCTGCCCTTGAAGACTAGGTCAACAAGATGTCTACTCTGCTGTCTCAAGTCTTAAACGTTAATAGAGGAGGAGCAATGGCTGAAGTGTGTGGGATATGCTCGACTCAAGGGCACCCCACTGATAAATGTCTCCAGCTTGCCTCTCCAGAAAGATGGGAATCTGTTAATGCCCTAGGGTATCAAGGAGGCCCAAGGTATAACCCTTACTCCAATACGTACAATCCTGGGCTCAGAGACTACCCTAACTTTCGTTGGGCCAACAATGATAACACCTTAAGACCACCTCAAGGCCCAAGTTAGAATTCTCACCGCCCACCAGGTTTGTTTTTTAGGCCTCAGGTACCTCAAACTTTTGGTATTCCTAATTCTATCCATGCACCTCCTGCTTCCAATACTTTGAGTGCCCCTAATTATGATGAACTGCTGAAGTCCCTTGTTGCGGGACAACAATAACTTAACACCGCTACTCAAGCTTTGGTTGTAGGACAGGCGACCCATTCAAAGGATATTGCAGAGCTCAAGAATCAAATAGGTCAAGTAATTGTTGAAACAGGGAAGCTACCAAGCAACACGGTGCCTAACCCAAGGAATGAGCACGCCCAAGCCATCATCACTAGGAGTTGGCGCATGCTAGTAGACCCTCCCAGAGCCCACAAGAAGGCCCAAGTGGCCCATAATGAAGAAGAAGATGTTATGGAGGTGTCCAAAAAGGATGTTGAGAAAGACCCAGCTACATTAAGGGTGGAAGTTAAGGTGCCCCAAAATGAGGCACCTAAAGGTACAATTCCTAACTCTACTGGTTTAGTTAAGACTAACCCAGTTGTTTCTATACCTTTCCCAAGCAGGTTTGCCAAGACAAAGAAAGATAAATCTAATCAAGAGATCTTGGAAATCTTCAAGAAGGTTCAAGTGAACATGCCCTTGATCGAGTGCATCAAACAAGTGCCTAAGTACGATAAGTTCTTGAAGGAGCTATGCACAACAAGGAGGCAGACAAGAGAGAAGGAGGTGGTGAAAATGAACGAGACGGTATCAGCCGTTATCCAGAGAAAACTACCCCCAAAATTGAAGGACCCAGGGAGTTTTTCTGTTCCCTGTATCATTGGTGACACCAGGTTTGAAAATGTGATGTTAGACTTAGGGGCGTCCATAATGTTATGCCTTATAATTTGTATGTGTCCCTAGGTTTAGGCGTCTTATCCATTTTAACAATCCCCGGCAACGGTGCCAAAAATTGATATGGCTGAAATAGCCTCACAATTTAACCCTACAAAATGTAGTTGTCAGTGTAGGATAAGCAGGGATCGTTCAGTCCGGAGATTATAGGGTACACCTACACAAAAAGGTCAATTAACAAATAAAAGAATAAAATGGGGGGGGGTGGTTTGAGATTTGGTTACTAATCTACTTAAAATAAAAAAACAAACTATCTACAATGATCCACTTCCCTAACCTAGACCAATACCACTCGAAAATTACTAACTGTAAAGACAGAAAATTCATTTCAACATGCTACAAAAACATGCCCATCTTAAATGCCTAGATAAGAGCCCAAATGAAAAGCCTCAGCGGATCAATTCATTTATCTAATTCGTTCTAATGTAGGCTTGGATCGGAAAAGTCCTTACCAAGCCCAATACTACTAATTTTCGAAAACACTCAGCGTAGTTCTCTTAACAAGCAGTATTGTCTAACCTTTGAATCAACTCACACAAGCAAATTAACCATTACACATAGAATTTAACACGTAATTTCCATAATCGTATAACCATTGAAATGGATTTTCTGATAGTCGATACATACCCAATGACCTATCACTAATCTCTGGGGCACTAGCTCATTGTCCTCGTTCTTCACCACAGTCACCCCAGACTTCTTGGGCACCACTTGCACTGGAGAGACCCACTTACTATCAGAAATGGGGTAGATTACCCCACAATCAAGCAATTTGATCACCTCATCTTGGGCCACCTTCATCATCGGCGGATGTAGCCGTCTTTGGGCTTCTCTTATGGGCTTGGCTCCATCTTCTAATAGGATCCAGTGGACACACGTGGTTTGGGCAGATTCCCTTGATATCTGCTAGAGTCCAACCAATGGCAGTCTTATGCTTCTTCAACACGTCCACCAACTTCCTTTCTTGCTCTACATCCAGTGTTGATGATATGATCACTAGGAGGGTCTCATTTTCTCCTAGGTACGCGTACTTCAAATGCTCAGGGAGTACCTTCAATTCTAACTTGGGTGCCTGAACCATAGAGGGTAGCATTTTATTAGTAGAAACCGGAATCGACAAATAGGAAATTGACCTCTTTATAGGCTGAGCCTCGAGTGAGGCCACAGTCTTGATCACTTTGGGCTCCTCAACGTCCCACTCAACCTTGGGGATAGGTTCCCCATTTGCATCATATTCGACCCCTTCCTCTAAGGTCAGAGCCAATTCATCCTCAACCATTGCTTCAAAGAAAACTTGCGCGAGTGAATCAACTACATCAATAGCAAAGCAAGGTTTCAAATCAGAAAAAGGGTACCTCATGGCTTCAAGAATGTTGAAGCGCATAACATCACCATCAAACTCCATGGTGAGAGTCCCTCTATACACGTCGATCTTCATTTTTGCAATCCTCATAAAGGGACGCCCTAAAAGTAATGGAGTGGTATTTAGGCGTGATTCCTCCATGTCCAATACATAGAAATCCGCAAGGAATATCAGATGGTTTACCTACACGGGAACATCCTCAACATACCGTTAAGGGTATTTGTTAGACCTATCAGCAAGTTGAATGACAACATTATCCCTTTTAAGAGGGCTTAGACCTAGGGACACATACAAATTATAAGGCATAACATTTATGGACGCCCCTAAGTCTAACATCACATTTTCAAACCTGGTGTCACCAATGATACAGGGAACAGGAAAACTCCCTGGGTCCTTCAACTTTGGGGGTAGTTTTCTCTGGATAACGGCTGATACCGTCTCGCTCATTTTCACCACCTCCCTTCTCTCTTGTCTGCCTCCTTGTTTTGCATAGCTCCTTCAAGAACTTAGCGTACTTAGGCACTTGTTTGATGCACTCGATCAGGGGCATGTTCACTTGAACCTTCTTGAAGATTTCCAAGATCTCTTAATCAGATTTATCTTTCTTTGTCTTGGCAAACCTGCTTGGGAAAGGTATAGAAATAACTGGGTTAGTCTTAACTAAACTAGTAGAGTTAGGAATTGTACCTTTGGGTGCTTCATTTTGGGGCACCTTAACTTCCACCCTTGATGTAGCTGGGTCTTTCTCAACATCCTTTTTGGACACCTCCACAACATCTTCTTCTTCATTATGGGCCATTTGGGCCTTCTTGTGGGCTCTGGGATGGTCTACTAGCATGCGTAAACTCCTAGTGATGATGGCTTAGGCGTGCTCATTCCTTGGGTTAGGCACAGTGTTGCTTGGTAGCTTCCCTGTTTCAGCAATCCGGCCCATGAAATCCACTACTTGGCCTATTTGATTCTTGAGCTCTGCAATATCCTTTGAATGGGTCGTCTGTCCTATAACCAAAGCTTGAGTAGCAGTGTTAAGTTGTTGTTGTCCCACAGTAAGGGACTTCAGCAGTTCATCATAATTAGGGGCACTCAAAGTATTGGAAACTGGAGGTGCAGGGACAGAATTAGGAATACCAAAAGTTTGAGGTACCTGAGGCCTCAAAAACAAACCTAGTGGGCAGTGAGAATTCTGACCTGGGCCTTGAAGTGGTCTCAAGGTGTTATCATTGTTGGCCCAACGAAAGTTAGGGTGGTCTCTGAGCACAGGATTGTACGTATTGGAGTAAGGGTTATACCTTGGGCCTCCTTGATACCCTAGGGTATTAACAGATTCGCATCCTTCTGGAGAGGCAAGCTGGGGACATTTATCAGTGGGGTGCCCTTGAGTCGAACATATCCCACACACTTCAGCCATTGCTCTTCCTCCATTAACGTTTAAGACTTGAGACAGCAGAGTAGACATCTTGTTTACCTGGTCTTCAAGCGCAGAGTTAGTGGACACTTCATGTACCCTCCTTTGAGAGAAAACCACCCCCTCATATTTCTGATAGTTTAGTGCACGATTAGTAAGTAGCTCCTTGGCCTTAGTAGGTGTCTTATCCATAAAGGATCCTCCAGCAGCAGCATCTAACAAACCACGCTCATTAGCAGTGAGTCCTTCATAAAAATAGGTAAAGAGGGAGCCCTCACTCATCCCATGGTTAGGGCATGATGCTACAAGGCTCTTAAACATGTCCCAATAATTACAGAAATTCTCCTCATGTCCTTGCGTGATTCCATTAATCTGCTTCCTCAAAACAGTGACCATTGAGGCATGAAAGTACTTCGTAAGGAACTCACCCTTCATCCTATCCCAAGTGTTGACACTCTAACAGGAAGCTCAAATAGCCAAGTCTTAGCCTTGTCCTTGAAAGTAAAGGGAAATGCCTTCATCTTCAAGATATTGATATCAACTCCTTTAGGGCACATACTCCCACAGACAAACTTGAACACCTTAAGATGCTTGCTGGTGTCTTCACTATTCATCGCATGAAACTTGGGTAGGTGATGCAAAAACCCACTCTTTAACTCAAAATCATCATTAAGCCCTTCTCCTGGTACTGGATAGGCAATGCATAAGGGCACAGCACCCCCACTTGTATGATTAGATAGTTGTTTAATAGTCTCGGCCATTGGTGCCTGTACTTGCTCAACAGGGGCGTAATCTTCCTCGTCTGTGTCCGCAACGTCCTCTTCAGTGACCTCTTCTTCTTCCTCTTCAAAGACTTATTCTTCTCCTTCTTCAGAATGGTCAGGTGTATTGATCTCCTCGGTTGATCTAATTGAGGAGTTATAACCTGAGTAGCTAGAGTCCTCAGAGTCCCTCCTTTCTAGAGGAGGGAGGTCTGAAAAAGTGAGGTTTGCCCTTTTCTTAGCACGTTCCAGTTTTTCAGAGAGCTACTTAGTCTTATGAGGGACAGTGGACATTCATGGACCTTTAAGACTCAAACCAAGTGTTAGTAACATATACAAGGCTCAGAATACAAATATTATGCCTTTCCTTAACTTTCTAAGTTACTTTTACATTTACATACTTAGGTACTGGAACAGAGGACCTCGTTGGTGCAATGGGACTATAGAACAGCTACCCTCGACAAGGTCATGTTTAATCCAATATACCTTAAGCATGTCACACTATAGTTTTTTTTTTTTTTGGAGTTTGTTATATACATAGTTAATATCTCAATTGATCCCAAGTTGTAAGTCGAGCCCAATAGAAACCACTACTATTGGTGAGATACGATATAGAGGTAGTCGCCTAGACATAAGTCTCTTTCCTTTGTTTCAGAAGGCTGGATGGCCAAATTAAGAGATAAGTGAGAGGGAGGACTCATTTTGGTGATACTACGGAGGCTACTGCCTCATTGAGGTTTAGGCCCCTATCGGCTACTCCCACATAGTGGTTTAGGCTCATTCTATAGTATCTCTGAGATCCAATTGAACCCATCACCCAGGGTCCCAATCTAAGACACCATCTGTATGCGCCCCTTACTCAACTCGAAAATTAACTTATGTGTTAGACCATTCTCCAAGTGCTAATAAAGGCCGCCCTCAACCTCAAGAACCTTAGCAAGGTACTAATGAAGGGTTAAGGCCAATACTAACAAAAAGGTCATTGTCTACTCATACGATTTTACACACTTACAACAATTAAATATTTAACTAAATTCATAACAACCTAAGTATATTAATCTAAGTGAAACACATACAATTTACAAAATGCTTAAGAAAACATCTACAAATTATACAACAATTATAAAAGACATGCTTAATTTTGCAACACTCACAAAACTTAAACTAAATCACAATTATAGCATGGCCTAACAAAATTGCAATTTGTCACCATTCCACAAGTGTAGTGTAAAAATTTAGCATGCATTCTATATATTAACAACAAAATGGATGACACTTTAAGCGATAGGGATTTTAACAATCCCCGGCAACGGCACCAAAAATTGATACAGCTGAAATAGCCTCACAATTTAACCCTACAAAATATAGTTGTCAGTATAGGATAAGCAGGGATCGTTCAGTCCGGGGATTGTAGGGTACACCTACACAAAAAGGTCAATTAACAAATAAAAGAATAAAATGGGGGGCTTTGAGATTTGGTTACTAATCTACTTAAAATAAAAAACAAAACAAATAAAACTATCTACAATGATCGACTTCCCTAACCTAGACCAATACCACTCGAAAATTACTAAGTGTAAAGACAGAAAATCCATTTCAACATGCTACAAAAACGTGCCCATCTTAAATGCCTAGATAAGAGCCTAAATGAAATGCCTCAGCGGATCAATCCATTTATCTAATTCGTCCTAATGTAGGCTTGGATCGAAAAAGTCCTTACCAAGCCCAATACTACTAATTTTTGAAAACACTCAGCTTAGTTCTCTTAACTAACAGTATTGTCTAACCCTCGAATCAACTCACACATGCAAATTAACCAGTACACATAGAATTTAACACGTAATTTTCATAATCGTTTAACCATTGAAACATGGTTTTTACCACTTTAAAACTAATTATTACTTGTTTAACTTAGCGTCTTAACAAATAACTATTATTCTTGGCAAATTAAGCAAACAAACAAGAACACTCAGCGTGATTCTAGCCTGGGAACTTATTAACCTAACTCGGAAAATAATGGGCTATTGTGTGTGCATTGCAAAAGGTGGAGCTGAGACCCTCAAGTTCAACATGGCGCTAATTCTTCTACCGGTGTGCAGAAATACAATTACTTGGCTAAGAAGCAAGACCAAGTTAGGGTTACCTAAACACGTAAAATGGCACAAGATTGTAACATGCATCATCAAAGAATTCTCAAAATTAACTCAATAATAAACTCAAAACATCAAAAATATGAATAAAAATATTCTGAAAATTTCATGTCTCCAATTACACAACTCGCAAATCCAAACACACAAAACCGAAACAAAAATTGTAAGTAGAGACATAGTTACACTTTGAAGCTTTCCTCAGTGACTTGGCAACAAGGTGGTGAACTCGTCTCTACTATGGTGGTGGAGCGTCCTTGACTCAGCGTCTAAGAGCTTCGTAGATTGATGGATGGATGGCGGTCACGGTCTTGTAGGTGATGGAGGATTGAGGAGTGAATTGGGCAGAGTCTTGAAAAAGTTTTTGGCCAGGAAGTGATAGGCAAGGAAAGGATGTCAATTCTCTTCTGGACGTTGTCTATTTATAGGGAAGCAGTGGTTGGCTTTTGTCGATCATACCCTTCATCATTGGATGGATGGGATTGCATCATAATTCTTTTAATTTCTGAATTGAAACATCTCCTTTATGGCCTTAATTCCTCTCATAATGGGGTCCTTTAATTTCCCAACAGAAACATCTTTCTCCTTTATTTTCCTTCTGAAAACATCTTTCTCCTTTATTTTCCTTCTGAAAACGTCTTTCTTCTTTAATTCCCTTCTTCATTGCTTGGTCAAACATCTTAAATTTCCTACAAAAAGGTGGAGAATATTAGAATTTTTAAAGAAAATAAAGGGAATTAAAATGTAAAGACCGCAAAAATGTCGACAGTAAGGAATCCTGATCCCATTAGGATTTTTTCATAAATTTCACATTTTCCACCTATTTTACGCCAACCACTTTGCAAGACTCTGAAAAAAACTTTAATGACTCAAGACATAAATCTAAGGGAGAAATAAGACTAGAATGGAGCGCATACTCATGAAAACCGTCGCACTTTGTGCTTCCATCAGTGATCGGGTTTCGCGTACACCCAGATCTATGTAGAAGGGAAGAGATGACATCGTTTGCGATTGGAAAAAGGAGAAAGAGGGGACAGCGTAGTTGGAGGCTATTCCTGCGACCAAGCTTGCAACTCCCAAGCCCGCGCGTCGTGGTGGGGGGGGGGAGAGAGAGAGAGAGAGAGAGAGAGTATGTGGCAATATGTAATTTTAATTTTTTGGAACCCAAAATCATCATTTAGTGTTAAATTGGGTTAGTGGGAATAAAAATATGTTGCTTGGATAAGTGAGATAATTTTGTCCAATTTTGGTGTTTTGGGTCAAGGACCCTATATTTTGTCTTTTATTAGGTTGTTAGTTTTATGGGATAAAAAAGAAAACAAATAAAAAATTTGACAATTGTCAGGAAAAAAAATTGTTGTCTTTATTTTTGTCTGCGTCAGAATGAATTTTGGGTGAAATATTTTCTTCAACATGCTCATCTTAGTAGGACATGATGTCTTGGATTGGTTCGGATGTGAGAAATGTTTTCAAGTGAGCCTAGCTCCACCAAAGTCACTTCCCTCCTCACTTGGTAATGTCTAAAAGGAGTTACCGAAAGAAGAAGAGAAATAACCCTAAGTCCAAAATGTTTTTTCTGCATTAACTTTTCTTTTTATTTTTGGTTTTTGGGTCTTACGATGCCTTTCAACTATCTAGAATGCTTATTTCTCTGAAATTATGGCTAAAAGTGAATCACAAGATTGAGATAATGTATGATGATATTCCTTGGTTAATTACGATATATGAAAAGCATATGTATGTGTAGTAGATGTGATTTTTGCTAAATTTGGTACATAATATGAGCACGCTAGGATGAGTTTTGATTCACAATTAACCCTTGTGAGAATTTGAGCCAGTTTGGCTTTCTTTGTTGAGTGATTATGGAAAAAATATATATAATCTTATTTTCTTGGCAATGATTTTGTATGACCTCATTGTTCTTTCATCTTGATTGATTTCTTGTCATAGATTAAGTGTACAAGAACTTGCTTTTGTGCTATTCGAAACTTTATATCTCTACACCAGGACCTCGAAAAGGATAAAAGCAGTTAGGAACTTCCACCATAGCCATATAAAGCTTATGTCCCCATTTATGTACACAAGATGTGCACCCTCCTTAGTTAGTCCCTTTGAGCCTACATTTAAACATTTTCTTTTATCACCCTCATAATCCTTAACCCTTGAACCTTAGTATAGTTATACGTCTACCCTTTAGAGACTTAGTGGAGCTTATTTTCGAGACTTACAAGATCAAGGTCCGTCATACATGAAGATGATGAAGAAGAACAATTGCCGGGTTAAGACTAGTCCATGATCCAAAGGAAAAAAAAAAAAAAAAAAGGTATATGTGTACGGAAAAAGAAGAAAAAATGTGTAAATGTTTATGGATTTAGTCATCTAATTGTGGATAAGGAGTTTGTTTTAAATTGAAGGCCCGTTGAAGAGAAATTTGGTCTTTGTCCTATTTCACAAGTGTTCAAAGGAATGTTAGAATGAAGCATTGGCCCAACATGATGACATTCAGCCCTTTATTAAGCCTTGAAGGGAGTTCAACATTGCAATGCCTTGGTGGTTTCGAAGAAGTGTCTCTCTACATCAAGAAAGCTCTGCTAGGTTTTTAGAATACTTTGTTAATTTTCAATCCCTTCATTTCTTAAAACCTTGAGCTTTGGCCCAATTACAACTTTAAATTATAAGACTTCTTTGAGCCTTGAAAAGGGTGACCGATCTGTGGAGATGTGTCACATAAAACCTTGAATCTAAGAGAAGAAAGAGTGATATATCCATATAAGGTTGAATCATGACTTGTTTGAAACATGCTGAGCTCCACCCCATCATCATTATTTACCATGTGTCTTACATATTTATATGTAGATTATGTATTTTAATTAACTCTCGAACATCTAATGATTGATTCTTGGTTGAGTGCTAATCCTGGTGCCTTGATAGTATGAAATTTCTGAGACAAAATATTGGAAGGTTTAGCAGTTTTTGCGTCATCACTTAGTATTTTTCTTGTGACGTTTTTGTTGTGTGTCCGTAGTCTTTTCGTTTGTTGTAAGTCTTTGTTTTCAATTGGAAATGTGATCATGAGGAGTTGTCTTGAATCTGATTTGTATCAAGGCCCTCCAATATTTACACAAGACAAGTTATGTTTAATTTAAACTGAATCCAGTGTCCTATTTTTTTTTTTTTGGGTGCGGCTATTGCCACCTTACTATTTTCTTAGTTCACCCTACAAACATTTGAATTATTGAAAGACTATATTATCCAAGTGCAAAATGACTAATAAGTACACTAATTTTCTAAAATCCAAATATGTAAGAAAATAAATATATAAGTAATTAATTAAATAAAAAGACTACTTAGTTTCTCATTCTATAACATTAATCTTTATCTTCTCCACCTAAATTTGAATTTATTTTTATCTTTTTGTCTTTTTGTTGTCTCCTCAATTCACAAAACCATTACCTTTAACTTTATCAAAATCTTTGTAATATTCTTTGTGAACATAGAAAGTAAAAATTTAAAACACGAAGGAAAAAAAAATCAATCTCGTCTTCATTGATCATAGCTGTAAATTTACTAATTTTTTTACACAGATTGAAATAGAAAACATTGAAATTGAAAGAAAAAATTAAAAAAAAGGAGTAAACCAGATTATGATTTTATTAGCTTTAATACATTTTAATTTTTTTTATGAGTATAAATTAAATGAGAGATTTTTGTTAAAAATATTTATTTTTTAATTAGATATTCATATAAGAATATTCTTGAAAAGAGAAATGAGTTAAATAAGTAAATCTAATAATTAAAATTAAAATATAAAGTGTAATGAACAAATAATATGAACAAAGAAAATAATAGAGTGACAATAACCACACCCTTTGTTTTTTCTTCTTTTCATTTTTACTGGTGGCAGGTGCCCAACCATTCTATAAATAGTTCAATAATAAGTACCTTTCCTTTTCCGTCCTCGATCTAATAAGGAAATTAATGAATATTCAAAACTTCTCTGTTGGATTTTCCTCCTCTTTTTTTTTTTTTTTCCAGAATATAATTCAGAGAACGTTTCCTTGTTTTTCTCCTTGGACCAATAACGTCCAGGAGAGAGTCAGACATGATTTGCACGGCCAAGCTTCGAAAGGACGAGTACCCACAAAACCAATTGGACCAGGTTTAGTGATGAATCATGAATTTCTTCAATGGGTAATTTCATTTTTTGAATTTTGATCCATCTATCTAGACTGCTTCTGTTTGAGTTTAATGTTTGATATATTGGCATTGGGTATTGCAGAATGCCTACAACTGAAGTCAGATTTTGAACAAGAGACATCCCCTACGCTTATCTTACGAAAATGATGCAGGTAATTCAAATCTCTGTAGAAAAAAAAAGACCAAACTTTCGGATTTTGTATGTGTTAGGCTTTGTCCTTGTTTCCAAATTGGTTTGTTACACGCTAATTCAGATACCAATAGATACATTGTGAATCTGTGAGGCAAACCAAGCATTGACAATTTGTTTTTGAGAAAACCCTGGTGGTATCTGGCAACTAGGAATCAGACCCAAATTATGGAAGAGTTTGTTTGCTTTTAAATATCTGATGCGTTATTGAGCTTCAAAAATTTTCATATTAACAATGTGCCTCTTGGAAAACAATGATTATTGGGTAGTTAAGTGTGTATTGTTTATAGGAATTGTCAACTGTCGATGACCTACCTGCGACTAATGTGGAACTGGAACCGGAAAAGATTGAAGATGGGAAAGATGGAGGTCCTTCATTCCATTGTAAACTTTACAGCACGGAATTAGTCCACAAGATAGCTGAAGTTTTCATTCCTGGATTAGCCACTGCGTGTGTTGATAACACATCTGGTGATATCTTCAAGACCCCTGCTTCTGTGGCCGCCGATATGAGAAAGGAAATGGTGGAGTATATCACTCAAAGAAGTGAGAATTTTGTTGCAGAATCTGTTATCCTAGAAGGGGGCCAAGATGGACAAGTATCTGATCATCCCTATGACATTATTTCTGATTTTGTTGATGACTTTGCAAGTTCCAAGAGAAATTTGTTTAGTCGGGTTTCGGGATGGCTGCTCAGTGAAAAGAGAGAAGATAAAATAGATGATTTTGTTCAGGAGATGGAAATAAATGGGTTTTGGTTGGTTGATAAAAGAGAAACAATAGCAGAGAGTTTGCTAAAGAATGTCGACCTTAAGAATGAGCATCACTGCGATATGAAATTTCACACTCTAGAGGAGCTTGAAGCGCATGTTCTGATGTGTAGCTATAGGTCTATGAGTTGCATACATGAAGGATGTAATTCCATATTTTGTGCAAGTCAGGTGGATAAACATGATGCAGTTTGCCCCTTCAAGATAATTCCATGCGAACAAAACTGCTCCGACATGATCATGAGACGTGAAATGGACAGACATTGTATTACCATCTGTCCAATGAAGCTTGTTAGTTGTCCGTTCTATGCAGTGGGTTGTCAATCCCCGGTACCACATTGTAAGCTTGAGCAGCATCGTTCAGATGATCTCCATTCTCACATGCTGTTTGTTCTACAAAGTATTCATAAGGAAGCATCTATGGAAGATCTGAAAAAAAGGCTGGAGCAACTAAAAGACGTGAGTTCTTTATATCTTGGCTGCACTTTTGTTAACTACAGTTTAAGAGCAAACATCAGAGTGATCTGCTATTTGGTATTACAAGATTTAAACACAAACAGTTAAAAGCATTGAATAAGAAAAGTATCTATGCTTCTGCCGTGGCATGATTAAGTACCAGATATATTAACTGTCAGAGTGTGATTTGTTTACATGCTTCCACATTGTTCTTCATCATTTATTTATTTTACGTTATTTTTTTCTTCCAGGAAGTCATGTTGTTCTTCCTTAAAATAGCTCACAAAGTGCATCCGCTAAGACTAGTTGTTTAAAGACACGCATATACTTTTCAATTCCACTAATTGCAATTCTCTTTCCACAAATAGCAGGAATGTGTTTGAACAAAATATTTTTTATCTTTTTGCGATTTAAGTATCATGTTATCATGGCCCTTATAGAATGTGCATGCGAGAACTGAGGGTTCTTTGCAAAGTTTTCTAAAGTATCTTTTTGAAGAAATTCTCTTCAAAATATTTAAAGTCTTTCACTAGTGTACATGAATCAGACAATAATACAAAGCAGATCAAAATAAATGATAGATAAAGCCATATATTATTAGCTATGTATTTTAATGAGTTTGTTTGTTTAGAATGTGATACCACTTATTTGGTGACTGCTAATTAAGATGAGAATGCTTGACCTAATGACAGGCATCTTCATCCAATAACTTAGCACAAGCTCGAGATGTGAGATCACTAACCTCTGCAGTCAAGGATCTTGAAGCAAAACTAGGGCCGATGGAAATTAGCAAGGAACGCCATGAGGATCTTGAAGCAGAACATGGGCCAGAGGAAGTAGGCAGCAAAAGCAAAACTCCAGAGGATGTGGAATCAGGGCCAAAAGAAGTGAGTAATAAACCTGAGGCCCTTGAAGTAAAACCAGCACCAAAGGAAGTTAGCCAACAATCAGAGTATCTTGAGGCAAAATCAGAGCTAAAGGAAGTTAGTACAAAATCTGTGGAGGATCTTGAAGCTAAACCAGAACCAAAGGAAGATCTTGAAGCTAAACCAGCACCAAAGGAACTGAGCACCAAACCTGCAGAAGATCTTGAAGCAAAACCATCTCCGAAAGAAGTCAGTAGTTCAAAACCCCCTGAAGATGTTGAAGCAAGGCCAGTGGGAGTGAGCAGTAAGGCCCCAACAGGACATGAAGCTAAACCAGCACCAAAGGAATTGAGCACTAAACCTGCAGAAGAGTGTGAAGCAAAACCATCTCCGAAAGAAGTCGGTAGTTCAAAACCCCCCGAAGATGTTGAAGCAAGGCCGGTGGGAGTGAGCGGTATGGCCCCAACAGGACATGAAGCTAAACCAGCACCAAAGGAACTGAGCACCAAACCTGCAGAAGATCTTGAAGCAAAACCTGCTCTGAAGGAAGTCAGTAGTTCAAAACCCCCCGAAGATGTTGAAGCAAAAACAGTAGGAGTGAGCGCTAAGGCCCCAACAGGACATGAAGAAAAATTAGGGACAAAGGAACTCAGCACCAAACCTGCAGAAGATCGTGAGCCAAAACCAGCTCTGAAGGAAGTCAGTAGTTCCAAAACCCCTAAAGATGTTGAAGAAAGACCGGTGGGAGTGAGTGGTAAGGCTCCAACAGGACATGAAGCTAAACCAGCACCAAAGGAACTGAGCACCAAACCTGCAGAAGATCGTGAAGCAAAACCAGCTCCAAAAAAAGTCAGTAGTTCAAAACCCCCGGAAGATGTTGAAGCAAGGTCAGTGGGAATGAGCGGTAAGGCGCCAACAGGACATGAAGAAACATTAGGGACAAAGGAAGTGAGAAGCGAATTGCCAGAGGAGCTCGAAACAAAACTAGGAACAAGGGAAGTGGGAAGCAAACCACCAGAGGAACTTGAAACACAACTAGGAATAAAGGAAGTGAGCAGCGAACTTCAACAGAAACTTGAAACAAAACTAGGAAGAAAAGAAGTGGACAGCAAAAGCGCAGAAGGATATGAAACACAATTTACAAAGGATGTCAACAGCAAACCCAAGGAGGAACTTAAAACAGAACTAGGGACAAAGGAAGTGAGCAGTAAACCGCCAGAGGAACTCGAGAAATTAAGTGACAAAGGAAGTGAGATGTGAAACTCCTGGCGGAGCTTGAAGCCAAACTATGGACAGAGGATGTAAACCTACCGAGGATGTTGAAACAGAACTAGGGCTGAAGGATGTGAGCAGCAAAGACGAGAATAGTGAAGAGTATGGAAACCTCTATTTCTGAAAAGTGTGAGAGGAAGCTCAAACATAAACTAAATGTCTAAATTCATCTGTCGAGTATGAAGTTTCACCAAACCTCATTTACAAATTAAAGAGCCGGAAGCCCAGTTAGAAACTGACAACATCTGTAACTGCCATCTTCATTACCAATTGGTATGATTTTTACATAAAATACTTTGAGATGAGCTTTATTTTTATGTCCTTTTGTTTATTCCAGTGTTCCATCAATCTTTTTTTGTAAACAATAGAAATGTTGTGAAAAATTAATGCATTTTCTGTTGGAATATTTGTCTACTGAAATTGCTATTGCCACTGGTGATCAATGTGGCGCATGCCCTTTTGCCAATGGGCCATGAGATTCAAGATACTCTTTCGTAAATGAGCTTTGGAATTCTAAATGATTTTTCTTACGTCGAGGGAATATATAATATTAAGTTCTTATGGACCTTCTGGAGGCTACTTACATTGTACTACATTTTCTGGAGTCACAGGTTTGGACTGATGAAATTGGAAGTCATGCAGCAGGCATTCACCAAAACCGATTGTTAGCTACCTCCAAGCTTCCCCAGTTAAAAACTTACAGTGGATGAAACAAAGTAGTTGACAATGTAGTAAAGCATCTGAGTAGCCATGAAGAAAATTCATAAGAGAACGAGTAACACACGTGCAAGGCCTGTGTTGGGATTGACTACTGTAAACTGGCTGTGGCAAACAAAAATGGAGTGTCAGACCCTAAAAAAACCAAAAAACAAAAATGGAGTGTGGTTACCTTGGTCTGCAAGCAAAGAGAACAACGGTTTTGGACAAAAATTATCAATTTGCTGATCAGCAGTAGGTAGTGTGCCTTGGCACGCATCAGTATGTGAAGCATTCGCTGAACTTGTATTTTGGCAGGACTTGGGTTTTGTGCCCCACAAAGTGATAAAATTCGGAAAAAAAAATCCAATACAAGCGAAAAACTATCGCCCCAATGATTTAGACGATTCAACAATCCTACGTAAACCAAACTAGGCGATATAACAAGGATAAAATTTTGATATAGTACATGAATTATCACGAAATGTATTTTTGATATGTATAAATTTTTAGGGAGTCAAGTGGTACCTTTATTACCACTCTGTTAACTCTTTTAATACTTCTATTAATTATTCCATTAAAGTATAAATAAAATTGTAAAAAAAACCTATTTTTATTATTTTATACATAAATTTTAAAAACTAAATTAAAATAATGGGAAATAATAATTGTCAAAATGCTTAGGTTACTCTCTCTCAGATAGAGGTGACGGATCTGCGAATGGGGCTGGAGAAGTTGATTTTTTCTTCTTGTCTGATCACTAGGAGGATGCGGGGCGAGATTTTTTGTCATCGACTCCTCGAAGGTGGTGGTGGTTGCTGATCATCTCAGCGAAGAGAGTGCCTTCATTATCAAGTGTTAGAGAGGGATTGTAACAGTCAGATTGGCGGCCTAGAGCCCTAAATGCCACTAGATCGGCAAAGTAAGGCATTAAAAATGAGAGGCAGAAGAGAGAGAGGCAGAGAGAGTTAAGGAGAGATAGATGAATTTGTCGAATTGCCTAACCGCCTTACCTGCCTAGAACACTCAGGTGCCCGTCAAGCTCATCTAGGCATCCAACTAACTTCAAAAACGATTTTTCAAACGACTTTCCCTTAATCACGACGGCGACTCACCTTCGAGCGCCTAAGCGCCACCTAGAGCGTTTTTTAGAACACTGTTCTGAATAATGATGATTAGTAGTGGTGTGATTTCCTCAACAAAATCGTGTTCGCATCAATGATTCTCTGCTTTATGGTAGCAATATACTCAAGATAATTTACCCTTTAGTAGCTTAAGTCAGAAACATAACTGAAATTCAGTGACAGTAATCATTCCCTATTAGCTTAATCTCCACCTATGAGGCTATAAATTTCGAACTCTGATTCAGACATTACATGCTCTGAAAAACGATGGAATATATGGAGGCTTTAGAGGACATGGTAGCAATTAAAACACTAACAACGAGCCCAAGATGTTGTTCTTAGCACAATGTTTCAGATACTCTAGATAATATGGTTGTTTTCATGGCCAGAATTGTATGAAAATTGTAAAAAGTGGTGTGATTTGGATGATAGAATGGGATGGTTTGTAGAGAAAGGGACTTGACTGATGAAAATGTCCCTTTAAGTTAACAGAAAAGTAGACGGAAGTACTAAATGCTCCAACAGAGTATTACTTTAGGTATCAAGTGGTCCTCTGTTATAAATTATGTACCATATTGTTCAAATGGTGATATTATAGGTAGTACAGGTCCTAACAGGCTTATTTTTAATAAATCTCATACCATGATCGAACTATGTGCGACGCCGTTCGAATCTGAATCCTTCCAGTTGTCAATTTTTTTTTTCTAAATTCTTTCAGAATCGGAACAATCCAGACGATCAGAATCGATTTTTCAATTTTTCGGGTTTTTCCCCACCCCTATATAGGGCTAGGATTTTTGAACCAGAAACCGGCGGAACCGACCCGGACCGCACCAAAATCATCGGTTCGGCTTGGTTTCTTATGTTGAAAGATGTCAATTTTGGAAGAACCAAACTGTTTTATATCTACCAGTTCAGTTTCAGTTTTGAGTTTGCGTCTGATGTAGGAACCGGAAGTATCGCAATGTGGACCCAGGCCTATTATAAATACCAACTAGCCCATGCCTTTTTACCTCGCAAACAATAGACTTAACAATTAAAGCAAAGCCAACAGACCTTACCCTAAAAGAATAAAAAGTACCCACTAGTCCATGCCAAAAACAATATAAAAAAAATACCCAAAGATGATGATTTCCCCAAACAAGGCCTAGCCCAACCTTCAATACATGTTCTTCCCCAATTTCATAAACGCAGCCCCAAGTCAATCGGCCATTCCAGATCCAGTAGATTCTTCCCCCAATTTCTCAGACTCAGCACATTAACTAACCGAAACTCACTTTCATAGTTTCATCCCGAATCGGGATTTCCAGTTCACCTTCATCACTTCCCCAATTCCCAATTCGATTCCTTCGATTCCCAACTCAGGATGTGGCTTTGAATCCTTAGATTTCGTCGAATTCAAGTAGTCATTCTCGATCAAGAACCGGTTTCAAGCTATAATCGAAGCTAGGAAACTAGATAGCTTTGCTGTTTTCTTGCTCTATACAGGAACCGGCTACAAGCTATAACCGAACTGAAAAAATACAATTCGGGTTCCAAAACGGTTTTGGAAAAAAAAAAAAAAAAGAGACCATACCGAACCAGAAAAAACATATCGGTTTCGATTCCGACAAAAAATGCCAAAAACATAAGTGATACCAGCCCTACCCCTATATAAAAATTTTTGATCGGGTGAATCAAACCCGCATAGGGATGAACCAATACGTCCGCAACAAATATTTTTTAATAGGGTCAGGCTATTTCCATCCTATCAAATTCTTTGTTCACCCTACAATTAAACTTTTACCTTGAAACTTCCAATTTCACCCTCAAATAATTTTAGAATAGAAAAAAAATAAGATATCACTATTGAAAATGTAGAACTGGAAAAGAAAAAGGAAAAAGTAAATAAGCACACGATCGTGGTGCAACCCCGTGCCTTATGTTTTTTTTTTTTTTTTTTTTTACTTTTTTGTTTTTTTTCCCCTCTTCTCTATCTTCTTCCTTCATCAGCTGCTATAACGCAGAATCAAACACGAGTCACATGAAGTAGAACAAAATAATACTAACCAACAATTTTTTTCTCTTGCTGCTATAGCTTGAAAATTTCATCTAAGTAATTATTTGGTAGACTAGCGATGAAGAATCTGAGATAATAAATTTTTTTATATTTTTTTTATAGAAATGTGAGATGATAATTGGAATGTCTGTTGGGTAAAATTTTATTTATCCATAAAAATGTGCTTAACTACAATTATTTTTTCTGTTAATAATTGTATTTAAGGATAAGTTTAAGATTTTAATGAAAAAAAAATTAATTGTAGGATGAACAAAACATTTAATATCGTGGAAATAGTCGCATACTTTTTAATATTAACTTAGATAAAATATAATTCTTATAATCTGAGTCAATCGGTTTATTTGCTGAACTAGATCCGAACCACATTAAAACGGTTCGAATCGATGCCTCTTCATCTTTGTTTCTTTGGACGTGATGCCTCTTCATCTTTGTCTCTTTTGTTTAGGAAGCGGTGCAGTTTTTGACCGGTTCATGAATCCCGGTTCGGTTTAGGCCTCCGGTCTATTTAGGCGAGTCAATTCCGGGTGGTGTCCATAGAAAAAAAAAATTCCGTTCATAAAATCAGGAACGGAAAAGAGGAGTTAGGGCGAGAAGGAGCAAATCGAGTGATGGAAGAGTTT
The DNA here is from genome assembly GCA_025331145.1 of Rosa persica. NCBI lineage: Eukaryota > Viridiplantae > Streptophyta > Magnoliopsida > Rosales > Rosaceae > Rosa > Rosa persica. Next base: position 13,055,749 of record WFKR01000001.1, on the reverse strand, counting down.
GAGAAGAAGTTAACAATCAGAGACGACGGCGACGGCGACGGCGACGCAGTAATGGAAGCAGAACAAGAAAAGGAAGCTAAGAAGGTGTCCACCGCTGAATTGCTTCGCGAATTCCTTGGAATTCAGCAGCGCAGAGCAGAAGCATACGCCAAGCTCAGAACGGGGTTCGCCCACTATATGGAGTCTTCATCATCGTCCTCTGCCGAGTCCACCTATCAAAAGCTCTGCGGCGACGTCACCCAGGAATTCAACGATTGCTCTAGGCAAGTGCTTCACATGGAATCGCTTTTTCTGGGTCCTGATTATGGCAGACTCGATTTGGCCCACCTCCTCAGAGCTGTTCAGACGCATGAGAAGCAGAAATTGAACCTGGTATGCTTGGGCCTTTCTTACAGTTTTGATTGGGATTTTGCTCGATTCTTGGGTAACACCGAGTGTGCTTTGTTTTGTTTGTTATAGACGGCGACACTTCAGTTGTTGAAGAAGGCTGGTAGACCCTCGGAGCGTCTAGTGAGTCATGAAAATTGCAGATTTGAGAAACCAATGGAGCATCAGTGTGTGCATCTCCACGAGATAACGGAAGCTGCTGGAACTGAAGAAGCAGAAGCCAACGCCCAGTATGATAATGATCTCAAGGAAGCCATTCGAGGGGTGCAGGATTCTGTGACTGCTATAAATGAACATTTGGAAGAAGTCAGATATGAAATTGCTGCTCTTGAAGCTGACTGATTGTGTTCACATCTTTCATGAGGTATGCATTCCTCTCTTTGGTTATTTCGACTAAGGTAGAATAAAGGTTGTTAGTAGTATATTTTCTGCTCACTGAAATGTATATAGTTCTCCATGAAAAACCATAACTAATTAATATGAGGCCTTGAACAATTACTGCAGGCATTACTGATTTTGTGATTCCCGGGTTGTTGTCGTGCATCGTGAAAAGAAAATGTGAGTAGCCTCTTGTGTTCCAAGAGTAGGCTATCTTTAGTCTTTGCACTAATGCCAATGAACCATGTGGTTTCATGTTTGCAAAACACAAGTCTCTTTCAAGGTAGTGCTTAAGTACATTTCTCCTGGGAAACATCACAGGAAATCTATCTAGTTATTCCTTTGACAAATTTTTGCTTGGTTTCCTGCTTAGCAAACTCTTTTCCTATTTGGATAAGGTGACTATTCAAGGAGTGCTATACTTGGTGTTTGGAAACATAGATTTAACAATCAAGGGTTCAGTTTTAAAGCATTTTGTTTAATTTATATGTCCATTGCTCATCCTATTCTAATTTTCATCGAATTGCACGTACATCATTGCAGTTGCAAAACAGTGCTTCAGTCACGGTTGTCATGTACAAGATCTTGGTGGGCTGGTTATTCAACTCTTAGCGTTGTATATTCCTTTTTCTTTCGTCTGATCATACCACACAAAAAATACATACTCAGCGTAAATCATATAGTTCAGGGCTTCATTGCATTCTTGGTGGCTGTAAGATGACACTGATCTGGTTACATCATCAGGGGCAGCTTTCTAGTGGTAGTTTACCGGATTGAGTTCTGGTTTCTTCGTCCAACCTGTCTCATCATCAAGAAACTCATAAGCATTCTCAATTTAGAATGCAGACTGTAGTAATGCATTTCCAGCAAATTGAGATTTGAAGATGGTAAAAGACAGGTTGGAATTTGGGTACATTCACCACCCAATGTGCCATCTATACTTGAATTTAATTTTCTTTGAATACTTTGCTCTTTTTTAAACCAAACTTTGGAAGACAGTTTTCCAATACTGAAAGAGGGAGTGAGCGAAGGTTTTGATCTCCTGCTAGAGGAATTCATATATGGAAAGGCTTAAATTTGATTCCGAGCCACCAGACGAAATTCAAATGGTGAGAAAGTGAGATCATTTAACGAGGCAAATGGGCAAAAAAAAAAAACAAGTACAGCATTTTTTAAGCGTCCTAAAGAAGCAACGGCTTTTTGACTGCAGACAATCTGTCTTGAGATTTTGAGTCTCAGAAATCCTATATTTGCGGTGTTCATATTATTACATGAGAATTTAGACTGGAATTCAGCTTACATTTTCCTTCATTTAGACAGAAGGGATCCAGCAGAGAGGTGCACCTCAATTTATGGTATGAAGATCGTCTCAAATCCATGGACCAGTTTGAACCAAGTGAGAGATGGCAGGCCCCCTGAAATAAGTCATCCTTCCATATGAGGGCGATAAGTGAAATGCAAAGGAGCATCATGTCCTTTTTTGTTACATTTATATTGCCTGATTAGTAGAACTACGAATTCAGTAAGACAGATGAAGGAAATGAAAAGAACAGTGAGTAGAAAAAGAAAACCATAAAGCGAACTTGCGAGTTGTGACAGATCTTCACATTAGAATCATCTCAAATTTATAGCACTATTATCTGTACAGATTTGCATTACTATACAGCCTACAAAGCAAAATGGTCGGTGAAATTTCATATCGCCAAGAGATGATGACGAGGTTGACAATGTGACCAAAATGACTTCCACTGCAGTCTATGTTGCACCTAAACCGCAAGCAAAAAAGACTTCATTTCAGGCTCATTTAGATGATGTGCTGGATGATGCACCAAAACTAAGCCTTCATTCATATGACAAAAATGTAGATCATAATGTAGTGTTCCCAGTTAAAACATGTTAGTCTAGCTGGATCTACATCTACTTAACCATGAATTGCAGCTTCATCATCAACTTCAATCTCTAGCAGCCCATCTGTTGCTGATATTAATGAAGCAGACTGAATCTTTCCAGCAAGATCGAGTCGCATCAAAATAACACCCCTGGAAAATGTGTTGAGAAAAAAAAAAACTATTATATATGGATTTGTCCAACCACTAGATGTGATAATATGGATCTGTCCGTCATACATGCAAATCATGCACATAACAGTATGACCAATAAATTTCAGATCATAAGCCCCCAAAGCACGAGTTCAAAACTTACCTTGCATAGCGAGACTGTATTGAGATATCCCGCACCTTAATTCTATTCACAGTACCACTTTGGCTTACTAGGACCACTTGTTCATCACTTTCACCATCCTCTGTTAATTTAATTTAATTAAAACGAGTTCAGGGAAATGCTTGAAGACATGAAAAAAAAAAAAAAAAACAGAAACTAGTTTCAGCAACATCACCTGCCACAGAGAATCCAACCACAAAAACTGCTGCCAATCGGTCCTCTGCAGAAAACTGAAATAGAGCAGAGAAAACAACATAAACCCAACAGATCTTAAGCCGTTGAATTAAAACAAACCAATCTTTGTACATTCTCGTGATCTTTATTTGGACCAAAAAATTTATATTAGGAAAATCATACCTTGTAACCTATCAGCCCCACTCTGTTCAGACGGGAAGAGTGAAATCTGCTCAAGGGAACACGCTTTCCATATCCATTCTCAGACACAAACAACAACCACGGACCTTTCAGACTTCTAGCCCTGTTCAAAAATCACAAACAGAATATAAAGATTTTTCCTTTGAAGAAACAAAATATAACATGCATATATCAAATCATTTGGTTACAGTGCGTTAGTATGTTAGGAGAGTAAAACCAACTTTAAACTCTCTTGATCCCAACTTACTGAGTTTAGATAGAAGGCCATTTACATCCCAAACTCTATCATAATACTAATTAGTCCACCAATAAGTCTGGAAAGCAAATCACAAAATTATGTCAAGTAATTCTCCCTTAGGTGAGCTATTCCACCCCTAACCTAAATATCCTTAATTCTTCCTTCTGTCTCTTTCCAAAATCCACCTATTCATCACATCATCTACTTTCTAGATACATGATGGACATTGATATAATCTGCCCAAATTCTGTAAACAAAGTTGATCTGAGTGCACCTAGACACTGAACGGGTCAAGTATAGTGTAATGTAATGCTCTTAAAATTTGCAAAAGCACTGATCATTGGGCATATTAAGATCTGAATGCTAGCTTATTCTTCATTTTTTATCCTAAAAAGTGAGTTGCCACTCAGATTGGGCAAAAGCGGCCCAAACATCCAACCAGAAGCACTTATATTCATATGTTTTCGCAGCCCCATAACCTAGGCACCCTCAAGACTAGAAAGATGCTAATCAATGATGAGAAGACATGTTAGTTTTAAAGACTTACGTGCTTTCTGGTGCTTCTGACACCCTCTCCAAGTCTTTCCACATAGCTGCTGGTATAATGTCTACGCTTGCCATCTTATCGCCTTCTTTAAGTCGCATGGCTACAGAACCCCGAGTGTTCCTGCCTAGGGCTCGAATCTGGTACATAACAAGGATGAACATCAAAAGAAGAAGTTACAAGTATAACTACCCTTCAGGTTGAATTAACAGTATCGTAATGAGAAACAACAAGATTGTACCGTTGTACTAGTTCTCTACCAAGATTGAAACAAGAAGATCGTATTTAACGCTACCTTAACAAATTCTAACTTTAAGCTTAGTCTATGCTAAACAAGTAATTTGTACACCCTTACTTGCACACCAATACAGGAACAAAAAAAAAAACAGGCAATTCTGCATGCCAGAGTTCATGTTCTTTCATGATGACAATTCATCATTGTTTGAAAGATTGATGAAAGTAGTACTGCAGGGGAAAAAGCAGTTTTCACGATGACAACTGAATTTTGCATGCCACAGTGCCACACTACTCGACCACTATAGGGGGAAAGCAGTTTTGCATGCCAAAGTTCTTGTTCTTTCATAATTTATAAAAAAAATAAAAAATAATAATAATACAAACGGGTTTGAACTACATACAAAGTCAACAAAGTGCAGTAAGCTTACAATATCAGACGAACATAAGATGACCATTCCGTTTAGGGATGCCATCGCTACAAGGTCATCATTTGTGCAGCAACGGACCCATTTCAGCTCATCACCAGGGACCTGTCACGTCAACACTGAGCTGTGAATCAAAGGACAACTTTATGCATCAACAGAAAACAACAATAAATCTGGGAAGAAGCCAAACCAATTGAATTGCTATGATTCCAGTTGACCTGATTGATGAAAAAGAACTCAAAGACACCTTCTTTATGTAGCCATTCACTGTAAGCATTAGTAAAAACTGATCTCCAGCAAACTCACTCACAGGAATAACAGATGTAATTCTCTCGCCATCTGACAGAGATAAGATCTGCCTCCAACATAAACACATTAAGATCCATAATTGAAGTAAAACAAGAACCTTGCTCTATATGAAATGAATTGCTACAAAAAGAGCCTGTTTACTAGGATAGAAGATAAGTTACCTGAACCAGTGGTGTACCAGCTGCTGTGCGGCTGCACTCAGGAATTTTATATGCACGAGCTGAGTAGACTGTTCCTTTATCACTGCACAATTATTATTTTTTGTCACAAATCAGACAATTAACCACATAAATGCCAGGCATGTTGCAAGTACAATCTAGAAAAACAAACAACTCAATTTGTAACAATCTTAATCAGGAACCAAATGCAAATTATTATGCAGCCTATTGTGTGGGATGGGATGGATGGCTTAGCATTTCATGCAGTAGATTTAAAAAATAAGACATGGAAATCAAGCCTTTTCTATTCTGTTTTAACTTTTCCTGTTCTTTTTTTTTCTTTTGGAAAAAAAAAATAAAGACAGGATTTATTGTGTGCATATTCTCAACTTCCTTGGTTGTGGCAGTGAAGAAGCTTAGTGACACAACAGGGCGCTTAGAGCCTTATAGAACCAATATTTGAACTAATCATATATGTCTCAAATTGTTGAATAGTTCTATTACAATTACCCACTACGCTGAGAGAGAGAGAGAGAGAGGCGGTACCTGAAGTACAAAACATGATCATGTGCGTGACAAACAATGAAGTCTGACATTGCATCATTTACCCTCAATTTCCCAACAGATTTACCAATGGTACCTCGATTTTGCAAATTAAACGTGTTAGGCTTCATCCGCTTAACATACCCTTTTTCACTGAAGGCCTGATAATTATATGCAAAGGAAAATTGAGGAAGGATTAGTTCTTAGGAGCTTATAACGATGCATTAAGTATGAATGACTCGTAAGTATGCATTTAGCCTATTTGCAAAACGAAATGGGGGCCATATAAAATTCCTCAAAAGTATGTACTGGCCTATACCAAAAGCATTTCATCATTTGGAATAACATCAATATCATCAAGTTGACCACCATCAGTTTCCTCCAGCATCGAACGCCTGTGACTAGCAAACTTGGTTTTTATGTCAATTGCTTCTTGTTCAACCACCTGATTGAAAAAATAAATAAATAAATAAATAAATAAAAAAGAAATAAAAAGTAAATAAGCATGTACTTCAATCTAAGGAAAAAGAAATTGTTACATGAAATTGGAGTGCATATGAACAGTAAGATAGTAAAGATAATGGGATACTCGTACTAAGAACATTTAAAACTTAAAAGTCATTCCTAGACAATGGGACATACGCTACAATAATACCAAGACTGACTGTACAGTGCACACCACTTTATTTTTTGTTTCATATCAAGTTCAATCTACGTAACATCCAACAGCCAACTCATACCCAATCAAATGAAATTCTAGCCATCCTCTATGGGAGCAAGGCAATAAAGTTCGTAATCAACTTGATAAGATTTGCATTTCGGAAATAATCTACACTGAGAGGAGTTTAAAACTATTTAAGCATTATAAAACAAAATCTGACCACAACAAGAAGAATCAGCAAGATACAGGAAAGGAAAATATATAATCTGTTTGCATAATTTAGAGCATTTATTTCAAAACTCGGCCGAAAAATATAGTAACAAGATAATAAGAAACCAAATATAAAACAAATGATAAGTACCACTAAGGTTTTGCAGAAATATTTCCCATTTCAACCAGGCATGTTTTTCCCATGCAATTACTCTGCTGGACATCACTGAAAATTATTGCAGTACAATAGTTTTTAGTATTAGCTTGATTTAGCTGATTCGTTTTCTTATAGCTCGTGTTAGAAGCATAAAAATATATAGCACACGTAGGAACAAATATGCTTCATATTGGCATGATAAAACCTGAAGATGTGAAATTTATTGCATTGCAGAATTACTATGATAACAATATTTTGGCAAAACATTACTGTATGACAGTAAACACGGAAACACAGAAAACTTGTCCGGTTGGAAAATAAAATTCCTGGTCTACATAAAATATCCCAAAACAATAACTGTTCCAAGATAATAACTCAACTCCAATGGTAGTAATGGGTTGAAGAGTGAAGATTCTAAGCTTTGGTAGAAAAAAAATTAAAAAAATAAAAATAAAAAGTTTTTGCTTTTAGGATTTTAATTCAAGTGTGGAAAGAAAAATAACACCTACAATGAACTATAAGAAACAATTCAAGAATTTTGAAAGAAAAAGAAAAAGAAAAAGAAAAAGAATAAGAATAAGAATAAGAATAAGAATAATAATAATAAGTGCATCTGTTTTACTTACTGATACCAACTACATCATCAGTCCAATGTTCGTAATGCCTAACGGTTAAGATATTATCGATTAATAAGAGGAAAACTAAGGAACACCTAGTCCTATATGAATTTCTGGAACCAACATCTGTGAGCTAGTTAAACTTCCAGCTATAATGCCAAACTTAGCCAGGAGATTATCAGCAACTGAGAGTTTATTCAATTAATGCTATTCATTTTATATACAAAAGCAATAAGATGAGAAAGCAACCAAACACGTGGTTGTCCTAACAAGTTAGTTTCAACATTGCATCGCAATCATCGCAATGCAATGTAGCCACTTGGTGTTTATCAAAAGTCAGAAACTTATAAATGGATATTACAACAAAGGCAATCAATATATATCTGAATCAGCATGAACAGGTATATCCCAGTAATTGAATTCTTGAAAATAAGCATATAATGGACCGCTTCATTGGTAAGCATATACAATTTCAACTATACCTGCAATATATGTTTTTTGCTTGACAATAGTTCTTCTAATTTTGAAATTTGCTCTTTCAACGATTCACTTTCATTCTCAAACTTTTTCCTCTGCACAACAAGGAGAATCGGGATTTTAGCTGAAACTTTGATCCTAGATCTGTCACCAAGCAAACAAAAATTGCATTTACATAGGATTACTATTGCACCTCCATAACATTAAGCCTTCTGAAGTTGAAGTCTAATATTGCCTCAGCTTGTTTCTCAGAAAGGTTGAACTCTGCAAAAAATATATAAATAAATAAAACATAAGAGGATATTAATATTTTCAACCCATGTTTACTGCTGAAAAACAGCTGCCCCAACTAATTAAATAATACAAAGAACAAATGGATAAATAATATTTATGATAAGGTATGAGGAAAACGACAAAACCAGCAGAGTGTAACCATGTAAGTCTAGGAATCTACCAGCTACATTCATATGGCTTCACATATTATTATGAATAGAAGATAGGTTTCATCTGTTTAATTGAACCTGCCATTGTAGTTGTTAAAGTTAGAGCATCCAACACCAAATTAACTGGCAAATGGATGAAGAGGCCCATGATCTGATTGGTATACTTGAGTTGTAGATGCAAAGCTTCTAATTATATTCTCAACATTCTTCCTCAAATGTGACGGCCAATTACATGTACAACATCCACACCCAACCACAACCCCCAAACCTCCCCCACCATCCCCCAACCCGAAAAAAAAAAAAAAAAAAAAAAAAAAACACCCAAAACCAAACCAAAACACACCGGTCAAATAGGCCCGATCATGTGCAGGAAATGTTTGCTTAAACATCTAGACCCATAAAGCTTAACATGACGAGGAATCTTCTATATAACAAACTCCCTCCTGTGCAGGCCATCTTGCACATGGAACACCAAAAAATTTAGGCATGCTTAAATTCCTACCCGAAGACTGCAAGGTCTAGATTCAAGGAAAGATAACAAAGGAAACTGCTGAAAAGAAGTAAAGCAACAAAAAAATAAAACCACCCCAAGACAAGATGGACCCCAAATTAAATTAACAGTGGACTATAATCTACTGAATGCACGATGAAGATAAGTGTCAATCATCTTTTATTGCACTAGTTCCAGGATAAGTGCCCAAATATCCAACATCATGTCAAAACTAATACTAGATTCCACTTTATACCAGAAAAATTTAATCAAAGAAAATGAGAAACTCCTGTTGCATTATCAGTTCTTTTTTCTTTTCTTTCGAACGTATGCCAACTGATACATTGACCCCCAGTGAGCTTTTCTTTTCTTCTCAATGCACCACCAGGTTACCAAAACCCACTATATCATATTTAAAGAACAGAGATAGAAAAGAGATGACAAAACTAGAAAAGAGATGAGAAAACATCAGGGCACAGAGAAGCTCACCATTTCTTAGAAGAGATAATGCAATTGCATTATTAGAAGCTTCCAAACTTATACGCATTACTCTTTGCAGATTATCAAGGCCTACAGCAATACCCTATGTAAAGAAGAAGATAAATTTTAATATTTGTTGATGACAAAGTCAACGCAGAACAGAAACCTATGTACAAGTGCTTGAACGGCACAATTTACCCCTCAACAATTTGAAATATGAAAGTTCAAAGGACCACCCCTCCTTAGTGCAGTACCATAAATATAGATATGGTAAAATAGTAACAATAACACAACAATGCACAAAAAACAGCTCAAACAATTTCAGAGCAATGTAAAAAATCAAATCTTCTCTCAAGATATGAGACTGGGTTTATGGAAAACATGCAGCCACATAATAAACGAGTACCAGGAAAAATTAGGGAAATAAATGGTAAAAGAAAATAGTAACTAATGAGTATACCTCAACAATATGTCTTCTGTTCTGTGCTTGTGAAAGTTTGAATTTAGCACGTCTCTCAATAACAGAGCATCTGAAGTCTAGGAATGCCTGCATATACACCCATAACAAAAGGTATTAATGAGGGAATGGTGAAAACTACATAAAACATCTTCCATTAACTCTAGCGGTTCAATTTCCAAATGGAATGAATAAAACTATAAAAGCAAATCATAAACATTGTCCACCAATCAGATATCTTACAAATGAAGACTTGTGGCTAGATAACTAGAAGCAGGAATGAAAAAGGGCCCATTGAATATTACAACAAAGATATATGGAATTTGAAAACTTTAGCTGACTTGTAATCACAACAGATCTTTTGCATGATGCAACTGACATAAAGCACAAGGCAAGAATGTCTTATTATGATCTCTTGAAGTTGAAACAGATCTTCTGCATTTACTTCCAACCTTGATTTTTGACATAACGCTCCTAGTCTGTTTCTCTTAGATACTATGTAACAAAATAGAAAAAACTCTTGGTTGGAAAATTCCCACATGTTTGTTTGAACAGACAACCTTTCCAGTGTATATAAGTATTGCCTTAACTTTCGTGAACATAAGTTTTCTCAGGGCAATAAATGTTTGAATAATGATGAGGTCAAGTATCAACTTAATCAACTCAAGAAAAAGCCCTATCAGAATGAACAAATCACAACATTCCGAGATGATAAAAAATATAAGTAAACCAACAAACCCAAACCCACCCCCCCCCCCCCCCCAACACACACCCAACCCCAAAAAAAACAAGGAAGATTTTTCTCAGTTTTCTACTAGAACATTTGTCCTCAAGAGATTTCTTTCCGAAGTAAATGAAGCCTAAGCATATATGTCTTGTTCTGACTCCATTTGCCTTAAACCCGCTAACCATGTCTCACTAAGAATAAAATCATCTACACATAAAGCACAAATGGCAATTTCATTTTCTTTGGTCAAGCAAAAGAAGCGACTTAAATACTATCCCCACACACACACACACACACAAAGGTGTTTACATATATATTTTTAACAGGAAACTTAAGTAGTCACCTGCAGCAATTCCTTTAGACCCATCAGTTTAGGTTGACCGTTGAGAATACTGTGTACAGACAAAAATACAAAATGAAAATCTGTAATAAGTGTTAGATGCATAACTTGAGCAGAAAAGTTAGACCAAGAGAATACAGTAGTTCAATAAATGAGAAATCAGAACTTATAAACAGTAAACTCATCAGAAGGAATAAAGTCACCAATCACATGGTTTATTACAAATGTGGTTTTTCGCAGAAGAAATCTGTTCTTGGCAAACAGAATGGCACTTCCTTTAAAAATACGACTTAAATGAAACGACACCTATGAGGATAGGCAGAAAAAAAAAAAACTAAAGAGTGATCTTATTGCCTAGATTTGAAAAAAAAAAAAAAACAAAACGATCTTCAACATCAGATCTCACTGCAGGAAAAAAGAAACAAAAGGAAAAAAAATTGCAGATTGCAGCAATGCCTCTGAAAAAAATGTGGCCTCACAGAGAAAGGCATACTCATTCTGAGCAAACTGCCTATTCACAGAAAGCCAAAGGCAAATTCCTGCCACCCCGCCCCAATTAGCTCCTCAGGCGCACCCAACCAACTCCTTTGAAAACACTAATCTAGACCAACGAAAAGGCAAAAGGCCAGTATCTTGTATGTCTGCCCATATGGATATTGAGAAAGATATCACTTACCCAACCATGTTACAGCTGAAGCTGGACTGGAGAGATGTGAGGCGATATAGATTATTCAGAACAATAGATGGGTCGGATCCTCGCTTAAGCTGAAAGAGGATGAGATAAAATCATTATCCAATTGCAAACAGTCTTTTACTGATCCATTTAGACAAAAGTATGCGAACTCCTAGAATATTAGTATTTAAAAGCTTCAAAATAAACAGAGCAGCAAAGGATTGAGAAAAAAAAAACAGAGAACATACCTCAATCACTACACGCATTCCAGTGCGGTCACTCTCATCCCTAATATCACTAATGCCATCTAAAATCTGAAGAAAAAAAGGACAAAGAACAAACATGAAAAGGGAGAAGAAAACAACAAAACAGCAGAAAGCAAACAACAACCATCTATGACCTCAAAAACTAAATATCATGTGGGTGATACAACAGTTAAATCACCTTATCCTCTACAAGTTGTGCAATCTTCTCCACCAGAGCTGCTTTGTTAGTTTGGTAAGGGACCTGATTAATTCACAAAAGCATCAATCACTATGAATGCATATTTAATGCAAACCAGACAAGAAGACCAAGATAAACATTACCTCCTTTATGATGATTGCACTTCGCTTGCCTTTAGAATCAAGAGATTCTATATCAGTTTTTCCTCTGACCACAATACGTCCTCTCCCAGTTCGATATGCCTCTAAGATACTTGACCACAGACATATGCCAAAACATTATTGATTACACAAGCATAACTGTACAGAAAAGCTATCTAGTTAAATGAAACCATAACCACTCCTCCAACTGGAAAAAAATAATAATAAAAATAAAAATAAAAAATTTACCCAAGGTTGCCCATAATCACTCCTCCAGTTGGAAAATCAGGTCCTGGCATGTATTCCAGCAGTTCTTGCAGCTGTCACAGGGGAAACCAAAAATCAACAACATGGAAGGCTTTGGTCACATATTTATCGTGGATACACTTTTTTGTGGGTTTATATCTTTAATTGATTGGCTTACTATTTCCTCAACTTTCATAGTAATAAGAACAGCCATGATGATGAACCAATTCACAAGACGAATCCATTATTAAAAAAAAAAAGTAATAATAATAATAACTAATTTAAACACATAACATAAACTTAAACGCATAAAGGTCTCATCACTTACTGTAGCTTCTGGATTATGAATCAACACACTAAGAACATCCACCAATTCCCCAAGATTATGCGGAGGGATATTTGTTGCCATGCCAACCTGACAATTGTTTCACCCAAATGTAGCACATGTGAATAGAAGATATACAATTAAAAGAAAGAGAACAAAACGGATTTCGCATTTACTAGTCAAAAATGATGGAACTTGAGAAAATACCGCGATCCCTGAAGAACCATTCAATAATAAATTTGGAAGACGAGCAGGTAAAAGTGATGGCTCTTTTTGTGAATTATCAAAGTTCGGAACAAAATCAACCTGCAACAAATGAAGCACTTTATTCACAAAAAAAAATGATGAAGCAAGCAGTATAGCTATATGACTAGATAATGCACAAAACAGCTCTGACCGTATCCTGTTCTAAATCTGACAGCAACATTGCTTCGGTCAGTGCCTGCAAACATAAATTTTACATAGTTAATAATTAATTAAGATCAATATATTCTTGTAAATTGCAAAACACAGACTGATCAAACTATTGATGCACCAAAGAATGCCTGCAAAGTTAATATATTAGGCAGTAGGCAGCAATCTCAGATCTTTTGGGGCTGAACAATGAGAAGAAAGCACTCGTGATTTTCAGATCTTTTGGGGCTGAACAATGAGAAGAAAGCATTCGTGATTTTCATTTTAATAGTTATTATTGATAATTGAAGGGAACTATTTATCATCTCACATTTACTTGGACAACTAACTGTGGCACAGCTATTTGGAAAAGAGCACATGCTGGGAAAAAATAAATAAATAGGAAAAAGGTTTTGGAGCAGGTTCCCTACACTCCTTGAGTTTGCATCAGACTCCAGCACACTACAACTTGTTCACATTCTGCGAACACGCAATGCTTGAAGTAAATATCTGGAACAAGATTTTTACCTTCCCGAAAACTAAAAGGTTACTAAAAAACAAATGAATGAGAGAGAGAGAGAGAGAGGTTGACCCACTTTTGGAAAAGAAGGATCTTAGAATTCATCTCTAGATCATACTTATAAAAATAGCACTTCAGCATCCATAATGAGAGAGAGAGAGAGGTTGACCACTTTTGGAAAAGAAAGATCTTAGAATTCATCTCCAGATCATACTTATAAAAATAGCACTTCAGCATCCATATGATGTTTGAGTTACAAGTAATTTATAAACATACCTCCAATCTGCACTCTGTGTAACGCATGGCAGCTGCAGGATCAGCATCAATTGAACCAAAATTCCCATGCCCTTGAATCAGTGGGGATCGTAAAGAGAAATCCTGGAAAATTAAGATTTAATGGAATCAGAAGAGTGCAAGTAAACTTTGGTTAGAAAAGATGAAGTAATACTTTTGAATAAGTTTAAAATATCTGCTGTATCCTGATATATCTATCTTTTCAGTCATCAATAAAATATGCACAGTGAAGCTCGATATTTCTCCAGTATTTCTGATCTTGTACTGATATCAAGGAAATATTAATATCCATGGTTAGAAAATTTACCAGATTTCACCCAATATCCGGCTGGACTCAAAAGTAACTTCAAGAGAAGATTGAGACAAACACCCAGCTACCCTACCAGTAAGTTTCAACTCCAACACAAACCTACCCTAACACTGGAGTAGTAAGTAGGCTTTGCATAAATATATAATTGCTCACAAAACTGGCTTATAGTGTGAAAGGAAATAAAATTATTGCATTGTCGTCAGGTTGACACTAACTATCCCATTCATGGATGGACAGTACCGAGCTCAAAAGGGATGTGTGCATTTCAACTTCAAAATATAATTCCAACTATTTTATTCATATGACTTGGTACGACCATTGTATTTATGTAGATTGACGACTATCAATATCATAATATCTGCCATTACTTTCTCAACATCATAATACCTCTCATATAGAACTTTTATAGTTTAAACCTTTCAATAATGTAGACCTTAACCAAAACTGAAAAGGCAAATGGAGTAGAATCCAGAGAGCTGGAGTTACTTGAAAAAAGGGATTCTTTTATATCAATAAATCAAATTTTGTTGAAAAGATGTCAAGCGGACATCACCCTGGTGTACATAGAGAAAGGAGAAACTCCACATGACTATGGGCCCCCTAGTGTAAATGCAGTAGACCAAAGACCTGGAGTTACTTGAAAGAAGGGATTTTTTATGTATATAGATACGTAAAAAGAACTTGGTTGAAAGGATGTCAAGAAGACATCACCCAATGTAGTAGGAGATACATAAGAAAAGGAGAAAACAGAGAGAGGAAATGTGCAGCCTGTTTCTACCATAAATACTGAGCTTTTATTTCCGAATTGAGTGTCCAATTCCTCAAAACGCTGTTTCTTTCCAGCCACAAACACCAAAGAACCTAAACTTATAGCTCTCTTAACATAGAGTTCAGACTCCAAACAAGTCTCTATTCCATCAAACAAAAATATTCATAAAAGTTAACACAACAACCCAAACAAAGACAGAAGATATCCCAACACTCCTATTCAACTGGATAACAAAGTTATGCTGCAGTCTCCTCGACCTACTTGTACATATAACAATGATTAAAAGTCTCCCTATTAAAGGGAAAAATAAATAAAGAAACACAAGGGATATATGGAACATTTGCTTCCCAAATCTTGTCCAGTGTAAAGTTCATATAATTTGTCTCCAAAAATACCACCCGAAGAGATTTGAACTCAATACTCTTTACACTACAGAAACTCCAATTGACTAAAATCCCCATAGCCTCTGAGTCCCATAAGGTCAGCACATGCATCATTCTACTTGTAAGAAGTTGTGGAGTGGGGATATAAATAAACAAATAAATATAAAAGTTGCGAACAAAATTTCGGGGCATCCAGAAATAGAGAGAAATTAGATGGAAATGTAGACAGGAATTCAATAAAAACTGCAGGCAAAACACTTGTCTATATTACACGTCCATCAATTGGTTTTACCCACACATTTCAATAGAAAGTAAAATTAGAACAATCGAGAGCACATCAGTGTTATAATATTACACTAGTCTCGAATAACCTTAATTCTTCATGAATAGAAAATGGTCCATTTACCTGAGCCATTCGCACCAAGGAATCATACACAGCGGTGTCTCCATGAGGATGAAATTTTCCTAGAACCTCTCCAACAACTCTAGCACATTTCACGAATGGTTTTCGGGACGAAAGCCTCAATTCATGCATTGCATACCTGCAGTTTCAGAAAACAAAATACATAACTCACAAAGCAGACTAATGAGAATTCAATTCTTACATTTTGCCTGAAACATTTCTGAGGAACCAAACAGCGACTTACAGAATGCGGCGGTGCACGGGCTTAAGACCGTCGCGAACGTCGGGCAGGGCACGGCCGAGCAGTACAGACATAGCATAGGCCATGTAGGCATCGGTGGCCTCCTTGTGGAGCTCAACACGAACGATTCTCTCGTCCGAGTCCTTGACCAGGACGCTCCCATTCCCATTTTGCCCCTCGCCGCCTTCGAGGAGGTTGTCGTCGTCGTCGCGGGGCCTCGCTTTGATGGAGCGGAGCTGGGGCCTAGTACGAGAGGAGGAAGCTGAGAGGAATCGGAGGTCGGAGAGGCTGTGGCGGAGGCCGGAGAAGCGGGTGGAGTTGAGCGGTGCGTGGAGGCTGTAACGGAGGATAGAGGAAGAGAGGCGGAGACCGGAGGCTAAGGCCATGGTGGGGGTGGGGGTTGGGGTTGGGGTTATGGCCGAGGCTGAGGATTTCATGGAACCGCGGCCCGGGAGGGGTTTGGGATTTGGGGCTTTTACAGCTAAAACCCTAAACTAAGGCTGTCTTTTGGCATTCACAGGGTTTCGCGCCAATCGATGGCTTTTGGATTAGAATTTAGAAGCAGCACGTGATTATTATTACTATTTTTTTCGGAGCTTCTAATCATATCTTTGAACTTTTTTTTTTTTTGCAAGTCATAGATGACAATATGTCAATTCATGTTAAATTATCAATGAGAACATAAAAGAGTGAAAATAAAAATATAAAAAAAATCTCTTCTTACCTCCCACCAACAGTACGTAATCTTTAACTTGGAAAACACTTTTTCCTCCAACGTAAACCCTAAAATATACATAAAACTCTATAAAAGAAAGTGACAATTGAGTAACTGAGCAAAGCATCTTTTTCGAGCTTTCGCACAAAGTATAGATTTAGAAGTTTTATATTCTTTTTTCACTATCTTGATTACAAGATGTGGGTTTAGAATATTTAATCAACTATTCTTAACGAAAAGTCGTTACCTATACATGTGATTAATAGGGATTTCTATGTGCAGAAGTGGAACGACGAATGGAGATTTTAATTAGTTTTGTTTTTCAATAGGAACTGGTCAATATACAAAATATGTTTAAGCTGCAATACCTGTTGATTTGTTGAATGACTATAGAATAAAACCATAAGGCTGGTGAGTGCAATTTCAGTCGTGATCGATTGAGTTGTGATAGTGTTGTAGTACAATGGATTAGTTTAGTCTCTATGGTGTTAGTAGACTTCTAGAGAAATATATGATCCCGTTTGGAAATGAAATTTTGATTTTGATTTCAAACCTTATGTATTTCAAATCCGAGTAATTGAAATCTTAGGATTTCAAAATTCATCTGGGTTGGGGTAACAATTGAAAACAAAGTTATGTATGTAAATGCTAATCTGATGAAGGAAGATTTTCTTTAGCAATTAATTTCTATGGAGATAATTGTCATGCTCCATAATTCCAAAAGCAATATATATCCGAAGTGTTTCATCTCATATTCTCAAAAAAAAAAAAATAATAATACATGTTTCATCTGCATAATTCCATCTCATACCCTCAATTATACAAATTCAAAATGTTTCAGCTTATATTCTCAAAAAAATATATAACAATATGTGTGTCATCTCCATAATCTCATCTCATAAAAATATAAATTGTCATGCTCCACCCTCAATTCCTTGGTTTCTCTAAAAACAATCAACAAATTGCCATGTTCCCTTCAATTATTGATTTCTAACAAAAGAAAATGTAAAATTTGAAGTCGAACACTACTAGAAAATGGCCCATAAGACACCAATATGAGCCATTGATATGAATTGGTGTCTAATCCACTCTACTTTGACACTGATGGGCTTCATTAGTGCCTTTATGTTTCCAAGGCACCAAATAAATAGACCAATAATTTTTACCAATAAACAAACACAAGAAATAATTGGAAGGGCCCAACCTTTTGTGCCAATATTTATGCAACTTACCTCATGTCAAAAGACGTGGGTTAAGGCATGGGCAACCATAACCTCATTCCACACTTGAAATGAATTTCGCTTCCCTATCTCTCTGTGTATTCTTCATCATCGAGAACTTGAGATATATAACTGTGACCACACCCTTCATCTCCTTTATCTCTTTCTCATCGTCATCCTCTCCTTTTATTGAGTCAGTATCATTCTACTACCATGGCAATGCATACAGTCGACGTTTCCTTTTGAAATAGCTCGGCCTCGGGTTAGTGTTCATCAACAGAATCACATGGAGATTTGATTAAGTTTGAAACTCTAACTCTACTCTCAACCTCTACCTGCCCTCAATTAGATCTTGGTCAAAAATTTAAGCTTTACATTGTTTCAATTAGCTGGTTACATTTATATCCCAAGTAAAGCCAAGCCATATCACTATATCTCATGTTACCAACCTAAAACTCAATTGACTTAATAGTTTCGATATCTACCCAGTGAGTATTAGATCCAAAAGCTAACTGATTTTATGGTTTTGATTTGTTGGCAAATGCATGGAGTTGCAGTCAATAAGGTTGATCACATCCTTGAACCATGTTCTGAACCCTGTTTTTATGGTTTTTGTAGCTATGGATTTTATATGTATATTTTTGCCTGGATTTTATCATTCATCTATTGGTTTAAAGTTGCATTGATATGATATGGAGGGAACATTTTAATTGTCACTGTCAAGTTGTGGAGACACACATTTCTGTTTATTACAAGCTTAGCTTTCGGTTCTAATTGATTTAAGCAACAGCAAAAAGCATGAAAGTAGAATTCTTTTGGAGTTGATTAACTATATTTATGTTGTAAATATAAAATTTGGCGTGGCTAGCACTCCTTGTTGGTTGGGTTGCTTAGAGTGTAAGGTTAATACATCTCATCTAATGCATTGCTAGAGCATAGATATCTAGCTGTTCGGAAATATACAAATGACCTCTAAATCACAGAAGATCCAATGGTCCTCTTCATTCAAAGTCACTGGCAACTACTCTACATAATGTATATCTTAAAAGTAATAACTCTCAAACATAGGAATTACTTATTTATATATTATATGTATTTCTCTACTGCTACAGAAAGAAATTTTGGCACCTTCAAGGCACTACAAAATCAACATGTACAATTATACTAAGTAAATATGAACGACTAATTGATTAGCATGTTAAAATCTAGCAATAGGAAACATACATAACTTATAACTTCAATAACTTTTTATTGCAACAGTTCATGATTCTATATCAATGAGATTGTGATTTTAGAGCAGTTGTTACTTTGTGTTATTACTCTATATATATATTCAATATGTTTTGTAGTGTTAGCATGAGAAATCCGTGTCGTCCTTTGAAGGCATTGGTTGTGGTCAGTGTTACTAATAGCGTTGGTGATCGATGCACTCCTGTGAAGCTATTTAGGCTATGGTAAAACTGGTGCAACATGGGCAATTATGGTGTCATAGGTGTGTTGGAAGCATATACTAAAAGACCTTATCTTAGTCAAAGGTTACACTTACTCAATTATATTCTTTTATATAAACTCCTGTGATTGTTTCATCATTAGATATTCATTGCTAATCTACAGCATACTTAATACTCTTACCCCACTCCAAATTGTTCATCTACCCCATTCATTGTGGATAATTCTTGAAAAATGAAAAAAAAGTCTGATTTATTTGATATTAGGTCTCAAATTGATATCCTCATGCATGTTAACAATAATGTTGACTTATATTGCTTTATTCACAACCTTAATAAGATTTCAAAAGAATCATATCTTAATCATAATAGGAGTCACAAGAACATCAAGCCACCTGACTTGAGAAGCTGCATCACACCCGAAGCACTTTAGGCCCCCAAAATATTCTAATTAGAATCATCATTAGAATATAATGTATTTTCTAACAGAGGGATTATTATCTGCATGTAGCTTTCTACTCTCTCCTTATTTATTTTGCGATGTCTATGGAACACATACGATGGCTGCTCATCAGGGTTAGTTTTGATCAAACTTATCGCCATAGTTGATCTTCCTTATGGAGATGAATGATTATTATATGTATTGATAACTTGCATTTACTTTGGGTCATGACATTCTACATGTGTACAGTGTGGGGTGAACCAATCTCAAACTACACAATCATTTATATAACAGATAGTGTTGCATGTAGTAGATTGCAGTTACATGTTTCGCTAATTGTCACCTCAAAGTCGGTGATCATGTATTTGATTATTTAAGTCTATGTATGTCATCTTTTCCTTATATTATTGTAGCTTAAACATGAAAACTGATGATATGTAGGCATATTGAAGATGCAAGATTTCAAAGTTAGATAAAAGCAACTGATGGAAAAGGATCACCAGTGTGTTGCACTCTGTCCACAACAAGCTAGATCAAAGTGCTAGTAATCTATTACTAGGTCTAGAACTTGTGGTGGTTTCAATTCAGGATACCTTATGAGTCCATCAAATCAATGGATGTTACATCATTCACTTTTTCAATGACTACCAATGTATGAATTTGATTCTTTTATTAGTTTGGTTATTATATTGGAATGATGGAATGTAGATAACTGTGAGAAAAAAGTACATTTATAAAACACTAGTTTGGTGCCTATTAGATGACGCCACTTTTAAAAAAATCATATGATGAATTTGGACAATGTTGTTACTGTTGGCAATTTATGAATATAAATGGTGTGCAAGCTGATTTGACAGCTGAAATGTTAGCTGACAAGACAATGGTCTTCTTAAGTTCAAATTTTGTCATCGAACACATATTTGGTGTCCTATTGTTGTGGTTGAAGATGATTATAGAGATATGTTGAAGAAAAAAGTCTCTCTCTCTCTCTCTCTTAGCCTTGCACCGCGAGAGAGCCTATTCCTCATCTAAGCGTTCCTGTCCGACCGCGACCGCTGATGACGTCCGTGTCACCGCGTTGCCGTTGGATTTGCTGCCAGACGGGTATTTCATCTGTCCTGGATTCTTGGGATCGATGGCTTGGAGATAATTGTGGTGGGTTGCTCTCAATCTGGTTCGCAGCTTCTCGGTGGCAAGTTGGGTCTGGGCATCGTCACAAGGGTGGTGATTGGCATCGGGGTTGGATTGGGGACCGATTCAATTTGCTCCAGAATGCGGCGGCAGCGGTAAGGCGTCTCGAGGAAGATGTCTTCTTGCTCGGTTTGCTTTGGTTTCTTCCAACTCCGGTTGGATTGGGACTCTTGCACGCGGCTGGGGTGACGTCTTTGGTGCAATGGGTCATGATGGTGTAGTTGCAGTCCTTTGGCGTGGGCGGCGACGGTGGGTTTATACTTCTGCTGGAGGTGGTGAACTGAGATTGGGCATGGGCCCATCACTTTGGCTCTGAGCTTTTCTCCTTAGACCTAGTGGGCTGGAAATTTGGGCTGGGTTATTGCCCTAGTCTCTTTATGTTTTTAGTTTTATCTAATTACAATAAATTCCTTGTATTTAGGAAGCTCAACACCGATGTGCATTCTATGTATCTCTAGCGCATCTGGAGTAGTACCAAAAAGAGGGTTTCCGCTATCTCTACGTATTTGATTGTATAATGAGTAGGACTATATGTACGTACCACTTGTGGATACTACCACTAGCGGATACTACCACTAGCTTCTTGTCTGTCTATGTTAAAGGACAGTAGAAGAGTATGTAACGGCCTATTCTGGCTTGGGATGAATATATTTTCCCTGATTCAAAAAAAAAAAAAAAACTTATGACATTCACATAACAAAGATAACAAAATAAAACATTTGTGCATCACTGGCATGCAAGTAAATATAGTACAAACAGTACTTAATTTTACAATCAATTACCAAAAGGCAGAAAAAGAAAATAGAATGTGCTTTTATTATAAGATACCTAAAACTTATAAATTCTCAATCTTCATCAGATGAGTCATTAATCACGATGGTAGAGATTGAACGAGATGGGCTAGCTTCTGGTTTTTCAATCTTTACCCCAGTATGGGAAACACGAGGCTTTACTTCAGGATCATCATTATTTAGATTATTAGCGTAACATGAGTTTGTCTCAAGATAACACCAAGTTGGTAAAACTCGACCCCCCGGACAAACAATGCATGAATGTAATTCACTTGTATAGCGGGCAATGGAGGTGTAGCAGGTTGAACACCATTGATATAACCAATCTAAGTGATAAGTTAATTTGAGACATTTGTACACCATCTGTGTTGGAGTTATAAAGATAATCATCATTTTAAGGAGATGTAGAGCGAATACGACTCCGTCCATGGATTACGACTCCTATTTGGATGCCTAGTACACATTGACAAAATTAACAAAAAGACTGAAAATACAAAGACTCAACTTCAAAACTCAGTTTGAAAGCAAAGTTGAAGGAAGAATGAAGATTTTTTTTTGGAGAAGAAGGAAAGATGATGCTAAATTTATAGAGGATACTAAATATGATTGTTGTAATCTATACACGGTAATCTATGTGTAAACTGAAAAGAAAAATTTGATAAAACTATACACTGATATTAGAATCTTATGCTTTTACGTATTCACACGGATTACTGTGGGTAAATTAAATTTACACTAATTTGTCATAACTAAAAGTTGGTATTGAAATCTTATTATTTATTTTTTACACAGATGTCCGTGTTGAAGCAATATTTCGCACGGAAAACAGTTTAAATGTTTAATTTACCCTCTGACAAATTTACAGGAATCTCTGAATTTTACTTTATTTTACACGGACTCTATGTGTAAATTGACTTGAAAAATATTGGGTCGCAGTTTGAACCTTATGTGGCCACAATAGTCTGTATGGAAAATATATACATACAGAAATCCGTGTGTACTATAACACTTTATAGATGGATATTCGTCCGTATGAAGCTCTGTGACAACACCATCCGTGTGAAATGACATGTTTTTCTAGTAGTGAAATACGATTGCAAAACAATTCACACTACCCATCTACTGGATGGCATAACAAAAGCTCACAAAGCCACAAGTGCAAAACTTTCCCAGCAATTAATGGTAATTAAGCATTCACTACGCCAATAATAGCTTCAGGCGATAGTTTTGGATTGTCGCCTGATGACTTTATCTGCTATTTTAAAATCTTGTTGTGAAATTTTAATTAAAACTCGCAAGCACACGAATCGTCGTTAATATAGTGTGCAAGTGTGAGGTTGTTCCAACTGAGGATTGATAATTAATTTAAACCCTAACTCAATTAATCCAAACACAAAATCACGAAAATACAAACAATTAAGATAAAGAAAGTATTGTTTTTAGTTTTTTGAATAAAGAAATAATGTGAAACAAACAAACAAAGAAAATAAAGTTTATAAGTTGAAAAGCAAAGATGATAAAACATAGAGTTTTGGAATCAGCCACTAACAATCCTATATATGTTTCGATGCAATTAACAAATTCTTTTGTTCCTTTTGATGATAATTCTCGTATCTAAGTCCAGGTACGACACTTAGACCATAGTTTTCCTTAAGTGTATGATTCTCTCCAGGTACGACAGAGATTGTATATCCTAACATGCAGTTTATCCAAGTACGGCATGAATTTAACACTTAGGACTCCTAACGTACTAGAAAACAAGAGAATCATGCAAACCATTACTTCAAGTACGACAATAATGTAATTCACAACTCTTAATCACAAGAAGCTAATTTGAATTATATTGCAAGTACGGCTCAATTTCATCTTCTAATTACTAGATGCAAAGCCTTAAGGTGATCAATCAAAGAAGTTAAACATAAAGCATCAATTCAAATAGTGACTAAGAATTCATCATAAAGAAACTATAAATCCATCAATATAACATCAGAGTACATAAAAAATTATGATAGGGCATCATCTTAACCCTTAGCAAAATATAACTAAATAAAACATAGAAAGAACATAAAAAGAATGAAGGGAAAAGATGGGGAAGATGGATGAGTTGTCTCTGCTCCTTAGGTGTCTATATTGTGCTCCCAAGACTTCATTCTTATGAAATTCGTGCTCTCTTATATAGGGAAGATTTATGCTCATCTTTGGCTTCATGTTTTGTCACATCCCGAATTTATGAATAATAAATTCAAAATCCGAAACATGAATTACTACAACTCAACAAATATTAACCTGAAATTTTTTTTTCTTAACAACTACACCACACAAATTCAATTTCAAATCCCGAATTTAGCCTCAGTTAATTATTACAACTGAAACTCACAAATAAAATTATAAAGCTCTAAATGAGCATAACAAACCTCACAATGTAAATGAAATCAAATAAATGCTGCAACTCCTAAACAACACGGTCACCTCCCTAGTTATCCTGACCTACATGAATATCTGCTACACTATTTGAATAGTGTACTTGGATTGCAACAACATAAAACCCGGTAAGCTTTTTGAAAGCTCGTATGAGTAAAATAGAAAGAACAGTTGTTTAATTAAGTCATATTTATTTTCATCCAAGTCAACATCCAACAATTCCCACATCCACAAAGAAATCACAATCACCACAATCAATCACCAAATCAACAATTCAACGTGGGATCTAAACTCATATCTTTCTTTCCAAAACCTCGGAATCGTATTTATAAAAATACGGTGTCTGACAGACTAGAGCTCTAACTGAATCGTAGCCCGTCACCTGGCCTAGGTTATGACATCCGACATATTTATCATTATCGTAGTTCATCAATATATATACATATATACATATTTAGAACGTTCGATACTCGTACTCAATCTAGCCCCATTACCCGACAAGGGTTGTGGCATCCAACTTACTCAACCAATCGTAACCCACCATCCACCTAGGATTAGAGCGTCTGATTCCCCCCATACCCATCACTACATCGATCTTAAATTCATAACTAAATCATATGATATCTAAAAAATACGTATAATATGTCGAAATGATCGTATTGAAATGTAGAATCTAAAAAAGTACAGAAACTATATATTTGACCCCCGGAAGTGGCCGGAAGTGGCCGGAAAAGGCCGCCAGAGTTAGTGGCAGAGCCACCGCCGACCACAGCCAATGGTGTCGGGGTCGGGCTGCTCTTCTTCATCTCATCATGCTTATCAAAAAACACTAAAGGCATGATATCAAAAAAATCTAGAAGGGATCGAAATCTACCTTAGAAGCTATGGTGGCCGGAAAAATTCTAGAATCCGGCAGGTGCTCCGATCCACGTAAAAACTTCAACCAATGGCTTTGATTCCTTCTGGAGATTTATTCAGCAATTCTAGGCAAGCTCACCAAGCCAAGAATCACAAGAAATAGTCATCTGTAACTCAAGATATCCGGATTTAAAGGTGGTTTTTCGATCTACAAGGGTTGAGCTCCGACGAACGTGAAATCGATATACCCAAGTCCGGTCCTTCTTGGTGCTTGTTCAGCAAGTTGATATGAGTCTAATGAGCTAAGAATTAAGAGGAATGATGATATATAGCTCGAGATATCGAGATCGAACCAAAACGGGCTCAAAACGGAACTGTGCTCCCGCCGCCGTTTCCGACCGTGCCGCAGCGCAAGGTTGCACCTGGCAGCTGCGCAAGGTTGCACCTGGCAGCTGCGCAAGGTCGAGGCGAAGCTGTAGGAGGTGGTCTGACGTCATAAGGTGGCTTGAGGTGGGAGAGATCGGCTGGAGAAACTTGCTCTGTTTTTTCACTGGGTTCGGCCGAGAGAGAGAGAGAATGAACAGGTTTCCAAAAAAAGAAAGGGAGGCCGGATGAAAATGGAAAGTTTCCAAAAAAAAAAACTAGGGTTTTTTCTATATATACCGGAAATAGAAAAATCTTCTAAATTCCATAACTAATTAGTAAAAAATCTAATTTTTGTGTTCTACATATGAACGAACTCGTATCGACAAGCTCTACAATTCTTAAATCGAACGGTTCGAGCTGTTGTTAAAACAAAATGTTTCGAAACTTGAATAATTCTAAAAATGAAATATTTCAAGTAACATTTGTGCAAATACACAATATTCATTTGACACAATTATATGAAATTAAAATGAAAATTGCGGTTATTACATGTTTCCTTGTAAAATTTCGGTTTAGATTCCTTGCTTCATTTGGAATGGGAAAACTTTGAAATATCTCTTGTAGAAGTAGGAATAACTTCGTCATTGAATCCTTATCTAAATTAACTTCCATGAAATATTAGGATTGATGATCTTGTGCCACGAAACTTGAGTTCTCCCCAAATGTTTGTAAAATCTCGAGCAGATTTCCAGTCTAACCTATCTTGACTCAAACAATAATAACTTTCTCTCGAAGTTTCGAAATCAAGATCTGTAAAATTATACAAAAAGTAGACTTCCGTAGCTTTCCAATGATATAAGGCTCATTGTCTTATTCAAACTGATACTTTCCCAGTAATTCGGTGAAGTTGGATGTTCTGCATAGGCAGATTCTGAGACTTGAGATTGCAGAGCATGTTTCAATCATAGTTAGCTCATTTTAGCTTCTTTTCTTCTTTCTACGAAACAAACCTACAAAAGCACTAAAAGATGTAAATGAATCATAAGTAAGTAGATTTAAACATAAAAACCAAGATTACGAGGCATAGAAATATAAGATAATATGAGCATATAACTTTTGTCGTTTGATAGGAGAATCAGACAATAGCAGAAAACTGTCGTCTGATTTGCTTATGTACGAAAGCATGCGTGTACAAGTCTATTTTCTGAACATTAGAAAGAACATTAGACCTAAATGCCAAATTTGTTGTCCAAAGCAAAGTAAGTCGACAGTAGCCTAATGGAAAGCAACTTTTGAAGATAAGTTAGACAATGAAAAATTGGGAAAACCATTGTCTGTTTATATGTAATACAACAGAAGATGTTATTTTGTTGTTGTGTGTTTTCTAATTAGGCAATTAAATATGTTTGAAAAGAATTGTAATTAGGTGGTTCATACCACAATTTTTGCATTCCACTTCTTAATGTTCAATTGTTAGGCAATATGTTTTAGTTGGAATTGAATTGTCTGAGAGAGAATCATAACACATCCAAATTAAAACACATCCGTTGATTCTAAAAAAATTTATTCCATCAATAGTATGTTGATCCCAACATTATCATATACTAATTAACCCTGCCTATACATACACACCTAAACATAAAAACCATCTAAGCATAGCAACATTAGTATCTTTAGAACCCTCATGTTGTAGCTTGGTCTCCTCATGCTCTATGCAGACTTTTTGAAAAGTCCACAGACTCTTTAAAAAGTTGATAGACTGCTATTGATTTCTTAAAACCATTGATTTTAACAATAGACTTTTTATTGATTTTTGAAAATCCATATACTTTATTATGAATGACTTCTATAGATTTTCTAGTAAATAAAAATAAAAAACAAAAACACAACCAATGCAGTCCAAATGCAAAGCAAGATAATAACCCGTTGCCTCTTCAATGATCAAGTATCTTCTAGTAGAACTTGACTCAAATGAATGATTATTATTCTGTCTAGCTAGTTTGTTCTCATTTGTAATCTCCCAATCAACTTAAAGATACAATATAGATTACTTGATGTTTATGGTTAATTATTCTCATCAAATTTGTTTTCTCCTATTAACATATATCATAAAAATATTGATCAATGTCTTGATCTATAATCAATTGATCGAAATTCAATTGTTCAAGCTTTCCATGAACCATGATATAAATTCAAATCGATGAGAATATCTAATAAGACAAAACCCAGTATTTCATAGCAACACTATTCAATGTTTTAAATTATTTTTTATTGTTATTAGGGTTCGAAGTATCACAATTGAACAAAAAAAAATTCACATTCTACAATGAAGATGTTGGGTATCAAAAAATATTGATATCATGAAAGATTAGAGAAAAGATAAGAAGAAACAAGAAAAAGATGATACATAACCAACCTCTTTGCGCATAGAGAGAAAACATTGATAGATTTTTTTTAAAAAAAATTCTTTGATAGACTTTTTCAAATCTTTGGTCTGGTGGCTAAAAATTATTGGAATTTGGTATGTATAGTTAACACTACAAAGTCCATGATTATCCTTGATTTTCTAATTCTATAAGTCTGAATGAAATTTTGAATACCTCTAAACTTTTATTCATTTTTAAAAGTCCTAAATGAATACCCTTAGATTTTGGTGGAATTCATAAAGTCTTTAAAAATTCTAATCGAATACCCCAAGACTTTCATGGACTGCTGAAAGTCTATATTGAATACACACAGACTTTTAAATTCCATAGATTTCTTAAAAAGTTCCACTAATTCTATATACAATACACCACCTTAGTTATTTTTGTGTGTTTTGAGTCTTTGTTTATTTATTTATTTTTTATCTAAGTGTTGGGGTGTGATCGGACTAATATTTCCTATGATTTTAGAGTCATTTTCCATACATTTTACTTAGTTATTCTTTTAACAATGTCATTTCTAACTTACTTTGTTGTACTTAGGTACAATTGACCTTCAAACGCAGGAAATAAGCTAAGAAGAGCTAAAAATGAAAGAAATGAAGGCAAGGCAGGAATGTGGAGCAGAAATGGGAAAGAAATAGAGAAATGAAGCTTTCCAAATCCTACCAGGAAAATGAATCCCAGTTGAAGTAGGAATCCTAACTCAATTAGGAGTGAGCTCAGAAAAATGATGCTCGGAAATAAGAAATGCTAGAATCCCAGTTGGACTAGGAAACTCCATCACACTAGGAGTCCTGATGCTGTTAGGAGACCTGGTGAGGCTAGGAGATGCTATGGTTTCAAGATGACTCAAGATTGTTCAAGAATATTATAGAATGCACAAGAAATTTCGGCACTTGTAGAATGGGCTTTGAAATTGTCCAATTGAAAAGTCCGGCCTAAAGATCGAAATATGTGACTTGTACATGAGATTCTAGATCCTTTTTGACGTCTTGGGAGAATCCTAAATCAATTCTTACTGATTTTTGTCACGCCTCGAATTTCGATTAATAAATTCAAATCCGAAACATGAATACAACTAAACAAATCACGTCCTAAATTTTTTTCCCAAAACCAATATCTCATAAACCATAACACAAACCTCATAGCAAACTATCTCTCGAGTCAATTATTACAATACTAACATAAATAAAATGTTCTGCTCACAAGAGTCTACAAAACACACCAAAATAGACCAAGTGCTGGTCTCAACCCTGCTGCCCTACACAGCTCGCTCACCACCCTGATTATCCTGACCTGCAGGATTATCCGCTACACCATTTGAATACTGTACCGGGATTGCAACAACACAAAACTCGGTAAGCTTTCTGAAAGCTCGGGTGAGTAAATAAAAATGAACGGTTGATTTTATTAAACCACAACTCATTTATCTCAAGTAAACATCCAACAATGTCAACAACCACAAGAAACATCAAACCAACACACATGAAACAACATGGAACACATTTCCACAATCACCAAATCACAACTCTCGCCACTTTGGCACCTAATCACAACTATCGCCACTTTGGCCTCACGTTAGAACTCTAACTGCCTCGTTACCTCTGACACCTTGGCCCAGGGTCAAGGAACGGCATCTCCAGGTTACTCAGTAACCCGCGAACTTTGGACCATTTCATGTCCTCAGAATAATATATCCCCGTTATTATTTAACGGTCGAACTTTGGACCTCCCTGTCCTCAGAACACATACACTCCGGTTATCATTAACCAAAGATCCTTGGACCATTCGATCCTCGGAATCCTACGTTTCTCTACTTTCTATTCAACTCACAAAATCAACATGCTTATCACCAACATTTATCAAATATTAACAACATAATAAAATCATACTATCAACAATTATCAACAACATATTATCACAATTCCACACCTCAATGTCACACCATTCAATATATAATCACTTAAATATATATATACGTAACCATCCACACAGGAATGACCACTAATACCAACTATAGTTCACACGATGCAAAATCAAGAAATTCATTTTTAATATACTTTAGAACACATTTCTTAAAACCATTTTCTCACACATAACAAATAAATTGGGCAATTAAGGAAATTCGGTTTGTAAATGAACCAAGTGAGATTTACTCACCTCTAAACTCCCGCTGCGTCTTCTCACAGCCCAAAATACGATTCACAATCGTCTGCTAACAAATCCGTCAAATACATAATCAAAATGATAATTAACTTAATGTATAATTTCAAAAACACACTTATATGAAGATCCAACGGTCGGATCTTCACCCGTGACCACACAAGGTCACCGGGACAGTCCTACAATCATTATATCAAAACTAGAATTCTATCGGACGGTCCAAACTTCATAGATCACAAATTGAGCGATCGAAATCAATCGAAATCGTAAAATTCATAACTAATTCATACGATATCCAAAATTCGCATGCTATATATCAAAATGATCGTATTGACATGTAGAATCTAAAAATGAGCAGAAACTGCTCATGATACCCCCGGAGGTGGCCGGAAAGGGCCGCCGGAGTTTAGGCAGAGCCGCCGCCGACCACCACCAATGGTGTCTGGGCCGAGCTTATCCCCTTCCTTTCATCATTTTGAGCAACTTTTATAACTAACACAAAGTGAGAAAATGAGTGGAAGTGGCCGAAACTTATCAAAAACAGTCCGGTTTGGCCGGAAAAACTGCAGAAACCGTTGGGAGCTCCGACAAGCGTGAAAACCTCCACTTCAGGTGCTGTCCTTTTTACTGCGTGTTCTACTCCTCAATACGAGTTCAACAAGCCAAAGAACACGAAATTTGGTGGTCTAGAACTCGAGATATTCGCTTCGCACTCAAAACAGCCGAAAATGGAAACCAGCTTCCCGCCGCCGCTACAAGCCGTGCCACGGCGCAAGGCTACCTCTGGCAGCTGCGCAAGGTCGAGGCGAAGCCATGGGATGTGGTTTGGAGTCAAACGGTGACCGGAGGAGCAAGAACTCGACTGAAGAAGATTGCCTCTGTTTTTGCTTCCGATTTGGTGCCGCGAGAGAGAGAGAGAGAGAGAAAAATCTAGGGTTTTTCTGATTTTTCAGATTTTTTTCCAAAAATGGTAACCTATATATATACAAAATCGAAAACTTCTAAATGCCATAACTTCTTCCTACAAACTCCGATTCTTGTGTTCCGCACACGCACAAATTCGTATCAACGAGCTCTACAACTTTCATGAATGAAGTTTCTTCAAATTGCTTACATAAAAAAAGTCGATTTTTAGTAACCCCTAAATAACGTTGAATTTCGAAACTATAATCATTCGAAACCAAATTTCTCAATTAACGACATTCGAATCACACACACAACTCATAATTCATATAATTTGAGAAATATTGAATTACGAAATATTTAACTGAAATTTCGGGTCTTCACAATTTTTGCCGTAAAATATAATGGAAAATTCAAGAAGATTTTGGCAAGAGCAATTATGGAGAGTTTGGGAGAAAATCTACTTCGTATGCATTCAGGAAAAGAAAATAAAAATCATTTTAGGTTTCCTGGTTGTATTCTACATGCATGGAGGCCGAATCATGGCTAGGTTCATCAAGGATTTCGGCAATGAAGAAAGGTGACTTGTTCTCTACCGCTATGCCAATAATGTCTTCAGACGACACACTTCAGACGATAGAATTCTTTTTTTCTGTCGTTTGAATTTTTTAAACTTCTTTAGACAACATATAAATTAATGGGCTAAATACATATTACTACCCTGTAGTTTGGGTCCAAAATCAATTCAGTCCCTGAACTTCTAATTTCATCAAAAACAACCCTGCACTTTCAATTTTGATCTAATAGGTCCAATTTGTTAGTTATCCGACAATTGAGGTATTTAACTTGTTAATGTAGCTCATATATGGCCTATGATTTATGATGTGGTGTCTGCATGCAACCTCTAGTCAATTTAAGAGTGAGTCCTACTATTAAAAATAAATAGTTTTTCAACAAATAATCAAACTATAACTTAAACCCATAACAGAATATTAACGAATTGAACCTATTAGATCAAAATTGAAAATACAGGGATGTTTTTGATGAAATTAGAAGTCCAGGGACTGAATTAATTTTGGACCTAAACCACAGGGTAATAACCAGTAGTTAGCCCTAAATTAATTCTATTGTCTGAATAGCATGAGAATCCATACTGTTTTAGTTTTTCTTGCTTTGAAAAATTCAGACGATAGATAACTGTCGTATGAATAAACCTAGAAATTCTCACTTTCAATTGAAAAAATAAGACGACAGATTTATGTTATCTGAATGAAACGGGGAAATTACTTCACCTTGTGTGTCCAAAAGTTGTTTTTTTTGTTACCATGTAAACTTATCATCAATTTGCCTTAACATGTCCGTGTTTTTCCCACACTTGGTCAAAAAATCAAAAAGACCTTCTCGCGCCTAGCTCTCTCTCGACCCAGCAGCAACCCTAGGCAATCCAGAGGAACAACCCAGCAACATCCCATCCATTACCAGCAACCCAACCTAGATTCCCTTGATTCCTCTCCATTAAAAAAGACAGAAGATTCCTTTGCACTCCCCGAACTAGGTTTTCCCAGAACTGGAGTTCTTCGATTTCAAGCGCTTCCATCAGAAAAGACATAAGATTCCTTTACACTCCTCGAACTAGGTTTTCCCAAAACTGGAGTTCTTCGATTTCAATAGCTGGAGTCCGAAGTATTCAGTATTGTTAATTGCATGGTAAGCTCGTTCTTCCTCTTAGTGTTTCAACTTCGATTCATTTTGAATTTTAGGGTTTTGTTGGGATATTGATTTGGGGGTTTTGCTAATCTTCTTTGAAATTAGATTGGGGCATTAGGGGTTTTGTTGATTTACAGGTTGGAGGTGACTGAAATGGAATTGAATTTTACTCAGGTTTAGGGATTTGGTACTGGGTTTTTGGATTACCTTATTGGTTTATTCTTTAATTCGATTTGGGTGTTGATTAGCTATAACCTTCGAATAAAATTTGCTTAAACTTTTTGGGTGTTCTTCAAATCGTTTTGAGCTGGACTCCGATTTGTCATCGTTGTACTGTCTCTAGCTCTAAAGCCGTCGCTGCTTACTATACCCAGTAGACTAGACCTTGAGTATGAGTAACAAATTGACATAACAGATTACAGGGCTGGAAGAACAGTAGTGGATCCTTCGGAGAGATCTACTTAGGTGCGTTGTTCACTTCTTTTACTTTGCTTGCTTTTCGTTATTGCTAAGTCATGTTTGTGGTTCTATAAACTCTATACAATTTATATGTTCGGACTCATTTTTGTGGACTGGAATATCCCTTTTCGTACAAAAATCTCTACTTTCTGTCATTTACGAGTTATTCATTTGCATACTGACAATGGATAGAGTGTAGTTTGCTTAGTTATGTTCATATAGCTTATAGTCAAATAGGTGCTTTGTTCATCCAAGTAGTCCAGTCTATCCAATATACAATTGTTTTATTTATTTATTTATTTATTTGGATTGATCTTGTTAGTCTTAAAACTATGTCACATTAAGATAAGAGCATATTTTATGTTTTTCAATTCTGAACAGGTCCACACAAAAGGCTAGAGTGCTGCACAATCTGCGAAACAAGTCCTATGCAGATTGTGGATCTTCAGATCCAAAATAGGTGCAAGTGTGGCTATGTCTTTTTCTGTCTACTGTCAATATATTTTGTTTTTACAAGCTTCTTTTTCTTCTTAGCAATTCTACTTTTGACTTTAAATATATATCAAAGTATGTCCATCTAATAAGATGTCTCTATCACAATGTGGGTGGTGTAAATTGACAAAGGTTTGAGATGTCTACATCATATTGCTTTGGAGCGAGTCTATGATGCATGTTTTCAATTCTAGAGTCCAAAATTTTTGAGACTTTGAGTTCCCTCTATTTTGATCAATATTAATTACTTAGCTTGGCCATTGGAAATTGCAATCATATTTGTTTGAGTTATAACTTATAAGCAAGGTCTTGTCTTCATCTTTATAGCGGCTTGTAAGGCGGACAAAAGGCTCAGGGTCTGCCGTCGATGGATCCTCGGGATTGCTATGCAGGGGAGAGGACCGTGAATGAGGTTGAGTGTGGGTTCGTTGGAAGATTTGGGTTGGGATGAGAGGAAGTAGAAGGCGGGGGAAGGGTGTTTTGTGATTGTAATATGGATAGCTTCTTTGTTCAAAATTCTCCACGGTTCATACTCACCTTCCAAGGGCGCTATCTTGGATGATTCTAATAATGATGGGTGTTCTGCACGAGCGTTTGTATTTTACAGTGCGTTATTTTTTTTACTATTGGTTTAGTATAATGTGTTGTTGATATCAAGTGGTAGTGCCAAGAAGAGAACTTCATTGCTGGTTGTTGCCCACCCAGATGATGAGTCCATGTAAGCATAGCTTTACAAATTGCTTTATCATGTTTCAAGTCCAATTGGCTTTAGTTGTGGCTGACTTGAGCTGAGGTTCTTTTAGTGTAATTTATGTTGTGGATCTTGAATGATGGGATGGTATGAAGGAGAATTTCTCTTCCTCGTATAAACATCAGATTGCCTTTTATGATACCCTTTGATTTTGATGTCTGCATATATTGTTACGTCCCGAACCAAAAGGTTACGTAGTACTTACGAAAGCACGAAGGTTAACGTTTTCTATCATGTTTTATTTGTTTTCGATATGTTTAGTGGCCCTAAAAATCGACTTTTTGTTCGGGCCAAAAATTTAAAAACGTTTCTTCAAGAAAGTTATAGAGGACGTTAAACCAAGCGTGTGGATAGTTAGTTCGTAAAAATCGGAGCTCGTATGCAAAAGTTATAAGCGAAATACGAAAGTTACTGTAAATAGTAGATGATATATATTTGAATTTTCACTGTGGTAGATCAGATTCTACCCGGTGTATTTTTTTTCCCTCCTTTTCTCTCTCCTCCCTCCCGTGCGTTCTCCCTCTTCTCTACAACTCCGACCACCTCACAACTCCGGCCACCTGGGGACGAACGAGTGGCACCGTTCCACTCCTCTACCCAAACCCAACCTCCCCACGGTGGTAGATCATGGCCTCGTGGCCGGAAAACGACGGGACAAGGCCGAGAAGCCCACGGCCCCGTTTTGAGTCAACGCTTCATTCTCCCAACTCCGGCCACCAAAAATGCTCAGACCAAGTCCATTAAGAGCGTAGTGAGACGATGAATATCCTCCCCAAATTTCAGGCTGAGTAGTGGAGCGTGGAGGAAGAACCGACGAGTTGAAATTTGGGTTACTATTCATATTTCGGGTCAAAATTTCCCCTTAATTGTTGAGGTACTTCCAGCCCTTTTATTGATTTGTTGTTGTTGGGAAAAATGATTAGACAGTTGAGATGGTGGTGCTGCCAAAATTTGGCTGCCATCGGAGCAGGTGAAGGTCGCACGTGAATCCCACGCGCCGCCGCTATAGCAGGCGCGTGGCGGCGCCTGCGGCATCCATTTGATTTCAATTTTCAGCCCATTAAATCCTATAAATATTTTAGAGCTTGTATATGAAATTTGGTGAATTTTGGAGAAGCTTGGAATTAGTTATGAATTTTTGAAATTTAGGGTTTTGATTTACGATTTACGAGAATCCGGCCGTTGGATTTCTCTCGAACTCATTCAGAAATTGTAAATCATCGATTAGAAATTGTTGATGAAGTTTGTATTAAATCCTAGGAGGAATGAAAGATTTATCCACGAATTTATGTATAGAATTTTATAAATTTTACCGTAAATTTAATTATCCGTCCGGTAATTATTTTTAACCTAATGCATGCAAATAAATTCTTGGATTTTGGGTTTATTATTTGAATACTTTATCTATTTCAATAAATCAGATAATCTATTTGTTTGATTATAATTGAGTTATAGATTGAAAATTTGAAGTGACATTTTCATAATTAAATTTGGATAAATTCAATGGTGACGAACTATTTGTGAGATAATATTTGAGAATTATCATTATTACCACTATTATAATAAATTGTTTGAGATTTTGAGAGATTTTTTTGGAATTGAAAGTTCCGGAGGTATATATATATATGTTTATTATTTTGGCTCATCTAATTATGATTTTCGAGAGAAGTGTTGACGTGCGGGGTCACGTCGGTTTGATTTAATCAATTACTTTCCGATGAGATATATTTGGGGAAGCTTTATGGAATTTTTGGATTTTTGAATTTTGGATTATTTTCCTTCACCATACTTGAGTCGGTTATTGTGTCTCCTTCTCACTTACTTTGTGTTTGTGGGTGAAGTCGAGGTGATTTATTCTCCTCCTCACGTGAGTAGTAGAGGTTGTTATTTCTCCTCCTCACATAATTTATATGTGAGGGAGTCGAGGGTAGAGCTTGAGGGGCTCCGTTATACTCGTATGGTGATAATCGTTCTTCCCGGTACATATGTATATATTTTTTTTTTCTTTCTTGATATTATTTATTATGACTAGTGAGATTAGTCGAGATTTCTTTTAATCAGTGAGGCTGCTACTTTATTTTCGAGATTATTGAAATTCGATAATTTTAAATTTCATTTTTCGGTAATTGTGGCATGCATTTGTTTTTGTTACAAATGTATTGTGGGAATATATAAAATCCATGTTATTCGATCACTTTACTTAAATATTCATTTTTGTCCACTCACGCTAATGTTTTTATATACTTCTCCCCTAGGCCTTTCATTTTAAAAATGCAAAGTTCGCAGTGCGCTGTTCGGAATAGGAGTTAGCACCATCATTGCCATCTATTCTCTGTAGGTTATTCGCTAACCTACGTATTGTAATATATTTCATTTTCCATAGATTGCTCGGATAGCCTCGGGAAGTACTACTTTCTATGTTTGTATAATTATAGGAAGTGAAAAGTGTCGTACATAGAAAGATGGTGGTTGTTTTCTGTGTGATTAAGAACTATGATATTTGGAGAATATATGGTGATGCTTTTGTTGATTCATTAAATGGAACTTGTGAAATTTTGGGGAGCAGGTTGACTCCAGGAGATGTTTCTGAGTTGTCCATAGAAGTGTATTTGGTTTTCTTGAACAGGTCAGGGTTGCCTACTTTCTAGGGAGGTTCTGTCGAAATTTTCTTAGAAAGTGGGTCCCGCAGGGCCACATAGAATTTCAAGGGAAATTTTGGGACTGGTCCTGTCATATATTTTCAAAATTGATTGTTATCCTTGATTATTAACATCTGAGAAAAGTTCAAAGCCTGTTGCAGAAACTGCCCTCTGTGTGTGTGTGTGTGTGAGAGAGAGATATTAGGATACTCATAACTTGTAGTCCACAAGTTGTTGATCCAAGAAGTCATGGATAGGTGCTAACTTCTTTTGGAATTCTACAAAAACTGCCTTGCAGCACAACTCTCTTTGGTATTTGTTTTACCCTACTTACTGATCTTCAAATATCCTGAAATTTTGATATGTTTCTTTTCTGTGAATTAACAAAGGATCTGGAAAGTTTCATCTTATTCCGAAGCAAAGTGAATTTTCGGTGATTTTTCCAAATTTGGTCTGCATTTGGGAAAGTTCCCGCATTTTGAATGTATCCTCTGACTTTCTGTTGGGATTTGAAATTCTATTTGAATCATTTAACCTCTGATTTTTATGTATATTGAATTATGCATTTGAAATGGTTGTTTCAAAACTCATTTCATGTCAATTGGACTTATAATGAATTTTTGGTGAATTTTCTAAGTTGACCATACTGCTGAGATTTTTTTATATAACTCTTGCAGTTCAGTCAGATTGTGTTCATCTTTTTCCTTACTTTCCGAACTCCGAATTGTATGAAATTTCAGTATGTTCTACCTTAAGATGTTTACTATGAGTCTACAAAATTTCAAGTTCATGGGTTTATAAATGAATTTTTAATAAATTCCCAAAACTAAGTTGTTCATGCCTTAACATTCCAGTTCACTTATGTCTCCCTTTTGATATGTGATGCAGATTGCTTTGACTATTTCATGTTGATTTTACTGGGAGAGAATAGCTTGCAGATCGCCATGTTAGTTCCATACACACACACACGAAACCGTTGCAATGAGGACGTCCGCACTGTTGCTAAAGTGCGGACGTCGACGCAGCAGCCTCGATCGAGCTTCAATGGAGCGGCGGGGCTTGCCGGACAGACACGGGGGGTCGGAAGGAGCGGTCTGCAGTCTGTGGAATTGCCGGCGTCGGGTTGCAGCTCACTGCAGAAAACCTGCAGTTGCAGGTTGGGTTGCTACCCAGAATCTGCAACCTCGACCTCCTCCGACCTCAAACGCTGCCCAGAACCGTCCGAGTTGCCTCCGACCTCCCTCCTGCAAGCCGTGCGCTGCCTTCGCTACCTGGAACCCCTCAGCTACGTCGACATCTGCACTTTAGCGAAGTGCGGACGTCCGCTTCAGAACCGGCCTCTATATATATATGTATATATATGGTATATGAATAGTACTAAGAAACTTCTTTTGT
The DNA here is from genome assembly GCA_025331145.1 of Rosa persica. NCBI lineage: Eukaryota > Viridiplantae > Streptophyta > Magnoliopsida > Rosales > Rosaceae > Rosa > Rosa persica. The sequence continues at coordinate 13,017,348 of WFKR01000001.1, read as the reverse complement.
CCCTATAGATAGAACTGGTCACTATAGGATTATACTTAAACCTAGCTAGTTTTTTTGTGCCTTCATCGATCATACTTGAACCTAGTTTAGTTTTAGGGAACTGATGGGATTGATCACTATATGTATTCATGTATTTTGGTGGAGACAATGACAAATATGGCTTCATTTTGATGACTAATTTTAATGGCTTTGGTGATTGTTATTTATGAATGATGTTGATATGGTTAAAATCCAACACAGGTTTAACAATATATGTTGTCTCAACATATATAGGAACAACTAAACCAAACTATAATATGTTGTTTCTTCTTATTTTTAAACAACAGAAAAGTGAAATCAAAATAAATATCAAACAACAGAAAAGTGAAGTCAACATCAATATCAAACAACATAAGTTGCAATCAGACGACAGAACTCATCACATAGATGTTGTCTACGTGACATTATAACCACAGATGTATGTCTAAATCTATTGTCCAAGATTATTTCCCAAAACATTTATCTGTTGTTTCTTTCTATTTTTCAACAACATTTATCTGTTGTTTCTTTTTATTTGCCAGCAACATTTATCTATTGTTTCTTCTTGTTACAAACGACAGAAGGTCACCAATTCTTCAAGTTTGGAACTTCAGACGACAGTTTCTTAAATTGCATCTATAGTGTGAAGGAGGTGAGACGACGGACGATGTCTGCCGTCTGATGCCGTAAGAGACGGCAGCTGAATACACAACATAAAATTTGCATATCAGATGACAGATATCATCTGTCGTCTGAAGGCATTATTGGCATAGTGTACTTCCAATGGAATTTTCTCATTGGTCGAATGATGCAAACAAGGAGAATTCTTAGGGAAACCAAGCCTATGTCGTGCACTATATAAGGAGGGGTTGTTATGCCGTGCAAATCATCATCAAACCTAGAATCAAAATCGCAAATTCTTCTCCTTTCTTCTCTTAAAGTTTTGGCCTCTCCAATTGTTCAAGTCTTTAAAGCCGTGAAACAAGTTCATTCTCCATCAATCATCCTTTCTGTGAGCCTCCTTGCCGTCCACCACCTTTGAAGACCTTCCTGTGTCCTTGAAGCTTCTTTAAAAGTGTAACCATGAACCCTAATACATTGTTTTTGGTTTTAATGTTTTGTAACTTAAAAATCAGATTCTATAACATTCTATGTTTTTGGTTTTATTGGATGATGCGATTTCTTGTTAAATTAAAGTATATGTTGTGATGTTTAGCTTCTAATAACCTTGAAGCATGATTTAGTTTTAGGATTTTTAGATTATAGTTTGCGATTTCTTGATGTGTTCTTGAATGTTTGTTGGTTTTGTTCTTTAATGCCACCTTTCATGTTTTCGATTTCTTTGATGGTCAACTTAGGTTTCGAATTGCATGATTCAATCCATAATAAGATGCTAGCGTTCTAGGTCTTGTTAATTAAAGTGAAAAACCTATAATTACTTAGGTAAATCAACAAACAGAATTGCATGCTTGATTAGCATTCTAACTTGTGTGTTTTTCTTAAATCAATCGTTTTTCTAAGTGTCTAATGCGTTGAACATGTTTGTTAATGGATGGATCACTCACTAGCATTGCATGTTTAATAGGGTTAACTATGGTGCGTTCATCTAGCTAATTTAACTAAGAAAAGTAAAAAGAACTTATGCATGCGTTCATGGTTTGTTCTTGATTGATTTCGTTCAAGTATGTTTTTGATTCATGAACTATGATTTGTGATCTTGATTTCGTGTTAAAAGTTGTTAACTTTATCATACATCTTAGCTGTCTATTATATGTTTGATTCTTGGTTGATTGATCAATGTAATTACTTAGTTGAATTAGTTTAGTAAATAAAACTGTTAATGTTCAATGTTTAGCGGTAGCTAAACTATGATCAACACAGGTCCGGTGGGCGGACCGCTACTTGATATTCTCAGTGCTTCCGCTACCTGTCAAGTAAAATACAAAGGGGGGGGGCGTCAGAGGGAGACTAAGTTAGTCAATGTATTTGTGTTGATATGGTAACAGTAGGTAAGTAATAGATACATAATTAATGATGAGAGAGGAGAGAACCTTTTATAGGTGAGGAGAGAGAGCTTATCTTCTCCATGTTTTCGATGTGGGATTGATATGCTTCAGTTCTCAGCTTCTGAAGTTTCTGATGCTGTGTTGGCGCGGCGTTTGGCGGCGCGTCAGTGGTGATCTGGGGGTAAGCCGGGGCCTAGGTGGTAGCCTGCTTGACTGTGTTCCCATAGGTGATTCTTATGGCGGGAACTGGTATTGCTGGCGGTAGTATGAGCGTGGCTCATTATAGCTAATTATGCTAGGTAAATGCTCATGTAGGTACAAGTACCCCAAGTCCCCAGTCAAGCAGGGCAATCTTGGTTGGGGAGTTGCCTAGCGGTTTGAAGCGTTACTCCCGCTAGCCTTGCAAAGCATAATTAGTATCAGTGCGTTGTTAACCATAGACTTATTGAGCAAACTCTTTATACCCTTTCGGGTGGGCCCCTGCTATGCCCCCCCCAGGGAGTCCCCCACTCCCCGGCTAAGATAGACCTCTGTTTGGTCTGTGTATTGTTTGTTGAGGGGATCTATGTTTTACAGAGGGGGTTGGGTAGCGAGCCCAAACTTTGATACCCAAGTGGTGGGGGTCAACGTGCCTAATCAGGGCCGTCGAAGACTGTTGACGTGTCCCCGTACTTGTCCTGGAGGACCATGTTTTTAATGCAACGCCGTGTGGTGGTCGTTGTCTATATGAGGCGTAGCCTGAGGAATAGGAGGTGGCAGGAATCCCTCCGCCAAGGGTAAGGGGGCTGTAGCATCACGAGAACTGATGTTTACGAGACATTTGCTAGCGGTATTGTGCTTAGCGGCGATTATCTCGCTTGCAAAGGGAGGGAGAAATTCCGCTAGCGATGTTTGCTTAGCGACGACTGTTGCTTCCCAGATGAGAGGGAGAAGTTCCGCTATCGGTGTTGCGCATAGCGGAGACTCGCTTGCAAGATAAGGGGGAGAAGTTCCGCTAGCGGTGTTGCACGTAGCAGAGACTCACTTCCAAGGTAAGGAGAGAAGTTCCGCTAGCGGTGTTGCGCGTAGCAGAGACTCGCTTTGAAGATAAAAGAGAAGTTCCGGTAGCGGTGTTGCTCGTAGCTGAGACGCCCTTGCAAGATAAGGAGAAGTTCCGCTAGCGGTGTTGCGCGTAGTGGAGACTCGCTTGCAAGGTAAGGAAAGAAGTTCCACTAGCGGTGTTGCGCGTAGCGGAGACTCGCTTGCAAGATAAGGAGAGAAGTTCTGCTAGGGGTTTTTGCGTAGCGGAGACTCGCTTACAAGATAAGGAGAAGTTCCGCTAGCGGTGTTGCTCGTAGCGGAGACTGTTGCCTCCTATATGAGAGGGAGAAGTTCCGCTAGCGGTGTTGCACATAGCGGAGACTCACTTGCAAGATAAGGAGAAGTTCCGCTAGTGGTGTTGCGTGTAGTGAAGACTCACTCTGAAGATAAGAGGGAGAAGTTCTGCTAGCGGTGTTGCGCGTAGCGGAGACTTGCTTGCAAGGTAAGGAGAGAAGTTCCCTCTGGCATAGAGGCATTGAACCTGGACGATAGGCATACTCGCCCCGGTCTCTTCTGGTGTTTTTGACAGAGATGAGGTTTAAGGATTTGCTAGATGGTTGAATCTAGGTTAGTGTGGGTTGGTGTTCGTGTTTTGGTCAAATCTGGGTAACTGTTCTTGATGTTCCTGGATGAAAATTGTCGTAGGGGTAGCTTAGATCTTATGTGAACTAATTGGTTTGGGTTTTAGGGTTTGTGATGGCTAGCGTCGTAGAGATCTCGATCAGTGAGGATTCCTGGTCTGACGTGTCCTTCAGCGAGGCAGATAGGATATTTATTGTTTTGTTGTGCCTGTCTGCCCCTGTAGGAACCTCACTGTCGGAACTGTTAGACATCGAACCCTTACAAACCATACCCTAGGACGTGACCATGGCTCGAGGTGGGTGACCGGAGAGTTCTAGGACCAGGGAGGATGATGGCGGTCGCGAGCGGCGTGGGGAGAGGCTAGCGAGCAATAGCGCAGCTAGTGGTTCCGCTGATGGGGAAGACGTCGGCGGAGAGGAAATGAAGTCCGCCTGGTTCCTGTCTGACGGAACGGCGGTTGATGAGGCGGGAGGGGCGATGACTGAGGCCGCCTTCAGCCGCCTGAAGCGGGTGTTCTACTTACCTGGAGTGGTGAAGTTGCGCCCGCCAGCCGCTAATGAGAAGACATCCATTTTGCTAGAGGGGTACGCTATTGTTCATGAGGCCATCTTCCGCCAAGGTGTGACTCTTCCGCTACTCCCCAATCTCCAGATTTTTGGTATGTGAGTTTGGCCTCGCCTTTGGGCAGATTTGTCCCAACATGTGGCGGTTGCTGATGGCGCTGAACTCGTTATGGCGCTTGTCCGGTTGTGAAGGTCCAACCGTGGCAGAGGTGCTAAATTTCTTTGAGTTGGTGTACGTGAGGCGCCGAGGTTGTAGCGGTCAAGTGAATTTGAATCGGCGGCAAGGGGCGTCCAAGTTAATCGAGAACATGAAGGATTCCATGTCGCACTGGTGGAAGACCTTCTGCTTTACCACTGACGGGTGGGAATACCAAGCGGGGCCTAATGTGGGGTTGCCGACCTTTCGGATTAAGTCGGAGTTTCAGCCCATCAGAGGTTGTCGTCGACCTCCGCCACTCCAGATTTTGGCCTTGCTTGTCGACTCTTATAATTCTAATCGCGTCTCACTTTTTTTTTTTTTGTAGCGGCCTTGCGTTACAACCTGACTCACGAGGAGGAGTGCCGCGTGGCGAGGATTAGAGGGTGTTGGCAGAACCGCAACCTGCTTGACCTTAGGCTTCTCACTGGTTAGGAATTGTTGGTTGCCCAAGAGTTGACTCACGCCCTTGGTAGGTAACTTTCTTTGATTTGTGTTCTAGTCCAGTTTGCGGCGGGCTAACTTGTTATTTTTTGTGTAGAATCTCCGTCGGGAAATAAAAGGAGCAAAGACTTCTTTGCCAAGGCAATGGACCGTGCAGAGATGAACAATTTCTTGGAGAGCATGTACGCTCATGGGCTGGCGGCCCAGAAGATTGCGGTCGACCCAGAGACACTAGCGCTGAGCCAGTCCGAGGTGCCTGTGGTGTTACCGATGCCTCATCACTCCCATCTTGGTGCCGATGGTTTGCCAGCCGTTCAGGTGGGGGCTACGGTCGGTTGAGGCGTTGCTGGCTGGAGGGCGCCTCCTGCATCCACTGTTCAAACGAGGGAGAGAGTGGCCGCCACTCGGCGTGGGTCCCAAAAGGAGAAAGCGGTGGCCATGAAGGCACCGGTTATGATTGTGGGGTTGGAGCCTTAAGTGGCCTCAAGGCCTGTCGCCGCTGGTACTACGCAAGTGTTGCAGAGGAAGCGATGTCAGAATGACGAGGAGGAAGAGGCGGAGACCATAAGGGCCCGTTAATAGAAAAAGTCAAAGCAGGCTCCGCCAGAGACGATCGTCTCCGCTGGCAGGGAGGCTCGGACGAGTGACCTGGATTCATTTGCCGCTTATGCCGAGTTTCTGACGGACCTTGAGCGAGAGTTTTTATATCACCAGTGTGAGAGGCTGGGATTCGGCATCTTGGATGAGATTGTTCGCTCCACCGCCCTTGATTAATCACCCTTCAGAGGCCTTTGGGCACTTGTCTGTTGGGTTGCATAAGTTGTTTCTGGCAGCGTCAAGTCAGCCCCGTACTGAGTTATAGCTGAGGGAGGATATTGGCGGTCTCCAGGGGGAGTTGGAGGAGGCCAAAGAGAAACTAACTGAGGCTGAGCGGCGGCTGACCAAGGCCGAGTGTGATCTTTCGGATGCCCGTGGCAAGCTGTCTGTCGCCATTGAGCGTGACCTCGAGCGGAATGACAACGTCTCCAAGCTGGAGCAGGACATAGCTTTGCTGAAGGATCAACTGGCGGCTAAGGTCAAGAAGATTGAGATCCTTCAGTGGGACTTTGCTGCCAAGTCCGCCAAGGTAAAGAGGTTGGAGGGTGAGGTTGCCCGGTGGGAAGTGGATAAGAGCCGCACGGAGGGCGCCGCTGTGGAGGCATTCAAGCAGTCCGCCGAGTATAAACATGCAATGGCAGAGGCGACAAAGTCTAGCGCTACCGCTAACCTGGAGCTGCTGAACCAGAAGGGTGCTATCGACTGGGTGAAGGCGTCCCAGCCCGCCAGGCCATCAGGACAGATAGCGCCTCCTGCGAGTGGTGTGACTCCCACTCAGGCTGAGGGTGTTTGTTCAAGAAGTGGGGAGAGTGGTGAACATCCAGCGGACGACTCTCAGCGGACTCCACCTCCTACGCAGTCTGAGGTTTCACGTGCCGGCTTTCTGGCTGCACATACTCGACCGGATGGTAGCATCGTGACTCCCAGTCCAACTGCTTGTGGGTCCGATCAGACCAGCCACATGTCCGAGCAACAATCGCTGCCGGTGGGAGAGGATGGCGCTGCAGCTCCCCAGAACCCATGAAGACTGACCATTGCTTTGTAGTACCGCTGAGATCTTTTTTTTTTTTTGTGCCACTAAGGCTGTTTTGTAATTTTGGAAACATCTTTGGGCGAGGAATCCCTATCCCCCATATATTCAACTGGTTATTTTATTTTGAGATTTTTTCTGTGGTACTCATCGTTGATTGTGTTGGTTGCCCGGACGTGGTCCGCCGAGTGTTGTTGGCGCTACCAGTTAATTCTTGTGCATGGGCTTGACAACAATGGTTTGAATAATTCCTCGTTTCATTGGTAGCTGACGGATCAACGTTTTTAAAAGTGGGGTTGTACCCGTTGGGTAGCTTCCCTTAGCTAAATATTGAACAAAAATTTAGCTAAGACAAGATGCACTTAGGTAGCGGTATGACTATTTGTTGTAATATCGAAGGTGTTCGATATTCCAAGGGTGGGTCGTTGTGATGCCATCCTTGTCCATTAAGTAGAAGGTGTCGGGGCTAACGACTTCCATAATTTTGTATGGACCTTCCCAAGTTGGTCAGAATGCCGTTGGTGGTGGGATGACCTCCTTCATTATCCAGTCCCCCAGTTGGAGGTTCCGGGCCTTGACCCTGGAGTTGTAGAAACGCGATACCCGCTGTTTGTTTTGCAAATTGTGCAAATAGGCCTTATGTCGTTTCTCCTCTAGGAGGTCCTTGTCCATGCTGACGCCTTCGCTATTGGTCTTAGGGCAGTAGCCTTCGACTCTAGCAGTGGGTTGAGTGGCCTCGATAGGTAGGACAGCTTCTGTTCCGAACATCATGTAGAATGGTGTTTCACCGGTGGCGGAAGTTGGGGTAGTCCTGATGGCCCACAGGACTTCAGGCAGCTTCTCCGCCCATAAACCTTTGGCGTAGTCGAGTTTTCTTTTTAGCAGCTTTTTGATTATCTTGTTTACCGCCTCGACCTGGCCATTGGTTTGGGGGTGAGCGACAGATGCAAAACTCATCCGGGTGCCCAAGGTAGCGGTGAAGGATATGAATTCCTTGTTGTTGAACTACGTGTCGTTGTCTGTGATGATTGTATGGGGGACGCCATATCGGCAGTAGATGTTCTTCCAGAGGAAGTGAATTACCTTGGTGGTAGTTATTGCTGTCAGCAGTTCCGCCTCTATCCACTTGCTATTGTAGTCGATGGCGACGATTATGTACTTGAACTGTCCTTTTGTTGTTGGGAACTTTCGTATTAAATCCAGGCCCCAAGTTGAGTGAATCCATGGGCCAATGATGATTGAAAGGGGTTCCGCCAAGGCATGTGGGAGGTCAGCATATTGTTGACATTTGTGGCAGGACTTCGATATCTTTCTGGCATCGTCGCCGTGCTTCGACTTTATCTGCTGGCAGCGCCCCATTAAGTTTATACTCGATTATTTTGTCCATCCAACTGGGGTTGACTTCAATGTTATAAATCTCTGCTAAGGTTTTTGTGATGCTTGGTCTGTCAAGACTCTCCACCCTTGTGTCCGCCGGACTTTGGTGTGGTTAAGCAGTTGCCAGTCTTGCCAGTGAATCAGCCTTAGCGTTCTTTTCCCTGGGGATCTGTGTAATGGTGTGGGATTTAAATTTTTTGAGAAGCGTCTTGACGTATCCCAAGGATGCCGCTAGCTGTTGATCTTTGGCTTGGAAACTATTGTTGACTTGGTTAACGACTAGCTGAGAGTCGCTGAATATGTTGGCGCTGTCAGCCCCGGAATCGATGGCAAGGAGTAAGCCGGTAATAAGTGCTTTGTACTCCGCCATGTTGTTAGAGGCTTTGAAATTGAACTTCAATGCGTACTCCACGTTCAGTCCCCCCGGCCCCGTCAAGATGACGCCGGCGCCGCTGGCCTTTGCACAAGCGGAGCCGTCAATGTGTAGGTTCCAGTTTGAGTGTTAGGGGGCTGGGTCGTCAACGGTTATTATTTCTGCGCCGGGCTCAGTCTCTGTGCCAGTTTCAACCTAACGCTCCGTGACCTCAGCAATGAAGTCCTCCACCGCCTGGCCTTTCATGGCAGTCCTAGTCCTGTAGTCAATGTCAAACTCGCTGAGCTCGATGGCCCACTTACTGACGCTCCCTGAGTGTTCAGGGTTCTGCATTACCTGTCTTAGCCGCTGATTTGTTAGGACATGGATTGTGTGGGCCTGAAAGTATTGGCGGAGGCGTCTGGCGGCGACGATGAGTGCGAGAGCGAGCTGCTACAGTGGGGGATATCTTGTTTCTGCCCTGTTCATGCCTCTGCTGGCGTAGGATACGGGGAACTCCTCGTGACCGTCCTGCTGGACAATGGCACAGCTTATCGCTGACTGTGATACCGCTAGGTATATATACAATGTCTCCCCTTGTACATGAATAGAAAGGAGTGGGACAGCTACCAAGTATTCTTTCAAGCTTTGGAACACTGCCTCACAGTCTGGGTTCCAGTCGATGACCTCCTTGTGGGTTGTCTTCATAATTTTGAAGAATGGGAGACATCTTTTAGTAAGTCTGGAGATAAACCGAGAAAGGGCGGTTAGTTTGTCCTGGAGGCTTTGAACGTGCTTCTTCCACTCTGGAGCCTTCATGTTGAGGATGGCCTGCACCTTGTCAGGACTGGCTTTTATGCCCCTTTCACTGACTATGTAACCAAGAAATTTGCTAGCGGTGACGCCAAAGAAACATTTTTCTGGGTTGAGGCGCATGCCATAAGCCAAGAGAATAATGAATATGATTCTGAGGTTTACCACGTGTCCGCTGGCTTTGATGTTTTTTACCAACATGTCGTCCATGTAGATCTTGATGATTCTTCCTAGATGTTCAGCGAACATGGCATTCATCAACCGCTGGTAAGTTGCCCCGGTGTTCTTCAAATCGAAAGGCATGACATTGTAGCAGTATAGGCCCTTGTCGGTGGTGAAGGAGGTGCACTCCTGGTCGCCAGGGTGCATCTTAATCTGGTTGTAACCGGAGAATGTGTCCATCATGCTGAGCAACTCGTGTCCAGCGGTTGCATTGACCAGTTGGTTTATGCGAAGTAGCGGGAAGCTATCCTTGGGGCAGGCCTTATTGAGGCCCTTGAAGTCGACACACATCCTCCACTTTCCACTAGGATTTTTGACCATGACCAAGTTGGATATCCACTGAGGGTAATTGACTTGGCAGATGAATCCAATGTTTTAGAGCTTGGCCACCTCTTCTCCTATTGCACGATACATTTCCTCATCAAAAGCCCTTCGCCGCTGCTTGACAGGGTAGGAGGATGGTTTGATGCTCAATTTGTGCGTTTTGATCTCAGGGGAGATGCCTGGCATGTCAACATAGGACCATGCAAAGACGGTTGCGTTGTCAAGTAGAAATCAGGTGAGCTCATCCGCTATCGCTTGGTCAAGCTGAGCACCGATGCGGACTGTCCGCTCAGGGTGTTCGCCTGAGATGCTGATGACCCTTAAGGAAGTTTCTGGGTTGACAGGCTCTTTTTTGATTATGTGTTCTTGTTCTTTGGTTCAAAACTTTGAATGATTGCATGTAATTGGAGCTAGTAATTAGGTTTATGCTTTGTAACCCTATTCAATTGAGTAGTAAAGGCTTAAGACATAAGTCGAAATCAGATTATGTATGCTTTGAATTGACTTGCTTTGAGTACTTGGATTTGCATGATTATTAACCAAACTTTCACATAAACTTAATGATTCGAAAACATGAGATTGCAAGTTGCTTTGATTGTGTGATACTTGTCTTCGAAATATATTGTTTGAGTGCTTTTCTTGACCAATTGTGTAAAGGAAAGTAAAATAAGGGACATTGGTTGGTTTGATCTTTGTTTCTTGGTTGATAACGTTCCATGGTAACTAATAAGATACAAAAATTACATGAATGAATTGATCTTGAATTGTTCTTAATGAATTGTTTTCCAAAGATTCTTCTTTTCCCACCCATGTAAATAAAAATGTTTTTCTTTCTTTATTTGTTTTCTAAAAATTTACATTTTGATCTTTAAAACCCCCCTTGTTCTTTACTTTTTGTGTTCTTGTAAATGTGTAAATCGAATTAGGATTTTTAGTATGCATGTAATTCGTAAATAAGTAAGTATATAATCTGAAAATAATGATTAGAAATCATAAATAATAGCTTAGGAATTAATCTTTTGCCGAAAATTAACTTGGTGTTTTGTAGAAATTGTTTTGGTGGTTTTTAGGGAATTGTTGTGTGTTTTTTTAGGGATTTTGGTTGGTGTTTTTCAGGGATTTTGTTTCCTATGTGAATTTGGTTTCCTAATTTATGAAGACCCGAAATTTCAGTTAAATATTTCGTAATTCAATATTTCTCAAATTATATGAATTATGAGTTGTGAGTGTGATTCGAATGTCGTTATTTGAGAAATTTGGTTTCGAATGATTTTAGTTTCGAAATTTAACGTTATTTAGAGGTTACTAAAAATTGACTTTTTATACATAAGGAATTTGAAGAAACTTTATTCATGAAAGTCGTAGAGCTCGTTGATACGAATTTATGCGTGTGCGGAATACAAGAATCGGAGTTCGTAGGAAGAAGTTATGGCATTTGGAAGTTTTCGATTTTATATATATATAGGTTGCCATTTTTGGAAATTCCTAGAAAAATCAGAAAAAATCAGAAAACCCTAGCTTTTTTCTCTCTCTCTCTCTCTCTCTCTCTCTCTCTCTCTCTCTCTCTCTCTCTCTCTCGCGCGCGGGCACCCTAGCCGGAAGCAAAAACAGAGCAAATCTTCTCCAGCAGAGTTCGTGCTCCTCCAGCCACTGTTTGACCCCAAACCACCTCCCACGGCTTCGCCTCGACCTTGCGCAGCTGCCAGAGGCAGCCTTGCGCCGTGGCACGGCTTGTAACGGCGGCGGGAAGCTTGTTTCCATTTTTGGCCGTTTTGAGTGCGAAGTGAATATCTCGAGTTCTAGGCCACCAAACTTCTTGTTTTTTGGCTTGTTGAACTCGTATTAAGGAGTAGAACACGCAGCAAAAAGACCCGGACCTGAAGTGATCGATTACACGCTCGTCGGAGCTCCCAACGTGTTCTATAGATTTTTCGGCCAAACCTGACTGTTTTGGTAAGTTTCGACCACTTCCACTCGTTTTCTCACTTCGTGTTAGTTATGAAAGTTGCTCAAAATGATGAAACGAAGAGGATAAGCTCAGCCCCGACACCATTGGTGGTGGTCGGCAGCGGCTCTGCCCTAAACTCCGGCAGCCCTTTCCGGCCACCTCCGGGGGTATCATGAGTAGTTTCTGCTCAGTTTTAGATTCTGCATGTCGATACGATCATTTTGATATATAGCATGTGAATTTTGGATATCGTATGAATTAGTTATGAATTTTACGATTTCGATTGATTTCAATCACTCGATTTGTGATCTATGAAGTTTGGACCGTCCGATAGAATTCTAGTTTTGATATAATGATCGTAGGACTGTCCCGATGACCTTGTGTGGTCACGGGTGAAGATCTGACCGTTAGATCTTCATATAAGTGTGTTTTGGAAATTATACGCTAAGTTAATTATCGTTTTGATTAGGTGTTTGACGGATTTGTTAGCGGACGATTGTGAATCGTATTTTGGGCTGTAAGAAGACGCAGCGGGAGTTTAGAGGTGAGTGAATCTCACTTGGTTCATTTACGAACCGAATTTCCTTAATTGCCCAATTTATTTGTTATGTGTGAGAAAATGGTTTTAAGAAATGTGTTTTAAAGTATATTAAAAATGAATTTCTTGATTTTGCATCGTGTGAACTATAGTTGGTATTAGTGATCATTCCTGTGTGGATGGTTACGTATATATATATTTACGTGATTATATATTGAATGGTGTGACATTGAGGTGTGGAATTGTGATAATATGTTGTTGATAAATGTTGATAATATGATTCAATTATGTTGCTAATATTTGATAGATGTTGGTGATAAGCATGTTGATTTTGTGAGTTGAATAGAAGGTAGAGAAACGTAGGATTCCGAGGATCGAATGGTCCAAGGATCTTTGGTTAATGATAACCGGAGTGTATGTGTTCTGAGGACAGGGAGGTCCAAAGTTTGACCGTTAAATAATAACGGGGATATATTGTTCTGAGGACATTAAATGGTCCAAAGTTCGCGGGTTACTGAGTAACTTGGAGGTGCCGTTACTTGATCCTGGGCCAAGGTGTCAGAGGTAACGAGGCAGTTAGAGCTCTAACGTGGGGCCAAAGTGGCGATAGTTGTGATTAGATGCCAAAGTGGCGACAGTTGTGATTTGGTGATTGTGGAAATGTGTCCCATGTTATTTCATGTGTGTTGGATTGATGTTCTTGTGGTTGTTGAGATTGTTGGATGTTTACCTGTGCGAGGCTTCAACAAAACACCTCGAGGCTACCTCCAAAAGGCATTTTTTTTCCTTTCTTTCTTTTAAATGAAGATCAGAATAAGTTTTATATTTATTATTTAGTAATATATATATATATATTTATATTTATATGTTTCAAAGTATATACATCCTTAGAGAACTCTATCTCATAGGAGAAGTCAATGCCAACGTAGCACACTAATTCTTTAGAAGAAACCCTAAAAGGTAATGTGTGAAAAGCTTCTGCCTCAAAGCTTTTGAGGCTCAAGGCTTAGGCAAAACGCCTCACTCACGCATTCGCCTTTTAAAACTCTTATAACAAGTAGTCTTTTGCATCACCACGGGTAAACAGTTCATGTATCACCACTATGAGTAGATATCTCTAATGAATGACTTTCCTGGTTGACATATAATTCGAGACCAGCGTCACTTATCTCCTCTAACCCGTTCCTCTGTACGCCTTACTGTGCTCCTTGATTAATTTTCCAGCTTGGCTGTGGTCATGGACTTCCCGGTATCTTTGCCTGCCTTGAGGTTAGTTTTTGCCCCTTATGCTTATAAATTTAGCATCTTAGATTATAGTCCTTAAGCCTCTGATGTTGCATCAGGGTGCAGCTGCTATTCATTTCCAAGACTTCAATGCTGAGGTCCTGCAATGTCTCACAATACCCAATGTAAATGCAAATGTTCCAAGCTTCCAACCCCCAGCATTGCAAGAGACAAAGTGTGATAAGGGGGCAGAAATTCGTATTTTTTGCTGGGGACTGGCGTGAAGTCCATAACCATCTTCCCTATGCACAAAACACTGAGAAGGATGTTAATGTTAGTTCAGGGCAAAACCCAGATGCTCAATATGATATTATTTTAATGGCAGAGAAAGTTTACTCAATCTCCACTCTCCAGCATCTCTATGAACTCATAAAGAAGGTATTATCTATATAGTTGTTCATTGCTTATAGATTCAGACCGTGAAGCTGCTTTGGGTCTAATACGTTTGATTATAGTGCATCACTCGTCCTCATGGAGTAGTCTACTTGGCAGCCAAGAAGCATTATTTTGGAGTAGGAGGGGGAACTCGAAGGTTCCTATCAGTGGTGGACAAAGATGGTGAGCTAGTTGGAAATTTAGACTCATGTTTAAAAAAATTACAGAGCATTATATCACCATTGAATTTGTTGGCTTGTTTCCTGTCTACCTGATTCATTGGGTGAAAGTGAATAGGAACACAGCATACTATAATCATGTATGAGTGGGTTTTTTATTTTATTTTATTTTTTAATTTTTTCTTATAATTATTTATTTTTTTGTTACTAATATGGTTTCTATGTTAAATATTATGGATTTGTTTACGCATAAAAGGTATGAAGCTGCTGTAGATTCGCAGACATATACATATTTATTGGCTTTATTTTATTTGTTTTTGGACGTATGACTCTGTTATTGTAAAGTCTATGCCTCCATCCTTGTCTCAAAGTGATATTTCTACTGATGTATAAACAGGAAATTGAAATTTCACTTGGAATTCCTGTCTGCAGGTGTTCTGGTTTCTAGCATGGTTGCTGAAGTTGCAGATGGCTCATCTAATGTCCGAGAGGTCTGGAAGCTTTCATTTAAGTAGGCTTGGTGTTCATGTCAATCCGACACTACCCTTTTTTCTGTCTTTTGTTTTCAGTCTCCTTCCCTAGTGGAAAATCTGGTCGCTTACATCCTATATATAGAATTAACTCAAAAATTGTAAGTCTATTGAAGACAACAAGAATGTAGAGCACATTTTGGTTATTACTTATTAGATAATTTTGTTGCCTTATCCTCACCCTTTTTGTTTCCCCTATTACTCTTTAGTGTGCTCCATCTAATGCTAAGCTTTGCTCTTGTGCTGTCCACATTTTAGATTCATGTGAAACCCTGCAGTCATGTTTCTTTAATTGATTTTTTTGTTTTTTTTTTCGTGGATTTTTGTTTTTGTTTCCTTAATTATTATTGCAGTTCTTATTTTATCGGACCAAAATCTTGCGAATTGATCTTTATGGCGCTTCCTCTTATCAATTAGATCCTGGTAACTTAGGGTTTAGCTGGAGGCTGAACTTTTTTGTTGCAATTTTCCTTTTCATCATGTGTTTCAATTTTCATTGATCATCATATGAATTTTGGTTATGTAACCAAATGTCAAGCCATGTGCTGTCATATGATTATTTATATAAACCAAATGTAAACAACTGCACCTGAGAAACCCACAACCATTGGTTGTTGTTGCATTTTGTCAATAATACCTAAAAGTCGTATTTGTACTACATTATTAGGAATATGTTGGAGCCAGAAGATGGGTAATTCATAAAAATGGAAGGGTATATTAGTTTCTACTACATTGGCAATTTCGCACAGATGAGATGGTAACTGCTTTGACCGACAAAATTTTGTTTCTGCTAGAAACACTGATTAGGAACCAAACGCGTACTGCATATAGAAACAGCGATAATCTTCTTTAGTGTGAAGAGCGAAAGTAAACTTCTGGTGAAATTTATATCACAAGCAAACTAAGTTTTCGCAACTTAAGCAAACCAAGTTGGTTCTATTACAAATGAGAACCCTTCTGTATTAGGACTGCTACTCTTTTCATTAACTGATATGAATATCGGCTAGTCTACCATATTTTTTCTTGACAGAAAGATAAAAAGACGGCTCCATGTGCTCTGATTCATTATGTGGATTCAATCCAATTCGGGAGCACTACCAAAGTGTTTCAAAGAAGGGTTATTCATTATGTACATTTGTTATTCTGTACAAAAGGATCCTGCCTAATTCACTAATTCGTGAGAAGATATTGAACTTTTATATTTGAAAATTATTTCAGGAGGAATCTCTGAAGTCGAGGGTGGTTCATAGAGCAATCCTTGATCATAATTTCCGGTATGAGTACTACGTCCAAGACGAAACTTGTGACTGGTAGTAAAATACCGATTCACCTGTTGAGATCGAATTCGATCCCTCGAATCAGACAACACTGGCGGATCTACATAGTAACTGGGGCGGGCTCAAGCCCGTCCGAAAATTTTGGGCCTAAAAAAAATTAGATATATACTTGGTTTTTTTTTTTTAATTGGGTATTGTCCAGCTCAAGCCCGTCCTAAACCCATTCCCGACTCCAGTAGTCCAGTTCACTCGACTTTGACTAAGGGCGTATTCGATTCTCCAGTTCATCTCTCCTCCTCCTCCTCCTCTAAACTCCTGCAGCTCTGCCATTCTAGGCTTCTCCACTTCAAGTCTCAGAGATCAAGACATCAACAACGACTTCAATCTACTTCTCTTACTCAGTTACTCTCCCTCTTCAATTTGGGGCAATGAATTCAATGTAAGATTTTGTTTAATTGAATCAATCCAATTTGAGGCAATTTATAGGGTTAAGGATTGATGTGAAATTCAATTTCGTAGGTTGTATTGGATTGAAGATTTCATGGATTGAAGAATGAAGGTTGCGGTCAAATTTTCTTGGTTTGGAAATCTGGTATGTAGCATTCTCTCCGTCTTCTTGGTTCTGCAAATCTGCAATTTATTGTTTAATTGATATCGGTTTAAATGTTTAATTGATGTGGGTAAGTGGGTTTGATTAATTGATTGTTTTCAAAATTTATCAAGGTCCATCGGTGGCCGGTGGGTGTTCTTTGAGTTCTTTCTGCTGTGCAATTGTTGTGGGTTTAATTGATTATTTGATTTCAATACTTATCAAGGTTAGTGGTTCTTTCTGCTGTGCAATTGTTGTGCTAATGAGTAATCAAGTTTGGGTTGTTTAATCAAGCTGTATAACGATGCTCACTAAGCAAGTTTGGGTTTAATTAAAGTGCTGTGCTAATCAACTTTGTACTTCAAACAGGACTACATGAGGCTTATTTCTATTTGTTTTTGCTAGAAACACTGATTAGGAACCAAATAGTGCTACATGCAATAATCTGATCTTAAAATTTTGTTTCTACTGAAAACACTGATTAGGAACCAAACACATACTTCTTATAGAATAGCGATAATCTTCTTTGGTGTGAAGAGCGAAAGTAGACTTCTGGTGAAATTTATATCACAAGCAAACCAAGTTTGCTTAAACCAAGTTGGTTCTATTACAAATGAGAACCCTTCTGTATTAGGACTACTACATGCGATAATCTGATCTTAAAAGTTTGCATGAGTTTATTGAAGCAAAAACCAAGAACAACAAACTAGGTAGATGTGTAGTGAATAATACTTTCAAGCCAGCTTGTGTCTGATCACGAGTCAGATCTACACCGGTAGTATTTAGAGCAACCTTTGTTATAAGGGTTAGGCGGAGGAGGAAGATAACCTCTTGTTTTACTGTAAGCTTCGCCACTAGCACCGCCGTTGCAGACTGGTAGGTCGTTCCTCAAAGCCCCAGGTGAGATATACTTCTGTGCGAGAAACCTTTTGCTTATTTCGGAATCCATCAGCAGCTCGCTTTCTGTTTCACACTCTGCTATGGAACCATTGCATGTTGATGATGATGGTGGTGAGGTAGTTGCGCTGAGATAGGAAAAGCAAAGAAGTAGTAGAACGAGGCAAGATTGCAGAGACACCATTTTTGGGCCCTTCCCCTTTTGTATGTCTGTGACTTCCTTTCTTCCCTTTGAACTACTTTATAGACAGAATCATATATCCAAAGATGGTAGTGGAGTGAGCATTATGCAAGAGGGACCGCTCTTCACCAAACCTCAAGTGCAGCTGTTCTATTTCTCATATGTCGACCAAAGAAAAGTTAAATGATTGCCTTGCTCACTCCTCACTTTTTTTTTTTTTGTGGTGGGTTTGTCATTTGCTTAATCACCTCATAAACATGGTGTTTATGTGACATAAATATAATACTTTTTGAATATTAAAGTGATCAAACTTAACTCTTACTGTTTTTGATGAGATCAAACTTAGATAAGGAGGGCGATTTTAAGGTGAAGTATTTCGTGACTTGGGTTCTTTGAGTGGTTGGTTCATCTAAAACTTGAGTAGTCCAAAAATTTTAAAATATTTCAGAAAGTTAATTAAACAAAATATAAAAGAAAAGATTGTTGGCCTTACCGACTCAATCTCATTAGTCTGATCAATCATAATCCTGAGTAAAACTCTCTGAACCAAGAGCGAGGAGAGAAAACCCTAAGGTCGGCAACAGATTCAGACTGAGAGATCGCTCTCGGCCGGCAGCGGCCCTGGCATATAGGCTGGACTTTTGGTCTCACCAACGCCGCGTGGTTTGTTGTTGGACAGAGAGGAATGCTAGTGTTCGAGGAGCTCTTATGAGGGGTATTGCTTGCGGTTTTTTTTTTTTCAGGTTGGTTTTGGGTTTAGGTTTCGACGTGAAATCTTTGAGATGTGGTGGCTACTCAGTGCCGGATTAGAGGTCTTGATTACTGCTTCATGGATCGGCGACCTTCTAGGAATGGTTCTTTTTCTGCGGCGGCGTGGATCGGGGTGAGTTCGTGGTGATGCTGGGTGTGGTGGCACGGTGCTTGGTGATTTGGGTCGTGGCGGTTTTGAATCGTGGCAGCAGGATCATGGCGGAGCAGTCACGGCATGGTCAGCGGAGCAACGCTGGAATTGCTCGCTGGTTAGCGTGTTTGGAGATGGAGGCTGGGCCTGGACCCAGCCAGGCCTAATGGGCTTCTCTTGGGTCTGCCTTGAATTGAATATGTTGGGTTAAGTTTTTTTGCCCTAAGCCAATCCCTATTTTGTCTATTTATAATCATTTCCTTTGTCTTAGGAAGCTAAACACTTGTGTGCACTCTCTGTACCTCTAGCGCCTCTGAAGAAGTGCTAAAGGAGGAGTCTCGCTATGTTTACATATTTGAATGTCTAATGAGTAGGTCTATTGTCTATGTACCACTGTGGGTACTACCACTATCTTCTTGTCAGTCTATAGATGGTAGTGGAAGAGTATACAACGGTCTATTATGGCTTGTAATGAATATATTATATTTACACCTGATTTTGGGTTTGATTAAAAAAAAAAAAAAATACAAAAGAAAAGAAAACAAGACTTGTAACTATTTTATTGACTCAAATAATATGTTTGTTTTCGATAAAAAAAAATTTATTTTTTAGAAAAGAAGATTCTATTCATAATATTAAATGTCAGAATGACATAGATAAACATCTTTAAGCTTGCGCCTGATATTTTGACCAAGCATTATAAGACGTAATAGATGCCTTCAATATAACAGTTAATTTGACTTATTTGTCAAGCCTATTACACCACAATCCTACCACTTTTAAATCGAAATGATAATAAAGTTTTCAAATGATGATACACTAGGGCTGGGCATGGGCCAGGCTGAACTAAAAATTTACTGGGCCCGGGACCGGCCTTGCAACCATCAGGGACCAGCCCGTTTCATTTCAGGTCGGGCTTTCGGGTTTTCAGGCCCAAATACCTATTTTCCATATATTTTCAGATTTTAAATATGTTAAAGTTCAAATTCAAATCCATTAAGCTTTTTTAGTGCCTCCATTAATTTTGGCTGAATAAAAATACCTTTTATTTTCCCTTTTTGGGCTTTAGCCTTTAATGGCTCCATTCACAGAGAAAAAAAAAAAAAAGAAAAGAGAAGAAGATCAGTATCATGCTAATTCCAAAACAACTGAACAACATAACAAAGTCAAGAGTACCATGTTCATGTAGCTATCAATGAACAACATAACTAATCAGATCTGATTGTTACAAAAAAAAAAAAAAACAGAAGATCAAATCAATTAACTGCTCCAAGCAAAGGATCACGACAGACAGGAGAGGAAGAGCAGACCATAGGAGCCATGGAAGAGGACGATCCAATTGGAGAGAGGAAGAGATTCTAGAAATCTGAGCGGGCCAAAGCGAAAGGTAAGGGACGAGTGAAGACGGGGCGATGAGATCGGTTAGATTGTGGCCGTGAGGAAGGTTCTGGATTTCAAAGATGGGAAGTTCCAAAAGAAGAAGAGAGAAATGGAGTTCTTGCAGTGAGAAGAAAGAGAGAAATGGAGTTAAGAGAGACCAAAAAAAAAAAAAAAAGAGAGAAAAGGAGAAGTCCCTTTTGCGGCAGAGTGAGAAGAAAAGAGAGGAGAGAGATTAAGTTTAGGAATTAATATTAGGGAGATGATTTGATGTGGTGGAGGTCTACATAGACCAACAATATAAAAATATGATGCCCTATTACATAGAGACACTTGTCTCTTTTAATGTCAAACGGGCCTGACGGGCTTTTTCTTATCTGAAAGTCCAAGCACGGGCCCGAACCGTATTTTGAAAATTAAAGCCCGGCCCGAACCGTTTTGATTAAAAAAAAAATAGGACCCGGATCATACGGGTCGGACCTTGACAGGCCGGTTCGGGTTTACGGGTTTTCGGGCTTAAATGCCCAGCCCTACGATACACTCGATTGTAATACACTTGGGAGCTTTTCGATTTACAATAAACAAAACAATGATGTAGCAGGTTGGTTAACATTAAATCAGCCCATGCTAGCCCAAACCTAAGCCACTTCCTTGTTGAGCCCAAGCCTAGTCAAAATTTTGAGCATAGATAAACACAGCCCAATAATAGTGTCAGCACCCAGCGAAAATATCCGGATAAGAGATCCAACCCGAGAACCGGTGATTACCTTAACCCTTGTTGGTATTCAACAAGCCTCTCATGCCCTAGAAGCCCAGCAATCCCAGCATTTTGTTTGTTTTTCTTACTACGAAATTTTCAGCAATTTCAGAAATGCCCCCTTCCCCTTCTTCTCTTGTTCAGACCGAAACAGTAGTCGTCGATATCCATCTGGTTTCTCTGTGCACAAAACCCATCCCTAACGCTCAGAGCACCAATCCCTAATCCCATCAATACCGGAACTGGCTGTCGGTTCAGAATGCCCAGTCGAAGCTGACCTGACCCCAAATTGAAATCTTGGTTGGTTCTTCATTATTTTCAGGTCAGATATTCATCTCTTCATCTTTTCTATTCACAACAAGTTTGATTGTATTATGCTGGATATTATATGTGATAAACACCAAATAGGTCAGTAAGCTTCAAAGCTCTTAGATTTTGCCTGTGAATTACCCCCTACATTGGCTACCAAGATGGTTTGGATTCGGATCCCTGATTGAATTAGACCAGACCAGACTGAAGAGGTCAACTCCAATCCAATTCTGCATTTACTGTTACACTTGAATGTGATTAGATTAGCTACAAAGATTGAAAAAGAGATAGATTAAAAGGCTGTAATTGTGTGCAAGATGTCAAATTCTGCAAGCCATTATCTGCATTTCTGATGAGGCAACTTTATTGATTTCCTTCCATGTCACAACCGATCTTTCGGGTTAATTGATTTGCTCTGCAAGTGTCTGCTATGAAGAGATCTTTTGTTATGAACTTTAATCATATGAAAGCCTGTTCGTATTTGCCTGTTTCCTCTTTATGGTTTTTGGTCGATTATGCTATTGTTGGTAAACTTACTTGATTGTACAGACCATGAATCCATTCCACAGACTTGCTCGGATCTTTGATTAGCATAAAATCAATATATTGCTTAATTTGGTTGATTTTAATTTTTCATCGGCTCCTACACTGATGACCGAGCTGAGTTTCAGCGTTTACTAGGTTTATTGAGTTCATCATCTAGGAATAAAACTTATATAATGATAAAGAGGGTAGCATCCTCTTCTGTAGGATTAAGAATCACCTAAAACAGATAAGAATTGAGTCTTATAGAGGACTTTGAAGTGATAGGGCTGCATCAGATTTTCTTGTGCGAAAATCTGAATAATTTGGGTACTGAGTAGAGGCTGAGACAATGGTGAGGGGCCACATGGGATTATGTCTTTGGCTATTTTTTTTTTTTTTGCCTCATTCTGGTTGCTTGTAACTCCTTTTTTGATGCTATTTGAACTCTTACGATCCATGTGATAATTCATACATAATGAACTAAGTTCAATGTTATTTTTATTAGCTGGCTTTGCAAAATTTCCATTGATTTTTTTTTCTAAATTTGTTACATATCATTACTTTATTGTTCTTGTCTAGAAGAGTCTCTAGGATGAAAAACCTCACAATAGTTGGTGCACTCGTTTGTCGCCATGTTTTATGCGAGTGGCATACCATCCTACATGGTGTGTCTGATCCGTGTAGGTGATTTGGGCTGTGAGCCTTAGATATGTGGTTCACTCAAGATGGTTTGTTATTGAATAATATTTTAATGCATAAAATTTGGGGTGTGACAGAAGATAAAATTGTTTTCGTCGTAAATATGTTGCCATTGGATTTATGCTGCGAATGAGTTTATGAATTACATATGGTGCCAATGTATTCATTGTGAAGATAAAACTATTCTCAAAACTTTCTAATTCTCTCCCCTTTCATATTTATTTTGTATTTTTAATAATACCAGTAGCGAATAAATCCTTGAAACCTCACATCTGTATTGAATCCTGTTTGCAGACCCACAACTCTACCAAGCAAGGGCAGGACAGCGCAGCCCCAACTCCAGCGACTCCCAGCAGCAACCGTTGCTTACTCAGGAACCCAGGTATTGAATTGTTTTGTTCAGATTGTATGGTTTTTCTTTTCATCTGAATATCTGATGTTTCTTCTGTATAATTGGGAGTGAAACACCCGTTAATGTATTAAAGTATGAAACATGATTCAACAGAGCTTGATTTTCAACAGAGTAAGGTTTAAGATTGGAAGTTGAAAACCTGTATCAGACAAGAAGAAGAAGATGCAGCAGAGAAGATTAGCATCATCAGGGAGGCCTACTGGAACAGATGGCTCAGATTTCAACTACCGCATGGTTGTTGACTCTCGTAAGCTTTCGTAATTCCCTTCTCTTTAGGTTTTCTCTCACTTTCTCTGCAACCAAACGGATCTATAGGTTCCCAAAATTTTTATATAGATCTGTGCATAATTCATCTGGTTTCTTTGAATTTCAGGGTATCAAAGAGTAGCTGATGGAAAATCTCGTCTCTACACGCTTATTCTCACTCAGGTACTCAGATCTCTGTAGTGTTTTGGCATTGCAATGTGTACTGAGCTGTACTTTACTAAACAGGTTTCAATTTTTTTCTTGTCTGAAGTAAAATTCGGATAGGTAATGTTCTTAGATATTTGAAGTTACTGTATAAAGAAATTTGATTCTTGTTGAGGAGTGAGGATACTGCTTGGCATTTACTAGTAAATCAATTTTGGTACGTCCCTTGCAAAAGAATAAAATAGAGTTCATAGTATGAGAATTAGAAATTGACAATCAATAGAGAAAATAAGACAACTTTTATGGTTCTGGAAGAGTTTATTTCCACCGAGGAAAACCTACACTGGAAGAATTGGATAGCATAGTTGCTTCTTCTCCTCCTCAAAACTCTCTATGCAGTCGAAACAAATTGGCCAAGTTGTACCTAGCATAGTTGCTTCTTCTCCTCCTCAAAACTCTCCATGCAGTCGAAACAAATTGGCCAAGTTGTATCTCATTTGATTTGTGTTAGAAAGGGAAAATTTGCATTTGGGCATATACTCTAGAGTGCAGATAGATTGAGCTAGTATGGTGAATCTCAGTGACCAACATAAAACAACTTAATTATTGTTGTGGCTTCAGTTTTCATGAAATCTCTCTGTCCTCTTTATTTTATAGCTTTCTCTTTGTTGCTGCAGGCTGTCTTTCAGCTGATAGGAGTCCTATATACATTTCTTTTTACTTCCAAAGGGGAAGGTCCCGATGTGATTGCTATCTCTTCTATAGCTATTGGTTCAATTTCTTTGATACTTGGGGACTTGGGTAGATATACAGATCTTGCATCTCTCTTTTAAGTGACTTCGTTATTGTATCTACTCTTATACCACAATTTTTTGTTGAGCCAAGGTCGAAGGCATAGTCAAGTAACTTTGTTGAAAGTTTACATGGTTGCATCATCTATTGGAGTGCTTCTTTCCATTGCTTGTGCTGCCAAGGGGAATGTAACATTAGAGGTAAGTTGTTATACATTTCAAATTTTGAGTATTATTGGCAATTTGTCAGAATGTTAAGATATTTCTCAAGTTTTGATCTAAAAGATTCTCATGATAGAGAAAGTTCTTCATAATGAAGGCCTAACGCTGTAAAACAAATACGGGAAATTCTACGATATGTTAACATATGACATACATACAATTGTGTTAAGGTGGTAAAATGAGCCATCAAAATAATAATATTAGTCCTCAAAGTGGTAATATGAGTCTTTAAAGTGATAAATTTTCTTAGTTACCACATGAGTCCTCAAGTGGTAGAACGAGTTTTTAAAGTGGTAAAAATAGTTGATGTATGAGAAATGTTAACATACCATAGGCTTACTCAATACATTCCCAAATTGTTATTGTGGATGTTCCTGATTGTTGTTTGAATGCTGAGTAGGTTTTCCAAACTCCCACTAGATGGGAAACACACAAGTTTGAACTTCTTGAGGCTGCTCGCACTGCAATTGGTGAGTCTATACTTCTCTTTGTGCAATGCTAATAGAACTAATGCTGGATGAAGTCTAATAATATTCATGTTTTAAATTTCTCAGGATTCCTGGTGCAAATAGTTACAGTGAGCACAATTACTTCTCTAATCAGTAACATGTCTCCACCGAAAAGAACCTCGTAGCCTCAACCATATCAATGATGTATCTTTCTCAAGGTTTTTTGGAATTCAAACCTTACAATTTCTAGAAGATAATTTGATTTCTTCCTAGGTAGCAAACTAGTTGCATTAGGGATTTGATTAGACTGGAAAATTATTTGACAACACACGGAACTTGTTACAGATCAATATTTATGTTTTAGAAGTAATACTGTAATTTTATCCATAAATTGACCTTTGTGACATTCTCTCCTGCCTCAATCTCCATCACACCCTTGAAAAAATAGGGTGCATGAAAAACAACTGGTATATGTCACTCTAGGATGAATTTGGATGTGGTATTGAACTAGGAAATACGGGTATTGGGTTATCACTTTGAGGCATCAATCACATTACCCTTATATTTGCAGTATGACTACATTTTCTAACGAAGTTTTTACTACCGCAACCTTATGGATGCAGATGGTCCCACTGCACTAAACTTGCATTCCCTACAATTGGCAGGGTCCATATCTTTTCTGTAGGAAATTTAAGCTTCCTCAAGGACCTGCAATAGCTTCCGAGATCAAATCCGCCTGCAGAGGCAAATTCTGGCTGAATAATTCCGAGGAGAACCATTATATGTAACAAACAGTCATAGATGAAATTTCGATTTCATAAATGGGAAATCTAGCCATACATAACATGTATAACATGAGTGAAAAAACCATGTATAACCACATGAGTGGTTTTATTCATACATCCTAAATTATTAATTAGACATCCTTCCATGTTTTGGCACACAATTTTGCCCAATTATATATATTTTTTATCTCTAGACCTCCTAGTCTTCCATCTTCTCCACGATACTCTTTTTTCATTTTTTGGTGAGATCACAACTCTCGGACAAAATTTGCGGGGTGGTATATTATATATGAGTGAGGGTTCTGGAGGCCATAATCCAAAACAAGTTGAACAATTATCATATATATCACTGGACACACTTGAATAACTCGGTACAATGAAGTTGTCATACCAATTCAAAATCATTATCATCACTAGAGCAATCATCTACCATAACATACTCGCCACTAGAATTTGAAATAGGGGAGTTGGGAGCATGCATAGGAGTAGAAACTTAACCATCATAACAATGGGATGAAGAGGAATACGGGTCATACATATTATCATACACATGCAAGGGAGAAGGAGATGAAGTTTGTGGCATGTGTACCTTGTTGTCGTAAACCGTTCCACTCTTAAGAATAGATATACCATTTGCTTGCTCCCTATGATGAGGATTAGGCTCCGCATTGCTAGGAAGAGACCCTTGTGGTCTTGAGTGCATAGAAGATGCCATTTGCCCAACTTGAGTCTTCAATTTGTGCAACCCTGCTTGAAGAGAATCAATAGCTTGCTTGTTGATCGCTTTTGTAGAATTTTGAACTTCTATGAGTTTACTCATTAATTCTTCAAAGCCGGGTTTCCTAGGCTCACTAGAATGCAAAGGAGCATGTGACATAGATGTATGATTGTAATTCCTGCCTTGGTTTCCTCCATGAAAAGCACTAGAACCACCTTGAAACTTGTTGCTTCTATAGCCACTATCTTGCACAAATATGGGAGGACCTTTTTGAACATTCAAACCATAAGGATAAGTGACATTCCCATATGTACCATGCATAGATTAAATGTGATTAAATGTGATGCCATGGAAATTAGTATTCATTTTCCGAGGAATTTCTGGAATTTAATTTATGGTAATTAGACGGTTTCGTGGCTCGTGGATGGAGCGGAAGTGTTTCGGACGAAATTTTATTCGGAAAGTATGACTTTAGGGATGCGTAAAGGTTGACTTTTTATGTGTTGGGATTCTCCAAAATCTTCCTTCACGAAAGTTGTAGAGCACGTCGATATGAGTTGGTGGACATGTGGAACGCGAAAATCGGAGTTCGTATGTGGAAGTTATGGTCTGCGGAACTTTGGATATTTTTGGAAACCACTATAAATAGAAGTTTCCCTTTCGGGAAATTTACTATTTCCATTTGAGTTTCTTTTTCCGGTAATCAAACTCTCTGTTCTCTCTCTTCTTTGTGTCAAACCCGACCTGGACCCGATTTTCCAACCCGGCCGGAACTCGTAGCTTCGGTGACCTCTACCTGTGAAACTTTCCAGATCGACTCGCCTCCTTACTCCGGTCGTCTCTGTGGCAGCCTCTAGTGGCGATACTCACCGTGTGTGGCGCAGCAAAGAAGCAAAGTTTGAGGAAATCAGACCCGAACGTTTCTTCGATTTCCGACAACGGCGGGGCTTCAAACCAATGGTGGTTGTGGTGGTTGTTTGGATTGATTTACCTGAAAGTTGTTTCAACTTGGATTGAACAGTGACTAACAGTTTGTGAGGTAGTTTTGGACCCTTTTTGCTTAGATTCTGACTTGAGGCTAGTTATGAAAGTGGTTAAGCATCATGAGATGAACATCTTTGATGTTGGAAGTTTTGTGAACTATTGAGTTTTGGCCGACGGCGGTGCGCCACCATCTGTGGCTGTGTTCCGGCCATATTAGGAACTGTTTATGGTATTATGTATCTTCTACTCGTCGATACGAGCGTTTCGATATATAATACACAATTTTTGGAGTTCGTATGAATTTGTTATGATTTTTACGGTTTCATACCAGTCGATTTATTTGATCTGTGAGGATTTGAGCGTCCGATTGACTTGTGGTTTGGACATATCGATCGTGGAAGTATTCCGGAGACTTTGGAAGGTCTTGGATGTGGTTTCACCTCGATTGACGTCACTTTGGGAATTTTTGTTCAAAATAGGGGTTTCAGACTTAAATCATTTGTGAATCGTTACTAACTTGGAACCGTATGTGATTAGGTACTTGACGAAGTATTCTTGGACGGTTAAATTGTAGTTGGGCTACTTTGTTCTATATTGAAGACGCAGCGAGAGTTTGGAGGTGAGTAATCTCACAACATTCATTTACGAACGGAGTTACCATTATTATTTTGGGGTTATTTATTTAACCGCAAACTATAGTTGGTAGTTGGTAGGCATTTCTGAGCGAATGACTATGTGTGTGTGTGTGTGTGTGTGTGTGTGTATATATATATATATATATATTTTCGTGAAATATATATTTTCTTGTGAGTGATGTGTGATGGAATAATATGCATGATTATGTTCATATTATTGTTGAAGGCAACTTTTCGGGAAGCAATATTGTGGAAAAGATGTTTTCTATTGTTTGAAACGTATTGAGCTTGATGTTACATTTTTGAGTCAGGCGTGACTTAATTTAAATGTATTGGTCTTTGTACCAAGGTCTCAGATGGTGACCAACATTTGATTCTAAGACCAGACGGGGTCTGAAGATCATATGTCACAGATGGTGACAGGTCGTAGATGGTGACCACGGCAAAAAATCGAGAATCACGCTTTTAGCCAGACGAGTGGTTACGATTAGTTAGGGCTCTAGTCTGTTTGCCATTATAGCTTATAGGGGTAACGGTCGAGGTTGCTGGAGACTTATAAGTATGTGATGCCCCGAAAATTCATATTTATTTCTGAGGAATTTCCGGAATCTAATTTATGGTTATTAGATGGTTTCATGGCTCGTGGATGGAGCGGAACTGCTCAGGACGAAATTTTATTCGGAAAGGATGACTTTACAGGGGGGGGCGGCGGGCGCAGAGGTTGAATTTTTATTTGTTGGGATTCTCCGAAAACTTCCTTCATAAAAGTTGTAGAGCGCGTTGATAGGAGTTCGTGGACATATGGAACGTGAAAATCAGATTTCGTATGTGGAAGTTATAGTCTGCGGAAGTTTTGGATATTTTTGGAAACCACTATAAATAGAAGTTTCCCTTTCGGGGAATTTACTATTTCCATTTGAATTTCTTTTTCCGGAAATCAAACTCTCCGTTCTCTCTCTTCTTTGTGTCAGAAGGTGCTGGACACCTACCTTCCGGGCCACCTGTAGCCTAGCGATGAGGGCCTCATATTTCGTGGCGTTGTTAGATGCTCTGAATGTGAATTTTAAAGCGTACTTGTAGATTTGGTCATCTGGGCTTATCAGCAAAATACCTGCCTTGCTAGTCCTTTGGTTGGATGCTCCATCAACGTATAGTTTCCAGGTGCTTGGTGGTTGTGGGGGTGGGGCCGGCGGTTCCTCATCCTGAGTAGGTGTATCTTGATAAGGATCTGAGTTCATAAATGAAGTCTGCAGCTGCCTGGCCCTTGATGGTTGTGTGGGGTTTGTAGTGAATATCAAATTCTCCCAACTCAATGGCCCATTTGACAAGCCTACCTGCAGTTTCTGGCTTTTGAAGTACCTGTCCCAACTAGTGGTTGGTGAAGACCGTGATTGAGTGTGCCTGAAAATAGTGCCAGAGCTTCCGGGTAGAAACCAGGAGGGCTAAAGCAATGTTTTCAATGTTCGGGTACCTTGATTCCACATTGCTGTAGTCCTTGCTTGAGTAGTACACAGGGTATTCACAGTCAGGTCTCATCTGATAAGTGCAGAGCTGACAGTTGTTGTAGATGCAGCCAAGTAAATGTACAGAATCTTCCCTGAGATGGGATTTGACAGCAGCGGTACTACTGCCAAGTATGCCTTTATGCCCAAAAATGTTGCCTCATGCTCAGTGGTCCAAGCGATGTATTCGATGTGCTACTTCTTCAGTAGCTTGAAGAAAGGCGTGCATTTGTCAGTGAGCCTTAATAGGAATAGTGAAAGGGCAGCTAACCTACCTGTAAGGGATTGGACCTCATTACGGAGAGTGGGAGAGGTCATGTCCAGGATTGCTTGAACCTTTTTCGGGTCCGCCTTTATGCCTCTGTGGCTGATGATGTAGCCCAGGAATTTCCCTACTTTGACTCCGGAAATGCACTTCTGCGGGTTCAAGCGCATACCATTTCGTAGGATAATGTTGAACACGATTGCCAAGTTTATGACATGATCATCTATTGTGTGACTCTTGACATGCATGTCGTCTACATATACCTCCATGATGGTACCAATGACCTCAACGAACATGGAATTGACAAGTCTTTGGTAAGTAGCCCTTGCTTTCTTCAATCCGAAAGGCATGACCTGATAGCAATAGAGTCCCTTGTCGGTGGTGAATGCGATGTGTTCTTAGTCTACAGAGTTCATCCTTATTTGGTTGTATCAGCTGAAGGCATCCATGAAGCTGAGTAGCCGGTACCCAGTTGTGGAATCTATAAGTTGGTAGATTCTTAGGAGTGGAAAACTATCTTTAGGGTAGGCCCAGTTAAAGTTTATGTAATTGACACACATACTCCAAGCTCTAGTTGTTTTCTTGGGTAACATGACTATGTTGGCTAGCCAACTCGGGTATGTCACCTTCCTGATGATTTTGATGGCCTTCAGCTTTTTCACTTCTGCTTGTATGGCTTTTTATTTGTCTTGGTTAAAGGCTCTGCACTTTCGTCTTACTAGGTCTGAGAAAGGGATGATGCTGAGGTTGTGCATGGCCACATCCGTGGGGATACAGGGCATATCCTCATACGACCAGGCGAAGGCAGATGAGTTGGCTTACAGGAATTGGATTATACTATCCCGAACAGTTTGAGTCAACTGGTACCAATCCTAACGGTTCTATCCGGGTGCTCCTCCAACATGACGACTTCCTCTATATCTTCTATGGCACATGCCACTTTTCGTCTAAATCAGTGTCATCCTTGGGGTCCTCTTACTTGTCAGAAGATGAGGGTTTCACTGTTATTGATAGCATCTTTGTCTTCCCTTTATCCCGGGAAACTGTTAATGCATAGTAATGTTTTGCTGCAGCCTGATCTCCCTTGATCATTGCTACTCCCACCGAGGTTGCAACCATTATCATAAGCATGTGCTCAGTCACAAAAGTCTTGAGGCGCCACAGTGTTGGGCGCTCCAGGACTGCGTTGTATGATGAAATACAATTGACCACGATGAATGCACTTTTGATAGTTGACGAGTTTTGATTTTCCCCCACCGTGATCGATAGGTAGTCAGATCCCAATGGCTGAACTATATCCTAAAGAAGCTGATTAGGGGTTCGTTGTCTTGTGACAATTTTGGTCATCCCCGGTTTAATGCCTTATACGCATCACGGAATAGTACATTGACAGACTCACCAGTATCCACCAAAACCCTGGATGTGATATAATGGTCCATTTGCAGCGTGATGAGGAAAAGGTCGTCATGGGGCATTTTGAGGTTCCCTTTCTCCTTTTCCAGGAAAGTAGCTGATTTCCACCCAGATACATTGGCTTCTTTCTCGGGTTGCCCAGTCTTGTGCTTCGCTTCTTCCTGTGGGGCTGCAGGTCTTTGGGTCCCCCACCATGGATTGTAAGGATCTGTCCATGTATTTTTTGATAGCGCCCACCTCCTTTACGGGCAAGTACCACTGAAGTTTACCATTCTGGATTAGTGACTCGATGGTGTTTTTTAGAGCCATGCGGAGGTTGGTATTATGTCTGGTATCCTTGCGATAAGTACAATATCTTCCAATATCCCGCTGGGTAACCTTACTCTTTTGGAATTTCCAGGGTGGTGGGCCGGGTATCTCATCTCTGTTCTCGTTCCAGATCGTCTCGCACTAGGCATTCAGAACAGTGAAAACTTTGTATCTAGGTCGGGTACTGTTGTTATTGAGACCTTTCTTCTCGATGGTAAGACTTGTTCGAGTAATCGCTAGCCCTTGATGTAACTCCTTGCAACGTTAATTAGCCGGATAAGGTGATCTGCCATTTTTTTACTCCATTCACTCTTTTTGGGCTCCTTTCTTGCCACCGGGACCGAAGTGGGTGAGGTTTTCTTCCTTTCTTGTTTCACGTTATCCCCGTTTGTTTTGAACTCTGCCTGTGCATGTCTAATTGCAGTGGCCATTAGCTCATTATAGCTTACCAGGGGGTAGTGATTAATCTTGTTGAGGAAGTCTCCGGGTCTACAACCCCGCCTGAAAGCCATTTCAGCCAACTCTTTGTTCAGGTTCCTATACTTGGCTATGGCTGACTGTCATCTATTGACAAAGGACTTCAATGTTTCATTCTACCCTTGCTGTACCTTTAGTAATCCTATGGGCGTGTTGATTCAATCAGTACGCAAAATGAATTAGCCACGAATATGTCCGCTAACTTCTTGAAAAATCCTACAAAACCGGCCGACAACTTGTAAAACCAACTCAAAGCTTCCCCTGAGAGTATTTCTTGGAACGTGTTGCAATAGACCTCGTCTGAATAACCCTTGGCACTCGTTTATGAATGAAAAACTTGCACATGTTGGTAAGGCCCCGATATAGTCAATTTTTAGTGGCTTCGTAGCGTTTACGCTAACTGAGTTCCTAACCGCCGAAATGAATGGTCCTGGTCTATCCTAGGAGTTGGTTAGAGGACGCCATAATTCTCGATTCTCGCTTGCTTCCACCCTTGCATGTAGGGTCTCTAAGGAATGGCTCATTTGCATGAGGAGTGAAGTGTGGGGTCGGTTATCGGTGATTCTGCCAACTCTAATCTGGGTAGGGCCGGGGGGAGGTGGGGGTAGGTCTCTCAAACTTTCCAGGGGCAGCTGGATTGGCATGTGTATAATTCGTTGGCCGGCCAACGGTATTTACTATGGAGAAGCTTGCTTCGAGTGCTCCTAAGACCGTAGTCACCTGTGTTACGGTCATCTCTGGTAATATCGGCTGTGAGGCCTTGGTGAGGGCTTGAATAAGGACCTTATTCTACTGGTGTCGCATGTCTAGCACGTGAGTGAGTGCGGTGTTCTTGTCTTCCAATTCTTGCAACCTTTGCTGCAAGAGGAGTTTAGTCTCCCGATCAATCATCTGCTACTCCCGATCGATTTGACTTTGTTCCTGGAAGGCGGCAATTTCGCACGCATTGCTTCCATTTCTGAAACAGAAGCCAAATGATCTCGTACTGGTGAGGAATTTTTGCCTGTAGCCAGGTCCAAGGCTCCCAGTCGGTGAGTTTCAATTCCAATGTTCGGTGTCTCAAATGCGGAGGCATCAGGACTGAAATCAAGCTCCCTAGCAATTAATGCTCCTGCCTGCATTCGCCTATTCTTGCTCAGCCATGGTACGGAGCGGGTAGTGTTATATTTTGGTTCCCATAGATGAAGCCAATGTTTCTGGTGACTTACCAGGGCATGTCAGGCAGAATGATATACCCACTAACGGGTACCAAGATAACTTCAGGACCCTGTCAAAGGAAATACACAACATCAGAGGTATAAACCGTACCGGACGGTTTATGCCTCTGCGATGCTGAGGTAAGGCTATGTATGCAATTTGACAGAGTAACAGTAAAGGAGAAGAAGCTATTACCCTCATGAAGATAGTTGAGTTTGGCTTATATACTTGAGCGTGGGAAAGGTGTCTCCCATTTCTTCTATGTGGGATGCAGGTCACCCATTTGTAGAGTTATAGCAGGTTCTGGTGTGTACTTTGGTGAGTTTTACCGGGCAAGCCTAAGACCTTTGTCACCCAAGATGCCGCCCATTGTGAGCACTGTTATGTTGGGTGCCGGGCCAGGCCCATGATCTGGCACTTGGGTGGCCAGCGGGGTCTAGTGATGGTATGAAGCCTTGTGACAAGTGAAGTATTTACTGGTATGTACAGATACTACTTGTTTTGGACTGGTTGGTCAATAGTGACCATCTTTTGGTGTTTTAATAGCGGTTGGACTTCCCCATAAATGCGTGTACGAATTGAAATTGTATTAAGTATGGGTCGATGTATTATCACAATGTTGTTGGTGAACAGGTTGGATCTTTCCATGTGACTTATATGATTAGGAATGCTACTATTCTGATAGAACGGTTTGTGATGTCAATACCTTGCGTCATCTGAGCTAGTAGTTGACACAAATTTCTTGACGCCGAAATTCATGTACTTAAGAGTATGCAGTGTTTCGACTTTGGTGTTGATAATTCTGGGTTATGAGCATGTTTTCATTTGCTTGTGTAATTGGGACTATTGGAAACTCTCTCAGTTGTTGAAGTATTTGACTTGAGGTCGTAAAAGAAAACTTAACCCAAGGAAGAGTCGACAAGTTTCGGGATTCTGGCAACATTGAATGATGTCTTCCTTCGATAAGTCTTTTGGGGATTATGAAAGAAATTCTTCCTGCTTGTGGATTATGTCGTTGCTTTAATATCTCGTTTTTGCTTGACTCGCGAGTCGATTTTCTGTTATGCAGTATTCA
This sequence comes from Rosa persica, assembly GCA_025331145.1. Taxonomy (NCBI): domain Eukaryota; kingdom Viridiplantae; phylum Streptophyta; class Magnoliopsida; order Rosales; family Rosaceae; genus Rosa; species Rosa persica. Next base: position 12,983,733 of record WFKR01000001.1, on the reverse strand, counting down.
AGGTGTAATTCGTTCAAGCAACTAACTTCAATTTAACCTTGAGTCTTTATTCATGAAATTCTACAATGTGTTTCTGCTCACATATTCAAACCATTTACAGGTTGCTTCGAACATAAGGCTTTGATGATTTTCTTCTTCTGTCAATAAGCACTTTCTGTAACGATTGGAAGTAAATCTATCTCCTAATATTGTTAATTCAACAGGAATGCTGTGGGAATTGATTAGATTACAGTGACTGGCTAGATTTCAGCTTGAGGATTGTTCCTTTTTAGTGTTGATCTCCCTGTTCTAATTGGCCAACTCTCGGATCAGTTTTAAAGCTAACATTCGAGGGTTCTGAGTAGTTTTGCACGACCATTGCTTTGTACATCTTCTTTCGTACACTTTTATCACCACTTTTGTTTGATATACGTGCCATCTTCTTCCTGAATGCGTACTTCAGATTGATATGTGTGCGCCCCACCTCTATTTTGACTTTATGAAATTTCGGGGACGAAATTTTATAAGGTGGGGAGGTTGTTACATCCCATGTCTTAATTTACCTGTTTACTGGTCATTCAGACAGTAAACGATTAAAATCTTTACTTTTATCTTCATTTGGATCATTTAGTGGACCTAAGATTTGAATTTTTATTCAGCTCATTTTTTGAGAAAAGTTTCGTACACAAGTTGTATAAGACGTTAAACGAGTCCGTGGATATGTGACACGCTGAAATCGGAGAAGTTACTGTTCTAGATAAATTTCTATAAAAGGAGAAGTTACTGTGGTAGGTTTATATTTCCGAAAACCTACCTTGTGTTAATTTTCTCTCTCTTCCTCTCTCACTCTCTCTCTGTTTGAACTGTTTCGATTTTTTCGGCCATTCTCCATACAGGTCCGGTTGGGACCTCCTCCTCCTCCCCTCGAAGTTTGCGGCGGTAGCTTGAGGCAGTTTTGCCGGAGGAGACAGAATGGAAGCGTTTTCCTAACATAGCCACTGTTTCTATCCGACATCTATTCACCCTTTTTTGGCCACTTCAAGTCGCGTCACTGAGTGGGTTTTGGAGCTGCCAATGTGCTCTTCCTAGTCATACAAGTTTCTTGCATCATTAACAGTGTGGAGGAACAATCGAAGATTGGAAATTTCTAGGGTTTGAATTTCGGCCTCTTTCCTTTTGAGCTAATTTTTGGCCAATCAAGGTAATTCTGGACTTTGTTGTAGTTTGGAAAGTTATTGGCTTGTTGTGGTGAAGAATTTGGCATGTACCCGGTTCAGAGGTTGACCACGCGTCGCCACTGTTGGTAGCGCATGGAGGTGCATGCGGACCAATGCTGGCCTCCTATTTGGTTGGGTTCCTTGTAGCGTATAGAACTTGTAGGTATGAGTTTGGTGGAAATTGGAGGAAGTTTGATATCAATTGGGAATTTACAAAGTTTCGGAGTTTCAGGTGTTGATTTCCAGAGATCCAACAGTTGGATTTCTTTCGTTTTTGTTCTAGAATGCTGGAGTTGATGAAACGATGTTGCTGGTGGAGTATGGTTTGATTTCCAAGAGTTTTGGAGCTTTTAGGTTACGGAGAATTGGCAATATCAAGTTTTCAGTGTGATTATAGTCATTTATTTTGGACCTTTTGTTCGGTTATTTAAGATGTATTGTTGTCTACAAGACAGCGTACCGAGCTATTGCTCGACGAAGAAATCTGTATGTGTGGTCGCCTAAATCATATTATGAGTGGACTTTTGTTTTAAATAATGATGCGTGATTTTATTTCTTGAATTAATGCTTTATTTAATTATTATATTATTTGTCGAGCATATTAATTAGTTTCGGATATTATTTGGTTTTGGAATATTGATTGGATTTTCCATCGTGATTTTCGAATGTGAGTTTTCTATGCTCGAATTTGGATTTATGATTTATAATGATTTTTGAAGAATTATTTTCTGAGGTGAATTCTAAAATTAAATATTGGTCTCATTCGTCGATTTTGAGTTTTCCAAAGAATCTTCTAAAATGGAATTTTCGATGGGATTTATGAATTTTTCCGATAAATGAATATTTATATGGATTTTTGAATTTACTTTAATCTCGCTTATTTGTTATTGATTCGAGAATATTTTGGCGTGTGAGACACGTCATTGAATTTCATTGATTTATTCTTGAGATTTTTCGAGTATGGTTGGGAACTGTACTCGTGCTTTTATTTGCGAGATTTTGGGGAAGCTTTATGGATTTCGGCTTTCAGTTTTCGCAATGTTTTCCTTCACCATACTTGGGTTGCTTTATTTTAGTTCTTCTCCTCACGTGAGTTGCAATCGAGGCTCCTCCTCACTTACTTTGTGTTTGTTGGTTGAAGTCGAGAATAGAGCCTGGGAGGCTCCTTTGTTGTATGGTGATGTTTATCTTCCGCAAATTATTTGTTTGCTTAACCAATGGGGCAGGCTTGTTTTTACAAGATTCTCGGATTTAAAGATAAATGTTTTATCAATGTTGCATGCATCCAGGTTTTTAAAGGATGAACACGTGGGAAAGTATTAAAGCATTGCTTCATGTAATATCTTATTGATTTATATTTGTCCACTCACGCTAACGTGTTTTTCAATACTTTCCCCTAGGCCCTTCGGTTTTAAATGCCCATTTGCAGGCTAGATTAGTTGAGTTTGGATGTACATGGAGTTGAAGCATAGTTATCACTGCTTCCACATTGTAGGATTTATCGATCTTTTACCCTCTTTACTTTTTATTCTTGTATACCTTGAGTTTTAGAATTACTCTGATAATCTGTGGGATTAATGTTGTTAAGTTGAGACTTGTGTAATGTGAATTAGGATATGTTGTGATTAGGGGAGTACGGTGGGGCAGGAGTTGAGGATGGTGCTTGACATTAGAAGTGTAATTGTCTATCTATAGGTTTTGGGTAGTCCACTTTTAGAGGAAGTTCCGCCAAATTTTTGATAGAATTTCTTCTAAGGTGGACCCCGCAGGGGCACTTCAAATTTCAGGATGAAATCCTGGGCGGGTCCTATCATTTTATGTCCCTACTGAGCCGCTGGTTAAGCTCACCCCTTAACAGATTTTGTAGGTATGGAATCAAGATACTACAGCAAGAAGTTTCGATATGTATATAATGTCAAATGGGTTGTGAAACTTGTGTTTTCTTTTTGTTTGTTTGGAATAAGAAATGAGTACTAGTGTACTATGTGATAAAGACTATGTAATATATCCTTCCGCTTGAATTTTGAGATCTTGTTATCTAGTTGTTAGTTTAAGATTTTTTTTGTCACGTTTTGGTTATAGAAATTTTACTTTTATAATTAAGATGTGATTCACACCTTAACTCGAGATTATAAGATTAATCCGAGTCAGGGCGTGACATTTAATCTTCTAACTAATCTAACTTAAATACTAATCCAGTTTACTAAACTTTTCAGATATATTTTGTTGTTTCATTGATAAAATAGGTACATTAATGAAAAGTACATTTGCGGATGTGAAAGGTACACTTTTGCATAGTACGTTGTTGTTCATAACAGGGAAACCGAGTAGCTTCTGGAGTGTATGAAGATCTGTTTCCAATTACTCTACAATACTAGTGAAATTGCTTATGAAATTGAGGAGGAGAATGGTTAGAACCAAGTATTACCTCATTTGTGGAAAGTGGTATTAGCCTTCTTCCTTCCCATCCGTCTAATGGTAGCTAAATGAAAGAACCGTCTTTATCCCCAAAGTCTTGGGGCTTCAAGTTTATACTCCTTCACACATATTGTTTTAGACAAATGCACATAAAAAGTCGAGAGCCCTGTCTTTATAGTTTGTATCTCTCGGATGGACCTTAAATACAACTCTGAATACTTATGGTGATGATGGCCAAATAATGGCAATCTGTAATCTTAATTAATCATGGTTGAATTGAACTCTAATGGTCTTCAATTCGTTTCAAAAACTTATAGTGGGGGGATTTCTGTAAAGTATTATTGGCGGAGGCAGAGTGGTACAATAAGACCTACACATACACCATCCTTTGAAGAGTACCTTACCAATGGTTGCATTTCATCATTTGCTTTGCTGATTTTGACTCATGCCTTCTTCTGTACAACACATGATGAAGGGACCAAAAATATGGCTGATTTTATGCACAAGAATGAAGAACTTGTGTATAATATCTCTTTGATACTTTGACTCTTAAATGATTTGGGAACTTCTGTGGTATATTTATTATTGTTACTTGCTCCATATTAGAGCCTATTTTGTCTTCTGAGTACTATGCCAATTGAGTGATTAGATAATAGGCCGAGCAAGAGAGAGGCGATATTGCTTCATCAATCCTATGTTACATGAGAAAAGTGCATGCTTCATAAGAAATAGCTCGAAAGATCATCAAAGGTATGATAGACAATGCATGGAAGAAAATAAACGAAAAATGCTTCACTCAAATGCCCGAAATATCTTCATTCATCAACATTATGACAAATATAGCTCGGGTTGGGCATTGCCTTTATCAAGATGGAGATGGATTTAGTGATCAAGAGCACGGGACTCGGAGACAGATTCGAGCTTTCCTAGTTGAACCTCTCTCTTAATTGAGTTAAACTAGCTAGCTAGTAATAATGATCTTAATAGTTTCTTATTGTCGTACTTGTATTCGCTATAAATGAGGTGCTTAGATCGTTGTAGGCAATGTCAATGTGTCTAGTAAGTATTGCAGTTGTAAACAATGTAATAAAGATATTGAGAGTGTATACATGATCCAATAATATATTTCTTGATCTTACTATATATGATTTGACTTCACCTATTCCCTTTCTAAAACCTGAAAACTATGAACTAGCTATCTCAAAATCAGGAGAAGTCTAGATTGCACAGGCTGCAACATACGCAGCCAACGTCTGTTAAGACGGATGGGTAGCAATTGTTGGTTTGTACCCCAGATATTCTTTGTCTGATGCCAAGGAGCGGTAGAAAATCCTTGGTCGTTTTCCATATTAACTTGCATTCCAAGTCAATTGAGTTATCATGCTGTTTTATTTTCTACGAATAAATTGGGTTGATTACCATGTATACTCATGGACATTTAACTCAGACAAACCCAATGAATGGGTGCGATAACCATGGAACACTTGAACCCAATGTCGAAAATTGTTCATGCCAATATCTCAGATCTAAACAAACTTTAAATTCAACTACACAAAGACCCTCATCGATATTGTTGCTGGTGGCTTTCCCGAGGTACTTCACTCAGAATGCTGTATCATAAGGGATACCGATCCAACTCCTCAATCCTGTACCAAGAGCACAACATTAGAAGGATAAACCGTACAGACAGTTTATGCCCCTCTGATGCCTGAGTAAGATACCAGTATATAATGAACTATATAAGTAGTGGATGAATGAGTTATTACCTGTAAAAGGTGGTTGTACGGATGCTTTAATGCTAGAGCAGGGTGATACGCTAAAAGTAAGCATATTTTAACCCTATAAGATATCATCGTTAGTATGCGGTAAATAGGGATCGTTCTAATCCGGGGATTGAGGGTACCCCTGTCATTTTAAAACAATTAAACAGTTAATTAAGACACAAAGTCTATTATTTACAAAAATAAAATAAAGTATATACATATTTACAAAATAAGGGGGGATTTTTAGATTTTTGTTTTCTGAAATTAAAATACAAAGAAAGAAAATATAAAAACACAAATACAAGAATGGAATGACAGAAACAAAGATCAAAACCAATTCCATAATCAAATTCGATTCAACCCTACAATTGTTCATCTAAGTCATGAGAAAGAAGTTGATCATGTGAAACATTCGAAGCAAATGATTTCCCATATTTTACTTTCCTTAATTAATTAATCTAAATGAAAGCACCTAGATTAATCCTATCAAACATGCAATCAAAGTCTAGAAAGCTAGCTAATCATAACATGTTCAACGCAATACACATAGAGAAAGGCTATCAACTTAAGTGCAGAACCTAGTATGAAAAAGTTCATCTATTTGCAATCCTTTTCAATTAAATTCGACGTTTGTCCAAAGCCTTTACTACTTTTTATTCAAGTTCACAAAACTATTAGGTGAATCATGAAGTTAAATCTAGCATCAATTATACATAAACCCTAAAAGTTTCAAACCAATTAGAATAAACATATAAAAGATATCAATCAAGCAAATTTAATCGAACAATCTTACAAAAGCAACTTAGAATCACAATTGTAAGAATCGAAAACTTTATTCAATCATAGAAATTCGGAATTAAACTTCGCTCTAACATCGTTATCAACTAGAAACAATTCCAACGAAAATCAAATAAGGATTACAAAGAAAGAGGACGAATTACACCGTGAAAAGGAGATGAGGATGGAGGCTTGACGTTTGGATTCTTGAATCTTGAAAGCAAGTCTTCAAGGGGGAGGATGAATGATGATGCTCACTGCTCCTTCTTCTTCTTCTTCTTTTTCCTTGCTTGAAACGTTGAAAGTGAACTAGAGGATGGAGAGAGGGAGACTTGACGTTATGAGAGAGTATTTTCTGAATGGGGAGTTGTGTGTCGTAAACGTCAAGCATAGGGGGGTTTATATAGGGGACGTTGGCCTTGGTCTCCAAGTCATCATGAATCTTCTATTATTTTCCAAGGAATTATCAGAAAATGCCACATAACTTCAACCAATCACAAATTGCCATGTAAGCCCTATTGTGTTGTCCAACCAATCAAAACTCTCCAAAATAATTCCCTAGTGAATGTGAATAGTGTCAAATTTCCATGAATATATTCTGATTTTTCTCTTTAATTTCGGCCAAAATTCCTTTAGGGAATGTAGGGATGAATCTAGAGGCATTTTGAGCCTTTTCTTGGTGTCCACACTTCTTCTTTCCTTAAAACTCTCCCTAGGAAATCTCCATGGCATATCCTTCCTTGTGTGGCATCAATCTCCTTTATTTTTCTTGATTTTCATGTTGGCTCCTTCTTTTCCTCTTGGTATTTCACGGCAATCAACACAACTAACTCCTCCAAGAATATTTCCTTCCTTAAAACTCTCCTTAGAAAATCTCTTGGCGTACTCTTTTATTTTCCTCTTTATTTTCATTCCATCTCCTTGTTTATCTCTTGGTAGTTCACGGAAAACATATATAATTCTTCTCTTATGCATCACAAACCCTAATTCCATGGGCCTTGATCCATTTTGCTGAAAATCCAAAGTATACTTGAGAGTTTTTGGGCCTTTATATGTCACCTCCTTGTCATGTCATCTTCTAGGGTCTTCAAGAAGCTTCTCTCACGCCATGACACTTCATCATTTCGATCACACTTCTTGGACGGCCTAGGAGTCATTTCCTTTCTTGGACAGGATTTCCTAGTTGAAACAGGTTCTTCATTTTTGCTCATTTATGCAGCCCTTTGTGTCTTGTCTTCACTCCCTTCAAAGTTTTCTAGCTCATCTTTCCACTTTTGAGCTCATTTTAGCTCATTTATTCCAAGGGCCTGAAAATAGAAACTATTACTAAAAATAGAAACTTTCTTAAAATAAGAAATGAGAACTTTCCTAAACTAAAATGGAAACTTTCTAAAAATGGGAAATAGAAACCTTTCTAAACTAAAAGGATTTATTTAAGGAAATAACTAAGTAAATATGAGGAAATAACACTTAAAACGTCACATTAAAATGCTCCTATCACAGGGGAAAGGGGTTTCCCCTATCTTTGATGTGGGACGCATGTTGTCCTCTTATAACTATATCAGCCTTCTGGTGTATACTTAGATGAACTGTGCTGGTCTGGTACGGACCCCTCAGTGTCCGGGGTGCCATCCTGGTGGGATGTGAACCTGGCCGGTGGTCTGGTACCTAGGTTTGACCTACGGGCCCCAGTTGACTGCTAAACCTAGTGAATTATCTAGTAGTATGTACAAGTCCCCCAAGTTCCCGATCAAGATGTTTCTTGGGTGGGGACTAGATATTTCTAGTCATGAGGTTTAGCACAGATGTGCCTGTAGGGAGTCCCCTAAGTGCACATGCAAGGGATGTTTTTGGTATAAGAGTGAAGGCATGGGCCTCCGGTACCTGATGGGGTGGAAGGAGGGCTTGGACCTCGAGTACCCGATGGGGTGGTAAGAGAGGGCATGGGCCTCCTGTACCCGATGGGATGGAATGAGGGCTTAGGCCTCGAGTACCCGATGGGGTTATAAGAAGGATTGGTCCCCTGGTACCCGAAAGGGTGGTAAGAGAGGGCATGGGCCTCTGGTACCTGAAGGGGTGGAAGGAGGGCTTGGGCCTCGAGTACCCGATGGGGTTGAAAGTGTCGTACCAGATATGGTATTCCTGGCCTTGGGCCGCTGGTACCTGATAGGGTTCCTCTTGCATGTCAGCCATGTGGTGTTTATAGTGTTGGGCAATAAATGCCCGTCCCAATGACTGATGGTTTCGAGGCGTGGAGGGGCACGTGGGACACGTGTAACCATCCTACGGTCGAAGGCCCTTCATCTTCAATGGACGCGATTTATTGGAGATTGAATTTAAGGGGGAAATGGACTGTTTCGCTTCACTTTCACGAAAACCCTCAGAGAGAACCCTGTGGATTTGCAGTGATGAAGCGAGGAGGAGAGATCTAGGGAAGAAGTGGTGTTCTTGCCTCTTGGTCGATCGATCGCTTGCGGAAGAAAAAGGTTAGAGCTCCCTCACTCTGTTTGATGTGCTCTGTTGTGAATTTTCCTTCTGCGTCATTTTTATTTGTAAGTAATGAAAAGAAGGAATAGGGAATAATGCTTAGTGTAGGTTGGGTATAGGTAGTATCTGGAGAAAACATTGGGTTTCCGCTTAGGATTTTGAGTATGATGGGTTTTGCATCTTTCTGTGGCTTCTTGGGTTTTGCTTGATTTTCTGGGTTTTGTTTTTGACTTTCTGGGTTTTGGAAGTAGGGAGTGATCTATGCTTTAACTAATTCATAGATCTAGTCAGGCTAACCCTCGTGTTTCTGATTCCAGATAGCGAATTTGAGGCTCGGGTTGACATAGTTCTAGGATGGAATCAGAAACCATGGTTGGGGATGCGGGATCGTCATATCAATCTTCCGCAAGACAAGTGGAAGCAGATATTGACCGATACCTGGCTCGTAGTTGTACTCGTCAAGAGTTAGCAAAGAACCCCAGATCATTGACTGGGGTTTTCTCAGAAAGTAGTGAGGATACCGAAGGGGATGAGAGTGAAGACGATCCCGGGGAGGAGCAAGCAGTCACTGTGGCTATTCCTGAGGGCATCCCTAAACATAGGTATATGTTAGTGGATGGGACCGTATGTGACGAGTCTAGGAGGAGTATGACCATGAAGGAGATCATTGCTATGAGATTGAAGTGGGGAATACTGGATGAGGTAGAGCTTAGGCCTCTAAAGGCTGGAGAGATAGCTGCGAATCCTCCTCCGGGATGAGTGGCTCTGCACGAGAACCAGCTCCACTAAAGGCTATCGCTATCGCTACCCCGGTGCCTACAGTATCTCCGACGAATGCTGAACCTATCACCGAAGCAGTTGACCCCTAACTCCTGGCGACAAATTTTGAGTATGATGGCCATGTGGGACTTGTGCCAGCAAGGGTGGCCCACCATCAACCAATTTCGAGCCATGTACCGGATCCTCTACTCGAGGAAACAATCTTGTCTAGGTACTGTGATGTTTGCCGCTCGGGACTATGAGCCCATTGTTACCGATATGCCCACCTCAATGAGCAAGAGGTGGAGGAATAAAGTGTTTTTTGCTGGTGGACATTGGTAGATTAGGAATAAGAAATGGTACCTCACAGGCACGTTTCAGGCCATCGGGGATCAGTCTTACTCACTGTCCGAGGTCGAGAGAAAACGGATAGCCCGGGTATACGCTGTATGGAGTGAAGAAGAGAGAAGCTCCTATAGGTTCATCCGGTACGACATGCTAGATAGGCTAGGCCTAGGGAGACTCCCCAGTGAGGCTGATTTCCGGTAAATATATTTGTTTATTGTATGTTTTTATTTTTATTTTTACTTGGGGATTGATTCTTCAAGTTGCTTGCAGTGAAAGTGCCGAAGAGGAAACCTCGGAAAGGCAAGGAATACGACAAGATGAACAACAACGCGTTAATGGACATCCTCATGAGCCAAGGAGAAGATGCCCTGCACATTGATGTTGATCTCTCGTCGAAGGCTACGGGACGCTCAGTTGATGAAATGCTCCTAGAGATCGATGACGCCGGGTACAGGCACCCTGATCCTAAGGCCCCAGTTACCTCGAGTGGCCATCCTTTTGTAGGGGACGTCGTCACTATTGCCGATACCGGAAGAGGAAAGGCGCCGGTGCATGGCTCGGTATCTTCTCTATCTACGGGTCAGCTGGGAGCGAGGAGGTTTTGTTACCTGGCGAGAAGAAGCACCATAGGCACCACAATCGAAGCGGGAACAATGAGGACGTTACCTATACTGGGAGGGATGTTAAGGGGGAGGAGCTGAAGAGGCAAAAGAAAAATCTTCCGGGACAGGAAACGTCGCTGTCGCTCGGGTTCTTATCTCCGACCATTCCAATAGTCCCCAAGAAGCCCATCAAGCAATTGTTGAGCAAGTACGGGGTCGCTGATGAGAAGTTAGTGCGTTCCATGTTCGCCGATTTGAAGGATATAGATCTTGATCGGGTACAGGTAAAGGACAATACCCCGCAAGAGAATCGTCGTATCGCCCGAGAATCAATGATGCGGGTACGGGACCTACTTTAACCTTATTTTCCAGCTATACGTACTATTTGTGTGCTAACAGGGTGTTTGTAGGCACTTTTCAACGTGTACGCGATCGATGCTAGTGAGGAAGATACGTACTTGAAGGAGGAGGTTAGCAGTCTCTCTGGGCAAGTGAAGTATCTTTATGGGGAGAAGGCCAAGCTGGAGAAGGAGCAGGACTCCTTGAAGAAGAAGATCGGCTCCTTAACTCCGATGGTGACCGAGTTAGAGGCCACGATGCAACGGATCGTGGAGCTTGAAGGTGAGTTGTCTGAGGCGAGGGATGAAGTGAAAAGTGCCTGGGACTCCGAGAAAGAAGCTGCTGAATCTACCAAATCGTGGAAAGAGAGGGCAGAGCATTTGGAGAAGCGCCTTCCCGTGGAGAGGCATGAGGCCGTGGCCGAGTATAAGGACTCACAAGAGCTCCTGGATATGCTATTTACCGCTCAAGATAAGGCTGTGATCATTAAGTTCAAAGAGTGGGTGCCAGGCAGGTACCTGGATGAAGCCAAATTCAGGCGGGGACTTCTTGAGAGGAAGAAAAAGGAACAGGAGGCTGCAGCCTTATCGGGTGTCGGTGGATCCCAAAGTACTACTCGATAACAGTAGTGTTTAGGAACTAGAAATATATAGTCAGTATTATTTACTTATTTATTTATTTATTTATTTATTTTTTAGTGGAAATTATCCTTGCCTTGGACAATGGCTTAAATTCCTTTCCCTGGTAGTCCAAGTTTTTTTTGTGAATGGTAATTTTGTGACTTGAATGGGAATTTGAAAGGAATTACAATTTCTGATTTTATGCCTTATTTAAGCGTTTGCCCTTGTATTACTTACTACTGGAATAGAGTAATTTGGCAATAGCTATTTGTCTGGGATCGCCTGATGACTAAGGTAAAAATGCAAGAAATGGTCTGAATAATTCATTGTTCCATTCAAGTACCACATGATGGGTAGCTTGCCATAGCTGTATGGTCAAAAAGCAAAAGCTAGGACAACATACTCCGAGAGCAACTTGTAATAGTAACGAAGGCGCTGTGTATTCCTTGGGTGCCGTGATACTATCCCGTCTACGTCCCGGATGTAGAAGGTCATAGGACCAACTTCCTCGACTATCTCGTAGGGGCCTGTCCATGAAGGATCAAGTCCTCGAGGCTCTGGGTAAACTTGTTTCATGACCCAGTCCCCCAGCTTCAGTGTTCGAGAATGTACCTTGGCATCGTAATACCGAGCTATTCTCCTCTTGTTTGCCAAATTATGCATATGCGCCACATCCCTTCGTTCTTCGAGAAAATCAGCATCGAACTGTAGGCCCGCTGCGTTGGTACCCGCATCGAAGTATTTGATCCTTAGACTCCGGATTTGCATTTCAATGGGGAGGACCGCCTTAGACCCAAAAGCCATGTAGAAAGGGGTCTCCCCGGTAGCTTCTGTGGCTGTGGTCTGGATAGCCCACAATACATCTGGGAGTTTGGAAGCCTAAAGACCCTTGGCCTCATCGAGTTTCTTCTTCAGTACCTTCTTGATTATCTTGTTGATAGCCTCGACCTGACCATTGGTCTGGGGGTGAGCCGAGGATTCATAGATGATCCTAGTGCCCAAGTTCTCCTTGTAGGCCCTGAGTTCATCATTGTCGAACTGGGTGCCATTGTCGGTGACGATGGTGCCCGGGACTCTGAATTTGCAGAAGATGTTTTTCCATAGAAAGTTTTTAACCTTCTCTGTGGTGATAGCGACAAGGGGTTCTGCTTCTACCCACTTTGTTTAGTAGTCAACGGCTATAATGGAGTATTTGAATTGCCCTACTGCTGTGGGAAGCTTCCCAATCAGGTCCAGGCCCCACTGGCAGAAAGGCCAAGGTGCAAGGATTATGGAGAGAGCAATAGGCGGTGCTCTTGGGATGTTCGCATACATTTGGCACTTGTGGCAAGAACTTGATATTGATTGAGCTAAGGCCGACATGGTTGGCCAGAAGTATCCTGCCCTCAGGGTCTTATGTGCAAGAGACCGGGCCCCTACATGGTTGGCGCATACACCGGAGTGTATGTCCTTCATTATCTTATGACCTTCCTCTAGTGTCACACACTTGAGGTTAGGGAAGCAATGGCCCCTCCTGTTTAATTATCCATTCATGATCGGGTATCGAGCTGACCTTATCGTCCGGGGCTACACCGTCGACCATGTACTTCAAGATTGGGTCCATCCAGGAGGCGGTGTGGTCCATCTTGAATATTTCTGACACCATTATAGAAGTGCTTGACTTTTCTAGTATTTCAACCTTGGTAGCCTCGTAGCTAGGACTTGGAGAAGTTACCGCAATCTTAGCAAGGGCGTCTGCCTTATCATTCTCGGCAGGTGAACCTCTGAACCAGTGCCCGGGCTAGGGCCTGGTAAGAAGACATGTGGGGCTCCTTCGCCTCAAAATTACCGCTGACTTATTTCACAACTAACTAGGAATCGCTGAAGATACTAAGGTGCTGGACGCCTAGTTCCCAGGCGATCTGTAGACCTACTATGAGTGCCTCATATTCTGCGGCATTGTTGGATGCCTTAAAGGAAAACTTGAGGGTGTACTCGTAGACCTGATTGTCTGGGCTGATTAGCAAGATACCGGCGCCACTTGTCTTTTTGTTAGATGCATCGTCGACATACAATCGCCAAGTGCTTGGTTGGGGTGGGTCCGGGGCTGGAGCTTTAAATGATCTCAGGGATGGATCATGAGTGGGTTTGTAAAGCAGAGGTACCACTGCCAAATATGCCTTGAGGCTGAGAAAAGCAGCCTATGCTCTGCGGACCAAGCTATTACCTCGACGTGTTGGGTTTTCAGTAACTTGAAGTGCACTTGTCCGCGAGTCTTGAAATGAACCTTGACAGGGCGGCCACCTTACCTGTAAGGGACTGGACATCATTTCGATAAGTGGGGGATATCATGTCTAGAATAGCCTACACCTTCTCTGGGTTAACCTTTATTCCCCTATGGATGATGATGTACCTGAGGAACTTCCCGACTTCGACACCAAAAAGGTACTTATGTGGATTTAGCTGCATGTCGTTGCGTAATATGATGGAGAAGATAATGGATAGGTTAGTTATGTGGTCCCCTGCTGTTAGGCTTTTGACCAGCATATCGTCCACGTATACCTCCATGATGGTCCTGATGACATTACAAACATGGAGTTGACAAGTCGCTGATAAGTAGCACCTGCATTCTTCAATCCGAAGGGCATGACCTGGTAACAATAAAGACCCTTGTCTATGGTGAAAGCAGTGTGCTCCTCATTGTCTGGGTTCATTCGAATTTGGTCGTACCCACTGAATGCATCCATGAAACTGAGTAACCGGTACCTAGCAGTAGAATCGATCAGTTGGTCAATCTGTGGGAGCGGGAAGCTATCCTTGGGGCATGCCCGGTTAGATTTGTATAGTCCAGGCACATGCGCCATGATCCAGAGATTTCTTTGGTACCATGACCACGCTGGCCAACCACCGCGGATATGTCACTTCCCTGACAAAATTGATGGCCATCAATTTCTTTACTTCAACCTGGATAGCCCAGTACTTATCGTGTGTGAAGGCTCTACGCTTCTGTCTTACCGGTGCCGAGTAAGGAATAATGCTCAAGTTGTGTATGGCTATGTCAGTTGGTATACCAGGCATGTCTTAGTATGACCAGGCGAAAACAGATGCATTAGAGCGGAGGAACGAGATTAGGTCTTCCCTGATAGCCAGAGCTAAATTGGTACCTATCTTGACAATCATGTCTGGGAACTGCTAGGATAGCACGACCTCTTCGATGTCTTCTATGGCACTGGGCCTTTCTTCATCAGATCCAATATCATCTCTGGGATCTTTGTACATGTCTGGGAGTGGGTCGGTGGCCACAGCTAACATTTTTGACTTGCCCTTACCCTGAGATACTGTCGAAGAATAGCACTACCTTGCTACGGGCTGATCACACTATAGGGTCGCTATTCCCACCGAGGTTGGCACTCTCATCATGAGCATGTGGCCTGCGATGAATGTCTTCAAACGCCAAAGTGCCAGTCGACCTAAGATAGCGTTATAGGACAAGGCACAGTCGACGACAATGAATTCTGTTTTGATGGTTGAACAGTTTGGACTTTCTCCTATCGTGATCGATAGGTAATCTGATCCGAGTGGCTGGACGATGTCTCCTGAAAAGCTAATGAGGGGCTCGTCATCTTGTGACAGCTTGGCTTGTCCTCTGTTCAAAGCTTTGTATGCATCACGAAATAATACGCTGACTGAGGCTCCGGTATCCATGAGTACCCGGGACATTATGTAATGGTCCATTTGGAGCGTGATCAGGAAGGGATCATCATGGGGCATCTTTAGATCAGCTTCTTCCTCCTGCAGGAATGTAACGGATTTTCATCTAGGGTCGCAGTCTTGTTGCAGGGCCTTGTGGAAATTGAACACTTCTGGGTGGCCGAAACTGGAATTTCTCTTCTTCCTCCGGGGAGGTAACTCCTTTGGGCCTCCACCGTGGATCGTGAATATCTGGCCGTATATGTCGATAGCTCCTATCTCTTTAGCGGGTAGGTACCGCTGAAGCTTTCCCTTGTGAATTAATGATTCGATCGTATTTTTCAAAGCCATGCAGAGGTTGGTATTATGCCCGGCATCTTCATGGTCTGTACAGAACCTTCCAGTATCCTGCTAGGTAATTTTTGCTTTTTGGGAACTTCCTTGGTGGTGGTCCGGTATCTCATCTCTGTTCTCGTTCCATATGATTTCATATTAAGCGTTCAGGATAGTAAATACCTCATACCGGGGAGGTGGTGGTGTTCATGGGTTCTGCGGTGCCCTTTCTTCTTGGCGAGGCTGAGGGGTCACATAACCACTAGACCTGGACGATGACTCTCTACTTCTCTTGTTTGAGTTATAGGGTGATCTGTCCTAATTATGGACCCACTCCCTTTTTCTTGGTTCATCCCTAACCACCGGGGCCGGGGTAGAGACCCTCAGCTCTGGTCTGACGTTATCCCTATACGTTTCGAATTCGACTTGAGCATGCTTGATGGCCGTAGCCATTAGCTCGTCGTAACTAGCTTGGGGGATGATGGTTAATCCCGTAGAGAAACTCACCGCCCCATAGGCCCCTCCTGAAAGCCAGCTCAGTCAGTTCCTTGTTAAGGTCCCGGCACTTAGCAGTAGCCGCCTGCCATCTGTTAAAGAAAGACTTCAAAGTTTCATTTTCCCCCTGTTGAATCTTTAGCAGTCTCCTGCGGGTATGTTCCCATCAGTACGTAACATGAATCGAGCTATGAACTTATCCACGAGCTCCTTGAAATTCCCTACAGAACCGGTCGACAGTTCGTAGAACCAACTCAAAGCTTCCCATGACAATGTCTCCTAGAACATATTACAACACACCTCATCCGTGTATCCTTTGGTGCTAGTTTGTGAGCGGAAAGCCTGTAGGTGCTGGTATGGGTCTCCGACTCCAGTATAGTCAATCTTCAGTGGCTTTGATATGTGTGTTCGAATGGCGCCTCTAACCTCTTGGGTCAAAAGACCCGAAAAGGGCCTCGTAAGTGGTCAGGGCTCGCCCGATGTCCCTATTCTCTTGCCTGCAGGGCATGTAAGGAGTTGCTCATTTGTAAGACTAACGCCATGTTTGGATCAGTTACCGGTGGGTCACTTGGAGCTGGCTATGGTAATGGTGGCGGTGGCAAATGCCTCAGGTTTTCCGGGAACAAATCTACCGGTACCTGGATCACCTGGCGACCGCTTCCCGTAGACGGGGTTGGAGCTAGGCCGGTGCCTCTTGTTACCGGGGCAGCATTTACATCTGTTGCTATAGGTAGGGCTTGGGTGAGTGCCTCATTATGCTGGTACCATCTGTCCAGTGCTCGGGCCAGTGCAGTGTTTACATCTTCCAGCTTTTTTAGTCTCTGTTGCGAAAGGAGGTTTGTTTCCCTATCGATTCTTTGTTGTTCCCGATAGATCCTGGCTTGTTCCCGGAAGGCTGCGATCTCTGCTTGCATAGACTCCAGCTCTAATACCAGGGCCACTTGGTCCTGGATGACCGATGCGTCATCCGTGTTGTGTCGATCCCGGGCTCCGACACTATGCGCCTCTCCGGAACTTGGTGCCCCTATTGATCAAGTACCCATGAGAGAATATCAGTGCCTGTGCGACACTTCTACCCTCACCTACCATCTCTTTCGGCTAGGTCATGATTCAAGAAGGCCCCGATCTGGCGCGCCAATGTTTCTGGTAGCTTTCCCGGGGTACCTCACTCAGAATACTGCATCATAAGGGATATGGATCCAACTCCTCAATCCTATACCAAGAGCATAGCGTTAGAGGGATAAACCATACAGGAAGGTTTATGCCCCTCCGATGGCTGAGTAAGATACCAATATATAATGAACTATATAAGTAATGGATGAAGGAGTTATTACCCGTAAAAGGTGGTTGTGCTGATGCTTTAATACTAGAGCAGGGGAAAGGGGTTTCTCTTATCTTCAATGTGGGACACATGTTGTCCTCTTACAGCTATATCAGCCTTTTGGTGTGTACTTAGATGAACTGTGTTGGTCTGGTACAAACCCCTCTGTGTCTGGGGTGCCGTCCTTGATGTGAACCATCCCGGTGGGATGTGAACCCGGCCGGTGGTCTGGTACCTGGGTTTGACCTACGGGACCCAATTGACTGCTAAACCTAGTGAATTATCTAGTAGTATGTACAGATATATATTTGACTGACCATTTTCCTTCACTTTGAATGTGCTTTCTACAGAGTAGATGAAAATGTTGGCTTGATCAATGAGATGAACAAGAGACATGGTGGGCAGGTGGCTTATCCAATAAGCTTCGCTATTTTGTCGTATTATGACAACAGACCAATCAGTCCCTCTGGCTTTTTTCCTTAACGGCCACCTCTTTCACTCCTAACGACCGTCCATTGGAAAATTACTAAATGCTCCTACTTCAACTAATTGTGTGACTTTGCTTACGCCACGTGTGCCCTTGTCAACAGCTTCAACTTACAGCCTACACATTCCAGCCTCTTCCTAACCCCAAACCTAACTCTATTGAAACTTTGGGTCATGAATGACTCTAGGTGTTCTTAAAGTTTTGGAAGTATGAATACCTTTAAGTGACAAATGCTTTCAGCGAAGTCTAAACTACTCGACCAGTGATTTTGTAGCATGTTGATTATTTTATATCGTAGAGGTTTATAGGTTAATTAAGTTTTCACTAGTATTATAGGATGGGTGAGTGGGGTTTTAAATTGTAGTTGCTTTGTTAAGTTTTCACTAGTATTATAGCGGGCTTCTTTTCATGTGGTAGAGGAGTTCATGAAGGCGATCCTCTCTCCCCTTTACTCTTGTTTAGCAGACAAAGCTTTGGGTAGAGGCTTGTCTGAGTTAAATGTCCATGAGTATGCATGGTAATCAACCGAATTTGTTCGTACAGAACAGAACAGCATGGTAACTCAATTGACTTGAAATGTAGGTTAATATGAAAAACGATCAAGGATTTACTACCACTCTTTAGAATCAGACGAAGATCATCTGGGTTACAAATCAGATGTTGGCTGTGTATGTTGCAGCCTGCGTATTCCAGACTTCTCCTGATTTTGAGATAGCTATTTCATAGTTTTAAGGTTTTAGAAGGGGAATAAGTGGCGTCAAATCATATATTGTAAGATCGAGAGATATATTATTGGATCATATATACACTCGTGATATCTTTATTACACTGTTTACGACCACAATACTAACTAGATTGACATTGCCTACAATGATTTGAGCACCTCATTTATAGCTAATATGAGTACGACAGTAAGAAACTATTAGGATCATTACTACTAGCTAGCTAGTTTAGCTCAATTACGAAAGTGGTTCAACTAGTAAATATTGGAGCATGATAACTCAATTGACTTGGAATGCAGGTTAATATGGAAAATGACCAAGGATTTTCTACCGCTCCTTGGCATCAGACGAAGAATATCTGGGGTACAAACCAACAATTGCTACCCCTCCATCTTAACAGATGTTGGCTGCGTATGTTGCAGCCTGCGCAATCTAGACTTCTCCTGATTTTGAGATAGCTAGTTCATAGTTTTAAGGTTTTAGAAAGGGAATAGGTGAAGTCAAATCATATATAGTAAGATCGACAAATATATTATTGGATCGTGTATACACTCTCGATATCTTTATTACATTGTTTACAACTGCAATACTTACTAGACACATTGACATTGCCTACAATGATCTAAGCACCTCATTTATAGCTAATATGAGTACGACAATAAGAAACTATTAGGATCATTATTACTAGCTAGCTAGTTTAACTCAATTAAGAGAGAGGTTCAACTAGGAAAGATCGGATCTGTCTCTGAGTCCCGTGCTCTTGATCATCAAATCCATCTCTATCTTGATAAAGGCTATGCCCAATCCGAGCTATATTTGTCATAATGTTGATGAATGAAGATATTTCAGGCATTTGAGAGAAGCATTTTTCGTTTATTTTCTTCCATGCATTGTCTATCATGCCTTTGATGTGCTTTCGAGCTATTTCTTCTGAAGCATTCACTTCTCTCATGTAACATAGGATTGATGAAGCAGCATCACCTCTCTTTTGCTCAGCCTATTAATTAACCATTTAATTAGCATAGTACTTAGAAAACAAAATAAGCTCTAAAAGGGAGAAACCAACAAAACTAAAACTACCACAGAAGTTCCTAGATCGTTTAAGAATCGAACGATCAAAGAGATATTGTACACAAGATCTTCATTCTTGTGCAGAAAATCAGCAATGTTTTTGGCCCCTTCAGCACGTGTCGTGGAGAAGAAGGCATGAGTCAAAGTCAATGAAGCAGATGATGAAATGCAATCATTGCTATGGTGTTCTTCAAAGGACGGTGTGTAGGCCTTATTGTACCACTTTGCCTCCACCAGTAATGCTATACAAAAATCTCCCCACTGATAGTGTTTGAAACGAATTGAAGACAATTAGAGTTCAATTCAACCATGATTAATTAAGATTACAAATTGTCATTTTTTACCGATCATCAACATAAATATTCAGAGTCGTATTTAGGGTCCATTCAATGGATACGAACTATAAAGATAGGGCTCTCAACTTTTTATGTGCATTTCTCTCAAACAATATGTGCGAAGAAGTATAACTTGAAGCCCCGAGACTTTTGGGATAAAGACAATTCTTTCATTTGGCTACCATTAGATAGATGAGAAGGAAGAAGGCTAATACCACTTTCCGCAAATGAGGTAATACTTGGTTCCAACCTTTCTCCTCCTCAATTTCATAAGCAATTTCACAAGTAGTATTGTAGAGTACTTGGAAACAGATCTTCATACACTCCGGAAGCTACTCAGTTTCCCTAATATCCCACCTATTCAGTTTAAAACAATGTTATTGATCTAACCATTATGAAACAACAACGTACTATGCACAAATGCTTACTACGTAAGGACTATTGAAAAACTAACCTTTCAACAGCACTGGTGAAATGTTTTAGCTCTTCCAATGAGCCATAAATATCATAGACGTCATCGATGATGAGAATTAAATTGACGACTTTAGTTATCCCTTTTCTAAAGGACTTGTACTCAGGCTCAAAAGCTCATCCCACGGCACACATGAAACATTCAACCAGTCTATCTCTTGCAAAGTCCAAGTTCTTATTGAGACCTAGATGGTTCCACCACCTGATCGAAACCACAAAGCACATTCATCCAAATAAGAAAAGTGAAGATGACTATTTTTGAATAAGACCAAGATTCTTTCATTCTCAAAGGCAAAAGATTATTTTGTTCTACTTACATGGATACTTCCCTTAGATCTTTTTGAAGTGAGGCTTGAACCATGTTGAAGTTAATTTTAGCAAACTCAAGCAAAGTGATCATGTTGGCTTGATCAGTATGGTCTTTCTCTTAGGATTTGATGTGCCATTTCACATTAAACCACTGCACTCTCCTTTGTGATGGAAGCTCCAGGACATAAGTCACATGCTTGAAAATGCAATTGTCTATATCATCACACCTAGTATTGGTATCTCTGAGAGTGACCATTATGAAAGCTTTAGCCTCCTCTAGGATATTTTCACCTTCTAAAGCTAGGTTTGAGGCCTCCAACATTTCAAGCATTCCTTTCACATCCCCAAATGTTTTCTTCTTTAATGTACCCATATTATCCATCAAACCACCAAATATATCTGAAAATTTTAGTAAACTGGATTAGTATGTACGTTAGATTAGTTAGGAGATAAAATCATTGACCAATTAAAACATCTGTGTATGTACCTTGTGAAACTTTATAACCATGCTGCCTAAGAATCTTAAAGAGTAGTGCAGCAGCATAGAGATCACCTCTTGAACTAATGTATGGATTGCTGTTATTTTCGAGTTCAACAAATGTTATGGTGTCTAGGGCTTTCTTGATTTCCTTTCCAAAATGGTTGTTGAGGCCTAGTTTTTGGATGCTGTCAAGCAGCTCCAACTTGGTTATTAAATCTGATTCCTTACAATCAGCAAACATTTCCTTTACATCTTCTATTAGCTTCTGAATTTGAATTCGATAACATTCTCCCTGCTTGCATTTACATATACATTAATTAATTAATAAGTTAATGTAGTAAATTGGCTATAGGAGAAGTAGCAAAAAAAGTTAGCGGGAACTCACATCAAATTTGCTATTAAGGGATTCGAGGAACTCATACTTCCAAATATTTTGCTTGTAATTTGCAGATCGTCTTTGATCATGTACAACTTGAGGGTTCAGATTTCGTCTGCCATTGCAGTATCTGCTGCTCATCAACTTGAGGGTCTTGCAAGTGCATACTAGAATCCATAGATATAGTTGTTTAAAAATGTACTGAAGTACTATGTGATTGACAAGAGCTAGCTATAGAAATTGTTGGGGGTGGCAAGTGAACCTTTTTCTATGAGTATTTATAGGCAAAATTACGCGCATAGTCATCTAACATTTTACTGGTCATATTCCCGTTCATACATTTCACGTGAAATCCAAGGTCTGCAAAATGTCACCAATTTACTCAAGTATGGTCTACTATTGAGAAATGCTTCCACTACGTCTAGCTACTCACACATAAAAGAGAAAAACTCACCCACATATTTGAATGTTTATGTCACATAGAAGAAAAATATAAGAGAGCAATAATTAATATCAATGTATCAATGAAACACAAGATAATTAGGGAGGTACTCAATTCGTTTCCTTTAACATGTAGATAAAGACAAGCACCATATCAAAAAATTTCTTTTGGTAAGGTAGAACTATTATTAGGACTATTTTTTATATGAAACAAGATTGTACCACAGTGATGTATGGACTATCTATATACATAGTTTTAAGGACCCCCGATATCAAACCAACGTGATACTTCAAGATTGTGTTGAAACTTTCAATGATAAAAGAGTCTCAGTGTTCTTGAGATTTTGGAAGTCTGATAACCTTTAAGCGAAAATACTTTGAACAGAGTCTAATCTACCCAGCCTGTAACCTGTAACCAGTTGGTCATTTAAAATAACCAATATCGTTGAGGTTACAAGTTCAATTGTTACTGGCATCATGGCATCGGATGGATAGGTGCGATTAAAAATTGTAAAAAAAAAAAAAAATTAATAATAAAAAATAAATAAATAGGGGGTAGTTCATATAAATAACCAATATCGATGATTCTCACTATCGATGGTATTTCTTGTTTTGGTTAACATTGGGGATAATAATGTTCATCGTTGTTTTTATGATGTTTACTTTTCATTACAGTGCACTCAATGCATTTGATGCAGTTTCATTAAATATTAAGTCTGTATAATCATACCTAACATAGGGGTTTTTTTTACTATAGTACTTTTTATACACATACTAACTTTTTTTTTTTTTTTGAAATGAGGATCAAAGGGTTTCACTCGTGCCCCTATGGTGACTTAAACCCATGACTTCGTACATGACAGTGAGTGCTCTAACCACTGAGTTAACTTGGATAAACACTTGACTTTCATGTGGCAATTGAAAAAGAAACAATAGGTAGTAGCTAGGCGTGACTTTCAAGTTCTAAAAATTTAATGCATATCGGCTTCTTTATTTTGTTTTATTTTTTTATGTTATGAGTTTTATTGGTTACTTATTCCAAATGTACGTATGATATTTAATAATATTCATGGCTATGAGGTAGGCTGTTGAGAGCGTGGGAGAAAACGTGGGGAGTTTGGAAGTTTTTTTTTTTTTCCTCCTTTTCTGGGGAAGTGAGAAGTTATAGAGAGAGACTTCAGGGGGAAACAAACTGGAATTTTCTTATGTTATTTTATTTATTATGATTATGTCATTTGTTTATTAAAATATAATTTTAGATAATCTATGGTCTAAAGATTTAGTCGTCTTTTCACGTCCATTTTGGCTAACAAGTACTCTTCTCTTCATAATAGTATAGATAAATTCAAAATTATCTGAACTAGAGATAATTGATGCATACGTATTTTTAAAAGTGGCTAGCCTAATTAATTTTTTAGCTACTTTGGCTAAAATTTAATTAAAAAAGCTAGCATTGCTAAAGATACTCTGCTAAGAGTTTCTTTAGATACTTTTTCAAGAGGTATATAATTTTTAGATATCTCATTGCTATGTGATTTCTTGGTTACCTATTCTAGAAGATGCTATTTAATGTCATGGCTATAAGGCAGTTGGCATGACTTCCAAGTTCTAAGAGTTTAATGACTACTGGCTTTCTATTTTATGTTTTCACGCTATGAATTTCATTGGTTACTTATTCCAAATGTATAATATTTAGTGGTGTTCATGACTATGAGGTAGGTTGTTTTATCATATGAGTTTTTGCTGATATCATCTTATGAGGTTTTTACATACCTCATTGCTATGTGATTTATTAGTTACCTATTCTAGAGGTATGTTATTTAATGTCATGGCCATAAAGTATGTTTAATATTAATTAATGTCATGGCTATAAGGTATGTTTAACGTCATGGCTATAAGGTATAGTAGGCGTGACTTTCAAGTTCTAAAAACTTTATGCCTAGCAGTTTTTTTATTTTAACATTTTCTTATGCTATGAGTTTCATTGGTGGGTTTCTAAATTTGGAAACCTACCACAGTAAAATTCTAATATTTATACCCAATTTACCATGAACAGTAAACTTCTGTATTTCACTTATAACTTTCGTATACGAACTTCAATTTTTATGTACCACATATGCACGTGCTCGGTTTAACAACCTCTACAACTTTCATGAAGAACATTTTCTCTAATTTTGACCCAAACAAAAGTCAATTTTTAGGGCCACTAAAAGTATCGAAACAAAGTAAAAAGTGAAAGTAATTATCGTTTACTGTCTAAATGACTAGTAAACCGGTAAATTGAGATACGGGATGTAACATCATTGCTATTCCATCACCACTTTTCCGACCGTATTGTTCGTTAAACACTCTCAGTCAGATGATGGTGTGCTTTTTCTCTTTTAATACTTTATTAGTTGTCTGATCATCCACCAACTAATTTCTTAAATTATTCCAACCCAGCTATTCTTTCTATGTTCTTTTTGGATGAAGCTTGATAAAAGTTTCTCGTATCCAACAAGGCCCAAAGAAAATTCTCAATGCACGAAGCCCAAGGTCCAATGAAAAAGCAGCCCAACAATACAAATCCACAAGGGAGACAGATCACCTGCTTAGGTTTTATGCTCTAGAATTTGTTGTCATACATGGTTGTTGTTCCCCTCATAAACTTTATACAGTGGTAAAAAGTACAACATAGGATTGATGAAGCAGCATCACCTCAGTTAGTTTAATTACTTAATCCATCTAAGGTGCTGATATCATAAATTTATGTTGGAGAAATTTTTAAAATATTTATTTTTATTAAAGAAATCAAAAGATGTCATTTATGTTTGCAACTTTTGGGTTTGTCTGAATGAAGTAATATGACCAAAGTCAAATGGTACAAGTGAAAAGGTACCTTACCATTTAAAGGGGTACATATACTTCTGTCCAAATGCTTCATTCTCTACAGAATGAGAGAGTTGCAAGAAGAGCCTAAGAAGATCTAAGCTTAAAATATTCACTAAGTACATGTTTTCTTACACATAAAACTTTTTTGTTCTGTAAAAAAAATAAAATAAAATAAAACTTCGCCCACCTACCCTTACATATACCAATAAAAATCGAAATCATAACTTTTATAATGTTGAATTTATGATTTACCAACAAGTCAGAGCTCACCGGCATCCACATAAAACTATTAGAAACTAATAGTGCATAATTAGTTTCTAGTAACCTTGAGTCATCTTTTAAACTTTCTTTTGAGTGTTTAGGTTGGTTTTCGTGAGTGTAAAACGAAAACCAACAACAGCATTGTGCTGGACTTCATTGTATTCTAAATGCATATTTGATTATTCCCCTTCGCACACTTGATAGTGGGGCAAATAATATCTTAAGGAAAGTGTTGTTAGAACGTGCCCTAGAAGCATAAACTCTCTCATGATCCATACCCGGCCACAAATTTGTTCTAACACTATATACATGAGAAAAAATTATAGTGCCGAATTGCCCAAAAAGACAAAAAAAATATAGTGCCGAATTGCCCAACAAGACAACTCATTCATTTAACTTAATGTGAATCATTACTTAAAGAATTTGAGTTGTAATTTGTTAGTTCGATTTTCTTTAAGACATACCAATGAAAAATTGAATTGCTATATGTTGTTTTGACCTTTAACAATGTGTTGACTTGAGATATATAGTTCACGCTTTTAAAGTTTTGAAAGGTGAATTAGTGAAGTCTATTACATTTTATTATTCATGAGTTAAAGACTTATAATCTTCTGATCAATCAACAAGGATTCTATTAAGGGGAAATTCATTATAAAATTCCTAAAAATTTAATGGAAAAAACCCACCTATTATTTATTTTTTCAATCTACACCCAATTATTACCAATTAGGAAAAATATTACCTTTTTTCTTCTAAAATTACACATAATACCACTATTTAGATTTGATAAATATTAGTCAACTAGCAAAATTAACGTCCTTTTTAAATACCTTAATTATGGATTTATTCGTCCCATTATTCCAGCAGTTTTCCTTCTACTCATATATTAATTCAAACATTTTATAGATTTAAATGAACGTGGAATTTAAACTTTCTTTTTTAAAGGTAGATTTTTTATTTTCTATTTCTGTTTTTCATCCATTTACATGCAACTTGACTTAAAGGTAGAGGTTTAAGTTTTTACCCTAGCTACTAGGGTTTTTTTTTAAACTAGCTAATAGATATATATTTTTTTTGATTGAAACCTAGCTAATAGATTTGTGAAGACCCAGATTTCCATACAATAAATTTATGTAATTCATTAATTGTTATATTAATTGAGTTCTGATATTTGAGATTATTTGGATTGTCGTGGGTTGAGGAAATTGGTTCCGAATGATTTTATTTTCGAAAACGAACGTTATTTAGGGGGTCGTGAAAGTCGACTTCTTATACATTCAAAATTTGGGAAAACATCCTTCATGGAAGTTGTAGAGCTCGTCGATACGAGTCCGTGCATATGTGGAACGTATTATTCGGAGTTCGTATGAATAAGTTATGATTATTTGAAAATTGGAATTTTTCTATAAATATAGGATTTTTTTTGTTGAAATTTCAGAAAACCAAAAAAATAACAAAAAAATTTCTCTCTCTCCTCTCTCGGCTGAAGCCCGAAGAACTGAAGAAATCTGACCGACCCGACCCGGACCTGCTCGACCCGACCCGACTGCACCGGCGCCGTCCGACGTCCAACGGCGACGAAACCACCTCGAGGCCGCTCAGATCGATGTCGCTTGCCTCCCTGTCGACCCCGTTGCCGCCCCCGCTCGCCGCAAGCAGGAGATCGGAGCAGCTCAGCCCCGAACGCCCGACCCGGTCGGATCTCGGTGGTGCCGGCGGTGCACGAGCCGATCCTCCTCATTTTTGTGACGTGCTCTTCCTTCTGATCATCCCCATATATGGCTTGCATCACGATTTTGAGTGTAGAGTGGTAGATCAAGAGTTGAAGATTTCGACGTCCCTGATTCGATTTGGAGACGGATCAGAGGGCCGAGATTAATCCAACTTCAAAACCCGATCTAGGACGATCTAGACCTCATCTCCGGAAAAGTCAGGTATTAAAGTTGTTCACAATTTCATTTTGAAGAAGTTTGTAGTTGACGACTTTCGCATCGGAGGTGGTTGACCGGCGTTGACCACCGTCTGACCGCCGCGTGTGGCGGCGCGTCGGACCGAATTTTGTGTTTTTATTATCTGGACGATGATCTATGCATCCATACGAGCGTTTTTGAGATATAACTTGGTCATGTTAGAAAAAGTTGATAAATAGTCAATTTCTGTTTTGACGTTACTATTTACTGTTTTACAATTTACCTTCGGTTTGAGATTTACGAAGATCAGACCATCGGTTTTACTTCAAATTTTAATATCATGTTCATATGACTGTCCCGATGACTTTGTGTGGTCACAGGTGAAGATCCGACCTTTGGATCTTCGTATAATTATAAAATAGTGATTCGGGAGGAGATTAACGAAGATCCGTCCATCGGATTTTCGTATAATTTTGATAGGATGTTTCCATGGGCAATCCGTGAGGATCTAACCGTTGGATCATCAATTAAATTCAATCGGACAGTCGGATTGTCCTTATTTTAGAATCCGACCGTTGGATCATCATTTAGGTTTATTTCATGCTTCGTTATTAAGTAAAGACCGTACTTGATTAGGTACTTGACCGTGAGTTGACGAGCATTTGGATTATTGTGAGTTATATTTATTGAAGACGCAACGGGAATTTCGAGGTGAGTAAAACTCACGTGGTTCATATTACGAACCGAGCGTTTTAAATTTATTTATTTTTCATAATTGTGTGAACTATAGATGGTATTAGTGGTCATTCCTGAGTGGATGATTACGTATATATATATATATATATATATATATATATATATATATATATTTATGTGAAATATATATATTGATTGGTGTGATTTAATGACGAGATGATTGAGATAGAATGATGATTTGGATTATATTCAAATGCTTTAAATTCATGATAATATCATAGATGTTGATTGAGTTGATTTAATTATGTGAAAACATACGATTGTACGTATTGTGGATTTAGGGTCAACGTAGTGACCAGTATGGGGTAATCGGACGCTCTAATCCAAGGTGGATGATGGGATACGATTGGTTGAGTATGTACAATTATCGGACGTTCTAAATATGTATATAAGTATACATATTGATGAAATACGATAAAGATAAATATGTCGGATGTCATAACCTAGGCAAGGTGACGGGCTACGATTCAGTTAGAACTCTAGTCTGTCGAATACCGTATTTTGATATATACGATGATGGGGTATTGTGGTTAAAGATGTGAGTAAGGGTTGGTGTTGAGTAGTTGATTTATTTTGGTTGTTGTCTTTTTTGTAGTTGTAGAATTGTTGCATGTTGACTTAGGTAGAAATAAATGTGATTAAATTAAGTAACCGTTCTTTCTTTTACTCATACAAGCTTTCATAAGCTTACCCGATTTTGTATTGTTGCAATCCCGGTACACTATTCAAATGGTGTAGCGGATATTCCTACAGGTCAGGATAACCAGGGAGGTGACCTAGCTGCTTCAGTGTTACAGCAGTTACATTTTATTTCTTTGAGTTGTGAGGTGTGTATGCTCATTTAGAGCTTTACAAATTATTGCGTATTTGTGTTGTAATAATTAACCGAAACTAGATTCGGTTTGATTGGTTTCGTGTGGTGAGGTTGTTAAGAAAAGAAATTTTCAGGATGAATATTTTGAGTTGTGGTAATTTTCATGTTTCGGATTTTGAATTTTATTCTAAAATTCGGGGCGTAACAGTTTGGTATCAGAGCGTAAGGTACATATTTGGTGATATGTCAATACTTACCGTGTGATGGCCCGTCTGCAGCGGATCCCCATCGTGTGCTCTTCGGTATTGACAATGTCATTGGGTATGTGAGAGATTTAGGTTGGCTAGGAACGTTAGCATGTCTTAAGTACGTTAGGCGTTGTCTTGTATGCTTAATACTTGGTTAATATGGACTTGCATTTGACTTATGCATTGTTAAAGTGTTATGCATGTATTAATCAAGTATATCATGCTTATTAGGTAATGGAGATTGAGGGAAACGAAGCCAGAGGTCGGGGTAGAGGTAGACCTCGTGGCAGGGGTAGAGGCCGAGGAAGGGGTAGGGCCCCTCCGGTCGAGGAAGCATCTGAGACGGAGGTAGAGGCACCTTATGAGGATCAGCATATTCCTCCTGTGGCCGTGGTTGATAATCCTGCCCGCTTGCTGATGCTGGCAAGGGAAATTACTCGCTTGGGAGCAACCAAGTTTGGAGGAGGCACTGATTACTTGGTGGCGGATCGATGGATAGAGGATTTGCAGACTTATTTTGATCTGTTGGATTGCATTGAGACCGATAAGAGGAAGCTAGCCGCTTTCATGCTGAAGGATGAGGCTAGGGTGTGGTGGAATGTCACACAGAAGAGCATAGAGGTGTCTACCTTGACATGGGACGGCTTCGAGAGGCTGTTCAGGGAGAAGTACTTTCCACCAGCAGTGAAGGAGAGGTTGGAACGAGAGTTCCTTGCACTGGTACAGGGGAAGATGACCGTAATCGAGTATGATGCGGAGTTCTCCCGACTGTACAAGTATGTGAGACAGATGGAAGATGAGGACTTGGCCAAGAAGTTTCAGAGAGGGTTGAGTCCTTCGATTGAGCGTGATGTGGCCATCTTGGAGCTGAAGACCAAGAGAGAGATCTTGGCTAAGGCACAGATCATTGAGCAGCAAAATCTGATTCGTAGAGAGAAGAAGTCTGCTGAGAGAGACTTCTAGGGCAAGGGAAAGGCCATAGCGGGAAACAGTAGAGCTAGAGACTTCAGGTGTGGGTTCTGGAAGAGACAGAGAACTCAGTTTCAGCATCAGGCTCCAGCTAAGGCAGCAGTAGCTCCTCCTGTTCAGGCTATGCCTATTAGGCAGATAGCACCAGCACCTCCGGTGAAGTGCTTTAACTATGGCGAGCCGAGCCACATCTCTCGTGCGTGCACGAAACCTCGGAGTAGGATATGCTACAGCTGTGGACAGACAGGGCATCAGGCTAGGGAATGTCCCCGAATCAAGGTAGAGTGCAGGGTAACCAGCAGAGGCAGCTACGACCTACACCTGCTAGGGTCTTTGCCATCGGTCAGACAGGCACGGGAGTGGAAGGTACCTTATCTGTTTATCACTATCTTGCTAGAGTACTGTTTGATACGGGAGCCTTACACTCTTTCATATCTAGTTCGGTTGTGGATGTTTTGGGTTTGATTGCTATGCCTCTAACTAGATCATTGTGTGTTACATCACCTCTCGATGTGTCTCTTGAGCTTAGCATGTTTTGTGATGATTACCCTATTGGGATTGGTGGCAGAGAGTTCTCTGCATCTTTGATTGTGATTCCAGATCACACGTATGATATGATTTTGGGTATGGATTGGTTGAGCCCGAATCATGCGGTTATTGATTGCTTTAGGATGATTGTGTCCTTCCATGTTCCGGGACAACCAGTATTTCATTACCGTTGTCTGAAGTTTGACATCGCCATGAGGACAGGGATTTTGGCCCATATTGAATCTGGGAGTAGTACTTCAAAGATTACAGGAATTCCTATAGTTTTAGAGTATGTAGATGTGTTTCAGGAGATCCCTGGGTTACCTCCGAAAAGGGTAATGGACTTCTCCATTGATGTGATATCAGGTACTTCACCTGTGTCGAAAGCACCCTATCGAATGGCTCCAGCTGAACTTCAGGAGTTGAAGGTTCAGATTGAGGGCTTACTTACACAAGGGTTCATTCAGGCAAGTGTGTCTCCTTGGGGCGCACCAGTGTTGTTCGTGAAGAAGAAGGATAGTTCACTTCGGCTATGCGTGGATTATCGACAGTTAAACAAGGTGACCATCAAGAATAGGTACCCTTTACCTAGGATTGATGACTTGTTTGATCAGCTTCGAGAAGCTACAGTGTTCTCGAAGATTGACTTGAGGTCTGGATATCACCAGTTGAGGGTGAAGGAGGAAGATATCCCAAAGATGGCGTTCAGGACCAGGTATGGACATTTTGAGTTTCTTGTCATGCCTTTTGGTCTCACGAATGGACCTGCAGCATTTATGGACTTGATGAACCGCACGTTCAGTCCCTACTTGGATCAGTTTGTGGTGGTGTTCGTTGATGACATCTTGATTTATTCAAGGTCGTCAGGAGCATGAGAAGCATCTGCGGATCGTGCTACAGACATTGAGAGAGCAGAAACTATTTGCCAAGTTTGAGAAGTGCGATTTCTGGCAGAGTGGAGTCAAGTTCCTTGGTCATGTGGTCTCGAAGAATGGAGTTTCTGTGGATCCTTCTAAGGTTGAAGCAGTGTTGAGTTGGAATCGCCCCACTACGGTTACAGAAATCCGTAGCTTCCTTGGATTAGCAGGGTATTACAGGCGTTTCATTGAAGGGTTTTCTGGTATTGCTTCGGCTTTGACCAAATTGACCAGGAAAGACACTCAGTTCGTATGGTCGGATGAGTGTGAGAAGGCTTTCAATGAGCTGAAGACTAGATTGACTACAGCTCCGGTGTTGACTATTCCTACTAGTGGTGGTGGACTAGTCATTTACAGCGATGCATCTCATCAGGGTTTGGGGTGTGTGTTGATGCAGAATGATAGTGTCGTTGCTTATGGTTCTAGACAATTGAAGGTACATGAGCGGAATTACCCCACTCATGATCTAGAGCTAGCAGCAGTGGTGTTTGCCTTGAAGATTTGGAGGCACTATCTTTATGGTGAGAAATTTGAACTCTTTTCTGATCACAAGAGTTTAAAGTATCTATTCTCCCAGAAGGAATTGAACATGAGGCAGAGAAGATGGATGGAGCTCATTAAGGACTATGATTTCACCTTGGAGTATCATCCCGGAAAGGCGAATGTAGTGGCGGATGCCTTGAGTAGGAAACCTCGGGTAATCATGGCATCGATTATGGTGCGAGAGTGGCGCATGTTAGAAGCTGCATCTGAGTTTGACCTTATGCCCGTAGGAGCAGGACAAGGAATCTTTCTCGGTAGTATCACCTTACAGTCCACCTTGATCTGCAGGATCATTCAGGGTCAGACACTTGATGAGTTTGCTCAGGCAAGGATTGCTGAGATGACTGTTGACCCAGATGTGGAGGGTCCTTCCGAGTGGATGATTGGGGCTGATGGAGGGTTGAGATTTCGAGGGAGATTGTATGTACCGAGTGTTGATAACCTCAGAGAGGAGATCATGCGGGAAGCACATAGGTCTCGATACACTATACATCCAGGAGGTACTAAAATGTATATGGATCTACGAATGCAGTTTTGGTGGTATGGTATGAAGAGGGATGTGGCAGAACATGTGTCGAAGTGTCTTACCTGTCAACAGGTGAAGGCATCAGAGACCAGCAGGAATGCTGAACCCCTTATCGATTCCTGTTTGGAAATGGGAAGATATCTCTATGGACTTTGTGACTGGATTGCCTAGGTCCAGGCAAAGTTATGACTCGATTTGGGTGATTGTTGACCGGTTGATTAAATCAGCACACTTCCTTCCGGTGGCAAAAACTTACTCAGTGGATGCGTTGTGTAAGTTGTATGTGAAGGAAATAGTGAGACTTCATGGAGTGCCAGTATCGATTGTCTCTGATCGTGACGCTCGTTTCACTTCTGAATTCTGGCGTAAGTTCCATAAGGCATTTGGTACATCTCTTGCTATGAGCACTGCATTTCACCCACAGACAGATGGGCAGACCGAAAGAGTGAATCAGGTGATGGAGGATATGCTCAGAGCTTGTGTTCTGGATTTTAAGGGAAGTTGAACGGATCATCTACCATTGGTAGAGTTTGCCTACAACAACAGCTATCTATGGTAGACCATGTATCGGTATGGCTCCATATGAGGCTCTTTATGGTAGACCATGTAGGACTTCTATCTGTTGGGCGAAAGCAGGGGATAAAGGGCTCATCGGTCCAGAGATTGTACAGGAGACTACAGAGAAGGTCACCACTATTCGGGACAGAATCCGAACCGCTCAGAGTAGACAGAAGAGTTATGCTGACTTGAAGAGGAGACCTTTAGAGTTTGAGACAGGCGACCATGTGTTCTTGAAGGTCTCACCCATGAAAGGTGTGGTGAGATTCGGCAAGAAGGGAAAACTCGCACCGAGGTATGTTGGACCCTTTGAGATTCTGGAAAGGGTTGGAAACTTGGCATATCGACTTGCTTTACCTGTTAGCATGTCGGGTGTACACGATGTCTTTCATGTGTCTATGCTCAGGAAGTATGTTCGAGATGAGTCTCACGTGATTGATCATAGAGTGATTGAAGTAAACACTGATGTGACGTTTGTAGTTGAACCTGTTCGTATCATGGATAGGTCTACGAAGAAGCTTCGTAGGAAGGAGGTTGACCTTGTGAATGTGTTGTGGAGTCATCATGACGAGGGTGATGCATCATGGGAATTGGAGTCTGACATGAGGAAGAGATATCCTCAGCTTTTTGTGAACGAACATGCTTGAATTTCGGGACGAAATTCTTTTAAGGAGGGTAGACTGTGAAGACCCAGATTTCCATACAATAAATTTATGTAATTCATTAATTGTTATATTAATTCAGTTGTGATATTTGGGATTATTTGGATTGTCGTGGGTTGAGGAAATTAGTTCCGAATGATTTTATTTTCGAAAACGAACGTTATTTAGGGGGTCGTGAAAATCGACTTTTTATACGTTCAAAATTTGGGAAAACTTCATTCATGGAAGTTGTAGAGCTCGTCGATAAGAGTCCGTGCATATGTGGAACGTATTATTCGGAGTTCGTATGAATAAGTTATGATTATTTGAAAATCGGAATTTTTCTATAAATATAGGATTTTTTTTGTTGAAATTTCAGAAAACCAAAAAAATAACAAAAAAATTTCTCTCTCTTCACTCTCGGCTGAAGCCCGAAGAACTGAAGAAATCTGACCGACCCGACCCGGACCCGCGCAATCCGACCCGACTGCACCGGCGCCGTCCGACGTCCAACGGCGACGAAACCACCGCGAGGCCGCTCAGATCGAAGTCGCCTGCCTCCATGTCGACCTCGTTGCCGCCCCCGCTCGCCGCAAGCAGGAGATCGAAGCAGCTCAGCCCCAAACGCCCGGCCCGGTCGGATCTCGGTGGTGCCGGCGGTGCACGGGCCGATCCTCCTCATTTTCGTGACGTGCTCTTCCTTCTGATCATCCCCATATATGGCTTGCATCACGATTTTGAGTGTAGAGTGGTAGATCAAGAATTGAAGATTTCGATGTCCCTGATTCGATCTGGAGACTGATCAAAGGGCCGAGATTAATCCAACTTCAAAACCCGATCAAGGACGATCTAGACCTCATCTCCGGAAAAGTCAGGTATTAAAGTTGTTCACAATTTCATTTTGAAGAAGTTTGTAGTTGACGACTTTTGCATCGGAGGTGGTTGACCGGCGTTGACCGCCGCGTTGACCACCGTCTGACCGCCGCGTGTGGCGGCGCGTCGGACCGATTTTTGGGTTTTTATTATCTGGACGATGATCTATGCATCCATACGAGCGTTTTGAGATATAACTTGGTCATGTTAGAAAAAGTTGATAAATAGTCAATTTCTGTTTTGACGTTACTATTTACGGTTTTACAATTTACCTTCGGTTTGAGATTTACGAAGATCAGACCATCGGTTTTACTTCAAATTTTAATATGATGTTCATATGACTGTCCCGATGACTTTGTGTGGTCATGGGCGAAGATCCGACCTTTGGATCTTCGTATAATTATAAAATAGTGATTCGGGAGGCGATTAACGAAGATCCGTCCATAGGATTTTCGTATAATTTTGATAGGATGTTTCCATGGGCAATCCGTGAGGATCTAACCGTTGGATCATCAATTAAATTCAATCCGACCGTCGAATTGTCCTTATTTTAGAATCCGACCGTTGGATTATCGTTATTTTGAAATCCGACCGTTGGATCATCATTTAGGTTTATTTCATGCTTCGTTGCTAAGTAAAGACCGTACTTGATTAGGTACTTGACGGCTTGAGTTGACGAGCATTTGGATTATTGTGAGTTATATTTATTGAAGACGCAACGGGAATTTCGAGGTGAGTAAAACTCACGTGGTTCATATTACGAACCGAGCGTTTTAAATTTATTTATTTTTGGTAATTGCGTGAACTATAGATGGTATTAGTTGTCATTCCTGAGTGGATAATTACGTATATATATATTTACGTGAAATATATATATTGATTGGTGTGATTTAATGACGAGATGATTGAGATAGAATGATGATTTGGATTATATTCAAATGCTTTAAATTCATGATAATATCATATATGTTGATTGAGTTGATTTAATTATGTGAAAACATACGATTGTACGTATTGTGGATTTAGGGTCAACGTAGTGACTAATATGGGGTAATCGGACGCTCTAATCCAAGGTGGATGATGGGATACGATTGGTTGAGTATGTACAATTATCGGACGTTCTAAATATGTATATAAGTATACATATTGATGAAATACGATAAAGATAAATATATCGGATGCCATAACCTAGGCCAGGTGACGGGCTACGATTCAGTTAGAGCTCTAGTCTGTCGAATACCGTATTTTCATAAATACGATGATGGGGTATTGTGGTTAAAGACGTGAGTAAGGGTTGGTGTTGAGTAGTTGATTTATTTTGGTTGTTGTCTTTTTTGTAGTTGTAGAATTGTTGCATGTTGACTTAGGTAGAAATAAATGTGATTAAATTAAGTAACCGTTCTTTCTTTTACTCATACGAGCTTTCATAAGCTTACCGGGTTTTGTATTGTTGCAATCCCGATACACTATTCAAATGGTGTAGCGGATATTCCTGCAGGTCAGGATAACCAGGAAGGTGACCGAGCTGCTTAAGTGTTACAACAGTTACATTTTATTTCTTTGAGTTGTGAGGTGTGTATGCTCATTTAGAGCTTTACAAATTATTGCGTATTTGTGTTGTAATAATTAACCGAAACTAGATTCGGTTTGATTGGTTTTGTGTGGTGAGGTTGTTAAGAAAAGAAACTTTCAGGATAAATATTTTGAGTTGTGGTAATTTTCATGTTTCGGATTTTGAATTTTATTCTAAAATTCGGGGCGTGACAAGATTTTGAGATTTTGTGTTTTCCATTTTTGTTTTCCATCCATTTACTTACAACCTGACTTATAGGTAGAAGTTTAAGTTTTTAAGCTAGCTAATAGTTTTTTATTATTATAACCTAACGATTAGACGCGTGTGTTTAGTTAACCTCACTTTTAGGAATTTTCATTTTAACCTACTTATTTGAATCAATTTTCTCATCAACCTCTTTCTTAGGTATTCTATCATTGCTAGTTGACCATATTTCTTAGGTTGAAAATCTCTAACTTATCCCTATATGCATATACCTATCTATTAGGTAACAATTGAGAATGAATAATCATCAAATTAATATGCCAATATGCAAAAGTTCAAAGAAAAGAAAAGTATCTTGTTCTAGGTATGACAATATGACAATTTACCTAGAACAAGATACCTTACCAATGACAAAAGAAAAGATTTTTGAAAAACTAAATCTCATGAATAACCATTCTTATTATAACATACTTTCGAAAGCCAAAAATTAGAAAGAGAATATGGTCACGAATGCATAGGTGATAGGTGATACACAAGTTCACAACAACAAATGTGAACTTTTTTCTTATGATATATAGAACTAAACTAGTATCTATATAGCTTGAAATCATGGTGTTATATATATATATATATATATATATATATATATATATATCCTCAATGAAAACTTGAAATCAAAGCACGATTTAAGCCATAATGTCATATGCTATAATTATACATTAACACTCAACAAGGAAGTTTGCCCCATTTCTCCAAAAAAAAAAGTTGTCTAGGGATAAATCAGGCATATAGGAAAATACAAAACAATATTAATTAAACATCGACACTCTACAAGAAAGGTTGTCTATGTGGATTGGGTGTAGATTGATAAAAAAATATGTATGGGTTTTTCCCAATCTCTTTAGAAAATTGGGTTAATTACTTTACACAACATAGCCTCCCTTAACCTAAAATCCTTATTGAAAAGCCGAGTATCTTAATCTGCCTCATTTCCATCCTCCACAATGACAATCTCTTGTCATTCACATTATTATAGTTTATTATTCATGATTTAAAGATTTTTGGCTTCCAATCAATTAATAATGATGCTATAAATACTTTACTCAACAAAATCAAATAATCTATAGTAATATAGATCGATAATTTATTACATTGTTTATGACCGCTATACTTTCTAGAGACACTAACATTGCCTACAATGATCTGAGCACCTAGATTATTTATAGCCAATATAAGTATGAGAGTTCCTATACTTTCTAGAGACACTGACATTGCCTACAACGATCTGTGCACCTCATTTATAGCCAATATGAGTATGAGACTATGAGAGTAAGAAACTACTAGGATCACTAGTACTAGCTAGTTTGACTCAATTAAGAGATCGAGTGGTTCAACTAGTAAAGATTGAATTTGTCCCCGAGTCCCTTACTATTGATCACCAAATCCATCTCCGTCTTGATAAAGGCTATGACCAACTCGAGCTATATTTGTAGTAATGTTGATGAATGAAGATATTTCAGGCACTTGAGTGAAACGTTTTTCATTTATTTTCTTCCATGCATTGTCTATCATGCCTTTGATGTGCTTTCGAGCTATTTCTTCTGAACTATGGACTTCTCTCATGTAACATAGGATTGATGAAGCAGCATCGCCTCTCTCTTGCTCGCCTTTTATTTAATCACTCAATTAGCATAGTACTTAGAAGACAAAATAGGCTTTAAATGGAGTAAGCAACCAAATAAATATATATACAGCAGAAGTTCCCAGATCATTTAAGAGTCGAAGTATCAAAGAGATATTGTACACAAGATCTTCATTCTTGTGCAGAAAATCAGCCATATTTTTGATCCCTTCATCATGTGTTGTGGAGAATAAGGCATGAGTCAAAATCAGCGAAGCAGATGATGAAATGCAACCATTGCTAAGATACTCTTCAAAGGACGGTGTGTAGGCCTTATTGTACCACTCTGCCTCCACCAATAAATGCTTTACAGAAATCTGCCCACTGTAAGTTTTTGAAATGAAAAGAAGACAGTTAGAGTTCAATTCAACCATGATTAATTAAGATTACAGATTGCCATTATTTGCCTATCATCAGCATAAGTATTCAGAGTTGTATTTAGGGTCCATCCGAGAGATACAAACTATAAAAATAGGGCTCTTGACTTTTTATATGTATTTGTCTAAAACAATATGTATGAAGGGGTATCAACTTGAAGCCCCGAGACTTGGGGGATAAAGACAGTTCTTTCATTTGGCTACCATTAGACTGGTGAGAAGGGAGAAGGCTAACCACTTTCCACAAATGAGGTAGTACTTGGTTCCAACCATTCTCCTTTTCAATTTCATAAGCAATTTCATAAGTACGATTGTAGAGTACTTGGAAACAGATCTTCATACACTCCAACAGCTGCTCGGTTTCCCTAATATCCCACCTATTCAGTTTAAAACAATATTATTGATCTAACCATTTTGAAATAACAACGTACCATGCAAAAGTGCTTACTACATAAGCACTATTGAAAAAGTAACCTTTCAACAAAATAGATGAAATTTTTTAGCTCTTCCAATGAGCCATAAACATCATAAATATCATCGATGATGAGAATCAAATTGACGACTTTAGTTATCCATTTTCCAAAGGACTTGTACTCAGGCTCAAAAGCTAATCCCACAGCACACATGAAACATTCGACCAGTCTATCTCTTGCAAAGCCCAAGTTCTTATTGAGACCCAGATTGTTCCACCACTTGATCGAAACCACAAAGCACAATCATCCAAATAAGAAAAGTGAGGACGACTATTTTTTATCAAGACCAAGATTCTTTCATTTTTAGAAGCAAAAGATTCTTTTGGTTTACTTACATGGATGCTTCCCTTAGATCGTTTTGGAGTGGCTCGAATCATGTTGAAGTTAAGTTTAGCCAACTCAAGTAAAGTGGTCACGTTGGCTTGATCAGTATGATCTTTCTCGTAGGATTTGATGTGCCATTTCGCATTAAACCACTGCACTCTCCTTTGTGATGAAAGCTCCAAGGCATAGGTCACATGCTTGGAAATGCAACTGTCTCTATCATCACAAATAACATTGATATCTCTGAGAGTGACCACTAAGAAAGATTTAGCCTCCTTTAGGATATTTTCTCCTTTTGAAGCTATGTTTGAGGCCTCCAAAAGTTCATGCATTCCTTTCACATCCGTAAATGTACTCCTCTTTAATGTACATATTTCATCAATGAAACCACCAAATATATCTGAAAAGTTTAGAAAACTGGATTAGTAAGTTAGATTAGTTAGAACATCTTTAAAAGACTCTATTTTCACTCCTTATCTATTTTGGAGAACACTTTTAGCTTTTTTTATTTTATTTTAGCAGCTGTACTTAGAGCATCTTTATTAGCAGACTCTCTATTTTGGCTCCTTAGCTATTTTGGAGAGCATATATATTTTTTTTTATCTATTTTAGTAGCTACACTAGACTCCTAAGTCTAAGCCACAAATTCCCAAAACTATTTGGGTTCTAATGTTTTGTTTTCTATAAATATTGACATCAAAGATTATGGGTTTGCACTAAACTAAACAAGTGTACATACTAGAGAATGCATCACTAGGTTTGGCACTATCAACTGGGGCCCGTAGGGATATCCAGGTACCATGTCATAGGCCGGGTTCACAACCCACCATGATAGGGTCCATAGGGAATGTCACCCAGGACACCCGAGGCCCAGGACCTGTCCAGCACAGCCGATTTAATTACACGATAGAAGAATGATATAACTATTGAGATAACCTGCATCCCACATCGAGAGGATGGGGAACTCCTTCCGCAGGCTTCAGTATAAGAGGATCAGTACAACAACCTTTTGAGGGTAATAACTCCTTCATCTACTATTACTTGATTCACTTATATATTAGTATCTTACTCAGGCATCGGAGAGGCATAAACCATCTGGCACGGTTTACCCCTCTAACACTGAGTTCTTGGTACAGGATTTAGGAGTTGGATCGGTACCTCAGGTGGTATAGCATTCTGTGTGAGGTACCTGGAGCAAGCCACCAGAAACATTGGCGCCCCAGATAGGGGTACTGAGTCATGACTGAGCCGGAAGAAACTGCAGGTGAGGGCAGAAGTGTTGTCCT
This sequence comes from Rosa persica, assembly GCA_025331145.1. Classification (NCBI taxonomy): domain Eukaryota; kingdom Viridiplantae; phylum Streptophyta; class Magnoliopsida; order Rosales; family Rosaceae; genus Rosa; species Rosa persica. The sequence continues at coordinate 12,943,580 of WFKR01000001.1, read as the reverse complement.
AGCATTAATATTCACTCCGGGCACTTCATCAGCAGGGACACCAAGTGTCGGAAGAGAAACACATGGTCTTGGATTCTTGGACCCGCAGAACGCAAGCAACCCACCAATCATCCAGGACCAATTGACCTCGGTCTCAGAGTTAGAGTCCATGCGAGCAGAGATCGCAGCCTTCTGGGAACAAGCCAGGATCGATTGGGAACAACAGAGAATCGATAGGGAGACTAACCTCTTTTCACAACAGAGAGTGCATGAGCTGGAGGATGAAAACACTACGCTTGCCTGGGCACTGGACCAGAGGCATCAGCATAATGAGACAATCACCCAGGCCCTTGATAGGGCATCTCAGATAATGACATATTTAAGTGCTACCCCGATTACAGGGGTAACCGACATCGCGCCAATAAAGCCTGAGGCATTTGCCATCACCGCCTTTGCCTCAGCTAACTCAAAGTGAGCCTCTGGTATTAATCCAAACACGGCATTGCTCCTGGAAGTGAGCAACTCCTTGCATGCCCTTCAGGCAAGGGTAGTATGAAGACCATCCGAGTCTCTTCACTCAGCAAGTTAGACGTACAGTTCGGTCGAACATATCAAAGCCGCTGAAGATTGACTATACTAGAATTGGGGACCCATACCAACACCTGCAGGCTTTCCGGTCACAGACGAGCGCCGAGGGATACATGGATGAAGTGTGTTCTAACATCTTCCAGGAGACGTTATCAGGGGAAGCTTTGAGTTGGTTCATCCTACCTACTGATGGGATACACACCCCGAAGAGGCTGCTGAAGGTTCAGTAGGGGGAGAATGAAACTTTGAAGTCTTTCATTAACAGATGGCAGGCGGCTACCGCTAAGTGCTAGGACCTTAACAAGGAACTGGCTGAACTAGCTTTCAGGAGGGGCTTAAGGCCCGAGGAGTTTCTATACGAGATTAATCATCATTCCCCGGCTAGCTACTACAAACTGATGACTACAGCCATCAAACACGCTCAGGCCGAATTCAAAACATACGGGGATAACGTCAGACCAGAGAGAAAGGTCTCTAACCCGTCCCCGGTGGTCAGGGATGAGCCACGAAAAAGGGAGTGGGTCCATGATCAGGATCGACCACCTCACAACTCGAGCAAGAGCAGTAATCAGTCCTCGTCCAGGTTTAGCAGTTACCTGACCACTCAAGCCCGCTTTGAAGAAAGGGCATAACAAGGCCCACAAACATCACCCCCACCTCGGTACGAAGTATTTACTATCCTAAATGCTTCGTTCGAAACTATTTGGAATGAGAACAAAGATGAAATACCTTGACCGCCACCTAGGAAGTTCCCAAAAAGCGAACTTGCCCAACAGGATACCGAAATATTCTGTACATATCATCAAGATGTCAGGCACAATACCAACCTCTACATAGCTCTAAAAAACACTATCAAATCACTTATTCATAAGGGTAAGCTTCAGCGGTACCTACCTGCTAAAGAGATAAGGGCTAAGACATATACAACCGAATCTTCATGATCCATGGTGGAGGCATGAAGAATTGACCTCCCCAGAGGAGGAAGCGAAATTCCAGTTTCGGCCACCTGGAAGTCTTCAATTTCCATAAGGCCCCGTAGCAAGACGGCGACACTGCGTGGAAGTCTGTCACATTCTTGCAGGAGGAAAAAGCTGACCTAAAGATGCCATATGATGACCCCTTTCTAATCATGCTCCAAATGGACCACTACATAATTTCTCGAGTACTCGTGGATACCGGGGCCTCGGTTAGTGTATTATGTTGTGATGTATACAAAGCCTTGAACAGGGGGCGGGCCAAGTTGTCACAGGATAATGAGCCCCTCATCAACTTTTCAGGAGATATAGTATAGCCACTTGGATCAGATTATTTATCGATTACGGTGGGAGAAAGTCCAAATTGTTCAACCATCAAAATAGAGTGGTCGACTGTGCTTCATCCTATAATGCTATCCTAGGTCGGCCGACACTCTGGCGTCTGAAGACATTCATTGCAACCAACATGCTCATGATGAAAGTGCCAACCCTAATAGGAATAGCAACCATATGGGGTGATCAGGCTGCGGCAAGGCAGTGCTATTCTTTAACGGTATCTATTGGTAAAGGAAAGTAGGAGATGTTGCTTGTTGTCACCAACCTCACGGATAGGTACGAGGACCCAAGGGATACGGACTCTGACGAGGAACGGCTTGGTGCCGTGGAGGACATCGAAGAAGTCGTCTTATCCGACGAATTCCAAGAGAGAATTGTCAAGATAGGCACCAAGTTGGCCCCGACTATTAGGGAAAACCTCATCTCTTTTCTTTGCTCTAATGCATCCGCTTTCGCTTGGTCATATGAGGACATGCCCGGTATACCAACTGACATAGCCATGCACAACCTTAGCATTGTTCCTTTCTTGGCACCGGTAAGACAGAAGAGTAGGCCCTTCACACATGATAAGTACCGGGCTATCCAGGTTGAAGTAAAGAAGTTGATGGCCATCAATTTTGTCAGGGAAGTGACGTATCCCCGGTGGTTAACCAACATGGTCATGTTACCAAAGAAAGCGTCGGGATCATGGCGTATATGTAGATTATACAAATCTCAATTGGTCATGTTCCTGGAGAAATGCTTTACATATATCTCGTGGCATCTTTAACAGTCGTAAGCTCCACTCTGATCAGGCGGGATTCCGATTGCAAGTACCCGGTGTACTATGCTGGAAAAGGTTACACTGGTGCGGAGGCCCGATACCCGGACATTGAGAAGGTAGCATTAGCCCTCTTGGTTGACACCCGAAAGCTCATACACTACTTCCAGGCATACTCGATCACCATTTTCACTAATCACCCATTGAGACAAGTTTTGCAGAAGCCAGAGACATCGGGAAGATTAATTAAATGGGCCATTGAGTTGGGAGAGTTCGATATCAAGTAGACACCCTCGCGAAGATCGTTGTAACTTCTCTAAGTCATGCTTACGGAGCTACTAAAGATGAAATACTAGAAAAGCAGCGTACTTCTAAAACGGTGTCGGAAATATTTATGGTTGACCACACCTCCTCCTGGATGGATCCAATCTTGAAGTACATGGTTGACGGTTTGGCCCTGGATGATAAGGTTGAGGCCAGGAGACTCCAATTGAGATCAGCTCGTTACACGATCATGAATGAAAAATTGTACAGAAGAGATCATTGCTTCCCCAACCCCAAGTGTGTGACAACAGAGGACGTCCATAAGATAATGAAGGAGATACATGCTGGTGTATGCGGTAACCATGCGGGGGCCGGTCTCTTGCACACAAGACCCTGAGGGCTGGATACTTCTGGCCAACCATGTCAGCCCTGGCTCAAACAATGTCAAGCTCTTGCCACAAGTGCCAAATATATGCAAACATTCCAAGGGCATCGCCTATTACTCTCTCCATACTCCTCGCACCCTGGCCTTTCTGTCAATGGGGCTTAGACTTGATCGGTAAGCTTCTTACAGCAGTGAGACAATTCAAGTACGCCATTGTGGCTGGTGACTACCAAATAAAGTGGGTAGAAGCAGAACCTCTCGTCACCATCACTACAGAGAAAGTGAAGCACTTCCTATGGAAAAACATATATTGCTGATCCGGAGTCCCGGCAACCATTGTCACGGACAACGGGACCCAGTTTGACAACGATGAACTTAGGGCTTATACCGAGAATTTGGGAACCAGAATCCTCTACGCATCCCCAGCTCACCCCCAGACCAACGATCAAGTCGAGGCTGTCAACAAGATAATCAAGAAACTACTGAAGAAGAAGCTCGATGAGGCCAAGGGTCTTTGGGCTTCTAAACTCCTGGAGGTATTATGGGCCATCAGGACCACGGTGACAGAAGCTACCGGAGAGACCCCTTTTTGCATGGCAGTCCTCCCCATCGAACGCAAATCCAGAGTCCTAGGATCGTACACTTCGACGCGGTTACCAATGCAGAGGGCCTACAGCTCTGATAAAAGCACAAAGTGCGATGATTTTAATGAGTATACGCCCCATTTTAGCCTTATTTCTCCCTTAGATTTGTGTCTTGAGTCATTAAAGTTGTTTTCAGAGTCTTGTAGAGTGTTTGGCATGAAATAAGCGGAAAACTCAAAATTCATGAACAATCCTAACTTGGTCAGGATTCCTTACCGTCATGCTAATCCATAGGCCTTAAGAGAGAATTTATGGGATTATTTTTTCTGAAATTAAATTATTTTAACTCCATTTATTTTCTCTAAAAGTATTTAATTTTGTGCCCTTTATTAAATCAGGTTGACCAAGCAATGAAGAAGGGAATAAAGGAGAAAGACGTTTCAGTTGGGAAATTAAAGGAATTGCCCCATTATGAGAGGAATTATGGCCATTAGTGTCCCATTATGAGAAATTAAGAGGAGAAGAAATAAGAAACAACAAATAAAGGAGAAGATGAAGAAAGCTATGCAATCCCATCCGTCCAAATGACGAAGGGTATGATCAACAAAAGCCAACCAATGCTCCCCTATAAATAGGCAACGTCCAGAACAGAATTGGCATCACTTCCATGCCTATCACTTCCTGGCCAAAAAAATTTCTGAGACTCTACCCAATTCACTCCTCAATCATCCATCACCTACAAGACCGTGACCACCATCCATCCAGCAATCTACGAAGCTCTTAGGCGCTGAGTCAAAGACGCTCCACCACCATAGCAGAGACGAGTTCACCACCTTGTTGCCAAGCCTGAGGAAAGCTTCAAAGTGTAACTATGACTCTACTTTCAATTACATTTTGCAGGGTTAAATTGTGAGGCTATTCAGCCGCATCAAGCTCGATGCTAATTTGCTAGAGGAATGAAGGGATGTGGCACACATGCATAATCTCGCAAACAAGAGAAGAATAGCTCGTTATTACGATGCCAAGGTACAGTCCCAGACACTGAAGTTGGGGGACTGGGTCATGAAACAGGTTTACCCAGAGCCCCGGGGACTGGATCCCTTGTGGACAGGCCCTTACGAGATCGTCGAGGAGCTAGGCCCCGCGACCTTTTACATTCGAGACATGGACTGAGTCATTTCTCGACATCCATGGAATACGCAGCGCCTCCGGTACTATTACAAGTAGCTCTTGGAGCATCTTACCCTAGCTTTTGATCATCCAGCTATGGCAAGCTACCCATCAGGTACTCATTTTGTGTAAGCCACTAGTGTTGCTTTGAATGGAAAAATGGATTATTCAGACCATTACTTGAATTTTTTTACCCTAGTTACCGGACGTACCGGATAACCAAGCTATATTGTTAGTTACTTGATTCCTGTAATAAGTAATTTAAACATACAAGCTTCAGTAGGACATAAAACACAAGTAGTTTTAATCCCTTTAAACATTTCCATTAAAAAAAAAAAAAGTTGACAAAATAAAGCCCAGGAAGGCAACAGGAATTCAATAAGGGACTAATCCCCAAATACCGGCTCGAGGCCAATGTTCAAAAAATAGGTGACAAAATAAAAGTCCCTAATTCTAAACATCATGTGGACCACTACTTGCCCCTTCCTCGGGTCTAGCACTCTGACTTCCTTGTTCTCTCCCTTTGGCCTCCTGTTCTTTCTTCTTCTTCTCAAGAAGTCCCCGCCTAAATTTGGCTTCATCCAGGTACCCAACTGCCACCCATTCCTTGTACTTCATGATCACGGCCTTATCTTGAGCGGCGAGTAGCATATCAAGAAGCTTTTGGGAGCCTTTGTACTCGGCAACGGTCTCCTGCCTTTCGATGGTAAGACGCTCCTCCAGAAGCTCTGTTTTCGCCTTCCATGACTTGGCAGATTCTTCAGCTTCTTTCCGGAGTCCCGGGCACTTCCCAACTCATCCCTTGCCCCAGACAATTCATCCTCAAGCTCCGCGATCCTCTTCTCCGCCGCCTCCAGCTCAGTCACCTTGGGAGTCAAAGACTCTACCTTCCTCTTCAAGGAGTCTCGCTCCTTCTCCAGCTTTGACTTATCCCCATGAAGATACTTCACTTGCTCGAAGAGATTGCTATCCTCTTCCTTCAGGTGAGTATATTCCTCACTAGCGTCGATCACGTACACGTTGAATAATGCATGTAACACCCCGTTAGTATATACGAATATTACAAACAGTTGGCAAATAATTTAAAGTATAGAAATTCTAGTACCCGCATCATTGATTCTCAGGCGATACGACCATTTTCTTGGGGGGGAGTTGTCCTTCGCCCATACCCGGTCAAGGTCTATGTCTTTCAGATCGGCGAGCATCGAACGTATGAACCTCTCATTGGCAACCCTATACTCACTCAACAGCTGCTTTATGGGCTTCTTAGGGACTACTAGTATGGCCGGAGACAACAGTGCAAGCGTCAGCGACGGTTCTGGTCCCGGATGACTTTTCCTTTGCCTCTTGGGTTCCGTCCCTTTAATGTCCCGACCAGTGTAGGTAACCTCTTCCTTGTTCCCGCTCCGATGGCGGTGCCTGTGGAACCTCTTCTTCTCACCGAGAAGCAAGACTTCCTCGCTTCCAGCTGACTCGGCTGACCGGGAAGAGATAGAGCCGGACACCGGCGCCTTTCCTTTTCCGGGATCGGCAACTTTAACTATGTCCCCAGCAAGAGGATGTTCGCTCTGGGTGACGGGGGCTTTAGGATCAGGGTTCCCGTCTCGTCGTCTATAATCTTGAGAAGAAATTCTTCGATTGAGCGACCCGTAGCCTTCGACACCAGGTCAACGTCAATGTGAAGGGCCTCTTCTCCTTGACTCATAAGCATATCCATCAGCTTGTTATCATTCATCTTGTCGTCCCCCTTACCTTTCCGAGGTTTCCTCTTCAGCACTTTCCCTGCAAGCTATTTGAAAAGTTAATCCCCAAATACAAGTAAAATAATAATAATAATAATAATAATAATAATAATAATAATAATAATAAATATATATATATATATATTTACAGAAAAATCAGCCTCACCAGGGAGTCTTCCTAGGCCTAGCCTATCTAGTATGGAGTACCGAATGAACCTATAGGAGCTTCTTTCTTCTTCACTCCATACATCATATACCAGGGCTATTCATTTTCTCTCAACCTTAGACAGTGAGTATGACTGATCTCGATAGCCTGAAACGTACCCATCAAGTGCCATTTCTTATTTCTAACCTGCCAATGTCCTCCAGCGAGAAATACTTTATTCCTCCACTTCTTGCTTTGAGAAGTGGGCATATCTGTAACTAGAGGCTCGTAGTCCCGAGCGGCAAATGTCACTGTACCTTGACAAGATTGTTTCCTCGAGTATAAGACCTGGTACACTGGTCGGAATTCGTTAATGGTGGGCCACCCTCCTGGCACAAGTCCCACATGGCCATCATACTCAAAATTTGCCGCCAGGCATTCGGAGTCAACTGCCCCGGTGACAGGTTCAGCATCCGCAAGAGATACTGTAGGCACCGGGGCAGTGGTAATGACAGCCCTTGGTGGAGTTAGTTCTTGTGCAGTGCCACCCATCCCGGCGGAGGATTCACTGCCATCTCCCCAGCCTTTAGATGCCTAAGTTCTACCTCGTCCGGTATTCCCCACTTCATCCTCATCGTAATGATCTCCTTCATGGTCATACTTCTCCCAGGCTCGTCGCACGTAGTCCCATCCACTAGCATATACCTAGGTTTAGGTATGCCTCAGGAATAGCCACCGTGACTACTTGCATCTCCCTAGAATCGTCCTCGCTTTCATTTCCATCGGTACCCTCGCTACTCTCCAAGAACACCCCAGTCGAAGATCCAGTGTTCTCTACTAACTCTATACGGGTACTACTTCGAGCCAGATACCGGTCAATATCTGCTTCTGCTTTTCTCGTGGAAGATTGATACAATGATCCCGTATCCCCGGCCTTGGTTTCTGATTCCATCCTAGAACTATGTCAACCTGGGCCTCAAATTCGCTATCTGGAATCAGAAACACAAGGGTTAGCCTGAGTCTAGATCTACGACTTAGTTGAAGCGCGGATCATTCCCCACTTCCAAAACCCAAAAAATCAAACAAAGCCCAGAAACACTAACCAAACCCAGAAAGCTACAGAAAAGTAAAATCCTAGAAAAACCCAGTGTTTCCCACATGCACTACCTTCAAAAACCCACACCAGCATTGTTCCTATTCCTTTTCATTACACAAAAAAAACCCAGGCAAAGGTAAACTAAAAACCAGAAAGCATCCATGTTAGAAGAAAAAAAAAACGAGAGGAAACAAGCAATCAAATCCCAAAAACAAAGAGGAAGAGGATTCTTACCTTTCTTTCACCAGTCGATCGATCGCCCACTCCAGAAATACCAACACCACTTCTGCCCTTGATTTTTCGTCTCCTCACTACAAATCGGCAGCGTTTTCTGAGAGTTTCTACAAAAAGTGAAGGGAAACAGTCGGTTTCCCTCTTAAATTCAATCTCCAAGAAATCACAGCCATTGAAGACGAAAGGCCTTCAACCGTAGGATCACTACATGTGTCCCACGCCTTAAAACCATCAGTGGCTGAATTGCACGTGGCTGAATTGCACGAACAACCCTATCGGGTACCAGAGGCCCAAGGCCAGGAATACCCTATCGGGTACGAGACATCAAGCTCTCAATCCCACCTGGATCAAAGGCTCACTCACCTCATCAGGTACATAAGGCCCTAAAGCTTATCTACTCTGCTAGGTATGAGATTCAGCCCGACCCTACTAAGTACCAGAGGCCTAAGGTAAGGAATACCCTATCAGGTACAAGACATCAAGCTCTCAATCCCATTGGGATCAAAGGCTCACTCACCCCATTGGGTACACGAGGCCCCAAAGCCTATCTACTCCGCTAGGTATGAGATTCAGCCCAACCCTACCGGGTACCAGAGGCCCAAGGCCAAGAATACCCTATCGAGTACGAGACATCAAGCTCTCAATCCCACCGGGATCAAAGGCTCACTCACTTCTTCGGGTACACGAGGCCCTGAAAGCCTATCTACTCCACTAGATATATGAGATTGAGCCCAACCAGGCACGAGATTCAAGCTCTCTTCACCACTTGCTGAATAACCTGCTCAAGACATCTCTTGCACGCGTACTTGGGGGACTCTTTACAGGCACACTAGTGCCAAACCTTGTGCCAAAACCTATCAAGTCCCCACCCAAGAAATATCTTGAACGGGAACTTAGGGACTTGTACATACTAAAGAATGCATCACTAGGTTTGGCACTATCAACTGGGGCTGGTAGGGATATGCAGGTACCATGCCATGGGTCGGGTTCACAACCCATCATGATGGGGCCCATGGGGGATGTCACCCCAGACACCCGAGGCTCGGGACTTGTCCAGCACAGCCCATTTAATTATACGATAGAAGAATGATATAACTGCTGAGGGATGACCAACACAAAATTAGTGCTCAATTTAAAACTCTATCAATGTAGTAAGAATAAGTAGGGATCGTTCTCAACCGGGGATTAGGAACTATTAATTCCTGAAAAATAAACGTTAGACAAAACTAAACTTTATATTATACACAATATTTACGAATTATAAAAGAAAAGGGGATTTAAGATTTGTTTTCTAATTCAACAACTAAGTAATTATATACATATGTGACACATCAAAACCAGAATCAAGGAGAATTTATATGAATGGAACGAAAATAGATAGGATCAACTACTATTAACACGTTGGCAAGGTTTCAAACATTAAATCACGAATCAAAATATATTTAAGCATAGAATCAATCAAGAACAAAGATGAACGCATACAAAGTTCTTTTTACTTCCCTTAATTAAATTAACTAGATGAATGCACCATAGTTAACCCTATTAATCATGCAATCACTAGTAGTAGCTAATTACTAACAAAAACACTTTCAATGCATTAAAAATCATGGAAGTTTGATCAATTCAAGCCAAGAACACAAGTTAGAACGCTAATCAAGCATGCAAGACTCATTGTTAATTTACCTAAATAATTTTAGGTTTTCCATCGAAATTATTAAAGCCTAGAACGCTAGCACTTTAATATGGATTCAATTACATGTTCATCAACCTAAGTATGCATCCAAAGATCAATTAACACATAAATGATGGGATTGAAACTCGAAATTAACAATCACGCAAACATATATTGAAATAGCAATTTATCTTTTTTGAAAACCTAAAACCTAAAACATGCTTCATAGTATTCGAAAATCACATAACCAAATTCAATCTTTCAACCACCATAGAAATTGCAAATCATCATAGAATAATAAAACAAAACCCGAAATCATATTAGAATCGAAAATTGTTTTATAAAGAAACCAAAACCAAAAACATAAGGTGTTCATGGTTACACTTTTTTATCTTCAAGGACGCAAGAAGCTTCAAAAGGTGGTGGAATGGATGAGGATTATGATAAGGATACTTGAATGGATGAATTGATGCTTCACAGCCTTGAATCTTGGCATTCCTTGGAGTTGCCGAAACGATGGAAGAGAAAGGGAAGTGTTTGTGGCTTTTGATTCTGAATTTTGTGGTGTGTAAAAGAGCTTCACAAATCTCTTTTATATAGTGAACGGCAAGGGCTAGGGTTCCCTTGAGTTTCTCTTGAATTACATCTCTTCGGCCAATAAGAAAATAGAATTAGGAGTGGAGAGCAAGTAACCTATCCTTGGCCAAAATCTTCCTTGTATCTAGACCATATTTCGGCCTCCCTTATATGTAGAGTCATAATTCAATTCTTATTCCTCTATTTTCTCTTTTTTCTCTTCAAAACTTCTATAAAAATCCAAGAAATACCTAAAAAAGGATTTTGCCGAAATCTTCTTCTATTCTCTTGTATAATTCACTGCAAAAGCAATCCTTTTAGGGTTAGGGTTTCTCCAAGACGTCAAGGAATATTCTAGAAGCTCATGTGCAAGTCACATGCTTCAAACTTCGGGTCAGAGTCTCCCAAATTGGGCCAATTCAAAATCCATCTTTGTTGTTACCGAAATTCCTTCAATATTCTAGAATAATCTTGAACTATCTTCAGTCATGTTCAAGCCACAACATCTCCTAGCAGCATCAGGACTCTTAGCGTGATCAGGTTTCCTAGTCCAACTGGGACTCTGTCATTTCTTCATTTCCGAACATCATTTTTTCGAGCTCACTCCTAGTTGACTTAGGATTCCTACTTCAACTGGGATTCCTTTTCCTGGTAGAACTAAGAAAGCTTCATTTCTCCATTTCTTTGTCATTTCTGCGCTTCATTTCCTCCTTGCCTTTATTTTCATCATTTCTAGCTCTTCTTAGCTCATTTATTACATTTGAAGCTCATTTCTACCTAAAAACACAAAACTAAGTTAGAAATGATAATGTTAAGGAAATAACTAAGCAAAATGTAGAGAGAAATGTACTAAAAACATAGAAAATATTACTCTGATCAAGGGACAACCTGCGTCCCACATCGAGAGGGTGGGGAACTCCTTCCCCAGACTTCAGTATAAAAGGATCAGCACAACAACCTTTTGAGGGTAATAACTCCTTCATCTACTATTACTCGATTCACTTTTATATTAGTATCTTACTCAGGCATCGGAGAGGCGCAAACCGTCCGACACAGTTTACCCCTCTAACGCTATGTTCTTGGTACAAGATTTAGGAGTTGGACCGGTACCCCAAGTGGTATAACATTCTGTGTGATGTACCTGGAGAAAGCCACCAAAAACAACAAGATAGTTGGAAACATCATGCCTACTGAGATATGAGTATTCTCTGGGGTCCTTTTGCTTTTGTTGAATAAGAGTTTGATGCTGTTGCGTTTTCAGTTTCATTCTTGGGCTTTGCAATGAGGCTTTTTTATTTTTCATTTGGTTTGACATTTTTGGGGAAGGGAGGTTTAAATAGTAAACTACAAGGGTAGGTTGGGAGCTGTATATGCTCTTCTTGTCCTGGATTTCATATTTGTAACATGGATTTAGTTATTGGTTTTGCATATATGTGTGTATATTTACTTGAAGTTAGGTGAATTTGGGGCTTAAGATATGTGTAATATAGCAGACAGAGAGAAAAAAAACTGAGAGACTCTAATTTATAAAATTGTGTACAAGACCTAAATTCTAAATAGGACCCGAACTATATGTAAAAATGGTTTTGCAGAAAGTATATGTATATATATAGACATATCTTCAACTTGTATTTATGTCTTAGAATGTATGCCCCTACATAATAATAAACCGTTAATCACGTAGAGATGATGTAGAATTGAAGGAACTCATGCTTGAGTTAAGTCATTTTTGATGGTTTGTTGGGGCTTTGGTTTTGATTCTCTTTTGGGAAGACGTTGGTTCTGAGGCTTTAGGTCTTGTTCTATAAGTTTTAAAATACCCCATACTAAAACGGCATAGCCTTAAATTGTGTTTTTATTAGCAAAGGAGCAATACAGAAATTTCCCATATGAGTAAATAGTTTCAATTGATGAATAGTAACTGAACGAAACAAAGTAAAAATTGAAGATGATTGAACTAATAACCTATATATATATATATATATATATATATATATATATGCGCACACGCGCGCGCACTTTTTCAACTCAGAAACAATATTATTTTGTTTCCTACATGTGTACTATGATTTTTTGTATGTCAGACAAAAGTAACTATCATTATGAGGCAGTGCTAGAGGAAGGAAGAAATGGTGGCTAGGATGGTGATGGTAGGGCCGTATGTGTCGACCTCCATACTAAGTCGAGATCTGCCATCAATAGCCTTTGTGCTCTAAGTCGAGCTATACCAACCCTATTTACCATTAGAGCATGACATTGTTAATGATAGAGCAAGTGTAAAATTTGTAAGGAATGGGAAAAACAGAGTAGTCATGACGTAAAAATTACGGGGCACATTAATGCACGTTGTTGATGTAGTGTGTTTATGTCGTGCAGGCCTCACAAACTGTCAATGAAGTGAAACTTTAATTATTAACGGTGTGCTTTTCCCTAGAGGTTTGAAATTCACGATGCCGGATTGTTACAACGATGCCAGATTAATTCACGATGGTTTGAAATTCTCTCTTCTAAAGCTCAGAGGCTCTTATGAATAGTAAAATCCTTCAGAATAGTGTTCTTTCAATTTTTCCCCCAACTCCTGCTTGGCTGCACTGCTTTGTTTGTGCGTTTTAGTTTTTAGTCAACGGGGGGAGGGAGGGAGAGATTTGAAGCCCTTCCTTTCATTTTCCTCTCCGTACCAGTACTAACCATTCACATGCACCAAAATATGTGCGCTTCACGAACTCATAAACTCTTTGGGATTCTCCAAAGAACACATTTTGAAAGTTTAATTGGCTCAATTTTAATAGGAAGCATTCAATAATACTATTCCAGGTACTTTTCTTCCCTAGAGTTGGACTTTCAAAACTAACCTATGTGATTTTTATAAAAAGTTGATGTTTGCAGACCTTGTCTACTTGAGTTTGAGACATTTTGGTTCTTATTGATTTTGGTTTGTTTTCAGTATTAATTGGTGTTTGTTACATGTGTTGATCGGGATTTTGCAAATTTAGGGATGAAATTTTCATAAGGAGGGGGACAATGTGTTTACTTGTACTTTCATCTTTGAGTGAAGACTTTTTAATATGTTTTATTTTTATCTTTTATTGTGGTATTTCTCATTTTAGAATTTCTGAAATATATATGTGTGTGTGTGAGAGCGTGCGCATTTATATATTTATATATAATTTTGGTTATTAGATTTATGTTTTATTTTAGTGGAACTATATCGTTTTCTTTTTAAGTTAAGAGATAAGAACGACTGGTGTAGGGATAGCACTAAAACTCACGGGTAGGGGTACCCATAGGTAATTGTTTAGAGAGGTTAACGGGTATGGGTATTAGTAGGGATGTCAGTTGGTCGGTTCGAATCGGTTATAAATATTACCAACTTCAAAACCAAAGCTTTCGGTTTCAAAATTGAGCTACCAATTACCAACCAAAATTTTCAGTTTTTAATCATATCTACCAAATTCGGTATTTCTGTAATACCCGCAATTTCCATTTTAAATTCGAGTGATTGTATCGAATGATTATTATGCGATTTCACAATATATGTTCGATAATCATTCATTTTTACAATTATCAAAGTTTCGAAACGTTTATTTTAACGAAAAGCTCGAAATACTCGGTTTGAGAAATCAACTTTTTCTACGTACGAAATTTGGAACACGAAGATCGAATTTTTTCTGAATTAGTTATCGAATTTCGAAGTTTTCCGAAACATGTATATATAGAAAAAATTTTTGGAAACCCTAATTTTTTTTCCCTACCGGTTCCTCTTTTTTCTTTTTCTTCTTCTTTCTTCTTCTTCTTCCTGTTCTGGAAAAAAAAACTGGTTTCTCTCTCTCTCTCACAGACGCACTCGACCGAAAAGGGGAGGAAAGTTCTCCTTAATTGTTCTCCCTCCACAGACCACCTCTCGACCTCAAACCAAGTCCCAGGCGTTCGTCTCGAGCTGCTCTAGCTCCCGGAGGCAGTTTCACAAGGCGGCGCGGCCCGTGGCGGCGGCGGCACAGCCCGAACCGAAAACGGCCATTTTCGGTTCGATCTCGATATCTCGAGCTACACTCCATCATTTCACTTGATTCTTGTCTCATTGAGCTCGCCTCAACTTCCTCTACAAGCACCAAGAAGGGCCGGAACTGGGTCGAACGTTTTCACGTTCGTCGGAGCTCGACCCGAACGGATCGAAATACCTAAATTTTCGATCAAGATATCTCGAGCTATACATGATCGTTTCTTGTGATTCTTGGCTTGTTGAGTTCGCAAGGAAGTTCTGAACAAGTTTCCAGAAGGGATCGGGGCCTGAGATTGCAGTTTTCACGTCGGTTTTCAAGCTCACCGGTTTCTGCATATTTTCCGGCCGCCGACTGTAAATCGGTAATTTCGATGCCTTCCCGTCATTTTTAGGTCTTGTGCTAGTTATGAAAGTTGCTCAGAATGATGAAACGAAGGAGGACAAGCTCGGCCCCGACACCATTGGTGGTGGTCGGTGGCGGCTCTGTCCCTAACTCCGGCGGCCTTTTCCGGCCACCTCCAGAGGTCTAAAATTTGGTTTCTGTCCATTTTATGATTCTATGTTTCGATACGATCATTTCGGCGTATTATACGTATTTTTCGGATATCGTATGAATTAGTTATGAATTTTGTGATTTCGATCGATTTCGGTCGTTAGATTTGTGATCTGTGGATTTATGACCGTTGGATGAACTTGTAAATTTGTTATGATGATCATATGACTGTCCCAGAGGCTTTGTGTGGTCATGAGCGAAGATCCGACTGTTGGATCTTCGTATATGTGAAAAACGGTAATTAGGGGAGCGATTCGTGAGAAACCGCTCGTCGGATTTTAATGTAAATTAGAATCTGGCCGTTAATTAGTAGTTAAATTATGTGTTGAAATTGTTGGCTAAATTCGAATCACATTTGATTAGGTGATTGACGGATTTTATTTGAGTGGGCTATTCGGCGTTAATTATAAATTATAATTATATTGAAGACGCAACGGGAGTTTCGAGGTGAGTAAAACTCACGTGGTTCATATTACGAACCGAGCATTTTAATTTATTTATTTTGGTAATTGTGTGAAAAATATTTGCGGATTAAATATTTGTTTTAAAATTTCATGGACTTGAATCACCACGGTCCATAAGTAAGTAAAATGAATTTTAACAATACAAATGAATTTCATAATTTTCTTGTGTGAATTATAGATGGTATTAGTGGTCATTCCTGAGTGGATGATTACGTATATATATATTTACGTGGAAAATATATATTGATGAGTGGATTGTTGTGTGATGACATGATTGAGTAGAATTGATGAGTTGATTATATTACAATTGTGTAATTCCATAATAATATGATGTATCTTGGTTGGGTTGATTTCAGTATGTGATATTATATGTTGTGTTCATTTATGGGTTTAGGGTCAACATAATAACTGGTGTGGGTAATCGGACGCTCTAATCCTAGTGTGGATGATGGGATACGATTGGTTGAGTATGTGGAATTATTGGACGTTCTAAATATGTATATAGGAATACATATTGATGAAATACAATAATTGATAATTATGTCGGATGCCATAACCTAGGCCAGGTGACGGGCTACGATTCAGTTAGAGCTCTAGTCTGTCAAGTACCGTATTTTTATAAATACGATGATGAGAGTTGTGGTGAAAGTTGTGAGTTGGGTTGTCTTGATATATTGAGTTGGTGTTGATTGAGATTGTTATTATTTGCATATGTGGAAATTATTGAGTGTTGCTGTGTGTGGGAATAAATGAGATTAAATTAAGTAACAGTTCCTTCTTTTACTCATACGAGCTTTCATAAGCTTACCGGGTTTTGTGTTGTTGCAATCCCGGTACACTATTCAATGGTGTAGCGGATATTCCTGCAGGTCAGGATAACCAGGGAGGTGACCGAGCTGCTTAGGTGTTACAGCAGTCATGTTATTTATTTAGTCGTGATGTGTGTGTATGCTCATTTAGAGCTTTACATTACATTTTAGATTTGAGTTGTAATAATTAACCGAGACTAAATTCGGTTTGATTTTATTTTGTGTGGTGAGTATGTTAAGAAAAGAAAAATTTTCAGGATGATTATTTTGTGTTGTAGTATTTTCATGTTTCGGATTTTGAATTGTTATTCTAAAATTCGGGGCGTGACAATTTCGGTTTTCGGTATTACCAACTTTAGAACAACTAAGAACAACTAATTCTTTGTAATATAAATTAGAATGAACAAAATTTGGTTTTTCAATTTTATAGCCGTAAACTTTGTATTCATCTACTAATCATAGCTTTCTTTTGTATATATGACATCAAATTTTAGCCATCTTCAATAAAACTAGGTTATTTAACCTTTTTCAACTAGGTTACTCAAAATACATATACTATTAATGTAGTATATTGAGTAATGTTCATACTATTATGAAATTTTTTATGTTTACTTCTTAATATACATGTATGTGTATTAAAAATCACAGTATATAAAGTTAATATTTAGAAGACCTGTAAATTTGGTATTTACTAAAACCAAACCAACTTTTTTGGTAATTTTCGATTTTGGTTTTATCGGTCTCGGTTATCAAACCTAAAGTGTCGGTTGGTATTCGATCGGTTTGGTAGTTACCAAACCAAGTGGCAACCCTAGGTATTAGTTTATGGTATGGTTATGGGTAATTACAAAATATCCATACAAAAATGGGTTGGGTATGGGGTAATAGTAATACCCGTGGGTACCCAGATTTTACCCAAATACCCAAAAATTTTGTTTTTGAAAATTAAAGCCACGATTCAATTTAGGGTTTGTATCTTCTCAAGTCTCAACCCTGTATCTTCACTCTCCATTCTTCATTCTCAACCTCGCCGGAGACCGGATTCCCCGGACAAAATCCATTCCTCGGTCTCTAGTTTGCGCTGCGAGCAAGACTGAACTCTCCCTCTACTGAGCAGGCTCGGGTGTGTTCAATTATACCTTTTGTTTCGTCCATATTGATTGAATTAGCAGTATGTTTATGATTTCTAATTGGGGTTTTGATTCTGGATAGTAGTTTACGTTCTGAAATGTTCATCTTTAGCTGCTTGTTTTATTGATTATGTACAAAAATTGATATTTGCTTATGCTCCAATGGGTGAGTTGCTCTCCTCTGTTGGGCAGGTTCTGGTTGTTTATCTGTTTTAGTTTTATTAGTTGCGAGCTATCATGTTTTTGTATTTGCTAGTTTGATTGTGTTTAGTTCTCTGCAGTGGGTTTTGACATTGGGGGTTTTGTTACGACTATATGATTATGTATTCATTTAATCTTCTCTTATTCAAATTCTGAGGTTTTGCTATTTCGTTTCTGAGGGGGTGTATTGTATATGGAATTAGTGAAACTTTTTAAGAAATCTATAGAATTTAAAAGTCTGGGTGTATTCAATATAGACTTTCAGTTGTCCATGAAAGTCTTGGGGTATTCCATTAACATTTTTAAAGAATTTATGAATTCCACCAAAATCCAAGGGTATTCAATTAGAACTTTTAAAAATGAATAAAAGTTCAGAAGTATACAAAATTTCTTCATACTTATGGAATTAGAAAATCAAGGATAATCATGGACTTTGTAGTGTTAACTATGCATGTCAAATTTCAATAATTTTCTAGCCACCAGACCAAAGATTTGAAAAAGTCCATCAAATATTTTTTTTTTTTAAATCTATAAAAGTTTTCTCTCTACGCGCAAAGAGGTTGATTATCTATCATCTCTCTTTCTTGTTTTTTCTTATCTTTTCTCTAATTTTTCATGATATCAATATTTTTTTATACCCAACATGTTCATTGTAGTTGTTAAATGTGATTTTTTTTTTTTGTTCAATTGTGATACTTGGAACCTTAATATCAATAAAAGATGATTTATGAAACCCTAAGACCTAAATATTGTGGTCTACCCTTAAAACCTTGAATAGTCTTGCTATGAAATACTAGGTTTTGTCTTATTAATTAATTATTCTCATCGATTTGAATTTATATCATGGTTCAAGGAAAGCTTGAACAATTGAATTTCGATTGATTGATTATAGATCAAGACATTGATCAATATTTTTATGATATATGTTAATAGGTGAAAACAAAATTGATGAGAATAATTAAGGATTAAATACCGTTTACTCCATATATTTATAAGGTTTCATCGTTTCAGTCCCTGACCTTCGAATTTCACCTAAAAAGTCCTTCAACTCTCAATTTCCTCCCAATTGGTCCTTGCTGTCAAAATTTTCTGTTAAAGTTGCCAAAAATGTCTATTATGCCCTCATTTACCTTTTTTTAAAAAAAAATTATTTCTCTCTCTCTTTCTCTTTTTTATTTCTTTTTTTCATTTCACTCTTGAAGGTCTATGGATTGGAACCATCTTGATGAGAAGATGAACAAAAAGAGGATAGAGAGCCGGAAGAAAAAGAGGTAAAAAGAAAAAAAAAGAGGAAGATAATTTTTTTTTTGAAGTAATTGAGGGTATAATAGACTTTTTAGGGGAAGATAACGGAGTTTTTGACGGATGCTTGATGACATGGACCAATTGGTAGGAAATTGAGAATTCATGGATTTTTTAGGTGAAATTCGAAGGTCAGGGACTCAAAAGATGAAACCCTATAAGTATAAGGAATAAACAGTATTTAACTCAATAGTTAACCATAAGCATCAAGTGATCTATATTGTATCTTTAAGTTGAGTGAGAGATTAGATATGAGATCAAACTAGCTACACAGAGTAATAATAATTCATTTGAGTTAAGTTCTACTATAAGATACTTGACTATTGAAGAGCCAATGAGTTATTATTTTGCTTTGCATTTGGATTGCATTAGTTGTGTTCTTTGTTTTTTTTTATTTACTAGAAAATCTATAGAAGTCATTCATAATAAAGTATATAGATTTTCAAGAATCAATAAAAAGTATGTTGCTAAAATCAATGGTTTTAAGAAATCAATAGAACTCTATCAACTTTTTAAAGAGTCTATGGATCTTTTAAAAAGTCTGTCAATCAAAAAAAGTCTGCACAAATCCAAATACAATACACCCCCCTAAATATTGGAATTTATCACATGGAAAATGTTCTCTTAGAAGACCCCATTTTGGATGTGTCCAATATTCATCATCTAGATTTGTCTTTGTTCTTTTAGCTCTAGACGTTCAGGTGATAGATTAGTCTTTAGTTGTAAGGGGGAAAAGACGCGAGCAATTGGAAAGAGATTAATGGGTTTAATGTCAGACTATCAGCTTAGGTTGGCATCGTTGTTGCATTCCTGCTGCAACGGATAGTATTGTTCATTGTCTACGGTTTTCCTTATTTCCTGAGCTTACTATACCCACTGAAATTGGGCTTTAGGAGATCTATCAATTTATTCTAATTTCTAAGTGACATCCTTATAGCATTGATTACAAAGCGAGATTTTCTTTTTGTGTGTTACTGAGACTTCTATAAATGCAAGCATGTGATGGGAAGAGAAGCATAAAAACTGTGATTTTTTTTATTTTTATTTCATTACTGTTTGAAAATAAGTATGACTTTGGACTTTTTACTCACATTTGTGATTATCTTTATTGCAGAGTCGACTTTTTTGAGGTACATATGTTTTTTTTTTTTTTTTTTTTATCATGTTAATGAGGTACCTTGACTTTTGAATGCATTCCGTAGTTGGAATGCTGTGTTGCTATGATACTGATTGTTTTAATGAGTTTAATTTTCCATATTATCTAATGATACTGTTTGTGTTAATAAGCAGGAACTCATTCATAGATTGCTGTTGTTTTCTAGATAATGTAGAAATTACTTGGGTTGACATGATAGTATTAGCTCCATCTTCTGACCAAAAAGGTGATAGTCAAGAGTTTAAAGACTAGCCTGCTTCTATCTAGTTTAATCTAGGTTGAAGATGATATTCAGCATAGTAGGACCAAGACTGATGATTTGACATTGTTCAAGCACAATTATGTTCTGGTGGTCTTTCATTTCATTATGTTAGGTTCTGGAAACTCTAACTGAAAGTTATGCACATGATGGAATCTGTTGATCAATATTATTTTGTATTACACAAATGCAATTTAGATGCACCCAGAGGAGGAGAGCACCTTTCACGTTTGTTTTAGCATATGGCATTTAAATATTACAATCATCATTTTGTTCTGATTATTGACATTATATTTAGAAGTTACTTATTTATAATAATTTTGATTATCTAAGAAGGAACTGAAAGACGAATTTAATTTTTCTTATCAATTTAACACTAAATTAGTAGTAGTAAGTATAATAATAATAATAATAATAATAATAATAATAATAATAATCCCCACTTTACTAGGCTAAAGGCCTTCCTCCGAAGAAAAGAAAAAAAAAAAGGACTGCCCTTATTAGAAATGGGTAAATGGGTTGGGTATGAGTTACCTGTTTAGAAATGGGTCTGGTAAAGACCCATACCGGTGAACTATATTGTGGGTAAATACCCAATGGTACTACCCGCAAAAGTTGTTGGGTGGGTATTACCCAGCGGGGTACAAAGACCAACTCTAGGCTGGTGGTTGCTGAAGAAAAAAAGTCAGATCCAATAAAAAGAAACAGAACCGAGTGGGAGGAAGAGACAAAAAAAGAAGAGAGGGAGGAGGAGAAAAGCAAGGGAATCAGGGAGAAAGAAGAAGAAGAAGAAGAAGAAGAAGAAGAGAAAAGAGAGAGCACGGGAAAGGGAAAGAAAATAGGTGCGAGGGAGAATTAGTTTAAGACGGTGAGTGACTGTGCTGTGAAATGGTCTATCTTGAATTTCTGTTTCTCTATTGGTCTTGCTTGAATTTTAATCATGGTCCTGTGAAATGGTTTGTGTCGTAAATTAATTTTCATAGTCAAGTAAATTATTTGTGATATTTGAGTACATGAGCAGGATGTGGGTTTGGTGTGCTTGTGGTGGCCTAATTATTATTGGTTGTTTTGAGCTGGGTGACCTCTATACTTATTTGATTTTGTTCTCTCTTTTTATCGATTTCTTTGGAATTTTGGGAGGCTGCTGTTGTTTAATTGCTCTTTTTGTTATTCTTGGTTGTTCTAGCTTTTTTTGATTTCATCTGCTTACTGGGTTTTCCGAATTTCTGTTGCTTTCTGTGTTTGGATAAGTTTGGAAAAACGGGGTTTTGAATATGGTGCTTTTGGACAGAGAGCTGGGTTTTCTCTTGCTTTGTTTGTTATGGTTTTTGTTTGCTTAATTTTCATTTTTTTTTATTAAATACACTGTCTATGTAGTTTGAATACTGCTTTTGTTTCACAATTTGTGTTTGAGTTTTGGGGAAGGAAGTTGAAGTTTTATGTTGCGCTTCTGCAATGCATAGTATGAACCATTCAGGAAATATAGTTTGTTTAAGTCTGGTTGTTGTCTATAACCCTCTGAGATGGAAAATAGAGGATATGATAAAGATTCCTGTGAGTTATTATTTTCTGTTACATATTCTCATCCTTACTGTACATGTTTTTAGATGGAATCGAAAGCGCTTATTCAATTATTTATTGTTTTCAATGCCTGGAGTATTATTGGTTTCCAGGTGTTTAGGGTTTTGCCTAATCTAGAAGCAGTAAATGTTCCTCCGGCCAGGAAGCATTCCACACCCTTCGTGCCCAGGAATTAGTCTGAAGGCATGAGATGGCTATAGAAAGAATATCATGTAACTGATATTATGCAGCTTTACACCCTAAACAAAATTATGGTTCTAGATTGAGCACGTTCCTGCAACTTTTGTCGCAGTGATGCTGTATTAGTTTCCCTGATTCTCCACATTATGATTAAATATGATTTTATCATTTTAATATTGCGGATATATTATCAATATATTGATTTACTCATTCACTCATGCTCCAGATAAAGGCCCACCAACTCTATTGCCCGGTTCTGTGGTAATTCAGAACGTAACATGTTTGCTTTAGCTCTGCCTTTTTCATACCAGAAAAAAAAATAGAGACTGAGAGACAGAGGATAAGAAAATGAATCTGAGTCATACGTACAAAAATGTGGTAGCATCTATGCAATGATCATCATCGGTGTGGAGGTTCCAACCTTATTAATTTCACTGCTTACATATCATAATCATTACATAGAAGGAGAACCATAACAGACTTGAATCAAGTTTTGATGGATAAGTTTATTTTATTGAGCAGTTGGCAGTTGCATGACCTTGATCTATTGTCAGCCCTTATACGAGTAGCTATCACTAAACAAACTTTGGTAAGTTCATGACTTTAGAAACTTTATCAGGGCCTCTTGAGAAAGCAGTGCTGCTCTTCATGAAGTTTTTCTTTAACAGCCTGCAAAGGGATTTTTTTTATGTTCTTGAATGCTGTTCAATAGCTCAAATATTTCAACACCCTGTTTGCTTATTAGATATTGATTCAATTGTTTAAGTCATTCATGTTACAAAATCACCTTCTTGACTTGCAAACAATGATCTTCCTCTTGATATCCAGAGGTTGACATGCCACGCCTTATATCTTGCACTCAGTTTCTCTGTCCCAATTGAGTGCTTAGGAAAGTCTTAAAATTTGAATGCAAAATTTGCCAATTTTTTCTTTTCTTTTTATTTACCTTGGTCATTAAGCACTTCATTAGACGAAGGTTCCATACTGAAGAAATTATCTGTCACGTCCCGAATTTCGAATAATAAATTCAAATCCGAAACATGAATACAACTAAACAAATACCGTCTTGCATTTTTTTCTCAAAACCAACATCTCACAAACCATAATACAAACCTCGTAGCAAACTATCTCTCGAGTCAATTATTACAATACTAATATAAATACAAAGTTATGCTCAAAAGAGTCTACAAAACACACCAAAATAAACCAAGTGCTGGTCTCGACCCTGCTGCCCTACGCAGCTCGCTCTCCACCCTGATTATTCTGACCTGTAGGATTATCCGTTACACCATTTGAATAGTGTACCAGGATTGCAACAACACAAAACCTGGTAAGCTTTCTGAAAGCTCGTGTGAGTAAATAAGAATGAACGGTTGATTTTATTAAACCACAACTCATTTATCTCAATTAAACATCCAACAATCTCAACAACCACAAGAAACATCAAACCAACACACATGAAACAACATGGAACACATTTCCACAATCACCAAATCACAACTCTCGCCACTTTGGCACCTAATGTCACGCTCCGAATTTTGAATAATAAATTCAAATCCGAAACATGAATACAACTAAACAAATCACATCCTAAATTTTTTTTCTCAAAACCCATATCTCATAAACCATAACACAAACCTCGTAGCAAACTATCTCTCGAGTCAATTATTACAATACTAACATAAGTAAAATGTTCTGCTCCCAAGAGTGTATAAAAACACACCAAAATAGACCAAGTGCTGGTCTCAACCCTGCTGTCCTACGCAGCTGGCTCACCACCCTGATTATCCTGACCTGCAGGATTATCCGCTACACCATTGAATAGTGTACCGGGATTGCAACAACACAAAACCCGGTAAGCTTTTTGAAAGCTCGTGTGAGTAAATAAGAATGAACGGTTGATTTATTAGATCACAACTCATTTATCTCAAGTAAACATCCAACAATCTCAACAACCACAAGAAACATCAATCCAACACACATGAACAACATGGAACACATATCCACAATCACCAAATCACAACTCTCGCCACTTTGGCACCTAATCACAACTATCGCCACTTTGGCACCCAATCACAACTATCGCCACTTTGGCACCCACGTTAGAGCTCTAACTGCCTCGTTACCTCTGACACCTTGGCCTAGGGTCAAGTAACGGCACCTCCAGGTTACTCAGTAACCCGCGAACTTTGGACCATTTCATGTCCTCAGAACAATATATCCCCGTTATTATTTAACGGTCGAACTTTGGACCTCCCTGTCCTCAGAACACATACACTCCGGTTATCATCAACCAAAGATCCTTGGACCATTCGATCCTCGGAATCCTACGTTTCTCTACCTTCTATTCAACTCACAAAATCAACATGCTTATCACCAACATTTATCAAATATTAACAACATAATTAAAATCATATTATCAACAACATATTATCACAATTCCACACCTCAATGTCACACCATTCAATATATGATCACGTAAATATATATATACGTAACCATCCACACTGGAAGGATCACTAATACCAACTATAGTTCACATGATACAAAATCAAGAAATTCATTTTTAATATACTTTAAAACACATTTCTTAAAAACCATTTTCTCACACATAACAATAAATTGAGCAATTAAGGAAATTCGGTTCGTAAATAAACCAAGTGAGATTTACTCACCTCTAAACTCCCGCTACGTCTTCTTACAGCCCAAAATACGATTCACAATCGTCCGCTAACAAATCCGTCAAATACCTAATCAAAACGATAATTAACTTAGCGTATAATTTCAAAAACACACTTATATGAAGATCCAACGGTCGGATCTTCACCCGTGACCACACAAGGTCACCGGGACAGTCCTACGGTCATTATATCAAAACTAGAATTCTATCGGACGGTCCAAACTTCATAAATCACAAATTGAGCGATCGAAATCAATCGAAATCGTAAAATTCATAACTAATTCATACGATATCTAAAATTCGCATGCTATATATCAAAATGATCGTATCGACATGTAGAATCTAAAAATGAGTAGAAACTGCACATGATACCCCCGGAGGTGGCCGGAAAGGGCCGCCGGAGTTTAGGGCAGAGCCGCCGCCGACCACCACCAATGGTGTCGGGGCCGAGCTTATCCCCTTCGTTTCATCATTTTGAGCAACTTTCATAACTAACACGAAGTGAGAAAATGAGTGGAAGTGGCCGAAACTTACCAAAAACAGTCCGGTTTGGCCGGAAAAACTGCAGAAACCGATATGTGCCCCGACGAGCGTGAAAACCTGCACTTCAGGTGCTGTCCTTTTTACTGCGTGTTCTACTCCTCAATACGAGTTCAACGAGATAAAGTACTCGTAATTTAGTGGTCTAGAACTCGAGATATTCGCTTCGCACTCAAAACGGCCGAAAATGGAAAACCAGCTCCCCGCCGCCGCTACAAGCCGTGCCACGGCGCAAGGCTGCCTCTGGCAGCTGCGCAAGGTCAAGCCGAAGCCTTGGGAGGTGGTTTGGCGTCAAACGGTGGCCGGAGGAGCAAGAACTCTGCTGGAGAAGTTTGGCTCTGTTTTTGCTTTCGGTTCGGTGCCGCGAGAGAGAGAGAGAGAGAAAAATCTTGATTTTCTGATTTTTCATATTTTTTCCAAAAATGTTAACCTATATATATACAAAATCGAAAACTTCTAAATGTCATAACTTCTTCTTACAAACTCCGATTCTTGTGTTCCGCATATGCACGAACTCGTATCGACGAGTTCTACGACTTTCATGAAGGAAGTTTCCTCAAATTCCTTACGTAAAAATAAGTCAATTTTAATAATCCTAAATAACGTTAAATTTCAATACTAAAATCATTCGAAACCAAATTTCTCAAATAACGACAATCGAATCACATTCACAACTCATAATTCATATAATTTGAGAAATATCGAATTACGAAATATTTAATTGAAATTTCGGGTCTTTACAGTCTACCCTCCTTAAAGGAATTTCGTCCTGAAATTCAAGCAAACTCATTAACAAACAGTAGTGGGTACTTAGCCCTTATGTCAGACTCTAGCTCCCATGACGCATCACCCTCATCATGATGACTCGACAACACCTTAACCAATTCAACTTCCTTCCTACGAAGCCTCTTCGTGGACCTATCCAAGATACGAACAGGTTCAACAACGAAGGTCACATCCGGACTTACCTCGATCGTACTGTGATCAATCACATGAGACTCATCTCGAATGTACCTCCTAAGCATGGACACATGGAAAAGATTGTGTACACCGGCCATGCTAATCGGTAAAGCAAGCCGATATGCCAATTCTCCGACCCTTTTCAAAATCTCAAAGGGTCCAACGTATCTCGGTGCCAATTTCCCCTTCCTGCCAAATCTCACCACACCTTTCATAGGTGAGACTTTCAAGAATTCGTAATCACCCACCTCAAAGTCCAACGGTCTCCTTCTAAGGTCGGTATAACTCTTCTGTCTACTCTGTGCAGTACGGATCCTGTCTCGGATGGTAGTAACCTTCTCTGTAGTCTCCCGAACAAGCGCAGGACCCAAGAGCTGTTTCTCTCCAACATCCGCCCAACATATAGGAGTCCTACATGGCCTACCATAAAGTGCCTCATATGGGGCCATGCCAATACTAGAGTGATAGCTGTTGTTGCAGGCAAACTCTACCAATGGCAGATGATCCGCCCAACTTCCCTTGAAGTCCAAAACACATGCCCTAAGCATATCCTCCATCACCTGGT
Organism: Rosa persica; assembly: GCA_025331145.1. NCBI lineage: Eukaryota > Viridiplantae > Streptophyta > Magnoliopsida > Rosales > Rosaceae > Rosa > Rosa persica. The sequence goes on along the minus strand of WFKR01000001.1, from coordinate 12,916,695 downwards.
TCACCCTCTCTGTCTGCCCATCAGTCTGTGGATGAAATGCAGTGCTCATAGCCAAAGATGTGCCGAAAGCCTTATGGAATCTACGCCAAAATTCCGAAGTGAAACGAGCATCCCGATCAGAGACGATCGATACAGGCACGCCATGAAGCTTCACAATCTCATTAAGATACAACTTACACAAAGCATCACCTGAGTAAGTCTTTGCCACAGGAAGAAAGTGTGCTGACTTTGTCAATCGATCAACAATCACCCAAATAGAATCATAACTTTGTCTGGACCTAGGCAATCCAGTCACAAAGTCCATAGAGATCTCTTCCCATTTCCATACTGGAATCGGCAAAGGTTTCAATATTCCCGCAGGCCTCTCATCCTCTGCCTTCACTTGCTGACATGTAAGGCACCTGGATACATACTCAGCCACATCCCTCTTCATCCCTATCCACCAAAACTGTCTTCGTAGGTCCATATACATCTTGGTACTCCCTGGGTGTACCGTATATCGAGATCGATGTGCTTCCCGCAGTACCTCCTCCTTGAGGTTATCACCGCCCGGGACATACAATTTCAATCGAAATCTCAATCCACCATCAGTTCCAACTGTCCACTCTGATGGACCTTCCTCGTTGCATCAAGGATAATCTCCGAAATCACCATTTGAGCGAACTCATCATGTGTCTGACTCTGAATGATCATGGAAATCAAGGTCGGCTGTAAAGTGATACTACCGAGAAAGATTCCCTGTCCTTCTCCTGTGGGTATAAGGTCAAACTCAGATACAGTCTCTAACATACGCCACTCCTGAACCATAAGTGACGCTATGATCCCTCGGGGTTTCCTGCTCAAAGCATCCGCCACTACATTTGCCTTTCCGGGATGATACTCCAAGGTGAAATCATAATCTTTGATGAGCTCCATCCATCTTCTCTGCCTCATGTTCAACTCCTTCTGGGAGAATAGATACTTCAAACTCTTATGATCAGAAAAGAGTTCGAACTTCTCACCATAAAGATAATGCCTCCAAATCTTCAAGGCAAACACCACTGCAGCCAGCTTTAGATCATGAGTGGGGTAGTTCCGCTCATGCACCTTCAACTGTCTAGAACCATATGCTACTACACCCCCATTCTGCATCAACACACAACCCAAACCCTGATGAGATGCATCACTGTAGATAACTAACCCACCGCCACTAGATGGGACAGTCAACACTGGAGCTGTAGTCAATCTAGTCTTCAGCTCACTAAAGGCCTTCTCACATTCATCTGTCCACACAAACTGAGTATCATTCCTTGTTAACTTAGTCAAAGCCGAAGTTATACTAGAAAACCCCTCAATGAATCGCCTGTAGTATCCTGCCAAACCAAGGAAACTACGGATCTCTGTAACTGTAGTGGGGCGACTCCAACCCATCACCGCTTCAACCTTCGAAGGATCCACAAAAACTCCATCCTTCCAAACTACATGACCAAGGAACTTGATCTCCTTTTTCCAAAACTCTCACTTCTCAAACTTTGCATATAACGTTTCTCTTCTCAAAATTTGCAGCACAATTCTCAAATGCTTCACGTGCTCATCAGACGACTTTGAATATATCAAGATGTCATCGACGAACACCACCACACACTTATCTAAGTAAAGACTGAATGTGCGGTTCATCAAGTCCATGAATGCTGCAGGTGCATTAGTTAGACCAAAAGGCATGACAAGAAATTCATAATGCCCATACTTGGTCCTAAATGCCGTCTTAGAAATATCTTCATCCTTCACCCTCAACTGGTGATATCCAGATCTCAAATCAATTTTGGAGAACACCGTAGCCTCCCTAAGCTGATCGAACAAGTCATCAATCCTAGGCAAGGGGTACCTATTCTTGATGGTCACCTTGTTCAGCTGTCGATAATCCACACATAACCGAAGTGAATTATCCTTCTTCTTCACGAATAATACTGGTGCGCCCCAAGGAGATACACTAGCTTGTATGAACCCTTGTGCAAGTAATCCTTCAATTTGAACATTCAACTCCTGAAGTTCAGCTGGAGCCATCCGATAAGGTGCTCTCGACACCGGTGCAGTGCCTGGTATCACATCAATGGAGAAATCCATTACCCTTTTCGGAGGAAATCCTGGTATCTCCTGGAACACATCAGCATACTCTGCCACTACCGGAATCCCTGTAATTTTTGAAGTGCTATTCACTGATTCTATGTGTGCCAAGATCCCTGCCCTCATGGCAACGTCAGATCTCAGGCATCGATAATGAAACACTGGTTGCCCAGGGGCATGAAAAGACACAATCATTCTAAAACAATCAAGCACGGCATAGTTCGGACTCAACCAATCCAAACCTAAAATCACATCATACGTGTGATCCGGAATCACAATCAAAGATGCAGTGAACTCTCTACCACTAATTGCAATAGAACAATCATCACAAAACATGCTAAGCTCAAGAGATACGCAAAGAGGCGATGTAACATATAAAGGTCTAGTAAGCGGTATAGCAATCAAACCCAAAACATCTACCACAGAACTAGATATGAACGAGTGGGAAGCACCCGTATCAAACATTACTCTAGCAAGATAGTTATAAACGGATAAGGAACCTTCCACCCCGGTGCCTCTCTGGCCGATGGCAAATACTCTGGTTAGTGCTGGAGGTAAGGTTCTCTGCTGGTTACCCTGTCCTACAATCTGAGGTTGAGTACAGTCCCTGACAATATGTCCAGTCTGTCCGCATCGAAAACATGCTCTAGGCCTGAGTTTAGGGCAAGTCTTAGCAAGATGACCCAACTCATTACAGCTATAACACCTCATAGGGGCTGCTGGTGCTGCTTGCCTGATAGGTGGTGCCTGAATAGGGACAGGTGCTGCTGCTATCCTGGCTGGAGCCTGATGATGAAAATAAGGCCGCTGTCTCTTCCAGAGCCCACCTCTATAATCTCTGGACCCACTACTCCCTGCAACCGCCTTCCCTTTTCCCTGAGAATCTCTCTCAACTGTCTGCTTCTCCTTGTGGATCAGATTCTGCTGCTCAATGATCAGGGCTTTAGCTAAAATCTGCTCCTTTGTCTTCAGCTCCATAATAGCCACATCGCGCTCAATAGAGCCATTCAACCCCTGCTGAAACTTCTTAGCCAAGTCTTCAGCATCTAATGGTTTCACAAACCGATATAGCCTGGAGAACTTGCCTCATATTCTCTCACATTCATCTTCCCTTGAGTAAGCAAGAGAAATTGCCTCTCCAGCTGTTCCTTCACCGATGCTGGGAAGTATTTCTCCCTAAAGATCCTCACAAATCCATCCCAAGTCATGGTAGAAACATCAATAGTCCTCTGAGTGCAATTCCACCACACCCTAGCCTCATCTTTGAGCATGAAAGTGGTTAGCTTCCTCTTCTCGATCTCATCACAGACAATCAACTCAAAATAGGTCTGTAAATCCTCGATCCATTGATCAGCCACCATATAATCTATGCCTCCCTCAAATTTAGTTGCTCCCAACTGATTAATATCCCTCGCCAACACTAACAGACGAGCGGGATCATTAACCACAACCTCAGGTGGAACAGGTTGCTCCACAAACGGTGCCTCCACCTCTTCCTCATATACTCCCACATGTGGAATCTCACCCCTACCTCGGCCTCTACCTCTATCTCTGGGTCTACCTCGACCCCTACCTCTGCCTCCCACAATATCCATTACCTAAGGAGCATAGCATACCTGGTTAATACATGTATACACTTAAATCAAAGCATAAGTAAATACAAGTCCATATTAACCAAGCTACTAACACAAAGAGGTTAATTCAACTCCTATTACGTCCTAACGTTCTAGACAACTCCCAACACTCCCACATACCCAATGACATTGTTAATACCGAAGAGCACCCGATGGGGATCCGCTGCAGACGGGCCATCACTCGGAAGGTATTAACTTATCACTAAATATGTACCTTACGCTCTGATACCAAACTGTCACGCCCCAAATTTCGAATAATAAATTCAAATCCGAAACATGAATACAACTAAACAAATCAGGTCCTAAATTTTTTTTCTCAAAACCCATATCTCATAAACCATAACACAAACCTCGTAGCAAACTATCTCTCGAGTCAATTATTACAATACTAACATAAATAAAATGTTCTGCTCCCAAGAGTCTACAAAAACACACCAAAATAGACCAAGTGCAGGTCTCAACCCTGCTGTCCTACGCAGCTGGCTCACCACCCTGATTATCCTGACCTGCAGGATTATCCGCTACACCATTGAATAGTGTACCGGGATTGCAACAACACAAAACCCGGTAAGCTTTCTGAAAGCTCGTGTGAGTAAATAAGAATGAACGGTTGATTTATTAGACCACAACTCATTTATCTCAAGTAAACATCCAACAATCTCAACAACCACAAGAAACATCAATCCAACACACACGAACAACATGGAACACATATCCACAATCACCAAATCACAACTCTCGCCACTTTGGCACCTAATCACAACTATCGCTACTTTGGCACCCAATCACAACTATCGCCACTTTGGCACCCACGTTAGAGCTCTAACTGCCTCGTTACCTCTGACACCTTGGCCCAGGGTCAAGTAACGGCACCTCCAGGTTACTCAGTAACCCGCGAACTTTGGACCATTTCATGTCCTCAGAACAATATATCCCCATTATTATTTAACGGTCGAACTTTGGACCTCCCTGTCCTCAGAACACATACACTCCGGTTATCATTAACCAAAGATCCTTGGACCATTCGATCCTCGGAATCATACGTTTCTCTACCTTCTATTCAACTCACAAAATCAACATGCTTATCACCAACATTTATCAAATATTAACAACATAATTAAAATCATATTATCAACAACATATTATCACAATTCCACACCTCAATGTCACACCATTCAATATATGATCACGTAAATATATATATACGTAACCATCCACACAGGAAGGATCACTAATACCAACTATAGTTCACATGATACAAAATCAAGAAATTCATTTTTAATATACTTTAAAACACATTTCTTAAAAACCATTTTCTCACACATAACAATAAATTGAGCAATTAAGGAAATTCGGTTCGTAAATGAACCAAGTGAGATTTACTCACCTCTAAACTCCCGCTGCGTCTTCTTAGAGCCCAAAATACGATTCACAATCGTCCGCTAACAAATCCATCAAATACCTAATCAAAACGATAATTAACTTAGCGTATAATTTCAAAAACACACTTATATGAAGATCCAACGGTCGGATTTTCACCCGTGAGCACACAAGGTCACCGGGACAGTCCTACGATCATTATATCAAAACTAGAATTCTATCGGACGGTCCAAACTTCATAAATCACAAATTGAGCGATCGAAATCAATCGAAATCGTAAAATTCATAACTAATACATACGATATCCAAAATTCGCATGCTATATATCAAAATGATCGTATCGACATGTAGAATCTAAAAATGAGCAGAAACTTCACATGATACCCCCGGAGGTCGCCGGAAAGGGCCGCCGGAGTTTAGGGCAGAGCCGCCGCCGACCACCACCAATGGTGTCGGGGCCAAGCTTATCCCCTTCGTTTCATCATTTTGAGCAACTTTCATAACTAACACGAAGTGAGAAAATGAGTGGAAGTGGCCGAAACTTACCAAAAACAGTCCGGTTTGGCCGGAAAAACTGCAGAAACCGATATGTGCCCCGACGAGCATGAAAACCTCCACTTCAGGTGCTGTCCTTTTTACTGCGTGTTCTACTCCTCAATACGAGTTCAACGAGATAAAGTACTCGTAATTTAGTGGTCTAGAACTCGAGATATTCGCTTCGCACTCAAAACGGCCGAAAATGGAAAACCAGCTTCCCGCCGCCGCTACAAGCAGTGCCACGGCGCAAGGCTGCCTCTGGCAGCTGCGCAAGGTCAAGGCGAAGCCGTGGGAGGTGGTTTGGCGTCAAACGGTGGCCGGAGGAGCAAAAACTCGGCTGGAGAAGTTTGGTCTGTTTTTGCTTTCGATTTGGTGCCGCGAGAGAGAGAGAGAGAGAGAGAAATCTAGGTTTTCTGATTTTTCAGATTTTTTCCAAAAATGTTAACCTATATATATACAAAATCGAAAACTTCTAAATGTCATAACTTCTTCTTACAAACTCCGATTCTTGTGTTCCGCATATGCACGAACTCGTATCGACGAGCTCTACGACTTTAATGAAGGAAGTTTCCTCAAATTCCTTACGTAAAAATAAGTCAATTTTAATAACCCTAAATAATGTTAAATTTCGATACTAAAATCATTCGAAACCAAATTTCTCAAATAATGACATTCGAATCACACTCACAACTCATAATTCATATAATTTGAGAAATATTGAATTACGAAATATTTAACTGAAATTTCGGGTCTTTACACCTAATCACAACTATCGCCACTTTGGCCCCACGTTAGAGCTCTAACTGACTCGTTACCTCTGACACCTTGGCCCAGGGTCAAGTAACGGCACCTCCAGGTTACTCAGTAACTCGCGAACTTTGGACCATTTCATGTCCTCAGAACAATATATCCCCGTTATTATTTAACGGTCGAAGTTTGGACCTCCCTATCCTTAGAACACATACACTCCGGTTATCATTAACTAAAGATCCTTGGACCATTCGATCCTCAGAATCCTACTTTTCTCTACCTTCTATTCAACTCACAAAATCAACATGCTTATCACCAAAATTTATCAAATATTAACAACATAATAAAATCATATTATCAACATTTATCAACAACATATTATCACAATTCCACACATCAATGTCACACCATTCAATATATAATCACGTAAATATATATATACGTAACCATTCACACAGGAATGATCACTAATACCAACTATAGTTCACACGATGCAAAATCAAGAAATTCATTTTTAATATACTTTAAAACTCATTTCTTAAAACCATTTTCTCACACATAACAATAAATTGGGCAATTAAGGAAATTCGGTTCGTAAATAACCAAGTGAGATTTACTCACCTCTAAACTCCCCATGCGTCTTCTTACAGCCCAAAATACGATTCACAATCGTCTGCTAACAAATCCGTCAAACACCTAATCAAAACGATAATTAACTTAGCATATAATTTCAAAAACACACTTATATGAAGATCCAACGGTCGGATCTTCACCCGTGACCACACAAGGTCATCGGGACAGTCCTACGATCATTATATCAAAACTAGAATTCTATCGGACGGTCCAAACTTCATAGATCACAAATCGAGCGATCAGAATTAATCGAAATCGTAAAATTCATAACTAATTTATACGATATCCAAAATTCACATGCTATATATCAAAATGATTGTATCGACATGTAGAATCTAAAAATGAGCAGAAACTACTCATGGTACCCCCGGAGGTGGCCGGAAAGAGCCGCCGGAGTTTAGGGCAGAGCCGCCGCCGACCACCACCAATGGTGTCGCGGCCGAGCTTATCCTCTTCGTTTCATCATTTTGAGCAACTTTCATAACTAACACGAAGTGAGAAAACGAGTGGAAGTGATCGAAACTTACCAAAACAGTCCGGTTTGGCTGGAAAATCTGCAGAAAACGTTGGGAGCTCCGACGAGTGTGTAATCGATCACTTCAGGTCCGGGTCTTTTTGCTGCGTGTTCTACTCCTTAATACGAGTTCAACAAACCAAAGAACATGAAGTTTGGTGGCCTAGAACTAGAGATATTCACTTCGCACTCATAATGGCCGAAAATGGAAACAAGCTTCCCGCCGCCGCTACAAGCCGTGCCACGGCGCAAGGCTGCCTCTGGCAGCTGCGCAAGGTCGAGGCGAAGCCGTGGGAGGTGGTTTGGCGTCAAACGGTGGCCGGAGGAGAACGAACTTGGCTGGAGAAAACTTGCTCTGTTTTTGCTTCCGGCTCGGGTGCCCGCGCGCGAGAGAGAGAGAGAGAGAGAGAGAGAGAGAGAGAGAGAGAGAGAGAGAGAGAGAAACTAGGGTTTTCTGATTTTTTTTCTGATTTTTCTAGGAATTTCCAAAAATGGCAACCTATATATATATACAAAATTGAAATCTTCCAAATGCCTTAACTTCTTCCTACGAACTCCGATTCTTGTGTTCCGCACACGCACAAATTCGTATCAACGAGCTCTACGACTTTCGTGAATGAAGTTTCTTCAAATTCCTTACGTATAAAAAGTCGATTTTTAGTAACCCCTAAATAACGTTAAATTTCGAAACTAAAATCATTCGAAACCAAATTTCTTAATTAACGACATTCGAATCACACTCATAACTCATAATTCATATAATTTGAGAAATATTGAATTATGAAATATTTAACTGAAATTTCGGGTCTTCACAGTCTACCTTCCTTAAAGGAATTTCGTCCCGAAATTCGAGCAAATTCATCAACAAACAGTAGTGGGTACTTAGCCCTTATGTCAGACTCTAGCTCCCATGATGCATCACCTTCATCATGATGACTCCACAACACCTTAACCAACTCAACTTCCTTCCTTCGAAGCCTCTTCGTGGACCTATCCAAGATATGAACAGGTTCAACAACGAAGGTTACAACCAGACTCACCTCGATCGTACCGTGATCAATCACATGAGACTCATCTCGAATGTACCTCCTAAGCATGGACACATGGAAAACATTGTGTACACCGGCCATGCTAATAGGTAAAGCAAGCCGATATGCCAATTCTCCGACCCTTTCCAAAATCTCAAAGGGTCTAACGTATCTCGGTGCCAATTTCCCCTTCCTGCCAAATCTCACCACACCTTTCATAGGTGAGACTTTCAAGAATACGTAATCACCCACCTCAAAGTCCAACAGTCTCCTTCTAAGGTCCGCATAACTCTTCTGTCTACTTTGTGCAGTACGGATCCTGTCTCGGATGGTAGTAACCTTCTCTGTAGTCTCCCGAACAAGCGCATGACCCAAGAGCTGTTTCTCTCCAACATCCGCCCAACAGATAGGAGTCCTACATGGCCTACCATAAAGTGCCTCATATGGGGCCATGCCCATACTAGAGTGATAGCTGTTGTTGTAGGCAAACTCTACCGTAGTACCTCCTCCTTGAGGTTATCACCGCCCTGGACATACAATTTCAATCGAAATCTCAATCCACCATCAGTTCCAACTGTCCACTCTGATGGACCTTCCTCGTTAGCATCAAGGATAATCTTCGAAATCACCATTTGAGCGAACTCATCATGTGTCTGACTCTGAATGATCCTGGAAATCAAGGTCGGCTGTAAAGTGATACTACCGAGAAAGATCCCTGTCCTTCTCCTGTGGGTATAAGGTCAAACTCAGATACAGTCTCTAACATACGCCACTCCTGAACCATAAGTGATGCTATGATCCCTCGGGGTTTCCTGCTCAAAGCATCCGCCACTACATTGGCCTTTCCGGGATGATACTCCAAGGTGAAATCATAGTCTTTGATGAGCTCCATCCATCTTCTCTGCCTCATGTTCAACTCCTTTTGGGAGAATAGATACTTCAAACTCTTATGATCAGAAAAGAGTTCGAACTTCTCACGGTAAAGATAATGCCTCCAAATCTTCAAGGCAAACACCACTGCAGCCAGCTCTAGATCATGAGTGGGGTAGTTCCGCTCATGCACCTTCAACTATCTAGAACCATATGCTACTACACCCCCATTCTGCATCAACACACAACTCAAACCCTGATGAGATGCATCATTGTAGATAACTAACCCACCGCCACTAGATGGGACAGTTAACACTGGAGCTGTAGTCAATCTAGTCTTCAGCTTACTAAAGGCCTTCTCACATTCATCTGTCCACACAAACTAAGTATCCTTCCTTGTTAACTTAGTCAAAGCCGAAGCTATACTAGAAAACCCCTCAATGAATCGCCTGTAGTATCCTGCCAAACCAAGGAAACTACGGATCTCTGTAACTGTAGTGGGGTGACTCCAACCCATCACTGCTTCAACCTTCGAAGGATCCACAGAAACTCCATCCTTCGAAACTACATGACCAAGGAACTTGATCTCCTTTTGCCAAAACTCGCACTTCTCAAACTTTGCATATAACTTTTCTCTTCTCAAAATTTGTAGCACAATCCTCAAATGCTCGTCAGACGACTTTGAATATATCAAGATGTCATCAACGAACACCACCACACATTTATCTAAGTAAAGACTGAATGTGCGGTTCATCAAGTCCATGAATGCTGTAGGTGCATTAGTTAGACCAAAAGGCATGACAAGAAATTCATAATGCCCATACCTGGTCCTAAATGCCGTCTAAGAAATATCTTCATCCTTCACCCTCAACTGGTGATATCCAGATCTCAAATAAATTTTGGAGAACACCGTAGCCTCCCTAAGCTGATCGTACAAGTCATCAATCCTAGGCAAGGGGTACCTATTCTTGATGGTCACCTTGTTCAGCTATCGATAATCCACACATAACCGAAGTGAATTACCCTTCTTCTTCACGAATAATACTGGTGCGCCCCAAGGAGATACACTAGCCTATATGAACCCTTGTGCAAGTAATCCTTCAATCTGCACCTTCAACTCCTGAAGTTCAGCTGGAGCCATCCGATAAGGTGCTCTCGACACCGGTGCAGTACCTGATATCACATCAATGGAGAAATCCATTACCCTTTTCGGAGGAAATCCTGGTATCTCTTGGAACACATCAGCATACTCTGCCACTATCGGAATCCCTGCAATTTCTTAAGTGCTATTCACTGATTCTATGTGTGCTAAGATCCCTGCCCTCATGGAAACGTCAGATCTCAGGCATCGATAATGAAACACTGGTTGCCTAGGGGCATGAAAAGACACAATCATTCTAAAACAATGAATCACTGCATAGTTCGGACTCAACCAATCCAAACCTAAAATCATATCATACGTGTGATCCGGAATCACAATCAAAGATGTAGTGAACTCTCTACCACAAATTGCAATAGGGCAATCATCACAAAACATGCTAAGCTCAAAAGATACGCAAAGAGGCGATGTAACACACAAAGGTCTAGTAAGTGTATAACAGTCAAACCCAAAACATCTACCACAGAACTAGATATGAACGAGTGGGAAGCACCCGTATCAAACAGTACTCTAGCAAGATAATTATAAACGGATAAGGTACCTTCCACTCCGGTGCCTCTCTGGCCGATGACAAATACTCTGGCTGGTGCTGGAGCTAAGGTTCTCTGCTAGTTACCCTGTCCTAGAATCTGAGGTTGAGTACAGTCCCTGGCAATATGTCCAGTCTGTCCGCATCGAAAACATGCTCTAGGCCAGAGTTTAGGGCAAGTCCTAGCAAGATGACCTAACTCATTACAGCTATACCACCTCATTACAACTATAACACCTCATAGGGGCTGCTGGTGCTGCTTGCCTGATAGGTGGTGCCTGAATAGGGACAGGTACTGCTGCTATCCTGGCTGGAGCCTGATGATGAAAATAAGGCCGTTGTCTCTTCCAGAGCCCACCTCTATAATCTCTGGACCCACTACTCCCTGCAACTGCCTTCCCTTTTCCCTGAGAATCTCTCTCAACTGTCTGCTTCTCCTTGTGGATCAGATTCTACTGCTTAATGATCAGAGCTTTAGCTAAAATCTGCTCCTTTGTCTTCAGCTCCATAATGGCCACATCTCGCTCAATAGAGGCATTCAAGCCCCACTGAAACTTCTTAGCCAAGTCTTTAGCATCTAATGGTTTCACAAACCGATATAGCCTGGAGAACTCTGCCTCATATTCTCTCACATTCATCTTTCCTTAGCTAAGTGAGAGAAATTGCCTCTCCAGCTGTTCCTTCACCGATGCTGGGAAGTATTTATCTCTAAAGATCCTCACAAATCCATCCCAAAGTCATCGTAGAAACATCAATAGTCCTCTGAGAGCAATTCCACCACACCCTAGCCTCATATTTGAGCATGAAAGTGGCTAGCTTCCTCTTCTCGATCTCATCACAGACAATCAACTCAAAATAGGTTTGCAAATCCTCGATCCATTGATCATCCAGAAATAGGATTTGCAGACCTATTTCGATCTGCTTGATTGCACTGAGACCGATAAGAGGAAGCTAACCGCTTTCATGATGAAGGATGAGGCTAGGGTGTGGTGGAATGTCACATAGAGGAGCATTGAGGTGTCTACCTTGACATGGGACGGCTTTGAGAAGCTGTTCAGGGAGAAGTACTTTCCACCAGCAGTGAAGGAGATGTTGGAACGAGAGTTCTTTGCACTTGTACAGGGGAAGATGACCATAATTGAGTATGATGCGGAGTTCTCCAGACTGTACAAGTATGTGAGGCAGATGGAGGATGAGGACTTGGCCAAGAAGTTTCAGAGAGGGTTGAGTCCTTCGATTGAGCGTGATGTGGCCATCTTAGAGCTGAAGACCAAGAGAGAGATCTTGGCTAAGGCACAGATCATTGAGCAGCAGAACCTGATTCGTAGAGAGAAGGAGTCTGCTGAGAGAGACTTCCAGGGCAAGGGAAAGGCCATAGCAGGAAGCAGTAGAGCTAGAGACTTCAGGGGTGGGTTCTGGAAGAGACAGAGAACTCAGTTCCAGCATCAGGCTCCAGCTAGGGCAGCAGTAGCTCCTCCTGTTCAAGCTATGCCTATTAGGCAGATAGCACCAGCAGCTCCGGTGAAGTGCTTTAACTGTGGCGAGCCGGGCCACATCTCTCGTGCGTGCACGAAACCACGGGGTAGGATATGCTACAGCTGTGGACAGGCAGGGCATCAGGCTAGGGAGTGTCCCCGAAATCAGGGTAGAGTGCAGGGTAACCAGCAGAGGCAGCTACCACATGCACCTGCTAGAGTCAGGCAGGCACGGGAGTGGAAGGTACCTTATCTGTTTATCACTATCTTGCTAGAGTACTGTTTGATACGGGACCCTCACACTCTTTCATATCTAGTTCGGTTGTGGATGTATTGGGTTTGATTGCTATGCCTCTGACTAGATCATTATGTGTTACATCACCTCTCGGTGTGTCTCTTGAGCTTAGCATGTTTTGTGATGATTGCCCTATTGGGATTGGTGGCAGAGAGTTCTCTGCATCTTTGATTGTGATTTCGGATCACACGTATGATGTGATTTTGGGTATGGATTGGTTGAGCCTGAACCATGCTGTTATTGATTGCTTTAGGATGATTGTGTCCTTCCATGTTCCGGGACAACCGGTGTTTCATTACCGTTGTTTATAGTCTGACATCGCTATGAGGACTGGGATTTTGGCCCATATTGAATCAGGGAGTAGTACTTCAAAGATTACAGGGATTCCTGTAGTTTCAGAGTATGTAGACGTGTTTCAGGAGATCCCTGGGTTACCTCCGAAAAGGGTAATGGACTTCTCTATTGATGTGATACCAGGTACTTCACCTGTGTCGAAAGCACCCTATCGAATGACTCCAGCTGAACTTCAGGAGTTGAAGGTTCAGATTGAGGGCTTACTTGCACAAGGGTTCATTCAGGCAAGTGTGTCTCCTTGGGGCGCACCAGTGTTGTTCGTGAAGAAGAAGGATAATTCACTTCGGTTATGTGTTGATTATCGACAGTTGAACAAGGTGACCATCAAGAATAGGTACCCTTTACCTAGGATTGATGACTTGTTCGATTAGCTTAGAGAAGCTACTGTGTTCTCGAAGATTGACTTGAGGTCTGGATATCACTAGTTGAGGGTGAAGGAGGAAGATATCCCAAAGACGGCGTTCAGGACCAGGTATGGACATTTTGAGTTTCTTGTCATGCCTTTTGGTCTCACGAATGCCCCTGTAGCATTTATGGACTTGATGAACCGTATGTTCAGTCCTTACTTGGATCAGTTTGTGGTAGTGTTCGTTGACGACATCTTGATTTATTCAAGGTCGTCAGGTGAGCATGAGAAGCATCTGCGGATTGTACTACAGACGTTGAGGGAGCATAAACTATTTGCCAAGTTCGAGAAGTACGATTTCTGGCAGAGTGAAGTCAAGTTCCTTGGTCATGTGGTCTCGAAGGATGGAGTTTCTGTGGATCCTTCGAAGGTTGAAGCAATAATGAGTTGGAGTCACCCTACTACGGTTACAGAAATCCGTAGCTTCTTTGGACTGGCCGGGTATTACAGGCGCTTCATTGAAGGGTTTTCTGGTATTGCTTCGGCTTTGACCAAATTGACCAGGAAAGACACTCAGTTTGTATGGTCGGATGAGTGTGAGAAGGCTTTCAATGAGCTCAAGACTAGATTGACTACAGCTCCGGTGTTGACTATTCCTACTAGTGGTGGTGGATTTGTCATTTACAGCGATGCATCTCATCAGGATTTTGGGTGTGTGTTGATACAGAATGGTAGTGTCGTTGCTTATGGTTCTAGACAGTTGAAGGTACATGAGCGGAATTACCCCACTCATGATCTAGAGCTAGCAGCAGTGGTGTTTGCCTTGAAGATTTGGAGACACTATCTTTATGGTGAGAAATTTGAACTCTTTTCTGATCATAAGAGTTTGAAGTATCTATTCTCCCAGAAGGAATTGAACATGAGGCAGAGAAGATGGATGGAGCTCATTAAGGACTATGATTTCACCTTGGAGTATCATCCCGGAAAGGCGAATGTAGTGGCGGATACGTTGAGTAGGAAACCTCGGGTAATCATGGCATCGATTATGGTGCGAGAGCGGCGCATGTTAGAAGCTGCATCTGAGTTTGACCTTATGCCCGCAGGAGCAGGACATGGAATCTTTCTCGGTAGTATCACCTTACAGCCCACCTTGATCTCCAGGATCATCCAGGGTCAGACACTTGATGAGTTTGCTCAGGCAAGGATTCCTGAGATGACTGTTGACCCGGATGTGGAGGGTCCGTCCGAGTGGATGATTGGGACTGATGGAGGGTTGAGATTTCGAGGGAGATTGTATGTACCAAGTGTTGATAATCTCAGAGAGGAGATCATGCGGGAAGCACATAGGTCTCGGTATACTATACATCCAGGAGGTTCTAAAATGTATATGGATCTACGAAGGCAGTTTTGGTGGTATGGTATGAAAAGATATGTGGCAAAACATGTGTCGAAGTGTCTTATCTGTCAACAGGTGAAGGCAGAGCATTAGAGAGCAGCAGGAATGCTGAACCCCTTATCGATTCCTGTTTGGAAATGGGAAGATATCTCTATGGACTTTGTGACTGGATTGCCTAGGTCCAGGCAAAGTTATGACTCGATTTGGGTGATTGTTGACCGGTTGACTAAATCAGCCCACTTCCTTCCGGTGGCAAAAACGTACTCAGGGGATGCGTTGTGTAAGTTGTATGTGAACGAGATAGTGAGGCTTCATGGAGTGCCTGTGACGATTGTCTCTGATCGTGATGCTCGTTTCACTTCAGAATTCTGGCGTAGGTTCCATAAGGCATTTGGTACGTCTCTTGCTATGAGCACTGCATTTCACCCACAAACAGATGGACAGACCGAGAGAGTGAATCAGGTGATGGAGGACATGCTCAGAGCTTGTGTTCTGGATTTTAAGGGTAGTTGGCGGATCATCTGTCATTGGTAGAGTTTGCCTACAACAACAGCTATCACTCTAGTATCGGTATGGCTCCATATGAGGCTCTTTATGGTAGGCCATGTAGGACTCCTATCTATTGTGCGGAAGCAGGGGATAAAGGGCTTATAGGTCCTGAGATTGTACAGAAGACTACAGAGAAGGTCACTACTATTCGGGACAGAATCCGAACCGCTCAGAGTAGACAGAAGAGTTATGCTGACTTGAAGAGGAGACCTTTGGAGTTTGAGACGGGCGATCATGTGTTCTTGAAGGTCTCACCTATGAAAGGTGTGGTGAGATTTGGCAAGAAGGGGAAACTCCCACCGAGGTATGTTGGACCCTTTGAGATTCTGGAAAGGGTTGGTAACTTGGTATATCGTCTTGCTTTACCTGTTAGAATGTCGGGTGTGCACAATGTCTTCCATGTGTCTATGCTCAGGAAGTATGTTCGAGACGAGTCGCACGTGATTGATCACGGTGCGATCGAAATGAACACAGATGGGACATTTGTAGTTGAACCTGTTCGTATCTTGGATAGGTCTACAAAGAAGCTTCGTAGGAAAGAGGTTGATCTCGTGAAGGTGTTGTGGAGTCATCATGATGAGGGTGATGCGTCATGGGAGTTAGAATCTGACATGAGAGCGAGGTATCTACAGCTTTTTGGGGAATTGGTTACTTGAATTTCGGGACGAAATTCCTTTAAGGGAGGTAGATTGTAATACCCGCAATTTTCATATTAAATTCGAGTAATTGTGTTGAACGATTATTATGCGATTTCACGAATATTGTTCAATAATATTTCACTTTTTGAATTATCGAAGGTTCGAGACAATTATTTTAACGGAAAGCTCGAAATGCTCGGTTTGAGAAATCGACTTTTTCTACGTGCAAAATTTGGAGAAACTTTCTACATGAAAGTTGTAGAGCTCGTCGATACGAGTCCGTACACGTGCGGAACACAAAGATCGGATTTTTTATGAATTAGTTATTGAATATAGAAGATTTTCCGAAACTGGTATATATAGAAAAAACCCTAGAATTTTTTTGGGAAATTTCCTTTTTGGTCCGGCCTCCATTTCTGTTTTTGGAAAGCACTGTAGCTTTCTCTCTCTCTCTCTCTCTCTCTCTCGCGTCGTCTCCTTCCTCTCGGCCGAACGCAAGCAAAAACAGGGCACGCTCCCATCCTCTCCTCCGGCCACCTCTCAAGCTGCAACCACTCCTAGGAGCTTCGCCTCGACCTTGCGTAGCTGCCAGAGGCAGCCTTGCGCCGCGACACGGCCGACAGGGCGGCGGCACGGCCCGAACAGAAAACACCATTAACCGCTGCTACTTTCACCACATCGGAACTTGAATTACAGTTCACGTCCCATTAACAGTCAACAAAAAGTTACCAGTTTCTGTGGATGGTAACTGCCCACGACAGTGGGGCCCCTTTGGTTCATTTTGTCCATGTACTAAATAACAAGTTTTTTAGGGAAAAGAAAATGTAGGAGAGGGAAGAAATGATTTTTTTCCAAAATGAAAAAGGAGAGCCATGGGTAGCTTAATATCCATTGGAAAGACAAAGCTGGATTTCAGTTATTGGCCTGGACACTATGGCTACTGCTGCTACTGCTCCATTGCTGCCGTCACACATCTGTTTCCCCTTGGATCCCTTATGTTCCCAATTCCAAAGCCCTAAGCTTTATCCCTCCTTCCCTCTCAAGCATATGAAATTTATTCCCAAATAGTGACTCTGAACCTCTCAACTTGATATAATTACACACACACACACACACACACCCTCACCCACACTGTAAACTGTAACCTTCCCAAACTGCATATAAAATTCTTTTTCGTCCAAAACAAAAAAAATGTGATTACACACACACATAGGGTTTGATCCTGGGGCAAATGTTTCATAAATAGGTTCTCAAACTTATATAGATCTGATACATGAATGCAAGGGCTTATTGTGATGCCACAAGACCAGCATTAGTAATGTGTTGGGACAGTTATATAAACCAAAGAGCAACGTTTTTTTGTTTTTATTTTTATTTTTTATTAAACACACCAATTTCCCTTGCTACTTTTGCTACCAAAAGCGAAAAGCTTTTCCAGAAGATTCATTCTACCAGCTTACCCAAAGCAACTAAAACAAATACAATAATTGCTGCAACTGTAATATGTATCGTGATACTGTACAATTAAATACAATCCTTTCTGCCAAATGTTGATATAATCGTCAACAAAATATTAAACATACACCACTTTTACAGCCAAATTCTCTTCCGGAAGAATTTTTCAACAAAAAAAATATAGCTGAATAATGGACCAAGTCTGTTTGATTTTTGGGAAAATGAGATAAATTGATATGAAACTGTGTTGATTAAGCCTCTGTTATAATGTGACTGCAGGCATTACACTTTTCTTTTCTAGTGCAACCTACAACATAAATGGGAAAAGATGTTCAAGTTCATCTTATTTTATCCAACCCCCATATTATTATTAACGGCTTTGGAACTGAGAACATGGAACTAGTAGAGGTGCAAATTTCCTGCCTAAAAGATGAAATTTGATGCCATGACAAGCCACACGATATTGTCTGATACATATATGCAAAGATTGGTGCTGACAAGTTTATCTTAGTCCAGGTAGTCCGAAACACCAAATCAATCCAGATGCACCTGTAAAGGGTGAAAACTAAGAAGGGCCAAGACTTGAAGCTTTTCAAGTGTATCAAGTATATTTTTCTTCTTTTACTCCAATAAATTGGTATACCAGTAAAGAGGGAAGTAAATTTCAACCCAAGAGAAAATATAGCACATAAGTTGCATAGACAGACAGGGAAGCTTATAAGCTAACACCTAGAAAATACGAGTTAAACTTCAATAAATACTTGTGGACTGAAAATTACTAAACTTTAGCAATTATCTGAAAATTCCAAAATCTCCCTCCCTCCTTCCCTCCCCGTCTTTAATAAGCATAACCATGCATTACACAAAATGCTAACACAAATCTATCATGATATGTATATAGTTCATGCCATAAAAGCTGAAAAGGAAAATTTGAGTAAATCTATTGGGTGATTCCATTTTCAGCATACTAGGACTAATTAGCTACAACGTGTAGGATGAGCAGGAAAAGAGAGGCCATGGCATATACCTCATAAACTCAAGAGCAACCCTCTGCAACCCAGAATTAGGATCTTGAACCCTCTCCACATACAACTCCAATTGTTGCTTCAAAGCAAATCTTCATCCAACTGCACATAACACAGATGCAGCTACAAAACCCATCACAACTACTTTACTTAACATGAGCTTATCCAACCCCCATCTAATTTACTTTTTAATTGAATCTGCTACCGTCACCCTAAATCTGCTACCATCTAATTTACTAAATAAAATCCATGCAACTTCCAAACTAAAAGAACCACGATCAAAGCTCTTGAAACTGAGGGACCCAAGTCGTCAAACCCTAAATCTAAGAAAGGCATTAGCTAATTTGAGCAACTTCAATTACTCAAAATTTTTAGCTTACCTGGATATTTCGACTAATCGGAGCTCGAGATGATGGAGATAGCGTAGACAGAGATGAAGGTTGCAAAGAATTCAGATTTGGGATTGATTTGGGTTTGGGTTTAGAGAATTGAAGCCATCAATTTGGGTTTGAGTTTAGATAAAGTGGAGCTACAGGTGTGTTCGTGTTTGTGTCTAACTGAGATTAGGGTTTGCTTTTTTTTTTTTTTTTTAACTAATTGAAGAGGGAAAGGGGAAGAAGTCAAAAAAACATAAATGGGAATTAGCAAAAGTTAATTTTAGAGTTTCACAGCGTGCAACAGTTAATTTTAAGGCTTAGGTCAGGAATTTCAACCTGGAATGCGGGCTCATTCAAAACAATGCAAATATCATATTGACGCCCGCGCTTGTACCAACTAAAACCAGAGAAGATCAAGCTGCTCTTTAGAATCAATAAATAGCAAAGTCTGTCCTATCATCAGTTTTCAACTTTTCCCTAAATTCCTCAACTCACTCAATAAAATGATTGTATATTTTGTATGGATTGTTGAAATTGTATATGGAAACCTGAAAAAATCAAGATGCTTTTTCCCGGGCTGTCTATTTTTGCCTAACTAATCCTAATGGAGGCTAGGGGTTTCATTCAACTGCTTAACTGTAATTAAATTTCAGTCAATGCATAGCATTTGGCTAAATATTCCTACTGCAGGCTAGGGGTTTCATTATAGAATAAGAAGAATGTACAAAGAAGCCAATAATAAGAAAACAATAGCCTGCTAATTTAGCACTAACCATTCAACTTTAGCAGAAACTATGAAAAATTATTGAAATTAAAGCAAACAACTTTCATTGTACACAATTCTAGAATAGGTGATTGCTTACCCTCAAGATCCAACTAAATCAATTTGAGATAACCCCTAGGATGCAACAGCTCCCCAACAATTCTGTCTGGCTCACTCAAGTCTCTTTTGATGACACGCACGAGGTGACCTTCCTGTAACAAAATGCAAATTCATGCTTAACTCAGAAGCTCAAATTAGAGCCACGACAGCAATGATCTGAAACCTAAATGTAACATACTTAAGGTTATTAATGCTTATGTAATTCACAACTCTCCTCCTTAAGTTTTCTTAAATGTAATACACATTAATTCTGTCTTGCTGATGATTGTAAAGAATGGAACTAAAGTACATTTTGGACTACATAAATCAAATTTCTAGCCACCAGAGACCAATGAGAAAAAGGAAAAAAAGGCAATCAACTTTTATATAGTCTTTAAAAAATTTTATGGTTCAAGTCCCTATTCTAGGATTTCAGATTCTAATGCCTGCAGATTCAACCAAATTTTGTTCATTCCAGGTAATCCTCAAACCTTGTCTTTATCAAATTCATTCGTAAATTCTTAAAATTGGGATTAAAATGGCAATTAAATTCTTCAAAGCAGTAAGAGAGTTTGTTTCTTTTTCTTCTTGTTCCTGATTGTTCTTTAATACTCAATTGAATAGATACTGGATTCTTTCTCAGTTAGTATCCAAGTCTGTGGTCTCATCTAGACCAATATTAGCAGTGATAGTGTGAAGACCCGAAATTTCAGTTAAATATTTCGTAATTCAATATTTCTCAAATTATATGAATTATGAGTTGTGAGTGTGATTCGAATGTCGTTAATTGAGAAATTTGGTTTTGAATGATTTTAGTTTCGAAATTTAACGTTATTTAGGGGTTACTAAAAATCAACTTTTTATACGTAAGGAATTTGAAGAAACTTCATTCATAAAAGTCGTAGAGCTCGTTGATACGAATTTGTGCGTGTGCGGAACACAAGAATCGGAGTTCGTAGGAAGAAGTTATGGCATTTGGAAGATTTCGATTTTGTATATATATAGGTGGTCGGAAAGGGCCGCCGGAGTTAGGGACAGAGCCGCCGCCGACCACCACCAATGGTGTCGGGGCCGAGCTTGTCCCCTTCGTTTCATCATTCTGAGCAACTTTCATAACTAGCACAAGACCAAAAAATGACGGGAAGGGATCGAAAAGTACCAATTACAATCGGCAGCCGGAAATTTTCCAGAAACCGGCGAGCTTGAAAACCGACGTGAAAACTGCAACCTCACGCCTCGATCCCTTCTGGAAACTTGTTCAGAACTTCCTTGCGAACTCAACAAGCCAAGAATCACAAGAAACGATCATGTATAGCTCGAGATATTTGGATCGAAAGTTGATTTTTTGATCCGCATGGGGTCGAGCTCCGACGAACGTGAAAACGTTCAACCCAGTTCCGGTCCTTCTTGGTGCTTGTAGAGGAGGTTGAGGCGAGCTCAATGAGCCAAGAATCAAGTGAAATGGTGATAAGTAGCTCGAGATATCGAGATCGAACCGAAAACGAATCTTTTCTGTTCGGGCCGTGCCGCCGCCCTGCCGGCCGTGTCGCAGCGCAAGGCTGCCTCTGGCAGCTACGCAAGGTCGAGGCGAAGGAGAGGATGGGAGCGTGCCCTGTTTTTGCTTGTGTTCGGCCGAGAGGAAGGAGACGACGCGAGAGAGAGAGAGAGAGAGAGACAAAGCTACAGTGCTTTCCAAAAACAGAAATGGAGGCCGGACCAAAAAGGAAATTTCCCAAAAAAATTCTAGGGTTTTTTCTATATATACCAGTTTCGGAAAATCTTCTATATTCAATAACTAATTCATAAAAAAATCCGATCTTTGTGTTCCGCACGTGTACGGACTCGTATCGACGAGCTCTACAACTTTCATGAAGAAAGTTTCTCCAAATTTTGCACGTAGAATAATTGTCTCGAACCTTCAATAATTCAAAAAGTGAAATATTATCGAACAATATTCGTGAAATCGCATAATAATAGTTCAACACAATTACTCGAATTTAATATGAAAATTGCGGGTATTACAATCTACCTCCCTTAAAGGAATTTCGTCCCGAAATTCAAGTACCCAATTCCCCAAAAAGCTGTAGATACCTCGCTCTCATGTCAGATTCTAACTCCCATGACGCATCACCCTCATCATGATGACTCCACAACACCTTCACGAGATCAACCTCTTTCCTACGAAGCTTCTTTGTAGACCTATCCAAGATACGAACAGGTTCAACTACAAATGTCGCATCTGTGTTCACTTCGATCGCACCGTGATCAATCACGTGCGACTCGTCTCGAACATACTTCCTGAGCATAGACACATGGAAGACATTGTGCACACCCGACATGCTAACAGGTAAAGCCAGACGATATACCAAGTTACCAACCCTTTCCAGAATCTCAAAGGGGCCAACATACCTCGGTGCGAGTTTCCCCTTCTTGCCAAATCTCACCACACCTTTCATAGGTGAGACCTTCAAGAACATATGATCGCCCGTCTCAAACTCCAAAGGTCTCCTCTTTAAGTCAGCATAACTCTTCTGTCTACTCTGAGCGGTTCAGATTCTGTCCCGAATAGTAGTGACCTTCTCTCTAGTCTTCTGTACAATCTCAGGACCTATGAGCCCTTTATCCCCTGCTTCCGCCCAACAGATAGGAGTCCTACATGGCCTACCATAAAGAGCCTCATATGGAGCCATACCAATACTAGAGTGATAGCTGTTGTTGTAGGCAAACTCTACCAATGACAGATGATCCGCCCAACTATCCTTAAAATCCAGAACACAAGCTCTGAGCATGTCCTCCATCACCTGATTCACTCTCTCGATCTGTCCATCTGTTTGTGGGTGAAATGCAGTGCTCATAGCAAGAGACGTACCAAATGCCTTATGGAACCTACACCAGAATTCTGAAGTGAAACGAGCATCACGATCAGAGACAATCGTCACAGGCACTCCATGAAGCCTCACTATCTCGTTCACATACAACTTACACAACGCATCACCTGAGTACGTTTTTGCCACCGGAAGGAAGTGGGCTGATTTAGTCAACCGGTCAACAATCACCCAAATCGAGTCATAACTTTGCCTGGACCTAGGCAATCCAGTCACAAAGTCCATAGAGATATCTTCCCATTTCCAAACAGGAATCGATAAGGGGTTCAGCATTCCTGCTGGTCTCTGATGCTCTGCCTTCACCTGTTGACAGATAAGACACTTCGACACATGTTCTGCCACATCTCTCTTCATACCATACCACCAAAACTGCCTTCGTAGATCCATATACATTTTAGTACCTCCTGGATGTATAGTATACCGAGACCTATGTGCTTCCCGCATGATCTCCTCTCTGAGGTTATCAACACTCGGTACATACAATCTCCCTCGAAATCTCAACCCTCCATCAGTCCCAATCATCCACTCGGACGGACCCTCCACATCCGGGTCAACAGTCATCTCAGCAATCCTTGCCTGAGCAAACTCATCAAGTGTCTGACCCTGGATGATCCTGGAGATCAAGGTGGGCTGTAAGGTGATACTACCGAGAAAGATTCCATGTCCTGCTCCTGCGGGCATAAGGTCAAACTCAGATGCAGCTTCTAACATGCGCCGCTCTCGCACCATAATCGATGCCATGATTACCCGAGGTTTCCTACTCAACGCATCCGCCACTACATTCGCCTTTCCGGGATGATACTCCAAGGTGAAATCATAGTCCTTAATGAGCTCCATCCATCTTCTCTGCCTCATGTTCAATTCCTTCTGGGAGAATAGATACTTCAAACTCTTATGATCAGAAAAGAGTTCAAATTTCTCACCATAAAGATAGTGTCTCCAAATCTTCAAGGCAAACACCACTGCTGCTAGCTCTAGATCATGAGTGGGGTAATTCCGCTCATGTACCTTCAACTGTCTAGAACCATAAGCAACGACACTACCATTCTGTATCAACACACACCCCAAATCCTGATGAGATGCATCGCTGTAAATGACAAATCCACCACCACTAGTAGGAATAGTCAACACCGGAGCTGTAGTCAATCTAGTCTTCAGCTCATTGAAAGCCTTCTCACACTCATCCGACCATACAAACTGAGTGTCTTTCTTGGTCAATTTGGTCAAAGCCGAAGCAATACCAGAAAACCCTTCAATGAAGCGCCTGTAATACCCGGCCAGTCCAAAGAAGCTACGGATTTCTGTAACCGTAGTAGGGTGACTCCAACTCATTATTGCTTCAACCTTCGAAGGATCCACAGAAACTCCATCCTTCGAGACCACATGACCAAGGAACTTGACTTCACTCTGCCAGAAATCGCACTTCTCGAACTTGGCAAATAGTTTATGCTCCCTCAACGTCTGTAGTACAATCCGCAGATGCTTCTCATGCTCACCTGACGACCTTGAATAAATCAAGATGTCGTCAACGAACACTACCACAAACTGATCCAAGTAAGGACTGAACATACGGTTCATCAAGTCCATAAATGCTGCAGGGGCATTCGTGAGACCAAAAGGCATGACAAGAAACTCAAAATGTCCATACCTGGTCCTGAACGCCGTCTTTGGGATATCTTCCTCCTTCACCCTCAACTAGTGATATCCAGACCTCAAGTCAATCTTCGAGAACACAGTAGCTTCTCTAAGCTGATCGAACAAGTCATCAATCCTAGGTAAAGGGTACCTATTCTTGATGGTCACCTTGTTCAACTGTCGATAATCCACACATAACCGAAGTGAATTATCCTTCTTCTTCACGAACAACACTGGTGCGCCCCAAGGAGACACACTTGCCTGAATGAACCCTTGTGCAAGTAAGCCCTCAATCTGAACCTTCAACTCCTGAAGTTCAGCTGGAGTCATTCGATAGGGTGCTTTCGACACAGGTGAAGTACCTGGTATCACATCAATAGAGAAGTCCATTACCCTTTTCGGAGGTAACCCAGGGATCTCCTGAAACACGTCTACATACTCTGAAACTACAGGAATCCCTGTAATCTTTGAAGTACTACTCCCTGATTCAATATGGGCCAAAATCCCAGTCCTCATGGCGATGTCAGACTATAAACAACGGTAATGAAACACCGGTTGTCCCGGAACATGGAAGGACACAATCATCCTAAAGCAATCAATAACAGCATGGTTCAGGCTCAACCAATCCATACCCAAAATCACATCATACGTGTGATCCGAAATCACAATCAAAGATGCAGAGAACTCTCTGCCACCAATCCCAATAGGGCAATCATCACAAAACATGCTAAGCTCAAGAGACACACCGAGAGGTGATGTAACACATAATGATCTAGTCAGAGGCATAGCAATCAAACCCAATACATCCACAACCGAACTAGATATGAAAGAGTGTGAGGCTCCCGTATCAAACAGTACTCTAGCAAGATAGTGATAAACAGATAAGGTACCTTCCACTCCCGTGCCTGCCTGACTCTCGCAGGTGCATGTGGTAGCTGCCTCTGCTGGTTACCCTGCACTCTACCCTGATTTCGAGGACACTCCCTAGCCTGATGCCCTGCCTGTCCACAGCTGTAGCATATCCTACCCCGTGGTTTCGTGCACGCACGAGAGATGTGGCCCGGCTCGCCACAGTTAAAGCACTTCACCGGAGCTGCTGGTGCTATCTGCCTAATAGGCATAGCTTGAACAGGAGGAGCTACTGCTGCCCTAGCTGGAGCCTGATGCTGGAACTGAGTTCTCTGTCTCTTCCAGAACCCACCCCTGAAGTCTCTAGCTCTACTGCTTCCTGCTATGGCCTTTCCCTTGCCCTGGAAGTCTCTCTCAGCAGACTCCTTCTCTCTACGAATCAGGTTCTGCTGCTCAATGATCTGTGCCTTAGCCAAGATCTCTCTCTTGGTCTTCAGCTCTAAGATGGCCACATCACGCTCAATCGAAGGACTCAACCCTCTCTGAAACTTCTTGGCCAAGTCCTCATCCTCCATCTGCCTCACATACTTGTACAGTCTGGAGAACTCCGCATCATACTCAATTATGGTCATCTTCCCCTGTACAAGTGCAAGGAACTCTCGTTCCAACCTCTCCTTCACTGCTGGTGGAAAGTACTTCTCCCTGAACAGCTTCTCAAAGCCGTCCCATGTCAAGGTAGACACCTTAATGCTCCTCTATGTGACATTCCACCACACCCTAGCCTCATCCTTCATCATGAAAGCGGTTAGCTTCCTCTTGTCGGTCTCAGTGCAATCAAGCAGATCGAAATAGGTCTGCAAATCCTCTATCCATCGATCCGCCACCATATAATCAGTGCCACCTCCAAACTTGGTTGCTCCCAAGCGGGTAATTTCCCTTGCTAGCATCAGCAAGTGAGCAGGATTATCAACCATGGCCACAGGAGGAATAGGCTGATCCTCATAAGGTGCCTCTACCTTTGTCTCGGATGCTTCTTCGACCGGAGGGGCCTTACCCCTTCCTCGGCCTCTACCCCTGCCACGAGGTTTACCTCTACCTCGACCTCTGGGTTCGTTTCCCTCAATCTCCATTACCTAATAAGCATGATATACTTGATTAATACACGCATAACACTTAAACAAAGCATAAGTCAAATGCAAGTCCATATTAACCAAGTACTAAGCATACATGACGATGCCTAAATTTCTTAAGACGTGTTAACGTTCCTAGCCAACCTAACGCTCTCACATACCCAATGACATTGTCAATGGGGATCCGCAGCAGACGGATCATCACTAGGTAAGTATTGACATATCACCAAATATGTACCTTACGCTCTGATACCAAACTGTCATGCCCCGAATTTTAGAATAAAAATTCAAAATCCGAAACATGAAAATTACTACAAACTCAAAATAATCATCCTGAAAATTTATTTTCTTAACATCCTCACCACACGAAATAAAATCAAAACCGAATTTAGTCTCGGTTAATTATTACAACTAAAATCCAAAATGAACTGTAAAGCACTAAATGAGCATACACCCCTTATAACTAAATGAAATAATAAAAACTGCTGTAACACCTAAGCAGCTCGGTCACCTCCCTGATTATCCTGACCTGCAGGAATATCCGCTACACCATTTGATAGTGTACCGGGATTGCAACAACACAAAACCCGGTAAGCTTATGAAAGCTCGTATGAGTAAAAGGAAAGAACTATTGTTTAATTTAATTCATAATTATTCCCACACAAAACAACACCCAACAATTTCCACATCCACAAGTACTAACAATCTAAATCAAACACCAATTCAATATATCAAGACAAACCCCAACTCACATCTTTCTTCACAACACCTCAACATCGTATTTATAAAAATACGGTACTTGACAGACTAGAGCTCTAACTGAATCGTAGCCCCTCAACTGGCCTAGGTTATGGCATCCGACATATTTATCATTATCGTATTTCATCAATATGTATACTTATATACATATTTAGAAAGTCCGATAATTCCACATACTCAACCAATCGTATCCCATCATCCCCCCAGGATTAGAGCGTCTGATTACCCCACACCGGTCACTACGTTGACCTAAACCCATAAATGAGCACAACATGTAATATCACATACTGAAATCAACCCATCCAAGATACCCAATATTATTATGAAATTACACAATTGAAATTTAATCAATTCAACAATTCAACTCAATCATGTCATCACTCAACAATCCACTCATCAATACATATTTTTCACGTAAATATATATATACTTAATGATCCACTCAGGGATGACCATTAATACCATCTATAGTTCACACAAGAAAATCGTGAAATTCATTTGTATAATTAAAATTCATTTTACTTACCTATGGACCGTGGTGATTCAAGTCCATGTAATTTTAAAATAAATATTAATTCCGCAATATTTTTCACACAATTACCAAAAATAAATAAACTTAAACACTCGTTTCGTAATATGAACCACGTGAGTTTTACTCACATCGTTACTCCCGCTGCGTCTTCAATACAAATATAATTAACGCCGAAATAGCCCACTGAAATACAATCTGTCAATCACCTAATCAAATGTGATTCGAATTTAGCCAATAATTCCAACACATAATTGAACTACCATTTTACGGCCGGATTCTAATTTACAATAAAATCCGACGAGCGGATTCTCACGAATCGCTCCCCTAATTACCGTTTTGCACATATATGAAGATCCAACGGTCGGATCTTCACCCATGATCACACAAAGCCTCTGGGACAGTCATATGATCATCATATCAAATTTATAAGGTCATCGGACGGTCCTAATTTCACAGATCAAATATCTAACGATCGAAATCGATTGAAATCACAAAATTCATAACTAATTCATACGATATCCGAAAAATGCGTATAATATGCCGAACTGATCGTATTGAAACATAGAATCATAAAATGGATAGAAATCAAATTTTAGACCTCCGTGGGTGGTCGGAAAGGGCCGCCGAAATTAGGGATAGAGCCACCGATGACCACCACCAATGGTGTCGGGGCTGAGCTTGTCCCATTCGTTTCATCATTCTGAGAAACTTTCATAACTAGCACAAGACCAAAAAATGATGGGAAGGGATCGAAAAGTACCAATTACAATCGGCAGCCGGAAATTTTCCAGAAACCGGCGAGCTTGAAAACCGACGTGAAAACTGCAACCTCACGCCTCGATCCCTTTTGGAAACTTGTTCAGAACTTCCTTAAGAACTCAACAAGCGAATAATCACAAGAAACGATCGTGTATAGCTCGAGATATTTGGATCGAAAGTTGGTTTTTTGATCCGCACGGGATCGAGCTCCGACGAACTTGAAAACGTTCGACCCAGTTCCGGTCCTTCTTGGTACTTGTAGAGGAGGTTGAGACGAGCTCAATGAGCCAAGAATCAAGTGAAATGGTGATCTGTAGCTCGAGATATCGAGATCGAACTGAAAACGAACCTTTTCGCTTCGGGCAGTGCTGCCGTCGCTGCAGGCCGTGTCGCGGTGCAAGGCTGCCTCTGGCAGCTGCACAAGGTCGAGGCGAAGCTCCTGGAAGTGGTTGCAGCTTGAGAGGTGGCCGGAGGAGAGGATAGGAGCGTGCCCTGTTTTTGCTTGCGTTCGGCCGAGAGGAAGGAGACGACACGAGAGAGAGAGAGAGGGAGAGAGAGAGAGAGAGAGAGAGAGAGAGAGAGAGAGAGAGAGAGAGAGAGAGAGAGAGAGAGAGAGCTACAGTGCTTTCCAAAAACAGAAATGGAGGCCGGACCAAAAAGGAAATTTCCCAAAAAAAATATATATACCCGTTTCAGAAAATCTTCTAAATTCAATAACCAATTCATAAAAAATCCGATCTTTGTGTTCCGCATGTGTACGGACTCGTATCGACGAGCTCTGCAACTTTCATGAATGAAGTTTCTCCAAATTTTGCACGTAGAAAAAGGCGATTTCTCAAACCGAGCATTTTGAGCTTTTCGTTAAAATAATTGTCTCGAACCTTCAATAATTCAAAAAGTGAAATATTATCGAACAATATTCGTGAAATCGCATAATAATCGTTCAACACAATTACTCGAATTTAAAATAAAAATTGCGGGTATTAGAGACCTGAGGGCTTAGGGGCTTGTGGTCCAATCATCCTTCTTGATACTCGGCCATGGCAACTCACATCATTCTTTAAAGCTCCTATATGTATAGATCTAAAGCTAGGCTAACTTGTCTCTACGACGTGGAATTTAAGCAGGATTCATCTTCCTTTTTGGATTAATTTATCCATAAATGTTATGATTTGGCTGATATCCAGAATCTTCATAATTGAAATCCCTAATTGACTTAAACCCTTTCCTTATGAGCATTCCTTCCTTGAACGGATTCCTCGGTCGATGTTTGTCAGTTGGGTTTAGTCGAGCACATTTAAACTCATTCTCGGCCCATTTGCGTAGTCACTCATTTGAACTTAGATTTCCCAACTATGTAACCGTGTGATCCACTTTCATCATCTCTTGAGTCGTTCAACCTAAAATCTCAAACTTCGGCCTAGTGATTGAATGATGTCTTTATCTCAGTTGTACGACTCATACCGTAGGGTTCAAAACTTTAATTTATGTCAATGACTCAGAATTTTAATCTTGATCGAGTGACTTTGATTTCGGCTAACACCTTCATTTTGGTTGTACGACATAACTTTATATTCTCCGTTGACTCAATACTTTTTTGGCTTAATGGCCAATTAATTTCATTCTCGATCAAATGACCGAGTGACTTCATTCTTGGCTCTTATTTAATCTCAGCCAAAACTTTCTCTCATCCAATAGCGAGAGTGTAGTAGGCCGACGTGCAAAAAACATATGCAAACATAGCCCCTTAGTCTCGTGAGCATTGGCTCTCAAGCCAAGTGGTTATGAGACTTAAATAAAAGTAGAATGCCTTAAGACAACTCAATCATGTGACCGTGAAACTTAGTCGAGACATACAGAACTTGAGAACTTAGCCAGGACATCCAAGATTTGAGAAATTTGATTGGCCGGGTTGTCGAAGACTTAAAGACTCAGTTGAGACATCCAACATTTGAAAAATTGGCTGAGACATCCACAATTTGAAAAACTTGCCCTACACTTGAAAACTCGGTCGAGACATCTACGACTTAAAATACTCGCCCAACACTTAAAAGCTCGGCCATGTGACCAATTCTTTGAGAGCTTGACTTTATGAATTCTTTCTCAAGTTAGTCACTCAGTTTATTGCATGGACTTGGATCATGGGTGATTTCATGATTGGTCATAAACCTTTATTTGCATGTGTTCACACCTTCACAGTATCTCACTGAAGTTCAAATGATACACAAACACACACAACCATGAGCCTCATGTGTTTCTTGCATTTAAAAATGCAGTTAAGGTACTCATTTCAGTCAACCAATTTTCTTATTTGGATGATTATGAAGTTCAGACTCGTTTGGCTACTGTGAGTTTTAGTCTTCCTCCTTATCTTGAGGCTTAGAAAGAATTTGAAGCCAGTGAGAAATGAGAAGTGAGGATCACGAAATCCATAAACACACAAAATTTTGACCATCTCCGTAAACTGAAGACTTCTAAAGTACTTCAACCAACCGAACTATTGAATAATTTGGCCGGCATTATTTTTGTTTTTTACTTCAGCCAATCAAATTCTTGGTCAACTCTGCTGACCTTTCCTTTTTACTCTGGCTAATCAAATTGTTGGTCGAATTTGGCCGGCATTTATTTTTTCTATAGCTAAACAATTTTTTCGTCAACTCAACCGACAATTCTTTTTAACTTCAGCCACACAATTTCTTAGCTTATTGGGTTGAGATATTCTTTTTACTTCAGCCAACCAACTTTGTTAGCTGACTTAGTAGAGTTTAGTTTATTTTGACCGATAACAAACATAGAAGTAAAATCTAAACTCCTATTAACACAACTCTTTTTTTTTTTTTTTTTGTTATTTTCATTTTTGCCTAGATTAAGGTAAGAAAACAAAATGAAAAAAATCTTGTGGTCGTTATGGTGGTGGCCAATGATGCTTTATTTCGAACTCAGAAGTTTCTTTATTTTTTGCATTCGGTTCAAGCTTTTGGAGGGCGTAAAGCATTATACTCAAATCACCTGTAGTATGTTCTTGATTTCCAGCCACCATGTAGACAGATATTCAACCTTTAAACATGTACTTGAATCACAAATTTTGTCTTTTACCTCAAATTTTGTTGATTGTGATTTTTCTAGGTCAGCTTTCTCTCCAACAATTATGTAAAAATGTTCAATTTCTTCAATCAATTGGTCTATGTACTCAACCACATGATTGTATACTTCCTCAAGTGCACTTGAATGACTAATTTTGGGCTCTATCTTTAATTCAGCCAGCTGCGGAGCTTCTGGGCCGATTTCATCTTCTACAACTTAACTAAAAATTTTCTCGTTGTATTGGATGTATGGGTGAGATGGATGAGATACCATTGAAATCATATATGTATTTTGTCGTGCCCGATATTCTTCCTCAGACTTTCTCTTTCTCTACATGGACTCTTCCTCATACTTCCGCCAATCCTCATTCAGTTTATCTTTATCTTTTTGAAAGTATTCATCCAACTCGTCTTGGCTCATTCGAGAGTTCTCATATGAAGTTTTTGTACTTTTTTTTTTTATTGATTCCATGATTTTCCACTCATTTTGTTGGTGATTCAAAACAAATTCAGGCCGTTGATTAACCATATATCCAGCCATTCATTTAGTCCATGTTCCATCTACGTAATGGCCATTAAAATCATATCAATATCCAGGTTTGTTCTCTGTGACCCAGAACTCATACATTTGACCAACCTGTAAGAGAAATAGTGTTCACGCACTTTTTCATTTTTCTTTGGACTAATATAAACATCCATTAAACCAAAGCAGAGCCTAGGCCACAAAGGCAAAACCAGGAACTACAAAGAGAAATCAGAGGCGGCCATCAAACCCAACTCACAGCTACAACTCAACTATACAACAAACCCACTAAAGAGAAATAAAATAGCTGAAAACTAAGCTAATACAACAAAAGTAACTAAATAAACAAAACAAAACAGAACTAAGAAGCCATCGAACAAGCATCAATGTAACTATATAGGAAACAAGAAAACAAAAATTTGTTAAATCATTACCTCTCCAGTTGGCCATCCGGCTATTAGTGGGTGGCTAACACCTTCATTTCGGTCATATGACCTAAATTTTATATTCTCCATCGACCTAATGTTTATTTGGCTGATTTTCTCATCTCGCCTGAATAGCCAATTAATTTCATTCTCGGCCAAATGATCGAGTGACTTCATTCTTGGCCCTTACTTAATCTCGGCCAAAACTTTTTCTCATCCAACAGCGAAAGCTTAGTAAGTCGACGTATAAAAAACAGGTGTAAACATAGCCCCTCTAGTCTCATTAGCATTGGTTCTGAAGCCAAGTGGTTATGAGACTAAAATAAAAGTGGAATGCCTTAAAACAACTCGATCATGTGATCGAGAAACTCGGTCGAGACATGCAAAACTTGAGAACTTGGCAGAGACATCCAAAACTTGAGAACTTGGCGGAGACATCCAAAACTTGAGAACTTGGTCGCGACATCCAAGATTTGAGAAATTTGGTCGGCCGGGTTGTTGAAGACTTGAAGACTCAGTCGAGACATCCAACGTTTGAAAACTTGGCCTAGACATCC
Organism: Rosa persica; assembly: GCA_025331145.1. Taxonomy (NCBI): domain Eukaryota; kingdom Viridiplantae; phylum Streptophyta; class Magnoliopsida; order Rosales; family Rosaceae; genus Rosa; species Rosa persica. The sequence goes on along the minus strand of WFKR01000001.1, from coordinate 12,883,649 downwards.
ACAATTTGAAAAGCTTGGCCTATACTTGAAAACTCGGTCGAGACATCTACAATTGAAAATACTCACCCAACATTTGAAAACTCAGCCATATGACCAATACTTTGAGACATCTCTCAAGTTAATCACTTAGTTTATTGCATGGACTTGGATCTTGGGTGGTTTCATGATTGGTCCTAAACCTTTATTTGCATGCGTGCACACCTTCACAATATCTCACAAGTTCAAATTATACACAAACACACACAACCATGAGCTTCATGTGTTTCTTGCCTTTGAAAATGCGGTTAAGGCACTTATTTCAGCTAACTAATTCTCTTACTTGGATGATTATGAAGTTCAAACTTGTTTGGCTACTGTGAGTTTCAGTCTTCCTTCTTATTATCTGGAGGCTCATAAAGAATTTGAAGTCGGTGAGAAATGAGAAGTGGGGATGATGAAATCAATAAGCACACAGATTTTGACCATCTCCGTAAACTGAAGACTTCTTTGGTGGACTCAATCGATTCTAAAGTACTTCGGCCAACCAAACTATTGGATAACTTGGCCGACATTATTTTTATTTTTTATTTCAGTTAGGCGTCAATCCTGGCTGGTTGGGCGTCAACCCTGACCGGGATCTTCGATCACGTTTTCTTCTTGGGTGAACTCGAAGGTTTGGATGATAACCGAGAGGACCGGGATAGCTTTAGCAAAATCAAGCTTCAGCTCAAACCGCCGTAACACTGTGAAATAGAGAAAGAAATTTGGAGAGAATTTTCTTGGTGTGAAAAGCGGTTCAGAAATAGCCAAATAGGCACAATAACTATGGTTGTTTGATTCCATTGGGACTTTATCTTATTTACACATTTGTAATTTACAAAAAACTAGCAATGAAGTTGTACTAATTACATTTTGGCCCCATTCTTGGAAATTGAACCTAGCAGCTCATAAATCACCAGAAAATAAAAGCCACAACAAAATCGAAGACAATATAGAAGTACCTATTGGAATTCAGGGTCGCGAAGCCGATTGGAGCTGGCATCAGTGGCTATCGACATGGAATTGGGAAGGAGGGATTAAGCTTAGGGCTTTGGAATTGGGAACATGAGTGATCCAAGTAGAGCCAGATGTGTGACAGCAGTAATGGAGCAATAGTAGCAGTAGCCATAGCGTCCAGGCCAATAACTAAAATCCAGCACAAACAGCACCATATTGTCTTTCGAATGGATAAAAGTTTACCTATGGCTCTCCTTTTTCATTTTGAGGAAAAAATCATTTCTTGGCTCTCCTACAATTATTATTATTATTATTATTTACTAAAAAACTAGAGTATATTTGTACATTTCAAAATTTGGCTAGTTTGAGATTGTTTTATATCTATTGATGTTTAATTGAAATGTCGAATTTAAATTTGATAGCTCATGAGGAATGTAGAGTTTTTGACTGGTCCCAACTCCAAACCATATGTCTTTACATGCAGTTTTTTTACCATTCTTATTGGAATCAGGTAAGAGATCTTTTATACAATTGGTTTCTCATTTTTTCAATCATAATGTTGATATTTCTCTGATTATCATAACTAACATAATTCTTATTCCAAAAAAACATAAAATACCGAAACAGTTAATCATTATAGACCTATTAGTTTATGCAATGTAGCTTATAAGGTGATTACAAAAACGATGACTGCAAGATTAGTAAAGTGTATTTCTCCTAATTAAGGGGCGTTTGCTCCAGGTAAATTGATTCATGATAATATTCTTATTGCCTATAAATTGTTTTCATCTTTTAATAAGAAGATAGGTAAGGTAGGATGTATGACTATTAAGTTGGACTTAGAAAAAGTTTATGATTTTCTAAACTGGGAATATTTGTTAGCTTGTTTAAAGGCTTTTGGTTTTCATGATAGATGGAGTAGTTCCATTCCTGCTTAAATATTGGCTCCTTTTCTATTCTACTTAATGGATGTCCACAAGAAAGTTTTAAACCAAATAAAGATAGTAGGCAGGGAGACCCTCTATCTCTTCATTTATTTATTCTTGCTATGGAGCCTTTGATACGGTCTCTTAATTATCTCACTAGTAATTAGTTCTAGAAATTAAGTCGGAATTCTAACTTCTTCTCATGGTTTTAAAGTTTCTAATTTTATGTTTGCAGATGATTACCTTATTTTTGACAAGGCTACTACTCAGCTGCTAAAAACATTTTTAATACTTTAAAACTTTTCCCAAAAGACTTCATCCCAACACAAAGGTGTTTTACACTGCTTTTTGTATACGGCCTCATAGGAAGTCATACCAATATTAGAATGATAACTGTTGTTATAAGCAAACTCCATCAAAGCTAATTAAGTGATCATCCCAACTTCCCTTGAATTGTAAAACAGAATTGTAAAACACGAGTCCTCAACATGTTCTCCAAGGTATGAATGGTCCTCTCAGATTGCCCATTAGTATGAGGGTGGAAAGTGGTGCTAAAATGCAACTGAGTTCCTGAAGCTCCTTGTAATTTGCCCCAAAATTTCAACATGAAGCGGGAGTCACGATCTGAAACAATAGATACCGTGAAGTCTCACAATCTCATTCACATACAGTTTCACCAACTTATCTAGGCTAAAGGCTTCCTTAAAGGGTAAAAATGAGCTTACTTAGTGAGTCGGTCCACAATCGCCCAAATATCATCATGCCCATTTGGATATGAGGTAGACTATAAATAAAATCCATAGTGATATGCTCACATTTCTATTCTAGAATTGGTGAAGGCTGTAACAAACCCTCATGTTCCTGTAACAAATCAACTTGCATAGTTCACTGCAATTTTTCCTCAAATAGGGAAATCCAATTGTTTCAGTTTCCTTTTATTGCAATATCAAAAAGCAAACCCGTGCATTTCTAAAGAATCCATAATTGGAAACTTGAACAAGTTAAAAAGGTAATTTAGAAACTAGATTCACTTCAACAATGAGATTGTAACAGCCAGGTTGGCTTTGTTGAGACTAAAACGACTTCTGTTATGACTGAAAACGACTTCCTAGAGTTACATTCATTTCTTGCATCTCACCAGAAAAAGAGTCTTATTTTGTTTCGCAATAATCAAGTATGAAACTTCATGTTCATAAGGAAAAAGTGTGTTGCCAATTTAGGATTTTTCTGCAAATCCAAATACACCTTGATTGCTTTTCACAGATAGTTGAGATAAATAAAGCTTTAAACCGTAGAAACTGCTTCCCTGCTTAAATTCCAACCCATTGGGGCTTTCTAATCTCGGCGTTTGAGTTGATGAAGAAAGCAAGAATGCATGTGTTCAGTAAAGGCGTTAATGCATCCATTTTCTTTAATACTCTCGCAGTTTCTTTTAAAAAAAAAAAAATTATGAGAGGCGAAAGCCCCAAAGATTTTTCATTTTTTCCTCAGTAGTTTTAAAATTACAATGGCCTTTACTCATTATCCTCATTCATCTGTCCTCATAGCTAGATTAATTAGTTTTTGAATATTCACGGCACCCAAGTTTGTCATCAAATATGGTCACTTTTGAGCTTATGAAAGACCTTGGAGGATTTATATGGCTTCACATCTTTTTTCAATATATTTATGGAGAGATAAACTTGATGTTCAGAACAAGAGTAAATATTTTTGATTTTGTTTTTGTTTTTTGCTTTTTTAATTTTCAGTTGTTTTGTCTGGTTGTGTAAGAGGTTTCAACCCCTAACATTTGATGTGACCTTTCTCCAACTCTCCTCATCCAAAAAAAAAAATTGTACTTTTGCTTTCTCAGCCTTTGGTTGAAACTACTCGAGAATTTTTTTTGTAATAGTAGTCAAACTTTCATACATAAAGCCCTCAATTACTCACTATCCCTCTCTATAGGTCCATATTCATTCACTGCAACTCCTTTCATTGGGCATAAAAATTGTACATGTTTTACAAAGAATGAATAGGATCTATTGTACCAAAGAATGAGACAGTATGTAGTAGAGGATAACTCTGAGTTGGAAATCATGGAGCACTTCTAGAGTTCTAGATTGTTACCACCTAGTTGGAGATGCTGAGATATGTAGCTTGAAAATGTCCACTACACCAGACATGGAATTTTGAGTAAGAGAAAGCAGCCTGTTGAGATCCAGAAGATTGAATAATGATTCTGGAATTGAACTACGCAGTTCATTCACTTGAAGATCTATTTCAATTAGTCTGCTAAGGCTGCCAACCAAGATGGGCTTGGATCAGTTAGTTGATTAAACGAAAGATCAAGATGAGTGAGTTGTGTGGGGTTTTCGAGAGAATATGGGATTTAACCAATTGAACTGATGCTTTTAAGATGCAATTCAGTGAGTTTGATTACCTTACCAACCCAAGACAAAGGACCCTTATTGAAATTGTTAGTTTCAATTGCCAAGTATGTGAGATTGGTGAGGCTTGCCTAGCAGAGAACGGATCACTAAGTGTGTTAAATGAAAGGCTCAGGGATGACAACTCCGACAACTGTGAAATTTCCAATAGGACATGACCAAAAAAAGCAAAAGGAGAGAGGTTGCTAGATTTGATAGAGCCGTAGAGACAACTACTACTAAAATGAAGGCCAATGATATAACCAGTCTCTTCATAACATTCGACACCCTCTTATGAGCAGCAGCTGCTATTTTCTCCTTCGGGTTTCCATGATGAAGTCTTTGGATGAGCACCATTATAGGTAAACCTTTGCTTAAATTGCACCATGGCAAAGAGGAAAAACAGTTAGCCGTCACAACATAAAGCAGTAACAGAACTAGTTTCAAAAGCATAAACAAGAGAAACCCCATAGAGGATATATGTTTCGAAACTTTTTGAGCATTTGTATATACGGAAAATTCAATGGAAGTAAATGTAGGAGGGTTTCAGGGTGAGTTTGGTACAGCTGTGCTCTTCAGAAAAGCTGATTTCAGCTAATTTCTTAGAATAATTGGCTGAAAAGCAAAGCTGCTGAGTGTTTGGTAAACTGGCTTTTTAGAAGTGCTGTCAGTGGCAAAAGCAATGACAAAGTGTTTGGTAAACTAAACTGGCTTATGCTTTTTATTTGTGGAATGACCAAATTGGACATTAGAGATTATTTTGTATTAATTATTTGGTAAATGATTAATATTTTTATAAATTTCATTTTTTATAAATTATGGTTATCAAATGATTAATATTTGACAATTTTAAAAATAACTTATACAAATATATTAGTAACATTAATAATAATTGGTTTGTAGTTAGCATCAAGTAACCAAAAAAAGGCTGACATAACATATTTAAATATTCACGTTATTACAAGCACTCATCAAACTTTGAGTAATGCTATTTCTTATTGTTTTCATTTCTTGTGCACCATGACCATGATATTCTTCTTCTTCTACATCATCATCCATCTCTATCCCACTACTTGACCCATCACCTTCTCTTTCTTCACTGCGGACAAAATGTCTATCACGATCTGCATGCCTTCGTATATAATTATGAAGTGTCATGGTGGCAATGACAATCTTCACTTGCTTCTCAAATGAATAACCTTGCATGTCCTTTAAAATCTTCCTTTTTTTTTTTCCATACTCCAAATGTGCGTTCTATTACGCCTCTAAGAGAAGAGTGAGCTTAGTTAAATACCTCTTTTTCATTTCTTGGTTCTTGCCTACGGTATTCTTGAAAATGTTGTCTTGGACCTCTATAAGGTCCCAAAAACCCATTCATTTGAGGATATCCCGAATCAACAACATTGAATGGGGTGATATCAAGTCCTTGTAATTGAGTTAAGCCTATCAACAAAGAAGATCAAGAGTATATGTTTAATTAACACTCCACATTGACTACTCGTTATGGTTAAAGTCCATAACTTGTAGTCCACATTGTTTGATTAACACTCCACATTGACTACTAGTTATGGTTAAAGTCCATGTCAGTAGATAAAGACATGCAACCATTCATATAATCATCACAAAGGTTTCCATGTTGCAACTTGTCAGAAAAGTAGCACAATCTAATCTGTTCTACTGTTCGTTTGCCAAAAAAATTTAACTATACTGTTCTGTTTTGTTGCTGCAGTATGCTAAAGAGTTCCTTTGCTTCTTCAGCATTCATTTCTATATGAAAGGCACATATCTAGTTTAAAACTTGCAATATAACAAACAATGGAAAAGAAAAGCAAACCCATATCCTACCTCTAATCCGGTTAACCAATATAGGAAACTTAAGAACTGGGAGATTCAATTTGCGAGTCTCATCAGTATAGTCGCAATTGAAGATTGTATCAGCACATTCTGTTTTTGTAGAGGTTGGCCTACCACTGCAATGGTCTATTCTAGCAATTGATGTACCGATGCACTGATATACTGAAAGCTCTCCTAAATTTGTTTGGAGGCAAATGAAAATTTTATTTACATTTGACTAGAACTCTGCTTTGTAGTTTATTCATATATACACATACCGTAACCGCAGAATTTTCTTCCACATTTCAACTAAACATGCTATAATTGCTACTTGCATCAGCTCATTATCATAGTTATTATAGAATATAGATTATCTGAAACCTTAATTAACAATTGGTTTCGAGCCTCTGCATTCATTTTTTATCTGACAGGTGTCATCTTTCTAATTGCAAATAGCAAAGATAAAATATAAAAGTAATCCATCGAATCAACAATTGAAAACATAATCCAGTTAGTGGTAGTTGAGGATTACATACCAAGTTATCTTCCTTGTGACTGAAACAGACTTCTCCAAAATGGGAAAATGACTTCCTCTCTTTGCCTTCATTTTCTGCATCTCACACCAAACCACACCCTATAATAAAAATCAAACTTTATGCTCGACAAGTTTGGAATTTTCTGCCCAGATCCAAAAGCCAAATTGCTTTTTCATTGGAATAATAAAGAAACCTTCCACCAAAAAATTAAATAGAATAAAGTAATAAAGAAACCTTCAAAACCAATTTTGAATTAGAAAGCTTACCCCGCCAAAATTCCACTTCTCTTCAACCTCCGATCAGGGCTCTGCAATCTCAATCGGACAATTCCGTCAAGGTTTGTCATTTTCTAATATCAAGGTAGTCAGCAAGATTGGGTTTTCTGCTGGTATATATCCATTTTCTTAAAGGTTCTCGCAGTTAAGGGACCAAAGATTGATAAATAGGCTTTACCAAACTGTGCAGGAACATCTGGTTTATTAACTTTGATATGAAACCAAATGAGACCAACTTTTAGGACTTAAAGTGATTGCATTGCGGTAGAGTTTTAGGATACAAAATTCACAACATATATAATGAAACAGAGCACACTGGCCAAGTTACAAGAAACTAATCCAATACTTCTTAGGTATTGACATACAAACATCCAAATGTTTGTTTGTAGAAAAGCCCTGAAATCGAAGATGTTTTTGTTGCGTGAGTCATATTTTAACGTTAGGAGTAGTAGAATATATTGTAATATATTGTAATTATTTCGTAGTTAGTACTTACCTGTTATATCCCTGTAAACTCCTTTATATACCTCCGCTGTGAGATGAATAAATCATCAGAAAATTCATTCTCTATATCTCGTCTTATTTGACTTGGTATCAGAGCAAAAATCTGAGAGGACTCTGTCTTTTTCTACTTTTATTTTTCCGAGTTCGAGGAATTATTTCAAAAACTCCATTGTTAGGGTTATTGTTGCCTTCACGGCGTTATTCCTCTTGTGTTGACATCTGTCCAAGAACGACTGGATCGTCTTCTTCCTGGACTGTGACGTCATCAGATCAGCCACCTCCTCCATCTCAACGTCAACCCAGATCGGCCTTCATCACCTGTCCAGATCGGCCTCAATCACCGATCTCAACTTCAACCCAGATTGCCTGCAGCACCGACCTGATCACGACCCTTCTGCAGCAGCCCACTCCAGGTCGGCTTCGCCTGCCCTCGCTCAATCCCACCGTCGACGTTCATTCTCAGTCCAACCCGCGACTGCCGCTATCTCTTTCTGCTTCGTCTTCAGCCTGCGACCGCCGCCGCTATCTCTCTTCAACCCAGATCGGCGTCATCCTTCCCTCTGTCGGCCAGACCCGTCGGCCCTCACTCTGCTTCGCCTGCTTTGTCTTCAGCCTGCGACCGCCACCGCTATCTCTCTTCAACCCAGATCGGCGGCGTCTCTCTTCGCCTGCCCTTGCGTCGTCCTTTCTTGATCCAGCCCGGCGTCGTTCTTGGTTACCAGCCCAGAATCGTCCTTTCTTCCTCCTTGATTATCAGACCGTTTTTCTTTTTTCCTGTCCAGATCGTCCTGCCCCGTGCAACAGGTTCGAAGAAGAAGAAGTCGAAAAAAAAAAAAAAAAGAGGAAAATTTGTCCGTTATAATCTGTACGTTAGACTGTTTTTTGGTTATGTCTCTTTCATTCCGCTGCATATTCTGTGATTGTGTAATTTTACTGCTGTATTGTTGCAATGGGTGGTGATGATAGTGAAGGACAGAGCTCTAAGATCAATGAGGTCCAAAAGATTGAGGTTTCTGTTCGAAGTTCAGATGGTGGTTCTTTTGGTGGTCCGAAGCTCAATGGTACCAATTTTCGAACATGGAAGAAGATTATGTCTGTCCATCTTCGTGGCATACACAAGATGGGGCATGTGAATGGAACAACCAAAGCTCCTAGTGAGGCAGATGTGGATGCCTTTGCTAAGTGGGAGGATGATGATGGAGCTGTGATGGCTCTCCTCTTCAAAGCCATGACTGAAGATGTTTTACAGTTGGTGGAAGAGTGTGATACTGCTGAAACAATATGGAAGACATTGGGGGATCTGTATACCAATGAGTCTGATTTTATACAGGTTCATGAATTGATGTGTAAGGCTGCTAGTATGCAACAGAACGGGCAACCAGTAGCTGTGTATTTCACCAAGCTGAAGAATGTCTGGGCTGAAATCGATCAGAAGCGTCCTTGCAAGATCAAGAATCAGGAAGATCTTGTATGGTACCAGAAGGAGAAGGAACTAGAAAGGGTTCATGTATTCCTGAGAGGGCTTGATGAGAAGCATAGCAGTGCGAAGGGAGAATTTCTTAGAATGACAGACCCTCCTAGTTTGAACACAGCTTTTACATACATCCGCAAAGATGAGTCTCAGCAGGAAAGTGTCAAAAATGCACAGGTTGAAGTATCTAGCCTAGCCGTTCAGGCCAAGTCACGGGCGCCTTTCCTCCAGCAGCAGCGTTCAGCCCCACTTCATCAGCAAGGTTTCCCACAAGCCTCTACTAACCGCCCTCGCCCTCAATGTTCTTATTGCACTGATCTTGGGCATGTTCGGGAGACTTGTTGGAAGTTGCATCCACACCTTAAACCTAAAAATCAAGGTTTTCGTCCCAAAGGGAAAGCAGCTGCGGTTTAATTGGTCCAAGAACCAGATTTCTATGGAGTGACTGGCCAAGATCATCATACGGCTGGTGGAGCTACTCCTACAGCCTCTATAGCTGGTCAAGGTAAAATTGGTATGGCTTTAAAGGTTTCTAACTTTGTTGGTTCTGATACATGGATTATTGATTCTGGTGCCTCCGATCATATGACTTATGACAAATGGTATTTTACTGAATTGTCTTCCCCGCCCGTGTCCTATGTAACCAATGCCAATGGTGAGGCCTTTCCTGTGTTAGGGTCAGGGTCAGTTCGTATCACTCCCACCTTAGAACTTCATAATGTGTTATATGTGCCTGACTTGTCTCACCATTTGATATCTGTTCCCCAGTTGAATACTGAGTCTAAATGCTCCGTAACCTTTTATCCTATGTATGTGATTTTTCAGGATCTTCTCACCAGGGAGATAATCGGTCGGGGGTATCTAAGGGGCAGGTTGTTCCATCTGGATCAGACATACGCGGGAGAGAAACCAGGAGCACAGTCTCGCACCGCTTTGACTTCGAGTTCTGATAAGCTAAGTGAAATTTGGTTGTGGCATCGTCGTTTAGGGCATCCCTCTTTTAGTCTTATGAGAAAAACCATGCCTACTTTGTTTATTGGTGTGGATGAGTCTGTTTTACATTGTGAAACATGTGTTTTGGCAAAGAGTCATCGTGCTACTTATTCTCCTAGTATTTCTAATAAAAGTGTTACTCCTTTTGAGTTGATTCATTCTGATGTTTGGGGACCTTCTAGAGAACCCACGGTATTGGGTATGAGATACTTTGTGTTGTTTATTGATGATTGTACGAGGTTGTCATGGGTTGCTCTTCTTAAAACCAAAGATGAAGTATTTCCAGCTTTTCAAACCTTTCGCACTCTTGTCCAAACACAATATCATAGCACCATTAAAGTCCTTCGTTCTGACAATGGGGGGGAGTATGTTAATCATGTTTTCCAAGAGTTTTTCAAAACCCATGGGATTGTTCACCAAACTACATGCCCACAAACACCAGAACAAAATGGTGTGTCTGAAAGGAAAAACCGTCATTTACTTGATATGGCTCGTGCCCTTCTCTTTAGTGCTCATATGCCTAAGTATCTTTGGGGCGATGCCGTCCATGCTGCCTCTCATCTTATCAATCGTCTTCCATCCAGTGTCCTTCAGGGAAAAATTCCATTTGAGGTTCTTGCATCTCATGTCTCCTTACCTTCATTTCATAATCTTCCAGCTCGTGTTTTTGGTTGTGTTGCTTTTGTCCATGTCCCTAAAAACCAGAGGTCTAAGTTGGATGCCCGGGCACTTAAGTGTGTGTTTGTTGGTTACGGAGGCTATCAGAAAGGGTACAAATGTTATCATCCACCTACCAGAAGGTACTATGTCACTATGGATGTTACTTTCTTTGAGGACATGAGTTATTTTTCCTCTTCGGATACAGCTCTTCAGGGGGAGCATTTATATTTTGAAGAGCTGTATTATGGAGAGGGGGAGGAATCAGAAGGAGGAGTGGAAGTCACACAAGCAGGAGGTATTTTGACGGATCCAGTTGAAAGCATCAGCTCATCATCTCCAGAAGCAGAAGCTCCAGACATCCAGACACCAGTTTCAATCATTGAGAATGCAGTTGAAGACACAACTGCCCCTCCTACCATCACTTCTACCCCTGACCCACAACTTCCTGGTCCTGAAGATCACTCATTTGAGGTATGTCCATCCACTGGTACTAGTAATAGTGAGTCTAATGTTGAGCAATATGTGTTACCAAATAGGACCACTCGCGGTCAATCAGCCAAAAGATATGAACCTACTCTTACAGCCAGATCAAAATACCCCGTAGCCAATTATATGTCCACTAGGAGGTTGTCTAAGTCATATGAATCATTTGTGAATCAAATATCTTCTGTATCAGTACCTAACAGAGTGCAGGATGCATTGGGGGATCCAAAGTGGAGGAAGGCAATGGAGGAAGAGATGGAGGCGTTGCAGAAGAACAGTACTTGGCAACTTGTGTCTCCACCACAAGGCAAGAAGGCTGTAGGTTGTCGTTGGGTGTTTACTGTGAAACATAATGCAGATGGATCAGTGAATCGGTACAAAGCACGCCTTGTAGCAAAGGGGTTTACTCAGACATATGGTATAGACTACGATGAAACATTTGCTCCTGTGGCCAAGATGAACACTATTCGAGTTCTGCTCTCATTTGCCGCTAGTTTAAACTGGCCACTCCGACAGTTTGATGTCAAAAATGCATTTCTTCATGAAGAGTTAGCCGAGGAAGTGTACATGAGCCTTCCACCTGGGTATGTCGTTACTTCTCCTGGTGATTTTGTATGCAAATTGAGAAAGTCACTGTATGGTCTCAAACAGTCGCCTCGTGCTTGGTTTGGAAGATTTTCACAATTCATGCGGAATGTTGGTTACAAACAGAGCAACTCAGATCATACTTATTCCTCAAGCACCAACAAGGGAAGGTAACAGCTCTAATTATTTATGTGGATGATATGGTAATCACTGGCAATGATACTGTTGAGATGGATAGACTGCAGAGACAGCTAGCCTCTGAGTTTGAGATGAAGGACTTGGGTGAACTTAAGTACTTCTTAGAAATTGAGGTAGCCAGGGGGAGAGAAGGGATCTACCTATGCCAGAGGAAGTACGTTCTTGACTTGCTGACAGAGACAGGTTTGTTGGATTGCAGACCTATTGATACTCCTATTGAGCAGAATCATTGTTTAGCTGAGTATCCAGATCAGGTACCTACTGATCGAGCTCGCTATCAGAGGTTAGTTGGGCGCTTAATTTATCTAGCTCATACTAGACCAGATGTTGCATATGCAGTGAGTGTGGTGAGTCAGTTCATGCATAACCCGAGTGAGAGTCACATGGATGCTGTTATGAGAATTTTAAGGTACCTGAAGTCAGCTCCAGGAAGGGGAGTGTTGTTTTCTAAACATAACAATATCCGTGAGGTTTGTGGCTTTACAGATGCAGATTGGGCTGGAAATATTACAGACAGGAAGTCAACATCAGGTTACTTTACATTTGTGGGAGGTAATTTGGTTACATGGAAGAGTAAGAAACAGAAAGTTGTGGCACGATCTAGTGCTGAGGCTGAGTATAGAGGTATGGCTCACGGAGTGTGTGAATTATTGTGGCTGAGGAATCTGTTACGTGATCTGGGTTTCAAACTCAAAAGTACTATGCAGTTGTATTGTGACAACAAGGCAGCCATTGATATATCACAGAATCCAGTACAACATGATCGTACTAAGCATGTGGAGGTTGATCGTCACTTTATAAAGGAGAAGCTAGATGCCAAAATTATTAGCTTTCCTTTTGTCCCATCTGAAGAGCAACTTGCAGATATACTTACCAAAGGAGTTTCCAGGAAGGTATTTTATGACTCACTAAGCAAGTTGGCCATGATTGATGTGTATGCGCCAACTTGAGGGGGAGTGTTGCGTGAGTCATAGTTTAACGTTAGGAGTAGTAGAATATATTGTAATATATTGTAATTATTTCGTAGTTAGTACTTACCTGTTATATCCCTGTAAACTCCTTTATATACCTCCGCTGTGAGATGAATAAATCATCAGAAAATTCATTCTCTATATCTCGTCTTATTTGACTGTTTTCCCTCTCAATCAGCAATGAGAACTTTCTTAGCCCCTAACACTTACTTCAGTACAAACATATCTATATGGATAACAATGACAGGGAATCGGCAGAGCTTGCACAAAAGCACCTGAGATGGAATTGAATGACCGATATTGCATACCACATCTTGGCCAATTCCCCCACCCAAAAAAAAAAAAAAAAGCCTCTCCGTTGTACTTGCAAAGGCCATCCATCTCAATTATTACACAAGAAAATGCCATCTGTCCCAAGTATCCTATTATCTATAAAACTCTCGATCACTACGAACAAGGACCTTCCTTTCTCATGTTTCCAAGTCTAGCCCACCAAAGATAAAGCTTTCATCCTACTTCAAGGTATAGAAATCCCACCATGGATAAATGATAATAACTCTCACAGTTGGTTGCCGAGATGAGGGGTCCAAGAGTAGAAAATTTCAGATACTAAGATGCTGCATATATTGAGAGCAAAGAAGATATATTACCCAGCTTTTCCAATATTCCAGACCCAAGGGTAAAGACCAATTGAAACTAAAATGCGATTATTTACTTATTTTTAAGACAATGTCCAATTTTTAATAATTTTTTTTTTCTGTTGACATGAATTAATCAGCATTCTAATACATGCCTTTAACAAAACTTATCAATTGAGTGATATGCCAGTAAGTACAGTTCTTATCAATCAAAGTGCAACACTGTTTGATCATGTGTTGGTCTGTTGCCATGGACAGCAAGTTTGAGGTAATTAATTCTCGATTTTCCTATACTACAGAAGAATGGAAGTATAGACGCAAAGGAGCACAAGGAGTTTGTACCCAAAAAAAAAAAAAAAAAAAAAAACACAGAAAGCACTGCAACTGGGACTATCATCAGGACATTGCACATCTTAGTTCAGCTTTCTTTCTCCATCTCATGCAGGGCCTAAGGCTAAACATCAAATGGAACATAGAGATAAGCAATGACCTTTAGTTAAGACCATTGATTCTTGAATTCCATATTCTAAACAAAAGTGAAAATACTTTCAGTGGTAGCGCTGCATATAATTGCAGACATATAACTTCTAGAGAGCTGATATCCATGACTATCAGCTCGACCCTGAAGCTGTGGTCAGACGAGAATTCATAAGTTACATGCGAAAAGAAAGTACACTCTGAGATTAGTAAAGATATTAATGATCGAGTAAACTATAATTGTACACTCAATTGCTCATTTTACTTTCTGGTTCCACATTGTGGGTAGTCTGTTTATAGTTTTTCAATGAGGAAATGGAAGACACACACTACTGTGGACTCCGGTTCAAACATTTTTGTAGAAATTAATCATATATCAATGCTGCGTTACAACGAAAAAATCTAAATGTGCATTGATGTAGTAGCTGTTAAAGTTATGCTAGATTAATTAGCTTGATCGACTCTGCCGCATTTTTTGTGGCAGGGTTGTGAAGATTAAATTGAAAGAGCAGCTTTAAAAGCCTTCTAGAAAGTCTTTGATGAAAGACCAAGTCAGTTCAACTAGAACGAACTGGAGAGATCAGAAGAGTGCAAGTATTGACTGACCCAAAACTGGCTCTCATCTCCTTGTGATTTTCATTCTGCTTGGAAACAGTGTGAATGAGTGGAGGAGATAAAGAACATTCTGCAAGTTCAGATAAGAAGAGAAGCTGTGCAAAAGTAGAAGCAGTAAATCATAAATTGCCTACTATAGTGTCAATAGGATCTTGCACGCAGAATATGCAAGCCCTCTGAGACATGGCCAAATTGATCAGAATACAATCGTCACCGCATCGATATGCACTTGATATGAGCAATCTTGGGCCAATCTTCACCCGTCTCTCTTTGGCACCGCTTCTCAAGCAATGGACATCCACAGATATGTAGATAAGAAAGAGAAGTGGGTAGCCCACTATCTGGCAAGCACCAGAGAACAGGGCATTTGCATATAATCAATTCTTGAAGAGAGTTGAGATGACCAAACCACTTGGCGCCATCAATGGTCTCACAATTCAGACGGCAGATCTTGAGATATGTGAGAGTGCTGGGAAACAGCCCCTCCTGCTCCTCCTCCGCAAACCAATCTACTTTTTCTTTGCAGTCAAAATCAATTGTCAATTCTTCAAGAGAGGTTAGCGTTCGGAGACCCTTGTTCAGATTCTGCTTACTCTTTGCATTCACTTTTTTACAGTCGCTGATGACGAGTGATTTTAACTTTGACGGGTATCCATCTTCCGGAAAACATTCAAATTCTGGGCAATATGATACCGCCAAAGACACAAGAGATGGGAGACTGTCTGAAGCTAACCTCCCGGTAAGATTAGGACAGCATGCTACTTCAAGTTGAACAAGATTAGGAAAAACCCCACCTTCATTATTGTCACTTCCAACATAAGACCATTCTTGCCACCCACTCATAGAGAAGAATGTTAAAGACTGTAGAGATCTGAATGGTTTTTTCACACAAGTAGTAGTAGTGTTGCCGTCACCATAATAGAATTCAGAACCTATGGACACCACTCCATTTAACTCAGAAATATGAAGCTCTCTGAGGGAAGGTAACTGTCCCAATGGTGGCAAGGAGATACAATTCTCACAATTAACAAGTTTAAGACAAACAAGAGCAGAGGAAGAATAATATTCTGACCAACCTGGAAACATTTTGCCTCGAAAATCTTCAAATGTAATGCTTTTCAGGTTCAGGTGAGGTTGGAGCTTCTCAAGCAGTTCTCTTTCTTCTACAGTACTATTGCCTTCTTCACTTGAATCCCTTCCTCTCCAATCCAAAACCAGTTCCTCAAGAAACTTCTTGTCCCTCAGTATGTAGTCCTCCAAACCGCTGCTATGCACAAGCCCTGAGATACAAAGTCTTCCACTCAATTTTTCAAGCTTCTTTAACTCTGCCAAA
Source organism: Rosa persica (assembly GCA_025331145.1). Lineage (NCBI taxonomy): Eukaryota > Viridiplantae > Streptophyta > Magnoliopsida > Rosales > Rosaceae > Rosa > Rosa persica. The sequence continues at coordinate 12,867,771 of WFKR01000001.1, read as the reverse complement.
TTATCCCCAGAAGTGTGTTTGTCAAGCACAAACTCTGGTAGCATCTGGAGGTCTTTCAACTTACCCATTTGTGGTGGCATCTTTTTTAACTTTGTCTTTGTAATATCCAGATGGCTCAAGTTGATCAATCTTCCCAAGTTGGCTGGCAGTTCAGTAAAGCCTGGACAGTTTGACAACAACAATACTTGCAAGTTGTACAAAGTACAAATTGTATCAGGTAACTTTTCGATGAAACTGTAAGACAAGTCCAAGTGCTTAAGATGTTTCAAGTTGTTAATTGAATCAGGCAATTCCTTAATATTGTAGAATGATAACTTGAGCATTCTTAAACATTGAAACTTTGGCAATGCCTTGTAGAGTCCTTTGCCCCACAACATCGACCGCACATAAGATGGTACTAATGGTAGAAAGGTGTGCAAACATTTAGCTTGCTGTAAAGCCTCAAACATCTCTAGGCTATCAGCCTCATCATGATATCCCAACATATACGAAAAGTGACGAGTCTTGCTCAAATTGTTGGGTGAATCACTGCCCTCCCACCTAAAACAAAATTCTCCTGATACAAAGCTTGCTAAATCATTGATAAGGTCATGCATGATATATTGATCGGAACATGATGAAACTTGAAAAAATGACATTGAGAGTAGATCATTGAAGTAATCTCGTCCGATTTCTTCTGCAGTTTTGTGTTTTTTAGGTTGCAATAGATCTTCAGCCTTCCACAAGTAAACCAATTCTGACATTTTGAAAGCATAGTTCTTGGGAAATATCGAACAATATGCAAAACAATGTTTGAGTTCTGAAGGCAGGTACGTATAGCTCAACCAAAGAGATGGCAGAATGTCACTCTCCAATGGCAACTCCCACATGTCCCTGTTCAGTATAGTTTCCCATTCACCCACACTTAATTTAGAACATAAGAGACCCGCAAGGGACTTAATAGCCAAAGGAAGACCCTTGCACTTTCGAACAATTTGTCTACCGATTTCTCCAAGATGTGTGCACGCACCAACACCTGCATTTTTGAAGGCATGTTTTTCAAATAATGGCCAGCCATCTTCCTCAGGCATTGGCATGAGATAGTGAGTTTCAAGAGTACCCACCATACATGCAACGTCTTGATTGCGTGTTGTGACAATAATCTTACTTCCATGTGCTCCAAATTGAAAAGGACGCCTTAAGGCCTCCCATTCAGTATAATTCTTATTCCACACGTCATCAAGAACAAGGAAAATCATTTTCCCCTTCAAAGCCGCCTTCAATTTTGACTGAAGTAGATCTAAGTTCACAATGTTGCAAGCATCTGAAGTAAGGGACTCATATATTTGTTGTGAGATCCGAAGAACATCAAATTTTTCAGAAACACAAGCCCATGCTTGGATGTCAAAATGTTGTTCAACTCTAACATCGTTGTACAAAAGCCGGGCAAGGGTGGTCTTTCCTATCCCACCCATACCCACAATAGGAATCACACTAATCTTATTGCCACTCTCACCATCTGATAGCAACAATTTAATAAGTGTCTCCTTCTCGTCATCTCTACCACACACACCAGAGTCTTCGAGCAAAGAAGTTGAAGGTAGTGTTTGTGAGACCCTGTATCCAGCACCTGCTTCCAAAGCCAAGACATCTTTTCTCTTCTCCCTAATGGAATCTAGTCTATTAAGAACTTCCTCTACCCTGAGGTAAATTAATGTTGAGTCAAAAGCATGAGATGGAAGACTAGAGTTGAGGCCTTGTACCTTACTCGTGCTACTTCCAGATTCGGGTTCCATCTTTCGTCTTAATGCTTCTGTCTTGATCTCCTGCAATAGGTCCTCGGTATCATAGACAGCTTCTTTAAGCTCATTGAACCATGCCTTCACAGTTGGGTTATTCAGTTGCTTCCCCTCGGCGTCATCGAGAACGGGGTTAATAAACAACAACTTCTTCTGTAACACCTCCTGGACATCGGTCAGGGGCACTACACGACCTAGTTTGTCTTGAATCACTCCAACGATATTATGGATGAACTTTGACTCGTGCCTAGAAATTGCAATCAAAAATTGAAAATATATATCATTCTGGTTAGCTATGGTCAATGATTTCAAACAATCAGATATGGGAATAAAACCAACAAAGTACATGATGACATGCATATAAAAATCAAGGTTTCAGTTATGATGTATCTACGTACCCGTCAGCTTCATTTTCCAAAACCATTCCTGCTAGATCTGTGACTTCCCCAAGTGCTGCTCGCCATTCATTCAACCTCTCCGAGGATTGACTTTCATGGTATTTAGGAACCTTTGCAAGACATTCTGCCTGCTTCCTCACTTGAGATGGACTAACGTCGTAGAAGACAGGTAACACAACGTGATCGGAGGTCTTCTTGCTTTCAAAGATCAAAACAAGCTCGTCCAGACACCATCTGGAAGAGGTGTACTCTTTCGAAAACACAATCACGGAACTTCGTGACTGTTGAATGGCATTCTCAAGCTTTTCCTTGATATTTTCACCTCTCTCGAGTTCAGGGTCATCCCGGAAAGTATGAAATCCAGCATTGACCAGAGCCGTGTAGAGGTGATCTATGAATTTCTTTCGGGTGTCTTCACCTCTGAAGCTCAAGAACACGTGATAGCTATATGGATAAGGAAGGGTAGCATACCTGGAAAGGGAGGACTTGTGACCTTGGAACAGAGCCATAGATGAAACAGCAAATCAAAATCTCAGAGTTGAGTGGGAACTGGGTTGTGTAGATAACTAGATAAGATTCAGTATTCACGCCCCTTCCTTGTCTCTCTCTTTTATGGTCAGGGTAATAATGCATGGACCATAGGGGATCCTGGAAAGTAAGGAGGATGCTCAGTACGGTTCTGAAATGTACTATTCTGTAATGATGAAAGCATTAATCGTACTTGCATCACTCACTAAGTCATTATCATTAATAGAGTTATGGAGATAATCCAAAATCTTAACAATAGGATGAAGTATGAACCAATACAAACAAAACTCCACTCTACAATTTTAATAGAAATTAAGTTTACCATAATAATTCACTCCATTTATGGAAGAAACAGAGCACATGGGCCAAGTTATAAGTCAAGCAGATCAGGAAGCTCTACATTTTAATTGGCATTTAAACATCAAAATTAATATACTTAAAAAGAGAAAACTATAGGCACGTTGAGATGGTTTCCCACATTGTATGCAAATACCTAATTTAGACTTTAATAATGCAGCTGCCAAGCTTATGGTGTTTACGACCTGCCAGCTCACTAGCTTGTTAGATTTACTACTCACCACAAAATTCAAGATAGACTTTACTATGAACTTGTCAACTTGCTTCTTGTCAGCTTGCCATTAACTTATTCTAATTAGTCAGGGTATCATATCTGGTTACTGAGATGGAAGGTTCCAGATTTTATTCACTGAGATGCTGCATTTAAAGATCAGAAAATAGAGGGATATATATATACACACACACACATCACTTCTCCGGTGCAGACGTCCGCATTTTTTGTTTAGGTGCGGATTTCCGGTTTTGACAAACTTTCCAATCACATTTTCACATCTTAGCCGTTCAGTTTTTAGGTCATAATGTATAGATCATCTCTGCAAATTTTCAGCCAAATTGATGATCGTTAAGGCATCGAAAACTGCAATTTACAACAATTAACACGAACGGTTTCAGTTCGACAGATTCGGTTCGTTCGTGTAAATTGCAGTTTTCGATGCCTTAACGATCATCAAATTGGCTGAAATTTTGTAGAGATGATCTATACATTAGGATCTAAAAAATGAACGGCTAAGATGTGAAAATGTGATCGGAAAGTGGGTCAAAACCGGAAATCCGCATCTTTTTCTTAGTTGCGGATATCCGCACATGAGTAAAGCTATATATATATATATATATATATATATATATATATATATATATAGAGGGAGAGAGAGATAGAGAGAGAGTAGAAATACCATTTAGTAGCACTGCATGTTGTCGTAAACTTGTACCATCTGAGAGAGGTGTATATCACACTAGCAACATGCAGGGGCGGACGCACATAGGGACGAGTGGGGGCTACTGCCCCCAGTGGATTCTTTTCATTTGCTCAGCAGCTTCATATATACGTTATGTTCATCGGTTTTCGTCCTTAGAGGAAGAGGAATATGCTGCAGCTACCCCATGACTATTGAGTAATCTGGTGCCTTATAAGTCACAACAATAAAACTAAGGAAACGTACGCATGTAAATGTATGCAAGCGTTTGGCTTTGTATGCACACATTCCCTTGGTGGGTCAAAAGTCTACAGCTGCAGGACTACAATAAAAAAAAACTCATGCATTTGAGTTTTCTTTGTGGTACGTTATTGTGAATTAGCCTTTATTCGAGTTATTTTTAACAGAGCTTTTAGTTCTCTACATTGTATTTTATTTGTGAGAAATTTTTTGGCCTCGTGCCTCTTTCTCTATTGTTCTTTTTTCTTTTATTTTCAATAAAATTTCGAGTTAAGGGGTAATTTTTCCCTTAACTCACTTATCCCAAAAAAAAAAGGTATGCAAGTCTATCTCGTTCTTAATTTTATATTTCTAATTTATAAGAGTTTGATTTTATCTAGGGGTGGGCGTCCAGACCCGAAAAACCAAAAAAAGCCCGATTCGGTTCGTTTTAACCTTGAAAATATCGGTTTGGTCTAGGGCCCGACCCGAATATATTTTCTCGGTTCGGTCTTGGGTCTCAAATGTGCAGAGACCGAAAGCCCGATTAGGCCCAATTTTCCTCCTTTGACGGTCTCAGCCTCTGTCTCTCTCAAAAAAATCTCAGCCAATCAGCCCTTGTTCTTCCCAAATTTCTGAAAACCCAGCCCCATTATCAACGATTCAACCCCAAACGGCAAACCTGTTAGCAGTTTTGGTTGAAAGCCTGAAACTCCAAACCTGTTAGCAACTCCAACTTTGGGCTCCGACGGCGGCGGTACCCAATCAACAGCAGAATAGTGAGATCTAGAGATCTGGGCACCTCTTCACACAAGTCCTCTGAGTCAACCCTGCCCAATCCTCACTCCTCCTAACTGAGCCCCTCTTCACTCTCCCCTCCATCCAACCCGCCGTTGACGAACTGCATAATGGGGATTGAGGAGGAAGAGAGGAAAAAAAAATGCATGAATAGAACTGCAGAAGAAGAAGAAGAATAAGAAGTGTAAAAGAAGACTAGAGAAGAAAGAGGGAGGAAGGATGAAAAAAAAAAAAAAGAATATATGAATAGAAGTATAGGACTGCAGAAGAAGAAGAAGAAGTGTCAAAGAAGACCAGAAAAGAAAGAGAGAGTAGAAAGTAAAAAGAGGGTAGAACCTTTAATTTTGTTTTATATTCTACCGCGTAGGACAAATAAATATAAACGTTGAACAATATGTTCAAAGAACGTCTCATGCTCTAGTGGTTGGAAGCAAGGATTTGGTGTAAGGGGTCGGGGGTTCAAACCTCACCTTTGATTGAATTTTTGTAAATTTTGCACATTGGGCCCGAAAAGCCCGAAGACTGAACTGGCTCATTTGGGATCGGGTTCTGTCGGTTTTCATTTTCAAAATAGCCCGAACTGGCCCGAACCGATTGTTTCTAGCTCGGTCTCAATTTCACTAAATTTCAGGCCCGACCCGACCCGAGCCCAGGTCTAATTTTATCTGTTAGGAAGTTGGAATATGTATTCTTGAAACTATATTATCGATCAATAATGAAAGATTGAAAAATTATGTTTCATTCATTGTAGTATTTTATATTTGTTTGTTTTTTGCCCCCACTCACAAAATTTTCTGCTTCCGCCACTGGCAATAGGAGACTAAAAAACATCACTGCCAGCTTGATACTGAAACTATGGTCAGAAGAGAATCCCTATATGCAAAGAAATTAAATACAAGATTAGTACAAGTGGCGATCAGTAATTTTTGCCAAGGCCTGGAGCGGTGTTTCAATTGGAGGGTGGACACCGACGGGGTATGCGCCTCGATCTCCGGTGGTGATTGATGTGAGTCGGGTGATGGATTGCTGGACTTGCATCGGCCATTGGATGGCTGCATTGCTGGTTGGGATTGGTTTGACTGCGTCGGTGACTGCGCTGATGGACGATGTGGTGGTGTCAGGTGTGGCTGCTGTGGTAGCAGCGCGAAGTGTGGTTGCGATGTCCAGATGGGGTGCCCTTAGCCATTTTTTGGTTCAGGTTGGGGATCCATTGGGTTGGATTTTTTCATTGTTGGGCTTGGGTTCATCTATTTGAGCCTGGGCTACAATTTTAGGTTTTTATTTTTATCTCTATTTTGTCAGAATTTCTTCTATTTTTTGGGAGAAATTAGTAGGGAGAAATTTTATGTTACGTCCCGAACCCAGAATTTTCGATTTTTATTAATTTGACGGTAGATGTTAGTTACACCTAAATTTTTACTCCGTTATATGATTTTAGTGGCCCTAAAAGTTGACTTTTTGTTCGGGTCATAATTTGAGGAAATGTTTTTCATGGAAGTCGTAGAGGATGTTAAACCGAGAACATGCATACGTGGTTCGTAAAAATCGGAGTTAGTATGCGAAAGTTATAAGCGAAAAACTAAATTTACTATTCCCGATTACTGTTCATAGTAAAGTTCTTTAAATAGGAAGTTACTGTGGTAAGTTTCCAAATTTGGAAACTTACCCGGCCTTTTCTCTCTCCTCTCCCCCGATTTCTTCCTCCTCCAGTTCGGCCGAAACCCCTCCCTCTGAGTTCCTTCGATTCCGGCCGCCCCACGACGAAACCCAGACGTTCCTAGGTTCGCCTCTTCCTCCTCGTCATGCCCATGGTCGCATTTCATGGTATCTCGACCGGAGGAGCTCGGAATTGAGCCACAAAGTTCACTGTAGCAGATTGGGTTTTTCGGCGATTTCCGGCGATTTCGGTCGACTCCGGCCACCAAACCGGTGTCGAAGGTTCGGTTTTCTTCACTGATCATTTCCCCTATAGCCTTGTGTCTCGATTTGCTGTGTAGAAGTCGAATTGTTGAATTGAAATTCTAGGGTTCTTGGACAATTTCTGGGTTTATGTTCATTCATTGATTTCGACTGGTTTTGATTGTTATTTGGATGTGTTGTAGTTGAATGAAATGATCAGTGAGTAGAATTGATGTTGTGGATGAAATTTGGTGGCCATAGGAGGAGGTTGATTCCGGCGAATAACCGCCACTCGCCGCCACTGTGGGCGGCGCGTGAGGTGGTGTAGGGCAGGTTTCTGATTGTCGTAATTTGGTTATTAAATCGATGGTATAATGTAGTTTGCATATTGGTGACCTCGGATTAATTTTGTGAAGTGTAGATATGGTTTTCGTTATGGTGTGAAATTCATTGATTAATTCACGAATAATCTGTGTATCGGAATTCCTTAATCGGAAGCTCAAAGTAAAGAAATGAAGTTAGAAAAGTGAAATTGGAGATTTTTAAGCAAATAATAACAATTGGGATATGGTTTGGTTTTGGTGGATTTAATTTTTATCCGTCATGTACTTATTGGTTTATGAACGTTATATTGTACAGGACGTGAGGAGGATTCCTACGAAGAGGGTTCGGATCGACGGCAGGCTTAGCCGTATACGGTGAGTGGACGTTTGATTTTAAAGTCATGCATGCAATTAAATTTTCTAAGTTTCGAAATTATTTAAAGTATTTATTATTTAATGAGCAAATTATTCGATTTTTGATTATGAAATTAGTTATGGTTCAAATTGCCGATTAGAAGTGGTTATGTTCCATTTCGAACTTTTTATTAGAAATAATCTTCGATAAGATTATTTCTGAAAATGGAAGTATCATTATTTATTAATAGATTCGGATTTCTCGAAAAATCTTCGGAAAGGGAAGATTTCTTCGAGATTATAAACTTACATGATTTTAATATATTGATTCACAATTTTGAATCATGTTGGCGTGCGGGGTCACGTCGTTGGACTAAATTCCTTTCTTGTGAGACTTCGAGGAAATCTCACAAATTCTCGATTTTCATATGGTTTTTACCCATCATACCTGGGTCGATATACTTTATTGCTAGCTAGCCTATTGGTACTCCTCCCTACTTACTTTGTGTTAGTGGGTGAGTAGAGCCTAGCATGGGATGCTCTTGAGTGTGGGACACTCCGACCCGAGCCTTAGCGGCTCACTTTATTTTATTGTATGGTGATGACGTTTTTCCTCATACCTTTTAAATTATTTACTTATTTATTTATTCGTCCGACTAACAGGGTCGGTCGAACTTCCCTTAAGCCAGCGGGGCTGGCTTAGTCATGAAAGTGATTTAGAAACCTTTAGTTCCCTATTGCATGCATAAGAACGTTCTAAACAATAAATGTGGGAAAGTGAGAAACACTTCTTTCTTAATTAAATATTTTTGTCCACTCACAACTAACGTTTTATCGCTTACTTTCCCCTGGGCTTTTCGGTTTTCTTTGCCCAGTTCGCAGTGTTGCTGTTCGGCGTGGGATCGAGGCTTAGCACCAGTTCTGCCACTTGCCTTTCGTAGGTTAATATTAACCTACCCTATGTAATATATTTGATTTCATCGTAGATTGCTCTGATAACCCTAAGAGGCTGTATTGTATAAATTTTACTGCCTTACGTTTGGATTTGGCTTAATAACTGTGGTGGTTGTGAAATATAGGATGACTGCATGTTGTGAGATCTTGAATTTAGAAATATGTGTTTTTGTCGTTTTTCTCACAGGTTGGGTTGTCCACTTTTAAGGGAAGTTCTGTCGAATTTTTCTTAAAAGTGGGCCCCGCAGAGTCCATCCTGAAAATTTGAAAGGATTTTCGGGATGGGTTCTGACAGTTGGTATCAGAGCTTTAGGTTTTCTGTTTCCTGTCACTTCTACTATCTTATGTACTTGATGACATCTAGTATCTTCCGAGTGATGGCCCGACCGTGGCGGATCCCCATCATGTGCTCTTCGATGCTAGTATGTTCTCAGGTGTATAAGGTAGTTATCCTGGTATCTTTACTATAAATTGTTTAATCTTCTTTTTCATCTCAGGTGCTATGCCTCCTAGACGCCGAAATCGCGGGGAGACTCCTCCCACTCCAGGAGACGAGAATGCTTCCAGAGGACTAGCAGATGCCTTGGGGCGTATTGTCCAACAGCTGACAGCAGCGCTTCCTGGCTCCATGACTGATTTTACCATGGAGCGAGCAAAGAGACATGGAGCTTATAGTTTCTCCCATGCTCCGAATGCTATGGATGCCCAGAATTGGCTGAACAAGATGGAGAGGGTCTTTGCTCAGATTAATTGTCCAGAGGAACGAAAAGTGGGGTTGGCAGTAGACTTTCTTGATGGAGTGGCCTTTGATTGGTGGGATACGACTAGCAGAGATTTGGGGGACGTCGGTCCGATAACTTGGGAACAGTTCAAGGAACATTTTAATAGGCGATACTATGGCACAGCTATCCGTGACAGGATGAAGTATGAGTTTCTACATCTAGAGAAAGGGGACAGGTCGGTGACGGAGTTTGAACAGCGATTCACCCAGTTAGCCCAGTTTGTACCAGATCTGATAAGTACTGAAGAGGAGCGGATCTACAGGTTCATTGAAGGTTTGGGGGGTGATTATCGTATTCAGTTAATAGCCATACCCTTTTACACCTATCATGAGGCGGTTAACGCCGCTCTGAGGCTGGAGACTATGTATCTATCGGGAGTTCGACCCCGAGACCTAGACAGTCTTAGCCAGGGCCCATCGAAGAGATCAGCTTCCACCTCCGGTTCAGGATCATCAACAGGCAGTGGACAGAGTAGTGGATCTAGTGCTGGATCCCGATTTAGACGCGGGGGGCGCACCAGGAGATTCAATCGGGGACAGTTGGGTGGACGTCAGTTTGGACAGAGCAGGGCTAGTTCTAGCAGTCAGCACAGAACTCCAGCTAGTCAGCCAGCCCAGTATGGGCAATATCAGTCAGTGGGGTGTTTTGAATGTGGACAGCCAGATCATTTTAAAAGGGACTGCCCCCTGTTGACTCAGAGAGTTGCACCTACCCATTTTCAGGCGACAGGTCAATCATCCGCTGGTACTTCTACTAGTGGTAATGTTACTTCTTCCAGCGGTACGCGCGCCGGTACAGTAACTCGTGGCAGTTCCCAGCAGGGTAGAGGTCAGAGAGGACGCCCCACGACTCATGCAAGATTACATTCCATGACTCAGCAGGAGGGCCGCGAGTCACCAAATGTTATCCTCGGTATGTTATCTGTGTTTGGTCAACCTGCTTATACTTTAATTGATCCTGGTGCTTCGCATTCTTTTATGTCAAGTAGATTTGCATGCTTTGCAAATGTACCGCTGTCGCCCCTTATGGGCGAGTGGTATGTATCTCTACCTGCGGGAGCATCATTTAAGATAGAGTGGGTTTTTAAAGGTTGTAGCGTCTTGATTGATGATGTTAATTTGGAAGTTGATCTAATCCCTTTAGATCTTGTAGAATTCGATGTGATTTTGGGAATGGAGTTTTTAGCAACTCACCGGGCTAATGTTGATTGCTTTCGCAAGATTGTAGTGTTTAGAAGTCCAGGGAAGCCGATAATTTTCTTTCAGGGTGATCGGAATGTTCTCCCTTCTTGCTTGATTTCAGCTTTGACGGCTGAAAAGCTTTTGAACAAGGGTTGTCAGGCCTACTTAGCTCACATGGTAGATACCAGCATGGAGGAGTTGAGTATTGAGGATATACCAGTGGTTAGGAAGTTTCCTAATGTATTTCCAGATGAATTACCTGGCTTACCCCCTGTAAGAGAAATAGACTTTACTATCGATTTGATTCCGGGAACAACACCTATATCTCAAGCACCTTATCGGATGGCCCCTGCTGAATTAAAAGAATTGAAGACTCAGCTACAGGAATTAGTGGATAAAGGGTTCATTCAATCTAGTGTGTCTCCGTGGGGTGCCCCGGTTTTATTGTTAAGAAGAAGGATGGCACTTTGAGATTGTGCATTGATTACAGAAAGTTGAATAAGGTTACGGTGAAGAATAAATATCCTTTGCCACGAATTGATGACCTGTTCGATCAGTTGAGGGGAGCTACAGTATTTTCTAAGATTGATTTAAGGTCCGGGTATCATCAATTACGGATAAGGGAATTTGATATTCCTAAGACCGCCTTCCGATCACGATATGGTCACTACGAATTCAGAGTAATGCCGTTTGGACTAACCAATGCTCCTGCAGCTTTTATGGATCTTATGAATCGAGTATTCCGTCCTTATCTGGATCGTTTTGTGATCGTATTTATTGATGACATTCTGGTCTACTCTAGAAATGATTCCCTGCATGTTAAGCATTTGAGGGTTGTGCTACAGACTTTGAGGGAAGCACAGTTGTACTCTAAGTTTAATAAATGTGAATTTTGGCTCAACAGTGTAGGGTTTCTGGGCCATGTTGTTTCTGCTGAAGGCATTAGTGTGGACCCTCGGAAGGTAGAAGCAGTGTTAAATTGGGAGAGACCTACTACAGTGACGGAGATTCGTAGCTTCTTGGGCCTAGCAGGTTATTACCGGCGATTCGTACAGGATTTTTCAAAAATTGCAGCTCCTCTCACTCGACTGACTAGGAAGGGTGTAAAGTTTGTCTGGTCGGAGGAGTGCGAGCAAAGTTTTCAAGAACTTAAGGGACGTCTAACTAGTGCTCCGGTGTTAGCGTTGCCTGACGATAGTGGAGAATTTATGGTGTATAGTGATGCTTCAAGGCAAGGCTTGGGTTGTGTTTTAATGCAACATGGGAACGTGATTGCATATGCTTCCAGACAGCTAAAGCCACATGAATTGAATTATCCGACGCATGACCTTGAGCTTGCCGCTGTGGTGCTTGCACTTAAATTATGGAGACACTATCTGTACGGAGCCAGATGTCAAATTTTCACGGATCACAAGAGTCTACAATATTTGCTTACGCAAAGAGACATAAACTTGAGGCAAAGAAGATGGTTGGAATTGATCAAGGACTATGATTGTACAATCGAATATCATCCAGGAAGAGCCAATGTAGTAGCTGATGCTCTTAGTAGGAAATCATATCCTACTATGCCACCCTCTCCTTCCTTATCGTATTTGAGAGCAGTGCGGGTTCCACTTCTTTATGAATTACGAGCTACTGGAGTTAACTTGGAAGTGACTGAAGAATCCGCAGCCTTAATAGCCAGCTTCCAGGTGAGACCAATTTTTATTGATAGAGTACGAGAAGCACAACAACATGACGAATATCTAGAGAGGTTGAAAGAGGCAGTGGAAAATGGTACTAGAGTAGACTTCACTATCAGCAGGGATGGAGCTTTGATGTCCGGAAATCGAATTTGTGTGCCAGATCGAGATGATCTTAAACAAGAGATATTAGAGGAAGCCCATAGTTCTGCTTATGCCGTGCATCCTGGCGGAACTAAAATGTACCGGACTTTGAAGGAATACTACTGGTGGCCTAATATGAAGAGGGAAATTGCAGCTTATGTAAGTAGGTGTTTGATATGTCAACAAGTGAAAGCCGAGAGACAGAAGCCCTCGGGTTTGCTACAACCGTTACCAATACCTGAATGGAAATGGGAACATATCACTATGGATTTTGTATCCGGATTACCACGTACCGGAAATGGTCATGACAGCATCTGGGTAATTGTAGACCGACTCACCAAGTCCGCACATTTCCTGTCTGTTAAGAAGACTTATAAGATAGATAGATATGCGGAGTTGTACATGAATGAGATAGTAAAACTTCACGGCACACCTGTCTCTATTACGTCTGATCGGGACCCCCGTTTCACTTCAAAGTTTTGGCGTAAGCTGATGGAAGCTTTGGGTACTCAATCTCAGTTCAGCACTGCATTTCATCCGCAAACAGATGGGCAAACGGAGAGAACTATTCAAACTCTAGAAGACATGTTGAGAGCTTGTGTTTTGCAGTTTAGAGGAAATTGGGACAACCACCTAGCCTTGATAGAATTTGCTTATAATAACAGTTATCATTCCAGCATTGGCATGGCTCCTTATGAAGCTCTTTATGGAAAACAGTGTCGTACTCCTTTGTGTTGGAACGAAGTAGGAGAAAGGAAGCTTATTGGTCCAGAGATGGTGCAGATTACAACTGAAAAGGTGAAAGTGATTAAAGAAAAGCTGAAGGCAGCCCAGAGTAGACAAAAGAGCTATGCGGATAATCGAAGGAAAGATTTAGAATTTCAAGTTGGTGATTGGGTGTTTCTAAAACTATCACCTTGGAAGGGTATTGTAAGGTTTGGAAAACGTGGAAAACTCAGCCCCAGATACATCAGACCATATCAAATTGCTGAACGGATTGGTTTGGTCGCTTATCGGCTAGTATTACCTTCAAGACTGTCCAAGGGACATGATGTCTTCCATGTTTCCATGCTCCGCAAGTATATTGCTGATCCTTCTCATGTCCTTCAAGAGCAGCCCATAAGATTACGGGAAGATCTAACGTATGAAGAAAAACCAATTCAAGTTCTGGATAGAAGAGAGCAGATACTCAGGAACAAAACGATACCATTAGTTAAGATACTTTGGAGTAATCATATGATAGAAGAAGCTACTTGGGAGCCAGAGGATCAAATGAGACGACAGTATCCCCACCTTTTCTAACAGGTATGTCAATTTCGAGGACGAAATTCCTTAAGGGGGGGAGATTGTTACGTCCCGAACCCAGAATTTTCGATTTTTATTAATTTGACGGTAGATGTTAGTTACACCTAAATTTTTACTCCGTTATATGATTTTAGTGGCCCTAAAAGTTGACTTTTTGTTCGGGTCATAATTTGAGGAAATGTTTTTCATGGAAGTCGTAGAGGATGTTAAACCGAGAACATGCATACGTGGTTCGTAAAAATCAGAGTTAGTATGCGAAAGTTATAAGCGAAAAACTAAATTTACTATTCCCGATTACTGTTCATAGTAAAGTTCTTTAAATAGGAAGTTACTGTGGTAAGTTTCCAAATTTGGAAACTTACCCGGCCTTTTCTCTCTCCTCTCCCCCGATTTCTTCCTCCTCCAGTTCGGCCGAAACCCCTCCCTCTGAGTTCCTTCGATTCCGGCCGCCCCACGACGAAACCCAGACGTTCCTAGGTTCGCCTCTTCCTCCTCGTCATGCCCATGGTCGCATTTCATGGTATCTCGACCGGAGGAGCTCGGAATTGAGCCACAAAGTTCACTGTAGCAGATTGGGTTTTTCGGCGATTTCCGGCGATTTCGGTCGACTCCGGCCACCAAACCGGTGTCGAAGGTTCGGTTTTCTTCACTGATCATTTCCCCTATAGCCTTGTGTCTCGATTTGCTGTGTAGAAGTCGAATTGTTGAATTGAAATTCTAGGGTTCTTGGACAATTTCTGGGTTTATGTTCATTCATTGATTTCGACTGGTTTTGATTGTTATTTGGATGTGTTGTAGTTGAATGAAATGATCAGTGAGTAGAATTGATGTTGTGGATGAAATTTGGTGGCCATAGGAGGAGGTTGATTCCGGCGAATAACCGCCACTCGCCGCCACTGTGGGCGGCGCGTGAGGTGGTGTAGGGCAGGTTTCTGATTGTCGTAATTTGGTTATTAAATCGATGGTATAATGTAGTTTGCATATTGGTGACCTCGGATTAATTTTGTGAAGTGTAGATATGGTTTTCGTTATGGTGTGAAATTCATTGATTAATTCACGAATAATCTGTGTATCGGAATTCCTTAATCGGAAGCTCAAAGTAAAGAAATGAAGTTAGAAAAGTGAAATTGGAGATTTTTAAGCAAATAATAACAATTGGGATATGGTTTGGTTTTGGTGGATTTAATTTTTATCCGTCATGTACTTATTGGTTTATGAACGTTATATTGTACAGGACGTGAGGAGGATTCCTACGAAGAGGGTTCGGATCGACGGCAGGCTTAGCCGTATACGGTGAGTGGACGTTTGATTTTAAAGTCATGCATGCAATTAAATTTTCTAAGTTTCGAAATTATTTAAAGTATTTATTATTTAATGAGCAAATTATTCGATTTTTGATTATGAAATTAGTTATGGTTCAAATTGCCGATTAGAAGTGGTTATGTTCCATTTCGAACTTTTTATTAGAAATAATCTTCGATAAGATTATTTCTGAAAATGGAAGTATCATTATTTATTAATAGATTCGGATTTCTCGAAAAATCTTCGGAAAGGGAAGATTTCTTCGAGATTATAAACTTACATGATTTTAATATATTGATTCACAATTTTGAATCATGTTGGCGTGCGGGGTCACGTCGTTGGACTAAATTCCTTTCTTGTGAGACTTCGAGGAAATCTCACAAATTCTCGATTTTCATATGGTTTTTACCCATCATACCTGGGTCGATATACTTTATTGCTAGCTAGCCTATTGGTACTCCTCCCTACTTACTTTGTGTTAGTGGGTGAGTAGAGCCTAGCATGGGATGCTCTTGAGTGTGGGACACTCCGACCCGAGCCTTAGCGGCTCACTTTATTTTATTGTATGGTGATGACGTTTTTCCTCATACCTTTTAAATTATTTACTTATTTATTTATTCGTCCGACTAACAGGGTCGGTCGAACTTCCCTTAAGCCAGCGGGGCTGGCTTAGTCATGAAAGTGATTTAGAAACCTTTAGTTCCCTATTGCATGCATAAGAACGTTCTAAACAATAAATGTGGGAAAGTGAGAAACACTTCTTTCTTAATTAAATATTTTTGTCCACTCACAACTAACGTTTTATCGCTTACTTTCCCCTGGGCTTTTCGGTTTTCTTTGCCCAGTTCGCAGTGTTGCTGTTCGGCGTGGGATCGAGGCTTAGCACCAGTTCTGCCACTTGCCTTTCGTAGGTTAATATTAACCTACCCTATGTAATATATTTGATTTCATCGTAGATTGCTCTGATAACCCTAAGAGGCTGTATTGTATAAATTTTACTGCCTTACGTTTGGATTTGGCTTAATAACTGTGGTGGTTGTGAAATATAGGATGACTGCATGTTGTGAGATCTTGAATTTAGAAATATGTGTTTTTGTCGTTTTTCTCACAGGTTGGGTTGTCCACTTTTAAGGGAAGTTCTGTCGAATTTTTCTTAAAAGTGGGCCCCGCAGAGTCCATCCTGAAAATTTGAAAGGATTTTCGGGATGGGTTCTGACATTTTAAATATACATCCCTAACTACTTAATACACATCTCAGATTTTATAGATAGGTTAAATAACCAAAATAGGCATCTATGTATTATAAGGAAGAAAAAAAAATTGAATCGCCCCCTATTTCTATGCATCTATTTGAAGGGAACAATAATGAATCTTTATGGATTTCGCAATAACTGACACAAATGGGAGGGGATCAACTATCCCCAAATTTCATGTAATTCTGTCACTTTCTTACTTTATTGCCACCTGTCCTTACATCTGAAGGAGCCTAATAACCGTTAACTCTCATGAAAAATAAAAATTAAGCTAGAGTTTCACTTTTATTAAATCATGTCCATTCATCTCCCCATCTATCAGTTCTCCTTAATAACTCCTCGAGGAAATCAAGCTTTTATAGGATTACCGATTACCTACCAAATGAATTATCACATATAGATTCAAAATTATCATATAAGTTCCTTGTCTGACCTAGCAAGGCGACGATCCATTGTTAAATTGTCGCTACCTCCTATATGAATGATGAAACTAAGTGTCGTCGGATTTACTTTCAAGCTGCAACATAGGAGGAAAGTTGTTTGGTAATTATGCTTCATTGTATTTGAGTTATCTTTCTGATATGTCACCGCTATATCAAAGCAAATAGAGTAGTTTGTGGAGCACTCTTTGCTAATTGACTCTTGTTAGAATACATATTTTTTGTAGAGATTTCTGATATCATTTTGGAATGTTCTTTAGATGCTTATTGTAATCAGATATTTAGGCTCAATATCCTCCCCCCCTGTGTTCGACATTTTCATTAATCAAGGCTTAAGGGCAGCCGCACCAACCATTTATTCAAAAAAAAAAAAAAGGTAGGGACTTGCATATTCATCTTTCTTACCGTTTCAGAGATATGTGTAGTAGATGTGAAGACCCAAAATTTCATTTAAATAAATATATGTAATTCAATATTTGTTCAATAATATGAATTATAAATTTTGGGTTTGCTTCGTATGTCGTTGTATGAGGACAGGGGTTTCGAACGAATTTTATTTTCGAAACGAACGTTGTTTAGGGGGTCGTGAAAATTGAATTTTATACGTTCAAAATTTGGAAAACTTCCTTCATGAAAGTTGTAGAGCTCGTTGATACGATTTCGTGCATATGTGGAACGCAATATTCGGAGTCCGTATGAATAAGTTATGAATATTTGAAAATTGAAATTTTTCTATAAATATCAAGAAAAATCAGAATTGTTTCATTAAGGATGAAAAAATTGGAAATTTGCGTTTTGCCCTCCAGCACTCTCCGTTCTCTCTCTTCTTCGGCTCCTCAGACCCGTCCGACCCGACCCGGCCGAAAGGCCCTCCTCCGGCCACCTCCACCCTCAGACCCAGCCTCCCCCGAGCCCGCCGCTTCCCCTACTTCGATTTGCCCAGCCGCTGTCCCCTGCCTTGGATCGAAGGCACCCCAGCCCCGTGAGCCCGACCCGACCGGATCTCATCGGTGTCAGCGTTGCACAGGCCGATCCTCCACCTTGTTGTGATCTCCTCCTCTTGCTGATCATCCTCATATCCTCCTTGCATGACGATTTGGAGTGCAGAGCGATAGATCAGGTTTGAAATTTTTGACGGCCCAGAACAGATCTAGGATCTGATCAGACGCACGAGATTAATCCAATTTCAAAACTCGATCTAGGACGATCTAGACATTGCCTCGAAAAAAGCAGGGATTAAAGTTGTTCATAATTTCATTTTGTAGAAGTTTGTAGTTAACAACTTTTGCATCGGACCACCACGTGTGGCGGCGCGTCAGACCATATTTTGAGTTTATTTTATCTGGACGTTCATCTTTGCATCCTTACGAGCGTTTTGATATATAACAAGGTTATTTTAGAAAAAGTTGATAAATAGTGGATTTACGTTTTGACGTTACTATTTACGGTTTTTACGTTTTATCTTCGGTTTACGATCTACGGAGATCAGACCATCAGTTTTGCTTCAAATTTTTATTGTATGACTATCCCAATGACTTTGTGAGGTCACGGGTGAAGATCCGACCATTAGATCTTCGTATAATTGTAAAACAGTGATTCGGGAGGCGATTCGTGAAGATCCGTCCGTGGGATTTTTGTAAAATTTTGATAGGATGTTTCCAAGAGTGATCCGTGAGGATCTGACCGTTGGATCATCGTTTAAATTCGATCCGACCGTTGGATCGTCTTTATTTTAGAATCTGACCGTTGGATCATCGTTTAAATTCGATCCAACTGTTGGATCGTCGTTTAAATTCGATCTGACCGTTTGATCGTCTTTATTTTAGAATCCGACCGTTGAATCGTCATTTAAGTTATTATCGTACTTCGTTTTCTAAGCAAAGACCATACTTGATTAGGTACTTGACGGTTTGAGTTGACGAGCATTTAGATTATTGTGATTTTGATTGATAGAAGACGCAGCTGGACTAGAGATGAGTAAATCGCATATGGTTCATTTAAGAACCGAATTTAGTAAAATATATTGATTTGATAATAATAGGCATTACTGTGTGAATGTCTATGTATATATATATTATTTATGTGATAATATATATATATTTGTTGATGGATTGTGTTGAGGAAACAATATGCATGATTGTGTTGCTATTATTATTTAAATGTTTACTTTTCATAATTAATATGTTGAGAAAGGAGTTGAGTTTTATTGTTTGAGAAACAATAAATTGTTTTGATCTGTGGAGATCAATAGATCATGAATGTGACAATGACAAATTATAAGTGAACCACGCTCTTGTACCGGGCTGGTAGTTACTAATAGCATTATAATCGTGAACCACGCTCTCGCGCAGGGCTGGTGGTTGCGATCAGTTAGAACTCTAGTTTGTCTGCCAAATGTGAGTAACTTTATGAGGGTAACGTTGAGGTTACTTGTGACTCATAAGTATGAGTTTTTAGAAGAGAGTCTTGAGAGTATTCATTCTTTTATATTTTAAGAAATTTGGAGTTACCTTGTGTGTTTTTATATATTAACTTAAATTATGCAATCTTTAAATTTACTCATACGGGCTTCAAAAGTTTATCGGGTTTTGTGTTGTTGCAATCCCGGTACACTATTCAAACGGTGTAGCAGATAATCCTGTAGGTCAGGAAAACCAGGGTGGTGATCGAGCTGCTTAGTATAACAGTATTTGATTTATCGCATTTGCTTTTGTGAGGTTTGTTATGCTCATTGACCTTTACAATTTAAGTTTGTGAGAGTGTGATGTAATAAGTAATTTGAAAATTTGGTTTTCGTATTATTGAGTGGGTGAGGTGTGATTGTTTATGAAAAAAATTCAGGACATTTATTTGATTAAGTTGTTTAATTCATGTTTCAAATTTGAATTTATTTATTCAAAATTCGGGACGTGACAGTAGAATTGAAGAATTTTAGAATACTTGCTACAAAGCCTACATTGTCATCTTCTAGAAACTATCTATGTTTTGCTGTTTCACCTTTTGGTCTTTTGTCAAATCATGATCATCATTTAAATTGGTAATCTAGTAGTCATCTGTAAATTTATTATTTTTTTTGCGAATAAACAAGTAATATTGACTGTATCTGGTGATAGTTAAATAATAGGATATCTCATGATTTAGGTATTTTAGGTACTTTAAGTTCTGTATTTAATAAAATATTAAAATAATAAATTAAATAGGTGGTGAATTGAATAGGTCATGTATATCGTGAGGCTAATTTCTTAACCGGTTCTCTAGCCAAATTAGGCCATCATTCTCAGCCTCAAGCTTGATCTATTTCTCTTTCTCTTGCAGCTGGACGTGCTTTTCTTTTTGGTTCTTTAGCTGTGGGTTGTCTTAGGGGTTCTACCGTTCTGGTTTGCAGTTTTATTTCTTCTTTGTGAAAAATAAAAAATCAAACGACGTCGTCAAATTCAGATATAAATGACGAACGAAACGACGTCGTTGCCGAACAAAGTAAGATGGATTCGAAAAGAAAACGTGGACTCTCGTCTCTCAGTTCAAGTCGCTTACAGTAGTCTCAGCCTTCTCTTCTTCGTTGCGACATCTACTGCCGCACTTGTCTGTAAGTTTAAGCCACAAAATCCCTAAACTACTACTTGGGTTCTAATGTTTTGTTTTTTCTATATATATTGCCATCAAAGATTGATCTAAACAAGATAATTGGAATTTGTAAGATTCGAACATGATGCCAACTGAGAGATATGTGTGAGTATTTCTTTTTGCTTTTGTTGAATAAGAGTTTGATGCTGTTGTGTTTTCAGTTTCATCCTTGAGTAAGAGTTTGATGTTGTTGCTCTTCTTGTCCTGGAGTTCATATTTGTAACATGGATTTAGTTATTGGTTTTGCATACATGTGTGTGTATTTACTTGAAGTTGGGTGAATTTGGGGCCTGGGAGACGTGTAATATAGCAGACAGACAGAAAAAAAAACTGAAAGACTCTAATTTATAAAATTGTGTACAAGACCTGAATTAAAAATAGGAGCCGAACTTTATGTGAAAATGGTTTGCAGAAAGTATATGTATCTATGTAGATGTATCTTCTACTTGTATTTATGTCTTAGGATGTATGCCCCTACATAATAATCAACCATTAATCACGTACAGATGATGTAGAATTGAAGCCTTCAATTTGAAGGAACCCAGGCTTGAGTTGAGTCAATTTTGATGGTCTGTTGGGAGAAGTTTTGCTTTGATTTTGATTCTCTTTTGGGATGACGTTGGTTCTGAGGGTTTAGGTCTTGTTTTTTTTTTTTTAAGTTTTACAATACCCAGACTGAAGCGACATAGCCTTAAGTCGTGGTTTTATTAGGGAAGGAGCTGTATGTGTTGGCCTCCACACTAAGTCGAGCTCTGCCATCAGCAGCCTCTGCGCACTAAGTCAAGCTTCGTAAACAGAGTAGTCATGAAAGCGTTCTTTTGATTTTGCCCCCAGCTCCTATTTTGTCTGCACCACTTCGTTTGTGGGTTTTAGTTTTTAGTTTGGATTTGCCTAATCTATGAGGAAGCAAACAGTGGCATACAGATAAGGATTTGAAGCCCTACCTTTCATTTTCCTCTCCTCACCAGTACTAGCCATCCACCAGCACCAAATATGTGAGCTTCATGGACTCATAAACTTTTTGGGATTCTCCAAAGAACGCATATTTGAAAGTTTAATTGGCTCAATTTTTTTCTTCCCTAGAGTTGGACTTTCAAAACTGACCTTTGTGTGTGTGTGTGTGTGTGTTTTTTTTTTTTTTTAGTAAAAAAAGTTTAAATTTGCATACCTTATCTACTTGATTTTGGGAATTTTGGTTCTTATTGATTTTGGTTTGTGTTCAGTATTAATTGGTGTTTGTTACTTGTGTTGATCGAGCTTTTACAAATTTCGGGACAAATTTTTATAAAGAGGGGAGAATGTGATATCCCGCACCCAAGTTTGAAGTATACTTGTATTTTTATCTTTGAGTTTGACTTTTTAATATGTTTTATTCTTATCTTTTTAGTTTGCTATTTTTCTTTTTAGAATTTCTGTAATATATTTATATATATAGATATAGATATAGATATGTGTGCACATTTATATTTATATATATATAAATATATTTTGGTTATTGGATTTTTTTTTTATTTTAGTGGAATTATATTGTTTTCCTTTAAGTTAAGAGATAAAGAAGGGCTGGTGGTTGAAGGAGAGAAGAAAAGAAGAAGGGGGGAGTCAGATCGAATAAAAAGAAACAGAGGAGAGGGAGGAGGAGAAAAGCAAGGGAATCAGGGAGAAAGACGAAGAAGAGAAAAGAGAGAGCACGGGAAAGAGAAAGAAAATAGGGAAAGAAAAACAGAAGAGAGTGGCGATCTTTTTATGATGGGTTTAACTTCCAGAAGAAGGAGAAATTGAAGCTTGAGATGATTTTGGTTGTCGTTTGTTCAATAGAGCAATGGGTTGAAGTTTTGGCATTCGAGTATGAATAGGTGAGGAGGAAGAATTAGTTTAAGACGGTAAGTGACTCTTCTGATTACAATCGATCTTGAATTTCTGTTTCTTTATTGGTCTAGCTTGGAAATGGTCCTGTGAAATGGTTTGTGTCGTATATTACTTTTCATAGTTAAGTAAATTATTTGTGATATTTGAATACATAAGCAGGATGTGGGTTTGGTGTGCTTGTGGTGGCCTAATTATTATCGGTTGTTTTGAGCTGGGTGACCTCTATGCTTACTTGATTTTGTTTTCTCTTTTTATCGATATCTTTGGAATTTGGAGGCTGCTGTTGTTTAATTGTTCTTTTTGTTATTCTTGTTTGTTCTAGCCTTTTTTGATTTCATCTGCTTATTGGGTTCTCTGAATTTCTCTTGGGTTGAAATTTACTTCCCTCTTTACTGGTATAGCGATTTATTGGAGTAAAAGAAGAAAAATTTACTTGATACACTTGAAAAGCTTCAAGTCTTGGCCCTTCTTAGTTTTCACCCTTTACAGGTGCATCTGGATTGGTTTGATGTTTTGGACTACCTGGACTAACACAAACTTGTCAGCACCAATCTTTGCTTATATGTATCAGACAATACTGTGTGGGCTTATCATTGCATCAAATTTCTTCTTTTTCGGCAGGAAATTTGTACCTCTACTAGTTCTATGTCCTCAATTCCAAAGCCGTTGAACCATAATAATATGTGGGTTGGATAAAATAAGGTGAATTTGAACATCTTTTCCCATTTACGTTGTAGGTTGGTTGCATTAGAAAAGAAAAGTGTTATGCCTGCAGTCACAAGTAACACAGAGGCTTAATCAACACAGTTTCTTATCAATTTCTCTCATTTTCCCAAAAGATCAAACAGACTTGGTCCATTATCCAGCTATATCTTTTCTTGAAAAATTCTCCCCAAAGAGAATTTGGCTGTAAAAATTGGTGTATGTTTAATATTTTGTTGATGATTATATTAACATTTGGTTTTAAGGATTGTATTTAATTTGTACAGTATCACAATACATATTACAGTTACAGCAATTATTGTATTTGTTTTAGTTGCTTTGTTTAAGCTGGTAGAATGAATCTTCTGGAAAAGCTTTTCACTTTTGGTAGGAAAAGTAGCAAGGGAAATTGGTGCCTTTAATAAAACATAAAAAAAAAAAAATGTTGCTCTTTGGTTTATGTAACTGTCCTAGATCTCTCAGCACATTACTAATGCTGGTCTTGTGGCATCACAATAAGCCCTTGTGTTCATGTCTAAGATCTATGTAACTTTGCCCCAGGATTGAAACCTGTATGTGTTTGTGTGTGGAATTTTATATGCAGTTTGGGAAGTTTACAGTTTACAGTGTGGGTGAGTGTGTGTATGTGTGTAATTATATCAAGTTTAGTCACTATTTGGGAATAAATTTCATATGCAGTTGCTTGAGAGAATGTCATGAATTGTACCCGTTGGGCCTTTTGTAATTTAATTCTCAATCAATTGCTAGGTGTGCACGAATTCTTCTACAAAAATGAAGAAACAGATTGCTCTAGGGTTTGAGGGTTCAGCAAACAAGATCGGTGTTGGTGTTGTGACCTTAGATGGCACAATTTTGTCAAACCCACGCCACACATACATTACCCCTCCTGGCCAAGGTTTTCTTCCCCGTGAAACTGCACAACACCATCTCCAATACATTCTGCCATTAATTAAATCTGCTTTGGAAACGGCACAAGTAATACCTCAAGAGATCGATTGTCTTTGTTACACCAAGGGTCCTGGAATGGGAGCACCACTACAAGTTGCTGCCATTGTTGTTAGGGTTCTTTCACAGCTGTGGAAGAAGCCCATTGTTGCCGTCAATCATTGTGTTGCTCATATCGAGATGGGAAGGATTGTAACTGGCGCAGATGATCCTGTTGTGTTGTATGTAAGTGGTGGGAACACACAGGTAATTGCATATAGTGAAGGGAGGTATCGAATCTTTGGAGAGACCATTGATATTGCTGTTGGAAATTGCTTGGATCGGTTTGCTAGGGTATTAGAACTCTCCAATGATCCAGCCCCTGGATATAACATTGAGCAGGTATATCAATGTTGTATGTTTTATTTCATTGTATATTGAGGTTGAAATATTACCCTTTTTTTTTTTTTTTAAATTTCTTTTTCTGAAGTATCTTGTTAAATTGTATATAAAAAGGTTTTCCATGTTGATTTTGGCTTGCATTGTGAAATTTTTAATGATACTTTCTGTACTTGTCTAATTTCTAAAATCTAGGATCCTGCTTACATGATTCCTATGTAATACATTATGGTGGTTAACCTGCCTCCTATGTAATATATTATGGTGGTTAACCTGCCTTTCGTATATGGTTCATTTGGAATGTTAGAATCCATCATAGTTGAATAGCAGATTATATTTCTCACATGTACAATTCCAAATTGGTTATTGAAATCAGTTTTATCAAACTCTACTCATATAGTGGGTCGTAAATTTCATTTAAAACTTGATGCCTTCAACTTTCAGTTCCATATCTGTCTATCATATTTGTTTAAGGTTTCTGAAGAAGTATATGTAATTATGGCCTGGCCTTGCATACTCATATGGCCTCTAATTTCTGTGAATTGCATTTAAATAAAAATATAAGTCCTCATGTCTCCTAAACCCTAACATGCTTCTTGACACTTTTACTGCTCATTCGTTGCTGAGTGATTGAGTTGAATTTTTGTGGGAAGCGCTTCCATCATGATTTCTGTGATTGCCTTCCCCTTCCAGCTTGCAAAGAAAGGAGAACAGTTTATAGACCTTCCTTATGCTGTCAAAGGGATGGATGTGTCTTTTAGTGGAATTCTGAGCTACATTGAAGCCACTGCTGTGGAGAAACTAAAAAATGACGAGTGCACCCCTGCAGACCTGTGCTACTCACTTCAGGTATGTGTAATTAATGCTATTTTCATGGAGAACATATAGTTTAGTTATACCAACTTAACAGAAAGAGGCAGAGAATTGTTTAAGAACTTCCAGTTTAGCTATAAAACTTAAAAGCATTCGGACCAAGAACTCGGACCAAGAACACTAGCAATAATAATGTACTTTCTGCATTTCTTCTTTTTTATGATGGCACAGGAACATGTGTTCGCAATGCTTGTTGAGATAACAGAACGTGCAATGGCACATTGTGACAAGAGAGATGTACTTATTGTTGGTGGTGTTGGTTGCAATGAGCGCCTGCAGGAGATGATGAAAACCATGTGTGCTGAACGGGGTGGAAGATTGTTTGCAACTGATGATAGGTATTGTATTGATAATGGGGCAATGATTGCTTACACTGGTCTTCTTGCTTTTGCTCACGGAACATCAACACCATTGGAGGAATCGACTTTCACGCAACGGTTCCGGACTGATGAAGTGGAAGCAATCTGGAGAGTAAAAGATGAGTCGGCAAAAGTTAAAGGGTATGGGAGTAGCTAAATCTAGTAGTTCTTGAGGTATGCAGTTTCTGATGTTTCTATTAAACATCAATTTTAAATTAATTGGCTGAACTATGGCCAGCAGTATCATGATTTTAAGGTGCCCGACTTTGTTACCGCAAGTACCTAGCTCAAGTAAATTGGTATTCTAGTTAAATTTATAAAGTTCGGGACTTTTTCATCGTTTTTGTGAGATATTTTCTATTGAAAATGGGTGTGTGGGTTACGCACTGCATATGTTGGTCGAGGATTTCAGGCCATCTTCTTTACGTGCAAATCTAGTGGAAATGGTGGTACTTTGCAGGCTCTAATACTCTTTCTCCAACTAACGTTAAATGCCAGGGTAAAACGAATGTATTAAGTGCTCTTTTGGGTTGTTTCCTCCTAGAGTTCTTGTCTTCTATCCTCTTGTGCCTCAAATTTTGCATCTATCCCTTAATTCACTTAGAAAAAGACCCATTCTATCTGACATGAACACACACACTATACCAAGTGACCAACCCAACATGTCAAGCAAGCAAACACCAGTAGATGCAGACTTACCGTACAATATATTTTTGCTGCTCGTTGTTATCACCAGCTCCTCGGCTTCGTTATCATAGCAAATATATGGATGAGGGCATCAATAACAAGCTCCCAACCCCATAGATAGAATAACATATTGTAATAAGTGCCCCTAGCTAGTCTACTTGTACAAGTGGCCTCCACCATTATATTAGGAGGTCACCCTTACCATAAAATGTGACCATGAGATCTGTCCGCTTGAGCTCCCAAGCTCTCCCTCTTGTAATCTCTTTACCTCTATAGTGATCACTATACTGAAGTGGACGTAGTCTAGCTAGCTTAGCCTCACATTGAGCTAATTGAACCGCTATATATCGCGTCTCTATGTTCTGTGTGTGTGTGTGTGATTGTGGTCTACCGAAAATTGTCCATCGATCCCCTCGATAAAATGTAGAAACACCATCATGAGTTCGGCTTTCAAAGAATATCATGCTCAAACCAGTTCTCCTCCGCCCGATTCAATCATATATTGGCCAATGAATTCATGTTATTGTAGACTAAAACCAGTTGTGGTTTGCACTTCTGCATATTGAGGGAGATCTTGTCAAGGAGTCAATCCTAAGTCAAGGTTGGATTCGGGCTAAATAGACCGAGTTACCCAAAAAAGTGACTCGTGTTTCACACAAGTTCTATTCTAATGTATCACCAACAAGATTATTGACAGAAGTACTAGTTTGATGTTCTTCCGAGTCCAGGATCGCTTCGAGTGTTCTGTTGAGCTAAGGGACTAATCATGATAAAACTCTAAAAAGAATAATATCATCCATTCTGGAACCATGCTCATAGTTTAGATTATAATCTCAAGATCAATAATCTGTCCAAGTATACATGCCAAAAGTTTCCTCTAGTTGCAGATAATTCTCTGCAGATATCACCATGACGTTCTGTTCCCATGGTATAATACAAACAGAGCAATTAATTCTCATAAAAGACCACTTCTAAACTTGCTTCAAGCTCTTGTTATTATTTGATTGCAGCTTCAACCATAAATTTTGAATCAATGATAAGATATTGTAATTTATACTAGGGACCAAACCATGTTTAGATTTCTGCATGCTATCTATTAGCGATTGATAATCTGATATTGTGGAGTCAGATAATGGCTCCAAAAACTCACACCTTGCCAAAATCTCAGGTGGCGGTACTCCCGCAATGAGGTTTGTGTCCAGTCTTGGTTTACCCTTAGTGAACTCTTCTAAATTTTCAGCCGAGGCACTATCAAGTGCAGCCGGGGAGGCGCCTGGGATTACCTCCTGCTTAAAAGGGAGTGCTCTAGCAGTTTGCAAGCAGAAGTCTATCCACTGATGGATGAGTGGAGATGGCCCTCTAACTCGCCCCCCAATTCGATTTGTTTCAAGTCGAGAGACAGCAGGGGTTGCCTAAGAAAAAAAAAGGAATATGTAACGTGACATCTAGGAGAAGAAAGCAAATGTCTCAGTAAGATAACATGATGCAGAACGTACCCACATATCTGCCCATATACTAGTTCCAGATTTCGGAACAATTACTGCAACATTAGACATGCGTTTCGCAACAGGAAGAACATCACTGCTCCACCCGACAGCCACCCACACATCTCCAACAGCAAATGCTTTCAAATAGTGTACACTGTCAAATAGTCGGACCTACATAAAACCAACAAGCATTCTAATGATTCAACGGTTGGTAATTCATAATGTCCACCATTGAGACCATTCTGCAAGACTATTCAGTTTCTACTCACATGAATAATCAGAATTTTGCAAGCCACAACAATAATAATAATATACTCATGCCAATTCAAAACTAATGGCTGGTTCTCGCCCCCCAAACATCTCCTAAATGTATATTACAAGCTCTTCAATATTCACTCAAAACAGTCGGTAAATGATATATTTAATCTCTGAACTAACTATACATTTGGAATGTCCCATTCCATGACTGTGCCATACACAAGAAACCTGAGAAGAGATACTCAGCAGGTGGTTTTTGGAGAACCAATTCCAATAGCCAATGTTTTGTGAAAATGGACGCAACAAGACCTTAAAAAAAAAAAAAACAATTATACCAAAGAGTCGGAAGGAGAGCTGTTCTCTAATTAGCGAGCCGTCACAACAATGAGAAAATGAAAAATATTCAACTAACTCACGACTTGCCAGATATCCACTGATGGATGAGTGGAGATGGCCCTATGTGTCAATTATACTTGGCTAGACTTGTGTTCATGGAATAATAGGATCACTGCATATTAACAAATGCTTCACCCCTAAAGCTCTAAAGGTAGAACAAATCCAATGCTTAGTTAGAAAGGTGAAGCCTGCAACTACAATAGGGTGAAACATAAGAAATAATTATCGAGTCATGGCAACACACCATATCAAGCTAGAAGTAAGGCCAGCCATGCCTAAAAGCAGCAAGCACAAATAATATGGCATTACTCTCTTGCCAGGTATCTGACATGTTTTTGGGAGGTAATTTAGTACAGGTGGTTCTCAAGTTTGCACATCTCTATGCTTTGAAAACGCAAGAGTCCATGACAAAATGAAGAAATGGAAGGGATCTACTACTTATGGTTATATGAGTGTTTATCAAGGCCTGTTCTAAAGAGGACTCATGCGCCATTTTTTGCACATGTCCCCTTTCTGAGATGCAATCCAATGATCGGAACCATTCATTCTCTAGTTCCCTTAAAAGGATCACTCCTTAGCAAATCGGACACCATTTAGCCTTCCACTATCATCATTCTTATTCCAGTTTCATCCGACAGAGTGCACTTGTTTGCACAGTTTGACCACGCACATATCGTTGGCTTATCTTTTATCAATTTGACCAAGGAAAGGATATATATTAGTCATAGAAATGATGAAAGGACTTGTATTGTATGGTTCAACTGGAGAAGTCAAGATCATCATCTCTTTCTCAACCTTGAGATCACAAATATAAATGTATATGTTAGCCTGTGTGTTCTATTGAGAATCCTTTAGAAAGGGAAACAAAATCAATACCTGTTTTCCAAGTAAAGCCAGATTTTGCCTTACAGCATCTTTCCCACCATCAACTTGCAAATGGATATCTTGTGTGTTGTAGGAGGTTCCCATATGCTTCAGAACTGCACCGATAACCTCTCTAGAAGAATCAACCATTGAAATCCTTCCTGCAAGTTCAGGTCGCCATAAATCTGCCCAGTCCTGTGGCAAAAAGAAGATAGTTGAAAAAATAGAAACAGAAAAATAATGAACAAAATCAATTGATAAAAAGAAAAACATGCCTGGTACAAATAAAACCCAAGGATCTTAACTTAGGGTTTCAGCTAAATTAAGAAAAGTCCAGCAGGTAATCTTGCAAGTCCCTATATTATCCGTTGAATTTGTGTTCCAACTTCTTTTATAATATTTGTCCAATCTCCTTAGTATATTATTTGATCCAAATGAATTTTTGAGCAAAGAGTAATGATACTCATACTAAAACCAGTCTTAATCAAATAACTAGCCTATCATAAAATGGCAGATTAGACAACTTACCGTTATAGGAGCCAAGTTATGCTTTCTAAACTTAGTTTTTTTGTATGCTATCACCATGCAGCCCCACCGATATGGAGCAGCCCATATTTTACCATCAGGGTCAATTCTCCCCTCAGAGTTCCTGCGTAGATATACCTGAGACTTTTTTAGTAAAAGTAAAACACCACCGAAAAATCCTAGACAAACAAAAAAAGACATCAACATTTCAAAAAGTAAAACAGATGCAAGCCAAAGCTCTAAACAACTGAGTAAAAGTATGCAACCAAACTCAAACAGCCCACAGAGTTAATTGATCTTGAAAAAGATTGGATGCATATCACACTATTGACTCCCACTACAGAAATATGCTCAATAGTGAAACAACCACATAGCCTAATAACCATTGATTGTGATGTCTGGCACGCCATGTGAAACATTTAAGCAGGACTTTTCTCAATATTTATCTACACGTTTATGGTACCCTTTAGTTCATTTCCTTAGTTTCTGGTTACGCAACATATATCTCAGGAACATCTTAAAACACATAATTTAGTAAACATATACATCGGTGATAAATGTAGTTTTTAGAGCCTATCGTCTAGCAAACTCATACAGCAAAGCTAATCATATATTCCATTACGTTGACGCCCCTACTAATATATATATTCCTCTGAATTGCGAACACGAACACGAACACTAGTCTTGCATGCCAAAGTGATCTATGACCCTTAACAATTTAGACATTTAGCATTAATTAAGCTTTCTGGGATGGGGAAGAAACATGTTATGGAAGAGCAGTTGTGTTCTTACTTTCCATCTGTCACTCAATCCTTTATACCAATCCTGTTCTTCTACCCCTTGAATTGGCTCAATTAGACCCTTGTTAATGGCATGACTGAGCCAAGAGTCCCCTATACTAACTACATCAGCAGCCGCAACCGAAGAAGGCCGAACATTGCCTTTGCTGAAGTCTCTTGAGAGATCCGAAAATACGCTCTCAAGACATGCATGAGACTTGAGTTGAAGCTTTGACCTTTTTCCTTGAGACTGCATAAAATCCTACTTGTCCGAAAACAAAACACACAGTATGCTTAGTGAAGTAAAGACATACACACCGAAAATCATCATGAACTACTCAGAAAACAAAATGTGGGGGCAGACCTTAATCCATGAAGGAGGTACAGAGCCGCGTAGAGCAGCAACTGTCAAGGGGACAGTCAAAGCGTATGTCTTGGACTTCCAAGTTCCAAATGCCGCTTCTAAATTGTCATCATCCGTAGCTGTGTTCATCGAATTAAAGATTACGATTAGGATGATCTGAAATTATTGATAAAAAAAAAAAAAAATCAATCAGCCAATTTGCGGAATCACCACCTTGATCCTGTAGCGCCGGAAGAGGCTGGGATAGAGGAGGAGGAAGAGGAGAAGAGTGGGAGGAGGCAACACAGCATCTGAGGCCGATCCCGAGAAGGAGGGCCGCAGAGGCGGCGAACCGAAGCAAGGTGTGAGGGACGGTGGTGGAGGTAGCCGGCGGCGGCTCCGTGTGGGCAGAAGAGACGAGTGTGAGGGTGAGGCTATGAGTGTGCTTAGAGGGACGGCGAAGAGGGGAGGAGGGATTAAGGTTAGGGCTTTGGAATTGGGAACATGAGGGATCCAAGTGGAACCAGATGCGTGACGGCAGCAATGAAGCAGGAGCAGCAGTAGCCATAGTGTCTAGGCCAATAACTGAAATCCAGCACAAACAGGTCTATATTGTCCTTCCAATGGATATTAAGCTACCCATGGGCCATGGCTCTCTTTTTTCATTTTGCGAAAAAATCATTTCTTCCCTCTCCTACATTTTCATTTCTCTCAAAAACTTGTTAGTTAGAACATGCCAGTAGGCCTCATCAAAAAACCCGCGGATCAAGTGAGTCGATGGAGACCTGCCGGCCCGGAGGGCCAAAAGCCAGACCCGACTCGTCAAAAAGCCCGCAAAAACCTACCTCAGTGAGCTTATGGAGGCCCGTCAAAAAGCCCGCAAAAACTCGGCCCGGCCCATAAAAGCCCGTAAACTATTTTATATATATATATATATATATATATATATATGTGTGTGTGTGTGTGTGTGTTTATATATGTGTGTGTGTGAGTGTTTAAGCCCGCAAATCAAGTGAGTCAATGGAGGCCCGCCGGCCCTGAGGGCCAAAAGCCCGGCCCGACTCGTCAAAAAGCCCGTAAAAGCCCGCCTCAGTGGGCTGATGGATGCCCGTCAAAAAGCCCGTAAAAACCCGACTCGGCCCATAAAAGCTCGTAAACTATTTTATATATGTATGTGTGTGTTTATATGTGTGTGTGTGTGTGTGTGTGTGTGTGAGTGTTTATATATATACACACACACACACACATATATACATATATACATATATATACGTGTATGTGTGTGTTTATATATATGTGTGTGTGTGTGTGTGTGTGTTTATATATATGTGTGTGTGTGAGTGTTTATATACGTGTATGTGCGTGTTGTATGTGTGTGTTTATATATATGTGTGTGTGTGTGTGTGTTTATATATACGTGTGTGTGTGTGAGTGTTTATATACGTGTATGTGTGTGTTTATATATATGTGTGTGTGTGTGTGTTTATATATATATGTGTGTGTGTGTGAGTGTTTATATACGTGTATGTGTGTGTGGAAGTTCTCACACTTCTATATAGAATATGTGCATATATTTCTACAAAATAAGTCACAATGGTTGACCAATTCGATTGGATTCGAAAATATGGTGAAATTGGCTAATTTTTTTACCACACTCGTAATTTATTATAATAATCACATCCAACGGTCAGTTTTTTCATTTTATTTGAATTTATAGAGGTTGCTCTTTGGAGTGTATGATATATAAATATAAGTTTATAAGAGTAACTAAGTTTGACCTATTTAATCGAATTCAAAACGAAAACTAAATTGACTGAATTTTTTACAACCACCATAAAATATTACAATATCTCCATTGAGCGGTTGGTTTCTCCAAATTTATCTTCCACTTTATGGTTGCTTTAGAATGAATCTCAACAATTTAAATGCAATGTATAAGTCATACAACTTTAGGATGCAAATTAGTATAGACCAACGTATTTGTAATTAAAATTGAAATTTCTATCTTATGTCCGTGCACATCCATTGACTGAATATTTACGTATGTGATGTGAAAAAATAAGCACGTTTCGCGGTCTTTATGTCATCGGTCAACCAAGAAGACATACAAGTGACAACGATTGACTAATTCGATCGGATTTTTTAATATGGGGAAATTGGCTAAATTTTTTACCACACTCATAATTTATTGTAATAATCACATCCACCGGTCGGTTTTTTCATTTCATTTGAATTTATGAGGTTGCTCTTTGGAGTGTATGATATATAAATATAGGTTTATAAAAGTAACTAAATTTCACCTAGTTGATCGAATTCGAAACGAGAATCAAATTAACTGATTTTTTTACAAGCACCATAAAACATTACAATCCTTCAATCGAGCGGTTGATTTCTCTAAATTCATTTTCCACTTTATGGTTGGTTTAGAATGAACATCAACAATTTAAATGCAATAGACAAGTCATACAACTTTTGGAGGCAAGTTGATATAAGCAAACTTCTTTGTAATTAAAATTGAAATTTTTATCTTATGTCTACGCACATCCATCGATGGAATATTTACAGACATGATGTGAAAAATAAGCACGTTTTCGTCATGTCATCGGTCAACCAAGAAAACATACAAGTGACGACGGTTGACTAATTCAATCGGATTCGAAAATATGGTGAAATTGGCTAAATTTTTTACCACTCTCATAATTTATTATAATAATCTCATCCAACGGTAGGTTTTCCATTTTATTTAAGTTGATAAATGTTGCTCTTTGGAGTGTATGATATATAAATATAAGTTTATAAAAAATATTATCTTTAAAGATTTATTTGTAAATAAAGCCCACAAGGCCAACCCCAAAAAGCCCGCAAGGCTTAGCTCGGCCCGGTCTGAAAAAGTCCGCGAGACCAGCATTAAATGGATGGGCTTGGATCATTCAATTTACAAAAAAGTCTGACCCGGCCCGGCCCGGCCCAAGCCCGCTACGAATGGGCCGGGCCGAGCCCAGCTCGGCCCATTGATGAGGCCTAGAACATGGAATAGGCTGCAATGAACCAAAGGGGCCCCACTTTAGTTGGCAGTTATCATCCACAGAAACTAGTTACTTTTTGTTGACTGTTAATGAGACGTGAACTGTAATTCAAGTTCCGTTGTGATGAAAGCAGCTGGGGTTAATGGTGTTTTCACAACGAAAATATCTCCCCACCCAGCTTCCTATGGAAGTCATTTGCCTCATAAATATCTGCCTTTCGCATTATCTCATCCCCTTAACAGCTCATTAAAAGCGTAGAGAAAAATTGATCCCGGTGATCTGCTGCATCAATCAGCCTAATTATCTCTGACTGCTCTCTCTCTCTCATTCTTGTTATCCATATTGATTTTGATTATTGTTATTCAATTTGATTTTGGCTGGAGAAGAATAAAATTCTCAGATATTCAATGGAGTACAAAAGAATACACATTTGTTCAGGTAAACTTTTAAACTTTTGTGTGCATGAAGAAAAACAAAGGGCCACTTTTTGTTGTTGCAGTTTTTGTGCATGTCAATGGAGTTGGAATTTGTTGTGGTGTTTTATGTTTGGTTTTGATATGTCTGTTGAGAATGGTGTTTGATTGTGCGATATTATTTGAAATGGAGTGAGTTAAGAAAATGATAGCAAAAATCATTAATTTTGTCGAAGTTGGTTTCAACTTGAACTGGGTTTGTAGTGATTTCTACAATTTGAACCCATTTGTTTACTTCATATGTCTTTTATTAGTAGTAACTACTTCTTGTATAATTTTTGAGATTATTTTATCAAGAAAGTTTAACCTCACATCATGAATTTGGTGGACTATTTTAAGGTTGAGTTGGTTAATGACAATTTTTCAAAAATATGATACCTTTTTGGCGTTTGATTACAAATCGAGATGATTCAGAATGATTGAATTAATTTAATTATCGGTTTTTGCTATGTAAAATGATTTATTTTACAAATATCATAACTTTTAGCATAGTGAGTGTAGGGTATGATTTGGTTTGAATTTTTTGATCCTCTTAATTTCAGACCGGTAACATTTTCCTATTAACTGGAGGATGAAACTAGCCTCACCATCACAGAAAGAAAATTGATCAAACAATAACTCGATCATGAAGAACTTCACATGTAATAGGATTCTCTCAAATATTCACCATTCCTCCAGAATGACTATCATCCATATTTATCATTCCCAGCCCAACATGTACACTTTAAGTTATCTATCTACTTATAAATAAAGATTGAAAAACAAACATATGTTTTGCCATTAACCTTATTTCATCTGTTGTCAGCGCTTTTCCCCCCAAAAACACAAAGTCTATAATCTCGACAAATCTTGTAATTGCACTTTCAATAATCTCTGCCATAATCACTAAAACTACTACTCATGTTGCCGCCCCCCACTAATACCACTACTTATGCCACCATTTTTGGCTACATCGACGAATTTACGGACTTTGTCACCACTAATAACAGTAGCTTCTTCAATAGTTATACAAAAATCATTCCCTTCGTGGCCGCATTATTGCCACTATCATTGTTCATGTCACCACCACTCCCTTCGCTACTCCCATCTCCAGCACCACTCTATCCATCATCTTCTAGCAACTGATTAAAAAGATTTTTGCTTTTGAACTTTCCTCTAGTCTCTCCACTCCCTACATCGATCTCCAATACATTTCTAATTCTTCTGTCCATCTCTATCTCAACTGAAGCTTTCAGGTATTTGAAAAACTCACCCATATCAATCTTCTTCTTGTTGTAATAAGTGAATTCTTGGAGTGACAAATTTGTTAAAGTTGAGTGTGTAACATCCTCATAAACACTTGACAAGCTTCCCTCATATTAGTGGGGTAAATAAGTCTCTCACTTTGTTCTTCTTTTCATGCTTGGAGAAAAAGTTGTTGCAAGCATCTATAATTTTTTGCCGTCCATTGGTCTTCAACCAGATTTTGTACAATGTCAATGTTCTCTACTTATCATATTGTAAAGCAGGGTGGTTTCTCATATTTTCCAGAATATGTCTGCACATGATAGAAAAACATATGTTTTGTCATTCACAATCAATTACTAATTGACAAGTACAAATTACCGACATGTGAGTGCAAAAATATAAAGCATGCAATAATCCTAATGTGAAAATTTCCTTTTTTTTTTAGCAGTGATCCCTTTTTTTTTTACTTATTACAGTCTCATCATTTAGCAAAGTGTAAACATTAATAAATAGTTGCAATTTGATTATAACAATTGTTGCAATATGACTATAGCAATAGTGGCAACAAAGTTCAGAAAGTACTCATAATACCGATCCTTCATTTTTTCCTATTTCTTGACCAAGTACATATGACTATAGAAGTAGTCACAATTATTTGATACGGAATACCTTTGGTTGATAATCACACTAGTTCTTGACCATGAAATTGTATTGGCCGAATGATTATAAACCTTATCTTTAGTTATAGAGTACAGCAAAGAGAAGAAAAATGAAACACATATCAAGCTGAGAGGCACAAAGATCTTTACAAAATTTGAAGAGATTCCTGGGATGTAATAACTCATCCCTAGATTGTTGTGTTTGAATGGATGTTTCGATATTTTGTGAGAATAAAGAGTATGTATTGATGTTTAGTTTTCTATAACCATGAAGTATGATGAACGTTTTAGGATTTTCAGATTGTCAACTGTGACTTCATGATATGTTGATGATTGTGTGCTTCAATCCCACCTTTTATATGTTTATCTTAGTTAGCTCGAAACAATAAGAATTTGTATATATCTGATTCCAAATTAAGATTTGCTACCTTTCTAGGTCTTAATTGTTTAAGTGGAAATCCTATACTTCCTTAGGTAAATCAACAATAAGTTTTGCATGCTTGATTAGCCTTCTAACTTGTGTGTTTGGCTTAAATCAATCAACTTTCATTGATATTTATGTATTAAATATATTTTGTTAGCAAGTAGCGTTCTATGACCAGCATTGCATGTTTAATAGGGTTAATTATGATGCGTTCATCTCTATTCTTGATTGATTTCTATCTTCATCAGATGTTGATTCGTGATTTATAATTTGATATTCTATTTTTGTGTTAATGGTTGATAACTACATCTTACATCTTTTCCATTCATCTACTTCTACTTTGATTCAGATTTGTTTGATGACTTGTATCACTTAGTTTAGATAATTAGATTAGAATACAAACTATCATAAATCTCTTATCTTGTAATTTTTGTAAATACTTATACTTTGTTTTATATTTGTTTCACATTTTGTGAATAACACTAATTTGTTTAACGTTTTTGACAGAAAGTATACCTCAATCTTCGGCTTAGAACGATACTATACTTACTCTTAACTACAATCTGATGTAGGGTTTAAAATTAACAAACCATATACAGACTATTAACAATCATAGTTGTTCATAAGAAACATAGGAAATAAACAACTAAAGCAACAGCAAAAGCAAACAATCCTTGCTGAGATACTTCATAAATGAAATTAAAGAGTAGAAAATACACAAGTCTAACAAAATATCGATTCTTTCAGCATCTCAAACAATAAGGGAATGATGAACCTTTAGACAGCCATAAGAAAGAAAAAAACAACAAACAAAAACTATCTATAAAGCGAAACAGAAATAGATTATGATTCTCAGCTTCTCAATATGAAATCTGTACCAACAACCAAAGAAACCAACAAAGGAGAAGCAAACGAGTAAGAATAGCACAAAAAAACTCTCTAATTTGAAGAAACCAAAGTAGCAAACATTGCAATCAAAGCAAAGACAGAGAAATGAAATAAAGAAAAGCTAACACAAAGCTCAAACGAGTGGCGAAATTGCTTTAAGCGTTGCAGCGTTTGAGCAAGTTAGGAAAGCAGTAAGAAAAGTCAAACAAAATCCGAATTCAATTATGAGATATCAAAACAAGCCAGTAGCACAACATGAAAACAAAAAAAAAAAAACAAAATGTGGAGCTAGAGCTGTAATTTTAGGAGAGATATCGTACCATTGAAGTTTGAGGACGGGCTCAGGTTATGGTTTTTAAGGGTGAGAGTGAAAGAAAATGAAGAGTCTTGTCTATTTAGGGATCAATAGAGAGACTCGACCGTAGGGGATAGTTGGTATGAAACAATTTTAGGGAATCTAAAATTTATTAGAGATTTAGAATTTATTTGAGATTTTAGAATTTATGTCGTTTTTATGTTGTTATTGTCGGTTAAGAAAGGAAATGTAGGAATTAAATTTAGAATGTACATCACAATCAAAGGTTAAGGAAGGAAAGATTGAAATTCAATTTGGATTTCAATTTATTTCCATCCGAGTGTTTTTATGAGGAAGCTAGTGTAAATAAAATCCTATTAAAATTGAGAGAATCTTATATCTCTTTCTTCGACGATCACTAGTTTAAGGAAAAAGTAGTGTTTTTGATACCTTAGCAGGCGACACAAACTAAGGAGAGACTGCTATTGTGGAGCAAAACCAAGAGTTGACATACTTTTTTTTTTTTTCAAGGTTTAGGAGTTCTTATTCCAATGATATATATATATATATATATATTTCATAATTCTTTAATTTTTATGTGAACTGTGGTGTATTGATTATTGTATGAGTATATTCATTATGCATGTTGTTGATTATGAATAAAACATAATTTGTAACTTTGTTAAATGTGATGAAATTTATTGCTTGTTTATTGTGTCAACATAAATTATTGTTTGTAGTTCCTTTAAGCGACTACTTTGTCACTGTCTGGAGACGTGGCGGATGTTGCCTCTCTTGCTTCTAGTCTCCTCTTTTCTTCTCAGTTCCCTCATCACTTTTCTCTCTTCGCATCTCTTCCGGTCAAGGAAGAGAAACAACTCATATAGCACTAATGAATGTTGTGTTTTCGAGATCTTGTTTCTAATCAAATTCATATAGCACTAATGCCTGTTTTGTTTTCAAGATTTTATTTCTAATAAGGGACAATGACCATTTACATAATTTTAGGATGAAAATTGCCCACTTACCTAAACACTCTAAGTGATCATTTCCCTAATACCCAATTAATTATTTTTTTATTCATTTTTATTTATTTTTGAGACATTTTTACCCTCTCATTCTTTGTCACTAAGAGAGAGAAGTCATTGGAGAGCTTGCCGGACTCCGGTGACCTAACTCCGACGAATGGAATCTTGCGACCCGTCAACGAAATTCAGATACCGGACTGGTGACTGGATTCCGGCGTTTGAATTTATTGCCCCCTAATAATACCCAGAAACGATATTATTGCCACCTAATAACAAGTTCATTGGGGATCAATAAGTAGTGAAAAATGAAGATGTTTTTAATTCTGAATGTTTTAGCAGGTTTATCCAAATAAATAATCTTATTATTGACCCCCAATAATTTTATTATTGCCCCGTAATAATCTTATTATTGCCTAATAATTTTATTGTCCCCCAATAATCTTACTATTATCTTCCAATAATCATTTATTGCCCACTAATGATCTTATTATTGCCCAGCCAAATGGTCGAGAAAGTTTTCTCCGATAAACTCAATGAACAAAGGTCACTGTGCTCATATTCCCAGTCCCTCCACCACTCCTCACCTTCTTCTCTTTCTTCTATTCCTTATCTTCTTCCTCTTCTTCCTCTTATGCATCTTCATCTTCTTCTTTGGTCTCGTTAGGGATTTCAGCCTTTGCTGCTTCCTCCTCTCCCTTCAATTTCTTCATCTTCTTCCTTTTCTTCTCCTTCTTAATTTGTTTCTCGCCTTCTCCATCTTCTGCTTCTTCAATTCGGGGCTCCGGTTGCTATGCAAATTCCGATTATGATGGCTTCTTAGCTCTGTTTCTCTTGTACTTCCTCTTTTTCGCATCGTTCATGGAAGATTGACGATGCGTGGGAGATTGAGTCAGTCATCTGCTTCCTCCTCTCCTTTTAATTTCTTCATCTTCTTCCTCTTCTTATCCTTCTTCTTAGCTTGTTCCTCGCCTTCTCCGTCTTTGACTTCTTCAATTTGGGGCTCTGGTTGCTCTACAAATTCCAATTCCTATGGGTTCTTCGCTCTGTTTCTCTTGTGCATCCTCTTCTTCTCATCGTCCATGGAAGATGCGTGGGAGATTGGGTCGGTCATGGCGACTGGTTCTAGTGTTAGGAGTTTAGGGTCTGAGATGAGTTGAGAGAGATAAAGAGAGAGAGAAAAATCGGTGAGGCGGGAGGAGAGAGAAAATAGATCAAAGAGGGGAGGGGGTAGAGAGAGTCTGAGAGAGAGAAGACTGTAATTTATTAAATAAAATAAGTACCACAGGACCCAGTGTGCCCCAATGTGGCTCCGTCACTGACAAGGACCTACTCCAACACCAGTACGTACTCCACCATCACCACCAAAATCACTGCTCCTGCCGCCGCCCCCACCTATATCACAACTCATTCTGCCATTTTTAGCTATCTCGACAAATTTGGGGACTTTCTCACTGCTAATAACAGTGGCTTTTTCAATAGTTATACAAAAATCATTTCCTTTATGGTTGCATTACTGCTGTCACGCCCCGAATTTAAATAAAGATATTCGAACCCGAAACGCGATACCATAGCCAACTTCCTTAAATTATAAAGAAACTTTTTCAATTTAATCTAAGCAATAACAATAATCCAAAAACATATCACAAGAAAGACTCAATCATTCGAGCCGAATGTTATCAACAAGTGTTTACAAAACTCGAGATAACCAATATACAAATGTACATGCTCGCTAGGAGCATACCAAAAACAGCAGCTGTAATAACCGCAATTTCCATTTTAATTTCATGTAATTGTGTTGAACGATTATTGTACGATGTCACAAATGTTGTTCGATAATATTTCATTTTTGAATTATCGAAGGTTCGAAACGATTATTTTAACGAAAAACTCGAAATGCTCGATTCAAGAAATTGACTTTTTATACGTGCAAAATTTGTGAAAACTTCCTTCATGAAAATTGTAGAGCTCGTCGATACGAGTCCATGCGTATGTTGAACACATTAATTAGATTTGTTTTGAATTAGTTATGGAATTTAGAAAATATATCTATTTTGGGTATATATAGAAAAAACACTAGATTATTTTCGGAAGGTTGCCATTTTGGTCTGGCCTCCCTTTTATTTTCAGAAAGCCACTGTTCATCATCTTCCTCCTTCGTCCCCCTTCGTCCGAAACCGACCGAGAAAGAGAGCAAACTTCTCCAAGCTTGTTCTTCCTCCACAGACCATCAATCGACCCCAAACCTTCGTCTCGAGCTGCTCTACCTGCTGGACGGCGTTGCTTCCACCGTCACGACCTCCAGGTCAGGCGAAATCGCCCGAACCAGTCGAACCCGAAAACGAACCAAAACGAGCTCCTCGTGTTTTCGGCCACCAAACCACGTGAAATTCCTCCCTTTACATCGACTCGACCTCCTGAAGCTCCCAGAGGCAGTTTTACACTGCGGCACAGCCTGTGGTGGCGGCTGGAAGCCAGCCCCGATCGGATTGAACGGAACTTTCGATCCGAATATCTCGAGTTGTAGACCTTCGTTTCTTATGATTCTTGGCCTGGTGATTTCGCCATGAAGTTCTGAACAAGTTTCCAAAAGAGATTGAGGCGTGAGGTTGCAGTTTTTACGTCGTAAATCAAGCTCACCGGTTTCTGGGTTTTTTCCGGTCGCCGACTGTGTTTGGTAAATTTCGACCTCTTCCCGTTATTTTCTGGTCTTGTGCTAGTTATGAAAGTTGTTCAGAATGATAAAATGAATGGGAGAAGCT
Organism: Rosa persica; assembly: GCA_025331145.1. Taxonomy (NCBI): domain Eukaryota; kingdom Viridiplantae; phylum Streptophyta; class Magnoliopsida; order Rosales; family Rosaceae; genus Rosa; species Rosa persica. Next base: position 12,826,274 of record WFKR01000001.1, on the reverse strand, counting down.
CGGCAACGACACCATTGGTGGTGGTCGGCAGCAGCTCTGCCCCAAACTCCGGCGGCCCTTTCCGGCCACCTCTGGAGGTCTAAAATATAGTTTCTGTGTATTTTATGATTCTACGTTTCAATAAGATCATTTCGGCATATTATACGCATTTTTCAGATGTCGTATGATTTAGTTATGAATTTTTGAGATTTCGGTCCATTTCGATCGTTAGATTTATGATCTGTGAAATTAGGATCGTCGATGGACTTGTAGTTTTGATATGATAATCATATGACTGTCCCAGTGGCTTTGTGTGGTCATGGGCGAAGATCCGACCGTTGAATCTTCGTTTAAGTGCAGAACGGTAATTAGAGAGGCGATACGTGAGAATCCGTCCGTCAGATTTTTTTATAAATTAGAATCCGGCTGTTAAATGGTAGTTTAGTTATGTTTTGGAATTATTGGCTAAATTCAAATCACATTTGATTAGGTGATTGACGGGTTATACTTGGGTGCGGTGTGATTTATATTTTAATTGAAGACGCAACAGGAATTTCGAGGTGAGTAAAACTCACGTGGTTCATATTATGAGCCGAGCACTTTAAATTATTTATTTTTGTAATGGTGTGAAAAATATTTATGGATTAAATATTTGTTTTTAAAATCATATGGACTTGATCAACTACGGTCCATAGGTAAGAAAAATGAATTTTAATTATAGAAATGAATTTCACGATTTTCTTATGTGAACTATAGATGATATTAGTGGTTATTAGTGAGTGGATGATTACATATATATATATATATATATATATATATATATATATTTACGTGAAATATATATATTGATTGGTGTGTTATTGAGTGATGATATGATTGAGTTGGAATGATGATTTGGATTATATTTCAAATGCTTAAATTTCATAATAATATTATGTATGTTTGATGAGTTGATTTCATTGTGTGGAAACATATTGTTGTACTTATTATGGATTTAGGGTTAACATAGTGACCGGTATGGGGGAATTGGACGCTCTAATCCATAGTGACCGGTATATACAATTATCAGACGTTCTAAATATGTATATAAGTATACATATTGATGAAATACGATAAAAATAAATATGTCCGATGCCATAACCTATGCCAGGTGACGGGCTACGATTCAGTTAGAGCTCTAGTCTGTCATATACCATATTTGTATAAATACGATGTCGGGGTTTTGAGAAGAAATATGTGAATTAGGGTTTTGTGTTGATTGTGATTTGGTGATTGTTGATATTGTTGGTTTCTTGTGGACGTGGAAATTGTTGAATATTGACTTAGGTGAAAATAAATATGATTTAATTAAACAACCGTTTTTTCTTTTACTCATACGAGCTTTCATAGGCTTACCGGGTTTTGTGTTGTTGTAATCCCGGTACACTATTCAAACGGTATAGCAGATAATCCTGCAGGTCAGGATAACCAAGAAGGTGACCGAGCTTCTTAGGTGTTGTAACATTTATTTTTATTTCATTTGAGTTGTAAGGTTTGTATGCTCATTTAGAGCTTTACAGTTTATTTGTGAGTGAGTTGTAATAATTAACCGAGAATAAATTCGGTTTTGAAATTAAATTGTGTGGTGAGGTTGTTAAGGAAAAGAAATTTTCAGGATGGTTATTTTGAGTTGTAGTAATTTATGTTCCGGATTTTGAATTTTTATTCTAAAATTCGGGGCGTGACAGCAGCACACCAACAAAAATAGGTTAAAAACCTAAACTGCTGCAACTATGCCTCGAACTCAATACTGGTGGTCCTGACCTGCAAGAATAACCGCTACACCATGTAATAGTACACTGGGATTGCAAATAACAACCGGATAAGCTTGTGAAGCTCATATGAGTAAACTCAAATCAATTGACACCACCCACATGCATGATAATTCATTACTCAAGAATAAATTAACATAAACCAAAATCAACTCCACACTCTAAAAAGAACCCAAGTCCCACAATGGATAGTAAAAGAAAGAATCAACTCGTACTATCTTTTAAAAACATGTGTACTCATGGGCCTCAAGTAACCCGACGCGTCACTCCCATGCAGTACAATGATAGACATACTAGAGATCTAACTGATCGTAACCACTAACCCGACCAAAGATGTGGTTCCTGATATAGTTGCACAGTCATCTATGTGACACCAGATCCGTAGATCCGAAAATATTTATAAAGTCCCACACAACTCAACACATCACACTCAACACAAGATACTCTTTAACACAATCACATGATACATTACATTCCTAAAAAGAGTAAATGCACAATTAATAATGCGAATAATTCCCAAATCATATGCATATCACAATGTCACGCCATCATCATATATATATTCCATGTAAATATATATACGTGGTCATTCACACATGAATGTCACTAATACCAACTATAGTTCACAATCACACAAAAATTGAGAAAATAATTTAATATTTAAAATCCGCTTTCTTACCTGTGAACCTCAGTCCTGTGAACCGTAGTCGATCAATTTCATATCATTTGAAAACAAATATTCATTTAAGAAAATGATTTCACAATTATCAATTAATTCTGACAATTAGATAACTCGGTTCATAAATGAACAACGTGAGAATTACTCACCTCAACTCAGGTGGCCGGAAGTGGTCGGAAACCACCACTACAGTGGAGGTGCCGCCGCCCACTCAAAGTCAAAATTTGACAAAACTTTCAACACAAAAGATCTTCATCTTAACTCAAATTGCAAATTCCATAACTAGCACAAAGTCTAAATCATAGCCTTTTGGCCAGAATTTACCTTGGAAGCTTCAGAATCCGACAAACCCTAGCTTTGAAATCTCCAAAATTTGATCACCACGAGTTGAATCATTGCAAGCTACCTTGGGAGAAACCGTCTACATCCTCGGAGCTCCAAAATCTCCTAAGAATCACCGGTTATGGTGGTCGGAAATGTGAACCCCGACCAAGGTGATTTGCAGCATCACCGCCAAACTTTCCGGCCTTGCTACATCATGCACGGGCCAACCCACGTCTTAAAACTTCACAGGGTTGTAAATGGAAGTGAGGCGAATAGATAGAGACGAGAATCCAGGCCTACGATGGCCTGATAGCGGAGAACGAAGTTGGAAAAGGTGGTTGGGCGAAACCGGGTCGGGAGAGAGGAGAGAGAAAAATTTCCGTTTTTGGAAATTCTGGAATTTTCTGATTTTGTTTACGGATTTTTCCAATTTAACCAAAATGGAAACTTTTTCCGAAAGCCATAACTCCTTCATACGAACTCTGATCCGCATGTCCACGAACTCGTATTGACGCGTTTTACAACTTTCGTGAAGGAAGTTTTCACAAAATCGAAACGTAAAAAAAATCAACTATTGAATCGAAACATTTTGAGCGAATAATAGTTCAAAATATATCTAATTCACGATAAACCAAAAGAACTAAGCATTGAAACCATAATTTGTACTAACTGAGACATTTGTTAATTTCAAGAAAAATGCGAGAAATTATTACGAAAATTCAGGTCATTACAACTGCCACTATCAATGTTCCTGCCATCACCACCACTACTCTCTCCGATACTCCCATCTCCAGCACCACTTTGTCCATCCTCTTCTAGCAACTTATTAAAATGATTTTTGCTTTCGACATTTCCTCCAGTCTCTCCACTCCCTACATTGATCTCCAATACATTTCTAATTCTTCTCTCCAACTTTATCTCAGCAGAAGTTTCTGTGTATTTGAAAACCTCATCCATATCAATCTTTTTTTTTTATGCAATAAGTGAATACTTTGAGTGACAACTTTGTTAAAGTTGAGTGTGTAACATCCTCATAAACATTGGACAAGTTTTCCTCGTGTCTACGGGGAAAGTAAATAAGTCTTTCACTTACTTTATTCTTCTTTTCATGCTTGGAGAAAAGGCTATTGTAAGCATCTATAATTTCTTGTCATCCATATGTCTTCAACTAGAAATTGTACAATGTCAATGTTCTCTACTTATCATATTGTAAAGCAGGGTGGTTTCTCGTATTTTTTAGAATATGTCTGCACATAATAGAAAAAACTTAAATTTTGTCATTCACAATCAACTATTAGTGCAAATTATAGACAAGTGAGGCCAAAATTTAAAGTATGCAATGATCCTAATGTGAAAATTTCCTCTTTTTTTTTAGTAGTGATCCTAGTTTTTTTTTTTTTTTTACTTAATACAATCTCATAATTTAGCAAAGTGTAAACAGTAATAAATAGTTGCAATTTGATTGTAGGAATACTTGCAATAATTGCAATAAAGTTTAGAAAGTACTCATAGTAGCGATCCTTGATTTTTTTTTTTGCTAGTTCTTGATCATGTACATATGATTATAGCAGTAGTTACAATTATTTGATGTGGAACACCTTTGGTCGATAATCACACTAGTTCTTGGCCACAAAATTGAATTGGCTGGATGATTATAAACCATAGCTTTGGTTATTTTTGAATTCGAGATTTTGCAAATGAATCTAAAGGGACAAGGAAGAAACTTCATGAGGCTGGATATGATACAACCATATGGTTCAACTATTTTCTAATAAAATATTCTGAACCTAATTACTGGACGTCTATTATTTCATTGTATGGAGAGAAAAGATAAAGTCAAGGGAAGATGCTGGATGGTGTACCAAACTATTTCCTGGGGTTAATGCGATTTGTCTAAATGAAGCTATGGATACTGTTTGGCTCCAAAACCAGATGGCTTGCAAACTATCTATTTTGAGCGTGTGCGCAGGCGTGCCAGCACCGTGGGGTGCAGTCATCGGGGAATCCCTTAATCTGACTTCTTGAATCAAACGATGTGGACGAGGAGAGCATCAACCTCGTCACAAGGTTCTTTTCTACGCCTTTCGGAAAAGGACTTCTTTGCCTTATGGGTAAGGACTTTGGTTGTGATCTCTTCATGAAACCAAGTCGATACTCAACGTTGTAGGTTGAGCAGAGCAATCACCGGAAAGTTGAGGAGAAAGCACAGGGTTTGCTAAAGCTTGACTTTAGCTTCACTAGGTTGCGAGCGCGTTACCCTTGCTTCGCTGGTTTGCAAGTAGGTTGCAGGTAGGTTTGCTCCGGAGAGGCTTTGATAATCTATTTGATTAGGTTGAGAGTTGTGTGTTTTCCGTCCTTGAAACCTGGTATTCATACTAGGGTTTCGACTGTTCCTTACTATCGAAGGATTATTGATTGACGTTTCCTATTCAATCTCCGCTACTTGATTCCAATAAGGTCTCGTTTTCCTTATGGATTCTGAAATAGGCGAAGCTGTAACGCAAACCCAAGTAGACTTATTTTTGGGCCACAGGTATCGGCCTGCTATGCTAAACCCACTAAAGGATCTTGTCAAGAATACTTTTGGGCTCAAACATTGCCCCCCAGGCCCCGAAATCAGGCTCGCGAAAATGTAACTGATTGAAGGGGCTTAAACGACATGTCCGCTGATCAAAACGATGCCAGTAATGAAGGTTGCGTCTGTTCGCTTCACGAAACGTCTTTTCGTCATATCGTTTCCCTCACAAACACTCTTATTTAAACTAAAGCCACTTCAGACCTGTCACATCAGAAACTCTTTCAGTCCCCTAAATCCCGTAAAACCCTTCTCGCTTCATCATCCTCTTACTGTAAACCAGAAATGGCTCCCCCAAAGAAAATGATCATCAATCAGGAAGAGGAGATCAATGAGAAGGCCGCCCATACCTGGGGAACCAGTATCGGGGCTCGCTGTTACATCTACACCACCATTCAAATGCCGTTGTTACTCAGGTTTTCTAATAATCACGCTAGCCTGGGCCCAGCACCGTGAGATTTCAGCCTCTGGAATAGGCCCTTTCATATATTCTAAACATATATTGTCAAGAAATTTCTGAAAATTTGAACAGAAAAGAAAATTGGTAAAAGACTATTCAAAACAAGCAACGTAAATCCAGCAGCCACAATCAAGGCCTGGTTATATAGTATTGCCCGCCTAGTGTTCGTAGGTGGAGTGAATACAGAAGGATGAGGCCACAGAAAAGGCCTACATGAAGTGAACCAAGGAACACTATGCTTGCCCTTGGCCCCAGCAACTGAATAATCTGGGGGGTCGTCGAACTCCCAAACACTGGGATAATACTTTTTGAGGAAGCGACCATTGATGGGATTGCGGTGGAGTTCACCATCCAAATCTTTGAGGTGGAAAGCTTTGCGCTCCAAAATTCGGTGAATAATAAAAGGCCATTCCCAGCGTGGAGTCCACTTACCGCGGCCGGTCAACTTTCGCCAAAAGGAAGCACTGCCTTCCAAACGATGTCACCCTCTTTGTAACTGCAGCCATGCGTCCTCTTATCATAGGTTTGAGCGTTGCGCTGTTTTTCCTGTACCAAACAATCCAAAGCCTCTAAGCATTTTTCGCTTAAGTCCTCATGCTCTTGCCACATTGCCTGAACATAATCTTCGCCGATCAAATGATGCTGATCCTAGACGCGCAGTGATCGAACATTGAGCTCCAAAGGAATGACTACATCATGACCAAACACCAGAGCATATGGTGTTGTAGCAGTAGGATTCCGTTTAGAGGTACGGTAAGCCCAAAGTGTCGCACATGCCAAGGTTTGATAATAGGCTGCATGGGGATATTAGGAATATGCTGGATTGGTCCACGTGCCTGACAGTCCTGGCAGCCCTCCACGAAAGCGATGCAGTCTTTCAAAATGCTGGGCTAATAATATCCATGTCTCCTGATGAGCCAACGCATTTTCGGACCTGCCTGATGAGCTCCGCACCCACCTGCATGTGCCTCTCGCATTAAGCGCTTAGTGTCACGACCATAGACATAGCTGAAGTCTATGTCTTCTTCGCCATGTCGGCGTAGCTCGTCTCCGCCGAGGAAATAATTCAAAGCCAGAAAACGGATCTTCGCTTGAGATAATCGATCAAAGGAATACGCCAGTCCACATCAATAGGCTCTAAAACTGCTACCATCGGTTCATCTGGTAGGTCAGAACGCGCGATCCAAGAAGGCAATGTGCGTTTCTCCACCTTGAGGATCCGTTCACGAATGCCATATTTCAATGTAATCCCTGTAGCCAATTGAGCTAATTCATTAGCAGGAAAGTTGCGCTTGCAGGGAATATGTTCTAAGTCCACATCCTCAAACTGGACTAAAAGTTCAAGCGCACGGTCTAAGTAAGGCACGAGCAATGCACTTGAGCACTTATATGCGTCACAGAGTTGATTGATCCCAAGTAAAGAATCGCCCCGTAGTTGAACATCTCGCACTCCGAGTTCTAGTAGCAACTCCAGGCCTATAATGAGGGCCTCGTATTCTACTTGGTTGTTGGTGCACCGGAACTCTAACCGGAAGGAATATGAAAAACGATTGCCTGCTGGATTTTCCAGGACAACACCTGCCCCTGCTCGCGTGTCCGTTCTGGAGCCATCGAAATACAATACTCAGGGCTGAAGGGAGATCATTTCTTGATATAAATGGGTGAATTCTGGTAAGCATGCCAAATCCAGGTGATGCACTATTGTAACAGCAACTTCTAAATCTCTCACCGCCGGAACGTCAAGCATATGATGATGCACTAAAAAGTCCGCGATGGCTTAACCCTTTACTGCTTTTTGGGGAACATATTGGAGCGAGAATTCTGACAAGGCTAACACCCACTTGCTAATACGACCCCTCAGAATAGGTCACGACAACATATACTTAACCAAGTCGGTTTGAGCAATGATGCAAGTTGTGAAGGATAACATATAATGCCTCAACTTGCATGCTGAGAAGTATAGCGTAACACACAGCTTTTCCATTGGAGTATACCTTGTTTCACAATTTGTGAGTGTCCTACTGAGGTAGAAGATGGCATGTTCGACTCCTTCCTCATCATCCTGAGTGAGTAGGCTGCATATGGAGGCTTCAGCTGCTGAAATATACAATTTTAATGGGAATCCGGCTCTAGGGGAACAAGCACCGGCAGACTCACCAGATAGGCCTTTATTTTGTTGAAAGCCTCTTGATGTTTGGGTTCCCATACAAACTCATTCTGCCCCTGTAACCTCAATAGCGGGGAGAAAGGTTGGATCTTCCCTGCAGAGTTAGAGATAAAGCGTCGTAAGAAGTTGATCTTACCCAGTAGTCGCTGTAACTCCTTCTTCGTGAGCGGGGGAGAAGCGTTAATTACCGCGCTAGCCTTGTCTTCAGGAACTTCGATGCCTCTTTGATGGACTATAAATCCCAGAAAATCTCCGGTCTGTACCCCAAAAACACACTTAGCGGGATTCATCTTTAGTTTATGTAGTCGCATGCATTCAAAAACCTTTCTGAGATCCAAGATGTGGTCTCCGTCCTTCTTTAACTTCATGACCACGTTATCAATATAAACCTCCAAAATCTTCCCAAGAATGTCATGAAAGATCAGGTTCATAGCGCGCTGATAGGTCGCTCCCGCGTTCTTCAGTCCAAAAGGCATAACCACGTACTCGAAAACACCTGTGAATCCAGGGCAACAAAAAACGGTCTTATGTCTGTCTTCCTCTGCAACCGGAATCTGGTGATACCCTGCAGTGTCGTCCATGAAGGATAATAATTCATGCCCTGCTACTTCGTCTACTAACATATCCGCGACCGGCATTGGGTAGACGTCTTTAGGTGTAGCTGAATTAAGGTCTCTATAATCCACGCAGACCCTCATTTTGCCATTCTTTTTGCGTACATGTACTATATTGGATAACCACTGATTGTACTTGGCCACTCTCATAATGCCTGACTTATGCATCTTTTCAACCTCCTCTTTCACTAGGACTTAGGTCTCAAAGTTCATTCTTTGCGGCTCTTGCTTCACAGGCCTCTTGTCAGGGAGTGTTGGCAGCTGGTGGCATACCAAGTCCGGTGACAGGCCTGGCATGTCTTTATATTTCTCCGCGAAGCAGTCTTTGAGGTTAATTAGCCTGTGCTTTTCACTAGGCTCCAAATACGCGCTGATAGCCACTTCCATAGGCTCAGCAGCAGTTCCAAGGTTAAACTTCTCGGTAGGGTCCCTAACCTTGGGAGGTATGTCATCCAATGGTGCTGGTTCTAGTTGGATTTCTTCTTCTTCCGCTTCTTGGTTAGAGAACTCCTCGTTGACAATTTCTAGAGTCGCAATTCTATCATAGGCCTCCTTCTCCACCAAGTACGAGGATAGACATTCGTACAAAGAGTGGAGGGCCTCAATCCCTTCTCTTGGAAGGGCGTAATCCATCAATCAATTATGGGGTTGGGCACAGCGTGGCTAGGCCTTCCCAGGTCTTCCTTCGTGAGCGCAAGCCCCCACTGTGCTAATTCTGAGGCCGTCACCCCTGTGGGGCGGCCCTTCTGATCAATACCACTAACCTGCAATGGAGTGATTGGCTCCAAGTAATACCTGGCATCTATGTAATTCGCGGAAACAGGGAATGGGTGAGGATCTACCTTGATCGCCTCAGCTGGTCAGTGACCCTGTTCCACATCATCAACTCTTGATGGAGAGTTGACGGAACATAATAGCTCCGATGAATCCAGTCACGGCCTAGAATGGCGCTATAAGCAGCATAGTAATCTGTGATGAAGAACGCATGTATTCCCTCTGAGGGACCAACTTTGATTCGCAGGAATAGAAGGCCCAATGTCTTCGTTACTATCCCCGTGAAATTCTTAAGCGTTAAGGATGTAGACTGGATCTTTTCTTTCTTGATTCCAAGTAGCTGCATGGTCCTGGTAGTGATGACGTTGGCCGCGGCTTCGGTATCCACCATGATCTTGCTAACTTTGGTACCATCGATCTCCGCCGTAATATACAAAGGTCCCATGTGTTGGACCATAGCAGGTGTGGGTTTTGTGAAGCTCATGAAGAAACCTCTGCCGTCAACGTCGTTGGTATACGACGGTGCTGACTCCTTGACCAGTATAGTCACTGTTGAGGTAATCTGCAAAGGCTGTTCGACCTCTTCCTCAGCTTCTACGCATTCTTGTGCAGCGACTGGCAGCGTATATCTCGCGGGTAACATGTAAACCATGTTACAAGAGATGTCAATGATATCCATCTCGTCCATGGTCTCCTCCAGGTCAAGCTCAGGCTCATCCACCGGTATTTCAGTGTTGAACTGTTTAACCAGTCGATCGACCAAAGATTCCTCTATGAGGGCTTTCGCTTCAACCTGCTAGTGTTCTTATATCTTTTCCAACTGCTTTCGAGGCTTTGAACTCTGCCCTGCTGTTGAATTTTCCTTCAGGGGTGTCATCGCTGCGCTCTGGACCTTTTTAGGTCTCCATTGTAAAGCTTCTGTAGTGTTGTCCTTGCCCCCAGTCTACTAAAGACTGAGGGTTTGGCTTCTGGTTCTTTGCGGAACAACCTGCGTCTAACATGTGGTCGCCTAGATGGCGAGTTTTCTTTCCTAACTGGCGGAGGTGTCCTGTCTTTTGTAATCCTGCAGAAAACACTGGGCTTAGTGTCCCCTGACTCCGATCGTGCTTGCTTTTGGAAACTGTGGGGAGCCACTAATAGCTTAGCTGCCAGTGCCTCCATCTCCTTCTGGTATTGTTCAGGAGATTTGACCAATTGTGAGGGTTTAATTAGGCCCTGATCTAGAGCCTCTAGTGTTCTCTTGGCCTCTCCAAACCTGCGTTGCAGCTTCCTTATCTTAGAAAGGCTGATTTTGCACCGCTTTCCTTTTCTCTCTTGTGTACCACTTGCCTTCTTTAATAGTGGAAGTTGAAGCTGGTGGGATGTAAGGTTTTGTCAAAACATCTCTGTTCCTCCCATCCTGTCTTTGTTCGGCCGCGGCCGCTCACAACTTTTTAAACAAGTTTGAATCTTTTGGGGATTGTGGTGATTCCTCTCTACTTCTCGCTTTGGGACTAGAAGGTTGATAATTTCCCGATAGTGAAGCCCACTTGATTGGCGAGAAAGAGCCAAAGCGAAAAGTCTGCTCGACTTCTTCGTGTGACATTGGGATGCCACATTCTTCCTTGCATCGCGAGCAAAGGATCACTGGTGAGGCCTCGCTTGTAGGTCTAGCCTTCTTCTTGCCTGGGATCTCATCCTCGTTTTCTTCTGTCCCACTAGTGGTCAAATCTAAGGTCGGTTTCCTTTGGTTATGTTTTTTCCAGTTGACCTCTACCATGTTGACCCCAGTATCAGGAAAAGGGTTCAGGTCTACTAGTGCTGCCGCGGTCGCCGGAGCTTCTACCTGCAGACTACCATTATTGAGCCATACCTGAATCTGATCCTTCAGTTTGACACAATCAGCTGTATTATGATTCCACAGGTTGTGGAATTTGCAATACTTTTTTCCTTTTGGCTGATATAGTCGAGGGAAAGGGCCGAAGTCTGTCTTCACCATCTTCACGGCGATCATCTCATCTAAAATCTCATATGCCTTGTTGGCATCATATGTATACGTCGCAAACTCAGGTTTAGTGAAAGCTATAGACTTGAGCTTGACAGGTCCCTTGGGTATTTTCAATTGCTTTAAAGCGGAGTTCTTTCTTCCTGTCAGCTCAAAGGCAGAGTCATCATTCTCTTCTACATCCTCCTCGAACTGGACAATTTCTTCGCCATTATGGTGGTAATAAGGATCATAAGTAGCTGGTTGATAGCTCAACGCTGCCACTGTACGGTGTTTTCCTGGCATGTAAGTTCCTTTGGATGAATTCTTTCTGGCGTCAGTCTCCCTAAGAAGATGTTCAAAGCTGTCGACCTCCGTAATAAGTTCTCCCATGGATTGAATCATGCTGCCATGTTGCTTCTTTCGCTGGCGGGGCTCCAAAACCTTGATCGCCAACTTAGCCATTTCTTTCTCATGCAATACCATGTTCAGTTTGGCCTTCTGAATTTAGAAACTTTGAAGGTATGCCACGGCAGACTCAGTGGATTGCTGAGACATCTGAGTGAGAGAAGCCAAGTCAACTTTTGGTTCTGTGGTTCCAAACGTCTCTCGGAAGAGCTTCTCCATCACTGGCCAATCAGCCACAGATCTTGGGGGGAGCTGAGAAAACCATCTGAAAGCAGCTCCTGAGCCCTGAGGTGCCAAAGATCCTACACTCTGGCCATATTGTACTCTAAACCTGGCCAGATGAGTTACCACATTCTCGGTGTCTTCCCCTGAAAAAGTAGAAAAGATTATATTTTTGTAGCCTCTGGGAAAAGGCGCGAGCATTATATGCGGCGGGAAGGGTCCCTCATAGATTCCATCCACCTGGGCCCTAGGGTTGGTCATCCTGATCATCTCCTCAACCTCATCGCGTCTCACATAATCTGGACCGGGAGGGGGAGGAGGAGTTGCCACAGTCCGGTAAGCCATCTATTGTGGTATGGCCTGGCTAGCTGTCATCGTCCCCTCTCCCAACCGGACGGTTCTAGAAGCAGGCTGTTGGAGAGTTACCACTGGTGGGGATGCATCCTTCATCAGAGCGGTTATCTTGATTGGGTTTCTTGTCTGGTCAATGCCATAATAATTATCTGGGAGTTTATGGTAAACATTCTCCGCCCCATCGCTGTCGTATTGAGTGAATCAAATATGGTTGGTAGGAGTGCCTTCATCAGTCTTCAGGGTCCTACTCTTCTGCGAGGCTTGAGGAGTAGCTTTTGTTCCACCAATCACCAGAGCTTTTTCCTTGCTTTTAACTGACGTAGTAACGGTCGGTGTAGATGGTGTAGCCGTGCTGCTGCTAGCCTTCTCCCGAGCATTTGGTGGTATATACTTGCCAGACCCAGATGGTTGGCCAAGTGAACCAAGGATGGCATTAGGATCTCCTAAAGCTTTATTCAAAACCTCTTTAGCCTGGTTTAGCTCGGCTCTCTACATGGCGACCTCTATTGTAAGGTTAGAACCATCTTTACGCATGGCCACGATGTTAACAACACTTAAGAATTTCATCATACTGCACACGAGTGGTGTCAACAATTTTGTCAGCATGCGTTCAGGACTTTTTAGCAAGGCGACGTGCATGTTCTTTGGCCTTTTGAATGTTCCGTTCCATTCGTTGATCATATCAGCGCATCTGTTGTTCCGATCTTGCGATCGAAGCGGCCAGATGCTTTCCGAAATTCTTGTTGTTGAGCATAAGGATATGGATATGTTCGTCTAGGCTAGCATCCTTGGAGATGATGATGGGTTCAAATTCAGCTTCAGGGGTCTCCTCGTCTGTAGTGGCTGCGGAGGACAATGCCTCTGCAGTAGGAGATTTCTCGCCCTCAGTGGCGGATAACTGATTTGTCTCAGGTACAATTGACATGTCTGATGATGGTGAGTCGAGAGAGAACTTTTCTATCAGCTGTTCTTCAGAAAGACCACGACAGTCCGCGCGGGAATGCGGTCTGTAATTGGAGGTCTTATGCTTTGGGCAGTTAGCGTAAACCTTTGATAAGGGTTCTCGCTTGACTTTCCAATGATTACATTCATGGAAACACGTTATGCAAATGTCCCACTGGGCGTGCCAAAATGTTTGGCTCCAAAACCAGATGGCTTGCAAACTATCTCTTTTGAGCGTGTGCGCAGGCGTGCCAGCACCGTGGGGTGCAGTCGTCGGGGGATCCCTTGATTTGACTTCTTGAATCAAATGATGTGGACGAGGAGAGCACCAACCTCATCACAAGGTTCTTTTCTAAGCCTTTCAGAAAAGGACTTCTTTGCCTTACAGGTAAGGAATTTGGTTGTGATCTCTTTGCGAAACTGAGTCGATACTCAACGTTGTAGGTTGAGCAGAGCAATCACCGAAAAGTTGAGGAGAAAGCACAGGGTTTGTTAAAGCGTGACTTTAGCTTCGCTAGGTTGCGAGGGCGTTACCCTTGCTTCGCTGGTTTGCAAGTAGATTGCAGATAAGTTTGCTCCGGAGAGGCTTTGATAATCTATTTGATTAGGTTAAGAGTTGTGTGTTTTCCATCCTTGAAACCTGGTATTTATACTAGGGTTTCGACTGTTCCTTACTATCGAAGGATTATTGATTGACGTTTCCTATTCAATCTCCGCTGCTTGATTCCAATAAGGTCTCGTTTTCCTTATGGATTCTAGAATGGGTGAAGTTATAACCCAAACCCAAGTAGACTTATTTTTGGGCCGTAGGTATCGGCCTGCTATGCTAAACCCACTAAAGGATCTTACCAAAAATACTTTTGGGCTCAAACAGATACTATGCTGGAAACTAGGTGACTTAGTCAAATGGATCAACATTTAAAATGGTAAAATTTAGTTTTCGAATAACTACTCTAAATGTCACTTTGTATTAAAACTTACCATTACCTTTGAAATAGGGCAACTGACTATTGTATGAACTGCTTTCATCGAAGCCCAAGTCAACTGCACCTTATCAAAGATTTTGGTCACATCTCATCTTGGGATGCTAGAACAAAAAAAAAGATGGCACAAGATATCTTCTACTAGATCATGTCAACTTTTTTGAATGTGGCCATCACACCAACCCAGCTTTTGAGGTATATTTTTATGCTGCAATGGGAGATTGCTACTAACATAGAGACTCCATCCTAATCATGATGAGATGATGATGTAATAATGATTCCTATCCTTCATAGTTCTAAGCATTGTGTATTTGTTTAGGGTTTGAAATTGTTCTAATAATACAAAGTATCATATATCAATGTATATTTGGTAGCTCTAAGCATTGCATAGGCAAAGTATTAGACATCAATGTAAATTTAGTTCTGAAAAAAAAAAATTTAGCTCACACCCATCACACTAGGAATCTCAACGAGGAATAACCCAACCGGCAAAAAAATAATAACATAAAGGTGAGCTATCACCGCTCAGTAGGGGAAAATCATTCTCACATTTTGTCTTAATAACTTCTTAAATGAAGCAAGAAACGCACACAAGTACCAAGCAGCACTCGCACCTCAAACTCCAATGATTTGTAACTACCATTTACTGACTAACACCTGTTCATCCCAACTGTAGCTCATTTTGCTAGCCATCTTGTCCTCCCCTTGATTTTTTATGCCCAAATCATCCAATCAGGAAACACCAACTATTCCCCCATCGATCTCCATCCCAAGACCATCGACTGCCAACATCTCATTTTGGAATCATCGGTTAGTGACGACCCATCTAGGAATCATCAGTAGAGGTATAATCGATATCCTATTCTCTTGTGCAAAGGGAATCACCTAGACCCTAGCTCCTAAGAGGTTTGATCTCAGCTATGCAAAACATTCCCCCAGGTCTCTAAATAGTGACAGTTGTCGACATCACTTTCTACTCTAAAGGTACCACATGCAATGATTTACGTTGGTACTAAATACAAGCCATAAATTTCATCACATCTAATAAAGTCACAAATTATGTTTCATGCATAGCCAGCAATATGCATAACAAATATATTCATACGATAATCAACACACCATAGTTCACATGAAAAATTAGGGAGACATGAAATATATATCGATCATTAGAACCTACCTTGAAAAAAAAGAAAGTGATCCTAGCCTTGTTCTTGCTCCACAAAAGTAGTCACTCGTTTGTAATTTGTGCCGCTGGCTAAGGTGCAAAAAATACTACTTTTTTTCTTAACCTTTCATTATATTTCTCCTAATTAATGTGTGCCGCGATTGTAGAAGAAAGAGAGATAAGATTTCCTCGATCTTATAGAATTTTATTTATACCAACTTCTCCATTTGTTACGTCTCAAACGTAAATTCACTTGTTTACTATCCAATTGGACAGTAAACGACAATTACTTTCATTTTTTTACTTCGTTTTGATACTTTTAATGGCCATAAATGTTGACTTTCTATTTGGGTCAGTTTTTGAGGAAATTTTCTTTATGAAAGTCGTAAAGGACGTTAAACCGAGCTCGTGTATATATAGTACTTAAAAATCGGAGTTCGTATGAGAAAATTTATAAATGAAATACGAAAGTTACTGTTTATGGTAATTTAGTATATCTATGGAAAATTCATTATGGTAGGTCAGAACTACCCCGGGTAACTTTTCTTTCTCTTTCTCTCTCTCTTTTCCATCGGCCTCTCTCTTTCTTCCCTTCATTTTGTCGTCGTCCGACCACCTAAAGGCGTGTCATCGACCATTTTGGAACCCCTATTCCTCCTTAATACGCCAATGTGCATGGGTTACGGCAATTTTGCCCGAGGATAGAGATCGAAGTCAAAAACTAGAATATAGCAATTCGGTGTTTCCAGCCAATTCTTCCAATTTCGGCCATCTCCGGCTGCCAAACCAAGTGCAATAGGAGCGCCTCAAGCTATTTGACATTTTCCCCTCAAGCTTCAAGCATCAATCTGTAGTGTAAAGGGAGAATCAAGCAAACCCGATTCTAGGGTTTGAAAAATTCTGGAAAATCTTGACGGGCCAATTTCGAGCAATTCAACGTAAAATTGGAATTTATTGTAGTCAAGAGAAGCGTTGGCCTTGATGAGTAGGTGTTGCTGTCAAAATTTGGTGGCTATTAGAGGAGGTGGCCGGTGGCACCTGAACCCCACGCACCGCCACTGTTAATGACGCATGGAGGCACGTAGGGCTGTTTCTGACTTCAATTTTTCTTAGCCTATTAAATCCTAAAATTTTTGTAGAGTATATATATGAAGTTTGGATGGATACCGGGGAGGATTGAAGGAGTTGAGATTAAGGAGACAATTGGAAATTCGATTTTAATTATCATAAAATTATTTTCCGTTCTGTAATTATTTACGAACGATTATTTTTGTACAGGACATGAGGAGTCTCCAGTTGAGGAAAGTTTCGACCAACAGCAGGATTAGCTGTTTATTGTGAGGGTACTTTGTTTTAAACATTATGCATGCAATCATTCCTTTTAAATACATGGATTTATTTATCAAGCATGTTTGAGATTGTGGAGTTTGATTTATGACACTTACCTTGATTTTGAATTTCGTGGATGACGTTGCTTTATTTGAAGTGATTAAGACTTTGTCTTATTTGTTGATTTATTTTGTTATGAATTTGAAAATATTTTGGTGTGCGGAGCCACGTCATTGGAATATAATTATTTTCTTGCGGAATTTGGGGAACTTTTACGGATTTATGAATTTCTTGGTTTTGAATTATTTTATTCACCATACTTGGGTCGATATAGATTGTTCATTTTGTTCTCCTCTTCACGTGAGTTGCAGTTGAGGCTCCTCCTCACTAACTTTGTGCTTGTGAGTTGAAGTCGTGGGTAGAGCCAGGGAGGCTCCTTCGTTGTATGGTGATTTCTTCTTCCCCATACCCTATTGTTACTTGACTAGCGGGGCTGGTTTTATTTTTCTTGTGTATCGGTTTCTCTTTCCTTCCTTATTACTTGTTTTGTCCTAGCGGGGCTAGTCGGTTTTATGGAAGTGAGCTTCAATCGGATTATGTTTATCTAGTTGTTGCATCCACTCACACTAATATTTTTATATGTTTCCTGTAATACCCTGAAAATTCATTGTTAATTTCTGATGAATTTCCAGAATTTATTAAGTTGATTGTTGGGACGATTTCGTGGTTCGAGGGTGAAGTAGAAGAATTTCAGAACGATTTGTTACTCGGAACATTTTATTTCATGGGGTCAAAGGATTGACTTTTTATACGTTAGGATTTTGTGAAAACTTCCTTCACGGAATCGATACGAGCATTTCGATATATAGTTTTTGATTTTTAGAGATCGTATGAGCATGTTAGGATTTTTGCGGTTTCGGTTCGATCGGTCTTCGTTCCGTGTGAATCCGGCCATCCGATCAACTTGTAGTTTTGATATTTTAATCGTAGTACTATTCCGAAGACTTGGGTGGTCTCCGATGGGATTTTGTCTCAATTGACATATCCTTTGGTTTATAGTTCACGTGTCTCGAACTTTAAAATGATTATGTGCTTTGTGTTATATTGAGTGTGACCTTGTTGTGATTAGCTGATTGACGGAATTGTGTGAGCGGAGTTTGGATGATTTTATACTTGTCTTGGTTTGTGTGAAGACGCAGCAGTATTTGGAGGTGAGTAAATCTCACATTGTTTTGGGTGATAAATTAGTAAAGGGATAGTTAGTAGTATAAATTGTTAGCTGTAAAATCATATCTATCACAAAATAAATATTTGTTTTGAAATATATAGACTTGATCGTCAACGGTTCATGGGTAAATAAAAATAAGGATTTGTTACAAATGATTTTCGAATTGAGAAGATTGTGGAATATAGTAGGAGTTGTTACGTGAAGTGAAAAACAATTTTTTACGTGATTTTATCACTATTGGGTTGGGAAGTGATTTTGAAGAAAATAAATGAATTTGGAGAAGGAAAAATGACGGTGTTGTTAGATTTATGTTTTGAAGGGAATATGTATAATTTGTGAAAATGTTTAGGTGCGCAAACAATATTTTTTAAAAGGTTGTTATTATTGTTTTGAGAGTGGTGAATTTATGTATCTTGTGATGATAAACAAGGTGATGGTAATCTATACAGTAGAACTAAGGTGGTGATAACCAAAGTGGTGATAATCTATATAGTAGTACCAAGGTGGTGATAATTAATGCGGTGATTATTATGAAAAGGTTATGGATTATTGTTGAGTAATTGAGGTTTGAGATTGTTGATGTTGTGGTTGGTGTTATTAGTAGATGAATGGTATTGAATTTTTATTTAACTCTATTATTAACTTGTTTGTTTTCTTTCGTAATCTCCTGAGCTAAATTATACGTGAGGATTACTGTTTTCTAAATTGATAGTTTTTAATGTAATCTTCTGAACTAAACGATATACAGGGATTACTATGACTTCTATCGATTGTTTTAATGTAATCACTAGAACTAAACGATATGCTGAGATTACTATGATTGCTTGATGTTCTTTTGATGTGATCTCCTTAATTAATTCATATGCAGGGATTACTTTTTACTTAATTTTGATTTATCAGTACTTTACTTTTCCGAGAAGTGGTTGTTGAGGTTTCATTGATTTTGAAAGGTCACTGAGGTGACAATGATTTGGATGAGATAAAAGGTGCACGATTTTGGGAATACTAGAGTTTTTATCGTTTTAAAACGTTACTTGAGTTTGATTGTTAGTTGAACCTTTGTAAAATTAAATGCATCAGTTGAGAGCCAAAGCATGTGGTTTTAGATTTTGAATTAATGTACGTGGGTATGATTTGATATGATAGGTACTTGATGTTTTTGTTTTAATAATTGTATAACGAAATTGTTAGGTTGAGATGGTGTAAGCAGGTGTTCTTCATTGTTGTTTTGAGTTTAATCACACGAGCTTTCATAAGCTTACCGGGTTTGTTGTTGCAATCCGTACACTATTCAATGGTGTAGGGGTCAATCTTGCAAGTTAGGGTGAACGTGATGGAGCTGTGGTCCCTTGCCATTGTTGTTGTGAGTTTAGGAGTTTATTTGTTGTGTGCACTTGTTAGTATTTCCGCTGTGTAGTGAGTTGATGGGGTTGTTTACATATTGAATTGTTATTTCAGTTTAATTTGTAAACTTGGTGTAATGTAATATATGACTCTAACGATCGGGTCTGTATTGACATTATGGATTCATGACATCTTTACTTGCTGTTCTTTAAAGAAATTTTTTTCTAGTGTTTTGTATTGATGTCTGAACCATCACGCCCATTGTTATTTATTTTTTAATTGTGGCTTGAAAATCGGGGCGTGACATTACCCCTGGGCCTTTTGGTTTCAAATGTCCAGTTCGCAGTGTAGCTGTTCGGCTTTAAGAGTTGAGGCTTAATACCACCACAGCTATCTATCCTTCGGGAGTTACTTGCTAACCTACCTTATTTATCGTTGTTCTTTTGGCTTTAGGCTGCTCTGATATCCATGAGACTGTTGTATTAATATTGTAACCTATGACTTGGCAATAATTTGAGATTCTTAGATAATTTATTTACTCTAAACTGTGGAGTTGTTCAGTTTTGGGAGCAGAGTGGCTCCATGGGTTTTGAGGGTGATTGTTTAGAAGTATTTATTCTTTTAATAGGTTTTGGGTAGTTTACTTTTAGGGGAAGTTTTGCCGAATTTTCAGAATAATTTTCTCAAAAAGTGAACCCGCAGAGCCACCTCGGATCTCAGGGTGAGATAAGGGGGTGGTTCCTGACACCATTAAAACACTTCAACGAAAATAAATCGAAATCCAAATTGAATTTCAATCTTTCATTCCTCAACCTTGAATAACAACATAAATTCTAAATTTAATTCTAACATTTTCTCTCTTAACCTTCTATAACAACATATACAGAACATAAATTCTAAAAATCCCAAATAAATTATAAATCCTTAATAAATTCTAGACTCACTAAAATTGTTCCATGCAATATCTCCTAATTAAACCCCTACTAAGTCAATAGATTTCAGCCTAGAAAAATTCTCTTTCTAAAATAATACTACCCGCAAGAGAAAATGCCCATTCAGCATCATTTCGGTACACCACTTGTCAGTGTCACTTCTTCTTCAGTTACAGGACATCTAATTGATTGGCAAGTGTCACACATTTTGGATAAATACCATCAGGAAGATAATAACCAATATTGTGATGTTTACCATTGATTTCATAATCCAGATGTGGTGATTCGGCAGCTATCAGGGCATCAAATAATGGTAAACGCCCTAGAACAGTGATGTCATTTTGCGCTCTTGGGATCCAAAAAAATGCATGCCATATCTATGTGTCAAAATTTGCCACGTCTTCCAGAACAATGGTTGGTTTTTTCGCTTTGCCACTGAAGCTTCCTTGCCACCATGTGGGACAATTCTTCCACCTCAATGCATGCAATCTAATGACCTCGATCATCCCAGGAAACCCTCATCAAGACCGCATTGTAGAATCCTAACCAACTCATCTGAGTTTGGTGCCCGGATGTAACGTCCCTGTTAGATCGTGACAATAGTACTGCAAAATTGTCCCATATTCTCCATTGCAGTTGACACGTGGCCACGTAAAATCCTATATGAAAATTTTGAGAAGATGACAAGGATAAGAGGACATAAAATCTAATCAAGAATCCGAATAGTTGCTTACAAAGTGGCACATGGCACTATAAAATCATATCCAAAAAATTAATAAGATTTGATCAGAAAAATAATTATATAATAGTAGAAATAGTAGCATATTTATAAAATGCTGTATATTTGAAATACATAATGAAAAATAATAAAGTAACATATCATTTAAACTTATAACCCTAAGGGTTGGAGATGATCAAAATTATAGTCCTTATTATTTGCATGAATAATGATTATCAAAGGCTAAAATTTAGCCAATGAATAGTGATTATCGAAGGCTAAAATTTAGCGTGGGAGCTAGAGGGATGACCTAAAAACCATTTCACATGGGGTGACTGTTTATTTGCGAATAGTGTAATGAAGGAGAGAGAATTTCTTACGAAGACCTTATAATAAAGATTAAGTGAAGACTTTTGAATTAACAGTTGGATGAATGTTCTAAATTTTAGTTGATATTTTAAATTTTGATATATATGTCATCTAACCGTTGATTCGAAAGTCTTGGCTCAGTCTTTGATCTTTGTTATAAGGTCCTAATTAAAAACTCTAGCGTGTAATGAATAGTTACATTACGCGAGGAGCTGGGATTAAAAACAACCGTCAAATCATTCAGCCGTTTTCTCACGCGCTCAAATGGTGTAACCCAGCCACATACACTTCCGCACATGCACACATGTAAATGGTTAGATATGTGACCAACCCACAAAGTCCAACCAAACATCATACCACAGCTGAATTGGACACCAAATCACTGTTTCTTCTTTTTGGGTCTTCCTCAGACTCTGTAAATATTCTCTTTCATTTCCTTCCATTTTGACTTTCATTTCCAGATATTGGATGGAGAATGCAATTGTAACAAGAAGAAGAAGAAGAAGAAGAAGCAGCAGATAGAATGGCGGTCTCGGCTTTCAAATCCTCCACCAGAAGAAGCAATCCCACCGGTGCCTCAACTTTATCATCATCAGCTATTTCTAAACGGAGCACCGATATAGATACTAGTTCAACCAGGAAACCAAACCCACCAATCAGAAGATCCAGAAGTGTCAGCGCTTTCTCAAGGACCACCACTGTCGACTCTCAAGATAATATTTTCTTGAACAAGAGAGACAACCCCCTCTTCTGGTCTGCAGATTCCCCAACCGCTGTTGACCCCAAAACCCCGCTAGTCAAACCCGACAAAGATTCGAGGCCGGCAACCTCGTCCAGTGCGGCTGATACTAGAAGGGGCCGGTCGGTGTCGCGGAACGCCGATGTTTTGGTCGGTCGGAGCGAGTCCAGAGTTGATTCGGGTCGGTCCTCGTCGGGTCGGAGCCTGTCCAGAGTCGACACTGGCCGTCGCAACCGCTCCGTTTCCCGGTGTCCGGAGCCCAGGGGGCGTTCCGTCATTTCCAAGGTTTAATCTTTACCCTTTTCAGTTCAGCTCAGTTTGACTTTGGAGTAATTCAGTAGATGAGTTTTGAGTTTGTGTATGTATAGAGTGAAGATGAACAAGAATGTACTTCTTCATTGAATAAAGGGGAGGAAGGCAAAAAGGGTGGTTTAGTTAGAACTAGCTCTGATGAGTTGGATCAGTTGAAGGGCTTAAGGACATGGTCCAGTCGGCATTCGCCTTTCCAGCCTTCACATGCAAACTTGGTAAGATGATTCATAATCCAACCTGTCTCTGTGTGTGTCTATGATAATGACTAGTAGTGTTAATACGGATAAAGTTAGTTGGTTGTTTATTTTGCCTTTTGTTGTTTCGGTTTCTCTTTTTAGTCCAGCTTGCAATCTTCGAATTGGGAAGACGGAGTTTCCACTGCAAGTTCCTTATCTAGAGCCGAAGAGAAAACTTTTAAAGCAGCTTGTGAACAGATGAATATAAATTATGGACATTCTGGTGATGATTTGGTTTGTATTAGGAGACTCGAGCTTGCTTTATATGTGTTTGTGTAATTTTTATCTGCAAATTAGTTAAGATAATAAAGCTGGCTTTTGAAATATTAAATGGCTTTTAAATTTGCAGTCGGTTCAAGCAATTCATTTGGAAGATGATACCACAAGTAGTAATATATATGAAACAGTTCGATCTGAAGTGAGACGTGCTATCTCTGAGATTCAAAATGACCTTGAAAGTGTAAGTCCTTTTGGGTTTTTTTTAATCATTTGCACAGCTGTATATGAAACAGTTCGATCTGAAGTGAGACATGCTATTTACTGTGTATTTTGAATTAATTACTAAATCCAAAAAATATTCAAGATGGTAATGCAATTATTATCTACATACACATTTTCTCTTTGCCTGATCACAGTCACTTTCACAGTGACATAATTAGAAGATATGTATCATTTTCTTTTTTTGGGCACTGAGGAAGTATGAAACTTTTGATAATATATTTTAAGAACTAAAGTCTTTGATCACTTATGGCGTGTAACCAACCTCTATCTTCTAAGTTTTCATTGATATTCCTTCAAATATGGAACTGCAATTTGAAATTCTAGTATCTGATTCAGTTGGCTGCACACATAGCAGATTAATACAGATGTCAAGGTACGACAATTTGGGATTATAAATGGAAGGTTAAAGTGATTATTTAAATGAGCTCTTTACGAGTTCGGCATCACAATACAAACCTAGTGTCTAACCTTAAGTAAGACATTTGCTTTGGCAATTTGAACCCTAAGCATATCAAATAGTTGTTAAAGGAGAGACCTTAATGTACCTGTAATGTCTTGAACAGATAAATCACTACCATGTTTTGGACAGTTTGGTTGAGGATTTGTTTTTGGCTCCTTGTTTTTAGGGATCATGGAGGCATTACCAACCTTACAAATGACTGCTATACCACAGCCTGTTTCTTCAGTTGACTAGTAATTTATAGATTTATTTTTTGTGTAGTTTAGATACCAAAAAAAAACTGTCTACATGTTCTTAGGTGCCATAGTTTCCGTGTTCTTATAAATATACAGCTCTTGCGCTTGCTCTCATGCTATTGCTTTGATTGATGAGGGCAATGTCAAGAGGCTGGCATATATATATATATATATATATTTTCCATTTTTTGTATGTATTTGCAAAGGCAGGCATTGTTCTTGTTTTGATTATACTCTCTTTGCTTCTTACAACCTCAGGCTATGCGAAGGGGCAATACTCCGGCTCTAGCAACTTCTGACATTTCTGATATCCATCCTGACCTGGTAAATCCAAGTGCAGTTGAATTAGTTTTGGATATCAGAAGAGAATATGCCAAAAAGCTTGATCAGGTAAAATTTCCATTTCTGTAACCATGCTTAGTATGAGGTTGTGCCAAAGTTTTACCATGCTGAGTAGTTGGATGTGGGTTAGTTGACATTTGACAATGTCATTGCTTGGAAGTTACTAGATAGAATATGTTAGAGCAGACGAAGACTCAATGATCTGATTAAACCAGATGACTGTCTCATCAGGGACACATGTGCCTGTTGTTGTGGCACTGTTGATTCAGGATCCTCTTTTCATTTTTGATCGGTTACATAATTGAAGTGGCAGTACTTTTACAATCCATTATTTAGTGTAATGTGTAATCTGGTACTTCAGTAGGACTGTAGGAGGGTATTATTACTTTTCCCTTTAAAATCATGAGATCCCCACATTGCAAGTGCCTCCATTGGAATTTTTGAAGTGGTTGCTTCATGCAACTATGTTAAGGGTTTGAACATATTGACATAACTTTTGGGTGATGGATTCTTAGTCAATTGCTGTTGTGTATGTGTACTCAGTTTTATCTAAAAGAAGCTTCCTTTGTTGACTGGAAGAGATGTTGATCCCCATTAAGGAAACAATGTCATTGAAGGGATACTTCCAGTCCTTTATTCTTCTTGCTTTTTGCCTTGTTTTTTACCTTCTCATTCTTTATTTTTTAATTTTTTTTCCGGCATACAATATCTCTACTAAGTAGAACGTTGCCTTAAGCTTGCAGTCCAAGGAACGGGCTAGAAAACTTCAATCAGATCTGGCTGTAGAGGAGCACCGTGGACAAGAGCTCAGCAGAATCCTGAAGGAAGTACTTCCAGATCCCAAAATATCTAATGCGCCAAAATCTCGTCCGGGAAGAAAAGTATGAATTTTTTCTTCTCCTTCAATTCCCTCCTAGTAATTCAGTTAATTTCCATTTAGTATTATTGGATTTCTTTGCCTTGGAGCATGGCAAGTATGTTTGATTTCTGGTGCTTTTTATATTGTTGATTCTTGGATGCAGATATTACAATAGATTCAGATTTCAGAAAATGAAGCAAGTTTGTATGGATCTTCTTTGCATTTGCATGTCTTAGGAAGTTGTTATTAACAATCCCAAAAGTCAATCTACTCTCCACAGTAGTCTTCTCTTGGTCAGTAACTGACCAGGGAATTCTTGGTCAATCACCCTCGAATCTAAATCAAAGGGTGGAAGGAGATCTTTTTAGCTTGAGATAATTTTTTTACCACCCTTGCGTGTAAATTCTAGGGTGATTGACCAGGGTTTCTCCTGGTCACCACTGATCTGGAGAACAGTGTTGCTGTACCCCAAAGTTAATATTTATTAGCTCCATATACTCACAAAATAAATGAAAAGGAATTAGATTAACTTTTAAAGAGTTTTAAATTGTTAAATGCTGTCTCTTGGATTTAAATCAACATTTAACAAGAATTGTACTAGGACATGTCACTTGAAAGTTCGTTGGAGCATGTTTCAAAATGTGTCTATGCACAAATGCTGCATATATGTACATGGAATATTTATCACTGCTTTGCTCAGAAGCTTTCTTATGTTTTGTGTATGGACACATCCATAAAAACAGAACATAGACTTGCATCTAGAATTCAGATAAAAGCATCACACTTTGTAAACCACCAGAAGCACATGCCCGAAAAGGACCCAGAACACTCATTTTAAGCAACTCTTGCCTGAGACAGCTAAACCTGGATTGGGCTCTTTTTACCTCTCTTCTTCAAAGGTTGTCCTTTCTTCATGCTCATCTATTAAATTGCTCTTACAGGCTAGCATTGAAAGAAGAAAGATGTCAAAACGTCTAACAGAAGAAGCTCTGGCCTATTTTGATGAGTGTGTATCCCTTTCAACTTTTGATAGTTCTGACTTCTCATCGCCAGAGGATCCACCTTTCAACTTAGTTGGTATTAATACCCCTGTTGATAAAGGTCTATCTTTACTCCAAGAAAGTTCAAGTGCTTCAGTCATGAATAGCTCAAACCGTAGCCTTAATGAAAAACAGGTCCATCTCATACCTTGGTGTTTAACTGTTTACTATAAAGTTTTTTTTTCCCTTTTTTTTTTTTCCTTCTACCGCTTTCTTCCCCTAAACCATTATGGTTGTGAATGGGAAGAAATGCGTCTAAGTTTTGTCGACCAAGTTGTACATATATCCTTATTTGGGTTCATTTCTCTAGCATAATTGTAAGACCATTCTGTCAATTGCCATAGACAGCTGCTGGTTTAAGTTTTTTCAGTTCAAGTACTGAACTCAGTAAATCTATTGTTAGTTCAGAATTTTATTAAGTCTTTTACAATTTAAATGAAGGAAATAAATATTACAATTGGAAATAGATATTTCAAAAAGGTATAGTAAATTAAGCAAGAAAAAGCAAATTACTGTGCTTGCCAATCTGATATGGTGTTATAAACACTATGAAAAAGCAAATTACTTTTCAAAACTAACTATAGCTAGATATTATAATGAGTAAAGTGTTTGGTATTGAATTACATATCAGAGTAGGTATAGGAAGTTTGATTCTAGTTACATTTCGGCTGGCATCGCTCACTCGATTAAAAATTCAGTTCTGTCCCTAAAATGCCTTCCTAAGCCTGGGAGAAGAAATGACTAATAGAGTAAATTTTAAAATTCTGTGGGGTTCCTTCCCAGTTTTTCTACTTCTCTTATGGTGTTCAATTACCACACCACGTTCATTATTTCCAAGTTCCTGATCAAATATCTATTTGGTTCTGACAACTATATCTTACATTGTTGATGTTTGCCTTTTTTTCATTTAGTTATTTATCTTCGGCTTGATCTCAGTTCTTTCCTAGCAATTTGGGTCTGTTCTCCATTTTCCACTTCAGCTGTTGTAGTTTCAATTTTGTATGGATTTTAATATTCATCTTCTTCCTTTTTTTTTTCCTTGTTTTCTTTGTGTACTTCTGTCATATTCTTGCCTGTTGAAAATTAGATGACCCAGAAGCAGGTTGAGAAGGTAATTTACTGAACTTTGATTTCTCATAATACAATGTTAGTTTCTTTTTCAGGCGTTGAGCATCCAAAGTCAATTTACCAATGCCCACAATCCTTCAGGACTAATGGCCAGCAGTGGTCCTGGGGAGCCAACCTTGAATCAGATTAGTCCCAACAGTGCCAACAGAGCCAAAGATTGGAAATTCTCATTTGCTCATAAGCCAGCTGAAACCCTTGAGCTTCATCAAGGCATTAGGAAGTACATCAGACATTTTGAGAAAGATGACATGGAATTGCAGAGGGTAAAATCCATCTCTTGTGATTTGGGTGAGTATAGCTTGCAGGCTGCAGCACAAAGTTATATGTTTGACAGGGTCGTATTTGGAAATAGGATAGAGTCGAGGGGTATTTTACTCTGTGGCGGTGGTATGTCAAATTCATTTTCTCCATTTGCTTCTTTTTTCTGAAAGAACACACCAGTTGTTGAAGGAAGAATGTTTGATTGTAAATTTAGTTTTACAAAAATGATTTTGAATGAATGAGTAAAGTTTATAGCATACTTGTACTATCGTGAATCAGACTGTTCGGACAGTTTGTTACCTACTATGCCATGTTGGGAGACAATTTTGTACATCCGATTAATTTCCTGTCAAAATTGAATACCCAGCTTCTGGCCACATTAGGGATGACATTCTCAGTTTCTCACTTCCAATATTCAGCCTAAAAACACTGTTCAAAAAGAAAACACTCAGGTTTATGGCCTCTTCTTTTCTTCTATCAACTGGTCTTGGATAATTAGGGAAGCAAATAGCGCAGCTGTTCATGTTGCTCACCTTGCTTCAAGGTCGGAGTGTCCTCTGAATTAGATTCAGAATCCACCTCCAACCCTCCATATCTTGATGTCTGATGCCGTTTCAGCTCCCCCATGAGAGCTTTTCTTTCTTTCTGTTTTGTTTCTGTATCTTTAATCGCCAAAAAAAAGAAAGAAAAAAAAAGAAGAAACACTCGGCTGTTCTGCATTTTCTTTCTATTTTCTTCTTCTTATTTTTAAAGAGAATCAAAGGATTTACCATTTTTTTTTTCTAAAAAACACGTCAGTTCGGCAAATGCTTTGTTTCACAATTTTATCCATGATCTTTATGAAAAAAGATGGACCGACACAGGTTCAGTTTGCGCAAAAAGTTGTTTAATTTATAAGTCAAGCAACAAAAGATATTTGGTAGAATTAAATAAAGTAACTTATTTTAAAAAGTATAATATTAAGCTGTTGCTGCTAATTATAGAAATTGGTAAAAAACAATTTTCATAAGCTATATAAACTGCAGTTGTTTACGATTTAAGCCGAGCTATCCCAAACTAGGCCATAGTCTGACATCGATGTTGAATAACTCTTTATTTTTTTTTAGTCAGGAAGACGACAATATTTTAAGATTAAAAATTATGTGATATACTTTTTTGGGGTACGACAAGAAGGAGAACCACATTACTGACTTTAGTCTCACTCTAACATAAGAATTAATAAGAAGTGCAAAGTAGATAGTTCTAACCAAGGTGTCACGCCCTGAATTTTAGAATAACAATTCCAAATCCGGGACATGAAAATACTACAACTCAAAATAATCAACCTGAAAATTTCTTTTCTTAACATACTCACCACACGAAATAAAATCAAACCGAATTTAGTCTCGGTTAATTATTACAACTCAAAACCAAATGTAATGTAAAGCTCTAAATGAGCATACACACCTCACAACTAAACAAATAACAAAACTGCTGTAACACCTAAGCAGCTCGGTCACCTCCCTGGTTATCCTGACCTGCAGGACTATCCGCTACACCATTGAATAGTGTACCGGGATTGCAACAACACAAAACCCGGTAAGCATATGAAAGCTCGTATGAGTAAAAGAAGGAACTGTTACTTAATTTAATCTCATTTATTCCCACACACAGCAACACTCAATAATTTCCACATATGCAAATAATAACAATCTCAATCAACACCAACTCAATATATCAAGACAACCCAACTCACAACTTTCTCCACAACTCTCATCATCGTATTTATAAAAAAATACGGTACTTGACAGACTAGAGCTCTAACTGAATCGTAGCCCGTCACCTGGCCTAGGTTATGGCATCCGACATATTTATCAATTATTGTATTTCATCAATATGTATACCTATATACATATTTAGAACGTCCAATAATTCCACATACTCGTATCCCATCATCCACACTAGGATTAGAGCGTCCGATTACCCACACCGGTCATTACGTTAACCCTAAACCCATAAATGAACACAACATATAATATCACATGCTGAAATCAACCCAACCAAAATACATCATATTATTATGGAATTACACAATTGTAATAAAATCAACTCATCAATTCAACTCAATCATATCATCACACAACAATCCACTCATCAATATATATTTTCCACGTAAATATATATATACGTAATCATCCACTCAGGAATGACCACTAATACCATCTATAGTTCACACAAGAAAATTATGAAATTCATTTGTATAGTTAAAATTCATTTTACTTACCTATGGACCGTGGTGATTCAAGTCCATGAAATTTTAAAACAAATATTTAATCCGCAAATATTTTTCACATAATTACCAAAAATAAATAAATTAAAATGCTCGGTTCGTAATATGAACCACGTGAGTTTTACTCACCTCGAAACTCCCGCTACGTCTTCAATATAATTATAACTCACAATAATCCAAATGCTCGTCAACTCAAGCCGTCAAGTACCTAATCAAGTACGGTCTTTACTTAGCAACGAAGCATGAAATAAACCTAAATGATGATCCAACGGTCGGATTTCAAAATAACGACAATCCAACGGTCGGATTCTAAAATAAAGACAATCCGACGGGCTGATTGAATTTAAATGATAATCCAACGGTTAGATCCTTACGGATTGCCCTTGGAAACATCCTATCAAAATTATACGAAAATCCGATGAACGGATCTTCACTAATTGACTCCCGAATCACTATTTTACAATTATACGAAGATCCAACGGTCGGATCTTCGCCCGTGACCACACAAGGTCATCGGGACAGTCATATGAACATCATATTAAAATTTGAAGTAAAACCGATGGTCTGATCTTTGTAAATCTCAAAGCGAATGTAAATTGTAGAACCGTAAATAGTAACGTCAAAACAGAAATTGACTATTTATCAACTTTTTCTAACATGACCAAATTATATCTCAAAACGCTTGTATGGATGCATAGATCATCGTCCAGATAATAAAAACTCAAAATGCGGTCCAACGCGCCGCCACACGCGGCGGTCAGAAGGTTGTCAACGCAGGTCAACCACCTCCGATGCAAAAGTCGTCAACTACAAACTTCTTCAAAATGAAATTGTGAATAACTTTAATACCTGACTTTTCAGAGATGAGGTCTGGATGGTCCTAGATCGGGCTTTGAAGTTGGATTAATCTCGGCCCTCTGATCAGTCTCCAGATCGAATCAGGGACGTCGAAATCTTCAACTCTTGATCTACCACTCTACACTCAAAATCGTGATGCAAGCCATATATGGGGATGATCAGAAGGAAGAGCACGTCACGAAAATGGGGAGGATCGGCCCGTGCACCGCCGGAAAAATGGTTTTCCGGTCGGGTCGGGTTTGGGCTTCGGATAGAGGCTTCGATCCAAACCTAGCAGCGGCGGCTGGGTGTGGCGACGGCGGGGATCGACCGGGCGTGAGGCGGCGAAGCGGACGGGAGCCGGGTCCGGCGGCTGCGCGGCCGGGAAGGCTGACTTCCAGTCGGGTCCGGTCAGCGGGTCTGCAAGCACAGTGACCAGGCCGAGAGAGAGACGGGGGCTGATGTGCAAAAATAGAATTTTTTCGTCCTTCACAACAAACTCAGATTTTTCCACTATTTATAGAAAAATTTCGATTTTCAAATATTCATAACTTATTCATACGAACTCCGAATAATACGTTCCATATATGCACGGACTCGTATCGACGAGCTCTACAACTTTCATGAAGAAAGTTTTCCCAAATTTTGAACGAATAAAAAGTCGATTTTCACGACCCCCTAAATAACGTTCGTTTTCAAAAATAAAATCATTCGAAACCAATTTTCTCAACCCACGACAATCCAAATAATCTCAAATATCACAATTCAATTAATATAACAATTATTGAATTACATAAATTTATTGTATGAAAATCTGGGTCTTCACACAAGGACTAAGATATCCAATATCGAGGATATATCGACAGTCTGAAAAATGGAAATTTCGATGGAAATATTGATATGGGTAAATATTCAAGAAAAATAATGGAAATTTTTAAAGAAAAACTTGAAAATTTTGAATGAAACTTTTGCATATGTTTATTTGATCAATTATCTACTTTACTTCAAACGAATGTTGAATAAACATTGTTATATATTGAGTTGTAGTAATTTAGGTCCCGTTTGGATGGCAGGAAATCATGGTATGGAATGGGAATCAATTTCATTTTCCATTTAGAAGTGCTGTTTTGTTGTAATAGGAGAAAAGAAATAAAAAAAGAGATTTGACTGGAAATTGACTTCCTGAATAGAATTACTTAGTCAGAGGTGGTATTATATTTCCATTTCCCACTGTTAAAGGCAAAATTACATAAATTATCCCTCTAAAAAATTTATAATCCTCCACCAATATTCCTTATAAGTTGATGTCATATTTGTACCTTAATTAGTAAAAGAGTATTACTGAAAATTATAATTTTATATTTCATTCTTATGACTTACCAAACTCTATACTAGAAATGGAAAATTAATTTTAGAATTTAGTTTCCAGTAACGTTCCAAACACCCACATGAAAATACCAAAACATATTCCATTCTATATCGATATGGAAATGAAAATAAATTCTTTTCCTATTTTGACATTCATGCCAACCAAACGGGGCCTTAAGGTGAAGTTGTATATGTTTAGTCGTCTAACATTTCTTGAAATTTAACTTAATACTCTCAATGTTTTTCAACTTTTTTTTTTTTTTGAAATGTTTCAACTTTTATAATAGATGGATTATTGAATATAATTAACTAGACCAATAATATAGACTACATAAACCAAAACTTAGTAATATTAAATAATTATATACCTTGTAATATTAAACTTAGTTAATCTTTTATTACTAAAATAACAGCATAAGAAAGGTATGAAGGATGAAGCCATAGAACATGAATTGTGTAATAAATTCAATGAAAATGGTGTTTTTTTCCTCTCCAAAGTAAGAATTTGAAATATTGGTATTTCAAATTAAGAATTGGTGGTAAAAAAATGTTTAGTCGTAAATTGGTTATTGGGCATGTGGGTTTCAGTTGAGCAACGCCATTTCGCCAAATATTTCTTAAATTCTTAGAAAGTTTGATTTTTTCGCAAAAAATTCAGAAATATCGAGAAATTCCTATGGTAACCAATGATAATATCGCGGACTTCTAAAAACGAAAATTTTGCCGATATTTTGCCGATTGTTTCGATTTTTCAATCCTTGGTTCTAACTTCTAACCTCTAACAAAACAATTAATAGCAAGTGCAGAATTCTGAAACCATAATAAGAAAATCCATAAACTCAACAACTAAAATTATCCGTGTCGTTTTACCCAACTAAAATAGGCCCATAACTCTCGATCAAAGACCAAGAACAAACCCCAAAAGCGTTGGGATGAGTATAAGGGTACCCAAGCCCAACTCAAGGAGAATGTGGGACCTAAGAGTCTGACCTGTATGTTAAGACCAATAATGAACACAGCATCATCAAGAAAAACCTTTGTAATACCCGCAATTTCCATTTTAATTTCGAGTTATTGTATCGAATGATTATTATGTGATTTCACGGTTTATGTTCAATAATCATTCATTTTTACAATTATCGAAGTTTCGAAACGTTTATTTTAACGAAAAGCTCGAAATACTCGGGTTGAGAAATCGACTTTTTCTACGTACGAAATTTGGAGAAACTTCCTTCATGAAAGTTGTAGATCTCGTCGATACGAGTCCGTGCACGTGCGGAACACGAAGATCGGATTTTTTCTGAATTAGTTATCGAATTTCGAAGTTTTCCGAAACTTGTATATATAGAAAAATTTTAGAAACCCTAATTTTTTTTCCCTACCGGTTTCTTTT
The DNA here is from genome assembly GCA_025331145.1 of Rosa persica. Taxonomy (NCBI): domain Eukaryota; kingdom Viridiplantae; phylum Streptophyta; class Magnoliopsida; order Rosales; family Rosaceae; genus Rosa; species Rosa persica. Next base: position 12,792,953 of record WFKR01000001.1, on the reverse strand, counting down.
TTTTCCTTTTCTTCCTTCTTCTTCTTCTTCTTCCGTTTCTGAAAAAAAACTGGTTCTCTCACTCTCTCTTCCAGACGCAACCGGCCGAAAGAGGAGGAAAACTTCTCCTTAATTGTTCTCCCTCCACAGACCACCTCTCGACCTCAAACCAAGTCCCAGGCGTTCATCTCGAGCTGCTCTAGCTCCCGGAGGCAGTCTCACACGGCGGCGCAGCCTGTGGCGGCGGCGGCGAAGCCCGAACCGAAAACGTCCATTTTCGGTTCAATCTCGATATCTCGAGCTACACTCCATCATTTCACTTGATTCTTGTCTCATTGAGCTCGCCTCAACTTCCTCTACAAGCACCAAGAAGGACCGGAACTGGGTCGAACGTTTTCACGTTCGTCGGAGCACGACCCGAACGGATCGAAATACCAAAACTTTCGATCAAGATATCTCGAGTTATACACGATCGTTTCTTGTGATTCCAAGCTTGTTGAGTTCGCAAGGAAGTTCTGAACAAGTTTCCAGAAGGGATCGGGGCCTGAGGTTGCAGTTTTCACGTCGGTTTTCAAGCTCACCGGTTTCTGTATTTTTCCGGCCGCCGACTGTAAATCGGAAATTTCGACTCCTTCCGTTCATTTTTAGGTCTTGTGCTAGTTATGAAAGTTGCTCAGAATGATGAAACGAAGGGGACAAGCTCGGCCCCGACACCATTGGTGGTGGTCGGTGGCGGCTCTGTCCCTAACTCCGGCGGCCTTTTCCGGCCACCTCAGGAGGTCTAAAATTTGGTTTCTGTCCATTTTATGATTCTATGTTTCGATACGATCATTTCGGCGTATTATACGTATTTTTCGGATATCGTATGAATTAGTTATGAATTTTGTGATTTCGATCGATTTCGGTAGTTAGATTTTTGATCTGTGAAATAATGACCGTTGGATGAACTTGTAAATTTGTTATGATGATCATATGACTGTCCCAGAGGCTTTGTGTGGTCATGGGCGAAGATCCGACCGTTGGATCTTCGTATATGTGAAAAACGGTAATTAGGGGAGCGATTCGTGAGAAACCGCTCGTCGGATTTTAATGTAAATTAGAATCTGACCGTTAATTAGTGGTTAAATTATGAGTTGAAATTGTTGGCTAAATTCGAATCACATTTGATTAGGTGATTGACGGATTTTAATTGCGTGAGCTATTCGGCGTTAATTATAAATTATAATTTATAATTATATTGAAGACGCAGCGGGAGTTTCGAGGTGAGTAAAACTCACGTGGTTCATATTACGAACCAAGCATTTTAATTTATTTATTTTTGTTAATTGTGTGAAAAATATTTGCGGATTAAATATTTGTTTTAAAATTTCATGGACTTGAATCACCACGGTCCATAGGTAAGTAAAATGAATTTTAACTATACAAATGAATTTCATAAATTTCTTGTGTGAACTATAGATGGTATTAGTGGTCATTCCTGAGTGGATGATTACGTATATATATATTTACGTGGAAAATATATATTGATGAGTGGATTGTTTGATCTATGATATGATTGAGTGGAATTGATGAGTTGATTTTATTACGATTGTGTAATTCCATAATAATATGATGTATCTTGGTTGGGTTGATTTAAGTATGTGATATTATATATTGGGTTCATTTATGGGTTTAGGGTCAAGGTAATGACCGGTGTGGGTAATCGGACGCTCTAATCCTAGTGTGGATGATGGGATACGATTGTTTGAGTATGTGGAATTATTGGACGTTCTAAATATGTATATAGGTATACATATTGATGGAATACAATAATTGATAAATATGTCGGATGCCATAACCTAGGCCAGGTGACGGGCTACGATTCAGTTAGAGCTCTAGTCTGTCAAATACCGTATTTTTATAAATACGATGATGAGAGTTGTGGGGAAAGTTGTGAGTGTTGATATATTGAATTGGTGTTTGATTGAGATTGTTATTATTTGCATATGTGGATATAATTGAGTGTTGCTGTGTGTGGAAATAAATCAGATTAAATTAAGCAACTGTTCATTCTTTTACTCATACAATCTTTCATAAGCTTACCGGGTTTTGTGTTGTTGCAATCCCGGTATACTATTCAATGGTGTAGCGGATATTCCTGCAGGTCAGGATAACCAAGGAGGTGACCGGGCTGCTTAGGTGTTATAACAGTCATGTTATTTATTTAGTCGTGATGTGTGTGTATGCTCATTTAGAGCTTTACATTACATTTGGATTTGAGTTGTAATAATTAACCGAGACAAAATTCGGTTTGATTCTATTTTGTGTGGTGAGTATGTTAAGAAGAGAAAAATTTTCAGGATGATTATTTTGTGTTATAGTATATTCATGTTTCGGATTTTGAATTGTTATTCGAAAATTCGGGGCGTGACAACCTTAGTATGGGACCGTACTTCATCTAGGCATTAGGTAATCCATGTTAGAGACTATGAAGAATAGCAGAAAAGTCTATAGAACTTGGACGTCTTCTAGCAAAGCCTCGTACACCAATAGCAGAACTTTGAACAATATTTAGTCTCTTAGTCGACTTCCAACCTAATAGAAGTTGAAGAAGAGCAAACTTGTCCTAAGATATAACATTGAGCGGTGTAGGACTCGACACAACCCTAGACCAATCTAGATGCATGCATGAGGCATCACATAAAAAGGGCGATACACATACCGCAAGGAACTATCAGGGAGAGTGGAGCAGTAACCGAGGTCACATTCTTAATTCTTAACACTGATTGCAGTGCCACTAGGGTTAACTAGAGTTAGATCACTCATTTTCTTTTCAGTTTTCCTAGCTCTTGAAGCACCAGCCATGTAGCTTACTACTTTGTATTATCGTGATATAATAATTTTTTTTTGCCCTGATCTAGCTCATTTTCTTAAAAAGACTTACAATCATTGTCATTTTTCATTGTTGGCATTTGGTTGGGCATCTGTCCACATATGAGTAGCAATACTCATTCTCCATTCATTAGTATTTTCTCTTTGCTGATCTTCGATATGAAAATCATCCTATTCAAAATTATCTTCGTGATTGTTTGCCGGATCATCTTCTAGTTCAGGAGGAAATTCATCTGAACGACATTCCTATTGAAGAAAATTGTGCAGTCCTGCACAAGCCAAAACTAGCTCTACTTGTGTCTTATATGGGAATGGTGGTGATGATTTAAAAATTGTGAAACACAACTTATATATTCCAAATATTCTCTCAATCACATTTCTCAAGGAAGCATGGTAAAGATTAAATAACTCAATAGCATTGACAGGATGGTTTCTTTCACCACCAAAATCTTTGATATGATATCTAGTACCTCGAAATGGAGCGAAAAACCTGCGTTGATTTAGAAATCCGTAGTCCCATAAGTAAGTTTACCTAATCATAAAAAAACATTTGCAATTAGTATGTAATATATTATATGACATAAATTGTAATAAATGTGTTGAAATTTTTATATGCACATAAAACCATACCTTGTGGCACTTCGAGTCCATTTTGTCTAGAAATTGCATCATTTAACACTTTTGAATCATGAGTGGAACCCTCCCGTTCACTAATCAAATATATGAGTTGTAAATTAAAGTTGCAAACTGTTAACACATTTTGTGATATCTTCCAATAACGATTTCTATATCTTCTGCTTATCTCACGTCCAACTATCGTTGTTGAAATATGTGTGCCATCAATAGCTCCAACACAATTATGAAACAATGGAAAAAGATATACAATAGCTGAAAAGAAAAATAATGAAATAATTTCTTCATTAGTGTACAATGAAATAAATAACTATCAATAAAAATTGCATTGCTTAGAGTAAGGATAAAGTCATAAAACCTTATACTTTCTCTTATGTTAGGTGTTATGGACTTAGGTTTAGCCATAAACTCTGGTGCTATTGTATTTAAGGCCTTTACAACTTTGTTGAAACTTCTGCTAACAGTGAAGTGAGATCGCTTAAATATCAGCCTCACTGTATCAATTGTTTTGGTCGATGACCAGTAAAAAGGCTGCAAACATTTCTTCAACGCAAATGTGTCTTGTATCCCGTAAATGTATTTTCTCTTTTATGATGCTACATAATTTTTGAAACACATCAGGATACATTTTATACACCTCCCGAAAGATTCATGTCTCTATATCTAATATTTTTTTTCATATATATATGTATCCACTTGACGTCATTGGTCACTGAGTCAGTAGACGTCACCACGTATGCTGAACACAAGGTCATATAACACATAAACCACTACTTGTATTGCCATTAATAAAATCTTAACAACCATGTAAAACTCTTCTTCCTGTTCATCAGCTCCATACATGTCCATTTCACACATGGCTGATAGAGAAAATACCTAAACATATTAGAAGAATGTCATAATACAATATTAACATTCATTCAAAAGCAAATCGAAACTAATAATTATTCAAACAAAAAATCAAGTTGTAATCCATAACAAACAAGTTTAAATTCATTAAAAACAAGCTGTAATGCAAACAAAATAAAACCAAACTTCATAACTTAAAATTAATAACATAACAAAGCGCTTATTAGGTGTCTCAAGGAAGATTCACCCACACCTATTGCATTTGCTTATAGGTGATCCAATCATGTAGTTTGTCAGGAGTCATCTTCAAGAAGATATTTTTCTTTGGTTTAGTGTTAAGCATATCAATAGCCATAAAGCAAGTCTCATCAGTTAATCTTGGGAACTCCTTAAGAGCATCCCAACAGTCAATTTCTCTTGATTCTCTCTTTTCCATTCAGCCACAGATTTTCACTAGGCCAAAAAAGCTAACAGATAACGGATCAAATTCGTTGTGTGATGAAAAATGGCTCAACGGTGGAAACCTGTTGTATGAAACACAAACAGTCAACACTTATTTTGTTAAAAGTGTTGTGCCTTTTCTCGGCAGATGGCAGCCAAAGTTGTCGTACAGTCATCCTGCACATGTCATTGGCATCATTCACACAATGAAAGTTGTTTCCGAGGCGTTGCATGAAAGGAGAATCAGACAACAACATTTTATTTTCTCTGTTGTATGAGTTATCCTCACACTTCATTTTTGAAAATTTTATTGTTGTGTGTTAGTTTTTAGATAACGTATTCTAGGTATTACAGTTGTGTGATTGTAAATAAGACAACGTATGTTTGTTAAAACTGTTGCATGGTTATATAAGGATTCATTGCGTGAACATCCAAATTGTTACTTCAGAGAACATTATTAACATTAAAAATTCTGTTGTGTGATAATCGTCTTTTCTGGATTTATGCATTGATAATAATGCTCCATTTTACCTAATAAACAACGACTAATTGTAAAGAAAAGGCACTGGAATCTATGCAATGAGTAATCCAACTCATACTATCTGAAGGAAAGCATTCAAATGTTAAAAGGGAAGATTTCCCAATCATCCAAGCCAACATTGAAAGAAGAAAAACATTCAAATGTATGCCCAGCTACTTGGGACATCAAAAGCTGATACAAATACAAACTATTTGTTACAAAACATGCCACACAGTGCATGAATATTGTACCAGCGGAGAAGTACAAAAATGATGCTTTCCTTCAGTAACAACCTACTTCCTCTTATGCTTTCCTTTAGCTCTTACACATACGTCTTCACGACTTGCATCATATCTATGCCTACTTGAGTGTATTGACTATTGCCTCTCCTCTTCCACTGTATGGACTATATATTTATTACCTGGGACGGTGATGTTGGCAGAGTTTGAGTAAGAGGATGTCCATCGACTCTTTTAGAGCAACATTTACCGGCTACTTGCTGATTGTTCAGATACAGATTGCACAAACAGCTTCCAAGGCCCATTTACCAATGAACATCTATTCAACAATTGCTTCAGCCAAAGACGAGAAAACCCATGCTAAGGAAATTACATATCAAAACTAGATTATATTTGACAGAAAGTACATATTTCAGAATAACCTTTACCTGGTTGCTTGCTTATTGTTAAGATGGAGATTGCACAAACAGCTTTCAAGTTCTTTTCTAGCTATCGGCATTCATTTAACAAAAAGTTTCATCCTAAGACAACAAAACCCATGTCAAGAAAATCAGATACTAAACTCGAGCTAATCATTATATTTGGATTACTTAAGAAGCTGTTAACATGTACCTAGATTTAGGTAAGATCTTGAGCACGAAGCACCAAACCTCTCACCCTTCTTCTCATCTTCTTCTGTTTTATTTTCTTCATTCACAACAACAATTTCAAGCTCTACCTTCTCTTTCTCACTCTGCCCATTAAAATACTCAAACTTCAGTAGAAAAGAACAATGAAAGAAAGAATTGAGCATTTAAATTTCAAAATAGGGAAGAAATCAAGAAAACCCAAAATGGTATGTACCTTCTTTTGTAGTTTCTTCAATATCAAGGTCAAGAGTAGCCACTGGGATTGAAACCGGGCTCTTTCGCTGAGCTCTCTACTTTCTAAACACCCACAAAATCTTGAATCAAATAAAAAAAAGAATATAATTTCAATGTTTCCAATTAGACAAGTTTCAACAAGTAATACCTTCTTGATGAATTGGTGGGTGGAGTCTTGGACAAAAAAAAAATCAACTCTTCATCCTAACCGGCCGTCGTCAATTTGAAGCTAGGACTAAACATGCAGCTGTTCCCACTTGGGCCACTTCCGATCTCAATCTTTGCCAAACAAATACACGAAATCAATATTCTAGTAGAAATCGCCTAACCAGACCGATACTCACCACCCTCAAGACTTCTGAGCCAGCTCCTTCAGTAAGACTTCTGAGCCAGCTCCTTCAAGCAAAATGATTTGAAGCAGACACATAGTGCATTTTATGACGTTTTTCCAGCAGTAGTAGTAACCCTGAGTCTAAGACAATAATCAACATAAACATATATGGCTGCTGTTGAAACAAAAAAAAAATTCACAAATCAAATTCGATGAGGGGGCAGCTGTTGAGATAAAAAAAAATTAGTGCTACATAAATGTATTTTCAGTTGGTTATCAATTCGTAGATAGTAATTGATACTATGCTTCAGTATGGAAGGTCATAATGATGCTGGTCCTGTTGATAGTGATCTAATCTCTATATTTCAATCATTCAAACTATTTTGTGTTTTACATATTCTGCATTTGTTCTATAATCAACCTATAGAGAGTGATTTTAATTTTGGAACAAAACAAAACATTAACAGAATAATAGATGACATATAGGTATAGTGGTGAAATAGAGTGACAATGATTGAAGATTATAGTAGGTTGAAGATTGGATTTTTTTTCAAGTATAACAGATTATGGCAGACCTAGTTGGCTGGATCGGTTATGGTCATCATTCACTTTCACCAACTAATTAGTCATTATATCTATAGGGGCTAACAGTTGAACTGAAATATAAAACGTAGATTTTAGATGATAAATACATAGTATACGAAACAACATAAAAAAGCTAAGCATACGAAACAGGTAGGAATAGAGGATGGTTCAGTTGAGAAAATAATAAAATCATATACATATACCATTATGCATGTACTACATGATCCGGTTGCTAGAAGGAAAAACAAACCCAAGATAGTGCTGCCACCTGTACATGGTCAAGGGTATATGTACATGATCCTATTGGCTTTTATATATCCTCTCTTCTGCTTCTAACATTTTCCTAATATTTAAATGCAGAATAGTTTGTTCACCCAAGAAAACCAACAGCAAAAAAACCACACTACTGCCACTCTCTGTTAAGCCCAAGATAGTGCAACTGGAGAATTATATAGTAAGTGAATAGTTAATTCACTGACATGAATTCTTCAAAGCTTGTGTCATAACCGATAAATCATAACTGAATTGAAAATTTACAGAGAAAAAAAAATACCCTATTCAAATCCAGCACACAAAAGAAATGAGAAATAACTAATTCTTCCAACTATTTATGCAGATTATGAATGCTCTATCAATAACATTGCCATTTGGTTGACAAAAATACCCAAAATGAAAATGAAAGTTAGTCAGAACCCTAGGCTACTGGCTTTCTCTGGTGGGCTGGACTCTTTTTTTATTTATTTAAGTGTTAAGTATTTTTACTTTTATTTATGTTGTTTTACTATTTTAATTAAACGTGGCTTTATGCCGGCAATAAGTCCCTACCCTGTTGTGGTTGGGCGACGTGGGGTTTATCCCAGACTGCACACCTTGTGTGCCTTGTTTGCCCTAGTTAGGTGGCGAGTTCCCAAATGGTCGCAACTTTCTAGTGGCAGGATGAAACTAAGTGTCACCGGATTTACTTTCAGATGGCAACATAGTGGGAAAGCTGATTTTATTAGTATATTATGGCTCCGAGTAAGCATTTACTTTCCGATATGTCACCACCTTTGTAAAGCAAATAGAGTTGCCAGAGATGCACTCTTCGCTATTTGATGCATGTTAGAATATATACTTCTGGTTGAGACTCTAGTTATTATCTCGAGATATTCTCTCTGTGCATATTGTAATTTGGGGTTTAGGTTTCATGTCTCCCCATGTATTCTACAGTTTCGTTAATGATCAAGGTTTAAGGGCAGCTATATTGGGCCTCTTTCGAAAAAAAAAAAACCAAACTTTTTGGAGTCCTTGGTCTTTTTCTTCAAATATATCATATCTAGCTGCTTTCTTTTTAAAAAAAGATCTCAGATTTATACAATGGCTAATTCAAACAACAATAAAGCTAACTCAGTCAAGTTAAAAAGCAAAAGCTATTTTCACTATGACAGTATGAACACTGTTCAGAGTACTCACCTGGGTCAAAAGAATAAGAACAGAGTCAAGCTATCCATGGAGGTCTAACAAATGAAAAGATGATTGAAGATCGAATAGTTAGCTCGCTGGGATAATGAGAAAAGAAAATCAAAGAAGATAGCAAATTAGAAGGACAGACTTGGTCTTCCCATACCATCATTCATTTAAAGATGCAGGGGTTAGTCTTCGAATCAAAATATTTATTTTTATTCTATTTGCACCTGGGATGATAATCTCATCCAATCATCACCATACTTTTCATGGGATTTCCATTTCAAGAACATGTTGGATGTTGTATTTATTTTGAAAAAAAACCAAGAAAGAGATCAAATCTATACAAACTGGTCCCAAAGCCCTAAACCCAAAGCAGTTTGAAACATCTAAACATAAAATCTATCAAATCTGTCAGTTTCTATAGCATTTGAAACAACCACACTCTTTGTTTTAATACAATTAGAAACAGAAATTAATCACAAATTCAGAAATAAATTAATCACAAATTCAGAGATAGAAATTAAAAAAAGAAAGAACTCACAAAATTATCAAATTAAAGTTTCAAACTGTACGAAAGACAACCAAAGAACAAATCAAACCCAAAACCCAATTCCAGCCAAAAAATAATAATAATAATAATAAAAACAACCTCTAAAATCAAACCAAAATGAAAGCTTCAGACTTTGGAAGCTTATTGATTTCTATCCCTTTTTCAACCTTCCTCTGCAAAAACATACAAATAAAAACGATTACCTGCTATTGGATTAACCCCAGCCTACCGATACAGCCTTGATGTCTCAAGTTGCATTCTTTCCTATGTGAGCATACCAAAATTAAACAAGAGTTATGCACTAAAAATAAACGGTGGAAAAGTAATCAAATATAGGAACAATCACTCCATATTATACTTACAACAATATTATAAGGAAGAAAATGCACAATTTGTTTAGAAAAATCAAAGCCAAATTGTCAACAAACAAAGACCAAACCTGTTACTTTGCGAAACCGTAAGCATATGACAGATGCACAGCTAAAATGCGTGGCACTACTTCCGGCGTCCCTAGTCAACGGGGGAAATGAGGATGACGCAACGGAGGCTGGAGAACAAGATGGTGACAGCTCTGCATCCGTATGGTGGTCGGAAGTTAGCGACGGAGGAGAGAGAATCCCATATCTGTTTTCTCTCCCCTCGAATTCCTTCTCGTCTGTGTGATTTTGGGCTTTTGAATCCCTAGAAATCCAAACTTGAAATCTGATTTGGGGAGCCTTAGCGTTAACCTGTTCCAACGGAGAATCCCAACCCAATCATCTATTTGATTCGAGCAAAGAATTCAATCGGGTGCTCGGACGGAGATTCTTTTACGGTTAACTTGGGGTTTGGTGATGGGTAGGCTTTTAAGAACTAGAGTTGATGGCTAGGTTGCGGGGTTTTGGTGGCTGTGATTGGATTTGGCAGAAGAAGGTGTCGAAGCCATTAAGGGTTTAGAGGTGGAAGATCTACAGTTGATTTGCAGAGAGAGAAGTGAAATTAGGGACAGTATGGACTGGACAGAGAGAAATTCCCCAAGAGCGATGTTGAAAGATGGTTGAGATTTCTGGGAGAAGAGAATGAAGAGAAGAAGTTTTGTTTCATTTTGATGAAGTGTCAAAGACGAAAAACGAATATTGATTAGGGGTGCTTCTTTCTTTCTTTCTTTCTTCAAGGACACATATATATTTTTTTTTAAACTCATGACACATACAACAAATAAATCAAGTTCTGTTGTAGGATTATCTACATATAAAATTTGAGTTAAGAGTTTGAGAGGGAAAACTCCTGCCTATGTACTATCACAATATCAGACTTGGCGTAGGTGCTTATCGTTACTCATTCAAACAACATAAATATATCATTACGTTGTAAAAACCTAAAATCATCACACAAGTAACCAACATTTGAAGCAAAATTTTATCATTTTGGGGCACATCTGAATCTTGCCTCCTATATTTCGCTCACTTGGACAACACAAAGCTAAACACTGTTGTATGACATTTTACAAGTTCCACTCATACAACAGAAACAAGTAAACTGTTGTACTATATAGTAAAAATCAGTGCATGTGAGGTAGAATTTGGAGCCAAATTTGAGTGAAGGTAGGAGGGAAATCTTCCGCTCTTTTTTTTTATCATTCACACAACAAAATATTCTTATCAATGTTGTGTAATCACCTTCTACATAAAAACTTCAAAATTTTTCTGGTCTTATACAATGTAAGGTTTTTAATTGTGTTTTATGATTGACTTTCCATCATCACACAACATTTTTTTTTTTCGTTGTGTAAAAACCGTTGTATGTTGAGGTTATTGGCCTAGTGTTTATCAAAGTTTGTAACAATTTTACCAATGCCAGTTGATAGCTTTTCTTGAACCTCAGCTTGACCAGTTGCCCCTTTAGCCGCTACCATTTTCATAGCCAGTTCTACTCTTCTTTCCTTGATTCTTGCTATGTGGTGGAGCATCTACATTGGTACCTTGGGAGGGTTGATATGAAAGAGATGGCGAGTTTTCTTGGTGTGATGACTCATTTTCACTTTGTATGAACATGTGAGTATTTTAATCAAAAACTAGTCCATCAATACTACCTATTCCCCAAGATCCGTTATCTTCTGCTCCATACACTAGGCCAAAAAAGCTAACAGACAACGAATTAAAATCGTTGTGTGATTGGATGATCTCCATTGTGTATCGGAGCGTTGTGTGATGAAAAATGACACAACGGTGCTGCACCGTTGTATGACATAAAAACAGTCAACATATTTTATTATAAGTGTTGTGCCTTCCCTCGACAGGTAGAGCTGCTGCGTAGCCATGCTATGCGTGGCAAGTGCATGCTTCAGACAACAAAACTTGTTTTCAAACTGTTGTTGGTTCAGCTCGTCAGACAACATGTCTTTGAATTTTACTGTTGTGTGATTGCTCCTCCCACTTCAGTTTTTAGACTATGATTGTTGTATGATTTAATTTCACACAACTAAATTTTAGTGTGTTAGAAGAAGTCTGTTGTGTGAATTGTTGCTTGAAAACAGGTAGAGCATCCTACATGTCACACAAATTTAACAGTAAGTACCCCAAAGCAAAAGACTTGGTCACCTTAATCGAAGATAATTCATATATGATCAGCCTGTTAGCTAACTAAACTATGACTGCACCAGATACTAGTATATAAACTAAACAGATACTTCTTGACTGAAAAAAAGATACTCGTATATAAACTAAACAGAGAACAAAAAAGAAAATAACAGAACTACCTGTGAAACCACCCTTTTCTCTTATAGCCCTGGTATGACTCTGAGTCATAATGTAAGGCCACTTCCGAATCTCATATAAATGACTTTATCTCTCTGTTTTCAAATACCCAACAAATCAATAATCTGAACTGCAATAGTATTCCAATCAATCTTTGGAAACATTTGCGCTCCCCAGAAACTAAAAGTTCTTTCAATTTCCTGCACACCATAAACATCTAACTTTAGAGTTAAACAAAAGAGCAGAATTGAACGACCTTCAAGTACAATGAATCATTAACTAATGAGTTAAAGGCTATATCTAGAGAGAATACATTGCATACCAATGTTTGACATACTAAAAGATTGCATATTTGTAGGGGTCATCAACGGGCCTTGCGGGCTTGGCCTTGCTGGCTTTTTCTAGCCGGGCCTTGCGGGATTTATTTATAAATAAATATTTAAAGACACAAATATTTTTTTTTTTTAATCAAGCTTTGGAAATTCATTGGATAATGATCAAATACAACCAAAGATACTAGATCTATATTGTACCCAAAAAAATCTATATTTATATATAGATACTAATTTATTGATAATTAAATTTTTAAAGACACTAATTTTTTATAAATTTATATTTATACATCGTACACTCCAAAGAGCAACATATAGCAATTCAAAGAAAATGAGAAAACCGACCGTTGGATGTGATTATTACAATAAATTATACGTGTGGTTAAAATTTAGTAAATTTCACAGTAGTTTCGAACTCAATCGGATTAGTCAACCGTAGTCACTTGCATGTTTTCTTGGTTGACTGATGGCGTGATAACCGCAAAAATTGCTTATTTTTTTACATCACGTTTGTAAATATTTCATCGATGGATGTGAGTGTACATAAGATAAAAATTTCAATTTTAATTACAAATACATTGACAAATACCAATTTGCCTCTTAAAGTTGTATGACTTGTACATTGCATTTAAATTGTTGAGGTTCATTCTAAAGCAAACATGCAGTGGAAAATGAATTTGAAAAAACCAACCGTTTGATGGAGAGACTGTAATATTTTATGGTGGTTGTAAAAAATCCAGCTAATTTGGTTTTCGTTTCGAATTCGATCAACTAGGTCAAACCTAGTTACTCTTATAAACCTATATTTATATATCACACACTCCAAAGAGAAACATCTATCAATTCAAAGAAAATGGGAAAACCGACCGATGGATTTGATTATTATAATAAATTATGAGTGTGGTTAAAAATTTAGTCAATTTCACCATAGTTTCAAACCCGATCGGATTGGTCAACCGTAATCGCTTGTATGCTTTCTTAATTGACCGGTGGCGTGATGACCGCAAAACTTGCTTATTTTTTTACATCACGTTTGTAAATATTTCATTGATAGATGTGCATGGACATAAGATAAAAATTTCAATTTCAATTACAAATACATTGACCTATACCAATTTGCCTCTTAAAGTTGTATGACTTATACATTACATTTAAATTGTTGAGGTTCATTCTAAAACAACCATGAAGTGGAAAATGAATTTGGAAAAACCAACCGTTTGATAGAGAGATTGTAATATTTTATGGTGGTTGTAAAAAATAAAGCCAATTTGGTTCTCGTTTCGAATTCGATCAACTAGGTCAAACCTAGTTACTCTTATAAACCTATATTTATATATCACACACTCCAAAGAGCCACCTCTATCAATTCAAAGAAAATGAGAAAACCGACCGTTGGATGTGATTATTACAATAAATTATGAGTGTGGTTAAAAATTTAGTCAATTTCACCATAGTTTCAAACCTGATCTGATTGGTCAACCGTAGTCGCTTGTATGTTTTCTTGATTGACCGATGGCTTGATAACCGCAAAACATGCTTATTTTTTCACATCATATCTGTAAATATCCTATCGATGGATGTACGTGTACATAAGATAAAAATTTCAATTTTATTACAAAGACGTTGGAATATATCAATTTGTCACATAAAATTATATGACTTGTACATTGCATTTAAAATTATTGATGTCCATTCTAAAGCAACCATGAAGTGGAAGATGAATTTGGAGAAACCAACCGTTCGATGGAGAGATTGTAATGTTTTATAGTGGCTGTAAAAAATCCAGCCAATTTAGTTCTCGTTTCGAATTCGATCAACTAGGTCAAACTTAGTTACTATTATAAACCTATATTTATATAACATACACTCCAAAGAGCAACCTCTATAAATTCAAATAAAATGAAAAAACCGACCGTTGGATGTGATTATTACAACAAATCATGAGTGTGGTAAAAAAATTAGCTAATTTCATCATATTTTCAAATCCGATCTAATTGATCAACCGTTGTCACTTGTTTTTTAGAATATATATGCACATATTTTCTATAAAAATATTAGAATTTCCACACACACATATATATATATATAAATATAAACACACACATACACACATCTATATATATATGTATATATAAACAGACACACAGTGCACACACATATCTATATATATATATATATATATATATATATATATATCTCTCTATATATATATATATATAAAGGATTTTTCTCAGGTAAGGATGTCCTTAGTTTTTCTTAGGTGCGGATTTGGTGTTTTCACCCACTTTCCGATCATATTTTCATATCTTAACAGTTCAGTTTTTAGAGCCTAATGTATAGATCCCCCCTGCAAAATTTCAGCCAATTTGGTGATCGTTAAGACATCCAAAACTGCAATTTACACGAACGGACCGAATCTGTCGAACCGGAACCGTTCGTATTTATAATGGTAAATTACAGTTTTGGATACCTTAACGATCACCAAATTGGCTGAAAATTTTCAGAGGTGATCTATACATTAGGACCTAAAAACTGAACGGTTAAGATGTGAAAATGTGATCGGAAAGTGGGTTAAAACCGGAAATCCGTACCTAAGAAAAACTAAGGAGGCCCTTAGCCAAGAAGGACTGTATATATATATATATATATAAACACACACATATCTATTATATATATATAAGTTTCGAAAAATTTATTTTTAACGAAAAGCTCGAAATACTCGGTTTGAGAAATTGACTTTTTCTACGTACGAAATTTGGAGAAACTTCCTTCATGAAAGTTGTAGAGCTCATCGATACGAGTCCGTACACATGCGGAACATGAAGATCGGATTTTTTCTGAATTAGCTATCGAATTTCGAAGTTTTCCGAAACATGTATATATAGAAAAATTTTGGAAACCCTAATTTTTTCTACCGGTTCCTCTCTTCCTCTTCTTCTTCCTTTTTCTGGAAATTTCACTGTGCAGCTTTCTCTCTCAGCTCTCTCACCGTCTCTCTCGACCGAAAAGGAGAGAAAACTTTTCCTTAATTGATCTCCCTCCACAGACCACCTCTCGACCTCAAACCAAGTCCCAGGCGTTCGTCTCGAGCTGCTCTAGCTCCCGAAGGCAGTTTCACAAGGCGGCGCAGCCTGTGGCGGCGGCGGCACGACCCGAACCGAAAACCACCCTTTTCGGTTCGATCTCGATATCTCGAGCTACACTCCACCATTTCACTTGATTCTAGGCTCATTGAACTCGCCTCAACTTCCTCTCAAGCACCAAGAAGGACCGGAACTGGGTCGAACGTTTTCACGTTCGTCGGAGCTCAACCCGAACGGATCGAAATACCGAAACTTTCGATCAAGATATCTCGAGCTATACACGATCGTTTTTTGTGATTCTTAGCTTGTTGAGTTCGCAAGGAAGTTCTGAACAAGTTTCCAGAAGGGATCGGGGCCTGAGGTTGTAGTTTTCACGTCGGTTTTCAAGCTCGCCGGTTTCTGCATTTTTTCCAGCCGCCGAATGTAAATCGATAATTTCGATCCCTTCCCGTCATTTTTAGGTCTTGTGCTAGTTATGAAAGTTGCTCAGAATGATGAAACGAAGGGGACAAGCTAGGCCCCGACACCATTAGTGGTGGTCGGCGGTAGCTCTGTCCCTAACTCCGGCAGTCTTTTCCGGCCACCTCCGGAGGTCTAAAATTTGGTTTCTGTCCATTTTATGATTCTATGTTTCGATACGATCATTTCGGCGTATTATACGTATTTTTCGGATATCGTATGAATTAGTTATGAATTTTGTGATTTCGATCGATTTCGATCATTAGATTTTTGATCTGTGAAATTATGACCGTCGGATGAACTTGTAAATTTGTTATGATGATCATATGACTGTCCCAGAGGCTTTGTGTGGTCATGGGCGAAGATCCGACCGTTGGATCTTCGTATATGTGAAAAACGGTAATTAGGGGAGCGATTTGTGAGAAACCGCTCGTCGGATTTTAATGTAAATTAGAATATGGCCGTTAATTAGTAGTTAAATTATGTGTTGAAATTGTTGGCTAAATTCGAATCACATTTGATTAGGTGATTGACGGATTTTATTTGAGTGGGCTATTCGGCGTTAATTATAAATTATAATTATATTGAAGACGCAGCGGGAGTTTCGAGGTGAGTAAAACTCACGTAGTTCATATTACGAACCGAGCATTTTAAATTATTTATTTTTGGTAATTGTGTGAAAAATATTTGCGGATTAAATAATTGTTTTAAAATTTCATGGACTTGAATCACCACGGTCCATAGGTAAGTAAAATTGAATTTTAACTATACAAATGAATTTCATAATTTTCTTGTGTGAACTATAGATGGTATTAGTGGTCATTCCTGAGTGGATGATTACGTATATATATATTTACGTGGAAAATATATATTGATGAGTGGATTGTTGATTGATGATATGATTGAGTTGAATTGATGAGTTGATTTTATTACAATTGTGTAATTCCATAATAATATGATGTATCTTGGTTGGGATGATTTCAGTATGTGATATTATATGTTGTGTTCATTTATGGGTTTAGAGTCGATGTAATGACCGGTGTGGGTAATCGGACGCTCTAATCCTAGTGTGGATGATGGGATACGATTGGTTGAGTATGTGGAATTATTGGACGTTCTAAATATGTATATGGGTATACATATTGATGAAATACAATAATTGATAAATATGTCGGATGCCATAACCTAGGCCAGGTGACGGGCTACGATTCAGTTAGAGCTCTAGTCTGTCAAATACCGTATTTTTTATAAATACGATGATGAGAGTTGTGAAGAAAGTTGTGAGTTGGTTTGTCTTGATATATTGAATTGGTGTGTGATTGAGATTGTGAGTTGTGAAGAAAGTCGTGAGATTGGTTTGTTGTGACATATTGAATCGGTGTGTGATTGAGATTGTTAGTACTTGCATATGTGAAAATTATTGGGTGTTGCTGTGTGTGGGGATAAATGAGATTAAATTAAGTAACAGTTCTTTCTTTTACTCATACAAGCTTTCATAAGCTTACCGGGTTTTGTGTTGTTGCAATCCCGGTACACTATTCAATGGTGTAGCGGATATTCCTGCAGGTCAGGATAACCAGGGAGGTGACCGGGCTGCTTAGGTGTCATAGCAGTTTTGTTATTTATTTAGTTGTGAGGTGTGTGTATGCTCATTTAGAGCTTTACATTACATTTTGGATTTGAGTTGTAATAATTAACCGAGACTAAATTCGGTTTGATTTTATTTCGTGTGGTGAGTATGTTAAGAAAAGAAATTTTCAGGATGATTATTTTTGAGTTGTAGTATTTTCATGTTTCGGATTTTGAATTGTTATTTTAAAATTCGGGGCGTGACATAATCATAACCAAGTTTTCCCTTAAATTTAGGAAGTAGTTTCGCCTCCTGTTTGTTTGCTTATCACTATTAATATCACACAACCCAAATTTGGTGCCTTCAACCATGAGTTGAAGCACAACATTGCTCTCTTCTACAGTCCAAGTTTTATGATCCTTTCGTTTATCACTTCCTTGTGAGTCTCCCATCTATATGATTGTCAAAAAGTAATCATACATGTAACCTTTTATCAATCAAAACATTACTATTCAAAACAATGTAATTACAATATTGAAAACAAGATGCCGTAAGTAATATCAGATTAATATATGCCTAACAAAACACTATACTTTTTGCTCTATTGTAAAAATATTCTACCAGATAGAAAATGGAAAAGACAAAAAAAAAAAAGCAAAATGAAGCAGTATAAACACACAAAAGGGTACAAAATTCTATATCAAAACACCCATTTGTGATCATTCAATCATTCAAGACATAATCAAACCCAGAAACAAAACCAGAATTTTATCCCAGACTGGCTAGGTACCACTTATTTGTGGTTGATAAAAAAAATTGATAGTTATGCCACAACAAGTCAAGCAAATGTCTTTTCATTAAAAATTCTTTTTTAGACGTGTCGATTTGTGAGTAGAGTTAGCTAGCTGCTGAGATTTCTAACTGGCCGGGATTGGTTCATCTCCATAGAATAAATAACAACGATACAGTTTCATGCTCATATCATTCAACTCTATAGTAATTTGGGTCAAATACCTCTATTTTGGTCTTCTACAAGCAAAAACACTATAATGCTATGAGAAAAAAATGTGTACCTGGTTTATCATAGAGTGGAGCAATGAACATGTAATAAGCCAATGATAAGTGTTCTAAACAATAATTAATTATTGGGGGTGTGATCTTATTATATGAAAAACGTCGATAATATGTTACTTATTTAGAGAAGACTGATCGTATATAATATTATGAAGCTAGATTCATTAAGTTTTAGCTAGAAGCTGATACATCATGAAAGAATAATGATAGATTTATAATTAACTTGGAAGAGACCCTGTACCTTTCAAATCAATCACATGTAGATAGTGATAGAAGCTTAAGTTAACAATGATTAATGACTTTTCTATCTTATGAATACATAATAGCTTGGTCTCATATCATTCAATATGGTAGTTTATATTTTATCACTGCCCTCAGTAGGTCTTTGTCCCTCATAATCAACCACGTCAACAAGGGGAACCTGGACCTGGACTCTATCCTCTTGACACGGAGCCGATCCTCTTAGAAATCCCCTCTCCTTTGATTTGCCTCTGTAACCCAGGGTTTCAAACCGGGAACGACCTCCACTACGTCATCACCGCGACCTTCCTTGACCTCAAGTTCCGCCTCTTCCACTTCAAAATTCTGGTCAAGCGTCGCAGAGTTCTCCAGGTGGAGCACGTGCTATTTCAATATGGGGGTGATGGTGATCGATTTGTGGAACTTGAGAGAAGGCAAGTACACAGAGAAGAAGGACATAGAGAGCGGGCAAAAACGACACCATATTTACGAGCAGGTAAATCAGAGAGTGGCGCGTCTATGGCCGGTGCGAGCTGCCGACATTGATAGCTATGCATATGCCATCGGAAATTGGCACGTATTGATGCCCAGATCTGGTCAAAATTGCAGGTTTGACTAGCAAAACTCACTATTTATCAAAAAGAAGAGAATTCGCCATAACAAAAAAGAAATGTCTTAATCTAGGCTCCATTGCATGTTTCACATTTTTCTTTTTCTTTCTATCTTTTCGATCTTACATCAGGTGTATATATAACAAATGGACAAGTTGAAATGGAGTTATTTAATTAATAAGAGTCAATGGTATGTCCCATTAGTTCTCTTTCAATTGTGTTCACATATTATTATTAGTGTCTGCTAGCTAGCGTTTCCTGAATCCTAAAGATACACAGTTTGGCAGGGTGGCATAGTTTTGGGTCCAACTTCAAAGCGTTTAGGGGATATATGGGTATTAAAACTAAAATAATCAAACCTGCAATTTTGATTATTATTAGTGTCACGCCCCGAATTTCGAATAATAAATTCAAATCCGAAACATGAATACAACTAAACAAATCACGTCCTAAATTTTTTCTCAAAACCCATATCTCATAAACCATAACACAAACCTCGTAGCAAACTATCTCTCGAGTTAATTATTACAATACTAACATAAATAAAATGTTATGCTCACAAGAGTCTACAAAAACACACCAAAATAGACCAAGTGCTGGTCTCAACCCTGCTGTCCTACGCAGCTCGCTCACCACCCTGATTATCCTGACCTGCAGGATTATCCGCTACACCATTTGAATAGTGTATCGGGATTGCAACAACACAAAACCCAGTAAGCTTTCTGAAAGCTCGTGTGAGTAAATAAGAATGAACGGTTGATTTATTAGACCACAACTCATTTATCTCAAGTAAACATCCAACAATCTCAACAACCACAAGAAACATCAATCCAACACACATGAACAACATGGAACACATATCCATAATCACCAAATCACAACTCTCGCCACTTTGGCACCTAATCACAACTATCGCCACTTTGGCCCCACGTTAGAGCTCTAACTGCCTCGTTACCTCTGACACCTTGGCCCAGGGTCAAGTAACGGCACCTCCAGGTTACTCAGTAACCCGCGAACTTCGGACCATTTCATGTCCTCAGAACAATATATCCCCGTTATTATTTAACGGTCGAACTTTGGACCTCCCTGTCCTCAGAACACATACACTCCGGTTATCATTAACCAAAGATCCTTGGACCATTCGATCCTCGGAATCCTACGTTTCTCTACCTTCTATTCAACTCACAAAATCAACATGCTTATCACCAATATTTATCAAATATTAATAACATAATTAAAATCATATTATCAACATTATCAACAACATATTATCACAATTCCACACCTCAATGTCACACCATTCAATATATAATCACGTAAATATATATATACGTAACCATCCACACAGGAATGATCACTCATACCAACTATAGTTCACATGATACAAAATCAAGAAATTCATTTTTAATATACTTTAAAACACATTTCTTAAAAACCATTTTCTCACACATAACAATAAATTGAGCAATTAAGGAAATTCGGTTCGTAAATGAACCAAGTGAGATTTACTCACCTCTAAACTCCCGCTGCGTCTTCTTACAGCCCAAAATACGATTCACAATCGTCCGCTAACAAATCCGTCAAATACCTAATCAAAACGATAATTAACTTAGCGTATAATTTCAAAAACACACTTATATGAAGATCCAACGGTCGGATCTTCACCCGTGACCACACAAGGTCACCGGGACAGTCCTACGATCATTATATCAAAACTAGAATTCTATCGGACGGTCCAAACTTCATAAATCACAAATTGAGCTATCGAAATCAATTGAAATCGTAAAATTCATAACTAATTCATACGATATCCAAAATTCACATGCTATATATCAAAATGATCGTATCGACATGTAGAATCTAAAAATGAGCATAAAATGCACATGATACCCCCGGAGGTGGCCGGAAAGGGCCGCCGGAGTTTAGGGCAGAGAGCCGCCGCCGACCACCACCAATGGTGTCAGGGCCGAGCTTATTCCCTTCGTTTCATCATTTTGAGCAACTTTCATAACTAACACGAAGTGAGAAAATGAGTGGAAGTGGCCGAAACTTACCAAAAACAGTCCGGTTTGGCCGGAAAAATTGCAGAAACCGGTATGTGCTCCGACGAGCCTGAAAACCTCCACTTCAGGTGTTGTCCTTTTTACTGCGTGTTCTACTCCTCAATACGAGTTCAACGAGATAAAGAACTCAAGTTTTCGTTGTCGGAGCTAGGTAAAAACACGATTGGTTCGTTTTAGGGCTTGGATGGTGTTTGAGCTCCACCGCCGCGTAGCCGCCACGAGAGGGTGAACGGTGACCACCAGTCAACTCACAGGAAGGAGTAGAGTCGATCTGGGCTTCGTTTCACCTCAAACGGTGGCCGGAGCTGTGAGAAAATGGCCGGAGAAGATTGCTCTGTTTTTTGCTTTCGGTTCGGTGCCGCGAGAGAGAGAGAGAGAGAGAGAAAAAAAAATCTAGGTTTTCTGATTTTTCAGATTTTTTCCAAAAATGGTAACCTATATATATACAAAATCGAAAACTTCTAAATGTCATAACTTCTTCCTACAAACTCCGATTCTTGTGTTCCGCATATGCATGAACTCGTATCGACGAGCTCTACGACTTTCATGAATGAAGTTTCCTCAAATTCCTTACGTAAAAATAAGTCAATTTTAATAACCCTAAATAACGTTAAATTTCGATACTAAAATAATTCGAAACCAAATTTCTCAAATAACGACATTCGAATCACACTCACAACTCATAATTCATATAATTTGAGAAATATTGAATTACGAAATATTTAACTGAAATTTCGGGTCTTCACAGTCTACCCTCCTTAAAGGAATTTCGTCCCGAAATTCAAGCAAATTCATCAACAAACAGTAGTGGGTACTTAGCCCTTATGTCAGACTCTAGCTCCCATGACGCATCACCCTCATCATGATGACTCCACAACTCCTTAACCAACTCAACTTCCTTCCTACGAAGCCTCTTCGTGGACCTATCCAAGATACGAACAGGTTCAACAACGAAGGTCACATCCGGACTCACCTCGATCGTACTGTGATCAATCACATGAAACTCATCTCGAATGTACCTCCTAAGCATGGACACATGGAAAACATTGTGTACACCGGCCATGCTAATAGGTAAAGCAAGCCGATATGCCAATTCTCCGACCCTTTCCAAAATCTCAAAGGGTCCAACGTATCTCGGTGCCAATTTCCCCTTCCTGCCAAATCTCACCACACCTTTCATAGGTGAGACTTTCAAGAATACGTAATCACCCACCTCAAAGTCCAACGGTCTCCTTCTAAGGTCGGCATAACTCTTCTGTCTACTCTGTGCAGTACGATCCTGTCTCGGATGGTAGTAACCTTCTCTGTAGTCTCCTGAACAAGCGCAGGACCCAAGAGCTGTTTCTCTCAAACATCCACCCAACAGATAGGAGTCCTACATGGCCTACCATAAAGTGCCTCATATGGGGCCATGCCGATACTAGAGTGATAGTTGTTATTGTAGGCAAACTCTACCAACGGCAGATGATCCGCCCAACTTCCCTTGAAGTCCAAAACACATGCTCTAAGCATATCCTCCATCACCTGGTTTACTCTCTCTGTCTGCCCATCAGTCTGTGGATGAAATGCAGTGCTCATAGCCAAAGATGTGCCGAAAGCCTTATGGAATCTACGCCAAAATTCCGAAGTGAAACGAGCATCCCGATCAGAGAAGATCGATACAGGCACGCCATGAAGCCTCACAATCTCATTAAGATACAACTTACACAAAGCATCACCTGAGTAAGTCTTTGCCACAGGAAGAAAGTGTGCTGACTTTGTCAATCGATCAACAATCACCCAAATAGAATCATAACTTTGTCTGGACCTAGGCAATCCAGTCACAAAGTCCATGGAGATCTCTTCCCATTTCCATACTGGAATCGGCAAAGATTTCAACATTCCCGCAGGCTGCTGATGCTCTGCCTTCACTTGCTGACATGTAAGGCACCTGGATACATACTCAGCCACATCCCTCTTCATCCCTATCCACCAAAACTGTCTTCGTAGGTCCATATACATCTTGGTACTCCCTGGGTGTACCGTATATCGAGATCGATGTGCTTCCCGCAGTACCTCCTCCTTGAGGTTATCACCGCCCGGGACATACAATTTCAATCGAAATCTCAATCCACCATCAGTTCCAACTGTCCACTTTGATGGACCTTCCTCGTTGGCATCAAGGATAATCTCCGAAATCACCATTTGAGCGAACTCATCATGTGTCTGACTCTGAATGATCCTGGAAATCAAGGTCGGCTGTAAAGTGATACTACCGAGAAAGATTCCCTGTCCTTCTCCTGTGGGTATAAGGTCAAACTCAGATACAGTCTCCAACATACGCCACTCCTGAACCATAAGTGACGCTATGATCCCTCGGGGTTTCCTGCTCAAAGCATCCGCCACTACATTAGCCTTTCCGGGATGATACTCCAAGGTGAAATCATAATCTTTGATGAGCTCCATGCATCTTCTTTGCCTCATGTTCAACTCCTTCTGGGAGAATAGATACTTCAAACTCTTATGATCAGAAAAGAGTTCGAACTTCTCACCATAAAGATAATGCCTCCAAATCTTCAAGGCAAACACCACGGCAGCCAGCTCTAGATCATGAGTGGGGTAGTTCCGCTCATGCACCTTCAACTGTCTAGAACCATATGCTACTACACCCCCATTCTGCATCAACACACAACCCAAACCCTGATGAGATGCATCACTGTAGATAACTAACCCACCGCCACTACATGGGACAGTCAACACTGGAGCTGTAGTCAATCTAGTCTTCAGCTCACTAAAGGCCTTCTGACATTCATCTGTCCACACAAACTGAGTATCCTTCCTTGTTAACTTAGTCAAAGCCGAAGCTATACTAGAAAACCCCTCAATGAATCGCTTGTAGTATCCTGCCAAACCAAGGAAACTACGGATCTCTGTAACTGTAGTGGGGCGACTCCAACCCATCACCGCTTCAACCTTCGAAGGATCCACAGAAACTCCATCCTTCGAAACTACATGACCAAGGAACTTGATCTCCTTTTGCCAAAACTCGCACTTCTCAAACTTTGCATATAACTTTTCTCTTCTCAAAATTTGCAGCACAATTCTCAAATGCTTCACGTGCTCGTCAGACGACTTTGAATATATCAAGATGTCATCGACGAACACCACCACACACTTATCTAAGTAAAGACTGAATGTGCGGTTCATCAAGTCCATGAATGCTGCAGGTGCATTAGTTAGACCAAAAGGCATGACAAGAAATTCATAATGCCCATACCTGGTCCTAAATGCCGTCTTAGAAATATCTTCATCCTTCACCCTCAACTGGTGATATCCAGATCTCAAATCAATTTTGGAGAACACCGTAGCCTCCCTAAGCTGATCGAACAAGTCATCAATCCTAGGCAAGGGGTACCTATTCTTGATGGTCACCTTGTTCAGCTGTCGATAATCCACACATAACCGAAGTGAATTATCCTTCTTCTTCACGAATAATACTGGTGCGTCCCAAGGAGATACACTAGCTTGTATGAACCCTTGTGCAAGTAATCCTTCAATTTGAACCTTCAACTCCTGAAGTTCAGCTGGAGCCATCCGATAAGGTGCTCTCGACACCGGTGCGGTACCTGGTATCACATCAATGGAGAAATCCATTACCCTTTTCAGAGGAAATCCTGGTATCTCCTGGAACACATCAGCATACTCTGCCACTACAGGAATCCCTGTAATTTCTGAAGTGCTATTCACTGATTCTATGTGTGCCAAGATCCCTGCCCTCATGGCAACATCAGATCTCAGGCATCGATAATGAAACACTAGTTGCCCAGGGGCATAAAAAGACACAATCATTCTAAAACAATCAATCACTGCATAGTTCGGACTCAACCAATCCAAACCTAAAATCACATCATACGTGTGATCCGGAATCACAATCAAAGATGCAGTGAACTCTCTACCACTAATTGCAATAGGGCAATCATCACAAAACATGCTAAGCTCAAGAGATACGCAAAGAGGCGATGTAACACATAAAGGTCTAGTAAGCGGTATAGCAGTCAAACCCAAAACATCTACCACAGAACTAGATATGAACGAGTGGGAAGCACCCGTATCAAATAGTACTCTAGCAAGATAGTTATAAACGGATAAGGTACCTTCCACCCCGGTGCCTCTCTGGCCAATGGCAAATACTCTGGCTGGTGCTGGAGGTAAGGTTCTCTGCTGGTTACCCTGTCCTACAATCTGAGGTTGAGTACAGTCCCTGGCAATATGTCCAGTCTGTCCGCATCGAAAACATGCTCTAGTCCTGAGTTTAGGGCAAGTCCTAGCAAGATGACCCCAACTCATTACAGCTATAACACCTCATATGGGCTGCTGGTGCTGCTTGCCTGATAGGTGGTGCCTGAATAGGGACAGGTGCTGCTGCTATCCTGGCTGGCGCCTGATGATGAAAATAAGGCCGCTGTCTCTTCCAGAGCCCACCTCTATAATCTCTGGACCCACTACTCCCTGCAACCACCTTCCCTTTTCCCTGAGAATCTCTCTCAACTGTCTGCTTCTCCTTGTGGATCAGATTCTGCTGCTCAATGATCAGGGCTTTAGCTAAAATCTGCTCCTTTGTCTTCAGCTCCATAATAGCCACATCGCGCTCAATAGAGCCATTCAACCCCCGCTGAAACTTCCTAGCCAAGTCTTCAGCATCTAATGGTTTCACAAACCGATATAGCCTGGAGAACTCTGCCTCATATTCTCTCACATTCATCTTCCCTTGAGTAAGCAAGAGAAATTGCCTCTCCAGATGTTCCTTCACCGATGCTGGGAAGTATTTCTCCCTAAAGATCCTCACCAATCCATCCCAAGTCATGGTAGAAACATCAATAGTCCTCTGAGTGCAATTCCACCACACCTTAGCCTCATCTTTAAGCATGAAAGTGGCTAGCTTCCTCTTCTCGATCTCATCACAGACAATCCACTCAAAATAAGTCTGTAAATCCTCGATCCATTGATCAGCCACCATATAATCTGTGCCTCCCACAAATTTAGTTGCTCCCAACCGATTAATGTCCCTCGCCAACACTAACAGACGAGCGGGATCATTAATCACAACCTCAGGTGGAACAGGTTGCTCCACAAACGGTGCCTCCACCTCTTCCTCATGTACTCCCACATGTGGAATCTCACCCCTACCTCGGCCTCTACCTTTACCTCTGGGTCTACCTCGACCCCTACCTCTACCTCCCACAATATCCATTACCTAAGGAGCATAGCATACCTGATTAATACATGTATACACTTAAATCAAAGCATAAGTAAATACAAGTCCATATTACCAAGCTACTAACACAAAGAGGTTAATTCAACTCCTATTACGTCCTAACGTTCTAGACAACTCCCAACACTCCCACATACCCAATGACATTGTTAATACCGAAGAGCACCCGATGGGGATCCGCTGCAGACGAGCCATCACTCGGAAGGTATTAACTTATCACTAAATATGTAACCTGGCTCTGATACCAAACTGTCACGCCTCGAATTTCGTATAATAAATTCAAATCCGAAACATGAATACATCTAAACAAATCACGTCCTAAATTTTTTCTCAAAACCCATATCTCATAAACCATAACACAAACCTCGTAGCAAACTATCTCTCGAGTCAATTATTACAATACTAACATAAATAAAATGTTCTGCTCACAAGAGTCTACAAAAACACACCAAAATAGACCAAGTGCTGGTCTCAACCCTGCTCTCCTAATCAAAACGATAATTAACTTAGCGTATAATTTCAAAAACACACTTATAAGAAGATCCAACGGTCGGATCTTCACCCGTGACCACACAAGGTCACCGGGACAGTCCTACGATCATTATATCAAAACTAGAATTCTATCGGACGGTCCAAACTTCATAAATCACAAATTGAGCGATCTAAATCAATCGAAATCGTAAAATTCATAACTAATTCATACGATATCCAAAATTCGCATGCTATATATCAAAATGATCGTATCGACATGTAGAATCTAAAAATGAGCAGAAACTGCACATGATACCCCCGGAGGTGGCCGGAAAGGGCCGCCGGAGTTTAGGGCAGAGCCGCCGCCGACCACCACCAATGGTGTCGGGGCTGAGCTTATCCCCTTCGTTTCATCATTTTGAGCAACTTTCATAACTAACACGAAGTGAGAAAATGAGTGGAAGTGGCCGAAACTTACCAAAAATATTCCGATTTGGCCGGAAAAACTGCAGAAACCGATATGTGCTCCGACGAGCATGAAAACCTCCACTTCAGGTGCTGTCCTTTTTACTGCGTGTTCTACTCCTCAATACGAGTTCAACGAGATAAAGAACTCAAGTTTTCGTTGCCAGAGCTAGGAGAAAACATGGCTGGTTCGTTTTAGGGCTCGGATGGTGTTTAAGCTCCACCGCCGCGTAGCCGCCACGAGAGGGTGAACGGTGACCACCAGTCGACTCACAGGAAGGAGTAGAGTCAATCTGGGCTTCGTTTCACCTCAAATGGTGGCCGGAGCTGTGAGAAAATGGCCAGAGAAGATTGCTCTGTTTTTTTCTTTCGGTTCGGTGCCGCGAGAGAGAGAGAGAGAGAGAAAAAAATCTAGGTTTTCTGATTTTTCAGATTTTTTCCAAAAATGGTAACATATATATATATACAAAATCGAAAACTTCTAAATGTCATAACTTTTTCCTACAAACTCCGATTCTTGTGTTCCGCATATGCACGAACTTGTATCGACGAGCTCTACGACTTTCATGAATGAAGTTTCCTCAAATTTCTTACGTAAAAATAAGTCAATTTTAATAACCCTAAATAACGTTAAATTTCGATACTAAAATCATTCGAAACCAAATTTCTCAAATAACGACATTCGAATCACACTCACAACTCATAATTCATATAATTTGAGAAATATTGAATTACGAAATATTTAACTGAAATTTCGGGTCTTCACAATTAGTCTTACATGCAAACAAAGATGAAAAGCAAACCTTAGCTTTTGGTGTCCCCCCGCCCCCCTCCCTCGATGACAAACCTCAGCTTTTGGTTGAATACTATTTTTGGACGTTTTGGACTACTGACAGAGAGAAAATGGGGGTAGAAGGCCCAGAAAGAAAGAAACAAGAAAATAAAAACAAGTTGTCTACTTGGGGGCAATAATTGTTTTGAATTGATGTAATTTTCTCATTTTTTCCTTAATTAAAGTTTTATTTGTCTAATTTTAAGGAGATTAGTTTTATTTCAACGACTGAAATGTTTATTGGGAGGCAATACAGATCTATTAGAGAGCAATAAACCTCTCTGGCCCCATATGAGATCTCCAACAACCTCTTTAAGGACTTCCGGTGAGGTTTCATAGACCTCTATTCCCCCCAATAGAGGTCTATTGGGGGGCAACGACCTATGAGATCTCCTCTATTGGGGGGCAGCGACCTATGAGATCTCCGACGACCTCTTTAATTAGGAACTTTAGGCAACGTTTTCAGAGAAGTCCGGATTCTGGCGGCCGATGACCATAATCCGACGATCATTGGTCGGAATCTAGCGGCCGGTGACGGGGCTCCAGTGAAGTCTCCTATGGCTTCTCTCTCTTCCATTTTCTCTCTCTAACAAAGGAGTGAGGGTCAAATAGTATTAAAAAAATTAATGTGTAATTACTGTATTAGGGAAGACCTTATTAGAGTTTTTATGAGTAAGGGAGAATTAAAAAAACTTAATGGGATAAGTGGGAAAAAAAAATCCCTAGAATTAGGGTAAATGGACAAAAACCTTTTGTTAAATCCGAATTGAATACACCCAGACTTTTATGGAGTATTGGATACGCCCAGACTTTTAAATTTCATAAACTTCTTTAAAAGTGCCACTAATTCCATATACAATACACTCCTCTAAGAAACTAATGATTTTGTTGTGTTTTGTTTTGTTAATTTTTTTTTTTTTTGGAAGACAGCAAATCCACCCAAACGAATGGATTTCTCATCTGTCACAACTTCTCTGTATCCTTAAACCCTAAATCACTGATTAAAATTTCTGATTTCCCTAATCCCAATTAATACTCGGGAAGAGAGGCCCAAATGAGTCAGAAGCATTTCCTCTTGTTCTTTTTTTTGAAATATTCCTCTTGTTCTTTTCTTTTGGTGGATTTAGTTTTATGAGAAGCTTAGAGCAGCTCCATTGATTGTGAACCCTTTAGAGGCTGAAGCCCAACCCAGATGCACCTAGTAACTGACATACAGAAGCCGGCAGACAGTGAAATTGAATCTCGGTTTTCAAATCTGGGATAGAGACTCTCTCTCTCTCTCTCTCTGTGAAGCTGAAGCTTAGCAAAGGCCAGCGTGGACAGTGTGTCCCATTGGTAGCATGGCTGTGACACAAGACAAGTGTAGGGCTTTTAATTAACTCTTGGTTACTTAACCCAGCTCCACATTTAACCTTGGGTCAAAACTAAACCCCAGGAACCCCCAATTACAAAATAAATTGGCTTTCTTCCCCAAGAGACTATTCAGTCAGTGAGTCCCTCTTTTTGGTTAACCACTTCAGCCTACCAAAATGCCACTTCTGCTAATACTATTACATGTTGTCCCTTGAGCAATCCAACCATAACAACAAGAGACATGCATTTATACCCATCATTTCATCTATGCTTTCTTTCATTCCTCCTCCACCACTACTACCAAGTTGAGTAATTGAGAGGGTGCCCAGAAATGAAGAGGTCTCCTAGTTATTCATGCTCTTCTTCCTCATCTTCTTCATCTTCCTCATGTGCTGGCCTTGAAATTCCAACCAACCAGATACAAATAGACAAACCCAAACCCAAACGCAGTAGAAAAACCCACAAGAACTCTGCAGAGAAATGCCCAGACTCAGGCAGAAGAAGCTCAATTTACAGAGGGGTCACCAGGTACTCAATTCATTTCTCCATTTTGTTACTGGGATTTCATTTGCATGTGTCAAAGTTGTTACCTTTATGTTAATTTCATTCATAATTCACAGGCATAGATGGACTGGAAGGTATGAAGCTCATCTCTGGGATAAGACTTCATGGAATGACATTCAGAAAAAGAAAGGACGGCAAGGTAATTATGATTAAGTTTCTCTTTCTCTTTCAGTTTCAGTTTAATTTAATTTGATAAAATAATGATACCCAAATTCAAGGAGATCTATAATTTTCATTCTTTAATCTAATCTTCTTTTGCGTTTTCTGACTTGTGTTTTTATTCCTGGAAATCCCTGTCAATGCAACGTTCGTATGCACTTTTGCCGCTCTGCTCTGCTCATTTAGTTTATTTGGGTAACTCTCTGTCTCTGTCTTTCTTATCACTACTATTACTATACATGATTTCACTCTAGTATTTTCCTTGCAATTCTGATCCTTCTCTCTGTGATTTTCTCTTATTTTATATTTCCTGTTCTGGTCAAGAATAAACAAATATTTGAGTTTGGAAAAAAAAAAAAAAATTAAGATTCTAGTCATATAGTGGGTTGATGTGTTCTTATTAAATAAAGTGGCTGTGCCTCCCTTTGACGTAACTATTTTTTATTTTATTTAGGGGCCTATGATAGTGAGGATGCTGCTGCTCATACTTATGATCTTGCTGCCCTTAAGTATTGGGGTCCTGAAACCATCCTCAATTTCCCGGTACATTAATCTATGCTTCAACTTCCTCTTCTTTTTGGGTACAAATCATTTGTGTACAAAGTTTTTCTCACAATAATTGGCTAATGCAGTTGAATTGTCACAATAACTAGTCACCTAACCACACACATAGTGGGTTAAATGTGAGATATGGGTTTTGTACAGCTGTAATGGTTGAATTTGTGTCTTGTTAACTCACCAGAAATGGTTGAATTTATGTGTATGTTGCAGCTGGAGACATACACCAAGGAACTTGATGAAATGCAGAAGGTGTCCAAGGAAGAATATTTGGCTTCATTGCGCCGCCGGAGCAGTGGGTTTTCTAGAGGCGTTTCAAAGTATCGTGGGGTGGCTAGGTACTAATGAATCATGTTTGTACTTTTAGTTTTGGGGTAGCAAGGCCTTGGTTGTTCATCTTATAGCTACTGCAATTTCAATTTTCACAGGCATCACCATAATGGGCGATGGGAGGCGCGAATTGGTAGAGTCTTCGGAAACAAGTATTTGTACCTGGGAACTTACAGTATGTACACTTCTTCTCTCCTCTGTTGTTAAATGTTCACAGTTTTCAGATACAATTTGCATATGTGCCTTCACTTTTTTCCTCACACATATTTCTCTGCCCCTTTTCTGGCTTATATTTAGCCCAAATTTTTTTTTTCGTCCAGCTTATATTTTATTTGGATTTTTCTGAACAACAAGATGCTGCCAACTTGTGTGCTGAGCTAGATGCCAATTTCAAAACCTTTAGTTCAGTCAATGCACATACGTGGCTGCTATATTTCCAGTCTAGTCCAAAACATTATATATTACATGTCAAAATGAAACTGTCTGCTGCATGAAAAAACACAGCTTTTCTAATATTTGAATTTTGTTCTTATTTCACTATGCATTGGAAAATAAAATTACAGACTTGGCCTTAAAATGGAGTTTGGTAACCTACAAATGGCTATTTGGTAATCAATGTTATTAATTTGAAACTGTATGTTATATTAGGAAGCTGCCAAAGAGGTTGAAACTGAGAGTTATTAGGTGGCCAAAGCAAAAGTACTTGTATTGTATCCCCACAAGTAAATTCCACATGTGACAGGACCACCAGAGAGTACCATATTTCCTGAGTAAATCAAATATTTAATTTTTTTTTCCCAGGAAAAACTATTAATTTGAATCTGAAGAAAATACAATTTTCTCTCTATCATATTTGTTTTACAAGAATGAAGATATTTCGGGTTTAGTCATGGCTGTCATGTTGTTTTCAAGGAAAGATCTGTATTTCTATAATAGTAGAAGTTCCAAAATTAAGAGGGGACTAGATACATTTAAACATAGAGCTTAGTTTGGTTTGGGTTTGGGCATGGCAGAAGTAGCAGGATATACAGAAGAAGCCAACAGTTTGGTTTGACCTGATCTGGGTTGAGTTTGAGCAGCAAAAGAGTGTGATAAGTGGGGCACGTGACACCCTCTTCTTTTTTCTATATAAGGTCTGAAGGGCACGTGACTCCCTTTACTGAGAAACAAAAGTAAAGTCGGTACTGTCATTCTTCTTCAAAGACAGGATCAGATTTGAGATTTCAGAGTATTGATTCAGCCCTTTTGGAAAGGGACAGGCGCTGGGTGTCACGTGTCCCATTGCTCTGCTTGTGGATTTCACCAAGTGAGCCAAGTCAGCCATGAGCCATGCCTTGGTTGGCTATTGCCAGATCAAAACGTCCTAATCTTGGTGGTTTGGTTTGCTCTCCAATATTATTACTTAGAGAGAGCCTGAAAGCTAGTGTCAGTCCATCACATGCGCATTTTCACTCGAGTAGACGGTTATAATGTTTTTCAAGAGATTGAACTATCAACGATTGTTAACCATCCACACACCCATAGGTTATTGCATTACGTTTTCTTCGTGCAAACGATTGCTCTTCAAATACTTGGAAAAACCGTTGAAGATTATAGTAATCATCTACTTCTAACCCATGCTCATTTGACCTTTACACCCATACCCCTTCTCACAACTTTTTTTTTTTTTTGGGCATTTCACAATTTAAATCTGTGAAGGACTAAAGGCACTTTACTCATGTCAACTTATGAAATTTTTTTCCTCTTTAAAAGAAAAAATTTATGAAATTCTTTTGGGAAAAAAAAAAGAAAACTTTTGAAATTTTCAATTTCAAGCAACAGCTCCTAAAGCAAAATTCTGGGCACTATATGACAAATAGAGAGATTGTTTGAGTAGTTGATTTAGAATTCAAGATAGTCAGCTAGAGAAAACATGATGGTTTATTTTTTTTTTTTTTTAAGAAAATATAGTGTGAAGGGTTTGAAATTCAAGACAATACATATTTTAAAGCATGAATTCTCTACTGTCTGGAAACATAGATCCACTGCTTCAGGTTCTATGTTTCTTTCTTTTCTTTATGATTGCCTTTTAGATTTTGTTTTTGAATATATGTGGTTACATACCAAACAGAGACACCCCTCCCTCAAGGAATTAGGACAAATGAAAATGAAAAAAGAAAACAAAAGAGGAAAGAAAAGGAACTAGAAAATGAGCATGTGAAGGGACCATGGATCCCTCCACCTAATTCCTACCTCCTTTTTACTTTTTAATGCAGCAAAAGGTTGGTGCTGTGGGGCACTGAACTTGTGTGTATACTGTATACTGAATGTGATAACTAGTATGATTTTTTTTCTTTCTTTAGTTAAGTTATGCACATTTCCCTTGATTTAATATGTTTTAACTGTCTGTTACTCTCTGTTCATGAAGACACACAAGAAGAGGCAGCAGCAGCATATGATGTGGCAGCTATAGAGTACAGAGGAGCAAATGCAGTGACCAATTTTGATATCAGCAACTACATTGACAAAGTCAAGAGTGTAGAACCACAAGATCCACCTCCCAAATGCTCCAATGTAGCACAAGAACAAGTGGAAGTAAAACAAGAAGTACATCAATTTCAACCACAGCCACAGGAACAACAAGAGCAACAACAGGAACAAGAGGAGGAACAAAAATTGGTCTCCCCCAACCTTCAGTATCCACATGTTGCGCCTTGCATAGAAAGTAGTACTACTACAATGCAGGATGTCATGGATCCTACAAATGATCACCAGTTCCAGTTCAATTGGAACTTTTTGGACAATCTTGCTCCAGTTCCTGACATCCCACTGGATAATGAGCCCTCGGAGTTGCCAGACTTCTTTGAGGACTTGGGCTTTGAAGAAGATTTTGACTTGATATTTGGTGGTACAAGTGATGTCAATTTGAGTGGCTTACTGGACACTGCAGCTTGTGGGGTTCAAGCTGGTGTGCCAGAAAACTTAGACGATAATGGGTCTTCTTCTCCTGCTCCTTCTCCATCTTCAACTACTACATCGGTTTCTTGTAACTACTCTGTTTGAAGGTGTTGGCCAATTTTGAGGCTTGTGGATTGTTGGGGTTGGTCTAGTTTGTTGTGATTTCTTGTGGGTGGTCGGAGGCAGGGAAGATGGATAATTTATATGTTTTGGTCTTTTTTGTATCTTTGTTTTCTATTAGAAAAATAGAAAATTTCTTTATTTTATATCAAGGAAAATTGAAAATAAATAAAAAGATGGGATCTTTATGAAGGCTCTCTATCGTAAGTTACATTTACTTCAAGGGATGAATTTCGGGAATACCCAACAAATTAGTCATTCTTTAAGAAGCACGAACGCCTGAGTCAATGTCATTTAAGAAAAGTCAAAAATGAAATTGTGTTGATACTTGTGACCATTGTTACTCTTGATCATCCTCCCTCTTTCATCAATTCATCGTTTGTTTGAGCATTTGTAGTCCTCAATAGCAAACTCTAGTTGTTTGGATTGAGGAAGTGCAGGAATGGCTTTCTGATTGTATTTCGAATGATTTACATGTAAGCTCATCATCTAATTAATGAATGCATTATCCATTTTGATAAAAAAAAAAAAGTTACTTGATTGCCTTTTATTTCCTTTTTCGGCTTCAATAGTTGGGCTTGATAAATAAATGGAGGCAAAAGCCAAAATTTTACTCTCAAAATGCCCCATTTTTCCTTGTTGCACGAGCTCAAAGTGCGGGAAGGAAAGACATCCTTGATCAAATCACTCACAACAAAGAGATCCATAGCAAATCAGGTTTTATTTGCACAAGGATGAATTGATATTCAAATGAGAACAATACTATAATAAAGTTAAAGGGTTAAATAGACACATAAATTAATAATTATAGTCCATGCTTCTAAATCAAGTCCGTTCAAATATATTTTTTTGTTATTAGTAAAAATGTTGACTATAAATATCTTGAACTCAATTCACCTAATAGATGTTGGACCACTTGCACTGCTAGTACATAGAAGAATATATTTTTTTTTTTTATCTTCTGTTGGTGAAGGCATCTCCATTACAGGAGGAATTAAAAAAAGAAATAAAAAGATAAAGGAAGATAAGAGAGGAAGTCAGGGATGTAAAGGGAATTTTATCATTAAAATATGCCTCACCGAGTTGATTTGGTGTTGAAGAAAAAATCTTAACACATCCAATCACAAACTGCATGAAAAGTTGCCCCTTTTTCATGGGGATTTACCCATCACTGAGATGCACATAGGAACATAGCGAACTTTTCGGGGCTACGCATTTTTCCAGAAGGAGTACATTCAGCAATCCGCTTAGATTTGCTATGTTAGCTAGTTAACAACGAATTTGGACGTGGACCTAACATATCGAACTTATTGGATGAGAACTGAGAGTGCAAAGATCATTTTGATGAAATTAAAGTAAGGGGATTGAAGTGATTAGACCCAAAAAGTATAAAATAGTAAGCATTATTTAGTCCAATTTTTTTTCTTTCTGATTTTATCAATTATTTGATAATTATTAAACTGAGCCGTAGTAGATTTTTCATTACTGTTTGGGTGAGTATGAATATTGTTCAAAGCTTTATAATGAGCGAGCATTTCAAACCACATGGGTTGAGCAACGGCGTTTTCGGCTAAATTACTATATTTTTCTCTTTGCCATCTTGAATAGATTATGAGTTAGTGTACTTGGTAATCAAAAATATGATGAGACAACAATGTTCTAAAAATCCCATTAGGCGGTTGCCTAGGTCTCACATAGGCTATGTGGTGGTCAATCGTCTCAATTAGTCTGGGCACCGCCTAGGTGGCTTGAGTTTAAAAAAATCTTCAAAAAAATTATTTCATTTTGTCAAATACTTCAAAATAACTTTTTTTTTTAATTAAAGAGTTCGTATCATTAATATTACCCTGATTCATGAGCAAAAAATAGTATAAGGAAGACTATTCTATTTAGACACTGATAGCGCAGAGTAGTCTATGGTAACAAAATCAACTCACCTCATAGGCAATCTATTCTATCTAACTCTAAACGCCGAGTACTCCATTGTGATACGCTAAAGCCAAATACTTGTACAAAGACTTATAGAGAATCTTCTACTAGCATAGACATTATTCTAAATAAAAAAAACTAAATAACTACAGGCTCCTTCCCTTTAAAAGGGTCAGAGCTTTTGATAGGCCCTAAGAACCCAAACCTGAGACCAAACCCAAAAGCCCAGTCCCAAGGACGAGCAAAAACGAGACCAAAAGCCCTAGATTGCTTCTGCCAACCCATTGCCGCTGCCGCCAACTTTTTTGGCGGTCGGCCCTTCCAGCACAGTATCAACGCCACCTTGCCTCTACAACCAAGCCCAGATCGTCAGCCTAAGATGATTGGCATTGGATCAAATTGAAACTAATTCCACATCACCAAATGATCTGCTGGCGACACAGACCCTGAATCTTGACTGCTACTGCCCAAGACCACTGCAATTATCAAACACCTCTATCCAAGAACCCTGCAAGCACCAATCACCCTTATCCCCGAACTCCGCTGCCAAAACCACCGTAGACAAACTAGCCAAACCAAATTCCAAAAAAAACAACAATCAAAACAGGCCGTCTAGATTGAAAAACCTACTGCCTACCGTAATTGCTCCCTCCTGCGAGGAAGAAAGGACCAAGATGGGTCTTCTGTACCCTAAGCGGAGGCTGCCGCCGTCACTGGCTACTAGACAAAACCCTAGCAGAGAGGGTTGGCTAGTCTGGATAGGTTTTATACCACTAAAATAACTTTTATTTTTAAGTGTTCATTATATGCTTAACCTTTTACTATATCTTCAATCAATTATACTACTAATTAAGTATAGTTTTTTTATTTTATTTTTATTGCATTTATATATTTATATATTATATAATAAATAAAATTAAAATAAACAGCTGCTTAGACAGTGGCCTGAGCCCCACCTAGGTTTCTAGACGCTAAGCTCCTTCTCACTCATACCTACCGCCTAGTGATTTTTTAAACATTGTGAGACACAATTGCAAATGTTATTTTTTCCACTAAAATATTTTCTTGTATTGTTTTGTTCATGTCATTTTTCATGATGTTTTATGCAATTGATTGTGTTCACTTGATTTTTCATTATCATGTTTCATCGTGCTTAGTTAGGTTTGACCCTTGCAAGGTGTTATTCACTTGGCTTGACCCCCTGTTGGGTGTATTTCAATCCTTTCATAATAATGAAATACAATTTCACATGATTGTTAATTGAATACTCACATTGTGGTCGAGCTTCAAGGGATCGATTTGTTTATTTTAGTTTTTTCTTGCACTTAATTTACCAAGTTAGTTCATCATATTGCAGAACACAATATGAGTCACTTGTAGTAGTACAAATTTCATGAGTTACAGGTAATTTAAAATGCCCGCAGAACCTTGAAGTCATTTTTCTTAGCGGGATGGGCAGCTTTCCATCCACTCTTGACTTCATCAGATTGGGCAACGATTTCTTGTGCGCCTTAACTAGTGCCTTATTAATTGCCTCGACAGTGGCAGCTGAAGTAACGATTGGTGTTGTATCCAACGCTTTCGTCTTCCATTAAAATACAAGCTCTCATGGCTACTCTCTTTCCACTCACAAATCACTAGGGTTGGATTTCTTAAAAAAGTCTTCAACCATAGAGATGTCTGCAGCAATCACCTTCGTGGTGTTTTGAATAACGAAATTCATGTTTGATATTTCAAAGTCTATGGTCATTATTTGCTCCATCTTAGAGGTTGTTCTTTGGTCCTCCTTGTGCCTCAATCTAAGGTGCTAGGGTTTGATTTATGTCAGTTTGTTGTGGTCTTCAGTGACACATGATTGGTTGGGTGGAATACCAAAAGAGAAGAAGAGAGACGCCAGTCTGGAGATTGTAGAGGCCTAAGGCGTACAATCACGATGTTATATATATATATTGTTTCTTATGAAATCATTTTTATTTAATTTAATAATTGTAAAATGATAACAACAAAAAAAATATTATAACCACTTCAACAACATATGAGCCAAGAAAAACGGAAACTAGGTTGGAAAAAAAAACAGAAACTTGGATACAAAAAGGTCAGTGGTAGGATTCGAATGCTGCTAAAATGGCCCATTGTAGATAGTAGATACTGTTGCCACTGCTCCACGTCATAGCAGTTTTAACTTTTGTGCTTCTTTTGTGCATAGATAAATTCAGATCTCCGAGACCTATCGGAAGCTGGTAGCCTAAGACGGCTGCCTCCTGAGGCGGTCCTGAGGGCTGGTTCTAAAGAGAAACAAAGTTGAAAAATGAAGTGAGAATTTAGAAGACAAGAGAAATGTCTATAGAAGATGAAGTGAGGAATGGATAACGATAAGGCGAAGAATGAACCAGAAGCAAAGCTCAACAAACAAAGAAATTGAATATTTGTTTTTTTTTATTTTTAAAAATTTAAAACCAAAACTTATGCAACCAATTTTAAGCAGTCATAAAATTAAGTGTTTGTCACGTGATCGAGAAATTTTTTTAACACAGAGACGTGAGAATGAACCTTCCAAACCCCGTTTATAAAAAAAAAAAAAATTATTTGTCACCTGATCGGGGAAAATTTTCCAACACAAAGATGCGTTAAATGCCCTTAAGAATTGATGAAGGAAAAAAAGAAGAAGAAAGATTTTATTGCATAGCTGATGCTGAAGAGTTTTGAGTCTCCTGGCTGAAACAGTAACGCAGCTAGGAACACGTAACAATTGCGAAACAGTAAAAACTTTAAAGTGAAAATGTCAACCG
The DNA here is from genome assembly GCA_025331145.1 of Rosa persica. Lineage (NCBI taxonomy): Eukaryota > Viridiplantae > Streptophyta > Magnoliopsida > Rosales > Rosaceae > Rosa > Rosa persica. The sequence continues at coordinate 12,753,721 of WFKR01000001.1, read as the reverse complement.
AATACAAAACAGGGAAGACAGAGACGAAGACGACCGTCTCTCTTTCCTGGGTTTCAGGGGTATACACTCAGACTCACTCCGCTACATCTCTCTCTCTCTCTCTCTCTTTCTGCCCTTCCTTTCCTTACCCCCAAACCCTGAAACCCTAAAACACACTGTAAACCCAAACCAATGCTACTATTCCTCCTAATCACAAATTTGGGGCTTCAGCACACCAGGTTAGACCTTCAATTCCTTTATTTTCCAATGCTTCATTAGATCCCATTTCGTTAAAAATTCAAACCCTTTTGTTTGTTTTACCAGCATTTTGTGTTGTTGAGCTGAAACCCCAAGTGAACGTTACTTTGATTTCGGAAACAGAAATCATGTTTCCGGTAATTGGTTAGGCTCGGGTGGTAGAATGATCTATGTCTGGTCTTGGTTTTGGATTAAAGCTGATGAAAAAAAAAGAGAGGTATTGTTGTGTGGCTGCCAAATTTTACCAATAGTTAACTAAAAACTAGAGAGAGCTATGCTTTGTTAATGATTGAAGAAATTAGGAATCACTCTAACACGATTACTTGAGCTGCGATACTCGTAGACAATCAGTTAGTCCTTGGTTTTGTATCCGGGAAATGTTTGCTTACGTTTTTAATATGATAAATATTTTCAGTTGATCCAGCTTGTTTTACAATCGCTTTCGCTCGGATAAACATGTGGAATTCTTTCTAGTCAGCCCAGAGAGGAATTAATACAGTTGTTCATATCGTTCGGCAAACTGTCATGGACACTGAAGTTTTGGCAGATGTTGAAGCGGAAGACAGGGACCGTCACGGGACGGTAGACTCTGAATCTGATAAAGGTGTAAAGCAAAATGTAAATGATAATTTTGCAGGGAGAGAAATAATTGTACAGGATGAGGATGGGAATGCTAAACCGTATGTGGGAATGGAGTTCGAATCAGAGGATGCTGCCAAGGTTCTCTATGATGCGTATGCTAGGTGTGCTGGTTTTAGCACCCATGTTGGTCAGTTTAGTCGTAATAAGCCTGATGGACCAATAGTGACATGGGAATTTGCATGTTCAAGAGAGGTATTCAAAAGAAAGAATGTTGAAAGTTGCAATGCTATGCTACGGGTAGAGAGAAAAGATGCAAACACTTGGGTTGCCACTAAGTTTATTGAGGACCACAACCATTCGATGGAAAGTCCAAATAAAGTCCATTACCTTCGACCGCGTAGACACTTTGCAGGTGCTACAAAGAGTACAGCTGAGACTTTGGATGTCACTTCTGATGCTTATGTCTCTATGGATGGGAATCATGTCCCTTATGAACCAAATCGTGGAGGTAGGAGTGTCTCTCCTGTTGAACAAAATCGTCCTGCAAGGAATTTTGGGCCTATTAATTATACAAGGCCTTCTAGCCGGAAGAGAACACTTGGAAGAGATGCTCAAAATCTTCTGAACTATTTCAAGAAGATGCAGGCTGAAAATCCTGGATTTTATTATGCTATACAGCTTGATGATGAAAACCGCATGACTAATGTTTTCTGGACTGATGCCAGATCGAGGACCGCTTACAACTACTTTGGAGATGCTGTAATATTTGATACAATGTATCGACCAAATCAGTACCAGGTGCCGTTTGCTCCTTTTACCGGTGTAAATCATCATGGCCAGATGGTATTGTTTGGCTGTGCATTACTTCTAGATGAGTCTGAGTCTTCCTTTACTTGGCTGTTTAAGACATGGCTTTCGGCAATGAATGATCGACCTCCTATTTCTATAACTACCGACCAAGATAGAGCAATACAAGTGGCAGTAGCGCAGGTATTCCCAGATGCGCGCCACTGTATATGCAAGTGGCACATTTTAAGAGAAGGCCAAGAAAGACTGGCTCATATATATCTTGCTAATCCTTCCTTTTATGGAGAGCTGTATAGCTGCATCAATTTTTCAGAGACAATTGAGGATTTTGAATCATCATGGGTGTCCCTTCTTGATAGATATGATCTTCGGAGAAATGATTGGCTGCAGGCAGTGTATAATGCTCGAAAGCAGTGGGCCCCAGTTTATTTTCATGGGACTTTCTTTGCTGCTATTTCCTCAAATCAAGGAGTTAGATCTTTCTTTGATGGCTATGTGAATCAACAGACGAGTATACCTCTGTTCTTTAAGCAGTATGAAAGGGCTCTGGAGCATGCATTAGAAAAAGAAATAGAAGCAGATTATGATACAATTTGCACCACACCAGTACTGAAGACACCATCACCAATGGAACAACAGGCAGCTAGCTTGTATACAAAAAAAGTATTTGCTAAGTTTCAGGAGGAATTAGTTGAAACTTTTGTCTATACTGCAAATAAGATAGATGGAGATGGGCTTGCCAGTAAATACAGGGTTGCGAAGTATGAACATGATGACAAGGCCTATATAGTCGAATTAAATGTCTCAGAGATGAAAGCAAGCTGCAGCTGTCAGATGTTTGAATATGCTGGCATCCTCTGTAGACATATTTTGACTGTCTTCACTGTCACCAATGTTCTTACCCTTCCATCACATTACATATTGAAGCGATGGACAAGGAATGCCAAATCTTGGGTTGGAGTAGATGAACAGATCTCAGATCCGCAAGGTGTTGAGATACTCACTGTGCGGTTCAACAATTTATGTCAGGAAGCCATTAAATATGCGGAAGAAGGGGCAGTTGCTGTAGAGACTTACAATGCAGCAATGATTGCTCTACGAGACAGTGGGAAAAAGATTGCTGATTTGAAGAAAAATGTTGCTAAAGTTGCACCTCCTAGCTCTCAGGGTAGTGGAAGTATTCAGGAAGAACATATGAAAAAAGCTCCTTTGCCATTTGGCGAAATGGCCCCCCCATTGTGGCCTTGGCAAGAAGCATTGCCACGTCGCTTTAATCTTAATGATGTCGGAGTTCCTGTTTCTGATATAAATCAGCCTAGCATGGCGGGCTCTATTCAACCCGATGGTGGGCATCCTGATAATACGGTATGAAAGTTGGAGGTTTGGTGGTGTCCCTTTTACCATTTACTTTGGGCATGCATTTTCTTGTACCTGAGCTTTAGAGAATGCTTATTTAGAGTTTATTCTCTAAATTCTACTGTTGATTAATTTGACCTTCGATTTGTAGGTGGTTTATACTTGTTTCAAGTCCATGACATGGGTCATAGAAAATAAGAATTCAACATCAGCTGGAAAAGTTGCCGTTATTAACTTGAAGGTATACTACGTCTTTCCGTGAAGGTGGACAAGTGGTTTTTACTTTCCTGTTCTGCATCTGAGCTTTCTTAATTTGGACTTAAGGATATATTAAAATCTTTCTAATCTCATGATACCCTTATCATGATGCGAAATGCGTCTTCAGTTTGGAAGTGATTTATCATCATCCATAACCTAATATATATAAATCTAGTTTCTGCATATTCTTTATGGACAAAATGATAATCATTCTTCTCCCTGTAAATTTTCAAGTGATTAGTTATTTTATAATTTCTGAGTTTCGATAACTGGCATCTGTAGCCAGACACTAGCCCTCGTCATGTACCCTAGAGGAAAAATGGTTCTTGAAGGGACCGGAAAAAATAAAAAATCATGGTGACAGGTTGCTATTGTATTGTTGGTATTCTTGTCTTGCTGTTATAATGTTCGTTTTTGTTGCTGCAGCTGCAAGATTATGGCAAGAACCCGGCAGGAGAAACAGATGTACAATTTAGGGTAACCAGGGTTACACTAGAGCCTATGTTAAGATCGATGGCCTACATTGGTCAACAACTTTCTGCACCAGCCAACAGAGTTGCTGTTATCAATCTCAAGGTATGCCACTCAGATTTTTCTCGGGAATTTTATATGCCTAGATCTTTTCACTTTCTCTTTTCCTTGTCTTAAGGTAAATGTACTTGGCATCACAGTTAGACTTGTATAGCAAAATTTTCTGATCAGTAGACAGGTCTGAAATTAAGAGAATTGCGCTGACTACAGTTAATGTAGTTTGGAAAGAGTTTAGAACTGAAGGCTTATGGCTTAATGGGCCAGGTTTAAGGGATATGCTGGCAAAGGGAAATATGGACTGTCTAGCAAAAAGAAATATGGAGTTGCAGGTTTAAAGTTGACAAAGTTAATTAGCAGGAATTGTCTGGCCTGTGGCCTGCGTATTTTGGGTCTATAGAATGACTTACCCTTGGGAAATGTTAGGGGATTTTGTTATCAAGGTTGTAGAAAAGTATGCTTTTTAAATGAAGGTTGAAATATTATGTTTAGGGAGTTGTTCTGAGGCAGTGAAAAATGTCTTGAGAATTGTGTCTCCTATTGTTCTTGAAATTTTTTATGCTAATTAATGGTCAGTGTTTTGGGGGTGTTAGAGTATGATTTGTAGAAGTTCATGCGACTTGATAATGAGGAGTGAGAATGAATGCAAAGAAATTTAAAGAACACAGCAGCACTAATGCCTTCTAGGTAATTCATACTAAAGAAATTTATAGACCACCACGTTAAGGTTCAAGTTGTTTTCTCCCGGTCACCTGGTGACCTAGAAATTCATGGTCCCTAACATTGGAGTTAATATCAAGGGTTGAGATTAATTGTTTAATGCACTTAAATACTATCATTTAATCTCAACCCTAATGTCAAAATCCAAAGGGCGGGTTACCATGAATTTTTGGTAACCTGGTGGATACATTTCCGATGAAGATTCTGTATAGGGCATAATGTTCCTGCTGACCGAGAGGATGTACTTGGATGATGGGAAGAAGTTTAGAGTTAGATTCTTCTTTCTGGGCTCTGTTCGTATCATTTTAGATCCTGAAATGACGAGGTGTTGGTGTAGATGTTCCACCGGCTGGAGTAAAGTTTGAGAATTAAAGGGAGGGTTTTGGTTACTAGATATAGGGAGGTAGTTAAAATAGTAGGTCCCTGGTAAAGATGGATTTATATTCTATTTGAAGGGGATGTTAACACGATTGGATTGAAACAGTGAGGGTATTTACAACTTTTTTATGGACTAAATGGAATTTGCGGAAATTTGTAGAAGTGGCACATGAGCCTGGCCTATTTTGAAAACTTAGAGGCACAAATTGACTAAGATGAAAGGTGGGGGGGGGAGGGGCTATTGACAAATCTCTATTGCAATGAGGGTATTTCGGGTATTAAGCTTAAAGAAAAATTTTAGATACAAGTAATACAAGTAGAATGCACCACAGGTCCACCTAAAGATCACTCGACGAAACAATAACAGAAGAAATAGATATTAAATGGACCACCAGAAACAGCTTCAACAACCAGGCAAATAAAGCCAAAATAAACTGAAGCTTCCCAGTGCACCTTTTTCACCAAAATGACCCAAAAGATTATTCTTTCACCACAATTTCATAAAACGTTAGCTTTTCAGTAATCTAAAGCATTGTTTTTGGAAAGGTCTAAAGGATAATAGTGTAGTCTCAAAAAGAAGTATTATAGTTTTCAATTAATGGAGAAGCACGTGAATGAGGAATCACATAAAAGTCTTGTATGGTTGTACCATAACTTGAAGGGGACAAAGCAATAGAGAAAGGTGCAAGAGCTGTTGTAAAAATCCCAATTGTTTTGAAATTTCTCTTTTTAGAATGAAAGTTATTTATTTTTTCCCCAGGTGCGTAGTGTTTTCAAACACCTCTTGCACTTGTGAGGAGATAAGTGCATTTGAACTTAGGCAATGTCACAAGTATTTTACCCTCCCATGAGCTATGTTCAGGTTAGTATGTATACTTCTGTCAGTACTGTAGCCTTCCATGGAATGGAAACAGGAATGAGCAGGGAGATAGTCAATTAAATGGCTACAGTAGGATTTGCAGACAAAGTTATCTGATTGAGTTGATTTTCCAAGACCTGCTAGCTACTCTGATAAAGTGACATGTTCAATCGGAGACAAAAGAGAAGAGAATTGAATGGCTTCAGGTTGTTTATGGCTTATGATATTATGGGAAACTTTAAACGGACGGGTTGCTAATCCTCAGCGAGGGGTTAAAAAATCAAGATGCAGTTCATCAAAAGATATCTCTAATGGTTACTCTTCATTCTTAGCCAGCTGGAAATCTTTAGTGGAAAATGGGGAGAGGTTGAGGTCTTGAGGATAGTTGGTTGGAGGAAGATTTGATGCAATTGTGGTTTCCTATGCAATTGCTTCCTTGGTTGCACCAGGTATTAAAAGATAAACATGGCACAGGATTTGTCGATTCTTTGTTATCTTATAGGCATAACGTTGAAATTTTGGTTTTAGAAGAACTTTGAATAACTTGGACACAAATGAGCTTGCTCTGTTGCCAGGGTAGTTGAGATGGCCAAACCTCCTTTGTACAAGGGCAGAGAGAAGGGCCTGGAAGTAAGAAGGTTCAGGGACGTTCTCTAGAAAATTATATTGCACGTTAACCGTTTCCCTATTTGTTGTAGCATGTAATTTAGGATAATCTAGTGCACATGCTTTGTTCTTTTGATAATATAGGGGTTTTTCTTCAATAATAAAAAGGAAAGTTGAAAGTCATGCATGTTTCTGGAAATTGAATTCTCAATCCAAAGGAAAGAAAGATAATGTGAACTGCTTGGCTATGGATGCATTGCGATAAAATCCTAGTTTTCTCAATTATTCTTTCATGTTTATCTACTATGGCACTATTTATATCCATAGTTTCAATATGAAGTAAGGAGGTTTTTCAAAAGTTGAACAAAAGGATTTTTTTCCCAACCTAGGGATCTCATGTGTTCAACTTTCATCATATTTCTATAGTGCTGTTTTACGGTTTCTTTTTTATTTTTTAATTTCAACTTTCAAATGTTATATCTACATAATTGTGGTTTCTCAGCTTCAAGATACAAACACAACATCTGGAGAAACAGAAGTCAAGTTTCAAGTGTCCAGAGATACACTAGATTCCATGTTGAGATCAATGGCTTACATCCGTGAACAACTATGACATGTAAGACACTATCTTCAGTAATACGTAGGATATTATATGTTGTCATGATTGAATACATTACTTATATGCAGTATACTTTTTCTTTCATCTGAGGAGCCATTCTGTCCACTTGCCCTCAAATTTCTGAACCGAGTTCCCATGTAATTGTTTTGCTTATTTGTATAGTGGACGTTGTTGTTCCTGTGATGCTACTTCGTTGATAACAAAAACAGAATTAAGAAAAGCGGAGATGGCACAATAACTTGGATGAGAAGTACACCAGAACCAAATCACACCTTCAAACCAAAAGTAGAAAAATCCCATGCATTTCAATAATCTTCTCAAAGTATCAATCACAGTTAACTGCTCTAAAGGGTGTATATCTGAAATAGCTTTAATTAAGATGCTCATCTGCAACATGGTTCTGTATGATGCACGAAGCACGTTTAACAATTCTGTGGACTGGACTCGAAGGTTATCTTACACATGGGTTCCACTTCTCTGTTTTAGACTTTTAGCTTAGTGATGCTCAGTGGTAGAGTGAGAGTTGAATGGTGACTGTTACGTTGTGAAAATTCAGACATCAGGCTCTCTTAGTTTGTTAGCAGTAGATTTGTTATTGAGAGAACATGTTATACTCTGATACTTGTATATAACTTCTATTTTATTTAAGAAAATTAGTTTCACTAACAACGAGTTGAATGGCCGTCTTGTGCTCTTCAACTCCAGTTGACTACTATTTTGCCACCTCAAGATTTTCCTTAGTTTAATGTCATGCCTTCAATGAATAAAAAATAAACATGATTTGAACAAATGGTCCGAATTTATTGTATTTCAAACGTAACACTCCGAGGAAGCGTGTTAGATTGGGTTCATACTCATGGAAAGGCAACAACTACCTGTGACATGGTTCAGAGGAGTAAACTGCGTCTTGTCCTTCCCCTTGTCGAACTGTAATGGTTGTGATGTTGAAGCAATTGTCATACCAATGTCCGATTGCATTAGCTCTGTTCAAATCGCCGGGAGTTTACTCTGGGTTTTGTGGCCTTGTTGTGTGAGATGCATGCTTTTTGGACAGAAGCATTGTAGTAGCTTTATATGGGTCATTTGGTTGGAGAGAAAAGAATCCGTGAAAATGTGAAGGGGCCGAAGCTTTTGTGGTAAAGGATTCGATCATGGGCATCAGTTTCCGCAGAATTCAGAAATTGTTTCTACCGTGGTTCTCTGAAATTGCAATGCTCCTGTGGTGTTAGCTGTTTTGAAGTCTGCATGCTATCTGTGGATTGATTTTGAGATGTAGAGTAGAACATATAGGTAGCAAATTTGGTGGACATCTTGTCCTCTACGTTGTTGTATAATATCTTGGTAAAAGTATGTTTCATTTTGAAAACACAGAAATCAATCTGAAACTAATACCTTTGAACGCCTATGTTAGTCTCTATATCCAGGTTGTTGTTTTTTTTTTTTGGATGCGAAAAGAAAGCACAGAAAACAAACTATAAAGAGAAGCTTCTAGCTACTCTCCCACCCAACTGATCCAACTAGACGCCTCGGACACAGAGAGGGAGGCAGTTATGCCGAAACAGCTGAAAATCTATCTTGCAGATCAAAGTGTTTTGACATCATCCACGAAAGCTTTGATTCTCCAAGGAATAGCAACTTTCCCCAAAAGATAGTCGATTAGTAACTTAAAATCACCGTCCACCCAAGTTTGAGAGAAATTATAAAACTGAGGAGCATGGAGAGCATCTCGTAGAGTAATTGCTTCAGCCACAAGAACATTGACATTTGCGATTCTTTTTGAAGCTGCAAATAGAGGAAGTCCAGCTGTATTTCTGAAAACAAAACCTATGGAAGCAGATCCAGCTTTAATAGAGCCATCAAAATTAATTTTGATCTTGTCTTGATAAGAAGGTTCCCACTTAATCTGAAAGCATTTAGAGACTGATATTTCTTAGGATTAACTTTCTAATTTTTTATCCCAAAGTAGCAGCCCCACTAAAGGTTTGGAGTAGGGGAATGAGCTAACTGTTGGAAGATCAACTTATTCTTAGAGATATGAGTCTGAGCAATAGATGATTACGATCTGAGCAATAGATTTTTGAGATATATTTGGATTTTGAAACAAGGAAACAATCCAGTTTATGAAAGCGTCATTCCAAGCCAGAGAATTTGGAAGATTAGTAGCTAAAGACCAAACAGAATAAGCAAAGGAACACTGCGTGAAAAGATGATTAGAAGATTCAATAAAATTATGACCAACAGGACACATCAAAGAAATATTATGGTTATAAAGAGATAATTTATCTTTAGTGAGTCTAGTCTCAAGTTTTTGTCTTAGAAAGGTCCAAGCAAAAATTTTAATTTTAGGAGAAATATTGAGTTTCCACATTTTGTCCAAAGTTTTTCTTTAGAATGAGCTTGGGCATGCTGATCTAATAATGAAGAAGCATTCTTAATAGAAAACTTACTTGATCCAGAAGGACACCAAATGGACTTGATTATCTGGAGTATTATGAACGGGGATAAGAATAGATAAAATTTTGAGAACGATATCCATAGGAAGAACCTTATAAAGTTGTTTATTCTGTTGAAAGTTTTGAATGAAATGAGTTACCTATAGATTCCAATTAAGATTCTATCTGTCATATTCGGGCATAATAAGATAAAGAGGAAGGGATAGAACCCAATTAAACGTCCAAAATAATTTATCATCTCCGTTACCAACTATCTATCTCATGCCTTCTAAAATTGACTCTCTAGAATCAACAATACCTTTCCAAGCAAGAGAATTGGTTGATCCTTTATCCACATTCAGTAAATGAGCATAATACTTGGCAGAAACTAACTTAATCCACCAATTATGGGGTTTAGCCAAAACTTTCCCAGCTAATTTAGCCAAGGCTGCCTGATTAAACCAAGCTGCTAGTCTAATACCCAAACCACCTAGAGACTTAGGTAAACAAACTTGAGTCCAAGCCACAATGGTAGACTTAGAAACCCAGAAAAAAAAAGTTACATTGATTGTCCAAGGCTGAGGTTATTTCTTAGGGCATGTGAAACAAGATATAACATGGTTAGGTATGCCAAATAAATTAACTATGATTAAAGTAAGCTTACCACCTCTGGACAACGTTTTTGCTCTCCAGCCTGCTATTTGTTTTTTTTTTTTTTTTGCATTTTCAAAAGAAGATCAGAGATATTAATGTAGAAGGAAGAGAACATGACAATTATTTTATGGGAGACTTTTTATTTAATTTCTTCTCTTATTTCAATATCATGATTACAAGAAACTTATATAGACATGTTAAAAACTTTCAAGAGCCTGACTTCCACACATAACTATTCTAACATTAAATAAACAATCCCCCAGCTACCTAGACGATTATAATAGTAGTAGTTAATTATTTTGCAACTCAAAAGACGATAACCGACAACAACCTTATTCTTAGAAAAACCAAGAGTGCTAATTTGGTTTAATTCTCCAACAATGCCTCCCTTAAACCAAATTTACTTTTGACACCCAATCTTGCAACATCTCTCTTGAAGACTTGTCCACCAAGAGCCTTTGTACAATCATCAGCCATCTGATCATCTGTCTTACAATACTTTAGTTTAGTAACTCCTTCATTGACCAGCTCCCTTAAAAAATGTGTAATACCCGTAAATTTCATTTTAAATTCGAGTAATTGTATCGAATGATTATTGTGCGATTTCACGATTATGTTCGATAATAATTCATTTTTACAAGTATCGAAGTTTCGAAACAATTATTTTTAACGAAAAGCTCGAAATACTCGGTTTGAGAAATCGACTTTTTCTACGTACGAAATTTGGAGAAACTTCCTTCATGAAAGTTGTAGAGCTCGTCGATACGAGTCCGTACACGTGCGGAACACGAAGATCGGATTTTTTCTGAATTAGTTATCGAATTTTGAAGTTTTCCGAAACATGTATATATAGAAAAAATTTTGGAAACCCTAATTTTTTCTTCTACCTGTTCTTCTTCTTCCTTCTATTTCTGGAAAAAAGAAAAAAAAAAAAAACTGGTTCTCTCTCAGCTCTCTCACCGTCGCTCTCGACCGAAAAGGGGAGAAAATTTCTCCTTAATTGTTCTCCCTCCACAGACCACCTCTCGACCTCAAACCAAGTCCCAGGCGTTTGTCTCGAGCTGGTCTAGCTCCCGGAGGTAGTTTTACAAGGCGGCGCAGCCTGTGGCAGCGGCGGCACGGCCCGAACCGAAAACCACCGATTTCGGTTCGAGCTTGATATCTTGAGCTACACTCCACCATTTCACTTGATTCTTGTCTCATTGAGCTCGCCTCAACTTCCTCTACAAGCACCAAGAAGGACCTGAACTGGGTCGAACGTTTTCACGTTCGTCGGAGCTCGACCCGAACGGATCGAAATACCGAAACTTTCGATCAAGATATCTCGAGCTATACACGATCGTTTCTTGTGATTCTTGGCTTGTTGAGTTCGCAAGGAAGTTCTGAACAAGTTTCCAGAAGGGATCGGGGCCTGAGGTTGCAGTTTTCACGTCGGTTTTCAAGCTCACCGGTTTCTGCATTTTTTCCGGCCGCCGACTGTAAATCGGTAATTTCAATGCCTTCCCATCATTTTTAGGTCTTGTGCGAGTTATAAAAGTTGCTCAGAATGACGAAACGAAGGGGACAAGCTCAGCCCCGACACCATTGGCGGTGGTCGGTGGCGGCTCTATCCCTAACTCCGGCGGCCTTTTCCGGCCACCTCCGGAGGTCTAAAATTTGGTTTCTGTCCATTTTATGATTCTATGTTTCGATACGATCATTTCGGCGTATTATACGCATTTTTCGGATATCGTATGAATTAGTTATGAATTTTGTGATTTCGATCGATTTCGGTAGTTAGATTTTTGATCTGTGAAATTATGACCGTCGGATGAACTTGTAAATTTGTTATGATGATCATATGACTGTCCCAGAGGCTTTGTGTGGTCCTGGCCGAAGATCCGACCGTTGGATCTTCGTATATGTGAAAAACGGTAATTAGGGGAGCGATTCGTGAGAAACCGCTCGTCGGATTTTAATGTAAATTAGAATCTGGCCGTTAATTAGTAGTTAAATTACGTGTTGAAATTGTTGGCTAAATTTGAATCACATTTGATTAGGTGATTGACGGATTTTATTTGAGTGGGCTATTCGGCGTTAATTATAAATTATAATTATATTGAAGACGCAGCGGGAGTTTCGAGGTGAGTAAAACTCACGTGGTTCATATTACGAACCGAGCATTTTAATTTATTTATTTTTGGTAATTGTGTGAAAAACATTTGCGGATTAAATATTTGTTTTAAAATTTCATGGACTTGAATCACCACGGTCCATAGGTAAGTAAAATGAATTTTAATTAAACAAATGAATTTCATAATTTTCTTGTGTGAACTATAGATGGTATTAGTGGTCATTCCTGAGTGGATGATTACGTATATATATATATTTACGTGGAAAATATATATTGATGAGTGGATTGTTGATTGATGATATGATTGAGTTGAATTGATGAGTTGATTATATTACAATTGTGTAATTCCATAATAATATGATGTATCTTGGTTGGGTTAATTTCAGTATGTGATATTATATGTTGGGTTCATTTATGGGTTGAGGGTCAACGTAATGACCGGTGTGGGTAATCGGACGCTCTAATCCTAGTGTGGATGATGGGATACGATTGGTTGAGTATGTGGAATTATTGGACGTTCTAAATATGTATATAGGTATACATATTGATGAAATACAATAATTGATAAATATGTCGGATGCCATAACTTAGGCCAGGTGACGGGCTACGATTCAGTTAGAGCTCTAGTCTGTTAAGTACCGTATTTTTATAAATACGATGATGAGAGTTGTGGGAAAAGTTGTGAGTGGGGTTGTCTTGATATATTGAATTGGTGTTGATTGAGATTGTTATTATTTGCATATGTGGAAATAATTGAGTGTTGCTGTGTGTGGAAATAAATGAGATTAAATTAAGCAACAGTTCATTCTTTTACTCATACAAGCTTTCATAAGCTTACCGGGTTTTGTGTTGTTGCAATCCCGGTACACTATTCAATGGTGTAGCGGATATTCCTGCAGGTCAGGATAACCAGGGAGGTGACCGAACTGCTTAGGTGTTACAACAGTTTTGTTATTTATTTAGTTGTGAGGTGTGTGTATGCTCATTTAGAGCTTTACATTACATTTTGGATTTGAGTTGTAATAATTAACCGAGACTAAATTCGGTTTGATTTTATTTTGTGTGGTGAGTATGTTAAGAAAAGAAAAATTTTCAGGATGATTATTTTGAGTTTGTAGTATTTTCATGTTTCGGATTTTGAATTGTTATTCGAAAATTCGGGGCGTGACAGTTTGGTATCAGAGCGTAAGGTACATATTTGGTGATATGTCAATACTTACCGAGTGATGGCCCGTCTGCAGCGGATCCCCATCGTGTGCTCTTCGGTATTGACAATGTCATTGGGTATGTGAGTGCGTTAGGTTGGCTAGGAACGTTAGTACTTTTAGGAAATTTAAGTATCGTTATGTATGATCAGTACTTGGTTAATATGGACTTGCATTTGACTTATGCTTTGTTTAAGTGTTATGCGTGTATTAATCAAGTATATCATGCTTATTAGGTAATGGAGATTGAGGGAAACGAGGCCAGAGGTCGGGGTAGAGGTAGACCTCGTGGCAGGGGTAGAGGCCGAGGAAGGGGTAGGGCCCCTCCAGTTGAAGAAGTATTCGAGTCGGAGGAAGATGCACCTTATGAGGATCAGCCTATTCCTCCTGTAGCTGTGGTTGATAATCCTGCTCGCTTGCTGATGCTAGCAAGGGAAATTACTCGCTTGGGAGCAACCAAGTTTGGAGGAGGCACAGATTATATGGTGGCGGATCGTTGGATAGAGGATTTGCAGACTTATTTCGATCTGCTTGATTGCACTGAGACTGATAAGAGGAAGCTAGCCGCTTTCATGCTGAAGGATGAGGCTAGGGTGTGGTGGAACGTCACTCAGAGGAGCATTGAAGTGTCTACCTTGACATGGGACGGCTTTGAGAGGCTGTTCAGGGAGAAGTACTTTCCACCAGCAGTGAAGGAGAGGTTGGAGCGAGAGTTCCTTGCACTTGTACAGGGCAAGATGACCGTAATTGAGTATGATGCGGAGTTCTCCAGATTGTACAAGTATGTGAGGCAGATGGAGGATGAGGACTTGGCCAAGAAGTTTCAGAGAGGGTTGAGTCCTTCGATTGAGCGTGATGTAGCCATCTTGGAGCTGAAGACCAAGAGAGAGATCTTGGCTAAGGCACAGATCATTGAGCAGCAGAACCTGATTCGTAGAGAGAAGGAGTCTGCTGAGAGAGACTTCCAGGGCAAGGGGAAGGCCATAGCAGGGAGCAGTAGAGCTAGAGACTTCAGGGGTGGGTTCTGGAAGAGACAGAGAACTCAGTTCCAGCATCAGGCTCCAGCTAGGGCAGCAGTAGCTCCTCCTGTTCAGGCTATGCCTATCAGGCAGATAACACCAGCAGCTCCAGTGAAGTGTTTTAACTGTGGCGAGCCGGGCCACATCTCTCGTGCGTGCACGAAGCCACGGGGTAGGTTATGCTACAGTTGTGGACAGGCAAGGCATCAGGCTAGGGAGTGTCCTTGGATTCAGGGTAGAGTGCAGGGTAACCAGCAGAGGCAGTTACCACCTGCTCATGCTAGGGTCTTTGTCATCGGTCAGGCAGGCACGGGAGTGGAAGGTACCTTATCTGTTTATCACTTTCTTGCTAGAGTACTGTTTGATAGGGGAGCCTCACACTCTTTCATATCTAGTTCGGTTGTGGATGTTTTGGGTTTGATTGCTATGTCTCTGACTAGATCATTGTGTGTTACATCACCTCTTGGTGTGTCTCTTGAGCTTAGCATGCTTTGTGATGATTACCCTATTGGGATTGGTGGCAGAGAGTTCTCTGCGTCTTTGATTGTGATTCAGGATCACACGTATGATGTGATTTTGGGTATGGATTGGTTGAGCCCGAACCATGCTGTTATCGATTGCTTTAGGATGATTGTGTCCTTCCATGTTCCGGGACAACCGGTGTTTCATTACCGTTGTCTGAAGTCTGACATCACCATGAGGATAGGGATTTTGGCCCATATTGAATCAGGGAGTAGTACTTCAAAGATTATAGGGATTCCTGTAGTTTCAGAGTATGAAGATGTGTTTCAGGAGATCCCTGGGTTACCTCCGAAAAGGGTAATGGACTTCTCCATTGATGTGATACCAGGTACTTCACCTGTGTCGAAAGCACCCTATCGAATGGCTCCAACTGAACTTCAGGAGTTGAAGGTTCAGATTGAGGGCTTACTTGCACAAGGGTTCATTCAGGCAAGTGTGTCTCGTTGGGGCGCACCAGTGTTGTTTGTGAAGAAGAAGGATAGTTCACTTCGTCTATGTGTGGATTATCGACAGTTGAACAAGGTGACCATCAAGAATAGGTACCCTTTACCTAGGATTGATGACTTGTTCGATCAGCTTAGAGAAGCTACTGTGTTTTCGAAGATTGACTTGAGGTCTGGATATTACCAGTTGAGGGTGAAGGAGGAAGATATTCCAAAGACTGCGTTCAGGACCAGGTATGGACATTTTGAGTTTCTTGTCATGCCTTTTGGTCTCACGAATGCCCCCGCAGCATTTATGGACTTGATGAACCGTACGTTCAGTCCTTACTTGGATCAGTTTGTGGTAGTGTTCGTTGACGACATCTTGATTTATTCAAGGTCGTCAGCTGAGCATGAGAGGCATCTACGGATAGTGCTGCAGACATTGAGAGAGCAGAAACTATTTGCCAAGTTCGAGAAGTGCGACTTCTGGCAGAGTGAAGTCAAGTTCCTTGGTCATGTGGTCTCGAAGGATGGAGTTTCTGTGGATCCTTCGAAGGTTGAAGCAGTGATGAGTTGGAGTCGCCCTACTACGGTTACAGAAATCCGTAGCTTCCTTGGATTGGCCGGGTATTACAGGCGCTTCATTGAAGGGTTTTCTGGTATTGCTTCGGCTTTGACCAAATTGACCAGGAAAGACACTCAGTTCGTATGGTCGGATGAGTGTGAGAAGGCTTTCATTGAGCTGAAGACTAGATTGACTACAGCTCCGGTGTTGACTATTCCTACTAGTGGTGGTGGATTAGTCATTTACAGCGATGCATCTCATCAGGGTTTGGGGTGTGTGTTGATGCAGAATGGTAGTGTTGTTGCTTATGGTTCTAGACAGTTGAAGGTACATGAGCGGAATTACCCTACTCATGATCTAGAGCTAGCAGCTGTGGTGTTTGCCTTGAAGATTTGGAGGCACTATCTTTATGGTGAGAAATTTGAACTCTTTTCTGATCACAAGAGTTTGATGTATCTATTCTCCCAGAAGGAATTGAACATGAGGCAGAGGAGATGGATGGAGCTCATTAAGGACTATGATTTCACCTTGGAGTATCATCCCGGAAAGGCGAATGTAGTGGCGGATGCTTTGAGTAGGAAACCGCGGGTAATAATGGCATCGATTATGGTGCAGGAGTGGCGTACGTTAGAAGCTGCATCTGAGTTCGACCTTATGCCCGCAGGAGCAGGACGAGGAATCTTTCTTGGTAGTATCACCTTACAGCCCACCTTGATCTCCAGGATCATTCAGGGTCAGACACTTGATGAGTTTGCTCAGGCGAGGTTTTCTGAGATGACTGTTGACCCGGATGTGGAGGGTCCTTCTGAGTGGATGATTGGGGCTGATGGAGGGTTGAGATTTCGAGGGAGATTGTATGTACCGAGTGTTGATAACCTCAGGGAGGAGATCATGCGGGAAGCACATAGGTCTCGATATACTATACATCCAGGAGGTACTAAAATGTATATGGATCTACGAAGGCAGTTTTGGTGGTATGGTATGAAGAGGGATGTGGCGGAACATGTGTCGAAGTGTCTTACCTGTCAACAGGTGAAGGCAGAGCATCAGAGACCAGCAGGAATGCTAAACCCCTTATCGATTCCTGTTTGGAAATGGGAAGACATCTCTATGGACTTTGTGACTGGATTGCCCAGATCTAGGCAAAGTTATGACTCGATTTGGATGATTGTTGACCGGTTGACTAAATCAGCACACTTCCTTCCGGTGGCAAAAACGTACTCAGGTGATGCATTGTGTAAGTTATATGTGAACGAGATAGTGAGGCTTCATGGAGTGCCTGTGACGATTGTATCTGATCGTGATGCTCGTTTCACTTCAGAATTCTGGCGTAGGTTCCATAAGGCATTTGGTACGTCTCTTGCTATGAGCACTGCATTTCACCCACAAACAGATGGACAGAGAGAGAGAGTGAATCAGGTGATGGAGGACATGCTCAGAGCTTGTGTTCTGGATTTTAAGGGTAGTTGGGCGGATCATCTGCCATTGGTAGAGTTTACCTACAACAACAGCTATCACTCTAGTATCGGTATGGCTCCATATGAGGCTCTTTATGGTAGGCCATGTAGAACTCCTATCTGTTGGGCGGAAGCAGGGGATAAAGGGCTCATCGGACCTGAGATTGTACAGGAGACTACAGAGAAGGTCACTACTATTCGGGACAGAATCAGAACCGCTCAGAGTAGACAGAAGAGTTATGCCGACTTGAAGAGGAGACCGTTGGAGTTTGAGACAGGTGATCATGTGTTCTTGAAAGTCTCACCTATGAAAGGTGTGGTGAGATTTGGCAAGAAGGGGAAACTCGCACCGAGTTATGTTGGACCCTTTGAGATTCTAGAAAGGGTTGGTAACTTGGCATATCGTCTTGCTTTACCTGTTAGCATGTCGGGTGTGCACAACGTCTTCCATGTGTCTCTGCTCAGGAAGTATGTTCGAGACGAGTCTCACGTGATTGACCACGGTACGATCAAAGTGAACCCGGATGTGACGTTTGTAGTTGAACCTGTTCGTATCTTGGATAGGTCTATAAAGAAACTTCGTAGGAAAGAGGTGGATCTCGTGAAGGTATTGTGGAGTCATCATGATGAGGGTGATGCATTATGGGAGTTAGAATCTGACATGAGGACGAGGTATCCACAGCTTTTTGGGGAATTGGGTACTTGAATTTCGGGACGAAATTCCTTTAAGGGGGGTAGATTGTAATACCCGCAAATTTCATTTTAAATTCGAGTAATTGTATCGAATGATTATTGTGCGATTTCACGATTATGTTCGATAATAATTCATTTTTACAAGTATCGAAGTTTCGAAACAATTATTTTTAACGAAAAGCTCGAAATACTCGGTTTGAGAAATCGACTTTTTCTACGTACGAAATTTGGAGAAACTTCCTTCATGAAAGTTGTAGAGCTCGTCGATACGAGTCCGTACACGTGCGGAACACGAAGATCGGATTTTTTCTGAATTAGTTATCGAATTTCGAAGTTTTCCGAAACATGTATATATAGAAAAAATTTTGGAAACCCTACTTTTTTCTTCAACCAGTTCTTCTTCTTCCTTCTATTTCTGGAAAAAAGAAAAAAAAAAACTGGTTCTTTCTCAGCTCTCTCACCTTCGCTCTCTACCGAAAAGGGGAGAAAATTTCTCCTTAATTGTTCTCCCTCCACAAACCACCTCTCGACCTCAAACCAAGTCCCAGGCGTTCGTCTCGAGCTGCTCTAGCTCCCGGAGGCAGTTTTACAAGGCGGTGCGGCCTGTGGCGGCGGCGGCACGGCTCGAACCGAAAACCACCGATTTCGGTTCGAGCTTGATATCTCGAGCTACACTCCACCATTTCACTTGATTCTTGTCATTGAGCTCGCCTCAACTTCCTCTACAAGCACCAAGAAGGACCGGAACTGGGACGAACGTTTTCACGTTCGTCGGAGCTCGACCCGAACGGATCGAAATACCGAAACTTTCGATCAAGATATCTCGAGCTATACACGATCGTTTCTTGTGATTCTTGGCTTGTTGAGTTCGCAAGGAAGTTCTGAACAAGTTTCCAGAAGGGATCGGGGCCTGAGGTTGCAGTTTTCACGTCGGTTTTCAAGCTCACCGGTTTCTGTATTTTTTCCGGTCGCCGACTGTAAATCGGTAATTTCGATGCCTTCCCGTCATTTTTAGGTCTTGTGCTAGTTATGAAAGTTGCTCAGAATAATGAAACGAAGGGAGCAAGCTTGGTCCCGACACCATTGGCGGTGGTCGGTGGCGGCTCTGTCCCTAATTCCGGCGGCCTTTTCCGGCCAGCTCTGGAGGTCTAAAATTTGGTTTCTGTCCATTTTATGATTCTATGTTTCGATACGATCATTTTGGCGTATTATACGCATTTTTCGGATATCGTATGAATTAGTTATGAATTTTGTGATTTCGATCGATTTCGGTCGTTAGATTTTTGATCTGTGAAATTATGACCGTCGGATGAACTTGTAAATTTGTTATGATGATCATATGACTGTCCTAGAGGCTTTGTGTGGTCATGGGCGAAGATCCGACCGTTGGATCTTCGTATATGTGAAAAACGGTAATTAGGGGAGCGATTCGTGAGAAACCGCTCGTCGGATTTTAATGTAAATTAGAATCTGGCCGTTAATTAGTAGTTAAATTACGTGTTGAAATTGTTGGCTAAATTTGAATCACATTTGATTAGGTGATTGACGGATTTTATTTGAGTGGGCTATTCGGCGTTAATTATAAATTATAATTATATTGAAGACGCAGCGGGAGTTTCGAGGTGAGTAAAACTCACGTGGTTCATATTACGAACCGAGCATTTTAATTTATTTATTTTTGGTAATTGTGTGAAAAACATTTGCGGATTAAATATTTGTTTTAAAATTTCATGGACTTGAATCACCACGGTCCATAGGTAAGTAAAATGAATTTTAATTATACAAATGAATTTCATAATTTTCTTGTGTGAACTATAGATGGCATTAGTGGTCATTCCTGAGTGGATGATTACGTATATATATATTTACGTGGAAAATATATATTGATGAGTGGATTGTTGATTGATGATATGATTAAGTTGAATTGATGAGTTGATTATATTACAATTGTGTAATTCCATAATAATATGATGTATCTTGGTTTGGTTAATTTCAGTATGTGATATTATATGTTGGGTTCATTTATGGGTTTAGGGTCAACGTAATGACCGGTGTGGGTAATCGGACGCTCTAATCCTAGTGTGGATGATGGGATACGATTGGTTGAGTATGTGGAATTATTGGACGTTCTAAATATGTATATAGGTATACATATTGATGAAATACAATAATTGGTAAATATGTCGGATGCCATAACCTAGGCCAGGTGACGGGCTACGATTCAGTTAGAGCTCTAGTCTGTTAAGTACCGTATTTTTATAAATACGATGATGAGAGTTGTGGGAAAAGTTGTGAGGGGGGTTGTCTTGATATATTGAATTGGTGTTGATTGAGATTGTTATTCTTTGCATATGTGGAAATAATTGAGTGTTGCTGTGTGTGGAAATAAATGAGATTAAATTAAGCAACAGTTCATTCTTTTACTCATACAAGCTTTCATAAGCTTACCGGGTTTTGTGTTGTTGCAATCCCGGTACACTATTCAATGGTGTAGCGGATATTCCTGCAGGTCAGGATAACCAGGGAGGTGACCGAGCTGCTTAGGTGTTACAGCAGTTTTGTTATTTATTTAGTTGTGAGGTGTGTGTATGCTCATTTAGAGCTTTACATTACATTTTGGATTTGAGTTGTAATAATTAACCGAGACTAAATTCGGTTTGATTTTATTTTGTGTGGTGAGTATGTTAAGAAAAGAAAAATTTTCAGGATGATTATTTTGAGTTTGTAGTATTTTCATGTTTCGGATTTTGAATTGTTATTCGAAAATTCGGGGCGTGACAAAATGATACTGCATAGGAATATGCTTTGTCCTCCCATGAAGCACTG
Source organism: Rosa persica (assembly GCA_025331145.1). Taxonomy (NCBI): domain Eukaryota; kingdom Viridiplantae; phylum Streptophyta; class Magnoliopsida; order Rosales; family Rosaceae; genus Rosa; species Rosa persica. The sequence goes on along the minus strand of WFKR01000001.1, from coordinate 12,732,860 downwards.
GATCTTTTGCAACCGAAATTCTGCAACTATTGTTAAAAAACAAAGTTGGTGGAGTTCTTTGCTTATGCTGCAAACTTTCCAGAACAACTCTCAGCCAAAGAACTTGACATCCTGCATAAGCACCAGCAATTTATTATACTTCGGTTATAGAGAGAGCAATAATTGGTTTTTTTCTTGAACTCCATGAAATTGCACCACTTCTAAGACTAAAAACATAACCTCAAGTGCTTTTGTTGTCATTAATACTTCCGGCTAAATCGCTGTCAGTATAGCCAACAAGATTCACTGGAACATTAGCTTGATAGAATAGACCATTGCCAGTGGTTCCAATAACATAATGGATAATTCTTTTTGCATCCTCCCAATGATTAACATATGGTTTCTCCATGAATTTGTTCACTACACTGACTGCAGACATGATATCTAGCCTTATCATTCTTAGGTGCATCATATTTCCACCAAACTCCAAAACATAGTGGAGTTCACAGACTTTCCTTCACCATTTTTGCTTAGTTTTAGTCCTGTAATGAATTGTGTTGATACTGAATTTGGATGCTTGATTTGAGCGTTTTTCATTTGCCTATCGCGTAACAATTAATACGGTCATCAAGGATGGGAAGTATTTACATCCCGGTTTATCGTACCTCGGGATTACGTGTTAGCTAAGAATCCTATGGCTCTAGGTCACTGAAAATCATTTACACAAACAAACAAAAATAGAAAAAAAATGGCTAAAGAAGGCACTAAGTCTCATTTAAGCTTGACTTTGCATCACACAAAGTCACATAGACGGTCTTGCACCAAGCAAGGCCTAGATAGGGCCTTGAAACACAAAAGTGCTTGCAATGCTCACGCCCACATGGATTTACATATGAATGTAGTGGGAAAGTCACTATGTTTTGGATTTTCATAATTTGAAAAATAAACTAGCTAACTATGACAGAAAAATAAGATATTGAAGGATATGATGCATCACATCAAGGGTCACCATGGAATTCAGGGTTCTCCACACAAATCCAAAATCATATGGAATGATGATGATTAATTCAAAAGATGCTTCAAATGTTTTGTTGGATTTCCATTTAGCATTAAGAAGTTGAACAGAAAGCTATATTGATTGTGTCATAAAATAGTAGTCAAACCCTAAGGAACAAAAAGAAGAAGAAATACTTCGGTTTTGTCTACTTTATAGTAGTCTTAAACCTCATGCCTTGTTAAGGCTATAAGTGCTCAAAACTAAATGCTTTACGTTTCAACAATCAATTGTAATACACTCTAGCAATCATTACCACAAATAATAAGGTCGAAAAGAGATATATATGTAACAATATCTGGAAAAATCGCCTATGAATGTAATAAAGTAAACGTTTCCACATATGGTTTTGTGCTTGAATGGTCCACAAATTAACGTATGTGAGTATCAATTCTAACAGTTTCATTCTTGCTTCTGTTAGCATCTTTCTTTCTTAAATCTTGCCTTGAAAATATTCAATACAATTCTCAAGATCAGTAAAGTCCCATTCTGATAGTGTTTATTATTCATAGGTGTTTGCAATCTGTCTTTTGAAATGTGACCTAGTCTCTTGTGCCACAAATGTGCTGAGTTTTCATTGTGCAAGGTTCTTTTAAAACCAGTAACAGTGTTCATACTCTATGTGTTATCACTACTTTAAACAAATAAGATTCTTGTTGAGATAATGACCAGTTTAACTTCATATAATCATTCAACATAACATCGGAACCAAAAGCAGAACAATCATCAAGCAAGGAATTAAGACAATTCTTAAATATTTGTATTCTAATAAATCAATGTAAAAGTTACATCCATTCTTAACCAAAAGACTAACAGAAAGAAAATTCCTCTTAATTGAGAGAACATAATCCAGATTCTAATTTTAAAATTAGGTCAAATACTGTTTAATCCTTGAACTTTTGACCATAAAACACTTCAGTCCCTGACCTCCTAATTTCACACGTTTAGTCCCTGTACTTCAAAATTTCAGACCAATAGGTCCTTGCCGTCTAAAAGTCGCAGTGAAATGTCTATTATGCCCTCTGTTCTTTTTTTTTATAATAAATTTATTCCTTTCTCTTTTTTTTAATTCTTTTTTCTTTATTTTATTTATTCTTTTTTTTTCAAACAGAAAGAAAGAAAAAAAAAACAGAAAAAAAACAAAAAGAAAGAAAGGGAAAAAAATCCTTTTTCAAAAAAAATAAAATAATTAATTAATTAAAAAAAAGAACTGAGGGCATAATAGACATTTCGCCGTGACTTTTAGACGGTAAGGACCTATTGGTTTGAAATTTTAAAATACAGGGACTAAACGTGTGAAATTAGAATGTCAGGGACTGAAGCGTTTTTCGAGCAAAAGTACAAGGAGTAAACAGTATTTAACCCCTTAAAATTCTTACAGCCTTCACTGCATGCTCTCATTCCATTTCCAACATAAATGTGTAAGGGACTGATAGAGTCTAACCAACATGAATGAGGTTTTATCTTAACAAAATTAATTTCTAAAGAAAAAGTTTCTAAATGATTAACAAAATGGTTAAATACTGTTTAGTCCTTGAGCTTTTGACCATAAAACACTTTAGTCCCTGACCTTCTAATTTCACACCTTTAGTCCCTGTACTTCAAAATTTCAGACCAATAGGTCCTTGCCGTCTAAAAGTTGCGGTGAAATGTCTATTATACCCTAAGTTCTTTTTTTTTCTAAATAAATTTATTCCTCTCTTTTTTTTAATTCTTTTTTATTTATTTGATTTATTCTTTTTTTTTTTCAAACAGAAAGAAAGAAGGAAAAAAAAACAGAAAGAAAGAAAGGGAAAAAAAATTCCTTTTCCAAAAAAAATAAAATAATTAATTAATAAAAAAAGAACTGAAAATAATTAATTAATTATAAAAAAGAACTGAGGGCATAATAGACATTTCGCCGTGACTTTTAGACGATAAGGACCTATTGGTCTGAAATTTTGAAGTACAGGGACTAAACGTGTGAAATTAGAAGGTTAGAGACTAAAGTGTTTTATGGTCAAAAGCTCAAAGACTAAACAGTATTTAACCCTTAACAAAATTAATATTACCCTTTTTCACAAACCATGCTTTAAATCCTGAACAGTCCTTCATGTGTCATACTTTATTTACAAAAATAGCGCTTGAACTTGAAAGGCTCATTGGCTTGGGTTGCTACAATTATATATATATATATATATATATATATATCAGATGGCTTGGTGACGATCTTATTGGGCTTAAGCTTATTTTTCTTCCACTTTGGCTTCTCTACTAGGTTAACAATAGTTGTAGGATCTTTGCCTTTCTTCATCTTATCTTCCCCATCAACACAGATTGAAATTAACTCATCTACAGTCTAGGTTCCCTTCTGTGAATTGTAGTTGGTTCTAAGTTCACTGAAATTGTTTGGTAAAGAATTCAGTACAACATGCACCACCTGATAAAAAACATTATTGACTCCTATAAGTAACTCCCTAATCCTAACATTGATATTAATGAGCTTCAACAAATATTATCTAACTCCCCCTATTCAGGTTTATGAAAAGACTCGGATAGTCTTGCAAACTCTGCTTTATCACTTTCCTTAAGTTTTTGGGCTATGGGTTTCATATGATCATTGGCCAGTTTAGGCTACCCCTCACTGTGTCATACATGGTATTTGTCATTACATTTTTGGCCATTTTGTTAGCCATGTACCAAGCCCTAGACTCCCTTCTATCTTCTACTGTACTTTATTCAGTTATGGGGTCAGGTTGTTCATTAGTGAAACAAAGGTTCATGTTTTCATGCATCATCAAACAATGTTCTACAGAACACTTCCAAGCCCTAAAGTTGGTTTGAGTGAGCAACAAAACATGATTCAAATTCATGTAAAGATTTCCCAGAGAGGAAAAGCAAGAAAAACTGTATGTTTTGGTTTTAAAAAATTCTCATAAGTAAATTTTGTCAAAAATACTCTGCATATCATGTGTCAATTCTTAAGCAGTTCTCAAAACACAGAAAACAAAATCAGAATATTATAGACCAAGAAAATAACAAAATGGAAAATAATGCAATCAAAACACCCCAAAACTGAAGGCTAAGCAACACTTTCATACCAGAAGGCAAGAATAGTTTTTTAATCATTGTACCACAATAAGTACTCAAGTTATGTTAAAGACAGTCATCATAAAAGCCTTCAATATCCAAATGTGAACTCAAAATCATGGACAATGCTGTTTTGCATTTTAAACTATACAATTCAAAATTCTTTGGAAGAAATAATTTATATGATTAAAAGCAAAGCACAAAACTGGTCATTCTTTAGCTTTATACAGCTTCTTGTAAACATTGAGAATTGCTTTGTGCAACATGTCCACTAAAAATTTACTGAAAATCACAGACCATAGTGAAGTTCCAATCATATTTTAATTCAAAAAAAATTTTAGTCAATATATGAAAAACCTACAATTTTCTTAATGAACTCAGAACACACGCACAATCAGATGATCTTAATCACACATGTCATTGTTCAATTACAGATATAGAAACTTCACAGCGTACCAAAAATTAATCATGAATATATACACATAGATATGCATGCATCCAATTCAAAATTCACACAATCAAGAACAACCATAGAATATAGATTTCATCCGGTCACCATTTACGCTAGCGTAGGTGCAGGCAGGGAATTCTCCTAGTGTTCTTGTGCTCAACATTAACCAAAACATGCTTTGAATCGAATAAAAATTTCCAAAAAGGCCTAATCTTGAATCCTTAAAATTAGCTGCATAATTCTTAGCAGAAGCACGAAAAATAGTCAAATGCAGCAAGTAATTTAGTTTACATCTCAATCCGCAGCATATGGAGTCTTGAATTCCAGTGACGATAAAATCATCTTCTACACTTTCAATTCCAGACGAGAAAAACCAAAGCTCCCAATTGATATGACCGTTGTAAAATAACTGTCATAATCTGTATTGGCTTACTGAAGAAGGTCGTGAGTTTGGATCAGTACTGCTACAGGTTTTGGCCCCAAAGTTTTCTTAATGGCCCCAAAACATGTCCATTTTTCTTTAAACAAAGTTAGAGATTTAACTAATGTAAAAAAACAAAAATCCTAGTTGTTTAATTATTGATTAACCAAAATTGATTTATGTTTTGTGAAAACATGAAAGTTATGATACCAATTTACTGAATGAGCAAACACAATCACAAAGATCAATTCACAAAATCATAAACACACATACATGAATCAATAACAACATGAACTAGTCCTAAATGGCTTGAACAAAATACCTGATTTATTTATGGTAAACATCTTGAGCAGTAGCTACTTGAACTTGAACAACAACAAGCTTTGGTCGATCTTCTCATCTTCTCTAATTTTAAGCTCTTTCAATTGGGCAGGACTAAATGCTTATATGTTGCAAAGAGAGTAGGGACCTTAAGCATAGCATTTTATCATAGATGATCAACCTTAAGAGTTCTCCCATAAAGAAGTTTCTTAAGGATCAAGTCACCATAATTAGTATCCTAATGTAATAAATATTCATAAATTTAACTTGTAATCTAAGTAATGGATTCCTAACCAATAAGCTTGATATACTTAGCATATTTGGTCTCTAGGTATTGTACTTGTCTTATATTTCTTATCAACTAGAATAATGTTTGAATCAGAATTGTTTGCTTAAACTTAGATGATGATAGGTCTAATATAGTTTTACAGAAATGACATGGCATTATATATTTTCAATCTAAAATTATAATTAATTAAAATTTTCTTTATTAAACAAAAAGGCCAAATCAAAATCAACTATACACGATGAAAGAAAAAGAAGAAGAACAGAAGGACAAGGATGATAATTGCTTCCATGGGTCTATGTCATCTTGATCTAACAACATCTAAATCCACGGGTTTAATTTAGATTTAAACTGGGTCTCTAGTCTCTTTTCCTTGCAATACCTGGGTTTAAGATTCCTGGAATCTTAGCGAGGCAACAACTAATCGACTACATATTGTTAATATGCTTCCTTCACTATTAGAGTTGCACTTGCATGCCCGTGAATTGCATCGCCTTCTTCAATTGTTTCCAACATTTAAATTTTACATCACTCTTCGCCTTAGACGCCTCAGCCAACACTCTTCATTGCCTCAGTGGTTATTCAATTATCAGTACTTCTGAACTCATATGTGATTAGAAGTCACTAACTCTCAGCTTATTGGCTTCACTTCTGAAATTGTATGGGAGATGCTGGCAGCTTGCAAACTTTAGATCTATCATCCAATTATTTGATTAGGGAAATAAAGCAATTTCTTCATGTTTTGTTTGGGTGCAGTAATAATAGCTTAGAAAAGTCACTTTAAATAATATAAATGGTTAATGCCTAATGCCTTCAGATGATTTTCTTTTCAATTAGTGCAATCAATGGGAGTTAGTTGATTGAGCTGTGTCCATGCCCATATTCCATCACTCTCTTCTACATGCACACAAGGTACTAGCACATTCAATATAATGAAATTTTGGGGCAAGGCATCATGCCTATATGACAAATTATACATATCATTCTCTCAATCTATTCAATATGAAAGCCAAAAGTGCATTGATACGATTATGTTATAAAAAAAAAAATAACATGCCTTAACATGGTGAGTTTGCGAAACCGAAAATCGAAAAAAAACTAGTTGAAACCCCAACCGAAGCCGAAGAACACTGAACCGAAAAAAACCACACCAAAATAAAAAAATAAACTGAACTGAACTGGATTTAGTAGGTCAAAAACATAATAAAAACCAAATAAACCGAACTGGACAAAATTATGTCATTTTGGCCGTTTTGACTTTGTAAGTTCGAAACCCTAGTGGTATAAAAAGGTTGAACATTCATGACTCTTATTTATCTGGCCTCTCTCTATTCTCTTATTTTCTCTGTCTCTCTCTCTCTCTCTCTCTTTTCTTCTTTGCAGTCTCACTCAATCATTGAGATTTTTTTTAGAGGCCAAGTTTGTGAAGGAGATGGGGCAACACTTAGAAATATTCCCAATTTCAAAGAGAGGCTTTTGGGTATGTGATTTTTTCTTATATCTGAATCTATTTCTAGGTTTTTGTTCTAGCATTTGATTCTTCCAACCCTACCATTTGTCAAACCTCTTTCAGATCTCTCTCTCTCTCTCTCTCTCTCTCTCTCTCTCTCTCTCTCTCTCTCTCCAAAGACTCAGCCAAAGCTAACCCCAAAATTGCTTCTCTCCGACGATGGCCTCGGGTACATTCTCCGCAACTTCCCTTGTGTGTTTCTTTGATTATTTAATCATGAAGTTTTGAGTGTGAGATAATGGGAAAGTAGGTGTACTGCTTCTGAAGATTGTTTGTTTTCATCGAATCGTGTACTGTTACAGTCATAATTCTTCTTAATTTTTGGTGATGCTTGTTGGCATCAGTCTGACAGTCATGAGGCACTTTAAAGCAGAAGGTTTTATTTTCAAACATATCAGTTTTGCTTGATTGTGTCATGGCTTAATATTTGATTTTGATTAAGATTTACATATCATCCTTCGTTGTTTTCCAACTAGTTATAAAGAACTAAGCTGATTATGAGTACCTTACTTAACTAAGTTGTAAAGAAAGCATGGTATTTGTAGCAGGCATGCATTATTACTCTTTAACTAATTATTGCATTAGCATTTACTACATTAGTTTTTTTTTTCCAGATGTTTTGATTGCTTTATTGAAAGAGCTCACTTAGTAAATTAGAAGATGAACCATTTTGATTTTTTTGGTATTCCCATAACGTGATTCCTAACTTAGTTTCATGTTCCATTTGGTTAGTGCATGCCTAAGTTGTTTGAATGTGAACCCAAATATGGACTGTCACGCCCCGAATTTTAGAATAAAATTCAAAATCCGAAACATGAAAATTACCACAACTCAAAATAATAATCCTGAAAATTTCTTTTCTTAACAACCTCATCCCACGAAATAAAATCGAAACCGAATTTAGTCTCGGTTAATTATTACAACTCAAATACACAATAATTGGTAAAGCTCTAAATGAGCATACACACCTCACAACTCAATGCAATAAAAATAACTGCTGTAACACCTAAGCAGCTCGGTCACCTCCCTGGTTATCCTGACCTACAGGAATATCCGCTACACCATTTGAATAGTGTATCGGGATTGCAACAATACAAAACCCGGTAAGCTTATGAAAGCTCGTATGAATAAAAAGAAAGGACTGTTGTTTAATTTAATCATAATTATTTCCACTCAAATCAACACTCAACAATTTCCACATCCACGAAGTACCAACAATTCACAATCAATCAACAACTCAATAACTCAACACCAACCCTAGCTCACATCTTTTTTCACAATACACCATCATCGTATTTATAAAAATACGGTATTCAACAGACTAGAGCTCTAACTGAATCGTAGCCCGTCACCTGGCCTAGGTTATGGCATCCGACATATTTATCTTTATCGTATTTCATCAATATGTATACTTATATACATATTTAGAACGTCCGATAATTGTACATACTCAACCAATCATATCCCATCAACCACTTAGGATTAGAGCATCCGATTACCCAATACTGGTCACTACGCTGACCCTAAATTCACAATATGTACAACTGTATGTTTTCACATAATTAAATCAACTCAACCAACATATATGATATTATCATGAAATTAAAGCATTTGAATATAATCCAAATCATCATTCCAACTCAATCATATCGTCATTCAAAATCACGCCAATCAATATATATATTCAACGTAAATATATATATATACGTAATCATCCACTCAGGAATGACCACTAATACCATCTATAGTTCACACAAGAAAAATCATGAAATTCATTTGTATAATTAAAATTCATTCTACTTACCTATGGACCGTAGTGATCAAGTCCATGTGATTTTAAAAACAAATATTTAATCCACAAATATTTTCCACACAATTACCAAAAATAATTAATTTAAGTACTCGGTTCATAATATGAACCACGTGAGATTTACTCACCTCGAAATTCCCGCTGCGTCTTCAGTAACATATAACTCATAATAATCCAAATGCTCGTCAACTCAAGCCGTCAAGTACCTAATCAAGTACGGTCTTTACTTAGCAACGAAGCACGAAATAAACCTAAATGATGATCCAACGGTCGGATTTTAAAATAACGACAATCCAACGGTCAGATTCTAAAATAAAGACAATCCAACGGTCGGATCGAAATTAAATGATGATCCAACGGTTAGATCCTCACGGATCGCCCTTGGAAACATCCTAACAAAATTATACGAAAATCCGATGGACGGATCTTCACTAATCGTCTCCCGAATCACTATTTTACAATTATACGAAGATCCAACGGTCGGATCTTCGCCCGTGACCACACAAAATCATCGGGGCAGTCATATGAACATCATATTAAAATTTGAAGTAAAATCGATGGTCTGATCTCCGTAAATCTCAAACCGAAGATAAACTGTAAAACCGTAAATTGTAACGTCAAAACAGAAATTGACTCTTTATCAACTTTTTCTAACATGACCAAGTTATATATCAAAACGCTCGTATGGATGCATAGATCATTGTCCAGATAATATAAACTCAAAATTTGGTCTGACGCGCCGCCACAAGCGGCTGTCAGACGGCGGTCAACGCCGGTCAACCACCTCCGATGCAAAAGTCGTCAACTACAAACTTCTTCAAAATGAAATTGTGAACAACTTTAATACCTGACTTTTTCGGAGATGAGGTCTAGATCGTCCTAGATCGGGCTTTGAAGTTGGATTAATCTCCGCCCTCTGATCAGTCTCCAGATTGAATCAGGGACGTCGAAACCTTCAACTCTTGATCTTCCACTCTACACTCAAAATCGTGATGCAAGCCACATATAGGGATGATCAGGAGGAAGAGCACGTCACGAAAATGGGATTGATCGGCCCGTGCACCGCAGGAAAATTGGTTTTCCGGCCGGGTCGGATTTGAGCTTTGGATAGCGACTTCGATCCAAGCCTAGGAGCGGCGGCTTGGTGAGGCGACGGCGGGGATCGACCGGGCGTGAAGCGGCGAAGCGCATGGGTGCCGGGTCCTGCGGCGGTGCGGCCGGGAAGGCCGACTTCCAGTAAGGTCGGGTCGAAGCCGGGTCGGCCGGGTATTAGGCACAGTCGCGCGAGAGAGAGAGAGGGAGATGGGAGGGCTTTTGTGCAAAAATGAATTGTTTTCGTCCTTAATGACAAACTCAGATTTTTTTTCCACTATTTATAGAAAAATTCCGATTTTCAAATAATCATAACTTATTCATACGAGCACCGAATAATACGTTCCACATATGCACGGACTCGTATCGACGAGCTCTACAACTTTATGAAGGAAGTTTACCCAAATTTTGAACGTATAAAAAGTAGATTTTCACGACCCCCTAAATAACGTTCGTTTTCGAAAATAAAATCATCCGAAACCAATTTTCTCAACCCACAACAATCCAAATAATCTCAAATATCATAATTCAATTAATATAACAATTATTGTATTACATAAATTTATTGTATGAAAATCTGGGTCTTCACATGGACATATGAGTTGATACCATTACTATCTATAGAAAGATATCGGGTGTAAATCTATAGGTCTATTTGTATATATATAATACAGATGCATGATCCAGCAAGTGTGCCCTATGTTTTATAAAGTAAAAAAAATGGCCCTGGTTCCGTGCCCGAATAAAGCGACAAGGGGTGGCAATAAGTCATATAGAATCAATGATGAATTCATGGTAAAATCTTTCCATGTTGCATTTTTTTTATTTTTGGTTGATAATGATAAAGATATCAAATGGTATAATTCTTTTGTTGGTAGATTGGAGGATTAGAAACATGACTATTGATTCTATAGCATTTTTTTCGCCAATAACTTGGTTCATAATTAGTTCTGAGATTGCGCCAAATTTCTTTATCAATCATTCAATGAAATATGTTAGATCTCTGTTAAATTAGTAGGTACATGTATGAATCAAATGAATTTCGTTATGATGTCAATTAGGATCGGAAACAATTCATTGTATTGCTATTTATCAAATATGTATTGCTTGATCTTATTAGGCTATAGAGGTAGATACTGTGTGCAATGAATATAAGTACGAGGAAAAATATGTATTGCTTGATCTTGGTTCACTTTCCTCACAACTTCAGACACCAGCAAACACATCATATGTTCTTTCAGTAAGTTTCCTGGGATGAATACATATCGTCATATTCACCTGGATCAAATAAGATGTTTATGCATGGTGTTTGATTCCTAGACTGGAGTTTGTGATTTGAATCCTTTTTCATTTTAAGCAGTGATTGTGTAGGGGTACTTCATTAAGAAATGGTCCTGGTATATGCAGGTGGAATTTCTTCGACGGTTGTCAACTCAGTTGCAAATACCATTAGCGTTCATGCAATAATTAATGTTGGTGCTGGTCAAGTAGTTATTTTGATTTGCATTCATTCTGTTTCCCTTATGAACAAATGGCTAAACTTAACTTGGTCAACTTTATCCTAACAATAGATTCACGCCTCTCTACTTTTCTCTAAGATAGATTAGGAATTTGAATTAATACTCCCCCCGTAAATATGATGGTGGTAGTACTTGGTCCCAACTCTTGGTAGTTTTATATATATGTGGCATTTTATATTGATTTGGATTTAGAGATTGACTCAGTATGTATGATCTGAAATGTATGCAGGAGCTGTGGCAGAGATTACAAGCATCAGTTCTAGAACAGAAGAGGGATACTCTTTTTTGTTTTTGTTTTTTGGGTCTTTTGTTTGTGTGGGTGGTTATTGGTTAATGGGTTGCTCTTTTATTTTAGTTTTTATATTGAAAAGGCTCCAATAGCCTTGAATCCTTGTTTCGCCCTTCCGGAGTAATTTTTGTAAGTGGATGGACTTGAATCCCTCGAGTCTTCACCAATGTGTTTGATGCACAGTTTTATTTTTTTTGTCAGGAAGGGCCTAAAAGGCCAGCAAAAAAGAGAAAAAGAATGAACTATAAAAAAGACCTGAAAAAAAGACACAATTATTAATTTTTATTTTATTTTAAGAAAGTAGAAATGGTAAGAAATATGTTTTACTAAAAAAAGAAAAAAAAACCGAACTGGACCAAACCGAACTGAACGAGTCGGGTCAGTTAGGTTTTCACCATGATAGCTTTGTTGAGATGAAAGTTTCTAATGTAAGAATGGACGAAGGGATTGATCAACTCAAGCTTCATTATGCAATAGAGCAATCATGTACCACCTTGCACGAGCCGCAAGTTTTCCTTGATCAGGTGAAGTCAACCTCAAATGAAGAATTGTATATTAAGCATCATGAGTAAGAATTCCCTATTCAAGTTTAAGAAGATGATTGTAATAGCCGCAATTTTCATTTTCATTTCGTGAAATTATATGGAATGAATAAAGTGCATTTGCACGAATATTACTCGAAGTATTTCATTTTTAGAATTATCGAAGTTCCGAAACAATTCGTTTTAATAAAAAGCTCGAAATCGACTTTTTATACGTACAGAATTTAGGAAGACTTCCTTCATGAAAGTTGTAGAGCTCATCGATATGAGTCCGTGCTTATGCGGAGCAGAAAAATCAAATTTTTTACGAATTAATTATGGCATTTAGAAGAATTTTCTATTTTGGGTATATATAGAAAAAACCCTAGAATTTTTGGAAACTTTCCATTTTTTTTCACCGGCGTCCCTTTTTTGGAAAACACTGTTCCTCTCTCTCTCTCTCTCTCTCTCTCTCTCTCTCTCTCTCTCTCTCTCTCTCTCTCTCTCTCTCTCTCTCTCTCTCTCTCTCTCTCTCGGCCGAACCCAAAAACAGAGCAAAAGCTCTCCGACCTCTCTCACGCTCCACAGGCCACCTCACGGCACCAGACCACGTCCACCACCTCCATCCAGACCTTGCGCAGCTACCGGAGGTAGCCTTGCACCGCGGCACGGCGGGAAACGGCGGCGGAAGCACAGTTTTGGTTTAACCCCGATTTGGTTCCCAACTTGATATCTTGAGCTACAGGTTACCAAACCTTGCCAAACTTCATCCTGAAGCTCGCCTCGACCTCCTGAAGCTCCTAGAAGCGTCCTTGCACGGCGGCACTGCGTGTGGCGGTGGCTGGAAGCCAGCCCATATCGGATCGAACGGAACTTTCAATCAGGTTATCTCGAGCTGTAAAGCTTCGTTTCGAGTGATTCTTAAACTGGAGAGCTCTCCTTGAGTTGCTGAACAAATCTCCAAAATGGATTGAAGCGAGTGGTGGAGGTTTTTACGTCGAACTCAAACTCGCCGAATTCTTGAATTTTTCCGGCCACCGTGACTATTTTGGTAATTTTCGACCTCTTCCCTTTATTTTCTGATCTTGTGCTAGTTATGAAAAATGATCAACATGTTGAGATGAAGAAGAACAGCCCGGCCCCGACACCATTGGTGGTGGTCGGAAGCGGCTCTTCTATTAACTCTGATGGCCCTTTCCAGCCATCTCTGGGGGTTAAAAATATAGTTTCTATGCATTTTTAGATTCTAGATTTCAGTACAATTATTTTGATATATTATACGTATTTTTTGGATATTGTATGATTTAGTTATGAATTTTTACGTTTCCATTGATTTCGATCATTAGATTTGCGATCTGTGAAGTTAGGACCGTCCGATGGACTGGTAGTTTTGATATGTTGATCATATGACTGTCTAGTGGCTTTGTGAGGTAATGGGTGAAGATCTGATTGTTGGATCTTCGTATAATTGGAAAACAGTGATTAGAGAGGCGATTCGTGAGAATCCGTTCTTCGGATTTTCATATAATTTAGAATCTGACTGTTGGATGGTAGTATAAATATGTTTTGGAATTATTGGCTAAATTCAAGTCACATTTGATTAGATGATTGATGGTTTTTACTTGGGTGAGCGGGTTCGGTGTGATTGTGCTAAAATTGAAGACGCAACGAGAGTATCGAGATGAGTAAAACTCACGTGGTTCATATTACGAACTGAGTACTTTTAATTAATTAATTTTGTCGAATTGTATGAAAAATATTTATGGAATAAATTTTTTTTTTTAAATCACATAGACTTGATCAATTACTGTCCATAGGTAAGTAAAGTGAATTTTATTTATACAAAATGAATTTCACGATTTTCTTGTGTGAAATATAGATGGTATTAGTTGTCATCCCTAAGTGAATGATTACGTGTATATATATATATATATTTACGTGGAATATATATATTGATTGGTGTGTTGTTGAGTGATGATATGATTGAGTTGAATTGATGATTTCGAGTGATATTTCGAATGCTTAATTTCATGATAATATTGTGTATCTTGGATCGGTTGATTCCATTGTATGAAAAATATTATTATGCTCAATTATGGATTTAGAGTAGACGTAGTGACTGGTATGAGAGAATCAGATGCTGTAATCCTAGGTGGATGATGGGTTACGATTGGTTGAGTAAGTTGGATGTCATAACCTTTGTCCGGTAATGGGGCTAGATTGAGTACGATAATACTAGAATTATACTCATCTACATCATGACAATTAAATCGATGAGAAATACACGCGATGTAAAACAATGTTATTAACATCGATTCCTCAAAAACCAATTTGTATGAATATAACTGACATTGGTTTTGAAATTAGGCGGTGATAAAACTTTCATTTGAATTTTCAGAAAAACGCTGAGCGGTTAAGTTAAAATTTTTTAAAGAAGCACGTGGAAGATAAAATTCATTCCCACACTTGGACATATTTGGACTTCAGCTTTGCCCTAACACTATTCGACCAAACCTCAATTTCCTCCTCTTCGTTCTTCTCTTTCAACCAATACCGTCCTCCTTTTCGTTCTCCGACTCTAACCAAAACCCTCCTCATCTTCGTTCTCTAGCTCCAACCAGAACCCGACCCTCCTCGTCCTCCTCCTTTCTGCATCGGACCAGCTCTTCTGCTTGAAGACGGTGAACATAATCCGAGTTTGAGGCACGCGATTAGGAGAAAATTTGAGCTTTTCTTTCATAGGTAATTCACGACTTTGTTCAATGCATGCCTTCGAAGGATTTGTGAGTCCTTAATTCACCGATCTGCTTATTCAAAAAAAAAAAAAATCACCGATATGCTTTTGTTTCTTAATTTGCTTCTAAGGATTTGATGGGTGTTTTTAGGTTTTGGGTTTCCTTTTGTTTTCTGGTGGTGAGTTTGGTTTTCAAGTATTCAATGCTTGTATAAAGCCTTGTTCTTTTGGGTTTGTGATACTGTTTTGCTCTGTTCCTTTTCTGATGGTTCGAAGCTTAAAGCTTCAAATTTTGGTGAGTTGTGCTTGCCAAGTTTGTGTCTTCATTGATCTCTTTGCTCGGTTTTGGTTTCTAGACTTGGTTTTGGTTGATTGCTCTCGGTCTGGAACTGGGTTTATTTTATTTCAAATTGCAAGTGTGTGATATAGTTGCTTAGCTCTGTAGATTTGATGAATGAGGTCTTGGGTTTTGTGGGGTTTACATGGAGAGTGGCTTTTGGGGCTGGTGTATATATTGAGGGCATATTTTGGGTTTTAGAAGCAGAATATGTGTGATTTATGTGTGATTCTCTTGGGGTGAATAGCACAATATGATTTGGTTTCAGTATTTTATTAGATTTTCTGCAATATATTATGGTAGATTCCTCATATTGCAGTTCAATTTTGTAATAATTTTTTGTTGGTAGTTGATGTTTGGTTGTCCATAACTATAATAAACTTAATTTTGTGATCGTTCTCTCATTTGTTTCCCGTACTATGCCCAAATAAAAAGAGATGCTTGTTAAAAAGCAACACAGATTATTCAAATTTTATGATAGGTATTTCTGCTGTGCATTAAGTACTCTATATGTGTGACAAATCAAAAGGATTTTTTAGCATCTGGTGGATCCACACCTGCACCAAAGCCACCATGTAATTAACTTGGTGGGATCTTCCAGGTCCTTCACTAATTGACTACTAATATAAAATAAATTCCATTATAGTGTAATGAAGAAGATTCATATTTTTCATTTCTCCCTTTGGCCTATATATATGACCAAATAATCAAGAGCTATTGCATATACAAGTGATCTTCAATAGGCTTCTGGCCAGGCGTAAGTATATGTGTCATTCTTGCTATGTTCTTTTCCTTTAGTTTCCTTATTAAACTTGATTGGTATTCTCTTCCTTACTTACCAGCTTCAATATCTGTCCAATATGATTGCCGTTGGACTTGCAGGATGTCAGATTTTTACTGGACGACCTTTAGGAATTAAAGCCTACTATGTTTTGTGGGGTTCCTCGAGTTTATGATCATATATGCACCGGTAAAACAGATTCATCAATTTGTTGTTAATATTTGGCTTTAATTTTGTTTCTGAAGGTATTGCTAGTAAAGTTTCGTCTGGTGGTGTGTTGAGGAAGACCTATTTTCAGTATGCATATAACTAGTACGTCTCACTAAGACCTCGTTTTTTATTTGCATTTGTATTCCTACTATAAACTAATTAATATTTGTATGCCGCGCAGCAAGTTGGCAAATCTGGAGAAGGGTCTACCACAAGAAAAAGTGGCACCTCTCTTGGACAAGCTTGTGTTTAACAAGGTCAGTCATTCTATCCTTCACCTTTTCATTCTTGAAATATCTGGTTTTACATTTGAACAATCCATTACTTCTATTTTATGTGTTACATTCTAGCAAATTGTGTTACTTGCGGTAGATAAAATAAGCATTAATTAGGAGGACAAGTTCGTATAATGTTATCTGGTGCTGCGCCTTTGCCCAGACATGTGGAGGAATTTTTTAGGGTCACCAGCTACAACACTTTATCACAAGGATATGGTATGTTTGACCGCATATCATAACAAATATAACATATAATTAGTTAAATCATAGTGAAGATTCAAGAAATTATACGAGCTTATGTGTTAAACTCACTGTGCTTTCTCACCTTAATTCATGGTGCTTTTGTACTCATTCAAATAACCTTCATTTTCTAAATTGGCTACCACAACAGATCAGAAGCAGATATATATGAAACTAAGAGAACTAGAGTTCATCAGTTTGTTAAATCTTGTAGGCCTTACTGAAAGCTGTGGTGGCTGTTTTACATCCATTGGCAGTGTTGGGTGTCCCCTTGACAACTATTGAAGCACGGCTTGAGTCGGCCCCAGAACTGGGATATGATGCACTTTGTAGTGTGCCACATGGAGAGATTTGCCTAGGAGGAAAAACCTTGTTTTCTGGTTACCACAAGCGACAAGATCTCACTGAAGAAGTCCTTATTGATGGGTGGTTCCATACAGGTAAATGTCTACAAAACTGAAATGAAGTATTTTCTTGGTTAATGCTCAATCTTTTGGTTTCTTTTCAAAAGAGTGCCTTCAAAATTTTTGTTGATGATTAATCTTGAGCGGATGGATCATAGGTGATATTGGAGAATGGCAACCTAATGGAGCAATGAAAGTTATAGACAGGAAAAAGAACATATTTAAATTGTCTTAAGGTGAATATTGGAGATTATTTTTTTACAAAAAGGGTTCTCAATTTAGTCACACTGTGTTAGTGTTCTGAATTTAATGATGTTTTGTTATTGTTCTGTATCTCTATTTAACTAGTTGGTGGTTGGTTTCTTGTATCTCTATTTACCAGTCTTTGCTTGTGCTTACTACTATTGTGAATATGCCTTTTAAGCTGGCCTTCTAATTAGTTGACATTAACACAGGTTTCACTAAGTTATAAAGGAATTACTTCCCTGTCTCTTACTCAAGGTGAGTCTATAGTTAAAATTAAGTTTTATGATCTTGTCTAATTGGAGAAAATTTATATTGATATATTTTCTTGCTAAATTGAAATTGTGCTGCATAACCTCTAAGATGTAGAATTTACTTGTTTAAGAGTTTAAGCAGTGCCATCGGCAGACATTACGTACTTGAAAGTTAAAATTGGTGTCAAACAATTATTTATGTGAGTCTGTAATCATTTTCTTGTACTATGAAACAATGGCTAAACTTCCAGCTAGAAAAATTAAATTCCATCTAATTGATATATACATATTTTGCAGGAGCATTAGAATGGGCGGGGCTGTTCCAGCTAGAAGTGTTCTGGCGTGGATCCTAATATAAATTTGATCGTGTCTTTATATGTGCAGGTCTTTCAACCTGTCTTTTGGTGAGGAATGTTACAAGCAAGGAGGATGCTAGTTATTACCACACATATGGTTAAGAAGTTTTGGTCACTAGCTTTGTGTATAACTCTTTAAGTTCAACAAGAAGCTTAGTAGTTTTAGGTATTTTGATGCTTATAATTTTGCAAAACCTTTGGTTCGTGTTACAATTGTGATTGTTGGTTTGTAATTGAAATGAGTTCATATTGGTATCTTACTAATTTTCAATTTTTAAAGGACTAATGTATATATGCGTATTTTAAATCAGTATTAAACTACAAGAACAATGTCACGTCCTGAATTTTTGAATAAAATTCGAAAATCCGAAGCATGACAATGATCACAAATTCAAAATAATCATCCTGAAAATTTCTTTTATTAACAACCTCACCACACGAAATAAAATCAAACCGAATTTTGTCTCGGTAAATTATTACAACTCAAATTCAAAATGAACTGTAAAGCTTTAAATGAGCATACACATCTCACAACTCAATGAAATAAAAATAACTGTTGTAACACCTAAGCAGCTCGGTCACCTCTCTGGTTATCCTGACCTGCAGAAATATCCGCTACACCATTTGAATAGTGAACTGGGATTGTAACAATACAAAACCCGATAAGCTTATAAAAGCTCGTATGAGTAAAAAGAAAGGTCTGTTGTTTAATTTAATCATAATTATTTCCACTCAAATTAACACTCAACAATTTCCACATCTACGAAATACCAATAATCTCAATCAAACACCAATTTCATAAATCAATACAAACCCCAACTCACATTTTTCTTCACAAAATCTCAACATTGTATTTATAAAAATACGGTACTTGACAGACTAGAGCTCTAACTGAATTGTAGCCCGTCAGGCCTAGGTTATGGCATCCGATATATTTATCATTATCGTATTTCATCAATATGTATACTTATATACATATTTAGAACGTCTGATAATTGCACATACTCAACCAATCGTATCCCATCATCCCCCAGGATTAGAGCGTCCGATTACCCCACACCGGTCATTACGTTGACCCTAAATCCATAAATGAGCACAACATGTATTATCACATAATGAAATCAACCCCACCAAGATACACAATATTATTATGAAATTACGCAATTGAAATATAATTCAAATCATCAATTCAACTCAATCATATCATCACTCAACAATCCACCCATCAATATATATTTTCCACGTAAATATATATGTACGTAATCATTTACTCAGGAATGACCACCAATACCATCTATAGTTCACACAAGAAAATCGTGAAATTCATTTGTATAATTAAAATTCATTTTACTTACCTATGGATTGTAGTGATCAAGTCCATGTAATTTTAAAACAAATATTTAATCCACATATATTTTTCACACAATTACCAAAATAAATAAATTTAAAGCGCTCGGTTCGTAATATGAACCACGTGAGTTTTACTCACCTCAATACTCCCGCTGCGTCTTCAATACAAATATAAATGGGCTAACTACTGTTTAGTCCCTGAAGTATCACTCATTCCTTGTTTCAGTCCATGCCTTTCTGATTTAATCCCAAAAGTCCCTGAACTCACAATTTTCAGTCCAACTGGTCCATCTCCTCCATTTCCTTCGGTTGCTTGATGACGTGTCAATCACTCCTTGCCAGCTCATCGCCACGTAAGGCATCCATTTTGTAAAGTGACGAGAATACCCCTGCTTCATTTTTTTCTAAAATTTCCTGTCTTCTTTCTCCCCCTGTCTGCAACTCTGCATGAAGGTGTATGTAGAACAGTAACCCAACAATCAATTTCTGCTTTTGTTACTCACAACGGCAACCTCCCAGAGAGAGCAACGGCAAACTCCCAGCTCATTTCTCGCAGCCGCCATCATTGAGAAGAAATAAAAACAAAACAACAATCAAATCCAACTCTCTCTGCACCAAACCCAGAAATGAAATCTCAAAAATGAAAACAGAGAGTATTTCCAAACAAAAGTTCACAAGGCACCAACCGAAAGAAGAAAGAAACCAGCATCCTACAGTGTTGGCCCTGGACGATGTATATAATGAACTCCTCGAGCTGCTAGACCATGTATGTACTGTAAACAACACGAATTAGCCATATAAGACACCCCATACACACACATATCAAATGAAGAAGACTAAGAGAATCACAAATGAACAACAGAATGACATTCAAAGCATCTCCTTCCGAATTACAAAGAGGTTAGCAGTCTGATGGACTGAATGCTATGAAAACCAATAAAACATTCATAAAAAAAGTTTAGGAAACTAGAATCAACCAAGTACGACCAATATTTATCCACTATCATAAACTAAATCCATAGAGGACTTCCAAATTTCGACACAAAAACAACGATTGAATTCGAAAAAAATTCACCTGACCAACAATACCGGCAAGAAGATACTTCCAATTCGCGGCGAGGAGATTGATCTCGGTCACTACCTCAGCGCAAATACTCTTCCAAAGCTGCACAAATCAAAAACGACGAAATCAGTGACAAGTAACAAAAGCAGAAATTGATTATATGTATGGCTTCGTCCCAGCTCATTTCTCGCAGCCGCCATCATTGAGAAGAAAACAAAACAAAACAACAATCAAATCCAACTCTCTCTGCACCAAACCCAAAAATGAAATCTCAAAAATTTGTCACTTTATATCAACCAAAACCACCACCAACCAAAACCCTGAAAAATCCAAATTACCAAAACTCACAAATTAAACACAAAACCCAGAAAAATTGAACAAACCCCAAAATTGAGGTCAACGCCCCAGAAGGCAGCGACCTCGTTCTCCACAGAAACTCCGGCTCCGGCTCCGGCTCAGACCTCGTTCTACACCCACTTCATACCAACACCGTACCCCTCCGACCCTTTCACTCCCAGTCTCCCACACTCCGACCCTTTCACGCCCAGAAGCCACAGGAACCACTCCTCTGCTTCGATCTCCTCTCCTATCTCAACTCCGCCGTCGCCGAAAAGCCCAAGGTCCCTCTGCATATGCTATTAAGATTGAACTCTTCGTTGATAATTGGATTGAAGTTCTGTTTCTTTGTAGTTTTTGCTATGGAAAATGGATTTGATTTGTGTTATTATGGAAATGGTGAACTGCAAGAGTCGATGGGCAGGCATGGAAGTGGAGAAGAGGAAGAAGGAGAACAGGGGGAGAAAGAAGATAAGAAAGAAGACGGAGGAAATTTTGGAAAAAACTGAAGCAGGGGTATTCTCATCACTTTACACAATGGATGCCTTACGTGGCGCTGAGCTGGCAAGGAGTGACTGACACGTCATCAAACAACCGGAGGAAATGGAGGAGATCGACCAGTTGGACTGAAAATTGTGAGTTCATGGACTTTTGGGATTAAATCAGAAAGGCAGGGACTGAAATGAGGAATGAGCGATACTTCAGGGACTAAACAATAGTTAGCCCAATATAAATCACGCCGAAATAGCCCACCCAAATACAATCCGTCAATCACCAATTACAGTCGGCGGCCGGAATTTTTCCAGAAACCGGCGAGCTTGAAAACCGACGTGAAAACTGCAACAACTCGCTTCGATCTCTTCTAGAAACTTGTTCAGAACTTCATTGTAAACTAATTAAGCCAAGAATCACAAGAAACGATCGTGTATAACTCGAGATATTTGGATCGATAGGTTGTTTTTCTATCTAAAGGGGTCGAGCTCCGACGAACGTGAAAACGATCGACCCAGTTCCGATCCTTCTTAGTGCTTGTTAAGGAAGTTGAGACGAGTTCAATGAGCCAAGAATCAAGTGAAATGGTGACCTATAGCTCGAGATATCGAGATCGAACCGAAAATGAGCTTTTTCTGTTCGGGCCTCGACGCCGCCGCTGCTGGCCGTGTCGTGGCGCAAGGCTGTCTCTGGCAGCTGCGCAAGGTCAAGACGAAGCTACTGGAAGTGGTTGGAGGTCGAGAGGTGGCCGGAGGAGGAAGAGGGAGCACGGTTTCTCCGTGCTCTGTTTTCTGGCTTTCGGCCGACAGAGAGAGATGAACAGTTCCTTTCCAAAAAAGGAAGGGAGGCCGGGGAAAAAATAGGGTTTTCAAAAAAAATCTAGGGTTTTTTCTATATATACAAGTTTCGAAATTTCTTCTAAATGCGATAACTAATTCAGAAAAAATCCGATCTTTGTGTTCCGCATGTGTACGGACTCGTATCGACGAGCTCTACAACTTTCATGAAGGACGTATTCCCAAATTTTACACGTATAAAAAGTCGATTTCTCAAATCGGGCATTTCAAGTTTTTCGTTAAAAATAATCGTTTCGAACCTTCGATAATTCAAAAAGCGAAATATTAACGAACAACATTCGTGAAATCGTACAATAATAGTTCAACACAATTACTCGAATTAAAAATGAAAATTATGGGTATTACAAACAATGTCATTAAAGAGATGATATATCAGATTGGAAACAAAAATTTATGTATCTTTATTCAATGTACATTGAATTATTAAGTAAGAAACAATGTAACACAACCCAATGGACATCGACTTATTAAGTAAAAAACGATGTAAAACAACGTAATAGACATCGACATTGTGTAAGAAACGACGTAAAACAAATCAATGAACATCGATTTATTAAATGAAAAACAATGTCAAGTATAAGTATGAACATCGGTGCCAACCATATATGTTTAATAGAAAAATAGACATCGCTTCATAAAAAGAAACGATGTTTAATAGATTAATGAATATCGGCCGCGTAATACAAAAAAATGTAAATTCAATCTTAAATAGTGTGATATATGGCAAGTATCGGTAAAGCTTATAAACAGCCGCAAACTTCAAAAACACCGATGTGTAAGAGAATATAATACATCGTTTCTAGAATGGGTAATGATGTTAAAATGAATACTAGTGTTGTTTGACCTATATTTTGTTAAGCATTAAATGTATAAATATGAAGGTTTAACAATATCTAAAAATACCAATTTGTGATCATAATAGCAGTTTAACATCGATTCTGGAACATAATCCGATGTTTATTATTATATGGGACATCGGTTAAAAACCGATGTCTATTTTTTTGCGATCTTTTACATCACCCACTAACACATCGGTACAAAAAAAAAATTTTACATCAGTTTCTGGCCGATGTATATGAGGCAAATTCTGCCTCAGGCTTTGCAGCTCGGTCTTCACTAGCCAATCGGACACTCAGCAGTTTGTCATGGAGAGAAACCTAGACCCCGGCAACCTTCGTAACCGAAGCGTCACAGCAACACCAAAAGGTCACCTCAATAGCTTTGGTCAATTTGCGCCTTTACTCACGACCTCCTTGCTCTTTCATGATTTCTGTCATCATGAGCATGGTCTCCAGGTAAGAATGTGGAGAAGAACAAAAACAAAGAAAGGTTCTGAAAGAAAAGAAAGGGGTTGGGAGACAGGGTTAGGAAACAGGGAAAAAGGTTATGTATTACGGATAGGATTGCGTTTTAGCTCCTAGGCTCACCTCGGGGCCTATTCATTTTAAAGTTTTAATTCATCCTTCGCAAAATAGCGACCTCTAGATCAGAAAACAATCTTTCTAGTTCAAACCTAAAAAGCTCTGCAGGTCTCCAGTAGTGCGAGTATCGGACGTTCTAAATATGTATATATGTATATATGTATATATATTGATGAACAATGATAAATATATCGGATGCCATAACCTAGGCCAGGTTACGGGCTACGATTCAGTTAGAGCTCTAGTCGGTTAGTCACTGTATTTGTATAAATACGACTTTGGGGTTTTGAGAAGAAAGATGTGAGTTTAGATCCCGTATTAATTCTTGTTGATTAGGTGGTTGATTATTGAGATTGTGGTTCTTTGTGGATGTTGAAAGTGTTGGGTGTTAACTTTGATGAAAAGAAAATATGATTTAATAAAACAACTGTTCTTTCTTATTTACTCATACGAGCTTTCAAAAAGCTTACCGCGTTTTGTATTGTTACAATCCCGGTACACTATTCAAATGGTTTAGCGGATATTCCTACAGGTCAGGATAATCAGGGAGGTGACCGTGCTATTTAGGAGTTGCAGCATTTATTTGATTTCATTTACGTTGTGAGGTTTGTTATGCTCATTTAGAGCTTTACAATTTTATTTGTGAGTTTGAGTTGTAATAATTAACCGAGACTATATTCGAGATTAAATTCGATTCATGTGGTGTGGTTGTTAAGAAAAAAAATTCAAGGATGTTTATTGTTGAGTTGTAGTAATTTATGTTTCGTATTTTTGAATTATTATTCAAAAATTCGGGGCGTGACAATGATGTAGACATACAAGATCAACCACTTGGTTATGGAAGCCATCAAATGAGCAAAGAAGAAATGAAGGCCAACATTGATGGTTTTGTGAAATTTTGGGAAGTAAGGGGGCTTGTTGTTAAAGATAATCTTGAAGAAGATGATGAACACTTTGAGGACAGAGATGCAACAATTGAAGCTATGCACCATGATCCCTCTACCAATGAAGTTCAAAACTCCCCAAGGTGAGGAAAATCCTTCTATGCATTGTTATGAAGTAGTTAAAGAATTAAGGATTTTCCTTCCTCCACCATCAAATAAGCCCCCTCAAAAACTTCCCAAGGAGTAAGATAGAATATTTAACACTCATTTTCACAGTGAGAGTATTGAAATCAAGATACTTTTACCTCTCAATCCACCATATAAAGCTCAATGCTTCTGTGATGAAGTGAATGATTGGAAAGGAAGTGATACACTTGTTCACAACCTTCCACCTCACTCTCATATATCTCTATCACCTATTCTTTTTTCAAGCATCAAGCCCGCATCAACTTTGAAGGAGGAGTCAAGAAGGATACTTGAAAAATCCATTACAAAGAAGAGGAAGACAAGAAGAAAGCTACTCATTTGGTCAAACATTGGAGAGATCATGGATTGCTTTTGTTCTTACCTTTATAACAAATCAAGAAGTCCTTTGGCACCAAATATAAAGGTGGTCTTTCACAAGAAGTATCCTATCTAACATGTGGTGGTAACCTCTAAGGACCAGGTAGAAGTCCTCAAAAACAAAGCCCTACTTGGAGGTAGCCAAACATGAATAAAGAGTCTTTGAATAAGAGAAGAAGATGAAGAAGAAGGACGTCATTTTTGATGCAACACTGAAGTTATGACTTGGACTGCAAGGCTTTGATGCCTTGATTGGTAGTGGCTCATATCATATGGTCTTCAAGGGGAAGCTTTTCTAACTGTTGCATTTACTCATTTTGTTTTTGTAATTGTGTTAATTTGTTTTTGTTTTGTGCTTTTGCTTGTGCTTACTTGTTTTGTTTTAGTAATTATGTTAACTTGTGTAGTTTTCCTCCATCCATGCTTGAACGTTTCGTGGAGAAACTTTTAAGAGCATCATTTTAACATTGAGGATAATGTTAGATTTAAGTGTAGGGGAAGGAAAACTTCGTTTTATATTTTAAGTTATATTTTGGTCCAAAACCTTTATAGTACCTGAAATTTAAAAATTTGCTAGTTTGGATCACTCTTGTGTTTTTAGTTGTTTATTGTGTTTAGTCAGTGCCTTCCAACACCAATGATGAGATTGAACTTGAATTGAAAATGGGCTAGAAAGAATGTTTGGGTATTATGTGCTTTATGTTTTCAAAATAAATAATTATGTATCAAGTGTTTGATTCCATTTATACCTATACTTGTCATATAAATATATTGAAGCTAGAGTAACATAGTAAGACTTGTGCGACTTGAGCTTATTCAAAGTTCATGTATTATTCTAAGCACTAATTTCTTCATGAGTTAATATCTCATTTGCTTTGGATCTCTAGAACTTGCTCCATATCTTTCGAGACCCTTTGTCTCAAGTTTACATCTTGGAAGTGATCTAGGCAACAAGGAATCCACTATGGCCAAATGAGTATGTTCCAAAAGATTGAGCATCATTAGGTTGTCACTTTGAGCCTTTGTATAATTAACCTTTCAATTCTTCATACCGTAAATATCTACCCTCTTATCCTTCCAAAGTTTTCTTAATGAGTGACTACACCCAATGAGTGCACAATCTAAAACCCCATAAATGTAGTAAGAGTAAGTAGGGTATTGTTCTAAGCTATGGATGGGGCTCGATATTCCACCTGCAACTGGTCATCTAGGTCAGATGATTGAGCAGGGCACCAAGAGGGTTGTAAACTCCTGCAAAAGACATTAGTTAAATAAAAAAATTAAAGTATATAAACATGGTATTTATGAAATTTACTAGAAAATAGGGGGAGTTTAAAGAGTTTGTGTTCTAAGTTAACTAATAAATATTATACAAGTGATCAAATCAAATCATGCATCAAATAGATAAAGATGGATAGAAGATGTAGAGATGAAATTAACTACTCACTAACACGTTAACAAGGCGTCAAGTTATCAATCACGAATTAAATATATCATAGCAAGAAATCAATCAAGAGCAGATATGAATGCATACAAAGTCCTCATTATTTTCCTTAATTTAATTAACTAGATGAACGCACCATAGTTAACCTATTAAGCATGCAATTACTAGTGGTAGCCAATCACTAATAAACACACAATCAACGCATTAAGAACATATGAAAGTTTGATTTATTTATGCAAAGAGAACAAGTTAGAATGCTAATCTTATCATGCAAAGCTCATTATTGATTTACCTAAGAAGCTATAGGTTTTTCACTTAGCAATTAAGATCTAGAACGCTAGCAAATCTTAATTTGGATTCAATTACATATTCATAAATCAAAGTATGCATCCAAAAATCAATAAACACATAAACAATGGGATTGAAGTACGAAATCAATAAACAAACTATAACATATAATGAAATCACAATTTTCAGATATGGTAAAACCTAAAACATGCTTCGTGGTATGTGAAAATTAAACATCAAAACATGCTTTCAATCTCACAAGTAATCGAAACATCCAATGAATTAAAAACAAAACCAGAATTGTTTTACAAAGCAAGAAAAAAAATATATAGAGGTGTTCATGGTTATGCTTGGACGAAAGCTACGGCAAGGATGTGTAGAGATGGAGGTAACCATTGATTTGTCAAGTTTCGACTAGTTCATTCTTTTCTTCACTCTTTAGTTTACCTTGATGTATTTTATAGATTTAATGCTAATTTATATGATTATAAGTGAGTAGTTATTTTGTTCAGCCGTAGCCAATCTTATATGGATTGATGTTATAATATGATGTGATGCACTTTTCTTCAACATGGCTACATGCTAGTTGAAGAGTTGAATGCATATACTTTACCACTTTGAGTATGTGTATTTTCCATGTCATGATAATTTATAGAGATTTGTAACCTTTGAATGTTAAAGCATGAAACCATACTAGATGTGCATGTAGGGGTTATCGATTACAATCACTTAGAAATAAACTTGTTGGTTTGTATGATTTCTTCATCTCCAAACTTTATGCACTTAGGGCAATGCACTAGATACATAACTATACCCGATATGGGTTGCTTGATATCACAAAAGGAGCATGTCCCTTATCATACCTGAGAGAGATGCAAGGAGAGAAATTAGTTAATTAATTTAGCATCATTCATATTGAAATCCATCAATACTTGCAAGGGATGTTAGTCGTAGATAATCTAAATCCTAACTTTCATCTATTAGATCACTAGTTTTGTTCAGATTAATTTAGTTTACATGTGAGCATGTAGTTGTTTCCAACTCAAAACTATCTTCAAAAACCAAATCAAATCACTACTCCATCTTGCATATACTCACCACAAGCTTAGATTTTCTTGTGATTCTAGGATCGTGATTGTACATTTGCATATTCTAGCTTTTCTTAAGTTCACACCCTAGCTAGTGAAAAGACTCAAATCCTCGTGGGTTTGACAGTCTTTCAAAAAGAACTTAAATTTCATCCTTACCCTTAAGGAGGACTACTAAGGTAAGTCAACCTCAATGGTTTGATGCTAGTTGCCTTCTTATTCTTGTGAGGATTCTTGTCTTTTGCTCCCAATGGTCGTCCTCTTTTCTTCATTGCTTTAGTTTTGTCCATATCACGGTCTTTTGGTATCATAATACCTTCCGGCATCTCTACCAGTCCAAGAGATTCGACAATATATTTTGCAGTAAACTCCAGCATTTTGACTTTCTTTACTGTAAAAGTAAGACCCTTTACCTCATCAACAAGCACAGGCATCATGGTCTTCTTCTTTTTGTGAGAATTGTATCACTTTGTATTGCATATTGTTTAATTTTGCCTCAGGCCTACAAATTGTCATGGTCGGCCATGAAGACAACGTATGACGTAGCGTTCCTTTGAGATGGTAGAGCTTCAAGTAGCACCAAAAGTGCTTTCCTCCGTGTTACAATCAACATGTATAGCAGCTAGATGCTATTTGACCTCTGGTAATTATGCGTTTATTTACTATCCTATTGAAAAGTAGTGGGGCTGAAGATATCTGATGGTGGACTTAATATTTTTGTTACGACTTTGCATTCTTGTTGAGAAAGAAAACTATAGAGCTTGCTACATTTCACAAAAAAAAAAATCATGAGTTCTTTTAAAACAACTAATCATGATCCCCAAGATTAAAGAGACACACTTAATTGCTTATCAACTATTGTATTTTTCAGTTTCTAAAAGGTTGTCATAGGTTTTTTTTTTTTGAATAAAGGACTTGTGTGGTTGCCCTCAAGTCTTGATTAATGAAACTGTCGATTACAAAGGGGGCATTGAGCCTAAACCCCTTATTACAATAAGCATCTAGAGAATGTCCTGAAATAATATCAGAAGTCTCTATAAAATACATGTATTCTAGCAAACACCAATTACCAAAGAGTGCACTACTGGCTACTCCATTTGCTTTGATATAGTGGTAACATAATGGAAAGATAACTCGAGTACAACAAAGTATAATTACTAAAATCACTGTTTTCCCACTACATAGCCACCAAAAAACAGTTAATTTATAATGTGAAAAATATATAAACATATTCGAAGAAAGTGAGAGTATCTCCTACAGTTTTCCTGACATATAAACTATTTTTATGTTAGTTTAGGAAAATGGGAATGATATGGGGTCCTAATTAAGGCGTAGATTTGGGGCTTTAAACCAATGTGGTATTCCATGTCACTTTAATTGGTTAATAATTTGATTTTTTCCAAGTCATTAATTATTCCTAAATCAATTTTGTAAAGAACAGATTAGGGTAGACATATAAATTTATAAAACAAACTTAAGAAAAATGAAGAAATAATCTACAATTAATATGTAAGAACCCAAAAAAATTAAAATATTTCCTAAACCCTAAACATATACTTATGTATATACGTACTACAAAAAGTATGAATATACATATTTTGGTACTTCAAGCTTATATACTGGCATACTCGAATTCATGATAGGAAATATTTTAATTTTTTTTTCCCATTCACAGTATAGTATGAGAGGATACATAATCTTTTTTTTTTTTTGAGTTAAAATAGATTTCATTAGAAGTAAGGCCAAGAACGACACCTACATAATACAAAACATAACTCAAGATTTCATTACATTAACGCTCATTTATTTCAAGAGCCTGCTAAAACTATAATAAATTTTTCTTACACAAAATAAGCTAGTTTGAATCTCGATCCCTTTGCCAATGCACGCAATTGTGGTGCGCTAGGAGTGTAAAACATAACTCCATAGCATGCAGGCAAACCTACAATATTAAGCAAAATGGCAAATAGTGTCACCTTGCTCATTTTTATAAGGCAAGTAGACATAGAAGATAAAATGACCCAATAGAAAACCCCCTTCAAAGGAGCATATATCCACTACTAGAAACACATGATATAAGGACATTGAAACAGTCCTCTAATACATACAAGGACTCGTCCTCTATCTGGGAGTCATTATAAGTCTCAAATAAGGACACTGGGAACGTGTCCTCTTTTCTACACAAGGACACAATTTATGTGTCCCAAAAGCTCTGGACGTGGTGTCCTTAAATCCATAAGAAGACACCTAAACTGCATTCTCATATCATCTAATATGTGTCCTCTTTTCTATACTAGGACACACAAACTCTATCCTAGAAGGTCTAGAAATGGAGTTCTTAAATCCATGAGAGGACACAAAAAAATACACTCATATGTGCCCTTAAAACTAAAACAGGTTACTTAAAAAGAGTCATGTATACTCAAACACAATGTCCTTCAATGTAATAGAGGACGTTCAAAGAGTGTCCTTAAAACTTGTAAAGAATCCAAAAAAAAAAAATAATAATAATAATAAAAGCAATCTTTCTCCAGTTATACACCGCTCAAAATACACCACCAAATGCATTATTAACTGAACCAGAATATCATATTCATGCATATACAAACAAATTTTTAAAGTGTAACAAATATTCAACCGTAGTCAAGTAATTCAATCTACTGCACCTTGTAGATTCATAGTTGCTTAATCTGATTCCCAATATCTTTAGTCACAACTGGTAAATATAGCACAAAACCAACTGTTTAACAAATTTCATATGACATGGTTATGAAGCTGCAGATCAAATTAAGGTAGTTAATCTAATAATAAGATCAAACAGATGACATGGAAATGAATTCTAAGAGATGTTTAGTTACAGTACATAGAAATTTGTCCAGGCACGACATGACATTCATGAAATTCACATTTCTAACAAGTACTGCATTCTGTTCAGAGTAAGATCTTCAATATCAGAAATACTTCCTTCCAATTTGTTTAAGCTGAGATTTCTGTAAAACAATAAGAGGATATATTATAAGAACCCCAAGCTTACTATTTGGAGGCTTAACTGAGCAGATGAACCTCGTTAATCAAACTACTATTAAGAAAGTATTAATTGATTGTGCCTTATGTACTTTAAAAAAAATAGTAGAAAGAAAGATAGAAATTCATGAAATAGCATTATTACATGATATTCAATGCTATCACTGCTGATAAATCAGGAATAGATCAAGATATTGCAGCTTCTCAGCATTCTGCTACATGACTGTGAAGACCAGATTTTCAAACAATAAATTTATATAATTCAATAATTGTTATATTAATTGAATTGTGATATTTGGGATTATTTGGATTGTCCTGGGTTGAGAAAATTGGTTCCGAATGATTTTATTTTCAAAAACGAACGTTATTTAGGGGGTCGTGAAAATCGACTTTTTATACGTTCAAAATTTGGGAAAACTTCATGAAAGTTGTAGAGCTCGTCGATACGAGTCCGTGCATATGTGGAACGTATTATTCGGAGTTCGTATGAATAAGTTATGAATATTTGAAAATCGAAATTTTTCTATAAATAGTGGAAAAATCTGAGTTTGTTTTGAAGGACGAAAAAATTGTGTTTTTGCAAATCAGCCCCCGTCTCTCTCTCTCTCTCGGCCTGGTCACTGTGCTTGCAGACCCGCCGACCCGACCCGACTGGAAGTCGGCCGCGCAGCCGCCGGACCCGGCCCCCATCCACTTCGCCGCATTGCGCCCAGTCGATCCCCGCCGTCGTCACACCCAGCCGCCGCTCCTAGCCTTAGATCGAAGCCTCTATCCGAAGCCCAGACCCGACCCGGCCGTAACACTATTTTTCCGGCGGTGCACGGGCTGATCCTCCCCATTTTCGTGACGTGCTCTTCCTCCTGATCATCCTCATATATGGCTTGCATCACGATTTTGAGGGTAGAGTGGTAGATCAAGAGTTGAAGATTTCGACGTCCCTGATTCGATCTGGAGACTGATCAGAGGGCCGAGATTAATCCAACTTCAAAGCCCGATCTAGGACGATCTAGACCTCATCTCCGAAAAAGTCAGGTATTAAAGTTGTTCACAATTTCATTTTGAAGAAGTTTGTAGTTGACGACTTTTGCATCGGAGGTGGTTGACCTGCGTTGACCGCCGCGTGGACCACCGTCTGACCGCCGCGTGTGGCGGCGCGTCGAACCAAATTTTGAGTTTTTATTATCTGGACGATGATCTATGCATCCATACGAGCGTTTTGAGATATAACTTGGTCATGTTAGAAAAAATTGATAAATAGTCAATTTCTGTTTTGACGTTACTATTTACGGTTTTACAATTTACCTTCGGTTTGAGATTTACGGAGATCAGGCCATCGGTTTTACTTCAAATTTTAATATGATATTCATATGACTGTCCCGATGACTTTGTGTGGTCACGGGTGAAGATCCGACCGTTGGATCTTCGTATAATTGTAAAATAGTGATTCAGGAGGCGATTAGTGAAGATCCGTCCATCGGATTTTCGTATAATTTTGATAGGATGTTTCCAAGGGTAATCCGTGAGGATCTAACCGTTGGATCATCATTTAAATTCAATCCGACCGTCGGATTGTCTTTAATTTTA
This sequence comes from Rosa persica, assembly GCA_025331145.1. NCBI lineage: Eukaryota > Viridiplantae > Streptophyta > Magnoliopsida > Rosales > Rosaceae > Rosa > Rosa persica. The sequence goes on along the minus strand of WFKR01000001.1, from coordinate 12,700,305 downwards.
GAATCCGACCGTTGGATTGTCGTTATTTTAAAATCCGACCGTTGGATCATCATTTAGGTTTATTTCATGCTTCGTTGCTAAGTAAAGACCGTACTTGATTAGGTACTTGACGGTTTGAGTTGACGAGCATTTGGATTATTGTGAGTTATATTTATTGAAGACGCAGCGGGAATTTCGAGGTGAGTAAATCTCACGTGGTTCATATTATGAACCAAATACTTAAATTAATTATTTTTGGTAATTGTGGGGAAAATATTTATGGATTAAATATTTGTTTTTAAAATCACATGGACTTGATCACTACGGTCCATAGGTAAGTAAAATGAATTTTAATTATACAAATGAATTTCACGATTTTCTTGTGTGAACTATAGATGGTATTAGTGGTCATCCCTGAGTGGATGATTACGTATATATATATATATATATATATATATATTTACGTAGAATATATATGTTGATTGGAGTGATTTTAGTGACGATATGATTGAGATAGAATGATGATTTGGATTATATTCAATGCTTTAATTTCATGATAATATCATATATGTTAGTTGAGTTGATTTAATTATGTGAAAACATACGGTTGTACATATTGTGGATTTAAGGTCAAAGTAGTGACCAGTATGGGGTAATCGGACGCTCTAATCCAAGGTGGATGATGGGATACGATTGGTTGAGTATGTACAATTATCGGACGTTCTAAATATGTATATAAGTATACATATTGATGAAATACGATAAAGATAAATATGTCGGATGTCATAACCTAGGCCAGGTGACGGGCTACGATTCAGTTAGAGCTCTAGTCTGTCGAATACCGTATTTTTATAAATACGATGATGGGGTATTTTTGGAGAAAGATGTGAGTAAGGGTTGGTGTTGAGTAGTTGATTGTTTGTGATTGTTGATTTTTTTGTAGTTGTAGAATCATTGCATGTTGACTTTAGTAGAAATAAATGTGATTAAATTAAGTAACCGTTCGTTCTTTTACTCATACGAGCTTTCATAAGCTTACCGGGTTTTGTATTGTTGCAATCCCGGTACACTTTTCAAATGGTATAGCGGATATTCCTGCAGGTCAGGATAACCAGGGAGGTGACCGAGCTGCTTAGGTGTTACAGCAGTTACATTTTATTTCTTTGAGTTGTGAGGTGTGTATGCTCATTTAGAGCTTTACAATTTGTTGCGTATTTGTGTTGTAATAATTAACCGAAACAAGATTCGGTTTGATTTGATTTCGTGTGGTGAGGTTGTTAAGAAAAGAAATTTTCAGGATGATTATTTTGAGTTGTGGTAATTTTTATGTTTCGGATTTCGAATTTTATTCTAAAATTCGGGGCGTGACAATGACTCCATATTAGCATTCTTGAGGATAAGCAAGGATTAGTCTAAAACTATGATGAAACTAACCGATTTTTTTAGAACTGCGTCATCTAGTTCTTGAGGCTTATTAGTAGCACCTACAAGAAAATAAAAACAGTATTAGAGAGGCATGCTAAAATCTACTCAGGTTTTGGCATGATCAGAATGAAAAATATAAAATGAAAAAATATATATATGTATGACAGCCCTCGAAACTCATCTAAGAAATTAAGTTAGAAATTTATTTCGTGTTACCCTTTTATCCCTTGACTTATTTAATTCAACTAATTCCAGGAGATGAACAAAGTTTGTTTCTAAGGTTTTATTAAGAATCCAAGTGAACTTATTTTCCTTGATCAAAATCCCTAACATACTACAATGATTAGAAATAAGAAAGGCATTATCTAACAAGTTGGCATTGTTAAAGCTAACCAGCCAACACTGACCATCGATTCCTGGCATGACAACACTACTTATTTAAATTCACAGGCTTTGATTGAAGTGAGATATAAAGCCAACCAATCATAATTACTAGATCATTAGGATTAGATATCACTCTATCAAACTGTAAAGTCTGCACCTCTTATTTCCCATACAAGCTCCGGAGAAAACCACATATCAGGCACCTCAGCTATTCTATAATAAGGTGGCTTCTTGGCCAAGATCTTGTCCCCAGAATAAAATGTTTTCATCTGCAGTCAAACAAAAATAAACAAGCATGTTACAAAGCTGAAATGATAAATAGACTCAACAAGGAATCCAAGTTAGAGCATCTACGACAGTACTAAATTTCAAAGGTTAACATCTCCTTGTGTCGCAGAAAATACCAACAAATTAATTTATTTTTACATTGTACCACCATTAAGCACTTATGTATGTTATAAAATTTGTAGCAGCACCAAGCAATAAGCCAACATAATCAACACCAAAGTTATCTATACATTTATTTACTAGACCAGAGAAACAAAAGCTGTTATTTGCATACGCAATGGAGCAGAAAAAACTTTGATGGTACTCCAATCAATTGAAGTATAATTTGTTTGTGAGGTTTAGGATGGTGTAGGGTTTTAAGGTTCTTTGGCTAGCAAAAAGAAACAACCCATACGTTAACCAACAGCAATACATAACTAGTATGGGGTACCATAATGTCACACAGCCACAGTTCCTTCAATCAGTCATAATACCTAACTAGCAATGTTCCCAAAAGGCTTTGGTTAAAGTGAGATGTATATAAAGCTTACCAATCACAATTGCTAGATCATTAGGATTATAAAAATAAACAAAATTACATGAGATCAAAAATTAGAGGATGTTTGGCTCTAGTTTTTCTTGAGCTGGTCAATAGTCTCTTTTCATGAGTAGGCGTGCCAGCACCGTTCGGGTGCGGTCGTCCCCTTGACCTGACTTCTTCTGAGCGTTTGTGGACGAGGAGAGCACCAACCTCGTCGTGGGATTCTTTGTGCCTCGTGGCGAGGACTTTTGCTGAGCTTCTTCAAAATCACAATCGATACTCGATGTTGTAGATCGAGCAGAGCGAAAACCACTGGGAAGTGAGGAGAACTCGCTAAAGCGTGACTCTAGCTTGGCTTGTTTGCGAGGGCATTACCCTTGCTTGGCTGGTTTCGTAACCGTTGTGGTCGTGGTACTACAGTCGGCTCTCGAGGAGACTAGGACCAAAGCACTTTGACAGAGGGTTTGGTGGTACTGAAAGTTGGCTCCTAAGGAGACTAGAACTTGGAGTGTGATCACCGATAAGAGAAAGAGAAGGAGAGGAGTTGCTCTTAGAGAGGTTGCTCTAGAGAGAACTTAGATCATCTTATAGATGTTTTGATGAGTGAATTGGTGAGATGATACTTGTTGTAGCCTCTATATATAGGCTTCCAAGCAACACTATTTGGCCTTTAAACAAATCATAGTGGGTTAGGTTTGAGCACACAAACACTTAGTGGATTTGTTAGGTGAGAGTACTAACACTTAGTGAATTTTGTTAGGTGAGAGCACTAACACTTCTTTATTCCTTTAATTTTTATCTCCACTAAGAACTCATATTTGACCTTCAACTTCTTTATATGAAATGATTCACCATAGATGTAGATTATTGTGGTAAAATTTCAGAATTTATTTCCATGTGGTTGGGCTGGAAATGCTACTGGACTCCTTACAGGTCAAGTTTTTCAGTTTTACTTATGCAGAAAATTAGACTGATTGTTTGAAGATTTTCCACTCCGAACAAGCTCTAGCACTCTTCATAAGAAATGATCCTTGGGATGTCTAGAATGAATCTGGAAAGTTTCAACTCATTTGAAGTTCGGATGGTTAGTATGCCGCCCCTCCTTCCTTGTTAGCTCGGTTTCTCCTAGCCGAAGTAGGAAAATGTGCTAAAGTTGACTTTTCATTTCCATGCTTCCATAGTAGGCTTTATTTAGCCTCTAAATATATATTTCGAACTTGTCGACAATATATAGCTTGAGCCACTGACATTGGCTCAATTTCTCCAAGACATGTCTTGTCAGGCCAAAATGCTCATTTTGCGTCCAAACATGGGAGTTTTAGGATTATAAAAATAAACAAAATTACATGAGATCAAAATTAGGGGAGTTTTAGGATTATAAAATCAAAAAATAAAATAAATGTAAAAACACATATACAAGGGCGGAACGCAAGGAACAAATATCAAAACCACAACCATATGCAAGAAATCCAGTTATAATTCTTATAGTTGATTATATGTCATGAGAAAGAAGTTGGTCATGTGAAATGTTAGTAATCAAACGATTTCCCATATTTTACTTTCCTTGAATAATTCATCTAAGTGAAAGTATCTAATTAATCTTATTGAACATGCAATCATAGTCTAGAAAACTAGCTAATCAAGAACACATTTAATGCATGAAGAACAAAGAAAGGATTTCAACCAAAGTGCACAACATAGTATAAATCTATTTGCAATCTTCCTCAATTGATTTCGACCTTTGTCCAAAGCCTTTACTACTTATGAAATAGGTTTACAAAACTATTAGGTGACTTGTAACCTAAATCTAGCTTCAATTACATGCATATATCCTAAGTTTGCCACCAAAGAACATATATATACAAAAGTTTCCTGTAATCCAAAATAAATTAAGCAATCTCACATAAACAACATAAAAACCAACTATAAAGAAATCACAACTTTTATTCAAGCATAGAGACGGGCTTTAAATTTCCCTTAACATTATATGTTGACTAGAATCCATAACTCTATGAATCAAACCAAAGAAAAACTAAAAGTTTTCAACGAGTAAGATCTTGAAAGCAAGGCTCCTCCAGAGCTACTGCACAAGGTGGAAGGATGGCAGCTAGGGTTGTTCACGGCTTCTTCTTCTCCTCCTCTTTGATTGAAGATGCATAACTAGAAGACTAGAGAATGAAATTGATTTTTGGTGTGTGAAAAGAATGAAAGAATTAATAAGACTTGACGTTAGAATGATGTATATTTACAGGGGATGGCAAGCCTTAGTCTTCAAGTCTTCTGGATTCTTCTTTTGATTTCTAGAATTATCTGATTGATCCACACAGCTCCAACCAATCAGATAAATCCATGTAAGCTTTTCTGCATCATCCAACCAATGAGAAGCTTCCAAAATAAATAGATTTGCATCATAAGTCTTTAAAGGAGATAATATTGCCGAATTTATAAAGATATTTTCTGATTTAAACTCCTAAACTTAGGCCAAATAGGGGTGTGAGTAACAAACAACGTATCTGGACTTGATTCTATCCTCTCTGCATGTTGTAATCCCTTAAAACTCTCCAAGGATGATGCCAAACCCTTCTGGAAGCCTCTAGGTCATCACATGTGCAATATTATTTGAAATATGAAGCATAAATTGGTCTATGGACTTCCCGATGTGATTTGGGCCTCAAAACAAAAATTCCAGTCAAAAGTCAGTTTCGCGCGCAACTTGACTTTCCTGTACTAAATTGGCCATAACTTCTTCTAGAAAAACGATATTGATAAGTCGTAAAATCTCTGAAAACTAGACATTTGAGGCTTTCCAAAAAAATAAAGATCATCAGCTAGCTCGTCCTGAGCTGCTCTCAATGCTCTGTCGAAGTTGACTGACCTGCACAGGCAGATTTCTTGATTTGGCTTTTCATGCATCTGTGCTCCTAGTGCTCTCAGGTTTCCTAGCCCCATCAGAACTCCTTATGTCTTCATGACTCCTAGTCAAAAAAGAACTCTTCACATGAAATGTTCTTAAATCTTCCATAATATTCTTTTGTTTTCCTAGTTCAACTGAGACTCCTTGTGTCATTAAGATTCATTTTCCTAGTATGAGTAGGTTTTCTAGTCCAACAAGGACTCTGCATTTTTTACCTTCTTTCTTCATTTCTCCGAACATGTTTCCTAGTTGACCTAGGATTCCTACTTTGATTGGGATTCCTAGTCGGACCAAGAATTTTTGGTTGGACCAGGAATGCTCAATTTCTTCATTTTTGCTCACTTCTGCATTCCTTGTGCCTTCTACTTGTCATTTCCAACGTCTCACATTCTTCTCATGTGTCTTTAAGCTCATTTCCTTATTGTCATTTTCTCCGATGCACCTAGAAAATATAAACTAAATTAAAAATGATTAAGTAAAGGAAATAACCAAGCAAAATATGGGGAGTTAACTATTAAAACGTCGCATTAATATGCTTCTATCACCTTTTCCTGGTAGGATAATGGGTTTTCTTGCCCTACTGGGATTCTGTCATTTGTCATTTCTATCATCATTTCCATGAGCTTGACTCCTAGGTGACTTAGGATTCGTACTTCAACTAGGATTCATTTTTCTTAGTAGGATTGGGAAAACTTTATTTCTCCATTTCTTTATCAGATCTGCACCTCATTTCTTTCTTGCTTTCATTTCTTTCATTTCTAGCACTTGATAGCTCATTTCATGTGTTTCATGCTCATTTGTACCTAATTACAACAAACTAAGTTAGGATGAGATTGTTAAGGGGAATAACTAAGTAAAATATAGAGAGAATAACATTAAAAACATCGCATAAAATGCTTTGATCATCGACCCGTCACGCCTTGGCTTTCTCTAGCTAGTTTTTATAGAGGCCACCTTCATCACCATATATATCAACTCCACTGATGGTTGGATGGCTTGCATTAAGAGAAACACATATAGAAGAAAAAACGGGGCTAGGGTTTTCATGGAGAGAAAACTGGGTTGACCATTCTTTTTTTTTTTTTTTTTTTGAGCGAGTATATATATTCTAATATGCAAAACCTTTGGAAATAAATCTTGATTGATCTTTGAATAATTTTAACATGATATAGAGAAGGTGTGTATTAACAAGCTTCCATATATCGGTATCATTTAGTAAAGTCCTCAATCATTCTTGCTGGAGAGATGCTGCCTATCAAACTATTAATTAATTTGAACTCAGATTCGGTTCATCACCATAGGAAAAACACAACATTAATTTATTCTGTGGAGGCTCTTCATTGTTATGCCATGGAGATGTCGTGCATGATCAAAGAAAGGAAGGTCTTTGTTGCAGATTCCAATTGTTTTCTAGGGTGGCTCGTTCTAAATATTTAGCAATCAGATGTAAAACACTAAAACATCAATTAGGGTTGGAAATGGGTAAAGAGTAGAAATACTAATGGCTGAGATAGTAATTTTAACTATATTATATGACAAGTAGATAAATTGATGTAACAATTATTTGATGATATGAAATGTCACATTCATACTCAGTTGTATAGTTACCGTTATTACATAAAAATCTTTAAATAAGTTTTCTCATCCAGATTAATTATTTGATAAGGAAGCTGTTATAATTGAAACTTTATAAGTGATAAAATTACAAAGATTTTAACTTTTCTGTCTCTAAAATAGAGATTTTTTAAAAAATTGATGGAGATACTCTAAATACGAACACACGAATCGCTTGAAGTGTCACTTGACAATTTGACATATTCCTAAAAATGAATCGATGATGAAAAAGTAGCAAGGAAGACCAGTATCAATAGTAAGAAGTGCAAATTGTTGGTTTGTTACTGTTGTTTTTTTTCCAAGAAATGACAATTATTTACTTGTTTTCATGACTCGCCTAACTCTGACAGCAACCAATCTGTTCTTGGTTTTTCATGTTCCGTCTTTCTTTTTCCGGATGCCTAACATGAAAGACTAAATGCCCCAACTTTACGTACAAAGCTTTGAAAAGAAAAGAGTGGACTCGAAAAGAGTCCTCATCCACTGTCTAGTCAAACGTCAATTGACACACAGTTGAATGTGGTTCTCATTTGGCCACTAATTCCAATCCAGTCCAATATATAGAACCCAGCAAAATATCAAAGGCAATGGCTTGAATTGAAGTGGAGGGGAGTAGAGGGGGAGGGCAGAGCAAGTTCATTTGTCTGCATGCACTAAATTTCAGGCCAGCCACCCATTTTGGCACGACAAAGAGAAGGAGAGAGAGGCAGAGAGAAGTCAGTCATCACTATTTTGTCTATAGTGCAGAGAGCATATTCTGCACACATCAACTGAACTGGTTCCAAGTTTTATCGTACCAAAGCAACAAGAACCTGCGGCCAATAGGGATATTAGTGCATGCAGCGTTATCCGGTGAAGGCTTCATCATTTTTTTTTTCACCTCCCATATTCTTTTCACCTCTTGTGTACGATCTAACCAGCACTCATGCTCCTCAATGGGGTGGAGGGTCTCGTATACTCGTTATTTCTGTTCTCACCAGATTGAACGGTGACAGAGAGTAGGGTAGGGCATACAAGAAACATGGTGGAATTATCACAGAATAGCGAGCAGAAAGAACATCCATTGAGATGGAAAAAGAACCGTTGAAACCAAAAAACAAGACATGATGAAAGAAAGCACCACATAAATAAATGTCTGCGTACATAAATAACATAGCAATAATAATACTTGGTTGCCAACATTGACCTTGGGAACCGGAAAATGCCTCTAACAAAAGCACTGATTGCCAATCAGCTAGGTTGGGATTTTTCCAGTCCTTTTTATTGGCCTACGTAACCAACTATACTAAAACAATAAACTTGCTGTGACACACTCCCCAACTTCTTAGGATCTATCAAGTCCGGGGACATATATAACTATATAAGAACTAACGAAAACCTTAACAGAAAGATAAAGAAATACTGTGTATAGAAGATGAACCGTTTCCCCCAATAATATACAGACTCATCCATATATTGGAGAAGCCGACATTAAACTTGTTCAGATGTACCAAAACGGTGATGCAGCATCTTGCTTCAGCAGTGAGCTACCAACATTATAGTCCGGCGATGCCAAGCTAAACTGAGATCCAGATCCAAATCTCAAGTCAGGAATAGCACCATTCGGATTGTTACCAAATGCAGAATCAAATACCTTGCACTGATCAAACTGAACTTCAGGCGATGGGAAAACTTCTTGAAGCATGGGCATCGGCGTTGGTTCAGGCACATTGTTACGATCCATAACCATCCCTTGACCATAGAAGTTATCATTCACTGGATACTGAAATTTTGCCTGCTGGTGGTTGTGGTCTTGTACAGCATTGAGGTTGCCAGGATTCGGGCTGTGCTGAGTATTGCTATCATAGGATGACATAAGCTCGGATATCATTTTCTGCCCATCATCTGCAAGTCCGAGTCCTGAAACATTGTAAGGGCTTGTCTGGTTCACCTGTTGTATAACTGCTGGCTTAGCTTGGGCAACTGGTAGAGGGAAACCAGCAGATTTGTCATTGTCAAGCAAGTTTGGCATTGCAAACACTGGTGAAAAACTATTCCTGTATAGGCAACTCATCTGATGATTGTTTCTAGCTGTAATGTCACAAAAGCCACCAATGCGATAATCACTATATGGGCATTGCGGGAATTCACAGGTGTAAACCTTCTGATTAAGCATCATTTGTGGCTCTTCAGCCTGCTGCTGCTTCCTCTTCTTACCAAAATCCGAGTTGGTCTCAATAAGCTCTCCCTTAATCTGAGGTCTTTGTCCAATACTTCCCATATTGAAGTTATTCAGAATAGGTTTGCAATCCTCAACTTCAACATTCTGTTCATCATCAACCCCTTCAACGTCATAGTCACTGGTACCGCTGATTACGAAAGATCCACTCCCACCAGCAGATAAAGGTGGACACCTATCAGGGAACATCTTCCTGGCCATAACTTCCTCCTGGTGTATAATGGCCAGCCATGTGGCACTTTCCTTAGCAGTCATTTTGTCCTGCAAACATTTCGACTGACGAACAAGCTTGCGGATTTTGTTAATATCAGGTGACATGTGCTTTATCACAGCTGTGAGAACACTGACCTTCCATGCCTTCTTCAGATCATGAGGCTTCTTGTATGGGGGAGGACCCTGATTGGCCAAGTTCAATTGAGGCCACCATTCCTCATTACCAATTGGCCACCATGGTGGGGAAACACCCTTCTCCAATGGGAAACGTCTTTGGGGTGGGTCACAGTGCTGCATCAGGGCTGACAAAAGTGAACCAAGAGTGGTGTCCTGGAGCTCCTGCAGGGTGTGTGGAGTGGATGCCACTGAAATGCAGTCTTCCATCAAACCAGGGATTGAATTATCTGCCTGATATTTGGAAATGGCAGCTGGGCCATTACGATCAAATCTAACTTTGTCCTTCCACCATTCTCGAAGATTGTCAGAGGCACCACTCACTGGTTTTCCTTTTTCAGGTATAATCCCATAAACAAAACCCTGTGCCTTACAAACTTCCATCATTTTCAGCATGTATTTCAGGATTCCATCTTGTGCTCGTGACATCTTCTTCCTCCGAGCTTGTTCCTGTGATTGGCGCTGCCTTGCATTGTCAGCTCCTTCCTTTCCCTTATTTTGTTCTCTAAGCCGCCTCAATAGAATCCGATCTCTCCACATCCTCCTTTCGAGCTCATCAACATCCATTTCTTCATCACTATAATCCTCCTCTACAGTTGCCTCTGGTTCTTGCTCTATAACCACCTCACCTTCGCCAGCAGCAGCCGAAAGGAAATCAAGATTTCCACAGAAACCCATTTCCTCAAACATCCCCATTTCGCAACGACAGAAAGAACAACCCTGATTATATAATTTTATAATAATCTGTTACTTAGATGCCGTCCCTGTCAACCTCACCAACCTCTTATAATCAATTTCAACCTTGCACACAGTTACCCCAAGAAGTAAACGAATTGTATTTGTTCTGCAGATGAAATAAATTACAAACAAGTCAGTTAAACATACAATTATCACAAATGACATCAGATACAGTGAACTACCAATAATAGCTCTGGTTCAATGAAAGAAAAAAACACAAGGAAGAGTACGTAATTCCAAAAATACGATTAATCAGAACACGAAAGTAATTGATTCAATAAGTCGAAACTCCATAAGCATTCACACAGACCATAAATTAAAACCTAAAAAAGAAAGAAACATATGCAATCCAATAAGGAAAAGGAAAACAGAACAGATCTCACTGTTTTCAATTCTAACATGCACACGAAAAAAGAAAAATAGCGGGGCATGCAAACCAGTAGTAAAGATGAGTTCCACAAACAAGTAAAGGACCCAAATATCCAACAGCAAGACAGAAAGCAGGAAGTAATTACAGTAGAAACCAAATTTGAGCAGCAAGTAAATACCCTCCAATATTATTAGCAGAAATCATAGAACCACGGATACCCAGATCCACTATTATCCGGATCGATTCATTTTCTTTCACAAAAAAAGTGCTATGATTGAGTACAAAACATCCCTAAGTTATCAGATTTCTCGGCTTACACAAGCTGCAATATAGCTTATAACGCAGGTTACAGCAAATTTTCCAGCTATCTAAGCAACATAGATTTACTCGTTAATTATTTTTTGTCATCATTTAAAATAAAACCTGAAATTCCGGGTAAGTCTGCAAAAACGTCTTTTGGATCAAATATCTGTTCAAATCCAAATCTACAGAGAAACAAATAACGGAAACGAAAGAGATCAAACTCAAAACAAAACAAAACAAAACAAAACAAAAAAAACTTAAAAATAATAGCAATGAAGCAGACGAACCAAAACCAAACAAAAACAAACGAGAAACAATACATATAAGACTCACAGAAGAACAAAAAAGTAGTTACATAAAAATGACTCACAAAGATCAACCCTCAAAATCCACCAAAGAAAATATTCACACAGCATGTATGTAAAAAAAAAAAAAGAATATGTATTTATTATTAATGATGTAGACATGAGGAATATCAAATGAATGAAACAAGAAGAAATGAAGGTACCAGATTGATAATGAAGCCACTGAAGCTCCTGAGAGCAGTCTCTGATTGCTCCTCCTTTCCTTGCTCACAGAGAGATACACAGAGAGACAAAGAGAGATGAAAGGTCTGTTCTTTTTAGTGGGTTTTCTTTTTCTTTTCTTAATGGGAAGGACGATGAAGAAGAAAAAGGGGAGAGAGAGAGAGACGGGAGTGATTGCAGGGACAACGCTAGGTGGAACAAAGCAACTACAGTAACTAAATTTCTTCTCTTTCACTAGAGAAAATAGAGATGCAGATAGAGACAGGAAGGGAGAGAGGGTTGGCCTTATTACTTAACCAGGTCTCCGGTTACGTTTTTAACCGTGGTTGAGGCGTGGGACCTTTCGTTTTGGATGTGGGAGACTTTTATAGGCGATGGGTTTCTCTTGTGTGTGATGGTTCACACCGAAGCCATTGGTGCTTTCACCAAACACCCCGTTCAATATTTTTCCTTATAAGAGAAAAATACACCTAAACATATTTAAGACATTTCGAAGATACTATTTTTTCTTGAATCAATCTTTTTCATTCTACGTGGTGCTCGCGTCTTACACACCGTGTGAGATTTATGACATACCAAAAAGTTCTATTTCTTTTTTTGTTAGAGTCTGATAAGTAAAAAGATTAATAAAACAACGATATCGAATTTATATTAAAACGCAAGGCTTATGTGTACTGAGTTTATTGAATTTTTCATTTAAAATTGTTCGTAGTAGTAATGGTAAGAACTAATGATGGAATCAATATAACCCAACTAATAACCACACACGCAAAAAAACGTAACCTTAGCGTGAAGTAATAACATAAAATAATTGCTCAAGAATACATCTAGATCCGTAAACCTTCGAATTCTATTTTCGAAAGAGAATTTAAAAAGTAATTTATGACTTAGATTGCATATATCCAATTTAAGGAGTCCATTGAAAACAAATATAAAGTCTGAGATATTGTTGCTTGAATTAGCTATTTGTAATTAGGGCTTTTAGTTGGTGGACGACGCCGTTTGGTCTTTAATAAAGAAAGGAAGCACCTGAATTCGTAGAAGGAAGCCAAATGGCTAATTTACTTTATTACTATAAATACCAATATTGAATCATAAAGGCGTTGTTATTGATTACCATAATACTCTATGCTGACTTTCCATTTCCTACTTTGGGTTAAATCCGGCATAAAAGACAACAAATTCTGTTGTATACTGTTTATAGCATAGTGCATTAAAAATGGGATGACTGATTGACTGAGCCCTTCATATTTGGACAAGTAATGGAAGCACATGGTGTAATTGTAAATTAATATAGATAGATATCTATCTATCTGTCTCTATCATATTTGTCATCATCATCACCATAAAGTTTGTGCACATGTGACTTACCTACATCATCACATAAGTCTGGACAAAAGTTCGGCGAAAGTTTCCAACTCTACTAACTTTTCATTGGTTCGTTTTACAGCACTTTTTTTCTAAAACTATTTATCTATTTGGGTCACTTTGCAACAGTTTAGTGGACAAAAAGAAATTATCTGGAAGATTCAAAATTTATTGAAATGCTGTGCTTTTAAATTTGTTACCTTTTGTATTTAAGGTGTAAATTCTTTTTTCTATAGGTACTTGAAATTTATTATTCACATGAAGCGATTTGTCAAACCAAAATTATGTCAGATAAATTTATTTGACCTCCCTACAATCACTCTAGACTACTAAAACGTTTACTTACTTAGCATGCATAAAAAAATTACAAAAACAAATTAATAATTTTTCTTGCGCTTACTAAAACAAATAAATTTATATACTTTTGGAAGATTTATAATTTATTGAAATACTGTACTTTTAAGTTTGTTACCTTTTGTAATTTAATGTTTAATTTTTTTTTTCTTTAAGTACTGTGATAAATTTAATATTCACATGAAAGCTATTTGTCATACCAAAATTATGTCAAATAAATTATGGACCTACCAATCACTCTAGTAAATCTAGTGCTCTACTAACACATTTACTTACTATACGAAAGATAAGAAAAAATAATAATTTTCTAGCGCTTACTAATACAAATCAAAGTTCATGATACCTCTTTTACTAAGAGCGGTCTTTTGCTCACCAAAAACGCTCTCTAGGGTTAGGGTTTGCATTCAGCATTCTCCAAGCATCGATCAATGCAGATTCTTGCTTGGAACTATCAGGACATCAACAATGCCCTCATTCAACGAAAGAAACCTTCTTTTGTCTTTCTCTGTCACGCCCCGAATTTTATGAATAACAATTCATAATCCGAAACATGAAAATTTTTCTTTTCTTAACACACTCACCACACGAAATAAAATCAAACCGACTTAGTCTCGGTTAATTATTACAACATAAATCCAAAATGTAATGTAAAGCTCTAAATGAGCATACACACACACCTCACAACTAAATAAATAACAAAACTGCTGTTAACACCTAAGCAGCTCGGTCACCTCCCTGGTTATCCTGACCTGCAGGAATATCCGCTACACCATTGAATAGTGTACCGGGATTGCAACAACACAAAACCCGGTAAGCTTATGAAAGCTTGTATGAGTAAAAGAAGGAAATGTTACTTGATTTAAACTCTTTTAATTCCCACATACAGCAACACTCAATTATTTCCACATATACAAATAATAACAATCTCAATCAACACCAATTCAATATATATAGTCAACTCCAATCACTACTTTCCCCACGACTCTCTTCATCGTATTTATAAAAATACGGTACTTGACAGACTAGAGCTCTAACTGAATCGTAGCCCGTCACCTGGCCTAGGTTATGGCATCCGACATATTTATCAATTATTGTATTTCATCAATATGTATACCTATATACATATTTAGAACGTCCAATAATCCCACATACTCAACCAATCGTATCCCATCATCCACACTAGGATTAGAGCGTCCGATTTCCCACACCCGTCATTACATTGACCTTAAACTCATAAATGAACCCAATATATAATATCACATACTGAAATCAAACACACCAAGATATATCATATTATTATGGGATTACACAATTGTAATATAATCAACTCCATCATATCATCAATCAAACAATCCACTCATCAATATATATTTTCCACGTAAATATATATATACGTAATCATCCACTCAGGAATGACCACTAATACCATCTATAGTTCACACAAGAAAATTATGAAATTCATTTGTATAGTTAAAATTCATTTTACTTACCTATGGACCGTGGTGATTCAAGTCCATGAAATTTTAAAACAAATATTTAATCCGCAAATATTTTTCACACAATTACCAAATAAATAAATTAAAATGTTCGGTTCGTAATATGAACCACGTGAGTTTTACTCACCTCGAACTCCTGCTGCGTCTTCTATATATATATAACTCACAAAAATCCAATGCTCGTCAACTCAAGCCGTCAAGTACCTAATCAAGTATGGTCTTTACTTAGCAACGAAGCATGAAATAAACCTAATTGATGATTCAACGGTCGGATTTCTAAAATAAAGATAATCCAACGGTCGGATTCTAAAATAAAGATAATCCAACGGTTAGATCCTCACGGATTGCCCACGGAAACATCCTATCAAAATTATACGAAAATCCGATGGACGGATCTTCGTTAATAGCTTCCCGAATCACTATTTTATAATTATACGATGATCCAAAAGTCGGATCTTCGCCCGTGACCACACAAAGTCATCGGGACAGTCATATGAACATCATATTAAAATTTGAAGTAAAACCGATGGTCTGATCTTCGTAAATCTCAAACCGAAGGTAAATTGTAAAACCGTAAATAGTAACGTTAAAACAGAAATTGACTATTATCAACTTTTTCTAACATGACCAAGTTATATCTCAAAACGCTCGTATGGATGCATAGATCATCGTCCAGATAATAAAAACTCAAAATTCGGTCCGACGCGCCGCCACACGCGGCGGTCAGACGGTGGTCAACGCGGCGGTCAACACCGGTCAACCACCTCCGATGCAAAAGTCGTCAACTACAAACTTCTTCAAAATGAAATTTTGAACAACTTTAATACCTGACATTTTCGGAGATGAGGTCTGGATCGTCCTAGATCGGGCTTTGAAGTTGGATTAATCTCGGCCCTCTGATCAGTCTCCAGATCGAATCAGGGACGTCGAAATCTTCAACTCTTGATCTACCACTCTACACTCAAAATCGTGATGCAAGCTATATATGGGGATGATCAGAAGGAAGAGCACGTCACGAAAATGGGGACGATCGGCCCGTGCACCACCGGAAAAGGGGTTTTCCGGCCGGGTCGGGTTTTCACTTCGGGAGGAGGCTTCGATCCACGTCTGGAGGCAGCGGCGGGGCGCGACGATGGCGGGGATCGCCCAGGCGCGAGGCGGCGACGCGGGAGAAGGCCGGGTCCGGCGGCGGCGGGGTCGGGAGGCCCGACTTCCAGTCGGGTCGGGTCACTGGGTCGGAAGGCACAGTGACCAGGCCGAGAGAGAGAGACGGGGGACTGATGTGCAATAATGAAATTTTTTCGTCCTTCACAACAAACTCAGATTTTTCCACTATTTATAGAAAAATTTCGATTTTCAAATATTCATAACTTATTCATACGAAGTCCGAATAATACGTTCCACATATGCACGGACTCGTATCGACGAGTTCTACAACTTTCATGAAGGAAGTTTTCCCAAATTTTGAACGTATAAAAAGTCGATTTTCACGACCCCCTAAATAACGTTCGTTTTTGAAAATAAAATCATTCGGAACCAATTTTCTCAACCCACGACAATCCAAATAATCCCAAATATCACAATTCAATTTATATAACAATTATTGAATTACATAAATTTATTGTATGAAAATCTGGGTCTTCACAGTCTACCCTCCTTAAAAGAATTTCGTCCCGAAATTCAAGCATGTTCGTCCACAAAAAGCTGAGGATATCTCTTCCTCATGTCAGACTCCAATTCCCATGACGCATCACCCTCATCATGATGACTCCACAACACCTTCACAAGGTCAACCTCTTTCCTACGAAGTTTCTTTGTAGACCTATCCAAGATACGAATAGGTTCAACTACAAACGTCACATCCGAGTTCACTTCGATCGTACCGTGATCAATCACGTGAGACTCGTCTCGTACATACTTCCTGAGCAGAGACACATGGAAGACACTGTGCACACCCGACATGCTAACAGGTAAAGCAAGACGATATGCCAAGTTACCAACCCTTTCTAGAATCTCAAAGGGTCCGACATACCTCGGTGCGAGTTTCCCCTTCTTGCCAAATCTCACCACACCTTTCATAGGTGAGACTTTCAAGAACACATGATCACCTGTCTCAAACTCCAACGGTCTCCTCTTCAAGTCGGCATAACTCTTCTGTCTACTCTGAGCGGTTCTGATTCTGTCCCGAATAGTAGTGACCTTCTCTGTAGTCTCCTGTACAATCTCAGGTCCGATGAGTCCTTTATCCCCTGCTTCCGCCCAACAGATAGGAGTCCTACATGGCCTACCATAAAGAGCCTCATATGGAGCCATACCAATACTAGAGTGATAGCTGTTGTTGTAGGCAAACTCTACCAATGGCAGATGATCCGCCCAACTACCCTTAAAATCCAGAACACAAGCTCTGAGCATGTCCTCCATCACCTGATTCACTCTCTCGGTCTGTCCATCTGTTTGTGGGTGAAATGCAGTGCTCATAGCAAGAGACGTACCAAATGCCTTGTGGAACCTACGCCAGAATTCTGATGTGAAACGAGCATCACGATCCGATACAATCGTCACAGGCACTCCATGAAGCCTCACTATCTCGTTCACATATATCTTACACAATGCATCACCTGAGTATGTTTTTGCCACCGGAAGGAAGTGTGCTGATTTGGTCAACCGGTCAACAATCACCCAAATCGAGTCATAACTTTGCCTGGATCTGGGCAATCCAGTTACAAAGTCCATAGAGATATCTTCCCATTTCCATACAGGAATCGATAAGGGGTTCAGCATTCCTGCTGGTCTCTGATGCTCTGCCTTCACCTGTTGACAGGTAAGACATTTCGACACGTGTTCCGCCACATCCCTCTTCATACCATACCACCAAAACTGCCTCCGTAGATCCATATACATTTTAGTACCTCCTGGATGTATAGTATATCGAGACCTATGTGCTTCCCGCATGATCTCCTCCCTGAGGTTATCAACACTTGGTACATACAATCTCCCTCGAAATCTCAACCCTCCATCAGCCCCAATCAACCACTCAGAAGGACCCTCCACATCCGGGTCAGCAGTCATCTCAGCAATCCTCGCCTGAGCAAACTCATCAAGTGTCTGACCCTGAATGATCCTGGAGATCAAGGTGGGCTGTAAGGTGATACTACCGAGAAAGATTCCCTGTCCTGCTCCTGCGGGCATAAGGTCGAACTCAGATGCAGCTTCTAACATGCGCCACTCCCGCACCATAATCGATGCCATGATTACCCGCGGTTTCCTACTCAAAGCATCCGCCACCACATTCGCCTTTCCGGGATGATACTCCAAGGTGAAATCATAGTCCTTAATGAGCTCCATCCATCTCCTCTGCCTCATGTTCAATTCCTTCTGAGAGAATAGATACTTCAAACTCTTGTGATCAGAAAAGAGTTCAAATTTCTCACCATAAAGATAGTGTCTCCAAATCTTCAGGGCAAACACCACAGCTGCTAGCTCTAGATCATGAGTAGGGTAATTCCGCTCATGTACCTTCAACTGTCTAGAACCATAAGCAACAACACTACCATTCTACATTAACACACACCCCAAACCCTGATGAGATGCATCGCTGTAAATGACTAATCCACCACCACTAGTAGGAATAGTCAACACCGGAGCTGTAGTCAATCTAGTCTTCAGCTCAATGAAAGCCTTCTCACACTCATCCGACCATACGAACTGAGTGTCCTTCCTGGTCAATTTGGTCAAAGCCGAAGCAATACCAGAAAACCCTTCAATGAAGCGCCTGTAATAACCGGCCAGTCCAAGGAAGCTACGGATTTCTGTAACCGTAGTAGGGCGACTCCAACTCATCACTGCTTCAACCTTTGAAGGATCCACAGAAACTCCATCCTTCGAGACCACATGACCAAGGAACTTGACTTCACTCTGCCAGAAGTCGCATTTCTCGAACTTGGCAAATAGTTTCTGCTCCCTCAATGTCTGCAGCACTATCCGCAGATGTCTCTCATGCTCCGCTGACGACCTTGAATATATCAATATGTCATCAACGAACACTACCATGAACTGATCCAAATAAGGACTGAACGTACGGTTCATCAAATCCATAAATGCTGCGGGGGCATTCGTGAGACCAAAAGGCATGACAAGAAACTCAAAATGTCCATACCTGGTCCTGAACGCCGTCTTTGGAATATCTTCCTCCTTCACCCTCAACTGGTGATATCCAGACCTCAAGTCAATCTTCGAGAACACAGTAGCTTCTCTAAGCTGATCAAACAAGTCATCAATCCGAGGTAAAGGGTACCTGTTCTTGATGGTCACCTTGTTCAACTGTCGATAATCCACACATAGACGAAGTGAACTATCCTTCTTCCTCACAAACAACACTGGTGCACCCCAAGGAGACACACTTGCCTGAATGAACCCTTGTGCAAGTAAGCCCTCAATCTGCACCTTCAACTCCTGGAGTTCAGCTGGAGCCATTCGATAGGGTGCTTTCGACACAGGTGAAGTACCTGGTATCACATTAATGGAGAAGTCCATTACCCTTTTCGGGGGTAACCCAGGGATCTCCTGAAACACGTCTTCATACTCTGAAACTACAGGAATCCCTGTAATCTTCGAAGTACTACTCCCTGATTCAATATGGGCCAGAATTCCTATCCTCATGGTGATGTCAGACTTCAGGCAACGGTAATGAAACACCGGTTGTCCCGGAACATGGAAGGACACAATCATCCTAAAGCAATCAATAACAGCATGGTTCGGGCTCAACCAATCCATACCCAAAATCACATCATACGTGTGATCCGGAATCACAATCAAAGATGCAGAGAACTCTCTGCCACCAATCCCAATAGGGCAATCATCACAAAGCATGCTAAGCTCAAGAGACACACCGAGAGGTGATGTAACACACAATGATCTAATCAGAGGCATAGCAATCAAACCTAAAACATCCACAACCGAACTAGATATGAAAGAGTGTGAGGCTCCCGTATCAAATAGTACTCTAGCAAGAAAGTGATAAACAGATAAGGTACCTTCCACTCCCGTGCCTGCCTGACCAACGGCAAAGACTCTAGCATGAGCAGGTGGTAGTTGCCTCTGCTGGTTACCCTGCACTCTACCCTGATTTCGAGGACACTCTCTAGCCTGATGCCCTGCCTGTCCACAACTGTAGCATAACCTACCCCGTGGCTTCGTGCACGCATGAGAGATGTGGCCCGGCTCGCCACAATTAAAGCACTTCACTGAAGCTGCTGGTGCTATCTGCCTGATAGGCATAGCCTGCACAGGAGGAGCTACTGCTGGCCTAGCTGGAGTCTGATGCTGAAACTGAGTTCTCTGTCTCTTCCAGAACCCACCCCTGAAGTCTCTAGCTCTACTGCTCCCTACTATGGCCTTTCCCTTACCCTGGAAGTCTCTCTCAGCAGACTCCTTCTCCCTACGGATCAGGTTCTGCTGCTCAATGATCTGTGCCTTAGCCAAGATCTCTCTCTTGGTCTTCAGCTCCAAGATAGCTACATCACGCTCAATCGAAGGGCTCAACCCTCTCTGAAACTTCTTGGCCAAGTCCTCATCCTCCATCTGCCTCACATACTTGTACAATCTGGAGAACTCTGCATCATACTCAATGATTGTCATCTTCCCCTGTACAAGTGCAAGGAACTCTCTCTCCAACCTCTCCTTCACTGCTGGTGGAAAGTACTTCTCTCTGAACAGCCTCTCAAAGCCGTCCCATGTTAAGGAGACACCTCAATGCTCCTCTGAGTGACGTTCCACCACACTCTAGCCTCATCCTTCAGCATGAAAGCGGCTAGCTTCCTCTTGTCGGTCTCAGTGCAATCAAGCAGATCGAAATAAGTCTGCAAGTCCTCTATCCAGCGATCCGCCACCATATAATCTGTGCCTCCTCCAAACTTGGTTGCTCCCAAGCGAGTAATTTCCCTTGCTAGCATCAGTAAGCGAGCAGGATTATCAATCACAGCCACAGGAGGAATAGGCTGATCCTCATAAGGTGCATCTTCCTCCGACTCGAATACTTCTTCAACTGGAGGGGCCCTACCCCTTCCTCGGCCTCTACCCCTCCCACGAGGTCTACCTCTACCCCGACCTCTGGCTTCGTTTCCCTCAATCTCCATTACCTAATAAGCATGATATACTTGATTAATACACGCATAACACTTAAACAAAACATAAGTCAAATGCAAGCCCATATTAACCAAGTACTGATCATACATAACTATGCTTAAATTTCCTAAAAATACTAACGTCCCTAGCCAACCTAACGCACTCACATACCCAATGACATTGTCAATACCGAAGAGCACACGATGGGGATCCGCTGCAGACGGGCCATCACTCGGTAAGTATTGACATATCACCAAATATGTACCTTACGCTCTGATACCAAACTGTCACGCCCCGAATTTTATGAATAACAATTCATAATCCGAAACATGAAAATTTTTCTTTTCTTAACACACTCACCACACGAAATAAAATCAAACCGACTTAGTCTCGGTTAATTATTACAACATAAATCCAAAATGTAATGTAAAGCTCTAAATGAGCATACACACACACCTCACAACTAAATAAATAACAAAACTGCTGTTAACACCTAAGCAGCTCGGTCACCTCCCTGGTTATCCTGACCTGCAGGAATATCCGCTACACCATTGAATAGTGTACCGGGATTGCAACAACACAAAACCCGGTAAGCTTATGAAAGCTTGTATGAGTAAAAGAAGGAAATGTTACTTGATTTAAACTCTTTTAATTCCCACATACAGCAACACTCAATTATTTCCACATATACAAATAATAACAATCTCAATCAACACCAATTCAATATATATAGTCAACTCCAATCACTACTTTCCCCACGACTCTCTTCATCGTATTTATAAAAATACGGTACTTGACAGACTAGAGCTCTAACTGAATCGTAGCCCGTCACCTGGCCTAGGTTATGGCATCCGACATATTTATCAATTATTGTATTTCATCAATATGTATACCTATATACATATTTAGAACGTCCAATAATCCCACATACTCAACCAATCGTATCCCATCATCCACACTAGGATTAGAGCGTCCGATTTCCCACACCCGTCATTACATTGACCTTAAACTCATAAATGAACCCAATATATAATATCACATACTGAAATCAAACACACCAAGATATATCATATTATTATGGGATTACACAATTGTAATATAATCAACTCCATCATATCATCAATCAAACAATCCACTCATCAATATATATTTTCCACGTAAATATATATATACGTAATCATCCACTCAGGAATGACCACTAATACCATCTATAGTTCACACAAGAAAATTATGAAATTCATTTGTATAGTTAAAATTCATTTTACTTACCTATGGACCGTGGTGATTCAAGTCCATGAAATTTTAAAACAAATATTTAATCCGCAAATATTTTTCACACAATTACCAAAATAAATAAATTAAAATGTTCGGTTCGTAATATGAACCACGTGAGTTTTACTCACCTCGAACTCCTGCTGCGTCTTCTATATATATATAACTCACAAAAATCCAATGCTCGTCAACTCAAGCCGTCAAGTACCTAATCAAGTATGGTCTTTACTTAGCAACGAAGCATGAAATAAACCTAATTGATGATTCAACGGTCGGATTTCTAAAATAAAGATAATCCAACGGTCGGATTCTAAAATAAAGATAATCCAACGGTTAGATCCTCACGGATTGCCCACGGAAACATCCTATCAAAATTATACGAAAATCCGATGGACGGATCTTCGTTAATAGCTTCCCGAATCACTATTTTATAATTATACGATGATCCAAAAGTCGGATCTTCGCCCGTGACCACACAAAGTCATCGGGACAGTCATATGAACATCATATTAAAATTTGAAGTAAAACCGATGGTCTGATCTTCGTAAATCTCAAACCGAAGGTAAATTGTAAAACCGTAAATAGTAACGTTAAAACAGAAATTGACTATTATCAACTTTTTCTAACATGACCAAGTTATATCTCAAAACGCTCGTATGGATGCATAGATCATCGTCCAGATAATAAAAACTCAAAATTCGGTCCGACGCGCCGCCACACGCGGCGGTCAGACGGTGGTCAACGCGGCGGTCAACACCGGTCAACCACCTCCGATGCAAAAGTCGTCAACTACAAACTTCTTCAAAATGAAATTTTGAACAACTTTAATACCTGACATTTTCGGAGATGAGGTCTGGATCGTCCTAGATCGGGCTTTGAAGTTGGATTAATCTCGGCCCTCTGATCAGTCTCCAGATCGAATCAGGGACGTCGAAATCTTCAACTCTTGATCTACCACTCTACACTCAAAATCGTGATG
The DNA here is from genome assembly GCA_025331145.1 of Rosa persica. NCBI lineage: Eukaryota > Viridiplantae > Streptophyta > Magnoliopsida > Rosales > Rosaceae > Rosa > Rosa persica. The sequence continues at coordinate 12,677,046 of WFKR01000001.1, read as the reverse complement.
CAAGCTATATATGGGGATGATCAGAAGGAAGAGCACGTCACGAAAATGGGGACGATCGGCCCGTGCACCACCGGAAAAGGGGTTTTCCGGCCGGGTCGGGTTTTCACTTCGGGAGGAGGCTGCGATCCACGTCTGGAGGCAGCGGCGGGGCGCGACGATGGCGGGGATCGCCCAGGCGCGAGGCGGCGACGCGGGAGAAGGCCGGGTCCGGCGGCGGCGGGGTCGGGAGGCCCGACTTCCAGTCGGGTCGGGTCACTGGGTCGGAAGGCACAGTGACCAGGCCGAGAGAGAGAGACGGGGGACTGATGTGCAATAATGAAATTTTTTCGTCCTTCACAACAAACTCAGATTTTTCCACTATTTATAGAAAAATTTCGATTTTCAAATATTCATAACTTATTCATACGAACTCCGAATAATACGTTCCACATATGCACGGACTCGTATCGACGAGTTCTACAACTTTCATGAAGGAAGTTTTCCCAAATTTTGAACGTATAAAAATTCGATTTTCACGACCCCCTAAATAACGTTCGTTTTTGAAAATAAAATCATTCGGAACCAATTTTCTCAACCCACGACAATCCAAATAATCCCAAATATCACAATTCAATTTATATAACAATTATTGAATTACATAAATTTATTGTATGAAAATCTGGGTCTTCACATTCTCAGTGAAACCAAAGTTCACGATCCAGGCTATATGGATGATCTCACTACAAGAGAAAATGTCAATAGCGACAACCCAAAGTTATCATAAAAGGTCTAAATTTCTCGCCGAATTAAAAATGCGACGACTTTGGATTGTCACAACTAGTTGTCGCCTTATGTGTTTTACTGATTGTCAAAAGCGACGAAATTACACGGTTGTTGCTTTTTCAATATGCGACGCAATTGGTTCCTCGCATATCACAAATTGTGACACTCACAAGTGTGTTGCCAAAAACTATATGCGAGACTTTATATTTGTTACTATTTTAAATATACGAGGCTTCGTTTACATCGTATATTTCATATGCGGGGCTTGGATATTTGTTGCATTTTCAATAAGCGACACAATTCATTCCTCGCGTATGACATCTTGCAAGACAAGTGAGTGCATAATGCTATAAGCGAGACTTTATGTTTGTTACAATTTCTAATATACGAGATCTCGTTTATGTTGCATATTCCATCTGTGAGGATTATATGTTTGATCAAAAATTTATATGCGAGACTTTTTTTTGTTGCAAAAAATAACTACGAGTTTTCATTTTTGTTGCATATATTAATATGTGACATATATGTATTTGTTGTAGAAAATTAAATGCGGGGCTTCTAGTTTGTCTCCTATAATTTTGTCGAGGAACTACTTGTGTCGCATATTAAAAAAACGACAACTATGTAATTTCATTGTTTTTAACAATCAGTAAAACACATTAGGCGACAACTGGTTGCGACAATCCAAAGTCATCACATATTTAATTAAACGAGAAATTTAGCCTTTTTACGACAACTTTATAGAGACCTTTTACTTTTGTCGTTTTTGATTCTCTAATCTATAGCCAGAAAATTCATTTTCATAGCATTTAATAGATAGTAAAGATGAGCCAACAAAATAAGAACATATTAACACATAGCATTCTTTACAATCAATATCAATTCAAAATAGTTGGATCAATAATAATTCAAAACAATCTAGAGATCCTTGTGTACTAAATCCAACATACTCGTAACCAAATATTATTGGTCGTTGGTTTGTTGGAAAGTGTTGCAATGAACTCCTTATCTTTTTGGCATGCTCCTGATCACTTCCCCAAATCTTGGAATATTGTCTACTCGCTCTTGCACTTTGAACTCATTATTGGAGACACATTTGCCAAGCTGAAAGTTTAGTTTTCGAGGTTTTGTAGAGGCTGTGGCACCTGCAGGGTAAAACAATGACTCAGTTCTAAGAAATGAGAAGTGCTTGACAATGAATGGATACCTTGGCTTAAAAAGAAGAATAGTGCAAACTTACCTCCACTATGATACCAAGTTCTCTTGATCGAGAAGTAATTTGAATGATAGCTTCAGTGCATCTACCAACCTAGGATTCACCAGACTCTATTACAGCCCAGATAGCTTCTGCATCATGCCTACATAGTATCAGAACAGCAAGTATGTGAGTTGCTCAATGTAATCCCAAATACTAAATCCCAATTAACTCAGTTTTCTACCCAAATTGAAAAAAAAATATTGGTTAAGTAAATAGAAAACCGACCAAATTACATGGTGAATTGGTCAAGAAACAATCACCTCAGTTGCGGTGCCAGCCAAAGCACTGAAAGTGGACTGTTCTGCATCAAAAAACTTCATTTTATTCCATAGTCTCTGACCAATTGTATCACTAAAGTTACAAATTCCAGAATAAACAATTTCATATTCACTCTAACTGAAAAGTAGAAATATTGTTACTTATCCCAAGGAGACCTTCATAATCACAGTTCAAATAAATTATAAGGGATCGAGGAGGGTATAACTAAACATAGCTCCCCTCAGATACATCTTGAAACATAGAAACTCATGCATTGTCATAATCATTAACAACCAACCTTGGAACAAAACCAATTATCATAAGAAAGCACAAAAACGTTCAGAACCCAAACCTCCATTTCCGACACAGATCATTACTCAACAAGATTTCTTTAAGCCCAACACATGCCTCATGACCCAATCTCACATTACCTTCCATGACCACAGCCACGTGCCCTGCAAACAAGGTTGTGGAAATCAAGTAAATGTACCATGGCAAAGTCTGATGGATTAAAAAACTCCACCACTCTCAAATGAGACCCTCATTAATCATGAGCAGCTTGCACCAGACTTTGTTCCTTGCTAACAAGAAAGAGGATCAGCTTAAACATACTCAGACTCTCCTAACACTATGCTTGAGCTTCTCCTTGAAACTAACCATTCATGAGGACATCTGGTCTATGTTACACATTTAGATACACTGATTAGTAATACCATTGGGCTGACCGAAAATGTTCAAGCCAATGCCCAATACTCATAGCTACTGCCAACTACTTTCTCACAGAGCATTTTGGAATAGCATGCATCAGTAAGGTTACCATGCAATCTCAAAAATATATTTGAGGCGGCCTCAGATTGGTTCGATAAAACACCCTACAAAATACAAACAATCAGTGAAGAGTATAATTAAACAATAGAAAGCTATAATCAAACCGGAAGCAGGAAACTCACCTTTGTTTTTCTTCGAGATGTGATGCATGGAAGGCTATGGCTACAAAAATTACCCGGTGTCCCGGTCCTATCATGACGTTCCTCACGAACGTCACCAGGTTGAGCGAAACCTTCCCTGTAGACTGCGAAGAACGTCCCGGCATAGAGGATCCCACCGAATCAGATCCGGTAGTTGTCACGGCGGACGGCTGCGAAGACGCCTGGGACGCCATTTCCGACGGCGAGGAGCATGACGGCTGTCATGGACGGCGTGAGGTTGAGAGCGGAGGTGAGCTTGGTGGTGACGAGAGAGAAGTGATCCTGGGCTGCTTTGATGAGGATGAAGGGGAAGAGCAGAAGTGATTAGGTTTTTATTTTCATTTTTTACTTTTATTTTGATATAGAAGAAGCCCGCTCATTTTTTTTGGGTATATTTTTCCTCCAAAATCCGGTGTTCATATATTAAAGCTATAAAAATTAGGATTTAAATTAAGATTAGATTAGATGAAGATTAAATTTCCGTCCAATGTACAAAAAAATAATTTAAAATTTTGGACTCTAAAAGCACATGCCGCCGCAGAGCATTCTTTAGCAAATTTTATTGAAGAGATATATGAATTTTGTGATCGATCTATTTTCTTTGTCTCTTGGTGAGTTAATGTTCAAAGTGTCCTTGTTACTTACACTACTCATATGATTCCCTGCTCAATTGCAGTTAATCTCCATTATATCTAAATCAAATAGTGAAGAATAAAAATCAAACTGTGCTCAAAGAAGTAGAAAGTATGAGAGAAATGATAGACTGATCCTGAAGCAATATATATACCTAAAATGCTCATGGTTTGAGAGAAATGATGGCTCTTTTAGTAACTTCAAATTGTCTTAAATTTAGATATTATCATCCTTTCCATGAGCTGTGATACATGCTTAACTTTTAATTTTATTAAAGTATTTGGTATCCACTTGCGGGTAGGTATCGTTGTAGTTATATTCGCCTTTAGGAGATTTCTCATTATTTGGATTACCCTTGAGGGGAATTCTCTTTACCCATATTCCCCTCGAGAGGATTACTCCTCACCCATATTCGTCTTGAGGGGATTTCTCCTCGCACAAATTCACCTTAAGGCAATTTCACCTCACCTGAATCCGTCTTGAGAGGTTTCTCCTCACTTAGATTCACCTTGAGGGGATTTCACCTCACCCATCCGCCTTGAGAGGTTTCATGCTTTCACCTCACCTAGATTTCTCTCGAAGCATTTTTTCCACATAGATTGCTCTGCTTCTCTATTAGGCCATTTCTTGACTAGAAATTGCTTTTAAGTTTTACACCCCCACATAACCTCCATATGCGGTAATGTATGTTTCTTTATGAATAATCGAGTAACTTTTTATTTTTTATCTTTTATCTCCTCACATTTTACAAATATTTCTTTATTTTATCGGAGATATTTAATGATATTGGAGAAATTTCGTAGAAACAGTGGAAGATAAAATATTTTTCCTTTATGATATATCGATAGGTTGTGAGAAAGTTCAAGTTGTCAGATAATCGTTAAGTGATAACCCATAGAAATCGTCGCCTAATTGGTCTTTTGTGAGAAAATTAAAGTTGTCATTTAAACATTAACCAACAATTGATAGAAGTCGTCGCCTAATTGGTTTTCAGTGAAAAATTTCAAGTTGTCACATAAACTTTAAGCGACAACTTGTAGAAGTCATTGCCTAATTAGTCTTTTGTTAGAGAATTAAAGTTGTTACATAAAGGTTAACCGATAATTGATAGAAGTCATCGCCTAATTGGTTTTTAGCAAAGAATTTCAAGGTGTCATATAAACATTAAGTGACAACATGTTGAGGTCGTTGCTGAATTGGCCTTTTGCGAGAAAATTAAAGTTGTCACATAAACATTAATCGACAACTCGTAGAAGTTATCGCCTAATTGGTTTTCAGTGAGGAAGTTTAGGTTGTCACATAATCATCAAACGACAATCTATAGAAGTCGTCGCCTAATTAGTCTTTTGCAAGAAAATTAAAGTTGTCACATAAACATTAACTGACAACTAGTAGAAGTCGTCGCCTAATTAGTTTTCAGTGAGGAAATTCAAATTGTCACATTGACATTAAGCGACAACCCATTAAAGTTGTCGCCAAATTGATTTTTAGCGAGGAATTTAAGGTTGTCACATAAACATTAATCTACAACTCATAGAAGTGGTCCCTAAATCAGTATTCAGCGACAAAAATCTAGTTGTCACATAAACATTAAGCGACAATCCGCAAAAGTCGTCGCCTAATTAATCTTTTGTGAGAAAGTTAAAGTTGTCACAAAAACATTAATCAACAATTACTAGAAATTGTCGCCTAATTGACATTTTGCGAGGAATTGTGTGTCGCATAATATCATATGGGCGACAACTATCAATTTCTTGCAAATACCTACTTTATGCGACAAATTGGTTGTCGCCGATAGGATCATGTGCGACAACTGAAATTTCCTCGTATTTGTCAATTTTTTGTGACAAATTTTGGGTTGTCACAATGAAATTCCTTGCTTTTGCTATTTTCTCTTGTAGTGTCTGCGGCGTCGGATTGGGCTGCTCAACTGTGAAGTCGTGTTCTCCTACAGCCAGTAAGAATGTCTTGCTATGTTTTGGGTGGATAATCTTGATGTCAGGTTCAAGACGAAGTGAATAAATCACATTGATCTAGATATTCATTCAATTGATGGCACTGGTCTCAACACAATATAGGTAAAGAGTCCACAATGGACCCAAAACTCTATCGATCAATCATCGAAAACCATAACGAAATTGTACTCATAACAATACTTGGTTTTAGAATTCAAAACTAATCTCAACACAATATAGAAATCACTTTCAAAATATTGTTTTCCCAACTTGACACCAATCTCAAAACAATATAGGAATTGCTTTTAAAATATTGTTTTCGCACCTCAAAACATTCACAATAAACGTGCATATTTCATTCTAAATATATAATCCACAATAAAATTCTTTCTTTTCTAAATTCATTTGTTTTCCTCAAAAGTCAAATCACAAAAAAAATAATGTGATCTTAATCACAAAACATATTGTTTTCACTTCACAACACAATTGCACTAAGATAATTTCAAGTAAATACACACACGTGTATGCGCGCACGTAGTCAGTCTCTCAGGAATGTCACTAATACCAACTATAGATTACAATTTAAATTAACAAAAAAAAAAACCATTTTATAGTAAAACTTCATTTTCACTTGCCCATGAACCATTAATGATCAAGTTCATATATTTCAAAATAATTATTTATTTTCGATAAATATGATTTCATAGTTAACAATTATTTATAATAAGAATAAAAATAAACTCTGATCGTAACCCCAAATAACGTGAGATTTACTAATCTCAATATCCCGCTGTGTCTTCACACACAAAACGAAATAAGCATAATCCACAAAAGTCTGCTCAAAACAACTTCATCAAGCACCTAATCAAATCGAGGTCTCAACTTAGTTCAAAACAAAATACACAAGCGTTTAAAGCTCGAAATATACATCAGTACATAAAATCAAAGATTATGCCAATCGAGACAAATCTCCATCAGAGACAACCTAATGTCTCTGAACACTTCTAGACAAACTAAAAAAATGATCCAATGGTCGGATCCTCACGAATCGAAAAGTGAACGAATTGAAATTGCAATTAATCTAACACGTCCAAATGATCTAGCAATGACAAAAATAACACACCTACATATACGTATCGACGAGCAGAGGCTAATGGATCAACCAACTGCTCAAAAAAAGGCTTGACGACAGAAAAAACGGGCCCACTCTTTGTATGTGCATGTGATGCGTTGATAGTCTCCCAACATGAGGAAGGCATTGTACAAAAGCCGTTTGTTGACATGCAATTATCGGAAATGTTGTGATTCATATTGATTTATTTCAAAATAAAAGACCCATATTAGTTCATTCTAAAGTAAAAAAGTGAATACATAACATAATCAATTAAGTTTGAATCTGATGGCCACAAAAATGCAATGGATTAAACTCCACGGCTAATAATAAAGTAAAGGATTTCTAAACGACATAAAACTTGGAAAAAAAAAAGAGTGAGAAATTTCTTTTGCCCATTGGAACAATGTTTTGAGCAAACTCTATAAGTACCAACTCTGGACAAGAAGCTTGGAAACACTCGACACTACAAGAGAAAATGTCATCTGCGACAACCCAAAGTGGTCGTAAAAAGTCTAAATTTCTAGTTTAATTGATAATGCGACGATTTTTAGTTATTGTAGCCAGTTGTCGCTTAATGTGTTTTACTAATTATAAAAGTGACAAAATTACACGGTTGTCGCGTTTCAATATGCGACAAAATTGGTTCCTCGCATATCACAAATTGTGCGACACACAAGTGTACCAAAAACTATATGCGAGACTGGTGTTTGGCTCCAGTTTTATTGTAGCTGGTCAACAGTCTATTTTCTTGCGTGGGCATGCCAGCACCGTTTGGGTGCAGTCGTCGGGGGTGTCCCTTGACCTGATGTTTGTCGAGCGATTGTAAATGAGAAGAGCACCAACTTCGTCGTGGGATTTTTTCTGCCTCGTGGTGAGGACTTTGCTGGCGTTTCTTCTATTCACACACAGTCGATACTTAATTTACAGATTGAGTAGAGTGAAAATCTACGGGCAGTGTTAGGATCTTGTTAAAGCGCGACTTTAGGTTGGCTGGGTTGTGAGGGCGTCACCCTTGCTTGACTGGTTTTGTAACCGTTGTGGTCGCAGCAGTACCGTCAGCTACCGAGGAGGCTAGGACAGATGTACGTTGACAGAGGGTTCGGTAGTACTAATGGTCAGCTCCTGTGGAGACTGGGACTGGAGTGTTGTCACCTGTAAGAGGAGAAAGGTTGTTTGCTCCGGAGAGGCTTGGGTAATCGTAGAGATTAGTTGATGAATTGGTCGTCCTTCTTTTCTCATGCTAGCCTCAGATATAGGCAATTCTGTGGATTCACAGTTCTCAGAAAAGTGTAGAATATTCTATTCTCGACCAAGGGTATCTGATCTGCAAGAGCATTATCTTGGGAGCCACAATGAATATCATAGATTAATTAACAATTAATCTGGATATAGCTAAAATAGGAGCAAAGCTAACTCCTCGCTGGCCGCGAGCATTTGGGATATGGTTGTTTAATTCAATCCCCACGAACGCATTGCATTAATGGCGCACTAATATAGTCATGATGCTATATTCCTGATTCTCTGCAAAAGTGATCAGATCTCATAGCACCTCTAGCACCCCTCTTCCACCGCGAGCTAAGTTGTACTGCACTTTCTGACCTCCACGTAGGTGAAAAATATAATGATTACCCCACGTGGATTCCCGATGGTGGGCTCCCCTGAGCCTCTATGGGCTTCGAGGGAACTCCGCATGGATTCCTTCACTAGGCCTGCTACTTGTTCCCTATATGGGCCGCTATGTCGGCCCCCACTGTCTGCCACTCTAAGGGTCCGCCCAAAAATACTTTTTGGGCTCAAACAACTGGCTTCGTGTACGTCGTATATTTTGCGGGGCTTGTATGTTTGTCGCATATTTTACGGGGCTTGTATGTTTGTCGCATTTGAAATGTGCGACGCAGTTTGTTCCTCACATATGATATTTTTAAAGACACGTAAGCATGTTACAGAATGCTATATGTGAGACTTTATGTTTGTTACAATTTCTAATATATGAGGCTTCGTTTATGTTGCAAATTCCATTTGAGAGACTTATATGTTTGATCAAAAATTTATATGCGAGACTTTTTTTGTTTCAAAAAATAACTGTGTGGTTTCATTTTTGTTACATATATTAATATGTGATAGGAGCATTATATACGGCATTTTAAGTGTTTTTCTCTACATTTTACTTTGTTATTCTCTTAACATTATCATTTCTAACTTAATTTGTTATAATTAGGTACAAATGAGCTGCAAACGCAGGAAATAAGCTAACAAGAGCTGAAAATGATAAAAATGAAAGCAAGGAGGAAATGAGGCGCAGAAATGGAAAAAATGGAGAATAATGCATTCCCAATCCTACTAGAAAAAGCAATCCCAGTTGAAGTAGGCATTCTGAGTCAACTAGGAGTCAAGCTCGAGAAAATGACAGAAATGACAAATGACTGAATCCCAATTAGACAAGAAAACTCATTCCTACAAGGAAAAGGAAACCTAATGCGATTAGGAGTCTTTGTCATAAAGAAAAGGTTTGAAAGGTTCCAAAATATCTCAGAAATGAAGAGTCCTTATGTCAATCCCCGAATTTCAAAATAACAATTCAAAATTCGAAACATGAATATACTACAACAACAAAATAATCATCCTGAAAATTTTTCTTTTCTTAACATACTCACCACACAAAATAGAATCAAACCGAATTTAGTCTCGGTTAATTATTACAACTCAAATCCAAATGTAATGTAAAGCTCTAAATGAGCATACACACACATCACGACTAAACAAATAACATGACTGCTGTAACACCTAAGCAGCCCGGTCACCTCCCTGGTTATCCTGACCTGCAGGAATATCCGCTACACCATTGAATAGTGTACCGGGATTGCAACAACACAAAACCCGGTAATCTTATGAAAGCTTGTATGAGTAAAAAATTGAACTGTTGCTTAATTTAATCTCATTTATTTCCACAGACAGCAACACTCAATTATTTCCACATATGCAAATAATAACAATCTCAATCAAACACCAATTCAATATATCAAGACAACCCCACTCACAACTTTCCCCACAACTCTCATCATCGTATTTATAAAAATACGGTATTTGACAGACTAGAGCTCTAACTGAATCGTAGCCCGTCACCTGGCCTAAGTTATGGCATCCGACATATTTATCAATTATTGTATTTCATCAATATGCATACCTATATACATATTTAGAACGTCCAATAATTTCACATACTCAACCAATCGTATCCCATCATCCACACTAGGATTAGAGCGTCCGATTACCCACACCGGTCATTATGTTAACCCTAAACCCATAAATGAACCCAACATATAACATCACATACTGAAATCAACCCAACCAAGATACATCATATTATTATGGAATTACACAATCGTAATAAAATCAACTCATCAATTCCACTCAATCATATCATCAATCAAACAATTCACTCATCAATATATATTTTCCACGTAAATATATATATACGTAATCATCCACTCAGGAATGACCACTAATACCATCTATAGTTCACACAAGAAAATTATGAAATTCATTTGTATAGTTAAAATTCATTTTACTTACCTATGGACCGTGGTAATTCAAGTCCATGAAATTTTAAAACAAATATTTAATCCGCAAATATTTTTCACACAATTACCAAAAATAAATAAATTAAAATGCTCGGTTCGTAATATGAACCACGTGAGTTTTACTCACCTCGAAACTCCCGCTGCGTCTTCAATATAATTATAAATTATAATTTATAATTAACGCCGAATAGCCCACGAAATTAAAATCCGTCAATCACCTAATCAAATGTGATTCGAATTTAGCCAACAAATTCAACTCATAATTTAACCACTAATTAACGGTCAGATTCTAATTTACATTAAAATCCGACGAGCGGTTTCTCACGAATCGCTCCCCCAATTACCGTTTTTCACATATACGAAGATCCAACGGTCGGATCTTCGCCCATGACCACACAAAGCCTCTGGGGCAGTCATATGATCATCATAACAATTTTACAAGTTCATCCAACGGTCATAATTTCACAGATCAAAAATCTAACGACCGAAATCGATCGAAATCACAAAATTCATAACTAATTCATACGATATCCGAAAAATGCGTATAATACGCCGAAATGATCGTATCGAAACATAGAATCATAAAATGGACAGAAACCAAATTTTAGACCTCCGGAGGTGGCCGGAAAAGGCCGCCGGAGTTAGGGACAGAGCCGCCACCGACCACCACCAATGGTGTCGGGGTTGAGCTTGTCCCCTTCGTTTCATCATTCTGAGCAACTTTCATAACTAGCACAAGACCTAAAAATGACCGGAAGGCATCGAAATTACCGATTTACAGTCGGCGGCCGGAAAATATGCAGAAACCGGTGAGCTTGAAAACCGACTTGAAAACTGCAACCTCAGGCCCAGATCCCTTCTGGAAACTTGTTCAGAACTTCCTTGCGAACTCAACAAGCTTGGAATCACAAGAAACGATCGTGTATAGCTCGAGATATCTTGATCGAAAGTTTTGGTATTTCGATCCGTTCGGATCGAGCTCCGACGAACGTGAAAACGTTCAACCCAGTTCCGGTCCTTCTTGGTGCTTGTAGAGGAAGTTGAGGCGAGCTCAATGAGACAAGAATCAAGTGAAATGATGGAGTGTAGCTCGAGATATCGAGATCGAACCGAAAATGGACGTTTTCGGTTCGGGCTGTGCCGCCGCCGCCACAGGCTGCGCCGCCGTGTGAGACTACCTCCGGGAGCTAGAGCAGCTCGAGACGAACGCCTGGGACTTGGTTTGAGGTCGAGAGGTGGTCTGTGGAGGGAGAACAATTAAGGAGAAGTTTTCCTCCCCTTTCGGCCGATTGTGTCTGTGAGAGAGAGAGAAACCCAGTTTCTTTCTGAAACAGGAAGAAGAGGAAGAAAGAGGAAGGAAAAGAAAAAAAAGAAACCGGTAGGGAAAAATTTTAGGGTTTCCAAAAATTTTTTTTCTATATATACATGTTTCGAAAAACTTCGAAATTCGATAACTAATTCAGAAAAAATCCGATCTTCGTGTTCCGCACGTGTACGGACTCGTATCGACGAGCTCTACAACTTTCATGAAGGAAGTTTCTCCAAATTTCGTACGTAGAAAAAGTCGATTTCTCAAACCGAGTATTTCGAGCTTTTCGTTTAAATAAACGTTTCGAAACTTTGATAATTGTAAAAATGAATGATTATCGAACATATATCGTGAAATCGCATAATAATCATTCGATACAATAACTCGAAATTAAAATGGAAATTGCGGGTATTACACCTTATTGGACTAGGAAACATGTTAGTATGAGAAGTCTTGATGATACTATGATATCTTGGAGAGCTAGGAGACCTCATGGCTTCAAGATGACTCAAGAACATTCAAGACAATTCTAGAATACTTGTGTATTTCTGTAATTGATAGAAACCTAGTTAAAGATGGTTTCTAGGACGTCACATGAAGAATCCTAAATGGAAAATAAATCCTTTGGCCAGCCATACGTATTCTAGAAGATCAAGACGTCAAATCGATATGGAGAGTTTGTGAAAAAATCTACATCGTATGCAATCAGGAAAACAAATAAAGAGAATAATTATTGAATAAGGTTTCCTGATTACATAAATATTACAAGATGAAGCAGAAGAAGTAGAGAACACCCCAAACATCAAGCTTTTCCGTCCTATATAGAGGGAGTTGTGAGATGTTTTCTTTATTATCAAAACCCAGAATCAAAACACAAACCTCTCCCTTTATTCTCTAAATTTGGCACCTCTCAATTGTTCAAGCTTTGAAACCATGAAGCAAGCTCCATCATCTCTATACATTCGTTGCCGTGAGCACCATCAATGTCCATCACCTTTGAAGACTTTCTTACATCCTTGAAGTTCTTTACAAGTGTAGCCAAAACCTTCTATCTCTTGTTTTTGGTTTCTTTGCCTTGTAATGAAAGCCAATTACTATAGTGTTTATGTTCTTGTTTTAAATGGATGTTTTGAACTCATGTGAGAATAAAGAGTACGTATTGATCCTTAGTTTTCTATAATCTTGAAGTGTGAAAACGTTTTAGGATTTTCAGATTAATTATAAGTTGTGATTTCTCGATATGTCGATGAATATTTGTTGATTTTGTGCTTCAAACCCACCTTTCATGTTTTTGTGTTCTTTGATGGCTAGCTTAGGATTCGAATTGATTGACTCTAGATTAAGATATACTCACGTCCTAGGTTTTAATTGCTAAGTTGAAAACCTATGGTTCCTTTGGTAAATCAATAATGAAATTTGCATACTTGATTAGCGTTCTAACTTTTGTGTTCTTCTTAAATCAATTAAACTTTCAAAAAGCTCTTTGCATTAACTTTGTGTTGTTTGTGTATAGCGTTCTAGTACTAACAATGCATGTTAATAGGATTAACTATAGTGCGTTCATCTAGTTAATTATTCAAGGAAAGTAATAAGGACTTTGTATGCGTTCATCTCTGTTATTGATTAATTTCTTTCATCTACATATTCTGATTCGTGATTTGTGATTTGATATTCTATTTTTATGTTAATGGTTAATAACTACATCCTACATCTTCTTCGTTCCCTGGATTCAGGGTTTAATTGATCACTTAGGTAATTTGGTTAGATTAAAATACAAATACTTTTCAAAACACCTATCTCTTGTAATTTTCATAAATAAATTCATACTCTATAGTTTTCGGGAATTATAATAATACTTGTGACGTTAATTTTACAGGAGCACCTTCAATCCCCGGTTTGAACAATCCATACAATTATCTACATAGTTAATTTTGAGCACTCACTTTGAGCGTGTCAATATGTGACACATATTTATTTGTTGTAGAAAATTATATGCTAGACTTCTTATTTGTCTCGTATAATTTTGTTGAGTAATCAATTGCCTCGCATATTGAAAAAAAGACAACCATGTAATTTCGTCGCTTTTGACAATAAGTAAAACACATTAGACAATTCGTCATATATAAAGATATACCACCTCCACATAGTTATTGGAAATATAAAATGCAAGATTAAATATTTGTTAAAAAAATAATAGGCTAGGTCGCATATAATGTTGCATTTAATGATTCACAACATATGCAAAAGAATTATCGTTTGTAGGAAATGATAATTTTTTTTTTAAAAGAGGCTGGTGCGGCTACCCTCAGACCTTGATTAATGAAACTGCAGAATACAAGGAGGGACATAAGGCCTAAACCCCATATTACAATAACAATCAAGATAATATCCCAAACTGTCGATTCAATATTTTTAATGAAGAAGTAAAGAATGGCTTTCCGCCTGTCCCTATCTCTAGTAAACCCTAGCCGTCATGGCTGGGAACTCTATCAATGATGTACGTCACCAACACCAAGCAAACCTTTCTCTGCCTCTCATTGTCTTCTTGTGGCAATCCAATATCGTCTTTATGCGACTAATTTTCATTCGACTTGTCTCTCTATGGAGACTCACCAAAGTAAACTTGGAATTGAGAATGGGATGATCGAGGCTGGTCTATCGAATTGGCTATTAGGAGAAGATCTGGTTGGAATGTGACTAGGTTGGAAGCGACTCAAGGCTGGTAAGGGGGTCAAGGCCGGTGAGAAACTGAATTTGTTGGCAAGATTTGGGTCAAACTGGTCGGGTCAGACGAATGCAGTCTTTTTTATCATGACTCAGGGAACGGCAGCGATGGGCATAAAGATGAGTGGCGATGGGAGGTGCGATCATGTCTCCAATGGCAGTACCATGAAGCTATATCCGGTGCTGGCTGGAATCTCTCTGCATCGATCACCTATTTAGGCAGGGCCTTGGGTGCTCCGGGCTTGTTCTGATGCTGTTGTGATCCGATTTGTAGGAGAGAAGGTACGTTCACCATGGCAGATCCATGAACCTCTCCAGGGTACAGCGATAGAAGGGGTTCTCCATGGTGTAGTGGCACGAGGTTGGACTATCCTTAGTGCGGCGGCAGAAGGTGGTCAGCAAGAGGATATGGTGGACAGATGGGTGCCCACTTCCTATTGGGTGCCTAGATCAAATGCATTGCAAACTTTGGTCATATCCCAACTAGGGAATTTGTGTGTGCTTAGGTCAAAAGGTTTTTGGGTGTCCATAAAAATTTTTAGTGTGTGCTGTACATATGGACCAATCAAATTAGCTCTACCTCTATGGGCTTTCGCATTTGGGATCCAGGAGAATTGTCTGTAGGGAGCAAGAGACTTGTTTTGCTTATATTTCCAACCCTCTTAGCCCAATTGTTAAGGGAAATGAGCAAATTTAATTTTTGTTATTTTCTTTCTAGACTTTGCCTAATTACTATGCACTAGTTTTCATAGTTCTTAAGCTCGCTTTTGAATAAGTGAGCACTGGTTGTCTAATGAGTGGTGCTAGCATACCACGTCCTAAACTTGTCCTCGATATGGCAAGGGAAGGTATGTATTCGTGCCATTCTGGCTTGAGTATGAAAGAAATTGATGTTTGGTTCAAAAAAATCAAGAGAATATCCCGAAATAATATCAAGAGTCTCCAATAAATTTATGTATTCTAACATACACCATTTAGTAATGAGTGCATGAATGGCTATTCCATTTGCTTTGACATAGCAGTGACATACCGAAAAGATAACTTTATCACGAAAAAACATCATTACAAATAGCACAGCTTTCCCACTATGTTACCTCACGGAAACATATCAAACGATATCGTTTCATCCTGCCACTAGGAGGTTGTGTCCATTTAATCAAGTAAACGGCTCACCGACTCACTAGGCCAGACAAGGCACACTCAGTGTGCCTATTGGGACAACGCTCATGTCGCCCTATCCTAAAATGGCAGGGACTTAATACCGGTATAAAGCCACCAATTACTAAAAAGTCAATACTAACATAAACATGCATAATAAAATAAAACAAAGAAGGCCCATAAATAGGATCCATGCCCAAGTCCCATCTTAATGAAGGAGTTGTTAGCAGCCAACTAGCCCAAAGCAAGACACCGATCCACACCGATAAAACCACCCACGCCAGGCAGCTGCCGCTGCCATCAGATCTCGCTTGTCACTCCATCTCCAGCGCTGCACTACCCAAAGTCGGCGACCCAAGATTGATCTCGCATCCTAGACCCAACGTTGGATCAAATCATGTAGCCCGGACTCACAGCCAAACCAGATCTGATTCCATATCTAACGCTGTCAGAACCCGATCATTCTCCCACCAAACTTTCGTTTTGACCAAACCGCGGCGATGATCCGCATAGACTTCCTACTATGCCAAAACCTCCATCTTTGCCTGTTGATGTTGTAAAGACCCGAAATTTTAGTTAAATATTTCGTAATTCAATATTTCTCAAATTATATGAATTATAAGTTGTGAGTGTGATTCGAATGTCGTTATTTGAGAAATTTGGTTTCGAATGATTTTAGTATCGAAATTTAACTTTATTTAGGGTTATTAAAATTGACTTATTTTTACGTAAGGAATTTGAGGAAACTTCCTTCATGAAAGTCGTAGAGCTCGTCGATACGAGTTCGTACATATGCGGAACACAAGAATCAGAGTTTGTAGGAAGAAGTTATGACATTTAGAAGTTTTCGATTTTGTATATATATAGGTTACCATTTTTGGAAAAAATCTGAAAAATCAGAGGCAGCCTTGCGCCGTGGCACGGCTTGTAGCGGCGGTGGGAAGCTGGTTTTCCATTTTCGGACGTTTTGAGTGCGAAGCGAATATCTCGAGTTCTAGACCACCAAATTCGAGTTCTTTATCTCGTTGAACTCGTATTGAGGAGTAGAACACGCAGTAAAAAGGACAGCACCTGAAGTGGAGGTTTTCATGCTCGTCTGAGCACATATCGGTTTCTGCAGTTTTTCCGGCCAAACCGGACTGTTTTTGGTAAGTTTCGGCCACTTCCACTCATTTTCTCACTTCGTGTTAGTTATGAAAGTTGCTCAAAATGATGAAACGAAGGGGATAAGCTCGGCCCAGACACCATTGGTGGTGGTCGGCGGCGGCTCTGCCCTAAACTCCGGCGACCCTTTCCGGCCACCTCCGGGGGTATCATGTGCAGTTTCTGCTCATTTTTAGATTCTACATGTCGATACGATCATTTTGATATATAGCATCTGAATTTTGGATATCGTATGAATTAGTTATGAATTTTACGATTTCGATTGATTTCGATCGCTCAATTTGTGATTTATGAAGTTTGGACCGTCCGATAGAATTCTAGTTTTGATATAATGATCGTAGGACTGTCCCGGTGACCTTGTGTGATCACGGGTGAAGATCCGACCGTTGGATCTTCATATAAGTGTGTTTTTGAAATTATACGCTAAGTTAATTATCGTTTTGATTAGGTATTTGACGGATTTGTTAGCGGACGATTGTGAATCGTATTTTGGGCTGTAAGAAGACGTAGCGGGAGTTTAGAGGTGAGTAAATCTCACTTGGTTCATTTACGAACTGAATTTCCTTAATTTCTCAATTTATTGTTATGTGTGAGAAAATGGTTTTTAAGAAATGTGTTTTAAAGTATATTAAAAATGAATTTCTTGATTTTGTATCATGTGAACTATAGTTGGTATTAGTGATCATTCCTGTGTGGACGGTTACGTATATATATATTTACGTGATTATATATTGAATGGTGTGACATTGAGGTGTGGAATTGTGATAATATGTTGTTGATAATGTTGATAATATGATTTTAATTTTGTTGTTAATATTTGATAAATGTTGGTGATAAGCATGTTGATTTTGTGAGTTGAATAGAAGATAGAGAAACGTAGGATTCCGAGGATCGAATGGTCCAAGGATCTTTGATTAATGATAATCGGAGTGTATGTGTTCTGAGGACAGGAAGGTCTAAAGTTCGACCGTTAAATAATAACGGGGATATATTGTTCTGAGGACATGAAATGGTCCAAAGTTCGCGGGTTACTGAGTAACCTGAAGGTGCCGTTACTTGACCCTGGGCCAAGGTGTCAGAGGTAACGAGGCAGTTAAAGCTCTAACGTGGGGCCAAAGTGGCGATAGTTGTGATTAGGTACCAAAGTGGCGAGAGTTGTGATTTGGTGATTGTGGATATGTGTTCCATGTTGTTCATGTGTGTTGGATTGATGTTTCTTGTGGTTGTTGAGATTGTTGGATGTTTACTTGAGATAAATGAGTTGTGGTCTAATAAATCAACCGTTCATTTTTATTTACTCACACGAGCTTTCAGAAAGCTTACCGGGTTTTGTGTTGTTGCAATCCCGGTACACTATTCAAATGGTGTAGCGGATAATCCTGCAGGTCAGGATAATCAGGGTGGTGAGCGAGCTGCGTAGGACAGCAGGGTTGAGACCAGCACTTGGTCTATTTTGGTGTGTTTTTGTAGACTCTTGTGAGCAGAACATTTTATTTAGGTTAGTATTGTAATAATTGACTCGAGAGATAGTTTGCTACGAGGTTTGTGTTATGGTTTATGAGATATTGGTTTTGAGAAAAAAAATTTAGGACGTGATTTGTTTAGTTGTATTCATGTGTCGGATTTGAATTTATTATTCGAAATTCGGGGCGTGACAGATGTGAGCGAACCTCCAAACCTCATTGTCCAGAAGATCCAACACCTAGACGTCACCACGAACCAACCAAGAACAGAAGGACGGCGTACTAGCACTGCTCGTTGGACGATCACGTCCATAGGACCTGTCTCCGGATGGAACCGGCAAATAAGGGAAATCTCAAGTTACGGCAGGTAGAGATTTTTCACAGAGAAGAGGTTTTGGCATAATGACTTATTAGCAAGCAACAATGAAATTTACTTTAATTATTTATTTACAATTTCCAAAATAATTTCAATAACTTATTAATAATATTTGAAGACTTATTTAATCATAAACTAAATAGAGTTTACAAATATTCTACTCGAAGATAATAATAGCTAATAAAAAGAAAATTTGGTTACAAGACTAGCTAAAACCTAAACCAAATAATACTGAAAACGATTTATGAATCACAAATCTTCCTCCAATTATCTACATCGTTTTGGACACCATCTTCATCTCTTGCAAAGACATCATCATCTTCACTATTGGGTACAACAACATTCATGTCAATGTCTTCAGAAAGACAAAGATTACCCCCTAAGAGAATCTCACAAATTAATAGGAAAACATTGAAATTAACTCATTTGAAACTCACTTAACTTGGTTGTCCTCAAAGCATTTGAATAAAGGCATAGCTCACCACAATGCGTACTCTTTTGTCTTTTTCGGCTAGTTGAGTTCTTCGTGCATTTTTCCTTTATAAACAATGTGAGGTCAAATATTTAGTCAAATATTTTTAATCTAAACACAAAATTGTAATATTCTTTCTTCTAAAGAAACATATGACAATAGAAATATTTTGAAGAAAACAAATATATAAGCAAAAATATTTTGAAGAAAACAAATATATAAGCTTAAAGAATACATATAATATACTTTGGATCGATGTAGAGTTCATCGCACAGCCATTGCCACTTCTTTGTCAGTCTCATACCCGAGCAGGTGTGCCACATTTTTTGTAGTGATCATGCAACTTCCATTTGAATTGAGTATACACGGAGCGCATCTTGTCATCCACAAAATACACAATTTTGGGATGTTCTATTTCCACTTCAAAATGTACCTAATTAAGAATCAGAATAATCTAGTATGTTAGGAATAATATATATTAACTTTACATTAAACCACTATGACTTAAACTTACCATCAATCCCTATCTCAATGTCCACTTAATATCTACCGGAATCCTATTCCATCCCACGGTAACATATTGGAGCTCGATGTCGAACCTCAATCCCTATAGAGGTTATGAGCTTCTTATTACTGTATTCAGTATTGAACCCAATGCTTTCGGTCAAATACTATCTCCACCTTCTTGTTGCCACGTGGCATCCCAAAAGAGGGTACCACAGAGCCGCGACCCGGAGTCAATGAGCTTTCAAAACATCACTTAGGATGTCTCGAAGGTCCATCAACTCGAAACCGCAAGGCCTTTTGTAGTAAATAAACATTAAATCAAGTAAACTCCTTTATGAAAATGTTTATTGAAAGAAAAAGCGTGTAAGTTAAGAAAACCTATTATTTAAATAAACCGTAGAGAAAGTAAAATAATAATGGTGCAATAAAGCTTATAACTTGAAAAGTCCTTGAAAGTAAAACATACAAATAAAATTGGATGGTTTGAGAGACATGCCTTAGGTGTGTGGACCTCTCGAAACTTAAAGAGTTTATAATTTAATTAAAATGGAAAATTACTTGACACGTCAAATCTTGAAAACCGCCATAATTTTTTGATGAAGAACCAAGCCACCAACTCAGTCCTAATCCTCAGTTGGAGCCTGCTCAAATGCGTTTGAAAATAGGGGCCGACAACCCCCAATGTGTTTGAAAATATAATAGACAAAAATATTTGTACGAAGTAGTTGTGACCTCAATCGAAAACATTAAAAATCAATGGCAACAAAGAAAAGTACTTTTATCTGTTTTTGGAGAAAATCATATGGAGCATGCTAATATCGTTAGAGGTACTCACTTTCCAGTGTTGTCCTTTCTCCGATGACAAATCACTTGCCCTCAAAGAGAACAAGGCCAAACGCTACATAGTCCATACTCAAGTCAACAATTATTCTCAAGGCGGCGAGAGTTCTATTTTTTAGCTAATTACCTGCACACACCAAATCCTACACTCAAGGATCGACCGGTTACTCCGTGTGCTATCCCCCCATTGGTGGTTTATCGTATCGAATCCGAAGGCGGTTACTATGTCCCCCTCACTCTCAGGTCATCAATTGTATAGCCCTGGTTTTATGTTATTGAAATAATTACATTAACTAACATATGAATAGAGCATTTAGCTTAAAATACCATGGGGCATCAACCATGTCAACCAAAAAAAATGCAACTTTCTCATACACCAACATTTACTAAATGCACACACAGGAAAACCACAAAGGAAGGGACAACCCACCCTACCTAGAATCCAAGTTTTTTCTTTCAGTCCTTGGCCTCAAAGCAACCTTGTAGCAACCAGTAACCTCACAAGATCCTATCAAGATGTTGAGCCGAATCAAATAAGTAACACAAACAAGTTTAAACAAGGCTAGCCAATCGTTAACAATACTCTCCGAAGAAAGGTTCTTCCTCTAGTATACTCTATTAACAAATAACCAAGCCATTTGGGTTTCAAAGAAGAGTTTGTTGTTAGAAAAATTGATAAGAATACTTTATAAAGTGTGTTGTTAAAAGTTGAAAACATGCAAACGGAATCGAAGGAAATGTACACAAATTGTTAAAAATACTACAAGGAAAGTCTTGAGAAATATTTTGAAAGAAAAGTTGTTTAACAACCAATTTAGTGAGATTGAAATGGCTATTGAATTTGAAGTTTAAGTTCTTGAGAGAATAGAGGACTTGAAGGCTAAATTATGAAAAAGTGTAGACTTTTCCATAAATACAAGTTTTTGTACCTAGATTTCAGAAATTCTTAATTAATTCTACAAAAACAATTTTGGGGTGATTCAAATTATGAAACTTTCATTTTTGTGTCTGCTTTCTTTGTCTAGAAGGAATCGATTCTAAATTCTCAGCAGTTTAGTACCAGTTTTAAAAGAAAGTGGCTGGGTCAGAATGTACTAAAAGCTAAAAAACTGTAGGGAGTTATTCTTTTGCCATGTATTACTTTATATACACATTAACCTATAGCAGGTTCACGTGGTTTCTCGATTCTTATGCTTTCAATAATTTATCTATGTCTTTGGTTTTGCATTTGTTTGTCATGGAAGGCCAAGTTTTTGACACTTACTCAATTTTCCTTAACTTTTGCTTGAATTTGGTTTCTTGATAATTGATAGACGAAAGGGTGGTTTTTGATCTCTGACTTCCAAATCTGGGCTAGACTTTACTGTAGATTGACTTTGGAAGGCTATAGTTCCTAAACCAACGGGAATGTGGAGCTTAAAATTTGACACATATTCCTGAGAAATATTTTTTCATTTTGTGCTATTTAGCTTACATAATAGCCAACCAAGTACACCAATATCAAAATCAGCTTATAGCAAAATCTGCATAATAGAATGGTGAATTTGCAGGCTTATATTTTTCTATTCAGATTTAATTGGCGAGGAATTTCAAGTTGTCACATAAACATTAAGCGACAACCTGTTGAGGTAGTTGCCTAATTGGTCTTTCGAGAGAAAATTAAAGTTATCACATAAATATTAACTGACGACTCGTAGAAGTCATCGCCTAATTGGTTTTCAGTGAGGAATTACAAGCTATCATATAGTCATCAACTTATAGAAGTCGTCGCCTAATTGATTTTTAGTGAGAAATTTCAAGTTGTCAATAAAAATTAAGTGACAACCTGTAGAAGCCATCACCTAATTAGTCTTACACGAGAAAATTAAATTTGTCATATAAACATTAATCGACAACTAGTAGAAGTCGTCGCCTAATTAGTTTTCAGTGAGGAAGTTCAAGTTGTCACATAAATATTAAGCGACAACTCGTTGAAATTGTCACGAAGTTGATTTTCACCAAGGAAGTTAAGGTTGCCACATAAACATTAACTAATATGTCACAAAAGTTATCACTAAATCAATTTTCAGCGACAAAAATCTAGTTGTTATATAAAGCCTTTTGAAGCGCCAGTAGTTGTAGTTGTGGGTAGGTAGAACTTTCGTTCTTATCGCTCTGGGTTTCGATCTATATGACCTCCGGGCGGTACAAAGTACACCTCTATTGAGCAAAAATTCGTAGAAATCACCTAATTAATCTTTTGCGAGGAAGTTAAGTTGTCACACAAAAATTAATCGACAGTTGGTAGAAATTGTCGCCTAATTGACATGGAGGAATTGGGTGTCGTATAATGTCATATGAGCAACAATTCTTAACTTCTCAAGAATACCTACTTTATGCGACAAATTGGTTGTCACTTATGGGATAATATTCGACAACTGAAATTTCCTCGTATTTGCCAATCTTTTGCGACAAATTTTGGGTTGTCACAATTAAATTTCTCACTTTTGTTATCTTCTCTTGTAGTGCGAAGATGTTCTCTTGTGCATAGCTGTGATTACCATTGGTGAAGATGGTGATAAGGCTACTAATCAAGAGAAGAAAAAATTGTGGGAGGGTATATATGTACTGTAAGAGACTTGCAAGCCGATCGAAACCATTGTTAAATCTGAAGGAGGGTGCAAAGCTTGTTGGAAAAGATTAAACCAGAATATTTGAGATGATGTCAAGCTCTTAACAAAATGACACTTCTTCGCTATAGAGGTGAAAACCCCCTCGACTTGGTGTTCATTTTTATTCTTGAAGTTTAATTACTATTCTTAAAATTTGTTGTAAATCTGCATATTATATTGATTTTCATATAAATGTAATGTCGTTTTATAAACACTAATATTTCTTTGCAAGGAGCCGACCATTTATGTCGAGTCAGTAATTTGTCTTTGATAAACCGAACTTTTGATTTTGGGTTTGGAATTTGAAGTAGACATTTGTAGAGTAAACGAGCCTCCATTTTTTTTGTAGGAGGTCCAATGACCCGGTTAGTTCGAAAATTATCTTGTCCACATTTCATTTTAGACTTCTCATGGAATTTTTAAATTAATGGATATATATGTTTGATTGATAGTCTATTTATTTATTTTCGACAAAGTAGAAAGAACAAAATTACAAACAAAAGCCCCTAAAACAACCTAAATTAAGTGAATCAGAGAGAAAAGCTTGAGTAGCAGAGAGGGGAAGAGATTTGGACTCAAACTTGAGCTTGAATATTGTGACTGAACTTTGCTAAGACATCTGCTAAGAAATTAACTTCTCGCTGGATATGTCATAAAGAACAAACTTGTATCTGAGCTGCTAACACATTTTTCCTAATCCTTTTGGTGTCAATTTCCAAGCAAACCACTACATGCATGTATTTCTTTCTCCAGGCTTTTTGTCATGCACCATGGTGGGCCACATATTTGATGAAAAATCAAAACAACCCTTTTTTGATCTACGCTGTAATACCAAGCTTGCTTTAGGGAAGCTTGGGAAGATTATCAAGAATTCATTCTCTTTACTTTTGGTTATTGTGGAAGTTAAAGAGGCTTGAGGAAACTTGTGAGAGCGGTACTATACTGACTAGCAGTGGCGGATTCAATATTTTTGTAGGGGCTAGATATTGATTACTATCTTGAACTTTAGAACGTTTCACCATGAGAATAACTAACTAACCATTAGATTCAATATTTTTTTGTAGGGGCTAGATATTGGTTACTATCTTGAACTTTAGAATGTTTCACCACGAGAGTAGCTAACTAACCATTGTAGTAATATAAGTGTGAGAAGATATGAATCATCCTTTTATAAGTAGGGGAGGGTCTTTTTTATAAGTAAGAGAGGCCCCACACTTTTACACATCTTCGATGTGGGATGTAAGAGTAGTGTTGCTTATCTTGAGGGCATTTGGAGAGCATATATAGGAGGGTGACCTCCCGGCAAGATATCGGCCGACCTGCATCATGATGAGATAGCTAAGGTGTCGAATAAGGTAATGTTTGTTATAGACAGATCCACCATGTCGTGTGGACCATCTATGAAGCCGTTGCTTATGCATGTTTGGCAGTATGTAATATAGGTACGTAGTATGAAGAACGATAAACAAACAAAAAAAATGTAACCCTTCCATCCGTGAACAAGGCAATAAGATACATTTCATCAAGCATAGCAACCTAGTGGTCTTGGTGTCCATCTGTGAACAAGTGTTCTCGGATTAATTTGAAATCACAACAAAATTAATACTAATGATGGAGGAATTATAATTTTAATTACAAAATTGATGAATTGATGAAAATACCCTTTAATATGAGCAGATTTAACGGTGTCAGTGATGAAGGAATCAAAATACTAACGGAAGAAAAGCTAAGGTATACAATTGCCAAAATTTGATAGTTGGGTATGTAAATGAAAATGGTCTCATAGTTTTGGTTTTATTTTGTAATTAATTTCAAAAAGAAAGAAAAAGAAATGGTGTGTGTTTTTGTTTGAAGAAAATAATGATTGCACCACATCTCTAATATTTTCGAGGTTCCTACATGTGCAGCACTCCAACGGTTGGTATTAAGTAGACAACATTATAGAATAGTGCAATGCACGTAGTACCGCGTCTGCCTACCAATACCTATTTTAATTCATGCATATATGCTTCCATTTCCTTTTATATATAACCACAAACACCTAACCAGCCATAATATATGCAATCCACAAACAGAAAGAAGTAGAAACACAAGAGCATAAACAAGCATGTCTTCCTTCAAAGCTTATGGCAAAGTCAGTGAATCCGACCAAGCCAAGCTTGATGCTCGTCGCCAGACTCGCAGGAGAGTCGCCATCATATCCATTTCCTCCATAGTTCTTGTCTGCGTCGTAGTTGCCGCCGTGGTTGGAACCGCTACTCACAACTCCAAAAAAGGTGACGACAATGGCAAAGGTACTTTTTCCGCTTCCGTCAAAGCCGTTTGTGACGTGACATTGTACCAGGACTCGTGTTATTCTAGTCTTGGTCCTATTGTCAACTCCAGCAATTTTAAGCCTGAGGATTTGTTCAAGTTGTCAATTCAAGTGGCAATTACTGAACTGTCCAAAGCTGCTACTCAAATTTCCGATCAAGGGCTCTTCCAAGGTACTGTCACAGACAAATTGTCCGTGGCAGCTTTGAAAAACTGCGGCGAGCTTCTGAGTCTTGCCTTGGATCATCTCAACGAGTCGTTGTCCGGGGATGGTTCCTTGCTCGAAGTGGTTGAAGATCTTAAAACATGGTTGAGCTCTGCAGGAACTTACCAGCAGTCATGTGCAGATGGGTTTGAGGAGGCAAAAGGAGAGCTAAAGGCTACCATTGAAAAGTATCTCAAGACTTCTACTGAACTAACTAGTAACAGCCTTGCCATTGTTTCTTGGATATCAAAAGTAGCCAACTCTGTGAAGCTAAGGCGGTTGCTGAGTCATGATGGTGCCGCGGCTAGCCATGGCATGCCGGAGTGGCTGCACCAGACAGACCGCAGGCTAATTGAAAGTTCGGATTTGAGGAAGAAGGCCAACATTGTTGTGGCCAAAGATGGGAGTGGCAAGTACAAGACAATAGGTGCTGCACTGAGGGCTGTGCCGGACAAAAGCAAGAAGAGAACAGTCATCTACGTGAAGAAGGGTGTTTATTTTGAGAATGTTCGAGTGGAGAAATCCAAGTGGAATGTTGTGGTGGTCGGCGATGGAATGACTTCAACTATTGTGTCTGCCAACCTCAACGTTGTGGATGGAACTCCCACGTTTTCCAGTGCAACATTCGGTAAGTTAATTTCTGAGACTCATGCATTCTCCTATAACGAGTATTCATTACATTTACTATATACTTAAATTTATTTCTAAAAAAAAAAATGGATCAGACCACATTCATTTTCACTAAACACATTAGTTGATAACAAAATCTAATAATACTCGGCGCATTCTCATTACGTTTTAATTAACATGTCATCTCTCACTGCATTTGGTCATATATAATTACTCTAGGATTACTCGTTTTACAGATAACTTAAACTCTTGATTCTCTCTATTTATTAAAGATGCGATTTGTATAATTGATTGGAATAGTTAGTTATTTGCACCATCCATGTGTTTAGAAATTAACATGCATTATCAACAATGCAATGACAGCTTATTCAATAGTGCCATCTGATTTTCATTTTTGGCCTTGTTTGCAGCGGTTTTTGGGAAGGGATTCGTTGCTAGAGACATTGGATTTCGTAACACAGCCGGAGCAGCCAAGCACCAGGCGGTGGCACTAATGTCGAGTGCTGACCAGACTGTGTTCTACAGATGCCACATTGATGCGTTCCAGGACTCGCTCTACGTTCATGCCAATCGCCAATTCTATCGAGAATGCAACATTTACGGAACAGTTGATTTCATTTTCGGAAACTCAGCAGTAGTCCTCCAAAACTGTAAGGTGTTCCCCAAGGTACCAATGGTTGGCCAGCAGGTCACAATCACGGCACAAGGCAAAATCGACCCTAACCAAAACACGGGAATCGCATTTCAGAACTGCACCATTTCGCCTTTTGGAGACTTGTCTTCGGTTAAGACTTACCTCGGGAGGCCTTGGAAGAATTACTCCACAACAGTGTACATGCAAACATTCATGGGAAGTTTGATTCACCCAGATGGATGGTTGCCATGGGTAGGCACAACAGCACCTGACACCATTTTTTACTCCGAGTTTCAGAATTTCGGACCTGGTTCTGTGACAAAGAATAGAGTTAAGTGGAAGGGCTTGAAAACAATAACCAGCAAAGTGGCTGGCAAATTTACCGTGCACTCATTTCTTCAAGGAACCAAGTGGATCTCCGATGCAAGTGTTCCCTATAAATCCAACCTCTGACCAAAAACACATTTGGTGGTCTTCATGAACAGCATTGTTTATTTGTTTTTTTTTTCCCTACCTTTTTTCTTTTTGATCTATGATCACTGTTTTGTTTCGCTTCCTATACTTTTACGGTTTTACCGACATTTTTTTTGGCAGTTGTCAATAAAATCACAAATATGAAAGACGAGTTATAATTATATATGAACCCCGTACGCTTGTTCCTCTCGCATGGAAGGGGAGTGCTCTACCATATGAGTGATGACATTTTGGAACCAACAGCCTTTGAGATGCTAATTGCTGTTAATGTGTGACATTATTATGACAGCAGGTTGATATCCTGAACACTTAATTACTAGAAGCTCAAGTGGAGTGTAAGTAGTGGCATATCCAGAAATTCTATCCCGGGGGGTTTACAATGTGTTAATGTATGACATGCATGCAATTGCCTTAAAGGGGTAAAATATGTCATCAAAATAGTAAAATTAGTTCTCAAACTGGTAGTATGAGTCATTAAAGTGGTAATTTTTCTTATTTACTACATAAGTCCTCAAGTGGAAAATAAGTCTTTAAAGTGGTAATTAAATGAGTTCTCAAAGTGGTAAAAATAATTGATGTATTAGAAATATTAATATATCATAGCCTTACCGTTAAGAATATGATCGAAATAGCTTAGTATCTTTATATATATAAAAATTGAATTTTCATGGTAAATAATAAATGATAATTTTATAACTTTTTCATATGTTTGTGGCTTCAATTTATTGGAATTTAAATGATTTACTAAAATGTACGTAAACAAAAAAATATTGAAAAGTCACAAAATTTGAAAAGAGGTAGAGGGATCAACGACGGCTATACAGGCTATGTGAAACTAGAAACATCACATAAGTGAAACATAAAACCTGAAATCAGAGGAGTCAATTGACCATCCTCGACCACCCTAAGCTCTGCTCTTGAGTGTGAGTAAACTAAAGGCTCAAATCTCTTTTAAAGATTTAACATCAAAGGAAAAAAACAATAAATAACTACTGTTGTAGTGGCATTACTGGAAAAAATAAGGATACATTTAATTAGAAAGATGGTCACAAATATCTTACATGAAGGTGAATATAAATCAAAAACAGAACAAAGAAAAAAGAAATTGCTAAATACACCAAGGCAATAAATTTAAGACCAACAAGTCCTCAGTTACAAAGTTCCACTAAATACAACTAACGAACAAATTAATTAAGATTTTTTTTTTTTTTCACTTGGAATCTTCAGTTAATCCCCAATTAATCCCGCCGAGAACGGTATATCTGTGTCAGGCAACCAAGTGTCCCCCAATGTGAAGTTGAGCACTGTAAAATTGAGAGCTTCTGTAGCATTCATGAGACTGTAACCAGGCCAATGTACTCTCATACTAGTATTAGCTCCAGGTCCATGATTCTCAAACTCACCATAATATAAGGTGTCTAATCCAACAGTCCCATTCCATTCCAACCACCCAACAGCACTGATCAGAGGGCCAATATAAGACTGCATGATCACAGTCCTAGAGTAAACCTTCCAAGGCCTTCCCAAAAAATTTAGGGTTGAGTTCAAGTCCATTGCCAAGTCTGGTGCAGCTTGAATGGTGCAGTTTTGGATTGAGATTCCCGTATTTTGATTTGGGTCAGTTCGTCCCTGTGCAGTGAATGCGTTTTTCTGGTTCGGCATGGGTTTTCGGGCGTACAAGTTGCAACTCTGGAAGACAGCAGCAGCATTGCCGAAGATGAAGTCTACAGTTCCGTATATGTCACATTCTTTGTAGAATTGCCTTAGAGAATGTGCATACAGAGTGTCTTGATACCCTTCGAAACTGCATCTGTAAAATGTGGAGAAGTCTGCATTGTTTCTTACAGCCACTGCTTGGTGCTTTTCTGGTCCTGCTGTGTTCTTGAAGGTAACATCTATGGCCACAAATCGCTCTCCCGAAACAGCTGCAACATAATTGTTAGAATTATATATCTAAATCTCCATTGTTCAGATCTGTCAATTTGTTATGCTAGCTAGTTAATCACATTATGCGGTTTATAGCTTATAGGTCGGATCAAATCCTCTACATTGGTAATTAGAAAAACGAAAGTAGTAGCTAGCTAGCTAGGCATGTATGTACTACTTACCAAAGGTTGAGGAATTGAAAGTAGTCCAGCCATCGACAAAATTGTGTTTTCCAGTAATAATAGTCTTATTAATTCCATCTCCAAGCAGCATTATGTTCTTCTTATATTTGGGGACGACAATATATTCCTTATAGTGCCCTTTTCTTGCATAGATTACAAAATATCCATCTTCTGGCTCTGTGTTGTTAGGTGCAGACTCAATGGCAGCTCCAATGGAAGTGAAGTTGTCCGTACCATGTGGACTCACAATGACAGTGTCATTAACTATAATGCCACTGCTCTCCATTTCCTCGAGAATTCTCTCACCCCTCGAGTTTTTTGAAGACCTCTTCCTTAGACCCTGCAAAATCAGTGTTTCATTTTCGATCTTCCTCATATATTATTTTTATTATTATTATTTGGTGAGATACATATCTTGCACCTGGCATATATAATTTATTTATTTATTTATTTTTGCTAAAAACATATATTATTTATTTGTTCTTGATATTGTATAATATTCTGAAAACGTAAAATCATAATTAAAATAACCAATATATAATACAATTCATTATTTCATGCCATGTTTAAGTCACATGGGATTACTTCTCTTCTATACCATGTTATTGTGTGAACCACTAATCGAAACTATTGGTCAAATAGTTTTAATTCCACTTGACCGAAAAAAAAAAGTTTTAATTCCACTTCGATAACAATTAAAAACAAAAGGGGTCAAATTGTTATCTTGAAAAATATTTTATATTTTATATTTTTAATCAGGATGAGGTAGCTAGACACTTTGATCATCTCGATTAGTTATGTTAGTAAGTCAGTAACATACCCACCCACCCAATTAGTATAAGGAT
The DNA here is from genome assembly GCA_025331145.1 of Rosa persica. NCBI lineage: Eukaryota > Viridiplantae > Streptophyta > Magnoliopsida > Rosales > Rosaceae > Rosa > Rosa persica. The sequence goes on along the minus strand of WFKR01000001.1, from coordinate 12,646,644 downwards.
CAAGGTCCACAAAAGTATCCCAACAAAATCAGACTAATTACCCACCACAGGAGCATGTACTTGAAGACTGCTCAAACCTGTTGGCCACAAACTCGTTAGAGTTTAGACTCAAAGGCTAGACATGGAGTTCCATGATAGACCGCTCGATCAATTTTAACTCATATACTCACACTCATTAGTAATCTAACAATGTAACATCGGACTATCGATAAATTTTTACTCATGATCAAATGTCATTTGATTAACTGTCAAGAAATAACTGTCAAGAATTAATTTGTATCCATCGTAGTTAGGTTATGAGTTATATTTGAGAGGGGTGGTGCCGTGCTTTATTTGGTGGCGGCGCGGACAGAGGAAATAAGGCAAAGGCAATGATGACCTGATGTGAGCGGTAGAAATGCCTCTCTCTATATGCACATTTCATGACCTCAATTAAGTGGCCAGCTGTCCCAACTACTTGTAACTCACACCACGTCAAACAATTATTGATAGGTATGAGTTTCCTTATTCACATTAGGTAGTTGACTCACTCATTATTCAGATCTGATTTACACATACATGGTCACACGAAACTCCTTGTTGACTTAATATTTAATTAATCTAAGATCTTGGTGGACCGCACCTTCTAATTAATCTAACATCCAATCTACTAATCTAGTATGTATCTATCAGCCACATTCCCTTCCTATCTAATTCTGAGGTAAAGATCATGGGCATAATTATGGACGCGCCACTCTTCCTGTTACGACTATAATTAATTACTAGTTCATAAAGAAATTTAGGTAATTTTTTATTTTTATTTTTGTTGACTTCCATGGGTCAATTTATTTGTTTTTAATAATTTTATTAGGCGTTTATTGGTCGAACTGAATTCACACGGCTTCGGTACAACTCTCACTTTTATAGAGGAAGATCTACTATCAAAATAGCAAAGAAAGAAGTAGACAAAATTTGGAGCACTGGTGAAAAAGCAAGCGCACGTACCTCGATGAATGTTTCAAGTGGCTCCCGGATTTTGTGACCCTGAGGAACAAAGCCATTTCGTTTCTTATGCTTCTTTAGGTTTCGAGCCAAAGAATGAGTGACCAACCCAAGCGATACACTGTAGAGCTGTGTAGCATTGGAGAAGGCTACCGACAACGGACTCGTGCTAGTGTCGACAATACTGCTCTTGGCCACAACCAGCCCATCGTAGCAGGTCTGCTGGTTTGTCACTATCCCACTCAGCAGAGTCTGCACCTTGTCCACCAGCTCCTGGTTGAGCAGCTCGGCCGACTTGAGCTCCGTCGAGATGGCCTCCAAGTAGTCGACGTTCAGCTCCGAAAGCTGCTGGCAGTCCTTGAAAGCGTTGGCCTCGGCATCGGTCATGGAGGAGGAGCGTTTGTTGCTGTGGAGGAATTGGTCGAGGGCTTTAGAGAGCTTGCGTGCCTTTTTGAGGCATTGCTTGATGGAGAACTTCCCGTAGTTGTAGGGGTCGGAGGGGGAGGATCTGATGGTGGAGAGTATCGAACGGCAGAGCTTGGGGTAGAGGGTGGACTTGCACGCGGCGGAGGCAGAGGAGGAGGGTGATGGTGGCAACTCCGCTTCGGCCAAGGAACAGAAGAGAAGAGGAACAACAAGGAGGAGGAACAGTGGCAAGGATGGTGGTAGTCTCGGCATCGTTTATGAAGTGGTGGCTTTTGGGGGGCTCTATGAGTATTGTGTTGTGGTTAATGCATGGTGGATTTATAGAAAGGGAGAGATGGATGGATGCGCGTGAAGTGATATTCTTTATTATTATTATTATTATTATTATTATGAGGAGCAGAGTGGCGTAGTACGGGGAAATGGGGGGTTGGGTGTGTCGGTTTCATCGTTCGCTATTAATGCAGAAATATGGCCGGTATGGCAGATGGGAACGTGCACTACTCGTGCTTGGTTAGTTCATTATCATTTCACTCTACTGTATCAACCTGTTGCATGTTTCAGATCAAGGGAAAAAAAAAGGGTTGCTGCATGTTATGTCCCTCGCTGGCCCCGTACATTATCGTGTTGGGTATATTGATGAAGAGAGTGTCTTCTATCCACCCGGGGGCGGATATCCCCATGACTACTTGACAGCGCGTGCCCTACAATCTCCGTTTGATTAGTTTTCAAACGCTCTTAATTACAGCGGCGGCCGGCGTCTACATCTCCCCAGACAATGAATGGTTAATGAATCGAAGCTCTCTGCTTTGTGATTTCCAGAAGCCGGCGACGCCAATTTTCTTTAGTTTCCTTCCTCTGTTTAATTTCCAGTTTGTTTTGATTCTCCGTTTGTAGTTTGTACTTTGAACTGGGCCTTTTTTTGTTGGGTCACGTTTCCCTTTTTCGGCCTTCTTCTGACCGTCCTTTTCCTTCACACAGACTGAAAAACAGAGAGAGAGAGAGAGAGAGCAGAAGAAGAGGGCTCTATTTCTGCTCACTCGATCTGTTCTTCTCTCAGAACCTAGAAAACCCAAACTATTCTTCTCATTCTGGGTTTTCCCATTCTCCTGTGATCATTGTTTTCAAAAACATTTAGTGATAGCAATTGACTTGAATGCTTTTTCTGCTGTACAAAATGCAGAATGTTGGTGTGCACTTTGAGACTTGGAATGCCGGAGTTCTAGGGCCGGTCACATTGAAGGGTCTGAATTCGGGAACATGGAACATGTCCTGGTGGAAATGGACCTACAAGGTTTGTTATCTTTCAGCATTTCTCCTCCACTTTTTATACAGCTCCCCTTTTCTTTTCCCCTTGGAAAGAATTAAACCAGACTTAAAATTATTGGCATGTATTTTGTGAGCAGACTGGTATGGAAGGTGAAGCATTAAGCCTCCATACTGTTTAAGGGAAGTTCTTCTGTTGAATGGGTAGAAGGACCACTATTGGCTGAAAAACAACCCGTTACCTGGTACAAGGTAAGTCGACGTCATTGTACATTACTGATATTATAAGGGGTTTAATCAAAAGCAAGATGCTAATTTGTGCTGTGATATTTCCAGTCTACACCACCGGGCGAGGCTCCATTAGCTTTAGATATGGTTAGCATGGGCAAAGGTCAAGTATGGATCAATGGTCAGAGCATCGGACCCCACTGGCCTAGATACATAGCACATGGTAGCTGTCGCAATCGTTCTTATGCTGGAACTTGCACCGAAAACAAATGCTGAACAAATTATGGTCAGCGGTCACAGAGATGGTGACAAAAGTTGAACCTCTTAATGTTATGCCGTTGTTCTTTGTTTTGTGAATTACTGTTATCATAACAGAGCTGTTATTTTTAGGTACCGTGTTCCGCAATCGTGGTTGAACCAGAGTCAAAATTTGTTGGTGGTGTTTCAAGAATGGGGTGGTGATCCGCTTAAGATTGCTTTGATAGCACGAAGCTATGAAAGCTTAGGGCAGACCCTCTATAACATAGAGGGCGGCTCCAACCATTTGAGATTGCAAATGTAGACTGTCAAAATTGTCTGGTTTGGTTATGTACAAACTACAGACTACAATAATAATGCAATAATATGACATATTTTAGTATCAAGATCTTTTGCAACAAAAGTCGAATGAAATCCCAATATTAATGCTGTAATGCTATAACATTTTTTCACATTCATGAAACACAAAAAGCAAATCTCTGATTAAAGACTTGAATGACGTTATCAAGATCATTCTGGAGCTCTAATACTACCCGTCCTTGATGGCTCCACTGCTCCAATCTACGGCAGAGATCCATCACCACCACATCTGCATCATCAACTTTGAGTTGAATGAGTCTCTTGATGCATTTTATCAGGTATTTGCTGACATGGAATAAGAATCTATATGGAAATTGATAAATCAATTAAGGTAGATACCAAGAAAAACAGATACAACTTAATTAGAGGTCAGATGCATTTTTATCTAGTATTTTAATTACAATGCAATCTTGATCATAGAGAATAGGAAAGGGAGACTAACTTTACCCCAAAATCTTTGTACTACATGAATGATAAAGACTAGTGTGTTTAAGCGTAGAATGGTGCATTGAGATGACATGTACAAATCATACAATGTTTCCAAGTGAAAGAGATTACGTTAGAAGCAATTATCATCAAACAGTAGTACTATTACCCAAGTCCAGAGTCTTTTTTTTTTTTTTTTTGTCAAGAATATGGGCAAGTGCTACTTGACTCGACCTTTTTATTTAAGTGGCAAATAGTCAAAGGCAACTCCTGCAGTTTGTTGATAGAAACCATGCTTGAACTCTCACATGCACTACTGCCTTTAACTTCTGAAAGCAAAATAGTTCAAGCTTTAGCCAACAACAGCCTACTCAAATTCCCAGTATATTATATTAATCTAGGTTTAAAATCTAGAACAATAGGCAACACTACTCATACCTATATGTATTATAAACCCCTAGTTATAGCACAGCCACCGGAACTTCTATCCTTGCTTCCCTTTCACTTCTACCAGCAATACCATATGAGTTCCCCTTTATGCAAGCCAACTTGAAGCAGTATAAAGGAAGAAAATGTTGCAGAAACTAAATGACCAGAATATCAATAACTTACAGCAAACTTCAGAAGAATACACGACTTTCCAACCCCTGAGTCTCCAATCAACAAAAGCTTAAACAAGTAATCACTCCAGGCAGAAGAGAACATTTGAAGACAGTCAATGATATGATATTCTCAAGATTCTGAATACATACAACCTCCAAAAATTCTAGACACAAACTAATAATCAACAATTCTAGACACAAACTAATAATCATCGCTTTCGGTCAAACCATAATGTAAACTATTTAGCCAAAAAAGGCAACAGCACAATAAGATCATGGACCAAGGCCTAGTTGAACCAATAACCTCAAACCACAATCCAAGCTAAGTAATTCTCATAAGGCAAATCACCATCAACTAGATATGCTTAAAAATTAAAGGAATAATCCTTATGATTCTACTAATCACGAAGACTAAAATTAACAAAACAAACAAAATTTTCAACAAAAAAATTTGATAAAAATTTGCCTCTGGACCTTGCTCTGCGTCCTCATGACTCTGACCCCTCCACCACCATCGATTGTGTTAGAGAAAATCACTCTCCTACATTGATTTCCTCTCCACAATCAAAACTGATTGTGTAACTGTAGATTAGTTTTGAATATTTGTATTTATAGCATTGAATTCTGTTGGTAACATCTTGTAACAGTAGAGCAGATCTTAGCTATATAATTGTACAATTGTAAACATACTGATCAATGAAAATGATATTCAACATCATATCAGCCTAGGATCCTTACCCTATTCCTTCTCCTTCTTCCTTTTCCAATATTCCTGCCTCTTCCTTTTCCAAAATTCCATTGCTACCAGAACTCCCACCATGGCTAGATCAACATAACGTTAGTAGTTTAGGTGTCATCCTCTCTCTCAACAACATCATTCCTTTTCGATCCCCTAAACCCTAAATCCTGCAACCGCCCCAATCTGTCACAATCCTTTGTAATCCGTCGTACAACCCTTGTACGCGATGCAGCACCACCACAATGTGCCTAGGTGGTTCTCTACCTGAGCTTCCTCTTCTTCTCCATGCTCACATAGGTTTTCTGGCCCAAATACTGCTCCACCTTTTGCTGGAGTTCACTATGCTGCTGATCCAAATTTCGTACACCACTAGTGCAACCCCTACATGACAGCTACGCCTGTCAATAATCCACAATCTTATGGTGGACCTCATAATGTATATATAGGTAATGGGGACTCAATGCCCGTTTCTTATACTGGTAACCTCCCTTTGTCATTAGGTTCTTCCAATTTTTCTTTACAAAATGTCTTTCGCATTCCATCAATTCGTAAAATTCTTCTCTCTGTTGCTTGTTTCACCAAGGACAATCTTGTTTTCTTCCTATTTGCTCCAGATTTCTATCAAATCTATTGTTTACGTATTTCAGGGCCCATGCAAAGATGGTCTCTATCTGCTTAGCTTTCCTTCTAAGTCCATAGTCCCCCATGCACTCTCCTCTGTTCACTCGTCTCTTTGGGACAATCACTTAGGTCATTCCTCCTCTTCAGTTTTAGCTCGTTTCAGATCTACTCTTTGCTCTACATATTTTGTTTTCGTTCCTTTTGTAATAATTGTGCACTTAGCAAGTCCCATCAATTACCTTTTCCTTCCAAAAATACTTTCGCCTCTTCTCTATTTTCTATAATTCATAGTGATGTATGGATGTCTCCTACCTTGTCTGTAACTAGCTTCAAATATTATGTTCTTTTCACAGATGAATACTCTCGTTATAAATGGCTTTATCCTATGCGCCGGAAAAATGAGGTCCTTACTCACTTTCAAAAACTGGTTGCCATGATTCGCTATATTTTCCACAGTTCTGTACATTACCTTCAAAGTGACAATGGTATAGAATATGTCAACAATGCCTTCTCCTAGTTTTGTGACTCTTCGGGCATCCAACAAGTATTTTCTTGTCCATACACTCCACAACAAAATGGGTTTACTGAAAGAAAACATCGACATATTGCCACTTTGCTCGCACTCTACTTCTGAACTCGGGTGGTCCTCAAAATCTTTAGGCTGAGGCTGTTCTCACATCTGTACATCTTATTAACCTTCTTTCCACTCCTACTTTAAATTGGGATATTCCTCACACACGTCTTTATGGTCATCTTCCTTCTTATTCCTTTCTTCGTGTTTTTGGTTGCTCATGTTTTCCTTACCTAGGTGCAAATGTTCCCAGCAAATTGTCTAGTCGTAGTGTCGAGTGTGTCTTCCTTGGTTCTAGTCCCCAACACAAAGGTTATCGTTGTCTCGATCCAAACACTGGTCATGTCTATATCTCGCGTAATGATTTATTTAACGAAACCAATTTTCTCTACAAAAAGTTGCAGGTATACACTAATTCATCTTCAGACCACTTTGAGTTCACTTTTCTCTCTAATCGAGTTAACATTCCACCTCTGCAAGCCATCCTGTTGAGCCCATTGCCATATGGCCCATGCTGAACTGATCATCAAATTAAGCAATTTGCCTTTTCTTCTCGCGCAGAACAACCCAATGACCCAAGTCCAAGTCTCTAGTCTAATGACCCAAGTTCACACTCTGGTCAAAATCCACCCTTGGTGACTCTCGCATCAGACGCACACTCCATCAATCTCATGCTTTTGTTTCCCTTATCGCCGGCCGAGCTGCCCTTATCACTGCCCTCTGGTCGTGCTACTCCGGTTATGACTTACCGCAGCTGTCATCGACCAGCAGCTGCACCCACCCCGCCTACTTTGTCCACCATTGCACCTGCTCAAGCCACCGTCGCTTAGCCACCAAACGATGACGCTCTTCCGATAGTGGTCGATCCTCCAACCATTGCCAAACCTCCGGTCACTGCTGACCCTTCATTGCCGGTCGTTATACCTCCACCATCTCCACCAGTCCCGCGACCTCCTCCTCCGCCCCCACCACACCCATGAGGACTCTTCTCCGAGATGGAATCATCTAGCCTAGAATTCACACGGATGGCATTGTAAAATATCCCATTCCAAAAGCTCTTTTATATGTTGTTAATTTCATGGAACCAACTTGTTATACTCAGGCTTTCAAAGATGTGAATTGTTGAGCTGCCATGACTGAGGAGATTAATGCTTTGTTTAAAAACCATACATGATCCCTTATTCCTCCTTCTCCATCTCAGCATATTGTGGGCTGCAATAGGTGTTCTACATTGAGCGAAACCTGGATGGCTCAGTCAAACGTTAGAAGGCCCACCTTGTTGCCAAAGGATTCCATCAACAGCACAGGATCGACTATGGTGAAACCTATAGTCCTACTATCAATCATACTACCATTCAAACCGTTCTCTGTGTTACTGTGTCTAGGGGTTGGCCTCTCCGTCAGCTGGATGTCAAAAATGCATTCCTCTATGGCTATCTTAAGGAAGACGTTTACATGACCCAGCCTTTTGGCTTTGTCGATCCCTCTCGACCCTCCTATGTTTGTAAACTTCACAAGGCACTTTATGGCCTCAAAGAAGCACCTCATGCTTGGTTTCAACGCATGAGTTCTTTTTTGCTTTCTGTTGGTTTTCGACATAGTAAAGCTGACTCATCTTTATTCATCTATAAACATGGACAGTATACAATTTTCTTTTTACTCTATGTTGATGACATTGTCTTTACCAGCAGCTGTGCTTGGCTTCTCCAAAGTTTTATTGATGCATTGGGCCATAGATTTGACATTAAGAATCTTGGTCTCCTTCACTATTTCCTTGGTTTACAGGTCAGGCCTCATTCCAATGGCCTTCACATAAGTTAACTTAAGTATGCTCATGATATTTTAGAGAAGCATGATCTATTACTCAGTCGACTAGTAAGCACCCCAATGTCAGCAAAGGCTGTTCTCACCACACATGATGGGGATCTTCTTGAAAATCCAACTGTCTTTCGTGAGATGGTTGGCATATTGCAGTACCTAACCACTACATGCCTTGACATCGCCTTTGCGGTATTTTCTGTGTCACAATCCATAAGTCAACCTTGTGCTCTGCATCTCATTGCAGCCAAGCATATTCTCTGCTATGTCAAAGGCACACTTGGCCGTGGTCTCTATTTTAGTCCTCAACACCAATCTTCCCGCCTTTCCGCTTACTTTGATGCCGATTAGGCCGGTTGCCTAGAATCTCGCCATTCTACTTTTTTCTATCTCATTTACCTTGGCAATACCCTTTTCTCTTATTGTTCCAAAAAGCAACCTACCATTGCTCCCTCCAGTGCAGAATCTGACTATCGATCCCTTACACATTCCAGTTTTGAGACAACTTGGTTAGGTTTCTTACTATATGAACTTCGTATCCATATTCAGTACCCCATTATGCTTTACTGTGACAACCTAAGTGCCACATACATAGCTTCTAATCTAGTCTTCCATGCTCACACATCGAGTTAGATTATCACTTTGTTCGTGAAAAGGTAGCACTTGGGAGTCATCAGGTTCATTTTGTCCATTCTGTCGATCAACCTGTTGATATTCTTACTAAGCCACTTCACAAGCAGCGCCATAATCTCCTATGTACAAAACTTGTGCGTCCTAAGCCGCCCAGTTTGAAGGGGGTGTTAGAGAAAATCACTCTCCTACATTGATTTCCTCTCCACAATCAGAACTGATTGTGTAACGGTAGATTAGTTTTGAATATTTTTATTTATAGCATTGAATTTTGTTGATAACGTCTTGTAACAGTGGAGCAGATCTTAGCTATATAATTGTACAATTGTAAACATACGGATCAATGAAAATCATATTCAACATAATACAATGACTATTACTACGACTACATGTGTTGGGTTCGCGTCATAGAAACTTGGTGCGTGTTCATCATCAGATCTTAAAGAAGCCCCAAAATAAGACTCAGAAAGAAACTCCAATTTGGTTTTACCCATTACCTATAGATTGAAATGGAGAGAAGCATTAACCATTCGTGCTTAGCGAATTTTCTTTGCTCAGACTTTGCATCTGAGCTTCTTTGATAGGCATGATGGGAGAAGAGGAGAGGGTGCAACATGCAGACGAAACGGCAGAGGGCGAAGAGGGTGCCCAGACCAAATTCTAAAAGCAAAATCCCATGGGTGATGGAGATCGGGAAGTAAGTGGAGGTTGAAGGAAAGTGAGAGGAGTTCGAGGACTGTGGTGATGGGAAGAGAAATGAAATAAATCTGATAGCTAAAATGGGGGAGTTGGAGGGAAGTCCAAAATTAAGGGTTTCCATATAAGAGGGAAGTGAAATTGCACAAGCGGGAAACTTGATATTTCCTCAGATGCTGAACACTGGATTTTGAAATGTCAAAACTGAATGCCTTCTCCAATTTGTTCAAGTAATTTATTTATAGGAAAAACTCACAAGCAGTACCTGAACTTCGAACCACTAATAACTTTCGTACCTCAACTTCAAAAAAATATCATTTTGGTACCTACACTTTTCGCCCTGAATCAAGATTTATATCTGGGATCCACTTTGCCGTTAACGGTGTTAATTTTGTAAGGGTAAATCTATCCTTCCACTAGCAGTCGTCAACCCTAAAATGTTTCCACCCTTCCCGAAATTGGGTCAGTCAAAATTTCCTACTACTCTTACAAAGTTCAGAAAAGGAATCTCTTCCCATCTCTGATCTTTCTGCACTCACTCAGAGAGATCCGATTCTCTTACAGGTTGAACAGAACTATACAAAAGAAAGCAGAAGATTAGGTCGTGCTGAAGGTCATGGGGGAACCCATAGCCATTTATTAGAGATATTTTCTGGAAATGGGGAGCCACCTAGATATTCAAGTAAACGATATGGTCCCCCTTCTAAAAGGTTTGATTTTGTCTTCTTTATATTGTATTGTTAGAAAAATGGAAGGGAATCCGAGTAGTCAAGAAAGCAGAAATTTTTTTAGGGTTTCAATGCCACTGTCTACAGTTTGGGTTTATTTTTTCTCTTTGTTTTATTTTATTTTGTTGTCTCCATCTTCAATTCCTTAATCGTTGTGTTGATTGATGTGGGCAATGAAGTTGGTGACTGTGTTGAATGACTTCAATTTAGGGTTCCATTTTTTGTCTGGTTGGTTGTGTTCTTAAATTCTCAGCTACTAGTTTTAGTTGTTGGACTTAAATGAATAAAGGACATTATTGTGTTGGTGGTCGTTGGCTTGGTTGGTGGTCCTGCTTAATTGACTGCAGTTGGGGGTATTCATTTGTTAATAGGCCTTGCTTAGGAAATTGATTTAATGTGATGCCTTTATTGATGCAGACTCAGATGTGTTTACTATGGTAATACATCATGGAGAGAGATTTCACAGTGAGAAGAGTTGTAATAGATTCTACCAAGGAGGGGAAGTGATTTATGTGGATGGTGTTGACCCTGATAAGGTCTAATAGGGTACTTGTTCAAGATCCCTGGGAGTGAAGCAGGGACTAGGTACTTGGCCATAGTGACAGACAGAGATTTTCAAGTTATGTGTAGGTATGTGCCTAAGAGTAGCAAGAGGTTGGAGATGTATATTGTATGCTAGGCTAAAAGGAAAACATAGACCATAAGGACTTTTTTGTGCATTTCATAGGGGATATTGAGGATGGCCAATCGAAGTAGAGGATCTTGCAGATGAGGAAGATGTTGGGCTCAGTTTTTTTCAGCTTGTTGATGTGAGCAATGAAGACCATGAAGTGGAGGATGAAAGCCATGAAGTGGTAGATGAAGACTATGATGTGAGGGTTGAAGTCCATGAAGTTTTGAAAACCACAGATGTTGGGCCACAACCTAGAAGAATAGAACAGGGGGCCCAAGCAACATCAACAGTCACTGAGCAGCCCAATAGAAATGGGATAACATTCAGGACTGCAGAAACCTTGAGAACCAGCACATCAACAGGCCAAAGCGGAAGGTTAAGGCAGCAGACAAGGGAAATAAGAAAGCAATGGATAATGGAAAAAGGAAACTAGTCTGCAAAGGAAAAAAGAAGGTCAGTGTTAAAGAGGATGTTCCTGCACCTAAGAAAAGGAAGGGCAGGTATAGGCGATATGCAACTGGGTTTGGAGGGGGACTTCTAATACAGGAAATTTTGGAGCTGAGGTTGAACCTGATTCAGATAGTACCACAGATTTTGATGACCCCAATTTTTGATGGGATAATAGACTCAGATTGGGAGGACTTGGATTCTAATGCTGAAGATGTTCAGTTTCAGAAGAATGTGGATGGGTATCCTAGAAGGGTCCACGAGTTTGATGAAATGGGGTATGATGGATTGAGAAATTTTGACTGACCCAATTTCGGAAACGGTGGAAAACATTTTAGGGTTGACGACTGCTAGTGGAAGGACAAATGTACCCTTGCAAAGTTAACACCATTAATTGTGAAGTGGATCCCGGTTATGAATCTTGGGTCGGGGTGAAAAGTCCAGGTACCAAAATGATATTTATTGAAGTTGAGGTACGAAAGTTATTAGTGGCTTGAAGTTTTAGAATGAAATCTGAAAGTTTAGGAAGATAGAGCATCTCATTAAGAACTAACATACATCATGTTTTACTGAGATTCAGTGTTCAAAAACGGATTACAGTTGCTGTCGAAACAGCTTGCCGAAAATAAGATGTTCTACTTGTAGGCTAACTTAATTACAACAAATACCTAATCTTGTTACCAAAAATAAGTGATGATATCCATTAGCATATATGCATGCTGGGATGTTGTTAGCCTAGTTGCTTCCTCCAGCTCTATTTACACAAAAAGTGCTGTGACACTTCAGTCCATTTTTTCTTTGCTAATGATTTCTATAGATGATGTTGCTGATTCAATACTGGCTTCTCTGTCACTATGAAAGTAAGAAATTATAAAAGAGAGGTTAAACTTGATAACTAACATTCACATCAATATGAAATCATGAACTATAAGTATGAAAATGAAGAATAAGAATCACAAAAACCAACTAACATAACCAATTACATTATTAAAATTTACCTGCTGGGTTTTTTTCTTATGTCAATGCCAAACAATTCTCTCCTGCTTTTATCTGGAAATCTTTTCTTGTCATGCAATGGATGAGCTGGTGTGGAAGTGATTGGCTGATGTTCTGTTTGCTGTGGAAAGGAATTTGTATATGGGAAGATTGCTCTTATTATGAACTCATTCGTTTCACTGATTTAAATCTGGAAGATGTGGATCTGCCCCTTCATTTGCCGCATTTCTCATGGCGGTGTTTCACTTGTTGCATACAATATTTGTCCATGAGTTCTTTGCAAGTCATTCCAAACAATCATTCGGCTGCTTTTCCTCTAATCTTGACTATGGCCCATTGTTTGGATCTTCAATCACAACATACATTCTATAATTGTTAGCATGAATAAGTCAATTCAAATGTGTTGTTGTATACGAGTCAACACTAAAAGGCATATTAGTACTGAGCAAAATTGGTTTAACATTAATGTTTGGAACTACATTTGGTTGTTAAGGTTCTGAACAGCACATGAACAGACTAAATGTACACATGTATATCCATAAATAGTAGAAAGTGTTCCTAATTGCTAATATGTCTTCTGAATGGAAAATCAAGTAGTCACAACAGAGTGTTCAAGGGAAGAAAGGAAATGAAAAGTCAAATTTTGAAGCTAAGCACTATTTCGCCAATTTTTTTCTTGCCTAAACACTGAAAGCAAAGTGTTTGAGAGAGCAGAGTATGCAAAAGGATAGTAACAAAAAGTGACAAATTGCAGTCGTCAATAAGCACAAATTGATTTCTATGCTTAAGTGATCACAGTCAAATTGTTTGCATATAATAGGAAGGTCTGAATATGATGTTAAAATCAGAATTTTACCATGGCAAAGGGACTTGCATGCTATGCTCTAGACAGATTCACAAATCACTGTTTTCTTTGAGCTTCAGGTGTTTGTAGCAGTGTGGATAGGCTTCATACCACCAGACCTTGAAAATTGAATCTCCAAAGCCTCTGGTCTTAGATTTAGTCTCTTCAAGAATGAGTCTCACTTACAAAACCAATACATAAAAAAGGAGGGTTGATATATCGGCGCGGATTATGCAGACAGTGTACTAATAAGCATATTGATATTGAACATCAATTCTCCCTCTATTATTTCTATGTATAAAATGCACCTACATTCCATTTATATCTTATCATTATTTTAGCCGTGATTGATCTACTTTTATTGTGACATGACATGTAGTTATAGAGGGACACAACTTAAGAGTGAAGAAGGTGAAAGCAGAAGTTGGAAACACTTTGAAATCAGTTAAAAAAAATACCGATCAAACTCTAATGTTCAAAAACAAATACAAAAATGAAAAGCAAACAATATTAGTTATTTATGACATTTTTATAACATTCCGCTGAGCATTATTAGCTCATGATCTTATTAATTTGAGTAAAAAAAAAAAAAAAAGATCAACTCAGGGAACATCTTTTTAACAATATAAACAGAAGAAAATTGTTAAAACCATTGACTCGCAGAAAGTTTTGAGACCTTTTCCACAGCTATCTTGTTCATTTCTCTACATATCTTGAAATATATCCAACACTGCACTTAATCATGACCTAAAGTGCACACATTACAGCCTGCACATTGTATTCAAGAAGGCACCATCTTATGACTGAAACTATATGTATGCCATGTAGACCAGAAGTTACCTTAAAGACACATCCAAAACTCCCTTATCCAAGCTTTTTGTGTAATAACCGCAATTTCCATTTTAATTTCGTGTAATTGTGTGGAATGAATATTGTACAATTTCATGAATGTTGCACGATATATTTCATTTTTAGAATTTTTGAAGGTTCGAAACGATTGTTTTAATGAAAAGCTCGAAATACTCGATTCAAGAAATCGACTTTTTATACGTGCAAAATTTGGGAAAACTTTCTTCATGCAAGTTGTAGAGCTCGTCGATACGAGTCTGTACATATGTGGAACACAAATATTAGGTTTTTTTTTCTGATTTAGTTATCGCATTTATAAGAAATTTCCAAAACGAGTATATAGGGAAAAAACCCTAAATTTTTTTGGAAAATTTCCTTTTTCTCCCGGCCTCTTTCCCCTTTGGGAAACTGTTCACTCGTTCTCTCTCTCTCTCTCTCTCTCTCTCTCTCTCTCTCTTACGCGCGCGGCCAAAGCAGCCAAAACAGAGCAAGGAGACACCGGCGAAGCTCTCCCTCCTTCGTCCACCTCGCAACCTCAAACCACTCCAGTTGGCTTCGCCCCGACCTTGCGCAGCTACCACAGGCAGCCTTGCGCAGCGACACCACCGGCAGCGGCAGCGGGAAGCCCCGAACTGTTAAAGCTCAATTTTTGTTCGATCTCGATATCTCGAGCTACAGATCATCATTCCTCTTGATTCTTGGCTCATTAGACTCGTATCAAGTTGCTGAACAAGCATCAAGAAGGACCAGACCTGGGTATAACGATTTCATGTTCGTCGGAACTCACTTCAATTTAGATCGAAAACCACATTCAAATCCCGATATCTCGAGTTTCAGATGACCATTTCTTGTGATTCTTGGCTTGGTGAACTCGCCTTGAGTTCCTGAAGAAGTCTCAAGAAGGGATCGAGTTGAGTTGTTGGAGTTTTTAAGTGGATCAGAGCACCGTCGGTTTCTGGAAAATTTCTGGCCACCCTGACTGTTTTTGGTATGTTTTGACATCTTCCCGTTATTTTCTGGTCTCATGCTAGTTATGAAAGTTGTTCAAAATGATGAAACGAAGGTGAGAAGCTCGGCCCTGACACCATTGGTGGTGGTCGGCGGCGGCTCTGCCACTAACTCCGGTGGCCCTTTCCGGCCACCTCCGGAGGTCTAAAATATAGTTTCTGTACATTTTAAGATTTACATTTCAATATGATCATTTCGGCATATTATACACATTTTTCGGATATCGTATGGTTTAGTTATGAATTTTTAGATTTCAATTGATTTCGATCGTTAGATTTGTGATCTGTGAATTTAGGACCGTTTGATGGACTTGTAGTTTTGATATGATGATCATATGACTGTCCCAGTGGCTTTATGTGGTCATGGGCAAAGATCCGACCGTTGAATCTTCGTATAATTACAAAAAGGTGATTAGGGAGGCGATTCGTGAGAATTCGTCCGTCGGATTTTTGTATAATTTATAATCCGACCATTTGATGGTAGTTTAAGTAGGTTTTGGAATTATTGGCTAAATTCAAGTCACATTTGATTAGGTGATTGACGGGTTGTACTTGAGTGAGCTGTGTCGGTGTGAAATTGTATTTTAAATTGAAGACGCAGCGGGAGTTTCGAGGTGAGTAAAACTCACGTGGTTCATATTACGAACCGAGTACTTTTAATTAATTTATTTTGTCGTAATTGTGTGAAAATTATTTATGGATTAACTATTTGTTTTTAAAATCACATGGACTTGATCAACTACGGTCCATAGGTAAGTAAAATGAATTTTATTTATACAAAATGAATTTCATGATATTCTTGTGTGAACTATAGATGGTATTAGTGCTCATTCCTGAGTGGATGATTACGTATATATATATATATATATATATATATATATATATATATATATATATATATATTTACATGGAATATATATATTGGTTGGTGTGTTGTTGAGTGATGATATGATTGAGTTGGAATGATGATTTGAATTATATTTCAAATGTTTAAATTTCATAATAATATTGTGTATCTTGAATGAGTTGATTTCTTTGTGTGAAAACATATTGTTGTGCTCATTATGGATTTAGGGTCAACATAGTGACCGGTATGGGGGAATCGGACGCTCTAATCCTAGGTGGATGATGGGATACGATTGGTTGAGTAAGTACGATTATCGGACGTTCTAAATATGTATATAAGTATACATATGGATGAAATACGATAAAGATAAATATGTCAGATGCCATAACCTAGGCCAGGTGACGGGCTATGATTTAGTTAGAGCTCTAGTCTGTCAATACCGTATTTTTTATAAATATGATTTCGGGGTTTTGAGAAGAAAGATGTGAATTAGGGTTTTGTGTTGATTTGTGATTTGGTGATTGATTTGAGATTGTTGAGTTCTTGTGGACGTGGAAATTGTTAAGTATTGACTTGGGTAAAAATAAATATGATTTAATTAAACAACTGTTCCTTCTTTTTACTCATACGAGCTTTCAAAAGCTTACCGAGTTTTGTGTTGTTGCCCGATACACTATTCAAATGGTGTAGCGGATATTCCTGCAGGTCAGGATAACCAGAGAGGTGACCGTGCTGTTTAGGTGTTGCAGCATTTATTTTGATTTCTCTTAAGTTGTGAGGTTTGTTATGCTCAACTAGAGCTTTACAATTTATTTTGTGAGTGAGTTGTAATAATTAACCGAGACTAAATTTGGTTTTGAAATTAAATTGTATGGTGATGTTTTTATGAAAAAAGAAATTTTCAGGATGGTTATTTTAAGTTGTAGTAATTCATGTTTCGGATTTTGAATTTTTATTCTAAAATTTGGGGTGTGACATTTGTGGTCTGAATAGTTGTTTGGATAGATAATAGTAGCCAACTCAAAAACAATACCAACTCCAGATCTTCCTTCTTCCTACGCCCCAATTTTCCTGTAAAGGAGTGAAAGGATTAGATATCTTAGGTAAGCTGATCTTCCTCTACGAACTAATACTTGTGTACAGCCAAGGGATTCCACTTTTATATACTATAGTAAATTGAAAAGATACACTCAGGTGACTTGATCTTACTTTACAAATTAACATCTCTGTTTAAGTATACAACCAACATATTCCACTTTTATGCATTATAATAAATTGGAAAAATATACTAATATCAAAGATACATTAATATGATTACTCCAATGCTTTTAATTTTACATAAAACAACGGCCATTTATCGTACACAACTAAAAAATACACTAACATCAAAAATACATTTTAGAAGACACATTTTAGTAAAGTTATAAAATGATGATCAATCTACTTTACAAAATCATCAATCTTTACCACATGTATCATCAATTATGTAGCAGACTAACCTTTTCAAAAGTTAAAGATAGATGTGTGAAGACCCGAAATTTCAGTTAAATATTTCGTAATTCAAAATTTCTCAAATTATATGAATTATGAGTTGTGAGTGTGATTCGAATGTCGTTATTTGAGAAATTTGGTTTCGAATGATTTTAGTATCGAAATTTAACGTTATTTAGGGTTATTAAAATTGACATATTTTTACATAAGGAATTTGAGGAAACTTCTTTCATGAAAGTCGTAGAGCTCGTCGATACGAGTTCGTGCATATGCGGAACACAAGAATCGGAGTTTGTAGGAAGAAGTTATGACATTTAGAAGTTTTCGATTTTGTATATATATAGGTTAACATTTTTGGAGAAATCTGAAAAATCAGAAAACCTATATTTTTTCTCTCTCTCTCTCTCTCGCGCGGCACCGAACCGAAGGCAAAAAACAGAGCCAAACTTCTCCAGTCGAGTTCTTGCTCCTCCGGCCACCGTTTGACGCCAAACCACCTCCCACGGCTTCGCCTTGACCTTGCGCAGCTGCCAGAGGCAGCCTTGCGCCGTGGCACGGCTTGTAGCAGCGGCGGAAAGCTGGTTTTCCATTTTCGGCTGTTTTGAGTGCGAAGCGAATATCTCGAGTTCTAGACCACCAAATTACGAGTTCTTTATCTCGTTGAACTCGTATGGAGGAGTAGAACACGCAGTAAAAAGGACAGCACTAGAAGTGGAGGTTTTCACGCTCGTCGGAGCGCATATCGGTTTCTGCAGTTTTTCCGGCCAAACCGGACTGTTTTTGGTAAGTTTCGGCCACTTCCACTCATTTTCTCACTTCGTGTTAGTTATGAAAGTTGCTCAAAATGATGAAACGAAGGGGATGAGCTTGACCCCGACACAATTGGTGGTGGTCGGCGGTGGCTCTGACCTAAACTCCGGCGGCCCTTTCCGGTCACCTCCGGGGGTATCATGTGCAGTTTCTACTCATTTTTAGATTCTACATGTCGATACGATCATTTTGATATATAGCATGCGAATTTTGAATATCGTATGAATTAGTTATGAATTTTACGATTTCGATTGATTTCGATCGCTCAATTTGTGATTTATGAAGTTTGGACCGTCCGATAGAATTCTAGTTTTGATATAATGATCGTAGGACTGTCCCGGTGACCTTGTGTGGTCAGGGGTGAAGATCCGACCGTGGGATCTTCATATAAGTGTGTTTTTGGAAATTATACGCTAAGTTAATTATCGTTTTGATTAGGTATTTGACGGATTTGTTAGCGGGCGATTGTGAATCGTATTTTGGGCTGTAAGAAGACGCAGCGGGAGTTCTGAGGTGAGTAAATCTCACTTGGTTCATTTACGAACCGAATTTCCTTAATTGCTCAATTTATTGTTAAGTGTGAGAAAATGGTTTTTAAGAAATGTGTTTTAAAGTATATTAAAAATGAATTTCTTGATTTTGTATCATGTGAACTATAGTTGGTATTAGTGATCATTCCTGTGTGGATGGTTACGTATATATATATTTACGTGATTATATATTGAATGGTGTGACATTGAGGTGTGGAATTGTGATAATATGTTGTTGATAATGTTGATAATGTGATTTTAATTATGTTGTTAATATTTGATAAATGTTGGTGATAAGCATGTTGATTTTGTGAGTTGAATAGAAGGTAGAGAAACGTAGGAGTCCGAGGATCGAATGGTCCAAGGATCTTTGGTTAATGATAACCGGAGTGTATGTGTTCTGAGGACAGGGAGGTCCAAAGTTCGACCGTTAAATAATAACGGGGATATATTGTTCTGAGGACATGAAATGGTCCAAAGTTCGCGGGTTACTGAGTAACCTGGAGGTACCGTTACTTGACCCTGGGCCAAGGTGTCAGAGGTAACGAGGCAGTTAGAGCTCTAACGTGGGTGCCAAAGTGGCGATAGTTGTGATTAGGTGCCAAAGTGGCGAGAGTTGTGATTTGGTGATTGTGGAAATGTGTTCCATGTTATTTCATGTGTGTTGGATTGATGTTGCTTGTGGTTGTTGAGATTGTTGGATGTTTACTTGAGATAAATGAGTTGTGGTCTAATAAATCAACCGTTCATTCTTATTTACTCACACGAGCTTTCAGAAAGCTTACCGGGTTTTGTGTTGTTGCAATCCCGGTACACTATTCAAATGGTGTAGCGGATAATCCTGCAGGTCAGGAAAATCAGGGTGGTGAGCGAGCTGCGTAGGACAGCAGGGTTGAGACCAGCACTTGGTCTATTTTGGTGTGTTTTTGTAGACTCTTGTGAGCAGAACATTTTATTTATGTTAGTATTGTAATAATTGACTCGAGAGATAGTTTGCTACGAGGTTTGTGTTATAGTTTATGAGATATTGGTTTTGAGAAAAAAATTTAGGACGTGATTTGTTTAGTTGTATTCATGTTTCGGATTTGAATTTATTATTCGAAATTCGGGGCGTGACAAGATGACCAACCATCAGATATAGAGACACCACCCTATCAATAAGAAAAGTACAAACAGTTATACCAATTACATTTTCTTGCACTACCGTTGTCAACAAAAATCAAAATATACAACCACAATTCTACCATTGAAGTAGTTGAGTTATTAATTTGAATGGAATTTATATGAAACTATATCTCCGTCTATCATGAATAGATAGAGACCATATCCCAGTCAAACAGTAACCATGACACATTGAAATATGTACTCATTTTTCCTTACTTCTTTGTTTCTTTCTATTCCACTACAAGTCTATAAGAGAACTACTACAGTATATGAACCTGAATGACACTTACAAAGTCACAACATGCACATACAAAGATACAAGTAAAGAAAAATACCCATGATCAATAGAAAGGTTTGGGCAATCCTTAGCTAGGAGATTCCTTTCCTAATTCATTTTTGCAAGTTTATGAGGTTCTCTTCCTTGTTCATATTTTTCCTTCCAAAGATCAAATACTAATAAGAAATGCACCTGTATCCGCATAATCAAATCCCCATTTTTTAAATGGAGCTTCTATTCATACCTTCAAAATTGGTATTTAGACCTCCCCACTTAATAGACTTCCAATTTACTTTCACAAATAACCAATAGGTATCTACACCTCCCTAATTTCCACAAAATGCCGATTCCCATATAAAATCAATAAAAGTCTTTTTTTTTTTTTTAGATTCTATTCATAACTCCAAATTCGGTATATGGACCTTCTTCAATTTTTGAATAATTCACAATCCTATTTTATATTTTTACCTTAAAAAAAATTTCCAGGTTGTAATCTCTCTCTCTCTCTCTCTTTCACGTAATTTTGTCCCACAAATAGGATTCTTTCATTCCGTATGTATTATTAGTCTTTCTTCCATGAACTTGTGCATGTGACATTGGGAGTTCTATCAAATGCTAACTAGGTACTGTAGAACATATGAATGCATAATCATCTTATGATTGTTGAAAGGTCAATCATAAATACTCAAATTTCTACTAGATAACTAGGTGTATAAATTTCTAAGTAGAAAACTGACAGAAAATAAGGTAAAAAAATAATAATTTAAATGTCTACCAAAATTGCATCATCTTTCAAAATTACATCAAAAGGTCAATGTCTACAAATTGCATGATCGTTCAAAATTCCATAACATGCTACTCAATCATTGATTGTGAATGATTCTGGATTTACTTTTCTTGGTAACACTCTTTGAAACGATGTAGTCGATCCCGATATATAGAGAACAAATGTCAGACATTGCATGCCATTGGCATTTCTTTCCCAATTTCGTACAAGATATGGTCAGGGATGTCCAAGAGACAATTTAGGCTGAAGAGAAAAAAAAAAAAAAACAAGATCGTGAGTGGGTGAAAACACAAAAGAAATTGGACAAAAAATAAAATGTAGAGTAATGAAATATGACTTGCATGTACAAAATGGTTTTTGTTCACATGGCCAATTCCAATCTCTTTAAGCTCATTGTTGCTCAACTGTCCAACCTTGTTTGGTGCTAGATTTCACAACACACTTATAGTCACCACCCGTTCACAACAAAATCTCAATTTAGGTCTCTTTTTCTTATTTGGAACAGCCCTTGTATTAGATCTTCGAATAATAATCACCATATTATTCTTCCTACCAATAGAACAAACCCATTGAAGTAATGCATCTTTACTTTCAAAAATCTGCACAAACCACGTATATATCATTTAGAATTCTGCAAACAAATCTATAACTTCCTTAATAATATGGCACTAGTGCCAATACATATTACAAGTTGCAAACGAGAAGGTTACCTCCTGATAGGAGCATTTTAATGCGATATTTTAGTAGTTAATTCCTCATATTTTGCTTAGTTATTTCCTTAACCGAATCGATTTTTAACTCAATTTCTATTTTTAGGTACATTGGAGTAGATGAAGATGAAATGAGCATTACTTCCATAATTATCTAGAAATGATGGAGAAAAATGGAAATGCACTAAAAGATCAATTTTACACATTTTCCTATTCCGGCTAGGAAAGACCGAGACAAGTATGGAGGAGCGGTCGCCTGACTAAATGAACTTCAAATTAGCTGAAAATTTCCAGATCCATTCTAGACATCCTAAGGAACATTTGTTATGAAGAGTACAAGAGCCAGATAGAAGTGGAAAACCTTCAAAAGATCGGTCCAAATTTCTGACAAAAAGATGAAAACTGTAAATCGGACCTGAACGTATTCAAGAAGCATTTCCGGCCAAACTACTTCTTCAAAAGCTCTGAAATTTTACCAAGATGATCTACATTCATGGAGGAACATTTTTTATGAAGAAGTCATAGTCAAAATCGGAACATTCTGTGGAGATAAAATTTATCTCCCATTTATCACATGTGGGAAAACTTTTTGACTATTTCTAAGTCATTTTTGGTAGGCTAAGTCAACAATTAATGTCTACACATTTGTTTATCAAATCTAGCCCTTCATTTCTTTTCATCTTCACCCTCCATTTATCATTTTCACCCTATAAATACACCTCCCCTCATTATGACATGACAATTCCTTCATCCATTTCATCTTCTTTGTCTCACCATCTCCTCTCCATTCTCTAGTTCTTAGTTTCATATCTTTTCCATTCTCTAGTTCTTAGTTTTGCATCTTCAAGCAAAGAGGAGAAGAATAATAAGCCGTGAGCAATCCTAGCCGCCATCATTCCACCTTGTGCCATGATAGTGAAGCCTTGCTTTCAAGATTCAAGATCAACGTCTCAAGCTCTTCATCATCCACCCCTTCACGGTGTAATTCAATCTTTTTCCTTGTAATTTCTTTTGGTTTTCTTTGTTTGGATTTGTAGAACTATGAATTATAGTTAACAAATAACATTAATGGCAAAATTTAAAACCCCTCTCTATGTTTTGAAATAAAGTTGTAATTTCTTTGTGTTGATTTCTATGTTGCTTATGTGAGATTACTTGATTGATTTTGAATTATAGAAAACTTTTATATGTATGTGTTCTTTGGTGGCCAACTTGGGATATATGCATGTAATTGGAGCTAGATTTATGTAAACAATTCACCTAATAGTTTTGTGAACCTATTTCATAAGTAGTAATGGACAAAAGTCGAAATCAATTAAGGAGGATTGCAAATAGATGAACTTTCTCATACTAGGTTGTGCACTTTGGTTAACATCCTTTCTTTGTTCTTCATGCATTGAATGTGTTCTTGATTAGCTAGCTTTCTAGACTATGATTGCATATTCAATGGAATTAATTTAGATGCTTTCACTTAGATTAGTTATTTAAGGAAAGTAAAATATAGGAAATCGTTTGGTACTAACGTTTCACATGGTTAACTTCTTTCTCATGATATAGATAATTAACTATAAGAATTGCGACCGAATTTCTTGCATATGGTTGTGGTTTTGATCCTTGTTCCTTGCGTTCCACCCTTGTAAATGTGTTTGTATATTTTCTTTATTTTATTTAATTCTAATTCCGATTCTATAATCATAAACCCCCTTTATTTTTGTTCACTTGTATATATTTCTATTCTTTATTTTATTTTTGTAAATAATAATTTTCTTCATTTGTTTCACAATTACAGGTGTACCCTCAATCCCCGGCTAGATCGATCCCTACTTATTCTATACTAACGATGACATTTTACAGGGTTAAATTGTGTGTTCATTTCGACCACATCACCTCTATTATCTGCAATCAATTTAATTACCATATGGCACCTATGTAAGCTCTGCAGACAACTATTAATTACCATCAAAGGTGCTAGCCTTATTATTCATAGCCATCTGATATGCTCATCATCTTACTTTCATGTTCAACAAACATACAATTAAGGGATTGAGAGCCAAGTAACGATCGGATTTATATTCTGTTTACTAAATCACAATTCTTTTTCCTAATACATGGAATGTGTGACATGTGTGTGAATAAGGGAATAAAGAGAATTATATATATATATATGGTTTACACTTTTGCATATACAACTGTTAATAATATCAACACTCACTTGATTAGGTGTAAATTGGTTGGTATAATCTTTTGTGGACTCCAATCGAACTCCGATTTGACTAGATTCATTGTCTTCTTGTTTTTGTTCCTGAAAGTAAATAAACTTTGAAAAAAAATAGCTATGAGGAGAAGAATGCCGGTGTGAAAATTCTAACTATCTGGCTAACTATCATAGCTCAATACAGATTCTTCAAACTTCATGCATGTTTTTTGGTTAGGTATCAGTGCTCTAGAGCACTACATAATAACTTCTAACTTGACTTTTGGCACATGATATCACAGGCACAATAGAATCACTTTTTAATTATTCAAAATCTAGTTTTCCAAAGTATACCATTCTCTCCCTTCTATAAAACTACAGTAAAAGAGAATTGAAGTAAAAACAAAGAAATAGAAAAATCACATAATTAGATAACACAATAGCACCAACCTTTCAGGCCATACCAAGTTAACTGATAGAAGAGTAATATGAACGTATATATGACAAAAGCTGAGCTCCTCCAAAAGAAGAAACAAAGAGACCTCGTTGATAAGGTCCGGAAGAGAATAGATGTAAAAACTATAGAATGATAAATCTCAGAGTTGAGAATTCCAATAATTTACCTCCTTGTGCATTTGTAAGTCTTTTTCTCTCTATAATTCCTTGATAGGACTCGATCCCTTCCTTGATTGTTTCTTCCATGATCGAGATAATCCTTTATGCTAGAAAATATGATGCACTACGCAAGTAGGATAAGGATGATACAATGGTATGGAAACTACTCTTGTTAGGAGATACATTATGATGGAGATTGAAAAATAGAATTGCATTTCCTTTGGTTGGTTTCAAAATGCTGCTACGTACTCTTTCCACCTCCAGACTCAACATTGCTCTTCAACTGCAATAGTTTCAAGTTTACATGTACTTAGCTTACAACACTAAATTCCAAGCCTCCACGCATCCCTATAAGTAAATTAAGCTTGATAGATTCTGTCTCACCTCTGACTCGGGGAGTAGAATCTCACCACCATGATTGACGTTTAAGAGATAGAGTAACTATCCCTAATGATTTTAGGGTTTATGTTGGAGGAGAAAGTTTTCTCCAAGTTGAAGACTTGTTTTTTTTTCTCCCATCTTTTTATCCTTGTTGGTAATTTGATATGAGTTAACAAAGTCAACTAATAATTAGAAACAGAGAGAGGTACAAATACCAATATTGGAGGTATGAATAGAAACTCTTTTAAAAAAACTATTCACTTACATAATAGTTAAAAATAGTATAATTCTTACCAAATGTATATTTCAGAAAACAAATGCAATTATTTTCTTTGATTAGTTAAAAATAGTATAATCCTTCTCTATACCCTCTAACGTGTTTTCCACACATACCCATGACACCATCAACACCATTCATCCCAAAACAGACCAACATTCAAATCAAGATTCAAATTAGCAAATATCCATCACGTGCAGAAAAAGCCTTGTAAAATATACAATGAATGATCCCAGAAACATGCAAACACAGAAAACTCAAAAGACTCAATGATGCCAAAAGGCCACATAGGAAACCCAAATACTCAAAGGAGGATGGGAGAATTGCGATTCTGAAACTAAAAGCCCACAAACCCAATTCATAACACCACAGAAACCATCTCCAAACTCAAAAAAACAAAAAAAAAAAGGAAGAATACAACAATAGATAACTCACCTTAAGGAACTTCTGATAACCCGCTTTAGAGTCGTGTCTCCTTTGGTGAAGTAACACTAAGCAACAGTTTCACTAATCATATTGTGAAGACCCGAAATTTCATTAGATAAATTTTTGTAATTCAATAATTATTCGAATATTTGAATTATGAATATTGAGAATATTTCGTAAGTCGTTGTGCGAGAAATTTGGTTTCGAATCGATTTTATTTTCAAAACGAACGTTATTTAGGGGGTCGTGAAAATTGACTTTTTGTACGTAAGGAATTTGGGAAAACTTCCTTCATGAAAGTTGTAGAGCTCGTCAATACATGTTCGTATATATGTGGTACGCAAAAAATCAGGGTTCGTATGAAAAAGTTTCGAGGGTTTGAAGTTTGAGATTTTTCTATAAATATAGGAAAAATTCAGATTTATTCATAAATCCAGAAATTTTTTCCTTTTTCCATTTCAGCCCCCCCAAACTCTCTCTTCTCTCTCCTTCCCCACGGTAAATCTGCTTGGCCCGGCCAAGCTTTCCTCGCCTTCTCCGGCATTCTTCGGCAGCAACCCGGCCATCCTTGAGCTCGCCTAGAGCCGCCCAGCCTCCCCATGTCGTCGCCTCACCCAGCCGTCGCCCTTACGCCTGGATCGAAGCGCGCAATCCGACCCAGCCAGTCCTTCTCCATGGCGGCGTTGTAAGGGCCGATTCTCCCCGGTTTTGGGTTGTCCTCCTCCTCTTGATCATCCTCATATCCTCCTTACATCACGATTTTGAGTATAGAGTGGTAGATCAACGTTTGAAGCCGACGGTTCTAAACGAATCTGATTAGATCAGACGCACGAAATTAATCCAACTTCAAAGCTCGATCTAGGATGATCTAGACCTTGTCTCGAAAAAAGTCAGGTATTAAAGTTGTTCAATTCTTTATTTTGAACAAGGTTGTATTCATGCATCGGAGGTGGTTGACCAGCGTTGACCGCAGCGTCGACCGCCCACTGACTGCAGCTTGTGGCGGCACGTCCGACTCTATTTTGAGTTTTTTTTTATCTAGGTGATGATATCTGCATTCATACGAGCGTTTTGATATATTATAAAGTCATTTTAGAAAAAGTTGATAAATAGTTGATTTACATTTGACTCTATTGTTTAACGTTTTTACGTTTTGTCTTTGGTTTACGATCTGCGAAGATCCGACCATCTGTTTTGCTTCAAATTCTGATATGTTGATCGTATGACTGTCCTGATGGCTTTGTGGGATCGCCGGCTAAGATCCGAACGTTGGATCTTCATATAATTGTGAAATGGTGATTTGGAAGGCAATTCATGAGAATCTGATCGTTAGATTTTCGTATAAATTTGTGTAGATGTTTGTAAGGACGATTCAGGAAGATCTGACCGTTGGATCTTCGTGATAATTTTTGGAGGATGATCCTAAGGGGGATCCATGAGGATCCGACTATTGGATCATTGTTTAATTTAGAATCTGACCGTTAGATTGTCGTATAAGTGAGTTTTATGAGGATTTTGCTAAGTTAAGGTCATGTTTGATTAGGTGATTGACAGATTAATTTGTGAACGATTTTGGATTGTGATTTGGATTGATAGAAGACGCAGCTGGATTTGAGATGAGTAAATCTCACGTGGTTCATTTATGAACCGAATTTCCTTATTGCACTATTAATTGCTATGTTTGAAAAATGGTTTTGAGAAAATGAGTTTTAAATATAAAGAAAAATGAATTTCACGGTTTTATTACGTGTGAACTATAGTTGGTATTGGTGGTCATCCTTGAGCAGATGATTATGTGTATATATAAATATATATATATATTTAAGTGATGTTATATGGGATGATGTGATATTGAGGTGCGTGAAATTGTGATAACTTTGGTTATGATATGTTATTGATTCTGAGATTTGCCATGATTTTGTATGTTAAATGACATTGAATGACAGAATAATGATGGTGATTGTTTTAACTTATTATTTAAAACACGTGATGTCTTTGGAATTACAATTTATATTGTAATTGTCGATTGGATTGTGAGGACGCGTATGTGAGGATTGTTATAACATTTGGATCTGTGGGACCTTGAAGTGTTCGACCAAACGGGTCTTATTATAACATTTGGGTATGAGGGACCTTTAAATGTTCGATCTATGGATCTTATGCCACTATACTGAGTGTGGTGATTATATCGTAAGCGTGAATCTTGGCCAAAGTGACACATTACAATTCAGCTAAAGCTCTAGTGTGTCTGCCATCGTATGACATAAAAGTAGCGAGTTAGGTTACTCGAGATCATGAATACATATTGGTGGTTAAAAGGGGTCGAGTGGTGAGACTTTACTTAAAATGGTTTTTTAAAATCGAGATTGAATGTTTGATTTGTGTTGAAAATGTTTGAGATTAAGTTGTGCCCTTATTGTTATTTAAATTTACTCATACTAGCTTTGCAAAAATCTTACCGAATTTTGTGTTTACAATCCCGGTAAACTATTCAAACGTTGTAGCAGATAATCCTGTAGGTCAGGAGTATCAGGGTGGAGATCGAGCTGAGTAGGGCAGCAATGTTGAGTTCAACACTTGGTCTATTTTGGTGTGTTTTGTAGACTCTTTTGAGTGTAACATTATTTTTTTTTTTGAATGGGTGTAACATTTTATTTAAGTTGGTGTTGTAAAATCGACTCAAGAGATAGTTTGCTATGAGGTTTGTATTTGGTTTGTGTGATGTTGGGTTAAAAAAAAACAATTCAGAACGTTATTTGTTTTAGTTGTATTCATGTTTCGGATTTGAATTTATTATTCAAAATCCGGGGCATGACACATATACACCCAAGCCTCTGACAAACGTAATTTCACAACCTAAACTCTTGCGTCACCGAAACCTCAAATCAGTTACATGCAAGTAGCAAACAAAGCCTAAATCAAAGGAAAACAAACAGGATCAGGACATGCAAAACCTATGCTCTACAATTCTCTCCCTCTCTTTCACTCTATCAATAGCAGAAACACAGAGCTCAGCCAAGAACGAAGAGAGAGAAACAGGTTCGTGTCTGTTAGCTCAGCACGTTTTATACCAAGGTCAAACAACAAACCGCAATTAAGCCAACAGGCAAAGGGTAAAATCATCATTTTACTATGTCGGAGCGGCTCGAATCGGTACTCTTCATAAACCGATGAATAGTTAACTGAGAATTAGAAGATTATAAATTTGTGGGTTTTTCCCTTTAACGCTAGTATTAAGAGCTATATGATTGTCACTATATGTGATTATGATTATACATTGGTTCTCAATTGGTAATTACTGATCATTGGATGAGATCATTGTAATCTATAGTAGAAAATTCAGTCTATTTTGTTTTCGGATCGACCTCAATCAATTTGATCTACCATAATTTTGTAACCCTATAATTACATTTTAGATTCCTCTAAGAATAATCTCGTTGAGACTTATTACTAAGTTTGTAACCGAAGTTAGTTTTGTAACTAATAGGTTGACCGATACCATGTCCACTAATAACCATACCAATAATTTCAAGCAACACATGTAACTACTCAGTGGATACACACACACAAAAACAAAAGGTTGAAAATGAAATTTATTAATTTTGATTTGGTTATTAGAAAGTAATTCAATGTGTTTACTGATGTTGTACAACTATAACTTGTTAATTACATGCATATAGGAATATATGGACTTTCAAAAGCAAAAACGTGGAGAAAGGTTAATTTGGAGAAAAATATTTTCAAACATCTCGAACTCTTTAGTTATATAAAAAAGTATACATTCCATGAGCAACAAGGTAGATGAAATAGAATTGATCAAAATTGACCATCGGATATTATCATGACAAGAACATATGGCTATAATCAAAATTTCATCCATTTTCATCGTCCTTTGGATCTTGATCTATTAGGTCAATCATAAATTCTAAATACTACATAAAACAAATACGCTCATAACCGCTCATTCGGATCTTCTTTTTTCAATCTGTCAGCTCTCACGTTCTTATGGGTATGAGATATACCAACTAATGTAAAAAATATCAGGAAGTTTATCTCTTAATGATTCAGCTCCTGTTAGGGAAGTATTAGCGTATAAAGGGTTGACTGCTCTGTTTCATGTCAAAATAACAGCGGATCAAGTTAATTTTTTTTACACAGTATCTAGCTATTAATACGTTATAAATAGATGGGTAATCTCAAATTTATCGATTTTTCAGTTTCGATTTTTTGGATTGCACAAAATCTTGATATGCCTACTAATATGGTCTAACTTGTTTCAAATCTATTTTGACGGACATCCATATTGGGCTATTTTGATTATATTGATTGCAAAATATCTTTTATACTAACTAATATGGTCTAAGTTGTTTATTAGTTGTATACAGAAACATACCTTTTATAAACAATAAGGTGGAGGAAATAGAATTTATCAAAATTGACTGATGGATGTTATCAGGGTGGGAAGAAATGGATGTGGTCACCTATTTTTGTAGTCATTTGGGTCTTGATCTACTAGGTCAACCCTAAATCCTAATACCACTTGACAATAATATGCTTGTAACCGGTCATTCGTAATGTCTTTTTTCGATTTGTCAGCTTTCCTACTCTCGTGGGTATGAGTTATATCAACAAATTGAAAAGTTTCAAAAAGTTTATCTCTTAGTGGTTCAGCTCCCCTTAGGAAAGTATAAGTGTATAAAGGGTTGACTACTTTGTTTGATGTAAAAATGACGACATATCCAATTAATTTTTTTACATAGTACCTACTAATACACTATAAATGGACAGGTAATGTCAAATTTATTGATTTCCAGTTCCGAATTTTTGGACCACACAAAATCTTTATATGCCTACTAATATGCTGTAACTTATTTATTAGTCGTATAAAAAATTATACCTTCCATAGGCAACAAGGTAGAGAAATATAATTTATCACATTCGACCATTGTATACATGTTATCATGTTATCTCATAAGGTCTAGCTCTATTACACATGTACAAAAACCCGAAAGATAAAATATTCATAGTTAGTTGTTCTAAAAACTAAACTAATAAATTAGGAAAAAAATAATAATAGACAAATCAACGATTAATTTAACAATTCATTCTCAATTATTTTTATGTCTTGTCTTTAAACAGTAACCAACAATTTTCTTCTTAAAAAAAAAAAAAACAACAACAACAACAAAACAACTTTTTTCAAAAGATTTGAGGTAATGGAATTAAAAATTAGAATTGTTTAAGAATAAAGGATTCGAGAGAGATTAATGAGAGAATTGTGTATTCATTATTGAGAATAGGAGCCCTATATATAGGGATTACAAAGTACATGTTCTAATGCTATAAGGAAAACTATTCCGAATAGGACTAAGAATTCTAGAACATTCTCTCCTGTTACAATCGGAACTAATCCTAGTTTGATTAGGCACACATAAGTTGATTTCCTTCCACACTCCCCCTTGTGCCACTCAAACTGTGACGTTTTATCCGTTGCCTCGTTTAAAACCTTGCTCGAGTGAAAAACCCTGTGGGACAAAAATAAGCTCGAGGAGGAGAAAAAAAGAACAACACATCCTTCACTTTCCGAGATTGAACATGTAGACATCATAACTCCCCCTAATGTCGATATCTTTTCCTGATTGCTACAATCGTGGGAGTTCGGATAACTTTCTTAATCTGATGCTCTCCACATGTTTCTCGAAGGTGGATTTAGGTAACGACTTAATGAATAAGTCCACTACATTATCCTATGATCGGATTTGATTTACTTCAATCTTTAGAAGTGATTGTTGTTGCTGAT
The DNA here is from genome assembly GCA_025331145.1 of Rosa persica. Lineage (NCBI taxonomy): Eukaryota > Viridiplantae > Streptophyta > Magnoliopsida > Rosales > Rosaceae > Rosa > Rosa persica. The sequence continues at coordinate 12,615,172 of WFKR01000001.1, read as the reverse complement.
TATAAAAGTACTTAGGCGATATATGCTTGGTGTTGTCGCCCTTGATAAAGCCTAACTTTATTTGTTCAATACAAGCTACATTATCCTTATAAATGCATGTAGGTTCATCCGTGGGAGACTTCAAACCACAAGTTCTTTGAATATGTCTAATTATAGACCTTTGCCATATGCATTCACGGACGGCTTTATGTAGAGTAATAATCTCCACATGATTAGTGGAAGTAGCAACAAAGGTATGTTTTGTAGACCTCCAAGATATCGCGGTGTTTCCCATGGTAAAGACATAACTTATTTGAGAGCGACCTCTGTGAGGGTCAGAGGTACCCTGCATCAGCAAAACCCATCAAAACATCACTTTCATTTTGATGTAATGGAGGAGGGTGAGGCTGGCCACCCTTGGTGGTGGCGGCGGCAATGTTGCCGGCCATGGAATTTTGGACGGTGGCACTTGGACCAATGTGGTCCAATCTCATCCTTCCGTCATTCCTTTTTTTCTCTATAGGAATAAAAGCTCATATCAATTGTACCTTTTAAGTATCGAAATATTGTCTTTACACCAATCCAATGGTGACGTGTTGGTGCAGAGCTATATCTGGCTAACAAGTTCACTGTGAATGAGATATTCGGTCTTGTGCATTGAGCGAAGTACAATAATGCGCCTATTGCACTGATACGTGCAAAAGCTACGCCAATTTAAACCCTGAAAAATATCATCATTAGTATAGAGCAAATAGGGTATCGTTCAAAACCGGGGATTGAGGATACAAACATGTGAAACGAAAACAAAGAAATTAAAGAGAAGAATTTACAAGTTACGAAATTATTAGAACACTTTACAAGTTTACAATTACAAGCATGCTTTAAAGTTAGAACAACAAAGAGTTAGAGAGAAGAACATACATGTATCACATGAAAGTAAGAAAGAAAGAATGAGAGAGAGAAACAAAAATCACAAGTATATATATACACATAATTCGAAAGGAAGAGAGAATTCAAGTTAGAAAAGGTTTTGGAAATCCTACTCCTATTTATACACAATTTACAAGTCATAATCACATTAGAAAACCATAAACAACAAGGATACAAAGTCTAAAACAAGTCAAACAAGAAATCCTAAGTCAAAACTAACTCTAACTGCTTTTCCTAAAAAACACCAAAAGAATTCCTATGTTTTAGCAAATCCTAAAAAACACAAAACAAATCCCTAAAAACCACCAAATTAATTCCTAGAAAACACTAACACATATTTACTATTCACGGAGACACTATTCACGAATTTTTAAAAACATTTATTTTATTATTTCCATGAACATGCTACCTAAGAATCTAAGTTAAATTTAGTTATTTACAAATATACACGAACAAGAAAACATAAAGATAGGGGGGTTTTTGAAGATTAAAATGTAAATTTTCAGAAAACAAATAAAAGAATAAAAGCAAAGAAATCGTTTTATATACATAGGTGGGAAAAGAAGAATTTTTGGAAAACAATTCATCAAGAACAATTCAAGAACAACATATTCATGCATCCCTTAATCTTGTTTATTACCAAGAACGCCATCAATCAAGACACAAAGATCAAAGCAACCAATGTCTCTTTTAACTTTCTTTCTTAAGTTAATCGAAATAGCAAAGCACCAAATCAATTTATTTTGAAAACCCGAATACACACATACGTTGAAAATTCGTTTTCAAATCATTAAGTTCAAGAAAGAATTGATGAACATGCAAATCCAAGCGTGTCAAAACTATTCATCACATGGAAAATCTAATCCAAACTCAACTAGAAATCCAAACTCCTAATTGCTTTGAAATCCGAATTCGTTGAGACTTCCTCCAAGTGTGCACGGCACATGATCTTCTTGAGACTTCTAGATGCTTCATGAACGTTCCAAGGACTTCTCCTAGCTTCCACAGGTCTCCTAGTGTGAGTAGAACTCCATATGCAAGTAGGTTTCCTAGTCAAATACGAACTTCTTTTCCGAGATGCTTCTACACTCTTCCGGAACTTTCTTGAGTAATCCTTATCCAACAGGGACTCCTTATCACACTAGTATTCCTTATCTGAGTAGAATTGGGTTTCCTAACTCCTAGTCCAAGTCAGCTTCAGATTCCTACTCTAACTGGGATTCCTTTTCCTAGTCAAACTGGGAAAACTTCCATTTCTTCATTTCTTTCCATTTCTGCGCCACTTGTGCTTCCTTAGCCATTTTTGGACTTTGAGACTCCATTTTATCTGAAAAACACTAACTAAGTTAAATTGATCAAGTTAAAAGAAATAACTAAGCAAAATATAGGGTTTAGATACTTATAACGTCACATTTCATGCTCCTATCAAATACCCCCACACTTAGCTTTTGCTAGTCCCTTAGCAAAATCAATATAACAAACCAAAAAGACTAAGACACAAAACAAAAAAGACCAATGAAAATAAACTTAAGTAGAGAAAACGAAAACATAAGGACTCAAAACAAGAAAAACGTCAAAAAACACTTAGACAAAATCAAGACAAAAACGTCACAATTAAAGACTCCAACGTTGACACATGAAAGACTCTATTGCCCTTTAACATATTGTCTCAGAAATCTCATACTTTCAAGTCACCAAGATTAGCACTTAACCAAGCATCACATCTTCAAAATATTCAAGAGCTAATTACAAAATATAATCCACATATAAGCATGTAAGACTTGGGGGTAACAATGGTGATGGGTGGAGCTTAACATATTTCAAACAAGTCATGATTCAAACCTCACATGGATATATCACTCTTTCTTCTCTCAGATTCAAGGCTCATGCTTAAAAGCTTATCACTCAAGTATATGTGAAAGATTAGCAAGTGTATCACATATTAAGAAACGAAAGCACATATATATTTTTCAAAAGATCTCATGAAGGATATCAATCACATGCACAAATGGACCCAAGCCATAAGTTCAACAGTCATAACTCATCTCCACAGATCAAAGGCTATCCCATCTTAAGGATCAAAGAGGTCTTATAATTAAGGGTTATAATGGGGCCAAGGCTTAAGGTTTAAACAAAACGAAGGGATAGAAAAATCACAAAGTATCCTAAAAACCTCGTAGAGCACTTGTTGATGTAGAGAGACCAAATTTCGAAATCCACCATGCATAGCAAAACGTCATGTATCCTCCAAGGCTTTATAAAAGAGCCAAGTGTCATCATGTTGGGCCCTAGCTTCATTCTAACCTTCTTTTGAACAAGTGTGAATTGGACAAAGACCAAATTTCGTAACAATGGGCCTTCACTTCAAAGCAAACTCCAAATCCACTAAGTATAGGGGACTAAAATCCATAACATAGAACAATAAACTTTTTTTTTCTTTGTATTGCCGTGAATTTCTTTCTTTCATTTTTTTTTCGATTTCATTCTCTTTTTTTTTTTTTTGTATTTCTCACGGCAATTACATACATTTTTTATACGGACAAGTCTACCCCCACACTTACACTTCTTCATGTCTTCAAAACTCTTCCTTGACGCCAAAACTCCAAGCAAAGTCTCAAAATATGCTCCACTAAGTTTTTAGAACAAAGGGTAAAGATATAACTATACTAAGGTTAAAGGTTAAGGAATTTTGAGGGTGATGAAAGAAAAGGTTTAATGTAGGCTCAAAATGGTTAAACTAGGGGAGTCCCACGACGGGCACAAATGGGGACACAAGCTTTATTTGGCTATGGTGGTAAAGATCCTAAGTTGCCTTTATCCTTTCCGAAATCAGGGACATGTATTGATAAAAGTTTCAACAAGCATAAAAGTGAATTCTAGCATTCTCTAGTCCATTAAACTTAATCTATGGCATGTAACCAATCAAGATGAAAGAATAATGAGATCAACAAAATCATCGCCAAGAATATAAGAGTATAATAATTTTTTTTCATTAATCACTCAACAAAGACAGGGCACATGGCTCAATTTGTCTCAAGGGTTTATTATGAATCATAACTTATCTTCCACATGTTCATATTCTGTACCAAGGTTACGCATGCACCATATCTACTACACATTCATATGCTTTTCATAAATCATAATTAACCAAAGAATATCATCAAACATTATCTCAATCTTATGATCCTCTTTTAGCCTTAATTTCAGAGATATAAGCTCATCCTAGACAGTTAAAAGGGCACCCTAAAACTCGATCGCAAAACAAGAACAAAGATAACACATAAAGAATTTTTTTTTTTTGGTGAACAGTGCCGAAATAATTTTTTTTAAAGATGACGAAAATATTTCTTTATTATCTATTTTTCTGACATTTTCCAATTTTTTTTTTTTAGACCACAAAAACTAGCTATCTAAAAATAAAGTGAAATGTTAAACCCTTCCCCCACACTTAAATCATGCATTGTCCTCAATGTATAAACAATTATATAGCATGCAATGAACAATTGAAGGCAAGAGAAATATTTAACGCAAGGAAACCTAAACACAAAGTAAAAATTGAAAATTAAAAATAGGGAAGAGTTCAAGAAAGCAAATCTGCATTGATGGCTCCTCCACTGCTACGGTTGAGATGGGTTGCCTCCCATGCAGCGCTTAATGTTTAAAGTCTTTCAGCCTAGACTTGCACCTTCATGTAATCCTCAGTTGGTGGCGCCTCTTGGAGGGGTACATCCTCCACATTGTGCTCCACAAATGCCTCATAGTAAGGCTTAAGTCGATGACCATTCACCTTGAACTCAGCTCCAGTAGTAAGGTATAAACAAGACGTGGACCAAGGTATAAACACCAAAAACGTCACTATTTATATTCATACAAAAGGCCAACGAAAATTTTAATGTTAGTTACAATCTTTTACAATTTTCAAAGTAATCAACTTAAATATGATGTCATTGAGTCAAAGTTGGACATGCGGCCCAAAGATTCTAATGTTAATGCAATTCTCCCCTCCTTTATCCTTTGGTAACTCTTTTGGCACAGAACCAGGTAGTAGAGGAACGATTTTGGCGGGGCTACTCCCACATAGTGGTTTAGGCCCTCTTGATAGCACTTCTCGTATCCAATCAACCTAGACACCCTATGTTACTAAGGTGCGCCTCAGAGATAAAGGAAGATGCTTGAAAAGCATTAATAAAAGAACTTTCACCTATTCCATTATGACTTACAACATTCTTACTTAAACCAACTATTCTCGAAAATTGTCTAAGTATATGACTTCAACAAGACATCATAAACTATGCTTTGGACGTGCGGCCCAAGTCCTTGCCTACACACAAATTTCTTTTCAAATCCTTTGGGCAACCTTACTGAAATGGCCAGGTGGGGGAGGACGAGCACGAGAGGTAGAATCCATTTTGGCACAAGCTACTCCCACATTGTGGTTTAGGCTTGTTTGATAGCACTTCTGGATTCAAAACTTGTCATGAACGTTGTCCCCTTTCTAGACACCATCCCACATAGGCTATACTTACTTAGATAAGAAAAGTCCTAAGTGCAAGACATTTTTCAAGTGTTTGATAAAAGCCGCCCTCAACCTTAAGAGACCTGAATCAGGTACTAATAAGGGGTTAAGGCTAATACCAACAAAAGAGACTTCATCTATTCCATATAGTTCACAATCCCTTACCAAAATCATACCTTAGTGGCGTTTATCACATGAAGATTTTTCAATCCCCGGCAACGGCGCCAAAAATTGATACGTGCAAAAGCTACGCCAATTTAAACCTTGAAAAATATCATCATTAGTATAGAGCAAATAGGGTATCGTTCAAAACCGGGGATTGAGGGTACAAACATGTGAAACGAAAACAAAGAAATTAAAGAGAAGAATTTACAAGTTACGAAATTATTAGAACACTTTACAAGTTTACAATTACAAGCATGCTTTAAAGTTAGAACAACAAAGAGTTAGAGAGAATAACATACATGTATCACATGAAAGTAAGAAAGAAAGAATGAGAGAGAGAAACGAAAATCACAAGTATATATATACACATAATTCGAAAGGAAGAGAGAATTCAAGTTAGAAAAGGTTTTGGAAATCCTACTCCTATTTATACACAATTTACAAGTCATAATCACATTAGAAAACTATAAACAACAAGGATACAAAGTCTAAAACAAGTCAAACAAGAAATCCTAAGTCAAAACTAACTCTAACTGCTTTTCCTAAAAAACACCAAAAGAATTCCTATGTTTTAGCAAATCCTAAAAAACACAAAACAAATCCCTAAGAACCACCAAATTAATTCCTAGAAAACACTAACACATATTTACTATTCACGGAGACACTATTCACGAATTTTTAAAAACATTTATTTTATTATTTCCATGAACATACTACCTAAGAATCTAAGTTAAATTTAGTTATTTACAAATATACACGAACAAGAAAACATAAAGATAGGGGGGTTTTTGAAGATTAAAATGTAAATTTTCAGAAAACAAATAAAAGAATAAAAGCAAAGAAATCGTTTTATATACATAGGTGGGAAAAGAAGAATTTTTGGAAAACAATTCATCAAGAACAATTCAAGAACAACATATTCATGCATCCCTTAATCTTGTTTATTACCAAGAACGCCATCAATCAAGACACAAAGATCAAAGCAACCAATGTCCCTTTTAACTTTCTTTCTTAAGTTAATCGAAATAGCAAAGCACCAAATCAATTTATTTTGAAAACCCGAATACACACATACGTTGAAAATTCGTTTTCAAATCATTAAGTTCAAGAAAGAATTGATGAACATGCAAATCCAAGCGTGTCAAAACTATTCATCACATGCATAATCTGATTTACGACTCAAAGCAAGCCTTCACTACATATTGAATTAGAGTTTACAAAGCAAACCTAATTACTAGCAAGTTACATGCAATTCATCCTATTATGTTTGTCAGACCAAGTGAATCGTTGACATGTACTGAAGCACAAAATCATATCATCATTCTATCAATTCGGCAATTAACAAAGATCAAGAACACATAAACATATCAAACACGAAAAGAACTATCTAAATTGAATCCAAAAATAGGTTTGTCACATCATAGTTTCGGTTTAAACAACAGAAATTCCAATGCAGAAATTCTAACTACAAGAAAGCCATAACCGCAAATTAACATGAGAAGATGATGGTATGAACAACCCTTGATCACGTCTCAAGGTCCAAAGCAGATCCAAGATGATGCACAAGTGATGAACACGGCTAGGAAGGTGGATGGTCACGGCTATGCTCCTTGAAGATTGCAAAAACTGAAACTTAGAGAGAACAAGTGAGAAATCGAAATTGTGGAGAAACAATGTGTCACCCATGAGACGTCAAATACACTAGTTATATATAGGAGAACGTCTCAAGGCACTCCAATTCGTTCCTACTTGACTTCTCCAAGTTCTTGTTGATTTAGGACTTCTTTGACACAAAACACTTTCCCGGCAGACTTGACCTATGTGTACCAAATCAGCCATAACATCTTCTAGAAAATAGATATCACTGAGCTGTAAAACGTTCTGGAAACTAGACATCTGTAGCTTTCCAACCATATAAAGATCATAATTTGCTGAGCTGTGAGCTGTTTTTGACACTCCATTGAAGTTGACTGATCTGCACAGGCAGATTTCCGAATCTGTAATGGATTTGACTTTCAAAGCACAACTCTTGTCCATTTAGGATTTCCTTCACATCACATGCCTCTCACATGTCTTCCATGCCTTGTTGAAGAATGAAACATCAAGAAATCCCTAGAACCTTCACGAATCTCACGGAAAATCTAATCCAAACTCAACTAGAAATCCAAACTCCTCATTGCTTTGAAATCCGAATTCTTTGAGACTTCCTCCAAGTGTGCACGGCACATGATCTTCTTGAGACTTCTAGATGCTTCATGAACGTTCCAAGGACTTCTCCTAGCTTCCACAGGTCTCCTAGTGTGAGTAGAACTCCATATGAAAGTAGGTTTCCTAGTCAAATACGAACTTCTTTTCCGAGATGCTTCTACACTCTTCCGGAACTTTCTTGAGCAATCCTTATCCAACAGGGACTCCTTATCACACTAGTATTCCTTATCTGAGTAGAATTGGGTTTCCTTGTCCAAGTAGAACTCCTAGTCCAAGTCAGCTTCAGATTCCTACTCTAACTGGGATTCCTTTTCCTAGTCAAACTGGGGAAAACTTCCATTTCTTCATTTCTTTCCATTTCTGCGCCACTTGTGCTTCCTTAGCCATTTTTGGACTTTGAGACTCCATTTTATCTGAAAAACACTAACTAAGTTAAATTGATCAAGTTAAAAGAAATAACTTAGCAAAATATAGGGTTTAGATACTTATAACGTCACATTTCATGCTCCTATCATGCACTTAGATAGGGTACTTCGGCCTCTAGTAGTTCTTCATCCTCATCCTTTGGATGAAACAGATCTTTTCCAGGCTCAAGACCATGGCCAATCATGGGAATACTCATAGGCTTTGTATTATCTTCATTAAAGTGCCTTAGAATTTTCTGAGTATATGCAGACTGATGGATCAAAATTCCATCACTACGGTGCTCGAGTTCTAAACCGAGACAAAACCGTGTTTTCCCAAGATCTTTCATCTCAAATTCAGATTTCAAATACTTAGCAGTTTCCTTTAACTCATCTAGAGTTCCAATCAGGTTCATGTAACGATATAAACTGCTATAATTGCAAATCCGGAACTTGTTCTTTTAATGAACACTCATGGGCATATTTCATTGTTAATATATCCATTCCCAATCAAGTAGACACTTAGACGATTATACAACATCTGTCCGGATTGTTTCAATCCATATAGTGAGCGTTTTAATCTTATTGATAACGCACTTTGTGATTTTGAGCCACTTGATTTGGGTGATTGAAGTCCATCTAGAACCTTCATATATATCTCTAATCTATAGCCCCATAGAGATATGCTGTAACCACATTCATAAAATGCATGTCAAGTTTTTCAGAAACTATCAAACTAACGAGGTAGCGGAACGTTATAACGTCCATTACAGGAGAATATGTCTTTTCATAATGCTCTGGACAAGGCAGGCTTTATATCTAACCACCTCATTATTCTCATTACACTTTCTAACAAATACCCATTTATGGCCAAAGGTTTTTATATCTGGAGGTGTCTGCATTATACGCCCAAATACTTGTCTCTTTGCTAGTGAATCTAATTCAGCATGGATCGCATCTTTTCATTTAGGCCAATCCTTTCTTCATTCACATTCTTTGACAAAGCGAGGTTTGATATCATCTTATTCTATAATGAATGAAGGTTTCATTTTCAATTCTTATAATGTAAGGGTTGCATTATTGATGAAGTGATACATATACTATTGTGATAACAGGATTCAGGACACTTGTGTAGACTGTGTTTAGTACAGTGGTCACAGAGTCTCTGTTGGGTAGTGTACGAGGATGAGATCGATGAAATGATTGGGTTACCACCAAGCGGTGTGGTAAAGATTCCTAGTGTTGTGATACCAGCTGGGGTACCTGTATCTATGGTTGATCTAGGTATGTTGTATGGCTAGATGAGAACAGTTTGCTGAGGAATGATAATTGGATGTGAGGATGATTTATCCGTACTTGTTGGCGTGGTATGTTTAAATTTCGGGACGAAATTTCTTTAAGAAGGGTAGAATGTAGTACCCTGGAAATTCATTGTTATTTTTTGAGGATTTTCTGGAATTTAATTAATGGTTATTAGATGATTTTGTGGTTCTTGGATGAGGCGGAAGTGTTGAGGACAAATTGTTATTCAAAAAATGTGGTTTTACGGGGCACCAAGGTTGACTTTTTATACGTTGGGATTCTCTGAAAACTTCCTCCACAAAAGAAGTAGAGCGCTTCGATATTAGTTGGTGGACATGCGGCATGTGAAAATCAAAGTTTGTGTAAGAAAGTTATGAGCGATTGAAAATTGGGAAAATTCCGGATTTTTTTCATAAATCCCAAATTTTCTCCTCTTTTCATTTTCTCCCCCAGAATTCTCTTTGTTCTCTCTCCTCCTTACAGCCCCAGACCCAATGGAAACCTGTCGACCCGACTCAATCTCTCCCCTCTGGCCACCTCCGACGAAGGGATAAGCCAAGGACCACTCAGACCAGCCTCGCGCTCCTCCCTATGGTGGTGGCTTGTGACGGAGAGCACTATATACGGTGGATCGAAGCTGCGAAGTTAGGAGCTTCGGGACCTGGTCGAATTTTGCCGATTCCGGCGTCACAGGACAGATCCTTCCATGCTCTGTAATCTCCTTCTCCTCTAGATCATCCCCATACTCGCCTTGAAGGACGATTTTGCGTGTAGAGTGAAAGATCAAGGTTTGAAGAAAACGGTGCCCAACAAATCAGGAGCTTGATTAGACAGTAGAGATTGATCGATCTTGCAAACTTGATCTAAGACGATCTAGACCGATCCAAACTTAGCTCAAGGTCTGAAAGTTGCTCAACTCTTCATGATGTACATGTTTGATGGCCTTGATTTTCCCATTGTCAAGTTTGACCTGGCGGCGGTGCCACCACCTGTGTTAGCGCTTTGGCAGCATTCCGGCCATGTAAGGGACAGTTTCTGGTTTCATATATACTATGTACTTATTGATACGAGCGTTTTGATATATAATAGGTAATTTTTGGGGATCGTATGAATATGATTATTCGATCGAGGATTCGAGTGTTCGATCAACTTGTGGTTTTGACATATCGATTATAGAAATGTTCAGGAGACTTTGGGTGGTCTCGGATGAGGTTTCACCTCTATTGCCGTTACTTTTGGGGATTTTAGTTCAAAATGGCGGTTTCGGACAATGTACTAAGTTGAGACCGTATGTAACTAGGTACTTAATGCAGTATTCTTGGACGAATATTTTGAGGTTGTGTTGTGATTACTCTATTCTGTATAGAAGACGCAACAAGATTCTGAGGGGAGTAGTCTCACAATGTTCATTTACGAATGAAGTTACCTGATTGTTTTGGAAGTTATTTATTTAATGCAAACTATAGTTGATATTAGTGGCATTCCTGAGTGAATGACTAAGTATGTATATGTATTTACGTGAAATATGCATATTCTTGTGGGTTGATGGATGATTTAAGCAATGTGTATAATGAGTTTCATTCTATTATTTTGAGGCTTGACTTTCCGGGAAACAATGTTTTAGGAATTGAGAATTTCTATATATTGTTTGAAAAGTATCAAGATTTGGTGTGAGTTGCTTCAATGAGATTCGAATGTTTTGATCAGATAACCGGGGCTCTGATGATCGGAGGTCACTGGGTGACATCTCTTTTTGAGTTGATTTAACATTTTGGGTCCAGAGTGACTTGCTTAATGCTTTGATCTGGCAACCGGAGAGGTCTGATGATCGGAGGTCACGGGGTGTCCTTTTGATTTGGAAAACATTTTGGGTACAAAGCGACTTGCTTAATGTTTTGATCTGGAGACTGGGGAGGTCTGATGATCGGAGGTCACGGGGTGACACTCCTTTTGAGATCGAGTTGAGTAACATTTCATCCTGAGTGACCGCTTAAATGTTTTGATCTAACAAGTGTCGGGGGGGTGTTTCTGAGAATTCGGGGTTCCTAGGAGTGAGTTCAGGCATATATATCGGGACTTCACGACTTTGGCCGGATCAGTGGATACGATCAGTTAGAGCTCTAGTCTGTTGTCATTGTAAATCATGGGAAATAGCGAGGAGCTATTTCATGCTCATGAGTGAGTGTTTTAAAAGGGAGTTTCGGGGAGTCTTTCTTATAAATATCCAAGTGGGACTTGTGGTGATCTTGAATTGTCAGAGTTTCAATTAATATGATTTTGTCACGAGATGACTTTTGTTGTGTTCTTTGGGGAAAAGCATATTTAATTGTTAGAGTTTTAATTATTATGATTTGTCACGGGGTGACTTTCGTTGTTTTGAGTATGTGTTTTAAAAGGGAGTTTCAGGGATTCTTTCTTTTAAAAAAAAGTCCAGGGTGGACTTATGTATTATTGTCAGAGTTTCAATAATTATGATTTTGTCACGGGGTGACTTTTGTTGTTTTCCTTTGGGAAAAGTATATTGTTTTGGGAAGCATGGTATGTGTTCATTTTTCTCGAGTTGAAAAGTTTTCCTCGTTTTGGTGTGAGTTATGTGGAGTTTTGTTTTGAGTTACTCATACAAGTTTCATAAGCTTACCGGGTTTGTTGTGTGACAACCCAGTGCACTATTCCATGGCGTAGGGGTTTTGTCACGCCCGGAATTTTAGAATAACAATTCAAAATCCGAAACATGAAAATACTACAAATTCAAAATAGTCATCCTGAAAATTTCTTTCATAACATCCTCACCACACGAAATAAAATCAAACAGAATTTAGTCTCGGTTAATTATTACAACTCAAATCCAAAATGAAATGTAAAGCTCTAAATGAGCATACACACCTCACAACTAAATGAAATAACAAAAACTGCTGTAACACCTAAGCAGCTCGGTCACCTCCCTAGTTATCCTGACCTGCAGGAATATCCGCTACACCAATTGAATAGTGTACCGGGATTGCAACAACACAAAACCCGGTAAGCTTATGAAAGCTCGTATGAGTAAAAGGAAAGAACTATTGCTTAATTCAATTCATAATTATTCCCACACACAACAACACTAAACAATTTCCACATCCACAAGTACTAACAATCTCAATCAACACCAATTCAATACATCAAGATAAACCCCAACACACATCTTTCTACACAGCTTCCAACACCGTATTTATAAAAATATGATACTTGACAGACTAGAGCTCTAACTGAATCGTAGCTCGTCACCTGGCATAAGTTATAGCATCCGACATATTTATCATTATCGTATTTCATTAATATGTATACCTATATACATATTTAGAACGTCCAATAATTCCATATACTCAACCAATCGTATCCCATCATCCACCCAGGATTAGAGCATCCGATTACCCCACACCGGTCACTACGTCGACCCTAAACCCATAAATGAGTACAACATATAATATCACATACTGAAATCAACCCAACCAAGATACACCATATTATTATGGAATTACACAATTGAAATATAATCAATTCAGTCAATCATAGCTTCACTCAACAATATATATTTTCCACGTAAATATATATATACGTAATCCTCCACTCAGGAATGACCACTAATACCATCTATAGTTCACACAAGAAAATCATGAAATTCATTTGTATAATAAAAATTCATTTTACTTACCTATGGACCGTGGTGATTCAAGTCTATGAAATTTTAAAATAAATATTTAATCCGCAAATATTTTTCACACAATTACTAAAATAAATAAATTTAAACGCTCGGTTCGTAATATGAACCATGTGAGTTTTACTCACCTCGCAATTCCCGCTGCGTCTTCAATATAATTATAATTATAATTAACGCCGAAATAGACCACTCAAATAAAATCCGTCAATCACCTAATCAAATATGATTCGAATTTAGCCAACAATTTCAACACATAAATTAACTACCATTTAACGGCCGGATTCTAATTTACATTCAAATCCGACGAGCGGTTTCTCACGAATCGCTCCCCTAATTACCGTTTTGCACATATACGAAGATCCAACAGTCGGATCTTCGCCCATGACCACACAAAGTCTCTGGGACAGTCAAATGATCATCATAACAAATTTACAAGTTCATCCGACGGTCCTAATTTCACAGATCAAAAATCCGAAGATCGAAATCGATCAAAATCACAAAATTCATAACTAATTCATACGATATCCGAAAAATGCATATAATACCTCAAAATGATCGTATTGAAACCTAGAATCATAAAATGGACAGAAACCAAATTTTAGACCTCCGGAGGTGGCCGGAAAGGGCCCCCGGAGTTAGGGACAGAGCCACCACCAACCACCGCCAATGGTGTCGGGGCCGAGCTTGTCCCCTTCATTTCATCATTCTGAGCAACTTTCATAACTAGCATAAGACCTAAAAATGACGGGGAGGGATCGAAAAGTACCCATTTACAGTCGGCGGCCGGAAAAATTCCAGAAACCGACGAGATTGAAAACCGACGTGAAAACTGCAACCTCAGGCCCCGATCCCTTCTGGAAACTTGTTCAGAACTTCCTTGCGAACTCAACAAGCCAAGAATCACAAGAAACGATCGTGTATAGCTCGAGATATCTTGATCGAAAGCTTCGGTGTTTCGATCCGTTCGGATCGAGCTCCGACGAACGTGAAAACGTTCGACCCAGTTCCGGTCCTTCTTGGTGCTTGTAGAGGAAGTTGAGGCGAGATCAATCAGCTAAGAATCAAGTGAAATGGTGGTGTGTAGCTCGAGATATCAAGATCGAATCGAAATCAACCCTTTTCGGTTCGGGCCGCGCCGCCGCCGCTACAGGCCTTGTCGCGGCGCAAGGCCGCTTCTGGCAGCTGCGCAAGGTCGAGACGAAGCTCCTGGAAGTGGTTTGAAGTCGTGGGGTGGCCGGACGAGCTGGTGGTGGCTTGCCTCTGTTTTCGGCCGAGAGAGAGAGCGATGCGAGAGTTGAGATAGAGGGTGAACAGTCGGGTTTCCAAAAAAAGAAAGAGAGAGAGGCCGGTGGAAAATTAGGGTTTCCTAGAAAAAACTAGGGTTTTTTCTATATATTCGAGTTTCGGAAAACTTCTAAATTCGATAACTAAATCAGAAAAAATCCGATCTTTGTGTTCCGCACGTGTACGGACTCGTATCGACGAGCTCTACAGCTTTCATGAAGGAAGTTTCTCCAAATTTCGTACGTAGAAAAAGTCGATTTCTCAAACCGAGTATTTCGAGCTTTTCGTTAAACATAATTGTTTCGAAACTTCGATAAATGTAGAAGTGAATTATTATCGAATAATAATCGTTAAATCGTATAATAATCACTCAACACAATTACTCGAATTTAAAATGAAAATTACGGGTATTACAATATACCCCCTTTAAAGGAATTTCGTCCCGAAATTCAAGTACCCAATTCCCCAAAAAGCTGTGGATACCTCGTCCTCATGTCAGATTCTAACTCCCATGATGCATCACCCTCATCATGATGACTCCACAACACCTTCACGAGATCAACTTCCTTCCTCCGAAGTTTCTTTGTAGACCTGTCCAAGATACGAACAGGTTCAACTACAAAAGTCACATCCGAGTTCACTTCAATTGTACCGTGATCAATCACGTGAGACTCATCTCGAACATACTTCCTGAGCATAGACACATGGAAGACATTGTGCACCCCCGACATGCTAACAGGTAAAGCAAGACGATATGCCAAGTTACCAACCCTTTCTAGAATCTCAAAGGGTCCAACATACCTCGGTGCGAGTTTCCCCTTCTTGCCAAATCTCACCTCACCTTTCATAGGTGAGACTTTCAAGAACACATGATCGCCTGTCTCAAACTCCAAAGGTCTCCTCTTCAAGTCAGCATAACTCTTCTGTCTACTCTGAGCGGTTCGGATTCTGTCCCGAATAGTAGTGACCTTCTGTGTAGTCTCCTGTACGATCTCAGGACCGATGAGCCCTTTATCCCCTGCTTCCGCCCAACAGATAGGAGTCCTACATGGCCTACCATAAAGAGCCTCATATGGAGCCATACCGATACTAGAGTGATAGCTGTTGTTGTAGGCAAACTCTACCAATGGCAGATGATCCGCCCAACTACCCTTAAAATCAAGAACACAAGCTCTGAGCATGTCCTCCATCACCTGATTCACTCTCTCGGTCTGTCCATCTGTTTGTGGGTGAAACGCAGTGCTCATAGCAAGAGACGTACCAAATGCCTTATGGAACCTACGCCAGAATTCTGAAGTGAAACGAGCATCACGATCAGATACAATCGTCACAGGCACTCCATGAAGCCTCACTATCTCGTTCACGTACAACTTACACAATGCATCCCCTGAGTACGTTTTTGCCACCGGAAGGAAGTGTGTTGATTTAGTCAACCAGTCAACAATCACCCAAATCGAGTCATAACTTTGCCTGGACCTGGGCAATCCAGTCACAAAGTCCATAGAGATGTCTTCCCATTTCCAAACAGGAATTGATAAGGGGTTCAGCATTCCTGCTGGTCTCTGATGCTCTGCCTTCACCTGTTGACAGGTAAGACACTTCGACACGTGTTCCGCCACATCCCTCTTCATACCATACCACCAAAACTGCCTTCGTAGATCCATATACATTTTAGTACCTCCTGGATGTATAGTGTATCGAGACCTATGTGCTTCTCTCATGATCTCTTCTCTGAGGTTATCAACACTCGGTACATACAATCTCCCTCGAAATCTCAACCCTCCATCAGCCCCAATCATCCACTCGAAAGGACCCTCCACATCCGGGTCAACAGTCATCTCTGCAATCCTCGCCTGAGCAAACTCATCAAGTGTCTGACCCTGAATGATCCTGGAGATCAAGGTGGGCTGTAAGGTGATACTACCGAGAAAGATTCTCTGTCCTGCTCCTGCGAGCATAAGGTCAAACTCAGATGCAGCTTCTAACATGCGCCACTCTCGCACCATAATTGATGCCATGATTACCCGCGGTTTCCTACTCAAAGCATCCGCCACCACATTCGCCTTTCCGGGATGATACTCCACGGTGAAATCATAGTCCTTAATGAGCTCCATCCATCTTCTCTGCCTCATGTTCAATTCGTTCTGGGAGAATAGATACTTCAAACTCTTGTGATCGGAAAAGAGTTCAAATTTCTCACCATAAAGATAGTGTCTCCAAATCTTCAAGGCAAATACCACTGCTGCTAGCTCTAGATCATGAGTAGGGTAGTTTCCCTCATGTACCTTCAACTGTCTAGAACCATAAGCAACGACACTACCATTCTGCATCAACACACACCCCAAACCCTGATGAGATGCATCGCTGTAATGACTAATCCACCACCACTAGTAGGAATAGTCAACACCGGAGCTGTAGTAAATCTAGTCTTCAGCTCAATGAAAGCCTTCTCACACTCATCCGACCATACGAATTGAGTGTCTTTCCTGGTCAATTTGGTCAAAGCCGAAGCAATACCAGAAAACCCTTCAATGAAGCACCTGTAATACCCGACCAATCCAAGGAAGCTACGGATTTCTGTAACCGTAGTAGGGCGACTCCAACTCATCACTGCTTCAACCTTCGAAGGATCCACAGAAACTCCATCCTTCGAGACCACAGGACCAAGGAACTTGACTTCACTCTGCCAGAAGTCACACTTCTCGAACTTGGCAAATAGTTTCTGCTCTCTCAACGTCTGCAGCACTATCCGCAGATGCTTCTCATGCTCAGCTGACGACCTTGAATAAATCAAGATATCGTCCACGAACACTACCACAAACTGATCCAAGTAAGGACTGAACGTACTGTTCATCAAGTCTATAAATGTTGCGGGGGCATTCGTGAGACCAAAAGGCATGACAAGAAACTCAAAATGTCCATACCTGGTCCTGAACGCCGTCTTTGGAATATCTTCGTCCTTCACCCTCAACTGGTGATATCCAGACCTCAAGTCAATCTTCGAGAACACAGTAGCTTCTCTAAGCTAATCGAACAAGTCATCAATCCTAGGTAAAGGGTACCTATTCTTGATGGTCACCTTGTTCAACTGTCGATAATCCACACATAGACGAAGTGAACTATCCTTCTTCTTCACAAACAACACTGGTGCGCCCCAAGGAGACACACTTGCCTGAATGAACCCTTGTGCAAGTAAGCCCTCAATCTGAACCTTCAACTCCTGAAGTTCAGCTGGAGCCATTTGATAGGGTGCTTTTGACACAGGTGAAGTACCTGGTATCACATCAATGGAGAAGTCCATTACCCTTTTCGGAGGTAACCCAGGGATCCCCTGAAACACGTCTTCATACTCTGAAACTATAGGAATCCCTGTAATCTTTGAAGTACTAGTCCCTGATTCAATATGGGTCAAAATCCCTATCCTCATGGTGATGTCAGACTTCAGACAACGGTAATGAAACACCGGTTGTCCCGGAACATGGAAGGACACAATCATCCTAAAGCAATCAATAACAGCATGGTTCAGACTCAACCAATCCATACCCAAAATCACATCATACGTGTGATCCGGAATCACAATCAAAGACGCAGAGAACTCTCTGCCACCAATCCCAATAGGGCAATCATCACAAAGCATGCTAAGCTTAAGAGACACACCGAGAGGTGATGTAACACACAATGATCTAGTCAGAAGCATAGTAACCAAACCCAAAACATCCACAACCGAACTAGATATGAAAGAGTGTGAGGCTCCCGTATCAAACAGTACTCTAGCAAGAAAGTGATAAACAGATAAGGTACCTTCCACTCCCGTACGTGCCTGACCGATGGCAAAGACTCTAGCATGAGCAGGTGGTAGCTGCCTCTGCTGGTTACCCTGCACTCTACCCTGATTTCGAGGACACTCTCTAGCCTGATGCCCTGCCTGTCCACAGCTATAGCATATCCTACCCCGTGGCTTCGTGCACGCACGAGAGATGTGGCCCGACTCGCCACAGTTAAAGCACTTCACCGGAGCTGCTGGTGCTATCTGCCTAATAGGTATAGCCTGAACAGGAGGAGCTACTGCTGCCCTGGCTGGAGCCTGATGCTAAAACTGAGTTCTCTGTCTCTTCCAGAACCCACCCCTGAAGTCTCTAGCTCTACTGCTTCCTGCTATGGCCTTTCCCTTGCCCTGGAAGTCTCTCTCAGCAGACTCCTTCTCTCTACGAATCAGGTTCTGCTGCTCAATGATCTGTGCCTTAGCCAAGATCTCTCTCTTGGTCTTTAGCTCCAAGATGGCTACATCACGCTCAATCGAAGGACTCAACCCTCTCTGAAACTTCTTGGCCAAGTCCTCATCCTCCATCTGCCTCACATACTTGTACAGTCTGGAGAACTCCGCCTCATACTCAATTACGGTCATCTTCCCCTGTACAAGTGCAAGGAACTCTCGCTCCAACCTCTCCTTCACTGCTGGTGGAAAGTACTTCTCCCTGAACAGCCTCTCAAAGCCGTCCCATGTCAAGGTAGACACCTCAATGCTCCTCTGAGTGACTTTCCACCACACCCTAGCCTCATCCTTCAGCATGAAAGCGGCTAGCTTCCTCTTATCGGTCTCAGTGCAATCAAGCAGATCGAAATAAGTCTGCAAATCCTCTATCCAACGATCCGCCACCATATAATCAGTGCCTCCTCCAAACTTGGTTGCTCCCAAGCGAGTAATTTCCCTTGCTAGCATCAGTAAGCGAGCAGGATTATCAACCACAGCCACAGGAGGAATAGGCTGATCCTCATAAGGTGCATCTTCCTCCGACTCGAATACTTCTTCGACTGGAGGGGCCCTACCCCTTCCTCGGCCTCTACCCCTGCCACGAGGTCTACCTCTACCCCGACCTCTGGCTTCGTTTCCCTCAATCTCCATTACCTAATAAGCATGATATACTTGATTAATACACGCATAACACTTAAATAAAGCATAAGTCAAATGCAAGTCCATATTAACCAAGTACTGATCATACATAACGATGCTTAAATTTCTTAAAAGTACGAACGTTCCTAGCCAACCTAACGCACTCACATACCCAATGACATTGTCAATACCGAAGAGCACACGATGGGGATCCGCTGCAGACGGGCCATCACTCGGTAAGTATTGACATATCGCCAAATATGTACCTTACGCTCTGATACCAAACTGTCACGCCCGGAATTTTAGAATAACAATTCAAAATCCGAAACATGAAAATACTACAAATTCAAAATAGTCATCCTGAAAATTTCTTTCATAACATCCTCACCACACGAAATAAAATCAAACCGAATTTAGTCTCGGTTAATTATTACAACTCAAATCCAAAATGAAATGTAAAGCTCTAAAGGAGCATACACACCTCACAACTAAATGAAATAACAAAAACTGTTGTAACACCTAAGCAGCTCGGTCACCTCCTTGGTTATCCTGACCGGCAGGAATATCCGCTACACCAATTGAATAGTGTACCGGGATTGCAACAACACAAAACCCGGTAAGCTTATGAAAGCTCGTATGAGTAAAAGGAAAGAACTATTGCTTAATTCAATTCATAATTATTCCCACACACAACAACACTAAACAATTTCCACATCCACAAGTACTAACAATCTCAATCAACACCAATTCAATACATCAAGATAAACCCCAACACACATCTTTCTACACAGCTTCCAACATCGTATTTATAAAAATACGGTACTTGACAGACTAGAGCTCTAACTGAATCGTAGCCCGTCACCTGGCCTAGGTTATGGCATCCGACATATTTATCATTATCGTATTTCATCAATATGTATACCTATATATATATTTAGAACGTCCAATAATTCCACATACTCAACCAATCGTATCCCATCATCCACCCAGGATTAGAGCATCCGATTACCCCACACCGGTCACTACGTCGACCCTAAACCCATAAATGAGTACAACATATAATATCACATACTGAAATCAACCCAACCAAGATACACCATATTATTATGGAATTACACAATTGAAATATAATCAATTCATCAATTCAGTCAATCATATCTTCACTCAACAATATATATTTTCCACGTAAATATATATATACGTAATCCTCCACTCAGGAATGACCACTAATACCATCTATAGTTCACACAAGAAAATCATGAAATTCATTTGTATAATAAAAATTCATTTTACTTACCTATGGACCGTGGTGATTCAAGTCCATGAAATTTTAAAACAAATATTTAATCCGCAAATATTTTTCACACAATTACTAAAATAAATAAATTTAAACGCTCGGTTCGTAATATAAACCATGTGAGTTTTACTCACCTCGAAATTCCCGCTGCGTCTTCAATATAATTATAATTATAATTAACGCTGAAATAGACCACTCAAATAAAATCCGTCAATCACCTAATCAAATATGATTCGAATTTAGCCAACAATTTCAACAAATAAATTAACTACCATTTAACGGCCGGATTCTAATTTACATTCAAATCCGACGAGCGGTTTCTCACGAATCGCTCCCCTAATTACCGTTTTGCACATATACGAAGATCCAACGGTTGGATCTTCGCCCATGACCACACAAATCCTCTGGGACAGTCATATGATCATCATAACAAATTTACAAGTTCATCCGACGGTCTTAATTTCACAGATCAAAAATCCAACTATCGAAATAGATCGAAATCACAAAATTCATAACTAATTCATACGATATCCGAAAAATGCGTATAATACGCCGAAATGATCGTATTGAAACCTAGAATCATAAAATGGACAGAAACCAAATTTTAGACCTCCGAAGGTGGCCGGAAAGGGCCGCCGGAGTTAGGGACAGAGCCGCCACCGACCACCGCCAATGGTGTCGGGGCTGAGCTTGTCCCCTTCGTTTCATCATTCTGAGCAACTTTCATAACTAGACAAGACCTAAAAATGAACGGAAGGGATCGAAAAGTACCCATTTACAGTCGGCGGCCGGAAAAATTCCAGAAACCGGCGAGCTTGAAAACCGACGTGAAAACTGCAATCTCAGGCCCCGATCCCTTCTGGAAACTTGTTCAGAACTTCCTTGCGAACTCAACAAGCCAAGAATCACAAGAAACGATCGTGTATAGCTCGAGATATCTTGATCGAAAGTTTCGGTGTTTCGATCCGTTCGGGTCGAGCTCCGACGAATGTGAAAACGTTCGACCCAGTTCCGGTCCTTCTTGGTGCTTGTAGAGGAAGTTGAGGCGAGCTCAATGAGCCAAGAATCAAGTAAAATGGTGGTGTGTAGCTCGAGATATCAAGATCGAACCGAAATCGACCCTTTTCGGTTCGGGCCGCGCCACCGCCGTTACAGGCCGTGTCGCGGCGCAAGGCCGCCTCTAGCAGCTGCGCAAGGTCGAGACGAAGCTCCTGGAAGTGGTTTGAAGTCGTGGAGTGGCCGGACGAGCTGGTGGTGGCTTGCTCTTGTTTGCCTCTGTTTTTGGCCGAGAGAGAGAGCGATGCGAGAGTTGAGAGAGAGGGTGAACAGTCGGGTTTCCAAAAAAAGAAAGAGAGAGAGGCCGGTGGAAAATTAGGGTTTCCTAGAAAAAACTAGGGTTTTTTCTATATATACGAGTTTCGGAAAACTTCTAAATTCGATAACTAAATCAGAAAAAATCCGATATTTGTGTTCCGCACGTGTACGGACTCGTATCGACGAGCTCTACCGCTTTCATGAAGGAAGTTTCTCCAAATTTCGTACGTAGAAAAAGTCGATTTCTCAAACCGAGTATTTCGAGCTTTTCGTTAAACATAATTGTTTCGAAACTTCGATAAATGTAAAAGTGAATTATTATTGAATAATAATCGTTAAATCGTATAATAATCACTCAACACAATTACTCGAATTTAAAATGAAAATTGCGGGTATTACAGGTTTATCCTACAGGTTAGGGTAATCGTGGTTGAAGCTGGTCTAATAGTTGCAGCTTTACGGTAGGAAGCCAATTTTGTGACTTTACCGTTATTAAGACTTCCGTTTGTAGTAAGCTCTGAGGACCATTTACTTATTATTTTGTTGTGGCAATTTAATTTGTAAATTTGTCTAATACATGACTTCGCGGAGCGAGTATATATTGACATTGTGGGTTCAGGGCATCAATATGTACTTGGTTTAAAAGGAAAAAGTTTTTTAGGTATTTTGTATTGATTATTGAACCATCACGCATGTATAATTATGGGATTATATATTGATTAATTGTATTATAAAATCGGGGCGTGACACTACCCCAAATCAAACTCCTCCAGATCCAATCCCAAAACTGTGTTTGGCTCGTTTATTTATGTAGATGTCGAAAGATTAGAAAAATTAAAATTAAAATAGTTATAAAAAACAATAGTAGTTCATAATTAATAATAAATACCAAAATTGATAATGACACTTAAATATTTTTTTAGTACCTAAAAAAAACAAAAAACAGTATTTTATTTAATTTAATATTTAATATTTTAGTTCGACTATTGTCGGCTAAGTCTTAGCAAACGAGCAGGGCACAAACATACTTAAATTGGTTCCTAAATATACATTAGCTGCTCATGAGATTAACGTGTCAAATATACTAGAGTTCAAGCTCAGCTTGATTTAACGATCAAGCTTAATATTGAACTCAAATTCGGCTCATTTATTTCACAGACAGAAGCCGAACGGACCAAACTTAAACTGTATCGAACCGATTTACAGCTTTATCTTAAAAAAGTCCAAGAAACTTACCCTTTCTGTAAATTTGATCAATTTTGCAGAAAATATCTTTAGAACATGATTTAACATATGATAGGTTGTTGTGGTTGCAAGCTTATATTAAACTATTAAAGGAGGAGTAATGAGAAAGTTGATCTTCTTTTCAATCATAAAACTAAACCCATGTGTTTCGTCTGCTTGCAAGTAGTAGTGCTGAACTTCAGCTCTGAGTACACTCATAATGAGAATCAGCACCAGGTAACAATAAATTGGATAAAGCTACAGTTTTCAATGCATATTTAGAAAATCTATACTGTTGAAGTCTTCCAAAAATGCGTCATGTCTCAACATAATAGCCGTATGCTCTCGTACATTCTCTGTGTTCTTAACAATTTCCATGACCTACTAATCCCAACAGGAGAATACCTTCTCTGTGGTTCTTAAATAAACTAACAGTACTACTAAACAAAAGCAACAACAGCTTTTTACGTACTTGATGTAACTGTGATACTTCAGCCCCTTCTCTCCGGTCTCAACCTGTCATATAAACATGCATTAGAATTAAAACCACGAAGTGAATTGAGTGGGAGGAAGTTAAGACCAAGAAGAGAATTGAGGAATTAAGGGTAATGAAAATTACTTGTTCTGTGTAGGATTTGGAATGCTGGGAGGTATTCTTCGAAGGCTATCGACTACAGCTGGCTCGTTGGCAGTGGTGACCGGTTTTTTCGTATCTGAGTTTGTATGTCGGAGAGATTGAGAAGATGGATAAATTGTTGAAGTTAAAGAAGATACTGGTTGGTGGAGTCTTGCTAGGGCTGTATAACTAGTGCAGAGTGAGTGCATCAATAAAACAGCAATCATAAGTTTCACCAATGATTTGAAGCAGGAAGATATCATGGTTTTGCTGACTCAGAGGATGTCTTCTCGCCTTGGTCTCCAATGATGAGTAGTTAAGGTTACTTATAAGCTCATGATGTTTGAAAGTGAGTACTACTATTCCTATTAGCCTTCTTGTTTGTTAATATTCAGTTCTTCAGTTTATATTAGATGGAGATTAGATGCAGCATGTCATGTGGTGCATCTTTGACTATTCCAGCTCCTTCCAAGTTCCAAAGCCAAATCCCACAGAGAATTTGCATTTATTTACTTATAGAGAGCACTTATGTTATCAGGCACGTGATTTATTTACTGGTAATTGGTTGGCAAACTTTGGATTCTCCAGTATTTAGTTTATAATTGCCACAATGAGATACTGAGATTTAGTGAATGACATGGATATGCCTAAAATATTTGACACTCCCAACTTAAAAACTATGGGTTACATTACCAATGTCATGCCATTTGAATGCCAAAGTTTGAAACTGATGCTCTTATTTGTATTAGAAAACTAAAGCCTATTAACTCCATCTGCAACTCACCTTCGCCGGCACCAACCTTGGTTGATGCGAGTTGGACCGACTGAGATGATTTTAACAAGATAAGATCTCTCTCTAGCTGGGGAATTTTGAACAACCAAGGTTTAGAGTACTGCTTGTAGCTCCGTTTTAGACACAAAAATATTCCGAACACTCAAGGGGGTTCAAGTATTTGTCGAGGAGCTCCGAGCAGTTCTCAAGAGAGGTTCGAGCATTACTCGAGGGGTTTGTTGATATTTCAAGAGTAAAAACTAGTAGCTAATGTCTTTAAAAGATCCAAATGTAGACTATATAACCCACCATTTTCTTGGGAACCAATTTTGGCCAAGAACAACCGAGTATTTGACATTGTAAGTACACTTCGATAGATGACAAGAATTAAGACGCCAATTCACAACTGAGCTGTCACCCGTGCATCTTGACCACCAACTTGTTAAAGAGAATCGGAAAAGTTGGATTCTAACCATTTCTAAACAGAATTATTTACACTTTCGAAACGCTCTACATCATAAAAACTACTTCATCTCATAGCATCAGCAAAACTGGGGATTGTTTCGACCTTTCCATGGCCGTGCTTAGCAAGTTTAGTGCCTGAGGATAATAGCACAGTCAGCAAACAAAGTTAACAATTGACAATCATTAGTACAAGAAGAAACTATTAGACAATAAAACAATCATATTGGACTGGCCAACATAAAATGATCCAATGACCAAAGATACAGGTATTAATTTTAGCCTATCTGTATATTTGATTTGAAGATTTGGATTTTCCGTTTTTAGCAATAGCACATATCAACAAGATAAGTTGGCTTCACAACCCATTACCATCAAAATGTCATTGCAAAAACAATATAATAGTAGAAAAATACCAAGATTTATATTAAACTTACATGTTTCTTAAGTATCTGTTACGTGTTGGTAAAAGCTCTTCAATTTCAACTTTCATATTAGAGCTGGGTATTTCCTTCTTCAATCCGTCCTCATTAACCATGACATCCACAAAAAATGTAGCACAAACCGGCCGGTGGTCAGAAAAACGGGACTCTCCACGTATGTATGACAGTTGTCTAATCCCATTTCCATGCCACAGTATTCTATCACACCTGCAATTTCGAACTAGTCAGATTAGTTATTAAATGTTGAAATTGGGTTCCATAAGTATATTCTTCCGAGCAGCATACCAAGCTGGGGTTCTCCTTTTCTTCTTTGATGTTTTCATCTCGCCAAAATAAGTGTCGGAGTTGTAGAAGTATTTGTAAGTAGGTGCAAAGTAAATTTTTCCTTCCTTCCATCCTTTGAATACTCTCCCTGCTTCTCTTTCAATCTTGAGCTTTATGAGCACATAAACACTAATGAGTGCAAAACATAAGGAAAGTGGAAAGTTGACTCAGGTTATATCAGAGAAAAGGGATGAAACCAGGCATCACACAGTTTTGAGGTAGCAGAAACTACTGAATTGGGTAAATTATTTTCTGTGAAAAGAATTGAAATGGAAGCATTCATTTCCAACACAAAATGACTCATTTATTGGAATATGATGCTGACACTGAAAGCAAACATTTCCATTTGTCATTTATGATAGAAAACTGGCACGAAAGGGATGTATAAAAGAAAAAAGACAGCCTGGCCTGAATTCCCAATGATATGAAACAACCATTAAGCCGTTGATTCTTTCAGTGAACATATCTTTATATCTAATAATAACAGAAGACATTGAGCAATCAAATTCCTAAAACACATAGTATATATTAGCAGTCCAAACTCAATGTCTTATTCCTTTGTGGTAAAGTCAAATACCTGATCTTTGTCAAGAAGTGTATCCCAGTCATTGTCGACTAAAAGTTTCCGGGTTTCAGAGTAGCTCAACGCAATGCGGTAATTCAAGTCCCCTAACCATATGACCTGGCTACAGCCATTTTACGAAAGGGATTACTCAGATAATGAGTGGCCATAAATGTGAGAAAACTTGATGCATTATAGAGAATAGAATGATATAAACCAAGTGTTCGATTATTTAGTAACAAATTTCAAATATACTCACTCATGGTCTAGAATTTTATCTGGAACCCTACTATAAGCTGTTCTGCAAATCTTAGGAAACTGTGTATTCTTAAGAATCTCCAAGACATCCATATTTCTCCTAAGCTCATCCCCCTCTTTCTCACCAGATGCCAAGTGACTGCAGACAAAACAAAAGCTTGTCTGATGGAACAGAAAGCTCACTGAAATACAACCCTGCAACAAGTGAACCAAGATCATAATCATACAAGTGTGCAGTACAAAGTCTAACTATACATTTCAATCATAACTGGCACATGCTTAACTCTATGATTGTTAATGATATTAAAAATACCTTGTTTCCAAGGCAGCCCATGATGCCACGACTAATGCAGGAGATTCTCAAGTGACTAACATATTGTACACACTCCTTCCTTGCCCAAAGAGTAACAAAAATTCCTACCATTTGCTTACTTGCTACAAGGCTATACTTCATCTGGCTCGTAGTAGAGGAAATGGAAATTTCTGAGATATCAAAGCCATTAGATCCCTCTTCATCCGGTTCCGAAGACAAGTCATCTTCATTTATATTTGGTTGTTGGCATCGAAAACAGAAATCTTTACTATGCTTCCTTTCTAGTTCGTAAGTGCAGTTGCAACTCTTCAGCTTTCTTTTGCTCTCTGTTCTAAAAGACTTGCTGACCTTTTTAAGGGACGGCTTCGAGAAAAACAATGAACCACCAAGGCTCGCTGTGAGTCTTGAAGACCCATTTGTTGATTTATTCAGTGACTGATTGATTAAAGCAAGCCATTTTGCCGCAGGTTCATTATCCTCTAGAACTAATACATTTCCAGCATTTAAAGGAACAATTTCCTGAAAACTGATGGGTATAAAGAAATCAAATTAATCAAAGGAACAAATCAATATTTGTTACAGAAGTAATAAAAGGATATGACAACATATTTTATTTTTTTCTGTAAGTACAAAAATTACATGACAAAGTAAGAAACTACTAATGAGAGGACTACATCTCTGGGTTCTATCCAAGAGAAAAGGGTTTCAGAAAGATGGTCTTCTTGCTTTATGGGTGTAGCAGATACAGTATCATAGGTTTAATTGCATGAAAGGCATTGTGATCCACATCACAACACACTTTTTTTAAAAACAAGTACCCACAAATACAGTTTCCTTTGAATAGATTGTCAAGCCAGGACTCTTATTATTGAATGGATGATTTTCAAGTGGAAGCCATAGTAAAAAGAAAAAGCAACTTCAAGATGTTACATATATCCAAATGTAATTTTATCAGTGAGACAAGAAATAATCAGCTGACAAAGTTAAACAAAATAATACAACAAATCTGAAAAGAGAAAAGTCAAAGGAGAAGACGAAAATAAGAAAAAGAGAAATCATACCCCAAGACATATATGTCTGACGGATTATTAACCTGAAGAAAATCGTCCAGATTAAGGCCACTATGGGGAGATTTCCCTCCTACATTCCAGGTTGCAACAAAAACTCTGAAAGACAAACCCGAAAAGGGTGTATTAAAAGTTGCAGCATCTATTGTAATAAAGAAAGCAACATGAAATAGAAACAGGAAAAAAAAAATCAAATTATGATTACCGAAAGGACTGAACATCTCGACCCACAGGCATTTGAGCCCCTCTGCCACTTATAGAAGTGTCAAGCACTGGATCAGATTGTGCTTCTGAAAGGAAATAAAAGCAAGGTAATTTTCATGGCAAGATCCTTAATACTATAAAAGGTTAAGCAACAGAAAGCGATTTTTAGAGGTTGAACAGCTAGCTCAGAAAACATTTGGCTTTGGATAACTGAACAGGTAGCCACAAACTGAATCAATTAACTGATAGCACAGGATTTATAGGAGCCCAAAGAAAGGGGATACAATCTAAAATTTTGGCTTCGGAGGTGGACATGTTCTATGCTTGCTTCCTGTCTTGCACTACTTAAAGTTGAAACATGAATATATTCCAGACCAAATTGCAATGATTCTTCACCCCTCTCTGTAATGATCAATATCTTTCTTACAAACAAAGACCTAGTAAACCAGTTGTCTTATATGATTAGACATGACAAAGCCACACTTTAGACCCAAATGTCTTGAACAGTTGGACTGACTATTCATCGCTATCCTACCAAAAGAAGATAAATGTGAATAACTAACTAACCCATTCAAAAAGAGAAGTAAAATCACATTGTTCAAAAAGAAAAGAAAATGGAATGATATTCCGCTATCTGCATATAATAAAAGTAAGACAGTAACATGGTAAACAGTCTCTCCAATAGCAAGGAATATCATCTCACACCTATGAGGAGCCAAAGACAGAGCACATTATCTGCCCTCCAGATTTTCTCCAATGGAAAGAATTAACGGAATGCAACAGGGACTCACCAGGAAAATCAGATGAGCCAATTACTTCTCTGTCTTTCATGGTGAAAATCTTGTGAATAAAAGACTGAACCAAAAAAAGAAAAGAAAAAATCCAATTAATTTATGAAAGGAATACAAAAAGCATCAATCAGGAAAAAAAGAAGAAGAAAGAGAGTGAAGCAAGAAAAGGAAACCTTCTTTTTCAGGTCTTGATCCCTAACAGTCATATCTGAAAGTCCAATTCTTTCAACAATTGGGTTTGGCAGACCTTAACAAACCAATACAGATTCTTTCAACAATCGTGCAAATTCAAATTCTTGAAATAGGGAACAATCGTATAAATTCAAATTCTTGAAATAGGGATGATCAATGAACAAATGCCCAATTACATCAACATTGAACAAGTAGCAAAACAAATGAAAGGTGGTTAGAAGTAGTGAAGAATTACCAGAAAGGAGCAACAGTTGGTGAAGGAGGAAGAGATGGGTAAGATAGAAATATAAAAAGAGTGGCACCCCATATATGAAACAGGTTGGCAGGACTGGAATATGGGTTTTCCCGAGAAAGTCAACTAGGCAATTCCTTCAATGAAATAATAATTTCTTCCCGGAAAACCAGACAAGGAAACAAATCATTCCATATGTATAGTATGTGTTATCTGGAATTCAGAATCTGTGTCTGTCCGTCCTTGTACTGCAATTATGCCATAGAATAGAATAAGCCCAAGCCAAGGACTACTGGACTATCAATATAATATGTGATTAGGGGTCAATGTAGAATAGCGATTGGGAGTTGGTCCCTAATATTTCCATTCAGAAAATTAGGGAAGCGGTCAAAAGCGGATACTAATGTGGCTTGGCCACTTTCCACTCTGTTTTCTTCAACGGAAAACAAAGCCGGGTTTGATTTGTTACTGTTGGATTTAGTGAACATTCAAAGTTAATGGGCAATAATAACAGTGTGGTGATGATTTGCTTGCTGACTTTTGTTTACAAAGGTTGTTTCAAGTGGCAGAAGAAACCAGAAGAAGACGAAGAGGAAGAAGTAGTAGGCTTTGGCCTCCCACGTGTGCTATTGTCATGGTTTCCGGGCAGTAAGGCAGAGAAGTGGTGCTCGGTCCCATCTCCCATGGGATAGGATGGACCCATTCGTTCCCTTCCCTGGTTTTGAGCTCATCAGATTTGCCAATTGTCATTTTCCATTATAAATGTCAGCAAAACAGGTGGAAAGAGATGCACTTTTTTCTTATGAAAATGAGGTGATCACATTCAAAGGTGCCTTGATGAGTATGAGTAGACTTAGTCTCGCCTGTTTTTAATATTTTTTTGAATTTTTTTTTTTTTGATATAGTTATGTATAATTTGGCTACACATGGCGCAATATGCTGCGTTAAATTAATAAAACTCAGATGATTTTTTATCGATTAAATAAATTCATGATAATGAAAAAAATGAATTTGGTTTTCAAGAAAATTGCAAATTTAGTGTTTTATTTATAAATCTAAAGAGAGAGAGAGAGACTGTAAACGAAAATGGGTGGCACAAATGTGGAAAATTGGAAAGTAGTTGGTTAGTTAACTTTCCAATTTTTTGTCAATACCAAACCGTACAAGTTTAAAACTAGATTCACTCATTCTGAGTAATGTTGACAAAGTAATTGCTAGTTTGAAAGGTTAAAGGCTTGTGAACATCTCTATTTTTAAATTTGTATGGCATGTCATTTTGAGCTCTACCATTTCCTATTATTCTCGTCAAAAAAGTAAATAATAGTTTGTAATTATTGTTGTATTTATCTCTTAGTATTTAGCAAGCCAATTTTTCCGTTAATAATTTATTTTTTCTTCCAAATTTTTGAACCATGTTAAGCTATGAGACTCAGCACATACTCATTGTTACAAATCAAAATTTACGTTAGCCTTCTAGGGAAGTGTATTTTGTAAATTCCAAGGGTTAGAGTTGACTAAAAAAATGAATAATAGTTTGTAATCATTGTTATATTTATCTCTTAGTATTTAGCAAGCTAATTTTTCTGTTATTAATTTTTTCTTTGAAATTTTTGGACCCAATTAAGCCGAGAGACTCAGCCCATACTCATTATTACAAGTCAAAATTTATTTGACTTTTAATAATGAGCCAAGAGTTAGAGTAATATGTTGTCACGTCCCGAATTTTGAATAATAAGTTCAAATCCGAAACATGAATATAACTAAACAGATCACGTCCTGAAATTTTTCATAAACCAATATCTCACAAATCATAACACAAACCTCGTAGCAAACTATCTCTCGAGTCAATTATTACAATACCAACATAAATAAAATGTTATGCTCAAGAGAGTTTATAAAACATACCAAAATAGACTAAGTGCTGGTCACAACCCTGCGGCCCTACTTAGCTCGCTCTCCACCATATTTATCCTGACCTGCAGGATTATCCGCTACACCGTTTGAATAGTGTACCGGGATTGCAACAACACAAAACCCGGTAAGCTTTCTGAAAGCTCATGTGAGTAAATATGAAATGAACAGTTGATTTATTAAATCACAATTCTTTTAATTCAAGTAAAACAATCCAAACACACACAACAACATTCATTCTCAATTTCACAACTATTTCAAGTAATGTCTCAACACTCGACCCCTCTCAACCACCAATTCGTGTTCAAGATCAAGAGTAATCCAACTCGCTGCTTTCATGTCACACGATGGCAGACAAATTAGAGCTTTAACTAAATCGTAATGTGTCATCTCGGCCAAGATTCACCCTTACGAAATAGTCACCACACTCCCTATGGTGGCATCGAACATTTAAAGCCCCCCCCCCCAGCCCGACCCAAATGCTATAACAATCCTTACATCCCACGACAGTTACAAATATCAATTGTAATTGCAAAACCATCACGTGTTTTAAATCATAATCTAAACAATCATCATCATCGTGCTTTCACTCAATATCATTTAACATAATAAATCATGGCAATAATTCGTTCATTCAAGTATACAAATGAAATCATCAACAATCCACATATTTCAATGTCACACTATTCCGTATAAAATCACGTAAATATATATATACACACACACACATATATATATATATATATACGTAATCATCTACTCAGGGATGACCACTAATACCAACTATACACGGAGTAAAAACTCAAGAAATTCATTTTATATATACTTTAAAACTCATTTCTTAAAACCATTTTCTCACACATAACAAATTGGGTAATTAAGGAAATTCGGTTCGTAAATGAACCTAGTGAGATTTACTCACCTCTGATCCTGCTGCGTCTTCTCAACAGCTTAAATACTATTCAAAATCACCCTTCAACTCAATTCCGTCAATCACCTAACCAAATACGATAATTAACTTAGCGTACAATTCAAAAACGCACTTATATGAAGATCCAACGGTCGGATCTTCACCTGTGACCACACAAGGTCATCGGGACAGTCCTACGATCATCATATCAAAACTACAAGTCTATAGGACGGTCCAAACTTCATAGATCACAAATCGAACGATCGAAATCGTAAAATTCATAATTAATTCATACGATATCCAAAATTCATGTGCTATATATCAAAATGATCGTATTGATATGTAGAATCTAAAAATGAGCAGAAACTGCCCTTGGGACCGGGCTGTTCCCCTCGTTTCATCATTTTGAGCAACTTTCATAACTATCACGAAGTGAGAAAACAAGTGGAAGTGATCGAAAATACCTAAACAAGCCGGTGCGGTAGGAAAAACAGAAATTTTCCAATAACTGCTCCGTTCGACGTCAAAAACTTTACTTCAGGTCTGGGTCTTCTTGCTACGAGTTCAACGAGCTAAAGAACTCGAGTTTTGGTGACTAGAGCTAAGAAAGATCTTAGTTTGAACTCAACTCGGCCTATAACCGAAACCGAGCTCCCGCTGCCGCTACAGGCCAAGACGCGGTGCAAGGCTGCCTCTGGCAGCTGCGCAAGGAAGATACAAAACTGTAGGAAGTGGTTTGGCGTCAAATGGTGGCCGGAGGAGGGAGAATGAATCCGAAGATCTCTTGCCCTGTTTTCAGCCGACGAAGGGGGAGAGAGAAAAGATGAACAGTAACCGATGGTTTCATTTTTTGGATAATTATGCTATTTTCGGATATTTCCGGAAATAGTAGCCTATATATACCCGAAATGGAAATGTTTCGAAATGCGATAACCTCCTCATACGAACTCCGATTCTTATGTTCCACATATGCACGAACTCGTATCGACGAGCTCTATGACTTTCGTGAAGGAAGTTTCCTCAAATTCCTTACGTATAAAAAGTCGATTTTAGTAAACCCTAAATAACATTAAATTTCGAAACTAAATCATTCGAAACCAAATTTCTCACCCAACAACATTTCAATCACACCCACAATTCATAATTCATATAATTTGACAAATATTGAATTACAAAATATTTAACTGAAATTTGGGTCTTCACATATGTAAATTTTGAGAAGCATAATTTGTAAACTCCAAGAGTTAGAATCGACAGAATAATCATGTTTAGTACAGTAAACGAGTCAAGTATGTCTTAAAAAAGAAAATCCCGTTATTGTGGGGAATTATTAAGTGGTCCCAGACTACCACGTGGTACTGTCATGTGGTGGTCCAAACCAATAACATCACTTAAATTTTGTGGGGACGATGCAGGGGGTGAAAAAAAAAAGATAAATTAAATTAAGAGATCAATTAGAAACAAACACAAATCATATGGACCAATAACATCAATCTTAACCACTACGTGTGCCATGATCCGGTACCACTTAATAATTTTCCCGTTATTGTCGACAATAAACCTAAATATATTATAAACATCGCTTAGTTTAGTGTTAGTCAAAGAGCCAAAAGATTCTTATAAAAAAAATTTAAAAAAAGAAAGAGCCAAAAGATTGCTTTAAAGGAAAGAGTGTTCAACTGTTGAGTCGTGTAACAAAGACCAACTTTCCAAGGGTGCAGAATCTTTAGAACGGAAGAAACCAGTCAATCACAATCACTACTGTATATATTATAACTAATACTAGATTTATGCTTGCTTTTGTTCTCTTTCCTCTTCTTGGGCCAATGCCTGCTTTTGTTTTCAAGGGCCAATGCTAAGCATAAACATACTAATTAACAAAACAAATGGGGGGCACGCATATAATACTAGTACCCAAAAAATGTCGAAATATTTGGCTTGTTAAGTATAGGAATCCCCAAAATAATGAAAGATTGTGCAAGTTTTCTTGGATAGTGTGGCTCACAGAAGACAACATGTTTGGAATCGAAGCTCTTTTATTAGTTTATATATATAAGGAATCGAAGCTCTTTTGTGCTTCAAAGTTCAAACCTGAAGCTGCAACGGGTTTTGGACCTTTCACATATTTGCTAGATACTACTGAAAAAATTGTTATCATTGTAAAGAAAATGATAACTGCTCGAAAGATGGATTCTTTCTATCTACATTGTCAAAAATTAGATTTGTACCGTGGAAGAAAATGGAATGATCATATGCGATATTAATTTGTTTAAATAATCGTGATTAATCGTATAAAATTTTTTGAACTAAACATACAAAACCCTTAAAAAATTAACACTGAGTTCCTGTGATGAGGTGTCGATCTTTTGATGGAGAGGTTCTTGAGTGTTGGCAGACCCTATATTTGTATCCACACATGCAATAGATTCGTCATTTGGTGAAGATGATGAACGCTGGCCTTTGCTAAAAAGTCTTCAATTGTTTTGATTTCTAGGGTTGGCATGTCTCGCTTGGTTCTGCACTCCCACAATTTTATTTGCTGAAAATGAAAATTTAATTATTGCAGTGGTGGTGTTCCAGCTAGCTCATTTTCCTTCCCCTACATAGGGAAAAAGGGGGGTGTCTGTGAGGGAGTTGTTGAGATTGGTGGATTTGCAATTGCAGATTGCGATCCGCCTGACGCAACTCGACAAATTTGTCTGGATATGTGAATGAGCAAGTGTTGATCATAGTGCAGGTGGTGTAGAACAGCATGATGGTGATAGTTTTGGAAGCTGTGGATCATTGGTGAAATGTTCCTATCTGGCGACGAGCAGATTTAGATGATGGATAGTGGATCGATGGCCGGCTATGGATGTTTTTTTTTTTTTTTTTTTCCTTCAGTTTACTTTTAATTTTTTTTTTCTAGGGTTTTTAGTTGTATTTTGGTAGCTAGTGTGATCTCAACATGACTTAGTTCCTTACCAGCTTAAGGCCATGTATTTCAATACGTTCTTCGGTTCTTATATATTCTGACGTAATCGGGATCTGCCCAATAGATAACTACTGTGGTCATCTACTATTGCTGATTTTGGTCACTCTGGTATGGAATATCAAAGATATATCCACAGTTTCCAAAAATGAAAATTTCAACGGAAATATCGAGGAAATATCGATATCGATAAATATTTGAGAAAAATGATGGAAATTTAGATAAAAACCCGGAAATTTTAAATAAGAGTTTTGAAAATGTTATTTAATCAATTATCTACTATGTTTCAAAAGAAAATGTTGAATGAACATTGTAATATATTGACTTATAGTAATTTAAGATAAATTAATATATGCTGAATCGTCAAGCATTTCATAAAATTTAACTCAATATTCTCTATATTTTTTTATACTAGATGGAAAAGTAGATATGATTAATTCAAATAAACAAATAGAGTATGGAAACCAAATACTTAATAATATTAAATAATAGTATACTTAATTTTGTATTACTGAAATAAGAGTAAAAGAAATATATCTAGTGTGAAGCATGAAGCTACCAAAAATGAATTGTGTGATGAAAATATTCTTGTTTTTAAAGTAATAAATATTATTTCAGATTGAGAATTTGGGGTAAAAAAAATTATTGTAAATTGGCTATTGATTAGATATTTCTCTTAATTTCCAGATTTAGAACTAAAAAATATGGCTTCGGGTTTGATTCGAAACAACAAATATGTATATATATTAGTTTAGGTATATCGTGTGTGTGTGTTGTGTGTGTGTGTGTGGAATGCTTTGATTATAGAAAGCTAAATAACCAAATGGCATTACAGCGGGATTGGTTGATCAGCTTTGATTATCCATAACCAACGAAGGTTCGAATCTCGTTGATTGCATGTGAGTTGCACTTTTATGTACTCTCAAATCTCAGTGGGCGTGTGGGCCCCATTTTGTCTGAAATTTCTTTCACATGGGCTACATGCTGTCTGAAATTTCGCGATATTGTTGTTAATATTGATAATTATATCGATAATAATCTCGCCGAAATTCAATTGGTCCGCTAGGATAATATCGGAACCACTAGAAAAACAAAAATTTAGGCGATTTTTTTGATTTTTTGGTCCTTGAATTATCCAATCTTGACTTTGTCATTGGAATAATTCAAATGTCAATCTTTCCTTTTTTGATAAGGATACTTAGTTTCAATCTTTCCTCTCAAGTATAGCTAGTAATTTTTTCATATTATATATATTTTTCAAAATTACTTTCGTACCTTGTATTTTTGAATGGGACTGACTGCAATTAAATATTATACAAAATATATATATATATATATTAATATTTCAAAATTAAATATTAGTTAACTAATTCAAACTATTTTGCCAAACTTTTCAATGACTTATTTGATGAATATCTAAATAATACACGCATGTATTTTTAACATATTGTACATGTCCCGTATTTTATTAAGAGTAACTCTAATAGCTTCCCTATAATTTCTGTATTATAAGGAAGTAAAAGTTAAAGCGTTAGCTTATTTTTCTTCTCCAACTTCAACAGATTCTCTATTTTACAACAATTTCTAAAATCTCAATATTTTTCTTTAAAATTTTGGAGTTTGCTGTAAATATAGGGAATTTGGTTTTCTCTTTCCTCACTTTTCCTAAAATAGAGATAGTCATAGAGAATCTGTTGGAGCAAAAGAGACTTATTTTTCTCTAAAATAAAAAAAAATCAAAATATAGGGAATCTGTTAGAGTTGCTCTAACTATGTAACTATCCTCTCAAAGAATGTTGTAATTGCAATTGTAATGAAATTTACTATGAATATATAAATACACTATAATAGCTCGGAAATTCGTTATTATTTTCAGAGGATTTTTTAGAATTAAGTCAGTGGTTATTGGTACAACAAGTATGTAGTTTGAGGATGAGGTGGAAGTTTTTTGAACGGATAATTACCCGAAACATTTTATTTTTGAGGAGTCAAAAGGTTGACTGTTTATTAATTGGGTTTCTCAAAAAACTTCCTTCATGAAACTCGTAAAGCGAGTCGATACGAGTTCCTGGAAATGTGGCGTACATCGGAGTTCATATGAAAAAGTTATGATTAACGGAAGTTTCTGCCATTTTTGGAAATTACTATAAATAGAAATTTCTATTTTAGAATTTCACAAATTGATATTTTTGGAAACCTTCCGAAAATAGTAATTGGAAAGCTCTATTCTCTCTCCTCTAAACCGATGGATCCGACCTAGACCCGGAAACCAGACCCAATATTTCAGCCAACTCCAGACACCTCTTGCGATGGGACCGACCAAGAACAACTCAGATCAGCCCTGCTGTCCTCCCTGTGGTGGTGGCTCGCTCTGAATCTCACCCACGGCTGCACATCGAGGCGGCGAAGGTAGAGGCAGTCAGACCTGACCAGAATTTCCTGCTCCGGCAACGGTAGTGACTCTAACTGGTATTGTTAGGTCCATGAGAGCTTCCTCTTTCAATCTATGGTGATGGTTTTGGAAAATTCACACCGAATCATAGTCAACTTGAAGTGAACAGTTGATTTCGACTTGTGAGCTTGATTCCAGCCGAGTTAGTTCAAACTCCAGGTATTAAAGTTGCTACACTTGGTATTATCTCCATTTTCAACAGTTGGATTGTTATGGTTTTGAATTTGGCTGGCGACGGTGTGCCACCCTCTGTGGAGGCTCTTGGCTGCATTTTCGGCCATATCAAGGGCAGTTTTTGGTTTTATATATCTTCTATTCGTCGATACGAGCATTTTGATATATAATACGTAATTTTTGGAGATCAAATGATTTTTGATTGTCTTGGTTCTCGATCCGTGAGGATCCGGCCTTTCGATCAAATTGTAGTTTGGTTATATCAATCATAGAAGTATTCCGGAGACTTTGAGTGATCTCGGATGAGGTTCTGTCTCGATTGACGTTACTTGACGAGTTTTAGTTCAAACGGGGGTTCGAACTTTAATTGTTTTGTGCTTCATGTACTAAGATAAGATCGTATGTGATTAGGTACTTAACGAAGTTGTCTTGGACATATATTTTAGTGGTTGTGTTACTCTATTCTGTATAGAAGACGCAGCGGGATTCAGAGACGAATAATCTCACAATATTCATTTACGAACGGATTACCTTATCATTTTGGGAGTTATTTATTTAACTAAAAACTATAGTTTGTATTAATGGCATCCTGAGTGAATGACTATGTATATATATATATATATATATATATATATATATTTACATGAAATATGTATATCCTTTTGGGTTGGTGGGTGATTTAAATAGTATGCATGATGGGTTTCATTCTATTGTTTTGAGGCTTGACTTTTTGGGAGACAGAGTGTTAGGAATTGAGAATTTCTATTATTTGAAAAGTATCAAGATTTTGTGTGAGTTGCTTTAATGAGATTTGAAATGTTTTGATATGACGACCGGGAGTCTAAAGATCTGAGAGTCATAAGTTGTGATTTCTCCTTTTGTTTTGATTTAACATTTTGAGTCTAGAGCGACTTGCTTAATATTTTGAATCTGACGATCGAGGGTGTGAGGATTTGGAGGTCATGGGGTGACATCTCATTTTGATTTGGTTTAACATTTTGGATCCAGAGTGACTTTCTTAATGTCTTGATCTGATGACCGGAGAGGTCTGAGGATTGAGAGTTTAGTAATATTTTGGTCATGAGTGACCGCTTTTCAATGTTTTAATCTGAAGGTTGGGGAGTTGAAGATTCGGGGTCGATGGGATTGACCTCATGCATATATATCGGGACTTCATGCCTTTGGCCAGGTAAGTGGATATGATCAGTTAGAGCTCTAGTCTATTACCATTGTATTTATGGGGAGTAGCATGGGAGTTATTTGAA
Source organism: Rosa persica (assembly GCA_025331145.1). NCBI lineage: Eukaryota > Viridiplantae > Streptophyta > Magnoliopsida > Rosales > Rosaceae > Rosa > Rosa persica. The sequence goes on along the minus strand of WFKR01000001.1, from coordinate 12,576,042 downwards.
GCTCATGAGTACGTGTTTTAAAATGGAGTTTCAATGATTCTTTCTTTTAATGTCCAGGGTGGACTTGTTTTTCATATTTATTTGTTGGGTCAACAATTTATATGATTTTGTCACACCCCGAATTTTGAATAAAGGAATTCAAATCAGAAACGCGATAGCTTAACCAATTTCCCAAAATTGCATAGAAACTTTTTCAAATAAATCTAAGCAACAACAAAAAGTTAACAAAGACTCGATCACTTAAGTCAAGTATAACATCAACAAGTGTGTACAAAAATTCAAAAGAATGAAATACAAATGTCAACGCTCACTAAGAGCATACTACATATAGCAGTACGATACAAAAATAGGTCTTGAACCTAACACTGCTGAACTACACACCATGATCTCCTTCCTGGTGGTCCTGACCTGCAGGAATAACCGCTACACCATGCAATAGTGCACTGGGATTGCAAACAACAACCCGGTAAGCTTGTGAAGCTCGTATGAGTAAACTCAATTAAAATGATTCACGTCACGCATGCTTAACAATTTCACAACTTAAGAGTAATTAAAGCAATCCAAAACAACTCTATAAAAATAAGAACTCAAGTCCCTCAATGGACAATAAGAGGACACCACACGAACTCTCTTTAAAAACATGTACTAATGGGCCCCAAGTAACCCACATGATACTCCATGCAATAACATGATAGATATACTAGAACTCTAACTGCATCGTAGCCCATCACCCAACCAAGGTTATGGCATCCGACATGCTTGTCACTAATCGTAGTCCCTCAACATAGTTTAGAACATCCGATATGTTTACTCAATCTAGCCCATCACCCGATAAGGGTTGTGGCATCTATTAAACTCAAACAATCATAGCCCGTCATCCACCTAGGATTAGAGCATCCGATATCCTCATACAGTGACCTACATCGACCCTAAATCAATAATCGAACATACATGATAACTTTCACACCATATGATCAACAATTCATTATTCAACACTTTAATGCGGAAATAAAAACTTGAATAATCAATCCATTCTTAATCATTTCATCACTCACTAACATGCCAATCAATATATATATATATATACGTAATCATTCACTCAGGAATGACCACTAATACCAACTATAGTTCGTACATATTAAAATCGATAAATTCATTTTATACTCAAATTCATTTTACTTGACCTGTGAACCGTAGCCCTATATATGAACCGTAGTCGATCAAGTTCATATCATTTGAAAACAAATCTTCATTTACGAAAAACGATTTCACAATTATCAATTGATTTCGACAATTAAGTGACTTGGTTCGTAAATGAACCATATGAGATTTACTCACCTTAAAATCCTGCTGCGTCTTCTTAATAGCTTAAAATACGATTCACAATCGTCCGCCAACTCAAACCATCAATCATCTAACCAAATACGATATTTAACTTAGCGCACGACTCATAAAATGCACTTAAACAAAAATTTAGCAGTCAGATTTTCATCCATGACCACACAAAGTCATCGGGATAGTCCTACGATCATTATATCGAAACTACAAGTCAATCGGACGGCCCGATCCTTACGGATCGTAAACTGAAGATAACACGTAAAACCATAATCTAGCATGCATCAACTTTTTCCAAAATGACCTTATAATATATCAAAACGACCGTATCGATGTGTAGACGAATAAAATGAAAACATAACCCAAAACAGAGACCGGACGGGCTGCCACTCGCCACCATAAGTGGCGGATCAGCGGGTGGTCAACAGCGACGGTCAACGTCGGGTCGACCACCTTCGATGCAAAAGTTATCAACTACAACCTTGTTCATCTTGAAGTGATGAGCAACTTTCATACCTTGAGCTAAGTAAGAATCGGTCTAGATCGTCCTAAATCGAGCTTGGAAGTTGGATTAATCTCAACTTTCTGATCAGATTCCAGATTCGTTATGGGTCGTCAAAAGCTTCAAACCTTGATTTATCGCTCTACACTCCAAATCATGATGCAAGGCTTATATGGGGATGATCAAGAGGAAGAGGACAATCCAAAAATGTGAAGAAATCTGATGGAAAGTCGCCGAAGGACGTGAAACTGATCAAGTCCTGGTTGTGCGTCTGGGGTGGCTTCAATCTCCTTATGGGGGCGGCGGCAGGGCGAGCTAACAAAGGTTGCGAGACGGCGCTGGAAAACACGGGTCGAGTCGATTGAGACCCGTCAGGTTTGAGGAAGCACGGAGAAGAGAAAAGAGAGAAAAGCAGGGGGCCAAAATGCAAAATCTGGAAATTTTGGGATTTATGAATTAATCTAGGATTTTTCTATATTTATAGAAAAATTCCAAATTTTCAATCCCTCATAACTTCTTCATACAAACTATGATTTTCACGTTCCACATGTCCACTAACTCGTATCGATGCGTTCTACAACTTCTGTGAATGAAGCTTCAACAAAATCCTTACGTATAGAAAGTCAAATTTCGTAATCCCCCTAAAATGTGCATTTCGAATAATTATTCATCCGAAAATAATTCCACTCCACTGTCGAACCACTAAATCGCACTAACGAATACTTTATTAATTCTAAGAAATTCTGGAAAATTAATAACAAATTCATGGGATATTACAAATTTGGTCACTGAGTTGACTTTTATTGTCCAGGTTGGATCGAAGTATCATATTCGATTTGTTAGATTAACAATCTACATGATTTTATGTGTGTTGACTTTTATTATCCACAAGTGATTGATTTATCATATTTAATTGTCAGAGTTTCGATTTCTATGATTTTGTAACGGGGTGACTTGTGTTGTGTCTTTTGGGAAAAGAATATTGTTTTTGGGAAGTATGGTATGTACTCCCTTTTCTCGAGTTGAAAGGTTTTCCTCATTTTGGTGTGAGTTGTGTAATTTTCCATTTTGAGTTACTTATACAAGCTTTCATAAGCTTACCGAGTGTGTTATGTGGCAACCCGGTGTATTCAATGGTGTAAGAGTTAATCCTGCAGGTCAGGGTAATCGTGGCTGAAGTTGAGACCTGATAGTTGTAACTTTACGGTAGGAAGCCAATTTTGTGACTTTACTATTGTTAAGACTTCCGCTTTGTAGTAAGCTCTGAAGAGCATTTACTTATTACTTTGTTGTGGCAATTTAATTCGTACATTTTTGTAATATATGACTCTGTAGAGCGAGTATATATTGACATTGTGGGTTCAGAGCATCAGTATGTACTTGGTTTAAAAGAAAAAAGTTTTCCAGGTATTTTGTATTGATGGCTGAATCATTCATGCTTGTATAATTATTGGATTATATTGATTTTTAAATGTTGTTTAGAAATCGGGGCGTGACACATACACACACATATCTTGCATGCCTACATGTAATTTTTTTTCGTTTTGCATAATTAATTTTCTTTGTTTATGAACACCTAGTTTGTACGCTGACCCAAACGCTGATTACTTGTCTGAGTTGTACTAGGGTTAGTCTTACAGATATTCTCAAATATATTTTATTCATCGTATGATTCAGTTTCCTTGTAAGACTAAGATTCTTTGTTGAATTCTCTATATAAAGAGACTCCTAGTATCAATGAAAACACAACTAATTCTCCCAATTCTCGTTGCTGGTCTCTTTACATCCGTTTTTCCTAAAACACGTTATCAGTACGAAGTCCTAACCCTGAAACAAATAGCCAAACCCTGAAAGAAAAGCGAAAATCCAAAATCTGAATACAAAACCTTGAAACCTTTTCTGCCTCCGCCACACACCTTGAAGCCCTCGACCCCAGGAGTCTAGAACTGGCGGCAGATCCACCAGGACCGGCGGAAAAACTATCGAATCTGCCTTCGAAAGCTCCAAACCATCCGCCACAATCCTCTACCATCAAACTCGTTCACCAGTAGTGCCTCGACATCAAAATTCAGGAACCAGAAACAGAACCTTAAGAACCGGTCTAAAAGTGACTAAAATGGAATTCTAAGTGACTGGAGCGCAAGCAGAAAAACCAGACATAAGCTATTTAGGGCAGTTTCAGCCAGTTCTGGCCACCACTAGCCAGCCACCGGGCAACTACAGGCTAGAAGCATCTTTTTTGGGCCAACTTCCCGCCAAAAGGTCCGGCGACCCCCTTTTGTCCTTTTCAAGGTAATATTTCATTAAAGTTCCCGCTTTTGTGTACTTTTCTTTAAGATTTCAGTTCTTTTCTTTTCTCGGGGACTTAAAACCTCCCTTCTTCTACCCCCTTTCTTCTTCATAGGGGAGACCTAAGCTAAACTATGGGGGTTCGTGCTATCTCTAAGGTTGGAGCTCGTTGAGATCTCCAAACTTATAGTTTGTTGAGAATATACGATCAACCACACACATCATTGTTTCAATCTAATCTAATATCTCTTGGATTTGAATTTCTTGGGAGCAACTACGCTCAGAAATTCCTAAGTTCTTAAAAGCGATTACGCTCAGAAATTCTTTATGTCTTAGGATCGATTACACTCAGAAATTTTTTTGTTTTGTTTTGTGGTAGCCTTTTTGCTCCTAAACTAACCCTATGAAAGGGATGAATGATGAAGAACTTATAACGTTTGAATGCTAGAAGGACTTGAAAGCAAGGCTTCAATGACTACGGCACAAGGTGGATGATGGCGGTTAGGATTGCTCACAGCTTCTTCTTCTTCTCCTCATCTTTGCTTGATGGCGTAGAGGCACCTCGCTTGCTCCTATAGGATCACTCATTGTGGAGCCTATGACTAGATTATTCAATTAACCTTCCCCACACAAGTGGATCTTCAGGGAAAGCCCTAGCACTACATTTAGAAGCTACGTGGCTAACAAACAACAAGTATCACAAAATGAAGGCATTGTTTAATATTCAACCACAACTAGGAAAATGTGTTCTTATAACTTGAAGGTGAAAAGGTGAGGCTCCATTTAATCAAGTACATGATTCTTGGTTTTAAATTAATTGAACCCATAGACCAAGCTCTTTCCATATCTTCTGAAGAATGAAATTGGAGCATAAAGAAGCCTTCCCCCAGCGGTGCAACTGTCCAATTAGTCAAGAACGGCCAACAAAATTTCAAAACACTATGCCAACTCGTGTGATTTCGGCATGACGCCATTCGGAGGAGAGAGTAGACATTTTACAATGCTCCAAGCCTCGTAAGTATGGCTCCTCTGAAATTTTGATGCAGGTCTGTTTTCAAAGGATGGAGAAGGGAGATTGTCTAGACTAAAATTTAAAGGAGGGTCAGATGAAAGGATGAATGTGAAGGTTGAATTGGGTTTTTCAAAGCATGAAAGCTCTGGTGGCCAAGGAATTGCTGCCATGGTGGTCCTCACTTGTTGCGGGTTTGCTTTATATTCTTCTTTCACATGTAGCGTGAAGTAAGCTGAAAACCAAACATAGGTTTTGTGAGGTGGCTGTTGCTTACCTCAGCAAGTTGACTTCATTTGTATGTGTAACTCTATGTGTATTACAACCTCATGTTTATATTTAATTTTAGGACTAAATACAGATTACTACCCTGTAGTTTGGGTCCAAATTCGATCTGAACTTCTAATTTCATCAAAAACACCCATGCACTTTCAATTTTGATCTAATATGTCCAATTTGTTAATTTTCCAGCAATTGAGTTATTTAACATGTGGTGTCTGCAGGCCACCTCTAATCAATTTAAGAGTGAGTCCTACTATTAAAAATAAATAGTTTTTCGACAAATAATCCAACTATAACTTGAACTCATAACAGAATATTAACGAATTAGACCTATTAGATCAAAATTGAAAGTGCAGGAATGTTTTTGATGAAATTAGAAGTCCAGGGACTGAATTGATTTTGGACCTAAACCACAAGGTAGTAACTAGTATTTAGCCCTTAATTTTAAGGGTCAATACATTTAACTTCATGATCGCATAAGATACTCGACTCAGATTGGTATTTTGTTTTCCATCATTTTGTTGCAATTTTCCTTAGTAAGGTTTTTATATGTTTCTTGCAACAATTTTTATTGTTCTTTGAGATATGCTTGCTTGTTCCTCTAGAAATTGATGGAAGTCCTTTTTTCTTTTTTCTTTTTTTCTTTTTTTTTTGAGGTTATTGAAGGTCAATAGATTTATCCTTTTAGAAGTGTTTGTTTGTTCTTATGGAAATTGATGGAGTTCTGGCTTTTTTACTAAGCTTATTGAGGGTCAAAAGATTTATCATTTGAGAAGTGCATATTTGTTATGATGAACATTGATGGAGTTCTCATTTTTTTATTAAGCTTGGTGATATTTAATAGCTTTACCCTTTTGAGATGTGCTTGTTTCTTCTTATAGAAATCAATGGAGTTCTCATTTTTGTTGTGCTTATTGAGAGTCAGTAGTTTTATACTTTGAAATGTGTCTTCTGATGAAAATTGATGGAGTTCTTGGTTGGCACTGAGCTTACTTGTTCTGATAGAAATTGTTGATTTATAATGTATGATTTAATTTTTGCTATATATTTTCTTAAATGAGTGGAGTTAGGATGAATTTAAGTAGCAAAATGATTACAAATAGAATAGTTGGTTTACTAAACTATAAATTATTTATCTGTTTTGATATTTGTATCAAACATACTGCATGTCAATAGTTTTAACAAAACTTAATTACTAGTTACATGAAATGCAATGTGTATTTTCTATGGAATGTTGTGTATATTTGATGCAATATGTATTACTATGTAATGTGCTTGCAGCAATATTTTTGTCAGATTTTATTTTACCTATGTTAGGTCCATAATTACCCAGTAATTATTCCCTTAATCTTGTATTTTTGCTTAACCTTTGTGTTTATTTATATATATTTAGTATATTTTTCTTATCATGCTAAGAAATGATGGAGAAGCTTGGGAATGCCCTAAAAACTCAACTTTAGCACATTTTCCTACTCCGGCTAGGAGAAACCGAGCTAGTCAAGGAAGGAGGGACGGCAGATTGACCATATGAGCTCCAAATGAATTGAAACATTCAAGATCCATTCTAAACATCCTAAGAATCATTTGTCATGAAGAGTGCAAGAGCGAATTCAGAGTGGAAGGCCTTCAAAAGATCGGTCCAAATTTCTGACTAAAAGATGAAAACTGTAAAACCGGACCTGTATGGATTCCGGCAGCAGTTCCAGTCAAACCACAGTGAACAAAGCTTTGAAATTATACCAAGATAATCTACATTTATGGAGGAACATTTGGTATGAAGAAGTCAAAGGCCAATTCCAAACTCTCGGTAGAGATTCAATTGAAGGAATAAAGGAGAAGAAAGTACGCAAACGAACAAAAAATGGGTCAACAGTGGTCAACGCCGGATTCCAGACCTTTTCTGCCTAGTTGCCAGGCCGAGAACATGTATGGAGGACAAGAAAGAGCTTACTAGGGTTTGAAACGTTTGGTGGGAAGACTTTAGGTCTAGATCATTTTGAAATTCAAAATTTGAAAGATGAAAAGTGGTAAGTGTTGATAATTTCATAGAAGTATGCTAGGCTTGACAAACTTGGTAAACTAAAGCATGTTGCAAATGTAGAAATGGTAATCTTGTGATAATCAAATAAAGTTGTTTGGGTCCTTACAATTGGGCTTATCATGTGGGTGTGGCTTAGGTGTCCGATAATCAAGGGATCTTAGCTTGCATCTACATAAGTCTACTTGTATTCGATAATCAAGAAATGGATAGAAAGTAAAAGGTTTGTAGGAGAGCTATTTTCGATAATCAAGGGATAGCTTAAATACATTCTCTAGTATAATTGTTTCTTGGTTACTCGATAATCAAGAGAACCGAGGGGGATTCCATCTTGACATGAGCATGTTAGATTTGGTTACTTAGATTTGGCACAAAGGATGTTAGATGTGATGCCTTACAACTATTTAATCTCATTTGCTCAAATCTCTTATACTTTGATAGTTTAGTTTACTTTATTTGCACATTAATTTTAATATAATTAAAATCAATTCAAAAGTCGATTCACCACTTTACCATTGTAAACATCATTATTGATTGTTTTGGCTTCCAAAGGGCCGAGGCTATTAATTTGTAAAAAGATAGACTCGCATGTGTTTTCTAGGTTTTATTTTCGTGATAATCTAGCTTAGGGTAGAGTTATTCAATCCCTTGGGTACGATACTCTTACTTTTACCCTTTACTAAAACTTGAGCTCCTAATCTTGAGAGTAGGTAACATCACACAAATTTGCACACATATATTTTTCTGCTCATTGATGTTTCCAACAACCTATCTTACTGAATGTCAGTAGCTTTAACTAAATGCATATATTTACTTACATTTCTTTATCATTTTTTGTAGTTTGATTGAGGAGCATATATATCCTAAACTATATACAACAAGTTGCTATTAACTAAGAAGTCAAGGATAGAAGTGTTTAGGCAGACCATGTGCTACAAATTGAAAAGGAAATCAAAGAGAACTTCAAGCATGAGGAAATCATGATGGAGAAACTTCTTCACCATGAGAAGAGATGAAATTCAAAGCAACTTTTGTATGTGAAAGCTGCAAAGCCACAAATAAATAATATAGTGTTCCAGTTTTAGATTGTAATATGCATAAATAGTTTTTGGGATTACTGTATAAATGAGTTGTTTCTCAAAAAAAAAAAAAGATGATATGTAGAAATATTATCTCTCTGTTTCTTTTTATATTTCACAACTTGAGAGTACGACATTTATCCTTAGCATGACCAAAGCAGCCACACTCAAAGCAAATTAGAGAAATGCCATCATACACAACCTGATAAGCAATGGATTCAACTTCAACAAATGGGCGTAAGGGCTTGCTAAGGTCAACCTCAATGCAGACTCTGGCAAATTGTCCTCTGGCTTGACCAATAGTAAGCTTGTCCACCTTGACCACATCCCTAATAATCTTACCAATTTTAGCCATAGTGAATTCCTTGAAAAACTTGACTGGCAAACCGAAAATTCTTACCCAGAGAGCTATTTTGCCAATGAATTCCTTCATGGGGTCAAAATCCGGCCTCCATTTTCTGATAATAAGAGTTTGCCCAACCAAAATCCATGGCCCTCCATATAGAGCATAGTTCATGTCCTCCTCCAGGTTGAATTTGACGATATAGAAATCATTAGGAAGGTCAATAAGTTGCCAACCTCCTTTCACCTGCCCATTTTCTTCTCAGACTTTGAAGCATGAAGTCAAAAGTATTCGTAGAATTGGGTTTCCCCATCAGTTTGACAACAACCGCACATCTCCATTCAAAATCAAGTTTATTATGCACTTTCTCAGAGAAGGAAACGTTCTGGGCATGCTTACCTTGAGAGTAGGTACAGTCACCGTAATTGAATTCGAAATCCTCAGTCATGGTTTGCTTATTACGATCGACTAGGTTCTTCAGAGTGCTCGCATAGGTCATTTGGGGTTGCAACAAAGCAGAAATCTGCCCAGTAGAGTCCAGATCCTCCATGTGGAGAGCCTCCATATCGGTGCTAATATCACCTCCATTCTTCACTCGCTTGCGCCGAATCGACATAGGAACCGATTCTCCGCCACTTCCTGGTGGAAGGGCGGAGAACACGAAGGCCGGCGACGCCACCAGAGAAGTTGGGTAGACAATCGGAGCTGGGAAGATGAGAGTCAACGGATGGCCAATCAGTGTCAAGGTTGGGAAACCGTTAGATTTTGGAGAAGGCGCGTGAGGCGCGTTCCAGCAAAATCTTATTCACAGACTTGAATATTATTTTTGGTTACTTAGAGGAGGTTAGGTGTGATGCCCTACAACTATTTAATCTCTTTTTCTCAAATCTCTTACACTTTGATAGTTTAGTTTACTTTATTTGCACATTAATTTTAATATAATTAAAATCAATTCAAAAGTCGATTCACCACTTTACCATTGTAAATATCATTATTGATAGTTTTGGCTTCCAAAGGGCTGAGGCTATTAATTTGTAAAAATATAGACTAGTATGTGTTTTCTAGGTTTTATTTTCATGATTATCTAGCTTAGGGTAGAGTTACTCAATCCCTTGGGTACGATACTCTTACTTTTACCCTTTACTAAAAATTGAGCTCCTAATCTTGAGAGTAGGTAACATCACACAAATTTGCACACATATATTTTTCTGCTCATTGATGTTTCCAACAACCTATCTTACTGAATGTTAGTAGCTTTAACTAAATGCATACATTTACTTACATTTCTTTATCATTTTTTGTAGTTTGATTGAGGTATATATCCTAAACTATATACAACAAGTTGCTATTAACTAAGAAGTCAAGGATAGAAGTGTTTAGGCAGACGATGTGCTACAAATTGTAAAGGAAATCAAAGAGAACTTCAAGCATGAGGAAATCATGATGGAGGAAACCATGAAAAGAGATGAAATTCAAAGCAACTTGTATGTGAAAGCTGCAAAGCCAGAAATAAATAATATAGTGTTCGAGTTTTAGATTGTAATATGCATAAATAGTTTTTGGGATTATTGTATAAATGAGTTGTTTCTCAAAAAAAAAAAAATATATGATATGTAGAAATATTATCTCTCTGTTTCTTTTTATATTTCACAACTTGAAAAAAATACTTTTTCTTTTTGTACTATGATTAAGTAGATTTTAATCAGAGGAATATGTTCTTCAAGTTTAAGGACGCATTTGGAGAATCCTAAATAGGTTCTTCAAGTCCATTTATGTAGAAAATGTCACATAATACTCATTCATGAATACCTTGTACTCAAAAGAAAACAACAACATCAAAAGATAATTATTCATATATTCATAATGCTACTGACATTCAGTAGTACACATTATCTAAACCACAAGGTCAGTTTTATAATTTATTCATTAACATAATTAATTCAAAAATAGAAGGAATCTAACCGCAAAGGATTGAAATTTGGGGCCACCTGAAACCTTACAGCAGTTGTAGCCCACGACCCGACCCGACGCCCAACCAATCCCCACCATCGGCCTCTCTCACCTCCAACTCCAATCGCTGCTTTGCCATCGTCGACCATTTCAGCACCGCAACTTTGGTTTCTTCCATATCACCAACCACGGCATATCGTCGGTGGTTCTCGACCGTACGATCGTCGTCGTCAACGCCTCCCACAAGCAGCCGAAGGCGGTCAAGGTGCTGTTCTACCGTAGAGAGATGGGCCAGGGCGTATCGTATCTCTCCAACGTCGACCTGTACACCTCCAAAGCCGCCAGCTGGCTCGACACGCTTCAGGTAAGGCTCGGCCCAGTTCCGGCGGCCGTTGACGAAATTCTGAAGATTTGTAGACATCAAATTGTGGCGTGGAACAAGGAGATCCAACGGCTGGCAGAGGAGTTGCTGGGGCTGGCAGGTGAGGGCTGGGATTGCACACGGAGAAGCTGAAGGCGATTGGATCTGCAGTTGACAGCTGATTTGTAGTTGGTTACTTGGTTTGATTGGATGGTGGTGTAGAACTATAGACTAATTTTTATTCTTACTAATATTGCTTTTTAACCCCTCTTGAAAATTCTTGTATGCATCGGTAGTCTGATGAGTGACACAGTATCTATTAGGTAATCTCAACCCACATTATTGGAGGGTAATGATATGATTATTGAGGGGTAATAATATAATTATTAGATGCAATAATATGATTATTAGGGGACAATAATATGATTATTGGGGGACAATAATATGTTTATTTGGGGGAAATAATATGTTTACTGGGCATTATTAGGGGGCAATAAAATCAGACGCCAGAATCCGCTCACCGGTCCGGTATAATAATATGATTATTGGGGGGCAATAATATGTTTACTGGGCATTATTAGGGGACAATAAAATCAGATGCCAGAATCTGGTCACCAATTCAGTACAATAATATGATTATTGGGGGGCAATAATATGTTTATTGGCGGGCAATAATATGATTACTGGGCATTAATAGGGGGCAATACAATCAGACGCCTGCTACCGAACTGGTTACTGGATTCCAGTGATCGGTTGTCTGAATCCGGTCGCCGGAATCCGCGGCTGCCACTGGTCACCGGAGCACAGCAAGATGAAGGATGACTTCTCTCTCTAAGTGAGAAAGAAGGAGAGGGCAAAAAAGTCCTAAAATAAATAAAAAGAATTTATTGGGTATTAGAGAAATAATCTCTTAGAGTGTTTTTGGTAAATGAGGTTAAAAAACTGTTAGTGGAGCAAGTAGACAATTTTTAAGCTGAAATTGGATAAATGATCATTTCTCCTTAAAATTTGCGCATGGGCCTTGCGCACTGTCGCAGAGAAATTCAAGAAAACAGGCCTCCTAATGAAAAATTCTAGACTAAAAATGTAGATAGTGGTAATTTGCTAAACTCCAGAAAGGTGGGCAATGCTGAGGTTTCTGTGTTACATCAAGCCTGCAATCGGGTTGAGTGGGTACCAAACCTAATTCGAGCCCAAGTCTTAATACTAATCCGAACAACATCCGGATAGATACAAATGAGCTTCAGAAGATCCTACTATAAATACATAAATAACTCAAACGCAAAGGAAACAGACAGAAAAAACCGAAAAATGTCCTCCAAAGGATGTCTTAACTTAGCCGAAGCCAGCGATGGCGAAGAAAGAAGGCATCGTCTGGTTCGGCATTGCTGCCCTCTTCAGAAGCATAAGAAGTACAAGTGTGATGAATGCGTGATAAAGAAGAAGAAGAAGAAAATAAGAGTATCAGAGAAGGTGAAGAAGACAACGAAGAAGTTGAAGCTGGAGGAGGAGGAGGCTAAGAAGTCACTCTACGTATGTTCCGTTGAACAACGCGAGGGTGGGAGCGTCGCTATTGTTGTTCGTACCATCAAATTATCCGACTTGTTATCCTCCGATGAAGAATTGCAATTGCAGCAAGTGGCTTATAAGGCCGGGGAAGATGTTCCCGATTCTGTTGGTTGTGCTGTTTTCGGCTCCCAAATCATTTTCGCCGGTGGCGTGAGCCCCAGCTTGGGTTCCGGTGACAGATTTCCGCCAATAAGTTCTGAACTTTGGAATAGAGATGTTCATGCCTTCGAGGTTCATGACACTGTTTTCAGGAAGATGGATGCGACTTTACAGAGAGGGAAATTTTTCCCTATGATGGTGGAGCTGGGCGGGAAATTGTACGCTCTTTCCTATAGGCTGATTGCTGATCCTCCCTCTTTCGAGGTATTTGACCCTAAAATAGGCCTGTGGAAGGGTTTGCCCCAGCCTCCATTTTTCCAACCTAGATCTCCATATTACTCTCCTGCTCCCTTCTTTTATGCAATTGCCGGCACCAAGATGTTTGTGTCCCATGACGAATGTCCGGTGTTCTGCTTTGACGTGGGACACCCAGACAGAGAATGGAGACTAGTCCCTACTATGTGTGGCGGCGGCCCTTTTCCTTTTATGGGCAAAGCTTTTGTCGTGGACCTGCCGGAGCACCATGATGACAAGAAGAAGATCATGTTTGCTTATATTCATGATACGCGGCGGCTGGGAGTCTATCTTTTTTCCTTGGAGGAAGGTCAGGAATGCATTGCACCAATTGGTTAATTGAAGCTGCCATGGTGGCCTTATGAATTGGGTTCGGCAGCAGGCTGTGATTTTGTCCACATAGGAGGTCAGAAAGCCTGCATTCTTATTACCCAATTCAACCTTCCTTATGGTGAAGGACCTGAATATAAGCCCGGGACTCATAAGAAGCGGGGGGTTGCGATACCATTTCAATTTTCAAGTTGATATCACTAAGGTGGACAGGGACGAGAAGAATTGTTTCACTCTCCAATTCATGACTCCTCGCACCTTCGAATTCCAGACCAACCCATCCACTTTTCCTCTACCTTTTACGGTTGGTTGCGTTCTGCTGTAATAAGTTTGTTCCATTGCTTAAGAGATATGATTCTGGAAGCAGAGGGTCTTAGAATTAGAATAATTTAGTGGTCTGTATTGTGTATTGTGTATTCTCCTTTATCAGATAATCGTTTCACTCAGTGATAACATTATTTTCCTTCTCCTGATTTGGTTGCATGATGCTACAAGTATCCTATGCCCAAGAAGAATTGCTGTCGAGACGAACTGTAATTTGCATTGTTTTTATGCAGTGGTAGTTGCAGTTTATTTTAATCTGGGTGCAATATGGTTGTTTTATTTTAGCAATAAAACTATCTGTGCCTTAATGAAATATGATTTTCCTTGCTCATAATTTGTGGAAATATATGATTATTCAACTATGAAGGAAATATTATGTACTAGAATATGTGCCCACGCGTTGCTGCGGGTTTTGGAACGAACTCTGAAAGCTAACGATAGAGAATGAAGTTGAGAGATTACAACCATCTAAACAAAAGATGTAGATCATGTCCTAGTAACATTACCACTAATATAGAGATGGTGGTATTGTTCAAAAAATAGGTTTTCATATTTCATTGTCAACATAGTTACAGTTGCTAGAACTTGCAAAATAAAAGTTGTTTCAGTTGCAGGCTAACTTAGTTACAATCACTGTTTCATCTGCTTGCCAAAAATAGGTGATGATGTCTAGTGATGTGCAGTTATGGAGGTTGTCCAAAACGTTGCTTCCACCATTTTTGTTTATATAAATATTGTCATGACACTTCAGTCTGCTTTTTCCTCTCCCTGGATGATGTTGCTAGTCAATGCTGCCTTCCCTGTCATTGGGAAAGTGAGAAATTATGAAGTGTATTTAATAATCAGATGTTATGCGGAAGTAGACTATTAATACTGATATTGGCAAAACCGAAAGATTTTTAGATTGAAGATGAGAGTCCAGAATACAAACTTTTCTAGATTGACTTCACTTAATTAAAGGTCAACACTCACCTTGGCCGGTGCAAAAGTTTCTAAATCCAGAAACTAAGTTTCTAGTGGATGACATCCCCACACTGAATCTATATTAGGGGTCGTCAACGGGCCGGGCCGGGCCGGGCTCGGCCCGGCCCATTCATGCGGGCTTGGGCCGGGCCGGGCCGGGCCTTGCTAAATTTTTTAATAATGGCGGGCCGGGCCGGGCCGGGCTTTATTAAAAATCGAAAGATCCAAGCCCGTCCATATAAAGCGGGCCTTGCGGGCTTTTCCGGGCCGGGCCGGGTTTGGCCTTGCGGGCTTTTTCGGGCCGGCCTTGCTGGCTTTATTTATAAATAAATATTTAAAGACACAAATTTTTTTTTTTTTAATCAAGCTTTGGAAATTCATTGGATAATGATCAAATACAACCAAAGATAATAGATCTATATTGTACCAAAAAAAATCTATATTTATATATAGATACTAATTTATTGATAATTAAATTTTTAAAGACACTAATTTTTTATAAATTTATATTGATACATCATACACTCCAAAGAGCAACATATAGCAATTCAAAGAAAATGAGAAAACCGACCGTTGGATGTGATTATTACAATAAATTATACGTGTGGTTAAAAATTTAGTCAATTTCACCGTAGTTTCGAACTCAATCGGATTAGTCAACCGTAGTCACTTGCATGTTTTCTTGGTTGACTGATGGCGTGATAACCGCAAAAATTGCTTATTTTTTTACATCACGTTTGTAAATATTTCATCGATGGATCTGAGTGGACATAAGATAAAAATTTCAATTTTAATTACAAATACATTGACCAATACCAATTTGCCTCTTAAAGTTGTATGACTTGTACATTGCATTTAAATTGTTGAGGTTCATTCTAAAACAAACATGCAGTGGAAAATGAATTTGAAAAAACCAACCGTTTGATGGAGAGACTGTAATATTTTATGGTGGTTGTAAAAAATCCAGCTAATTTGGTTTTCGTTTCGAATTCGATCAACTAGGTCAAACCTAGTTACTCTTATAAACCTATATTTATATATCACACACTCCAAAGAGCAACCTCTATCAATTCAAAGAAAATGAGAAAACCGACCGTTGGATGTGATTATTATAATAAATTATGAGTGTGGTTAAAAATTTAGTCAATTTCACTATAGTTTCAAACCCGATCGGATTGGTCAACCGTAGTCGCTTGTATGCTTTCTTGATTGACCGGTGGCGTGATGACCGCAAAACTTGCTTATTTTTTTACATCACGTTTGTAAATATTTCATTGATAGATGTGCATGGATATAAGATAAAAATTTCAATTTTAATTACAAATACATTGACCTATACCAACTTGCCTCTTAAAGTTGTATGACTTATACATTACATTTAAATTGTTGAGGTTCATTCTAAAACAACCATGAAGTGGAAGATGAATTTGGAGAAACCAACCGTTTGATGGAGAGATTGTAATGTTTTATAGTGACTGTAAAAAATCCAATCAATTTAGTTCTCGTTTCGAATTCGATCAACTAGGTCAAACTTAGTTACTATTATAAACCTATATTTATAATCATACACTCCAAAGAGTAACCTCTATAAATTCAAATAAAATGAAAAAACCGATCGTTGGATGTGATTATTACAACAAATTATGAGTGTGGTAAAAAAATTAGCTAATTTCATCATATTTTCAAATCCGATCTAATTGATCAACCGTTGTCACTTGTTTTTTAGAATATATATGCACATATTTACTATAAAAATATGAGAATTTCCACACACACACACACACATATATATATATATAAATATAAACACACACATACACACATCTATATATATATATATATATATATATATATATAAACACACACAGTGCACACACATATCTATATATATATATATATATATCTCTCTCTCTATATATATATATATAAGCACACACACATATCTATTATATATATATATATATAAACATACACACATACACATATATATTAATATATATATCTATATATATATATATATTCACAAACACACAAAAATATATATAATATATAAAAAATAGTTTACGGGCTTTTACGGGCCGGGCCTAGGCGGGCTTTTACGGGTCGGGTCTAGCGGGCTTTTGACGGGCCGGGCCGGGTTTTCCGGGCTTTTTAGCGGGCCTCCATCGGCCCACCGAGACGGGCTTTTGAGGGCTTTTTGACGGGCCGGGTCCGGCTTTTGGCCCTCCGGACCGGCGGGCCTCCATCGGCCCACTTGATCCGCGAGCTTTTTGATGAGGCCTAATCTATATTGTAGAGATATAAATCGGCAACCTATAATGCAAAGTCTTCAATCAAAACTGAGAACACTATTAAAACATAAAACTAATATGTGGTGGTTTAGAGATTCAAATCTCACCAACAAACGAAGGGCAAAACCGTCCTTCTGTAATATCAGCGCGGCTCAAGCCGATACTGTTCATAAGCCGATGAACAGTTAACTCGGAATTAGAAGATATGAAATATCCATCAGTTATGTGGAGGCATCTCCATCTGGAAGGATCTGTAAGGAAAGTTTGTATATATGACTTGGGAGTTGCAATAATTTTTCAAGGACAGAGTGCTAGCGTGAAGCCAGTTTTAAGTTAGGAGGATAATATTGCAGTACAAAGGAATTGGAGACAAGTGGGAAAACGCCCTATTTACAATAACAGTGATTACAAGTTGGAGATTCTGATATCAAGTTTACAGTGGAACCGCTCGAGTTGGCTTGGTTTACAGTGGGGTTGGCCAAGTTTCCTGGTGCGCTCTGGTGTGCACTGCAGGGTAGTTCTCTTCTTACATCATGGTATACGTATGAAACTTTGTTTACTGAGAATTGGTGCATCCAAATTAAATTTGTTCGCTCTCAAGCAAGTAATTAAGTGGCACACACCACGAAGAAAATTATATTTGCATTAGGGTTTGGAGTCTTGTGCTAGTTGAGTTCTGTTTTACCTGATTTTCTGTTATAAGTAGGTAAGATGGGTATTGATAGGGTTCAAGAGTTGAAGCTGTAACTGGATTTGAGTTCCACGGTTTTAAGTCTAAAAGAGGACCAGTGATATCTATTTCCAGTGCAGTTCATAGTCTTGTCTGTGAAATTTGTAGGATGCGTGTGCTACTATCTATATACAGATTATAGGTGCAGTTAAGTAGGTAAGGCACTGAGTTATTATTGTGTTTGGACCCAAGCTTGCAAGTAATCTAGTTGGGAGTCATGCTTGCAGGCAAGGTACTTTTTTTTTTTTTTTTTTTTTGTTTTAATAGCAAAAGCTAGTAACAGTGTAAACTAAAATTAAAGTTTCGACCATAACTATAGGTACGAGTAGACTGAGAAAAAGACTGCTGACTGGGAGAAGAGGAAGAAGAAGATTCTTATATGTACATCAGTTCTTGCTTTGTGTGGTATCATGAAACTTAATAATGAGTATCAGAAGGCTCTTACAGAGTAGGATTGAGGATTTGATTTTGGCTTGCCTCAGAAAAGAAATGAGCATCCAATTATCAAGATTTAATTTCTTGCTCCAGGTGGCTGCTGCTTTAACAGAGTACAAATCGATTAAAGTGAATTACAGAGTATAAGAACAAATCGAGTAACTAAAGTAAAGTTTTTTAAAATAGAATGAAGTGTCGAACGAATCTTAATTGACCAAATTGATTCTTTTTTTTTTCTTTTTTAAATTAAAAAGCCCTGCCAGGAGAAACAAATAGGCCAAAAGGTAAAAACCTATGAAAAATAAATTTCAACGTGTATCTGTCTCTGTCATTATTGTTTAAAGTGAAAAGATCTACACTACTGATTATAATTTTAAATGAAAAGATCTACACTACAATACGCCATTTCGATTCTCAGACGGGATGTGAACACAACGGCACTCGCAAAAAAAAAAAGCTAAGAGCTTATTATACACGCAGATTCCGGAGGGAAAATGGTTGATTTTTCTCGCAGGCAAAGAGGTCTCTCCTCGAGCCTACCGCAGGGGCATGGATCGCATTGCTTGATTGCAAGCAATGATCCTTTTGGTGATACTTCTGAGCGAAGAAGTCCGTCCATTTCTGAAAAGCACAGGGGCGCTCCACAAATTTAGTCCAAGTACCCATTAATTAGTTATACGAAAAAAGAAAAAAAGAAAAAAAGTTAAAGCGTAATTCATCCATCTATTGTCAAAATTACATTGGGTTTGCCGAAGTGGTGCCGCTCAAAATTGTTTATTTACTAGTGCACTACAAACATCACATGCACATTGACTAAGCGATTAGAGATCGTTTGGTATGTATTTTAATATGTACAGGTTATGAATATCAACCTTTAACATTATGGTCACCAGAAACTAATTTCTTTGAATAATATTATGGATAAAAGCACAAAGTGCTCACATTAAAAGAATCCAGTTTGATTGTAGATCAAATGCAAAGCAACAAGAAAACCCAGCAGCATTGTATGATTCCATATCTCATATTTTGCTTTAACCCAAGAAAAAAAAAAAACAAAAGAACCTCACATTTTGCAGGTAGATAAATAGATTGACAAGGAAAGGCAGAAAGCTTCATGGTCTGATATATAAAAAAGGTGTGGGAAGAAATACAAGGGATGCTCTCTTTATTTAGCAGATCGAGCCAACCAATTAAGATTACAAGTCAAAAGTGACTAATCAACTCTTAATATTCAAAATATATTGACCTAGCTAAGAACAATGTTGAAGAATAGCATACAACACATATCAAAGATTAATTACACAGCAGAGTCAAAACTCAAAAAACTTCAATCATTTTTTTTTCCTTTTTTTTTTCTTTCCTTTTTTATTCTGATCTTAAATCATATTCAGTTGATAGATGCGTCCAAAAAATATATACAAAAGCAGCACTAATTACTTCAACCATACCAAAACCACCAAAATAACATTTCAATAGTACCTAGAGTTTCTAAAAGTAATGATAGATAAATATACCTAGACAAACAGATGATTCTCAAAACACTTTCGGAGAAACACATATAATCAAAATCGCAAGAAACTAGGACTAGGATTCCACAATCAAATTGCTGAGCAGAGACGCTTGCAGCAAGACTATGCTATGCAACCAAAACTCCCACCACATTAATATGTCATTGAAACAGCAAAAAGATTAGCTAACCAACCATACTCTTATCACCATAAGAACAAACACAATCCTTCAAGAGTCAAAACAGAAACAAATAACTGGGCACATAGGATTCCACAATCAAATTGCTGAGCAGGGACGCTTGCAGCAAGACTATGCTATGCAACCAAAACTCCCACCACATTAATATGTCATTGAAACAAGCAAAAAGATTAGCTAACCAACCATACTCTTATCACCATAAGAACAAACACAATCCTTCAAGAGTCAAAACAGAAACAAATAACTGGGCACATATGCTAACAGCAAGCCTATGCTATAGCTTACCGTGCTAAACCCTAAGCCTGTGATATTTAACACAAAGCGAAAACGAGCACAACATACAAAGAAAAGAAACAAGCACCATAATAGATTAGCCAACTAACCATAATTTCAAAATATGTATTTTTCTATACAAGTAACACATTCATGCATTCAATAGTATATGTTAGAGGAATACCTATACGGAGTATCATTGTTGACTTCCAGACCCTTTGCTCGCTTGACCACCCATTTGCTGCTGTTGTTGTTGCTGCTGTAATTGGAGAAGAAGGTTAGCAGCAAATTGAAGTGTGGACTGATAGCGATGATTTTTGTCCGCCTCACCCTCTGAGGTACTCTGGCCAGCGCCCAGAAGTGCAGAATGAAGCTGCTGCATCTGATTTGGGTATTCTGAGTTAACTTTATTAGCCCCTAATGGCACAAAGGTCTGATCAGACTGCAAATTACCACCAGAAGAGGCGATATAACTACTGACTGGCGGAGCTTCAGCCATATAATTTGGATGACTGGGAAGCGAGGATCCAGTAATCTGTCCACCTTGAGAAGGTACCATAAAATTACTCAAGGGCCTAGACGAACTTGCAGCCTGCGGCAGAGGCAGACTGACAGAGGAAGAATCTGGCATTTGGGTGCTACCAAGCACCAGTGGACCAGAGTGGTAACTTGATGTGTTTGAACCGGATGGATAAGTAGGCTGGTACTGTGGAAGACTTTGTTCTTGTGTATTGAACTGACTACCTAACTGTTGCAATGCATGACCGGTGTGATCAGAAATTTGTTGATCTTGTTTCCATCCAGGAAATGAGGGCCTAATTGCTGATCTTGTTTCCCATGCTGCTAGCTTCGAACTTTCTGGCAAAGACGGCTGTGCATTTCCAGGCAGTAAAGTCGCCAGAGAGCCAATAAGTTCAGGTGTTAATAATGGAACTCCAGCCTGTGATACTGCAGCACTATTACTATATTTAGAGGAATAATCTTGGGTTACTGACTGCACCATAGAAGAATCGCTAGTAGGTGGAAACAGTGGTTTTGAAGAAAGCTTTGAGTCCTCACTTAAAACCCTGTTATAATATTCCATAGGAAAAACATGTTCATCCTTGGATGGAATGTTATACTCAGTATGTATAGGAGGAATCTGCTGTTTATCGATATATTGTGAAGATTCAATGGGTAGATGTGATGGTTGCTGAATGGAAGCAGCACTAGGAACTTGTTGTGGAAACTTGAGAACCACACCATACAGACGTTCAGGGCCAGCAACTTTCAAAACAGTCTTCAAAAAGTCTGAAGGAGGTACCAAAAACAATGTCATCCCATCATCAAACTTTGCAACACCAGCACGGTTTTTTGCACCTAGATAATGAAGGAATTCAGTGTAGGAAGCAAAATCATCTTCACTGTCTGGCAAGAAGAACATAATGTCGAATGCAATGGCCTCAGCAAAGTGTTTTGTCAGCATATCCAATCCAGTTCTAGCTGAACAATTAACAATTTCAGGACTGCAAAACAGAAAACAAAACATTATAGCCATACTTAACACATGCTCTGATCAGCTTGCACACACAAGATTATTCATCATGCTAATACAAAGATTGTGAGAACTAGTTGAATTTGACAAAGTTGAATACCAAACCAAAAAACATAGCACAAGAAAAGATTGAGTAGTTCAAAATCATACAACCAGGAAACAGGGACGTGATAACAAAAATGCGGATGTGCAATGTCTCTACCTCAAGTAAAGAAATCAAGTTATTTGCTTACTTAAGTGCTTTTCTAGTTGAATCATGGGGCCAGCAAGAAAAATTTGGAAGGTAATAAATTTAATACAAAGCGTAGTGGAGAGAGTAAGAGCTAGCTTGCCTCATGTACTAAGCAGAAACAAGCCAAAAAAAGATGCTATCTGTCACCTCCAACAAGATAACACAATGGAAAACAGACAAAAGGAAGGAGATACCAATAATAAAAAGGAAAAAGGCTGTGTACTCACATCTCAATTCTTATCCCTTTGCCTACAGGGACACAACGAGCACGACAAATGGGTGTTCCACCCTTGGCAATAATGCCACGCCAGATGTAATCATCATCAGGAGGCCTAGGACCTCCAACTATGCCCCTGACACCAGGTGGACTAAGGCGGCTCTTCTTGGAACTGCCATCTTGATAATAAAGCAGATCATCAAATCTACCTGGAGGTAGAGGACCTAAGGGCCTCATTGGAACGTCATTTGGTCCAAGAAAGTTACCACTTGGACTTTGTGGTAGAGCTCCAGGCCCTAAGTTGCTCATTGAATGTTCATTAAATAGATGCATATCAGGTCTAGGAGTAGACCATTTGCCCCCTCCCGGTTGGTATGGGCCAGCTGGTGGCAGATCACTGGTTGAAAACATAATTGTGATCCGAGGATCATTGAAAAGCCTGCCTTGCAAACCCTCCTTGGCACGCCGAGCTTCATCTACGCTCCTGAATTCGACAAAGGAGTAGTGCCTTGAAGGAAAACTTTTAATCCTCTCAATCTCACCAAACAAAATCATGGCGTTGTGTAGCATTTGTTCGTCAATTTGGACAGAAGGAGGGTACCCAACCCACAGAACTGAGCTACTGGGTTGGCCAGAAATTTGAGAATAAGGCTGCAACATGAATTGATACAAATACATCTTGAGAAATTATCACAAAAGTGTAACCACAAAACCATAAACGATTACAGGTAAGATGTCTGTCACATAATCACCTAACAAATAATTCTCATGAAGAAGCTTCAAGCATAGACAATAAACATGGTATAAGCTTATCTAGTAGAAAACAACACACTTTCAGCAGCTTATTAAGGAAGTATTCACCTGTTTTCTTTTATGACCAGAATGAGAATCAGCAGCAGGGCCCATGATACCTCTGCCAAGAAACTGTCCATCTCGGTAGTCAGGCAACTGTTCCTGTTCAAATGACCGAAGGGAAAGACAAACTCATTACAAATTGATAAGAAATGGAAAAGAAATTAGTATTTATCTATTCTCAATATATTAGCTTATAAGCAACTGAAGCATTGACATAGAGCTGTTAAAATACACATGCATATACATATATTCAACTCCTCCAAATTCACATTGAAATATCCCTTTACAGAATGATTTGTTGAAAAGGACACAAGTTCTATGTCTCTCAACAGCAAAGATGGTGTGTTTGCATTTGACGTTCAAATTTTATCTAGATAAGCACACTTATGTTCATGTGAATCCGGTAGTAAGAAGTTAATCAATGTTAAGTTCCTACGCAAAAATGCACAACCACTCCAAAACACACACTCAATCCTTTAAAGTAGATAAGGTTTTCTTTTATATGTTCAAATAATTTTCATATATGCATTCACCATTGATACGCAGTTGGACCTGAGCATCATGTCCTTGGACACCCAACAAAATTAAGAAACAAGAAGAAGCCCCTTAAGCCTAGTATCAGCACCAGTTAACACTTTGACAGACAACCTATAACATACTCCTATTAATTTTTCAACACAAGATAAGATGTCTACTTTTTTTTTTCTACAAAACACAAGATGGATGTCTGCTTCTGTAAGGAGTATTGTAACAGAAATGATTATAATCATATATATAAATACGAATCATGCTAGACACTAAATAATAAGCCTACCCTTCTGGAGGTCGAAGGTTGTGATCGAAGAAAATCCACATGTATCTGCATCTGGTCACCACCCAATCGCTTCCCATTCATATTTCTCATTGCTTCAGAAGCATCCTCCAATCTACAATATTCGAGACATGCAGTATTCCGGTCTCTAAGGAACTTGAAGTCCTCCAATTTTCCAAACTTGAGAAATTCTTCTTCCAATTCTTCCTTCGACACAGATGGGCTAATTCCACCTACCCATAGCTTCTTGGATGGTTTTGCCTGAAATTAAAGACATAGTTACTTTGTACGGAAGAACCAAAAGTTTAAGAACCTGGCCAAGAATGTGTGTGAAAGGTGGGAAAGACAGGTGCAAAGCATTATTAATACTTCCAGATGGATAGCAGAAACAATATACAGAAGCATGAAAAATTGAGCGAGTACTTTAAAAAATCTTAATCTGTATAATAGATGGCATTGCTAATACTCGCAAACTAAGCAGAGGGAGAAATCACATGTATTACAATTACATGCCTTCTCCTTAAGATTAACCTAGACCTATAATGAGGAATGGTAACCAATTGGCTAAATGGTTTCCAATTTGACTAACTTTTTGCATCATAATCTTTGAGAGGGAGGGACTGATGGGTGGTTTTGGTTATTTTTGAGGATGGTTGCACTCTTTCTAAGGTGAAGTTAACTTTAGTGGAGAAAGCTCGCTTCTCTTTTTGATATGGCGTGCAAAAGAATAACTGGGATGTCCATGCTGTTACCTCACGTTACTATTTTGCGAAGAATAAAATGGTCAAATTGTTTTACACAAGTGCATAGATAAGTCACAATAGAATACATACAAACTGAGAAGCTATTTGTGTTTTTAAAGATAACAACAGCATTGGAAGAGTAAATGGAGCGACGTATTGTGGAATGGGCTCTGGAGCTACAACCTCCCTCCTTGAAATGTGTTTCTCATGACTTGGAAGTCAAAACAGAAGTAAACTTCTGCCGCAGTGGTAAACCCTTAAGCTTAAGACCCCACAATGGCCACATACAGTAAATTGCTGGTGCAAATAAATGCAGCTAGCCGGAATGGAAGATTAGCAAAAGAGTAACATGTGATCAGTAGCAGCAGTGTGCAATATGTAAGCATGCATTCGAACATGCAGCAGATATACATCAAAGGAATACAAGTCAAACTCATCCAGATATCTAATCCAGATTCTGTCTTCTGTCCAACATGAATGATATCTAAAATTATCCCCATAAAAATAAATTAAATGGCGCGTAGATAACCAGATGCCAAAATGAATCAATCTTAGAATCTCCCGATCATCATGTAGTAAATACAATTTTCCCTTCCTATTCCTTTGCAAGGAAATCGATTTCTTCCCCATGTCCTTCCAGTTAGAAGATGAAAATACAAGTAACAAAAAATAAAATAAAATTTGTAGTCTTTTTATTTTCATCATGACTATCCAAACCAAACAAAGTTTTCTGCCATGATATCCCCCTCCCAGATGCGTTATATGAGTGATTTGTTTAGGAACTATCTGTTTGTTGCAAGAGATAGAATGGAGATGCTTTAGTCCTTATGCGCTTGATGAACACAGAGCGGTTTGGTTCAAGAATATTTGTTCTCCATTTTGAGCTCGAGACCTTGGGACAACATATCATACTCCATCTTGTTTCTTGCATTATTAGGTAGCGTAGTCAAGCTATATCATATCTGAATCATAAAATCGACAAACTTTGATTAAATTGGATATGGAGGTTACCTATTTATTAACATACTAGGTAATAAAAATTGTAGAATTTTCAGATCCTTTTGTGTTGTGTATGGACCTTAAATGTTGAGATATGAGGTATAAGAGAAACACGCCTTGCTTGTAGACACTCATTCACATTGGTGACTGACAAGTTTGTGATTAAGTCTATTAAATGTTTTGTCCAGTAGTATATTGATCATCAGATGTTACCAACAGACTAGCTACTGCCATCTACATACTACACACGAAGCACATCAGATTAAGCAAGGAAGCTTTGTTTTGAGAAGTTTACTGTCATTGTTTCCGCCTAAAACGGTCTAAAACACCTTCAGACTCTCATTCATATCGGACTATGATCGGTATTATGTGTAGAAGGGAGGGACCCTTGGTTGTTTGACAATGCGAGGCTGGCAATTTATGGGACAGGTTAGAGTTTTGACCCGACGAATGTCCCTCTATCGATTTAACATCTTTTGGTAATTTGGCTTCGTGTTAAAGGCTTGTTCCCCTAAAGAAATTTGCATATCGTTTCCTTGCACCCAATTAAACGAAAACTTCAATCAAACGAAAACGATCATCTTTGGATAAATCATCCAAACCAGGGTACCAATTAGATTACGAAACCGAAGCGAAGGAAATTAATTTGACGCATTCTCTAATCCAAACACGAACTATTTGGATCGAAACTAAGACCAAAAAAGGCAGGGTCGCGAATCCTTGTCTAATAATTCCTAAACCCCCTAAAAATCGAAGTCGTGTATTGGATTTGTATTGAACGCAAACACAGAAAAAAAAATTGAAAATTAAATTAGTTAGAACAGAGAAGATAGATGATGAATTGGATTTTGTAATCACAAAGACACAAACTTATTTGTTCCACAAATTCACACAAGGAATTATGATATACAGAAATAACAATAATATTAATAATAAGTGGAAGAGAAAAAGAAAAAGGAGGAAAAGAAGAAGAAGCAGAAAGATCAATACGAACCGGTCGAGCAAATTCGATCTTAATGGGTTGTCCTCGCACAGGAGTGCCTTGCAGAGCCTCCTTGGCCGCCGCAGCCTCCTCCTTGCGTTTGAACAACACGAACGCGTAGCTGCGCGTCGAGTATGACGTCACGCCGTCCAACGCGCCGTATTGGGAGAACAGGTCATACAGATCCGAGTCGGTGACGTCCCTCCCGATGTTCCCAACCCACAGATTGTTCGACGCCGCTCTTCCTTCGTCTCCGCCGCCTTGCTTCCCCGGTTTCGCCGCCGCCGGCGCCATCTCTGTCACTCAATTGAAAACCCTATCACTCCAATTGGATTCGATTGCTGGGTTAGGGTTAGGGTTAGGGTTGGATTTGAAGATTTTAGCAAGTATTTGAAACCGAGATTTTGCTCTACGTCGTCCCCGAAATCGATCGATGAATCAAGACCAAGCGAAGATAATCTCACTCCGTGTTGCTAATGGCTGCGTTCGGAAACAGAACCAGAGAGCTGTGGAGAAGAAGAAGGGGAGCTTCTCTTTCTTTCGTCTGGTGTTATCCACTGGACCAAAACAACCCTTTGTTCTCTCGCTTTTTAACCCTTTTTTTTATATTTTCTTTTTGTTCCTTTTCCTTTTTTCGTAGGAATACTGCTACCTCCCGAATATACATATTTATTATGACTCTTTTACTTGAATAGGAATATTACACTTGTCCGATCATCTGAAACAAATGCCGCATGTACAATTGTGAAGGTTAAGAGAGTAGTTTTTGAAATCCAAGGGTATTTTGGGCTTTCTAAATTTTGATATTGTTGCCCTGTCAAACACTTTTCCGTGAACCACCGAGGAGACCCTTGCTCGAAATCCATGACATGGAACATTCGATTTGGGGGGAAAGCAGCATCATTACTCACTGTCTCACCATTAGGTTGAAGTTCCAGTGAGTCAGGCTCTCAATCTTGTTTGTTGTAGGTTACGAACGAACTAATTTCCAGTCAGGTAATCAATTCTCTGTTTTTTTTTTTTTTTTTTGCGATTTTCAATTTTCTTTTGGTTACTGCTATTATTATAGAACATTTTCTTGACGCTAATTGTAAGTTGGGGTTAAGGCACCATGTCCCCACATGTATCATTCTGTTTCATTAATCAAGACTTAAGGGCAATCGCATTATCCCTTCTTCAAAAAGAAAAGAGACTGAGAGGCTCTCAATGCCCTAAGTTCTTCGCGTAAAGAGTAATTCGGCATCTGTAATTGTAATACCCGTAATTTTTATTTTAAATTCGAGTAATTGTATTGAGTGATTATTATACGATTTAACGATTATTATTCGATAATAATTCACTTTTACATTTATCGAAGTTTCGAAACAATTATGTTTAACGAAAAGCTCGAAATACTCGGTTTGAGAAATCGACTTTTTCTACGTACGAAATTTGAAGAAACTTCCTTCATGAAAGTTGTAGAGCTCGTCGATACGAGTCCGTACACGTGCGGAACACAAAGATCGGATTTTTTCTGATTTAGTTATTGAATTTAGAAGTTTTTCGAAACTCGTATATATAGAAAAAACCCTAGTTTTTTATAGGAAACCCTAATTTTCCACCGGCCTCTCTCTCTTTCTTTTTTGGAAACCCGACTGTTCACCCTCTCTCTCAACTCTCGCATCGCTCTCTCTCTCGGCCGAAAACAGAGGCAAACAAGAGCAAGCCACCACCAGCTCATCCGGCCACCCCACGACTTCAAACCACTTCCAGGAGCTTCGTCTCGACCTTGCGCAGCTGCCAGAGGCGGCCTTGCGCCGCGACACATGCCTGTAGCGGCGGCGGAGCGGCTCGAACCGAAAAGGGTCGATTTTGGTTCGATCTTGATATCTCGAGCTACACACCACCATTTCACTTGATTCTTGGCTCATTGAGCTCGCCTCAACTTCCTCTACAAGCACCAAGACGGACCGGAACTGGGTCGAACGTTTTCACGTTCGTCGGAGCTCGACCCGAACGGATCGAAACACCGAAGCCTTCGATCAAGATATCTCGAGCTATACACGATCGTTTCTTGTGATTCTTGGCTTGTTGAGTTCGCAAGGAAGTTCTGAATAAGTTTCCAGAAGGGATCGGGGTCTGAGGTTGCAGTTTTCACGTCGGTTTTCAAGCTCGCCGGTTTCTGGAATTTTTCCGGCCGCCGACTGTAAATGGGTACTTTTCGATCCCTTCCCGTCATTTTTAGGTCTTGTGCTAGTTATGAAAGTTACTCAGAATGATGAAACGAAGCGGACAAACTCGGCCACGACACCATTGGCGATGGTCGGTGGCGGCTCTATCCCTAACTCCGGCGGCCCTTTCCGGCCACCTCCGGAGGTCTAAAATTTAGTTTCTGTCCATTTTATGATTCTAGGTTTCAATACGATCATTTCGGCCTATTATACGCATTTTTCGGATATCGTATGAATTAGTTATGAATTTTTTGATTTCGATCGATTTCGATCGTTGGATTTTTGATCTGTGAAATTAGGACCGTCGGATGAACTTGTAAATTTGTTATGATGATCATATGACTGTCCCAGAGGCTTTGTGTGGTCATGGGTGAAGATCCGACCGTTGGATCTTCGTATATGTGCAAAACGGTAATTAGGGGAGCGATTCGTGAGAAACCGCTCGTCGGATTTGAATGTAAATTAGAATCCGGCCGTTAAATGGTAGTTAATTTATGTGTTGAAATTGTTGGCTAAATTCGAATCATATTTGATTAGGTGATTGACGGATTTTATTTGAGTGGGCTATTTCGGCGTTAATTATAATTATAATTATATTGAAGACACAGCGGGAATTTCGAGGTGAGTAAAACTCACATGGTTCATATTACGAACCGAGCGTTTAAATTTATTTATTTTAGTAATTGTGTGAAAAATATTTGCGGATTAAATATTTGTTTTAAAATTTCATGAACTTGAATCACCACGGTCCATAGGTAAGTAAAATGAATTTTTATTATACAAATGAAT
The DNA here is from genome assembly GCA_025331145.1 of Rosa persica. Lineage (NCBI taxonomy): Eukaryota > Viridiplantae > Streptophyta > Magnoliopsida > Rosales > Rosaceae > Rosa > Rosa persica. Next base: position 12,546,467 of record WFKR01000001.1, on the reverse strand, counting down.
TTCATGATTTTCTTGTGTGAACTATAGATGGTATTAGTGGTCATTCCTGAGTGGAGGATTACGTATATATATATATATATATATTTACGTGAAAAATATATATTATTGAGTGAAGATATGATTGACTGAATTGATGAATTGATTATATTTCAATTGTGTAATTCCATAATAATATGGTGTATCTTGGTTGGGTTGATTTCAGTATGTGATATTATATGTTGTACTCATTTATGAGTTTAGGGTCGACGTAGTGACCGGTGTGGGGTAATCGGACGCTCTAATCTTGGGTGGATGATGGGATACGATTGATTGAGTATGTGGAATTATTGGACGTTCTAAATATGTATATAGGTATACATATTGATGAAATACGATAATGATAAATATGTCGGATGCCATAACCTAGGCCAGGTGACGGGCTACGATTCAGTTAAAGCTCTAGTCTGTCAAGTACCGTATTTTTATAAATACGATGTTGGAAGCTGTGTAGAAAGATGTGTGTTGGGGTTTATCTTGATGTATTGAATTGGTGTTGATTGAGATTGTTAGTACTTGTGGATGTGGAAATTGTTTAGTGTTGTTGTGTGTGGGAATAATTATGAATTGAATTAAGCAATAGTTCTTTCCTTTTACTCATACGAGCTTTCATAAGCTTACCGGGTTTTGTGTTGTTGCAATCCCGGTATACTATTCAATTGGTGTAGCGGATATTCCTGCAGGTCAGGATAACCAGGGAGGTGACCGAGCTGCTTAGGTGTTACAGCAGTTTTTGTTATTTCATTTAGTTGTGAGGTGTGTATGCTCATTTAGAGCTTTACATTTCATTTTGGATTTGAGTTGTAATAATTAACCGAGACTAAATTCGGTTTGATTTTATTTCGTGTGGTGAGGATGTTATGAAAGAAATTTTCAGGATGACTATTTTGAATTTGTAGTATTTTCATGTTTCGGATTTTGAATTGTTATTCTAAAATTCCGGGCGTGACAGTAATTACCAGGGACATATCCACGTTATGGTGTAGCCCAATCCAAAATTCTTCCAATAATTTAGATAGTATAAGTATACTTTTTTTTATAGTTGGCAAAGTGGCAAGAATTTTAACTCTTGTTAAAACCCAGACCTGGGTTCGAGTCTCAGGAATGTTATAATTTTCCCTTTTTTGCATCATTTTCTTCTCTTTAGTTCCTGTTTTTTCCCCTCTTTCCCCATTTTCTCCTCCCTTTTCCCCTCTTCTTTTGCTACAACTTTTCTATTAATTTTTCCATTTTTTTTGTAAATTTCTTCTCTTAAAGGCAAATATTGTCTGTTTTTTCTTTGCTCTTTACACATTTTGTTCTCGTTTTTTTTCTTTACTTATAACATTCTCCACTAATTTTTCTTTTAAAATTTAGTGTCAAAATCTATCTAATTATTATCGTAAAAGAAAAAAAAAATCTTGTAAGCAACTTTAAATTAGCCCACCCCAAATGTAGATCCTGGCTACGTCTCTTGATAATTACTAATTAGAAATAGTAGAAAAACCAGTATTAGGAATCAACAAATCTTCGGGTTTCTGGTTTTAAACTTCACGTCCTCTTCTTTTCGTTTGTGTGTTTGATTGGAACTCAGAACTAAAATTTAGAATCTTCTAAGTGATTTACAGTGCTTCATTGCATTCTTGGCTTTTAGTTTTATATGAAATAGTGAAAGTAAAGCTTTGAAATCGATTGCTTTCGGTGAGGTGGTTTACTTTTATGGCTTGGTGGTTGTTGTAGATGGCTTGTAGTCCCTGTTTTATTTATTGCCCAGCACGCTACCAAATTAGCTGAGTTAACAAACATTTGGTTTTGGGGATATAGATACATAGTAGATCAACACCTCACCTTGAGCTTTAGGATTGTGTTTTATTTGTTATATTCTCGATATTTGTTTATTCATTTAGGTATTAGATTTTAGACGAGCTTTCATCTGGTAGAGTCCTTGAAGTTCTGACTTAAGTTTGTCTCTGAACTTATGTTAGTAGGAAGAACTCCACTAGTGCACTTGCAAATTTCTTGATGGAACTCCATTATTCTGAATATAGCTTCATCCTAGGGCAGCTACATTTAGGTTGTTTTTGGATAACCTTACATGGTTCCTATATATAGCTTGGGATATAAATGATATATAGCTTCAGCTTAGGGTAGCTACATTTAGGATGTTTTAGGGGATAGCGTCGCATGGCTCAATTCTAACGTAGCATGCAAGGGTGGGTCATGTTTTTTTTTTTTTTTTTTTTTTTTGTTTCAAAGGGAATTTATTCAACTGATAACAGATTACATCAATTATGGGGAAAATCTGTTCCTGGAGGAACCCCCAAACATAAAGCCATCAGCTTCTATCAACTAGAACATGCAGCCATGGAGGACCAACCTCTAGACAAAACATAGACTGCAGCAAACTTAATGCTTCTCGTGCTAGGCTATGGGCAACAATATTCCCCTTCTTCCGAACATGCTTCCAGGATATGCATTCAAACTCCTTTATTAAAAAGCGAACTCGATCCATCAAGAACTGCACCAATATCACTCAAGTCTTGATCACTTGTGTCTAAAGCTCTCAGAACATTAAGAGCATCCCCTTCAATCTCTACTTTGCCAATTCCCAGCTGCTTACAATAACTCAGCCCATACAACAATGCCATCGCTTCCGTCGCTGCAGGGGATAGGACAGCCTCCATTGGCATTGCCAGTGCACCCAACAAGTTACTGGAGGCACTTCTAATAACCGCGCCCAGACCTACTCTGCCTTTCTCCCCATTACATGCTCCATCAAAATTCAACTTGGCCCACCCATGGGGTGGTGGATGCCAATGATGAACATGTTTTATAATTACCTACATTCTTGAATTATTAATCACTTGGCAACCATTTTTTAAAGTAGTAGTGGTAGCAGTAGTAGTAATAATAATAATAATAAATAATAAAAAATTTGACCCTTGACGATAATCATCCTGAAGAAGTTGAATTATTATTCAAAAAGTTTGTGATATTAATAGATGCTTGGGAATTAAGGAAAATCAAAATACGTTTGCAACACGAAAGGATTTCAGGGTTTAGAGTAGAGAAATGAGACGACTTCAATTATGACAAATAAATGGAGTACTAGTCTTTAATATTCATAAGATAAGATAACCTTGGCCAAGTATCTCACTGGTGGGAAACAAATGCATGGACTGTATATATAGTTATCTACAGACGGGCCAAGCCCCTGGATCGGCCGGTGTTAGCTAACTTGTCCTTATCTTCTGTTGTGGATATGACAAGGCACCACATTGTTGATAAGTCTAAGCTAGCTGGCATAATTATCTCTTAGTTGTTGATAAATGTTTGTAATCTTAGAGTTCTTATTTCACTAGGACTTGTGTACAGCATCGTAGTTGTATTATATATATACAAAGACACCATTCAGTTCCAATAATTCTCCATGGTATCACAGACTGCCAACTGAATAAAGTGGCATACACGATACTGCATTCAACCTGTTGATGATGATCGGTAAAAATATGTTACAAAGATTGAAATCATCACCAGGAGAAGAAGACGGTCGATCATTAGAGCCAGAGTCATTCAGAACTAAGATTGCTGATCTCCCCGAGGTTTTATTGGTCGAAATTTTGTGTCGGCTTCCCTGCAATAAACTCATATTCCAATGCAAGCTTGTGTCCAAGCCTTGGTACGATCTCATATCTTCTCCTTACTTTGCTGGCCGCTATCTATGCCTCCAACGTCAAATGCAAAAGCCTATTCTAACAACTCTAGTTCTATTCGATATAATCGAACCAGTAGTATCTCTCATCATAACGTCGGATCATCCGGTTTTCAGAACAGCAGCAAGCAATTTCACTCTTAATTTCCTCCCATGTTATAACCAAGCCAAAGAAATAGAAGAACTAGCCCGACAATTGCCCTATTTGAGTGACAGCGACAAACCAGGTTCCATTGTACCACCAATTGTGGTAGGGACGTATAATGACTTGGTTTTATGCTGCCCAACCAAGTATAATCAACGTCATTACTACCTCTGCAATCCATACACCAGACAATGGGTTCCTCTTCCTCCCACCCCCCGGGTCTACTACCGTGACGTGCTTGTGGCCTTTGTCTGTGATCCATATTATAAGTACTCAGATGATGATCATAATGGAGATGAAGAACAAGGGGCTAGTACTAGTACTAGAACAAATTCTTTCATCTTTAATGCTGAGTATAAGTGGAAGGTTGTGCGACTAGTTCCGAATTCATCAGATCAAAACTTTCATTTCGAGATCTTCTTTTCTGAGACCCGTCAATGGAGAGAGATAGATGTAGTATGCCCTCGGCCATTTTATTCTTTTGCGATTTTTAATGATCACAATCGGATTACCGCAACAGATTACGTAGCTTACAATTGAATGTTGTACTGGTGGAGCAGTAATGGCCTTATACTTGAGTTGGATATGCCCAAATTCAATGCTAGTACTGCTAAGTACCGTTTCATTGAACCGCCTGAGGGTTTTAATAGTCCATCATCAGGCTCGCTAGGAGTAAGCAGAGGGCGTCTGCGGTTGAGCAGGGAAGAAGGATACTTTCTCCCACGAGTTTCTGCAGCCATTTAGAGTTAAGGAGTTGAAACAAGTGGTGAAGGGCAGCGAAGACAAACTCAAATGGTTAGCCGACAGTGCTAGCTTTCCACCCAAACAATGAGGATCTCGCGTATTTGACTCATTACACTGCTACCCGTTTTCTCTCCCATGGTGGCCTACCCCGGTTCCTAGGACTGTTAGTGTAGAGTAGAACTAGAACTAGAATTAGTTCAGTTGGCTGCACCTGCGATGCCGCGGGTTTGTTTGCTAAGTTTTTAATGCTCAGTGTTTATGAAACATTCGTATATTTACATGCTCAGTGTTTATCGAAACATTCGTATATTTAGATATTTCAATAATTGAGATTCTAAGTAAAACTGCTATACTAAGTAGGCTTAACTATTTACATTTTAAATTTTTCAAAAAATTGATGTTCTAACCAACATTATTTTTTTTACAAGTTCGTTACAAAAATATCTAGTTTTAACAAAATATATTACATTTCTTAATTGAACTAATAGTTTTACATTAGATCTTCGGAGCTATCCGCCGCTGGCTCGTCTTGGATTCAACTTGACTGCTGCTGTAAATTATATGAATATAGGATTAGTAGTAGTAAGTCATCACAAAAGATAAAAGCCAACATAGGATTAACAGTAGTAAGCCATCACAAAAGATAAAAGCATTTCAAGTAAAAATGTCAATATCTTTGAAAGAAATATAAATTAAAGTCGTACTCAATTTACTGAACTTAATCAGAGATGATAAAAACATACAAATTTAGTGAAATAAAAATTGCAAAACAAACGAAACCAATATTAGCAATACTAGATTGGAAGATTAAATGCATTCACATCATGCAACAAAGTAAATAACAAACCTGGTTCTTAAGCTTTTCAATTATCAATGAAAGAGAGAGCTCCCAGCTGGAGCAGTCGAAATCATCCAACACCTCAAGTACAACTGTCAAAATTTGATTGAAGTACTGCACAGATACCGCAAAATAATCATTAACATAAGATCCAGAGCATTTGCATATACCAAAGATCTATACTCACACAAAACAAACATATACTTTGGATATCTATTGCAATAACAATATGCGACACCCCTCACCATGTTGACTTCTCTGTGCTGTCAACACAATCAATGGGCCATTGTGATCAAGACGTCTGGAAATTGAAATCCTAACTATTTTAGTATTGTATCAACTGTTAGGCCAATTCTTGATATTACTAGGAAGAGTGCCCGCGCTTTGCTGTGGGAATTAATGTTATATATTACTGGGATAACATTGCATAGCAGAATGTTTCTGTTGAACATGCTACACAAATTTCTCCACCGGAATCAATAACTTCAAATCCAACTTGGTATGTATTGTTTAATAAAGCAATATGAAAGACAATAATGAGAATTGTTTGATGGATGTTGGCTTGAAAATTACAGGTTTTGTGCCTCGTTCTTATTCTGAAGTTTCACCAATTTGATTAAACATTGATGCAGATTATGGCTTGGCCCCTGCAATATACATTTGATAAATTTTATTCAGAATGAAGGGCTATTGCTCATTTCAAAAAGTCAGCATTGTTTGGGGAATGTGCTGATTTCACAAAATCAACATAGTACCTTGGAGCACAATTTCTTAAGCTTCCAAATCTGTGTATCAGTGAAATATCTAATTGCTGCAGTTGTAGAAAGACATGAGCAGCTACTGCACTACCTCAACAGCAAGGCAAACAATGACAACCAGATTCAAGCACATCATCAAACTTTCCAAAAGTTTTTCTCATTGCAATAGTAGACTGGTCTGCTCAGATACAACCAAGACACTGTCCCATTTTTTGACTCTGTCAAAGAGAGTAGAAACCATGGTCATCAAATGCTGAGTAGTCAACAAACTTGCAAAAATAGTGTCAACATTAATCAGAAACACACGCTACTGAATCAGTTAAGTGCTAATATTTACAATGGATCAGATTTTCAGTGGCTAAAGTTAGATAAAGAAAAAAGAAATAGTAAGGAGAAAGGAAAACCGTAATGAATGCAGAAAGCAAATGTTGGGAGAGAAAATAAGTTTAAAAGTATACATTATATCAAGATTGAACTGAAATGAAATCTAGTATACATTATATGAAGATTGATACAATTTACTTTTAATCAAAAGTAACTTTGGAGCAAATTATTAATTTCATGTTGAAAATAGGAAATGATAAAGAATCAATATAAAGACACTGATGATCGTATTTTTTTAATATGAACAGAGTAAAGAAGTAGTAGAGAATATACTTTAATCAATCATAGTGATAAAAAAGCTTGCAGAGAAAACATACCAAGGAAGGGATAAACTATTCTTTAGCTGTGTCTTGTGTCTGCTAAAGAGACCAAAAGAGGGTCTACATTGAAGGATTTTATAAAAACTGGTTGCAGGTAGAACACACTTTTGATGCTTTTAGATATTCATTTCATAAGGTGTTGGCCTCTCTTGGTTTGTCGAGCACTTGATACCTAATCAGCAGCATATCAAACAAACCATATGATCAGCCAACAGATAACATAGTAAAGAAAAAAAAATGAAAACCAAAAAAAGAATCAGCCAACAGATGACATAGTAAGTTAGAAATGAATCATGTGAGCAGTACATTAACATTGTGGGAACAAAAAGAGAGAAATTTTGTTATTCTTAAAGAACTTACTCAGTTTTATATTTTTGCGCCTGTGGAATGCGTGGATTTATCATGATGCAAGTGTGGTTCGTGCTTGACGCTGTAATTCGTTCTGTAAATTATAAGAGTAACCAAAAGGCAAACTAATCAGCTCGAACATTAATTATAAGAACTCTGAGCCAGAGTTCTTCATGGGTAGGGAGCAAATGAGACACTCTAAACAGAACAATTCTTTGCCATCTTCTTAGTTCATACAAATAGATGCCTCATTTCTCTTAACAGTAGTCATGCACATTTAAGAAAGGGAAGATGTTTTGCTTTCAAATCAGTTTCATAGTACATAGTATAATTCCAGAAGACACATGACAGCTTTTAATTTTAGAAAAGTTCCAACATGTTTCCAACATCATGAATTCAGCTCTGAAACAAAGTAAAACCAACTGCATGCAGTTTCAATGAGGGGGAATGCATCTCTATCGAGTGGAAAAAAAACCTTACTGATTGCCTCAACATTATGAATTTGTATGGAGTATAAGAGGACAACAGAGGAATGCCATGAAACAGAAGAAATAAAACATTTAGTACCTGAGTAACTTCCTTTCTTTTTGGACATATTCAGGCTTTCTGCAATCCTCTGAAAACAAAGTGTAATTAAAGAAATAAACATTGCTGGCATCAGCATGTTCATATATACTTTAGTTGACAAAGTAATTGCTTTCTGATGATAACCAAAAAAAAAAAACTTACATCGATAGATGGAGTTATTCGTTTCTCTTCCAATCTAACTTTTGCATTTTTGATTCACCCTAACCTCTCATGCAAATGTGTAGGCAGTAGTAAGGTTCTGCAATTTTCAACCAGTGCTCTTGAAACACCCTGGAATGCAAAGAACATGTATACCAGTTTTAGCCTTGCCAAAGAATCAATCTCTCATGATAAATGATATATATTACTACTCACGAAGTTGTTGACCATTTGAATTGAAAAGAGTGGTGTCACCTGACGTATCCACCAGTAAACATAAGTAGAGATTTTGAACCCCCTTGATGAATCAAATTTCTCAACATCATGTAGTAGTTAAGCCACCCTATAATATGCTTCATATATGAGAGTTGGACCGTCTTAGATATAGTTACAGGGGTGGAGTCTGGAACAGGAAATCATGAAATCAACTAAACTTAGAGATGCAGCAACATTAAAGAGAACAGCCATAGAGCATGAGGGTAGATGATATTCTAAATGGGGAAGAAGAAAAAAACCAACAAAACAAAAACTGCTGCTTATCATCTAGTAAATTCAATTGATCAATAATGTCAAAAACCAATGCATCAGTCATGAAACAATAATTCTTGGTTGGTATTTATTTTATATGATTTTTGAAAGTGCAGAAAAGAAAATTACATGCTTCAGTTATTTGTTGAGTACTTAAAGCAGAAGAAATCTTTTGAAAATACTTTGTGTCCAATAAAGCAATGTGTGGTTATGCAGCAAGTGTTGTTTACATTTTTCTGAATATTACAATAAACAACATGGATATTATTCATGAGGACACAACAACGACTAAAAACTAAGCAAAAAAAAAAAAGTACAACAAAATGGCCAAACCTGCGATCCTCACTCTCGCCAAATCCATCAAAAGCAGAAATCAGAACACCACAGTCCCTTCTACCGCATAAAACACAAAGGTTAACCTAATCAGAAACCAAAGAAAAATTTCCACATGCCAAACCAAAGAATTCAGCAAGAAATAAATCAATACACACAATAAAAACTAAACAATGTAAGATGCTGTTTTTGATTGCAAACATTAAGAGCATATATAAAGTAAGTTATGTATTAGAAATATCTGTACAGGTATTTTAGTTAGAACTATTGAAAAACCAGATTATACAAAAAAAATGATACTATTGAAAATTGTGGAAACAGCGAGAACAGTAATCAATTTCTATACTTATTAGTCATGGATTTTTTTATGCATTTTCTATTTGGCTCCCATGAAATACAGAAAATCAACTAACTAATAAGATAAAAAACAGAAAATCAAAAATCTAATAAGAGAAAACCAAATTGAATTAAAGATTTATTAGTAAACAAAGTCCCAAATTATGAACCGGAGCATATAATAACAAATCAAACTATCAAATTAATAAAAATAATAGAATCAAAACAAAGATTTAAATCACCTACTACAACTTTGTCATCTTGTTCTTTTTGTTCTTCTTATTTTTTCTTTTTCAAATAATCGTATATGCAAGTTCATGCAAAATATTAGAAAGTATTCATTTAGAGATACCAGAAACAAAGAAAAGAAGAACTTGTCTCTGAAAATGATTGAATGTTAGAAAGGAAATTTATTCGAACTCAGAAAGAAGATCACAAATTCAACTAAAACATAGATTTAATTACTTGACTAACTTAGAGAGCAACCTCTGTAAGTAAAGACCCTCAAATAAATTCAGACTCAAAGCCGTTCTCTTGTGCTTCGCCGAATCAGTAAGGTCCTATAAATTTCATTAAAATCAAAGGATAGCTAAAGAAAGAAAAAGAAATAAGAAAAGAAGTATGTTCACAGATGAAACCTTTTCTATTTGATTTTAGTCAAATCTTCCTCTCTCAGTTTGGGAGCTGTTCAAAAAACAAAAATACAAATACAAATCAGTGAACTAAATCATTATAGGTATTTAACAAAAAGATTCATCTTTATTCATGTTGTCCTGATTGTATGGAATTAAGAATCTTACCAGGCCGTGATAGGTATTGATGTTGATGGATGTTTCTGATGTCGGCAAACAGAAGTGCTGATATATATTGATAGAGAGTCCTGGAAACGAAAAAGAAGTGAAGATCTTGCTTATATGGTCTTGCTCCAATCCCTCTCCCCCAGTATCTACGTCCACCCAGCCAAAACTGAGACATGCAAAACTGATATAAGTGAAACCCAAAATTGTATTGTATGAGAATTCAACCTATCCAATAACAATGAAGTGGAGAAGCAAAAAAATATGAAGCAAAAACAACCATTCAATAAAAGCCTCAATCTTCGCAATTTTACTACCCTTAGATCACGAAAGCTTTAACTTTTATTTGGGGATAGGCTTACCTGAGAGAGAGGATTGACTGCGAATTCCGGTACGGATAGAACACTCGTCGGCGAAGATGAAACCTCCACCGCTAAGATCGAGCTGACAGAACCTCTCGTACAGAGAAACTATCTCCTGATGCGAAACTACATAGGACAGACACAGATCAAAGTCAAATGGGAATCCTAAGGTTCGTGATTCACTAATGAAATCAAGGAACAGCGAGATTGTTGGGTTGTTACATGTGTGGTTGCAGTGTTGCTGTACTTCTTCGATGGCGATAGCTTGATGAACCTAGGGGCGGGCACAAGGGAGGAAGAGAGAAACCAACAGAAGAGAGAAGAATCCGATGGCCGTAGAAGAAAGAAGAAACTGATTCTAGTACAGCTCAGTGGCAGAACCGCAAAAAAAATCTCAAATGAGCGCAAAACCGTCACTTTAAATCGGGCCCTTAGGAACAATGCTTAGGAACAGTATATACTAAATAAACTAGTTGCTAAACCCGCGCGTTGCTGCCGGGTTATTTTTTACCTCAATTGTTTGGCCTGTGTTCTGTAATATGTAAAAAAATTACATCAGGAAAGTAGGAAAAATAATTGACACCAACTTGGTCTGAAAAATAGGATTTCGTAGTGTTATATTGATCTCACATAGTGTTTGTAGTAGCATAGCTGAACTGACTAACTTCTAGTCTACCAACATTTGGAGTCCTAGCATCCCTAAAGATCAAGAAGAAGTTTGTCTGTCATTTTGAAGAATAAAAATTATCCAAATAATCTTGGAGAAGGGAAAACAAAACACCTTTTCTCTCTAGTTCTTCTAGCCACCATACGTCTTATAATGAATTAATGAAGCATTGTTTATCAGGAGACTGTTATGTATATCAGAAAGCACCTATGATGAAGTTTAGAGGCTCTGCAAACAAAGGAAACCACCTTTCATGTAAAGGAAATTTTAAAGAACTTCCAAGCATGGGTCATACTTTGGGAAGGCGCTCAAGATTAGGAAACAGAGGATTTGGTGACTAAAGCATCCAGCATTTAAGTCATCAGCATGTTTGTCTCTTTAAGCAGAAGAAACCCTAGCTTATTGAGATTATCCCAAGACTTCAGAGGCAGTTCAGAATCTTCAAATGCCTTCCAACTTCCACCTAATGCCAAACATAGAAGTAGCTTAAATATCTATCACTAAAGCAATACACATAATGCATCAAACAGTATTGCGGAAATACATTGAACGATATGACATCAGAGAGTTAATATTAAAAGTTGAAATTATGTAAAATGTCTTGGATAATTGCAAATAGAAGTTCTCATGCCCTACCAAAATTGAGTTTAATTAATAATACAGATCACCCACTAATACAGAATTTAATTTCAAGTATCACTGCAACCAAATTCTTTATCTTGGGCACTCCTGACTTTTGATAAACCCATCTAGCAATTGTATAATAATAAAAATATTTGACATTTGAGCACCTTTTCTATTGCAACTTCGATTCCCTTGGAAGTTATTACTCTTATAAAAATTGATCTCTCACTATACATCAGCTCTGATTGGTCTAATGGTTATAACTAAATATCAAAAGAAACTAAAACCGGGGCAGAAGACTCCTGGACCCCAACAATGATCAATAATTCCTGAACTATGATATACATTTATCCTGTATAGCTCTAGTTCTATGTTCTACTGACCACGATAAAAATTTGCAGGTCAGCGAGATGCATACTACCAATCTTGCAATATTTAGATCATTTTGTGACCAAAAGACTGAAATTGTTATTTCGGGTAGTACCAACCCTACAGTATTGAGATTCTTTTTAGTGACCAAAAAAAATATAATTGAAATGCTTTTATTTTCTGATGAACAACTAAATCCTAATGTGAGTCATCAAAAGGTGCATTCACACCCTATATGAAAAGTAAAACTAATTAACATCTGCCTTGGAATAAGTTTCTTCAATTGATCCTCAATAAGTATACAATCCAATTCTCCCAATTCATAAATGCACTGAACAACAGAAAACAATGGAAACAAAAAGTATGTACCATATACAACCATGGCATTTCATCATCAGTCTTCCTATCTGCTTCAAAGAACTCCTCAAGCGGGTGAGCCATCGTCCAAGCCATAGAAGCAACACCAGAAGCTTCTTGATTTGGCTGCAGCAAACGGTGTTCGCCTAAATATACAAACTATGAATGGTTCTCCAAGGATTAGTTTCCTTATAAGGTATATCAGTTCAAAACCTGAAAAACCATATGACAAGGTATAATCACAATAAAGAAATCAAACAATGAACAAAAACATACTAAAAACAATCAATCTAACAAAGATATTGTGCATTACAAACACCAATACAATATAATGAATAACAGATCCTTTGTAAACAATCTTCCGATTCCCTAACTTAATAACTAATTGAGAAATATTTAATCCACATATAGGTACAAAAAGAAATAGACAAAACATTTCTGTGAAAGTTGTAGCTCAAATACAGTTAACTTACATTATTCTCCACTCGTATTCACTTGGAGCAAGACCGTCAAAGGCTTTCTCCCAATGCTAGAAACAACAGTATTAAGACAGTTCGCAATCTGCAGAACATTTGAAATAACTTAAAATCCAACCAAACTGCTATTAGTTTACCTTAGTATTGGGAATATCATCGTCGTATGCAAACGAAAAGAGCAACTCCTAATTACTTGACGGTACTAACCACCCCTGCCACCTCATTCAAGAAGCCGGACTCCTCAAAGCCTCTTCTTCCTGCAGGAGAATATATGGATCCCATGAGCTAAACATGCACAGATACAAACTAAGAGCAACAGAGAGATCCCCTATTTTACCTTTGCCAGCTTTACAAATCTTGAGCAACATGCTTGCGCAATCCATCGGTAAATGGTGCTTTTAGACCAGTTATCAAAACATATAAGAATAATCTTAGAATTAGATTACTAAATGGGGCTTTTTCAGAACTGGCATGCAGGAGTCAGACTATAAATGTATAACTAAGTGGATGGCTGGACTTTTCTTAGCCTGTAAGCTTGGATTGAACACAATATTAACATTAAAATGTTTGAAGTTAATTTCATTTTATGTATTTTTTATTTATTTTCAAGGGCTTTAGAGTGCCTATTCCAATTTTATCTGTAAATCTCCATGCATAAACTATCAATATCAAAACCCAATAACCAAATTGGCAAGGGCAACAGACTGAAATACCTGATAGGAGAACGGGCAAAAGAGCTCTGAAAATGCAATTCGTAATCTCTTCTTCTTCCACCCAACTCGCTTTCTTCTCTCTGTTGATCAAAAAACCAAAACAGATCGGAACAAAGAGGTGCAAATAGCTGGTTCGGCCTCTCTCCTTCAAAGCCTGTTATGGCAATAGAGTAAATCCAAAAAAAAAAAAAGCAAAAAAGTCAGGACACTATTTAATGAACAGTACAAAAGGTCATTCTACTTTAGGATAGTTATAATGTTACCCTCAATACTAATAAATGTTACCCTCAATGCCAGCAACATTCTCCATCCACCTTCCATTTCTACTTTTCCCACTTATTGACTGACATGTGTCACCTTATTTTACTCAAAATTATAGCATTTAACATTTTACAGACAGAGTCTTGTATTTTCCAGATATATCCCTAATTATTGCACAATCAACTCTTTCTTATTTTCTTATATTTCCATTTAAAACATTCTTCTTCTTCCTGATAAAATAAAAAATAAAAAAAATTCTTCTACTTCTTCTCTCTCTCTCTCTCTCTCTCTCTCTCTCTCTCTCTCTCTCTCTCTCTCTCTCTCTCTCCGAACAATTCTTCTTTCTGTCATTGTCTTCTTCATCTTCATCTTCCTCCTTTTTCTTTTTGTTTGTATCATTAATTCTTCTTTGGTTCAATACCAATTCTTCTTTGATTCAATACAAGCCTCTAGGAACAATTGCATAGCTCAGAGAAGAAGAAAGAATTTCAAGAATTTCACACCCAGACAAAACAAGTTTCCAACGCCAGATCAAACAAAACTTCTACCCACAATATAATGAAATACCAAAACCAAGTACCAATTATAAACCTTCTGGGTTCAATTATATAGCCTAGTTCAAAGAAATTTTCTACACTCTCAACGTAGAAATAATGAAAAACGAAAAAGATAGAAATAATGATTGAAGCCCAGAAACCTTCATTGTTGTCTGCATTCCTTGTTCTCATATCATGTAATTTAATTCTATATTTTAATCAAAATTGAATCAGGATTTGAATAATAGGTCATCAATCTCCTTCAATCACAGTGATTTGTTAATTAATATGATAATCTGAATTGGGTTTTTGTATTGAACCTAGAGAACGAGGAAGAAATTCTTTCTCGCCTAGAGGAGAGGGGAGAGAGAGATAGAGAGTGAGGAGAAAAGATTAATCAAAAGCAATAATTAAGGGCATATTCGGAAGAAATCAAAGTCAGTTTTTGCAATATTAATGTCATGAATTTGAATGAAATAAAAGGACACATGTCAGTTAATAAGTGAGAAAAGTAGAAAGGGAAGGTAAATGAGAAAGGTTGCTAGCATTCCTCTTGAAGCTATCCATCTTCTTTTCAAACAAGAAAATTAAACCAACCACATACAATTTATAACAGTTATAAATAAAAACAAACTGACATGTAGAATTGTACGTATATGGAAGCAAGAAAACTAAACCTACCACAGACAATTTACAACATTTATAAAATAAAAACAAACCGACATGTAGAATGGCACGTATATGGATGAGTTCTCCATTTTGGGGAACATGCTCGGCATAGAAAGCTGGTGAGTTCTTTATAACATTCTCCAGTTTCTTTTCATTAATATCCTAAAAAATTCCCACAGTTCCTCATTTTCTTTATCTCGACCTTCCTTACCCCCCATCTGATTATTAAATTTAAGATTTTATACATGCATTGAATGATCAAGTGTGCCAATAATTGAGACTAACAAACCTTGGTCCAAATAGAGTGGTCACTAGTTATAGCAGCTTCGGCTAGCTGTTGAAGCGCACCACGCTTGCTTTCTGCAAGTCTTTCCTCAGTTCCGGTGCTAATCTACAAACAGAAACAAAACACTACTTATATAAGAGGTAAAGCTCCAGAAGGTGCAAATTTATGACCAATATTTTTCTTGACACGACAACTGACTGATGACATATTTAGAGAAGCAAATCACTAGTGAAATCAATCTAGTGTGTTACTGAGGATTACTGTTTCAAAAACTAGAGTTTTATCACAAAATACTGATAATAACTTATAAAAAAAAACTATAAACTTATGATTTAAAAAATAATAAAAAATAGTTTGGAGGTTATAATGTCAAAGAAGTCACCAGATGGAGTATCTGAGGAATGTTGGGACCCGAGTCTGGAATGGAATTAATCTTTAAAGCTTTAAGAAGGTGGTGATTCTGGTCAGAGCTCTGATTCATGGCACTGATCGTGTAAGTTAGATCCTTGGATTTTGTACTGAGAATATCAATGTTAGAACCAGTCTCAAAATTCTGATACAAGTTTTCCGCAGTCTGATCAGAAGCTGCTTGTTCAACCGAGCTGTTTCATGGGTTAAACTCCATTTCCTGCCACCATCATTATCAACTGAACCAGCAGAATACCTCCAAAAGAAGTGACTCTTCTTTGAAGCAATAATGTATCCTTCTTCGGAAGATGTTCCGACTGCATCAGACGGATAATAGGAAGAGTTGCGCTGTTGCTCTTTCTTGTTTTGCAAAAAGTTCATAAGGTCCACTTTGATGCGAGGAGTAGTACTTTGTTTCAAGGCTCTTCTCAAAGAATTTTGTTCTTCAACTGACAAGCTAAGAATAAAATTCAAGACAAATCTTGGATCAAAGTGGGAGTATACAGAGATTATGCATGCAACAGCTGCCTCGTTTAGTTCAGTGTTTTTATCATGGACCAATGGTAGTGTCAGCTTCGAAAGCCATAATTTTAGGATGCCACTATTACCAGAACGTTCAGTATTCACTGATTGCTAGTTAAATGACCAGATAGAAACCTCAGTAACAGCTAATTTAGCCTTTGGTGATCAATGTTCGTCTAGTGAATGAAGCAAAGCAGGTAACAGGGAATCTACACTCTTTCAAGTCTTGCCAACAATGACCTTGGTTGTTGAGTAAGATTGCCTAACTAACTCCTCTGGGTCAATTAACTGTGAGAAAACATGAGGTAGGATCCTCTCCATGTAACTTTCAAAGGGCTTACAGCAAGAAGGAATAATATCTGCTAGTGTTGAAAGGGGCTGATTGTGCAACTTTGTGGTGCGGATCATCCAAGTGTTGGAAAAACAACTTCGTTACTTTCTCGAAATTCTGAATCACTTCTTGAATTCCTTTTTGGCCTTGCTGCAACAAAGACCGAAGATAATTAAATGCAACAACCCTGGCGGACCAGTCTGAAGAAGAACTCAGTACTACGCCCAGAGCATCATTGAACGATGCTGGACCTTCTACATAATTTAACATCTCCTGTGAGAGCTGGCTATCATCAAAACTTCTCCCCCTGCCTGCAGATATCCTTCCTGTTGCATTTTTCCTATGAGGGGCCTTTGAAAATTGGGGATATGGTTATTATGTGAATCCCTAAAGTTTCATCTCTGTGAGATGTGTCATTTAATGCCTGTCAGCTTGATGATTCATAGTTCGCCTAGCCTCCCTACAGTCAGTATTCTCTTCAATGAAACTCATTTCGTGGATTCTCTCGGAAGCCCTCTTTATGTTGTAAGATGAAACAGTTGGCAGTGTTTCAACTGATCAATTACAGCGATCTGATGATTTAGTAGGATCTTTGGGAACTTGAATTTGCATAATGACTAGCAATGATGCCCGCGCCATGCTGTGGGTATATTGTTGAGGCATTATAAGACAGCGGTTACATTGTCATTGATGCATTATATAGCATTATAGCTAAAGAGTTCTTTCATAGATTTCAAAATCTGGTATGTTGACCAGATGTGTATTTACAATTTTGCAATTAGAAGAACCTAACCAACTTTAGGGAAAAATGGTTAGGTTTGGTCTTTGCATTTCCAAAATGGATTCAAAGGCATAAGACGATATGTGTTTCTGTGAAGAATGGTTAGCCAAACTTACTATTACATATTAACTTGCATCCTAGGAGGCGGGAAACAGCTCGTTTGGCAACTCATTTGAGCAGCTGTTGGATATCAAAAATAATGATCAGTATGAAAGTCAGTTAAAAGTTCATATACATATGTAAATAGCTGAATTGAAATGTGAGGTTCACATATAAGCATGAATGTAGTTTAAGGTTATTATTGTCATATTGACATCTTAACAGCTCTTTTGTGATTACCATCTTAATAGCTTTTTTGTGATTACCATCAAATATTGCTGAAATCTCATGTTGGGCTTTGTGGACCATTGCAAAGCCTGGCCATGGTATGTGAAGTTGAACAGAAATAGTCTCTGTCTCTTATAACTGAAGCCATTCGACTTCCTGCCAGGAAAGTTGTTCAGTGGGACCCTGATACCATTCTGCATCCTATGAGCTCTAATTTTGTCGCCTGAGGAAGATGAAATAGCAAAACAAAAAGCTGGAGTCAATTTCATTTTTTCTTTTTCTCTTTTCAGCAGTTATATTGGAAAAAAAGTAGCATGAGCGTTCAGTCCTTCTAATATAATAAGCAGTAAAGTAATGACTATGCCATATTGCCACTATGAATCGAGTTAAGACAGAGAGAAGTTATGGATCACTGTTTTCCAGAAACCAAATATAAAAAATTATGGTAGTAAAAAATAAAACTTTCCATGAAGAATAAGACACTAAATGGACAACCTCAGTGAAAAAGGCAAGAAATGAATGTAGCAATGAGCCATAAGTACTTTCTCCAAGCACTTGCTGGAACTTCTACGATAAGCATTTGCAAGATTAGCTGTTATATGTCCTGGTTTAGGATCCTCATTCAAAGATGCTAACAAATACTCCTCTACAACATTTGGCCTTATATGTACTTATAATGACGCAGGTCCTTTGACCAGAGTATTATGATGATAAAGCAGCACTCTACAAAAATTGACTGTCATCCAGGAGTCAGCATTGTAAAAGCTTAAATAGTAGACTGTTAGAAAGCAATGAAAGAGTTTATGAAACTTGGAACCAAACTCATCAAAACCATACCTGCAACAACTGGACCATATCGACATAAAAGAAGGGGAGGATAATTGATTAAGGCGGTGGGATGATTTTGATCTTTGAGGATCAACTGCTGGAAATAATTTTACTGAAAATAGCCTAATTTCCACTGAAAATAGAACATGCAACAGTTTCAGGTTAGAGAAGTATAGGAGGTCAAAACATATAAAAGAAACCACCATGCTGTTAAAAAACTGTAATTCATCGAACATTTAGCATGAAAATAATCCTGAGATATCAGTGTAAGATAATAAGAATAGAAAATTAAATACTATCACTGAGCATAATTTTGAAATGTTAGCAATGTTTGAGTTAACCATTGTTCATACTGGCAATGAGATTCACTCTTAACTTGACTGTTCTATTTTGTCTATCAGTTAATACTCCGATCACTCGAATGATATTAAAAACTTAAACTCAGATAGGGCATTATACCTGTATGCACTCTTCCTCACTTAAATAATTGTCTGCTTCCTATAATTTTGAATATGCAAAATATCTTTGAGTGCAGTGGTACTGTATAAGATGTACGAATAAAGGAAAAAAATATGAACACAGAACAAAATGAAAAGAGAAAAAAGGGATCGATCTTATGGATTAAAGAAACCAACAATATATAATCATGATGGAGCACAAAATGAAAATATGATTGAGGATAGAAAGAATTGGAAAGAAGGAAATGAGGATTTACCTCAACTAATATTGGAGTCTGGGTTTGAGCCGTGTTGATCTGAGAAGCAAATGAAGAAGTTTTGAACCCGGCTGGTAATTAAAGATTCAAGATTGGACCAAAGTCAATCGATCTGTAGAAAACATATATATGCTGAGATTAGATAGCTAGTATATATAGTGTGCAAATGAAATATGAAACGGACTGCGTCTGCGTTGAGTTGGATTAGCAAAATGTGAACTGACTGACTAAGAAGGAACAGAAAGAGAAAGTCTCTAAATATCACATACCCATTACCGAAACATCGGAATAAAGCAACAATGGTATCACTTCATTATACCACTGAAATCCATAACCAATACAATATACAAAACAACAACAAAGACAACTGGAAATGTTTTATACATAAAGTTTATAATCATTACTACGTACGGCAGCCACTGTATGCTCTATCCATGTCAATGTTATGTTTCTTTGGATTTAGAAAGTGCGAGAAATAACTGCTCAGCAAGAGAAAAAGCATGATTCTCAAAGCTTTATCGCTAGCTATGGGATTTATTAGATGTAATGAAGCTGTAATTGATTTGAGGTAAAACTATGTCAAAGTTTTGGAAATACTTTCATTAGCAGAAATGATAGAATCTGGGAGCACCCTTCTCCAAATTTATTGAAGAACATTGCACAGAACTTTTCTCACCAGTAAACCATATGCTAAAACGATTACACAAAAACAATGAAGTTGGTGGACGCTCCCTGCAGATTCAGAAAATTTGTTGTTCCTTTGCAGAATATAGGAATTCATGCAGTTGGCGTTTTATCAATTAAACACTAACTTGGCCTTGAAATTCAGTTTATAATCATGGATATGATAGACTCAAACAAAGAAGTATCAGGAAAACTTTGTCTTTATCTAGGTTCAACTCTTTTTCGCAGAACATATGTTGTTCCCTGCACTACCAAGTTATTTTCGATATTCATAGCTAGAAGCAACTGAATTTTATTTTTACGTAACTATATATCACTATATGTTCAGATAAAATAAAGCAAAAAACAGTTAGAATATGAAGTGTGTTAGATAATCAAGTCACTATTACCTTATTTCTTCTTGAGATACGACAGTTGCCAGATTGGAACAGATATGTGCCATGCAACCAACATTTTGCTTCACCATATATGTAGAAAATGTCACAGAATACTCATTCATGAATAACTTGTTTCTTCTTGAGATCCGATAGTTGCCAGATTGGAACAGATATGTGCTGTGCAACCAACATTTTGCTTCATGTCCAAGAAGTCTGAACTTTCCTCCACTCTGGCAGAACGTCATTTCTTTGTAATTTGTTGTACCGCCTTTGCAACTGCAAATCAATTTCCATTAGTTCATCCTTTAAATTCATCAATTATGAACTCTGTTTAACACCAACACTCAAACAATATAAACCATAAACCAATGGAAGATGCACAATAAAAGCAAAGGCATAAGAACAAAACTTGAAGTGTAAGATATTATAAAGCTAGCTGAAGACGTATGATTATCTAATCTAATCCATTGGAGAAATCTGCCTAACAATGTTTAAATATAAAGGTTTCGACTTATGGGTTTTGCAGGTCGGGATACCTGAGAGTTGTTTATAGTCTATAAATATAATCATTTATTTCAGTTGTTGAGGCAAGGAAATTGAAACATTTAATCAAAAACCAAACTTTGATGAATTACCAAGTGTTGAGAAACCTAAATCATATTTCTTTCAGTTCCTAGGCAGCTAAACAGAGCATAAAGGAGAATCAGAAATCGGTATTTACCTGAGAGTGGGAGTTTTTAGTTTGGAGAGACTGAAGCAATGAAAATGGAGAGGCCTCGGTGGCTGCTTTGGCTTTAACTCTATATATAAAGCGAGACTTCCATTGCCTGCAAAAACTCAGCTCTTCGATTGCCTGCAAAAATAAAAATACAAAAACCCTTTCAATAACCTATCGAAATCAATAAAATCTCAATTTCAATCAAAATCAAAATCGAAACCAAACCCCTACTTTTAGATATGTCAATAATCATAAACCAAAGAATTCAATTCTTCTATATCTAATTCAAAGAAGTGCATAGGCTACCACAGGGAACAAAGTTTGAGTCATCTACGTAGAGAGATGAAAATAGATGATTTGGTAAACGAAATCAACTGATTCCATGAAAATGAAATCTTACCCAGTTTTTAATGAATAAGCCTGATATCGCCTAACAGTAAATGTTGACCTTGGTGAAGGCTTGTCGAACTGAAAAGCAGTTGGAGATGTCCTCTCTCTCTCTCTCTCTCTCTCTCTCTCTCTCTCAAGATAATTTCGTTGGCAATAATCGAATGAAAAAGAATGTTGTAGAACAACAGGAAAAAAAAGGAGGGCAAAAACGTTTCAGAAGCTTGTAAAGCGACAGCAGAAAAAGTGAGGGCAGAACCGTCACTCCACTGTTACACGAACCGTTGTAAACAGTTGTGAACAGTTAACTCAGCTTTCATATATTGTATAATAATATCAGACAAAACCAGGCCCACGTACCATTGCGGTTACTACCTGTTTTACTTGAGCTGGTTGGATCTGTTATTAAAGAGTTTGAAAGATGATTAGAAACTGGGACAGCAGCAGCTAATGGTGGACCATGAGATGATGGAGGTCAACTCCTGCACTAGGGGCAAAAAGAGAACAATTTGGCCGCTCACAAATCAACCAGATTTTGATAATTCAGATGCATATATAGACGATAATGTGTTAGCCTACTGAAATTCACAAGTGATATCGAGGTGAAAGAAAGTAAGATCTTGGGTACCTATATCCAGACTAGAAGACCTGGGAGTTGGAGAATTATGTCAGCCAAAAACTCCAAACCTCTAAGCATGCTTTCAATTGCACTGACCTTCTGTTTGCTTGCATGCAACACACTTTCCAGAACACGCTCAGTACCTTTCCCATGTGACTTCTTTTGTGACAGATGAAGTCCTGAAGAGAAAGAAGTCCCAGATGCATATTTTTAAACATGACAATAAGAAGTTGACTACAAAATGGAATCAAATTATCCTTAAGGTTAAGAGCACATTCTCTTTGAATAACGGGATCAAATTGTGAAAATAGTCGTCGGGAATGCTCTAACGCTCTGGCCAGGTTTTTGAAAACATTCTATAGCACATCCTTGCAGTTGAAAACAGACCTGTCAATTACACAGGGAGGTTCACATTTGATATCCATGACATCCAACCATTCCAAATAAGTCATAAAATACAAGATATGAATTGTTGATATGAAAACCTCGCTCATTGCATCTGCAACACAACATCTTATAACATCTTCATAGAATTTGCCGATCTCTATTTCAGGTTCATTGGCCCAATACTCTATATCAACGGTGCACAGTCACAGCACCTACAACACAAGAGATTAGTGACTCAAACAAAAACAAAGTCCAACAATGGCCACATATAAATTGGTATCAGATATATACCTTGCTCGAAGTATTGCATCATGGTCATTCTTTGCACAATCCGCAATACGAAGGAGATCCCAAGCAACTTTACAGTTATGCAACATCTGGGAAGCAGAAAGGAAGAAATGCAACATACGTTTTCATAAACGAATCATTTTCTACTTGTAAAAATAAAATAAAATAAATAAAAACAAGGGTATAGGTATAGGTGAAAGTAAAAGTATAAGGAACAATAGAATTGTAATTACCGTTTTTATGCAGTTATCTGCAGACTCTACAATTACAATGTCAATCACACCCTGAATTTTAGAATAATAATTCGAAAATCTGAAACATGAATTACTATAACTCAGCAAATATCAACTTGAATTTTTTTCTTAAATAACCACACCACATGATTCTCAATTTCAAATCCTGAAATAAGTCTCGTATTAATTATTACAACACACTCTCTCTAAATAAAAAATGTAAGCTCAGATGAGCATAACACACCTCACAAAAGAAATTCGAATTAACACAAGTGCAGCTACTCTAAGCAGCTCGATCACTTTCCTGATTCTCCTGACCTGTAGGATCACCAACAACACAAAACCTGGTAAACTTTTGTAAGTCTGTATGAGTACATCTAAAAACCACAAACACCGTTCTGACTCAATACGGAGAACCAACACAATAAGCATATCTAAAATCAAAGGATATACAAGTCACACCCGTGACAACTCGATCATTTGAACCTCAACAAAATCAGATGACTCACTCATCTCTCCCCTTAACAAGATGCATTTATCCCCACAATACATAATAATATTTCTCAACTTTCTACGAGTCTCGCCCATCACTGCACTTCCCAATAAAACTAAATAAAACATAAATCATGCATAGAAAATTAATGCAGGAAATAACCAAAATGCATGAAATCAAAAATCATAGTAATCCCTGCATATAATTTAGTTCAGGAGATTACATTAAAAACAAACAATAAAATGAAAAGAGAAATAAATGGAAAATCAAACGGTAGAAATAACAAGGAAAATAAATGGAGATATTAAACAATATAAATAGAAAGAAAAAGAATAGAAATTTAAACAAAAGAGATCACCAGAAAATTAATTACAACTATTATCAACTCACTCTATTAAATTCATCCAAAACTCAACACATTTTACCAAAATGACCCTTACAAGTCATATCGTGACAAAATCAAAAGAAAAATGTTAACCTAACAAATCAATATGAAAATCCGGTCCAACCTGGACACATTGGCAGACAGACTAGAGCTCTAACTAATCGCAATCACTAACCTGACCAAAGGTGTAATTACAATATTTTGTCTGAGGTGACAACCTACAACCCCTGATCCATAGACCAAAATGACGCTTAGATCAAAACATTTGAAACGAATCGCACTGGACCCAAAATGTTACTCAATCATCAAAAGGAGAAATCACAACTGTGACTCCCAAATCTTCAAACACCTTTCAAAACAATAGAAATACCATTTCCCACAACATATTGTTTCCCGAAAAGTCACACCCCAAAATGATAACAAACTCACTCATACACGTTGCATATCACCAAAAATCACTAATACATGTTCTCAGATAATAATTGCTCGAAATAATATTCCAAATAAATTAAGCATTATTTCTTTAACCAATACCACACCGTCCAGATATATATATATACCACACGTAAATATGGTCAGTCACATTTTAATCCATAATAAAATTAAATCATCACAATTCCACACTCTTCAATGTCATACCAATTTGTATATAATCACGTAAATATATATATACATAATCACCCACTCATGAACGACCACTAATACCAACTATAGTTCACACAAGAAAATCGTGAAATTCATTTTGTATAATTAAAATCATTTTACCTACCTATGGACCGTAGTCGATCAAGTCCATATTATTTTAAAACAAACATTTATTTTCATAAAACATTCACTTCCGAAACAATATAATTAAAGTGAATAACAACGTTTGATTCGTAATATGAATCACGTGAGATTTACTCACATCGATATTCCCGCTCTGTCTTCAAATTAACACAATTCACAACCGAACTTGCTCACCCAAGTAAGACCGTTAATCACCTAATCAAACATGACCTTAACTTAGCCAATAACTCAAAAACATACTCAAAAGACAATCCAACGGTCGGATCGTAATTAAATGATGATGTAACGGTCGGATCCTCACGGATCGCCATTAGGATTATCCTCCAAAAATCATCACGAAGATCCGACGGTCGGATCTTCCTGAATCATCCTTACTAACATCTCCACAAATTTATACAGAAATCCGACGGTCAGATTCTCATAAATCGCCTTTCGAATCACCTGTTTACAAATATACGAAGATCCAACGGTTGGATCTTCGCCCATGACCACACAAGGACACTGGGACAGTCATACGATCCTCATATCAAAACTACAAGTCCATCGGACGGTCCTAACTTCACAGATTACAAATCTAGTGATCAAAATCTAACGAAACCTAAAAATTGATAACTAAATCATACGATATCCAAAAATTACGTATAATATATCAAAATGATTGTATTGAAATGTAGAATCTAAAAATTCACAGAAACTATACTTTTGACCCCCGAAGGTGGCCGGAAGGACAGCCGGAGTTAGTGGTAGGGCCGCCGGAGACCACCCCCAATGGTGTC
Source organism: Rosa persica (assembly GCA_025331145.1). Taxonomy (NCBI): domain Eukaryota; kingdom Viridiplantae; phylum Streptophyta; class Magnoliopsida; order Rosales; family Rosaceae; genus Rosa; species Rosa persica. The sequence continues at coordinate 12,521,115 of WFKR01000001.1, read as the reverse complement.
GGGGCCTGGCTACTCCTCTTCTCCTCATCAAGCTTACCAAGAAACTCCAGAGGCATGCTATCAAAAAACATCAGGAAGGGATCAAAATTTACCTTGGAAGCTACGGTGACCGGAAAATTTTCAGAATTCGGACGGTTTGACGTAAAAATGTCCACCACTCTACTCGATCCCTTTTTTAGAGTTCTTCAGCAACTCTAGAGAAGTTCACCAAGCTAAGAATCACAAGAAATGGTCATCTGTAACTCGAGATATCCGGATGGGAAGGTGATTTTCGATCTAAATCGAGGCGAGCTTCGACGAATGTGAAATCGATCTACCCAGGTCCGATCCTTCTTGGTACTTGATTAGCAAGTGTTGGGGAGTCTAATGAGCTAGGAATCAAGAGAAATGGTGGCTTATAGCTCGAGATATTCGAGATCGAACCAAATAGCACTCAAACCTGTCTCGAGCTCCTTCGCCGTGTACGACCCACGAGACCTTCGATCAGACAGCTGTGTGTTTAGAGGATTCACAAGTAGCTTCAACAGTCCCCGAAATGATTGATAATTAGCCGCACCTAAAAGAATTTTGATTATTAGCAAACTCTACACCAGAACTACTACATGTATTTATCATATCCAATATTTAGCGGCCAACAATCTATCTTCCAACATGTCATTTCACATTTTATTACTTCGAACATCCAAAGATGACAGTGTTTGGAGAAGGCAGGAAAGTAAGGCCGGGGACAACAATACTTTAATCGGACATCAACTTTGGGACACAACAAAACAAAATTTATTTAGCATTCCCACGAGAGGTGACATGTTTAACCGAATACACATTAAATAAGAATTTAAAGTTATAAGTAAAATGCATCAAGACAGTGCCTAAAGAGAACCACAGCAACTCCCAGAAGTATGAATTACGAAACATAGTCTCTATGCTTCTGCAAATATTATGATGAAGAAATTAGTAGGAGAGAGTAGGGCAAAGATACCTCCATACACAAGCCCTTTTATTCTCTACATTGCAGCAATCCGAATTGACCAGTCTTTCTCTTGTACAAGGGTAGAAGCTATTTTCTCCACTTCTTTTATTAGTTCCTTTTCAGAATAAACTTTTATAGGATCTACAGATTTTAAAGTCAGATCAGTTTCCGCTGCATGGGACAGATGAAGAAAACGGATCAATATTATGTGAATACTCAATCTTACCTGTTCAAACCACTATTCTATAGTCTAGAAATCAGACTTTTACAGTGGCTACATATTTCAGGAGAAGTCTAAGGTGTGTTGATGTTTGTCATACATCAACTTCTTAATAAATATATATTAAATTAAATTAGTTTGTGAAACCTGTTGTATAGGTCAACATGTTATTCACTTATAATTTGACATGTGCACTTAAAAATAAATTACCATACTAAGTACTCATTTATTATTTTATATGTAAATTGTTCAAAAACTTGTAATGCAGATCGTAAATATAGTAATTACTTTGATTACAACTATAATTATCACTAAATACATCCAATGTGGTCGTTTGTTGTAAAATGTCTCATCGATGATATAATTTACAAAAGAAAGGACTCTATTTACAAAAAGAACAATTGGATTATAAGAATAAGGACTTGAAAAGTTTTGGGTCTAAAATGATTATTTACCATACTAACAAAACATTTGTTGTAGCACTGGTAAAATGATCTTTTTTTCATAAATGGAATCATATTTCAAGTAATTATCATTAAAACAACCATAATCACCATGTTATACCTCAATGGTTGTAATTTATAGTAAAATGCATTGTCAAAGGAGTAGTTATCTCATGAATGATGAGATTTACACAAGAAAAGTATTAAATTACAAAATAGAGAACTTTAATACATAATTAAGGACTCGTGCCTCATTTACAATATATACATAAAGTTTTACCATTTTGACAGCGATTCGTTGTTACATTAGTAACATGGTTCTTAGACTTGTAATATAAAAAATTACCACAAATAAGAGCTTGATTACTACTTCTACAATAATTCGTTGTCCCATCGGTCAAATAGTTCTCAAACTTGTAATATTGAATAATTACCATAAATACAACCTTGGTTATTACTTTGGACCTCAATTGCCATAAAATCTGGAACAAACATTGTCAAATAAGTAAATAACTCATAAACGACAATAGTTACAAAATAGAGAACTTTATTACACCACAAAGGACTCACCTCAAATTTACTAAAATATATGTAGTTTTACCATTATAGCAACGCATTCATAGTTCTATTAGTAAAGTGGTTCTGAAAACTTGTAATAATGAAGTATTAACACTTATTACAACTAAATTACCACATTTTATCAAAATTTATTGTTTTATTGATAAAACGGTTCTCAAACTTTGTTATAGTGATTTAACATTAACACTAATTACAACTTGACTACCACTTTTTATAATAATTCATTCTATCATCAATTTTATAACTTGGGGTTGGAATATCGAAGCATTATTAAAATATCAAAATTACAACCTGTTCAAGGAAATCCAGATTATGTGTCTGGCCCAAACTCTAGGTTACTTGACCTAGTGGTAATAGGGTTATAATAGAAGGATTTAGAATCCTATTCAATGTAAAATTACTTTCCTTGTATATTCAGATTCTATGTATTATAATTTTCTATATAAAGAGGCCCCTATTATTGATGAGAATACACAACAAACTTTCTCTCAATTTCAGTTTCTCTACAACACGTTATCAGCACGAAACTCTAACCCTAAAACCCTTGAAAAAAAATGTGTGTGTTAGCCTCACTATATTGTCAGTTAGCCTCGTGTGCAAAGCTTCTGCAAGTTAGCCTTGTTGCTTGATTCCCTCTCGCACAAATCTACCCAGCCGTCGTCTTCATCCAGCAACTGCCCAGTGCCTCTACTACATCGCATCTGTCAGCCGGTTAAGCCCTGCCAGTGAAAAGAAAAGAAAAAAAAAACACAAGAAGAAGGAAGAGGAGGACGCTCTCGGTCAAAGGCAGAAGAGAAAAGAATGAAAAAAAAAAAAGAGGGGAACGGCCCCACTGTCAGAAGAAGAAAAGGGGAACGGCCAGGAAGAAAGAGAAGAAGAAGAAAAGAAAGAAAAGAAGAAGTAGGCGGTCCCGTAGAAAAAAAAGGGGAAAAAGGATGGCCCCGCACCAAAGTCAGAAGAAAAGAAAAAAAAAGGGGAGGGGTACAGAAGCAGAAGAAAAGAAAAGGGCGGGCCCAGGAGCAGAAGAAAAGAAAAGAAAAAAAGAAGAAGAAGTCGGCCCAGAGGAGAGATGTAGCCCAGAAGCCCATGCAAGCCCATCATCAGATTCTACCACGTCAGCACCCGGACCCCACTGCCATATCAGCGCGGTCAACGTTGACCGTTTCCGGTCCCCTTTCGGCGATTTTTCCGGCAACTTTTCTGGTCAACTTTTCGGTGACTTTTTCGGTCAAATTTTCTACCGACCTCAAGGTATTTTTTACTAAAAGTTTCCGTTTTTGAGTTTTTATTCAATTTCCCTTCTTTTTCTCGGGGACTTGCAAACTCCTTTCTTCTACCCTCATTTCTTCATCATAGGGGAGACCTAATTAAGCCGAACTGTGGGGGTTCGTGCTCACTCCAAGTTTGGAGCTTGTTGAGATCTCCAAACTTAGAGTTTGTAGAGAATTTATGATCGACCACTTACGTCATTGTTTCGATCTAATCCAATACCACTTGTAATTGAATTTCTTGGAAGTGATTACACTCAGAAATTCCTAATTTCTTGGAAGCGACTATGCTCAGAAATTTTATATGTTTTCGTGGTAGCCTTTTACGCTCCGAAACTAACCCTAATTTCTTGTTCTCTTTCAGGATGAGTAACCTAAACAAACTAGACTTCACTCCATTGGGAACAACTGACTCTGGATATCACAAGTGGGTTCGTGATGTTCGTCAGCATCTCAAGGCCGATGAAATCTTGGATAAGATTCTTGAACCTAGGCAGGACGTGCTAACTGTTGAGCAAGCTCAAGCTTTGGAAGCAAATAGAGCAGCCTTAGAGGCAAATAAGGCGAAAGCCATCATCCTAATGACTCGTCATATGGATGATTGGCTCCAGTACGAGTATATGAATGAAGAAGACCCCAGAAGGTTGTGGGTCTCACTCGAAGAAAGATTTGGCAACGTCCGTGACTCCTTGCTTCGTGAACTAGAAGTGAGATGGCATAGCCTCTGCTTCTGTGATTTCAAGTCAGTTATTGACTACAACTCTGAAGCACTTCGCATTAAATCCTTAATGGAATTCTATGGAAAAGATATCACAAATGCGGTGTTGATTGAGAGGACTCTCTCTACCTTCCCCTTCTCTGCCTTGATGGTTGCAAAGAATTATTGAATCGATGTTACTGCAAGACGGATCACAAGATTTCATGAGCTTATTAGAGTTATGAATCTCGCTGAAAAACATGACAATATCCTTGTGAAGAACTATAATTCGAGACCCGTGGGAAGAAAGCATATTTCGAAGTCCAATTATATTGGCGCCCCTAAGGGAGGGCGCCAAGAGCGAAACCCTAAATTTAGGGACAATCCTGGACTTTCTGGTCTATATTATCACTCTAATGAGGAAGGTAACCGCCAAAATAGGCGAACACGGAACCGAAAAGGTCAACGTGGAAAGAGAGAGAGAGGCAACGCCTTTGGCCATGTTGGTGGCGCCACCAACACAAAGAGCCATCCTAATGACGCTTTCAAAGCGCCTCAATTAATGGAGTCTGAGCACAGAGATGTATGTTCTCGATGTAGAGTATCCGATCATTGGACACACATTTGTATTTGTAGAGCTCGTGAAGAAATTGTCACCGCCTACAAAGCATATTGTGAAGCAAGAGAAGCTCACAATGCGGAACAGGAAGATCAAGATGATAATCTAGAGTGAAGGCTTAAAGACTACTAATCTGGCTGGGATCAATAGATCACCAATTCTGTTTAAGTCTTTATTTTTCCAAGAGATGTAATAGGCAATTACCATATTATTTTTGTAGTAAATGCCTATGGTTTAGTCTTTCTTCAAAGTAGGCTCACCCAAAGTAACTGTAATGTCTAGGAAGGTTCTGAGATTAGTGGTACGTAAGCGAGCCTTGCTCCACCGGCATTTCTCTACTTACCTGGTCACATTTATTTTGGAATTACCGAAAGAAGTTGGATGACTACCATTGTTTTGCATTAGCTAGCATTTTGGATTAGATTTTCTTTGGTTAAAGAGACAATGATGTAACTCCATTGGCTTATGAATACAATTTCGAGTTCTTTTCATTATGACTCCATTTTGTTTCAGAGCATATGACTTTGTGACTACGATGGTTGGACCATCAGTATTAATTCAAGGACATGGAATAGACCACGTTCCCATTGCCAAATGGCACCTTGATTACTGTCAAAGAAACTCTCTACACTCCTAGGGCAAATAGCACCTATGAGTAGCCAATGGATACCATGCGAAAATGCATGTAGAGCACGAAAATGAGTTTCTTTGCAATACCTCTAATGATTGTGAACAAATGAGTATCTTAGAGAAGTTTATGTGTCTCTCTAGTGGACTCTATGTCACTATTCGAGCTATTAATTCAATAAAAGTAATGAGAGAAGATCTCTTGGATTTAGACACATATTGGCTTTGTCACGACAGGATAGGTCATCCTAGTTATGATATGATGACCCGTCTACAAAAGACTTCACATAGACATCCTTTCTCTTGAGCGAAACGAAGCATGAATCAAAAGTTGATTATTGGACTTAGCAAGACCCCAACAACCGCAGCCTCTGGTGCCGCAGCTGTCTTGGACCGCCATAGGGCCACCAACGTCCCTTATGATAACGCCATAAATGGCCCCAACCATGAGCATGACGCCATGGTTGTTCCTCCCAATGGCCATGACGCCATACATACTAATTCCCATGGCTCCAATGCTATGATGGGAGATGTAGTCACACATTTTGCTTCTAATAGCGCTACAGACGCTTAGACCCAACCAAAATCCTCATTGGTTGCTTCCAAGGCCTCTCGCTCATTTTGCAAAGCCTGCTCCTTCAGGAAATTAGGACTGAGACCGTCCTATGCAAAGGATATGAAAATACTCATTATGTTCTTACATCAAATCCGTGGGGATTCTGTGGACTGATTTAACCAACTTGCGGACGTTTAAATATCTTATGATGTTGGTTGGCACGCAAACACACTGTCACGTGTTGTGCCATTATCCACTCGTAAATGCTACTTCTGCTACACTCCTAGCAAATACCATATGACAACGGGCTCACTCCCTGGATCATCATATTCCGTCAATTGGACTTGATGATGCTAGAGAGTTACATCGAAGACTTTCTATGGATATTGCAATGAGATTGATGTTGGACATCACATTCTCATGAACACATTCAAATGGTTTCGTGGAAACGACTACGATGGTAGTCAAGACATTGGTAATGCGCACCAATCTCCCTATATCCACTTGAGGTGATGCAATATCGCATGCAGCTATGCTAATTAGTCTACGACCTAACACCACTCAATCTATGTGTTACAGCTAGTGATTGGGTACAAGTATTTTGTACTTACGCACATTTGAGTGAGTCATTTATGTGCCAATTGCGCCGCCACATCGCACTATAATAGGTCCTTACAGATGAATGAGAAAATTGGATTTGAGACTTCAACCATCATCCGCCACTTAATGCCCTTGCTAGGCGATCTCTTTACCACTAGATTTGTGGGTTGTCACTCTGTTGGGACAGTCTTCCCGTCATTAGAGGGAGATAAGAACATGCATGTTCAACAGGAATGACAGGAATTTTCGTGGTCTGTCCCCGCTATGTCTCATCTCGATCCCCACTAAAAGTGACTAGATCACACATCTGCTGCAAATATGCCTACAAGGAAGTACATCCATACAAGAGGACGTAGCGCCATCCTACACGGAGGAAGGCATGGTGCAAACGCCAAAGAGAGTGGCACTCTGGCATTACAGGCCATGGCCCCAGCTAGGATGCGTGAGAGGCCCGTGGGTTCGAAGGATACTTTGGCACAACTCACTCCTTGGATCATCAAGACTCAAAATCCGTCTCATGAGAATCTTTCGGGTTATGGTTATCGTTGGGGGACGCCTTAATGTCAGAACCTATTCCTGAGAATATAGAGCTCTATGAAAATTACACTAGTGTACACGAGAGGTAGGATAGAAACTCCATCATAATTGATGATGTAGTTGTGCATTTCGTTGCGCATGAGTTTGTTGAGTCCGATGATATCGAACCACGCTCCGTTGATGAATGAATGCCAACGTAGAGAGATTTGGCCTAACTGGAAAGATGCGATCCAGGTTAAGTTGGATTCTCTAACGAAGAGGAAGGTTTTTGTGCCAGTAATGCCAACACTTCCTAACATAAAACCTATTGACAAATGAGTCTTCATTAGAAAACGTGTTGAGAAAAAGAGATGGTAATCTAGCCTTATGGCGCAAGGCTTCTCACAAAAACGCCCTGGAATCGACTACGATGAGACATGTTCTCTCGTAATGGATATCATTGCACTCCACTACCCTGTCAAGTAGTTTCTAATTAACTGATTATGTAGCTTACAAATGTGGTCACTATGTATCTATACGGGGATCTAGATACAGAATATACATGAAAGTTCATGGTGAAGAAGTCAAGTGGCTCTAGACCACGGGGCGCTTTTACAATAAGGTTGAAACACTCACTAAAGTGACTACTTGATTAGGAAGGGATATGCCCGCACGTTTCCATAACAAGTTTCAGATTCTATCGCGGTTCATGTTGAACATAATCTTTATTGGAAGCCCTTAAAGAGTTAAGGGAAACCACTGAACATTTGAAATCTTAGTTTGAGATGAAAGATCTTGGGACAACATGATTATGTCTCAGTTTGGAACTTGAGTATCATGTTGATAGATGCTTAGGCATTTTGACAAGGTCAAACCTTCAAGCATCCTTATGATCATCCATAGTCTTGATCCTGAAAAGGATCCTCTTCGTCCGAAGGATGATGGCGAAGATGTGCTAGAGGGAGAAGTGCCTTAATTAAGTACAATAGGCGCATTATTGTACTTAGCTTAATGCACAAGACCAGGCATCTCATATGTTGTGAACTTGTTAGCTAGGTATAGCTCTGCGCCAACGCGACGCCATTGGATTGATGTAAAAGATATCTTTCGATACTTGAGATGTACGATCGATATGGGCTTGTTCTATCACTACAGAGAGATGATGGATTCGGACCCATCACACACCATAAACGCGTCCAACGCTGGCATGCGTTTCCTATCCCCACCCTAAAACAACATGTGTTTTGAAAGGTTTTGCTGATATTAGGTATCTCTCTGACCCACACAAAGGTCATTCCCAAATTGGTTAAGTATTCACCATAGGTAAAGACCGTGATATCTTGGAGGTCTACAGAACAGACCCTAGTCGCTATATCTTAGAACAATGCAGAGATTATTGCTTTTCACGAAGTGGTTCGTGAATGTATATGGATTGGATCCATAATTACGCATGTTTGAACAATTATGGTTTGAAGTCTACCACAGATGAGTCTACAAGCATTTAGGATAATGCTACTTGTTTTGAACAAATGAGGCAAGGCTACATCAAAAGCGACAACACCAAGCATAATCAACAACAACAAACTCTCCTCAAGTGAACTAGGTTCAATCTGAGGACAGTGCAGCAGACTTGCTCACTAAGTCATTGCCTAAATTCCAATTTCGAGAAACATGTTGGTAGCATTGCTTGCAGAAGTTATCTGAATCCCCATGATCGTAGCCATCAGGGGGAGATGCAGACATCAGGGGGAGATGTCTACATGTATGGTCTCGAAACGTGAAGGGTGTGTTGTGCTCTTTTTCCCCTTCGACCGAGGTATTTTTGTCCCACTGGGTTTTTGTTACTCAGCAAGGTTTTTAATGAGGCAACGAGAGAAGCACCACGTTTAGGCAACACAAGGGGGAGTGTTCAAGGAAATCCAGATTATGTGTCTGGCCTAAACTCTAGGTTACTGACCTAGTGGTAATAGGGTTATAATCGAAGGATTTAGAATCCTATTCAATGTAGAATTACTTTCCTTGTATATTCAGATTCTATGCATTGTAATCCTTTATATAAAGAGGCTCATATTATCAATGAGAATACACAGTAAATTCCTCTCAATTTTAGTTTATCTACAACACAACCTTAATTATTACTATTGACCTCTGTTATTGTAAAATCAAAAGAGAACATGGTTAGTTAATTTTTGTATTTTTCTCGAACTAAGACGGGTCTTCTCTATCTGCCTTTCTTTTCCTTTCTCTTTCTTTCTTCTTCCTTCTTGGTCCATAGTTGAAATTCTAGCGTGTTAGATCCATGGTGGTGTGAACATCGCTCTGCTATCACTTCTCCGCTGCAATTCTCTCCATCCTTAGTTTCTCTTGTTTTTGAATTTACAGAAATCTGATCGAAGAAGCCCTAAAACCCCCAAATCTGAGTTCCCAAACCCTAAATTTTCAATCTCTTAGTCGTCTTCGGAGCCAGAAACCGACTAATCCGAACTATAATTCCAGTAATATGCCCAATCCGTTAGGGTTTTGTTGCTTCCCTGACTCATTACTTCACCAATATTCCCTTCTAGTTTTTCTCTTCACCATCACATTCTCCTTATCAATTCATTACATTGTCTCAAGGTTACATCACTCTTAGTTTTCCTTCTTTATCTTCCAGAGGTGCGACTTGTGCCAGCGATGTGGAGATGTCAATGGTGGAAGGCTTGGAGGAGGAGGGTCTGCGTTCGGGTTCGACAGTGCAACTACTAGCTTGGATGAGTTTCTTGCTACTACCGGTGGTGGCGGCGGCTTTGACTCTGAAATGACTCGCTCTGGCGTCGGGGAGGGGGGGAGGTGGTTTCGGGTTAGGAAATGGCACTGGTGGCGCCGATTAATTCGGACCAGTTCCACAAGCTCCTCAAGAGCAAGCTCGATGTCACGTGTGCTACAGTCACTCTCACTCGGGTAATTGTATCTGTCGTCAATTTTACAATTTCTATTTTTATTTTTTGCTGAAATTTGTGTAATGAATGTGGTTCTAGGCTTCGTCTTTGAAACCAGGCAGCATACAAGTATATGAATTTCTTGTGATCTTTACATGATGAACTATACATTAGCGTTCCGATTATGTATTTGATAATCTCTGAGACCTTTTCCCAACTATAGAGTACATCTTTTGGTGCGATTCTAAATCGTCTTTGTGTTTCTGTTTTGGAATTGTGATAATGGTATTTTGAACTTGATTTAGAGGTTGCAGTTGGGGGATATTGCTTCTCATACTCAAGTAGTTTTTGTTAAAGGTAGGCAAATTTTGGATGCTTGTAAGTAATATGGTTCAGAGAAGACCTTTTTATCTGTCGCCTCATTTGTCTGTGCTAAGAGCACAATTGCTCTTTGAACATGTTCTTTTATATGTCCAATTGCCTTTGCTCTTTGGACATGTTGTTTTGGAAGGCTGTGGTGACTTAAAACACTCCAGGGAGCATATGGTTAATGCTTATCGATAATAAAGGTTTGTTCTTTATGGTTAATGCTTAGTGATCACAATGGTCAGAGCAATTTAATAATGTTAGTGTTGGATATGTTTGTGTTTAACATAGATAGACCATTTTGATTTGGAATGTGCTAGCTGCGGGTTATGGTTTGCCACAAAGTGAGGCTGATATCTTTACCTGCTATTCAGAAAAAAGCTCAAACAACCACGATTGTCATCTCTGATATCAGGAATTCAACAGATACTACTCTCCATATGCGAAGGCATCTCAGTATTTGGTGCAGCGATTTTAACTACCCATAGTCTCATTCAGCTTGATAACAGAGGGCATGAGGCAGCCAAGGCTGCGGTGGCGGCTGCTCCTAATTCATCTTCGAATGTTAACATGCCAAGCAAAGCTAAGAAACCTGAAATCCTTTTGGTCTCAATGATTCGAGTAGTGATTTGGTTTGTATCGTATTTGGCTTTTGCTAGTAATGAATGTTGCATAGGATAGCTACCTATCCAAAAGTTGAAAAGCAGTTTCAATATGTTTATGTTGTATCTGTCAGATTAGTATTTGTGCTTATAAAACACATACAAACAACTCTAATTGAATGAGACAATTAAATTTAGACTTGGAAATACATGTACAGATATAGAAAGTACAAATCTTGTAGAGGTGTTTGTGACTCTCTGTACTTGAGGGAAAACGTAGGAATCAAATTAGACACCATGATCGAATGTGAATCGAAGCCGTCTTTGATCCATGGGATGATAATAGAATCCACCAAAGTCATAAACAGCATAAAACTAATGGATTGTATGATACATGCAAGACCAGTGAGACCAAAACGACATATTTCAATTACAGAAAAGTCAAAAAGCTACTCGGCTTCTCCCTACGTCATCTCAACCCTTCCGCGAGATAAGACTGGAGCGTGAGATTGAGATCCCCGAAGATGGAATTAAACTTTGTAGCATCTCCACTCTAATTAATTTTTTGTATTTTTTATTATTTAATATTTACTGTCCTATTTGTACCGAAGATCCATTTTGCATCATATCTAAGGGATTCCTTGGTTCGGGCTATGGTAAAAAAATGTATCCAGAACAATGCATATTAATTGTCACGGTAGTTTCTGGTATTTGGATCCCTTTCGTAATTGTAAAGAATTTGAATGTTCATTCAGAACTACAAAGAATTAATTTGACTGAAGCATTATAGGTAATCTGCTTGTGTAATCAATGATATGAACTCACTGCTAAGTTTTATGTTGTTTAACTAGTACTCCTCCTTCTCAGCTGCGCCATCACCATCTTCACCGAAGTGGTTGAAAAAGGAATTTAGCGTTGGCAGTCATAGTTCAGCTCTCCAGGTTTTGCATATTTTTGCCTGCACCATACATCACAACCCAACAAACCAACACATTAAACACTTACTAAGGACATTAATGAAAGCAACAAAGCCAATAGTATTCGTCAACTTGAGTTCTGGATCACAAACCATTCCTGATCAGTTAACCATTATAACACCATCAAGGAGCTGCTGGAACGCAGCTCCTAGAGCAGCCCCGTACAATTGTGGTAATTACTTCCATAATAACTACAAGCCTCCAAAAACACCACCCAATACTGAAAATAGGGTTTGGTTAAAACACAGAGACTCTCAACTTAAGTACTGCCATTTGAAAAAAGAAAGACAACAAAACCGAGAGATTCAAAACCAGGTAGTGGTGTATAAGTACTAAATGTTCTCTCACTTTCTGGGCCCTCATAAACAAAGTATATACAATCATTGACGATAACCACCACAACCATAATTTTGAGAGCTACAGCGTCGATGGAACTTTCCCGGTAATGAAAAAAAGTGTAGTCACCGACTCTTGCAGAAGACTTTCTAGTTTTAGAAGAGGACAAAGACTTGACTTAAAAGAAAAGACCACGAGGTTTGTTATCATTCCATTCTTTAATCCTTTATCATTGAAGACTTGGAATGAACCGATGAAGAATTAAAACTCTTATCGTTCATGTTCAAACTCATGGGTCTTCTAAAAGGAATTTACAAGACCTACTATTTCCTAGATGGCAACTAACAAAGTCCCATTTTATAATTTCGACCACTAAAGATATACATGCAAAACCACGCAAATAGCTGAGGCCAGTTATCAGGCATTCGAACATAAGCTTTCAAGATCTTTATACTCTATAGTCTAATCTTCAACTTGTCTCGGTGCTCAAACATAAAATAAGGGACATTCAACAGAAAACCCTAAACCCCTCATCTAGATGATAATGGTGCAACCTACCACTACAAAGTCTTATAATCGCAGCTTATAATCACGTTTATATTAGGGCCATGTCTCTTAGTTTCATCTGTAAGGCACTGCAATCAAGAAAAGTAACTAATTCCCAAGAAACCTCAACTTTCCTAAAACCAGCGATTAAAGGATTCTACGTACCTGAGTATTGATTGAAACATCCAGTTGTAGTGGTCGTAACTATCTACCCAAACAATGAAACCATGATAATATTGACGGCCTTTGCTTCTAAAACCAGATATTCAAGCTTCAACTTATGAACACTCTTCCTCTTTCACCTTTTCTCCTCTTCACTTTGTTCCCTATGGCGCCTCTTCAATCCTGGTCAATATTGCACATAAACATCCAATTCAAATCACACAATCCTTGAATCACATCATCCAATTTATATGAAACATAAAGGGTTTTGTTTTCTCGCTTTGTACAAGAACAAACTATCGTTGTTCCTCTTTTCCTCATCTTCTCCTCTTTTTCAATTTAGGGTTTTTTTGTTTTTATAAATTTCATTGTAGATATGTAATTCAGAATAACGAAAAAGAAAACCAAAAAAGTGCTTGTACAGGCTACCTGGTAAGCAGGTCACTACTATTGAATATTCTTGACCATCAGATATATTCAACTTTTAATTAAATCAAACGGTCTAAAATATTCAAAAAACTTGATGTATGACATATGTCAACATATACTAGAATTTTCCCATATTTCAATAGCAACTAGTATTCACAAGTTTTAAAAATAAATTTCTATTCATTTCCAACATCCCAATAAATATTTCACCTAATATGCTGCAAAGATATATAAATAAAATTTGAATAGATGAGGCTATCACAGAACCTTAACTCAAGAAATGAGAATTAAGACTGTTTTCCATGATATTTTATAAAGAAAAATAACCAGCTAACTTTCAAAACTAAAAACATAGACAAGGAAGTATTGTCTGTGACAAGAAAATAAAGGAACAATTGATTTTTGGAAGAAGATTTAACTTCACCATTTCTATATACCAGGTTCAAAGGTTTCTCTCTCTTGAATCAAAGGCAATAGTGGTGGATGTCTCGACCTAGCAAAGCTTTGCTAGGGTTAGGAGAGCGCCGCCCTCGGGTTTGGCCTCTCTGCACCTCTCTCCGTCCTGTATAGAGTGCATCTATGGCGTCTTCTTTGGGGGCTCCTAAATCAAGACCGGCTATCACTGTGTCTTCTCTGTCGTAGATTTCATCTGTGCCATTATTGCTGGTAGGCGTGATGGCTTGTGTTCTACCAGATCTTCTACCTTTTGATGGTGGTGGCTCGATTAGGCCAAGGCGGGCGAGGCTCAAAGATCAAGGTGCGTTGCTGGAGGGTGAGGCAGTTTCGATTCGATCATGGCGGAAGGGATCGGACTGTGAGATCAGGGGTCAATCTCGTTTTGGGTCTTCTCTCCACATATGGCAGCAGCACCTTCATCGAGGACGTTTTCTGGATTCTCGACGTCACTTGGTTGTCCGGCGGCAAATGGATCATCTGTTTGGGTGGTCTGACTTCCGCAACGTCGGCGCGAGTTTGGATGGACGGATTGGTTCACATCCTTGTTGCCCACAGGTTGAAGGCACAGTGGATGACGGCGTCCTTTCTTTACGTGGGTCATCTGGTGGTACGGAGCTTAGGAGATTTCTGGTGCCATGGTGCAGGGAGAACGGAGGCGTGGTGGCACGATCACAAGCAGTTTGGTGCGGCGGCAGGATCACAAGCAGTCTGGTTTTGCCTGGAAGGGATAACCCTAAGAGGGCTAGGGCTTCTTCCTATTTTGCTGACTTGGACTTGGGCCCTAAATGGTTTGCCTAAGGTTGCAGCTTGTGGCCTTATTCTGTTTGCCCGGAGTGGAGCTGATGCTAGGGTGCCCATGAGCTTGGGTGCCCTAATCAGTTTCAAATGGGCTTGGGCTTTCATCAAGGTTGCTTTGGCAGACTTGACTTTGGACTCAGGTCGGATTTGGATCCGTATTTGGGATCCTGGTCGCTTATAAATCCGGATCTTGGATCCGAGACAGCTGCTCATATTGATATGGTATTGGTTTGGTTCTTAGGAGTTCGTTTGCTAATTCTCGAGTTTCTGACACCCTCGGTTACTTTTGAACTCCTGGTGGGCGAATCACCTCTCTTAGGTGATCATATCACCGGTTACGGTTACTGTTACGGTTACTGTTATGGTTACTATTACATTTACACTGCTTTTGTGACATGTGCAGTGTAGCGATGTCGTTCGACATCAAGTCACATCCTGGTTACCTTTCATTCTAGATGCGTGTGTGCATCTTATTATCCTTTATTGTTTCTTCTTTATTATAAATGCGTGTGTGCATCTCATGATGCTTTATTGTTTTATTTCGATGCTTTTGCATCGCTCCATGTAACCCTTTGTTATCACTTAAATATATAGTTTGTCGTCTTTCCTTCAAAAAAAAAAAATATATATATATATATATACAAGGTTCAATTAATCACTTCTGAGGGAGCAAATAACCTCATCGTGTCCCTCGAATTGAACAAAAAGCATTCTCACCTCCAAATAGAGATACCTCCCTAGAGGAACTCCTAGTCTTTGGACTATCTCTTTGGTTGTGGCCCAAGGGCTTTGTTTCTACAGAAGTAAGTCCCTCTGATGAGCGATTCTTAGATTCAATCCTCTCTAGCCTTGCATTAATATCCTTCACCTGCATTGCAAACTGAATAGATACCAATGAGCAACTAGCATCATATAACTTCCGGAAGACATAATCAATCATTAACAATATTTGGAGTACTATGAAAAGATAACGACAAAATAAACATGGGAAACTGAACAGAAATTAGACGTCAAATTTTCTGAGTTAGATATTAGATACTCACCAAGGACATGGGAAGATGGTGCCGCTGAAGTTCATCACGGAACTGAGTCCCTGATTTGGGGGGAGGGGGGAGTGGGGGGGTGTGTACTGAACCTTTTTCTAGGGTTTGTAACAAAATCCATCAAACACGTATTGCACTTCTTGCTTGGAGTGAAGAGCGTTTTTGGGGTTTGAAGAAGAAAATTGGAGAAACCCGTGCTAATCTTGCTGAGTATTTTGATACTTAACTGTCTGCGCCCGTGATTGATCGAAGAGTTGGTTTGGAGTCACAACTTAATGAGCTTCTCCAACAAGAACAGGTCTTCTAGAAGCAGCGGGCTAAAGTGTTTTGGTTGACTGATGGCGACATGAATACTAGGTTTTTTCATCAGAGGGCAAGTAATCGAAAGCGAAAAAATCGAATTAAAGGACTGTTCGATGATGAACATGTATGGCGTACAGAGGATGAAGACTTAGAAAAGGTGGTGCTCTCTTATTTTGAAAAATTGTGTTCTACTTCTTCGCCATCTACTTTCTAGCATGTATCTGAGGTCATCCCTAGAGTGATCACAGAAGAGATGAATGGGGAGTTAACGAAAAATATTTCTTTGGATAAAGTTTATCACGCATCGAAACAAATGCACCCTTCCAAAGCACCCGGGTCCGGATGGTTTCTCCCCATGTTTCTATCAGCACTTCTGGTATCTGGTGGGTAACGATGTTTTGGAGGTAGTGAGAAGTTTTATTGGCTCAGAAGATCTGACTAGGCAATTGAATCACACAAACATTACTCTCATTCCCAAGGTAAAGAATCTGGAATACATGAATCAGTTGCGTCCGATCAGTTTGTGTAACGTTCTATACAAGATTGGATCCAAGGTTCTTGCAAACCGATTGAAGCCTTTGCTCAAGAACATGCATCATCTCCCCATATCAAAGTGCCTTCGTACTGGGTAGGTTAATTTCTGATAACTCGCTAATTGCTTTTGAAATTTCCCATTTTTTGAAGAGAAGAAGACGTCAAGACGGGGTAATAAGGGGTTTGGAGTGCTGAAACTTGACATGAGCAAGGCATACGATAGGGTTGAATGAAGCTTTCCAGAGATGGTGATGCTAAAATTCGGTTTAGCCCTACATGGGTACATTGGATCATGTGTTATTTAGGTACTGTTACCCAATCTTTTATTGTGAATGGTGAACTGAGGGGTAATCTAGTTCCATCCAGAGGTATACGGCAGGGAGACTCAATCTCCCCCTACCTCCTTGTATTTCTCACCTTTTTTTCGCAGATGATTCATTTATCTTCTTTCAAGCAGAAGTAGAGGATGCAATGGTGTTGAAAAACATCTTGGGCTGTTATGAGAGTACCTCAGATCTGATGATTAATTATCAGAAAAGCAATGTCAGCTTCAGCAAAAATGTGAGGAGGCAAAAGCAAGATGAGCTAGCTTCGGTGCTGGATGTGACAAGTGTCGACAAGCATGATAAGTACCTTGGGCTCCCGGTGGAGATCAGCTATTCAAAAACTAAAGCTTTCAACTTCCTCAATGAGAGAATGAAGAAAAGAACCTTGATGAGTTCTGCTGGCAAGGAGGTCCTCATGCATTAAGTGATTTCATGCATGCATCAGTTTAACCTGGCTCTTCTAGCAAAGCAAGGGTGGCGTTTAATTCAACATCCGGATTCGTAAAGCTTTGGAGGATGACATTCACCTTTTTAAAGCCAGGTATTTTCCAAATAGTGATTTCATCCATGCATCCATTGAGGGGAATGGATGGTAACGTCACGTAATAATGCTTTCATCAAACAAAATTAAAAAAAAAAAAAAAATTAAAAGTTGAAGGAAAAAAAAAAAAAAGGAACTAAGCACTCTCATCCGACTGAAACTAGAGCATGGTAAGTCATGCTTAATTTGCTTAGCTTAGTTTGGTAAGTCATGCATTTTATTTTATGCTTTTATCAAGCAATATAAATCTTTGAATAGGCCGGCTCTATTCATTGAGCAAGATCTTTCATTTTCTTCTTTCATATCATTTCGTGTGTTACATGCACATGGAAACTCTTGGAATCTTTTTATGTGTCCTGTTAGCTTCTCCTCTCCTCATTAGTGGGTTGGGAGAACCTTATTATCAAATGCTAAGGTCCCACGGATGATAGATGAGACAGCAAAAGAATCTCGTTTCACTCTTCACGGGCTTTGGCCTTTCAATGCTACACAATTAGATCCAAATAATATTAACTCTGATTTCCAGTATACAGCTATCATAGAGTGTGCCCAGCTTCCTACTAGCTTTCAGGCGTCACAGGTAATTTATTATCTTTTTTTCATTTTGTTTTTTTTATTTGTTTTTCTTTTTTCATTATGCATTTCTAACCAATTTTTTTTTTCTTAACAGTTACCTACTGACTTGCAAACGGAACTCGCAAAATCTTGGAAAAGTTATAAGCGTAGCTTTCCGGATCAGGATTTTTGGAAAAATGAATACGACAGGCATGGAACATGCACCGTTGAAAAATTTCCTTCACCTGCCGAGTACTTCCGGAAGGCAAATGACTTGTGGGTAGCCAACCCAATAGAGGATTGGTTTCGGCGTAATGGTCGCTTCACAGATACAGATGTCCCACTCGGTGAGCTGACAGGCGCCATTATGAACGAGTTCGGTTATATGCCATGGTTTCAGTGTTGGGGCAAACTTGTGCGTCAGATGGGTTTGTGTTTTGATGAGGTTGGAGGGCAGGGTGCGAATTGTCCTAAACAATATCAAGAGACTATTGTAGAGTATAGATTGTAGGTGGTGCATGTATTCCATGCACCTACAGTGTGTGTGTTGGGATCAGGCCCATGCCTAGCCCAATTCAATGAATTAATTAAAGTTCAGCAGTATAATGTCTCCACCTTTGTTGTGAGGGACGTTCCTATATGTATGCTACTGCTCATTTTGAGCCATCTAATAAAATTCAGTTTAAATTTCCTTGCTTTCCTTTTGCTTTAATTATTATTGTAGAGCTCAATCAGAGCAACCGATGCGTGGCACGCAAAATCAGCAGCCCTCCCCGGCCACGACCGGCGGAGCAATCCCACCCACCACCCTCTTCCT
Organism: Rosa persica; assembly: GCA_025331145.1. Classification (NCBI taxonomy): domain Eukaryota; kingdom Viridiplantae; phylum Streptophyta; class Magnoliopsida; order Rosales; family Rosaceae; genus Rosa; species Rosa persica. The sequence continues at coordinate 12,502,311 of WFKR01000001.1, read as the reverse complement.
CTACCAACACTACCACTATTTCCAGAGACCACTGCCGCTTTCCAAGCCCTCTGTGGACATGCTCCAATCGCACTGCACTTCTACCAGGTTCAAGATAAGCTCCTCGTTTTGAAAGAGCTTAGAAAGTTATGGGAGAAGTTTGAGCCTGATCTTCGGTTAGTTAATTGTTGGATGGTTCAAGATAAGCTCCTCGTACAGCGAATCCAACACACTATTATTGGATGGTTCTCCGGTTAGTTAATTTACAATTTTTTTTTTTTATCTGTTGGGGATGGGACTGGTTCTCCTACAACTTATTTAATTGTTCATCTTGTCTTTTTAATTGTTTAGGCCATATTCCCCGATTCGTATCAGTTCAGGAACAGAGAAGATTCTTCATTAGGTGAGACACCATCACAGTAGCTGTTAATTAATCTTCTTTTCTTTGGAAACCTACACATATGGGCATCATACACATGAAAGTAATTCTGCCGGTCAAAATGTCGTCCGTGTTGTGTAGTCTTTCCATCAAGCCCTTTAAGCATTTTGTCTAATTTGTGTCTTATTTTACTGCTTTAGACTTTAGAGTTCCAAATTTGAAATTTATAATTTTCTGATGGTTTTTCTTTACTTCTAAGTCGTCAACAAGTGTAAGCTAAGAGATCTGGTATATTCATTATATATATTTAATGTATTTATTATGTTATTACTGTGAAATTTGCATTTCCAGGTGTGTCGTTGAAAATGGTAGAATTACTTTTGCTTTTCTTTTAGTTTTAGATCGATGACTTCCTTCTAGACCCTATAAACGTTTATTCTGAAAAGGACCTAATAAGAGAAGTGGAGAAAATAGCTTCTGCCCCTGTACCAGCGAAAGACTGGTCAATTCGGATTGCTGCAATGCAGAGAATAGAAGGGCTTGTCTAGGAAGGTATCTTTGCCCTACTCTCTCCTACTAATTTCTTCAGCATAATATTTGCAGAAGCATAGACAATATGTTTCGTAATTCATGCTTCAGGCAGTTGCTGTGGTTCTCTTTAGGCATTGTCTTGATGCATTTTACTTATGACTTTAAATTCTTTTTTAATGCATATTAGGTTAAACATGTCACCTCTCGTGGGAATGCTAAGTAAATTTTGTTTTGTTGTGTCCCAAAGTTGATGTCTGATTAAGTATTGTTGTCCCCCTACTTTCCCGTCTGCTCCCAACACTGTCATCTTTGTATGTTCGAAGTAATATATAGTGAAAAGGCATGTTGGAAAATAGATTATTGGTCGCTAGATATTGGATATGATAAATACATGTAATAGTTCTGGTGTGGAGTTTGCTAATAATCAGTTCCTATCAGTTTTTTTTAGTGTTGAAATGGCCATTTTAGTTCTCAAAGATTAGAGTTAACGTCCAATTTGGACGGAATAGGAGAAATTGGACACGGTTGATTGAAATTGGAAAGTTTAGGGGGTAAAAATTCAAAATTGAGAACAGAGGGGGTGACATGATGACATCCCCAAACCTCGGGGGAGGGGGGGGGGGGGGGTAAACTGAAATTAATCCTTTCAATTTTTCAAGTATGATTCACTAAGGAAAGGACAACTATCTTAGATCACAACTGAAAGTAAAAGCATTACTCGAAGAAGATTCAACAATGTTACAGATCTCTTTGGAGTCCAAAGGCTGGAACACAATAAACTCATCAACTCGATTCAAAAACTCAAGGCGAAACCGCCAGTTCAACCACTTGTGAACGCCAGTTCATGTCTTTTCATCAACTCATAAACTGCATCCTTGCTGTCTTAGAGTACTACGAAGAGTTTCGAGTATATAGTGGGAGCCAAGATTTGAGATCACTATCACAACACAATTGGTGAAGCTTACCGACAGGACCCGGCCCAAGTTTCACCCTGAAACCCGGATACGAGCCTGCGGGGCCCACGTTAGGTGAAATCCTCCCGAAAAAAAATTGGCAGAACCTCCCCTAAAATGGACTACTCAAGGGTTTACAAAACCTGGACATGCTTTAAACTAAACTCACACTTATAGATACATTCCAATATTTACATTCCAAGCCTAAATATCACATTCAGGAAGTACGAATTCCACGTTAACCTCCAAAAGACAACATAATCTCAAGCATTAACGTTCTTCAAATTTAAAAGGGTTATCAGAGCAATTCTACATAACTAAACCTAGATGATTAGAGGGAACTGCCGACTAACCACAGGTAGTCAGAAGGGACTGCTTACTAACTACCTCATGTCACCTGTAAGGGACTGCCGACCAGGTGACTTACCGGAAGGGACTGCTGACCGGGACGTAGTCTGGAAGGGACTGCCGACCGGGACGTAGTTTGGAAAGGACTGCCAACCAGACTATTACCTAGAAGGGATTTTTGACTAGGTAACGTACGCATGTGTCGAAAATAGCCTCCTTGCCAACTCGTTTCTTAAAATCCCTTTCTTTCCACGAAAACCACGTTTACTCAAATAATATTCCATTATAAATTTAATATTGTGCTGCATGTATTATTTAAAAAAAAATAAAAGTCCACTCACTGGTGAGTCTTGCAGCTAACCCTGCTGTCTGCCCGTGTCCTCCTCGCTCGAGGGATCAGTACGTCCTGCAACAACAACCAAATTCAAGTAGAAATGTCTAAAAAAATCAAACAAGAACCCAAGAATTCGACAGTTACTGTTCACGGTACTGTTCACAGTCTCAAACACCTTCAAATCTTCCTCCACTGATCAAAACGAGCTTAGATGCAAGAGGAGGAAGAGAAGATCCTCTAATGGCCGGTGGCGGTGGTTTCACCGGAAAAGAGGTTCCGGTTTTGCAGAAAAGAAAAAGAAAAGAAGAAGAGGAAAAAGAAAGAAGGAAGAAGGAAGAAGGGGGGGGGGGGGGGGTTGGAATCGGGTTTCCCGATTTCTCTCTCTTCCTTTTCTGTTTTTACTTCCTCCTTTCCACAATTAAAAACTCACCTTAAAAAAATAACCATGCTATGAATAGTAATTTCTATTTTTGGTCATAACTTTTCCGTAGAAACTCCGATTTAAACAAATTACGTATCCACGAACTCGATTTTACATATACTACGACATTCTCAAATAAATTTCCTAATTTACTGGACTAAAGAAAAAGTCACTTTCGGTCAACCACGGTAAAAAGTAACTAGTAAAAACTTTAAGGTACGGGGCATTACAATCTCCCCTCCTTATAAAATTTCGTCCTCGAAATTGTACCTGTCAAGGAAAAAGATGTGGATACTGTCCCCTCATTTGGTCCTCTGGCTCCCAAGTAGCTTCTTCAATCAGATGATTCCTCCATAGTACCTTAACCAAAGGTATAACCTTATTTCGGAGTACTTGCTCCCCCGGCGATCAAGGATCTGTACTGGTTCTTCTTCATATGATAAATCTTCTCTAAGTGTAATGGGTTGAGCTGGTAATACATGTGAAGGATCGGCTATGTACTTGCGAAGCATGGATACGTGGAAAACATCATGTACTCCAGATAGTTGTGGAGGTAAAGCCAAGCGATAAGCGACAAGACCAATTCGTTCCATAATTTCATTGGGACCAATATACCTTGGACTAAGTTTCCCACGTTTACCAAACCTTACCACACCCTTCCAAGGGGATAACTCCAAAAATACCCAATCACCAAGTTGGAATTCAAGATGCTTCCTGCGGTTATCCGCGTAACTCTTCTGTCTACTTTGCGTAACCAAAATCTGGTTTTCTGTTTGTTAATTTTGGCTTCTGTTGTCCAGTAAAGATTAATTCGTGCATTACAATCCCCGTTTTTCAGAAAACACATTTTGTCCTTGTATTTTCAGATCCACCTCGAGAGAATTCTAGTTCAAAGAGATTGTGCCTCAAATAGATTGTATCTTAAAGATATTGTATCTCACTTGGGATCTTTCCTTGAGAAAATCTCTCCTCACTCAAATCCTCCTTGAAGGGTTCTGTCCTATCAAGATTCTCCTCGATAATTTATTTGGTCATCGACTAGATACTTCCGCCTCAATTGGATATTTCCTCTTCAACTAGATATTCTCGTCTCAACTAGATATTTCCACCTCAACCAGATATCTCCACCTTAATAGAATATCTCCTCTTAAACAAGAAAACTTCAAATTGAGTTCTAAAACTATTCTAAAAATTTTTCTCCCCACACCTAAAAATCAAAAACATATCTTATAATTTCATATTTAAACAATTGAACGTCTATGCAATTCAAGTAACATTTATAACAAGTTTGGGAAACATAAGACAGAGCAAAAATGGTCAAAATAAGGAATGGTTGCTACAACTTGCTGTCAAACTCTTAAACCGAGAAAGGAAGGGAATAATTCCAGCTAGCAATATTCCGTGTATGTCAAAAATGAGTGACTGCATTATTTAGGAAGAAGTTTTGCCTCTCTCCAATTGTAATTATAGATTGATTCAATCGACAAAAAGAAAAAGATTTGGTTAAATAAATGAAAGCACCGATTAGAAATAGAATAATGAGGACCCACTTAGACTCCTTCGAGTGGAAGGTCCTCACTACTTGTGAAGTTGTGAAGCACGTCTGGAAACCCCATTGGAAACACTGCAACGAATCTTTACACTTTTTCATCTAAACTTGCCAGAGGGGTTAGTCGCAACAGACAAAGATGACACGTACTCGGTATGACATGTCGGGTTTACTTGAACTTCAACACCATAAATACACCTTCACTCTTCTCCCCTGCTTCTCAGAGCTCACCATTGAGAGAACGGATCGAGATATCACAACGGCAACATTTTCTCACAAATACGAGCCGACTGACCTCCCTGGTAACGAAAGACTCGACCTTTCTCAATTTTAGTTACTGCCCATTTATGAATATGATGCATTAAGAGCAGGGTAGGTTCTGATTTTCGTGTATTTCTGTTTTGGGTTTTTGGGCAGCAATGTCGGGGACTGATACAGGGGCTCATGGCACGGAGTGGTGGTTCTTCACCAGAAAGTATTACAAGTACAACAAAAGCTCTCGCTTGAATCTGAGCACGAAGAAGGGGTACTGGAAAATCACAGGCAAGGAGCGTGGGATTAAGGCTCGAGGATCCAAAGCTGAAATTGGGAACAAGAGGACATTGACTTTTTACCAGGATCGTGTGCCGAAATCGAACAAGACCAGCTGGGTCATTCTTGAGTACTATCTTCCTGGAAATGCTGTTATTTCGTATCCGAAGCAGGCCAGGTCGGTCTCTGATTCTCTTTATCAGACTAAGTAAATATGAAGAAATAACACTTAAAACGTCGCATTAAAATGCTTCTATCAAATTCCCCCACATTTAGCTTTTGTTAGTCCCTTAGCAAAATCACACAAAGACTCAACTAAAATTTAAAGACTCTACACATACAATGACTATTACCCTTCAACATTTTTGTCTCAGCAATCTCTTACTTTCACAACACCAAGATTAGCACTCAATCAAGAATCAATGTTTAAGCATTCGAGAGTTAATTGAAACATATAATCCACAAATACACATCCCGTGCCTGCCTGACCGATGGCAAAGACACTAGTAGGTGCAGGCGGTAGCTGCCTCTGCTGGTTACCCAGCACTCTACCCTGATTCCGGGGACACTCCCTGGCCTGATTCCCTGTCTGTACACAGCTGTAGCATATCCTACCCTGAGGTTTCGTGCATGCACGAGAGATATAGCCCGGCTCGCCACAGTTAAAGCACTTCACCGGAGCTGCTGGTGCTATCTGTCTAATAGGCATAGCCTAAACGGGAGGAGATATTGCTGCCCTAGCTAAAGCCTGATGCTGGAACTGAGTTCTCTGTTTCTTCCAGAAACCACCCCTGAAGTCACTGGATCTACTGCTTCCTGCTATGGCATTTCCCTTACCCTAGAAGTCTCTCTCAGCAGACTCCTTCTCTCTGCGAATCAAATTCTGTTGCTCAATGATCTGTGCCTTAGCTAAGATCTCTCTCTTCGCCTTCAACTCTAAGATGGCCACATCACTCTCAATCGAAAGACTCAACCCTCTCTGAAACTTCTTGGCCAATTTTTCCTCATCCATCTGCCTCACATACTTGTACAGTCTAGAGAACTTCACATCATACTCGATCACGGTCATCTTCCCCTATACAAGTACAAGGAATTCTCGTTCCAACCTCTCCTTCACAGCTGGTGGAAAGTACTTCTCCTTGAACAGCCTCTCAAAGCCATCCCATGTCAAAGTAGACACCTCTATACTCCTCTGTGTGGCGTTCCACCACACCCTAGTCTCATCCTTCAGCATGAAAGTGGCTAGCTTCCTCTTATCGGTCTCACTACAATCAAGCAGAACAAAATAGGTTTGCAAATCCTCAATCCATCGATCCGCCACCATCTGATCAGTGCCTCCTCCAAACTTGGTTGCTCCCAAGCGAGTAATTTCCCTTGCTAGTATTAGCAAGCGAGCAGGATCATCAACCATGGCCACAGGTGGAATATACTGATCCTTATAAGGTCCCTCTACCTTTGCCTCATATGCATCATCGACAGGAGGGGCCCTACCCCTACCACGAGGTCTGCCTCTACCTCGACCTCTAGCTTCGTTCCCCTCAATCTCCATCACCTAATAAGCAGGGTATACTTGATTAATACACGCATAACACTTAAACAAGACATAAGTCAAATGCAGGTCCATATTAACCAAGTAACTAAGCATACAAGATAGCGCCTAAAGTTCTTACGACATGCTAAGGTTCCTAGCCAACCTAACGCTCTCACATACCCAATGACATTATCAATACCGAAGAGCACACGATGGGGATCCGCTGCAGACGGGCCATCACTCGGAAAGCATTGACATATCACCAAATATGTACCTTACGCTTTGACACCAAACTGTCACGCCCCGAATTATGAATTACTACAACTTAAAATAGTCATCCTGAAAATTTCTTTTCTTAACAACCTCACCACACGAAATAAATTCAAAACCGAATTTAGTCTCGGTGAATTATTACAACTCAAATACAAAATGAATTGTAAAGCTCTAAATCAGCATACAAACCTCACAACTCAATGAAATAAAAATAACTGCTGTAAAACCTAAGCATCTCGGTCACCTCCCTGGTTATCCTGACCTGCAGGAATATCCGCTACACCATTTGAATAGTGTACCGGGATTGCAACAACACAAAACCCGGTAAGCTTATGAAGCTCATTTGAGTAAAAAGAGAGAACTGTTGTTTAATTAAATCATATTTATTTCTACTCAAATCAACACTCAACAAGTTTCACATCCACAAGAAACCAACAATCTCAATCAATCAACAAATCAACACCAAACCCTAACTCACATCTTTCTTCACAAAACCTCAATATCGTATTTATAAATCGTAGCCCGTCACCTGGCCTAGGTTATGGCATCCGAGATATTTATCGTTATTGTATTTCATCAATATGTATACCTATATACATATTTAGAACGTCCGATAATTGAACATACTCAACCAATCGTATTCCATCATCCACTTAGGATTAGAGCGTCCGATTCCCCCATACCGGTCACTACGTTAACCCTAAATCCATAAACAAGCACAACCATGTATTATCACATAATGAAATCAACTCATCCAAGATAAACAATATTATTATGAAATTAAGCATTTGAAATATAATCCAAATCATTAATCCAACTCAATCGTAACATCACTCAACAATCCACCAAACAATATATATATTCCACATAAATATATATATATATATATATATATATATATATATATATATACGTAATCATCCACTCAGGAATGACTACTAATACCATCTATAGTTCACATAAGAAAATCATGAAATTCATTTGTATAATTAAAATTCATTTTACTTACCTACGGACAGTAGTGATCAAGTCCATGTGATTTTAAAAACAAATATTTCATCCACAAATATTTTTCAAACATTTACAAAAATAAATAATTTAAAGTACTCGGTTCGTAATATGAACCACGTGAGTTTTACTCACCTCGATACTCCCACTGCGTCTTCAAATAAAATATAAACCACACCGAAACAGCTCACCCAAATATAATCATGTCAATCATCTAATCAAATGTGATTTGAATTTAGCAAAAATTCCAAAACATAACTAGAATACCATTTAACGGCCGGATTCTAATTTATAAGAAAATCCGACGGACGGATTCTCACGAATCGCCTCCCTAATCACCGTTTTGCACTTATACGAAGATCCAACGGTCGGATCTTCGCCCATGACCACACAAAGCCACTCGGACAGTCATATGATCATCATATCAAAACTACAAGTCCATCGGACGGTTCTAATTTCACAGATGATAAATCTAACGATCGAAATCTCAAAATTCATAACTAAATCATACGATATCCGAAAAATGCATATAATATGCCGAAATGATCGTATTAAAACGTAGAATTATAAAATGGATAGAAACTATATTTTAGACCTCCAGAGGTGGCCGGAAAGGGCCGCCGGAGTTAGGAGCAGAGCCGCCACCGACCACCACCAATGGTGTCGGGGCCGAGCTTCTCCCCTTCGTTTCATCATTCTGAGCAACTTTCATAACTAGCACAAGACCAGAAAATAACGGAAAGGGATCGAAAAGTACCAAACACAGTCGGCGGCCGAAATTTTTCCAGAAACCGGCGAGCTTGCAACCCCACGTCTCGATCTATTCTGGAAACCCTGTTCAGAACTTCATTGCAAACTCACCAGGCCAAGAACCCTACATTCTCTACCTCTATACATCCCACAATGTCACCCATAAGTATCAACATGGACTCATCAATCATGATCATCACATATAAATATGGTACGTCACACTTCAATCCATAATAAAGCTAAATCAACAATTCCACACTCTTCAATGTCATACCAATTCGTATATAATCACGTAAATATATATATATATATATATATACGTAATCATCCACTCAAGAATGACCACTAATACCATCTATAGTTCAAATATAAAAACCGTGAAATTCATTTGTATAGTCAAAATCATTTTACTTACCTATGGACCGAAGTTGATCAAGTCCATATGATTTTAAAACAAATATTTATTCGATAAATATTTTCACCCAATTACAGTAAAAATAAAGTAACTAAAAGTACTCGGTTCGTAATATGAACCACATGAGGTTTGCTCACCTCGATATTCTCGCTGCGTCTTCAAAATCGTTCCATTCATAATAGAACTCATTCACCCAAGTGAAACTATCAATCACCTAATCAAATATGACTTTAACTTAGCCAGTAACCGAAAAACATACTTAAACAACAATCCAACAGTCGGATTCTAAATTATTCGAAAATCCAATGGTCGGATTCTCATGAATCGCCTTTTGAATCATTATTTCACAATTCTACGAAGATCCAACGGTCGGATCTTCACCCATGACCACACAAAGTCACTGGAACAGTCATACGATCATTATATCAAAACTACAAGTCCATCGAACGGTCCGATCTTCACAGATCACAAATCGAACGATCGAAATCTTAAAAATTCACAACTTAATCATACGATATCCAAAAATTGCGTATAATATATCGATATGATCGTATCGAAATGTAGTATCTAAAAATGAGCAGAAACTTCCCTTAAGGTGGCTGGAAAAGCTAGTTACAGACGGCGGCAGAGCCACCGTCAACCACCGCCAATGGCGGTGAAACTAGGCTGCAATCCTTCGTCTCAACATGCTGAACATTTTTCATAACTAGCTCGAGGTCAGAAAATAACAGAAGAGGTCGAAAAATACCAAAGATTGCAGAGGTGGCCAGAATTTTTCTAGAATCTGGCGAGCTCTTGTTCAACGTTAAAACCTCCACCACTCGACTCGATCCCTTCTTGAGACATGTTCATCAACTCAAGGCAAGTTCACCACGTCAAGAATCACAAGTAATGGTGGACTATAGATCCAGAGTGAAAGGTAGTTTTCGATCTAAATCGAAGTGAGCTCCGACGAACATGAAATAGATCTACGCAGGTCCGATCCTTCTTGGTGCTTGTTCAGCAAGTTGAGCTGAGTCTAAAACCGTGCTCCCGCCATCGCTGCAGGTCGTGCCGCGGTACAAGGCGGCCATTAACAGCTGCGCAAGGTCGAGGCGAAGCCAAGGGAAGTGGTCTAGTGTCGATTGATGGCCGGTGGAGCAAGAGAGAGCTCGGTGAAGTCTGCCCTATTTCAGGGTTCGGTTGCACGAGAGAGAGAGAGTGAGAGAGATGAACAATGCAGCTGACCAAAATAGAAACCCTATTTTGGGAAAATGTCTAAAAATATATATACCCAAAATAGAATTTTTTCTAAATTTTTATAATGTCTTCATACGAACTCTGATTCTTGTGTTTCGCATATCCACGAGTTTGTATCGACAAGCTTTACAACTTTCATGAAGAAAGTTTTCCCAATTTTCATACGTATAAAAGTCAATTTCTAGAAATTGAACGTTTCGAGCTTTTAGTTAAAATGAATTGTTCCGGAACTTCGATAAATTCAAAAATGAAATACTTTGAGGCTAACATTTGTGCAAAAGCACTTTATTAATTCCACATAATTACATGAAATTAAAACGAAAATTGTGGTTATTAAAATTTTAAACTCATTATTTAGAATGATTTTTGACTAATTATTTTCCAATGCGATTTCTAGAATTAAATATTGTTTCCATTCATCGATTTTGAGTTTCCCAAAGGATATTCGAAAATCGGATTTTCGTTGGGATTCATGGATTTACTTTAACCTCGCATTTGGTTTATGAATTCGAGAATATTTTGGCGTGCAGGGCCACGTCAGTGATATTATTTCTTTTCTTGTGAGACATTGGGGAAGCCTTTCTGATTTTCGATTTTTGTGATTTTAACCCATCATACCTGGGTCGTATTATTTTATTGCTAGCGAGCCTATTAGTACTCCTCCCCGCTTACTCTATGTTTGGGGGTGAGTTGAGCAGAGCATGAGATGCTCAAGAGTGTAGGACACTCCGACCCGAGCCTAGGAGGCTCTCTTATTCGTATGGTGATGACTTCTTCCCCATACTCTGTTCTTACTTGATTAGCGGGGCTAGTCCTTTTTTTTAACCAGCGGGACTAGAATGTTCTCACCATTTTTCGAGTTTAAAGAAATGTATTTTATAAACGTTGCATGCATTGGTTTTTTTTTTTTTAAGGAATACATGTGGAAAAGTATAGATTCCCTCTTCTTTACAATTACTTGTTTTTGTCTACTCACACTAACGTTTTTATTTACTTTCCCCTGGGTCCTTAGGTTTTAAATGCCCAGTCTGTAGAGTAGCTGGTTCGGTATTGTAGGATTCGGAGCATAGCATATGCTGTTGTTGTTTTCATATTGTAGGTTAACTGTTGAACCGACCTGTATTATATTTTCTTTTTCCTCTTTTAGATTGCTTGATAACCTATGGGTTAAGTATCTTAAAGTTTGGAAGTTACTTTTGTGTAATTAAGAATATGTTATTTTCGGATTTCAGTTACTTATTGTGGAGTTGTTGTGTTTCGGGAAGCAGTGTGGCTCCAGAAGAATAAGGATGGTTTATTAGAAGTGTGAATGTTTTTCTACAGGTTTTGGGTAATCCATTTTTAGGGGTGACTCTGCTGAAATTTTCAGTTGAGTTATTCCTAAGGTGGGCCCTACAGGGCCACCTCAGATATCAGGGTGAAATTCGGGGCGGGTCCTGTCAGTTTCAGTATCGGGGCACACTTTTGCAACAACTAGGTTTGTGTTTTGATGAGATGGGAGGGCAGGCTGCACATTGTCCTAATAGATAAAAAGAGAAACTGTCCCCCTGTTCTACAATATAGATTGTAGGTAGTGTATTCCCTTCACCTACAGTGTGTTAGGATCAGGCCCATGCCAAGCCCAATTAACACGGAAGCCCATTAATTTAAGTACCTCTAGACAACTTCTTAGTAGATAGTTCAGCAGGACAAGGATTCGACATGTCTCCACCTTGTTGTGAGGGACCTTCCTATATGAATGCTATTGCTCATTTTAAGCCATCTATCAAAGAATGAATTCAGTTTAAATTTCCTTGCTTTCCTTTTGCTTAATTGTAGAGCTCACCATCTGGTATCAGAGCAACCGATGCATTTGAGGAAAATGCACCATACAAGATAGCAGTGCAAAAATTATATTTCATGTCAAAGAAGCATCATCCTTCAACCTAAGTACTTACATACTACAGTCCACCTAAAGCAGGAAAATGTCAAAAAATCATTCCTATGTCTGCCAGAAGATAACCTATGACATCTGTAAAAGTACCCAAATAGAAATAAAATTAGTTATGACACCAAGTTAAGTATTCAAATAATCGTCGAGGATGAGATATCTTGTCGAGGAAGAAATCTCTTGTTGAGGAGCAGATATCTTGTCGAGAAGGATATCATCGGGGATGAGATGTCTTGTCGAGAGGAAAATATCTTATTGAGGAGCATATATCTTGTCTTGGTGAAAATGTCCCATCGCCTAGGTGGGAATATCTCGTCGAGAAGGATCTTGATAAAGAATTAATTAAATTTTAGGGTTGGACAGGGTTTATGATTTAGGAAAATTTGATGCAGATAATTACTAATTTTTTTTTATACAAATAACTCTAAAAATTTTGGAAAATTTAGGGTTTAAAGAAATTTTGGAATTTGTTAAACAACATTTAATACTTTGACAATGACAACGGAGTCGCTTGCGCAATCAGCAGAGCCGAGGCAAAGGATGACCTGAGAGCTTTAGCGTTTAATTCAATCCAGAGAGCTATGTTTTTTTTTCTTTTTTGAAGCTGTTAGAGTCTGACAGAGTTAGACTCGTGTTGGAGTTGAGCGAATATTCTTTTCTTTAAGTTAAGGCTTTTTTTCTTTTGTTTTTGTCTAAAAAATTTTAAAATTGCACGTACAATTGAAATCTGTGCTAAAAATTGGGGGAGAGTCCTTGACGGTGTAATGAGGTTCTCCATTTTGTAACTATTGCGGTCATGAGTTAATTACTTATTTAATGACTATCTATCTTGATTTATGATCATTGAGGGTCAAACTAGTAACAAAGGTTCTATTTTTAGTAATTTTTCAATATTCCAAGTCTAAGCCATAAGATAGCGAATTGTGGTCAAATGTGGTAATCAAGTTGTTATTAGTGTTAACACTTTACTATTACAAGTCTGAAAACTATTTTACCAATGAAGTAACGGTAAAATGTCGTAATTTAGTTGTTATAAGTGTTAATATTTCACTATTACAAGTTTTCATAACCACTTGATCAATAAAACAAGGAGAAATTACTGGTCCCCCCTATACTTTTGATGCGTCGACAATTCAATGCTTGTTATTCCAATTTTAACAGATAACTCCCCAAGCATTCAAATTTCACACAATTTGATCCAAAATGATCATTTTACCCCTCACTTATTCTTTTTTTTTATTATTATTCTTCTCTCTCTCTTTTATATAAATATGGATATATATATATGTGTGTGTGTGTGTGTGCATGTGTGTGTGTGTATTTTTTATTCTTCTCTCTCTCTTTATATATATATATAAATATATATATATATATATATCTCAGTGTGTGTGTGAGTATATATGTACGTATATGTGTGTATATATATGTATGTATATGTGTGTGTGTGTATGAATAATAATTCAAATCCCAAAACATGAATACAACTAAACAAATCACATCCTGAATTTTTTTTATAAACCAACATCTCATAAACCATAACACAAACCTCGTAGCAAACTATCTCTCGAGTCAATTATTACAATACTAACATAAATAAAATGCTATGCTCAAAAGATTCTACAAAACACACCAAAATAGACCAAGTGCTGGTCTCAACCCTGCTACCCTACGCAGCTCGCTCTCCACCCTGATTATCCTGACCTGCAGGATTATCCGCTACACTGTTTGAATAGTGTACCAGGATTGCAACAACACAAAACCCGGTAAGCTTTCTGAAAGCTCGTATGAGTAAATAAGAATGAACGGTTGGTCTATTAAATCACAAATCTTTTAACTCAAGTAAACATTCAACAATCTAAACATCCACAAAGAAACATCAAACTGACACACAGGAAACAACATAGAACACAATTCCACAATCACCAAATCACAACTCTCGCCACTTTGGCACCTAATCACAACTATCGCCATTTTAGCCCCACGTTAGAGCTCTAACTGTCTCGTTACCTCTGACACCTTGGCCTAGGGTCAAGTAACGGCACCTCCTAGTTACTCAGTAACCCGCGAACTTTGGACCATTTCATGTCCTCAGAACAATATATCCCCGTTATTATTTAACGGTCGAACTTTGGACCTCCCTGTCCTCAGAACACATACACTCCGGTTATCATTAACCAAAGATCCTTGGACCATTCAATCCTCGGAATCCTACGTTCATGACCTTCTATTCAACTCACAAAATTAACATGGTTATCACCAACATTTATCAAATATTAACAACATAATAAAATCATATTATCAACATTTACCAACAACATATTATCACAATTCCACACCTCAATGTCACACCATTCAATATGTAATCACGTAAATATATATATATACGTAACCATCCACACAAAAATGATCACTAATACCAACTATAGTTCACACGATGCAAAATCAAGAAATTCATTTTTATATACTTAAAATTTCATTTTCTTAAAACCATTTTTCAAACATAATAATAAATCGTGCGATAAGGAAATTCGGTTCATAAATAAACCATGTGAGATTTACTCACCTCTAAACTCCCGCTGCGTCTTCTTACAACCCAAAATACGATTCACAATCGTTCGCTAACAAATCCGTCAAACACCTAATCAAAACGATATTTAACTTAATGCACAAATCAAGAAATGCACTTATACTAAGATCCAACAGTTTGATTTTTCACCCATGACCACACAGGGTCATCGGGACAGTCCTACGATCATTATATCAAAACTACAAGTCTATCGGACGGTCCAAACTTCACATATCACAAATCGAATTATCGAACTCAATCGAAATCATAAAATTCATAACTAAATCATACGATATCCAAAATTCACATGCTATATATCAAAATGATCGTATCGACGTGTAAAATCTAAAAATGAGCAGAAACTGCTCTTGTTACCCCCGGAGGTGGCTGGAAAGGGCCACCAGAGTTTATGGTAGAGTCGTCGCCGACCACCGCTAATGGTGTCGGGGCCGGGCTTATCCGCTTCGTTTCATCATTTTGAGCAACTTTCATAACTAGCACGAAGTGAGAAAACAAGTGGAAGTGATCGAAAATACCTAAACAAGCCGGTGCAGCGGGAAAAACCGAAATTTTCCGATAGCTGTTCGACGTCAAAAGCTTCACTTCTGGTCTGGGTCTTCTTTCTGCGTGTTCTACTCTTTGATACGAGTTCAACAAGATAAAGAACTCAAGTTTTGGTGACCGGAGCTAGGAGAAATCACCGCTGGTTCGTTTTAGGGCTCGGATAGATTTCGAGCTCCACCGCCGCGTAGCCGCCACGATAGGGGAAACTGTGACCACCAGTCGACTCACAGGAAGGAGCAGAGTCGATCTGGGCTATGTTTCACTTCAAATGATGGCCGGAGCTGTGAGAAAAGGGTCGGCAAAGTTTGCTCTGTTTCGGAGCTCGGTCGCACGCGGGAGAGAAAAGAAATAGGAAGATGAACAGTGCCGCCGATTGAAAATGGAAACCCTAAATTTGGAAACTTTCCATTTATATATATATATACCCAATTTGGCAACTTTTCCAAATGCTATAACTTCTTCGTATGAACTCCGATTCTTGCGTTCCGCATATGTACGAACTCGTATCGACGAGCTCTACGACTTTTATGAAGGAAGTTTCCTCAAATTCCTTACGTATAAAAAGTCGAGTAACCCTAAATAACATTAAATTTTGAAACTAAAATAATTCGAAACTAAATTTCTCACGCACCAACATTCCAATCACACCCGCAATTCATAATTCATATAATTTGACAAATATTCAATTACAAAATATTTAACTGAAATTTCGCGTCTTCACAGTCTATCCTCCTTAAAGGAATTTCGTCCCGAAATTCAAGCAAACTTATCAACAAACAGTAGTGGGTACTTCGCCCTCATGTCGGACTCTAGCTCACATGACGCATCACCCTCATCATGATGACTCCACAACACCTTAACCAACTCAACCTCCTTCATACGAAGCCTCTTCGTGGACCTGTCCAAGATACGAACAGGTTCAACAACGAATGTCACATCCGGACTCACCTCGATCATATCATGATCAATCACATGAGACTCATCTCGAATGTACCTCCTAAGCAGGGACACATTGAAAACATTGTGTCCACCGGCCATGCTAATAGGTAAAGCAAGCCGATATGCCAAGTCTCCGACCCTTTCTAAAATCTCAAAGGGTCCAACATATCTCGGTGCCAACTTCTACTTCCTGCCAAATCTCACCACACCTTTCATAGGTGAGACTTTTAAGAATACATGATCACCCATCTCAAAGTCCAACGGTCTCCTCCTAAGGTCGGTATAACTCTTCTGTCTACTCTGTGCAGTACGGATACTGTCTCGGATGGTAGTAACCTTCTCTATAGTCTCCCGAACAAGCGCAGGACCCAAGAGCTGTTTCTCTCCAACATCCGTCCAACAGATAGGAGTCCTACAAGGCCTACCATAAAGTACCTCATATGGGGCCATGCCGATACTAGAGTGATAGCTGTTGTTGTAGGCAAACTCTACCAATGGCAGATGATCCGCCCAACTTCCCTTGAAGTCCAAAACACATGCTCTAAGCATATCCTCCATCACCTGGTTCACCCTCTCTATCTGCCCATCAGTCTGTGGATGAAATGCAGTGCTCATAGCCAAAGATGTGCCGAAAGCCTTATGGAATCTACGCCAAAATTTTGAAGTGAAACGACCATCCCGATCAGAGACAATCGATACAGGCACACCATGAAGCCTCACAATCTCATCAAGATACAACTTACACAAAGCATCACCTGAGTGAGTCTTCACCATAGGAAGAAAGTGTGCTGACTTTGTCAATCGATCAACAATCACCCAAATAGAATCATAACTTTGTCTGGACCTAGGCAATCCAGTGACAAAGTCCATGGAGATCTCTTCCCATTTCCATACTGGAATCGGCAAAGGTTTCAACATCCCCGCAGGCCTCTGATGCTCCGTATTCACTCGTTGACATGTAAGGCACCTGGATACATACTCAGCCACATCCTTCTTCATCCCTATCCACCAAAACTGTCTTCGTAGGTCCATATATATCTTGGTACTCCCTGCGTGTACCGTATATCTAGATCGATGTGCTTCCCGCAGTACCTCTTCTCTGAGGTTATCACCGCCCGGGACATACAATTTCAATCGAAATCTCAATCCACCATCAGTTCCAACTATCCACTCAGAGGGACCTTCCCCGTTGGCATCAAGGATAATCTCCGAAATCACCATTTGAGCGAACTCATCATGTGTCTGACTCTGAATGATCCTAGAAATCAAGGTCGCCTGTAAAGTGATACTACTAAGAAAGATTCCTTGTCCTTCTCCTGTGGGCATAAGGTCAAACTCAGATACGGTCTCTAACATACGCCATTCCTGAACCATAAGTGATGTTATGATCCCTCGGGGTTTCCTGCTCAAAGCATCCGCCACTACATTGGCCTTTCCAGGATGATATTCCAAGGTGAAATCATAGCCTTTGATGAGCTCCATCCATCTTCTCTGCCTCATGTTCAACTCCTTCTGGGAGAATAGATACTTCAAACTCTTATGATCAAAAAAGAGTTCGAACTTCTCACCATAAAGATAATGCCTCCAAATCTTTAAGGCAAACACCACTGCAGCCAGCTCTAGATCATGAGTGGGGTAGTTCTGCTCATGCACCTTCAACTGTCTAGAACCATACGCTACCACACCCCCATTCTACATCAACACACAGCCCAAACCCTGATGAGATGCATCACTGTAGATAACTAACCCACCGCCACTAGATAGGACAGTCAACACTGGAGCTGTAGTCAATCTAGTCTTCAGCTCACTAAAGGCCTTCTCACATTCATCTGTCCACACAAACTGAGTATCCTTCCTTGTCAACTTGGTCAAAGCTGAAGCAATACTAGAAAACCCCTCAATGAATCGCCTGTAATACCCTACCAATCCAAGGAAACTACGGATCTCTATAACTGTAGTGGGGCCACTCCAACCCATCACTGCTTCAACCTTCGAAGGATCAACAAAAACTCTATCCTTCGAAACTACATGACCAAGGAACTTGCTCTTCTTTTGCCAAAACTCGCACTTCTCAAACTTTGCATACAATTTTTCTCTTCTCAAAATCTGCAGCACAATCCTCAAATGCTTTACATGCTCGTCAGATGACTTTGAATAAATCAAGATGTCATCAACGAACACCACCACACACTGATCTAAGGAAGGACTGAATGCTGCAGGTGCATTAGTTAGACCAAAAGGCATGACAAGAAATTCATAATGCCCATACCTGGTCCTAAATGCCATCTTAGAAATATCCTCATCCTTCACCCTCAACTGGTGATATCCAAATCTCAAATCAATTTTGGAGAACACTGTAACCTGCCTAAGCTGATCGAACAAGTCATCAATCCTAGGCAAGGGATACCTATTCCTTATGGTCACATTGTTCAGCTGCCGATAATCCACACATAAACGGAGTGAATTATTCTTCTTCTTCACAAACAGCACTGGTACACCCCAAGGAGGAACACTAGCCTGCACGAACCCTTGTGCAAGTAATCCTTCAATCTGAACCTTCAACTCCTAAAGTTCAGCTGGAGCCATCCAATAAGGTGCTCTCGACACAGGTGCAGTACCTGGTATCACATCAATGGAGAAATTCATTATCCTTTTCGAAGGAAATCATGGTATCTCCTGGAATACATAGCATACTCTGACACTACTGGAATCCCTGCAATTTCTGAAGTGCCTATATGTGCCAAGATCCCTGCCCTCATGGCAACATCAGATCTCAGGCATCGATAATAAAACATTGGTTGCCCAGGGGCATGAAAAGACACAATCATTCTAAAACAATCAATCACTGCATAGTTCGGACTCAACCGATCCAAACCTAAAATCACATCATACGTGTGATCCGGAATCACAATCAAAGATGCAGTGAACTCTCTACCACAAATTACAATAGGGCAATCATCACAAAACATGCTATGCTCAAGAGA
Source organism: Rosa persica (assembly GCA_025331145.1). Classification (NCBI taxonomy): domain Eukaryota; kingdom Viridiplantae; phylum Streptophyta; class Magnoliopsida; order Rosales; family Rosaceae; genus Rosa; species Rosa persica. Next base: position 12,483,087 of record WFKR01000001.1, on the reverse strand, counting down.
GACGCAAAGAGGCGATGTAACACACAAAGGTCTAGTAAGCGGTATAGCAGTCAAACCCAAAACAACTACCACAGAACTAGATATGAACAAGTGGGAAGCACCCGTATCAAACAATACTCCAGCAAGATAGCCATAAACAGATAAGGTACCTTCCACCCCGGTGCCTCTCTGGCCGATGGTAAATACTCTGGCTGGTGCTGGAGGTAAGGTTCTCTGCTGGTTACCCTGTCCTGCAATCTGAGGTTGAGTATAGTCTCTGGCAATATGTCCAGTCTGTCTGCATCGAAAACATGCCCTAGGCCTGAGTTTAGGGCAAGTCCTAGCAAGATGACCCAACTCATTACAGCTATAACACCTCATAGGGGTCGCTGGTGCTACTTGTCTGATAGGTGGTGCCTGCATAGGGATAGGTGCTGCTGCTATCCAGGCTGGAGCCTGATGATGAAAATAAGGCCGCTGTCTCTTCCAGACCCCACCTCTATAATCTTTGGACCCACTACTCCCTGCAACTGCCTTCCCTTTTCCCTGAGAATCTCTCTCAACTGTCTGCTTCTCCTTATGGATCAGATTCTGCTGCTCAATGATCAGGGCTTTAGCTAAAATCTGCTCCTTTGTCTTAGCTCCATAATGGCCACATCTCTCTTAATAGAGGCATTCAACCCCCGCTAAAACTTCTTAGCCAAGTCTTCAGCATCTAATGGTTTCACAAACCGATACAACCTGGAGAACTCTGCCTCATATTCTCTCACATTCATCTTCCCTTGAGTAAGTGAGAGAAATTACCTCTCCAGCTGTTCCTTCACCGATGATAGGAAGTATTTCTCTTTAAAGATCCTCACAAATCCATCACAGGTCATGGTAGATACGTCAATAGTCCTCTAAGTGCAATTCCACCACACCCTAGCCTTATCTTTGAGCATGAAAATGGCTAGCTTCCTCTTCTCAATCTCATCACAAACAATCAACTCAAAATAGGTCTGCAAATCCTCGATCCATTGATCAGCCACCATATAGTCTGTACCTCCCGTAAATTTAGTTGCTCCCAACCGATTAATGTCCCTCGCCAACACTAACAGACGAGTTGGATCATTAACCACAACCTCAGGTAGAACAGGCTACTCCATAAAAGGTGCCCCCACCTCTTCCTCATGTACTTCCACATGTGGAATCTCACCCCTACCTCGGCCTCTACCTCTACCTCTAGGTCTACCTCGACCCCTACCTCTGCCTCCTACAATATCCATTACCTAAGGAGTATAGCATACCTGGTTAATACATGTATAACACTTAAATCAAAGCACAAGTAAATACAAGTCCATATTAACCAAGTTACTAACACATAGAGGTTAATTCACCTCCTAATACGTCCTAACATTCTAGACAACTCCCAACACTCCTACATACCCAATGACATTGTCAATACCAAAGAGCACACGATAGGGATCCGCTGCAGATGGGCCATCACTCAAAAGATATTAACTTATCACTAAATAAGTACCTTACGCTCTGATACTAAACTGTCACGCCCAGAATTTCGAATAATAAATTCAAATCTGAAACATGAATACAAGTAAACAAATCATGTCCTGAATTTTTTTTATAAACCAACATCTCATAAACCATAACACAAACCTCATAGCGAACTATCTCTCGAGTCAATTATTACAATGCTAACATAAATAAAATGTTATGCTCAAAAGATTCTACAAAGCACACTAACATAGACCAAGTGCTGGTCTCAACCCTGTTGCCCTACGCAACTCGCTCTCCACCCTGATTATCCTGACCTGCAGGATTATCCGCTATACCATTTTAATAGTGAACCGGGATTGCAATAACACAAAACTCGGTAAGCTTTTTGAAAGCTTGTATGAGTAAATAAGAATGAACGGTTAATCTATTAAATCACAAATCTTTTAACTTAAGTAAACATTCAACAATCTCAACATCCACAAAGAAACATCAAACTGACACACAGGAAACAACATGGAACACATTTCCACAATCACCAAATCACAACTCTTGCCACTTTGGCACCTAATCACGACTATCGCCACTTGGGCACCTAATCACAACTATCGCCACTTTGGCCCCACGTTAGAGCTCTAACTGTCTCGTTACCTCTGACACCTTGGCCTAGGGTCAAGTAACGACACCTCCTAGTTACTCAGTAACCCGCGAACTTTGGACCATTTCATGTCCTCAGAACAATATATCCCCATTATTATTTAACTGTCGAACTTTGGACCTCCCTGTCCTCAGAACACATACACTCCGGTTATCATTAACCAAAGATCCTTGGACCATTCAATCCTCGGAATCCTACGTTCACTACCTTCTATTCAACTCACAAAATTAACATGGTTATCACCAACATTTATCAAATATTAACAACATAATAAAATCATATTCTCAACATTTACCAACAACATATTATCATAATTCCACACCTCAATGTCACACCATTCAATATGTAATCACGTAAATATATATATATATATACGTAACCATCCACACAAGAATGATCACTAATACCAACTATAGTTCACACGATGCAAAATCAAGAAATTCATTTTTATATACTTAAAATTTCATTTTCTTAAAACCATTTTTCAAACATAATAATAAATCGTGCGATAAGGAAATTCGGTTCGTAAATGAACTATGTGAGATTTACTCACCTCTAAACTCCCGCTGCGTCTTTTTACAGCCCAAAATGCGATTCACAATCGTCCGCTAACAAATCCGTCAAACACCTAATCAAAACGATATTTAACTTAATGCACAAATCAAGAAATGCACTTATACTAAGATCCAACGGTTTGATTTTTCAACCGTGACCACACAGGGTCATCGGGACAGTCCTACGATCATTATATCAAAACTACAAGTCTATCGGACGGTCCAAACTTCACATATCACAAATCGAATGATCGAAATCGTAAAATTCATAACTAAATCATACGATATGCAAAATTCACATGCTATATATCAAAATGATCGTATCGACATGTAGAATCTAAAAATGAGCAGAAACTACTCTTGATACCCCCGGAGCTGGCCAAAAAAGGCTGCCAGATTTTAGGGCATAGCCGCCACCGACCACCCCCAATGGTGTCGGGGCTGGGCTTATCCGCTTCGTTTCATCATTTTGAGCAACTTTCATAACTAGCACGAAGTGAGAAAACAAGTGGAAGTGATTGAAAATACCTAAACAATCTGGTGCGGCCAGAAAAACCGAAATTTTCCGATAGCTGCTCCGTTCGACGTCAAAAGCTTCACTTTAGGTCTGGGTCTTCTTGCTGCATGTTCTACTCCTTGATACAAGTTCAACAAGATAAAGAACTCAAGTTTTGGCGGCCGGAACTAAGAGAAATTGTCGCTGGTTCGTTTTAGGGCTCGAATCAATTTCGAGCTCCACCGCTGCGTAGGCGCCACGATAGGGAAAACTGTGACCACCAGTCGACTAACAGGAAGGAGCAGAGTAGATCTGGGCTTTGTTTCACTTCAAATGATGGTCGGAGCTGTGAGAAAAGGGCCGACAAAGTTTGCTCTGTTTCGGAGCTCGGTCGCGCGCGGGAGAGAAAAAAAATGAGGAAGATGAACAGTGCCACCGACTGAAAATGGAAACCCTAAATTTGGAAACTTTCCATTTATATATATACCCAATTTGGCAACTTTTCCAAATGCTATAACTTCTTCGTATGAACTCTGATTCTTGCATTCCGCATATGCACGAACTTGTATCGACGAGCTCTACGACTTTCATGAAGGAAGTTTTCTCAAATTCCTTACGTATAAAAAGTCGATTTTTAGTAACCTAAAGTAACATTAAATTTCAAAACTAAAATCATTCGAAACCAAATTTCTCACGCAACAAAATTCCAATCACACCCACAATTCATAATTCATATAATTTGACAAATATTCAGTTACAAAATATTTAACTGAAATTTCGGGTTTTCACAATATATTTATATGTATATGTGTGTGTGTGTACATATACATATATATATATATATATATATATGTAGATATATACATACACATATGCATATATGTAGATATATATATATATATGTATATGTATATAGATGTAGATATGTATATGTGTGTGTGTGTGTGTGTGTGTGTGTATATATATATATGTATATGTAGATATATATATGTGTGTGTGTGTGTGTGTATACATATATATCTAATGTGTTTATGTATTTGGTAAGTCTATATACTATGTTTATGTTTCATATTATAAAAAAATTCACAAATTACTTTTATATATATAATGTGTTCTATATATATGTATGTATATGTATATGTAGATATATAAATATATATGTATAATTTTATACATATGTGTGTGTGTTTATATAATGTGTGTGTGTGTGTGTATATATCTGTGTGTGTGTGTGTATGTAGATATATATATATATATATATATATATATATATATATATATATATATATATGTAGATATATGTATATGTGTGTGTGTATTAGATATATTAAAAAAAGGAAGTGAGAGGTAAAATGATCATTTTGGACTAAATTGTGTGAAATTTGAATGTGTGGGGAGTTATCTGTTAAAATTGGAATAGCAGGAACTGAACTGTCGAATCCTAAAAATTGGAATAGCATGGACTGAACTGTCGAATCCCAAAAAGTACAGGGGGGACCAGTAATTTCCCCATAAAATAACGAATGTATTTTTATATTGGTAAAACCTCATATATATTAGTAAATTGGCAGTGAGTCATTTATAGTGTAATGAGGCTGTCTATATTGTAACTAAGATTCTTTACGAGTTATTTACTCATTTGACGATGTTCTTCCCTGATTTTACGATAATTGAGGTCCAAGTTCTCTATTTTGTAATTAATACTTTTTTTGTGTAAATCTCATTATCCATGAGATAATTACTCACCTGACAATGCATTTTATTGAAGTACAAAGTGATAATTATGGTCGTATTTATGATGCTTAATTGAAATATAATTCCATTTATCCAAAAAATGATCATTTTACCTATGTGACAACAAATGTATTGTCAATCTGATAAATAATCATATTAGACCTAAAATTTCTCAAGTCCTTATTCTTGTAATCGGGTTCTTCTGTGTGTAACTAAAGACCTTTCTTTTGAAAATTTCATCATCGATGAGACTTTACAACAAACCACCATATTTGATGTATTTAGTGATAATTATAGTTGTAATATAAATAATTACTATATTTACGATCTTTATTACTAGTTTTTGAACAATATACGTATAAACTAATTAATGAGTCCTTAGTATGATGACCTAGCCGTCTTTGCTAGGGTTTCTCGGTGGTCTCAACATCGACAAATTACCAAAACTTCATCGGTCTTGTATCGATCTCTCTATCTCTCTGATGGCAGATGATTTGGATGGGCTTTCTGCGTCGGTCATCGATACGGACTCGTCTTTGGTTACGTTGGGCGATGCAGGGGCTGCTGCGTTTCATGGGGGCTATTAGTCTTTGGCTGGCCGTCTGTTGGCCCCAAAAGCTACTTTTCCGGGATTCAAAGGTACCATTGCTGCTATTTGGCATCTTAGATCAGAACTCACTACACAAGATGCCGATGAACGTTTTGTTTTCCAGTTTGAGAATGAAGCTGTGCGGAACCGTATATTGCATGGGGGCCTTTGGTTCTATCGTAATACCATGCTGGTGGTGGGAGCATATGATGGACTCTGTCCGGTGGAGGCCGTGCCGCTGAATACAATGGAGACTTGGGTTGTGGTGAAGGGTCTTCCTTTTGCTCTGCGGAATAAGACGCCGCTCGAGTTAGTGAGGGCGTCATTAAGGTTAACAGTCCGGGTGGATCAGAACGCTATTAAACGGAAGGAGGAGGAGCAGCGGGTCAAGATTGTTTTTGACGTTTGAGGTCGGATTCGTACCTGGAAAGTAATCGAATTTTCCCCTGTGGTGAAGCTGGAATTGTCATTCATTTATGAGAAGGTTAAGGGCTTTTGTCGAGATTGTGGATTGTTCATCCATGATGCTCTCGGTTGTGATAAGCTGTTGATCAAAGAGAAGGCGGCAATTCAGGCCGCTCCACCAAGGTCTGCTATGGCTGGTTTATCTCTAACCTCAAGGTCAGAGATTCATCGCTCATTGGTGGGGCTGGTCGGGTTTTGGAGTTTGAGAACTGGATGTCGAGGAGCACTACTGCACCAAATTTGGAGAAAGGCTCGGGATCGAATAATAAGGGTGTAGAGGAAGTTCCCACTGGGATGGGAAGCCAGGAGGTTTTGCGATCACTCGGGGTCTTGGGGTCCCAATTGGTGGGAAATCCCATTTTGGGAAACGGTTTAGCTAGTCTTAAAGATAGAGGTGGTATACAACCTCTGGTGGTTCAGGGCGGGGCTAGTGACTTGTCATTAGTTGCGGCTCCTGCTGCTACGGTAACTATGCATGAGACTGCCCACGTGAAGTTTTCCTCCATGCAAATGGTGTCAGCGGGAAGGAAAAGAAAAGTCTTTCACAAAGTTGGGTAAGTTTGGGAAGAAATACTTGGCATTGCCTGATTCATCGCTTGAGGTAGAAGATGATGTCTCATTGATCCTGCAACATAAAAATGGCAAGATTTTGTTTTCACCGAAGAAGAAGAAAATTGGACGTCCCAAAGGAAGTAAGAATAGGGTGAAATCCACTAAGAAGCAGGAAGAGAAAAGCTTCGTAAGTATAAACGTTGGGGAAAAGCTTTGACTTTTGATTCAAACCTTGCAGTTTTTTATCCTGACAAGGGTGGTGGACAAGCTATATTGCTGGAGGGGTGAATGAGACTACTCCTTTGGTGGTGGCTACTGTTGTGGAGGGAGCGGTGGAATGTGATGGTTCACAGTCCACCAATGAGTTAGTTTAACTCTGTTTCGGGTCGCAAAAACCAGTACCTTAGTTGGAATCTTTTTATGTAAGCTTTGAGGTTTTCTAGGTTTTTGTTAGAATAATAGTGCGTAAATTTACCAAAAGATGGGTGTACTCGGGATTTCTAGGGGTTTTATTCTGCTATGATAGGGTCTCTTGAGGTTCTAAGGAACGATTCTTTCTGTCGACCTCATAGGGGTGTTTCGCTTTTGTACTGCTTGCTGAAGATTAATGAAATGGCTGACATATTTCCTTAAAAAAAAAAGTCATTAGTATGATAATTTTTTTAAAAAACGTACACATGTCAAGTTATAAATGAATATTCACTGCTTAATTTAATTTAATATATATATATTAAAAAATTGATGCATGAAAAATATCAAACACACCTTAGACTTATCCCATTTTACATATACCCAAGTAAATTGCAGTTGGAGAGATTGAGATGAGATCAAAAGCACCCAGATGTAATCAAGACCCAGAAGAACAGACGTGGTCATTGTCATAGAATTAGATCGGACGGCTGTAGGAAAGAGACAAAGTAAACCCCACTCCCACTTTAGATTAGACGACTCTAGAAGAGGGAAGAAGATAAGATCGATGCACAGCCCCAAAGAAAAAAAAATTTCGTAAAGGAGGGCAGAACCGTCTTTTCTGACCTAAGGCCTGTAGCTATTATGAACAGCCGAACAGTGCAACTCACGTGTTTAGTATACGGAGAATATGGTTTGCTTTTGTCAAGAAAGTTCTACGTTCCCCTGGCCAAAAAAAGTTTCATATTGATATCCACATCAATCATTGCTGATGAGTGTTGTGCGTTATAATTTTGCCCACGTATAAGGCCCTACAGATTAAACTAACGTTTTGATATGGCTAGTAGCTGTAGTACAGGAGACACGTTCTACTAGTTGGGAGATAATTTAACTTTATCATGTTTTCTATGATAGGTACCACACGGCCTTTCTTCTCTTTTGATGGTGAGAATAGAAAAGGATTGCACTGTTGAATCATATTGATGATTTTTGATCTCTAAGATACAACCTTCAATTCGTGCAAAAAGATCAGATAAATAGGAAAACTTAGGGTTGTTTGTCAGAAACACTACGATCTCTGCCAACCTTGACCATGATGTTCTAAAAGAATGGCTCAAAAACTATACTCATCTAACAATGACTTGAATACTCGTTTTTCACACTCCAGAATCCTTCCTTTTCAGCCACCGACCCAGGTGTCTCAGCGACCATCAACACTCCGGAGTATTTTTTCCTTTCTTTAGATAAAGTGGTACACACATTTGTGAATTGTGCTTAATATATGCCGTTTAATCCTCGCATGTCACTCGTGGCAATAATATTGCTGTAGTTTATTTATCATTCAATCATCTTTGCAGAATTGCAGCATCACCGGCTAAAGTGAAAATTGTTGCATAACAAGTTGAACTGTACTCCTCGATGATTAACATTTTTTCTTGACGAGAAATATCAAAGTTGTTGCAGTGTAAAAGCAATGGCACTCACTTCCCAGACAAGTTTATCATACTACTGCAGAAGCATTGGCTTCTCTTCCTCTGCATTTTATTCTACTACTGCTAGGAAGATACAGATTTTGCAAACAGTCAATGTTGCAGGACAGAAACAAGGACGTAAAAGTGCGATAGTTGCTTCAAGTCCTATCACAGAAGATGCTGTAGTAGCTACAGCGCCGCTGACGAAGGAAGATCTTGTAGGCTATCTTGCCTCTGGATGCAAGCGTAAAGAAAAATGGAGGTAATTTTATATATTTTAGCTTATAATTGCATACGTATATGGATTAACTTATCATAGATGCTTGTAAACTAAGTAATAAGACCATGCACCCAATATTTTGATCAGAATTGGCATGGAACATGAGAGGTTTGGCTTCGATTTAAAAAGTTTACGTCCCATGCAATATCAACAAATAGCTGAGCTGCTAAATGGGATTGCTGAGAGATTTGAGTGGGAGAAAATTATGGAAGGTGATAACATTATTGGACTCAAACAGGTATGATTACTTGCGTTCTTTGAGTCTGCATTTTCATTATGTGTTCGTTATATTCTATGTCTAACTTCCTTTAGGTATATATAGATGTATATAATATTTTCAAATTCTATGTGAAATTAAATGATCCATTTCGAAATCTCATAAGTTGATCCTCATATATATCTATATAAGTATATATCATTTATTTATATTTAGAACAGCAGGGCAAGAAGAGTATATCACTTGAGCCTGGAGGTCAGTTTGAGCTTAGTGGTGCACCTCTTGAAACTCTGCATCAAGTTTGTATGGAAGTCGATTCACAACTCTGTCAGGTCAGTTAAACTAAGTGCAGTTTTGGAATTCAGATGCAAGCTAGGGTCACCCTTCATGCATAAATACTAACAGTTGTCCTTATATATGTTCTGACTTTAATAGGTTAAAGCAGTTGCAGAGAAAATGGGAATTGGATTTCTTGAAATTGGTGGGCAGCCGAAATGGAGCATTCAAGACATACCTATGATGCCCAAGGTACTGTTTGATTCTCTTAAAATTCATATAGATGCACAGGGGCATCATTTCTTTTCAATTCTGTTGTATTAGAATTACTGACAACCGAATGCTTATATATGTTCAGCGAAGATATGAGATTGTTTATAATTACATGCCAAAAGTTGGCTCGCTTGGACGTGATTTGATGTTCAGGACTTGCACAGTACAGGCAAGATAACTTCTTTCATAATTTTTCATTTCATTGGTTCTGGTGAGCGGCTAAATTCATACACAACGTCTTAATTGATTTCTTCAATTTTCTAGGTTAACCTGGACTTCAGTTCTGAAGCGGACATGAAACATAAAATTCGTGCTAGTCTTGCTTTGCAGCCTGTGAGGAACACTAGCAAGCATGACCCCTTGTTTTTTCTGTAAATGTAATATGTTATATACGACATCTGTATATCTAATATCTATAAATTTTCAACATATTGAAACAGATAGCAACAGCCCTGTTTGCAAATTCTCCTTTTACTGAAGGAAAGCCAAATGGTTTTTTAAGCTGGAGAAGGTATTCCGTCAATAGTTCATGTTACTCTTACTTGTCTCTGTCATCTGTATTGATACTTCATTTTGCTCATACAGTTCTCATGTTAATCCTATTTGTTTCTGTAACAGTCATATCTATACTGATACTGACAAGAATCGCACTGGCATGCTTCCTTTTGCCTTTGATAACTCCTTTGGGTAAAGATCATCGTTTCTTCATTTTACTTTGTTGTTAATATATCTATCCAGCTATCCTGTTTTTTTCCTGCATATATGCAGTTAATAATGCGGTACTAATACATTTTGGTTTCTGTTATGCATGCTTTATTTGTTACTGATATGTTCAGGTTTGAGCGGTATGTTGAGTATGCTCTTGATGTTCCCATGTACTATGTTTATCGGAAAAAGAAGTGTATCGACTGTACTGGAGTGACCTTTCGGGTATAACCATCTATCTGTAATAGTTTTTGTAACTTGGTCTTTGTTTGTCTCAAGATACTGCCTACTGTTTTATAGTAGACATATTCATGTGATGGTATTATATATCCATGCAGGACTTTATGGCTGGAAAGCTTCATTGCCTTCCGGGTGAATTACCGACCCTGAATGATTGGGAAAATCATTTGGGAACTCTATATCCAGAGGTACTATCAATAAGCATACGTTATGATTTTTCTGATGCTACTGACCATTAGTTTATATTTGCAATGTTGGACTTCCCATTAATTCAGGTCAGGCTGAAGAGATACTTAGAGATGAGGGGTGCTGATGGAGGCCCTTGGAGGAGCTTATGTGCTTTGCCTGCATTTTGGGTAATAAGCTCATCTCTTATGAATTTCACTTGCTTTCAACATTTTTTTTTCTGTGATACAGATACAAAGATGAAACAAATATTTGTATCATTTTAAATCAAAACTACTGAACTCGAGTTGCTCATGATTAACCACCAAACTCTAGCAACATAGGTACTGATTGTTTTTGCTTTAAACTTTCAGGTGGGCTTACTGTATGATGAGGTTTCCCTGCATAATGTGTTAGACATGATAGCTGATTGGACTCCTGAAGAAAGACAGATGCTGAGAGATAAGGTGATAATCACCTGTTCACAAAAATGTGTCATCCTGCAGATACTTGGGATGGATTAATTTAATTGTTATGCAGATCTAAGTGTGAATAATTTTTTTTTTTTTTTTTTGCAGGTTCCGAAAACGGGTCTAAAGACACCATTCCGTGATGGATTACTCAAGCATGTTGCCGAAGATGTAGTAAAGTTTGCAAAGGTAAATTTCTCTTACTACTGAAATAGTATGCGTGTGATGGGAGCTCATGGATCATCTGTTCTTGTACAGGATGGCCTGGAAAGAAGAGGCTTTAAGGAATCGGGGTTCTTAAATGAAGCGATCGAGGTTGTGAGAACAGGTAATGACATGCCTTTCTAATTTTTTCTCTTTTGGGAAAAATATGGTGTTCATATTGAGTACTCCATATATGCATGGCAGGTGTAACACCAGCTGAGAAGCTACTGGAGTTGTATAATGGGAAGTGGAAACAACAGATAGACCCACTTTTTGAAGAGCTACTATGCTGAACTGAAGTTGGGCACTTCAGCAGGGTCACTTTTGTTTTGTCTGTGAACATTGGAAAAATTTCTGGTGTAATCTATATGTAGCTGCTGTCAGTTTGTGTCTTTGTGATATATTCAGGCATTGGATTTTAGGCAAATGATCTTTCAGTTTTCCAGTACCCAGGTTATGTAAAAAAAGGTTAAAATAAGTTCAAGCTTCTTGCTTGAATTGATTTGCGCAGCCTAATGGTATGTTGTGGGAACCCCTTCTTTATATAATTTTTCTGATTTTCCCTTGATCTGTGTGAAAAGTCCAGAAGGATTTTTTAACAATGTAGTTCTGAGTAAGCAAAGAGTAAATATGCCTCTTTTTTTTTTTTTTTTGGTAATGTTGCATATTACTTAAACGTGATCAAATCTTCATCCGGTTCAATCATGGTGTGTAAAATCTTTCAAATTTTCAGGTGTAATCATAGTTGTTTCTATTTTTAGCTGCTTTCAGTTTGCGACTAGAGGTAGACCTTCCCACAAGAATAATTTATGTCATGTAAATCATGAGGCTTCTCATCAAATTTACACTGGATATAATCAGATGATTGTTCCACGTTATGTCATGGAAGGTTAAAGATAATTGAAACCTTTTTGAGTTGGGAGTCATTTGTACAACCAAATGGTATGTGTTATGGTCAATAATACGCTGCCGAGTTGAACCAAAGTTCAGTTTGCTGCAGTCCGGTTGATTCTTCGAGTTGTTTGCTAATCTTATAGCTCTTTTTCTTCCATGTTTGTGTTTGCTTCTGTATCTAATTATTATCTGTTATATCACATGGTTGATGGTATATCTGTTAGGCCTCAAGTAGAAGAGCTTAAATCATGCAAAAGAAGGATGGGATAATATAAAATGTATGAAGGATGTTGGGGGATAAATTAAAATCATGTGAAAATCTGGTAATTAAAGGTTTTCTTTTGTCCAGAAAGTTTCATACTGATATCCACTTTAATCAATGCTGACGAGTATTGTACCCCTTAAGTTTGCCTCACGGATTAAAACCATAGTTTTGATATGGCTAGTATCTGTAGTACATGATAACACGTTTTAATAGCGGGGAGATAATTGAACTAAATCATATTTTCTATGGTAGTTACTACACGGCCTTACTTCTCTTTTGATGGTAAGAATAGAAAAGTATTGTTACCATCCGAACCTAAATTTATAGATTTATGGGTGTTTCAGACGGTAAATGAGAGTTATTTTAAATTTTCGGCTTCGTTTCGAACTTTTAGAAGACCTTAAAAATTGATTTTTTATTTAGGTCAAAATTTGAGAAAACTTTCTTCACAAAAGTTGTAGAGGAAGTTAAACTGAACGCGTGTATACTTGGTTCGTAAAAATCGGAGTTCGTATGCGAAAGTTATAAGCGAAAAACTAAAATTATTGTTTATAGTAAGTAGTATATATTTGAATTTTTGCTGTTAGGCCGGTAACTTTTCTTTCTCCTTCTCTCTACTCTCCCTGTCCTTTCTCTCTCTTTCTTCCTCTCCTCTGCGTCGGCCTCCGTTCTTCTTTCTTGGATTTCTTCGCCATCCGGCGACCAATCAACGCAAAACCGGCTGGGCTAGGACCGCCTCCGCCTCCTGTACACGGTTGTGGCCGTAGGTCACGATGATTTGGCCGGAAAAACATCAATTTTGATCAAAACCGTTATTTTAGCAGTTTTTTTCTCCGGCAACTTTCTCAATTTTTCGGCCACTTCCGGCGGTGAAATCAAGTCCATTAGGAGCGCATTGAGACGAAAAGCATCCTCCCCAAACCTTTTGCCGAGAATTGAAGCATGGAGGAAGGATCAACGGTTTAAAGTTTGGGGTCACTATTCACAAATCGGGTTCACACTTCTCCTTAATTGTTGAGGTACTTCTAGCCTTTTGCTGAAATTATTGTAGTTGAGAAAGTTGTTGGGTTTGTTGAGTAGGTACTATTGTCAAAATTTGGTGACCATCAGTGGAGTTGGCCGCATAATTGACTTAAATTCTGTTTTTAGTTGATTAAATCACATAATTGATGAAGAATTGATATATGTGATTTTGGTAAAGTTTGGAGAAGTTTTGAATCGATTATGAATTTCTGAAATTTAGAATTTCGATTATCGATTTATGAGAATCTGACCGTCGGATTTCTTTCAAATTTGCTTTAGAAATTGTAAATCGATGAATATAAATTATTGGTGAAGTCTGGATGGATATCAAGGAGAACTGAGGGAGTTAAGATCAAAGGAGACGTTTAGAAATTCGATATAATTATCGTAAATTTAAATTTCCATCCTGTAATTATTTATTTACGAGCGTTATATTATACAGGGCGTGAGAATGAACCACATGGGGAAATTTCGAATAAACGACAAGTTTAGCCGTATACTGTGAGTGGACTTTTGTTTTGAATAATGATGCATGTATTTATTTTTTTGGAATTATTGTTATATTTAATTATAGTTTTATTTATCAAGCATAATATTTTGCTTTGGATTATAATTTTGACATTGATTTATTTTTCATATGAATTTCCAATATGAAATTGCCATGCTCGAATTTGAATTTATGAATTGTTTTCAGAGATCAATTATGATTTATCTCGATTATGATTTGGGAAATGGATTAGTGATACTATTTTTGGATATTGAACTTTCGATGTTTATCTCCGATATTTGATTATTATTTGAACTTACGATTTTTGTGCTTTTCGACGAATTATTTTCCAAAGTGATTTCCGAAATTGCGTATTAAACTTTTATTCGTCGATTTTGAGATTTTCTGAAATATTATCATAAATGGGTTTTCTAGAGGAATTATAATTATCTATTATTTAGCGCTTAATTATTTGTGAATTCGAGAATATTTTGGCTTGCGGGACCGCATCATTGGAAATTCATTTGCGAGATTTGGGGAAGTGTAATACCCGCAATTTCCATTTTAAATCCGAGTGATTGTATCGAATGATTATTATACGATTTCACGATTTATGTTCGATAATCATGCATTTTTTTACAATTATCGAAGTTTCGAAACGTTTATTTTAACGAAAAGCTCGAAATACTCGGGTTGAGAAATCGACTTTTTCTACGTACGAAATTTGGAGAAACTTCCTTCATGAAAGTTGTAGAGCTCGTCGATACGAGTCCGTGCACATGCGGAACACGAAGATCGGATTTTTTCTGAATTAGTTATCGAATTTCAAAGTTTTCCGAAACTTGTATATATAGAAAAATTTTAGAAACCCTAATTTTTTTTCCCTACCGGTTTCTTTTTTTTCCTTTTCTTCCTTCTTCTTCTTCTTCCTCCTGTTTCTGAAAAACTGAGTTTTTCTCTCTCTCTCTCACAGTCGTACTCGGCCGAAAGGGGAGGAAAACTTCTCCTTAATTGTTCTCCCTCCTCAGACCACCTCTCGACCTCAAACCAAGTCCCAGGCGTTCGTCTCGAGCTGCTCTAGCTCCCGAAGGCAGTTTCACAAGGCGGCGCGGCCCGTGGCGGCGGCGGCACAACCCGAACCGAAAACGGCCATTTTCGGTTCGATCTCGATATCTCGAGCTACACTCCATCATTTCACTTGATTCTTGTCTCATTGAGCTCGCCTCAACTTCCTCTACAAGCACCAAGAAGGACCGGAACTGGGTCGAACGTTTTCACGTTCGTCGGAGCTCGACCCGAACGGATCGAAATACCAAAACTTTCGATCAAGATATCTCGAGCTATACACGATCGTTTCTTGTGATTCCAAGCTTGTTGAGTTCGCAAGGAAGTTCTGAACAAGTTTCCAGAAGGGATCGGGGCCTGAGGTTGCAGTTTTCAAGTCGGTTTTCAAGCTCACCGGTTTCTGCATTTTTTCCGGCCGCCGACTGTAAATCGGTAATTTCGATGCCTTCCCGTCATTTTTAGGTCTTGTGCTAGTTATGAAAGTTGCTCAGAATGATGAAACGAAGGGGACAAGCTCGGCCCCGACACCATTGGTGGTGGTCGGTGGTGGCTCTGTCCCTAACTCCGGCGGCCTTTTCCGGCCACCTCCGGAGGTCTAAAATTTGGTTTCTGTCCATTTTATGATTCTATGTTTCGATACGATCATTTCGGCGTATTATACGTATTTTTTGGATATCGTATGAATTAGTTATGAATTTTGTGATTTCGATCGATTTCGGTCGTTAGATTTTTGATCTGCGAAATTATGACCGTTGGATGAACTTGTAAATTTGTTATGATGATCATATGACTGTCCCAGAGGCTTTGTGTGGTCATGGGCGAGGCTTTGTGTGGTCATGGGCGAAGATCCGACCGTTGGATCTTCGTATATGTAAAAAACGGTAATTAGGGGAGAGATTCGTGAGAAACCGCTCGTCGGATTTTAATGTAAATTAGAATCTGACCGTTAATTAGTGGTTAAATTATGAGTTGAATTTGTTGGCTAAATTCGAATCACATTTGATTAGGTGATTGACGGATTTTAATTGCGTGGGCTATTCGGCGTTAATTATAAATTATAATTTATAATTATATTGAAGACGCAGCGGGAGTTTCGAGGTGAGTAAAACTCACGTGGTTCATATTACGAACCGAGCATTTTAATTTATTTATTTTTGGTAATTGTGTGAAAAATATTTGCGGATTAAATATTTGTTTTAAAATTTCATGGACTTGAATTACCACGGTCCATAGGTAAGTAAAATGAATTTTAACTATACAAATGAATTTCATAATTTTCTTGTGTGAACTATAGATGGTATTAGTGGTCATTCCTGAGTGGATGATTACGTATATATATATTTACGTGGAAAATATATATTGATGAGTGGATTGTTTGATTGATGATATGATTGTGTTGAATTGATTGAGTTGATTATATTACAATTGTGTAATTCCATAATAATATGATGTATCTTGGTTGGGTTGATTTCAGTATGTGATGTTATATGTTGGGTTCATTTATGGGTTTAGGGTTAACATAATGACCGGTGTGGGTAATCGGACGCTCTAATCCTAGTGTGGATGATGGGATACGATTGGTTGAGTATGTGAAATTATTGGACGTTCTAAATATGTATATAGGTATGCATATTGATGAAATACAATAATTGATAAATATGTCGGATGCCATAACCTAGGCCAGGTGACGGGCTACGATTCAGTTAGAGCTCTAGTCTGTCAAATACCGTATTTTTATAAATACGATGATGAGAGTTGTGGGGAAAGTTGTGAGTTGGGTTGTCTTGATATAATGAATTGTGTTTGATTGAGATTGTTATTATTTGCATATGTGGAAATAATTGAGTGTTGCTGTGTGTGGAAATAAATGAGATTAAATTAAGCAACAGTTCATTCTTTTACTCATACAAGCTTTCATAAGCTTACCGGGTTTTGTGTTGTTGCAATCCCGGTACACTATTCAATGGTGTAGCGGATATTCCTGCAGGTCAGGATAACCAGGGAGGTGACCGGGCTGCTTAGGTGTTACAGCAGTCATGTTATTTATTTAGTCGTGATGTGTGTGTATGCTCATTTAGAGCTTTACATTACATTTGGATTTGAGTTGTAATAATTAACCGAGACTAAATTCGGTTTGATTCTATTTTGTGTGGTGAGTATGTTAAGAAAAGAAAAATTTTCAGGATGATTATTTTGTTGTTGTAGTATATTCATGTTTCGAATTTTGATTTGTTATTGTAAAATTCGGGGCGTGACAGGAAGCTTTATAGATTTATTGGTTTTCGGATTTCTTATGCCAAATGTTAGGTGATTATTTATCATGCTAGCATTGAATCCGCCTGTGTGGCGAGGTGATTGGATTACCAAATCATGTCCGCCTTTGTGGCGCTGGTTAGTGTTTTTGTGACAGTAATGCTGAAGCCCAGTATCTTGATCACTACACTTAGTGGCGTAAAAGGTATATAACGGGAGTATGAGAGTACTTTAGCCTGGAGGGCTATCACCCGAGCCTGAGAGGCTCACCTATATGGCAAATTATCTTCCCCATATTATATTTTGATATTTTTGGCTAGCGGGGCTAGTCTGATTATTTATTGGTCAGCGAGGCTGACATGTTTTGTTAGAGTTCCGAGCTTTATTAAATAAGTTGCAAAAGTGTTATATAAATTAGCTTGAATGATTATTTTACAAAAATTGCATGTATGAGACTTTAAAAGAAATACTTGAGGGAAAAGTATAATTTCTTTTTACTTCAAATATTTGTGAAACATTTATTTTTGTCCACTCACTCTAACGTGTTTTAAATTACTTTTCCCTGGGCCTTTTGGTTTCAAATACCCAGTTTGCAGACGAGATTAGTCGAGGTCGGGCGTACATGGAGACGAGGCATAGTTGTCATTAATTGCTTCTGCATTGTAGGATATATCGATCATTTATCCTCTTTTCGTTTGTTTTAGAATTGTTCTGAAAATGAAGTTGTTGGTATTTAGGGAGCAAGATGGCTCTAGGGGTATAAGGATGGTTGCTTAGAAGTGTGGTTGTAATTCTTTTTAGGTTAGGGTTGTCTATTTTTTGGGAAAATTCTGTTGAACTTTCTCAAAAAGTGAACCCCGCAGGGCCACCTGGAATTTCAGGGTGAAATTCTGGATGAGGTCTTATCAACTGCCTTGTTGAATCAAATTACTAAGTTTTTATTTAAGTTTCAACCTTCAATTCTTGACCCAAAAAAAAATTTCATCTAAATCGGAAAACTCTACATATATTGTCAGAAAACTATTTAATGTGTGCCAACTTTTCCCATGATGTTCTAAAAGAACGGCTCAAAAACTAGTTACTCATCTAACAATGACAAGAGGAGGAACCGTGTAGTATTTTTTCGAATTCTGACTTGGACACTCGTCTTTCACACTCCACTATCCCTTCCTTTCCAGCCACCTGATCCAGGTGTCTCAGCAACCATCCATGCTCCCGAGTGTGCATTTATGAATTGTGCATTTGTGCTTAATATTATTCGGTTTAATCCTCACGTCACTCGTGGGAATTTATTTTATTTATCTTTCAATCATCTTTACAGCATCACTGGCTGGAGTGAGAGTTGTTGCATAACAAGTTGAACTGTGAAACAATGTGTATATATAGTCCTCGACTATCACCATTTTTCTTATCGAGAAATATCAAAGTTGTTGCAGTGTACAAGCAATGGCACTCATTTCCCAGACAAGTTCATCCTACTACTGGAGAAGCATTGGATTCTCTTCCTCTTCATTTTATTCTACTACTGCTAGGAAGATACAGATTTTGCATACAGACAATGTTGCAGGACAGAAACAAGGACGTAACAGTGCGATAGTTGCTTCAAGTCCTATCACAGGAGATGATGTAATGGCTACGTCATCATCAAGGTACGAAGCCAAAAGAGGGCTCCCTTCGTCATCATCAGAGTTACGAAGCAAAGGGAGGTCTCCGCTTGGAAAAAAAAAAACAAAGTGAGGGTATAATAGAAATTTTGATGCGGAATGATTGTCACGTCAGTAACTTAACGGATTTTTTTGATGGAGAAAAACAAAACGGACCTATTGGTTTAAAAATTAAGAGATGAAAGATTAAACATGTGAAATTAAAAGTCAAGAGACTGAAGTGTTTTTTCAGTAAAAATTCGAGAATTAAACAACATTTAATCCTTTTTTTTAAATAAGTGAACCATTCATTTTGAATCAAATGAACTTTGGCATTTTATAGTTTGTTTTCTTTCTAGCCACAAGACTGGATCCCGCAACCGGCCAACGGTATCAATTTAGCCTTGCAACAATTCGAGACCGGTTTGAGATGTAATAAAGATTTCATGTTTTATAGACCAAGTCCCATTGTGGCTTTTAACTATGTGAGATGCCCTTATATGGGAATCAGAACCAAAACAATGCATCACAGTCGGACTCGGACACTTCCACCACTGTAATACCCAGATGCAGGTATCCGACCATTAAAATTATAAACAAAATAGAGAAAAATGACACGAATAGGACAGCGATCAGAATTGCAAGACTACAAAATTCAAAGATAAATTGAATGACAGAAGCTGGAATCGACTGAAAGTTAAGGACTAAAATTATAGTCCGTTTCTAAAATATACTTGGAAAGCAATAAAATGAGACCTGCACAAGCTGCATGAAGGAAAAATACACAAACTAGTACATTACACTAGTATTAAAAAATCATAGTGGACATAGCGAACAACTCTAAGCACACAACCATAAATCTGTACCTATCAAGTACCAAGTTTAACTACAACACAGCAAAAACAAATGGCCGATCTTCTTTGAGGGCTAACATCTAAAGACAATTAAGACTGGTGCATGGGCATTACAGAAACAGCTTCGGGTTCATGTCCATGAACTCGCAGACGATATATGCAAGTATGTGAAGGGCTACCGTGATTGGATGTGAAGTCCAACCTCACTGTGTCAACAATGTTAGACACAGCTGAGTCCAGCACAGTGACTGTCTGGGCATTGCTCTTCTCGAGGTCATATGTGAACTCAGCCAAAAGAAACCTCTTCTCTGTATGAACTTCTAAATCCTGATCACGCACTCCTTGCAGCCATGCAGATATACGACAGTCCTTGGGAGCACTCGTTCTGTCGTAAGCAACACTCTGTTTAAAGGAAAAACAAGAAAAAAGTTGTTAGTGAAACTCTGTTAAGAAAAACAATAAAAAAATGCTAGAGAGAGCTCATAGATGATAGTGTTGAAATGAATGTGAGGAAGAAATGTTAAAAAGGATAGAAGGCCTTGATTGTGTTGTTTAGTTGACATACTATCTTTTTTATACAAATTCTAAGTGCAGAACAAATTGCAGAATCAATAAAGGCAACTACTTTGCACCAAAAACTCAACCAAATATACACAGAACCCAAGTGAACTGTACTGGTTGGTGAGAATCCTTTTTCCCATTTTGATCTCTTGACATGTAATACATGTTCCTGCTCCCTTGAAGTTTCACATTATAATTCCATCCAAATACCATGCACTCCAGTATCTAGCTTACAAATATAATTTCAACCTACCTTACAGTACATACACATATGATATGCTTACAACTGAGCAAAAATTTCATAACTCCCTGAGAAATGAAGTCTTCTCTTGACTCCACCTTCTGATAAATTCATTTAGAAATTTCTATTAATTATCCTTATTTCACTCGTAACATTATTTCAAGTTTAGATTCCATCTGACTGGCCCTTGAACCACTGTTCAGTACAGATAATAGACTGAAAAGCAAAGCCCAAGGCTAAAATCTTTACTCTAAGAAAAAATCACTCCAAACATATACATTTGTACTTAAAAATATTGGTATTGTTTTACACATCCAAAAGGACTCTATATTATTAGCAGATTTCTACAAGTTTCAAGCTAGTACGCAATTCAAATGGATAAATGAGTTGCTTCACATTATCAAAGGCAAGTTTGCCCAATTCTTTCTTTCTCTTTTACCCTACTTTATTCTCAGCACTGCACCATTCACATGGTTGTTAGATGCTGTTCAAATTTATCTCTTTGTAGACCCACTCATTCATTACCCAAGAACATATCAACTCCTGCAACCAGCCTCTACAATGTAAGCCTTCTGTTTGCCTACATATTACAAATGTAGGATGGCTCCTAAGACTTTCCTACAAACAGTGTCTGTGCACCTACTGAAACCAACATAAGATACCCATCCTACTTTTACATATTAAACACCTCAGAGTTGAAACATGGTTCTTGCTTATTATTTAGACCAGAATATTGAAAATGAAACAAGAAAGCACCAAATTTACACAAAACAAGCTCATTATAAGAAATAGACGTATAAAGTTTAGCTACAAAACACATTCAACAAAATGAACTGCTCTGCTATATACCAATATGACTCATCCATCAAACAAAATAATAGACATGTCAACAGAATCCAGTCTGGGCCAAAAGAAAATATGCCACAACATAAAGCCATATAACAACAAAGCATATTATACATTTATACTTGCTAAAAATGTGAGCGCATCTACAAGTCTGACACAAATTTTAACCATGTCAACCTGAGTGACTATCCCCTGAGTATGTTGCAGTAGACCGACTCCTTCCATGAATGCTCCTGACTACGCATTCCTAGTCCACTTATTACTGCGAGTCAGTATCCAACAGACCCTCAGAAAAGCTATCTACATCTACATCTCTATATAAACAGAACTTACACTACTTGTTAAACTTGTACAGAGCTGACTCGAAGATACTATTACATGCTAAGATTCCATAGATTTAAAGCCTATAAACCTCCAACTAACTAAAACCACCATATCCATCCCAACCAAGATGAAAAACTAAACATAACATAACAATGCATACAAAGATACAAAATAGTGATAAAAAACAATACCTTTGAAACATGTTCCAGAGTGATAGCCTCAGGAATAATTGCTGTCCTGAGCTTAATCTGAACAAACCCACTACTTCCTTTCAATGGAAAACACTGCCCAGGCTCTCCAAAACTCGGTCTCAACATCTTATCAGCATCACTATGAACCCCATTCCTCATACTCGTCCACCAATTCCCTTTCCCCACCACATACGGCTCCGAATGCTTCACAACCGCAGCACCGCCACTCCCCAATGCATAATCCACCCTCGCAAGCCCATCCGCAGCATGCTTCTCTATCTCCTTCTCCACCACATTCCTCGCATACGCCATTATATCATCGAAACTCGCACCCAACTCACCACTCTCCCCTTCCTTCTTCAAGTCCTGGTAAATCCTCTCAAACTCTTGCTTCGACAGCCACTCCACGCTCTTCAATTCCTCCACGGACCTCTCCAGCCCTTCACTTTTCGCCTCCAATTTTCTCAATTCACTGGCCAAAGCAACCCCTCTGTCCTCCACCTCCTTCCTCAACTCTCCGACCTCCTTATCGATCTTCCGGCTCGCCACGTCCACCCCAACCTGAAGCATCCTAGAGGTCTCCTTCATCGACGCTTCGACCTCCGCAATCCGACCCTCCAAGTCGGTAAACGCCATCGGCGCCGCGGCGGTGGAGCCGTAAGCGAGGCGCATGAGTATCTGGGCCAAACCGCCGACGAAAACAAGAAGACCGAACCACTTGCCGAAGATACGAAGGAACCTGAGCCAGCGAGGTCGCTTGGTTCCGGGTACGGCTTTGCGAGAGCGGCGGTGGGCGGAGGGGGGTGAGACGGTGGAAGTGGCGCCGGTTCTTCGGGTCTGAGCGGAGCGGTCGACGGCGGTTTCGCTTCTGATGGACTGGTGACTCAGATCTCTGGTGTTAGCGGCGGTTTGGTCGTCGGCCCTCTGCGATTGGGGTTCGGCGGAGACGAGTTCGATGTTGGTGGACCTCTTCTCGACGGCCACGACGGGTCGCCGACGGGTCGTCGGGTTCGCCGTGATAGATACAGTCGATGCCGACATTTTAGTTTTACGGAAGGAATTTGAAAAACGAGGGAAACTGCGCCAAACCGAAATGAGATTTTGATTGAAGAAATCGGATACGAAGTACTGATTTTGAAAGAAGGGATTTTTTGCCCAAACCGACGCGATGGCTTTGTTTGGGCGCTTCGGTGTTTGAATCTTTCACATATTTTCTGTGACCTTTGGACGTGGACGGCCCAATTCTGGTAGAAAAATAAAAATGGAGGGGCCGATAATATTTTTTTTTTTTTTTTGGCACCCAATTAGCCAGAATCGCATACATCAACTTTATGCTCGAATGCATTACATATGAAGATCAAGCGAGCTAAATCTCTCATTCCTAACAGCTTGTTTATTCAAAAGAATGAATTAACAAGGATGACAGATGATGAAACCTAATCCTAATTAGAGAGATCCTAACCACATAGGCACGCAATTGTTGTTAATGCTGGTGACTTTGCGGTGGCCAAATCCCACTAACGATGTTCCTAACTTGGTCCTCTAGTGAAGGGGTTGCAGCGCTAGCGTCGCCTGTCAAGTAAAATACACAGGGCATCAGAAGGGAGATCACGGTTGGCAGTCTTCTCTACTCCGATGCCTGAATCAGTCAATGTATTTATGTTGACAAATTAACGTTAGGTAAGTAATAAATGTGTAGTAAATGAAGAGAGATGAATGAACCTTTTATAGGTGAGAGAGAGACTGATCTCTTCCTTGCTTTTGATGTGGGATTGATGCGCATTAGTTCACAGTTTTTGATACCTCAGCGAGGTGATCTTGCCGCGGCACGTGGCGACGCGTTAGCAGTGATCTTAGGCTGAGCCAGAGTTCAGGCAACAGCCCATCTGGTGTTTCCATAGGTAATACCCTTGACGGTGCTGGTGCCGCTGGCGGTAGTATGAGCATAACTCATTATAGCTAATAACGCTTAGGCAAATGCTTATGTAAGTACAATTGTTGTGCTATTGTTCTTTCTATGATATCTGAGGTATGACCAATTAGACATTTTGATACTAGTCTTTAAAAGAGGACAAACTTGATACCTCAACTTAAGCTCCATTTGACCTTTTGGTACTTCTGTAAATTTTCGAGTTAAATGTAAGGACAAAATTGACATTTAAAATATATGACTTTGAAAATTGACATTTAAAATATATGACATTTAAAATTGACATTTATTTCGTGGGTTCAAGGGTTGACTTTTTATACGTTAGAATTCTATGAAAACTTCCTTCATGGATATAGTAGAGCGCGTCGATACGAGTTCGTACATATGTGGAACGTGAAAATCGAAGTTCTTATGAAGAAGTTATGGCCTTCGGAAAAAGTTTCTATTTTAGTTAAATAGGAAAAAAATCCAAAAAAAAAAAATCAAAGTTTCCATTTTCAGAAACTTTTCTCTCTCATCTCTCGAGCCGAAATCGGGGACTGATTTTTGTCCGGTGATTTCTCCCTTCTTCGGCCACTAATCGACGAATCATTTCTTTTATTCTCTTCGCCTCAATCCATCTCCATATCTGGGAAGTTTCACGGCATGGGTCGGCCCCTGCACGGCTCAGCAAGGCCAGGAAGTCTAGCGACGGCGCTGCGGCAAACCCAGATCGGAACTTCGGATTCCAACCACCATAGCCGGTGTTTCTTGAGGGCTTTTGGAGCCCAGAGGGTGTAGATGTTTTCTCCCAAGGTGGCTTGCAACGATTCAAAGTGTAGAGGTCAAATTTTGAAGGTTCATCGAGTTTCAAAGATTGCGAGATTAATTCAGCCAGATGGCTTCGAGTTTGACTTCCAGGTAGTTGGGAAAGTTGTAATTCGAGTTGAGATGAAGATCTTTTGTTTAGGAAGTTTGGTCAAATTCTGACTTTTGGAGGGCGGCTGCGCCGCCATTGTGGTGGTGATTTTCTACAGTTTTCGGCCACCTTAGGGATGATTTTTGTCCCTCATTGTGATCTACTCATCGATACGAGTATTTCAATATATAGTTTGTAATTTTTGGAGATCGTATGAACATGTTAGGATTTTTGCAGTTTTGGTTCGATCGGTTTTCGATCCGTGTGAATCCGGTCATCTGATCTACTTGTAGTTTTGATGCTTTGACTATAGAAGTATTTCGAAGACCTTAGGTGGTCTCTGATGGGGTTTTGACTCAATTGACATATCCTTTCGTTTATAGTTCACGGGTTTTGAACTTCAAAATGTTTGTGTGCTTTTGTGTTGTATTGGGTGTGACCTTGCTGTAATTAGGTGGTTAACAGAATTGTGTGAGTAGAGTTTGGATGATTTTGTGCTTGTCTTGGTTTGTGTGAATATGCAGCAGGATTTGGAGGTGAGTAAATCTCACATGGTTCATTTACGAACGAAATTACTTACTTTTCGGAATTAATTGATATATTGTAAATCGTTTTCGGAAATGAATATTTGTTTTGAATAGTATGAACTTGATCGACTACGGTTCATAGGACTGCGGTTCACAGTTATGGAAAATGAGTTTTAAGCATAAAAATGAGTTTCTCGAGTTTTTGTGATTCTGAACTATAGTTGGTATTAGTGGCATTCCTGATAGGATGACTACATATTTATATAATTAAATGATGTGTTTATGTTATGAAGAATGGAACTTTCCCGTGGAATTGGTATGGGTTGTAATTGTGATTTTCTTATAAATGTGTATGGTTTCGTATTGTATAACCAAGGTGGTGATCATGATTGAAATTGCGGATTTTAAGGTAGTGATAACTAAGGTGGCGATAATCAATACAGTAGTACCAAGATTGTGATAATTAATGTGGTGATTGTTATGAAAAGATTATGGATTATTGTTGAGTGATTAATATTTGAGATTGTTGATATAGAGTTTGGTGTTATTAGTAGATGAATGATATTGAATTTTAGTTTAATTCTATTATTGACTTGCTTGTTTTCTTTCGTAATCTCATGAACTAAATTATACGCAGAGATTATTGTTTCCTGAATTCATCGGTTTTATTGTAATCTCCTGAACTAAACTAAATGCAGGGATTATTATGACTTCTATTGATTAATTTAATGTAGTCATCGGAACTAAAAGCTATGCTGGGATTACTATGATTTGCTTGATATGCTTTTGATGTGATCTCCTGAACTAATTCATATGCAGGGATTACTTTTTACTTGATTTTGATTTATCAATGCTTTACATTTCCGAGAAGTGGTTGTTGAGGTTCATTGATTTTGAAAGGTCACTGAGGTGACATTGATTTGGGTGAGATAAACGGAGCATGATTTTGGATTATTGGAGTTTTTATGGTTTTAAAACGTTACTCGAGTTGATTGTTTAGTTGAACCTTTGTAAAATTAAATGCATCAATTGAGAGTCAGAGCATGTGGTTTTAGATTTTGAATTAACATACATGGGCATGATTTGATGTGATAGGTACTTGATGTTTTTGTTCTAATAATTGTATAACTAAATTGTTAGGTTGAGATGGTGTAAGCATATGTTTCTTCCTTGTTGTTTTGAGTTTACTCACATGAGCTATCATGAGCTTACGGGATTTGTTGTTGCAACCCGGTGCACTATTCAATGGTGTAGGAGTCTGTCCTACAGGTTAGGTGAACGTGATGGAGCTGTGGTCCATTGCCGTTGCTGTTGTGAGTTTAGGAGTTTATGCACTTGTTAGTCTTCCACTGTGCAGTGAGTTGGTGGGGTTGTTTACATATTAAAGTGTTATTTCAGATTAATTTGTAAACTTGGTGTAATGTAATATATGACTCTAAAAGGCGGGTCTGTATTGACATTGTGGGTTCAGGACATCTTTACTTGTTGTTATTTAAAGAAAAATTTTCCTAGTGTTTTGTATTGATGTCTGAACCATCACACTCATTGTTATTTGTTTTTAAATTGTGCTTAAAAATCGGGGCGTGACAAGGTATGACATCAAATTCCAACTTATTCTATTTCACTCGACTAAGAAACATATTGACTTAAGCATCGGAGGGTTTACTGCAGGGGCACCCATCCTCTTATAGCCAACGGTCAACTCTAAGTCAACGCTCAAATGAAGCTTCTCGATCCTTCCTGGTCAACTCCCACTCCAGTCCGCATTCATTCATGAGTCAAAATCTTCTTCAAAATTTTTTGTCACCAAATTACATTGATCACTCTGACCCTTGGGATTCATCTGAGCCTTTAGACATTACTTTATTGGATGTCTTAGATTTTTTTTTTTGCGAACAATGGAAACAATTTGGATGATATGACCAATGGTGGAGTCCTTGACGACAACTAGTTGTCAGCCTATGCTTACGCACTTTCCCATTATGTTGTTCTAGCATTAGTCGTACTTCCCTTTATTTTTGGTCTCTGAATTGGAAGTTTTTATTATGTATTTTTCTCTATAGTTTGGAATTTCAATAAAAGAAGAATGTTTCTTTTCATTATATATTTATCTTCTCTGGAACAGTTTGAATTACCTTTTTTTTTTATGACCATTACTCCTACTTGTATATAATTATGGTTTATAAATTTCCCAGATTTTGGTCTAACTCAAAAGTTCTTGCTCAGGTGTGCATGCACACATGCATTCATCATAGCTACAATTGAATTTTTTTAAACATTTTCAAAATAGAATATATGAGGTAGTAATGCAGCATGTAGATAAATATTAATGGAACTAACATGTGCATGGAATAATTACATACTTATCTTTCTGCATGGAATATCACTAGTAGTTATCAGTTTATCACAAGTAGATATTTAAATGACTTTATGTCAATGGTTAGACTTTGATGTCTTGATCGAGACTATAGTTATCTATTAGTAGGAAGTTGTATATATCCAAAACTACTTATAACTAGTTTTCCTTGATTATTTTTGTTTATTTAACTTCCATTTGAAATTTATATTTCTTTTTCGTACCAACTCAATGACTAAATTTTTTTGTCTATAAATGATATATTTAAATTATATTATAAATTTAAATTATTGTTTAGTTATTAACATTTTATTAAACACGTTAAAAAAACGACCTAGCCTCCTCTGTTAGGGTTTACTTTCTACGTCTCTAGAAAGCAAGATTAAATTGACCATGGATATGGACATACTAAGTTGGAATTGTAGAGGAATCTGCAATGACATCACAATTCGAGCGTTGAAGGATTTGATATCCCAGAACTGACCCCAAATTATCTTTCTTTGTGATACCAAAATCAGCGATATCAGGGCCTTTAACGATCTGTGTTTGGCGCTTGGTTTTTCTCAGGCTAAGGAAGTGTTGAGTGTAGGACAGTCTGGTGATTTGGACATGTTCTGGAATGATGATGTGAAGATGAAGGTGGGTACGACATCACAACATCATATATTGATATTGAGATTGATGGAGGCCTTGGAAACCCTAGGTGGAGACTTACATGTTCTTACGGCTTTGTTCGAATGGATAGAGACAAATCATGGCAATTTTTGCATGATTTGAGTGATTTGGATACCCTTCCTTGGGTAGTTATCAGGGATTTTAACGAAATCCTTAATAGCAGTGAGAAGAAGGATGGTCAGATTGGGGTAGAGCGGCAGATGTGTGGTTTTAGGGAAGCCCTAGGGTATGGGGACTTGCTTGATCTTGGGTTTCAGGGGCCTCAGAAGACTTGGTGGAATTCTGATTCTCTCACCAAGTTATTCTGATCATGTGTCAATACTACTGCAAGCTAGTACCGTCCCTCTTCCCAAGAGTCCTCGTCATCATCGCTTCAAAGTTGAAGCACATTGGTTGTAACATGAAGAATGTGATGGCGTTGTACATCAAGCTTGGAAAATAAATGTGTCCAGCTTGCCAATGTATCAATTGTCAGAGAAGATAGCTTATACTAGAATGCATTTGGATGCTTGGCAGAGGAAGACTTTCAAGGGTAAACAAATGCAAATGTTAGGGATTCGAGCACGGTTGGAGGAGCTGCTAGATACAATGCTCTCTGATGCTGCAATTATGGAGAAGAAGCAATTGTCTGAACGTCTCCAAACCTTATTATCTCAAGAAGAATCATTATGGCGACAGAGATCGAAAGTCACTTGGTTGAAGGAAGGTGATCGTAACACAAGTTATTTTCATCGGAATGCAGCAAATAGGAAAAGGAAAAATACTATACATAGTCTGTTTAATAAGGCTGGTGAGTGATGTGAGGATGATGAGGGGTTGGAGCGAGTGGTGACTTCCTACTTTTCTAATATGTTCCAAGTAGGTGACATAGATGTTGAGGCCATAGGTGCTACATTAGAGGTTATTCAACCATGTGTTTCAGAAACTATGAATGAGCAATTGTGTGCTCAATACTCTCAAGAAGAGGTTCAGTGTGTCTTGTCTCAAATGTACCCAACTAAATCACCAGGGCCAAATGGAATGCCTCCTCTATTCTTCCAACACTATTGGAAGTCAATAGGAGATGAGGTGACTGCTGCTGTTCAGAGCTCTTTACATTCAGGTCAGCTGTTACGACAAATTAATTTCACACATACTTGTCTTATCCCAAAAGTGAATAATCCGGAGCACATGTCGGATTTAAGGCCTATTGTGTTATGTAATATAGTCTACAAGCTTTGTTCGAAAGTCATAGCAAACAGGTTGAAGTTGATTTTGCCAGAATTGATTTCTCCATAACATAGTGCTTTTGTGCTTGGTAGGTTAATTACTGACAATATACTTGTCGCCAATGAACTCACTCATTTTGTTCATAACAAAAAGGATGGTGGTGATGGGTTTATGGCTCTCAAACTAGAATTGAGAAAAAGCTATGATAGAATGGAATAGGTTTTTCTTAGAAGGGTGATGGATAGATTTGGTTTTGATCCTGTATGGATAGAGATGGAGATGCAATGTGTTTGCTCTGTCAGATACCTTTTTGATGCGTGGTAGGCCTCATGGTCATGTTATTCCGAGTAGAGGATTAAGGAAATGTGACCCTTTGTCCCCATATTTATTTCTAATTCGGGCAGAGGGCTTCTCCGCCTAATTACAGCAGAAGCAAGAATTGGGATTGCTCCCTGGGATTGAGATTTGCAGTGAAGCCCTTAGGATAAATCATTTATTATTTGCTTATGATAGTATATTTTATGCTAACGCTACTCTGGAGGACTGTTATCAGATATAGGATGTTATTGAAACATATGGTAGGGCTTCAGGTCAGCTGGTTAACTTTGATACAAGCCCTGTTGTTTTGTGTAAAATTTTTCAAATGTTATGAAAGATGAGGTGTCCAGCCTATTAGGAGTTGAGGTTGTGACTTCCCATGAAAAATATTTGGGTCTTCCAACGTATGTGGGGAGAAAGAAAACTGCTACCTTCCAATTTATCAAGGAGAATTTGTCCAAGAAGGTTTCCAATTAGCAAGGAAAATTTTTGAGTGGTGCAGGTAGAGACATTCTCATCATAGTGGTGGTACAAGCTCATCCAACTTATCCAATGAGTGTCTTCCAATTAACAAAAAAAAAACCTGTGAGGATCTTGAACAACTTTGTGCAAAGTTCTGGTGGGGAAGTACTCTTGATAAAAGGAAAATTCACTGGAAGACTTGGAAGGCGTTGTGCAATCCTAAGGAGGAAGAAGGGCTAGGTTTCCATAGCTTATCAGAATTTAATTCCTCTATGCTAGCCAAACACTGATAACTCGACTCTTTAAAGCTAACTATTATCCAAAAGATTCCTTTTGGACAGCTTCATCCTATGCTTCTCCTTTGTATTTTTGGAGGAGTATCTTTTCCAAATGAGACTTGATAAGAAAAGACACTTTATGGCAGATAGGTGATGGGGCATTGATGAACATGTGGAGGGAATTGTGGATCCTGGGGTGCCCGATTGTAAGCCTAGATAAGGTAATTTGGCTATGAGTGAAGTCAATATGGTGAGTGACTTGATTTGTCATACAGGAGTTTGGGACATTAATCTAATTCGAAGGGTATTTTCAATTGATGAAGCTGAAGCAATCTTATCAATTCCTCTATTATCTAGGGAGGTGCATGACAGGGAGGTTGGGAGACTTGAAAAAAATGGCAAAGTTTTGATAAAGACTGCTTACTGATGCTCTTTCTCTATTTTTTCTTCTAAGAGTCTGTTTGAGCTGCCGATTGGGGTGAGTTTTTTGAAAAAGAAAAAAAAAAACTATGGCAAAGTTCATATATGGCGGGTGTGCCACAATATCCTCCCATCTTTGGAGAGATTAGTTTCGAAGAGAGTTGTGTTGGATTCCATGACTTGTCCGTTGTGCATGCAGGAGTTGGAAACAACTTTGCATGTGCCGTGACTGTCAGTTCACTAAACAAGTGCTGCAAACACATGGGGTGTTATCACAAGTTTGTTATAATCCTCATTTTGTCCATTTGGATCTGTTGGAATGGTTTAGTTCTTGTGCTAGAGAATTCTCTTTACAGCTACTTGGTGAGTTGGTATACCTTCTTTGGGGGGTATGGAAAGAATGAAATAGTCGAGTTTGGGAAAACAAAGTTGGTACGGTTGTTGATGCAGTTATCATGTCTATGTCAAGGCTGCATGAATTTCATTTTCTACAAAGGAAGATTGGGAATAGTGGAATTGGTACTATTAGGCTGACTCGATGGGTTGCTCCCTCTATGGGCTATTTTAAAGTCAATGTAGATGTTAATTTCTTTCAAGCATCTAAAAAAAGGAGCACTGGTTTTGTTGTCAGGGATGGCAGGGTTCATTTATAGCAGGAGGTGGTAAATCTCTTTCGGGTTTACTATCACCTAAACATATGAAAGTTGTAGCTTGCAAACAGGCCATTGAGTTTGTAGTTACAAATCATTATTTG
The DNA here is from genome assembly GCA_025331145.1 of Rosa persica. Taxonomy (NCBI): domain Eukaryota; kingdom Viridiplantae; phylum Streptophyta; class Magnoliopsida; order Rosales; family Rosaceae; genus Rosa; species Rosa persica. Next base: position 12,451,385 of record WFKR01000001.1, on the reverse strand, counting down.
CCAGCTATTGTGGAGGCTGATTCGCAATTGGTGTTTAGACAATTGCCCTTAGCCGAGAGGGGAGTAACTTGTTCATCTTAGGACATGTTTATGATGATATGGAGTCCATTTTGGAAGCTTATGTAAACCTGCATGTGGTTCATACAATGAGAAGTGCAAATAGGGTGGCACATTTGACGGCTGCTCATACTAGAATTCTCCCTGCAGAGACTTTTTATTTTTCTTCTCCTTCTTTTTTACAAGCTACATTAGCAGCTGAAGTTGTGTAATTTATAGACATCTTTTATCAATAAAGTCTGACCTCCTTTCCCTAAAAAAATTTTGGGTCTCTGGTTACTATTACTAAGCCGTTTTGGTATCAGCTTGAGCTGAGCTGGCTGATTGAAATTACGTTTTCGTCCTTATTTCCTGATAATTTACAGGTCTGCCAGATTAGGATAAATGCTAGCTCTTGCTCTTTCTGGAAGCACTTATCTGTAGCAACATCTGTACACGAACATCGACACCAACACCGACACTGACATTGAGATCTGTACACCAACATCGACTCTTCCTGATAATATAAATATAATATTATGCCTTAGTTAGATTGATTAATTATTTTTTTTATGAAGGCATGAAAATGGATTTCGGATGCTCTCAAGTTATGAAGGATGGAGAAGATATATGTCTTGCAGGCGGTGCCACTACACATACGATCCTTCGTGATCGGGTTTATTTCTACACTTTAGTACCTTCTAAAGCCAATGTGACTACCATATCAGGTCCTGCAGACCTGATTGAAGGCTCTAGAAAAGCCCACATTAGGCTACCAAATGGAACTCAATTGTCCATTCAAGAGGCTTTATACTCTTTGAGATCTAGACGGAATCTCCTCAGTTTTAGAGATATCCGTTTAAATGGAGTTGTAATGAGAAAGTTATGAGTATTTTCGTGTGAGGGGTATTTTGATCATTTTGCCTCACCTTAGCTTAATTAGATCAGATCCTCTCCTCCCAATCCATTTTTCACGTGAAAAACAGATCAAGGAGAGAGAGGAAATGAGCTCTAGCCCTTGCCGCCCATATTTTCCATCGCCGGCACCGATTCCGGCCAAATCCGGCCACAATTCTTATACTAATCTCTTCCTTACCTCATGGGCTTCCTATCTACATAAGTTTCAAGACCTATCATTAAGTGTCTGCGACAAATCGAAGGAGGGAAGATTGAGTGATTTTCCAGCTATTTTTCCATTTCCGGCCAAACCATCGAGAATTTGGAGAAACCCAAGGTATAAAGTTGTTCCCTATTTCGTGGGCTTTCTTTTGAGTATAATATTGCATATACATTTGAGGATTTTGGAAACTGAAATCCCGGCCACCATGAGCCACCACGGATCCGCCGTCTTTGGCGAACTTTCATGGCCATTTTTAGTTCTTTTGAACTTTGTTATGCTTCCTAGGATGTGTTAGTATTAGCTCAAGTAAAGTTGTTGCATTTTGGATGAGAAATAGAGATTTTGTGTTGAGAATAAATTGGGAAAATTGTGAATTGAAAGTGTTGGAGTTAGAAGGAAGCTAGTGGAAGAAAGACAAGATGAATATTTGATGATAGAAAGACTTGGATGACATTACGTCAAGGAGAGGATACGATTTGCTAGGATGCATTCACGTTTCTTTACTTAGTTTATCGAAATTGAGTTTAACTTATTCATAAATTATTATTGATTAGGTAATCCGGTTGAGCAAGCTTCCGAGGACATTCCCGAGATAAGACTCACCTAGCACCCTTCATTGTAAGTTGGACTTTCTTGTAAAGAAATGCATGCAATTACTTTGATTCTTTGATATTTGATTTCTTTAATCATCTATTTAATATTCAATAAGTTTATTGTGAGTTCTCGTAAATAAATTGTTGTGGTCATTATGAAATTTTATAATTTATATTTGAAGTAAATTGCTTATTTTTGGGAAACAAAGAACCTTTTCAAATGGTCTATTAGATATGAAGTGTTAAATGTTGTTACATGTACGAAAAGAAAGAACCTTCTATTTTGGCATAGTAAATTGGATTTCAACTTACCTTACGTGTACCCAACCCCAGCATGATACAATGATACTTCATCAGTTTTCTGGTTATGTGCATGTATACCCTCATGCTCTGCTTGTGTATCGGCAGACACATAAGTGTATGACCAGCTCCAGCGCTCTGCCTGATGCGCACAGGTATATGACCAGTTCTTCCCTCTCCCCCGCTTTGCTCATGTTGAGTTCGCTCAGCATGTGTATGACCAGTTGTCCGCCATGCTATGCCTATTTTGAATTAGATCATTGTAGATGTATGACCAGTTTTTAGGTACAAGTTTGGTAATGCTTTGTCGTTTTGGAAGTTATGCAAAATGCTTTTGGACTGAGTTACTCCTCAGTTATTACTTCAGTTTTCTTACGAGACATTACTAAAGCAAAGTGTTTATTTTGTTACAAGTTTATCTTATAAATGGGAATGTGAAAGTACTCGTGACTTATAACCTTTGAACTTGTCTTTTTACTGTAAGTGGTCAATTGTGGCGACCCGAAGACCGGATTACCACAACGCCGCCTCCCCAAGGAACCCTACACCCGCGACACTTAGGGAGTAAGTGTTTTGGGCCCAAAATTCCTCAAAGAGACAAGGCCTTTAGGTTGGAGAACAAGAAATCTATAAGCCCGAAATTCTTAGGCTTGTATAGTGGGCTTGGCTCGTAACCACAAGATTACGAACTAGGCGAGGAAGAGGAAAGGAATGTGGTGTTGTGTTAAGTTTTAGAACCTATGTCATTTTTAGTTCTTAGCCCAAGTTTGCATTAGGTTCATTGAATGGTAATCTACGTGGGACTTCTAGGTCTACCCCACTAGGACCTAAAATCAAATAGAGGTTCTAACCCTAGGGTTCCACTTTGGTGGTAAGCAATCACACACATCATCAACCATACATAACGTTACAAAAATTTAACGAAATCAAACATGCCAAAAAGAAATAAACTTTAAATAAAACAAATTGTGGCCTCCAAGGATTTTCCTCCGTACCCAAGCTTCGACAACAACAGCCTGCAAAACAAACTAAAGTAGGGGTTAGGCTCCTACATCTAGTCATTGCCCATGCCCGCCCTCATGTCTAAGTTTAAAAAACATGAGTTATTGTTTTGAATAAAAGTAGTAGATAAAAACCGATTTGCGATTCCATGTGATCGTCACCACGTAACTACAATCTCACGGCAATTAATCTTCTTCCACAACTTCCATCATAACTATCTATCTAACCAATCACTTTCCGGAATTCAATAATCACAAGGCTAGAGACAAAGGGAATAATTCAATAATAAGGCATGGTGCACACTACCCACCACCAGTGGCTCAAGGAGGAACAGACCTCTCCTTACATCCCCATCAATTGCCAACACATCAATCTCATCCACACAAACCATTTCAATTGTAAAACAGATAATTTTCAAAACCATGCAAGAGGCCTCATATAAAGCATAGTATATGCAAGAAAAGCATAGATAGAGTTAAAGACATCCCCTACCTGGAACTCAAGTTTTCTCTTGCAGCACTTGGCCTCAATGCAACCTTGTAGCAACCACCAACTTCACAGGATTCCACCACAATATCGGGCTTAGATCAATAAGCGACATTAATAACAATAAACTAGGCTAGCTATTCACTCTCAATGCTCTCCAAAGAAAACCTCTCCTTTAATCTAATTACTAACTAATAACCAGACCACTAGGGCTCTGCGGGAGAGTTGGTTTTTCAGGAAAAAGTGGCCAAAAACACATTTAGAAGATATGTTGTCAAAAGCTGGAAACATAGTTTAAGTAGGAACTATTAAGGGCCAAGGAAGATTGTCCCAAATACTTGAGGTAAATTCTTGGGAAAATTTTGGAAAGAAGATGGTTTAACAACATACTCAGTAAGAATGAAATGATTATAGAACTCTAAGTGAAGCCATGTGAAGAGTAATGGTTTTAAAGGCTAAAGTGAAACGATGCCCAGATTCTATCCAGAAATCTCAGCTTCAGTTCCCATATTTCAAAATTGCATAACTAATTATAGAAAAATTCTTTTGGGGTGATTCAAATTCTGAAATGTTCATCTTTGTGTTTACTATATTTTCGTAGAAGGAACTGATCCCAAATTCCCAACGGTTTAGCTCCAGTTTTGAAATGAATGCAGCAGGGTCAGATTGTACTGAAAACTAAAAACTGCAGAAAGTAGTTCTCTTGTTCAAGGCTCTTTTGGCACCCAAAATGGCTGGTTAAGTAGACTCTAAGATACCTACAGAAAGTACCTAAAGCTCCTAAGACTTAAACTTTTAGTCATCCTTTAATACTACAAAGAGGAGGTCTTGTAGCTCAATAACATGATGTTTTGAAGACATAGTGTTTTGGACAACCATAAAACAAATAAACTCTTGGGATATAACACGATTGTAATGTTTAAGATAACCATGGTCTAGCACAAAACCAACACAATAGAAAGAATGAAAAGTTCCATATTAAAACAACAAGGTTCCAACAACAATAGTGACAAGTTGTAATCTGCAACCAAAAATACACAGAGGGTTAAGGAAAGAATGATACTCACCAAAGGCTAACCAAAAAGGTGAGTTTTTCTTGAGGGCTTCACAAGAAAGACAGTTGAGGGAGTTGATTGGATTGAGCCTAGTTGCAGGCCAAAGAGTTCACTTAATCTCGAACATGCAGAGTGAAACAGAAACTTCTCAATATATAGAAGACTTTTTTTTGAACGTATTGAGCCTAAAAATTAAAGAAAGAAATAGGAACTTGATTTCAAGAATCTTACCAACTATTGGTATCAGTCTCAGACAAGATAGGGGAGATTCGGGTAGAGCAAGAGAATGAATTTAAACAGAAATCCCGAACAAGCTCGCTTCCAAACAGCTTCTGCTTCGAGGGGTGTACAGGTCTCAAATCGACTCCGATGGAGCTAAAATTTGGAGTGTAGATAGAAGAGACATAGACGAACAACTTTGATGAAGAAAGTTTTTTAGATTGGAGGTCCCTAACTAGGCGGTTCGGGGCAAGCAAACACACTGATATACGCAGGAAAAAAAGAAATGGTGAGAAGAGGAGGGTGGACGACGACCTCTGTTTGGGTTCTCCCTTTTGAATGTCTGGAGTGATGTTCTTAGAGGACTTTCCATCTTCATGTTGGTAACATGGAACAGATTTGCTGATCAAGGTTTCTTTTCCCTCTGCCCAACTTTGACGTGAACAAAGAAAGAGGAAAAGCTGGGCTTTGCGTGTGAGATAGATGACTCAGCTTGGGGAAAGTGAAGGAATTGAATTAGATAAATTTGGGGTAAAAATAATAGGTGATAAAAACCAAAATGATGGGGAAAATAAAAGTAAAATTAAAGTAAATACAAGAAAACTCAAATTAAAGTGTTGGCATGACCAAATAAGGATTGTGCCTCACCAAACTTGTATTTAGATAGAAAAATGGCAAAGTAAGTTTTGTCAGAATTTTGCTTGAGTTTGGAAAACATAAGAAGTAAATAAATTGTGCTTTTGAAAGTCGGTGCGATGGTTGACGAGTAAGCTTCAGGTAAGGCGAGTAGAAATTTCGCCAATTATTTTAGAAAGGTAAAATAAGAAAATCGTAAACGCACACACAAGTGGATTTCAAAATTATGCAAGGATCCTATTATGAGCTACAAGAACCTTACGGGGTCAAGGGAGAAGCTCGGGTCAAAGATCAACTAACTTATTGGGCTAGGTCACTAGCATGCCCGTCTGTTGGGTGTCCAGAGTAAATTTTTGGACTCTAATCTTATGCTATTCTTGGGCTCAAGGCCCAAGCCCAAACTATTTTTAAAAGTCTTTAACCGAACAAAGGTCGCGAAAAATTATCCCGTCCAGAAGTGATGTTCAGAATTTCACAGGGTCTACATCAATTGCATGTCAAAGGTTTATGAAAGAGAAATGATTTTAAGAAAAATAAGATTTATCAAAAGTAGTTTCAAATACTAAATTATTTTTGTCCTCTCACTGAGCTTGTCTCACATTTTCTATGTTTTTTTTTTTTTCTCGGGGCTCTTTGGATTTCCGTTTTGCCTAGGTAGTAGATTTTGCTAAGGTCGGACCGCACCACGTTGAGGCATTCTCCTTATCCACCGTCATCCATCTTGACTTGTAGGATTTGTTCTCTTTCGTACTCTTATATTACTTACTTAATTGGACCATGTAACTTATGCTTTAATGTAACCATAATTTGAGTATTGGATATTGTTGGTTTAGAACCCTTGTATTTGGTTAGTGGTGGATGTTTTTGTGAAAGACAGGAGGTCCTGTTTGGAAGCTATTAGAAATTTATGATATTAGAAGTATATTATTGGACTTACATATTCTTGGGTAGTCCATTTTTAGGGGTGGTTATGTCAAATTTTCGATAAAACCTTTATCTAACTTGGTTTATACGGATCTACCTCGGATTCCACCTTGGAATCTGGGAGCGGGTCTGTCAATTAAACCAATTGAGGCATACCATGTTGTTAACCATCAGTTCAAAAATCAACATACATTTATGCTTTGGCATGACCAATTGGGTCACCCTGGATTCACCATGATGCGTAGGATCATTACAAATTTCTATGGACATCTATGGATGACTAAACATATTGTTTTGCCGATCAACCCTTGCAAAGCTTGCTCACAAGAGAAATTGGTGGTTAAACCATCTTTTTTTTTGTTTTTTTGTTTTTTTTTTTTTAAACGGTGGTTAAACCATTTTATGCAAAGATAGATATCGAATCCCCATCTTTTCTACAAAGAACTCAAGGAGACATTTGTGGACCGATTGACCCATCTTGTGGACCATTTCGATATTTCATGGTCCTAGTTGATGCCTCTACAAGATGGTCACATGTTTGCCTCTTGTCTACCCGTAATGTGGCATTTGCCAAGCTACTTGCTCAGATAATTAAATTACGAGCTCAAATCCCGGACTACACTATTAAGTCCATTTGTCTAGACAATGCTGGTGAATTTATATCTCAAACTTTTGATGATTATTGCATGTCTATGAGAGTTGAAATTGAAAATTCGGTTCCTCATGTTCATGCACAAAATGGTTTGGCAGAAGCATTTATTAAGCGACTTCAAATAATACCACACACTTTGCTAATGAAAAGAAAGATGCCAGTTTCTGCATGGGGACATGCAATTTTACATGCAACAGCTTTAATTCGGTTGAGGCCCGTAGCCAACCATTAATATTCCAATTACAACTTGTTTATGGGAGCTAGCCCAATATCTCCCATCTTTAAACATTTGGTTGTGCTGTTTATGTACCTATCGCACCGCTTACAACATACAAAAATGGGTCCTCAACATCAATTGGGAATCTATATTGATTTTAATTCACCATCCATTATTCGGTATTTCGAACCCATGGCAGGTGATACCTTCACTGCACGGTTTGCAGATTGTCATTTTAATGAGACAATATTTCCGCCATTATAAGGAGATAAGACTGTTTTAAATGAACATCGTGAATTAATGTGGACTGTACCCACTATATCTCATCTTGATCCTCGTACCAAACAAAGTGAAATTGAAGTACGAAAGATTCTGCACCTTCAAAATATTGCTGATATAATGCCTGATGCATTCACTAACATAGCAAAAGTGACAAGATCACATATCCCAACAATAGATGCACCTGTAAGAATTAATGTCCAAATTGGACAAAATAATGTGGCAGTTAATGAGCCATCTGCTGCACGCCTGAAGCGTGGCAGATCTATAGGTTAAAAGATTCAATTCCTGGAAAGAGAGAACAAAGGCATATCTGAATATTGATGAAATTGCCCCTAAAGAGAATATTGAGCAAGACATTAATGTCCAACCCACGATTCATGATTCCGTAACTACAGAAGAGGAAAATGATATCGGTGAGACACAAGCCAATGAAGAGGCTCATGTATCTAAAAATAAGGAAATTTCCGTAAACTATGTGTACACTAATGAGTTGTGAGATCGTAGAGATATGATCATAGACAATATATTCTCATTCGCAGTAGCAATTGAAATAATAAAAGACGATGACACTGAACCTCGCTCTGTTAATGAATATAAACAGAGACATGATTGACTAAAATGAAAAGATGCAATCCAATCTTAATTAAATTCTCTAGAAAAACGCAGTGTTTTCGGACCTGTTGTCCAAACACTACCCAATGTCAAACCAGTTGGATATAAATGGGTATTTGGAAAGCATAATGAAAAAAATGAGATTGCAAGATATAAAGCGTGACTTATTGCGCATAGTTTTTCACAAAGACCTGGGATAGATTATGAGGAGACATATTCTCCCGTAATGGATGTTATAACATTCATCTATCTAATAACACTACTAGAATAAAGTTCATAGACATCAGTTCCTAACCGATGTCAAACAAAAAAAATTCTGACGTCTTAGTGGGTGATGTTAAAAATCATGAAATCCATACATCGGTTGTTAGCCGATGTTAAAAATGTATCCACACATCGCTTTCTTTTAAGCAACCGATGTTAAAAATGACTCCGCACATTGCTTCCTTTTAAGCAACCGATGTTAAAATTGAATGCTTCCACACATCGCTTCCTTTTAAGGAACCGATGTGCATTTTCTTTTCTAACATCAATGTACAATCTACTATTATAGAACTGATGTTCTAAGTCAGTTATAACATCAGTTTATTATTTCATGTTGTTGTCTTTTCTTTCTTTTTCTTCAATTTCTATTTTAAAGGTGATTTGCTCCCTATGTGCATAAATTAGTTTCTTCACTAGAAAAATATCGCAATGAGAATACATGTTATAACCAAAAGAAAATTCTCAAGTACAAAGAGTAGGGAGAAGGGAACATATGGCCTAAACTTATCCATATACAACAACAAAAGAAAAGAACAAGATTGAAGTCTCCAAAATAAGATAAAAAGGCTTGTAACTTTAATTTCCAGTCTTTGGTGTAGCTGCCAATGGGCTTAGCAAAAACATGTACCAATGAATTGAGAATTAGTTTCACATATATCCACTTAAACTGCAACTTCAGATGACTATTAATAAGTAATCACTTGATCAATGTGAAGCAGATATGTGAAAATCAGCAGCTGCTAACAGCGTCCCTTCATTTAACGCAACCTTACTAAGTAATATTTAAGCTATCAGCAGTAGAAAATGCATACAATCTTCTAGCTCACCTCATCATTCCATGCTTATTGTGCTTTCAAGTTGAACAATTTGACGTCCACCATTTGAGCAACTGTTAACAACAAGCTCTCGGTTAACTTCATTGATTTTTAGGAGCTGATAAAGAAAATTCTTTGTGCACGAACACTATCAAACAACAACAAAATTCACCACAGTGAGCTTTAGACCTGGAGCTGCTACCCTTGAATTGGTGAACATGAGCACTAATCTTTTTAAAGTCAACATTTGGCTGCTCTCTATGCAATGAAAAGAGAAAAATGCCTCATGAACAACAAAACCGAAGTATCCAAAAACAAAGCATGAGCATAAAACAAAGCAACCCAAGAGCTCAAAAATTACATATGAGAAAAAGTAATGCATAAATAAGCCCTGACCTCCTCGGATAGCATGTCATTGTTCTTCATTGCATTCAGCCATAAACTGGGTAGTCCTTTCCCCACAATTTGTGTAAAGCAACAACAAATAAATTCTTTGACATAAACAGCGATCCGAGAGAAATTAATAAAAGTGCATGCTATCATGCTCAATGCTTTCAGAGTTCATTGCAATACTAACCTCAAAGCAAAGTATGTTGAATTCACTGGTCTGTATGCACCAGCTTGGCCTTCTGATATAACATTTGCATGGCAATTATTATCTACAACCAAACACAACGACTCATTCTAGTAGCAAATACAACAATAAAAAAAAAAACTTCTTTTTTTTCTAACACGCAAAATTTTGACGTTAAAGCGCTTCTCCAAGAAGCTATTGCAAAACATTAAGACATGTATGGTTCCTCCAACAGCCATAAAAAATATACAAACAACCGTGTAACATATAATATTGTAATCAAGGAATGGAACACACTTCCCTATAACCTTCACTGAGGTCTCTTTTAACCTGTAATTTACAAACCATCTCTAATGTCATCAATTATTATGATAAAACCAGTTTCATAATAAAATCACATGGTCAGGTCTAGCTGCAATCAATTTCAAAAACATTCCACTAGATGTTGGTCAAAATATTATGTACAATAAGAGGGCTGGGGGAAATATGACCAGAAACTGTAAACCTATATTTATATTTTTGTCTTTATGATGGTGCTCTTAGACTGCATGGTCTATATCCCATCAAAATTGACTATCATAGAGATTCATACAAAAGTTTTAGAGAAAATTTACAATGTACATGAGTGCAAAAGAAAGTCTGTATTTCAAAATATGCGGACAACAATAAGCATTATAGATTGTTAGACACTTGGGTGTAGAACACATATATATCTCAAAAGCCATACAGATGCATCATATGCATGTTTTGGCACTAGCACGAACACAGTTCAAAGTTGCTGAATTACATATGACTAGTCATTAGAAAAAGGCTAAAAGTGCCGTAGAACTTACTTAATATCCAGAACAGATGTTTTGAACACATTGATTGCCCATTCCTGACCATCAGAATTGGTTGCATGATAAACATTTGCCTGCTCAAGAAGAAGAAATTGTTCAATAATGCAAAAGAAAAGACATTATTAATCATATGGAAACTAAAAGATTCAGAAATTTATAACTAATATATTACATTCAGGTGTTAAAATAAGAAAGGTAATCTCATCAAGATTCAAAAGACACTCGTTCCTGCAGAATCTACAGAAGGTTTCAGCTTCAACATACTCTTGTATCTACAAAGACCCAAGCACAACTAGATAACTAGATAAGCAAATTAAGTAGGGATAACACTTAATCGACAAATTGGAAAACCAAAACGAAACACAGAAACTACATAGAATCAAAATTAAAGAAAATCAACCTCCTTTCCAGAGAGAGAGAGATGGATGAGAGAGAGAAAGTGGATCTAGAAGACTCTTTCCTCCGTCATCGATCTTCGACCATCAAGGTGGACTCACCGCCGCCACCATCTTCTTCACCCTCCTCCAACGAGTCAATGGCAGACTACACGTCCTCCGGCTACTTTGGATGTTGTTACTGCATACATATACATTAAGTTAGATATTGATACCTACATGAAAGTCCCAGAAGGACTTAGGTTGCTTGAAGCAACTAAAAAACCACGCAATATGTACTCAATCAAACTGAGATGATCCTTATATAGATTGAAGAAATCTCGAAGAATGTGATGCAACCACCTCTGTGAGTATATATTTAAGAAAGCATATATGTAAATGATCCTCTATGTCCTTGCGTGTTCATTAAGAAATCAAATTCTGGTTTTGCAATAGTCGGAGTCTATGTTGATGACATGAATCTGATTGGAAGTTCTGAAGAACTTGGAAAAACTACTGAATATTTAAAGAAAGAATTTGAAATGAAAGACCTTGGGAAAAATAAGATATTGCCTTGGGCTGCAGATTAAGCATTTGGATAGTGGGATTCTTATCCATCAATTTGCTTATACTGAAAAAAAATTCTGAAGAGATTTGGTATGGACAAAGCTCATCCACTAAGTATCCTAATGATTGGTCGGAGTCTTGACGCTATAAAAGATTCATTTCATCCAAGACAAGATAACGAAATTATCCTTGGTCCAGAAGTACCATATCTTAGTGCTATTGGTACCCTATTTTATTTGACACAACGTACAAGACTAGACATTACATTTACAATTAGTGTGTTGGTAAGATATAGCTCTGCTCCAACATCACTCTATTGGAAAGGCGTAACAGACATTTTATGCTACCTTCGTGGTATAACGGATATAACTTTATTTTATACAAATAAATCTATTGATAATCCAACGATTGTTGGATATGCTGATGCAAGATATCTCTCGGATCAGCATAGAGGTCGCTCTCAAACTGGATATGTTTTTACTTGTCAAGACATGACAATTTCATGGCAATCAAAGCAGTGGCGGAGCCAGAAAATTAAGTTTACTAGGGCACAAAAGAAAATAATAATATCAAAACATAATTTTTTTAAAAAAATTAACTCCAGTGAGGTAAAAATACACGATGATTCCTCCATAATAGGATTTGGTTTTCTTTTCAAATATTTTAATATCTCTGTAAAAGGAAGTAAGATTTATAATTGATAAAAGAATTGATTGAGAATCATTGCTTGACTAGTCTACATTAATACACACACACATATTATTGATGTCATCGTTACTTGAAAATTTATAATTAAGAAGATAATATGAATGAATAACTATAATTAATTATTATATCATTCATGTCAAACATGAAAGATCAAGTTACAATTGGTGATGATGAAGCTTAAAGAATCTAAGTACAGTAGTATTGAGAGGATATGGCCACATGCAAGTCCCCATTGTTTGATCTGGGCAGAAGACGAGAGGGACATGATGTAAGAGAACTAAACATCTTTGTTACTAGAGGATAAAATAGAAAAATAAAAGTGTGGCTGAATGATAATTAAATAATAAGAAAATCACTACAAAACAAATAGGCGTTAGCACAAGGTGTGCTTATGGCTAACACATACGTTTTCTGTGGTTATATATAACAAGTATATACTTTAAAATATATTATATTACATATATATTATTTAAAAAATCAAAAATAAAAACTAGGGCACGGGACCTACCGTGCTCTTCGTCCCTGCATCTAAGCAAACACTCGTGGCAACTTCCTCTAATCATTCAGAACTAATTGCATTATGTGAAGCTGGTCGAGAATGTTTTTGGTTAAGATCCATGATTCGCCATATTCAAAGTACTTGTGGTTTAATTACCTTTAGTAACTGACAATCCAACAGTCATGTATGAAGACAATGCTGCTTGTATTGCTCAGATTAAAGAAGGATTCATCAAAGGTGACAAGACTAAGCATATCGCACCAAAGTTCTTTCACACTCATGAGCTTCAAAAAAATCAAGAAATTGCAGCTAATCAAATTCGATCTGATGAAAACTTGGCTGATTTATTCACCAAATCTCTATTTAAGGGTACTTTCTAGAAGTTAATGGATCGGAAAGGATTGGATTGAGACGACTCTTGAAACTATCAAGCGATGCATTGGGGGGGGGGGGGGGGGGTGGGGTTTGTTTCAGTCAAGGGAAGCATCAAGAAACATGGTACCTATAACATATGCGCATTGCACTCTTTTTGTTCTTCGACCAGGGTTATTTTTGTCTAACTGAGTTTTTGTTACCTAGCAAGGTTTTTAATGAGGTAATAATAAGCACGTCTAACACCAGCATTAATTGGTAGACATCTAAGGGGGAGTGTTGTAAATATTAATTTTAATGTGGCTGTCCACGTTATTAGTTAGGGACCTACATGTAATATCTCAATTGTCTGAATACTTATCATGTAAACCCTACCTTTATATAAGGGAGGTCTCTGAGACTGAATAATACACTTCTCCATTTTCCCCTCATTTCTCTTTACATTTCTTACTCTCTACGAAGTAAGTCAATACTTTATAACAGGGATGCGTATATAAAACTTCTCTTCGACATGTCATTGCATATGTTAGCTCTTGTGGTTATTTTTTTTTTTTGTGAAGCTGAGCTCTTGTATTGAATAACTACTAATAACTAATTATGCACTACACTTTGAGAATATGTATCATAGATGAGTGTTCTATTTTCCGTAAGCCACTTTTGAGTTTGTCATTTCTCTTCTTATTTTTATTTTTGTCTTTCCCCACCTATTCTATTGTGAGCCCCAGAAAAACGTATCAAGCATCGTGCTTAGTGGAGATAGTATGAGAAATTATTTAACAATCTCGATAAACATCAAAGTGCTAGAGAATTTTTTCAGAAATTTTCACAAAATGAAATCCTCAACTTAGGAGTTGGATAATAAAGTACACGACACGATGAGTTCTCAAAATTTTTATGAAATTTTTCGGATACCGAAACTAATTTTTATGAATTTCAGAAGTTGGGAAACATTGAAATAATTATGGAAAAAGAAAATAAATTCTATGGTGCGATATGGATTGTTAATCAAGCACTGCTTCATCCTAGCCTTTGAAAAAAGAATGTAAATTAGGGTATTTATACCCCTTGATCAGATCAAGGATAGTGATCACCCCCAGAAGACCCGAGAGAGCATCAGAGCTATCTAACCCGTGACACAACCGCGACCCGACCAGAACTTTCATGTCCGGCCACCCCATGACAGCGCACGGGCACCACCGTCTTCGTCTCGCTGTCGCCTACGTCTCTGTGGCTCTGATCATTCGTGCATCGATCGTAAAAGGAAAATCGATGACTAGAAACTTTTTGTCTCCTTCAACGAGTTTTGCAATTTCCTGCAACTTCACCCACCGTCTAAGCTGCAAGTCGTTTGAAAATCGATCCCCTCATCATGCTTTACATGTATGTATGATTAGTTTTCGAATTTGATTAGGTCTTAATGATTTTCGTTTTTGGGTAGCTACTACTCAGTCGCAGTCTTTGACTCCAGTGAATTTCCTGCGCTTCTGGGCTTGCTTCACATACAAAAGATGGTCACCTCTTTGAGCTCTACAAGTCCGTGTAAGTAGCTCTTAGATTCGACTTAGTTTGAGAATTTGTGTTGGGTGTTTTATGCCACCGCCGGCACCACCGTCTGCGGTGGTGGTTTCGGGCTTCTTTGGGACCATTTCCAGTTAACTTAGATGTATTGAAGTGGGTATTAAGGTCTGAATGTGTTTGATTTCAGAATTGGTGAAGTGGTGGAAAAAGGAGAATTGGCCTAAGCGCTGTGTTCTTCGTCTGAGTGCATACTGTAATTCGGGATTCCACTTCGATCTGGTGCGATTGCTGGGTAAGTTAAGTTTCGTTGAAAGTTGTAGCACCTGCTTTGTGTAGTTAACTCCTGGAAATTAATTGCATGGTTGTATGCTTACTGTGAATTCAAGTTGGGATTACTACGTTGTTTTAGCTCGTAAGTTGGAGTCAATTCTGAATTGGAGGTGCTTGCTAGTGTTCGTATTTTGATCGTAAATTGTAATCGAAAATGGTGGTTTGAGATTGTTTCTGGTTCTGCAAATAACTGTTTTGCTATGGTTTGCTCGGGCAGATTGTTTGAGATGGTTGTGGAAAAATGGAAACTGGTCAAGATATGGTTTTGGGTGTCCTTAGTAATTTGGGCACACCTTGTGTGAAATGGCATTAAGCAAAGAAAGGGAAATAACATATTGGGTGACCTTAGTAAATTCCGGGTACACCTAATATGTTTGATACTAAGTCGTTGCTTGATTTAGACATAGTAGAAATTGGTCGATATTGTAATTTCAAGTAAAATAAGTAAAATGTTCGGTAATTTGGGTTAATTATCGAACCTGTCTTGATTGGTCAAACGTTGGTCAATCCTGGTCAAACAAGAAAGGTTGGTCAAACCTTGGGTCAACACTTGGTCAAACAGGGGAAGTTGGTTATACGTAATCGTCGAGATTTCAATTATTAATTCAATGAGATATTAACGATCAAAATGTTAGAACTTAGGACTCTAGTTATCCGAGGGACAGAAGGTTCGCGACTCTCGGAGTACATAAGAGAAAGCGTCGAAATTCAGGTAGAGATTCTGGACTCTCCTCGATTAATGTTTTTCTTATATTATATTATTATCAAAGTGATGCATGTTAATTCTATATGGTTGGGTTATGTTAAAATGCAGTGCGTACTAACCAAACTATGAGAGATGTGGTGGCTTGAGAGCGAAATGTGGCACTGATTTCCTTGGGTTCGATCCCCTTAACCTCCCGAGGGTTGGCTACACCGGTTGTCCAGGTATTCCAATTGTAATGATGAACTTGGTACGTGTGTGTAACTAGGTAGCGGATGTTCTTGCTACGCTTACCTGGTTATAAATTAATTTAAGGTAAAGTCGTGTAGTGGGTCTATGAGACCGGTCGTCAGGTAATACCGTAATACTTGGATTTGGCGCCGTATTTTTTGATCATCACGCATCAGTTTTCAAGTTGAATAACATTATAAAGTTTGTCGTTCCTTGAAATCTTTTTTTTAAGCATATTTTCATACTGGGATCCCAAAAATATATATTTATTGGTTTCAAACCTGGATGAGATAGAGTTCCTGTATAGCAGTGAGGACGAAAGCTCACCCATACAACAGTGTGGATGTATGTGCACTGGTGAAGGGACAATAGAGGATGGAGCTGGGTGTGCGAAACAAGTTGGGTAAACCATGGTTTGGATCTTATTCTAAATTCTATTTCTCGAACTTTGTTTTCCAGAAATTGTAGGAGGTTAGCTTGGTGTCAAACTTTGCTAAACTTTATTTCTTGAAGTTCGTTATTTCCTCAAGTAATCCTCCATCTCAAATTCTGGTCGAATAAATTTGACTTAGTGATTTAAAGAATTTCACCTTGAAATTTCTTTTAAGCTCCGCTGTGCGTTTACGAAAAATTTATTAAACAAAATGTCGAGCGACTCTCTAGGATGCAAATCGAGTGTTCAGTTTATGTTTTAGAGACTAGCGACACTATAACGAGTTTAAGCTGGTGATGTGCAGTTTGAGACGTTATATCTATTATAGATATTGCCAGTTTTATACTATTATCTCCTTAATACTATAACAATACATTGCTAAAAATAAAAGGAATTCTTGTACTACAATTCAATATTGGAGAGAAAAAAAAAAACAAAATTGAAATGATGCAATTCTGACACACTGTTTTTAACTGGTCTGATGTGAAGGTAAATATTTCTTTGAAGTTAGTAAGATATGAACGTACTTTAAACTTCCAGTTACAAGCCAGTTTTAGGAGCAATTTCCAATTAAGTAGAAAAATAAAACAAAAAACCTTGATCAGCAAGCAGAAACCAAATCTTCTACATTCTAATATACGTATTAGATCAATAGAAAGCTATAAGAACTAAAGTATGAACAACGTTCAATTGCTTATCCAAATTGGTTGAAGTCAACTCGAAACCATTTGACAATGGATCAAATGGAGATCCTAACTTGTGTATATCGCATTATTGCTTGCAGGGGTCATATATCAATGGATGTTCTCACTTAACAGATAGCTTAACCAACTTAATCTCCCGCCTAAGCAAGTAAGAGCTAGAAATTCTCTACCGTCTACTCACTGTGTAGCGGCTTTTAATACATTTGCTTCACTTAATTGATAAAATGTTTTTCAAGGAAATTAACAAATTGTTGTCTATTGTTGTCTATTCATATAACTATGAAAAGTTATCCAAAATAGATTTTTATTACCTAGTATATATGATGTAGTAGTATTAATACTTTTTCTTGTTAAACTCATGAATTAGTAAACAATAGACTAACTTTGAGATCCTTCGTATCTTGGCTGCGACAAATTTATTATCGCATTTAGACATCGACATATTGTTTAGTTTAACATGTCATACTATGAAGTACTGATGGCCATTCAAGTACATGATGTCTGCAGCAGTGTTGCAGGTGTAAAACTAAACATAGATATAGAGTCAATATGCATCCAGACAGAGAAATTTATTATATTAATTGCTGAATTTCTTATTGTTATTTGTTTTTCTTAAATCCCCAAAATAAAAAAAGGAATTAAATTAAGTTTTTGATATATAAAAATTGTGTAGGGGGAGGTAGGCTGTTCTGGTACTCTCCAAAAACAAAAGTGGCATTTGACAATGTGCAACATTAAGAAGGGAGGGACTGCCACGCGCCAATTTGTGGTTGCATGTCAATATTAAATTAATATTTGTGCCTACATAGCATATATCTTACTTTCACTATTGGACAAAACTCTCGTTATTTGGGTTTACTCCATTCACTCGTGCTCCCCTGCCTGCCGTCCCACGCTTATTCTGTAGGAATTGCCTTACAATAATATACAACTCATGAATCATTTAAAAAAAAAATCAAAAGAATTTCTTTTTCCTACATGAAAAATATTTATATTATATAGCTTAGTTACCACTCTATTTATATAGTCGTCTTTTTCATTCCAATGAAAGTAATAAAGCACATGATTTTGCATGTTATTTGATTGGATACTTAGTTTGAATTAATACTGATATGTTTTTTTTTTTGGTTACAAAAATGGTGGTCGGGTGGGACTATCACTCCGGAGTCGAGAGTACTTGGGTAAGACCCCTCTCCATAGGATGTTTTTCACATGCGGATGATCGAACCAATGACCTCCTTACTACCAGAGTATTAATGTAGCGTTCGCCCAACATGCAGGATCAACCTGCTACCAACTGGACCAAACCCCATGGGTGAATTAATATTGATATGTTTCATCACTCAAAAATCGCGTAAAGTCATGATTTTTGTTTATATAATGAATCAAAATACGTAGCTTTTTGCATAAAAAAAAAATGTAAAATACATAGTTATTGATAAAAAACACCCAACATGTCAGTGCATTCAACTAGACTTATACTTTATCTCACTAAACTGTGCACACAGTTTTTATCATTTAAAAGATACGTAGAACGCACGGTTCAGAATCAACAAAATTATATGATAGAGCATTTAGCAAAAATTAAATTTCAGCAACCACCTACACTTTCCTTTAGCTAAAAAGATCGAAGATCATTTAATGGATTCAGCATTCATTGAGAGCACTCACGTTAGGGTATGGAATTCCATACATGTTAAGAATTTGTGTTCAAGTAACCATGAACTCATCTCCTGCGATCCGAAGTAAAAAAAGAACAAAAACAAGCTGACACGTAGGAGAGAGAGTGGGTTGGTGGCACAAGTGGACCAAGCAAATTGGGAAACCCATAATGAAGACATGAGGGCGCCCGCAGAGGAGTCACTCCCAAGAAGAAGAAAATTAAAAAAATAATAAAATTATGGGTAGAACAATAATAATAGAAAAATGAAAAATTGGGGGAATTTTTGGAAGCCAGAAACCTCTCTCTTTCTCTGTTTCTCTTTCTTTCTCTCAGAACTGCGCTTTTTTTAAGTTTTTGTGTCTCTGCAAATTTTGGGTTACATTGAACAGAATAGACAGATGGATATATAAACACCTTAAGTGGTGTTTTGTATGTGTTTGTATATGTGCGGTACTCATGATTTCAAATTTCATAGCCCAAAACTATTGCTTGGATTCAGATCGGACTGCTTCCAAAAGTGAGTTTTTCCCATTTCCTCTCACTCATTCTTTCTGGTGTTGTTTTCGATAATATAATCTCGGAGCTTTATTTCATTAACCCTTTTGTCGCATTTGAGAATGGAGTTGCCGGAGTGATCTTTTTCCGGGTTTTCGCTTCTGATAAAGTATTGACTTTTTTTTCTTTTGGTTGTTGTTGCATGCAAATCTTAGTCTGTTGATTTGGGTTAGTGCAGGTGAATTTTGAAGAAGCCAAATGTAATTTAATTTTTTTTTTTTTTTTGCTGGGTTGGTATGCAATTTGTTGTTCTAGGGAAATGTGCCTTTTTAGTACTTGGGTTGCAGAGTTTGATTTTGGGTTTAGGGTTTGAAAGCATTGGGTCTAAGGGAGGCTGTAGATGACCTTGACTCACTTGCATGCAAGCGATTCGCCAGCTCTTATTCTCTCACAATTTCTGTTGTTTACTCTCTTCCATTGTCAGGTTATATATTTAGGCTTCAAAAGCTTACAGGGTCTGATTAAAAAGCCTTTACTTTTTTTATATTTTATTTTTATTTTTTGGGTTCATGTTTAGGTAAGGGATTGCTGAGTTGAAACTGGAACTAGGTAATCTTTGGTAATCTAGTAATTTTTTTTTGTTTTCACAAAAATTGAAATTTTACGATCAATTCAAGGGATTATAAGCTGCAATATCTTTAAATAAGAATTTGCGTCTTTGTTTAGTTCACATTATAGCTCTAGCCTTCATATGCCTACACCTTCTGTTGCATCGAATTGTTGAGCTCGTTCTAACCCTCACTCTGTGTGTATTATTTTGAAAGTCGTGTTGATTATTTTTCTTTGGATATTGGTATATGTGGCAATACATATGTTGTTAAATTGCGGAGAATCATGAGTGTAATTTCAATTTTTTCTTTTGTAGGTTTCTGAGTTTTGGGGAACTTTGAAGATTGTCTCTGGTGCTTTTCAAGCTGAGCTTTGGTATCGGTTAATATATTTGGTTATTTAGGCTTTGTGTAATGACCTTTTCTTATTGAAATTTGGTGAATGGGGATACAGACAATGGGTTCTCAAGGTGGGGCTGATGGTAATTGCAAACAGTCACAGTTCCAGCCTTTGACAAGACAAAACTCGATTTACAGTCTCACGCTTGATGAGGTACAAAATCAGTTAGGTGACATGGGGAAGCCACTCAGCAGCATGAACCTTGATGAACTTCTCAAAAGTGTATGGAGTGCTGAGGCGAACCAGACCATGGGTATGGACATTGAAGGTACTGCAATGGTCAATCAAGCTTCCCTGCAGCGTCAGGCTAGCCTGTCATTAACTAGTGCATTGAGCAAGAAGACAGTTGATGAGGTTTGGAGAGATATTCAACAAAGTAAAGATAATGAGGAGAAGAGATCACGAGAACGACAACCTACTTTGGGAGAGATGACTTTGGAGGATTTCTTGGTCAAAGCAGGAATTGTTGCTGAAGCATCAGACAAAAAAAATGCTGGTGGTCCTCTTGTTGGCGTTGATCCAAATGTCGCATCGCAGTTTCCACAAGGTCAGTGGCTGCAGTACCCACAACCACAATATCAGCATCCACAGCAAAGTATGATGGGGGTATATTTGCCAAATCAGCCTATACCACCTCCAATGCACGTAGGGGCTGGTGCTGTAATGGATGTGCCTTACCCTGATAACCAGCTTGCAATGCCTTCACCATTAATGGGTACATTATCAGATACACAGACACCTGGGAGGAAAAGGGGCAACCCAGAGGACATAGTTGAGAAGACTGTTGAGAGGAGGCAGAAGAGAATGATAAAGAACCGGGAATCTGCTGCTCGTTCACGTGCAAGGAAGCAGGTCTAGTTTTCATTCTTTTATTTTTGATCTTAGATTCCACCTGTGTTTTTCTTTTGTTACTTTTATCTGAAAAGAGAGAGAGTTGCAACAGGCCTATACAAATGAACTGGAGAACAAAGTTTCACGTCTGGAGGAGGAAAATGAAAGGCTAAGGAAGCAAAAGGTTAGGGTTTCTTTCTATATGGTATCTTTTTGGTATTTCATTCATTTGGCTTCTTCAATACACATTGATTATTAAATGGATAATTGTAGTTGGCTTCTCTACTACTACAATCAATACATTTTTTTTCTTCAAAGAAAGAGATAGCTTTAGTTGGCTTTCTGTTAGTTGAGACACAAGTTCTTTGCATGTGATATTGGGACACATATGCACAAACACCATTCACATGATCTGATGACCATTAGAAATTGTGGTTTGGCTTTTGGGTTAATATTTTCTTGATTTTACTGATTAATATGACAATTAGGGTCGCTGATTCTGGAACAATAGCGATATAGAACAATGCATATTTGTTTACTTGTTAATGTGGCTAGCTAGAGTTGATAAAGTCACGGTTTTGGGTGATGGAATGTGGGAAAGAATGATTTGTTTGTTGTTAGTGAGAAAATTGTTTAGTAAGGAATATGGATGCTGAGGGGCATCATCCAAACTATCATGCAGTACAGAAGGAATAAAGAAAGCATGATTTCTTATTTGACTTCTGTTGCAAAGTTGCCATTTCATCCAGCAGTAAACCACTAACACACTCTTGTGATACCCAATTAACTGTGAAAGGGACAAATATGGCCCCAAATATGGTGCATAAACACCAACCTTCGTTCATTTGCAATTATTTTTTCGGCCAAATTTGTCTGCTATATTTAAAGTAATATTGGAGCGATTCTAATCACATGAAAGTTTGGCTAGAATTTTTTGTCCATTCAAGTAACTCTTCTGATTATTGCTACTTTGTCTTTTGAGGTGACATATATGCTCCAGTCTGATAGACTTCAGTATTCTTAACAATTTTTCAACCTAGTAAATACCAGATTTTTTGTTTTTGTTTTGAGCTGTTGCTATGGCATTACAGCTGCCAATTTGGGAGTTGCTCCTAGCCTGTTTCTGAATGATTATGTCCTACAAGCATGAATTTCGTTGAAATTATCACTTAAAAAAGGTGGTTAAATTCACAAATTTTTTTTATCTAGTCATCAGACCTTGTATGTGCTTTCATCTTGCTTTGATTAATGAGACCTTATTTGTGATTATCCTCTGTTGCGGAATGTATGTGTATCTTGGATTAGTTATTCAGAACTTCCTTGTGTGCCACTATATCCATTGTGGGAGTTTTACTCTATTTGAGCATTACACAATTTCCTTGATCCGACATTCAAGAGCTTAAGTGGTAATTGATAAAACATGTACAAAGGACCCATCTTGACATGATACTTAATGTCAAAAGATAAGCAGAAGAATCAATAATACTTTCTGCTGCTAAACTGAATTTAGTCAGTGGGTGAGTAATCCTAGAAGCGATAGCATTATGGAATGACGAGGTAAGATTTTCAGCCTAAGCTACTATTTTGGTGCTGATTTGTTAAAATGCCCAAACTAGTCGCTTTATTTATGTCAGTAAATTACTGTAGCGAGCATTGATACATGGTCGGGGTATTCAATTCAGTCAGTCTGCCAAACTTATGTTATCTGAGAAGCATCCAACCTGTTCTTCTGCTGCCTGTACCTGTTCTTCTGCTGCCTGTTAGTAAATATCTTACCCTGCCTAAATCCGTGTGGTGGTATATTAATAAGCCACTATTGAAAGTTATGGGCTTGTGAATTCTTTGGTGGTTCACTAATTCAAACAGAATGGTTGGAAACCATATCCTCAGTTTCATGCACACACTGACACACACAAAAACAGGCCCTTGATTTCCCTATGTTTGCGGTTTTAAGATGGATATGGTCTCTGAGGAGTTTCATCTACAAAATGTTCATACTATGCTTAAACCTAGATTCTATTGATGGTAAACCTCACTAACCACACATATAAGTCAAGTAGATTTGTATGTGCTTTAAGAAAAAGATCAATAGTCTTATTTTTTTTTTGGGAGGAATTCTCAAGTCATTGAAAGGGTGGACAAAAGAGTTTCTCATATTTGCTTGAATTAGCTATTACAGATCCAGCTTTAATTGGATATAAATTGAGAATGATAAAGTAGCTCTGCAAAAGCTCTAGGACAGAGTCTGAACTGTGTGTGCATCTGTTCTTATGTTTTATTCATGCATAACTTTTTGAGGGTTGAGGGCCTGTTTTCAGGCTGAAAGAAATAACCTAGTGGACTGTTACCTGGTTCCTAGAAAAGCTTGGACTTACAGTTTTGTGCCTATTCTGGTACATAGAATTGATCATTATCCCAAACAATTGTTGCTCACTGAACTCATGAATGAAACATTGTTTTAGGTTGAACGCTCGACATACGTTCATACTTAAAAAAAAGAAAGCTTAGAATTTAAAAGAGTAGGCCAAGGCAGATTTGATCCTATTAGTGGGTTTATAGTTGTGCACTTGACAGGGTTTAAAGTTGTGTTGAAAGTTTTTCTTGGTACTAGGGGTAATTTTTTGAGTTATTCAAGTGGAAAGGAAGAAAAGTAATTTTGAGGATGTGAGGTTGGTGGAGCTTGTCAATCTGTGGGTTAGGTCGATTCTGGGCTTCCTTGTGGGATTCTGTTGCTTCAAAGTTCAGTGATTGGTCTTTTTTTGCTAGTCTATCAACCTGTGGTGCTGTTGTTTTCTATATAAGTAATAACACACACATATATTTTTTCTGGTTGGTTTGTTGTGTTCATATCTTATTCACTGTTGTGTACCCTTTGGTAATGGGTTTCTTATTCACTGTTCCGTACACTCTTCTCTATTTTCTGATGAATTTGTGTTTCCTGTATTAAAAAGAAAAATTAGTAAACAACAAAAAGTTTATGTCAAACTGTATGGACAAGAATGGTGTCCATATGAATAATAATAAAAGCATAATTGCATACCTTTTCCTTTTAAGAACCACTATGTACAGGTTGGGTAGTTGATACATACAGTATTCGCAAGCATGGTGGCTTCTTACCATCATTTTTTGACCCACCAGTTTTTTACATGCGTCTATTAGTTAGCCTCACTCACTTAAAGAAACTACTTAAACAGGGGTTGGATTCGAATATAGCACCATCACCTATTTAGAAAAGGTTTTAAGGATAGATGAACCATCAAACACACTTACTGTGTGTTTTAAGGTTAGTAACTAATAAGCATTCAATATGACATGATTTTATGGATGAAGAGGATTTTCTCAACTACTGTTAGTCAGAGTAGGTGATACCATTTGTAAGTAGCTTTTATAAATGCAGTGATAAGTGTTAGAGATGTTACTTTTATATTATTCTAAATGCTTTAAAGACTTTTGATTAGTAGTTAGTAACTAGTCTTGTAAGTTTAGTTCATAGTGTCTATTAGTTAGCCTTGCTATTAGTGCCACCTGGAAGATCGGAATAGATTGTTACAAATGTTTCTTGCTTCTAGAATGGATTTGTTTCAACTAGTAGCTATTACTTGCAGTTATGATTGCTAATGAATACAGGGTTTTCAGGATAAGATTAGGAAAGTGGTCGGGAGAGTAGTTCTAATGTGTGGAGATGATCTTGTTGGATGGTTTCGGGGAGGGCGATGTCTTAGGTCTACATGGTTATGTTGTGAAGTTTCCTTCGTTTGGGGAGTGGATGTGAGTCTTTGGCACAATAATTTGTCTAGTAATAGCTCTTTGAGAAGCACCTGGTTTTCTTATTAATTCTTATCTATTATCACCTTTTTCTTTCTTCACCTCTCTAATCTTTCCTCTGTCTCTGCACTTTCTCCCATTGAAATAAAACAACAAGAAAAATCCGTTAGTTTTCTGAATTTTAGATTATGTTTCTCAACATTAAAAACAGAGAAAGAATTGAGCATGTTCATTGCTTTCTGAAATTCCACATTAAACAGATTCCTTGGCTGATATAATTTTTTCTTTTTCTTGCAGGAGCTAGAGAAGGTGTTGCCTAGTGCACCACCTCCTGAGCCAAAGTATCAGCTTCGCAGAACAACATCAGCTCCATTCTGACTTGTATCTATGTGCATCTGTTGCTTGTGCTTTGGTTATATATCTCTGTCATGAGGTTTTTTTCTCTCTCTGTTTTTTTGTTTTGGTGACAAGTCGCATTAGAAATTTTCATGGGAACCTTTGTACTCTCACTATTGTCTCTAAGACATGTCTAGAAAGTTTTAGCGTCTGGTTTTCAAAAATGTTCAGTTTATGGTCTGTTTCTGCCTGGCGCAACTCATGGCTGTTAAATTATACTTGCCCTGTTCTCAAGGTATGATCTGTTCATAGTGAAAAAAAAAAATGGTGTTTTCTCTTGGGTTAAATGGTAGCATGTGATGCCATGTTCAGGCTTCATTTCATGAAAGCCATAATAATGTTACACAACAAAGTTCTAGCTTCCTCAACAAAAGAAAAGAGTAGTTTTTGGGTGTAGTCCATGGTTTTTGGATAGTTTTTAGCCTGCCCTTAAGCAAGGGCTTTGATACCAAATGGATCAGAATTCGGAAAAGGAGATAATACAAGACAGTTGAAGGACTGTCACATCATTCATTTCATCGATGCCTATCCCCGTCACATAGGGGTTTTATAAGCCCATAGAAGAATGTTTTGCCTCGTCTGACCGCTAGTCATATCCATGAACTTCTGAGAGCATTACGATTGTTGATTCCCAGGGTTTTGGTAAAGTCGTCTTCTTTAATGGTTTCAGAGCTTTGGGGACATCATCTAAGGGCTTTGATGAAAAAAGATTTGGTGGTGGATCTGGAACTGTAAGAGCTACTTGGGGAAATAAAGGCACGTTGTTGCGGCCAACGAATTTGACCCACAATTGAGCTAAAGTCACAGGACATGATCCGATTATTTTGGTATGTGAAGAGAAGAAAATGCTTTGTTTTGTTTCAGACTTCAGGGTAGATCAAAATGGGTTTGCTTTTTGATTAATTCTCATTGACCCTTTATTTTGTTGCTGGGGAAGAA
Organism: Rosa persica; assembly: GCA_025331145.1. NCBI lineage: Eukaryota > Viridiplantae > Streptophyta > Magnoliopsida > Rosales > Rosaceae > Rosa > Rosa persica. The sequence goes on along the minus strand of WFKR01000001.1, from coordinate 12,425,223 downwards.
AACATGAAATTGCAAATGAAAATTCTAAATGTCTTAGGAATGGATGGGGATGATTTTTGGGCTAGCTGCCGTGAATAGTTTTAGCATCGAATTCTAAGTTCATCTCCAGATAAAAAAAAAAAAAAAATAGAATTCTTGTCCAAGAAGGAAACGACAATTCCTGCATGGGAAAGAAATCTAAAGCAAATCCTTGTCCATTAATGGAATTATGCATATCCTTTTATACTCCTAAGCCCTAAGACCTTCCGCAGCTTGCAACAACCCACGAAAAAAGAGGCTATAGAATTTTCAACAAAATACAAGCAAGCTGGTGTCTATGGAGGACAAGGTCCATGCAGAAGTGTCTTCGTGGCGTGCCGGGAAAAAATGCTCGGCAAAATCGAAAGAGAACCCAGCCAGTCAGCAGTCGAAGGCTAAAGCAGGAACCACCCGACGAACATTCGAGGTAGATCTACCGGAGGCTGAGGTTGGAAAGGTGAAGTTGAGGTTTGCGCCGGAGCCGAGTGGTTATCTTCACATTGGGCACTCGAAAGCAGCTTTACTGAATCAGTATTTTGCTCAGCGGTATCAAGGTCATTGTGCGGTTTGATGATACTAATCCTGCTAAAGAAAGCAATGAGTTTGCGGATAATCTTCTCAAAGATATTCAGACTTTGGGTATCAAGTATGAGGAGGTTACCTATACTTCAGATCACTTCGATGAGTTGATGGATAGGACCGAGGAGCTGATTAACCAAGGTAAAGCATATGTCGACGATACACCTAGAGAAGAGATGAAAAAAGAACGGATGGATGGGATTGAGTCAAAGTGTAGAAACCACAGCAAAGAGGAAAGTTTGGAACTGTGGAAGGAGATGAAAGCAGGTTCAAAGAGGGGTCTGCAGTGTTGCGTTAGAGGGAAGCTGGACATGCAGAACCCTAATAAATCGCTCAGAGATCCAGTTTATTATCGTTGCAATCCAAAGCCACATCATAGGAAAGAGATAGGGTCCAAGTACAACGTCTACCCAACTTATGATTTTGCTTGTCCATTTGTTGATTCCATTCAAGGTATAACTCATGCCCTTCGATCTAGTGAATATCATGATCGCAACGCCCAGTACTATCGGATTCAAGAGGATATGGGACTGAGAAAAGTGCATGTGTATGAGTTAAGTAGGTTGAACATGGTCTATACACTCCTCAGCAAGCGCAAGCTTTTGTGGTTTGTTCAAAAAGACAAGGTCAATGGATGGGATGATCCTCGATTCCCAACTGTTCAAGGAATTGTGCGTAGAGGTCTCAAAGTTGAAGCATTGATACAGTTCATTCTTGAGCAGGGGGCTTCAAAGAATCTGAATCTTATGGGCATAGCAGGAGTCATTCTTGATTATGCCTTGGTCCTCTTTATCAGACACAGGCTTGAACAGATTAGCAATCATTTCTACTTTTGGTGATTGAGTACGAACTGTAGCTCGGTAACGAGAAATCAAAGGCCATTTCCTGGAACTGACCACCTACAAAATTCCCATTTTTAATATGTAAATCGTTAACATAATACAGCAACAGACTCTCTAAGAGAATGTGGAATATGCAATAGTAGTAAAATTTGTGGGAAAACTAATGTAATGTGCAGTGGAGAAAAAACTATAGCATGTGATGTGCAGTCGAGAAGAAAAAATGTTACCGCTGCAATAGAAGGCACATCGGAACTCCCAGGTGAGCCATGCGACACATCCATCCCTAAAATCAGAGTGGGGGACTTGGAAACCAAGGGCAAAGAAGGAGAATGCTCCACCATTAGCAAGGAGTTGATTCCACCAAGCTGCATTGGGCAGATAAAACAAAGAAGATCAAGATTGCTACATAAATGATTAAACTCAAACAATTGATGTCGTAATTTACCTTTGCATTAATTTTCAGGAGCACATTTGTGATGTATTGATCATTCAATTTAGTAGGTGCAATATACTGTGTTACAATCCCAACGTCTGAAAGGTTTTTCCTTTTCCATGGACCTTAAATTGAGGGAATTAGTTAATACACACATCCCAAGTTCTTAAAGCCTATGTGTTGAGAACAATAATAGAAGAAAAGATTTGTGATCTAACCATATATGTCAGAATTCTTTCTCTCTGGAAGAATGCACAACAAAAACTGTGGTGGTCCTGGAAGTCTGGACTTGATGTATTCAAACATCTTTTCTACTCTACTCAGAGCTGACTCACGTCTATTCTGAATATTCTCTTCAAACACATCAAATGGATGATCGATGGACTACAAAAAAAAAAAAAAAAAAAAAAAATCTTAGAATAACAAATAACCAGAAGAAAAACCTTAGGGTACTATTCAGATAAATGGATCTCACATACAATTCTTTCATGTCTCCAAACTTTACATAGTGTTGACCAGGAAGCGAACATCACAGCGAGCAGAGAAATTTACAACAGCCCAGCGCTCTAGTTTTACAGGTTCTCTAATTTCTACAAGCGGGTAATTAACTGGTTAAATTTATCTGAAATATTTCAAAATTTGATACAGGTGAAGCAGAAGAATCATGAAAGATACAGCACCTTATTGTTGAAATTCCATCTCCCATTCCGAGGAGAAAAATCCTCTCCATTTCCCACTTTCAACTGTGCCAATTATCAATAAATATAGGAAATAAGCGTCCAAAACACACTTAGCCAGATCAATTATAATGGAAACAAAAATGACTATGAGAATGCTTTACCCTTGGGGCTGACAAAACACGGCCTTCAACCTGCATAAATTCTGTACCAATAGATATTCCAGAAGAATGAAGCATAAATATATCGGGTTGATATCGTAATTTTAAGTAATTATTCGTTAATTTGATTTAATTATCGAACCACCCTCGATTGGTCAAACAATGGCCAAAATTGGTCAATCCTGGTCAAACCAGGAAAGGTTAGTCAAACCTTGGTCAACTCCTGGTCAAACGAGGAAAAGTGGGTTTGGACGATTTATCAATCGTCGAGATTTCGTATAATTGTTCAATGGATTATTGACTGTTGAAATGTCAGAATCTAGGACTCCAGTTACCTGAGGAATAGAAGGTTCGTGACTCTCGAAGTACATGAGAGAAAGCAACGAAATCCTGGTAGGGATTCTGGGCTCTCCTCGGTTAGTGGTTTTCTTATATATTGTTATTAAAATGATGCATTTTAAGTGGTATGATTTGGTTATGTTAAAGTGCAATGCATACTAACCAAATCATGAGAAATGTGATGGCTTGAGAGCGAAAGGGGTACTGACTTCATTCGGTTCGATTCCCTAAACCTCCGGAGGGTTAGCTATGTTGGTCGTCCGAGTATCCGTAATCATGGACTCGGCACGTGTGTGTAGCTAGGTAGTGGATGCTCTCGCTACGCTTACTTGGTGATAAATTAATTTGAGGTAAGGTCGTGTAGTTGGTCTATGGGACCGATCATCAGGTAATACTTGGATTTGGCATCGTATTTATTAAAGCATCATGCCTCGGCTTCTAAGTTATAAAATCTGATAAAGTTTATCGTTCCTTGGAGTCTTTGGTTTAAGCATGCTTTCGTACTGGGATCCCAAATGTATATTTACTGGTTTCAAACCTAGTCGTGGTAGAGTCCTTATGGAGCAGCGAGGACGAAAGCTCACCCCTACAAAAGAGTGGATGCAGGTACTGTGCACTGGTGACGGGACAATGGAGAACGAAGCTGGGTGTGCGGAACAAGTTTGGTAAACCATCTCCTAGACTTTATTCTAATTTTTATTTCTCGAATTTTGTATCTCGGAACTCGAGTGAAGCTATTCTTAGTTAAATTCTTATTCCTTGAATTTTGTAATCTCCCGAGTGAGCATTCGTTTCAAGTCTAGACAAACAAAATGAATTTAGTGATTCAAGAATTTTCACCTCAAAAAAATTTATAGCTTCCGCTGTGTTTACACAAAATGTTTTACAAACAAAATGCCTGGTGGTTATCTAGAATGTAAATCGAGCGTTCAGTTTATGTTTTAAAGACTTGCGGCACTGTAATGAACTTAAGTTGGTAATGTGCAGCTTGGGGCGTTACAAATATTTTAATCTAGCAAATTAGAAATTCATAGCATGATCCACATTAAACTTAACTACATATTTTGTACACAATTCGGCCGGGGTTTATTCAGCTAGGGCTAAACCCTAGCTCCAAATTTATTATACTCACAACTCATAATTATACAAATCTAAGCTACAAACATGTGAACACATATAAATATATATAAGAGGTAGAGCGGAAAAGTTGAATGTTACCCATGGGTTTGGTATTTTTGGTACCAAACCAAAAGCACAAAAGCTCAATGTAGTCTCCTAGATGCAACACAAGGTGACAAATACTTTAAAGTATGGTAATTTCAGTTTCCACAAACCGAATCACCATACAAATCCACAAAACTCTTAGAAACTATGAAACAAAGCTTGAATCTATGAAAACTAGAGTGTGATTGATCAAAGATCTATAGGTTCTCCGATTTAGAGCAAACTCAAGAAGCTATGCACTTTTCTCTGCACAAGTACTCTAAGAACTAATTAAAAGATGAAGAACTAAGAACAATGGAGAGAGAAAGGAGATGAAAATGGATGAAGGAAGAAATGAAAAACGTCCAAAGTGAGGGGAGGGTCTATATATAGGCCAAAAGTGATGAATGAAGGGTGGAGATCAAAGAAAATGAAGGCTAAGATGTAATGGAGAAATGTGTAAGTATAAAATATAGATCTAGTCTTTAATTTCCACGTAAAAATGACTTAAAAGTCTATAGATATTTTGATGGAGGAGATAAAGTAAGGGTATGGGGGGTCATTGTCTAAGGAAACAAGACTGTAAATGTGAGACAAAGGTGTAAGATGTAAGGGGAGGACCACTTGTCACATTTCAAATTTTGAATTTCAAAATAACCTAAACCATATCTTTCCACCTAAGTCTAGTCAACAACTCTTCCTTGTCTTCTACACATGCTCTTGGTCGGCCAACTTGGCCGAAATTCGGGGTTGACCTCTTTTCGTCCTTTTGTGCACTTTCTTTTAATTTTACCTTCAATTTAATCTACACTAAGACTTTGGAATTGACCTTCGCTTTTTTCATGTCAAATGTTCCCCCATGAGCATAGATCATCTTGGTAAAGTTTCAAGGCTTAGTTCACCGTAATTTGGCTAGAAATGCTGCCAGAATCTGTACAAGTCCAGTTCTGCAGTTTTCGTCTTCTAGTGCAGAAAATTGCATCGATATTTTGAAGGCCTTCCATTCCGTACATGTTTTGGTACGGTTCATAAGTAATGATCCTCATGATATCTAAAATTTTGCTGTAAAATTTCAGCACATTTGGAGTTCATTTGATCAAGCTGCTGCTCCTCTTTCTTTGCTCAGCACGATTTCTCCCAACGAGAGTAGTAAAGGTGCTAAGGTTGACTTTTTAGTGCATTTCCAAGTTTCTCCATAATTTTCTAGCATGATAAGGAAAACAAAATAAATGTATATAAATAAACACAAATGTTAAGCAAAAGTGCAAGATTAGAGGAATAATTATTAGGTAATTATGAACCTAACACTGTATAATACGTGAATAAAACACGTATTGACTTTTTTTTTTACTTTCATACTTCATTTTTTTTAAAGAAACTCGTTAAATTTCCTATATTGAAGCCAAATATATTATACAAATGACTTTTAAATTTTTCTTCTTCATATTTTACACATATTTTTGAAAAAAAAAGGAATATACATGAATATTTTAATTAATTAATTAAAAACATTTTATCAAAATTTTCAACAAATTATTTGATGAAATAATCGAATAATACATGTATGTATTTTAAGCATGTTGTACGTGTTTTTCGTTTTACTACGATAGTAAATGCCATTGAAACATAATTTTTGATATTCGATCAGTTCTTTTAAGATGGTGTGCTTCTCCAAGTTGGAACAATTAAACTTACGATTGAAGGTTCTAGATTGTCTACTTATGGTTTCATAACAGCCAGGGGTTTCCTTCGCAATAGCCATGGTGGTTGGAAATGTGATTTTGCTGTGAATTTTGGTGTAGATAAATTTTTGTAGTACACTTGTGGACTTTATTTTTGTATTGAAGATGGCTTTAAGGCTTAACTCACTGCACTGATATTTGGTAATAGAAACACCCAGAAATTGCCACAACAAAAGTTTTAGAGACAAAAAGTCGGCAAAATGGTGATCCAACTCTATTAATTGCATCTCTAATAGCTATTAGAGACATATAGCCCAAACAAAAAAGAGAATTCAATGCACCGACGTGTACTTGCACTAACAAAAATGAATAGTGGGACAACATTAAGTATATTTCTTTATTACTAAAAAAAAGATTGCCTATAAATATCAATAGTTAAGATCTATTGGATCTGCTAGTACATTTACACCACCGATGCATAGAGGAATTTTCCGCTCAGACAATCCATCTCTATTAATTGTTGGCTGATATATACATGGTGAAAAGGTGTTAGAATACCTGTAGAGACAGTACCATTACCTCTAATAGTATTAAATATAGTAATCTTTTTATTTTATTTTTTACATATTATTGTATCTCTACTTGACAGGATCAACCCAGATTTCACCATGAAATTCCAGGTGGTCCTGCGGGGTCCACTTTTGAGAAAGTTGAACTTTCCCAAAAAATGGACAACCCTAACCTGCAAAGAATTCAAACCACGCTTCTAAGCATGCCATCCTTATACTCCTGGAGCCATCCTGCTCTCCATACACCAACAACTCCATTTCCACAATAAATAATTCTTATAGGTTATCAGAGCAATTCTAAAACAAATGAAAAGAGAATAAATGATCGATAGATCCTACAATGCGGAAGCAATGACAACTATGCCTCATCTCCATGTTCGCTCGACCTTGACTAATCTAGCCTGCAAACTAGGCATTTGAAACCAAAGGGCCCAGGGGAAAGTAATTTAAAACATGTTAGACTGAGTGGACAAAAATAAATGTTTCACAAATATTTGAAGTAAAAAGAAATTATACTTTTCCCTCAAGTATTTCTTTTAAAGTTTCTTGCATGCAATTTTTATAAAATAATCATTCGAGCTAATTTATACAACAGTTTTACAATTTGTTTAATAAAGTTCGAAACTCCAACAAAACTTGTCAGCCTCGCTGACCAAAAAATAATCAGACTAGCCCCGCTGGCCAAAAATATCGAAATATAATATGGGGAAGATAATTTGCCAAATAGGTGAGCCCCTCAGGATCGGGTCATAGCCCTTCAGGCTAAAGTACTCCCATACTCCCGTTATATACCCACACGCCACTCTGTGTAGCGATTAGGATACTGGACTTTAAGATTACCATCACAAAGACTGGTAACCAGCGCCCCCAGTTAGGCTACCTTCACCAGATAGCCATTGTGGCTTGCAAGGGTGGACAGGCTTCGGTGATCCAATCACCTAGCCACAAAGGGGGACTCAATACTAGCATGATAAAAATCACCCAAAGTATGGCATAAGAAATCCGAAAACCAATAAATCCTTAAAGCTTCTCCAAATTCTTTCGAAAAAATAAAATATATTCCAATGACGTGGTCTCGCATGCCCAAATATTCTCGAATTCATAAACAAGTCAGCGAGAATAATAAGTATAAATAATTTCCTCGAAAATCTCATCTCCGATAATATTCCAGAATCTCAAAATCGACGAATAAAATATAATATTGAATTATGGAAATCACACCGGAAAATAATTCTTCGAAAATCACATAAATCACATTTTCAAATAATAATCATATATCAGAGATAAATATTGAAAGCTCAATATCCAAGAAATAATATCACAAATCCATTTCTCAAATCATAATCGAGATAAATCATAATTAATCTCCGAAAATCAATTCATTTTCTCAAAAACAAGTCATAAATCCAAATCCAAGCATAATAAATTCATATCCGAAATTCATATAGAAAAACCAATACCAAAATTATAATCTAAAATAAAATATTATGCTCACTAAATAAAACGATAATTAAATAAATCAATAATTTCAAAATAAATGCATGCATCATTATTTAAAACAAAAGTCCACTCACAGTACTATTTTGGCGACCACGCAGAAAGCTCATTCACTAAGTAGTAATTCAATACGTCACCATGTACAATTATAATCCGTAAACGAATAAATATAGGGTGGAAATTTAATTTAGGATTAAATACTATTTACTCCCTATACTTATAGGGTTTCATTGTTTCAGACCCTGACCTTCGAATTTGGCCTAAAAAGCCCCTGAACTCTCAATTTCCTCCTAATTGGTCACTGCCGTCAAAATTTTCCATTAAAGTTGCCAAAAATGTCTATTATGCCCTCACTTACCTTTTTTTGAAATTGATTTTTTTTTCTCTCTCTCTCTCTCTCTCTCTCTCTCTCTCTCTCTCTCTTTTATTTGTTTTTTTTCATTTCACCTCTTGAAGGTCCATGGATTGGAACCATCTTGATGAGGAGATGAATAGAAGGAGGCAAGAGAGCCGGAAGAAAAAGAGGTAAAAAGAAAAAAAAATGAAAAAATAAAAAAAAGAGGAAGATAATTTTTTTTGTAAGTAATTGAGGGTATAATAGACTTTTTAGGAGAAATTTTGACGGAGTTTTTGGTAGGAAATTGAGAGTTCAGGGACTTTTTAGGTGAAATTCGAAGCTTAGGGTCTGAAACGATGAAACCCTATAAGTATAGGGAGTAAGCAGTATTTAACCCTTTAATTTACGATAATCAAAATCGAATTCCTAAACGTCTCATTTAATCTTAACTCCTTCAATTCTCGTTGATATCAATGCAAACTTCACCAATAAGGTATAATCATCGATTTATAATTTCTAAAGCAAATCCGAAAGAGATCCGACGGTCAGATTCTCGTAAATCGATAATCTAAATTTTCGGAAATTCATAATCCATTCAAAATTTCTCCAATTTTCGCCAAAATCACATAGGCAAACTCCAGATCAATTATGTGATTTAACTAGCTAAAAACATAATTTAAGCCACTGTTCACCTCCGCCACAGTTCATGCGGCGGAACTATTCATGCAGCGGCCAACTCCTCCTCCGGTCACCAAATTTCATCTACAGCATCAACTTAACATTCTAAGCATGAAAATAACTACAAAATTGATCAATTTTGAGTGTATATGGTCGATTTTTCCTGAAATCCGAAAACCCTCAATTTTGCTCAAATATCCAATTCTCCTTCCACAACTCAAATTTGATGATAAAACTTGGTAGGTTGGTAGATCATGGCAAGATGAACAAAGCCCAGTTAGCCTCAACATCCGATTTTGCTAGAAAATCTATTATGCTACAGTAAACTTCTCGGCCTTGATTCTCTCTTTTCCGGTAAAATTATCATGACCCACTGCCATAGGCTGGTAAAGGAGGTGAAGACAGTTCCAACAAGACCTGTGGCACATCGATTGGTGGCCGAACGGTGAAGAATCGACGAAAAAACCAGAAAAACCCGAAGAGCACGACGCTGTAGTGACTTCATCTCCTTGCTGCACTTTCTACAGTTCAAAATAAATTACCAGACCACTATAGAAATGAAGAGGAGGAAGAGAGCTTTCCAACGGTATCTCATGAGTCAAAATCTGTCACCAAAAGGAGTTATGGCCGGAAGAAGGTGAAGAGGTAGAAGAGGAAGAGAGAATCGGGGAGAGAGAAAGAGAGAGCTCGGTAAGTTTCCGAAATGGAAACTTATTACAGTAACTTGGCTATTTATAGACAAACTACCATAAACAATAACTTTGATATTTTGGCCATACCTTTCTTATACGAACTCCGATTTAAACGTACCACATATGTATGTGCTTGGTTTAACGTGGTCTACAACTTCCATGAACAAAGTTTTCTCATATTTTGACCGGAACAAAAAGTTATCTTTTAAGGTCCCTTAAAAATTCGTAACGAAGCCGAAAATAATAATAACTCTCGTTTACCGTTTGAAAGACTAGTAAAATGGTAATTTAAGTTCCGAGACGTAACACTACTACTATAAACGGACGTGCTACTTCGATGTCAAATACCTTTACCAAAATATAATTTATAGAAAAATTGCAAAAACCTAGTTCTCTGCTAGATTGAGAACGCCGTGTCTTCTTGGCCATTACTTCCAGCATATTTTCCATCTGGTATGGAGACTTTATTAGGTTTTAGGCTAGATTTTGCATTCTTGGTTGTTTTCGTGGGTAGCACAGTCGGCCTACTGAGGAGTGCAATGGATCTAGTTGCGGGTGCTTTATTTGCTGCTGATCTAGATATGACTTTCTTGCTGGTGCAACCATAAAGATTTTTCTGCTGCCGATGAGCTACCAATTCTGATTGGTGGTGGGGTGGTGAGGAGGAGCGCCTTAGGGCGATTGTTGTGAGGGGTCAACGATGCCCAAATGGTGGTAAGCAGCTTGGGATGCAAATGGGGTCTGGTTTTGCTAGTGATGATGTTGTTACCGACATCAAAATTGTTCTGGTGTATTGGTATCAAGAAGGAGATAACTTGCTAGAGTCTAGGGTGTTAGGGGTCAACGATGCCCAAGTGGTGGTAAGCGGCTTGGGATGCAAATGCGGTCTGGTTTTGCTAGTGATGATGTTGTTACCGACATCAAAATTGTTCTAGTGTACTGGTATCAAGGAGGAGATGGCTTGCTAGAGTCTAGGGTGTTTTCTGGTTTGATGGATTTGGTCCCTCTTGTTTGGGTTCGAATGTTTATTGGTTGGGTCTGGGTGCTTGGATAGGGACTTTGGTTGCAAGATGGGCCAGATGGACTTGGGTTCTTTCTAACTTCATAGCTTGGAGTTTTCCAATTTTGGACTTGGGTTCAGTTGACTGCTTGAGGTTCAAATCTAGTTTTTTATTTTTATTTTGCTGGAATTTCTTCTCTTAGGAGGGAGAAGTTTGAAAGTTCTCAGCTTTGAAAAATGTCGCCAAGAGTAGGCACACTGCTTATGACTGTGAGTTTTTCATAGGTATTGTAGAATAGTTGTTGGATGAGCTTCATTGCTTATATAATAACTTTTCTAATAGGTCCATTTAGGTAGATCGTTATGTGTAATTCCACTGATTAGTCAATATGAGAGTTGACATATTTCTATAGAAATAACATTTCACCAAAATATAAAGTGCTTAAATGTCCTTCTAAAATGTCATTTTTGTAAAAGTAAAATGGAATTGGAATTGGAATTGGTCTACTCATTTCACTTCATAGCCCCTTTATATAGAGAAGGAATTACAACGGAAATATCAATTACATTGATGACATTAAATGCTGATTGATCCTTAATCGATGCTGATTGATTGGTAATCACTGATTCCTTGATTCCCTCTTCGTTAGTTACATTGACGAAGGCATATAATGTTATTTTCTTTTAACACTCACCCTTTTGCCAAGTCAAAGATGAAATGGTGCATGAGTTGTTGCCTCACCGAAAACCTTGCCAAGTAACAATAAAAACCCTGTGGGACAAAAAATACATCTTGGACGAAGGAAAAGAGCACAACACACCTTTTACATTTGAGGATGACATGTGGGTGTTAGACTCCCCATGATGTCTACACCTCCCCCTGATCCTTACATTGATCAAAGGAGCTTGGAAAGTCTTCGCATTCCTATGTTTTTCACATGTTTCTCAAATATGGCTTTAGGCAATAATTTGGTGAACAAATTTGCCACATGCTCCTCAGATCTTACTTGATTCACTTGAATCTTGAGGAGGGCCTGTTGTTCCTGATTGTAGAAAAACTTTGGCGATATCTGTTTTGTGTTATTACCCTTGATATAACCTACCTTCATCTGTTCAATGCAAGCTGCATTATCTTCATAAATGCAAGTAGGCTCTTCCGGTAGAACTCAAACCACTTGTCCCTCGAATATGTGTAATGATAGCTCTTAACCATATACACTCACAAACCACCTTATGTAGAGCAATGATCTCTGAGTGGTTCAAGGAGGTAGTCACAAGGGTTTGTTTGGATGATCTCCAAGATATCGCCGTGTTCTCAATGGTAAATGCATAACCAGTTTAAGATTGACCTTTATGTGGGTCAGAGAGGAGCCCAATATCATCAAAACCAACCAAAACATCATTTGGAGTTTTGGTGTAGTGAGTGGCGCTTTCACCATTCACACTTCCTTTAGGGATTGCAGTTCTATATGCGGTACCTCTCGTCTCTCTGTAGGGAAAGAATAGTCCCAAGTCAATGGTTCCTTTTAGGTATCGGAAGATGCTCTTGATACCATTCCAGTGACGTTGCATTAGCGCTGAGCTAAATCTAACTAACAAGTTCACTAAAAATGCAGTGTCTGGTCGAGTACAATGGCCTATGTACAATAATGTGCCTATTGCACTTAGATAGGGAATTTTAGCTCCCAACACCTCTTTGTCATCTTCCTTTGGACAAAATGGATCTTTCTTTGCATCCAAACTTCGACTGATCATGGGAGTGCTAGCAGGATGAGTTTTGTCCATGTTAAATCGCCTGAGCATCTTTTGGACATATGCAGACTGGTGGATTAGTATTCCACAAACTTGGTGTTCTAGTTCAAGGCCTAGACAGAATCAAGTTTTCCCAAGATCATTCATCTCAAATTCAGATTTTAAGTAGCTCGCGGTTTCTCTTATTTCATCAAGAGTACCTATTATGTTCATATCATCGACATATATAGCTACAATTGTAAATCCGGAACTTGTTTTCTTTATGAATACGCAGGGACACAATTTATCATTCTTATATCCCTTCCCAATCAAGTAGTCACTTAGACGGGTATACCACATCCTCCTGCATTGTTTCAATCCTTAAAGTGAGCGTTTCAACTTAATTGCAAACGCACTCTGTGGTTTAGAGTCACTTGACTTGGGTAATGTAAGGCCATCAGGCACTTTCATATATATATATATATATATATATATATATATATATATATATATATATATAACTTTGCTCAGGTGCGGATATCTGCACCTCAGCAAAAAGGTACAGATTTCCAGTTTTGACCTACTTTTTGTTCATAGTTTCACATCTTAACCGTTCAGTTTTTAGGTCCTAATGGATAGATCACCTTTGCAAATTTTCAGCCAAATTGGTGATCGTTAAGGCATCGAAAACTGTCGAACTGGAACCGTTCGTGTACATTGTTGTAAATTGCAGTTTTGGATGCCTTAACGATCACCAATTTGGCTGAAATTTTACAAAGGTGATCTATACATTAGGACCTAAAAACTAAACGGTTAAGATTGAAAATATGATCGAAAAGTTGATCAAAATTGAAAATCCGTACCTATGAAAAACTGCAGACGTCCGCAGTGGAGAAGCGTTGTATATATATATATATATATATATATATATATATATATATATATATATATATATATATCTCTGAATCAAGATCCCTATAGAGATATGCCGTAACCACATCCATGAGCTGCATTTCTAGTCCTTCGGAAACTACCAAGCTAACTAAGTAGCAGAACATTATAACGTCCATTATGGGAGAGTATGTCTCCTCGTAGTCAATTCCCGGGCGTTGTGAGAAACCTTGAGCCACAAGGCGAGCCTTGTACCTCAGGACTTCATTCTTCTCATTACACTTTCAGACAAAGACCCATTTATGTCCTACAGTCTTTACACTTGGCGGGGTTAGCACTACTGGGCCAAATACCTGTCTCTTTGTCAGAGAATCTAATTCTTCCTGGATTGTGTCTTTCTATTTAAGCCGATCTTCTCTTTGTTGACATTTTGCAACAGAGTGTGGTTCGATATCGTCATGCTCTATGATTTCTTGAGCAATAGTGTATGCAAATATATCATCACTGTGTATGGAAGATCTTTCCATCAACTCATACGCACTCTCATAATCCATTGAGATTTCTTTGTTCTCTGGAGTCATTTCAATCATCGGAGCGTCCTCTAGTATTGACTGATGGACATAACTATAATCAGAGACAATCTCATGAGAGGGATTCTATACATTATTGATTAATGGATCGGTTTGTGCCCTACTCGCCCTCTTCTTCCTTGGGTGAGTGTCAATCGAACCAAGTGGCCTCCATTTCTTCCTTTGGGGAGCCACGACCTCAACCACACCTCCACTAAGTGTGGTTGTCGTGCCTCTATCTGTGGTGCCGTGCCCCTTGTTAGGGACTTCTAACCTTGCAAGCACATTTCCAGCTGATATATGTGATTTCGTTACTTTTACGATATCAGTAAACACATCAGGCATCGAATTTGCTACGTTCTGAAGATCGATTATTCTTTTCACTTCACTTTCACATTGTGAAGTGCGGGGATCAAAATGAGACAGAGTGGGGACAAACCGCGACAATTCCTGTCGTTCCCTTGGAAAATCCTTTTTCCTATCTCCTCCTAACGACGGGAAAACTGTCTCATCAAAGTGACAATCCGCAAATCTAGCATTAAAGAGATTGCTTGTCAAGGGTTCCAAATAGCGGATAATTGTTGGGGATTTGTATCCAACATAAATACTTAATCATCTTTGGAGACCCATTTTGGTGCGTTGCGGAGGTGCAATAGGCATATATACTACGCAACCAAATATGCGTAAGTGTGAAATGTCAGGCTCATATCCAGTTACCAACTGGTACGTAGAAAATGGTTGGCTAGCTGTGGGTGTGAAACGAATAAGCAAAGCTGCGTGCAATATTGCATAACCCCAAGCAGATATAGGCAGATTGGTACGCATAAGCAATGCCCTAGCCACCGTTTGTAGCCTTTTGATGGTGGCTTCTGCGAGACCATTTTGTGTATGCACATAGGGTCCAAGATGCTCTACATTGATCCCAATAGACATGCAATAATCATCAAATGTATTTGATGTAAACTCTCCAGCGTCATCCAGTCTTATAGACTTGATGAAATGATCAGGGTGGTGAGTCCTTAAACATATAATGTGTGCTAGGAGTTTTGCAAATGCAGTATTTTTTGTGGACAATAATGAGACATGTGACCAGCATGTCAAAGCATCCACCAGAACCATAAAGTACTTGAATGGTCCGTATTCTGGATGGATATGTCCATAGATATCTCCTTGTATCCTTTGTAAGAATGGAATGTTTTTTTTTGTATCTTTAGTATAGGAAGGTTTCGATCTTATTTTTACTAAGGAACAAGCTTTGCAAAACAAGTGATATGCCTTTGAAATAGTCGATGAGGTATAATGGGAGGGAGGTGGTGCTTCTGGTACTTCAGAAAGCAATGACTACTTTTGAGCAGTTCTAGGACCGACACCTTGAAGTGTAGCGGATTTTTGTCCCATTTTGTTTTTCACTTGAAAGAAAGGATGTCCGTGTGAGTTCTTTAAAATACGGATCATCATGTCACGACTGGGGTACCCTAAACGGTCATGCCAAAGCCTGTATGAATCAGTGTCCCATATTTCATTGTCTGTGACAGCATAGGATTCAATGATTCGAATAGTAGTGAGGTACAATCCACTAGATTGACTCATTAATTTCTCTAAATTGCATTTCCTTCCACATTCATTAGAGGTAATATAAAGATATCCAGTTCCATTCTCATAGTGGATTTCTATATGATAACCATTGGCACGAATATCTTTGAAACTTAACAAGGTTCGATCAGCTCTTGTGCATACAGAGCGTCTGTGACATTAAACATTGTACCATTAGGCAGCAAAAATTTAGCAATTCCTCGCCCTTTTATTACTTGTGATGATCCAATCATTATAGTCACAGAGGAATTATAGACTATTAATTCAATGAATAATTGCTTATTCCTTAATATGGTGTGGGTAGTCCCACTGTCCACTAAGCACTTAAGTTCTCCTTAATTCATTCTTACAAGTAAATAGGAGGTAGTCATTAAATAATGGGTTAAATACTATTTAGTCCTTGAGCTTTTGACCATAAAACACTTCAGTCCCTGACCTTCTAATTTCACACGTTTAGTCCCTGTACTTCAAAATTTCAGACCAATAGGTCCTTGCCGTCTAAAAGTCGCGGTGAAATGTCTATTATGCCCTCAGTTCTTTTTTTTTATATAATAAATTTATTCATTTCTCTTTTTTTTTTTAAATTCTTTTTTCTTTATTTTATTTATTCTTTTTTTTTTTCAAACAGAAAGAAAGAAAGGAAAAAAAAACAGAAAAAAATAAAAAAAAACAGAAAGAAAGATAGGGAAAAAAAATTCCTTTTCCAAAAAAAATAAAATAATTAATTAATTAAAAAAAGAACTGAGGGCATAATAGACATTTCACCGCGACTTTTAGACGGCAAGGACCTATTGGTCTGAAATTTTGAAGTACATGGACTAAACGTGTGAAATTAGAAGGTCAGGGACTGAAGTGTTTTTTGAGGAAAAGTACAAGGAGTAAACAGTATTTAACCCTTAAATAATTCAAAAATATATCTCATATTCTTTAGAGTATTTCGATTTAGGTAGAATGATATTCTTGTCATTCTAATAATAATGATATTTTTTCCTCTAGATGTATTGCTTTACATCTTTATAGTGCTATTTCGAACCATATGTAGTAAATAAATCCGAATAAATTCAATTGCTTCAGAATAAAACCCGAAATTTATTAATAAGCCAACGATAATCAAATCAAGGTCTTGTTCATAAATCTAATTCATCAAACCATTATTGAAATAAACTTTAAGACCAAATAATAGTCTAATTAAAAATGAGGCATTATGCCTTCACAATTGTCTTTGGAAAATAAAATAATTCAGATCAGTCAAAATCTGGAGTATCCATTGACCGAGCAAGTTCCTTGTTGCCATTGAAGTTTGCAATTATGAGATTGACGTCTGAGTCATTGCCTTCTTCTTCCATATAGTGAGCCTCTTATTCTTTAGACTCCCTATACCTCTTGTAAGTGGCTGCTAAGCTATTGCTTGCTTGGTAGTTCTTATAGCAATGTCTAATAATTCTACACCTATAACATGGTTCATTGCCAACCCTTTCCTGTATGACTATAGGCTTCTTAGGTGCCCTTTGCACCTTGTTTTCATGACCACTAGGGCCAGCACCACCATCTATGAGCCATAAATTGGGAGGGCCTCCATAGCCCATACCACGACCCCCACGTGCTTTGCCACGTGGTGCATTCTTGCCATGTGGGTAGGGATCAGGGCGTCCAATCCCTTTTGCATTTCGGTTCTTTCCACCTTTCACTTTGCCATAATTAGCCTCGGGAATTTTCTTTGTCCCAATAGGCCTGACATTGTTGTTCAATAGAACCTCATTATGCCTCTCAACCACTTGCAGAAGGTTGATCATCTTATTGAAAGTTGTGATTCTTTTGTTGTCATACTCCAGCCTATATTGGTTCGCTAGTATAAGTGCTGAAGTAGGAAAGGTGGAAAGAGTCTTTTCGATCATATCATTTTCTGTGATTTCCCTTCCACAGAAATTTAGACATGCCTTTAGGTGTAACATGTCCTTGTTGAAGTCATTGACCCTTTTATAAACAAGCAAGCGGATTTCATTTCGCTGAACAGTCAGTTCTGGGAGCAAAGTATCATGAATGTTCCCAAAATGTCCCTTAAGGGCATCCCACAGTTCTTTGGGTGTCTGCAACTGAAGGTACTCCCAGCTTAGGCTAGGATCAATATGTCGCCTAAGAAATATTAAGGCATTTGCTTTTACCTTGCCTGACGGTCCATTGTCTTTGGGGTCGGTAATGGTGGCAGTGTAATCTTTTGCCACAGAGGCAGTTTCTACATCAGAAACCCAACGATGGTACTCAAGTCCTTCTGAGTCCAAGATAGGGTTAAATACTGTTTAGTCCTTGAGCTTTTGACCATAAAACACTTCAGTCCCTGACCTTCTAATTTCACATGTTTAGTCCCTGCACTTCAAAATTTCAGACCAATAGGTCATTGCCATCTAAAAGTCGCGGTGAAATATCTATTATGCCCTCAGTTCTTTTTTTTATAATAAATTTATTCCTTTTTTTTTTTTTTTATAATTCTTTTTTCTTTATTTTATTTATTTATTTTTTTTCAAACAGAAAGAAAGAAAGAATGAAAGAAAAACAGAAAAAAATAAAAAAAAACAGAAAGAAAGAAAGGGAAAAAAAATCCTTTTCCAAAAATAAAATAAAATAAGTAATTAATTAAAAAAAAGAACTGAGGGCATAATAGACATTTCACCGTGACTTTTAGACGGCAAGGACCTATTAGTCTGAAATTTTGAAGTACAAGGACTAAACGTGTGAAATTAGAAGGTCAATGACTGAAGTGTTTTTCGAGCAAAAGTACAAGGAGTAAACAGTATTTAACCCAATAAAATATAAACTAGCATAATATAAAGGCATGCTTAGAAATAATTATTTAAGCGCAAATAAAATTCACAAAACATGATCAAAATTGCATAAATAATATATAACAAAATATATATGGCATGTTCAAAATAAAGTATAAACCATACCATAATTAAAACATGCTTAAACATAATTATGTAAAACATAAATAAAATTCATATGCTTTAGATTGCTCAAATATATATATAACACATATAATAAGATATATGAAAAGTAGAATATAAACAAGGCAGCCAAAAATAAAATAATAAAAAAAACATACTTGGTTTTGAGAAAACAAAATAATCCTAGCGCACGCGCGTGTTGATGTAGGCATACGTAGCGATGTTTTTGGGCATGAGAAAAACTGGGTCGCTTCCTCTTTCTTTTTAGCAGTGGGCCTTGTGTTTGGTTCCAATTTTGTTGCAACCGGTCAATAGTCTCTTTTCTGCGCGGGCAAGCCAGCACCGTTCGGGTGCGATCGTCGGGGGTGTTCCTTGACCTGACTACTTTTGAGCGACTGTAGACGAGGAGAGCACCAACCTCATTGTGGGTTTCTTCTGTGCCTCGTGGTGAGGACTTTATCTTGTGTTACCAAGTTGATACTCAACGTTGTAGGTTAAGCAGAGCGAAATCACCGGGAAGTAGAGAGAACTTGCCAAAATGTGACTTTAGCTTAGCTGGTTTGTGAGGGCGTTACCCTTGCTTAGTTGGTTTCGTAACCGTTGTGGTCGCGGTACTACAGTCGGCTCCCGAGGAAACTAGGACTGAAGCACAGTGACAAAGGGTTTGGTGGCACTAACAGTCGGCTCTTGAGAAGACTAGGACTGGAGTATGATCACCGGTAAGAGAAGGAGAGGAGTTTCTCTTAGAGAGGGGTTGCTCTAGAGAGGCTTGGATAATCTTAGAGATTGTTGTTGAATTGTGTTGTGAATTGTTACTTGTTATAGCCTCTATATATAGGCACCAAGAACTCACAATGGGCTTTTGACTTCTTCATATCAAATGATCCACAATGAGTGTAGATCATTGTGGCAAATTTTCAGAGCTTTCTTCCATGTGGTTGGGCCGGAAATGCTGCAGAAAATTGGACTGATTGTTTGAAGGCTTTCCACTCATAAATAGCTCTGGAACTAATCATATGGGATGTCCAGAATTCGTCTGGAAAGTTTTAGCTCATTTAGATTTCATTTGGTTAGTCTGCCGCCTCTCCTTCCCTGTTTAGCTCGGTTTCTCCTAGCAGAAGTAGGAAAATGTGCTAAAGTTGACTTTTCATTTCCGTGCTTCCATCATTTCCTTTTCTTGTAGCTCGCATAATCTTCCATAGTAGGCTTTATCCTCTAAATAATATATTTCAAACTTGTCGACAATATATAGCTTGAGCCACTGTCTTTGGCTCAATTTCTCTAAGACACGCCAAAAATGCTCATTTTGGGTCCAAACATTGCCCCCCCCAGACCTCGAAGTCAAAGGTCTCCGTCTTGACTGAAGAGGTCTTGAATCAGCACTGCTCTTATAATGTTGTTGCTCCAAAAGCCATTTTTTTTGGCTTGATCGAATTTACTTGTCTAATTCCATATAGGCCTCTAAATAGGCCATAACGCTTGAATGCCACAATCTGAATTGCCTTTGTCATGGACTGACGCTTTCTTTGCCAACTTTATTGCCCCCATGTATTTGATGTCTGGTATGTAGTGAATTGGTGAAACTTAGGTAGATTGTAGGAGATCAGAACTTTAGCGTGCCCCCCATGCGAATGAGACTGCTTTTGATTGCGAATGAGGATCCTTCTCTTCCTTGGTGGTAGCTTCGCCATGTGTATAGCAGCAAATATCTGCCTTGATCGCTGGCTCTTTGTTGATTTTCTCAAATGTAGGTGTTTGGAACCTCTTTGCTGGCTAGATCAAGTTTGATCAAGGCCTACAATACTTGGCGAAATAAGATGCTGAATAGCAAAGTGTTTGCTGCCATTTAATCCTTCGCGAATCTTATGCTGAATAGGATGATTGAATCATGGCTATCGTCATCATGACATGTGACCAATTAAACCCACCATACTTGTTGTAACTTTAACATCTAAAACCGCTTGGGTTTTAATCATGTTTAATAATAAAAAAAAAGATCAGGCCACTACGCTGGCCCTGCGGTTGTAGGGAAAGGTGCAATGCCATCTCTTTACGGCCGTCTCAGATGCCATTTCTCAAGATGGAATAATGATTAATTAATTATCAACTAGAGCCACTCACTAGCCCAGCTAATAAATTAATCTCCAAAAATATCTGAGCTATATGTGAAGGTGTAATGGAGAAGTGTTCCTGGTAGAAATGGCATCCATGAAACCATTCGTTATCGATCAGGCAGATGAAATCACTGAGATAGCCGCATTCACTTGGCGGACTAACATGGGTGTTCAATGCAGAAGTCAGACCAGAGAGGAGAGAAGTCGACTGATGAGCTTTGGTGGAGGTGATAGTCAAGAGGGTTTGGGTCCCACACCTTGCGATCGTTTGCCAGGATGTTATGGCCTATTATGGGCTTCCCATCTACCGTCCCATAACGGCTCTTCTATAGGTGCTCGGTGATTTTAGCAGTTGGGGACCAAGGAAGAAAGTGGGCTTTTGGCCTATCATCGCTCCCAAGGAAAATGTTTGGTATCAGGAGGTCCGAACGAGAGATTTGGCCCGATGGGATGCGATAGGTATCACCATAATACTTCTGTCTTCCCCATAATACTAGCCCTACACCGCTTGCCGCCGCTCTTTGCTTCTAGAACACCTCCAGCAATACATTCGATTTCCGGTTTGGGTAGATGAGCATAACTCTGCTGGATGTTCTTACCATCACGGGGTTGCCCATTGATTTTGACCCCTATATGCATGGTCAGTTTGATGGTTTTCAATTTCCTTTGAGAATGGATATGGCTGGTTAGGGGCATCACAGCAAATCCTACCCTGTCTGGCGTGACTATTACCGCACCCATTGTGACCATACAGGAGGTATCGCATTCCTGGAATTCTGGCTTTGCAAATTTATCTTTTGCACTTCTTCCAACAAACCTACTGGGCGCTCTGCTCTCTACAATGGTATTTGTGTTGGCCTTCGGCAACCTGTATTGGGTGTGTTATATCGCTCCCTTTATAGAGCCGTAATGCGCCCCTTTGATACCGGCATTAGTGGTCCATTCTGGATCCTTGCCTTTTGGTTGCAGATTTATTTCCTTCGCTTCCATTGCAGTGATATTCCAAAGAAACCTCCAGTCGATTCCCTTTTGGGGAACTAGCTTTGTCGCAACATAAGGTATCGAGCTCCACCCTACTCCGAGTGTTTTATTTACTTGTACTTGCTGGGAGAGATACCGGACCCAAAAATAGTCCTTTCTAGGTTATTCCCTCCTCCCCTTGATGATGGCTTTCTGCCCAGTGGACGCGATCATAGCCAAAGAGCCCTCCTGCCCTTTCGTCGAGCCATATCCTGCTTGGATATTCGTCTTGTCACCGACTGCGTAAGTTACAAGCTCTATGCCCCTAACCACTTTGCTCTCCAATTTGGGTTGGCCCAGTTGGTACCCTGGCCTCTGGTTGATTCTGCCAATTACTACACTTCTTGGCGAAGATTAGCCCCGCTTGGTTCTGCCCCATTTTAGAGTCAGTTTACCTTTGATAGTGATTCCCCCTCGGGTCAGAGCGCTGTACCCCTCAACGATGTCGGCGATGATTATGCTGATTGGTGGAAAGAAGTGTTCGCGAATTGTTGGGACCTGCCATATGACAAACTTTTCGTCCTGATCTTTCGTCGTATGAGTAGTTCTGGTCCAGAGGATCTGGAAATTCTTGAGTGCTTTGCCAACCCTACAGCACAACCCCCGCGACCTGTTCCAAATCCTCGCTCATAACTTCCGGGGATACAGATCCGCGAGCCTGGGGCAACAATAAGTTTTCATCTTTTTCACCACTTCTTTTCCTTGATTTGATTCTCCGCTCTTATTCTTGAGTGTATTTTGCAGTGCACTACCCAGAGCAGGACAACCTCTATTCAGGCTGGGAAGCAAAAAGCAGTAGTGGAGGAGACTCCTGAGGAAGAGCCTTTTGATGATGAAGATCCCGCTGAGGTAATTTGGTTAAGATAGAGATTCCTGTGGTACTAGAGGTCCAAGCGGTTAATGAGGCGGGGCCTCTCCCTTTGGGTGACCATGTACCAGATATCATCCAGACAGCTCGAGAGGTAAGCCACTGTTAGCCAATGCTTTCCATTTCCCTTTAGATCCAAACCCGTTTTCTGACATCTCTGAACTTGATCAGGATTCTGTTTGTACCGCGGAGGTGGTCCTTAACGCCGAAGCTCTGGCCGGTGGGACGTACATCCCAGGTTTAGAGGATGAGGCGAGCAGTGGTGGTATTTTGATTTAGTAAATAGATGAGGCGAGCGTTGAGGTCGAAGATTCTGCTTTCGGAGCTGCTCATTTCCAACACTCTACTGATAAACCTCGCATTGAATTTCCTGAGTCCCCTGAGGTTGAGATGTCGGGCCAGGCTGAGGAGATTGTTGCTGATGATGTAGACGAAGATGCAAGAGTTGAGGAACCCGTCGGCCCTCTAGCGTTGGTGACTTATGATTGTGCTGCGAATCCTCCACCTCATCCTCCCACTAGGTTTGAAAGGTTGGCTCGAATCCTTGAGGAAGCTTCTCCTACTGCCACTGAACTAGCGAGAGCGGAGCTTCGAAACCTTCTAACACTGCTGCGGGTGGGGCCTGAAGAACTTCCCAGGATCTGGGAAGCCATTGCACTTCTTCGTCGAGAGCGTGCGGTCAATCCAACTCAACTTGACACCATAGAGAAGCTGTTGAAAGATTTTGACGTGGCGCGTGCTCGCCAATCTGCCGCGGGAGTGAAACGAGGAAGGGAGGAAGGCCACTCTAAGGCCAACGACCCTTCCTCGAACCCCTTCCTTCTGGAGAAGGACCACACCGAGTCCTCTAGATGAGAAGGGCTTTGGTAGTCGCCCTCTACTCATGCTCTTTCTTCGAAACATTGACAGAATCTTGGAGGGAGGGCATGGATTTGCGGAACTAATGGATATGAGCCAGCCAAGCAAGTTCCCTCACTTCACGCTAAGAGAATGGTGGCTTTCAAGGGTGAAGATGGAGCAAAGTCTCAAGCCTATATTCAGTTCGTCTGCACTCTACCCCTCTTGGAGATAATGGCGTCGCTCAAGACGACGTTGGGTTCCATAGCTACTTCCAATTGAAGGGGCGTGGGTGCTCCGTTCCTCTTCTTTTTCCTTCCCTGAAGTCTGCCCTTCCTTGGGATAATGGTATGGCTCAAACTGATGCTTGCTTCCTCAACTGCTTCCATTTGAAAAAAGATTCAGAAGATATCTAAAGTTTCTTGTTTGTATTTTAGCCACGTTTGGCCTTGTAATGAATATACTGCTTTTGGCCGCAAAGCCACTTTATGAATACAATAATATTTTCTTATCCTGATATTCAAATATCTGTGAGGAGCTAATAATTGTATCTTGCAAGGCCCCAAATATTTGCCCCCATAGTTGTATATTCAGGAGCTTTGAAAATAATATGAACTTTAAAATATGCTCTGTGTCAAAAAGATCCTTGCGGCGAAGGTTTTTGAGAAAATCCACACCTCGATCCTATTTTCCCGCGAAGGTGTTTTCTCTACGAGAGAAGAGACCTTGGTCAAAAAATTTCGGGGCCGCTGACTAATCCTCGGCCTTAGTGTAGTGTTGCTCCCCTAGTGTTGCTAGGCGCAGCGAAGAAACGATGATGGGCCTAAAAAAACAGGCCTTCATAAAATAGGCTTCGCGAGTGTAGGAACACTAGAATTATCCCCTTGTCTTATGTGACGGATTTGTCTATGACTCCTCCGAGTCCCAGACACTGGGAAAGTATTTCTTCAAGTATCAGCCATTGATAGGGTTGTGATGGACATCCCCATCTAAGTCTTTGAGATGAAATGCTCATTTCACCAAAATCTTATAAATGATGTATGGGCCTTCCCATCTAACTTTTCACCAAGTGGGAGAACTGCTTTCTAAACTAGCTCTCATTCGTTATAACTCTTTCCCCGCGTCCGCTTGTCATAGGCGCGAGCTACTCGTTGATTTTCTATAACCAAACTATCTAAAGCCTCCAAGCACTTTTAGCCGAGGTCTTCATGTTCCAGCCACATAGCCAGAACGTAGTCTTCTCCAATGAGATGATGCTACTCTTGAACTCGTAATGGTTGGAAGTTGACTTCTAAAGGCAGGACCGCATCATGGCCAAACATCAAAGCATAAGGTGTTGTAGCGGTGGGATTTCGCTTCGATGTGCGGTAGGCCCAAAGAGTCTCATAAAGGGTTTCGTGCCATTGTCGCGGAATAGCTTCTAGCATTTTCTTCAGCAAAGTGATGATGATTTTGTTGCTGGCCTCTGCTTGACCATTAGACTGCGCGTAGTATGGACTGGAATGGACGAACTGTATTCCCCATTCCTTTGCCAATTTATTAACTTCACCACCCGTGAAAGCTGCCCCCCGGTCTGAAACGAAAACTTCTGGAATACCAAATCTGCAGATGATGTTCTTGAATAGGAATTGTCTCAGCGTACCACCAGCTACTTCCTTCAAAGGTTCTGCTTCGACCCATTTTGTAAAGAAATCGGTAGCGACGATGATAAACTTGTGCTGAAGCGATGAATGTGGGTGAATCATCCCAATTAAGTCCAGCGCCCATCCTCTTGCGGGCCAAGGTTTTATAATGGGATGCATTGGGACATTAGGGATATGCTAGACCAGCTCATGAGCTTGGCAATCCAAGTAACGCTTCGCGAATGTGATGCAATCTTTCAAAATACTTGGCCAGAAATATCCATGTCTCCTGAGCAACCAACGCATTTTTGGACCTGCCTGGTGAGCCCCGTAGATACCAGCATGTACTTCCCTCATGAGCTGTTTTGCTTCACCGCCGTATACACATTTGAAATCTATGCCATCTTCCCCTCGCCTACGAAGTTCATCGTTCCTGAGGAAATAATTGAGAGCAAGGTAGCGGATCCTCTTGTCAGTGGGCTGATCAGGATTTTTGAGATAGTTGATCAAGGGGACCCGCCAATCCAAATCAATGGAATCTAAGGTTGCTACCGCAGCATCTTCTGGTGGATCTTTTCTTGCCATCCAGGAAGGGAGTGTTCGGCGTTCCACTTTCAGAATTCGCTCACGAATGCCATACTTCAAAGTTATCCCCGTTCCCAACTAAGCGAACTCGTTTACGGTAAAATTTCGTTCGCGAGAAATATGCTCAAGGTCCACGTCATCAAATTGGTCCAACAACTCTAGAGCTCTATCCTAGTATGGGGCTAGCTAGAAACTAGAGCATTTAAACTTTTCGCGCAGCTGATTAATTACGAGAAGCGAATCTCCAAGTACTTGCACCGCTGTGACTCCCATTTCTAAGAGCACTTCTAGGCCAATGATTAAGGCCTCATATTCCACTTGGTTATTGGTGCATTGATGCATTGATACTCTAACTGAAAAGAGTGAAAAATGATCGCCAGACGGGTTTTCCAGCTCAATGCCTGCTCTGGCCAGGGTATCTATTCTTGAACCATTGAAGTACAATACCCAAGGTTGCAGCATAACAGCTGCCAATGAATTCTCTTAGATCTCCCGGCTGGATGTTCCATACAAGTCTACCAAAGAATTCGTGGCGACTTCAAGTTCGCGAATTTCGCTAGTATCCAGCATTGGATGATGTGCTAGAAAGTCTGCGATGGCCTGGCCCTTCACAGCTTTTTGGGGAACATACTGCAAAGAGAACTTTGAAAGAGCCAAAACCCATTTTCCAACATGTATTTGACCAGGTCGGTCTGGGCAATTATGCATATAGTGAACGACAACATGTAGTGGCGAGGTTTACATGTAGAGAAATACAACGTTAGGCAAAGCTTTTCCATTGGTGTGTACCTAGTTTCGCGATCCGTTAACGTTCTACTTAGGTACAAAATGGCATGTTCCACTCCCGCTTCGTCGTTCTGTGCTAATAAGCTGCCAATTGAAGCCTTTCCCGCTGAAATGTAGAGCTTCAGTGGGTAACTGTGCTTCGGAGGAACAAGAACCGGTGGATTTGCTAGATATGCCTTTATGCTGTTAAAGGCCTCTTGATGTTTTGTCTCCCACACAATTCTGTCTGCCCTTGTAGCTTCAAGAGGGAGGAGAAAGGCTGAATCCTACTAGCAGAGTTGGAGATAAACCGCTGCAAGAAATTGATTTTTCCTAACAGCTTTTGCAGCTCCTTCTATGTCCTTGGGGGTGAAGCATTGATCACTGCTTTAGCTTTATCCTCCGATACTTTGATGCCCCTCTGATGTACAATAAATCCTAGGAAGTGCCTACTTGGACTCCAAATACACATTTCGCAAGGTTCATCTTCAGCTTGTGTATTCGCATGTGCTCAAAAACCTTTCGCAGATCCGCGATGTGGTTTCCCCGCTGCCTAGATTTGACGACCACGTCATCAATGTAAACCTTTAAAATCTTTCCCAGGATAACATGGAAGATTAGCTTCATTGCTCGCTGGTATGTGGTCCCCGCATTTTTCAAACAGAAATGCATGACTATGTATTCAAAAATTCCTATGAAGCCTGGGCATCTGAATCCAGTTTTGTGTCTATCCTCTTCTGCCACTGGAATCTGATGATAACCGGCGGTTCCATCCATGAAGGATAGGCATTCATGACCAGCTACTGCATCTACCAACATATCCGCGACTGGCATGGGGTAAACATCTTTGGGAGTGGCATTATTGAGGTCGCGGTAATCTCCACGCACCCTTATTTTGCCATTCTTCTTTCGAACTGGGACGACATTAGATAGCCACTGATTGTACTTAGCGGCCCTGATGATTCTTAACTTATGCATCTTCTCGACTTCTTCCTTAACCAAAACCTGAGTTTCCGAATTCATCTGCCTAGATTCCTGTCTCACCGGAATTTGATATGGGATAGTCGGCAGTTTATGGTAGACCAAGTCAGGTGATAAACCTGGCATATCTTCATATCTCTCAGCGAAACAGCCTTTATACTCCTGCAGTAAGTTGATGAGCCCCTGTTTTCTTCGGGCTCTAAGTTTGCACTGATTGCCACTTTCATTGGCTCGGTTTCAGTTCCCAAGTTCACCTTCTCTGTAGGATCCCTAACCTTTGGAGGAGTATCGTCTAACGATGCTGGGGCCAGTCGAATGGGCTCTTCTTATAATACCCGCAATTTTCATTTTAAATTCGAGTAATTGTGTTAAACAATTATTATATGATTTCACGAATATTGTTCGATAATAACTCAGTTTTTGAATCATCGAAGTTTCGAAACGATTATTTTTAACGAAAAGCTCAAAATGCTCGGTTTGAGAAATCGACTTTTTCTACGTGTAAAATTTGGAGCAACTTCCTTCATGAAAGTTGTAGAGGTCGTCGATACGAGTCCGTACACATGCGGAACACAAAGATCGGATTTTTTCTGAATTAGTTATTGAATTTAGAATATTTTCTGAAACGGGTATATATAGAAAAAACCTAGAATTTTTTTGGGAAATTTCCTTTTTGGTTCGGCCTCCATTTCTGTTTTTGGAAAGCACTGTAGCTTTCTCTCTCTCTCTCTCTCTTGCGTCGTCTCCTTCCTCTCGGCCGAACGCAAGCAAAAACAGGGCACGCTCCCATCCTCTCCTCCGGCCTCCTCTCGCACTGCAACCACTTCCAGGAGTTTCGCCTCGACCTTGCGCAACTGCTAGAGGCAGCCTTGCCCTGCGACACGGCCTGCAGCGTCGGCGGCACGGCCCGAACCGAAAAGGTTCGTTTTCGGTTCGATCTCGATATCTCGAGCTACAGACCACCATTTCACTTGATTCTTGGCTCATTGAGCTCGCCTTAACTTCCTCTACAAGCACCAAGAAGGACCGGAACTTGGTTGAACATTTTCAAATTCGTCGGAGCTCGACCCCGTGCGGATCGAAAAACCAACTTTCGACCCAAATATCTCGAGCTATACACGATCGTTTCTTGTGATTCCTGGCTTGTTGAGTTCGCAAGGAAGTTCTGAACAAGTTTCCAGAAGGGATAGAGGCGTGAGGTTGCAGTTTTCACGTTGGTTTTCAAGGTCGCAGGTTTCTGGAAAATTTCCGGCCACCGACTGTATATGGTACTTTTCGATCCCTTCCCGTCATTTTTTGGTCTTGTGCTAGTTATAAAAGTTGCTCAGAATAATGAAACGAAGGGGACAAGCTCAGCCCCGACACCATTGGTGGTGGGCGGAAGCTGCTCTATCCCTAACTCCGGCGGCCCTTTCTGGCCACCTCCGGAGGTCTAAAATTTGGTTTCTGTCCATTTTATGATTCTATGTTTCAATACGATCATTTCGGCGTATTATACCCATTTTTCGGATATCGTATGAATTAGTTATGAATTTTGTGATTTCGATCGATTTCGATTGTTAGACTTATGATCTGTGAAATTAGGGCCGTCGGATGAACTTATAATTTTGATATGATGATCATATGACTGTCCCAGAGGCTTTGTGTGGTCATGGGTGAAGATCCGACCGTTGGATTTTCGTATATGTGCAAAACGGTAACTAGGGGAGCGATTCGTGAGAATCTGCTCGTCGGATTTTATTGTAAATTAGAATCCGGCCGTTAAATGGTAGTTCAATTATGTTTTGGAATTATTGGCTAAATTCGAATCACATTTGATTAGGTGATTGACGGATTGTATTTGAGTGGACTATTTCGGCGTTAATTGTATTTGTATTGAAGACGCAGCGGGAATTTCGAGGTGAGCAAAACTCACGTGGTTCATATTACGAACCGAGCGTTTTAAATTTATTTATTTTTGATAATTGTGTGAAAAATATTTGTGGATTAAATATTTGTTTTAAAATTTCATGGACTTGAATCACCAAGATCTATAGGTAAGTAAAATGAATTTTAATTATACAAATAAATTTCACGATTTTCTTGTGTGAACTATAGATGGTATTAGTGGTCATTCCTGAGTGGATGATTACGTATATATATATTTACGTGAAAAATATATATTGATGAGAGGATTGTTGAGTGATGATATGATTGAGTTGAATTGATGAATTGAATATATTTCAATTGTGTAATTTCATAATAATATGGTGTATCTTGGTGGGGTTGATTTCAGTATATGATATTATATGTTGTGCTCATTTATGGGTTTAGGGTCAAGGTAGTGACCGGTGTGGGGTAATCAGACGCTCTAATCCTAGGTGGATAATGGGATACGATTGGTTCAGTATGTGAAATTATCGGACGTTCTAAATATGTATATAAATATACATATTGATGAAATACGATAATGATAAATATGTCGGATGCCATAATCTAGGCCAGGTGACGGCTACGATTCAGTTAGAGCTCTAGTCTGTCATGTACCGTATTTTTATAAATACGATGTTGAGGTTTTGTGAAGAAAGATGTGAGTTGGGGTTGTCTTTCTTTATTTATTTGGTATTTGAATGAGATTGTTAGTACTTCGTGGTTGTGGAAACGGTTGAGTGTTGACTTGAGTAGAATTGATTATGATTAAATTAAACAACAGTCTTTCCTTTTACTCATACGAGCTTTCATAAGCTTACCGGGTTTTGTGTTGTTGCAATCCCGGTACACTATTCAAATGGTGTAGCGGATATTCCTGCAAGTCAGGATAACCAGGGAGGTGACCGAGCTGCTTAGGTGTTACAACAGTTTTTGTTATTTCATTTAGTAGTGAGGTGTGTACGCTCATTTAGAGATTTACAATTCATTTTGGATTTGAGTTGTAATAATTAACCGAGACTAAATTCGGTTTTGATTTTATTTCGGGTGGTGAAGTTGTTAAGAATAGAAATTTTTAGGATGATTATTTTGAGTTGTGGTAAATTTCATGTTTCGGATTTTGAATGTTTATTTTAAAATTCGGGGCGTGACACTTCTTCCTCCTCATGATCGGAGAGAGCCTCATCAACATATTCTAATGTTGCCACTTGTGCGTAGACAATTTTTCGATTAAATATGAAGATAATCTATCATATAAAGAATGAAAGGCATGTACCTCTTCCTTTGAGAGGTCTTGATCCATCAATTAGGACCCGGAGTTGGCACTGCGAGCCCCCATGGTGCCAGTTCGGAGGCCGTCACCCCTGTGGGGTGGCCCTTGTTGTCAATTCCGCGGACCTGTAGCTGAGAGATAGGTTCTAAATAGTACCTTGCGTCTACGTAGACTGCGGAGACTGAGAAAGGTCGCAGATCTGCTTTGACTATTACCGCCTGGGAGTTAGTGTCTGACATAAGGGCTAAGTACCCACAACTGTTTGTTGATGAGTTTGTTTGAATTTTGGGACGAAATTCCTTTAAGGAGGGTAGACTGTGAAGACCCGAAATTTCAGTTAAATATTTCGTAATTTAATATTTGTCAAATTATATGAATTATGAGTTGTGGATGTGATTCGAAAGTCGTTATTTGAGAAATTTGGTTTCGAATGATTTTAGTATCGAAATCTATCGTTATTTAGGGTTATTAAAATCGACTTGTTTATACGTAAGGAATTTGAGAAAAGTTCCTTCATGAAAGTCGTAGAGCTCGTCGATACGAGTTCGAGCATATGCGGAACGCAAGAATCGGAGTTCGTACGAAGAAGTTGTAGTATTTAGAAAAGTTACCAAATTAGGTATATATACAAATGGAAAGTTTCCAAAATCAGGGTTTCCATTTTCTATCGGCGACACTGTTCATCATCCTCATTTTCTCTATCCCGCGCCCGACTGAGCTCCGAAACAGAGCAAATTTTGTCGGCCTATTTCTCACAGCTCCGGCCATCATTTGAAGTGAAACAAAGCCCAGATCGATTCTGCTCCTTCCCGTGGGTCGACAGGTGGTTACTGTTTCACCTCTCATGGCGGCTACGCGGCAGTGGAGCTCGAAATCGATCCGAGCCCTAAAACGAACCAGCGGCGATTCCTCCTAGCTCCGGCCACCAAAGCGTGAGTTCTTTAGCTTGTTGAACTCATATCAAGGAGTAGAACATGCAGCAAGAAGACCCAGATTGGAAGTGAAGCTTTTGACGTCGAACGGAGCAGCTATCGGAAAATCTCGATTTTTCCGGCCCACCGGCTTGTTTAGGTATTTTCGATCACTTCCACTTCGTGCTAGTTATGAAAGTTGCCCAAAATGATGAAACGAAGCGGATAAGCCCGGCCCCGACACCTTTGGCGGTGGTCGGCGGTGGTTCTGCCCTAAACTCCGGTGGCCCTTTCCGGCCACCTCCAGGGGTACCAAGAGCAGTTTTTGCTCATTTTTAGATTCTACATGTCGATATGATCATTTTGATATATAGAAATGTGAATTTTGGATATCGTATGAATTAGTTATGAATTTTACGATTTCGATTGATTTCGATCGCTCGATTTGTGATCTATAAAGTTTGGACCGTCCGATAGAATTCTAGTTTTGATATAATGATCGTAGGCTGTCCCGATAACTTTGTGTGGTCACGGGTAAAGATCCGACCGTTGGATCTTCATATAAGAGTGTTTTTGAAATTATACACTAAGTTAATTATCGTATTTGGTTAGGTGATTGACATAACTGAGTTGACATGCGATTTTGAATCGTATTTAAGCTGTTCGGAAGACGCAGCAGGATGAGAGGTGAGTAAATCTCATATGGTTCATTTACGAACCAAATTTCCTTATCGCACGATTTATTATTATGTTTGAAAAATGGTTTCAAGAAAATGAATTTTTAAGTATATAAAAATGAATTTCTTGATTTTGCATCGTGTGAACTATAGTTGGTATTAGTGATAATTCCTATGTGGATGGTTACGTATATATATATTTACGTGATTATATATTGAATGGTGCGACATTGAGGTGTGGAATTGTGATAATGTGTTGTTCATAAATGTTGATAATATGATTTTATTATGTTGTTAATGCTTGATAAATGTTGGTGATAAGTATGTTGATTTTGTGAGTTGAATAGAAGGTAGAGAACGTAGGATTCCGAGGATCGAATGGTCTACGGATCTTTGGTTAATAATAATCGGAGTGTGTGTGTTCTGAGGATAGGGAGGTCCAAAGCTCGACCGTTAAATAATAACGGGGATATATTATTCTGAGGACATGAAATAGTCCAAACAATACTGAGTAACCTGGAGGTGCCGTTACTTGACCCTGGGCGAAGGTATCAGAGGTAACGAGGCAGTTAGAGCTCTAACGTGGGGCCAAATTGGCGATAGTTGTGATTAGGTGCCAAGTAGCGAGAGTTGTGATTTGGTAATTATGGAAATGTATTCCATGTTGTTTCCTGTGTGTCGGTTTGATTTTTCTTTGTGGATGTTGAGGTTGTTGATTATTTACTGGAGTTAAAAGATTTAGTGGTTTAATAAATCAACCGTTCATTCTTATTTACTCATACGAGCTTTCAGAAAGCTTACCGGGTTTTGTGTTGTTGCAATCCCGGTATACTATTCAAATGGTGTAGCGGATAATCCTGCAGGTCAGGATAATCAGGGTGGAGAGCGAGCTGCGTAGGGCATCAGGGTCGAGACCAGCACTTGGTCTATTTTGGTGTGTTTTGTAGGCTCTTTTGAGTAGAACATTTTATTTATGTTAGTATTGTAATAATTGACTCGAGAGATAGTTTGCTACGAGGTTTGTGTTATGATTTATGAAATGGTGGTTTATAAAAAATTCAGGACGTGATTTGTTTAGTTGTATTCATGTGTCGGATTTGAATTTATTATTCAAAATTCGGAGCGTGACAGTGTCCCTTGACCTGACTTCTTTTGAGCGACTGTAGACGAGGAGAGCACCAACCTCGTCGTGGGGTTCTTCTGTGCCTCGTGGTGAGGACTTTATCTTGTGTTTCCAAGTCGATACTCAACGTGGTAAGTTAAGCAGAGCAAAATCACAGGAAAGTAGAGAGAACTTGCCAAAGCGTGACTGTAGCTTAGTTGGTTTGCGCGGGCGTTACCCTTGCTTAGCTGGTTCCGTAAAAGTTCTGGTTATGGTACTACAGTCGGCTCCCGTGGAGACTAGGACCGAAGCACATTGACAGAGGGTTTGGTGGCACTAACAATCGACTCTTGAGAAGACTAGGACTGGAGTATGATCACCGGTAAGAGAAGGAGAGGAGTTTCTCTTAGAGAGGGGTTGCTCTAGAGAGGCTTGGATAATCTTAGAGATTGTTGTTGAATTGTGTTGTAAATTGTTAATTGTTGTAGCCTCTATATATAGGCTAGCAAGCCATAGTGGTTGGCCTTTAAACAAATCATGATGGGTTAGGTTTGAGCACTTAAACATTAATGGAAAGTTAGGTTTAAGCACTTAAAACACTAATGAAATGTTAGGTTTAAGCACTTAAACACTAATGGAATGTAGCTATATCTCCACCAAGAACTCACAATGGGCCTTCGACTTCTTCAAATAAAATGATCCACAATGAGTGTAGATCATTGTGGCAAATTTTCAGAGCTTTCTTCAATGTGGTTGGGCCGGAAGTGCTGCTGGACTCCTTACAGGTGCAATTTTCCAGTTTTGCCTCTGTAGAAAATTGGACTGATTGTTTTAATTGTTTTCACTCATAAATAGCTCTGAGACTCTTCATAAGAAATGATCCTTGCGATGTCTAAAATCAGTCTGGAAAGTTTTAGCTCATTTAGATTTCATTTGGTTAGTCTGCCGCCCTTCCTTTCTTGTTTAGCTCGGTTTCTCCTAGCAGAAGTAGGAAAATCTGCTAAAGTTGACTTTTCATTTCCATGCTTCCATCATTTCCTTTTCTTGTAGCATAATCTTCCATAGTAGGCTTTATTTAGCCTCTAAATAATATATTTCGAACTTGTCGACAATATATAGCTTGAGTCACTGTCTTTGGCTCAATTTCTCCAAGACACGCAAAAAATGCTCATTTTGGGTCCAAACACCTTGTTCTTTTTTCTCTTTCTTGGCCTCCTTTTTTTCTCTTTTCTTCTGGGCCACAGAGCCTTTTTTTTTTCTTTGTTTCTTTTTTCTGTGCTGCAAGCCTGCTTTTTTTTTTTTTTCTTTTTTGATTTGAGTCGGATCTGTTCTTTGGGCCGGGTCACACATTATTTTCTTCTTTTTCTTCCTCTCTGTTTTTTTTTCTTTTTCTTCACGGCTTCTTCCTTCTAGTTCTCTGATGGGTGACTGATTAGATTGAGTGGGGCGAATGACCGGGAACTGCGACGCGGTCTGATTGGCTGACACATGGAACTGCTGGCCTGGCTTGAGACGTGGGGTGCTGCAGGTGGAAGCGAGGACGCAGCAAGCACAGCTGCAATCGGTGGTGTAGGCTCGGGGGCGGTCTGGGCTATAGGCTGAGGCAGAGGTGAGGGTTGCACAAGGCAGGGCTGAGGCCAGTCTGACCGGTGAGGTGGACGGGGAAAAAAAAAATTTGTTGGTGGCGGCAGAAAAGAAGAAAAAGTTTTTTTCTTCTAGGGTTTTGATTTTTTTTGTCGACGGGAAGAAGAAAGAAACAAGAAAATTAAGGTTTTTTTTTCTTTGGCTATTTGCTCTAAGCGTGCTGATAACGTGTAAAAGTAAAATAGAATTGAAATTGGTCTACTCATTTCATTTCATAGCCCCTTTATATAGGGAATGAATTACACCGGAAATATTGATTACAATGATGACATTCAATGCTGATTGATCCGTAATCGATGCTGATTGATCCGTAATCACTGATTCCTTGATTCCCTCTTCGTCAGTTACTTTGACGAAGGCACATAATGTTATTTTTCTTTAATAATTTTAAATAAATAAAAAGTATTCATAATAAAATTATGAAAAAGCCAGTTAAAACATTAGAATGAAAAAATTGAAGAAGTGTAGAAAACTTCCATGTTCTTCAATTTTTTTTTTTTAGATATAAGACATGTATTAATAGGAAAAAAAAAGTGTGTCTTGCCCAAACTCTAGTTACTTGTCTAAGTTGTAATAGGACTACTCTTACAGATATTCTTGAAGATATCTCTGTAGATATCCAATTATTGTATGATTATGTTTCCTTATAAGACAATGATTCTATGCTTATAATTCTCTATATAAAGAGGCATCTGTTACCAATGAAAGAGAGCAGTTTCTATCCAAATTTTGATTTCGTAAAATACGTTATTATCATGAAACCCTAACCCTGAAACCCTAATTTTGTAATACTCAAACTCTAGTTTCCACCGTGGCACACCTCAAAACCCTTGATCCCAGGAACCCAGAAGCTGGAGCGAAACCACTAGAACTGGCCGAGTTAGCCTCACTTCAGCCTTCACTAGAGCCCCTGCACAGTAGCTTTGCCCATCCCTCACGTGACCTAGCCTAGCTGCCTGCGCCCCTCAACAACCCCTCGTCGTTGCCTACCAGCAGGCTCACCTGTGCGCATGCCTGTAAGCTTCGTATGCACCTCGCGCACGCCTCAGTACACTTGCCGAAACTTGCTGACTACTTGCGCACCCCTCTTACAGGGCCCTGTCCACATCTACAGACAGTCCTCGCACGTGTAGCCCTTGCCAACGCCAGCACAGTGTCATTGGCCCCCTATCGACCCCTCGTCAACCCACCACCTCGGGGGGCAGTTTTTCGGAGACCTCCGGTAAGTTTTTTCCGACCAAATTTTCGGCAACCCTAATCTTGGTATGTTTTACTAAAAGTTCTATTTTTGAGTTTTTCTTCTTTTTCTCGGGGACTTGCAACCTTCCTTCTTCTTCCCCCCTTTCTTCTTCATAGGGGAGACGTGAGTCGAACCATGGAGGTTCATGTTAACTCCAAGTTTAGACCTTGTTAAGTCCTCCAAACTTAGAGTTTGTTGAGAAGATACGATTGACCACAAACATATCAATATTTCGCTCTAATCCAGTATCTCTTGAAATCGAATTTCTTAGGAGTGATTACGCTTAGAAATTTTTATTGTTTTCATGGCCACCTTTTACGCTCTCAAACTAACCCTATTTTCTTGTTGTTGTTGTTGTTGTTGTGTTTTTTATTTTATTTTTAGGATGAGTAACCTGACAAGTTAGACTTTTCTCCCATGGAGACAACAAACGCAGGATATCACAAATGGGTTCATGATGTGCGCCAGCATCTTAAGTCTTCAGGAATTCTAAATACGATCCTTGAGACAAGTCAGAATGTGCTCATTGTTGAGCAAGCTGCTTCTTCTGAAGCAAATCAAGCTAAAGCCATCTTTCTCATGACACGTCACATGAATGACTCACTCCAAAATGAGTACCTGAATGAAGAGGACCTTAGAAAACTATGGGTAGAACTCGAGAGCCATTTGGCAATATTCGTGACTCCTTGCTTGCTAATTTAGAAATGAGACGGAACAATCTCCGCTTCTGTGACTTTAAGTCTGTACTTGACTATAACTCGGAAGCCTTCATATCAAGTCATTGATGGAATTATGTGGAAAGAATATCACTGATACAATGTTGATCGAGAAGGCTCTCTTCAGCTTCCCAGTCTCTGCACTGATAGTTCTTGAGTTGTCAAGAACTATCAGATTGATGTCAATGCAGGACGCATCACAAGGTTTCATGAGCTAATTAGAACCATGAATGTAGCTAAAAAGCACAACAATATCCTTGTGAAGAACTATGACTCTAGGCACATGGGAACCAAGTCTATTCTGGAGTCTAACTATAATAGTACATACCGTCTATATCACATACCGCCAAACATAAGCAACAACCTCATAGGTGGCCCCAGCAACATGGTTAGTCTCGCCTAGGGCATGCCTCCGGTAGACTGACACCCGAGCTACCTCGTTATGGTGGAGGTCGGTCGGTATCTAGCCGGGATGTCAAGATCTCATGCTCTCCAAGAGGCTTCAAAAGAAGCAATATGTGTATTGTATCCCACATCGAAAATGTAGAATAGAATGAGACTTCCTATAGCTATAAAAGGAAGTCCTCCCATTCTTAGAATAGGAAGGGATCCATGATCCCCACACTTGTATACTACAAAGGCTACTTAGCCTCACTCATAGTGAAATATCTAAGTGGACGTAGCCTTGCCTCATGGGCAGGGTGAACCACTACACATGCTCGTGTCACTATCTCTCTCTCTATCATGCTTCAAACTTAGTTCTTGTATTCTCATACAGAAACATTGGCGTTAGAACGACGATCCCTAGGAGTTTGGGTCGAACCTCTGACCTTGAGCAGGAGTCATGTACGGGTACCATGAGTCACCTGGTACATAAGTACATGCAGGACACCCCTCAACCTCACCCAAGCCTCTGAGGAGCCAACGGGTACTCTGAGCCACCGGGTACTACGAGTCAATGGGTACGTGCACATCCCACTCCCAAGTACTTTCAACTACCCTCCCTAGCTCGTGTCATCCTTGAAGCAACTTTGGTGGATCGAGTCACAGCTGCCGGGAACTATCTCACATTATAGGCCAAGATGGGTACCCAGATTTATTTGGTCATCCAAAACTTATCCGGGCACCCATGCTTCATTAACCAATTTACCATCTTGCAACGGTGACTCTGAGCTTCGGGTAACTGTACTAACAACTCAGATCATCACCTATTAAAATCCCGGTGACAACCTCAGAAATTTCTTCATTTTGGTGAATTCAGTTCCTGTTGATCATCTGTTGGGTCATAATTTGTAATAACCGCAAGTTCCAATTTAAATTGTACGATTTCACGAATATTGCTCGATAATTTTTTTTTTTTTTTTTAATTATCGAAGGTTCGAAACGATTATTTTAATGAAAAGCTCAAAATGCTCGATTTGAGAAATCGACTTTTTATACGTGTAAAATTTGGGAAAACTTCCTTCATGAAAGTTGCAGTGCACGTCGATACGAGTCTGTACATATGCGGAACACAAAGATCAGATTTTTTCTGAATTAGTTATCGCATTTAGTAGAAAATTCCGAAATGAGTATATAAGGAAAAAACCCTAATTATTTTTGGAAACCCTCTTTTTCTTCTCGGCCTCCCTTTCCTGTTTGGGAAACTGTAGCTTTGCACTCTCTCTCCGCTCTGCCGAAGC
Organism: Rosa persica; assembly: GCA_025331145.1. Lineage (NCBI taxonomy): Eukaryota > Viridiplantae > Streptophyta > Magnoliopsida > Rosales > Rosaceae > Rosa > Rosa persica. The sequence continues at coordinate 12,386,845 of WFKR01000001.1, read as the reverse complement.
CCAGAAAACCGAGCACGGAGAAACTGTGCTCCCTCTTCCTCATCCGTCCACCTCAAGACCTCAAACCATTAGCTTCGTCGCGACCTTGCGCAGCTGGCAGAGACAGCCTTGCGCCGCGACACGGTCGGCAGCGGCGGCAGTGAGCACCGAACGGATAAAGCTCGATTTCGTTCCGATATCAATACCTCGAGCTACAGGTCATCATTTCTTGTGATTCTTGGCTCATGGGACTCACCTCAAATTCCTTAACAAGCACCAAGAAGGACCGGAACTGGGTCGATCGTTTTCACGTTCGTCGGAGTTCAACTTGTTTAAATCGAAAAACAACCTTTTGATCCGGATATCTCAAGTTATACATGATCGTTTCTTGTGATTCTTAGCCTGGTAAGTTCGCAATGAAGTTTTGAACAAGTTTCCAGAAGAGATCGAAGCGAGTTGTTGCAATTTTTACGTCGGTTTCAAGCTCGCCAGTTTCTGGAAAAATTCCGGCCACCCGACTGTTTTTGGTACTTTTCGATCCCTTTCCATTATTTTCTGGTTTTGTGCTAGTTATGAAAGTTGCTCCAAATGATGAAATGAAGGGAAGAAGCTTGACCCCGACACCATTGATGGTGGTCGGCGGCGGCTCTGTCTCTAACTCCGGCAGCCCTTTCCGGCCACCTCCGGAGGTCTAAAATATAGTTTCTATCCATTTTATGATTCTACATTTCAATACGATCATTTCGGCATATTATACACATTTTTCGGATATCGTATGACTTAGTTATGAATTTTGAGATTTCAATCGATTTCGATTGTTAGATTTATGATCTGTGGAATTAGGACCGTCCGATGGACTTGTAATTTTGATATGATGATCATATGACTGTCCCAGTGGCTTTGTGTGATCATGGGCGAAGATCTGACCGTTGGATCTTCGTATAAGTGCAAAATGGTGATCAGGGAGGCGATCCGTGAGAATCCGTCCGTCGGACTTTCTTATATATTAGAATCCGGCCGTTAAATGGTAGTTTAGTTATGTTTTGGAATTATTGGCTAAATTCAAATCACATTTGATTAGGTGATTGATGGGTTGTACTTGGGTGAGCTGTTTCGGTGTGAATTATATTTTTTATTGAAGACGCAGCGGGAGTATCGAGGTGAGTAAAACTCACGTGGTTCATATTACGAACCGAGCGCTTTAAATTATTTATTTTTGTAATTGTGTGAAAAATATTTGTGGACTAAATTTTTGTTTTTAAAATCACATGGACTTGATCTCTACAGTTCATAGATAAGTAAAATGAATTTTATTTATACAAATGAATTTCACAATTTTCTTGTGTGAACTATAGATGGTATTAGTGAGTAGATGATTACGTATATATATATTTACGTGAAATATATATATTGATTGCCATGTTATTGAGTGGTGATATGAGTGAGTGGGATTGATAATTTGGATAATATTCATAATAATATTGTGTATCTTGGATGAGTTGATTTCATTATGTGATAATACATATTGTACTCATTTATAGATTTAGGGTCAACGTAGTGACCGGTATGGGGGAATCGGACGCTCTAATCCTAGGTGGATGATGGGATACGATTGGTTGAGTATGTACAATTATCGGACATTCTAAGTATCTATATAGGTATAATGTATTGATGAAATACGATAAAGTTAAATATGTCGGATGCCATAACCTAGGCCAGGTGATGGGCTACGATCCAGTTAGAGCTCTAGTATGTCAAATACCGTATTTTTATAAATACGATGTTGGGGTTTTTAGAAGAAAAATGTGAGTTAGAGTTTTGTGTTGACTGGTTGATTGATTGAGATTGTTGGTACTTCGTGGAGGTGGAAGTTGTGGAGTGTTGTTTTGGGTGAAAATAATTACTATTTAATTAAACAACAGTTCTTTCTTTTTACTCATACGAGCTTTCATAAGCTTACCAGGTTTTGTGTTGTTGCAATCCCGGTACACTATTCAAATAGTGTAGCGGATATTCCTGCAGGTCAGGATAACCAAGGAGGTGACCGTACTGTTTAGGTGTTGCAGCATTATTTTATTTCATTTGAGTTGTGAGGTTTTTATGCTCATTTAGAGCTTTACAAATTATTTCATGAGTAAGTTGTAATAATTAACTGAGACTAAATTCGGTTTTTGAATTTAATTCGTGTGGTGAGGTTGTAAAGAAAAGAAAAAGTTTCAGGATGGTTATTTTAAGTTGTAAAAATTCATGTTTCGGATTTTGAATTTTTATTCTAAAATTCAGGGAGTGACATAATTCATATACATATTTGTTGCCATAAAATATGGAAATTACTTGTTCTAAAGTCCAATTTAATGTTGATTAATCCAATTTCATTATTTTCTTAATCTTAACTTTTTCTTAAGATTTGTATTTATTTCTTTATCATGCTAGGAAATGATGGAAGCATGGAAATGAAAAGTCAACTTTAGCACTTTTTCCTACTTCGGCTAGGAGAAACCGAGCTAAACAAGGAAGGAGGGGCGGCAGACTAAGCAAACGAAATCTAAATGAGCTAAACCTTTCCAGATCCATTCTAGACATCTCAAGGATCATTTCTTATAAATAGTGCAAGAGCTAGATTGGAGTGGAAGACCTTCAAACAATCAGTCCAAATTTCTGAAAGACAAAACTGGAAAAGCCGATCTATAAGGAGTCCAGTAGTATTTCCGGCCCAACCACATGGAAGTAAGCTCTAAAATTTTACCAGAATGATCTACACTCATGGTCGATCATTTGATATGAAGAAGTCGAAGGGCCATTATGAATTCTTGGTGGAGATATAAGTGAAGGAATAAAGGAGCAGAAAGTGACTCAAAACCATCTCCATCACTTATCATTTCATGTCTCTCACTCATAATAAAGAGAACTTAGATGTTCTTCTCTTTTCCTTTAGCAATGTTTTTCAACTCTTTTTAATCATTACTTCCACTCATACTCCACCTTCATACTTCCACTATCATATTCCACCTCATTTATTCTACTTTCATCATTACTTCCACTACCATATTCCACCTTATTTGTCCCTACTTTCATCATTACTTCTAGTCCAACTCATTTATTTTACTTTCATCATTACTTTCACTATTATAATCCTCTTTATCTTCTCTATATAAGCATCATTTCATTACACTCTTGAGATACCACCCATATACCACTTCATTAGATCTTTTTCTCTCTCTATATTCTCTACAATCCAATATCATCTCCTCCACAAAGCCTCCATCACCACCACCATCAATCCAAAACCTCCATCACCGCCACCATCAATCCATAACATATATACCACCACCACCACCAAAGTCATCATCTTTCCCATTTACCCATTCTATTTCATATACATAAAGCTTCACCATTCTACCATTTCACAACTTGATCATTTCCACTTCTCATATTCCATCATCAATCTTTGAAGAAGAAGGAGAGGAGTCTAGCATCACTTGAGGAATCATCATCACCATGACAAAACCTCCATGAGTTCATCTACATCATCACCAATTTGATCATCACTAATCACTTCTCTATCCCTATTTTTTAATTTGATGTTCATAAATATGTTGGAGCTTATTTATTTGATTATGAGTGAGTAGTTAGTTTGTTAGGGCTAGGGTTGAAAGCCCTAGCCAATCTTATATGACTTTGATGTAAATATTATGGTTAATTCACTTTTCTTTAGCACCTTAACATGCTAGTTCAAAAGTTGAATGTTTATGCTTAAACTTAATCAATTTGGGTATGAATATTTGTCATGACATGAGAAATAATTAAGGCTTGATTAACCTTTGGTTGTTTGAAGCATGATAGCATATCATATGTGCATGTTAGGATTATGAACTACAATCACTTAGAGATAAGCTTGGTTGGTTTGCATAATTTCTTCATCTCCAAGCGTTATGCACTTAGGTATATGCATTAGATACCTAACCGGATTGAAATGCATGACTTAAGTAGTTAAGTACTACACCCGAGAGGGGTTACTTGATATCATCAAAGGAGCATGTCTCTTGTCATATCCGAGAGGGATGCAAGGAGAGAAATTGGTTAATTAAAATAACATCATTCATTATAGAAGCATCATTGTTTGCAAGAAAGGCTAGAGGTGAAAACTTTAAGTCTTAACTCTCATCCATTTTATTATATCTAATTTAGCTTAGGCTATTTTACATTTCAAGTATTCATTTAGCTATTTCCGAATCAAATCATCTCTAAAACTAAAATCAAAACACTACCCCATCTTGCATATAATCATCATGAACTTTGGTTCATTTGTGAGCCATTGTTTGTAATTTGTACATTTGCATATTCATCTAGCATCCTTTAGGTTTTCCTTAGCTAGAGTGGGTTTTCCAATCCTTTGGGTACGATATCCCCTACTCATAATCCCTACATTATAACTTGACCCTTATACTTGAGGGTGGCTATGTGTCTAACATCATCTAGTTCTCTAACAAGGTTATACGACACATCCCCAACCTGCACTTGTCTTTATATGCGAGTTTGGGATCTGGTACCTGCACATATCCTTCCGGGATCTCCTTGTCTCCTTCTCCGGGATATCAGAAAAAAAAAAAGAGACGGTGATTCTCTGGCAACGAGCTCTCGCTTTACTCTCGTCCGAGTACTAGCTCAAGCTCTCCAAGCACTGAAGAAAAACCTTTTTGACCTGCCGGCACCAGTAGTACCGAATCTCGGGTTCACCTCACCGGCATCATCTTCACACCTTGGTTCAAACCCAAGAAAAATCCCAGCTTCTCGGTAACGAGAACCTCGACAGTACCAGCTGCCCTCACCAATACCGATTCCAGGAAAAAAAAAGGGCTGCATGAATATTTACTTAGTACACCCAAAGCTTCGAGGCTCACAGTTGTGGTGGTGCCTTCATGTTCGGTTAAGCCATATAAATTTCTACAACAGAAGTTACATATATTTGCTCTGAGCACCGGGGCACCTGGGCAGCAGTCTGTTTCCAAGAACTGGCCACCGAGTCGCTAACCACACCTCTTGCTTTGGTTCATACTCAGAAGACTCGTCGGCATCCATTAAGCTGAGTCCTTCGTACACAATTATTTTGCTATATATATGCCACCATTCTCGTTGCGCAGAGCAACGACACAATGCATGAATGCAATATTTATTATATCTTAGCATGTCTCTCTATTGGCTACATGGGCTAAGCTAGCTAGTTTGATGACGCTACTGTTGGAAATTTTATAATTTAAAATTAAAATATATTTTATTTATTTATTTATTTTGGGGGTTATTTTCATCTTGTGTTTATTACTCTATTTATGGTTTAACTATTTTATGTTTTAAATATATGATTATTATTTGACCGTTATATGGTTTATGTGGCTAATTATGATTATGATAAGTATGACCTATATAAGGGTACATGGCTAGAGTTGGAAGGTATATGGTTGGAAGGAATATAGTTGGAAGGCATATGGTGAGGCATGAAACATGCACATGTGTGGGAGTTTAGATTATCAGATAATGAGGGTATACATGACGGTATAATCCACCATAATGCAACCACTCTAGTCAAATACCTCTACCAAAGTTACTCTTACAAACTATACTTATACATATTTTATTTATACACCGTTTTGAGTGTACGGGTGATTAAGATTCAATGGGGCTTCTTAGCTGCACGATGGAGCTCGAAGAGTTGTTGTATCTTGGTGGGAAGTTCGTCATTCAACCCTGTGCAGTAAGGGATGAATCTTCTCTTAGGACAGTGCGCTTACACTCCTCGACTCGATAAGTTTTCCTATATAAAAACCTATATATTATATTATTTTCTTACTTTATTTCATTTTCTTATCTATATTTCTATTATTATTTCCTAAAATATTTTCATATTATTTTATTTTAATTTTACAGGAATTCCGTCCCATATTTTTTACAACAACTACATGTTTGAAATCAACTAGCATACCTCTGCGTTACACGTACAGCAACTTTGAACTTATCTGACTTTAAATGCTATTTGAGCATGCCGCCACCTCAAAGGTTGCATGACCAATCCACCATGATTTACTGTAAACAGATGCATCCCAGCTGATCATCCGTGTTATGTATGCTACCAATTAAGTACGTTTTGTGTAAGCCCTTAAGATTCCCGCGCCCGGAACCTGTGGTTTTATTATTATTTTTTTAATCATACAAACGTATAGAGCATGATCACTTAGTATTTTCAATCAAACCACATGTACAAGTCTGAAAATATTGAGCATGATTTTCCATTATTGTTGCTATGCACACATACACTCGGCCTGTTATAACTTATAAATAGCATAGCTACTGCTAAGGCGTACTTGTCATAATTTAAATCACATTTGTGTCAATGCCATTCTCTAAACTGGTGACACACATGAACAAAATGGCATGCTTGTCTGCTTCTGCATTCCTCCAGCTAGCAGCTCTATATTCATGCTCTCACTTCCATTACTATATACTCATCTCACATACAAGCTAGTCTACTGCTTATTCCACTTATTTGTATGTTTCAAATATTCAATCATATGTTCAATTACATAGGCATGTCTCATGACCACAAAATTAATTAGTTTTCACCAAATTCACAGACGCTCACGCTTGTGAAATTCAAGCATTTGGTTGTCTACTACTGCGTTGTAGTTATAATTACGCCATGTTTCAACATGATTACATGAACTCTCAACTACATATATTTAGTCAATCTAATTATATAAACAAACTGCTAATCACCTATTTATTTTTGGTGAGGTACAATCATCCCAACCGGGCACCCCGTTGTACAAACGAGGCTAAATAAACTATTGGTACTCACTAGCCGATATGCAGTCCTACATATGAGCCACTCCAATACTTTACAATATTTATATCACTTTTTCACGGCTCCAGATAAGTTCTCACTTATCCTCTTTCACTTTGGGCTAATGCAATGCTTTACATGCTTCAATAGCAATTACCATAATCTAGCTTCAATAGCAATTACCATAATCTACGCATATCTATATTATGCCTTAATTATTGATAGCATATCCATTGCTACCTCTACATAAATGCTTATTTGTCAGGCCCCGAATTTTAGAATAAAAATTCAAAAATCCGAAACATTAATTACTACAACTTAAAATAACCATCCTGCAAATTTCTTTTTCTTAAAAACCTCACCACACAATTTAATTTCAAAAACCGAATTTAGTCGCACTTAATTATTACAACTCATTCACAAAATAAATTGTAAAGCTCTAAATGAGCATAACAAACCTCACAATTTAAATGAAAGCAAAATAAATGCTGCAACACCTAAACAGCACGGTCACCTCCCTGGTTATCCTGACCTGCAGGAATATCCGCTACACCATTTGAATAGTGTACAGGGATTGCAACAACACAAAACCCGATAAGCTTTTGAAAGCTCGTATGAGTAAAAAGAAAGAACGATTGTTTAAATAAATCATATTTATTTTCACCTAAATCAACACTCAACAATTTCCACATCCACAAGAAACCAACAATCTTAAATCAATCACCAAATCACAAATCAACACAAAACCCTAATTCACATATTTCTTCTCAAAACCCCGAAATTGTATTTATAAAAATACGGTATTTGACAGATTAGAGCTCTAACTGAATCGTAGCCAGTCACTTGGCCTAGGTTATGGCATCCGACATATTTATCTTTATCGTATTTCATCAATATGTATACGTATATACATATTTAGAACGTCTGATACTCATACTTACTCAACCAATCGTATCCCATCATCCATTTAGGATTAGAGCGTCCGATTCCCCCATACCGGTCACTACGTTGACCCTAATCCATAATGAGTACAACAATATGTTTTCACAAAATGAAATCAACTCATCCAAGATACACAATATTATTATGAAATTTAAGCATTTGAAATATAATCCAAATCATTATTTCAACTCAATCATATCATCACTCAATAACACATCAATCAATATATATATTCCACGTAAATATATATATATATATATATATATATGTAATCATCCACTCAGGAATGACCACTAATATCATCTATAGTTCACACAAGAAAATAGTGAAATTCATTTGTATAATTAAAATTCATTTTACTTACCTATGGACCGTAGTTGATCAAGTCCATGTGATTTTAAATATTTAATCCATAACTATTTTTCACACAATTAGGAAAATAAATAAATTAAAGCATTCGGTTCGTAATATGAACCACGTGAGTTTTACTCACCTCAAAACTCCCGCTGCGTCTTCACTTAAATACAAATCACAATAATCCAAATGCTCGACAACTCAAGCCGTCAAGTACCTAATCAAGTGCAGTCTTTACTTAGAAAATGAAGCATGAAATAAACTTAAATGACGATCCAATGGTCAGATTCTAAAATAAAGACAATCCAACGGTCGGATCGAATTTAAATGATGATCCAACGGTCGGATCTTCACCCGTGACCACACAAAGTCATCGGGACAGTCATATGATCATCATATTGAAATTTGAAGTAAAACCAATGGTCTAATCTCCGTAAATCGTAAACCGAAGATAAACTATAAAACTGTATCTAGTAACGTCAAAACTTAAATTGACTATTTATCAACTTTTTCTAACATGACCATGTTATACATCAAAACGCTCGTATGGATGCATAGATCATCGTCCAGATAATATAAACTCAAAATTTGGTCCGACGCGCCGCCACACTCAGCGGTCAGACGGCGGTCAACTCCTATCAACCACCTCAAATGCAAAAGTTGTCAACTACAAACTTCTTCAAAATGAAATTATGAGCAACTTTAATACCTGACGTTTTCCGAGATAAGTTCTAGATCGTCCTAGATCGAGTTTTGAAGTTGGATTAATCTCGGCTTTCTGATCAGTTTCCATATTGAATCTCAGCCATTGAAAACTTCAATCCTTGATCTTTCACTCCACACACAAAATCGTGATGCAAGGCTTATATGGGGATAATCAGGAGGAAGAGGACATCATGAAAATGGGAAGGATCGGCTCATGCACCGTCGGAAAAGTGAATTTCCGGCAAGGTCGGGTTTGAGGCTCGGAAAGATGCTTCGATCCAAGCGGGGGGAGCAATGGCTGGCGAAACCGAGGGCGAGGAGCGGTTGGGCGGCTCGGGACGAAGGCGGGGAGGCCCGGGTCCCATAGCGACAGTGGTCGGAAGGGTGGTTTCCACCCTGGTCGGGTTAAGACCGGGTCAGCCGGGGGGGGGCTGTTGCGCGCGCGAGAGAGAGAGAGGGGGGGGGGGGGGGGCTAAATGCAAAAATCTGATTTTTTTGTCCTTAATGAAAAAATCAGATTTTTTCTTACTATTTATAGAAAAATTCTAATTTTCAAATATTCATAACTTATTCATACGAACTCCGAATATTGCGTTCCACATATGCACGAGATCATATCAAATAGCTCTACAACTTTCATGAATTTTGAACGTATAAAAAGTTAATTTTCACGACCTCCTAAATAACGTTCGTTTCGAAAATAAAATTCGTTCGTAACCCCTTTTCTCACACAACGACATACGAAGCAAGCCCAAAATTCATAATTCATATTATTCAACAAATATTTAATTACGTTTAATTTATTTAAATTAAATTTCAGGTTTTCCCAGTCTACCCTCCTTAAAGGAATTTCGTCCCGAAATTCAAGTATGCTCGTCAACAAAAAGCTGAGGATACCTCCTCCTCATGTCAGACTCCAATTCCCATGACGCATCACCCTCATCATGATGACTCCACAGCACTTTCACAAGATCAACCTCCTTCCTAATAAGCTTCTTCGTAGACTTATCCAAGATACGAACAGTTTCAATTACAAATGTCACATCTGTGTTTACTTCGATCGTACCATGATCAATCACGTGGGACTCATCTCGGACATACTTCTTGAGCATAGACACATGGAAGACATTGTGCACACCCGACATGCTAACAAGTAAAGCAAGTCGATATGCCAAGTTTCCAACCCTTTCCAGAATCTCGAAAGGTCCAACATACCTCGGTGTGAGTTTTCCCTCCTTGCCAAATGTCACCACACCTTTCATAGGTGTGACCTTCAAGAACACATGATCTCCTATCTCAAACTCTAAAGGTCTCCTCTTCAAGTCAGCATGATTCTTCTGTCTACTCTGAGCGGTTCGAATTCTATCTCGAATAGTAGTGACCTTCTCTGTAGTCTCCTGTACAATCTCAGGACCGAAGAACCCTTTATCCCCTGCTTCCGCCCAACAGATAGGAGTCCTACATGGCCTACCATAAAAAGCCTCATATGGGGCCATACCGATACTGGAGTGATAGCTGTTGTTGTAGGCAAATTCTACCAATGGCAGATGATCCGACCAACTTCCCTTAAACTCTAGAACACAAGCTCTAAGCATATCCTCTATCACCTGATTCACTCTCTCAGTCTGCTCATCTGTCTGTGGGTGAAATGCAGTGCTCATTGCAAGAGATGTGCCAAATACCTTATGGAACCTACTCCAGAATTTTGAAGTCAAACGAGCATCACGATCAGAGACAATCGTCACAGGCACACCATAAAGCCTCACTATTTCATTCACATACAACTTACACAATGCTTCCCTGAGTACGTTTTTGCCACGGGAAAAAAATGTGCTGACTTAGTCAACCGGTCAACAATCACCCAAATGAGTCATAACTTTGCCTGGACCTAGGCAATCCAGTCACAAAGTCCATGGAGATATCTTCCTATTTCCAAACAGGAATCGGCAAGGGATTCAACATTCCTGCGGGTCTCTAATGCTCTGCCTTCACTTGCTGACATGTAAGACACTTTGACACATGTTCAGCCACATCCTTCTTCATTCCATACCACCAAAACTGCCTTCGTAGATCCATATACATTTTTGTACCCCCGGGATGTATAGTGTATCGAGACCTATGTGCTTCCTGCATGACCTCCTCCCTGAGGTTATCAACACCCTGTACATACAATCTCCCTCGAAATCTCAACCCTCCATCTGCCCCAATCATCCACTCGGAAGGACCCTCCACATCAGAATCAGCAGTCATCTCAGCAATCCTTGCCTGAGCAAACTCATCCAGTGTCTGACCCTGAATGATCCTAGAGATCAAGGTGGGATGTAAGGTGATACTACCGACGAAGATTCCATGTCCTGCTCCTGCGGGCATAAGGTCAAACTCTAATGCAGCTTCTAATATGCGCAACTCTCGCACCATAATCGCTGCCATGATTACTCGAGCTTTTCTACTCAAAGCATTCGCCACAACATTCGCCTTTCCGGGATGGTACTCTAAGGTGAAATCATAGTCCTTAATGAGCTCCATCCATCTTCTCTGCCTCATGTTCAATTCTTTCTAAGAGAATAGATACTTCAAACTCTTATGATCAGAAAAGAGTTCAAATTTCTCACCATAAAGATAGTGTCTCCAAATCTTCAAGGCAAACACCACTGCTGCTAGCTCTAGATCATGAGTGGAGTAATTCCGCTCATGTACCTTCAACTGTCTAGAACCATAAGCAACAACGCTACCATTCTGCATCAACACACACCCCAAACCCTGATGAGATGCATCGCTGTAAATGACTAACCCACCACCACTAGTAGGAATACTCAACATCGGAGCTGTAGTCAATCTAGTCTTCAGCTCATTGAAAGCCTTCTCACACTCATCCGACCATACGAACTGAGTGTCTTTCCTTGTCAATTTGGTCAAAACCGAAGCAATACCAGAAAACCCTTCAATGAAACGCTTGTAATACCATGCCAATCCAAGGAAGCTACAAATTTCTATAACTGTAGTAGGGCGACTCTAACTTATCACTGCTTCAACCTTCGAATGATCCACAGAAACTCCATCCTTCGAGACCATATGACCAAGGAACTTGACTTCACTCTGCCAGAAATCGCACTTCTCAAACTTGGCAAATAATTCCTTCTCTCTCAACTTTTGTAGCACAATCTGCAAATGCTTCTCATTCTCATCTGACGACAAAGATGTCGTCAACGAACACCACCACAAACTGGTCCAAGTAGGGATTGAACGTGTGGTTCATCAGGTCCATAAATGCTGCAGGTGCATTCGTGAGACCAAAAGGCATGACAAGGAACTCAAAATGTCCATACCTGGTCCTGAAAGCTGTCTTTGGAATATCTTCATCCTTCACCTTTAACTGGTGATATCCAGATCTCAAATCAATCTTTGAGAACACCGTAGCCTCCCTAAGCTGATCGAACAAGTCATCAATCCTAGGTAAAGGGTACCTATTCTTGATGGTCACCTTGTTCAGCTGTCGATAATCCACACATAACCGAAGTGAATTATCCTTCTTCTTCACAAAAAATACTGGTGCGCCCCAAGGAGAACACTAGCCTGAATAAACCCCTGCACAAGTAATCCCTCAATCTGAACCTTCAACTCCTAAAGTTCAACTGGCGTCATTCGATAGGGTGCCTTCGATACAGGTGAAGTACCTGTATCACATCAATGGAGAAGTCCATTGCCCTTTTCGGAGGTAACCCAGAGATCTCCTGAAACACGTCAACATACTCTGAAACTACAGGAATCCCTGTAATCCTTGAAGTACTACTCCCTGATTCAATATGGGCCAAAATCCCTGCCCTCATAGTGATGTCAGACTTCAGACAACGGTAATGAAACACTGGTTGTCCAGGAACATGGAAGGACACAATCATCCTAAAGCAATCAATCACAGCATGGTTCGGGCTCAACTAATCCATACCCAAAATCACATCATACGTGTGATCCGGAATCACAATCAAAGATGCAGAGAACTCTCTACCACCAATCCCAATAGGGCAATCATCACAAAATATGCTAAGCTCAAGAGACACCCCGAGAGGTGATGTAACACATAATGATCTAGTAAGAGGCATAACAATCAAACCTAACACATCCATAACCGAACTAGATATGAAGGAGTGTGAGGCTCCTGTATTAAACAGTACTCTAGCAAGATAGTCATAAACATATAAGGTACCTTCCACCCCCGTGTCTGCCTGACCAATGGCAAAGACTCTAGCAGGTGCCGGCGGTAGCTGCCTCTGCTGGTTTCCTTGCACTCTACCCTGATTTCCAAGACACTCCCTCGCCTGGTGCCCTGTCTGTCCACAGCTGTAGTATATCCTATCCCGTGGTTTCATGCACTTACGAGAGATGTGGCCCGGCTCGCCACGGTTAAAGGACTTCACTGGACCTACTGGTGCTATCTGCCTAATAGGCATAACCTGAATAGGAGAAGCTACTGCTGCCTTAGCTGAGGCATGATGTTGGAACTGAGTTCTCTGTTTCTTCCAGAAACTGCCCCTTAAGTCTCTGGACCTACTGCCTCCTGCTATTGCCTTTCCCTTGTCCTAGAAGTCTCTCTCAGCAGACTCCTTCTCATTACGAATCAGGTTCTGCTGCTCAATCATCTGTGTCTTAGCTAAGATCTCTCTCTTCGTCTTTAGCTCTAAGATGGCCACATCACGCTCAATCGAAAGGCTCAACCCTCGCTGAAACTTCTTAGCCAAGTCTTCGTCATCCATCTGCTTCACATACTTGTACAGCTTGGAGAACTCCGCATCGTACTCGATCACGGTCATCTTCCCCTGTACAAGTGCAAGGAATTCCCGTTCCAACCTTTCCTTCACAGCTGCTATAAAGTACTTCTCCCTGAACAGCCTCTCGAAGCCATCCCATGTCAAGGTAGATACCTCAATACTCTTCTGTGTGATGTTCCACCACACTCTAGCCTCATCCTTCAGCATGAAAGCGGCTAGCTTCCTCTTATCAATCTCACTGCAATCAAACAGATCAAAATAGGCCTGCAAATCCTCAATCCATCGATCCGCAATCATATGATCAGTGCCTCTTCCAAACTTGGTTGCTCCCAAGGGGATAATTTCCTTCGCCAGTACTAACAAGCGAGCATCAACCATGCCCACGGGCGGAATATGCTGATCATCATAAGGTGCCTCTACCTCCACCTCATATGCATCATCGACCCGAGTGGCCCTACCCCTACCTCGGCCTCTACCCCTACCATGAGGTCTGCCTCTACCTCGACCTCTAGCTTCGTTCCTCTCAATCTCCATTACCTAATAAGTATGGCATACTTACTTAATACATGCATAACACTTAATCAAGGCAGAAGTCAAATGCAAGTCCATATTAACCAAGTAACTAAGCATACAAGACAATGCCTAAGGTTCTTATGACATGCTAACGTTCCTAGCCAACCTAACGCTCTCACATACCCAATGACATTGTCAATACCGAATAGCACATGATGGGGATCCGCTGCAGACGGGCCATCACTCGTAAAATATTGACATATCACCATATATGTACCTTACGCTTTGATACCAAACTGTCACGCCCCGAATTTTAGAATAAAAATTCAAAAATCTGAAACCTGAATTACTATAACATAAAATAACCATCCTGAAAATTTCTTTTTCTTAACAACCTCACCACACAATTTAATTTCAAAAACCGAATTTAATCTATGTTAATTGTTACAACTCACTCACAAAATAAATTGTAAAGCTCTAAATGAGCATAACAAACCTCACAACTTAAATGAAAACAAAATAAATGCTCAACACCTAAACAGCACGGTCACTTCCCTGGTTATCCTGACCTGTAGGAATATCCGCTACACCATTTGAATAGTGTACCGGGATTGCAACAACACAAAACCCGGTAAGCTTTTGAAAGCTCGTATGAGTAAAAAGAAAGAACGGTTGTTTAATTAAATCATATTTATTTTCACCCAAGTCAACACTCAATAATTTCCACGTCCACAAGAAACCAACAATCTTAAATCAATCACCAAATCACAAATCAACACAAAACCCTAATTCACATATTTCTTCTCAAAACCCCGAAATCGTATTTATATAAATACGGTATTTGATAGAATAGAGCTCTAACTGAATCGTAGCCAGTCACCTGGCCAAGATTATGACATCAGACATATTTATCTTTATCGTATTTCATCAATATGTATACGTATATACATATTTAGAACGTCTGATACTCGTACTTACTCAACCAATCGTATCTCATCATCCACCTAGGAGTAGAGCGTTCGATTCCCCCATACCGGTCACTACGTTGACCCTAAATCCATAATGAGTACAACAATATGTTTTCACAAAATGAAATCAACTCATCCAAGACACACAATATTATTATGAAATTTAAGCATTTGAAATATAATCCAAATCATCATTTCAACTCAATCATATCATCACTTAACAACACACCAACCAATATATATATATATATATATATATATATATATATATATATATATATATATATATATATACGTAATCATCCACTCAGGAATGACCACTAAGACCATCTATAGTTCACACAAGAAAATAGTGAAATTCATTTATATAATTAAAATTCATTTTACTTACCTATGGACCGTAGTTGATCAAGTCCACATGATTTTAAAAACAAATATTTAATCCATAACTATTTTTCGCACAGTTACGAAAATAAATAAATTAAAACATTCGGTTCGTAACATGAACAGCGTGAGTTGTACTCATCTCGAAACTCCCGCTGCGTCTTCACTTAAATACAAATCACAATAATCCAAATGCTCGTCAACTCAAGCCGTCAAGTACCTAATCAAGTGTGGTCTTTACTTAGCAAACGAAGCACGAAATAAACTTAAATGATGATTCAACGGTCGGATTCTAAAATAAAGACGATCCAACGGTCGAATCGAATTTAAACGATGATCCAACAGTTAGATCCTCACGGATCACCCTTGGAAACATCCTATCAAAATTATACGAAAATCCGACGGACGGATCTTCACGAATTACTATTTTACAATTATATAAAGATCCAACAGTCGGATCTTCGTCCGTTATCACACAAAGTCATCGGGACAATCATATAATCATCGTATTAAAATTTGAAGTAAAACCGATGGTCTGATCTCCGTAAATCATAAACCAAAGATAAACTGTAAAACCATAAATAGTAACGTCAAAACTTAAATTGACTATTTATCAACGTTTTCTAACATGATCATGTTATACATCAAAAGGCTCGTATGTATGCATAGATCATCGTCCAGATAATATAAACTCAAAATTTGGTCCGAAGCGCCGCCACATGCGGCGGTCAACGCCGGTCAACCACCTCAGATGCAAAAGTTCTCAACTATAAACTTCTTCAAAATGAAATTATGAACAACTTTAATACTTGACTTTTTCCGAGATATGGTCTAGATCGAGCTTTGAAGTTGGATTAATCTCGGCCCTCTGATCAGTTTCCAGATTGAATCTTAGCCATCGAAAACTTCAATCCTTGATTTTTCACTCCACACACAAAATCGTGATGCAAATAGGGAGGATCGGCCTGTGCACCGCTGGAAAAGTGAATTTCCGGCCAAGTCGGATTTGAGGCTCAAAAAGATGTTTCGATCCAAGCGAGGAAGCACCGGCTGGCAAAACCGAGGGCGAGGAGCGGCTGGGCTGCTCGGGGTGAAGGCGGGGAGGCCCAGGTCCCATGGCTGCGGCAGCTGGAAGGGTGGTTTCCACCCGGGTCGGGTCGCGACCGGGTCAGCCTGGGGGGGCTACTCCGCGCGCGAGAAGGGCGGGGGCCTAAATGCAGAAATCTGATTTTTTTCGTCCTTAATGAAAAAGTCAGATTTTTTCTTACTATTTATAGAAAAATTCTAATTTTCAAATATTCATAACTTATTCATACGAACTCCGAATATTGCGTTCCACATATGCACGAGATCGTATGGAAGAGCTCTACAACTTTCATGAAGGAAGTTTTCCTAAATTTTGAACGTATAAAAAGTCAATTTTCACGACCCGCTAAATAACATTCGTTTCGAAAATAAAATTCGTTCGTAACCCTTTTCCTCACACAACGACATACGGAGCAAGCCCAAAATTCATAATTCATATTATTGAACAAATATTGAATTACATTTAATTTATTTAAATTAAATTTCGGGTCTTCACATTATTTTAATTGCAAACCAATTAGAATAATTATGGATATACATATGACAGTAAATAAATGAAACATGCATCTCATAAACCCTCCAATCGTGCGAGGTACCCCAACGAGGTTAGGAGGCCCATGCCCTCATTCTATTCGGGGCCACGCCACCGAGTAAAGGAGGCACACAGGCTCTCATTCTACCCCACCGGGTACACGAGGCTCAAGCTCTCATTCACCTCAACTGGTACTATGGCTCTAAGCCTATCTACCCCATCGGGTACACGAGGCTCAAAACCTCATTTACCTATGGGTACAAGAGGCTCTAAGCCTATCTACTCCACCTGGTACACAAGGCTTAAACCTTCATTCGACCCCTTCGGGTCAAGGAGGCTCAAGCCCTCATAAATGCTCTACACAAGCGAGGTATCCCAAAGAGATCACTATAGGGTAGCTCCCTTACATAAGCCAAGGTCCAGTCCCTTGCATTATAATCCTTGCCCTGAGTGAGGTACCCCCAGGGGTTAAGCCAAGGTCCAATCCCTTGTTTTTGAGTTATCTCACCTCCCGAGTGTTCTCTATACCTGAGGGACTTATTCGTACTACTTATCACAAGTGGAGGTAGTACCCGACCGGGACTATCATTGAGCTTCACACTCATACTTTCTGGGCATATGCAAATATCACGCTTATGCTTCAACGATACGTGTGAGTTTCGTGTTATGGTCTATTAATGGAAATAATGAATTTTTTACCTATTGTTGATCGCAACAATCAAATTTTTTTTACATCCCATTAATAAGACCATAGGACAAAACGCATACAACCTATCACCCACTCAACACAATCGAACTCAAGTCCAAACTTCGATTTTACTAACTGCATAACTTAGGGGACTCGGCGAGTAACCACACTCCCAATCCTAACATGTGCATCATATGCATACAATTATACATATCATTGTTGCCGGAATGACGAAGAACCCACTAGGTTTTCGAATTAGGGTTAGGTTGTTAACCGGATCTGGGAGAAAGAGTTTGGGATTAGGGTTTCAGCTGAAAATAGAAACTTCCCAAAATGGAAGGTTTCCAAATGCAAACTTGCTATTTATATAAACTTCTCAAAAGTAACTTTTACCTTTTAGACCGTAACTTCTTCATACGAACTCCGATATTTGCATGCCATGTGTCTACGAACTCGGTTTACTTTACAACTTTCCAAAAGGAAGTTTCCTTTGAAACAAAACCAAACAAAGAGTCAACCGTTGGTCCCCTAAATGATCAAAACAAAGGTAAAAAGTGAAGATAATTGGTAAATTTGGTAACCGGTGTAACATTACTTATGGTAGAAAAATATGTCACATTTACTTACCTGGGATGGAAAAAATCATGAATCAGACACAACTAAAATGGAGAAGGAAGAATCAGTATGAGAATATTTCATTTCTATTAAGATGTTTACTTACCATATGGAATTGGAATGCGAATTCAAATGATTACTATTGATGTTTTTTACTAATGTTTAGGTACCAAAATTAAAACTAGTTCGATTACTGAAATACCCCTATAAAAATAAATGTTCATGAGAGAGGTACATATATTTATAGGGTTATAGGTAATTTAGGGTTATTGAAAATACGTAAGGATATTTTGGGTAAAGAAAAGCATTCCTGAGGCTTTGATTTCTAAACCCATGCCCCCCATTGGGTATCAAACTCCGGGTTATTCAATAATCGATTCCTAACAATGTGGTGAGACCCACATTCATTCCAGTATCTATATAAGTTAGTAAATGCTAGAATATTCATACACCGAAATCATTCTCTTAATTTCCATTTCACATTTCAAGTAAGTAAATGTGCCATTAGTTGTATAGTTAGTAGGGTTGGTGGTGATAGTAGGGTAATTAGAGGGTTGCTCTTCATTATGAAGTACCATGAATAAACCTCCTCTTCACTATATAAGAGGTTGAGGCATCACTATCACCATTTCACACATCAATCGAATCATTCCACAACCATACCAATACAAAGCAATTTTTTACTCTCTACACTTCTCTCTCTTATTTTTTTCTATCTTTCCTAGTTAAGCTAATATGCGACTCCCAACCCGTTATCAACATGCTCAAACATTGAACAACAAGAAGGAAGAACAATGAACATCTTCACCAAATTCGAAGAAGCAACCCAAAATTTGTTGAAGTCCTCTCTTGACTCATGGAACCCATAATTTTTTTAGGAGCATTTCTCAAGTAAGTTATGATTATTGCTATTTAAATCTTGTGGAAATAGTGAACCATAATGTGTTGAGCATGAACCCTGGAAGATTGTTCTAGAGAAGACCTCTGTACTTTTAAATTTGAGGATATTTCTCTTTCTTGCTAGTATATTGTTATACCTATACCCAAATATACCGATTTACTAGTCATTTGAATGGTAAATGATAATCATCTTCACTTTTAACTTCGTTTCGATACTTTAAGGGGCTCCCAAGAGTTGATTTTTTTAATCCGTTCACTTTATGAGAAAACTTCTGTCACAAAAGTCGTAGAGGGTGTGAAACCTAGTTCGTGGACACATCGCATGCTAACATCGAATTTTGTATGAAGAAGTTACGATCTGAAAAGCAGAAAGTTACTACTCTAGAAACTTACTATAAATGGCAAGATGTAAAGGGAAACTTTCAATTTCCAGAAAGTTCCACTTCAGTAAGAAAACCCTAATTCTGAATTTTACCTAGCACAACTCGAATACTAACCCAACTCAAGATGTTAACCCTTTGGGTTGCCCCTCTGTCCAGCCACATATTGCTAAACAGGTCGCATTTGACGTGTCTCTTCATGGCGACCAATCCTCCTACCACCACTTGCTCCTATTGGCAATGAGAGATAATTGAAGCCATAATCTCTTCAGCAGTCAGTCGCCCATTACCTAGTTCGATCTCCGAAATCCAACCATTTCAACCGGCGCCACCACCCATTTTTCCTCCTTGGTTCAAGCCCATCAAGCAATCGACACCGAATCGATTGGAGAAAGGAGAATCGAAGATTTGATGATTTAGTATTCCCAAAGTGCTTAAGGCAAATTCTAGTTTCCTGGACTGAAATTTGACTTTGTGGTGTTTGTAAAACTTGTTGAGAATATTGTAATGAACAATTTCGCATAGGTCTTGCTTGCTACCTAATTCGCGGCTGTAATGAACGATTGAGCTCTACCTAACATGGGCCACATGTGCAATCGCTTGTGGTGCCGCATCCAGTCATTTATGATGTTCTAGTTTGGTGTGTTGGTAGAGTTCCTTGTTACGAACATGTGGATATAGTTTTTTAGCCATACGATGAACTTTGGGATAGATAGGAATTTCCGAAGTTCAGAAAATTCAGGTTTCGGTTTGGGAGATCCGAAAGTTGGATCGACCCCATTTATCAATAGGTTGTTATAATTACCGAATCAACGTAATCTATGAAATTTAAGGTCGTTCCGATATGATTTCGAAATTTGGACCAATTATCATTTCTAGGGTTTTGATTTTATTATCGTCATTTATTTTTGATTCTCGAAAATAATTTTTCATATATAATATTAATTTATTCAGAACGACTTGTAGATTGAGCTTGAGCAAGAATTCATCAGACAACCGTCATAGCCCTAATTCAGTGAATGGACATTTGTTTTTATATTAAATGTGCAAGTAGTATTATTTTCTGAATTTTAATTCATTATATTGCTTTATATGTATAATAAATAAGATATGATATTCGAATATTTTAATATGGTTGGATTATCAGGATTTCTTAATATTATCTTTATGCTGAGTTATTTATGATTTACCAGCATCGAATTCATTTTGAGTTATAGAGTATTTTCAGAGCTTCTGCTGATCATAGCTAGTAAAAAAGAGATGTGTATAGTAAGTGAAAATTACGTAAGTATATTATTTGAAAATTTCATTAAATAATTTGTGAAGACCCGAAATTTCAGTTAAATATTTCGTAATTCAATATTTCTCAAATTATATGAATTATGAGTTGTGAGTGTGATTCGAATGTCGTTAATTGAGAAATTTGGTTTCGAATGATTATAGTTTTGAAATTCAACGTTATTTAGGGGTTACTAAAAATTGACTTTTTTTACGTAAGGAATTTGAAGAAACTTCATTCATGAAAGTCGTAGAGCTCGTTGATACGAATTTGTGCGTGTGCGGAACACAAGAATCGGAGTTTGTAGGAAGAAGTTATGGCATTTAGAAGTTTTCAATTTTGAATATATATATAGGTTACCATTTTTGGGAAAAAAATCTGAAAAATCAGAAAAACCCTAGATTTTTTTTTCTCTCTCTCTCTCTCTCACACAGCACCGAACCGGAAGCAAAAACAGAGCCAATCTTCTTCAGCCGAGTTCTTGCTCCTCCGGCCACCGTTCGACGCCAAACCACCTCCCACGGCTTCGCCTCGACGTTGCGCAGCTGCCAGAGGCAGCCTTGCGCCGTGGCACGGCTTGTAGCGGCGGCGGGAAGTTGGTTTCCATTTTCGGCCGTTTTGAGTGCGAAGCGAATATCTCGAGTTCTAGACCACCAAATTTCGTGTTCTTTGGCTTGTTGAACTCGTATTGAGGAGTAAACATGCAGCAGAAAGGACAACACCTGAAGTGGAGGTTTTCACGCTCGTCGGAGCTCCCAACAGTTTCTGCAGTTTTTCCGGCCAAACCGAACTGTTTTTGGTAAGTTTCGGCCACTTCCACTCATTTTCTCACTTCGTGTTAGTTACAAAAGTTGCTCAAAATGATGAAACGAAGGGGATAAGCTCTGCCCCGACACCATTGGTGGTGGTCGGCGGCGGCTCTGCCCTAAATTCCGGCGGCCCTTTCCGGCCACCTCCGGGGGTATCATGAGCAGTTTCTGCTCATTTTTAGATTCTACATGTCGATACGATCATTTTGATATACATCATGCGAATTTTGGATATCGTATGAATTAGTTATGAATTTTACGATTTCGATTGATTTCGATCGCTCAATTTGTGATTTATGAAGTTTGGACCGTCCGATAGAATTCTAGTTTTGATATAATGATCGTAGGACTGTCCCGGTGACCTTGTGTGGTCACGGGTGAAGATCCGACCGTTGGATCTTCATATAAGTGTGTTTTTGAAATTATACGCTAAGTTAATTATCGTTTTGATTAGGTATTTGACGGATTTGTTAGCAGATGATTGTGAATCGTATTTTGGGCTGTAAGAAGACGCAGCGGGAGTTTAGAGGTGAGTAAATCTCATTTGGTTCATTTACGAACCGAATTTCCTTAATTGCTCAATTTATTGTTATGTGTGAGAAAATGGTTTTTAAGAAATGTGTTTTAAAGTATATTAAAAATGAATTTCTTAATTTTGTATCATGTGAACTATAGTTGGTATTAGTGATCATTCCTGTGTGGATGGTTACGTATATATATATTTACGTGATTATATATTGAATGGTGTGACATTGAGGTGTGGAATTGTGATAATATGTTGTTGATAATGTTGATAATATGATTTTAATTATGTTGTTAATATTTGATAAATGTTGGTGATAAGCATGTTGATTTTGTGAGTTGAATAGAAGGTAGAGAAACGTAGGATTCCGAGGATCGAATGGTCCAAGGATCTTTGGTTAATGATAACCGGAGTGTATGTGTTCTGAGGACAGGGACGTCCAAAGTTCGACCGTTAAATAATAACGGGGATATATTGTTCTGAGGACATGAAATGGTCCAAAGTTCGCGGGTTACTGAGTAACCTGGAGGTGCCGTTACTTGACCCTGGGCCAAGGTGTCAGAGGTAACGAGGCAGTTAGAGCTCTAACGTGGGGCCAAAGTGGCGATAGTTGTGATTAGGTGCCAAAGTGGCGAGAGTTGTGATTTGGTGATTGTGGAAATGTGTTCCATGTTGTTTCATGTGTGTTGGTTTGATGTTTCTTATGGTTGTTGAGATTGTTGGATGTTTACTTGAGATAAATGAGTTGTGGTTTAATAAAATCAACCGTTCATTCTTATTTACTCACACGAGCTTTCAGAAAGCTTACCGGGTTTGGTGTTGTTGTATTCCCGGTACACTATTCAAATGGTGTAGCGGATAATCCTGCAGGTCAGGATAATCAAAGTGGAGAGCGAGCTGCGTAGGGCAGCAGGGTCGAGACCAGCACTTGGTCTATTTTGGTGTGTTTTGTAGACTCTTTTGAGCATAACTTTGTTTTTATGTTAGTATTGTAATAATTGACTCGAGAGATAGTTTGCTACGAGGTTTGTATTATGGTTTGTGAGATGTTGGTTTTGAGAAGAAAATCTAGGACGTGATTTGATTAGTTGTATTCATGTTTCGGATTTGAATTTATTATTCGAAATTCGGAGCGTGACATAATTCGTTAAAAGTTTCGATAAAATATTTTAAATTAATTAAATAATTAAAATTTTAATTTTAAAATATTAATTTATATATATTTGTTTTAGAATAAAAATATTTTATTCCATTTAAAGAACGATTACAAAGTATGCATGGGAATGCCCGATGGTGGACATAAATTCTCCATTCTCTTCCCTACCACTAGAACTAGTTACGGGTCTATCACCATTGATGACATCTATGAGTCAACCTCTAACCAAACATGACGCCCCTCTAACCGGGATACAATCTTTGCAGCTGTATAAGTGGCATTATTGACACTATGAGGCACATGGACAATCCCCTGTGTTCCAAATGACGCCAACAATAATCTAGCCTTCTCCACCAAAACTCCCCCATCCGCAAAACAATCTGCACTACCATTCACTAAGCTAACAACCACCTGGCAGTCCGTTTGGATTCTCTCAGGCACCCAACCACAATCAAGCATAGTTTGAAGCCCCACAATCAAAGCTTGTAACTCTGCAGCACATGGATAAAGCATCGTTAATGACTGAAACATCTCAAGTTAACTTTAACAAACCTGAATTTGGTGGAACCCAATGATCATAAACATCCTGAGAACCATTATGTTCACCATTTCAAATGCATGCATGCACTTCATTTGTGACAGAATCAAGCCTTCCCATATAGAAAGGCTGTGCTCAAGAATGATGTCAGGAGGCCTACGTTGATCACCATTCATAGCCATATTCTTTCCCTCCATTTATTCCACATTATTATCATCAGTAGCTTCATCTCATCCATAGTTAGAACATTAAAAGCAAATTTAGAGCAACTCCAACAGATTCTGCATTTCCTCATTTTTCTCTATTTTAGGGAAAATTGAGTCATTTTAAGCTCCAACAGCTTCCCTAAACCCTTCCCCAAAATAAAGATTTTGATGAGAGAGAAGATTACATTCCCTAAATCTACAGCTAAATATATAGCGATAGCTTCTGTCATTAATTTTTCACGTGCTCCACTCTCCCACAACGACCCAAAATGTTTCAACTCTGACTGAAGCTCAACCAAGAAAGAAGACGGTAGTGAAGGTGAGCCATCTCCTCCACCTCTGTTCATGTCAGTTCACTTGATTCTCTATTTGTTTTCCTTTTTTCCAACGTCGCTTGTTTTGATTGATCAGAGGCTAGTCGAATTTTTGGGTTCTTGATTGTTCTTAATCAAATTTTCGGGTTTTCATTTTCTTAATCGTTCTTGATTGTGCATGTATCTATTTTAGATTGGATTTTTTGGGTTTTCGTTTTCTTAATGGTTCTTGATTGTGTATTTATCTGTTCCTGAATTGAAGGTGGTTTATGTTTAGTTCATGAATTGAAGATAGGTTCTGCTTACCTTAAAATTATTGTGGTGTATCAGCCTAGCCAGTGATTATATTTTCCCTTGATTGATTGATTGCGATTTTGATATTTTGAATCTGTAATATTGTATTGACTTTTGTGTGTTTTTTGAGAAAATCAAATGTAGCTGAGGCATAGCTAAGCCTGATTAAATTGGATACGATTCAACTATAAGCATGTAATTTAATCATTTAGATGAGGTTGGCCTGTTCATTTAGCTCAAGAACAATCGAAGGAATTTTTTAATTAATAATAAAAAGACGAAGAAGATCGAGTGATCAAGCTAACCTCTTGAAGTGTGAAAAGTGAAACAAAGTCCAAATAGAAGCAGCAACATAGTGGACCTAGTCTTGATTGGAGATGGATCTAATGTTTGGAAAGAAAAGGTTTTTAATTGACTGCTTGTTGCTAAGGTTCTTCTGGTATGAGGAGGATGGTGTTGACAAGAATATGTTACTATTGTTGGTATTTAAATATGTAGCAAAGGAAGAAGATACAAAATAATGCTATTTAAATATGTAGGACTAGCATTATTTAAATAGCATTATTTTGTATCTTTCATCTGCCTTAATAGATCTTGGCGAAATAATAGTAGCATTAGATAGTGATAATAATAATATCAGTAAATTTAGTGTTAGTCTTCTTGCTCACGGTGATTTTGCTATGATTTTGAGATGAACTCGCTAGGTTTCTGCATCTAAAGACTGTGTGGAAGTGTTGTCTGTGCTTTAACTAAAGGCCCCCTGTGTAAGATAACAATGTGATAATTACTTGATGCAGTAGAAGCTACTAGTGGATTAATTCTTGAACACAAATATGTAGGACTGGAAACAGATAGCTAGATGCCTAGATAGCTGCTAGAATTTAATTTTGAAGGGTCCCCTCTTGCCATCCACTACATGTCTTATCTTTGTTTTCAAGTTTCCTGTTTTGCTTTTGCATTGTGCGGTGAAGTTTGAAGTTCGGCATGTCTTTGTTTTCAAGTTTCCTGTTTTGCTTTTGCATTGTGCAGTGAAGTTTGAAGTTTGACATGTCTTTGTTTTCAATTTTCCTGTTTGCTTTTGCATTGTGTAGTGAATTTTGAAGTTTGACATGTCTTTGTTTTTAAGTTTCCCGTTTTGCTTTTGCATTGTGTAGCCAAGGTTGAAGTTTGCATTGATTGATTTTGCATTGTACATTCAGGAACAATTTAGTAGATAGAGCTATAGTAGATATATAGCAGAGAGGTTGCTTGACTGTTTATAACTTGATTTGTATATACACATCTCTATCAATCTACAGACAATATATAATGTAACTTACTTTTTACATTGTTTACTCAAGACAGTTTGCAATAGAATGCTTCATACAATTTGTTCTCCAGATGGATTGATTCCAAATTGCATTTTTACAGATGGCTCCAACACCATTGAATTTCATTAACCTCCTCAACAATGAATCAGCCTTCGATGACTTCAATGAACCACATTTGACATATGATTTCCCGGCGAGTCAGTATCATTCACCCTATGAAGATTGCACTTATGGGTCTACCTACTAGTGAAGTTTACACTAATGAAGAGACGCCACGTGCACCTAACAGCAAGAAAGCACAAAGACAAGCTCAAAGACAAGCTAACTTCACAATCGAAGAAGACAAACTTCTTATATCTGCATGGCTGAATATTGTCTTAGACCAAGTGAAAGGAGCTGATCAAAAGAAGAAACAATTCTGGAAAAGAATTACTGATTACTTTGAAAAACAAAAGAAATGGTCTGCTGAACGGAGTGAAAAATCATTAACAAACCGTTGGTCAAAAATCAGCAGCACTGTCAGTAAGTTTTGTGGACATTATGCTCAAATTGAACACTTACGGAGAAGTGGTTATACGAAACAAGATAAGGTAAGCAACTGAACATAAACATAAGGACTTTTGTGTTTTTGATTTTCATAATGGATTGTTGCCTTTGATTTTATTTCTGGAGCTATGGTGGTGTATTTGTCTATTTGAGATCCCTTTTATGGTGGCATGTTTTTATAAGCTCATAACTATATATATCCACACACACATAGATGATTCATATCTTAATGTAACTGAAAAGGTATCAAAAAGATCAACACTTGCATCCTTCTGTATAAAATCTATTTTTAGGCAGAGCATGGTTCAGACCATGTAATTTAAGAAAAGGAAAACATGAGAACCTAAATTTATATTATACCGGCCACTATGTTGCAGCGTAGCTCTAAGCCTCCAAGATTCATTTAGTGGTTGATTCATGACTTATATATCACAAATGAGCTATAAGACACATTGTTTGTGGACTTCTATATATATATATATATATATATATATATATATAACACATATATGTGGTCATGCAATATTGTTTCATTTCAAGATAGATACCAGCAGCATATAATTATTCTGGCACCTCCTTTTTCTATGAGTTTTCTCAATGTCATGCCCCTGTTCTTGACAGTATAAGGGGCTTATTTGGATTTTGCATCAATGTGCATTACTTGTTCAACTAGTATTTGTCTTATAATTGCCATCTGTTAGACTAAAGGCTCTTTGTATATTGACTTTGTCAAATAGTGGAAGCAAAAGAGAATTTCAAGCTAGAGGAAGGTCATGCATTTGTACTTGACTATTGTTGGGTTATTTTGAGGTTTCAGCAAAAATGGATGGATGAAAGTAAGAGAAAGTTGAAGGCTCCTTCTAGTAAAGCTGCAGATTCTATCAATTTAGAAGACGATGATACTGAAGCTCCTGAACTTGAAAGCTTGAAGAGACCAATTGGGAGAAAGGCTGCAAAGGAAGCCATCAAAAAGGCAAAATCCAAAGAACAGGTTGGTGAAAATGAGAATGAATCTTCAAAAACCCGTTCTGAGTTGGAAGAGTTGAGGGCAAGGAGATTAGAAAGTTACCGCATAAAGGCAGAACAAGTTAAGTTGCTGCTTGCTACTAAGCAAAAATAAGTTGCTCTTAGAGAAAAGGAAATTGAACTTCAGACCCGAAGTGAGGATGCAAAAATAATGTCTATGGATACTAGTGTCATGCCTCTATTTCAAGCAGAACATTTTATCAGTCTTCAAAAGGAAATCTTGGCAAAAAGAGCTAGTAGGAATGAAAATCAATAGTCATTTGTGTTGGTTCTTTATTTTCAGTGGAGAATGGAATGTTTATGCTCTTTCTTTCTATGGACTATATTAGTACTTTATTTTGATATCAATGACTGATGACTATTGATATGTAGTCCCTTTTGACATCAATGACTGATGACTTGTAGTTATCAAACTCAATTGAGTTGTGGTATAGTTTTAACCTATGAGTGAGATATTTTGAATTTTTCAGGATTAGCATTCACAGCAGGGTGAATAAATCCAATGGCGGGATGACGAAGTCCTTTAACTCATTATAATCATCACTTAAAAATAATATAAAACGTAATATTTGTACGAGTATTTCATAAACTTAGATGGAAACTCAATTGAAAAATCACTAATAATAATGAGTAGAACATAACATAATAATAATTTGGAAACTAAATTGATATTTCATGAACTCATAACAACACATTGTTCTCGCATAAGCAAATCGCTATTGTCCTCCATGTACTTTCCATAAGTGCTCGACAAGATCCTCTTGGAGTTGAGTATGCATTTGTTTATCCTTCATCCGATGACGATTTTCAATGAACTCCATTAGTGTTGGTGTACGCTCAAGAGAAGGTGATATACGTGGAATGTTAGCAACTCTATCATATAATTTTTCAATTTCATGCATCTGTCTTAGTCTACGATCATGCTCATGTTCATCACGCTCGTCTTCAATAATCATATTATGCATGATTATGCATGTTGTCATAATATATTTTAGGATATCCTTATCTCAAAATCTTGCTGGCCCTCGGACAATAGCAAAACGTGCTTGAAGCACCCCAAATGCACGCTCCACATCTTTCCTTGCCCCTTCTTGCTCTTTAGCAAAATGTCTATGCTTATTTCCTTGTGGAGTTGGAATAGTCTTCACTAATGTTGCCCATGATGGATATATACCATCAGCAAGATAATATCCTATATCATATGATCTATCATTGACTTTATAGCTAATAGTAAGAGCACACCCTTCAGCCAATTCACTAAATACAAAAGAGCGTTCTAACACATTAATGTCATTAAGAGACCAGGTAACCCAAAGAAAGCATGTCATATCCAAAGATCATATGAAGCTACAGCTTCTAAAATAATAGTCGGTTCATGAATGTGGCCTATAAACATACCATGCCAAGCAGTTGGGCAATTTTTCCACGTCCAATGTATATAATCAATGCTTCCGAGCATCCCAGGAAAGCCATGCTCTTCACCCTTTGCAAGTAATCTCGTGAGGTCATCACTATTTGGCGATCTTAAGTATTCATCACCAAACACTTCAACAACTGCTACGACGAATCTTTTGAGACTTTCTATGGCGGTGCTTTCACCAATCTGCACATACTCATCTACATAATCGGTTCGAACACCATAAGCAAGCATTCGAAAAGCAGCCGTTACCTTTTGAAGAGATGACAAACCAAGACGCCCAACAACATTCCTTCTTTGAACAAAATAATTATCGTGTGCAACGATAGCATCATGAATTCGAAGGAAAAGAGCTTGCTTCATTCTAAACCTCCTTCAAAAGAGACGAGCCCCATATTTTGGAGGATTGGCAAAGTAGTCACGATAAAGTCTTTCGTGACCCCCGATTGGATCACGTTCAACAATATCGTGACCCAAACAGAACCACGATGACCTCTCCTTAAACTCTTCTTGGCAAGAAGTTCTTCCTCTATTTGAACAAGTAACGATTCTTCATATTCTTCATCAATATGTCGTCGTCATTCATGTATGTATCAACTAAATAACGACTAGCAAAAGAACGACGAGCCATAAAAATAGTATCAAAGTGAGCAAGAAATGAGGAAGCAAAGAAATCAAAAATATGAGAATGAGATAGAAAATGTGATAGATGATTTTTTCTTATTTATAGAAAAAGTTGACTTAAACGAGCCGTTAGAAATAGCCGTTGTCAACTAGCTGTTATTTTAAACTTGTTTTAAATGTAGAATATTTTATTGTTGTAATAAATGCAAAAATCTGTAAAATAGAGAAGCTGTTGGAAT
The DNA here is from genome assembly GCA_025331145.1 of Rosa persica. NCBI lineage: Eukaryota > Viridiplantae > Streptophyta > Magnoliopsida > Rosales > Rosaceae > Rosa > Rosa persica. The sequence continues at coordinate 12,356,920 of WFKR01000001.1, read as the reverse complement.
CAGAGCAGAAAAATTATGGAGATTTTAATTTTTGCTTCCCTATAATACAAAATTGTAGGGAGTTAGAGTTGCTCTTAAAAAACTCAATGAAATTATCCAACATACCCGGAGCCAATTTCAAGTAAAAACTCGTCCTCTCCAACACTGCAACATTTAAAGAACACAAACATGTTACATGTAAAGGCGTTTCATCTGCTAGTTGACAACTTGGACATATCGGATGATTAGAAATATACCGCTGGTAGAGTGACCACGTACAAGTCATGAAACGTCAAACACCTCCAAAGAAAATGATTCATTTTTTGGGGAACTTTAAGCTTCCAAATATGCTTCCAGTGCTCTGAAGTTGCTGGAACAACTTGCTGCCCATTATTACCTCTCCTTGCCTCCTTCATAGCTAGTCAATAAGCACTATACACTAAAAATTTACCACGTTTGTTATGACTCCAGATCATCTTATCATGACCACCTGTACGAACAAGTGGGATGCTAAGAATAGCATGGATCTCCTGGATAGTGCAAATATGCTCCAACTTTTGTGATGAGTTAAATATGAAAAGAGAATTATGAGTTCCGAGTTGTGTAATCGAGGAGGTAAAAATATAATAGATGATGATATTAGCGCGTACATGCATTATCTGATCGGCAGTACCCTCTACATGGTATAAGATGGTTAGTCGGCAGTACACTTTAACTATCGCCTCATAGTATTCCGGTCAGCAGTACCGTTCGATGCATTATCTGATCAGCAATACTCTCCAGATGACATAAAATGGTTAATCGATAATACCCTCTAACCATCGCCTCCTCATATTCCGGTCGACAGCACGCTCCGATGCGTCACCTGATCGGCAGTACCTTCTAAGTGGCATGAGATGATTAATCGGTAGTTCCCTCCAATCATCGCCTATTTTGTGATGTGAATATTTTAAATGAGATTTCTGAGATATTTTTAACATGAGAGTTTTAATTAAGATTTCTAAGATGTTTATGAGATATTTGTTTATTAAATGAGTTGAGTTACAATTTATTTTTGAAATATTGTTATTAGAGGTTTTGAACTGATTTTAAGATCATTTACAGAAAATTTGAATTTATTTTGAGATATTAGTACTACCTTATTTGAATTAAAAAAAAATCTCAAATTAATCAAAATTTTAATTTGTTGTCAAAATATTTAGTCCTGTGTACATTTGTAGATATCCTATATGATAGATTACGAAGTATACCATACTCCTCACGATTGAGACACCAAAACAAACAAAAATGAGTAAGTAAAATTGATAAAATACTCATCACATGACAGTGATGAGTAACAGTTAATTTTTAATTTAATGTAAGATAAAGTCAAGATTAAATACTCCCAGCTGCAAAACGTGCAATGCTTTAGACAGGGCAAAGTGGTCTCGTTAGCTATCCCCAGGCTCCAGATCTGACCACAATTATTTGGGGTGAAGACTCCCCCTTTCGCATCATGAGTTTGACAAATCATTCCCTTTTATCTACATCCACATAAGGACTCTTTGTAGTTTTGCAAATTAATATTATTGTCTGCAGTTAGATCCAATCATACAGCATCTGTTCGATTGCCCCAATTACAACAGTTAAATAGTCCAAAGGCAATCTTTGGTTGAAAAACGTTTTCGGAAAAATAATCAGTAGGACCACGACTTATGTGACATGTTACTTGGTTTGAATTTTTCTCATAAATATTTATTTTTTAAGATGGAAGAGTCATGCGACATGCTATTTGGTCTGAATTTTGCTCATGAATATAATGCTGTGTATTAACTTGAGCATTCTCATCGTCCTAGTTGCTGAGAAATTCAGTTTGGCCGCATCTTGGTGGTCTAATCCAATTCACCACTTGTTGGTGTTGCGGTCTCATATGGGTTTTGCTTTCTTTTGTATTCGTCACTTTATCATATACGTTAAGTACATAACTTCCAGATTGTTACGAGAGGAAAATAGAAATTCACGGAATAGATTACTAGGGCAATTCATTATATGCCCTGCCCAATTTTTATAAGAAATATTAAGTAAAACCCATCCATTATTTCTTTTCCATTTACACCCAAAAATTGTCATATTACATAAATAATACAACCATTTTTCTCTCCAAATTACAAAGATTGCCACTGAAGTAAAACACTTTTTTTTTTTTGTAGGAGAAGATGACAAGCTTTATTAAGTGAAACTGAGGAGTACATGGAGCAATGCAAATGCATCGAAAGAAAGCAATAAACATAATAGGATGCACAAGCGCACCTAAGTTTGAGAAGTAACCATGGTATGACTAAATGCCTTTTGGATATGATTAGAAGTTGAAAAGCCAAGAACTGCATTGCATATATCAATTCAGCAGCGAAACTGTAGTAGTAACCGAGTGGTGGAGTTGGAATGATTGTAAGGGATGGGGCAGGTGCCTTTGGAGGAGCTTGGTCGGGGTTTCATTCCAACTTCTCTTCGCCTCTTCACAGCGAGTACGAGGCCTGCAGGGCGGGTTGACAGAGAGAGGGAGAGAGAAAGAGAGAGAGAGAGAGCTAGGTGCCTAGAATAAGAGAAGAGAGACATGGGTGCTCAGATAAAACAATTGAAGAGACCTTTTTACCCCTTGAAATACGACAGCTGACACAAAACTAATAGCGTCATTGACGTCGTGTATGTATATTAGGTCTTTTTTGAAACCTCAAGTACCCAAGTTTATGTTTTGAAACTTGGTGTACTGAAATGCATAGTGGGCCTTACTTCGGGTACCATTCATGAAATTTTCTCTTTTTTTGTTTTTCATATGTTTTTAATTTTTTAATTTTAATTTTATTTTAATTTAATTTATTTTTTTTTTTTTTTTTTGCGGTGCACTCAATGTATTCGATGAGATGTTATTAAGAGTTTAGTTCGTATAATAGTTTCTATTAGTTGCATACCTACCAAAGAAGTTTGTTTGACTATACGTCTATACCTATGCTAACTTAAGGAGTTAGGTAAAACACTTGACTTTCAAGTGAAAGTATGTAGCTGGTATGACTTTTTAAGTTCTAAAATTTTAATGCCTACTAATTTTTTTTTTCTGTGCACTTAATGTATTCGATGAAATGTTATTAAGAATTTAGTTCGTATAATGATTTATTAATTAGTTGCATACCCACCATAAAGGTTTGTTTGACTATACATCTATACCATACCTATTACACCCATGCTAGCTTTAGGTGCTGGGCTGAACACCTAACTTTCACGTATTGATTAGAGAAAAAAAATGTACTAGGTATGACTTTCACCTTCTAAAACTTAAATGCCTATTGATTTTTTGTTTTGTTTTATGCTATGAGTTTCATTGGTAAAATATATGACATTTAGTGATGTTCATGACTATGAGGTAGATTGTTTTATGCCATGAGTTTTTTCAATACACTTTGTCAAAATGTATAATGTTTTAGATGCCTCATACTTATGTCATTTACTAGTAACCTATTTTAGAGGTAAGTTATTTAATGTCATGGTTATGAGGTAAGTTGTTTTATCTTACGAGTTTTTTTCAGTATCATGTCAAAAACTTACTTGACGTCTTACACTTGGGAATAGGATGCATGATGCATCTTATGCAAATTTGTGCATATTTTCATGCTCATGATGCGTCCAACAATCTGTTGGATTTCTCAAGTACAAGAGCTACATAGTTCAAATGCAATTCTCAATTGAAGAACGCAGAAACATTTTTAAGGAAAGAAATTGAGTTTTCGAAAAATGATTAATAGGAGGGACGAGTTATGTGACATGTTATTTAACCCAATTTTTTTTTTCATTTAACCGATTATTGGAGAATTCCCATCGTCCTAGTTGTTGAGAAATTCAGTTTCGCCACGTCGTGGCGGTCTAATCCAACAGAGCACTTGTTTTTGTTGTCAGTTGTTACTTGTTAGCCTAGTGTTGCAGTCCCATTTGGGTTTTGCTTTCTATTGTATACGTCACTTTATCGTATATGTAACTTCCAAGATTGTTACGAGAGAAAAATAGAAATTGGCAGAGTAGATTATTTCCTAAATTGGGTTGGTCATTTGGTCAGGTCCCTCCTGCCCCTGCGTTTTATTAAAGCAGAGGCTGGAGGAGCATTTGATTCGGTCCCCGTAACTTTGTTGTTCATATTTCTCTTCAAATCATTATCATGATTCTTTCAATCTACTGTGTCTTCTTTTGCTGACGCATGCAATGAGCCAATGATGGCAATCATATATGCAGCAGCCAAGCATCATTTATTTGAGTGAAAACCCATCGAGTATTTTCAGTTCATCATTGGGTTGAGCTGCGGATATAATCAAACAGGGGGTGGTGGGTGTTTCTTGAATCAAAGAAAGCAAGGATGGCGGCAGAGAATGAGGAGCACAGGGAGAGCTTGTTGAAGAAGGTATACCATGAAAACTGCCCGGGATGTAAGGTGGAAGAGGAGAAGGCGTTGCAACGAGGCCTTCCTGTTCGAAAGCTTGTGGCTATCTGGGGGATCGTGCTCTCTGCTGGTAATTGGTCTTTCATTTCTCTGTTTGGTTGATTTTGTGATGTATCAAATGCAAATGGCATGGCATATATTCTCTCTTTAATTCAAGCTCCATTGCCTGGTTGGAGAAACTTATTTATTTTGAGGTGTAAGATTAAAATCTTGGGAAGAACAATGCTTTTAGTATAAGTTTCAATGACAATTTGCAAGCACTCAAAGCTGTTAGCTGTGTCATTATTGGTGACTAAATAGGTCAAGGTTCTACTAGAATTTCTGTTTGTAATTGACTCGGGAGCCATCAATACTGTGAATATCTGGGTTCAATAGTACATACTGTTTGCATATTAAAAACGTGTTGCAGGTGTTGATCTGTGACTGTTTGAATTGGTTTCTCATTCTAGAAATGATTCTTCAGTTTTTTAAGTATCTACATCTGATATATAGTAGATTGTCTGGTTCTTCACTACTCTGTATTTATGTTTTGTATCATCTCTTACTTTTCTATGTCTTCTTCTTTGCTCTTTTTTATTTTTTATTTTTTTGGCAAAGTTTCTATATCTTCTCATTTATTGCAAATTTTCTGATCCTGATTCATTATTTTTTGATATTTTTCAGCGCTGCCTATATCATCTCTATTTCCATTTCTTTATTTTATGGTGAGTGTATACTTATATCCGACTCTTGTTATTTCGGTTTGATTTCTAATGACTTGGAATTAAAATGAATATTAGCTGTCTATTTGAAGATTAGAATTCCTTCCACACAGTCCAATTTTAGTGCAGAGGGTCTATTTATTGTATGCCTTATTAGAATCTGGATAGTGGATATTAGTGGCCACTGCGTTTTAGATTTATTCATTATTCTTTTCCTGATAGTGAAACATGCAAAATATCTTGACTTGTGTTTGGGCTTGTCTTGCCAAACAGGATCTAGAATGCTTCTGACAAATGAAAGAAGTCATAATCTTGTTTGCTGAATATATAGGGTGACATAACACATCGACTTGGCCCTCAAATATTTATCATCTCGTCATGTTGGTCCCCGAGAAATGTATAGGCTTTAGCTTTCAGACTACTTACTTATTACCTTATTATGATTATTTTCTGTGTGATTTTCAAAAAGCTGGTTAAGACCTGCATAAATTCACTTTTTAAGAATTCGTTTTGAGTTATGTTGTAATGTAAAGAAATTAGGAAAATTCTTAAGGTGATACAAAGGATATAAACCCTGCAAACTGTGTTCAGTGCACGAACTAGTACAATATTTTCCACCTGCCAATCATTTCCATTACATTTCCGTGGAAGATTAAAAGTGCAGTTGGACTAACTATCATGATCTTGAACTTTGAAAGGAATACAGTACTTCCTTTTTCTTTTTTTTTTTCTTTCATTGCATCTTTATAAATGGATTATGTGCTGTTGTATGTATGGTAATCTGATCATGTTTTTATTTGTGGTAAGAAATAAAACTTTCATCACTGAAGAAAGGAGATGACACAATGCAGTGGTGAGGATATCCACTTGACAACTTAGAATTACCATGGAATACACCAGCTAATATATTCAAACAGATGTCCAGACCAAATAATTTCAAAAACAGTGAACTTAACAGACCGCTGCAAATCCAATATGACTGAAGTGCATAAGCATTACAGCACATCTGCCCAAACCAATCCGTTCCCTCTCTAGAAATGTGATGAACTCTGTTTTGTAACAACATGAAAGTTTCTTCTCTATGCTCACTTGTTGTTCTGTGTTCTGTCCTTCTTGCGTTTTATAAACGCTCCGTAACATGCATCCTTCAGAACTCATTTAGTTTTATTTGATATCCTCATGATTCCAGAACACTAAGTCTTGTTTGCATCACAGATTAGGGATTTTCATATTGCAAAAAGGGATGAAGATATTGGCTTCTATGCTGGGTATGTAGGTAAGATGATTGTCATCAATTTTTCATAGGGACCAAATTTGTGTACTTATCACATTTGAGTTCTTTAATTGGTGTTCTTGACACACTTCCATATTTTGTGAAGGGTCTTCGTATATGCTTGGAAGAGTACTGACTTCAGTTTTCTGGGGAATAGTGGCTGATCGCTATGGTCGAAAACCTGTCATAATAATAGGGACTATTGCAGTGTTAGTAAATGCAATTTTAGAAATGAGTTTCTACATGATTCTTCTGCAGTTACTAGGCATGGATGTTTTCAGGAAGACACTTGATATGTGCACATTATTGTCTCAGGGTTGTTTTCAATACTCTCTTTGGACTCAGTGTAAATTTTTGGATGGCCATCATTACAAGATTTCTTCTTGGAAGTTTAAATGGTTTGCTTGGACCAATAAAGGTATCACATTGTACTATATACCATTATTAACAATGTGGTTGCAAACTCGTCTATATGCATGGGGTTACTTTCTTTATTTGATTTACCTGCATGACCAGGCATATGCAAGTGAAGTCTTTCGGGAAGAACATCAAGCTTTAGGAATGTCAACAGTAAGTCACGTTGTTTTTTTTTTTTTTTTTATATACAAGTTTTGAAATTGTACAATTACTGCACCAGAGTTAAGACTATTTGTTTTCAGGTTAGCACAGCATGGGGTATCGGATTGATCATTGGCCCAGCTTTGGGAGGATTCTTTGCCCAGGTAATTCTACTTGTAATTTCTTGCGAGGAAATAAACTTAAAAATACTATATTCTCTATGTGTGTGCATCTGGCCTACTAATTGCTTAATATGTCCTTGCTTGTGTTGAATTTTGGTGAACTTATTTTGACAGATTCGATAAGGATAAGCATCCTGTAATTATTCATTTACCTATAATGGAGTGTTGTGATTCCACATTAGTAACTCAATATGAGTCAAACAGTGGTAGAGTGTCTCCTCAATTTGTTTATTAAAAGCCTACTTTGGTTTTGTAAGTTTTTAAACTTAGGGTGGCAGAGTTGATGGAGGACAGGTCACAATTTTCCAAAATATGTTTTTAGTTTAATTGAGTATTGGAAAGTGGTATTTAGAAAGAGTATGATAAAAGGAGCAAGTAATAACTGATTGTCTTTTGCTAGCCATCATTCTCAATTGATGTGGGAAAGTTAGATAATTTTCGTAACATATGTTTTTTCTGTCAAACCACAAGAATTATATATGTTTATGCCTACACTTCAAGATGTTTTGGTTTTGAAAGAGTGTGTTAAAAGGTGCAAATCATAACCTTTTTTTATTTTCTTTCCCATACTGGGTCTTGCAACAAGCACGTTCTTTAAATATGATGACTTTTTAGAGCTATTAGAAAACCAAAGAAGAGATATGCTCTATTTTTTTTTTCCTATTTTACTCTCTCTCTCTCTCTCTGACTATCTCCCTCCCTCCCTCTTCTTGATTATCAATCAAATGTTTCTAATTTCCCGTTTTAAATTCAGCCAGCAGAGAAATATCCTACTATATTTTCTGCAGACTCTGTATTTGGGAGGTAAGTGAGTTTCAAACTCTTTTGTCAAGTGAAGTGAAGTGAAGTGAAGTGAGACAGTCAAATTTCCTCATTTGTGTTTTGTTTGACTGTTGTACCATGATATTCCAACATGTCAAACTGTGATGCAGGTTTCCATACTTCTTACCTTGCCTTTGTATATCGCTTTTTGCACTTGGAGTAACCGTTGCATGTTTCTGGCTTCCGGTACATATCTTCTATCTATTTCTTTGATTGCGTTATAATGTGAAATGCACCTGTATATGACAGACATAACTTTTGCTTACTTTTGCTTATAAGGCCATTTTTCTAATTTCTCATGAGTCATGAACTTTCAATTTTTATTTTTCAATTTGTAGTTTGATTTTTAGGTAACAAGTTTGAAATGTTCTAAAGAACTAAATGTATTACCATTTTATTTTCTTGGATAATTGGGGGCTTCATTTATGTGAAACAAATTAGTATTGGTGTTTGGGTGAGTTTTGGGAGCTTCATTTATGTGGAAAAAGTTACTTTTGAAATACTAGATGTAGTACAATCTTGGCTGGCTACTGTATTATGTCCAGGGTAATGGACTTCCCATCTAATTGAGTCGAGCTCAAAATCTTTTTCATTTAATGTCAATCAATTAGATTGTATTTTATATTCAGTATCTTTAGCTTTTATCATTACAGGCGAGTGGTTTGAGTTTTTCTTGCTTAACACATATCCTTTTCTTCTTAGTTGCAACCTATACTCTTGAGATGCTTGTGCATTTTATCCTTTTTATTCTTCTGTGGTGGGTTGGGGTTCAGAAGAAGTCTTGATTCGTCAAAATAATGGAGGCAGTTTCTGATTTTTGGGGTGGTTTTAGTTGATTTGAGGGCCTAGCGATATAGGAAAACTGGGGATGTTAGGGCTTAATTTGGAATAGGTTTTGGTATGGGAATCCACGGCAGTAGGAAAGGAAGACATTAATTGCTGTTCTAGACTATAAACGGTAGCACAGAATAATAGAGAACATAGGAACAGAGAAAGAAGAACAAAGTCACACATGCCTGTAATAACATAGGAACAGAGAAAGAAGAACAAAGTCACACATGCCTGTAATAACCTAACTCAATTAACCAATAAGAACTTATTGACCTAGATAGCTACAGAATGCTCACTGATATTCTTGGTGTTGTGAAAGATTTGAACCAAGATACCCAATTGAATAAGAAACCAGAAAAAATGCTTCATATAAGTCATGTAACTTAGTTAGAATAATACATTAAACTGATTTGTAATATATGAATATGTCATGAATCCCTTTCTATTTCCACTAGCTTCATATTCTTTATTTAAATCAAACTTCTCGAGGCTTTCCCAAGGATAGACAAACTAAAATCACTTGATTCATCGTAGTTATAAATTGTAATATAGATACAAAAACATATATATATATTCACTTATATATACATATAAAAATATAGTGTGGCACGTGCTTGCATAAGACTCGTTGAAACTCCATGTACTAGCTACTTATTTCTTACCTGGATGGTTGCAGGAAACTTTACACAATCACAATGAAAATGCCAGATTACATGATGATTCCTTTGAAGCACTGGAAACTGCATCATGTGGGTCAGATGCAAATGAAATAAAACAAAAAACTGAAGAACAAATACCTAAACAAAGCCTCATGAAGAATTGGCCGTTAATGTCATCAATCATTGTTTATTGTGTTTTCTCACTCCATGACATGGCTTATACAGAGGTAACTTTAATACCTTTTTATGATAGCAAAGCATTGATCTTTTCACAATTTTTTTTTCTTTCCTCATTTGGTTTCTTTCCTTTGAATTGTTTCTTGCCATGTCATTTGTTTTAGTAAGATGAGAATAGTCAAATATTCAAAAACCAATTTAGTCTGATTGATTTAAACTTTGAATGCATACAGTATTTAACATTCCTTTTCATGCTGAGACATCGAAATCTATTTGCTGCATTTAATCAAAATATGTTGGAGTTGTTATATTGGTATGAATGGTAGTTTTGACTTTTGTGGCAGACTACAGAGCATGGTTAGGTCTTACTTCTGTGAACAAAACTGCAGAGAAAAACAATACCAGAGCTTGAACTGTAGTGTAAGAACTTGTAGGATTTTGGTGCTACTGTATAACACTTTTAGCATGACAACAGCTTCAAATTATCATACAAAATGCTTGTGTCATGATTATTGTGAAATCTGTTTTAACTTTATGGTCTCTTAGTATTTCCACCTGGTTAAGTTAAAGCGACATGCAAGATAATTTTCATTATTTCTTATAATTCACTCATGTATTCATCTTTTCTTCTTCAACCACTCATCTCTATCCAACCAAGTATGGCTAATAAGTGACACTTTTATATATAAAAAAAAAATAGATATTCTCATTATGGTCCGAGAGTCCTCGAAAGTTAGGGGGTTTGAGCTATTCAACTGAGGATGTTGGTGAAGTTCTTGCAATTTCAGGTAATATTTAATATTTTATATTTCCTTATGCTTATCAGTTGATCCACATTTTGCATCGCTACAATGTTATCACATGACATCTATCGTCCTTTGTATTCAATGTCATATTATCTTTTCCGATTTTATATGAGTTATAAAAGATAAAGGGTTTTAGTATTAACCAGGAAACATTTAGCAAATAATTTAGCATTCAGTTGATATGTCATTATCATTTGACATTTTGAGGACAAATTTTATATAAAACAAGCATGTACAGGCTCTCAGGGATTTCTGGAATAAGATAGGGAACATGATACACCCTTTCAGTCACCTAGCTCAGAACTGAAATTTCATTGGTTGTGAAGGCTCAAACCCCTAAATTGGTTCCGATTGAACTCAATCGGATGTTAACTGTATAAGATTCTTTTAGAGTGGCTCTTTAATTACAAGCCAAACCAGAAGAATATGTATCAAATTTGTGAGAATGGAAAATGGGAGGATAATTTGTTCTGGTTTAGATATTGAGCGACCCTTAAAAATGAAAAATGAAAAAAAAAAAAAAAGACTATGCATCAGGATTCAACTTTAGGGGCTTTACCTAAGCTTTAAAGTGAGCTTAATGTGCACTTTCAGAATTCAGGTTTGGGTTACTGGGAAATAGAGGAGCTCTAGGTTATATACCATCTGCATAAAGTTATTCCGTTTGAAGGGATTAGTATAAACCAATAGGGTTGAATCTCTAATGGGATCAGTAAGTTAGTCTCCAGTTAAATGGGGTATTTGATTTTTACGCCGGGTGAATAGTGTCCAGTAGAGGAGTGGAAGGTATTGTAAGCAGTCACAAATGTGTTATGAAGTTGAATAGCAGATGATTACTGTTCCGTGGAGGATGGTTAACATTGTTTTCAAGGAATGGAGGAGAACATTACTGGTTCTTGGACTGCATGTGTTTGGGTAGAGTGGACTTCCCCAAGAAACTGTTGCTCTTTGTTGACTCAAGATCTTGGAGTCGGGGTCAAAATGTAGGCTATTATTTGTGCCAATGTGCATATTTGACACCTCTCTGGATTATTTAGTTGCTCCTTGTGAAGGCCTCTAGTGTAGACGTTTTAAGATCCCTGTTAATGTAAATTATCTTCATTGGCCGTGATTATTTTGCTGATTATAGTAACTACCGTTACTGCTTTGAATCATATACATCCTCACGATCCCTGTTAATGTACATTATCTTCATTGGTTGTGATTATTTTCTATATTATAGTAACTACTGTTAGTGCTTTGAAGTCGGTTGGTTTAATGGATTGCTTGTATAGTATCTCTTGTTATATCGTTGCAAGACCTTCCGAAGCCAATCATGGACAGTATCTTTCTATTAGTTTATTCATACTTAAAAAAAAAAAAGAGAGAGAAAATAGCGAGTTGTGTAGCCGATGATGTGACACATGAAATTGATCTACGCTGAGCTAAATATTAACTGCTGGAGATTGAAACTTTTGTCTTTTTGAATTCTAATTGGAGAAGCCTAAAATGAAGCCTGAAATCTATGCAAGCTTATGATATTTCTTAGGATGGTAATAAGTTGTAGCTATTACCTGATATGGTTATAAGCCTGAGATTACATTGTAATATTAGTCACATTGAATTAAACTACAGTTATAGTTTATGTCAATTATGAATTTTTGTTTCCATATATACTATTTACTGTAATTGATTATTCCATTTACAACTTACTAGTTACTACATAGTCGGAATAATCGCTGACAACTTAATCAACTTGTAGGTTTTGGTCTTTTTGTCTTTCAAATTACTCTGTACCCGTATGTGGAAAAGATGCTGGGTCCTGTAAGAATTGCTCGCATTGGAGGGGTAATCCTTAGCTCTTTCCTCCCTTCATTTGTTGTACCTTCTGTATTTATAGTTTGATAAATATCCTTTCACCACCCAATTTCTGGTGGCATTTATAGGTCTCCATCTTTAAGATCTTTTGGCACATGATTCTGTATGCAGGTTTTGACTATACCTCTTTTGTCAAGCTACCCTTTTATAGCATTGTTATCCGGGTTCTGCCTCTCCGTGCTGTTAAATATTGCATCTCTGCTGAAAAATGTCATATCTGTAAGTACATATATGAGTTCAAGTATCCATTTAGCTAAACCACTGAATCACAAACTTTACTGATGCATCCTAGAAGCTGATATGTGTGGACTACTTGTCCACAGTATGAACTAGTTTTGTATGTTCATCTGACATCTAAATTTTTCTTTGTATCTAGATCACGATCGTCACTGGCCTGTTTATTCTCCAAAACAGAGCTGTGGTAAGTTTATAGTTAACTTAATTAATTTTGCAGTTTTTTTTCCCTTTCCTTTTCGGCTTGAATTGTTCTTCAACTAAAGAACATATCTTAACATGACCTTAATTGCACAATAGGACCAACATCAAAGAGGTGCTGCTAATGGAATTGCTATGACTGCAATGTCTCTGTTCAAGGCAGTTGGTCCAGCTGGTGGTGGTGCAGTGTAAGTCTTAGATTTTCTTTAATTATATTTGATGTTTGAGTCCATAATTTGGTTAGTAATGATGCCCGGGAGCTGGAGTGATTCAATTAGACCGTCTCTTATTTATGTGATTATTATACAAAACAGATAGTTGGTTTTGTTTCAGTCCAGCCAGATGCTAATCCTCGACATATAGTTACTTATAAGTTGTCTTACTCATTTCTTCAATTTTTTAGAGATTAGACGCAAAAAAATCACACAGAATTACCTTTTAAGTTATAAGCACTGTGTGCACATCTAGTCTATAGCTTACACTTGAAATCGTATTGAGTCGATATTTTATGGAGTCATGGTATTTCAAATGTTTTATTTTCATTTTGTTAATTATGATTTCGTTTCAACAGGTTTTCTTGGGCACAAAAACGCCTGGATGCTTCCATTCTACCTGGTACATACTCGAGTAACTCCTTATCATGCAGTTCTGTTAGCTAGAGTACCAAGGTTAAGAGAATATCAGTAAATGATATGTTTCCAAGTTAACTGTTGGATTTTCATCCATTGACTTGGAGAATATTATAGTAAACAAAGTACTTGAATATAATGTGTATGGATACTCCTAGGTATTATGAGGCCGAGCAAATTTGACGTAATGAGTAGATAACGTAGTACCAATGAAGCTCACAGTTGCCCCAACTCCGAAATATCTGCATGCGTGCACTATATCAGAAGATTTTTTGAATTATATATATATATATATATTTTTTTTTTGTTGCATCATTGTAGAATGGAGATAATAACTACTTGGGATCTCCTGCTGAACCCTACAGTCTTTAAGAGCTTGGAAACTCTACAAAATAACTAGATAGGTATCCTGAGGGAATAATGGTTGATTATCGACTAATAATGAAAGAGATAAGAGTGGTTAATCACTTAAATGATAATAACCTAGAGGCAGGTCAGATAATGCTGTGAATTCTCAGAGGTTATTATTATCAGACTGGGAAATAAATGTTCCTTGAATTTCATTTTCTCATTTGGATTTCGTACGTGCCTTGTTTCTCAAATTCACTGGATAACGTATCTGTTTCTTCACCAGACTAGCAATAAATATTGACTGCTTCATTTATTCGCTTGCAGGTATCCAGATGGTTTTCTTCATCTTGAATCTGGTGGAATTGATTGCAGTTCTCATGACATTTAAACCATTTCTTACTGTACGTGATGATAGACAGGGGTGAAACCCCATGGAAGTTCAATCCATGTTTAGAAAACAAAAAATGAACATTATTATGGACTCATTGAATGCCTTATTTGTAGTTGTAGTTGTCCCGACATCTATACAAAGATTTCAGAGTTATTTGGGAGCAATGTTGTATTCATTCAATCTGGAAAAAAAAAAAACCGAGGATTTTATGTTGTATGTAATTGAATATTCCACTTGGGAAAATTTCTGTAGTATTATGGCAATATGGTCAAAGTTATGTGGTTGCAGACTTGTAGTAATAGTGGGAATTGGCTTTAATTGGGGTTATTGAAGATATGGACAGTTGAAGTTGACTGTTTAGTCTCTGAAGGTCCCAGAACCCTGTATCAAAGCCGGAAAAAATCATTGATCTGTTTGAGAACAAACATAAAATGACAGAGAGGAGAGAGTAATGTGTGTTTTATTGTTCTCTCAATAGAGGGTTTATATAGAAGTACAAAACTAGTGTAAATGCTCTAAGAGAAAACTAATTTGGTAACTATGATCATTATCAAACAACTCCACATGGCTGTCTTCAATCATGAAAATTGACATGCTTGTTGCCTCTTGGTACAAAGCATGTCACACAAGTCTTTATACCTATATTATACACTCAAGTACCTATTATATGATATAGACATTTATACTATAATACATTTATACTACAACACTCCCCCTTGGATATTTCGTGTCAATAGTATTGTCTAGGTCGTGCGCTTCTAGGTTGTCTCGTTAAAAATCTTGCCAAGTAATAAAAATCTGTTGGAAAAAATAATCTTGGTTGAAGGAGAAAAAGAGCACAACGCACGTTGAGTGTGAAGTATGTTTCTGGAAACTCCCCATGATTTTGACTTCCCATTGTGTCACCCAAACGTGGTGTTTCTCTCGTTGTCTCATTAAAATCTTGCCGAGTAATAAAGACTCAGTGGGACAAAAATAACCTCGGTCGAAAGGGAAAAAGAGCACAACACACCCTTCACGTTTCGAGGCCATATATGTAGACACCTCCCCCTGATTTTGATCTTTTGAGGAGAGTCTTTTATTGTTGATTATGTTTGGTGTTGTTGCTTTTGATGTAGCCTTGCTTCATTTCAAAACAAGCAGCATTATCCTAAATGCTTGTAGGCTCATCGGTGGTAGACTACAAACCACAACTGTTCGAATATGCGTAACTATGGATCCAATCCATATTCATTCACGAACCACTTTATGAAGAGCAATAATCTCTGCATTGTTTCAAGATATAACGACTAAAGTCTATTCTGTAGACCTTCAAGATATCGCGGTCTTTACCCATGGTGAACACTTAACCAGTCTGGGAAGACCTTTGTATAGGTCAAAGAGATACCCAACATCAGCAAAACCTTCCAAAAACACTTATGTCATTTTGGGGTGGAGATAGAAAACGAAAGCCAGCATTGGCGGCGTTTCTGGTGTGTGATGGGTCTGAATCCATCATCTCTCTGTAGGGATAGAACAAGCCCGTATCGATCGTACATCTCAAGTATTGAAAGATATCTTTTACACCAATCCAATGACATCGCGTTGGCGCAGAGTTATACCTTAGATAACAAGTTCATGGAAAAATGAGATGTCCAGTCTTGTGCATTTTGAGCTAACTACAATAATACTCCTATTGTACTTGAGTAAGGCACTTCTGCCTCTAGCACATCGTCATAATCCTTCAAACGAAGAGGATCCTTTTCAGGATCAAGATTACGAACGGTCATGGGGTGCTTGAAGGCTTTGACCTTGTCAAAATGCCTAAGCATCTATCATCACGGTGCTCAAGTTCTAAACCAAGGCATAATCGTCTTCTCCCAAAATCCTTCTTCTCAAACTCGGATTTCAAGTGTTCAGCGGTTTCTCTTAACTTTTTAAGGGCTTCTAATGAAGATCATGTCCAACATGAACTGCGATAGCATCCGAAACTTGTTACGGAAACGCGTGGGCATATCTCTTCCCAATCAAGTAGTCACTTTAGTGAGCGTTTCAAATTTATTGCAAACGCGCTCCGTGGTCTAGAGCCACTTGGCTTGGGTAAATAAAGTTCATCGTGAACTTTCATGTATATTCTATATCTAGATCCTCATAGAGATACGTAGTGACCACATTTATAAGCTGCATTTTCAGTTATTCGGAAACTACCAAATTGACAAGGTAGTGAAATGTAATAACATCCATTACGAGAGAATATGTCTCATCTTATTCAATTCCAGGGTGTTTTATGAGAAGCCTTGCGCCATAAGGTGAGATTACCATCTCTTTTTCTCAACACGCTTTCTAATGAAGACCCATTAGTCAATAGGTTTCATGTAAGGAGGTGTTGGCATCACTGGCTCAAAAAACCTTCCTCTTCGTTAGAAAATCCAACTTAACCTGGATTGCTTCTTTCCATTTAGGCCAAATTTCTCTACGTTAGTATTCATGCTTTAACAAAGCGTGGTTCGATATCATCGGACTCAACAAACTCATGCGCAACGAAATGCGCAACTACATCATCAATTATGATGGAGTTTCTATCCCACGTCTCATATACATTAGTGTAATTTTCACAGAGCTTTATATTCTCAGGAATAAGTTCTGACGATGAGATGTCCCCCAACAATAACCAAAATCCGGAAGATACTCATGAGACGGATTTTGAGTGTCGATTATCATTCGAATCCAAGGGCTTCCCACGCATCCTAGCTGGGGCCATGGCCTGTAACACCAATATGCCACTTTCTATGGCGTTGGTGCCCTGCCTACCTCCCTGTAGGGTGGCGCTACATCCTTTTGTAAGGACGTCCTTCCTTGCAGGCATATTTGCAGTAAATGTGTGTGATCTCGTCACTTTAATACGGATCGAGATGAGACATAGTGGGGACAAACCACGACAATTCATGTCATTCCTGCTGAACATTCGTGTTCTTATTTCCCTATAATGATGGAAGAATGTCATCAAAGTGACATCCGCAAATCTAACGGTAAGGAGATCGCCTTGCAAGGGCATTTAAGTGGCGGATGATTGTTGGAGTCTCAAATCCAACTGAGTTGCTCACTCATTTGTAAGGACCTATCATAGTACGCTGTGGCGGCATAATTGGCACAAAATGGCTCACTCGAGTGTGCGTAAGTACAAAATACTTGTACCCAGTCACTAGCTGTAATGCAGAGATACATTGAGTGGCGGTAAGTCGTAGATAAATTAGCATAGTTGTATACGATATTGCGTCACCCTAAGCGAATCTAAGAGATTGACTAAATATGATGACCCGAGGAGTGAGCCTGTTGTCAAACCCAATTGACTAAATATGATGACCCGGGGAGTGAGCCCGTTGTCATATGATATGTGCTAGGAGTATAACAGAAGCAGCATTTACAGATGGACAATAGCACAACACATGACCAGCGTGTTTGCGTGTCAACAAACATCATGAGATATTTAAACGTCTGCAAGTTGGTTGAATAGGTCCACAAATATCACCTTGAATTCTTTGCAAGAATGGTATATTTTCTTTAGTGTCCTTTACATAGGATGGTCTCGATCCTATCTTTGCTAAAGAGCAGGCTTTGCAAAATGAATGATAGGCTTTAGAAGTAACTCCTTGGACCAATCTTTGGTTCATACTTCTTTTCGTTTTTGAAGAATGGATGTCCATGTGAAGTCTTTTATATACGGATCATCATATCACGACCTGGATGTCCCAAACGGTCATGCCAAAGCCTATATGTGTCAGAATCCCAGGATTAAATGACTCTAATAGTGGTTGCATATAATCTATTAGAGCGACACATAAGTTTCTCTAATACTCGTTTATTTCCGTAGTCATTAGAGGTGATGCAAAGGAACTTTTGTCCATTCTCACAATGTGTTTCCACATGAAAACCATTGACTCTTATATCTTTAAAATTCAATAGGGTTCTTTCAGCCCTTGGAATAAAGTTCAGATTTTAACACATGTCCATGACATTGAATAGTAATGCGACACTTTACTGATAAGAAAAATAGCAAATGATTACATCAAAGTTTCCAAAGTCTATTCCAAAATAAAATCAAACTTAGACAAATTGTCTCAATCCGTTTGGTAACTCCAATGAAATATGACCAGGAAAGTAGAGAGAGATGTTGGTAGAGCGAGACTCGCTTAAATGCCACGATCTCAATTACTTTCCTAGACATCATACTTCATTCGATGCGCCACATGAGAAAGAGTTAATACAATTGTTATTTATTGACTAAGGCACATTTGCCATTCTTGGAAAATAGAAAGGACTATTCTAATCAAAGTCTGCGGCATCCTCGTGCATTTCATTTTCAGCTTTGAAGTCCTTAATGGTGAGATTGACATCTTCACCATCTTCATCTTCGGCAAGATTGGCTTCTTGCTCCCTTACTTCCTTGTACTCCTTATAGCATGCAGCTAATTGGGTACTTGCATGGCATTGTTTAAACCAATGTTTGATTGATCCACATCGATGACACATGTCATTGTGGTTACCTCTCTTCATTTGAGATGCAGGTGGTGCACATTGTGGATGTTCCCTAGGAGGGTTGCTGCTACTACCACAGTGTATGGTGTGACCTCCACGGCCGGTGTTGCCATATCAACCTCTCCCACGTGTGGAGTTTCCATCACTTGTGCCCGCTCTAAAGTTGCGGTTTCTTTCCTTATTAGGGTGGTTATATTAACCCATTCGTCCTTCATGTCCCTTGTTATTAGGGTACCGCTCCTTGCGCCCTCTTTTGGGTGTATTATAATTCGCCTCATGAACGCTCTTGGTCCAATGGGCCTTGAATTATAATTATTTACTAGGATGTTATTATTCTTTTCAGCTACCGACATAACATTGATGAGCTCATTAAACCTCATAATTTGTTCAGCATTAACTTCAGTGCGATATTGCTTTGATAGCAAAATTGCTGCGACGGGGAAGGTGGAGAGAGTCTTCTCAATTAGCTCTTCTTCTGTGAGAGGTTTTTCACAGAACCTCAATATGGCTTTAAGGCAAAGAGCTTCTGAATTGTATTCAACAATAGACTTGAAGTCGGAGAAGCGTATATTGTTCCACTGAATCTTCAAGTTAGGGAGGAGGGAACCTTGGATATTGTCAAAGCGTTCTTCTAGCGCTCTCTATAGGTCCCTTGCAACTTTGATGGACATGTACTCCAATCTGAGTGCTTTGTCCATATGGCGTCGCATCAAGATAATTGCTTGTGCATGCTTTATGGGTGTTCGTTGGAACACAAGGCCCGCGTTTGGTGCCTGGATTATGGGCAATATCCCTTCCGATGTGAGATGGTTCTCAACGTCAGTTTTCCAGCTATAGTAATCTGAGCCTGTTGAGTCAAGGATTTGAAAGTCGAGTCTAGGTTCATTCGACATCCTGAAGATAAGAAGAAAAGATATATTAGTTTCGGAGCTTAAACTTTCACGAAAACTAAAATAATAAGATTTCCGAGCTATGCTACCAAGAAATCAATTTCCAAGAATATTTAGATTAGACCGAAACAATGATGTTTAATATGGTCATAAATTGATGCTTGCAGATGCTCTTAGTCTGAATATTATGAACACTCGTAGTTCACTGATTACTAACGCTCTTAGTTCGTTTAGCGTGAATTTCTATAATTTCACTTTTTGATTGCAAGTTCTCGAGAAAAAGAAAAGAGGAGAAAAAGGATTAAAAACTAAAAAAAATGGGAATTTTTAGTAAAAAAAAAAATACATCGAAATAGTGTTGGAAAAAGTTGTCGGAGGAGACCGGAAGGATCATTGGAAAAAAAATCGAGAAAATCACAGGAAAAATGTCAGAAAAGTTGTCGGAAAATGGCCCGGTAGATCTGTTGGCAGATGCCTTGCAGATCTGTCGGCAGCTGCTTGGCAAGTGCTCGGTAGGCTGTCGACAGGTGTCTCGGCAGCTGTCGGTAGGTGCTCGGCAGGAGCTGTAGGCAGGTCTCGGCAGCTTCTCAGCAGGTGCTGTAGACAGGTGCTCTGCAGGTCTCGGCAGGTGCTGTCGACAGGTCTCGATAGGTCTCAGCAGGGCTTCTCGGCAGCTGATCGGCAGCTCTCAGCAGGTGCTCGGCAGGAGTGTAGGCAGGTCTTGGCAGCTTCTCGGCAGGTGCTGTCGACAGGTCTTGGCAGCTGCTCGGTAGGACTCGGCAGCGGTCCGGGAGTGGTTTAGATCTTCCGGCAGCCGGTTCAGGCGGTTTCTGGGATCAAGGGCTTTGATATGTGGTAGGATTTGGGGGTTTTTTGTAGTTTTGGAAAAATGACTTCGATTGGATGATGAGCTTCCTCTTCTCTTGTCGATTTGATTTGAATCCTAGAGCAATATCATGCTGATAACGTGTTTGAGAACAAACGTAAAATGACAGAGAGAAGGAGAGAGTAATGTGTGTTTTATTGTTCTCTCAATGGAGGGTTTATATATGAGTACAAAGCTAGTGTGAATGCTCTAAGAGAAAACTAATTTGGTAACTATGATCATCATCAAACAACACATGGTTGTCTTCAATTATGAAAATTGTCATGCTAGTTGTCTCTTGGTATAAAGCATGTCACACAAGTCTTTATACCTACATTCTATACTCAAGTACCTATTACATGATATAGACATTTATACTATTAATACATTTATACTGCAGCATGATCATAAATTTCAAAAACAATGAGAATCACCCTTACAACATATACTTCCTGCTAGATTTCAAAGTAAGTGGTACTTGAAGAGTCGAAGTGATAGATTCGATAAAATAGATCTAGCTAGTGACTTTTTAACTTCTCATCAGCTTGTTAAGCCAGGTATTTAGAATTTGGAATGAGATTCCTGTTGATCTCGCTAGATTCCCTAGCCAGCCTTGTGGAGGGTGATGGACAATGGCTGGCTAAGGAGCACGACTCTGAAGGTTTCGAGCTAATCTTCTCTAGATTTTGATTTGGATCCGTTGGCATAAGTATTTTCTTTGTAAATAGGATGTCCTGAGTTCCATGAATGACTAGTTATAAAATTTAGTTATTAATGTAATCAAAAACCCAAACACTTTGTGCATAGTAGAAGACACTATGTAGTTCACCTAGGTGATCATCTAAATATACATGCCAGCAAATTGAAAGACCAGTGTTGCCAAAGTGGCTGTTGAGAGTGTTTCAGGCTATAGCCTATAGGAGCCAAGATGGAGATTGGGAATCATCCAGTCACGTATTAAGATGAGCTGCCGAGCAGGTTCAAAATGGGACCGATGCTCAGCCTCTATGATCACGATTTTCAGAGATAGGAGAGCGCCAAGAATTGTTGAGGGCAGAACTGTGTTGGCAGTGCAGCAAAGGCTTGATGTCCGAGTGATTAAGTTCCTACAGGAAAGAACTGAGACGTGAACATTTGCCAAAATAACACAGCTCGATCAAACCAAAATAAATCTCGTTTTCTAAAGACTGCATACCTGTAGACGTCAACTTTAACAGGGTTTTCAGAGGCCAACTGCAATTCAGGGAGTGAATTACACTTGCAGTAATAGGTGGCTAAGAGAATTTGAAAAGCAACATGCATGTGTTTAGACAAGGTTACGATACCCTTGAAGGCCAGGAAGCTGAGGAAAGTCAAGAGGGAAAGCATATGGCATCAAAGGCAAATGAGTGGCATGGTCTCAAATGTAGTGATGAGTTTGCTCCTCCTCAACACGGTTCCGCTTATTTGCAATTGATTCTGATGAAGTCGAAGAAGTACAACACCAGTCCTGCTGATCTTGATTATCTTCCCCTGCTACTCCGCGAGGTCTCTTCGCCAGCAATGAAGAAAGTCAGTGCCCTTGCTCTTGCTCCTGCTCTTCCTTTTCTTGATCTAAATTATTATCATCGGGAGTCATAACGCCACAATTATTGACAATGTGAAATCCGCAGCTTTTAAACGACAGTCTGGCATCACCATTACTGTGATAAAATATCAATTGACATGTACCATTGCTTTCGGTTCCATTTAAGGACACATGGAAATAATTCAGGGACACATGCGTTGACCCTGTCTCTATATCAGTCATGTCAATACATGTCCTATAACCCATGAATCTCCCATTATGCATAATATCGACATCTATAGAAAAACGACCACCATTATTTTGGGTAACTTCAAAAACAGCACAGAGAGCCAATCCAAGGTTCACTGAATTTGGAGGAACTCCAATAGAAACTTCACATATATCAAGCTTCTCTTCATCTTCCTCTGAAGTTGATGGTATATATATGTAATTTGGATGCTCACGATACTTGAACCACTTTGGAACTTGATTGCCTGGAAGTACAATTTCAAAGTCCTCATCACGACAACAAACCAGCTGCAATAGTTAACATATTTAGTTAATTACAACTTTGTCATTTTAAAAACAATTGAACACAAATTATACATACATAAATATATATATATATATATATATATTTTGTGTGTGTCTGTGTGTCTGTGTAATGTATGTGTAGGGAGACCTGATTCATTAAAAAGCATTCCATCTTTGCCTCGTCAAAGCCATGATTCCCACATAGTGTTCGGCAATTCGTCAGCTGCAGATCCCTTAAGCCCCGGAAGACATTTTGTTCCAATATAATTGACACATTCGGACAACTCTTCAGTGTTGTGCAGTCATACACGTTTACAACTTCTACATTTGGTGGAAGTTCTGGAATATCTCGGAGCTTCTTGCAACCACACAATTTAAGGGTACGCAAGTTGACAAATTTGATAATGCATACCGGAATATTTTCAAAATTGTTTCCTGAGAGATCTAGTGTCGTTAATGTCCACAAGCAATCAAGAGGCACAAGGAAATCACTTTCTGATAGATTGAATTGTGTCGTTCTAAGAGATCTCAGGTTGGGAATTGCTAACAAGGGAGACTTCTCTTGCGAAATATCTGAGCTAGTTGAAAGTAGCTGGGATTCGGTCGTGCTCCATGAAACTTCAGAGTTCATCATATTTCCAAATGTTCGGAGTTTTGAGCACCCACTTGCCCAAAAATTTTCAAGATGTTGCAACTTATAAACACCGCTTAATGATATAGTTGTGAGTTTCACACACCTTTCTGCATACAAATTTTCAAGCCCAGTGAGAAATGAAATGGATGAAGGCAATTCTCTTATGCCACTCCCTCCCACTTGCAATGTTCTCATTGATTCCATCTTTCCCATTATGTCAGGGAATCTCTCAAGCTTTCTGCAATCTTTGAGACAAAATGTTGTCAGAGATTTCAAGCAGATTCTTGCTGGAAATATTTCAAGATTAGAGCACCCTTGAAGATCCAAGGTAACAAGTTTGTCAAGCCATCCAACAGAAGGATCAACCTCAACTAAACTCTTACATTCCCCTAGGTCCAGGTGCTTGAGGTTTGGGCTTCCAGATAAGTCAGGTATCTTTATTAGGACTTCACAACCATATAATTGTAGAGATATCAACTTTGACAAACTCTGTCACAATAAAAAAATAGAAAGGAAAGGATTAAAACTCAAAAGGTAAATTTCAACAAAAAAAAAAAATTCAACATATTGATCAAATTAATAACGATGCAAATCATCTAGAGTACCTGAAATCCTTTTCCCAATTGGGTGATTAGACTGCGAGGCATTTTGAAAACAACAAGTTCCTTTGGATGAAAATTGGAGGGCAAAGATTGTAACTCACATTCATCCCAATCAAGCAACCTCAATCTGTTGGGGAGATAATCCACTTCTCCAGAAAGGCATGCATTACGGCTTATAAGAAATTCAAGATTCTTCAGCTTTGAGAAGCATTTTGCATGCAACTGTATCTTATATGGTTCGGGGAGCCATTTTAAGATGATGCCTTTAATGTTTTCACTTCCCTAATAAGAAAAAACAATAATAAATTAAAAAAACCAATTCATATATCAAATAAAAAAATCAGGACTTCAGGACTATGTCTTGAATTCTATTTTCTTCAAGATTTCAAACGAAAGTTATGACTTTCTTGACAAATATATAGAATGTAATTATATATTGTACTTACTGTGTTTTCCGTCAAAACCCGGTAGACATCGTCGTGAAACCACAATCGGCTACGTCTCCCAGGATCTATAGGAGATTCTTGATGAACAATATCCTTACCCATTTGTTCTAATAAGTCATGCATCCGAATGGTATTGTTTTCAATAGTTATGATGGCTTTTTGTACGAGTTCGTGAATGCAATCCTCAGGCCTCTTGAGGTTACTATCTTGTAGTATTTGTATCACATAGTTCGTATTTTCACCCTTGAAGAAACATGCAATGTCCAAAAAAACTTGTTGCACGCGGTATGCCAATGCGTCATAACTTATTTTGAGTATCATTTGAATACTTTCATAAGGATCTCCTTCATAACAATCTAATGTAGATAGCCAACAGTCCATGCTTTCATTCCGAAGATGAGAACCCAAAATTGTCAGTGCTAATGGAATGTGTTGAGCATGGGATATTGCACGATTTGCGAGTTCCCAGTAATCATTTGGAGGTTCATTCTTTTCAAAGGCACTCCAACTAAAAAGCCCAAGAGCCTTCCGGTAATCCAATTTCTTGACCTCATAGATCAACTCAATCCCATGTCGAGTCAGTAATCCCCTGTCTTTTGTAGTTATGAT
The DNA here is from genome assembly GCA_025331145.1 of Rosa persica. Lineage (NCBI taxonomy): Eukaryota > Viridiplantae > Streptophyta > Magnoliopsida > Rosales > Rosaceae > Rosa > Rosa persica. The sequence continues at coordinate 12,332,166 of WFKR01000001.1, read as the reverse complement.
AACTCTACTGGCCTCACCAAACCAACTTGGTGCTCCAGCTAACTTGTTTAATTGGTCCAGTTGATTCACATCATCAAGAATTATGAGAACCTTCTTAAATCCCAGACGTTGCTTTATGACATTGATTCCTCCATCGACACTGACCAAATTCACATTTTTTCCTCCTAAAGTCCCTTTAAGAAGAGACTCTTGTAGTTGCAGCAAGCCTCCATGTGGCATTGAACGTTCTCTAACATCTGCCAGAAAACAACTACCTTGAAAGATATGGGCAATTGAATTGTAAACAGCTTTGGCAATCGTTGTCTTGCCTATTCCTGCTGTCCCCCATATTCCTACCATGCGACAGCCACCTTCACCAAGACCTAAATACTGGTGCACTTCTTCCACGCACGATTGTATTCCAACAGGGTGTTTAGCCACATTCAAGCACGTGCGATTCAGTACTTGGACTGAGATCTGCTCCACTATGTCATTGATGAACTTTGATTCATACCTTGAAAAAGGAAGACGTAGTTTCAATGACTCAGCACTATGCAATTTTTACTATGAAAACAACACCGTAAGTAGACGAACATAATTTTTCAGTACAAATTCTTCATTTCAATGATCTAGAACATCAACGGTTTTCAATCATTAAATTAGGTAGCGAAGTAATCTAATTGTTGAAAAATTCAGAACACATGATGCTCTAAACTATGGTCAGAGTTCTCTTCTACATGTAAACCTCTTAATTGCTGGGATTTTGATATTGATCATATCTGAATCCGTCGTTATTGCTTTATTGGATGAGTTTGGATTTAATAATTCGAACATTTAGTTTGTTAAAGATCTAGATCCATTAATATGCTAGCGATCTGGATCTATTAATCTGTTAACTTAATGGATCCGATAATCCTTTAACTTAACGGATCAAACAAGGATCTAGGTTGATCCGCGATCAAATAATTATCCGGTCCGTCTTTTCAATATTAAAATATTTATTTGTCTCTATAATTATTCATTTCAAATGAAAAAATAATTATTATATACAGTTTAGACAAAATATTGGCTGAAGTTTAAAAATTTTAAGATTTTCAAAATATTTTATGGTAATTTAGATTTATTTTGGGTGCGGCTATTGTCATCCTACCATTTTCTTAGTTCACCCTACAAACATTTGAATTATTGAAAGACTATATTACCCGAGTGTAAAATGACTAATAAGTATACTAATTTTGTGAAATTTAAATCTGGAAGGAAAATTAAATGCTTATCCAATTAATTAAATACAAAGGCTACTTATTTTTCATTGGATAATGTTAATCTTTATCTTCTCCAACCAAATTTGAATTTATTAATTTTTTTATTTATAACTTTTTGTTGCCTCCTCAACGTAATCCGTGATTCAATTTACAAAACTATTAGTGTTAACTTTATCATCTTTGTAATACCCTTTGTAAAACAAAACAAAAAAAATAAAATAATAATAATCTCTTCTTCATTGCTCATAGTTGTTAACTTACTAATCTTTTAATATGGATTACATTAGATGAACATTGAAAGTTTGAAACTAAAAGAAAAAAGAAGAATTAAGAAAATTGAAATAAATCAAGTTATGACTTTATTAGGAAACTTTAATAATTGATATAAATTAAATGAGAGATTTTCATGAAAAAATATTCTTTAATTGGATGTGTTATAGATACTTCTGAAAAGACAAATGAGTTAGATAAGTAAATATAATAATAGAAATTATATATGGTGTAATAAGCACTTAGGGTGAACAAAGAATATAATAGGGTGGCAATAGCCACACCTTTTATTTTTTTATTGTGTATTGTGAGAATGATTTTTTTTTATAATTAAGAATTCAATAATATCTAGTATAATAAACAGATCGGATTAATGGACCGAGTATTCGTTAATCTATGATTCGGATTTGAATTTAGGTATCAAATGATCTACGAGGATATAAGATTGGATCAGGTTAAATTTTACTAACGGATCTAGATTTAGGTTGAATTTCATTTCAAATAAAATTTAAGATTGTTAGAATGTTTTATTATAGTTTAATTTTTTTAATTATTTTTTGTAATAAAAGTTTCATGTTTATATTTAAAAATCAATAATACCAAACGGATATCAAATTATAGGATCTGATCAATCCGCTCCAGATCTGGTCCATCGACAAGTCACAAGTCTATCTATGTGCTCAGGCAGCTCAGCCTAAAAAAACAAGTACAAACATTTTCCTACGATGAAAGCAATGCAGATAATGAAACAATTCGGAGAGATTAGTTTGACAATAACAAAAAATCGATAGGAATCATGCGACATACTCTCCCTTCTTGAAAGTCCATCCAGACAAATTAGCTGCTTGCACAAGAGCTTGTCTCCATGGGAGCACTCTTTCCATGTTGTCCTTGTATTTGCATTCATGAACCATAAAAGCATCACCAAAAGTACCGGTTTGGTGTCTCACATGTGAGGGATCCACCTTGTAAAAAATTGGCCAAACCATTTGATGGTTTGAATTTTTACAGTCAAGAATTTTGACGAGCTCATCCAAGCACCACCTTGATGATGCGTAGTTCTTAGAGAAAATGATGATGGAGATTCTCGACTCTTCAATTGCTTTCAGAAGCTGGGGTGAGATCCCCTCTCCTCTAGGAAGGTCATCATCAATGAAGGTGTGGATTCCCCTAGAGAGCAGAGCATGGTAGAAATGGTCTGTAAAATTTGTGCGTGTATCCTTGCCTCTAAAGCTCAGAAAGACATCATATGACCATGAATGATCAATGGAAAGGGAAGAGGAAGCCATTATATGTTTCTGGTATGGATTACAAGATAGATGAGCAACCTCAACGAGCTGAGCATTGATATATATACTTGTCTCTCCAAGCTTATTGCCGCAGTGTCCTACTAATTACAATTGTGAGTTGAAAATTAATTAAGTACTATATCTGCTCTCTTTTGTTAATAAAATTTATTAGTAACACGCATCTATATCATAATTAAGGACCTGGCTGTGGAGTTTCTTTTTTCTTTGATTTAGGTGTTGATCGGTAAAACATATGTCTGCATCTCATATGTCATAAACGCTGTCTGTAATTTTTAATACTGGCACCAAAACTTTAATTATGGAGACCACAGTAATGGTTTTGTCACTTGGAGTACTGACCATTTCAGAAGGTGATGGAGAATTAAGAGAAAATAAAAGTCGAGAACATCGTAAACCAGAGAAAAATTACAGTGTATGCACATGATTGGACTTTCAAGGAAGATCAGAAATCAATTTCCTATCACCTTCACTGTGAATGTGAAAGGTCTAGGAAAACCTTCAAGGAAAACTACTCAGTTGCCTAAACTTCCCAAAGCAGCAGAAATTAGAAGTCCATAAATAGTCATATATCTATATTCCTTGCGAGATTCAGACCACTGTTTTAAGCTTCACTATAAATATCATACAAATCAGCTACCGATGAAGAATCTATCAGTAATAGCTTAAAGTACCGTAGCCATGGACCAATACGGTCCCAAAAGAAGCCTCTTCGACCTTGTTATTTGACACCGTAAACTCTGGTTGCACCAGAGATTTTAATTTATAATTTCTTTTTCTCTTCAGAAAAAAAAAAAAAAAACTTAAAGTACCGTAGCTATTGAACAAGCATCATATGCTCAAACTCAATAGTCATTAAATAGAGGACCACTACACACTTTGACATAAGTATTCAACATACAAGTTTCCACTTGTGCACTTTCAGGATATATGTAAATCCATACCTGTATTCAACCGATGAAGGATAAGAATATAGAAAACGACAGATCCAAATTAAAACAAGTTTTGGTGAACCAAGTGCTTGGCTTGTAACCTAAGTCAATGCTAGCAACCAATTGGGTTTAGCAAGGCTAGTTTCCTACTAATTATAAATGTGAGTTGAAAGTGAAGTAGTAGTTAAAAAAGGGCCATAAACTCTTTTGTTGATAACATTTATTAGTAAAACGCATCTATATATTATAAGGACCTTGGGAAGAAGAGAAAACAAAAAATAATAATAATAATACACACACACACACATATATCATACGGACTTGGCCAATAAAGTTTTTTTTTTTCTTTGGTTTAGGTGGTGATCGGTGAAATGTATCTCTCTTTTGTTAATAAAATTTATTAGTAACACGTATCAATATTTTTTTTCCGAAAGGAAATGTGGATTTCATTAGCGCATGCCAAAATAGCCATTGCATATCCTTATGCTGCCTTCAACTAGACAGATCAAGAAGTTGTAGCAAAACTACTGTGATATATAGAAACAGATCACCTACATTCGAACTAATAGCTCACTTATTTAAAGTGAGCCTATAAATTATGGATAAAATGGAAGACATAGAATATAGGCTCCTACAACACCTACCTAGATCTTTTCTTTGCCCTTCATGCTAGGACTGGGAGGTTTGTCTGAGTACAGGATAGTCAAGACCTCTTCAGAAGATAGCGAGGTAGCAAAAATTTGGTTACCAAGTTGATGGTGGACATGTTGACAAGGAGATAGTTGATACAAATCACTGACAGAGCACAACAATCCATGCCAAAGGCTGGAAATGGATCTAGGGTTTGGTGTGGCTAGAGAGAGCGCATAGTTTGTAACATGTATCGAGATAAATGATAAGGACTTGAGGAAGAAGAGAACAAAATATATCTCATAAAGATCTGGGTGGTAGAGTTTTTTCTCTTTGGTTTAGGTGGTGATCGATGAAATATACTTCTCTTTTGCTAAATAAAATTTATTAGTAACACACATCCATATATCATAAAGACCAGAGTAAGAAGAGAATAACACACAAGCGTGCGCGCACATATGTATATATCATAAGGACTTGGCTAGTAGAGCTTTTTTCTCTTTGGTTTAGGTGGTGATCGGTGAAATGTATTTCTCTTTTATTAAAAAAATTTGTTAGTAATACGCATCTATATATGATATGGACCTGAGGAAGAAGAGAACAATATATGTATCATAAAGATTTGGCTCGTAGAGCTTTTTCTCTTTGGTTTAGGTGGTGATCGTTGAAATATACTTCTCTTTTGCTAAATAAAATTTATTAGTAACACACATCCATATATCATAAAGACCAGAGTAAGAAGCGAACAACACACAAGCGCGCGCGCACATATGTATATATCATAAGGACTTGGCTAGTAGAAATTTTTTTTCTTTGGTTTAGGTGATGATAGGTGAAATGTATTTCTCTTTTATTAAAAAGGTTTGTTAGTAATACGCATCTATCACTATGCCAAAAAGGCCTTCAGACGACACACTTCAGACGACATAAGTATTGTTTTATGTCGTCTGAGTTTTTCAGACGACATAATTTTTTTTTTGTGTTCATTTGGTTTCATTTGGAAAAAATGTGAGCATTCAGACAACACATTTGTGTAGTTGTACAAGGTGGTGATATCCTATCTCAATTTTGGAGGGATATCCAAAAGTTGATTAATCATTTTCCCTCTCAAATAGCCAAGGCCTTAGTTGACTAGAAAATGTTGTGACATTCAGACAACATTTAAATGTTGTCTGGCTGTGAAGGTTGTTTTAAATTTTTCTAGGTTAAAATGACTTGTGCGTTTTGTCGACATAGCTAGCTAGTTCCCTCGCAATTAGGTCATTTTCTGTCACTCTCACTCGGTCAAAATCAGCTCTCTCATCTCGACCTAGAACCCGCGAAAATTAAAACACCAGCCTCTCTCTCTCTCCTTTTCACTTAACTCTCTTGATCTCGGTTCTCTCTCAGCCAATTTCGATTCGATTCTCTCTCTTTTCACTTAGCTCTCTCGGCTCTCTCCGATCTCGATTCTCTCTCAGCTAATTTCATTTTTGTTCTTTTCTAAATAGAGCCTCTTGTCTTCCTCAACTCTCTCTTTCTGTCTTCTCTCTTCCTCACCCCCTCTCTCTCGATGCTCTTAGGACGATACCGTGCATTCATCGGCATCTCCACCTTTGCTCTCTCCGATGGACACCTTGATGTGGATTGTTCTGGGTTGCTGTGAGGAGTAAGGAGTGTGACTATAGTTTGATATATTGATCTGGGTTGATGATTATGTGTGAGTTTGGTATCTTGATTTGGGTTGATGATTATGGGTGAATATAGTTTCGATTATTAAGCTGGATTAGGAGTGAAACAAACTGTAATTTATTCATGGAAACTTTGTGTAGAGCTTGATGACTTTTTATTAGGTTTCTTTCTTGCTGCTTCATTTTTTTTATTGATGAATCTGATAACTTGTGCAAATTGATGGTTTTTTACTTTATCATGGGTTTAATTGGGATTGTTTTATGTTGTATGGTTCCGTGAACAATATTACAGGGGTGACATCTTTTTCATATCGGAAATATTGCAATTGTAGTTATGTGATATCTAAACTGGTTCAGTTTACATTTGAGTTGTTATCTGATATCTTGTTCATGGAAGAGTTATTTTCTGGTATCTTGTTCATGGAAGCTGTAGTGATGAAGCAAATACATATGATGAATGATTGAATGGACATATAAATTAGACAAAAAATTATGGAATTTGTTATCATATTCATTCATTCATCTTTATTCAGCGTGGGAATAGTTGCACTTCTTGATATCAACAAGTACAAGTTTTTATATTTGAGTATGACCATGAAAAATGTGGGATATGGCTGACATGTTTGCACTTCTTGATATCAACAAGCACAAGTTTTTATATTTGAGCATGACAATGAAACATGTGGGATGTGGCAAACATGTCCTTGCTTTTCTGATGATAGTTCACGACCATATAGTACATTTAGCTAATTTAGTATTTTGTTGTCATATGTATATGATAGGTACTAAAGCTGAAACCAAACGTCTCGGTCATTACAATTAGGCCCTTTTGTTTTGTTGGAATTTTTATGAACAGACACAGGAACTTTGCAAATACACAATTATACAATTTCTATATTATAGTCCAAAATCCAAATGAATCATGAGTAAGTGCAATTGCAACGTGTCTCCTTGTGCAAGTGCAATTTGTTTGATTTACTTGTGAAGTTGTGATGGCTAAAAACATTACTTTCAATGCTTTTGACATTCTATGATCTTACATATATTACCAAGGACGAGTATTATTAGTAATAACTGTATTATTGTACCGGGCTTTATTGGAAAATCTGATATATGTTTTTCCTAATCGTAATTACAGTTCCAGTTTTATCCAAACGTTGAAATGGAAATATTAGATCCCTTTCCATTCCAAGGTTGTTAAGGAAAGGAGTTCTATTCATTTTCCCTTTTTATGATTCTAGTCAAACAAACGGGGCCTTAACTTGCCAAGACTGCATTTGATAGCGAATACAGTAATCTAGTTGATGCTAGCTTCTATATTTATTCTCATTCTTGCACTTTGTATAAATATATATACCACCCCATTTCTAGGGTTGTATTGCTTTTTGCTGCTGGTGGCTTTGTGAATTTGTTATGTGTTAGTTATTACTTTTCAAATCAAGTAATTCATTTGTGAAAATTGAGTTAAGGATACGGTGGTCTGATTATTCTCTTGCCTTGAGCATATGAACTGATTGTGGGATTGGTGTGTTTGGATGGTTTGATTATTCTCGATTTGTTTTGAGTTAGGGCTTTTCTTTTATTTTGTTTTTTCAATAATAACCTGTTTCCAATTTATGTGATATCAATTCTGTTTTACCTTTTACAATTCTATTAATTTTGGTACTTTGGGGTTTCGACATCCTTGTTCTAATTTGACTTAGAGGGAAGGTTGTTGTCCAATGGATTATTACTTCTAGTTAGGACTGAAGACTATTAGTTGTCGTTACTTTGATTTAATAGCATGCATAATCTTCTTAATCTTCTTGGAATTATGTTGAGTTTATTTCTACGAATAGTATTGTGCCTATTTTAGCAATCTGACAAGTCTTTAAAGAAGTAATTATATGACTTATTTTTGTTCTCCGTACTTGAGTTTTATGTACTGGTCAGTGTATTCAAGTTAGAATTGGATTCAACTTTATGAGATTGCTGCTTTTGTGTAGTGTGTGAGTACGTGGCTTCTACTTTCTGATTTTGTGTTTCTTTTCTTGATAATTATGTTTTATTGATTATACTTTATAGCTGTGCACATACTTCTACTTTGTAATTACTATATGGAGTACTTTCTGTGGTTTGGTCGGTAATCTTGTTATCATAAGCTTCTTACTTGCTTTATTAGTAGTTAACGATGTTTCGGTTCAAGTTTTGAGGTGGGTGTTTACAGCAAGGCAGTTGGATGATTTTCTTTAATAAGTGTAGTGATAATTTGCTAAATCTCTTTTACTATAGCTCTCAGAATTACATTCCATTAGGTTGGGGTTAAATTGAAAAGAACAAAATGAGGAAAATGGAATTTGGAGAATAATAAGGTTGCTCTTTTAAGAGCTGAAATGTTCCAGGACCCTTTGCATATGCATTGCTAAGACTGCCATATATCAATTTTTTTAAAGTAAACTCTTGAGGATTGAATAATTCTAGTGCTCACTTTAGTGATGTGTTTAGAGGCTAAATACTCTGGGGTCAGATTGTAACCCCTTTCTACCCTCTTTAAACTTGTTATGTAACTTCTTTGTACTCTATGATGGGTGGTCAAATGTACAGCTGTCAATTTTTTTTTTCGCCTTTGTTGTACTAACACAAGAATATATCAATTGCACTAGGAGGGTGAGATTGGCGCAGAGGGGAGTCACTTTGAACACAAAGTAACAATGTTGTAAATTTTTATTCCCAAAGTGAGTCAGCAATTTCTATGACACTAGGATCCTTTATATTTTTATTATAATATTTTTGATATTTTGATTTTCTCTGTCTTATTTTCTTGTTTTGAGTTTGAATAACAGTTCTTCTTTTTCTGACATATTCCTTCTGTTTTGTTGACCTTGATAGGGAAACTTAGTGGTACAAAAGGATTTGTGAAGGAAGACTCACTGCTAGTAGTGTAGTGGAGAAAAACAGAAGGCTTTTTTGTGAAAATTTCTGGTGAGTCTTCAATGTTTGTGATTTATACATATATGAGTCAACAAGTAGCTAATTATCCTTTTGCTCATGTCTTTGCCTACACATAATAATTATACGTTTATTGCTAGCCAATTGAGTATAATCATAAGTTAATTTTTTTATTCCGTGATAGAGTATTGTATTAGCATGAGCATGGTATACAGTCTGAACATTAGAATTATCATGGATCGGTGTAATTGTTGCAGCTATATGTGGATGAATTTGTATGTGTTAAGACCACTCTTACTAGTAGTAGTCTTAACAAGTGTATTGTGTATTAAAAGTATGAGCATGTTAAGCAATGTTACTTTTAGAATTAGCATCCATTTGTGTGTGTTTTGTTATATATGAAGGAACCTATATATTTAAGGTGGATAAGTTATGGATGCATGCTGATAGAAGATCAAAGAAGTTTGAGCTAGGAGTAGCAGAGTTTCTCAAGTTCGCCGAGTCTAATGCCTATAACAAAAACAAGATTTCTTGCCCTTGCTTGAAATGTAGTAACACGGAGGGATTTTCTGTTGGAGTAATTAAGGATCATATATTTTGGAATGGTATTAGCGAAAGTTATAAGCATTAGAGGTGGCATGAGGAACCTATTACATCTGCTATGAATGACAATAGAGTTGAATCTGAGACTGTAGATTGGGAACCTGGGATGAGGGAGAATGATTGGGGCTTTGGAGAAAGTGAGGATAAGCAGATGTCCAAAGACTCTAATGAGTTTTGAAGTATGTAAAGGATGGGGATCAACCATTGTACCCTGGTTGTACGAAGACAACCAAGTTGAATGGTCTGATTCAGGCCTTCAATTTGAAAGCAAAGCATGGAATGACCGATGCTTGCTATTCAGATATGCTTTTCATGATTGGGGGTCTGCTTCCTGAAGGGAATCCGGTTCCTTTATCTTTGTATGAAGCAAAAAAGGCACTTAGTGCTTTAGGGATGGAGTATGAAAAAATTCATGCTTGTCCTAATGACTACATCTTGTATAAACAACAGCATGCAGATGCTCTAATATGCCCTAACTATGGTGTTCCAAGGTGGAAATTGGGTAGGGATAAAACTGTGAAAGAAGGGATACCTGCGAAGGTTTTATGGTATTTTCCACCAATCCCAAGGTTTAAACGATTGTATCAATCGACCAACACAACTAAGAATCTTACTTGGCACAAGTCTGGTAGAAAGAAAGATGGACTGATGTGACACCTAGCTGATTCTCCTACTTGGGAATTACTTGATAAATAATATCTAGAATTCAATAACGACCCTAGAAACCTTACACTAGCCCTATCTTCTGATGGGTTTAACCCACATAGTTCTCTAAGCAGCAAGTATTCTTGTTGGCCAGTTATACTGGTCACATATAACCTTCCTCCATGGCTTTGTATGAAGAGGAAGTTTATGATGTTGATTGTTGATATCGGGACCGAAGCAACCTGGTAACTATATCGACATCTACTTGTAGCCATTAATAGATGATCTGAAAGTATTGTGGGGTGGGGTTGAGGGAGTATATGATGCACTAAGAGGGGACTGCTTCAAATTGAAAGCGGTGCTGCTGTGGACTATTAATGACTTTACCGCATACGGGAACTTGTCTGGTAGCATTGCTAAAGGATACAATGCTTGTCCAATATGTCTTGACCAGACTCGACCTTATAGGTTAAAGAGAGATAAAAAAATGGCATTCATAAGGCATTGCAGGTTCCTACCTAGACATCATCCTTATAAGAAACAGGCTGCTGCTTTTGACAACACCGTAGATGAGGTATTTGCTAGAGTAGAGGGTTTGAATTGTGTGTGTGGGAAAAAGAAACGTTTTCCTCCTGCCAAGGGTGTTGAAGACCAAGGCAGAGCTTGCTGGAAAAAGAAGTCTGTCTTCTTTGAACTAGAGTACTGGAAATATATTCCGGTACGACATAATCTCGATGTCATGCACATCGAGAAGAACTGTTGTGATGCCATCATTGGTACGCTGCTATTCCCGAGAAGACAAAGGATGGGGTCGCAGCGTGTTTAGACATGGTGGAAATGGGTATTAGGGTTGGTTGAACCCAAAAGTTGGAAATTGGCATCATTAGTTATTGTTTATGCAAATACTAAAATATAATGCATAATTCTACATATGCTTTGTAGGCACTCTGTGAAAAGCAGAGAATAAAGAGGAAGGAGAATAAGTATCCCCATCAAATGTCACGGAAAGGATATGCTAACTTTCAAGAAGAACTTATCAGTATTCGTCATAGACATCTATTTACAATATTTTTTTTTATTCTTTTCGGTTTACACCAAACTGATCCTGATGTCACAAGTATCTATTCATATTTATAGGCTGAAAAAATACCGATTGAAGAATTGAATCATGCTACGATATGGATCAAGGCCCGGCAAGACAAGAGCAGCAACTTCAAATGGCTAGCAGTGAAGAAGAAAGTCAAAAAAATTGTAAGTTCAGTTTTTTGTATTTGTTTATTGCTTGTAGCCTTTTTTTTTTTTTTCAAGTTTTGTATCCTAAGGATAATTTTTGTGTGTTGTGATTGATGTCTATATCAGGAAAATTTGAATAGGAAAGTGTCTGAAGGAGAAATCAACCCTGAAGAAACATATGATGTTCTGACTTTGGCGTTGGGAAATCCTAAGTATCCTGGTAGGGTATGCGGTGTTGGTGGCTTCGTCAAGCCTTCTACATATTTTCATCTACCTAAACGCCAAAAGCTAAATGTAGAAGATAGTGTGAGGGTAAGTGTTAAGAAGATACTAGCAAAAGAAAAAGAAAATATCATTGCTCAAGAAAGAGCCAAATGGGAGTTAGAAATGGAGCAACAAATTGCTAGGGAAAGAGCCTCTTGGGAGGAAAAGTTTCAGTAGTTAGAAGTGATGGTTAATGGGAAAGAGATACCAGCTGACTCACCCAAACCTGTGACACTGCTGAATGATTTAGGCTCTGGCCAGGGCAGCTGTTCAAGGCAACTTGACAAGGATAGTTTGAAAGTTACTGAAATTGAAGCTGCCAAAACTGCCAATAAGAAGTTAGATTTAGGGGAGAACCAGTAAAAAGTAGTTAAGGAGAATGAAGTTTTTGTGGATGGGGAGCTGAACATCAAACTAGCCTCGATTATTGAGGAGGAGGTTAGGAATGATTTAACTCCGAAAAAAAATGCAGCTGTAGAGCAAGTGCAAGTGCTGGTAATTAATCGCTACCGTAGCTTTACTTTCTTTTTCCTTACAATTAGTTTTCTTTTCTTTTTCTTTACAATTATATTTGATCAACCATATTAATGACATTGCTGCCTCAAATGTGACTAATGCTTACATATTTTTTTGTTTGAATTAGCAGGTTCAGTCCACAAATATTGTCCAGTCACGGTGTAAACTAGCGATAGATTCATTGGATAATATAGTGGCTGAAGGAACAATCATTCAAGTGGATCTTGAGTCCAGAAAGCAAACTATCCATGGTGTTCCATTGGCTGAGGAAAATGTTTGAGTGTCGATCACCAAATCTATTGTTACTAATGCTTTGCTACCAATTCCTATTAAGGTTGAGATTCTGTTTATTTGCGATGCAATTGGTACATGCATTGCTTGGCCTAGAGACTGGGTTATACTCATTGCAGCTGATGCAAAGGTAATGTAGTTTGCTTAAATTATTTGTCATTTTTTACCTTTTTATTCTTACCAAAATGACCATGTGAGCTGCTATATTACATAATATAGAAATACTAATCATGCAATGTTATTTTTTATATCAATTGCAGCAATAAAAGCATAAAATTGTGAGGAGGAAAAAGAAGGATACAAATGATGATTTTTTTTATCATGATGATTTGGACAAGCTGCCACCCAATTTTCCTCCACCACTTAAGACATTGGCCATATGGGCTAATAATAACTTGAAGGATGGGATCACCGTCCACACAACCTTAGGCGAGGAATTATTTGGATATCCAAAAAAGGTCGCCATCTTCAAAAGAGATGTGTATGCCATGACCAACGTGAAGCAGATTTCTAGCGGCTGCATTGTCATGTATATGAGGTATGTGTTATTGAATGATATTTTGAGACTTGTGGTTTTACAGCTTCCTTTATCAAGTGTTGAAGAAATTGAAGATGCTTGACATGATTGGCTTCGTAGATCCTGCTAATACTGGTGTTATTGGCAATGGAAATCCGACTGAATGGGCTCGTTCTTTGTCAGTTTCTTATGAAAGAGGGAAGCCTGGTCAGTTTTTTTTGGTCCCCTATAATTCAGGGTATGAAAGCTTCATTCATGCATTTTTGTTTTTGTAAATATTGAGTTCCGATCTCATAAATATAGCAATGTAAATACCTAGATCAGATTCGTGTTGGTATTTTTTTGGTCCCCTATAATTTAGGGTACGAAAGCTTCATTCATGCATTTTTGTTTTTGTAAATATTGAGTTCCGATCTCATAAATATAGCAATGTAAATACCTAGATCAGATTCGTGTTGGTATTGATTATCATAAATTTGAATGCCAGCTGCCATTGGATGTTGACGGTGGCAAACCCCTCTGAAAAAGTTGTGTATTTCATGGATCCCCTAAAAGGTGACTCATCATCGGTGAATGGAGAACTATTATGGACAAGTAAGTGTAGCTAGCTAGTCAATTTTTTGTTGGTATTATGTACAAAACGGTTTAGTCCTTTTTTTTTTTTTTTTTATCTCTATCGATTCTCAATTTATAAGCTGTTAGTTTCATCATAATTTTGTGTATTGTGGAAGCTCCATCAAAATATTCAATGCACAAGAACATAGGAAAGGCCGAAAGACAGTTCAATGGAAAAACTGTGTAGTATGTGTTCCCCATCTAGCTAACTATTTATATTTGCATTTTTCCAGTTTAGGCAAGGTTTATTAGGTACTGAAAATATTTATTTGTTTTAGGGCATTCCGGAGCAGATGGGTGATAAGGCTTGTGGATATTGGATTATGCATTACATGAGGGATATAGTGGAGGAAAAAACCAAGAGTGGAGTGCTAAGGTAATCAGTAACTAATCTACTATACTAGTGATTTATTGGATTAATCCATTGTGATGCATAACTAAGCTTCTATCCTTGCAGTGGGAAAGAAAAGCAAATCACTATTACACAATGGAGAATGTTGATGTTGTCCAGGCAGAGTGGATAAAGTATGTTATGAAGTTCAAAGATAACTAGTGCATGTGTAGGTTAACTAGCAGCTGGAGATCAATAGCATCAACTTTTGGACATGCATAGTTGATATATATAGGCCAGATTTTGATTGCAGTATTGCTAGCTATTTTGCTATGTTGTTTAGTTGGTTGCCTACATTATGTAGTGCTTTTGGTTTATTAGCAAGCAGTACTGCATGCATATATTTTGCTGGCTGCCCAGATTAGTAGATATGGGCCATTTAATACTGATGATAATGATTAGGTTTGTGTACATGAGACAATGATGGATTAATGGAAATTGCAATGAATGATTTTGGATGTGAATTTTATGGTTTTAGGAATAGCCAATTTTAATTTCCAGTATGCATGCATACCAATTTTACAGGGGACTACTAAAATGTCTCGTCACAAATTGCAAGCTACAACAAAAGCACACCAAAATGTGTGGTTGCAGCTGCATAAACACAACACAAAAACCAATTAGATTCTATTGTCTTTTTGACAATGGGACAACATAAATTGTAGTCTGAAAGGCAAAACAACAACATAAGTTAGATAAAAGTATTGGCTAAAGTGTATAACAACAACAAATAAGCGTGATTGGATGTAATCATAGAAAATATAAAACACGTACTATTCGTGGTCTGAAAGGCAAAACAACAACATAAGTTAGATGAAAGTATTGGCTAAAGTGTATAACAACAACAAATAAGCGTGATTGGACGTAATCACAGACAACATAAAACACGTACTATTAGTGGTCATTTTTATATTTAGACCACAAATATTTGTCGTCTAAATAATCTCAAACGACAGTAAATTGTGGTCGTAATGAGATTGAGATAACAAAACGAATATGATATCTATTGTCTAAACCATTTCCCAACATCACATATGAATAATTTCAAAACTTTTCACACAACACTTAAATGTCATACAAACCTATCCCAGAAAGACACTAAATTGTCCTCTGATACTGTTTACGACCACATATAATTATCATTTAAAGTGAATTAACATAACATTTATTTGTTGTTGTATGAAATAAGACACTACATATGAGTCTTCATATTTCTTATTTAAGAGCATTCAGACCACACATTTAACTATAAATATGTCTTCCAAATATGCTTGACACATTAGTATTTAAAAAAGTTTGTGGTTGTTTTGTTTATCAAACAATATAAAACTGTTGTTTGAATGCTTTTGAAGATACAGATCACAATGTTCCCAAAATGCAAAACTCATCAGACAACACAAGACTTTTATTTTTTTTATGTCTTCTGAAAAATCAAACGACAGAACTCTTCTATCGTCTGATTCCCCCAAGAGACGACACCGTACTAAACGACATATTTTTGTTCATTCAGATGACAGAACAGTTATGTCGTTTGAAGGCCTTTTTAGCATGGTGTATATATGATATGGACCTGAGGCAGAAGAGAACAATATATGTATCATAAAGATTTGGCTAGTAGAGCTTTTTCTCTTTGGTTTAGGTGGAAATATATATCTCTTTTGTAATAAAATTTATTAGCACCAAGCGTCTACAACTCTACATTTCATAACGGTAGAGCTTTTTTTCTCTAGTTTAACTACTGATTGGTGAAATATATTTGGGAAATTTTATTTACACGTGCTTTTTTATTTGATACACACCTCTTATATCCCTTCATATTTTATTTATGAAAAAAAAAAGTAAAGCAAGAACAAACAAATATTAACACTTTGGGAAATACTACAATGTGTTAACATATGACATGCATACAATTGTCTTAAAAGTGGTCAAATGATTCATTAAAATAGTAATATTAGTCCTCAAAGTGGTAACATGAGTTCTTAAAATGGTAAGTTTGTTTAGTTACCACATGAGTCCTCAAGTGGTAAAATGAGTCCTTAAAGTGGTAAAAATAGTTGATGTATGAGAAATATTAACATGCCATAACCAAATCCTTCAGCATGTTCTAAGATAATTTATTTTTTTGACATTCCACCCTTAAAAACAAGAATGGAGGCCCTAAACCCTAGTTGCCCCGGTTTCGGGGTTCTTCAATGGCGGCCAACTCCAGCCTTGCCCCTAAGTGGAACCTCTCTCTCCATGCTTTGTGTTCTCTCTGTTAGGGACATCGTTGAGTAGAAAAATATGTTCAAATTTGGTGTATGATGTCTCGTACTCTCAAGTATAGGAGGTCAAGTTTTAGTAAAGGGAAAGTGAGAGTATCGTACTCAAGGGATTTAGTAACTCTACCCTAGCTAGATCACCATGAAAAGAAACTTAGAAAAAGCCTAAAGTCTACCTTTTTACAAGTTCACAACCTTAGCCCTTTTTAAGGTAAAGATCATGAGGATAGTTGTTACGTCCCGTATTTCAATTTACTGGTTTACCTGTCATTTGGACAGTAAACGACAATTACTTTCACTTTTTACTTTGTTTCGATGCTTTTAGTGGACCAAAAAGTTGACTTTTTTGGGGTCAGTTTTTAAGAAAATATTCTTCACGAAAGTTGTACAGGGTGTTAATCCGAGTCCATGGTATGTTTAAATCGGAGTTCGTATGTGAAATTTATGATCAAAGTACTAGAATTACTGCTTACGATTTCTATAAAAGGAAGTACTGTGGTAAGTTTTGGAAACTTACCTGAACTTCTCTCTCTTCTCTCTCTCTCTCCGACCTAGTCACTTTCTTCCAGTGATATCTCCTCTAACTGATGATGGATTTTGATGCCACAAGCACCATTGGAAAGCTCTCTTCCTCCTCTTCAATTCTATGGTGGTTTGGTGGCTTGATTTGGATTGTGGAAGGTGCAACAAGAAGAAGAAGATCACTGCATTGTTGTTTCTTCAGGTTTTGGTTGGAACTCGAGTTTCCGGCCACCTCCGACAACAATTCTTATTCGGTCTTTGAGTTCTTGGATCATACAACCATCTCTCAAAGTCTGTTGGCTCAATTTGAAGTGTGGAGCACGAATCAAAGGATTGAACATGTAGGGTTTCAAACTTCCCCTCTTTGCTTTCGAGGTTAATTCTTGACTTTTGGCTTCAAATTGGACTTTGTTGTATTATGAAAGTTGTTGGGCTTGATGAGAGGAAAATTTTGGCATAGGTGTTGATACCCGGTTTGGGGGTCGGCTGGTGGCGTGTGGGCTTGTTGGTGGCACCTAGGGGTGCGTGGGGGCTGATTCTAGCTTCCTAAATATGCTAGTTGCATTCTACGTAACTTGTGGAGCATCTTGATGTGTATTTTGTGAAAATTGAAGAAGGTTTATGTCACGCCCCGAATTTCGAATAATAAATTCAAATCCGAAACATGAATACAACTAAACAAATCACGTCCTAAATTTTTTTTCTCAAAACCAATATCTCATAAACTATAACACAAACCTCGTAGCAAACTATCTCTCGAGTCAATTATTACAATACTAACATAAATAAAATGTTCTGCTCACAAGAGTCTACAAAAACACACCAAAATAGACCAAGTGCTGGTCTCAACCCTGCTGTCCTACGCAGCTTGCTCACCACCCTGATTATCCTGACCTGCAGGATTATTCGCTACACCATTTGAATAGTGTACCGGGATTGCAACAACACAAAACCCGGTAAGCTTTCTGAAAGCTCGTGTGAGTAAATAAGAATGAACGGTTGATTTATTAGATCACAACTCATTTATCTCAAGTAAACATCCAACAATCTCAACAACCACAAGCAACATCAATCCAACACACATGAAACAACATGGAACACATTTCCACAATCACCAAATCACAACTCTCGCCACTTTGGCACCTAATCACAACTATCGCCACTTTGGCACCCACGTTAGAGCTCTAACTGCCTCGTTACCTCTGACACCTTGGCCCAGGGTCAAGTAACGGCACCTCCAGGTTACTCAGTAACCCGCGAACTTTGGACCATTTCATGTCCTCAGAACAATATATCCCCGTTATTATTTAACGGTCGAACTTTGGACCTCCCTGTCCTCAGAACACATACACTCCGGTTATCATCAACCAAAGATCCTTGGACCATTCGATCCTCAGAATCCTACTTTTCTCTACCTTCTATTCAACTCACAAAATCAACATGCTTATCACCAACATTTATCAAATATTAACAACATAATTAAAATCATATTATCAACATTATCAACAACATATTATCACAATTCCACACCTCAATGTCACACCATTCAATATATAATCACGTAAATATATATATACGTAACCATCCACACAGGAATGATCACTAATACCAACTATAGTTCACATGATACAAAATCAAGAAATTCATTTTTTTAATATACTTTAAAACACATTTCTTAAAAACCATTTTCTCACACATAACAATAAATTGAGCAATTAAGGAAATTCGGTTCGTAAATGAACCAAGTGAGATTTACTCACCTCTAAACTCCCGCTGCGTCTTCTTACAGCCCAAAATACGATTCACAATCGTCCGCTAACAAATCCGTCAAACACCTAATCAAAACGATAATTAACTTAGCGTATAATTTCAAAAACACACTTATATGAAGATCCAACGGTCGGATCTTCACCCGTGACCACACAAGGTCACCGGGACAGTCCTACGATCATTATATCAAAACTAGAATTCTATCGGACGGTCCAAACTTCATAAATCACAAATTGAGCGATCGAAATCAATCGAAATCGTAAAATTCATAACTAATTCATACGATATCCAAAATTCGCATGCTATATATCAAAATGATCGTATCAACATGTAGAATCTAAAAATGAGCAGAAACTGCTCATGATACTCCCGGAGGTGGCCGGAAAGGGCCGCCGGAGTTTAGGGCAGAGCCGCCGCCGACCACCACCAATGGTGTCGGGACCAAGCTTATCCCCTTCGTTTCATCATTTTGAGCAACTTTCGTAACTAACACGAAGTGAGAAAATGAGTGCAAGTGGCCGAAACTTACCAAAAACAGTCCGGTTTGGCCGGAAAAACTGCAGAAACCGATATGTGCTCCGACGAGCATGAAACCCTCCACTTCCGGTACTGTCCTTTTTACTGCGTGTTCTACTCCTCAATACGAGTTCAACGAGATAAAGAACTCGTAATTTGGTGGTCTAGAACTCGAGATATTTGCTTCACACTCAAATCAGCCGAAAATGGAAAACCAGCTTCCCGCCGCCGCTACAAGTCATGCCACGGCACAAGGCTGCCTCTGGCAGCTGCGCAAGGTCAAGGCGAAGCCGTGGGAGGTGGTTTGGCATCAAACGGTGGCCGGAGGAGCAAGAACTCAGCTGGAGAAGTTTGGCTCTGTTTTTGCTTTCGGTTCGGTGCCGCGCGAGAGAAATCTAGGTTTTCTGATTTTTTCAGATTTTTTTCCAAAAATGTTAACCTATATATATACAACATCGAAAACTTCTAAATGTCATAACTTCTTCCTACAAACTCCGATTCTTGTGTTCCGCATATGCACGAACTCGTATCGACGAGCTCTACGACTTTCATGAAGGAAGTTTCCTCAAATTCCTTACGTGAAAATAAGTCAATTTTAATAACCCTAAATAACGTTAAATTTCGATACTAAAATCATTCGAAACCAAATTTCTCAAATAACGACATTCGAATCACACTCACAACTCATAATTCATATAATTTGAGAAATATTGAATTACGAAATATTTAACTGAAATTTCGGGTCTTTACAGTTTAGTATCAATTGTGATTTTCCGAAGTTTAGTGTTTCGATTGTCGATTTACGAGAATCTGACCGTGGGATTTCTCTCGGTTCTGTCCTAAAACCTTTAAATTAATGAATTGCTGTTAGTGGTGAAGTTTGGGTTGAATCCGAGAAAGAAATGGAGATGTTGGTTTACGAGGGGTAAGAGACTTAGGCATCACACCTAGCCTTACTCATGCATATAACGTAACCGAAAATTAACGTAACAACATGCTTTGATAAATTTCCCCTTAATGCTTTGGTGAAGCTACCAAGAAACTAACTAGTCATGCAATTTAACAATCTCTTCCGAAATAAAGCTAAATTACACAACCTTTATACCATTCAAATCTTCTGGATCATAAATGACCTATGGTGCCATGAGCCTAAATTCTTTCGGAACCTAAACTGACAACATCATGCTTTAATTTTTAGATAAGAAATTCAAGCAATTTAGTTCTTCCCATAGGAATAAGCTAAGCCACCACCTATTTAGCTACACATGCTCACGAAATCAAGAGTTTATCAAGTTCATGTTTCCGATTCATTAATTTCCTAAAGCATGCTTCTAGGTGATAAATCTATAAACACACTAAGGATACATGAAAGTGTATTAGTCAAAAGATTCAAAACATGCATAAACATTAAAGAACATAGGAATTTACATTGTTTTGTGCACAAATTCGGCTAGGGCCAAGCCCTAGTGCCAAATTCAACTACTCACAACTCATATTTACACAACTACAAGCCATAAACATCACTAATAACAAATAAAAGAGAGCAAAGAATGGAGAACAAGTGATATACCCATAGGTTTGACTTCAAAAGCAGTCAAACCAAAAGCACAAGGTGTCTCCTTTGCCTCCTAGACGCTATATGAGAAGAGAAATGCTTCAAAGTATAGGGATTTCGGTTTCTAGACCCCAAATCACAGTACAAATCTACAAAAACTCAAGAACAAAGTAAGAACAAGGCTTAAATGTGTGAAAAACAAGAGAAGTGATTGATCAAAGTTGTAGAAACTTCGGTTTTGGTGAAACCCGAGTGGCTACACGCCTTTGTCTTACACAAAACTCAAAGAACTATGTACAAGGTATGAAAAACTAACCTAAAACCAGAGAAAAGAAAGTTTTGATGTTCCAAAGTGGGAGACAAGGAGATGCACGGTTTTGTAAGAGAGAATGGGATATTTAAAGGCCAAAACAATCCAAATAAAGAGTGGAGATCAAAAGAAATCAATGGTGAGATATAATTGACAAATATGTAACTAAAATGTGGATCTAGTCTTTGACTCCATTTATAAATGACTTAGAAAGCCAATAGAAATTTTTTAGTGTAGGAGATAAAGTAAGGGTAGATGAGTCATTGTGCGAGGGAACAAAGCGATAAATAGGAGATAAGGGTGTAAGGTGTAAGAGGGGGACGACTTGTCATCTTTCAGATTTTGAATTTCAAAATAACCGGTTTTGCAGTTTTGTCTTCTAGTGCAGAAACTTGCACCGATCTTTTGAGGGTTTTCCACTCAGAAATAGCTCTTTCACTCTTTACATGAAATGATCCTTAGCATTTTTGTAATGTGTCGATAAAATTTCAGCTATTTAGAGTTCATTTCATCAGGCTGCCGCTCCTCCCTCTTGCTTAGCTCGGATTCTCCTAGCCGAAGTAGGAAAATGTGCTAAAGTTGAATTTTTAAAGCATTTCCAAGCTTCTCCACTATTTCCTAGCATGATAAGGAAAATATAATAAATATATATAAATAAACAAAAAGGTTAAGCAAAAGTGAATAATTACTAGGTAATTATGTACCTAACACTCTCTTCAGCCTTGCAAACCATTTATTTTCGGCGAACACCTAACCAAAGCAACGTTCCATCCTGGGTGGATCACTGGACTATGAACCGAGATCCTCTCATGGAGTTTTTTGAAAGAGAACCGGCCTTCGGTGTTGGGGTGTTGAGGCGTTCTGGTGCTGGATTGCAGGGTAGGTAACATCGTGTTAGGCCCCATATCCAAATGTATCCGTTTACTGGTCATTTGGACGACAAACGATAATTATTTTTTTTTTACTTTTTACCTTCAGTTTGGACTTTTGAGGGTTTTCAAGAGTTGAATTTTTGCCTCATAAACGTTTTGAGAAAACATGCTTCTAGAAAGTTGTAGAGCACATTAAACCGAGTTTGTGGACATGCGGTATGTTAAAAATAGAGTTGTAACGAAGAAGTTATAAAGGGTTAAATTCAGTGGCAATCTTGTAATTTTTGGGAGTTTCCTTTAAGCATAATTGGAAGCTTCCCCGAAAGGTAAACTACTATTTTTAGTGATTTCCATTTCAGGAAATCGAAGATAGAGAGAGAGAGAGAGAGAGAGAGAGAACCCGAACCAGCGTTAAATTTCTCGGCCTTGCTGGTGGCAATTCCGGCCACCTCTGGTCATGACACTGGTCCCATCTGGACCGTCTTGACTTCCTTTTCCTATCTGTGGTGATGGCTCATGCTGATTCTGGCGATAAGAGGTGCAACAAGCAAAGAATTTCCACGACGTCATTTTTGACCAACAACTTATCGATTTTCCAACCACACCACCGCCTAGGCTTTGTGGTGACGTGATTGGATCACGGAAGCCTATATGCCTTTGTGGTGGTAACCCTGAATCCCAATATCCTATCAGCCTCGGTGGCGTAAGGGCACGTACGAGAGTATATGAGTATTTAGTGTGGGAGGTTATCACCCAAGCCTGGAAGGCTCATTCGTATGCCTATTGTCTTCCCATACTTATACTTTATTATTTTTAACTAGTGGGGCTAGTACGATTTTACTCAACCAACGGAGCTGGTATGTTTTTACGAGATTTCATGTTTAAAGAAAATTGTTTTTTATATATGTTTGCATGCATCGATTTTTAAAGGAAAAACTATGAGAAAGTAGCAAAGTTTATATCATTTGAATTATCTTATTTATTTATCTTTGTCCACTCACGCTAACGCGTTTTTCAATTACTTTCCCCTGGACCTTTTAGTTTCAAATACACACTTTGCAGGTTAGATTAGTTGAGGTCGGGCTTACATGAAGTCGAGGCATAGTCATCATTGATTCCGCGTTGTAGAATTTATCGATCTTTTACCTTTCTATTTTATTTTCCTGCATATCTTGTGTACTAGAATGCTCTAATAAACTGTGGGCTAAATTATTTTAAGTTGAGATTTGTATTGTATTGTGGAGTTTGTAGTGATTCAGGGAGCAGGGTGGCTCCAGGAGTTGAGGATGCTGTTGGTATTAGAAGTTCCGCCAAATGTTTGGTAGAATTTCTTCTAAGGTGCGCCCTACTAGGCCACTTCGAAATTCAAGGTGAAATCCGTGGTGGTTCCTATCACATCGGGTCGAATCCAACCGAGTGGAGCGAGGTTAAAGGATGAAAGGCTGGAGGTGTTGAAGATGTACAAATCTAGTGGGCTCTTTCAGCCACGGTAGTGGCAATTCCTCTGTGCTCAATGCAAGGCGTTGAGGGGGTCTTGGCTTCGACTTGTTGAGATTGATGAGGCAACGATGGTGGCAGGAGCCCAACTCTAATTGGGTGCCCAAAAAAATTTTATGGCCCAAATCAAATTGGAAGCTTTGGGTGTCCAAAGCAGAATTGAGGGTTGCATGTAGTAGGGTGACCGAAACATTATAGCGGCCCAAAAATTGGCGGCCAAAATCAATGTGGATGCTGAAGTCCAAGGAGCTTTGGGTGCCCTCAACATATATGAATGTTTTTTGGACTTGGGTTCTTTCATGGACCAAACTGATGGGCTTTAATTCTACGGCATTTCGCATTTGGGATCCAAGCGGATGGTCTTAGCTAATCGCCATTTTGTTCTTTATGTTTTGGTGTGTGTCTATGTACTATGTCTTAACAAGTGTGCATTGGTTATCTAATGAGTGGTGCTAGCATGCCACTTTCTTACTAGCCCGTTGTGTTGGTAGTGGTGTATTCGTGCCGTTCTGACTTGAGATGAATGAGAAACTACTATTCTTGATTTCAAAAAAAAAAAAAAAAAGAAATTTTTTTCTTTTATTTTCTTCTAGTTCTTTTTGAAAATTTTCGAGAAAGAAAATGTTGAATGTGTTTTAGTTCTTCTCATTTGTACTTGGAGATTTGGCCGCGATGATCTCCTAATTAGAGAATTGAGGAAAAGAGGTGGAACCTGGTTATAATCAACAACTAAGTTTAATGGATTCGCTGATTTGGTGATAGGTTTGTTAAAATATGTGTAATTAGATTTCTCACTCACAAAACTAGTTTGGGAATTTCTCTATCAATGAACTATTGATATGCTCTGCAATGATGACTGCAATTTCTCTCATGCATCCAATATTTTTTTTTATATAGTTTTGTGATTTTTTAATAGGAAGTGATAAAGGTAATATGGGGTTTAGAAAAATCCAAAAAATTAGAAACAAAAAGAATGTGTATTAAACAATGCAAGATGTGTTAATATAATTACTCAATATATTTTTCTTGAGTCCGAATCATAGGACGTTTTGCACAATGTTTTACTCCTCTTATTAGCCATTAGATTTAAGATTGTTCAATGGTTTGAATTTGTTTTTTGAATGATGTCAACATAATACCAAATGATGTGGAAAATGACATGGCATTACATATTTTTCAATTAAAAATTATAATTAGATTACATTTTTCTTTATTAAAATGAAAAAAATAAAAATTTGTAAATATTGTCTTATTTGTACTCGATTAAAATAAAATAAAAATAAGAAGAAGAATAGCAGAAGAACAAGGACGCTAAATGCCATGGGATTTGGATGCTGAAATGATGAATTAAAGATGAAGACAAATTCGAGGTGCGGCTTCATTCAAGTTTCCTCAAATTGGGAAAAAAGCAAGGAAATGACTTTAGGTGTCAGGTTATCATCTTTCCCCATATTCTTTCATTGTTTATGTTTGGACAATGGAATCCATTGTAGTAGATTATTCCTGACGTTTGGTAATTTCATGAGAAAATTAAGTCATTGCGTTAGTATGTAAAAGACTTTGCTAGTACTATATATGAATATGATTGTTGTGTTTTCGAAGTTCTTCATTGTGAAGAACAGTTGTCCATATAATTCACCTGCATATCCATACTCAATAGATATTCCTACCTTCATGGTGACAAAGATGACAAAGCTAAAGGCATCTTCCTTCCTCGTTGTATCTCCAGAGACGTATAGCAAAGCAAGCATACGATGCATTGGTTATAAACATCAATTGAAGGATGGAGATGACAACTTGGAGTTGGAAAAGACTGTTATTTTTGGCATTTAGCGTCCTTGTTCTTTTGCTATTCTTCTTCTTCATCTTTTCTTTTGACTGCGTTCAGTTCTGATAAGAATTATGTTCCCAAAACTTGATTTTTTTTTCTTTTAGTAAAGAAAAATTTAATCTAATTATAATTTTTGATTGAAAATATGTAATGTTATATCATTTTCCACATCACTTCGTATAGTGTTGAGATCATTCAAGCAACAAATCCAAACCATTGAACGTTCTTAAATCTAATTGCTCACAAGAGGTGTAAAAAATTGTGTAAAATGTAGTGTCCCATGATCCAAATGCATTTTTCTTTTGTTAATAAAATTATCTGCTGGAATTTTGAATTATGAGTCAAACCAACACCAGATAATGACTATAGTCCCTAAAAAACAAAATGTACCTGTGTATGTGAAATAAAAACAGTGTACGTTCAGATTTGAATGCTGAAGATCACTTTCAAATCTAAGAAATCTAATGGGTTCAAACCATTAGAGAAACTTGTGAAGAATCCTATTCCAACTATGATTTTCCCATAACCAACAACGAGTTTGACTAGCATTAAATATGAAAAACCAAAGTATTTGGAAGCTAGATATGCCAAAATGATGAGCGTCTTTGGGAAAAAGAAAGGAGTACAGCTCCTAAATTCAGAAGAATTTGAATACAATGAAATAGAACAAGAGGTGAAAAACTCTTCAATTCCAAAACTAGATTTCAAACAAATCTATAAAAAAGAAAATTTTGAATTGATGGATAGCCACCATTTCAAATTACTAGAACAACTCTATCTACAACTAGAGAAATGGATCTCTTAATGATCACTCCTCAAGAAGTTGCTAGAGCAAAACCAAAAAAATTATCAATTTATGCATATTGGAGCAGTCCAATTTGGCATAAAACTTCTTGTGCGAGAAGGCAAAAATTGTTCAATCCTATATTTCTTACAAGATAATAGAAGAACAGATTTTCAAGACAGCCTGTTGAGAACACTGAAGCATCGTTATGCAATCAAGTAGCATATTTCAACTACTTTCCAAACTTCTAAACCAGCTTGAAAGACGTTGCCCACTGTTTAAGAATAAAAGTCAAAACAGATGGTATAACAATGAAACAAAATTTGCAAGAACTTGCAATAGTATACAAAATATACTATAAACTAATGAGTACCACAGTAGAACCTAAGACAAGGATATCAAAAATCCCAAGTCTTACTACTGGATTTCTCACCAGCCAAAAGAACCACTCGCAACAAATTCATAAGGTTACTTGGAACGAAGTAAGCTTTCCTATTGAATGAAAATTATATAGTCCAAAGAAACCACCAGAAAGTGTAAAAGCAACAGTCTATGAAAGCAGAAAAACTGGAGATATCAGTCTAAAATTTGAAGATCACAGAAAAAGTGATGTATGTCCTGAAAATATTAGGATAAACAAAAATTTTAGAAGATGAAATAGCACTAGAGAAGCAAATACCAGTGGTACTAAAGTTATTATAAAAGAACCAACAGATCCTATTACTGAGGAAGAATTAGAAGCTGATCTAAACAGACCAGCAAATATGCTTAGAGTAGAAAAACTCTATGAACTCTACGAATCTAATACCCGCAATTTCCATTTTAAATTCGAGTAATTGTGTTGAGTGATTATTATACGATTTAACGATTATTGTTTGATAATAATTCACTTTTACATTAATCGAAGTTTCGAAACGTTTATTTTTAACGAAAAGCTCGAAATGCTCGGTTTGAGAAATCGACTTTTTCTACGTACAAAATTTAGAGAAACTTCCTTCATGAAACTTCCTTCATATGAGTCCGTACACGTGCGGAACACAAAAATCGGATTTTTTCTGATTTAGTTATCGAATTTAGAAGTTTTCCGAAACTTGTATATATAGAAATTTTTTTGGAAAACCCTAATTTTCCACCGGCCTCCCTCTCTTCCTCTCTTTCTTTCTTTTTCTGGAAAGCACAGTGCTTTCTCTCTCTCCGCTCGCGCATCCCTCTCTCTCGACCGAAATAGAGAGCAAACTTCTCCTTAATTGTTCTCCCTCCACAGACCACCTCTCGACTTCAAAGCAAGTCCTAGGCGTTCGTCTCGAGCTGCTCTAGCTCCTAGAGGCAGTTTTACAAGGCGGCGCGGCCTGTAGCGGCGGCGGCACGGCCCGAACCGAAAACCACCATTTTCGGTTCGAGCTTGATATCTCGAGCTCCACACCACCATTTCACTTGATTCTTGGCTCATTGAGCTCGCCTCAACTTCCTCTACAAGCACCAAGAAGGACCGGAACTGGGTCGAACGTTTTCACGTTCGTCGGAGCTCGACCCGAACGGATCGAAACACCGAAACTTTCGATCAAGATATCTTGAGCTATACACGATCGTTTCTTGTGATTCTTGGCTTGTTGAGTTCGCATGGAAGTTCTGAACAAGTTTCCAAAAGGGATCGGGGCCTGAGGTTGCAGTTTTCACGTCGGTTTTCAAGCTCGCAGGTTTCTGGAATTTTTCCGGCCGCCGACTGTAAATAGGTATTTTTGATCCCTTCCCGTCATTTTTAGGTCTTGTGGTAGTTATGAAAGTTGCTCAGAATGATGAAATGAAGGGGACAAGCTCGACCCCGACACCATTGGGGGTGGTCGGTGGCCGGTGGCGGCTCTGTCCCTAACTCCGGCAGCCCTTTCCGGCCACCTCCGGAGGTCTAAAATTTGGTTTCTGTCCATTTTATGATTCTATGTTTCGATACGATCATTTCAGCGTATTATACGCATTTTTCGGATATCGTATGAATTAGTTATGAATTTTGTGATTTCGATCGTTAGATTTTTGATCTGTGAAATTATGACTGTCGGATGAACTTGTAAATTTGTTATGATGATCATATGACTGTCCCAGAGGCTTTGTGTGGTCATGGGTGAAGATTCGACCGTTGGATGTTCGTATATGTGCAAAACGTAATTAGGGGAGCGATTCGTGAGAAAACGCTCGTCGGATTTTAATGTAAATTAGAATCCGGCCGTTAAATGGTAGTTAAATTATGTGTTGAAATTGTTGGCTAAATTCGAATCACATTTGATTAGGTGATTGACGGATTTTATTTGAGTGGGCTATTCCGGCGTTAATTATAATTATATTGAAGACGCAGCGGGAATTTCGAGGTGAGTAAAACTCACGTGGTTCATATTACGAACCGAATGTTTTAAATTTATTTATTTATGGTAATTGTGTGAAAAAAAAATATTTGCGGATTAAATATTTGTTTTAAAATTTCATGGACTTGAATCACCACGGTCCATAGGTAAGTAAGATGAATTTTAACTATACAAATGAATTTTTATGATTTTCTTGTGTGAACTATAGATGGTATTAGTGGTCATTCCTGAGTGGATGATTACGTATATATATATTTACGTGAAAAATATATATTGATGAGTGGATTGTTGTGTGATGATATGATTGAGTAGAATTGATGAATTGATTGTATTTCAATTGTGTAATTCCATAATAATATGGTGTATCTTGGTTGGGTTGATTTCAGTATGTGATATTATATGTTGTGCTCATTTATGGGTTTAGGGTCGACGTAATGACCGGTGTGGGGTAATCGGACGCTCTAATCCTGGGTGGATGATGGGATATGATTGGTTGAGCATGTGGAATTATTGGACGTTCTAAATATGTATATAGGTATACATATTGATGAAATACAATAATTGATAAATATGTCGGATGCCATAACCTAGGCCAGGTGACGGGCTACGATTCAGTTAGAGCTCTAGTCTGTCAGTACCGTATTTTTATAAATACGATGATGAGAGTTGTGAAGGAAGTTGTGAGTTGGATTGTCTTGATACATTGAATTGGTGTTGATTGAGATTTTTATTATTTGCATATGTGGAAATTATTGGGTGTTGCTGTGTGTGGGGATAAATGAGATTAAATTAAGTAACAGTTCCTTCTTTTACTCATACAAGCTTTCATAAACTTACCGGGTTTTGTGTTGTTGCAATCCCGGTACACTATTCAATGGTGTAGCGGATATTCCTGCAGGTCAGGATAATCAGGGCGGTGACCGAGCTGCTTAGGTGTTATAGCAGTTTGTTATTTCATTTTGTTATGAGGTGTGTATGCTCATTTAGAGCTTTACAGATTATTTTGGATTTGAGTTGTAATAATTAACCGAAACTAAATTCGGTTTGATTTTAATTTGTGTGGTGAGGATGTTATGAAAAGAAATTTTCAGGATGATTATTTTGAGTTTGTAATATTTTCATGTTTCGGATTTTGAATTGTTATTCTAAAATTCGGGGTGTGACAGTTTGGTATCAGAGCGTAAGGTACATATTTGGTGATATGTCAATACTTACCGAGTGATGGCCCGTCTGCAGCGGATCCCCATCGTGTGCTCTTCGGTATTGACAATGTCATTGGGCATGTGAGTGCGTTAGGTTGGCTAGGAACGTTAGTACTTTTTAAGAAATTTAGGCATCGTTATGTATGATCAGTACTTGGTTAATATGGACTTGCATTTGACTTATGCCTTGTTTAAGTGTTATGCGTGTATTAATCAAGTATATCATGCTTATTAGGTAATGGAGATTGAGGGAAATGAAGCCAGAGGTCGGGGTAGAGGTAGACCTCGTGGCAGGGGTAGAGGCCGAGGAAGGGGTAGGGCCTCTCCAGTCGAAGAAGTATTCGAGTCGGAGGAAGATGCACCTTATGAGGATCAGCCAATTCCTCCTGTGGCTGTGGTTGATAATCCTGCTCGCTTGCTGATGCTAGCAAGGGAAATTACTCGCTTGGGAGCAACCAAGTTTGGAGGAGCCACTGATTATATGGTGGCGGATCGTTGGATAGAGGATTTGCAGACCTATTATGATCTGCTTGATTGCACTGAGACTGACAAGAGGAAGCTAGCCGCTTTCATGCTGAAGGATGAGGCTAGGGTGTGGTGGAACGTCACTCAGAGGAGCATTGACGTGTCTACCTTGACATGGGACGGCTTTGAGAGGCTGTTCAGGGAGAAGTACTTTCCACCAGCAGTGAAGGAGAGGTTGGAGCGAGAGTTCCTTGCACTTGTACAGGGGAAGATGACCGTAATTGAATATGACGCGGAGTTCTCCAGACTGTACAAGTATGTGAGGCAGATGGAGGATGAGAACTTGGCCAAGAATTTTCAGAGAGGGTTGAGTCCTTCGATTGAGCGTGATGTAGCCATCTTGGAGCTGAAGACCAAGAGAGAGATCTTGACTAAGGCACATATCATTGAGCAGCAGAACCTGATTCGTAGAGAGAAGGAGTATGCTGAGAGAGATTTCCAGGGCAAGGGAAAGGCCGTAGCAGGAAGCAGTAGAGCTAGAGACTTCAGGGGTGGGTTCTGGAAGAGACAGAGAACTCAGTTTCAGCATCAGGCTCCAGCTAGGGTAGCAGTAGCTCCTCCTGTTCAGGCTATGCCTATTAGGCAGATAGCACCAGCAGCTCCGGTGAAGTGCTTTAACTGTGGCGAGCCGGGCCACATCTCTCGTGCGTGCACGAAGCCACGGGGTAGGTTATGTTGTAGCTGTGGACAGGCAGGGCATCTGGCTAGGGAGTGTCCTCGGAATCAGGGTAGAGTGCAGGGTAACCAGCAGAGGCAGCTACCACCTGCTCATGCTAGAGTCTTTGCCATGGTCAGGCAGGCACGGGAGTGGAAGGTACCTTATTTGTTTATCACTTTCTTGCTAGAGTACTGTTTGATACGGGAGCCTCACACTCTTTCATATCTAGTTCGGTTGTGGATGTTTTGGGTTTGATTGCTATGCCTCTGACTAGATCATTGTGTGTTACATCACCTCTCGGTGTGTCTCTTGAGCTTAGCATGCTTTGTGATGATTACCCTATTGGGATTGGTGGCAGAGAGTTCTCTGCTTCTTTGATTGTGATTCCGGATCACACGTATGATGTGATTTTGGGTATGGATTGGTTGAGCCCGAACCATGCTGTTATTGATTGCTTTAGGATGATTGTGTCCTTCCATGTTCCGGGACAACCGGTGTTTCATTACCGTTGTCTGAAGTCTGACATCACCATGAGGATAGGGATTCTGGCCCACATTGAATCAGGGAGTAGTACTTCAAAGATTACAGGGATTCCTGTAGTTTCAGAGTATGAAGACGTGTTTCAGGAGATCCCTGGGTTACCTCCGAAAATGGTAATGGACTTCTCCATTGATGTGATACCAGGTACTTCACCTGTGTCAAAAGCACCCTATCTAATGGCTCCAGCTAAACTTCAGGAGTTGAAGGTTTAGATTGAGGGCTTACTTGCACAAGGGTTCATTCAGGAAAGTGTGTCTCCTTGGGGCGCACCAGTGTTGTTCGTGAAGAAGAAAGATAGTTCACTTCGCCTATGTGTGGATTATCGACAGTTGAACAAGGTAACCATCAAGAATAGGTACCCTTTACCTAGGATTGATGACTTGTTCGATCAGCTTAGAGAAGCTACTGTGTTCTCGAAGATTGACTTGAGGTCTGGATATCACCAGTTGAGGGTGAAGGAGGAAGATATTCCAAAGACGGCGTTCAGGACCAGGTATGGACATTTTGAGTTTCTTGTCATGCCTTTTGGTCTCACGAATGCCCCCGCAGCATTTATGGATTTGATGAACCGTACGTTCAGTCCTTACTTGGATCAGTTTGTGGTAGTGTTTGTGGATGATATCTTGATTTATTCAAGGTCGTCAACGGAGCATGAGAAACATCTGCGGATAGTGCTGCAGACGTTGAGAGAGCAGAAACTATTTGCCAAGTTTGAGAAGTGCGATTTCTGGCAGAGTGAAGTCAAGTTCCTTGGTCATGTGGTCTCGAAAGATGGAGTTTCTATGGATCCTTCGAAGGTTGAAGCAGTGATGAGTTGGAGTCGCCCTACTACGGTTACAGAAATCCGTAGCTTCCTTGCACTGGCCGGGTATTACAGGCGCTTCATTGAAGGGTTTTCTGGTATTGCTTCTGCTTTGACCAAATTGACCAGGAAAGACACTCAGTTCGTATGGTCGGATGAGTGTGAGAAGGCTTTCATTGAGCTGAAGACTAGATTGACTACAGCTCCGGTGTTGACTATTCCTACTAGTGGTGGTGGATTAGTCATTTACAGCGATGCATCTCATCAGGGTTTGGGGTGTGTGTT
The DNA here is from genome assembly GCA_025331145.1 of Rosa persica. NCBI lineage: Eukaryota > Viridiplantae > Streptophyta > Magnoliopsida > Rosales > Rosaceae > Rosa > Rosa persica. Next base: position 12,299,829 of record WFKR01000001.1, on the reverse strand, counting down.
GATGCAGAATAGTAGTGTCGTTGCTTATGGTTCTAGACAGTTGAAGGTACATGAGCGGAATTACCCTACTCATGATCTAGAGCTAGCAGCTGTGGTGTTTGCCTTGAAGATTTGGAGGCACTATCTTTATGGTGAGAAATTTGAACTCTTTTCCGATCACAAGAGTTTGAAGTATCTATTCTCTCAGAAAGAATTGAACATGAGGCAGAGAAGATGGATGGAGCTCATTAAGGACTATGATTTCACGTTGGAGTATCATCCCGGAAAGGCGAATGTAGTCGCGGATGCCTTGAGTAGGAAGCCGCGGGTAATCATGGTATCAATTATGGTGCGAGAGTGGCGCATGTTAGAAGCTGCATCAGAGTTTGACCTTATGCCCGCAGGAGCAGGACAGAGAATCTTTCTCGGTAGTATCACCTTACAGCCCACCTTGATCTCTAGGATCATTCAGGGTCAGACACTTGATGAGTTTGCTCAGACGAGGATTGCTGAGATGACTGTTGACCAGGATGTGGAGGGTCCTTCTGAGTGGATGATTGGGGCTGATGGAGGGTTGAGATTTCGAGGGAGATTGCATGTACCGAGTGTTGATAACCTCAGGGAGGAGATCATGCGGGAAGCACATAGGTCTCGATATACTATACATCCAGGAGGTACTAAAATGTATATGGATCTACGAAGGCAGTTTTGGTGGTATGGTATGAAGAGGGATGTGGCGGAACACGTGTCGAAGTGTCTTACCTGTCAACAGGTGAAGGCAGAGCATCAGAGACCAGGAGGAATGTTGAACCCCTTATCGATTCCTGTTTGGAAATGGGAAGACATCTCTATGGACTTTGTGACTAGATTGCCCATATCCAGGCAAAGTTATGACTCGATTTGGGTGATTGTTGACCGGTTGACTAAATCAGCACACTTCCTTCCGGTGGCAAAAACGTACTCAGGGGATGCATTGTGTAAGTTGTACGTGAACGAGATAGTGAGGCTTCATGGAGTACCTGTAACGATTGTCTCTGATCGTGATGCTCGTTTCACTTCAGAATTCTGGCGTAGGTTCCATAAGGCATTTGGTACGTCTCTTGCTATGAGCACTACGTTTCACCCACAGACAGATGGACAGACCGAGAGAGTGAATCAGGTGATGGAGGACATGCTCAGAGCTTGTGTTCTTGATTTTAAGGGTAGTTGGGTGGATCATCTGCCGTTGGTAGAGTTTGCCTACAACAACAGCTATCACTCTAGTATCGGCATGGCTCCATATGAGGCTCTTTATGGTAGGCCATGTAGGACTCCTATCTGTTGGGCGGAAGCAGGGGATAAAGGACTCATCGGTCCCGAGATTGTACAGGAGACTACAGAGAATGTCACTACTATTCGGGACAGAATCCGAACCGCTCAGAGTAGACACAAGAGTTATGCTGACTTGAAGAGGAGACCGTTGGAGTTTGAGATAGGTGATCATGTGTTCTTGAGATTTGGCAAGAAGGGGAAACTCGCACCGAGGTATGTTGGACCCTTTGAGATTCTAGAAAGGGTTGGTAACTTGGCATATCGTCTTGCTTTACCTGTTAGCATGTCGGGTGTACACAATGTCTTCCATGTGTCTATGCTCAGAATGTATGTTCGAGACGAGTCTCACGTGATCGATCACGGTACGATCGAAGTGAACACGGATGTGACATTTGTAGTTGAACCTGTTCATTTCTTGGATAGGTCTACAAAGAAACTTCGTAGGAAAGAGGTTGATCTTGTGAAGGCGTTGTGGAGTCATCATGATGAGGGTGATGCATCATGGGAGTTGGAATCTGACATGAGGACGAGGTATCCACAGCTTTTTGGGGAATTGGGTACTTGAATTTCGGGACGAAATTCCTTTAAGGGGGGTAGATTGTAATACCCGCAATTTCCATTTTAAATTCGAGTAATTGTGTTGAGTGATTATTATACGATTTAACGATTATTGTTTGATAATAATTCACTTTTACATTAATCGAAGTTTCGAAACGTTTATTTTTAACGAAAAGCTCGAAATGCTCGGTTTGAGAAATCGACTTTTTCTACGTACAAAATTTGGAGAAACTTCCTTCATGAAAGTTGTAGAGCTCGTCGATACGAGTCCGTACACGTGCAGAACACAAAGATCGGATTTTTTCTGATTTAGTTATCGAATTTAGAAGTTTTCCGAAACTTGTATATATAGAAATTTTTTGGGAAACCCTAATTTTCCACCGGCCTCCCTCTCTTCCTCTCTTTCTTTCTTTTTCTGGAAAGCACAGTGCTTTCTCTCTCTCAGCTCGCGCATCCCTCTCTCTCGACCGAAATAGAGAGCAAACTTCTCCTTAATTGTTCTCCCTCCACAGACCACCTCTCGACCTCAAACCAAGTCCCAGGCATTCGTCTCGAGCTGCTCTAGCTCCCAGAGGCAGTTTTACAAGGCGGCGCGGCCTGTAGCGGCGGCGGCACGGCCCGAACCGAAAACCACCATTTTCGGTTCGAGCTTGATATCTCGAGCTACACACCACCATTTCCCTTGATTCTTGGCTCATTGAGCTCGCCTCAACTTCCTCTACAAGCACCAAGAAGGATCGGAATTGGGTCGAACGTTTTCACGTTCGTCGGAGCTCGACCAGAACGGATCGAAACACCGAAACTTTCGATCAAGATATCTCGAGCTATACACGATCGTTTCTTGTGATTCTTGGCTTGTTGAGTTCGCAAGGAAGTTCTGAACAAGTTTCCAGAAGGGATCGGGGCCTGAGGTTGCAGTTTTCACGTCGGTTTTCAAGCCCGCCGGTTTCTGGAATTTTTCCGGCCGCCGACTGTAAATAAGTATTTTCGATCCCTTCCCGTCATTTTTAGGTCATGTGTTAGTTATGAAAGTTGCTCAGAATGATGAAACGAATGGGACAAGCTCGGCCCCGACACCATTGGCGGTGGTCGGTGGCGGCTCTATCCCTAACTCCGGCGGCCCTTTCCGGCCACCTCTGGAGGTCTAAAATTTGGTTTCTGTCCATTTTATGATTCTATGTTTCGATACGATCATTTCGGCGTATTATACGTATTTTTCGGATATCGTATGAATTAGTTATGAATTTTGTGATTTCGATCGATTTCAATCGTTAGATTTTTGCTCTGTGAAATTATGACCGTCGGATGAACTTGTAAATTTGTTATGATGATCATATGACTTTCCCAGAGGCTTTGTGTGGTCATGGGTGAAGATCCGACCGTTGGATGTTCGTATATGTGCAAAACAGTAATTAGGGGAGCGATTCGTGAGAAAACGCTCGTCGGATTTTAATATAAATTAGAATCCGGCCGTTAAATGGTAGTTAAATTATGTGTTGAAATTGTTGGCTAAATTCGAATCACATTTGATTAGGTGATTGACGGATTTTATTTGAGTGGGCTATTTCGGCGTTAATTATAATTATATTGAAGACGCAGCGGGAATTTCAAGGTGAGTAAAACTCACATGGTTCATATTACGAACCGAATGTTTTAAATTTATTTATTTATGGTAATTGTGTGAAAAAAAAAATTTGCGGATTAAATATTTGTTTTAAAATTTCATGGACTTGAATCACCACGGTCCATAGGTAAGTAAGATGAATTTTAACTATACAAATGAATTTTTATGATTTTCTTGTGTGAACTATAGATGGTATTAGTGGTCATTCCTGAGTGGATGATTACGTATATATATATTTACGTGGAAAATATATATTGATGAGTGGATTGTTTGATTGATGATATGATTGAGTTGATTATATTACAATTGTGTAATTCCATAATAATATGATGTATCTTGGTTGGGTTGATTTCAGTATGTGATATTATATGTTGGGTTCATTTATGGGTTTAGGGTCGACGTAATGACCGATGTGGGGTAATCGGACGCTCTAATCCTGGGTGGATGATGGGATACGATTGGTTGAGTATGTGGAATTATTGGACGTTCTAAATATGTATATAGGTATACATATTGATGAAATACAATAATTGATAAATATGTCGGATGCCATAACCTAGGCCAGGTGATGGGCTACGATTCAGTTAGAGCTCTAGTCTGTCAGTACCGTATTTTTATAAATACGATGATGAGAGTTGTGAAGGAAGTTGTGAGTTGGATTGTCTTGATACATTGAATTGGTGTTGATTGAGATTTTTATTATTTGCATATGTGGAAATTATTGGGTGTTACTGTGTGTGGGGATAAATGAGATTAAATTAAGTAACAGTTCCTTCTTTTACTCATACAAGCTTTCATAAGCTTACCGGGTTTTGTGTTGTTGCAATCCCGGTACACTATTCAATGATGTAGCGGATATTCCTGCAGGTCAGGATAATCAGGGCGGTGACCAAGCTGCTTAGGTGTTATAGCAGTTTTTTATTTCATTTTGTTGTGAGGTGTGTATGCTCATTTAGAGCTTTACAGATCATTTTTGGATTTGAGTTGTAATAATTAACCGAAACTAAATTCGGTTTGATTTTAATTCGTGTGGTGAGGATGTTATGAAAAGAAATTTTCAGGATGATTATTTTGAGTTTGTAGTATTTTCATGTTTCGGATTTTCAATTGTTATTCTAAAATTGGGGGTGTGACAATGAAGAAGCCGAATTCTATGAAGATATAGAACGATTAGAACAACTAATGGGAAAAATGAAAAACTTCCAGATAAGGCAAGAAAAGTCATTCCTTATCAAGATGTAGAAATGGAAGAAGGAGAAAGCTGCAAGACTTTCATTACTACAGAAAAGGGAAAACCAAAACTCCCTATAAAGAAAGCGCCTACAGGCAGAGAATGAGAAAGAAATTCCCAGAGATTTGTCCCAGAAGACAATCTCCCTAGAGTGCCAATTACTAATTATGGTATATGGCTGAATCTAGAAAAAGTTCTAGATAAACGAAAAGCCATTGACCAATAGGTTGACAGCCTTATGATGGCTTTTGCTCTAACCCATGGAAAGTTTGAAGCACCAGATCTACAGATGAATTATTAAACTACCCTTACTGGAGAAGCAAAGAAGTATTATTTCTCTTTCAAGGAAATAGAAGGAGGAAAAGAATGGTCAGAACAGATCAAGAACTCAAAATCACCATATGATTTGCAGTACCACTGTATGACCAATTTTGCGGAGATCTTTCAAACATAAGTGAAAGGGCTGAGTTAGCCAAATCAAACATTTATGCTCTCAAGATTTGCGACATGAGATACTTTGAAGAATATCTAAATGAATTCCAAGAATACTACTGTATAATTGGAGAACTAGAAAACACTGATCTAGTAAACTTATTACACAGGAAACTTCCTAAACCATGGAGAACAGCTATGAGAGAAAGTACAGCTGAAAAACCAATTGAAAGATTCTCAATAGGAGGAATTGCTGATAGAATCAGGCAATTTCTAAGAGAACAGTGCAAAGTAAACGTGAAAGCCAAAATGGCAAAGAAACAGCTCAAAGGAGTTGAAAATTTCTGCAATGGAATTTTAGATATGCCCACTAATTGGGGATGCCATGAAGCTAAACTCCAAAAAAGAAAAGGAAAATAATATTCAAAACGATTTAAGCAAAATGAAAAGAAAAATTGGAAGTTTAAGAAAAGTTCCAATTTCAGAAAGAAAGAAAAAAATCCTACAAAGAAATTCTTCAAAAAGAAAAATTTTCAAAAAAGCCATCAACATAACCTAGAAAAGAAAGCATGCAGATGCTGGTTATGCAAAGCTGAAGGGCATTATGCCAATGAATGTCTAAAAAAGAACAGAAGAACTACCAAAGCTCTATTTGAAGATTATGAGCTTATAGTAGAAATAACAAATATAAAAGGGCTACGAGATAGCTTATTCTAATGAAGAAGACAACATGTTATTTACTCTACCTAGTCTGAAGAAGAGGAATCCTCATATGATTATGAAAGTGATTCTGAAACAGACTCTTTAGAAATTAGAACACAGATAGATGAATATTCTTAAAATAAAAAACTGGGAAGAAAGCAAGACAGAAGAAATAATGTCTTCATATTAGGTTAACCCTGGAACATTCATTTGTGACAACTGCCTATGTCATGAAAAGAATGGACTTCCTATGTTTTGTGAAGAATCAAAAATGACTTATCACAAAGAATGCTTCATAGCTGAAGCAAGAAGAAGAAAAATGGCGTTATAAGCTAACTGGTAGAACAAGAATATGAAGAATATTTGTGTGAGGAAAAAGAAAGAAATTCAAAAGTTGAATAAAAAAACTGCTAGAAAAGTTGTTCTATCTCCTCCAAAAATAAAGGAAGAAAATATAGAACTAGTTGAACTAGAAAACAATCTAGAAGGATGTAAACCATTCATACCATAAGAACAAGCTCAAGAAGAGCTTCAACAATTGAAAACTAACTCTACAAATAGATATAGCAACTACATAGAGTTTGGATTAAAATTTCATGATCACAAAAAATATCATCTACATACATTTGTAGATAATGGATCAGGCTTTACATTTACAAAGAGATTTGCAATTCCAGAAGAACTTTGGAACAAAGATAATAAAAGGATAGCTATTGGTATTCAATTTGATGGAAGTTAGTTTACCATGAAAAAGGTAGCTAAAGATGTTCACATCACCATTGGTGGAGGAACATTCATCAACAAAACTCTCTCGCAAGCAGAAGGACAAGGTGCAAATTCCCTATAAGGAGATTATTTCCTTCTCCAGCAAATATTTGTTCAAGATGAAGAAGCCATGGGCTTCAGAAAAGGAGATAGAGTGTTATAGGCAAACAGACTTACCCAAGAAAAAAATACAGTGGGTCCAAACTTTACTACTCAATATCAGAGATTGCAACGAAATAGTGGTGGTTATAAGCCCAGATTTGAACCTGTGCTGCAATACAAAGAACAAGAGAACTGCTCATTGCAGAATCTTCTGAAGAAGAAGAAACTAGTGAAGATGAAGAAACTAGTTTCATCCATGAGCATAACCTCAGGCATTTTCAAAATAAGCTCGAATCACAAAAAAATCCCTATCCTCGATATAATCAGGAAGATGCTTGAACACAACATAGATGTTGACCCTCAAAAATTCTGGGAAAAAGACTCACCCAGTAGTCTGTGAATTCAGATTATATGATATGAATTCTATATGTCATGTTAAAGCCATTCCTCAATAAAAGAGAAAGATAAGAAAGAATTCATAAAAGATATAGAAGATCTCTTGAAAAAGTGATTATTTCGACCATCTACTAGCCCTCATCATGCTCCAGCATTCTATGTGAGGTAGATTGTAATAACCGTAATTTTCATTTTAATTTTATGTAATTATGTGGAACGAATATTATATAATTTCATGAATGTTGCTCGAAATATTTCATTTTTAGAATTATCGAAGTTCCGAAATGATTGTTTTAACGAAAAGCTCGAAATGTTCGATTCAAGAAATTCACTTTTTATACGTGCAAAATTTGGGAAAACATCCTTCATGAAAGTCATAGAGCTCTTCGATACGAGTCCGTGCATATGCGGAACACAAAGATTGGATTTTTTTTGAATTAGTTATCGTATTTAGAAGAAGGGTTAAATACTGTTTAGTTTTTGAGTTTTTGACCATAAAACACTTCAGTCCCTGACCTTCTAATTTCACACGTTTAGTCCCTGTACTTCAAAATTTTAGACGGCAATAACCTATTGGTCTGAAATTTTGAAGTACAAGGACTAAACGAGTGAAATTAGAAGGTCAGAGACTGAAGTGTTTTTCGAGCAAAAGTACAATGAGTAAACAGTATTTAAACCTTAGAAGAAATTTCCAATACGATATATAAAGAAAAAACCCTAATTTTTTTTTTGGAAGGTTTCCATTTTCAACCGGCCTTCTATTTTTGGAAACCACTGTTCATCTCTCTATCCCCCGCGTCCGAACCTAACCTAAAACAGAGCATACGCTCTCCGGCCTCTCTCTCCCTCCACCGGCCATCAAATGGCGTCAAACTACTTCCCCCACCTTTGCCCCGACCTTGCGCAGCTGCCGATGGCAGCCTTGCGCCGCGGCACTGCATGCGGCGGCGGTGGGAGCCCGATATCCATTTAAGGCCGATTTGGGTTCGATCTCGACATCTCGAGCTATAGATCAACACTCCTCTTGTGTCACGAATTTTAGAATAAACATTCAAAATCCGAAACATGAAAATTACCACAACTCAAAATAATCATCCTGAAAATTTCTTTTCTTAACAACCTCACCACACGAAATAAAATCAAAACCGAATTTAGTCTCTGTTAATTATTACAACTCAAATCCAAAATGAACTGTAAAGCTCTAAATGAGCATACACACCTCACAACTAAATGAAATAACAATAACTGATGCAACACCTAAGCAGCTCGGTCACCTCCCTCGTTATCCTGACCTGCAGGAATATCCGCTACACCATTTGAATAGTGTATCGAGATTGCAACAACACAAAACCCGGTAAGCTTATGAAATCTCGTATGAGTAAAAAAAAGGACTGTTGTTTGGTTAAATCATAATTAATTCCACTCAAATCGAACACTCAACAATATCCACAACCACGAAGTACTAACAGTCTCAATCAAACACCAATTCAATAAATCAACACAAACCCCAACTCACATCTTTCTTCACAAAACCTCAACAATGTATTTATAGCAATACGATACTTGACAGACTAGAGCTCTAACTGAATCGTAGCCCGTCACCTGGCCTAGGTTATGGCATCCGACATATTTATCATTATCGTATTTCATCAATATGTATAGTTATATACATATTTCGAACGTCCGACAATGACACATACTCAACCAATAGTATCCCATCATCCCCTAGGATTAGAGCGTCTGATTACCCCACACCGGTCACTACGTCGACCCTAACTCCATAAATGAGCACAACATGTAATATCACATATTGAAATCAACCCAACCAAGATACACAATATTATTATGAAATTATGCAATTGAAATATAATTCAAATCATCAATTCAACTCAATCATATCATCACTCAACAATCCACCCATCAATATATATTTTCTACGTAAATATATATATACGTAATCATCCACTCAGGAATGACCAGTAATACCATCTATAGTTCACACAAGGAAATCGTGAAATTCAGTTGTATAATTAAAATTCATTTTACTTACCTATGGACCGTAGTGATCAAGTCCATGTAATTTTAAAAGCAAATATTTAATCCACAAATATTTTTTACACAATTACCAAAAATAAATAAATTTAAAATGCTCGGTTCGTAATATGAACTACGTGAGTTTTACTCACCTCGATACTCCCGCTGTGTCTTCAATACAAATATAAATCACCCCGAGATAGCCCACTCAAATACAATCCGTCAATCATCTAATTAAATGTGATTTGAATTTAGCCAATAACTTCAAAACATGACTGAACTACCATTTAACAGCCGGATTCTAATTATTAGAAAATCCGACGGGCGGATTCTCACGAATTGCTCCCCTAATCACCGTTTTGTACTTATACGAAGATCCAACGGTCGGATCTTCGCCCATGACCACACAAAGCCACTGGGACAGTCATATGATCATCATATCAAAATTACAAGTTCATCGGACGGTCCTAATTCCACAGATCATAAATATAACGATCGAAATCACAAAATTCATAACTAATTCATATGATATCTGAAAAATACGTATAATATGCCGAAATGATCGTATTGAAACGTAGAATTATAAAATGGATAGAAACTAAATTTTAGACCTCCAGAGGTGGCCGGAAAGGGCCGCCGGAGTTAGGGACAGAGCCGCCGCCGACCACCACTAATGGTGTCGGCGCTGAGATTTTCCTCTTTGTTTCATCATTTTGAGCAACTTTTATGACTAGCACAAGACCAAAAAATGACGGGAAGGGATCGAAAATTACCAATTACAGTCGGCGGCCGGAATTTTTCCAGAATTCGGTAAGCTTGAAAACCGACGTGAAAACTGCAACAACTCGCTTCGATCTCTTCTGGAAACTTGTTCAGAACTTCATTGTGAACTCACCAAACCAAGAATCACAAGAAACGATCTTGTATAACTCGAGATATTTGGATCGATAGGTTATTTTTCGATCTAATGAGGTCGAGCTCCGACGAACGTGAAAACAATCAACCCAGCTCCGGTCCTTCTTAGCGCTTGTAAAGGAAGTTTAGGCGAGTCCAATGTGCCAAGAATCAAGTGAAATGGTGACCTATAGCTCAAGATATCGAGATCGAACCGAAAACGAGCCTATTCGGTTCTGGCTTCGCCGCCGCTGCTACAGGCCGTGTCGCGGCGCAAGGCTGCCTCTGGCAGCTGTGCAAGGTCGAGACGAAGCTCTTGGAGGAGGTTTGAGGTTGTGGGGTGGCCGGATGAGGAGGAGGGAGCACGGTGAAATCGTGCTCTGTTTCTGCGTCTCGGCCGCGCGGGAGGAGAGAGAGAGAGAGGTGCAGTTTTCTTTTCAAAAAAAGAAAGAGAGGCCGGTGAAGAAAAATAGGGTTTCCAAAAAAAATCTAGGGTTTTTCTATATATACATGTTTCAAAAATTCTTCTAAATTCAATAACTAATTCAGAAAAAATCCGATCTTTGTGTTCCACACGTGTACGGACTCGTATAGACGAGCTCTACAACTTTCATGAAGGAAGTTTTCCCAAATTTTGCACGTATAAAAAGTCAATTCCTCAAATCGAGCATTTCGAGCTTTTCCGTAAAAATAATCATTTCATACATTCGATAATTCAAAAAGTGAAATAGTATCGAACAACATTCGTGAAATCGCACAATAATCGTTCTACACAATTACTCGAATTTAAAATGAAAATTGCGGGTATTACAATCTACTCCCCTTAAAGGAATTTCGTCCCGAAATTCAAGTATTAAATTCCACAAAGAGCTGTGGATACCTCACTCTCATGTCAGATTCTATCTCCCATGATGCATCACCCTCATCATGATGACTCCACAACACCTTCACGAGATCAAGACGATATGCCAAGTTACCAACCCTTTCCAGAATCTCAAAGGGTCCAACATACCTCGGTGCAAGTTTCCCCTTTTTGCCAAATCTCACCACACCTTTCATAGGTGAGACCTTCAAGAACACATGATTGCCTGTCTCAAACTCCAAAGGTCTCCTCTTCACGTCTGCATAACTCTTCTGTCTACTCTGAGCGGTTCGGATTCTGTCCTGAATAGTAGTGACCTTCTCTGTAGTCTCCTGTATAATCTCAGGACCGATGAACCTTTTATCCCCTGCTTCCGCCCAACAGATAGGAGTCCTACATGGCCTACCATAAAGAGCCTCATATGGAGCCATACCGATACTGGAGTGATAGCTATTGTTGTAGGCAAACTCTACCAATGGTAGATGATCCGCCCAACTTCCCTTAAAATCCAGAACACAAGCTCTAAGCATATCCTCCATTACCTGGTTCACTCTCTCGGTCTGCCCATCTGTCTGTGGGTGAAATGCAGTGCTCATAGCTAGAGATGTACCAAATGCTTTATGGAACCTACGCCAGAATTCTGAAGTGAATCGAGCATTACGATCAGAGACAATCATCACAGGCACTCCATGAAGCCTCACTATCTCGTTCACGTACAACTTACACAACGCATCCCCTGAGTACGTTTTTGCCACCGAAAGAAAGTGTGCTGATTTAGTCAACCGATCAACAATCACCCAAATTGAGTCATAACTTTGCCTGGACCTAGGCAATCCAATCACAAAGTCCATAGAGATATCTTCCCATTTCCAAACATTAATCGGTAAGGGGTTCAGCATTCCCGCGGGTCTCTGGTGCTCTGCCTTCACCTGTTGACAGGTAAGACACCTCAATACATGTTCTGCCACATCTCTCTTCATACCATACCACCAAAACTGCCTTCGTAGATCCATATACATTTTAGTACCTCCTGGATGTATAATATATCGAGACCTATGTGCTTCCCGCATGATCTCCTCTCTGAGGTTATCAACATTCGATACATACAATCTCCCTCGAAATCTCATCCCTCCATCTGCCCCAATCATCCACTCGGAAGGACCCTCCATATCCGGGTCAGCAGTCATCTCAGCAATCCTCGCCTGAGCAAACTCCTCGAGTGTCTGACCCTGAATGATCCTGGAGATCAAGGTGGGCTGTAAGGTGATACTACCGAGAAAGATTCGCTGTCATGCTCCTGCGGGCAAAAGGTCAAACTCTGATGCAGCTTCTAACATGCACCACTCTCGTACCATAATCGATGCCATGATTACCCGACGTTTCCTACTTAAAGCATCTACCACTACATTCGCCTTTCCGGGATGATACTCCAAGGTGAAATCATAGTCCTTAATGAGCTCTATCCATCTTCTCTGCCTCATGTTCAATTCCTTTTGGGAGAATAGATACTTCAAACTCTTATGATCAGAAAAGAGTTCAAATTTCTCACCATAAAGATAGTGCCACCAAATCTTCAAGGCAAACACCACTGCTGCTAGCTCTAGATCATGAGTGCGGTAATTCCGCTCATGTACCTTCAACTGTCTAGAACCATAAGCAACAACGCTACCATTCTGCATCAACACACACCCCAAACCCTGATGAGATGCATCGCTGTAAATGACTAATCCACCACCACTAGTAGGAATAGTTAACACCGGAGCTGTAGTCAATCTAGTCTTCAGTTCATTGAAAGCCTTCTCCCACTCATCCGACCATACGAACTGAGTGTCTTTCCTGGTCAATTTGGTCAAAGCTGAAGCATTACCAGAAAACCTTTCAATGAAACGCCTGTAATACCCTGCCAATCCACGGAAGCTACGGATTTCTGTAATCGCACTAGGGCCACTCCAACTCATCACTGCTTCAACCTTCGAAGGATCCACAGAAACTCCATCCTTCAAGTCCACATGACCAAGGAACTTGACTTCACTCTGCCAGAAATCGTACTTCTCGAACTTGGCAAATAGTTTATGCTCTCTCAACATTTGTAGCACAATCCGCAGATGCTTCTTATGCTCACCTGACGACCTTGAATAAATCAAGATGTCGTCAACGAACACAACTACAAACTGATCCAAGTAGGGACTGAACATGCGGTTCATCAAGTCCATAAATGCTGCAGGTACATTCGCGAGACCAAAAGGCATGACAAGGAACTCAAAATGTCCATACCTGGTCCTGAACGCCGTCTTTGGAATATCTTCATCCTTCACCCTTAACTGGTGATATCCAGACCTCAAGTCGATCTTCGAGAACATAGTAGCTTCTCTAAGCTGATCGAACAAGTCATCAATTCTAGGTAAAGGGTATCTGTTCTTGATGGTCACTTTGTTCAATTGTCGATAATCCACACATAACCGAAGTGAATTATCCTTCTTCTTCACTAACAACACTGGTGCGCCCCAAGGAGACACACTAGCTTGAATGAACCCTTGTGCAAGTAAGCCCTCAATCTGAACCTTCAACTCCTGAAGTTCAGCTGGAGCCATTCGATAGGGTGCCTTCGATACAGGTGAAGTACCTGGTATCACATCAATGGAGAAGTCCATTACCCTTTTCGAAGGTAACCCAGGGATCTCCTGAAATACGTCAGCATACTCTGAAACTACAGGAATTCCTGTAATCTTTGAAGTACTACTCCCTGATTCAATATGGGCCAAAATCCATGTCCTCATGGCGATGTCAGACTTTAGACAACGGTAATGAAACACCGGTTGTCCCGGAACATGGAAGGACACAATCATCCTAAAGCAATCAATCACAGCATGGTTCGGGCTCAACCAATCCATATCCAAAATCACATATACGTGTGATCCGGAGTCACAATCAAAGATGCAGAGAACTCTCTGCCACTAATCCCAATAGGGCAATCATCACAAAACATGTTAAGCTCAAGAGACACACTGAGAGGTGATGTAACACATAATGATCTAGTCAGAGGCATAGCAATCAATCCCAATACATCCATAACCGAACTAGATATGAAAGAGTGTGAGGCTTTCGTATCAAATAGTACTCTATCAAGATAGTGATAAACAGATAAGGTACCTTCCACTCCCGTGCCTGCCTGACCGATGGCAAAGACTCTAGCAGGTGCAGGTGGTAGCTGCCTCTGCTGGTTACCCTGCACTTTACCCTGATTTTGGGGACACTCCCTAGCCTGATGCCCTGCCTATCCACAACCATAGCATATCCTACCCTGGGGTTTCATGCACGCACAAGAGATGTGGCCCGGCTTGCCACAGTTAAAGTACTTCACCGGAACTGCGGGTGCTATCTGCCTAATAGGCATAGCCTGAACAGGAGGAGCTACTACTACCCTAGCTGGTGCCTGATGCTGGAACTGAGTTCTTTGTCTCTTCTAGAACCCACCCCTGAAGTCTCTAGCTCTACTGCTTCCTGCTATGGCCTTTCCCTTACCCTGGAAGTCTCTCTCAGCAGACTCCTTCTCTCTACGAATCAGGTTCTGCTGCTCAATGATCTGTGCCTTAGCCAAGATCTCTCTCGGTCTTCAGCTCCAAGATGGCCACATCACGCTCAATCGAAGGACTCAACCCTCTCTAAAAAGTCTTGGCCAAATCTTCATCCTCCATCTGCCTCACATACTTGTACAGTCTGGAGAACTCCGCATCATACTCGATTACGGTCATCTTCCCCTGTACAAGTGCAAGGAATTCTCGTTCCAACCTCTCCTTCACTGCTGGTGGAAAGTACTTCTCCCTTAACAGCCTCTCAAAACCGTCCCATGTCAAAGTAGACACCTCAATTCTCGTTCCAACCTCTCCTTCAGCATGAACGCGGCTAGCTTCCTCTTGTCAGTCTCACTGCAATCAAGCAGATCAAAATAGGTCTGTAAATCCTCTATCCATCGATCCGCCACCATATAGTCAATGCCTCCTCTGAACTTGGTTGCTCCCAAGCGGGTAATTTCCCTTGCTAGCATCAGCAAGCGAGCAGGATCATCAACCATGGCCACGGGAGGAATAGGCTGATCCTCATAAGGTGCCTCTACCTCCGCCTATGCTTCATCGACCGGAGGGGCCCTACCCCTACCTCGGCCTCAACCCCTACCACGAGGTCTGCATCTACCTCTACCTCGACCTCGAGTTTCGTTTCCCTCAATCTCCATCACCTAATAAACATGATATACTTGATTAATACACGCATAACACTTAAACAAAGCATAAGTCAAATGCAAGTCCATATTAACCAAGTACTAAGCATACATGACAACGTCTAAATTTCTTAAGACATGCTAACGTTCCTAGCCAACCTAACGCTCTCACATACCAAATGACATTGTCAATACCGAAGAGCACACGATGGGGATCCACTGCAGACGGGCCATCACTCCGTAAGTATTGACATATCACCAAATATGTACCTTATGCTCTGATACTTCACGTCTCGAATTTTAGAATAAACATTCAAAATCCGAAACATGAAAATTACCACAACTCAAAATAATCATCCTGAACATTTCTTTTCTTAACAACCTCACCACATGAAATAAAATCAAAACCGAATTTAGTCTCGGTTAATTATTACAACTCAAATCCAAAATGAACTGTAAAGCTCTAAATGAGCATACACACCTCACAACTAAATGAAATAATAATAACTGCTATAACACCTAAGCAGCTCGGTCACCTCCCTGGTTATCCTGACCTGTAAGAATATCCACTACACCATTTGAATAGTGTACCGGGATTGCAACAACACAAAACCCGGTAAGCTTATGAAAGCTCGTATGA
This sequence comes from Rosa persica, assembly GCA_025331145.1. Classification (NCBI taxonomy): domain Eukaryota; kingdom Viridiplantae; phylum Streptophyta; class Magnoliopsida; order Rosales; family Rosaceae; genus Rosa; species Rosa persica. The sequence goes on along the minus strand of WFKR01000001.1, from coordinate 12,284,083 downwards.
GTAAAAGAAATGACTGTTGTTTGATTAAATCATAATTAATTCCACTCAAATCGAACACTCAACAATATCCACAACCACGAAGTACTAACAGTCTCAATCAAATACCAATTCAATAAATCAAGACAAACCCCAACTCACATCTTTCTTCACAAAACCTCAACATCGTATTTATAACAATACGATACTTGACAGACTAGAGCTCTAACTGAATCGTAGCCCGTCACCTGGCCTAGGTTATGGCATCCGACATATTTATCATTATCGTATTTCATCAATATGTATACTTATATACATATTTAGAACGTCCGAGAATGGCACATACTCAACCAATCGTATCCCATCATCCCCCAGGATTAGAGCGTCTGATTACCCCACACCGGTCACTATGTCGACCTTAAATCCATAAATGAGCACAACATGTAATATCACATACTGAAATCAACCTAACCAAGATACACAATATTATTATGAAATTACGCAATTGAAATATAATTCAAATCATCAATTCAACTCAATCATATCATCACTCAATAATCCACCCATCAATATATATTTTCCACGTAAATATATATATACGTAATCATCCACTCAGGAATGACCAGTAATACCATCAATAGTTCACACAAGGAAATCGTGAAATTCATTTGTATAATTAAAATTCATTTTATTTACCTATGGACTGTAGTGATCAAGTCCATGTAATTTTAAAAGAAAATATTTAATCCACAAATATTTTTCACACAATTACCAAAAATAAATAAATTTAAAAAGCTCGGTTTGTAATATGAACCACGTGAGTTTTACTCACCTCGATACTCCCGCTGCGTCTTCAATACAAATATAAATCACGCCGAGATAGCCCACTCAAATACAATTCGTCAATCACCTAATCAAATGTGATTCGAATTTAGCCAACAATTCTAAAACATTACTGAACTACCATTTAACGGCCGGATTCTAATTATTAGAAAATCAGACGGGCGGATTCTCATGAATCGCTCCCCTAATCACCTTTTTGCACTTATACGAAGATCCAAAGGTCGGATCATCGCCCATGACCACACAAAACCACTGGGACAGTCATATGATCATCATATCAAAATTACAAGTTCATCGGACGGCCCTAATTCTACAGATCATAAATCTAACGATCGAAATCCATCGAAATCACAAAATTCATAACTAATTCATACGATATCCGAAAGTTACGTATAATATGCCGAAATGATCGGATTGAAACATAGAATCATAAAATGGACAGAAACTAAAATTTTAGACCTCCGGAAGTGGCCGGAAAGGGTCGCCGGAATTAGGGACAGAGTCGCCTCCGACCACCTCCAATGGTGTCGGGGCTGAGTTTTTCTTCTTCGTTTCATCATTTTGAGTAACTTTCATACCTAGAACAAGACCAAAAAATGAAGGGAAAGGATAGAAAATTACCAATTACAGTCGGCGGCCGGAATTTTTCCAGAATCCCGCGAGCTTGAAAACCGACGTGAAAACTGCAACAACTCGCTTCGATCTCTTCTGGAAACTTGTTCAGAACTTCATTGCGAACTCACCAAACCAGGAATCACAAGAAATGATTGTTTATAACTCTAGACATTTGGATCGATAGGTTGTTTTTCGATCTAATGAGGTCGAGCTCCGACGAACGTGAAAATGATCGACCCAGCTCTGGTACTTCTTGGTGCTTGTAAAGGAAGTTGAGGCGAGTCCAATGAGCCAATAATCAAGTGAAATAGTGACCTATAGCTCGAGATATCGAGATCGAACTGAAAACGAGCCTATTCGGTTCGGGCTTCGCCGCCGCCGCTACCGGCCTTGTCGCGGCGCAAGGCTGCTTCTGGCAGCTGCGCAAGGAGGTTTGAGGTTGTGGGATGGCCGAATGAGGGGGAGGGAGCACTGTGAAACCGTGCTCTGTTTCTGCGTCTCGGTCGTGTGGGAGGATAGAGAGAGAGAGCTGCAGTTTTCTTTCCAAAAATAGAAAGAGATATCTTGAGCTATACACGATCGTTTCTTGTGATTCTTGGCTTGTTGAGTTCGCATGGAAGTTCTGAACAAGTTTCTAGAAGGGATCGGGGCCTGAGGTTGCAGTTTTCACGTCGGTTTTCAAGCTCGCAGGTTTCTGGAATTTTTCCGGCCGTCGACTGTAAATAGGTATTTTCGATCCCTTCCCGTCATTTTTAGGTCTTGTGTTAGTTATGAAAGTTGCTCAGAATGATGAAATGAAGGGGACAAGCTCGACCCCGACACCATTGGCGGTGGTCGGTGGCCGGTGGCGGCTCTGTCCCTAACTCCGGCGGCCCTTTCCGGCCACCTCCGGAGGTCTAAAATTTGGTTTCTATCCAATTTATGATTCTATGTTTCGATACGATCATTTCGGCGTATTATACGCATTTTTCGGATATCGTATGAATTAGTTATGAATTTTGTGATTTAGATCGATTTCGGTCGTTAGATTTTTGATCTGTGAAATTATGACCGTTGGATGAACTTGTAAATTTGTTATGATGATCATATGACTGTCCCAGAGGCTTTGTGTGGTCATGGGCGAAGATCCGACCGTTGGATCTTCGTATATGTGAAAAACGGTAATTAGGGGAGCGATTCGTGAGAAACCGCTCGTCGGATTTTAATGTAAATTAGAATCTGACCGTTAATTAGTGGTTAAATTATGAGTTGAATTTGCTGGCTAAATCATTTGATTCGGTGATTGACGGATTTTAATTGCGTGGGCTATTCGGCGTTAATTATAAATTATAATTTATAATTATATTGAAGACGCAGCGGGAGTTTCGAGGTGAGTAAAACTCACGTGGTTCATATTACGAACCGAGCATTTTAATTTATTTATTTTTGGTAATTGTGTGAAAAATATTTGCGGATTAAATATTTGTTTTAAAATTTCATGGACTTGAATCACCACGGTCCATAGGTAAGTAAAATGAATTTTAACTATACAAATGAATTTCATAATTTTCTTGTGTGAACTATAGATGGTATTAGTGGTTATTCCTGAGTGGATGATTACGTATATATATATTTACGTGGAAAATATATATTGTTGAGTGGATTGTTTGATTGATGATATGATTGAGTTGATTATATTACAATTGTGTAATTCCATAATAATATGATGTATCTTGGTTTGGTTGATTTCAGTATGTGATATTATATGTTGGGTTCATTTATGGGTTTAGGGTCAATGTAATGACCGGTGTGGGTAATCGGACGCTCTAATCCTAGTGTGGATGATGGGATACGATTGGTTGAGTATGTGGAATTATTGGACGTTCTAAATATGTGTATAGGTATACATATTGATGAAATACAATAATTGATAAATATGTCGGATGCCATAACCTAGGTCAGGTGACGGGCTACGATTCAGTTAGAGCTCTAGTCTGTCAAGTACCGTATTTTTATAAATATTATGATGAGAGTTGTGGGAAAAGTTGTGAGTGGGGTTGTCATGATATATTGATTTGGTGTTGTTTGAGATTGTTTATTAATTGCATATGTGGAAATAATTGAGTGTTACTGAGTGTGGAAATAAATGAGATTAAATTAAGTAACAGTTCATTCTTTTGCTCATACAAGCTTTCATAAGCTTACCGGGTTTTGTGTTGTTGCAATCCCGGTACACTATTCAATGGTGTAGCGGATATTCCTGCAGGTCAGGATAACCAGGGAGGTGACCGAGCTGCTTAGGTGTTTCAGCAGTTTTGTTATTAATTAGTGGTGAGGTGTGTGTATGCTCATTTAGAGCTTTACATTACATTTGGATTTGTGTTGTAATAATTAACTGGACTAAATTCGGTTTGATTTTATTTCGTGTGGTGAGTATGTTAAGAAAAGAAAAATTTTCAGGATGTTTATTTTGAGTTTGTAGTATTTTCATGTTTCGGATTTTGAATTGTTATTCTAAAATTCGGGGCGTGATAGTTTGGTATCAGAGCGTAAGGTACATATTTGGTGATATGTCAATACATACCGAGTGATGGCCCGTCTGCAGCTGATCCCCATCGTGTGCTCTTCGGTATTGACAATGGCATTGGGTATGTGAGTGCGTTAGGTTGGCTAGGAGCATTAGTACTTTTAGGAAATTTAAGCATTGTTATGTATGATCAGTACTTGGTTAATATGGACTTGCATTTGACTTATGCTTTGTTTAAGTGTTATGCGTGTATTAATCAAGTATATCATGCTTATTAGGTAATGGAGATTGAGGGAAACGAGGCCAGAGGTCGGGGTAGAGGTAGACCTCGTGGCAGGGGTAGAGGCCGAGGAAGGGGTAGGGCCCCTCCAGTCGAAGAAGTATTCGAGTCGGAGGAAGATGCACCTTATGAGGATCAGCATATTCCTCCTGTAGCAGTGGTTGATAATCCTGCTCGCTTGCTGATGCTAGCAAGGGAAATTACTCGCTTGGGAGCAACCAAGTTTGGAGGAGGCACAGATTATATGGTGGCGGATCGTTGGATAGAAGATTTGCAGACTTATTTCGATCTGCTTGATTGCACTGAGACCGATAAGAGGAAGCTAGCCGCTTTCATGCTGAAGGATGAGGCTAGGGTGTGGTGGAACGTCACTCAGAGGAGCATTGAGGTGTCTACCTTGACATGGGACGGCTTTGAGAGGCTGTTCAGGGAGAAGTACTTTCCACCAGCAGTGAAGGAGAGGTTGGAGCGAGAGTTCCTTGCACTTGTACAGGGGAAGATGACCGTCATTGAGTATGATGCGGAGTGCTCCAGACTGTACAAGTATGTGAGGCAGATGGAGGATGAGGACTTGGCCAAGAAGTTTCAGAGAGGGTTGAGTCCTTCGATTGAGCGTGATGTAGCTATCTTGGAGCTGAAGACCAAGAGAGAGATCTTGGCTAAGGCACAGATCATTGAGCAGCAGAACCTGATTCGTAGAGAGAAGGAGTCTGCTGAGAGAGACTTCCAGGGCAAGGGAAAGGCCATAGCAGGGAGCAGTAGAGCTAGAGACTTCAGGGGTGGGTTCTGGAAGAGACAGAGAACTCAGTTTCAGCATCAGGCTCCAGCTAGGGCAGCAGTAGCTCCTCCTGTTCAGGCTATGCCTATCAGGCAGATAGCACCAGCAGCTCCAGTGAAGTGCTTTAACTGTGGCGAGCCGGGCCACATCTCTCGTGCGTGCACGGAGCCACGGGGTAGGTTATGCTACAGCTGTGGACAGGCAGGGCATCAGGCTAGCGAGTGTCCTCGGAATCAGGGTAGAGTGCAGGGTAACCAGCAGAGGCAGCTACCACCTGCTCATGCTAGAGTCTTTGCCATTGGTCAGGCAGGCACGGGAGTGGAAGGTACCTTATCTGTTTATCACTTTCTTGCTAGAGTACTGTTTGATACGGGAGCCTCACACTCTTTCATATCTAGTTCAGTTGTGGATGTTTTGGGTTTGATTGCTATGTCTCTGACTAGATCATTGTGTGTTACATCACCTCTCGGTGTGTCTCTTGAGCTTAGCATGCTTTGTGATGATTACCCTATTGGGATTGGTGGCAGAGAGTTCTCTGCTTCTTTGATTGTGATTCCGGATCACACGTATGATGTGATTTTGGGTATGGATTGGTTGAGCCCGAACCATGCTGTTATTGATTGCTTTAGGATGATTGTGTCCTTCCATGTTCCGGGACAACCGGTGTTTCATTACCGTTGTCTGAAGTCTGACATCACCATGAGGATAGGGATTTTGGCCCATATTGAATCAGGGAGTAGTACTTCAAAGATTACAGGGATTCCTGTAGTTTCTGAGTATGAAGATGTGTTTCAGGAGATCCCTGGGTTACCCCCGAAAAGGGTAATGGACTTCTCCATTGATGTGATACCAGGTACTTCACCTGTGTCAAAAGCACCTTATCGAATGGCTCCAGCTGAACTTCAGGAGTTGAAGGTTCAGATTGAGGGCTTACTTGCACAAGGGTTCATTCAGGCAAGTGTGTCTCATTAGGGCGCACCAGTGTTGTTTGTGAAGAAGAAGGATAGTTCACTTCGTCTATGTGTGGATTATCGACAGTTGAACAGGGTGACCATCAAGAATAGGTACCCTTTACCTAGGATTGATGACTTGTTCGATCAGCTTAGAGAAGCTACTGTGTTCTCGAAGATTGACTTGAGGTCTGGATATCATCAGTTGAGGGTGAAGGAGGAAGATATTCCAAAGACTGTGTTCAGGACCAGGTATGGACATTTTGAGTTTCTTGTCATGCCTTTTGGTCTCACGAATGCCCCCGCAGCATTTATGGACTTGATAAACCGTACGTTCAGTCCTTACTTGGATCAGTTTGTCGTAGTGTTCGTTGACGACATCTTGATTTATTCAAGGTCGTCAGCAGAGCATGAGAGGCATCTACGAATAGTGCTGCAGACATTGAGAGAGCAGAAACTATTTGCCAAGTTCGAGAAGTGCGACTTCTGGCAGAGTGAAGTCAAGTTCCTTGGTCATGTGGTCTCGAAGGATGGAGTTTCTGTGGATCCTTCGAAGGTTGAAGCAGTGATGAGTTGGAGTCGCCCTACTACGGTTACAGAAATCCGTAGCTTCCTTGGATTGGCCGGTTATTACAGGCGCTTCATTGAAGGGTTTTCTGGTATTGCTTCGGCTTTGACCAAATTGACCAGGAAAGACACTCAGTTCGTATGGTCGGACAAGTGTGAGAAGGCTTTCATAGAGCTGAAGACTAGATTGACTACAGCTCCGGTGTTGACTATTCCTACTAGTGGTGGTGGATTAGTCATTTACAGCGATGCATCTCATCAGGGTTTGGGGTGTGTGTTGATGCAGAATGGTAGTGTTGTTGCTTATGGTTCTAGACAGTTGAAGGTACATGAGCGGAATTACCCTACTCATGATCTAGAGCTAGCAGCTGTGGTGTTTGCCTTGAAGATTTGGAGGCACTATCTTTATGGTGAGAAATTTGAACTCTTTTCTGATCACAAGAGTTTGAAGTATCTATTCTCCCAGAAGGAATTGAACATGAGGCAGAGGAGATGGATGGAGCTCATTAAGGACTATGATTTCAACTTGGAGTATCATCCCGGAAGGGCGAATGTGGTGGCGGATGCTTTGAGTAGGAAACCGCGGGTAATCATGGCATCGATTATGGTGCGGGAGTGGCGCATGTTAGAAGCTGCATCTGAGTTCGACCTTATGCCCGCAGGAGCAGGACAGGGAATCTTTCTCGGTAGTATCACCTTACAGCCCACCTTGATCTCCAGGATCATTCAGGGTCAGACACTTGATGAGTTTGCTCAGGCGAGGATTTCTGAGATGACTGCTGACCCGGATGTGGAGGGTCCTTCTAAGTGGATGATTGGGGCTGAGGGAGGGTTGAGATTTCGAGGGAGATTGTATGTACCGAGTGTTGATAACCTCAGGGAGGAGATCATGCGGGAAGCACATAGGTCTCGATATACTATACATCCAGGAGGTACTAAAATGTATATGGATCTACGAAGGCAGTTTTGGTGGTATGGTATGAAGAGGGATGTGGTGGAACACGTGTCAAAGTGTCTTACCTGTCAACAGGTGAAGGCAGAGCATCAGAGACCAGCAGGAATGCTGAACCCCTTATCGATTCCTGTGTGGAAATGGGAAGACATCTCTATGGACTTTGTGACTGGATTGCCCAGATCCAGGCAAAGTTATGACTCGACTTGGGTGATTGTTGACCGGTTGACTAAATCAGCACACTTCCTTCCGGTGGCAAAAACGTACTCAGGTGATGCATTGTGTAAGTTATATGTGAACGAGATAGTGAGGCTTCATGGAGTGCCTGTGACGATTGTATCGGATCGTGATGCTCGTTTCACATCAGAATTCTGGCGTAGGTTCCACAAGGCATTTGGTACGTTTCTTGCTATGAGCACTGCATTTCACCCACAAACAGATGGACAGACCGAGAGAGTGAATCAGGTGATGGAGGACATGCTCAGAGCTTGTGTTCTGGATTTTAAGGGTAGTTGGGCGGATCATCTGCCATTGGTAGAGTTTGCCTACAACAACAGCTATCACTCTAGTATCGGTATGGCTCCATATGAGGCTCTTTATGGTAGGCCATGTAGGACTCCTATCTGTTGGGCGGAAGCAGGGGATAAAGGGCTCATCGGACCTGAGATTGTACAGGAGACTACAGAGAAGGTCACTACTATTCGGGACAGAATCCGAACCGCTCAGAGTAGACAAAAGAGTTATGCTGACTTGAAGAGGAGACCGTTGGAGTTCGAGACAGGTGATCTTGTGTTCTTGAAAGTCTCACCAATGAAAGGTATGGTGAGATTTGGCAAGAAGGGAAAACTCGCACCGAGGTATGTTGGACCCTTTGAGATTCTAGAAAGGGTTGGTAACTTGGCATATCGTCTTGCTTTACCTGTTAGCATGTCGGGTGTGCACAACGTTTTCCATGTGTCTCTGCTCAGGAAGTATGTTCGAGATGAGTCTCACGTGATTGACCACGGTACGATCGAAGTGAACCCGGATGTGACGTTTGTAGTTGAACCTGTTCGTATCTTGGATAGGTCTACAAAGAAACTTCGTAGGAAAGAGGTTGATCTCGTGAAGGTGTTGTGGAGTCATCATGATGAGGGTGATGCATCATGGGAGTTAGAATCTGACATGAGAACGAGGTATCCACAGCTTTTTGGGGAATTGGGTACTTGAATTTCGGGACGAAATTCCTTTAAGGGGGGTAGATTGTAATACCCGCAATTTCCATTTTAAATTCGAGTGATTGTATCGAATGATTATTATGCGATTTCACGATTTATGTTCGATAATCATTCATTTTTACAATTATCGAAGTTTCGAAACGTTTATTTTAACGAAAAGCTCGAAATACTCGGGTTGAGAAATCGACTTTTTCTACGTACAAAATTTGGAGAAACTTCCTTCATGAAAGTTGTAGAGCTCGTCGATACGAGTCCGTGCACATGCGGAACACGAAGATCGGATTTTTTCTGAATTAGTTATCGAATTTCGAAGTTTTCCGAAACATGTATATATAGAAAAATTTTGGAAACCGTAATTTTTTTCCTTACCGGTTCCTTTTTTTTCTTTTTCTTCCTCTTTCTTCTTCTTCTTCTTCCAGTTTCTGAAAAAAACTGGGTTTTTTCTCTCCCTCACCGACGCTCTCGACCGAAAAAGGGGAGAAACTTCTCCTTAATTGTTCTCCCTCCACAGACCACCTCTCGACCTCAAACCAAGTCCCAGGCGTTCGTCTCAAGCTGCTCTAGCTCCCGGAGGCAGTTTCACAAGGCGGCGCGGCCCGTGGGGCGGCGGCACAACCAGAACCGAAAACGGCCATTTTCGGTTCGATCTCGATATTTTGAGCTACACTCCATCATTTCACTTGATTCTTGTCTCATTGAGCTCGCCTCAACTTCCTCTACAAGCACCAAGAAGGACCGGAACTGGGTCAAACGTTTTCACGTTCGTCGGAGCTCGACCCGAACGGATCGAAATACCAAAACTTTCGATCAAGATATCTCGAGCTATACACGATCGTTTCTTATGATTCCAAGCTTGTTGAGTTCGCAAGGACGTTCTGAACAAGTTTCCAGAAGTGATCGGGGCCTGAGGTTGCAGTTTTCACGTCGGTTTTCAAGCTCACCGGTTTCTGCATTTTTTCCGGCCGCCGACTGTAAATCGGTAATTTCGATGCTTTCCCGTCATTTTTAGGTCTTGTGCTAGTTATGAAAGTTGCTCAGAATGATGAAACGAAGGGGACAAGCTCGGCCCCGACACCATTGGTGGTGGTCGGTGGCGGCTCTATCCCTAATTCCGGTGTTCTTTTCCGGCCACCTCCGGAGGTCTAAAATTTGGTTTCTATCCATTTTATGATTCTATGTTTCGATACGACCATTTCGACGTATTATACGCATTTTTCGGATATCGTATGAATTAGTTATGAATTTTGTGATTTCGATCGATTTCGGTCGTTAGATTTTTGATCTGTGAAATTATGACCGTTGGATGAACTTGTAAATTTGTTATGATGATCATATGACTGTCCCAGAGGCTTTGTGTGGTCATGGGCGAAGATCTGACCGTTGGATCTTCGTATATGTGAAAAACGGTAATTAGGGGAGCGATTCGTGAGAAACCGCTCGTCGGATTTTAATGTAAATTAGAATCTGACCGTTAATTAGCGGTTAAATTATGAGTTGAATTTGCTGGCTAAATTCGAATCACATTTGATTAGGTGATTGACGGATTTTAATTGCGTGGGCTATTCGGCGTTAATTATAAATTATAATTTATAATTATATTGAAGACGCAGCGGGAGTTTCGAGGTGAGTAAAACTCACGTGGTTCATATTACGAACCGAGCATTTTAATTTATTTATTTTTGATAATTGTGTGAAAAATATTTGCGGATTAAATATTTGTTTTAAAATTTCATGGACTTGAATCACCACGGTCCATAGGTAAGTAAAATGAATTTTAACTATATAAATGAATTTCATAATTTTCTTGTGTGAACTATAGATGGTATTAGTGGTCATTCCTGAGTGGATGATTACGTATATATATATATTTACGTGGAAAATATATATTGATGAGTGGATTGTTTGATTGATGATATGATTGAGTTGATTATATTACAATTGTGTAATTCCATAATAATATGATGTATCTTGGTTTGGTTGATTTCAGTATGTGATATTATATGTTGGGTTCATTTATGGGTTTAGGGTCAATGTAATGACCGGTGTGGGTAATCGGACGCTCTAATCCTAGTGTGGATGATGGGATACGATTGGTTGAGTATGTGGAATTATTGGACGTTCTAAATATGTGTATAGGTATACATATTGATGAAATACAATAATTGATAAATATGTCGGATGCCATAACCTAGGCCAGGTGACGGGCTACGATTCAGTTAGAGCTCTAGTCTGTCAAGTACCGTATTTTTATAAATACGATGATGAGAGTTGTGGGAAAAGTTGTGAGTGGGGTTGTCATGATATATTGATTTGGTGTTGTTTGAGATTGTTTATTAATTGCATATGTGGAAATAATTGAGTGTTACTGAGTGTGGAAATAAATGAGATTAAATTAAGTAACAGTTCATTCTTTTGCTCATACAAGCTTTCATAAGCTTACCGGGTTTTGTGTTGTTGCAATCCCGGTACACTATTCAATGGTGTAGTGGATATTCCTGCAGGTCAGGATAACCAGGGAGGTGACCGAGCTGCTTAGGTGTTTCAGCAGTTTTGTTATTAATTAGTGGTGAGGTGTGTGTATGCTCATTTAGAGCTTTACATTACATTTGGATTTGTGTTGTAATAATTAACCGAGACTAAATTCGGTTTGATTTTATTTCGTGTGGTGAGTATGTTAAGAAAAGAAAAATTTTCAGGATGTTTATTTTGAGTTTGTAGTATTTTCATGTTTCGGATTTTGAATTGTTATTCTAAAATTCGGGGCGTGACAACATCTTGATTCTTAGCTCATTAGACTCGTATCAAGTTACTGAACAAGCAGCAAGAAGGACCGGACCTGGGTATATCGATTTCATGTTCGTCGAAGCTCAACCCATGTAGATCAAAAAACCACCTTCAAAACCGGATATCTCAAGTTACAGACAACCATTTCTTGTGATTCTTGGCTTGATAAACTCGCCTTGAGTTGCTGAACAAATTTCCAGAAGGGATCGAAGCCATTGGTTAAAGTTTTTACGTCGAACACAAGCTCGCCAAATTGTGGAAATTTTCCGGCCATCGTGACTAGTTTGGTAATTTTTGACCTCTTCCTGTTATTTTCTGATCTTGAACTAGTTATGAAAAATGATCAGCATGTTAAAATGAAGAAGAGCAACTTGGCCCCAACACCATTGGTGGTGGTCGGCGGCGGCTCTGCCATTAACTCCAGCAGCCCTTTCTGGCCACGTTCGAGGGTCAAAAATATAGTTTTTGCACATTTTAAGATTCTACATTTCAATACCATTATTTTGACATATTATACGCATTTTTGGGATATCGTATGATTTAGTTATGAATTTTTAGATTTCGATCGATTTCGATCATTAGATTTGCGAACTGTGAAGTTAGGACCGTCTGATGGACTTGTAGTTTCGATATGTTGATCATATGATTGTCCCAATAGCTTTGTTTGGTCATGGGCGAAGATCCGACCATTGAATCTTCATCTAATTGTAAAATAGTGATTAGAGAGGCGATTCGTCAGATTTTCGTATAATTTAGAATCCGACTGTTGGATGGTAGTTTAAGTGTGTTTTGGAATTATTGGCTAAATTCAAGTCACATTTGATTAGGTGTGTTGTAATAGATTTAACATGCTATGTGTCCCCTCTTCATTCCGGGTGAGTCCCATGCCTCGCGCTTAGTCGCTCACGGGATTCCGAAGGGGACAGCAAGTCTTTTCTAAAAAAACTAGCGGTTCTCCCCTATATATATGTATTATAGAAACTAATTCTTTGGTTTTTTTGGAAATTCGTGAGGTGTGGTTGTTAGAAAGAAATTTTCAGGGTGATTATTTTTGAGCTGTGGTAATTCATGTTTCGGATTTTGAATTTTAATTCTAAAATTTGGGGCGTGACAGTTTGGTATCAGAGCATAAGGTACATATTTGGTGATATCTCAATACTCTCCGAGTGATGACCCATCTGCAGCGGATTCCCATCGTGTGCTCTTCGGTATTGACAAAGTCATTGGGTATGTGAGAGCGTTAGGTTGGCTACGAATGTTAGCACGTCATAAAAACTTTAGGCGTCGTCTTGTATGTTAGTTTCTTGGTTAATATGGACTTGCATTTGACTTATGCCTTGTTTAAGTGTTATGCATGTATTAACCAAGTATGTCGTGCTTAATAGGTAATGGAGATTGAGGGAAACAAGCTAGAGGTCGAGGTAAGGGCAAACCTCGTGGTAGGGGTAGAGGCTGAGGTAGGGGTAGGGCTCCTCCGGTTGATGATGCATATTAGGCGGAGGTAGAGGCACCTCATGATGATCAACATATTCCGCCAGTGGGCATGGTTGATGATCCTAATCGCTTGTTTTCGCTAGCAAAGGAAATTAACTGTTTGGGGGAGGTACAGATCATATGGTTGCAGATCGGTAGATTGAGGATTTGCAGACCTACTTTGACTTGTTTGACTGTAGTGAGATTGATAAGAGAAAGCTAGCGGCTTTCATGCTAATGGATGAGGCTAGACTGTAGTGGAATGTCACACAGAGGATTACTGATGTATCTACTTTGACTTGGGATGGCTTTGAGAGGTTGTTCAGACAGAAGTACTTTCCAGCGATGGGAGTTCCTTGCAATAGTACAGGGGAAGATGACCTGTGATAGAGTACGATGTAGAGTTCTCTAGGCTGTACATGTATATGAAGCAAATGGATGATGAGGATTTGGCTTAGAAGTTTCAGCGAGGGTTGAGTCCTCCGATTGAGCGTGATGTGGCCATCTTAGAGCTGAGGATGAAGATGGAAATCTTGGCTAAGGCACAAATCATTAAGCAGGAGAACTTGATTTGTAGAGAGAATGAGTCAGCTGAGGGAGACTTCCAGGGAAAGGGAAAGGCAATGGCAGGGAGCAGTAGGTCCAGAGACTTCAGGGGCAGTTTCTGGAAGAAACATAAGACTCAGTTCCAGCATCATGCCCCAGCTAGGGCAGTAGTAGCTCCTCCCATTTAGGCTATGCCTATTAGACAGATAGATACCACCAGTAACTCCAGTGAAGTGCTATAACTGTGGCGAACCAGGCCACATCTCTCCTGCGTACACGAAACAACGTTGAGAGTATGCTACAATTGTGGACAGACAGGGCACCAGGCCAAGGAGTGTACCCAGAATCAGGGTAGAGTACAGGGAAACCAACAAAGGCAGCTACCACCTGCACCTGCTAGAGTCTTTGCCATTGGTCAGGCAGGCATGGGGGTGGAAGGTACTCTATCTGTTTATCACTATCTTACTAGAGTACTATTTGATACAGGAGCCTCCCACTTCTTCATATCTAGTTCAGTTGTGGATGTGTTGGGTTTGATTGCCATGCCTCTTACTAGATCATTATGTGTTACATCACCTCTCGGTGTGTCTCTTGAGCTTAATATGTTTTGTGATGATTGCCCTATTGGGATTGGTGGCAGAGAGTTCTCTACATCTTTGATTGTGATTCCGGATCACACATATGATGTGATTTTGGGAATGGATTGGTTGAGCCCGAACCATGCTGTGATTGATTGTTTTAGAATGATTGTGTCCTTTCGTGTCCCTGGATAACCAGTATTCCATTATCGTTGTCTGAAATCCAACATTACTATGAGGGCAGGGATTTTGGCTCATATTGAATCGGGGAGCAGTACTTCAAGGATTATAGGGATTCCTGTAGTTTCAGAGTATGCTGACGTGTTTCAGGAGATACATGGCTTACCTTCGAAAAGGGTAATGGGCTTATCCATTAATGTGATATCAGGTACTTCTCCTGTATCGAAGGCACCCTATTGAATGGCTCCAGCTGAACTTCAAGAGTTGAAAGTTCAGATAGTGGGATTACATGCGCAATGGTTCATTCAGGCTAGTGTATCTCCTTAGGGCGTACTAGTGTTGTTTGTGAAGAAAAAGGATAATTCATTTCGTTTATGCATGGATTATCGGCAACTGAACAAGGTGACCATCAAGAACAGCTACCCTTTACCTAGGATTGATGACTTATTTGATCAGCTTAGGGAGGTTACGATGTTCTCAAAGATTGATTTAGGATCTGGATATCACCAGTTAAGGGTGAAGGATGAGGATATTCCAGAGACAACGTTCAGAACCAGGTATGGACATTTTGAGTTCCTTGCCATGCCTTTTGGTCTCACTAATGCACCTGCAGCATTCATGGACTTGATGAACCACACGTTCAGTCCTTACTTGGATCAGTTTGTCGTAGTGTTCGTTGACGACATCTTGATTTATTCAAAGTCGTCAGATGAGCATGAAAAGTATTTGCAGATTGTGCTACAGACGTTGAGAGAGAAGAAATTATTTGCCAAGTTTGCGAAGTGCGATTTCTGGCAGAAGTAAATCAAGTTCCTTGGTCATATGGTCTCGAAGGATGGAGTTTCTGTGGATCCTTCGAAGGTTGAAGTAGTGATGAGTTGGAGTCGCCCTACTATGGTTACAGAAATCCGTAGCTTCCTGGGATTAGCAGGGTATTGCTTCGGCTTTGACCAAATTAACAAGGAAGGACACTCAGTTCGTATGGACGGAAAAGTGTGAGAAGGCTTTCAAAGAGTTGAAGACTAGATTGACTACGGCTCCAGTATGGACTATTCCTACTAGTGGTGGTGCTTTAGTCATCTACAGTGATGCATCTCATCAAGGTTTGGGGTGTGTGTTGATGCAGAATGGTGTTGTGGTGGCCTATGGTCCTAGACAACTGAAGGTTCATGAGCAAAACTACCCTACTCATGATCTAGAGTTAGCCGCAGTGGTATTTGCCTTGAAGATTTGAAGGCACTATCTTTATGGTGAGAAATTCGAGCTCTTTTCTTATCATAAGAGTTCGAAATACATGTTCTCCCAAAATGAGTTGAACATGGGGCGGAGGAGATGCATGGAGTTCATCAAAGACTATGATTTCACTTTGGAGTATCATCCCAGATTGGCCAACGTAGTGGCGGATGCTTTGAGTAGGAAGCCCTGAGTACTCATGGCATCACTTATGGTGCAGAAGTGGCTTATGTTGGAAGCTGCATCCGAATTTGATCTTATGCCCGCAGTAGTTAGACATGAAATCTTTCTCGGTAGTATCACCTTACAATCCACCTTGACTTCCAGGATCATTCAAGGTTAGACACATAATGAGTTGGCTTAGGCAAGGATTGCTGAGATGACTACTGATCCGAATGTGGAGGACCCTTCTGAGTGGGCTATTGGGATAGATAGAGGGTTGAGGTAGGGAGATTGTTTGTCCCAAATGTTGATAACCTCAAGGAAGAAGTCATGCGAGAAGCACATAGATCACGATACACGATGCATCCAGGGGGTACCAAAATGTACATGGATCTACGAAGACAGTTTTGGTGGTACGGAATGAAGAGGGATGTAGCGGAACATGTGTCGAAGTGTCTTACATGTCAGCAAGTGAAGGCAGAGCATCAGTGGCCCCCAGTAATGCTGCAACCCTTACCAATACTGGTATGGAAATGGTAAGATATCTTCATGGACTTTGTGACTGGATTGCCTGGGTCCAGGCAAGGTTATGACTATTTGGGTGATTATGGACCGATTGAAGAAGTCTGCACATTTCCTTCCTGTGGCAAAAACTTACTCAAGGGATGCGTTGTGTAAGTTGTTTGTGAATGAGATAGTGAGGCTTTATGGTGTGCCTGTTACGATTGTTTCTGATCGGGATGCTCGTTTCACATCGAAAAGCTGGCGTAGATTCCATAAGACTTTTAGTACATCATTAGCTATAAGAACTGCATTTCACCCATAGACAGAAGGGCAGACAGAGAGAGTGAATCAGGTGATGGAGGATATGCTTAGAGCTTGTGTTCTTGACTTCAAGAGAAGTTGGACGGACCATCTACCATTGGTAAAGTTTGCTTACAACAATAGCTATCACTCGAGCATTGGTATGGCTCCATATGAGGCTTTTTATGGTAGGCCATGTAGGACTCCTATATGTTGGGTGGAAGTTGGAGAGAAAGGACTTTTTGGTCCTGCACTTGTTTAGGAGACTACTGAAAAGATCACTACTATTCGAGATAGGATCCTGACCACTCAGAGTAGACAGAAGAGTTATGCTGACTTGAAGAGGAGACCTGTAGAGTTTTATGCAGGCGATCATGTGTTCTTAAAGGTCTCACCTATGAAAGGTATCTTCAGATTTGGCAAGAAGGGAAAACTCGAGCTGAGGTATGTGGGACCCTTTGAAATTTTGGAAAGGGTTGGAAACTTGGCATATCGTCTTGCTTTACCTATTGGCATGTCATCGTTCTTTACCACAGTCATCCCAGACTTCTTGGGCACCACTTGCACTGGAGAGACCCACTTACTATCAGAAATGGGGTAGATTACCCCACAATCGAGCAACTTGATCACCTCATCTTGGACCACCTTCATCATGGGAGGATGTAGACATCTTTGGGCTTCTCTTGTGGGCTTGGCTTCATCTTCTAACAGGATCTGGTGGACATTTGTGGTTGGGTTGATTCCCTTGATATTTTCTAGAGTCCAACCAATGGCAGTCTTATGCTTCTTCAACACGTCCACCAACTTCCTTTCTTGCTCTACATCCAGCGTTGATGATATGATCACTAGAAGGGTCTCATTTTCTCCTAAGTACGGGTACTTCAAATGTTCAGGGAGTACCTTTAATTCCAACTTGGGTGCCTGAACCATAGAGGGTAGCATTTTATTAGTAGAAACCAAAATTGAGAAATAGGAAATGGACCTCTTTACAGGCTGAGCCTTGAGTGAGGCCACAGTCTTAATCACTCTGGGCTCCACAACGTCCCACTCAACCTTAGGGATAGGTTCCCCATTTTCATCATATCCGATCCCTTCCTCTAGGGTCAGAGCTAATTCATCCTCAACCATTGCTTTGGAGAATACATGTGCGAGTGAATCAACTACATCAATAGCAAAGCAAGGATTCAAATAAGAAACAGGGTACCTCATGGCTTCAAGAATGTTGAAACGTATAACATCACCATCAAACTCCATGGTGAGAGTCCCTTTGTACACGTCGATCTTCGTTCTCGCATACCTCATAAAGGGATGCCCTAAAAGTAATGGAGTGTATTTAGGGGCGATTCCTCCATGTCCAAAACATAGAAATCCGCAGGGAATATCAGATGATTTACCTACACAAGAACATCATCAACATACCCTTGAGGGTGTTTGTTAGACCTATCAGCAAGTTGAATGACAACATTATCCCTTTGAAGAAGGCCTAGACCTAGGGACACATACAAATTATAAGACATGACATTTATGGATGCCCCTAAGTCTAACATCACATTTTCAAACTTGGTGTCACCAATGAAACAGGGAACAGAAAAACTCCCTGGGTCCTTCAACTTTGGGGGTAGTTTTCTCTGGATAACTGATGATACCGTCTCGCTTATTTTCACCACCTCCTTCTCTCTTGTCTGCATCCTTGTCGTGCATAGCTCCTTCAAGAACTTAGCATACTTAGGCACCTATTTGATGCACTCGATCAGGGGCATGTTCACTTGAACCTTCTTGAAGATTTCCAAGATTTCTTGATCATATTTATCTTTCTTTGTCCTGGCAAACCTGCTCGGGAAAGATATAGAAACAACTGGGTTAGTCTTAACTAAAACAGTAGAGTTAGGAATTGTACCTTTGGGTGCCTCAGTTTGGGGCACGTTAACTTCCACCCTTGATGTAGCTAGGTCCGTTTCAACATCCTTCTTGGACACCTCCACAACATCTTCTTCTTCATTAGGGGCCACTTGGGCCTTCTTGTGGGCTCTGGGAGGGTCTAGTAGCATGCACCCACTCCTAGTGATGATGGCTTTGGCGTGATCATTCCTTGGGTTAGGCACCGTATTGCTTGGTAGCTTCCCTGTTTCAGCAATCCGGCCCATGAAATCCGCTACTTAGCCCATTTGATTCTTGAGCTCTGCAATATCCTTTGAATAGGTCACCTGTCCTACAACCAAAGCTTGAGTAGTAGTGTTAAGTTGTTGTTGTCCTGTAGCAAGGGACTTCAGCAGTTCATCATAATTAGGGGCACTCAAAGTGTTGGAAACCGGAGGTGGAGGGACAGAATTAGGAATACCAAAAGTTTGAGGTACCTGAGGCCTCAAAAACAAACCCGGTGGGCAGTGAGAATTCTGACCTGGGCCTTAAGGTGGTCTCAAGGTGTTATCATTGTTGGCCCAACGAAAGTTAGGGTGGTCTCTAAGCCCAGGATTGTACGTATTGGAGTAAGGGTTATACCTCAGGCCTCCTTGGCCTCCTTGATACCCGAGGGCATTAACAGATTCCCATCCTTCTGGAGAGGCAAGCTGGGGACATTTATCAGTGGGGTGCCCTTGAGTCGAGCACATCCCACACACTTCAGCCATTGCTCCTCCTCCATTAACGTTTAAGACTTGAGACAGCAGAGTAGACATCTTGTTGACCTTGTCTTCAAGGGTAGAGTTAGTGGACACCTCATGTACCTTCCTTTGAGAGAAAAGCACCCCCTCATATTGTTGATAGTTTACTGCACGATTTGTAAGTAGCTCCTTGGCCTCATCAGGTGTTTTATCCATAAAGGACCCTCCAACAGCAGCATCTAACAAACCACACTCATTAGCAGTGAGTCCTTCATAAAAATAGGTAAGGAGGGACCCCTCACTCATCCTATGGTTAGGGCATGATGCTACAAGGCTCTTAAACCTGTCCCAATAATCGCAGAAATTCTCCTCATGTCCTTGCGTGATTCCACTAACCTACTTCCTCAAAACAGTGACCTTTGAGGCAGGAAAGTACTTCGTAAGGAACTCGCCCTTCATCCTATCCCAAGTGTTGATACTCCCAACAGGCAGCTCAAATAGCCAAGTCTTGGCCTTGTCCTCCAAAGTAAAGGGGAATGCCTTCATCTTCAAGATATTGATATCAGCTCCTTTAGGGCACATACTCCCACAGACAAACTCAAACACCTTGAGATGCTTGCAAGTGTCTTCACTATTCATCCCATGAAACTTGGGTAGGTGATGCAAAAACCCACTCTTTAACTCAAAATCATCATTAAGCCCCTCTCTTGGTTCTGGATAGGCAATGCATAAGGGTGCAGCAACCCCACCTGTAGGATTAGATAGTTGCCTAATAATCTCGGCCATTGGTGCCTATACTTGCTCAACAGGGGCGTGCTCTTCCTTTTTTATGTCCGTAACGTCCTCTTCAGTGACCTCCTCTTCTTCCTTTTCAAAGACTTGTTCTTCTCCTTTTTCAGAATGGTCAGGTTTGTTGATCTTCTCGGTTGATCTAATTGAGGAGTTATAACCTGAGTAGCTAGAGTCCTCAGAGGAGGGCGGTCTAAAAAAGTGAGGTTTGCCCTTTGCTTAGCACGTTCCAGTTTTTTCGAGAGCTCCTTAGTCTTATTAGAGACAGTGGACATTCATGGACCTTTAAGACCAAATCAAGTGTTAGTAACATATACAAGGCTCAGAATACAAATATTATGCCTTTCCTTAACTTTCTAAGTTACATTTACATTCACATACTTAGGTACTGGAACAGACGACCTCGTTTGTGCAATGGGACTATAGAACAGCTACCCTCCATAAGGTCATGTTTAATCCAATATATCTTAAGCATGTCACATTACATTTTTTTTTTTTTGAGTTTGTTATATACATAGTTAATATCTCAATTGATCCCAAATTGTAAGTCGAGCCCAATAGAAACCACTACTATTGGTGAGATACGATATAGGGATAGTCGCCTAGACATAAGTCTCTTTTCTTTATTTCAGAAGGTTGGATGGCCAGATTAAGAGATAAGTGAGAGGGAGGACTCATTTTGGTGATACTACGGAGGCTACTCCCTCATTGAGGTTTAGGCCCCTATCGGTTACTCCCACATAGTGGTTTAGGCTCATTCTATAGTATCTCTGAAATCCAATTGAACCCATCACCCAGGGTCCCAATCTAAGACACCATCTGTATGCCCCTTACTCAGCTGGGAAATTAACTTATGTGTTAGACCGTTTTCCAAGTGCTAATAAAGACCGCGGTTAACCTCAAGAGACCTTAGCAAGGTACTAATGAAGGGTTAAGGCCAATATTAACAAAAGGCCCTTGTCTACTCATACGATTTTACACACTTATAATAATTAAGTATTTGACTAAATTTATAACAACCTAAGTATATTAATCTAAGTGAAACACATACAATTTACAACAGGCTTAAAAAAAACAACTTCTACAAATTGTATGACAATTATAAAAGACATGCGTAATCTTGTAACACTCACAAAACTTAAACTAAATCACAATTATACCATGGCCAAACATAAATTGCAATTTGTTACCATTCCACAAGTGTAGTACAAAAATTTAGCATGCACTCTATATATAAACAATAAAATGGATGACACTTTAAGTGCTAGGGATTTTAACAATCCCCGGCAACGGCGCCAAAAATTGATGCAACTAAAATAGCCTCACAATTTAACCTTGCAAAATGTAGTTGTCAGTATAGGATAAGCAGGGATTGTTCAGTCCGGGGATTGTAGGGTACACCTACACAAAAAGGTCAATTAACAGATAAAAGAATAAAATGGGGAGTATGGGATTTGGTTACTAATCTACTTAAAATAAAATAAAAACAAAATAAATAAAACTATATACAATGATCGACTTCCCTAACCTAGACCAATGCCACTCGGAAATTACTAAGTGTAGAAACAGAATATCCATTTCAACATGCTACAAAAACATGCCCATCTTAAATGCCTAGATAAGAGCCCAAATGAAAAGCCTCAGCGGATCAATCCATTTATCTATTCATTCTAATGTGGGCTTGGATCGGAAGAGTCCTTACCATGTCCAATACTACTAATTTTTTAGAACACTCAGCGTAATTCTCTTAATTAGTAGTATTATCTAACCCCCGAATCGACTCACATATGCAAATTAATCATTAAGCAAACAATTATTCTTGGCAAATTAAGCAAACAAACAAGAACACTCAGCGTGATTCTAGCATGGGAACTTATTAACCTAACTCCGAAAATTACCTAAACACGTAAAAGGGCACATGATTGTAACATGCATCATCAAAGAATTCTCGAAATTAACTCCAAAATAAACTGAAAATCTCAAAAATATTAATAAAAATATTCTGAACATTTCATATCGCCAATTACACAACTCGCAAATCCAAACACACAAAACCGAAACAAAAATTGAAAGTAGAGTCATAGTTACACTTTGAAGCTTTCCTCAGCGGCTTGGCAACAAGGTGGTGAACTCGTCTATGCTATGGTGGTGGAGCGTCTTTGACTCAGCACCTAAGAGCTTCATAGATTGCTGGATGGATGGTGGTCACGATCTTGTAGGTGAGGGAGGATTGAGGAGTGAATTGGGGCAGAGTCTCGGAAGAGTTTTTGGCCAGGAAGTGATAGGCAAGGAAGTGATCCCCATTCTATTCTGGATGTTGCCTATTTATAGGGGAGTAGTAGTTGGCTTTTGTCGATCGTACCCTTCGTCATTTGGACGGATGGGATTGCATTGCTTTCTTCATCTTCTCTTTAATTTTCTGTTTCTTATTTCTTGTCCTTTTAATTTCTCATAATGGGATACTTATGGCCTTAATTCCTCTCAATAATGGGGCAATTCCTTTAATTTCCCAACTGAAACATCTTTCTCCTTTATTCCCCTTCTTCATTACTTGGTCAAACGCCTTAAATTTCTACAAAAAGGTGGAGAATATCAAAATTGTTTTAGAGAAAATAAAGGGAATTAAAATGTAAAGACCGCAAAAACATCGACGGTAAGGAATCCTGATCCCGTTAGGATTTTTTTCATAAATTTTTCATTTTCCGCCTGTTTTACTCCAAACACTCCGCAAGATTCTGAAAATGACTTTAATGACTCAAAACACAAATCTAAGGGAGAAATATGGCTAGAATGGAGCATATACTCATGAAAATCGTCGCACTTTGTGCTTTTATCAATGTCTGGTGTCCACAATGCCTTTCATGTGTCTATGCTCAGGAAACATGTACTAGATGAGTCCCACGTGATTGATCATGGTACGATCAGGGTGAACACGGATGTGACCTTTGTGGTGGAACCTGTTCGTATCTTAGATAAGTCTACGAAGAGGCTTCGTAGGAAGGAGGTTGACCTTGTGAAGGTGTTGTGGAGTCATCATGACGAGGGTGATGCATCATGGGAGTTAGAGTCTGAATAAGAGTGAGGTATCCACAGCTCTTTGGGGAATTGAATACTTGAATTTCGAGACGAAATTCCTTTAAGGGAGGTAGATTGTAATAACCGTAATTTCCATTTTAATTTCGTGTGATTGTGTGGAACGAATATTGTACAATTGTATGAATATTGCTCGAAATATTTCATTTTTAGAATTATCGAAGTTCCGAAACGATTGTTTTAACAAAAAACTCGAAATGTTCGATTCAAGAAATCAACTTTTTATACGTGCAAAATTTGGGAAAACTTCCTTCATGAAAGTTGTAGAGCTCGTCGATACGAGTCCGTGTGGGGGAATCGAACGCTCTAATCCTAGGTGGATGATGGGTTATGATTGGTTGAGTGAGTAGGATGTCACAACCCTTGTTGGGTAATGGGGCAAGATTTAAGTATGAGTATCGAACGTTCTAAATATGTATATATGTATTGATGAAATACGATGATGATAAATATGTCGGATGCCATAACCTAGGCTAGGTGACGGACTACGATTCAGTTAGAGCTCTAGTCTGTCAGACACCGTATTTTTATAAATACGATTTCGGGGTTTTGAGAAGAAAGATGTGAGTTTAGATTTCGTGTTGAATTGTTGATTTGGTGATTGATTGTTGAGATTGTTGTTTCTTTATGGTCGTGGAAATTGTTAGGTGTTGACTTGGGTGAAAATAAATATGACTTAATTAAACAACCGTTCTTTCTTCTTTACTCATCGGGCTTTCAAAAAGCTTACCGGGTTTTGTGTTGTTGCAATCCCGGTACACTATTCAAATGATGTAGCGGATATTCCTGCAGGTCAGGATAATCAAGGAGACAACCGTGCTGTTTAGGAGTTGCAGCATTTATTTGATTTCATTTACGTTGTGAGGTTTGTTATGCTCATTTAGAGCTTTACAATTTAATTTGTGAGTGAGTTGTAATAAATAACCAAGACTAAATTCGGGATTTGAAATTAAATTCGTGTGGTGTGGTTGTTAAAAAAAAATTTTCAGGGTGATTATTTTTTAGTTGTGGTAATTCATGTTTCGGATTTTGAATTTTAATTCTAAAATTCGGAGCGTGACACATGTACTCACACAGATCACCACACATGTACTTACACCGATCGTCACATAATATTGTTTCCTCATCTCTCACAACCTCAATGATTATACGCATATAAATGCGTATAATTATATCTAAAACACTAAAAATAAGCAAATTCTCATGTCAATTAATATGTAATTAATATATTTTTATTTATTTTAAAGATAATAAGCGGAATTGCCGAAATTAAGATAAAATGGTACAAAAGTGAAGTAAAATGGAGTTTTGGAAATTCTTATGGCCTAGATTACCCAAAGTTTATACTTGGTGAAAAACAATCGAAAAAATTGGCATCAACAAAGATAAGCCTAAAGTTATGGTGCAGATCCAAAAAAAAAAATTCACCAGCATAAGTGTGTGTGTACAGTCACAGACTTGAGATTAAAATAAACAGCGAAAATCAATTATGCCCAGACATGCGTGAGCTTCTGGGGCTTATGATCAGAGGAAACCTAATCTCAAGACGAATTTGTAAGTTCCATGATTATGTAACTATGATATGGTATAGCTATTAATGAAACAAACAAATAGAATAATAAATAAATATTATTTAATTGGAAATTGTATATATAAATATGAATCATTCAACTTGCATGTATGATTAAACATGCTTGACAACGAAAGCGTTGTATGAACAAGTTATATGGAACAGTAGAAAAAAATGGATTATAGGTGCAGCATATAAAGGGATCCAAATCAATAAAAATAAATAATCGAGGTGTTTGATGAAACTATAGTGGTTGTGTCATCATATAGAACCTTAATTTTAACCCGTAGATTATGAGTTATGGTCAAAAACAACAAAGTTGCACCAAAAACTCATAAATCATCATAGAGTTTATGAGAAAAAAAAATAAGAGCAAGCGTGCCGATAACGTGTTATAAAGTAGGAAGAAGATGGAGAGAAAATAGTTGGGAGAAAGTAGAAGTGTTCTCATTCAGTCTCATTAGCCTCCTTTATATAGAGGTAGGGTTTACATCAAATAACATGACTAATGAGTATTTACGTGGACAGCCATATAAATAATAATATTTACAACATTTTCAAGAAAGAGACAAAATTGTTGATGCAGTCAACCACGGTCAAAGTCAGGAAAGAAGCATAATGCAATTATGCAAAGTTGCGGCATGTGGGTGAAATTACAAGGAGAGAAAAAAGAAAAAGAAATAGAAAAAAAAAACAGAGAGAGAGAATAAAGAAAAGTTCAAAGAAAGGAAGGTGCACTTTGGGATTAATTAAGCTAATTGAATTTGCTAGCTTTTAGTCTTTATTGGTCTCCAGGAGACCAGCACGTGCCATCCATGACCCATTCCCTCATTTTGCTTTCTTTCATGTTTGACCAATAGACCTAGTCTCTACGTTCTCTTTCCCCCAATACACCAATTTTTATTCCTTCATTTCTCTCACGATCATCAGCATCCACGTGCTCCTTCCCTTATCCTCTTATAAAACCAGCTGCACCACACCATCCGAGGACACACTCACTTTTTCTTTAGTAGCCGCAACGCAACCAGCCCTCCCCTCTCTTCCCCTCCATTTTTCATAGTAGTTTTAGTTTTCTTTTGGGTATTTATAGAATTTCTCACATAAGTTTTAGTTGTAATTCAAGAAAAGTCATATTAGCTTTCTAGTTAATTGTGGCTACCTTTATTTTCTCTTACACTTCTATAATCTTTTCTCTTTGAATTTTATATCTTTGATATTCATAATTATGAGTTGTGAGTAATTTCTTTATTGGGCTAACCCAAATTTGATATAATAGATGTTTAATTTAACATATACATGGAATTTGTTTATTATTGAATGCTTGTGTTTTGTGATAATTGATTAGAATGCATGCTTAAGAATTGTCAACTCTTGGGTATGTGTTTTAATATGTCTAGATTAAAATTTAGGGGATAACATCCTTAGATTTTAGAGCTAGAACCCCGATTTAATATTCGTAGAAAATACAAGCATGGTTTACTACATGATTAGCTCGATCGCAGTTATGGTGAACTTGGTTGCCTAATTCCACGAACTCTAGGCCCCTTGATGTGAATTAATGACCCTTGAACAGACTCTAATTCATGTCAAGTGAGTTCTTACGGCCTTTGAATCGGAGTGAGAATACCATGAAAGGGAATTTCGGCCCTTGAGCCTTGAAAAGCCTTGGGTACGGCTTCTACAATCTTTAATAAATTGCATATAAATCAAATTAGCATCTAGAACATTGAATTAGGATTAAGATTCATCCCAAACTAGCAATCCCATATTTATATTCACGTTTTTTTTAGTTTTCTTTCCTTCATTTAATTTAGTTGTTAATTAAAGTTTCTATTTAAATTCTTACACTTTAGTTATTAGAAATTCAAATTACTATTTTCGGTGACAATTTCTATCTCATTGTAAATAGTCATCAATAGGTCTTTAGTTTTGATTAGGCTTTGGTGCAAACTAAAGCCGAGCATTGCTAAGGCTTAGTGCCTTAGAGTAGTATTTTTATTTATTTTCTTTTTCTTTTTCTTATTCTTTTCTTTTGTTTGCTAAGTGTCTTTATTTCCGATGACCCAAGGATTGTGGTTAGCCACTAATTCCCGTAGTACGATAAACTTTGGGCATAATATTTTCCTCTCTTGACAATGGTACATACGCTAGCGTAATTGTGTATCAAATGTCAGAACCCATCCCGAAAATTCCCCCTAATTTCCAAGATGGGCCTACGGGGCTCACTTTTCGGAATAATTCGACAGAACTTCTTCTAAAAGTGGACAACCCAACCTATTGTAACGATGAAAGTAAAACACTTCTAAGTTCAAATCCCAACAAAACCGAAGTCATCCTACTTCTCACAACAACCCACAATTTACCAAGTATAAAATCCAAGTGTAAAGATGGAAGAATTTATGTAATACAATCCGGAGATTTGAATCTTCAACTCCGACAAACTTCAATAAAGACACAATAAAACCAAGCCTCCCAAGGTCATCAGAGCAATCTAAGGATAAGATAAAATATAATACGAGAGGTAGGTTAACAAATAACCTACGGAAGATAGGTGGCAGGAATGATGCTAAGCCTCGATCCCAACGCCGAACAGCAGCACTGCGAACTGGGCAAAAGAAACCGAAAGGCCCAGGGGAAAGTAAGCAAATAAAACGTTAGTGTGAGTGGACAAAAATAAATAATTAAAAGAAGAAAATATTTCTTACTTTCCCGCGTTTATTTGTTTAAAACATTCCCATGCATGCAATAGGGAAAAACAATCCTCCCAAAAATAATTTCATACAACTCGTGTAACCAAGCCAGCCCTGCTGGTTTAAAGAAAGTTCGACTAGCCCCGCTAGTCAAACGAATAAATAAATAAATAAATAAATAAATAAATAAATAGTATGGGGAAAACGTCATCACCATACGATAAAAAGGGAGCCCCTAAAGCTCGGGGCGGAGTGTCCCACACTCTTGAGCATCCCATGTTCGGCTCTACTCACCCACAAACATTAAGTAAGTAGGGAGTAGTACTAATAGGCTAGCTAGCAATAATTTATATCGACCCAAGTATGGTGGGTAAAAACCATACGAAAATCGAAAATCGATAAAATTTCCCCAATATCTCACAAAAAGGGAAAAATAAAGTCCAACGACGTGACCCTGCACGCCAACATAATCTCGAAATCGTAAATCAATAAACAACAACAAAATAATTCTATAATGTCCAAAAGAATATCCTATTTCCAAGGATTCCTCGGAAAACTTAAATCGGTAAAATAAAATAATGTTTTCATTTCCGGAAATACCCTCAGAAACATATTATCGTAAATTATTTCAAATAATGGATTAAAATAAAGCATAATAACTCCTAATCCAAAAATCCGAACGATAAATAATTTCGTAAATAAAATCGAATAATATGCTAATTATATAAAAGGATAATTTAGATAATTTCGTAACTTAAGAAATTTAACTGCATGCATAAATTAAGAATCAAACGTCCACTCACAGTATACGGCTAAACCTGCCGTCGATCCGAACCCTCCTCGTGGGAATCCTCCTCACGTCCTGTACAATATAATGTTCATAAACCGATAATTACAGGATGAAAAATTAAATTCACCATAAACACAACCATACCCCAATTTGTTCTTAAATACCTAAAATCTCCCAATTTTCTCCTCTAACTTCATTTCCTTAACTTAAGGGCTTACGATGAAGGAAACCCGATAAATGGATTCTCCATAATTCAATTCACGAACTCCACCCTTGAACAACCATAACGAAAACCATATCTACACTTCACAAATTCAACTCGAAGTTACAATTATGGAAACTACATTGTACCAGTGATTAATTAGCTAAATAACAACCATCGTAAACCTGTCCTACTCCACCTCACGCGCCGCCTACAGTGGCGGCAAGTGGCGGTCACGCGCTGGGAACAACCTCCTCCTATGGCCACCAAATTTCATGTACAACATCAATTTCACCCACTGATCATTTTATTCAACTACAACGCATCCAAATTATGCTTAAAAACAGTCGAATCCGATCAGTGTACAAAAACCCAGAAATTTCTCAAGAACCCTAGAATTTTAATTCAACAATTCGACTTCTACACAGCAAATCGAGACACAAGGCCATAGGGGAAATGATCAGTGAAGAAAACCGAACCTTCGACACCGGTTTGGTGGCCGAAGATGGCCGGAATCGCCGGAAATCGCCGAAAAACCCAATCTGCTACAGTAAACTTCGTGGCTCAATTCCGAGCTCCTTCGGTCGAGACACCGCAAAATACCACTGTAGGCATGACAAGGAGGGAGAGGCGAGCCTAGGGGTGTCCGGGTTTCGCCGTGGGGTGGCCGGAGATGGAAGAATTCGGAGGAGGAAGAATCGGGCCGAAGAGGAAGGAAGAATCAGGGAAGAAGAGAGAGAAAGAGATGGGCAAGTTTCCAAATTTGGAAACTTACCACAGTAACTCGGCTATTTAAAGAAACTTACTATGAACAGTAACTCGGCTATTTAAAGAAACTTACTTTAGTTTTTCGTTTATAACTTTCGCATACGAGCTCCGATTTTTACGAATCACATATGCACGGTCTCGGTTTAACGTCCTCTACGACTTTCATGAAGAGCATTTTCTCAAGTTCTGACCCGAACAAAAAGTCAACTTTTAGGGCCACTAAAATTATATAACGGAGTAAAAATTAAAAGTAACTGACATTTACCGTCCAATTAATTAGTAAATCGATAATTCTAGGTTCGAGACGTAACAATCTACCCCCCTTAAAGAATTTTGTCCTCGAAATTGACATACCTGCTAGAAAAGGTGGGGATACTGTCGTCTCATTTGATCCTCCGGTTCCCAAGTAGCTTCCTCTACCATATGATTACTCCAAAGTACCTTAACTAAGGGTATCATTTTGTTTCTGAGTACCTGCTCCCTCCTATCAAGAATTTGAATTGGTCTTTCCTCATACGTTAAATCTTCCCGCAATCTTATAGGCTGTTCTTGAAGGACATGAGAAGGATCAACAACATACTTACGGAGCATGGAGACATGGAAGACGTCATGCACTTTGGATAGTCTTGAAGGTAATACCAGTCGATACGTAACCATACCAATCCGCTCTGCGATTTGATACGATCCGATGTATCTGGGGCTAAGTTTTCCACATTTTCCAAACTTTACAATACCCTTCCAAGGCGATAGCTTCAGAAACACCTAGTCACCCACCTGAAACTCCAAATCTTTCCTTCGGTTATCTGCATAACTCTTTTGTCTACTCTGGGCCGCTTTAAGCTTTTCTTTAATCACTTCAACCTTTTCAGTTGTAATCTGCACCATCTCTGGACCAATAAGCTTCCTTTCTCCTACTTCATTCAAACACAAAGGAGTGCGACACTGTTTGCCATAAAGGGCTTCATAGGGAGCCATGCCAATGCTGGAATGATAACTGTTATTATACGCAAATTCTATCAAGGCTAGGTGGTTGTCCCAATTTCCCTTAAACTGCAAAACACAAGCTCTCAACATGTCTTCTAGAGTTTGAATAATTCTCTCCGTTTGCCCATCTGTTTGCGGGTGGAATGCGGTGCTAAACTGAGATTGAGTGCCCAAAGCCTCCATTAACTTACGCCAAAACTTTGAAGTGAAACTGGGGTCCCGATCAGAAGTAATAGAGATAGGAGTGCCGTGAAGGTTTACTATCTCATTCATGTACAACTCCGCATATTTATCTATCTTATAAGTCTTCTTGACGGGCAGGAAAAGCCCGGATTTGGTAAGTCGGTCTATAATGACCCAAATGCTGTCATGACCATTACCGGTACGTGGTAATCCGGACACAAGGTCCATAGTGAGATGCTCCCACTTCCATTCTGGTATTGGTAACGGTTGTAGCAAACCCGAGGGCTTTTGTCTTTCTGCTTTCACTTGTTGACATATTAGACACCTGCTTACGTAAGCTGCAATTTCCCTCTTCATGTTAGGCCACCAATAGTATTCCTTCAAAGTCCGGTACATTTTAGTCCCGCCAGGATGTACGGCATAAGCAGAACTATGGGCCTCCTCTAATATTTCTTGTTTAAGATCATCTTGATCTGGTACACAAATTCTATTCCCGGACATCAAAGATCCATCCCTTCTGATAGTGAAGTCTACTCTAGTACCATTTTCCACTGCCTCTCTCAATCGTTCTAGATATTCATCATGATGTTGTGCTTCTCGTACTCTATCAATAAGAATTAGTCTCACCTGGAAACTGGCTATTAAGGCTGTGGATCCCCTGGTCACTTCCAAGTTAACTCCAGTAGCTCGTAATTCGTAAAGAAGTGGAACCCACACTGCTCTCAAATACGACAAGGAAGGAGAGGGTGGCATGGTAAAATATGATTTCCTACTAAGAGCATCAGCTACTACATTGGCCCTTCCTGGATAATACTCGATCGTACAATCATAATCCTTGATTAATTCCAACCATCTTCTTTGTCTCAAGTTTATGTCTCTTTGCGTAAGCAAATACTGTAGACTCTTGTGATCCGTGAAAATTTGACATCAAGTTCCGTACAAATAATGTCTCCATAATTCCAACCATCTTCTTTGTCTCAAGTTTTTCGCTTGTAACTTTCGCATACAAACTCCTATTTTTACGAACCACATATGCACGCTCTTGGATTAACGTCCTCTACGACTTTCATGAAGAGCATTTTCTCAAGTTCTGACCCGAACAAAAAGTTAACTTTTAGGGCCACTAAAATAATATAACGGAGTAAAAACTAAAAGTAACTGACATTTACCGTCCAATTAATTAGTAAATCGATAATTCTAGGTTCAAGACGTAACATCAAGTCACTCAACAATGGCAAAACCAATTCTAAATAATATGTTCTCATCTCCAAGCCATCATCAAAATCGAATCCCATATGCTTAATAATTTCCCAAATCAAATCATGGATCAATCAAGTCATACAAATCGACACCAGAACCAATAATGATTCAAGTCCCTCATGGATAATAAATGAAAGGATCACACGTACTTTACTCAATTACTCTTTATCAATATCAATTCAACAATGACTAAATTCTGTTTACCACCCTGTACTTTCAAGGGTTCATCAGTTTAGTCCCTGCACTTCCAAATTAATCAGAAAAATCCTTGCACTCTCCAATTTCATCAAATCGATCCAATCCGTCACCACTCTTTCAATTTTTGGGGAAAATTTCCAAACTATCCATCTGCATTCACAACACTGACCCATCGACGAGCTGCCTAGAAATGGGTTGTTAGGAAATTTTCCCTGTGAGAAAGTCCCACGTCAGGATTTTAGAAGCGAAAATTGATGGAATAGTGACAGATTTGATCAATTTGATGAAATTAGTGAATACAAAGACTTTTCTGATTAAATTAGAAGTGCAGGGACTGAACTGATGAACCCTTGAAAGTACAAGGTAGTAAACATAATTTAATCCATTCAACAATATATGATAATTTATATCTTCGAAGAGTAATGCTCGGAATGATAAATCAATTAATCAAACCAATACCTCATCCAATGTCATACCATCCAATATATATTCCACGTAAATATATCTATATATATATATATATATATATATATATACGTAGTCACCCACACAGGACTGACCACTAATACCAACTATAGTTCACATGTAGTAAAAATCGAGAAATTCATTTTTATATACTTAAAAACTCATTTTCTTAAAATCATTTTTCAAACATAACAATTAAATGTAAATAATGAAATTCAGTTCGTAAATGAACCATGTGAGATACTCACCTCTAATCCAGCTGCGTCTTCTCAACAATCCAAAAATAAAGATTCACAAATCGTTCACCAATCAAAGCCATCAATCACCTAATCAAATACGGTCTCAACTTAGCACAAAATTCATAAAACGCACTTATTTGAAGATCCAGTGGTTGGATCTTTGCCCGTGACAACACAGAGTCATCAGGACAACTATACGATCAATATATCAAAAATACAAGTTTACCAGACGGCCCGATCTTCATAGATCACATATCGAACAATCAAAATCGATTGAAATTGTAATTTATAACTTAATCATACGATCTCCAAAATTTATATGCTATATATCGAAATGATCGTATCGACATGTAGAACATTAAAATGGGAAGAAAATACCCTTGGGTGAATGAAAGTGGCCGGAAAAGGCCGCCGGAGTTAGAGGCAGAGCCGGTGGAGTCGCCGACCACTGCCAATGGAGTCAGGGCCAAGCTGCTCCTCTTCGTCTCATCTAGTTGAACAACTTTTCTAACTAGCATGAAGTCTAGAAACAACGGGAAGATATCGAAAATTACCTTAGAAGCTTCGGTTTGGCTGGAATTTTTCCAGAAACCGGCGAAAGCTCCGTTCAACGTGAAATCGATCTCCCAAGGTCCGGTATTTCTTGGTGCTTTCTCAACAACTCAAGGTGAGTCTAAGGAGCCAAGAATCCTTACAATGGTTGCCAAAATCGAGAGATATCGACATTGGATCTTATTTGAGATCCAATCGGGCTTGAGTTCCACCGCCGCATAGCCGCCACGAGAGGAGAAACGGTGACCACCAGTTGACTCATAGAAAGGAGGCGAGTCGATCTAGGCTTTGTTTCGCTTCAAATGATGGCCGGAGCTGTGAGAAAATGGTCAGCAAAGGTGAACCCAGAAATTGGCTCAAGAAACAGGAGAGAGAGAAAGAATAGGGTCCAATACCCAAAAATAGAAACTCTGATATTTTTGGAAAGTTTCCAAAAATAGTAGGGTATTTATACCCGAAATGGAAACTTTTCCAAATGCGATAACCTCTTCATACAAACTCCGATTCTTGCGTTCCACATATGCACGAACTAGTACCGACGAGCTCTACGACTTTCGTGAAAGAAATTTTCCCAAATTTCATACTTATAAAAAGTCGATTTTCATGACCCCCCTAAAACGTTCATTTTTTAAAATAACATCATTCGAACTAACTCCACACCACTTCTCCAAGCTTCGTACTCGCACCCATGACCACGAATTATTTCTAAAAGTCAATGGAAAATAATTTAGATTTTTCAGAGTATTACATTAACTATGGAAAAGATTTCATTTACAAAATCATAGGATTAACAATAATGTTATCTCCTAAGACAAGTTCCAAAAGAAAATGGAACTTCACAGAAGATGATGAATAAATTGTGACGCAGATAAAAGCTCTATGCAAAAATCTCCCTCCTCTCCAACAACCAGAAGAAAATGATGAAATCATACTCCAAACTGATGCTAGTGATAATTGTTGGTCCGGTGTTGTTTTGACAAAAACTCCTGGAAATAACATTGAAAAAAATATGTAAATTAAGTAGTGGCAAGTTCAGCCCTGCAGAACAAAATTATCCTACAAGAGAAAAAGAAATCTTAGCAGTCAAGAAAAATTTTTTGACTTCTTCAGCCTTTTTAGGAAAACATTTTACTGTACTCACTGATTGTGATAGAGTAAAAAATTTAAAAAAATTTAATCTTGATAAAGCTGTTGATAGGGGAAGATTAGCAAATTAATTGGCAATTATTTCTTAACCAATATGATTATAATGTTGAACTAATTGCAGAAAACAAGAACTATCTTTCTGATGCCCTGACAAGAGAAATGGCAATGTTGAACAGAAGAGAAAGTGATGAAGGTCGCAACCCCAAAAACTGGAAACCAGGAAAAGAACCTGAAAAGATGAGAAATCCAAAGAAATAATCCTCAAAAGTTTCTTGCTAAGTCCAAAAGGACTAGCCACAACTAATCAATGGCAGGGTAAAGGATTGGCTAGCCCATCTCAAACGGCAGACGGTAAAGGTTTATCAAGATCGTTTAAGGCTGTTGCTTTGCAAAAAGGCAAAATAATTCCATCTGGAGTTATAAATGTTTTCAGTTATCAATTAAAGATATTTTAAGAACCTGTATTCAGAACTCACAGAAGATTATCATCAGAAAGCCATCTTAGATAACCTTTTGTTTGCTTTTTAGGAACGAAATAGCTGACTCATGTTCTCAGCTTTGTTTGCCTTAGCTGAAGAACTTCATGAAACAGCTAAACCACCATTCGAATAATTTTATAAAAATACTACACAACAGAGAGTTATCCAGAATGAAAAAATTCAATATCTTGAAGATCCTGAAAGTACCAGAGTTCCAATCTTTGCACAAAAAGAATCAGAATGGTTCGACTTTCATAATCTTATTGGAAGTCTCAGCTCATGTCTTCCTCAAACCCTATGTATTGTCCCTAGACCTTATGTCAGAAGATATGTAGTTAATGTTCAGAGCGAACATTGAGAACACAAGCTTTAGCTTGTTGGAAATGGTTTTCTCCATAATCTCTGGACAAAAACAAATGATGATCTCAAAGGACTACCAGCCATCATAGTTAACACAATCAAGAATGCTAGAAAAAATGACTACATTCTTAGGTTGAAGTTCAGATCTAATCTACCAAAGTGGATCCAGAAGAAAAATGGTGAAGTTGACTATATTTCTCCATACCATTATGTGAGAATTATTCAAGGAAAATATCTTCAGCCTTCATGTGAAGGATGCAATGGCCAACCAAAATATCTAGCATTCCCTGGATGAAGGCTATGTCTCTAGAATACATCAAAAAGAACATTGAAGAAGATACTAAAAACACATTCCTGGCAGCAGGAGAGAAAATCATAATAACTGCTTATGATCAACCTGAGGTTGTTAGTAGTGACCTTTTTCTATCTCTCAAGAAAAAGGAAATCGACTCTACTTTAGCCTATTTTCAGTGGGTTGAAAAGATTGGAAATGACAACTACTACAAAATGTATGAAGATACAGATGTAGAAGAAACAGAACTACAACTAGGATGGAAAGCAACTCTTTTGTCCTACGCCACAATTCAGAAACAGATGAAAACATGTGAAGAAACATGTGAAAGATACTTGAAGAAACATGTGAAAGATACTTAAAGAAACTTTTGCTTTTATAAAGTAACTTTTGCTTTCCAAAAAGAAGAAGGTAAAGTAAAAACACTTGATAGGAGCATTTCAATACGACGTTTAAATAGTTAACTCCTCATATTTTGCTTAGTTATTTCCTTAAATAAATTATTTTTAGGGCTAAATACATATTACTACCCTGTAGTTTGGGTCCAAAATCAATTCAGTACCTGAACTACTAATTTCATCAACAACACCTCTGCACTTTCAATTTTGATCTAATAGGTCCAATTTGTTAGTTTTCCAATAAATTGAATTATTTAACTTGTTAACGTGGCTTATATATGGCCTATGCTTTATAATGTGGTGTCAAGGTGGCCTGTATAGTTAATTTACGAGTGAGTCCTACTATTAAAAATAAATAGTTTTTCAACAAATAATCAACTGTAACTTGAATCCATAACAGAATATTAACGAATTGGATTTATTAGATCAAAATTGAAAGTGCAGGGGTGTTTTTGATGAAATTAGATGTCCAGGGACTGAATTGATTTTGGGCCTAAACTACAGGTTAGTAACCAGTATTTAGCCCTTATTTTTAACTTAGTTTTTATTTTCTAGGTACATTGGAATAAATAACAAGGAAATGAGCTTAAAGGCACCTGAGAATGATGTGAGACGTTGGAAATGACAAGTAGAAGCCACAAGGGATGCAGAAATAAGTTGAAATGAAGAAATGGAGTATTCTTGGTCTACCCACGAATTCCTGGTCTGACTAGGAATCCCAGTCAAAGTAGGAAACCTGGGTCAACTAGGAAACATGTTCGGAGAAATGAAGAAAAATGTCAAAAAATACAGAGTCTTAGTTGGACTAGGAAACCTACTCCTGCTAGGAAAATGAATCCTAAGGACACAAGGAGTCCCAATTGAATTAGGAATGCAGAAGAAGATTCCGAAAGTTTCAAGAATACTTCATGTGAAGAGTCCATGTTTAACTAGGAGTCCTGGATACGTAAGGAGTCCTAATGGGGCTAGGAAACTTGAGAGCACTAGGAGAAAAACACATGAAAGGCCAAATCAAGAAATCTGCCTGCACAAGTCAGTCAACTTCAACAGGGCACTGAGAGCAGCTCAGAAAGAACCAGATGATGATCTTTATATTGATGGAAAGCCTCAAATGTCTAGTTTCTAGATATTTCTACGCTTATCATTATCATTTTTATAGAAGAAGATATGGTCGAATTAGTACATGAAGGTCAAGCTGCGAGTGAATCGGATTTTTGATTGAAATTTCTATTTTTCCGCCGAAATCACATCGAGAAGCCCATGGCTGAATTTATGCTTCATATTTCAGATAATATTGCACATCTGATGTCCTAGAGGCTTCCAGAAGGGTTTGGCATCATTCTTGGAGAGTTTTAAGGGATTACAACATACATAAAGGATGGAATCAAGTCCAGATACGCTGCTTGTTGCTCACACCCCCATTTGGCTGAATTTTAGGAGTTAAAATCAGAAAATATCTTTATAAATTTGGAAATATTATCTCCTTAAAGACTCATGGTGAAAATCTACTTAATTTTGGAGGTTTCTCATTGGTTGGATGACATAAAAAAACTGACATGGATTTATTTGATTGGTTTGAGCTGTGTGGATCAATCATATAATTCCTAGAAATTAAAAGAAGGATCCAAATGGCTTGGAGACTAAGTTTGCCATCCCCTATATATAGATGCATCCTTAGGACATTTTGAAGCATCAATTCTTTCGTTCTTTTCACACACAAAAAATTAGTTTCATTCTCTAGTCTTCTAGTTCAGCATCTTCAAGCGAGGAGAAGAAGCCATGCAATACATCAAGATCCTAGCCGCCATCCACCCTTGTATCATCCCTAGAAGATTTCTTGCTTTCAAGGATCTTTAAGTTCTTCGTCTCAAGGCTTTGTCATTCATAACTCATCGTGTATTTCATCTTTTTCTTTTGTTTTCTTTGTTTGATTTCGTAAAACTATAAATTCTAGTTAAAATGACGTTATGGGAAAAGTTTAAAGCTTGTTTGTATGTTTGAACAATAATTTGTGATTTTTATATGTTCATTTCTATGTTTCTTATGTGAGATTGCTTAATTAATTTTGCTTTACAGAAAACTTTTATATGTATGTGTTCTTTGGTGGCCAACTTTGGATATATGCATGTAATTGGTGTTAGATTTAGGTAAACAATTCACCAAATAGTTTTGTGAACTAGAATCATAAGTAGTAAAGGCTTTGGACAAAAGTTGAAATCAATTAATGATGATTGCAAATAGATAAACTTTTTCATACTAGGTTGTGCACTTTGGTTGACATCTTTTCTTTGTTCTTCATGCATTGAGTGTGTTCTTGAGTAACTAGCTTTCTAGACTATGATTGCATCTTTAATAGGTTTATTTATGTGCTTTCATATTAAATACTCAAGGAAATTAAAATATAAAAAATCGTTTGCTTATTAACGTTTCACATGGTTGACTTCTTTCTCATGACATAGATAACCAACTATAAGAATTGTAACCGGATTTCTTGTATATGGCTGTGGTTTTGATCTTTGTTCCTTGCATTCCACCCTTGTTTTTATTTTATAATCCTAAAACCCCTTATTTGTGTTTACTTGTATATATTTCTATTCTTTGTTTTATTTTTGTAAATAATACTTTATAATTATATTAATTTTTTATTTATTTATGCAATTACAGCTGTACCCTTATTCCCTGGCTTGAACGATCCCTACTTATTCTATATTGACAACTATATTTTGCAAGGTTAAATTGTGGGCTACTTTTAGCATGTCAACACTTCACCACAGGGGAATCTGCTTTTGGTTAATCGACCTCAATCATCTGAAGCACTCACAAAGGTAGAAAACAATTGAAGCTTTATGTATATTTTTATGTTTTGAATTCTAGTTTGAGTTCAGCTCTCTATATAAGGAGCCTTAGAGTCAATTTGTAAGACATTAGAAAATTGAGCAGAATTTTCTCTCAAGAAGTAAGAAAGCCATAGTAGCAGTGTGTTCAATCTTTCTTGCAAGAGTTCGTGTGAAGCAGTGTGCATTTTTGTTCCAAGTAAGTACTTGTAATCAACTATGAGTAACTAAACAGCTTTTAGCGGCCTACCCAAGACTAAGGCCTTGGGTTCTTTATCTGTATTTATGTTTGAATAAATAAATTCTATCTTGTGCCCAGTACATCGTCACAAAAATATTTAGCCTGTTTTGCTAGAATTTTGTTTACTTATGGTATTTTGCAAACAGTTAAACAGTTATTAAATACCCTGCTTTTAAAATCTAAAGCTATATTATACTAAGACAGCAATGATTCCGCCCTGTCAGTAACCGTTTAGCAAGAGATCGTTAGGTGAAATTGTGGCATGTTGAAGGCTAGCTCTTAGGCTGGTATTATCTTAAGTTTTAAAGCACGAAATATTTTAGTTAAATATAAAAAGAATGGAGTGTATCCTTAGTTGTATAAGAAATATGTTTGTGGACTTATCTGTATTTTGAAATCTTGTCTAGATGTTAATTGTCATCGTCTATTTTTAGATTTTGCTGGGAGACTTTTCTTTTCTTTCAACATTTGTTTCATAGAATCTAGTATTTCTTTTTGTTCATTGATTTTCTTGCTAACACTTGCTAGTCGCTCTTCTTCCTTTTGAGGAAGTTTTTTGATATAATCTATTTTGTTTTCCAATTTTTTCTAGTTGGTAGATTTTATCTGGTAGTTTATCTCGAAGATCTTGATATCTAGATAATTCTTTTATCAGACTCTGATGTTTTTCATTAGAGAGTTTTAATAGAGAGTTCAACTTCTCTATTATTATTTCAAACATTGTCCCCACTGGAGATCCCTTTTGAGCTTTCTAAGCAAGCTTTGATACCAATCTAGGCGGATATGACAGATGCTCAATTAATCAAGAGGCTTATGTTCCTCTTCAAGGGAATTTCTCTAATATTTTTCTCAACTTTATAAATTCTTTTCTGGACTATGAAGATAATATTCCAGTAACCTGGAGTTTCTTTTCTCAACCTTGATCTAAAATCTTTTAAATTTCTCAACTTTTCTCTTTCTTCAGCTAATTCTTTACTAGTTCTGCTAAAATAGCATGTACATATAGTCTGGAAAGGATTGAAATTATTAATAGTAAAAATTAACTGTTTACCTTTGAGTATAGAAGATAGGCTTATAATATGTCAAATAAACAAATTCAAGAGTATGGACCCACTACACTCCGTCTATTTTTAATTTTACTGAGAAAATGAGAAATGAAAGGATTAAAGAGGAAGCAAAATACCACATAAAAGTAAATTGTCTTTAACTATAAACTTTTGTCTTTAAAGGTTCTAAACCAAATGTTGTGGAACTATTTGTGTTTCAAAAACTTATCAAGGGGCCATCTGTAGTTTGTTGTTTTTAAAATTTGTTTAGAATTTGTTTTTTTTTTTTTTTGAGTTGTCTACTTTGCCAAAAAATAATAAAATAAAATAAACAATTTCAGCTCCTAGCAAGTCCACCTAACAAATTTGCAACTTCCTTGAGAGCTCCTCTCTATTTGAGCACCTTCTCCATGTTATCCTTGAAATTGCATTCACAATCAGCTAGCAATGAAGAACCAATCAGTAATAACTTGAGTACTGTAGCTATTGAACAAGTATCATATGTTCAACTCCGGAATGAAACTGACAAGCCATTGGATAGAGGACTGCTCCACACTTTGACACAAGTATTCAACATACAAGTTTCCCCTAATGCACTTTCAGGATATACATAAATCCATACATCTATTCAATTGATGAAGAATGAGCACCTAGAAAACGAAGATCCACATTAAAACAAGTTTTGGTGAACCAAGTGCTTGGCTTGTAACCAAAGTCAATGCAAGCCATCAATTTGGTTTAGCAAAGCTAGCATGCAACGAAAAGAACTTTGCTTCAGACAACAGATATCAGGATAGCACAAAAATAAAATAAAAAATAAAAGGATTAAAACTTTTAAACTGTGCTTAATGAATCACAAAAATTCGATAACTTAAATAGATTAGAACCAACTATATGAGCTTAGATAAATTCTTCTCCATCTCAATACCAGATAGCTTTCATACAGTTTGCAGGCAACAAGCTTTTAAGATGAAGCAAAAGGCTAAATTAGAAAGAGCAAAGCAGGCATGACTTCCATGAAGGTGGAAAGATAAACAGTTATGATAAATTCAAAAACTTATAGAGTTGATGAAAAGTTCAAATTTCTAAGCAGGACAGGTTGGTACGATGATTATTAGCTCGTAGACCCTAAACCATCGAAGTTGGAAAGATACAACAACAAAATCAAAGTTAAGCTAAGATTCAATACATATAAACATGGTGCAGATTGCATACTACAATCAAAGATTGAAAGATACAAAAGAGAAATCACAGTTCCAAGACATATAACGATGGTGAAGATTCCAAACATTATAACCAGTGTCATGTTTGCTGGCACCATGCTCCTAAATACTACACAAACCATCAGCCAAAATAACCCCGGCATTTTGAGGATCCACATAAGCATTTCTTTTTCCTATGGAGGCCATTGTTATTGTCCGCTTCATCAGACATTGAAATCCCGTAATCATATGTCAGTTCTGTCAAAGGGGGAATGTGTCTGATGGCAAAAAACGCAATATGGAGAAAAGACTGATTGTTCTGTTCATAAAGAACTGGTTGCCAAAAAACATTTGGTGAACAACTGTGATTGATGAATCGAGCTACATTCCCAGCATTCTTGGCACTTATGATCAAGGGATATGGGATGCTATAATCCTCAACAGAATCATTAGGACTCTCCTCATCTAGTAACCCAGGTTCATAATTCCACTTAAAGGAGTCATAATCGCGCCTTGTATCAAAAATATACTCATCAGTTTCACCTTCATTCCCTTTAT
This sequence comes from Rosa persica, assembly GCA_025331145.1. Lineage (NCBI taxonomy): Eukaryota > Viridiplantae > Streptophyta > Magnoliopsida > Rosales > Rosaceae > Rosa > Rosa persica. The sequence goes on along the minus strand of WFKR01000001.1, from coordinate 12,242,700 downwards.
TTTTGAATTTCACTTCATCTATAACTTCACCAGCATACTCACAAATAAAAGTACCAGCACGAATAGAATCCCATGACCGTAAGCCCCAGCCCCTATCTTTTGTCCTAAACACTTCCAAGCGCACTTTTACACCACTTTGGGATAGCCGGTTTTTGCAGTTAGGAGGGCATGAACATGTAGCACCACATTCATGCACCAACTGTTTACGGCTGACTAGAATCCCATTACCAGTGTAAGGAAATTCACCTTCATTTTCCTGAATGCAAGAGCAATTCATATCACCTGGGAGGCATGCACTATGGCATTTGCAACCTATAGAAGGCTGTGTTAAAGTGAAAGATTTAGAATACTTGAGTGAAGGGAAATACGTGAAATAAGCAGGCCCCTTCTCGTTATCAACTTCATTTACAAGGGAAACAGGTATACGTTCAGCCCCTGAAGTGAGGTCTGGAAGAACAAGTCCAGCCCTTGATGATAAACCGTCCTTCCACTTTCGGATTGTTTGTAGAACTGAAAAGGCATCAGGCTGTCCAGGCACCCTCACTAACTTGTACTTGAACATATTGCCACCAGATTTTCCCCTCTCCGTCCATGACTCTTGGATTTTGTACAGGCCGTCATAGACATAGACCTTGGAATTAAGAGTAGTATCATCTTTCAACCCTCGGATCACTCTTACTTCATTGCCACGTTGCAAGCTTCTCTCAAGAGCAAGATTACCCCTTTCAAGCTTCTGATCACTGACAGCCACCTGCTTATCCTTGTTGTTGGTATTCCCACCCTGACCACTATATATCAAGACATCGCTGCTATCTGTTTCATCCTCGTAGCCTCCTGAAGAAACAATGCTCAAGGCTATGGGATCTTTTTCCAAATCACCCTTGAGAGTCATGTAATCAATACCGGCCATTGATGGAGCATGTAATCCCACCACACACATTTCCATTCGGAAAAAGAAAATGTCCCCAATCTCAACTCCAGGGACAACTCCAATTCTCCTTCTCATGTTTGTTCGAACCTTTTTGGTCATTGCAATATTACCAGCTTTTAAATCTGCACGCTTAATGGTGTCGGTGTTCTTTTCCTTGGTATCTTCAATCTGGCAGATCCTTCTCCGGAGTGCATCAAAATTCATGAGTACATAATTAACCAACTCCCTGTTACCATCATCTAGTTGAACTGGACTGATCAACGAAACAAAGTTCACGCTCGATCCTTTATTTCCAACAAAGACCAATGCATCAGTATCTCCGCTTTTCTTAACCTTCTTTCGAGATGAACTAGCTCTGTTGGTCTTCTTTCGAGATGAACTTGAACCACGATGAGCAGCCACATCCTTACGACCATCAAAATACCCATCTTCATTTGCCGTCCCACCCATTGACGACTCCCCATCTCCGTTGGAATCCTCCGGAAAGTCATGGGGCAATTCTACAGATGGGTTCGGTGCTCTATATGACCGAAGTGGAGCCGGCATGTGACCAGCTGGTGTTTGCATTCCGGGAGGATTCACATGATTGAGATCAGGTGAGTGTTGAGTGGCTTGTGGTGGTGCACTAAATGGGAAAAATGGAGAGAACCCATTAGGGGTATGCCCAAAGGGAGGCATGCAGCCAAAGTTAGGGGCCTGAGCGCCGGTTGGGAACACCGGCATCAAAGTACGCAGAGGTTTAACATCCAAAACCCTCGACTTATCAATACCATTCAGAGATTCCATAATTACAAACCCTTCAATTTTCTACAAACCAACACAAACTCTTGAGTTTCCTCACTTTCCCCACATACCCAAAAAGCCCATTTCTTCTGTCTTAAACATCCTGGATGGTTCTCTAAATCTCAATTCTCAACTATATAATCACAGACACACAAATTCCTTCATGTTTCTCTGCATGAAAAGATTGCACACTACTAAGCTACGAATTATTCAAACAGATACATAATTTGAACACAGGAACCAAAAGTGCCGAAAATCGACAGATAACGAGATCTAGAAAACACAGTAATCAAGGGGGTGTTTGGTCAGAAAACTAAAACATTAGTTGGAAAGATTCAAACATAAGAAGCAGCAGATTCAACATGCAAGAAAATTCAGCACGAGAGAGAAAGAGAAGCAAAACTGGTTACCTCTCATCGATTTCTGCGCTTGCCTTGGAGTGTTTCAGAGACACAGAGAGAGGGGAGAGCGCACTAGCACAGCTGCGGTGTATTGCTCTCGGACCAACAAAAGCTTTTTAAAATATACCCAGTTTTTCTGTGTCAGGCTTTTATTTTAATTTTTTATTTTGGGGATGTTACTGTCTCGCAGTGGTCGAAAATAGTAATGCGACGTGTATGCCTATTCTTGGGTGGTAATTAGTGGGGTCATGTCATCAAGGTTAAAGGGCAGTTTCTTATTGTGTTAAAGGGTCCCTCGCTTTATTCCCATTTTGACGTAAATTGCGTCTTGGACTCCTGGATTGGATCAGTCGAATGTGCAGTGAAATTCTGTGTGCTACTGCATCAGCAAAATTCCTATAATAATTGAATTTAATGTGTTGTAGAATACAACTTCAACAGAATATCTAAAACTAGAAGGAAGACACACATAGTATTTAATCTTGCAAAATAAGAAATTTAAATTAATAAAATTAATTTTAAGCACTTGAATGGGAGGGAGCAGTTGAAGTGACTGCGTGGCAATTTTGGAAAACAGATGGATAATGTTTATTTTTAATTTATTATTATTATTTTGTAACTTATAATTCAATATTTACAGATTTAAACTTTTTAAAAAATTATTCATAAGTATCATTTTAAAATTTTAATTAGCCATAAGACCACCTAATTTTTCTTGTACACATAAGGTCACTTGCCTCTTCAAATTATTTTCTTTCTCACTATTTTACCTTTCGTGAAAGAAAACCAACTGCATCATCCATTCTCTCTCTATTGCCAAAAGGAAAATCTCTCCCTCCCTCCCTCTTCATCCTTCGATGAGCCACTCTTCGCTTTTGTTTCTCTAACTTCCGACTACGGTCTTTATCAACCCTACCTACGATCTGAACGGCGCTTCTCGAATTGAAGCATCTCGATGTCCCTCTCACGTCGCCAGCGACCGATTCCAGTATATTACTTCAACACAAAAACCGGGATCGGCGTTGTGAAGTCATGTCTGCTCTCAGGCCCTCTCCCTTCGTCCCAACCTAAACCTTAATTACATGTACATAATCGGTGTTACACTCAAAGTAATCACACAATTTAACCCTGAAAATATATAAACGTTAGCTAGTATAGAGTAAGAAAAGATCATGGGATTAAAGGTACTCACATAAAACACACGAAACAACAAAATATATGCACAAGTATATGAAACAAAAATATGATGTGCGTGTGTGTACATGTACATACATACATACATACATACATACATACATACATACATACATACATACATATATATAGGGGACGAAAAATTACTTGAGTTAGAATCCTATTGTTGGGGCAACATCCTTGAGCGTGAATGTGTACGCAATTTTTAAATGATATGCCTTACTCCCAATTATAGGAGGTCAAGTTTTAATAAAGGAAAAGTGAGAGTATCGTACCCAAGAGATTGAGTAACTCTACCCTAAGCTATATTACCGCGAAAATAAAACCTAGAAAACACATGTAAGTCTACATTTTTACAAATTAATAGGCTTGGCCCTTTGGAAGCCAACTACCATGAATGATATAACAATGAGAAAGTGGTGAGACGGTTAATTTGTTGGTTAATTTTAATTTGGATAAAGGAAATTAAGTTGCACAAAAATAAAATAAACAAATAAAAATGTAGAGAAGAATAGAGACTTAGGCATTGTACCTAATCTTAGTCATGCACAAAATGTAACAACATGCTTTGACAAATTTCCCCTTAGTGCTTTGGTGAGGCTACCAAGAAACCAACTAATCATCAATTCAACAAACTTTGGTAAAGCTAAGTTAAATTACACAACCTTAGTCTCATTTATGTTTCATTAAAATACAAGTGGGCTATGAACCGCAAGCCTAACACCCTCTTAGAGCAATTAAACTCACACCTTATGCATTAAGTTTAGAGCAAGAAAAATAATTAAGCCACCACCTAAAGGCTACTCATGCTCACATATTTAAGAAGTGGTCAAGTTCAAGTTTTCGATTCATTAGTTTCCAAAACATGCTTTTTAGGTGCCCAAGCTAGCAAACACATATAGTAAGCAATAAAGTTTAGAAGCTCATACATTCAAAACATGCATAAACATCAAAACACATGGAAATTTATATTTTTTGCACATAAATTTGGCTAGGGCTCAAATCCAACTACTCACAACACATGTTGTTACAAATACAAACCATGAACATCAAATTAAATAGAGAAGAAATGGAAAAGAGAAGAACTACCCATGGGTTCGACTCATGGTGGAGTAAAATCGAGATCTCAGGGCTCCCACCTAGCTCTCAAAGATGTCAAATGATGAGAGAAATGCTTCAAGGTATGGGATTTTCGGTTTTTACAACCCAAAACACCATACACATCCACAAAACTCAAGAACAAAGAAGAACAAAGGCTTGGATGTGTGAAAGAAAGTGTTGTGATTGATCTAGAGTGTGTAGTAACTTCGGTTCTGATGAAACCCAAGTGCCTACACACCTATTTCTCACACAAACTCAAAGAACTATGTACAAGCTATGAAAAACTAACCTAAAACGAGAAAGAAAAAAGAGATTTTGGCGTTCCAAAATGAGAGAGTAAAGATGATGCATGGTTTTAGGAGAGAGAATGAGCTATTTAAAATCAAGGCAATTCCAATCGATCAAGAGTGGGGATAAAAAAGAATCAATGGTGAGATGTAATGGACAAAGGTGTAAGCATAAAATATGGATCTAGTCTTTAATTCTACATAAAAATGACTTACCTGCCCATAGTTATTTTGGTGTAGGAGATAAAGTAAGGGTAGGAGGATCATTTTGCAAGGGAACAAGATAATAAATGAGAGACAAAAGTGTAAGATGTAAGAGGGGAATCGCTTATCTTCCAAATTTTGAATTTCAAAACAACTTACACAACATCTTCCCACCTTAAGTCTCTAACCCTAGTCAAAAGCTCTTTCTTGCCCTCCACACATGTTTTTTGGCTAGCCAACTTGGCCGGAATCCAGCGTTGACCTGCATTGAACCCTTTTTTGTCCGTTTGCGCATTTTCTTCTCCTTTCTTCCTTCAATTAATCTCCACCAAGACTTCAAAATTGGTCTTTGCTTTCTTCACACCAAATGTTCCTCCATGAGTGTAGATCATCGTAGTAAACTTTGAGGGCTTAATTAATGGTGGTTTGGGTGAAACTGCTGCTGGAATACAGGTACGGTTTTGTAATTTTTGTCCTCTAGTGCAGATTGTTGCACCAACCTTTTGACAGCCTTCCATTCCGAATTGCTATTGTACTCTTCATAAAAAAAATGATCCTTAGGATGTGTAAAATGTCTCTGTAAAATTTCAACTCATTTGAAGTTCATATGATCTGGTTGCCACTCATTCTTCCTTACTTAGCTCGGTTTCTCCTAACTAGAGTAAGAAATGTGCTAAAGATGACTTTCTAGGACATTTCCAAGCTTCTCCATTATTTTCTAGTATGATAAGGAAAACATAACAAATATAAAAAAAAAAACACAAAAGTTAAGCAAAAGTGCAAAATTAGAGGAGTAATTACAAGGTAATTATAGGGGTGGGCATAAATGACCGAAAGACCGAAAAACCCAGAGGAACCTATCCGGACCGACCAGTTCGGGTCGGGTTTTAGACTGAAAATAGTTGCTTTCGAGCCGGTTCGGTCCCAAACTCATTCTTGCCGGTCAGGTCCCAGTCCCTAACTTCTGTTGACCTCTTAGACCGAAGAACCCGAACTTCACTACACAATTAATATTTTTTTTTTCTTTTGTACTTATCATTTCCCTCTTTCGACGTGTCCTTCTACTTTTCACTCTTCTCAAAACTACCTGTCACTATCATTCTTCTTTATTCTCTCTGGCCTCTGCGTCTTCTTTCATCTTTCTCCTTTCTCCTTCTTCTTTTATATTTTTTTTATCATTCTTTATTCTCTCTTCTTTCTCGTCTTCTTTCTTCTCTCTCCTTTTTTTTTTTTTTTTCTGATTAACCTTTCTTCTTTCTTTCACGATTCCTCTCATCTCCTCTGCTTCTTTCTTCTTCTTCTTCTTCTTCTTCCTCAACCAGTCAACCCCAAGTCCCCAACTTTACTCCTCCTCCAAAAACTAGAGATTAGCCAGTCCATTATTCCTTATTTCCTCTACCTCTCACTCTTCAAGTTCAACTCTGGCACCGTCATCGTGCTCGTTCTCTTCATCCTCCTCCGCTGCCATCCCCACAATCGCCGCAAGTCATGCACGACATCAGGAACTAAAAGAACCCAGGACCTTTCTTCTCTTTTCCCATTAATTCAAATCTCTTCTCCCTGTGATTTTTCAAAGCCAAAAACCTTTCCAGCTTTCTATTTTCAGCTATCTTTTTTTTTTCTAAGGACGGGTTAGGCCCGAAAGCCCCAAAAAACCAACCCGCTTGTCCCGGTCCGGGTTTAGCCCGGTCCCCGTTCTCTGGAACTGCAAACCTGACCTGAAAAAAGATAGTTGTCCCGGTCCCTGCAAATCCAGTGCCGGTCTGGGACCGTGCCCAGTCCTAGGTAATTATAGACCTAACACCTACTCAACACATAGAATCCAAATTAGAATAGATTAGGAATCCAAAACTACAACAGATAACGAATACAAATTAGAGTCAAACTAGGAATCCTATTCACATAAGGAATACTAATTATATACAAAGTAGGAAACCAAATTCAAATAAAAAACAAATTATAAACTAACATAGAACTAGTGTAATAACCGCAAATTCCATTTTAAATTCGTGTAATTTTGTTGAACGAGTATTTTATGATTTCACGAATATTGCTCGATATTTTTTTTTTTTTTAATTATCGAAGGTTCGAAACGATTATTTTTAACTAAAAACTCGAAATGCTCGATTTGAGAAATCGACTTTTTTTATTTGCAAAATTTGGGAAAACTTCTTTCATGAAAGTTGTAGAGCTCGTCGATACGAGTCCGTACATATGCGGAACACAAAGATCGGATTTTTTCTGAATTAGTTATCGCATTTAGAAGAAAATTCCGAAATGAGTATATAGGGGTAAAAACCCTAATTTTTTTGGAAACCCTCTTTTTCCTCCCGGCCTCCCTTTCTTTTTTTGGAAAAAACTGTAGCTCTCTCACTCTCTCTCTCTCTCTCCGTGCTGAAAACCAGAAAACGGAGCACGGATAAACCGTGCTTTATCTGTGCTCCCTCTTCCTCATCCGTCCACCACAAGACCTCAAACCACCTCCAATAGCTCCGTCTCGACCTTGCGCAGCTGCCAGAGGCAGCCTTGCGCCGCGACACGGCCGGCAGCGGCGGCGGTGAGCACGGAACGGATAAAGCTCGATTTCGTTTTGATCTCTATATCTCGAGCTATAGGTCACCATTTCATGTGATTCTTGGCTCATTGAACTCGCCTCAACTTCCTTAACAAGCACCAAGAAGGACCGGAACCGGGTCAATCGTTTTCACATTCGTCGGAGCTCGACTTCCTTAGATCAAAAAACAACATTTCGGTCCGGATATCTCGAGTTATTCACGATCATTTCTTATGATTCTTAGCCTGGTAAGTTCGCAATGAAGTTCTGAACAAGTTTTCAGAAGAGATCGAAGTGAGTTGTTGCAGTTTTTACGTCGGTTTCAAGCTCGCCAGTTTTTGGAAAAATTCCGGCCACCCGACTGTTTTTGGTACTTTTCGACCCCTTCCCGTTATTTTCTAGTTTTGTGCTAGTTATGAAAGTTGCTCAAAATGATGAAACGAAGGGGAGAATCTCAGCCCCGACACCATTTGTGGTGGTCGACGGCGGCTCTGTCCCTAACTCTGGCGGCCCTTTCCGGCCGCCTCTGGAGGTCTAAAATATAGTTTATGTACATCTTATGATTCTACTTTTCAATACTATCATTTTGGCATATTATACGCATTTTTCGGATATCGTATGACTTAGTTATGAATTTTGAGATTTCGATCGATTTCGGTTGTTAGATTTATGATCTGTGAAATTAGGACCGTCCGATAGACTTATAATTTTGATATAATGATCATATGACTGTCCCAGTGGTTTTGTGTATTCATGGGCGAAGATCGGACCGTTGGATCTTCGTATAAGTGCAAAACGGTGATTAGAGGGGCGATTCGTGAGAATCCGTTCGTCGGATTTTTTTATAAATTAGAATCCGGCCGTTAAATGGTAGTTTAGTTATGTTTTGGAATTATTGGCTAAATTCAAATCACATTTGATTAAGTGATTGACGGATTGTATTTGGGTGAGCTGTTTCGGTGTGGTTTATATTTTATTTGAAGACGCAACAGGAGTTTCGAGGTGAGTAAAACTCACGCGGTTCATATTACGAACCGAGCGCTTTAAATTATTTATTTTTGGTAATTATGTGAAAAATATTTGTGGATTAAATATTTGTTTTAAAATCACATAGACTTGATCACTACTGTCCATAGGTAAGTAAAATGAATTTTAATTATACAAATAAATTTCACGATTTTCTTGTGTGAACTATAGATGATATTAGTGGTCATTCCTGCAAGGATGATTACGTGTATATATATATATATATTTATGTGGAATATATATATTGATGGGTGGATTGTTGAGTGATGATATGATTGAGTTGAATTGATGATTTGGATTATAGTTCAAATGCTTAATTTCATAATAATATTGTGTATCTTGGATGGGTTGATTTTATTGTGTGATAATATATTGTTGTGTTCATTTAAGGATTTAGGGTCAACGTTGTGAAGACCCGAAATTTTAGTTAAATATTTCGTAATTCAATATTTCTCAAATTATATGAATTATGAGTTGTGAGTGTGATTCGAATGTCGTTATTTGAGAAATTTGGTTTCGAATGATTTTAGTATCGAAATTTAACGTTATTTAGGGTTATTAAAATTGACTTATTTATACGTAAGGAATTTGAAGAAACTTCCTTCATGAAGGTCGTAGAGCTCGTCGATACGAGTTCGTGCATATGCGGAACGCAAGAATCGGAGTTCGTACGAAAAAGTTATAGCATTTAGAAAAGTTGCCAATTTGGATATATATATATAAATGGAAAGTTTTCGAAAATGGGGTTTCCATTTTCAGTCGGTGCACTGTTCATCGTCTTCATTTTTCCCTCCCGTGCGCGCGTCGAAGCTCCACAACAGAGCAAATTTTCGCCGGCCTCTTTCTCACAGCTCCGGCCACCGTTTGAGGTGAAACGAAGCCCAGATCGACTCTACTCCTTCCTGTGAGTCGACTGGTGGTCACGGTTTCCCCTCTCGTGGCGGCTACACGGCGGTGGAACTCAAAACTCAATCCGAGCCCTAAAACGAACCAGCGGCGATTTCTCCTAGCTCCGGCCACGAAAACTTGAGTTCTTTATCTCGTTGAACTCGTATTAAGGAGTAGAACACGCAGCAAAAAGACCCAGACCAGAAGTGAAGCTTTTGACGTCGAACGGAGCAACTATCGGAAAATTTCGGTTTTCCGGCAAACCAGACTGTTTTTAGGTATTTTCGACCACTTCCACTCGTTTTCTCACTTCGTGTTAGTTATTAAAGTTGCTCAAAATGACGAAACGAAGAGGATGAGCCCAGCCCCGACACCATTGGCGGTGGTCGGTGACGGCTCTGCCCTAAGCTCCGGCGGCCCTTTCCGGCCACCTCCGGGGGTATCATGAGTAGTTTCTGCTCATTTTTCGATTCCACATGTCGATACGATCATTTTGATATATAGCATGTGAATTTTGGATATCGTATGAATTAGTTATGAATTTTACGATTTCGATTGATTTCGATCGCTCAATTTGTGATCTATGAAGTTTGGACCGTCTGATAGAATTCTAGTTTTGATATAATGATCGTAGGACTGTCCCGGTGACCTTGTGTGGTTACGGGTGAAGATCCGACCATTGGATCTTCATTTAAGTGTGTTTTTGAAATTATACGCTAACTTAATTATCGTTTTGATTAGGTGTTTGACAGATTTGTTAGCGGATGATTGTGAATCGTATTTTGGGCTGTAAGAAGACGCAGCGGGAGTTTAGAGGTGAGTAAATCTCACTTGGTTCATTTACGAACCGAATTTCCTTAATTGCCCAGTTTATTTGTTATGTGTGAGAAAATGGTTTTAAGAAATGTGTTTTCAAGTATATTAAAAATGAATTTCTTGATTTTGCATCGTGTGAACTATAGTTGGTATTAGTGATCATTCTTGTGTGGATGGTTACGTATATATATATATATATTTACGTGATTATATATTGAATGGTGTGACATTGAGGTGTGGAATTGTGATAATATGTTGTTGATAATTGTTGATAGTATGATTTTATTATATTGTTAATATTTGATAAATGTTGGTGATAAGCATGTTGATTTTGTGAGTTGAATAAAAGGTAGAGAAACGTAGGATTCCGAGGATCGAATGGTCTAAGGATCTTTGGTTAATGATAACCGGAGTGTATGTGTTCTGAGGACAGGGAGGTCCAAAGTTCGACCGTTAAATAATAACGGGGATATATTGTTCTTAGGACATGAAATGGTCCAAAGTTCGCGGGTTATTGAGTAACCTGGAGGTGCCGTTACTTGACCCTGGGCCAAGGTGTCAGAGGTAACGAGGCAGTTAGAGCTCTAACGTGGGGCCAAAGTGGCGATAGTTGTGATTAGGTGCCAAAGTGGCGAGAGTTGTGATTTGGTGATTGTGGAAATGTGTTCCATGTTGTTTCATGTGTGTTGGTTTGATGTTTCTTGTGGTTGTTGAGATTGTTGGATGTTTACTTGAGATAAATGAGTTGTGGTTTAATAAAATCAACCGTTCATTTTTATTTACTCACACGAGCTTTCAGAAAGCTTACCGGGTTTTGTGTTGTTGCAATCCCGGTACACTATTCAAATGGTGTAGCGGATAATCCTGCAGGTCAGGATAATCAGGGTGGTGAGCGAGCTGCGTAGGGCAGCAGGGTTGAGACCAGCACTTGGTCTATTTTGGTGTGTTTTGTAGACTCTTGTGAGCAGAACATTTTATTTATGTTAGTATTGTAATAATTGACTCGAGAGATAGTTTGCTACGAGGTTTGTGTTATGGTTTATGAGATATTGGTTTTGAGAAAAAAAATTTAGGACGTGATTTGTTTAGTTGTATTCATGTTTCGGATTTGAATTTATTATTCGAAATTCGAGGCGTGACAAACGTAGTGACCGGTATGGGGGGAATCAGACGGTCTATTCCTAGGTGGATAATGGGATACGATTGGTTAAGTATGTAAAATTATCGGACGTTCTAAATATGTATATAAGTATACATATTGATAAAATATGATAAAGATGAATATGTCGGATGCCATAACCTAGGCTAGGTGATGGGCTACGATTTAGTTAGAACTCTAGTATGCAAATACCGTATTTTTATAAATACGATGTTGGGGTTTTGTGAAGAAACATGTGAGTTAGGGTTTGGGTGTTGAGTTGTTGATTGATTGAGATTGTTGATTTCTTGTGGATGTAGAAATTGTTGCGTGTTGACTTGGATAGAAATAAATATGATTTAATTAAACAACCGTTCATTCTTTTACTCATACGAGCTTTCATAAGCTTACCGGGTTTTGTGTTGTTGCAATCCCGGTACACTATTCAAATAGTGTAGCAGATATTCCTGTAGGTCAGGATAACCAGGGAGGTGACTGAGCTGCTTAGGTGTTGCAGCATTTATTTTATTTCCTTGAGTTGTGAGGTTTGTATGCTCATTTAGAGCTTTACATTTTATTTGGTGAGTGAGTTGTAATAATTAACAGAGACTAAATTCTGTTTTTTTTTTTAATTTAATTCGTGTGGTGAGGTTATTCAGAAAAGAAATTTTTAGGATGATTATTTTGAGTTGTGGTATTTTTCACGTTTCGGATTTTGAATTTTATTTTAAAATTCGGGGCGTGACAGTTTGGTATCAGAGCGTAAGGTACATATTTGGTGATATATCAATACTTTCCGAGTGATGGCCCGTCTGCAGCGGATCCCCATCGTGTGCTCTTCGGTATTGAAAATGTCATTGGGTATGTGAGAGCGTTAGGTTGGCTAGGAACGTTAGCATTTCATAAGAACTTTAGGCGTTGTCTTGTATGCTTAGTTACTTGGTTAATATGGACTTACATTTGACGTATACCATGTTTAAATGTTATGTGTGTATTAATCAAGTATACCTTGCTTATTAGGTAATGGAGATTGAGGGGAACGAAGCTAGAGGTCGAGGTAGAGGAAGACCTCGTGGTAGGGGTGGAGGCCAAGGTAGGGGTAGGGCCCCTCTGGTCGATGATGCGTATGAGGCGGAGGTAGAGGCACCTTATGAGGATTAGCATATTCCATCCATGGCCATGGTTGATGATCCTGCTCGCTGGTGCTAGCGAAGGAAATTACCCGCTTGGAAGCAACCAAGTTTGGAGGAGGCATTGATCATATGGTGGCAGATAGGTGGATAGAGGATTTGCAGACCTATTTCGATTTGTTTGATTGCAGTGAGATTGATAAAAGGAAGCTAGCCACGTTCATGCTGAAGGATGAGGCCAGGTGGTGGAACGTCACACAGAGGAGTGCTGAGGTAGCTACCTTGACATGGGATGGCTTCGAGAGGCTGTTCAGGGAGAAGTACTTTCCACCAGCTGTGAAGGAAAGATTGGAACGAGAATTCCTTGCACTTATACAGGGGAAGATGACCGTGATTGAGTACGATGCGGAGTTCTCCAGGCTGTACAAGTATGTGAAGCAGATGGATGACAAAGACTTGGCCAAGAAGTTTCAGAAAGGGTTGAGTCCTTCGATTGAGCATGTTGTGGCCATCTTAGAGCTGAAGACCAAGAGAGAGATCTTGGTTGAGGCACAGATTATTGAGCAGTAGAATCTGATTCGTAGAGAGAAGGAGTCTGTTGAGAGAGACTTCCAGGGCAAGGGAAAGGCCATAGCAGGAAGCAGTAGGTCCAGAGACTTCAGGGGCGGTTTCTAGAAGAAACAGAGAACTCAGTTCCAGCATCAGGCTCCAACTAGGGCAGCAGTAGGTCCTCCCATTCAGGCTATGCCTATTAGGCAGATAGCACCAGTAGCTCCGGTGAAGTGCTTTAACTGTGGCGAGCCGGGCCATATCTCTCGTGCATGCACGAAACCACGGGGTAGGGTATGCTACAGTTGTGGACAGACAGGGCACCAGGCCAGGGAGTGTCCCCGGAATCAGGGTAGAGTGCAAGGTAACCTGCAGAGGCAGTTACCGCCTGCACCTACTAGAGTCTTTGCCATCGGTCAGGCAGGCACGGGAGTGGAAGGTACCTTATATGTTTATCACTATCTTGCTAGAGTACTGTTTGATACGGAAGCCTCACACTCCTTCATATCTAGTTCGGTTGTGGATGTATTGGGTTTGATTGCTATGCCTCTGACCAGATCATTATGTGTTACATCACCTCTCGGTGTGTCTCTTGAGCTTAGCATGGTTTGTGATGATTGCCCTATTAGGATTGGTGGCAGAGAGTTCTCTGCATCTTCGATTGTGATTCCGGATCACATATATGATGTGATTTTGGGTATAGATTGGTTGAGCCCGAACCATGCGGTGATTGATTACTTTAGGATGATTGTGTCCTTCCATGTTCCGGGAAAACCGGTGTTTCATTACCGTTGTCTGAAGTCTGACATCGCCATGAGGGCAGGGATTTTGGCCCATATCGAATCAGGGAGTAGTACCTCAAAGATTATAGGGAATCCTCTAGTTTCAGAGTATGCTGACATGTTTCAGGAGATCCCGGAGTTACCTCCGAAAAGGGTAATGGACTTCTCCATTGATGTGATACCAGGTACTTCACCTGTGTCGAAAGCACCCTATAGAATGGCACCAACTAAACTTTAGGAGTTGAAGGTTCAGATTAAGGGCTTACTTGCACAAGGGTTCATTCAGGCTAGTGTATCTCCTTGAGGCGCACCTGTGTTGTTCGTGAAGAAGAAGGATAATTCATTTCGGTTATGTGTGGATTATCAACAGTTGAACAAGGTGACCATCATGAACAGGTACCCTTTACCTAGGATTGATGACTTGTTCGATCCGCTTAGGGAAGCTCCTGTGTTCTCAAAGATTGATTTGAGATCTGGATACCATCAGTTAAGGGTGAAGGATGAAGATATTCCAAAGATGGCGTTTAGGACCAGGTATAGACATTTTGAGTTCCTTGTCATGCCTTTTGGTCTCACAAATGCACCTGCAGCATTTATGGACTTGATGAACCGCACGTTCAGTCCCTACTTGGACCAGTTTGTGGTAGTGTTCGTTGACGACATCTTGATTTATTCAAGGTTGTCAGATGAGCATGAGAAGCATTTGCGGATTGTGCTGCAGACATTGAGAAAGGAGGAACTATTTGCCAAGTTTGAGAAGTGCGATTTCTGGCAGAGTGAAGTCGAGTTCCTTGGTCATGTGGTCTCGAATGATGGAGTTTCTGTGGATCCTTCGAAGATTGAAGCGGTGATGAGTTGGAGTCGCCCTACTACGGTTACAGAAATCCGTAGCTTCCTTGGATTGGCAGGGTATTACACGCCTTTCATTAAAGGGTTTTCTAGTATTGCTTCGGCTTTGACCAAATTGACAAGGAAGGACACTTAGTTCGTGTGGTCGGATGAGTGTGAGAACACTTTCAATGAGCTGAAGACTAGATTGACTATAGCTCCGGTGTTGACTATTCCTACTAGTGGTGGTGGGTTAGTCATTTATAGCGATGCATCTCATCAGGGTTTGGGGTGTGTGCTGATGCAGAATGGTAGTGTCGTTGCTTATGGTTCTAGATAGTTGAAGGTACATGAGCGGAATTACCCCACTCATGATCTAGAGCTAGCAGCAGTGGTGTTTGCCTTGAAGATTTGGAGACACTATCTTTATGGAGAGAAATTTGAACTCTTTTCTGATCATAAGAGTTTGAAGTATCTATTCTCCCAGAGAGAATTAAACATGAGACAGAGAAGATGGATGGAACTCATCAAGGACTATGATTTCACCTTGGAGTATCATCCCGGAAAGGCGAATGTAGTGGCGGATGCTTTGAGTAGGAAACCTCGAGTGATCATGGCAGCTATTATGGTGCGAGAGCGGCGTATGTTAGAAGCTACATCAGAGTTTGACGTTATGCCCGCAGGACCAGGACATGGAATCTTTCTCGGTAGTATCACCTTATAGCCCACCTTGATCTCCAGGATCACTCAGGGTCAGACACTTGATGAGTTTGCTCAGGCGAGGATTGCTGAGATGACCGCTTATTCGGATATGGAGGGTCCTTCTGAGTGGATGATTGGGGCAGATGGAGGGTTGAGATTTCGAGGAAGATTGTATGTATTGAGTATTGATAACCTGAGAGAGGGGATCATACGGGAAGTACATAGGTCTCGATACACTATACATCCAGGAGGTACTAAAATGTATATGGATCTACGAAGGCAGTTTTGGTGGTATGGAATGAAGAGGGATGTGGCAGAACATGTGTCGAAGTATCTTACATGTCAACAGGTGAAGGTAGAGCATCAAAGACCCGCAGGAATGTTGAATCCCTTGCCGATTCCTATTTGGAAATGGAAAGATATCTCTATGGACTTTGTGACTGGATTGCCTAGGTCCAGGCAAAGTTATGACTCGATTTTGGTGATTGTTGATCGGTTGACTAAGTCAGCACATTTTCTTCCTGTGGCAAAAACTTATTCAGGGGAAGCGTTGTGTAAGTTGTATGTGAACGAGATTGTGAGGCTTCATGGAGTGCCTGTGACGATTGTCTCTGATCGTGATGCTCGTTTCACTTCAGAATTCTGGCGTAGGTTCCATAAGGCATTTGGTACATCTCTTGCTATGAGCACTGCATTTCACCCACAGACAGATGGGCAGATCGAGAGAGTGAACCAGGTGATGGAGGATATGCTTAAAGCTTGTGTCCTGGACTTTAAGGGAAGTTGGGCGGATCATTTGCCTTTGGTAGAGTTTGCCTACAACAACAGCTATCACTCCAGTATCGGTATGGCCCCATACGAGGCTCTTTATGGTAGGCCAAGTAGGACTCCTATCTATTGGGTAGAAGCAGGAGATAAGGGGTTCATCAGTTCTGAGATTGTACAGGAGACTACAGAGAAGGTCACTATTATTCGGGACAGAATCCGAACAGCTCAAAGTAGACAGAAGAGTTATGCTGACTTGAGGAGGAGACCATTAGAGTTTGAGAAGGGCGATCATGTGTTCTTGAAGGTCTTACCTATGAAAGGTGTGGTGAGATTTGGCAAGAAGGGAAGTGCAAAACGGTGATTAGGGAGGCGATTCGTGAGAATCCGTCCATCAGATTTTCTTATAAATTAGAATCCGGCCGTTAAAT
The DNA here is from genome assembly GCA_025331145.1 of Rosa persica. Lineage (NCBI taxonomy): Eukaryota > Viridiplantae > Streptophyta > Magnoliopsida > Rosales > Rosaceae > Rosa > Rosa persica. Next base: position 12,226,190 of record WFKR01000001.1, on the reverse strand, counting down.
GGTAGTTTAGTTATGTTTTGGAATTATTGGCTAAATTCAAATCACATTTGATTAGGTGATTGACGGATTGTATTTGGGTGAGCTGTTTCGGTGTGGTTTATATTTTATTTGAAGACACAACGGGAATCTCGAGGTGAGTAAAACTCACGTGGTTCATATTACGAACCGAGCGCTTTAAATTATTTATTTTTGGTAATTGTGTGAAAAATATTTGTGGATTAAATATTTGTTTTAAAATCACATGGACTTGATCACTACGGTCCATAGGTAAGTAAAATGAATTTTAATTATACAAATGAATTTCACGATTTTCTTGTGTGAACTATAGATGGTATTAGTGGCCATTCCTGAAAGGATGATTACGTGTGTGTATATATATATATATATATATTTACGTAAAATATATATATTGATGGGTGGATTGTTGAGTGATGATATGATTGAGTTGAATTGATGATTTGGATTATAGTTCAAATGCTTAATTTCATAATAATATTGTGTATCTTGGATGGGTTGATTTTATTGTGTGATAATACATTGTTGTGCTCATTTAAGGATTTAGGGTCAGCGTAGTGACCGGTATGGGGGGAATCGGACGGTCTAATCCTAAGTGGATGATGGGATACGATTGGTTGAGTATGTACAATTATCGGACGTTCTAAATATGTATATAAGAATACATATTGATAAAATACGATAAAGATGAATATGTCGGATGTCATAACCTAGATCAGGTGACGGGCTACGATTTAGTTAGAGCTCTAGTCTGCCAAATACAGTATTTTTATAAATACGATGTTGGGGTTTTGTGAAGAAACATGTGAGTTAGGGTTTGAGTGTTGAGTTGTTGATTGATTGAGATTGCTGGTTTCTTGTGGATGTAGAAATTGTTGCGTGTTGACTTGGGTAGAAATAATATGATTTAATTAAACAACCGTTCATTCTTTTACTCATACGAGTTTTCATAAGCTTACCGGGTTTTGATGTTAGAAAAATCTCTTCAGATGCTAAATCTCCATTCGCTTTGCAAATCACTTAAACATCTGTCAATAGTGGATATGATAAATGATTTGTCTGGTTTGTAATTTAATGGAGTAGCAACCAAGCACAGTTTTGTGTTGTTGCAATCCCGGTACACTATTCAAATGGTGTAGCAGATATTCCTGCAGGTCAGGATAACCAGGGAGGTGATCGAGTTGCTTAGGTGTTGCAGCATTTATTTTATTCCTTGAGTTGTGAGGTTTGTATGCTGATTTAGAGCTTTACATTTTATTTGATGAGTGAGTTGTAATAATTAACCGAGACTAAATTCGGTTTTTTTTTTAATTTAATTCGTGTGGTAAGGTTATTAAGAAAAGAAATTTTCAGGATGATTATTTTAAGTTGTGGTATTTTTCATTTTCGGATTTTGAATTTTCTTCTAAAATTCGGGGCGTGACAACTAGAAATCCAAATCAAACACGAAAACAAACACAAGTCCTAAACAAAAACTAACTACACAAAACTTACTAAAACACTTATCAAAAACGTAAACAAGAAATCTAAAACTACAAAATTACGATTCAATTGAGAGAATACCTAAAACAAAAACAAAACAAAAGAACACAAAAATAAAGATCAAAGGTGGGGGTTTTAGGTTTTCAAAACAAAAAATTTCGAAAAACAAAAATAAAGAAAACAATTTTAATTTTGAAGAAGATGAATGAACCACCATCATTCATGTTCATACATGCATCCTTAAATCCTTTACCAGTTGCTATGAAAATATATCAACCAAGAAACAAAGTTAAAAACAAACAATGTCCCTTATTTTACTTTCCTTTACACAGATAGCAAAGCACTCAATCAATATATTTCGAAATAAGCATCACAAAGATCAAAGCAATCATGCAAAGCTGATCCAAATGGGATGCTGGGAACACACAAAGGGGTAAACAAGAAAGCCATACATGTGGAGTATGGAAATTATAGGCTAAAGAAGCCAGATGATCTGCTATAAAGTTTGCTTCTCTATAAATATGTCTAAAGATAATAAGCTGAACTTTTGCTGCTAAAACTTGAATATCTTGGATTAAAGTTTTGATACACAAGGGAACAGTAGCCAAGCCTAAAAAACACAGTCAATAACTAGCTGAGAATCACCTTCAATAATAATATTGTTAAATCCTTGAAGGAAAGCAGTATGCAACGCCTCACGCAATGCCATAGCTTCAGCCACTATTGTACTCGTAGAGCCCAAAGGTCTACAGGCTGCCACTAAAGGATTACCATCAAAATTACGAATAATAAAAACCAATAATAGTTTTATCATTCCTCACTGAGCCATCAAAGTTGATCTTAACAAGATTATGATTCGGAGGTATTCAGTGAATAGTTCTCTAAATAACTGTAGTAATATGATATTTTTAGGTTTTTTCATTAACTTGTTTATAAGATGAACCAAAAGAAAAGGCTTCAAACCAAGTTGCAAGAGGGGATATATATTTCAGTTGAAACAAAAGTTTATTCCTGGAATCCCTAATGGACCACAATATAAGTGAAGCATTGCATAACAAAGTCATACTTTCCTTCTGCAGGCTTAAACTAATCAACCAATCTAAAATTTTGCCTTGCCATAGAGTAGGATTAACTAGGTAAGAAAAAGACCATACCTGAGAAGTAAACTGAAATTTATGAAAAACATGATCAATAGTTTCATTTGCAATACTACAAAAAAGACAAAGCGAAGATAAATTATGCCTAAACCTCGCAAGGTAGACTCTAGTGTTTAATAGACCTCTTATAAATAACCAACTGAAAATTTTAACCTTAGGAGGTATATTCAAAGTCCAAACCTGATTATCATTTCTTTTATTTAGTGGCGGCAAGAGAGAACTTCTTCTCTCTCAAAAACCCTAGCGGTGGCAAAAGTTTTCGGTCAAGGGTGCATGCCCGGTCTGATGACACGCCCTTGCGGTGGCATCGTAGGACGGGCCAGATGAGACTGTGTGTCCGAAAGTGGGTGGTCCAGCCAGAGTAAAGGTTGCAGGTTGATGATGTTGCCGTCCTGGGGGCTTGGAGTTTTTGACTGGAAAGTGCAGTAGCGAGATGGCATGATGGTGTGGGATGGTGTCACCTGGACCTAGAGAGAAGCATGAATAGCCTGGTTTGTGGCTTTTGGTGGTTTCGTGGAAGCGGAGCTCACTTAGAGTAGCAGTGTCTAGGTTTACTATGCTTAGATCAGATTAGATCGATCCGAGTGGCTTGGATGGTTTGGTTTTGTTCTGGGGAAGGGCAGCGTGTCAAGCCTGCGTGAGGTAGGTGGAGGAGGCGCTGCTGACAGTGGTGAGACGACATGGGAGAAGCAAGCAAGATGGTGGCGTCATGGACTGGGCAATCTGCAACTTGAGCTTCAGCCACTTGGTTTTATGGGCCATGGGTGACTTTTGGGCTACTAGGGTTTTTAGTTTTTTTTTGTTTATTTCCAATAGTTCCCTATTTTTTTAGCGAGTTATGCTTGTTAGTTCCTTAATAAGAGCTAACGGGTGTAGTTAAGTGGTTTTTTAGCCTACAGATTATGATGTTTCTTTTTACATGTTGATAATGGAAGCTTCTGGAGCACCACAATTGAGCGCTTCGGCAAAGGAAGTTTTCACACAAAATTATCTCTTTGTAGGATAATGTTGTAGTTCGTTAGGTTTTTTGATTAAATGAGCTTTGATGTCTTAAGTGAATGGTGCATGATTCTCGTTTCTGTGAAATATGCAAGTGCCGTTCTAGCCAGCAATTATCAATGAAATTTTCATGTACTCAAAAAAAAAAAAAAAAGGTCCAAACCTTTTTTAATAACTTTGTCTTAGAGTGGGGCTGAGTTTGAGAATATTGAAGAGAAGTTGCACTCTTTATTAAAAAAAAAAAAATACCTGAAGGGGAAGGTCCCCAAATAAACTCATCAGGTTTAGGTGGCATAGCCAATGGTATAGCAATAATTTTGCTGACAATATCAATGGGTAAAACCTTAGTAAGTGCATCATGATTCCAAGTGGAGTTAGAAATAAAGTGACTGACAGTAAGAGTAAGGTCTAAATATTGTCTTCGGTCCTCCGGGATTAAATTAACAAATGAAAAGGAAAAACTCAGTTAAAAAACTTAAAGAGAATAGATTTACTGTCACGCCCCGAATTTTAGAATAAAATTCAAAATCAGAAACATGAAAATTACCACAACTCAAAATAATCATCTTGAAAATTTCTTTTCTTAACAACCTCACCACAGGAAATAAAATCAAAACCGAATTTAGTCTCGGTTAATTATTATAACTCAAATACAAAATGAACTATAAAGCCCTAAATGAGCATACACACCTCACAACTCAATGAAATAAAAATAACTGTTATAACACCTAAGCAGCTCGGTCACCTCCCTGGTTATCCTGACCTGCAGGAATATCCGCTATACCATTTGAATAATGTACCGGGATTGCAACAACACAAAACTCGGTAAGCTTATGAAAGCTCGTATAAGTAAAAAGAAAGGACTGTTGCTTAATTTAAATCAAGATTAATTCCACTCAATCAACACTCAACACTTTCCACAAGAAACCAATAATCTCAATAATCAACAAATCAACACCAAACTCTAGCTCACATCTTTCTTCACAAAACCTCAACATCGTATTTATAAAAATACGGTATTTGGCAGACTAGAGCTCTAACTGAATCATAACCCCTCACCTGGCCTAGGTTATGGCATCCGACATAATTATCACTATTGTATTTCATCAATATGTATATTTATATACATATTTAGAACGTCCGATAATTGCACATACTCAAAAATCATCCACCCAAGATTAGAGCGTCCGATTACCCCACACCGGTCACTACGTTGACCCTAAATCCATAAATGAGCACAACATGTATTATCACATAATGAAATCAACCCAACCAAGATACACAATATTATTATGAAATTACGCAATTGAAATATAATTCAAATCATCAATTCAACTCAATCATATCACCACTCGACAATCCACCCATCAATATATATTTTTCACGTAAATATATATATATATATATATATATATATATACGTAATCATTCACTCAGGAATGACCACTAATACAATCTATAGGTCACACAAGAAAATCGTGAAATTCATGTGTATAATTAAAATTCATTTTACTTACCTATGGACCGTAGTGATCAAGTCCATGAAATTTTAAAAACTAATATTTAATCCACAATTATTTTTCACGCAATTACCAAAATAAATAATTTAAAACACTCGGTTCGTAATATGAACCACGTGAGTTTTACTCACCTCGATACTCCCGCTGCGTCTTCAAATACAAATATAAATCACGCCGAAATAGCTCACCCAAATAAAATCCGTCAATCACCTAATCAAATGCGATTCGAATTTAGCCAATAATTCCAAAACATAACTGAACTACTATTTAACGGCCGGATTCTAATTAAAAAGAAAATCCGACGGACGGATTCTCACGAATCGCTCCCCTAATCACCGTTTTGCACTTATACGAAGATCCAACGGTCAGATCTTCGCCTATGACCACACAAAGCCGCTGGGAAGTCATATGATCATCATATCAAAATTACAAGTTCATCGGACGGTCCTAATTTCACATATCATAAATCTAACGATCGAAATCGATCGAAATCACAAAATTCATAACTAATTCATAAGATATCTGAAAAATACATATAATATGCCAAAATGATCGTATTGAAACGTAGAATTATAAAATGGACAGAAACTAAATTTTAGACCTCCGGAGGTGGCCGGAAAGGGCCGCCCGAGTTCGGGACAGAGCCGCCGCCGACCACCACCAATGGTGTCGGGGCCAAGCTTTTCCCCTTCGTTTCATCATTTTGAGCAACTTTCATAACTAGCGCAAGACCAAAACATGACGGGAAGGGATTGAAAAATACCAATTACAGTTGGCGGCCGGAATTTTTCCAGAATTTGGCGAGCTTGAAAACCAACGTGAAAACTGCAACAACTCGCTTCGATCTCTTCTGGAAACTTGTTCAGAACTTCATTGCGAACTCACCAGGCCAAGAATCACAAGAAACGATCATGTATAACACGAGATATGTGGATCGAACGGTTGTTTTTTGATCTAAAGGGGTCGAACTCCGATGAAAGTGAAAACGATCGACCCAGTTCCGGTCCTTCTTGGTGCTTGTAAAGGAAGTTGAGGCGAGTTCAATGAGCCAAGAATCAAGTGAAATGGTGACCTATAGCTCGAGATATCGAGATCAAACCGAAAACGAACTTATTCGGTTCGGGCCTCGCCGCCGCCGCTGCCGGCCATGTCGCGGCGCAAGACTACCTCTGCAGCTGCGCAAGGTCAGGACGAAGCTCTTGGAGGTGTTTTGAGGTCGTGGGGTGGCCGGATGAAGAGGAAAGAGCACGGTGACGAGAGAGAGAAAGATGAACAGTGATTTCTGAGAGAGAAAGATGAACCTCTCTTTCACAGCCGGGAGGGAAAGGGTGCGAGAGAGAGAGAGAGATGAACAGTGATTTCTGAAAATGGAAAGGAGGCCGGACCAAAGAGGAAGTTTCTGAAAATAGCTAGGGTTTTATCCTATTTATACCAAAATAGAAATAAACTCTAAATTCTATAACTAATTCAAAAAAAATCTGGGCAATGTTTTCCGTATACGCACGGACTCGTATCGACGAGCTCTACAACTTTCATGAAGAAAGTTTTCCCAAATTTTGCACGTATAAAAAGTCGATTTCTCAAATCGAGTATTTCGAGCTTTTCGTTAAAATAATCGTTTCGAACCTTAGATAATTCAACAAAATGAAATTTTATCGAGCAACATTCATGAAATCGTACAATAATCGTTCAACACAATTACTCGAATTTAAAATAAAAATTACGGGTATTACAATCTACCCCCCTTAATGGAATTTCGTCCAAAAGTTCAAGTATCCAATTCCCCAAAGAGCTGTGGATACCTCACTCTCATGTTAGATTCTAACTCCTATGACGCATCACCCTAGTCATGATGACTCCACAACACCTTCACGAGATCAACCACTTTCCTACGAAGTTTCTTTGTGGACCTATCCAAGATACGAACAGGTTCAACTATGAATGTCACATCTGTGTTCACCTCGATCGCACCGTGATCAATCACGTGAGACTTGTCTCGAACATACTTCCTGAGATAGACACAAGGAAGACATTGTGCACACCCAACATGCTAACAGGTACAGCAAGACGATATGCCAAGTTCCCAACCCTTTCCTGAATTTCAAAGGGTCCATCATATCTCGGTGAGAGTTTTCCCTTCTTGCCAAATCTCACCACACCTTTCATAGGTGAGACCTTCAAGAATACATGATCACCTATCTCAAACTCCAAAGGTCTCCTCTTCAAGTCAGCATAACTCTTCTGTCTACGCTGAGCGGTTCAGATTCTATCCCGAATAGTAGTGACCTTCTCTGTAGTCTCCTGTACAATCTCAGGACCGATGAACCCTTTATCCCCTGCTTCCGCCCAACAGATAGGAGTCCTACATGGCCTATCATAAAGTGCCTCATATGGAGCCATACTGATACTAGAGTGATAGCTATTGTTGTAGGCAAACTCTACCAATGGTAGCCGCCCAACTTCCCTTAAAATCCAGAACACAAGCTCTAAGCATATCCTCCATCACCTGGTTCACTCTCTCAGTCTGCCCATCTCTCTGTGGGTGAAATGCAGTGCTCATTGCAAGAGATGTACCAAATTCCTTATGGAACCTACGCCAGATTTCTGAAGTGAAACGAGCATCACGATCAGAGACAATCGTCACAGGCACTCCATGAAGCCTCACTATCTCGTTCATGTACAACTTACACAACGCATCCCCTGAGTACGTTTTTGCCACTGGCAGAAAGTGTGCTGACTTAGTCAACCGGTCAACGATCACCTAAATCGAGTCATAACTTTGCCTGGACCTAGGCAATCCACTCACAAAGTCCATGGAGATGTCTTCCCATTTCCAAACAGGTATCGATAAGGGGTTCAGCATTCCTGCGGGTCTCTGATGCATTGCCTTCACCTGTTGACAGGTAAGACACTTCGACACATGTTCTGCCACATTCCTCTTCATACCATACCACCAAAACTGCCTTCGTAGATCTATATACATTTTAGTACCTCTTGGATGTATAGTGTATTGAGACCTCTGTGCTTCCCGCATGATCTCCTCTATGAGGTTATCAACACTCGGTACATACAATATCCCTCGAAATCTCAACCCTCCATCTACCCCAATCATCCACTCAGAAGGACCCTCCATATCTGGATCAGCGGTCATCTCAGCAATCCTCACCTGAGCAAACTCATCAAGTGTTTGACCCTGAATGATCCTAGAGATCAAGGTGGGCGGTAAGGTGATACTACCGAGAAAGATTCCCTGTCCTGCTCCTGTGGGCATAAGGTCAAACTCTGATGCAGCTTCTAACATGCGCCACTCTCGCACCATAATAGCTGCCATGATCACTCGAGGTTTCCTACTCAAAGCATCTGCCACTACATTTGCCTTTCCGGGATGATACTCCAAGGTGAAATCATAGTCCTTGCTGCCTCATGCTCAATTCCTTCTGGGAGAATAAATACTTCAAACTCTTATGATCAGAAAAGAGTTCAAATTTCTCACCATAAAGATAGTGCCTCCAAATCTTCAAGGCAAGCACCACTGCTGCTAGCTCTAGATCATGAGTGGGGTAATTCCGCTCATGTACCTTCAACTGTCTAGAACCATAAGCAACGACACTACTATTCTACATCAACTGTCTGTAACTGTAGTATGGCAACTCCAACTCATCATTGCTTCAACCTTCGAAGGATCCACATAAACTCCATCATTCGAGACCACATGACCAAGGAACTTGACTTCACTCTGCCAGAAATTGCATTCTCGAATTTGGGAAATAATTTCTGCTCTCTCAAGGTCTGTAGCACGATCCGCTGATGCTTCTCATGCTCACCTGACGACCTTGAATAAATTAAGATGTCGTCAACGAACACTACTACAAACTGGTCCAAGTAGGGACTAAACGTGCGATTCATCAAGTCCATAAATGATGTAGGTGCATTCGTGAGATCAAAAGGCATGACAAGAAACTCAAAAATGTCCATACCTAGTCCTGAATGCCGTCTTTGGAATATCTTCATCCTTCACCCTTAACTGGTGATATCTAGATCTCAAATCAATCTTTGAGAACACAGTAGCCTCCCTAAGCTGATCGAACAAGTCATCAATCCTAGGTAAAGGGTACCTGTTCTTGATGGTCACTTTGTTCAACTGTCGATAATCCACACATAACCGAAGTGAATTATCCTTCTTCTTCACAAACAACACTGGTGCTCCCCAAGGAGACACACTAGCCTGAATGAACCCTTGTGCAAGTAAGCCCTCAATCTGCACGTTCAACTCTTGAAGTTCAGCTGGAGCCATTTGATAAGGTGCTTTCGATACAGGTGAAATACCTGATATCACATCAATGGAGAAGTCTACTACCCTTTTGGAGGCCGGGATCTCCTGAAACACGTCAGCATACTCTGAAACTAGAGGAATCCCTGTAATCTTTGAAGTACTACCCCCAGATTCAATATGGGCCAAAATCCTTGCCCTCATGGCGATGTCAGACTTCAGACAACGGTAATGAAACACCGGTTGTCCCGGAACATGGAAGGACCCAATAATCCTAAAGCAATCAATCACAGCATGGTTCGGGCTCAACCAATCCATACCTAAAATCACATCATATATGTGATCCGGAATCACAATCAAAGATGCAGAGAACTCTCTGCCACCAATCCCAATAGGGCAATCATCACAAAACATGCTAAGCTCAAGAGACACACCGAGAGGTGATGTAACATATAATGATCTAGTCAGAGGCATAACAATCAAACCTAATACATACACAACCGAACTAGATATCAAAGAGTGTGAGGCTCCCGTATCAAACAGTACTCTAGCAAGATAGTGATAAACAGATAAAGTACCTTCCACTCCCCCTGCCTGATCGATAGCAAAGACTCTAGCAGGTACATGTGGTAGCTGCCTCTACTGGTTACCCTGCACTCTACCCTGATTTCGGGGACACTCCCTGGCCTGATGCCCTGCATGTCCACAGCTATAGCATATCCTACACTATGGTTTCATGAACGCACGAGAGATGTGGCCCGGCTCTCCACAGTTAAAGCACTTCACCGGAGCTGCTGCTGCTATGTGCCTAATAGGCATAGCCTGAACAGGAGGAGTTACTGCTGCCCTAGCTGGAGCCTGATGCTGGAACTGAGTTCTCTGTCTCTTTTAGAACCTACCCCTGAAGTCTCTAGATCTACTGCTTCCTTCTATGGCCTTTCCCTTGCCCTGGAAGTCTCTCTCAGCAGACTCCTTCTCCCTACGAATCAGGTTCTGCTGCTCAATGATCTGTGCCTTAGCCAAGATCTCTCTCTTGGTCTTCAGCTCTAAGATGGCCATATCACGCTCAATTGAAGGACTCAACCCTCTCTGAAAATTCTTGGCCAAGTCTTCATCCTCCATCTGGCTCACATACTTGTACAATCTGGAGAACTCCGCATTATACTTAATTACGGTCATCTTCCCCTGTACAAGTGCAAGGAATTCTCGTTCCAACCTCTCTTTCACAGCTGGTGGAAAGTACTTCTCCCTGAACAGCCTCTCAAAGCCGTCCCATGTCAAAGTAGCCACCTTAATGCTCCTCTGTGTGACGTTCCACCACACCCTAGCCTCATCCTTCAGCATGAACGCGGCTAGCTTCTTCTTGTTGGTCTCACTACAATCAAGCAGATCAAAATAGGTCTGCAAATCCTCTATTCATCGATCCGCCACCATATAATCAATGCCTTCTCCAAACTTGGTTGCTCCCAAGCGGGTAATTTCCCTTGTTAGCATCAGCAAGCGAGCAGGATCATCAACCATGGCCACGGGAGGAATAGGCTGATCCTCATAAGGTGCCTCTACCTCCGTCTCGTATACATCATCGACCGGAGGGGCCTCTACCTCTACCTCGGCCTCTACCCCTACCACGAGGTCTGCCTCTACCTCGACCTCTAGCCTCGTTCCCCTCAATCTCCATCACCTAATAAGCAGGGTATACTTGATCAATACACGCATAACACTTAAACAAGGCATAAGTCAAATGCAAGTCCATATTAACCAAGTGTCTACGCATACAAGACAACGCCTAAAGTTCTTATGACATGCTAACATTCCTAGCCAACCTAATGCTCTCATATACCCAATGACATTGTCAATACTGAAGAGCACACGATGGGGATCCGCTGCAGACAGGCCATCATTCAGAAAGTATTGACATATCACCAAATATGTACCTTACGCTCTGATACCAAACTGTCACGCTCAAAATTTTAGAATAAAATTCAAAACCCGAAACATGAAAATTACCACAACCCAAAATAATCATCCTGAAAATTTCTTTTCTTAACAACCTCACCACATGAAATAAAATCAAAACCGAATTTAGTCTCGGTTAATTATTACAACTCAAATACAAAATGAACTGTAAAGCTCTAAACGAGCATACACACCTCACAACTCAATGAAATAAAAATAACTGCTGTAACACCTAAGCATCTCGGTCACCTCCCTGGTTATCCTGACATGCAGGAATATCCGCTACACCATTTAAATAGTATACCGGGATTGCAACAACACAAAACCCGGTAAGCTTATGAAAGCTCGTATGAGTAAAAAGAAAGGACTGTTGCTTAATTTAAATCAAGATTAATTCCACTCAATCAACACTCAAGACTTTCGACAAGAAACCAACAATCTCAATAATCAACAAATCAACACCAAACTCTAACTCACATCTTTCTTCACAAAACCTCAACAATGTATTTATAAAAATATGGTATTTGACAGACTAGAGCTCTAACTGAATCGTAGCCCGTCACCTGGCCTAGGTTATGGCATCCAACATAATTATCATTATCGTATTTCATCAATATGTATACTTATATACATATTTAGAACGTCCGATAATTGCACATACTCAACCAATCGTATCCCATCATCCACCTAGGATTAGAGCGTCCGATTACCCCACACCGGTCACTATGTTGACTCTAAATCCATAAATAAGCACAACATGTATTATCACATAATGAAATCAACCCAACCAAGATACACAATATTATTATGAAATTACGCAATTGAAATATAATTCAAATCATCAATTCAACTCAATCATATCACCACTCGACAATCCACCCATCAATATATATTTTTCACGTAAATATATATATATTGATATATACGTAATCATTCACTCAGGAATGACCACTAATACCATCTATAGTTCACACAAGAAAATCGTGAAATTCATTTGTATAATTAAAATTCATTTTACTTACCTATGGACCGTACTGATCAAGTCCATGAAATTTTAAAAACAAATATTTAATCCACAATTATTTTTCACGCAATTACCAAAGTAAATAATTTAAAACGCTCGGTTCGTAATATGAACCACGTGAGTTTTACTCACCTCGATACTCCCGCTGCGTCTTCAAATACAAATATAAATCACGCTGAAATAGCTCACCCAAATAAAATCCGTCAATCACCTAATCAAATGTGATTCGAATTTAGCCAATAATTCCAAGACATAACTGAACTACTATTTAACGGCCGGATTCTAATTAAAAAGAAAATCCGACGGACGGATTCTGACGAATCGCTCCCCTAATCACTGTTTTGCACTTATAATAAGATCCAACGGTCAGATCTTCACCCATGACCACACAAAGCTGCTGGGACAGTCACATGATCATTATATCAAAATTACAAATTCATCGGACGGTCCTAATTTCACAGATCATAAATCTAACGATCGAAATCATAAAATTCATAACTAATTCATACGATATCCGAAAAATACTTATAATATGCTAAAATGATCGTATTGAAACGTACAATCATAAAATGGACAGAAACTAAATTTTAGACCTCAGGAGGTGGCCGGAAATGGCCGCCGGAGTTAGGAACAGAGCCGCCGCTGTCGGGGCTGAGCTTCTCCCCTTCGTTTCATCATTCTGAGCAAGTTTCATAACTAGCACAAGACCAAAAAATGACGGGAAGGGATCGAAAAGTACCAATTACAGTCGGCGGTGGGAATTTTTCCAGAATCCAACGAGCTTGAAAACCGACTTGAAAACTACAACAACTCACTTCGATCTCTTCTGGAAACTTGTTTAGAACTTCATTGCGAACTCACCGGGCCAAGAATCACAAGAAACGATCGTGTATAACTCGAGATATTTGGATCGAAAGGTTGTTTTTCGATCTAAAGGGGTTGAACTCCGATGAACGTGAAAACGATCGACCCAGTTCCGGTCCTTCTTGGTGCTTGTTAAGGAAGTTGAGGTGAGTTCAATGAGCCAAGAATCAAGTGAAATGGTGACCTATAGCTCAAGATATCGAGATCGAACCGAAAATGTCGCTGCGCAAGGCTGCCTCTGGCAGCTGCGTAAGGTCGGGACGAAGCTCTTGGAGGTGGTTTAAGGTCGTGGGGTGGCCGGATGAGGAGGAGGGAGCACGATGACGCCGTGCTCTGTTTTGCTGGGCTCGGCCGAGGGGGAAAGGACGCGAGAGAGAGATGAACAGTGATTTCTGAAAATGGAAAGGAGGCCGGACAAAAGAGGAAGTTTCTGAAAATAGCTAGGGTTTTATCCTATTTATACCAAAATAGAAATAAACTCTAAATTCTATAACTAATTCAAAAAAAATATGGGCAATGTGTTCCGCATACGCACGGACTCGTATCGACGAGCTCTACAACTTTCATGAAGGAAGTTTTCCCAAATTTTTCACGTATAAAAAGTCAATTTCTCAAATCAAGTATTTCGAGCTTTTCGTTAAAATAATTGTTTCGAACCTTCGATAATTCAGCAAAATGAAATTTTATCGAGCAACATTCGTGAAATCGTACAATAATCGTTCAACACAATTACTCGAATTTAAAATGAAAATTCCGGGTATTACATTTTCCATCACCCATAATCCATCTCCTGGTCTCTAAGATACCTTTCCATGGAATAGACGAAGAAGATTTCTTTTGAGCGGTTAGAAAATGCGAATTATGGAGATACTTCTTAGTAACTAGCTGAACCCACCAATTAGAAGGCTGTGTCAAAATTTTCCACCCAAGTTTAGCTAAAGCAGCTCTATCATAGCATAAGGCATAACGTATACCTAAGCGACCTTTATCCTTAAGGAGAGAAATTTGGGACCAAGCAACAGTAGGAACTAAATTACCCCATAAAAAATTCTGGGAACACATTTTTTCTATGTCTATTCAACTTCGCAGGACATTTAAAGCAAGAAAGAATATGATCAGGCATGCCATAGATATTAGCCTTTAGAAGAGTAAGCTTACCGGCCCGAGACAATGTATTAACTTTCCATCCTGAGAACTTTTTATGCATTCTAAGCATTAGTTCGTTACGATTAATCGGATCCTTCTAGAAAACTATATTGTGAAGTCCAAGATACTTACCAATAGACGATTTGTATTGAATAGCAAGACATTCGGATAAGTCTCTCTTGGTTGAAGCTGAAACATTAGAAGAAAAGAAAATGGTAGATTTGTGATAGTTAATTTGTTGTCCTGAGGCTTCGAAAAGGATTGAAGTGTACAAAGAACATTCTTAGCTGCTGTGTGATTTGCTTTTGCAAAGATTAAACAATCATCTGCAAACATAAGCTTAGAGATCTTAAGTCCTCTAGGTGAAGAAAGAATTCCAATGTAAGATTTTGAAACAACTAATTGATTAAAGGTTCTAATAAGTGGTTCCATAGCAAGAATAAACAGATACGGAGATAAAGGATCTCCTTGTCTGATTCCTCTAGATGGTGTAAAAGAACCATGGGAGTACCATTAAGAAGGACAGAAAAAGAAGTAGATTTTAAATAGGCATGAATTAAACGGTTCCGTCTAGGATCAAAACCAAAAGCCGGCAAGCAACAGAGAAGGTAATCCCAATTTAGAAAATCATAAGCCTTTTCATGGTCCAATTTAATAGCCATATAACCTAAGCATCGTTTCTTCTTGGTAAAAATTGAAAAACGTTCATGAGCAATAAGAATATTGTCATAAATGGACTTACCGGTGCAAACGCCCCTTGATTTGGGGAGATACATTTGATTAATAAAGGTCTAAGATGAATTATCATAATTTTAGTGATAGTCTTGTATACCACAGAGACTAATAGGTCGAAATGATTGACAATTTGAGGTTCTAGAATTTTAGGAATAAGCAATATATTCGTCATGTTGATAAGAGTTAGGTCTAAATTGTTATTAAAGAAATCCGTTACTAACCTAAATAATGAAGATCTTACCTTATTCCAATAATTAGTTTGGCAGAACAAAGCTGGAACCCCATCTGGTCCCGGGGCTTTTAAAGCACCAATATTGTGGACTGCTGTATAAATTTCCTCTTCTGTAACAGGAGCTAAAAGCATATTATTATCCGCCTCAGTGGTGACGGGTTTATTAATAGTAGAAACAAAGTTTAGAGTAGAATCAATCGGAGGATGAACAGAGGCAATAAAACGGTGTTTGAAAGCTTTAACAAGAATGTTAGCTATGTGGTTCTGATCTGTAGTTCAAACTCCACAATCGTCCATGAGCTGAAAAATGTAATTTTTCTTTCATAAAAAAGTGGCTTGAGTTTGAAAGAACTTATTATTCTTATCCCCTAATTGTAACCATCTAGCTCTTTGAGCCCAAAAAACTTCTACATCCCTAAATAAGTGTTCAAGGGCTAGATTTAAGGAACAAGCTTGATGAAGTAGATGAGGATTGGACGGTAAAGCAGCTTGTACATCCTGGAGTTGGGAATGCAAGGATCGCATACGTTGATGCAAATTACCATATACCATAAGATTCCAGTTCTTAGCCAGTGCTTGAAAAATATTAACCTTAGCCACAAAGCTTTCTATAGCATTGCCATCAGTATGGTTATTCCAAGCTCTATCGATGACCGAGGTAAAATCATAGTGATTACGCCACATGGCTTCTAGTCGAAACGATTTCCGTTTCCCATTAGGAGGAGGATTGAAAGATAAGTAAATTGGGGCATGGTCAGACCAAACAATAGGAAGATCATGCAAATGTAGATAAGGAAACATTCGAATTGCTTTAACGGTATATATTAGGCGTGAATTCGTTGTTGGGACTCGTTGGGACTCCAGGGCCGCATCAACGACGTCGTTTTCGGGTCCTTGGTTTTGAAAGTTGAAAGCACGCACAACCTGTTCTAGTTTCCTTCCCACAATTTCACATCTTCCCGACAACTTCTCACCCTAAACACAAATTTTGTAAAACCGCTTACAACCCATAGGTTGTCCCAAGGATTTGGCTATAAAGGAGGCTCCTAATACAGTTACTTTTGGCACTTGGTGCAGATTTTCAGCAAAAGGATTTCAAGGTATCAATCTTCTCGATGCTCCTACAGTCCTTAGATTTCGATGGCCACTTTTCGAATCGATCTTGCTGATGTTCTGTTTGGAATGAAAGATTGCTCATTTCCTGTACTTCTGTCTCGATTTTCGAATGAAAGATTGCTCATGTACGTAAGTCATAAACATACTGAATTAGTGATGTTCTGTTTCGAATTAATTCAGTGCACCCAACTGACCCTAGTTCATAAGATTGCTGATGCTGATAACTGAATCAATTAATGAATTACTGCCATGTTCCAAACTTTGAAGTTTGATTATATATATATTTTTTTTCATTTCTTTGATGATAACTGAACTTGGAATTGATTCATTCTTGTAAATGATATGTACGCTAGTATAATTGAGTAATTGGAATGTGAATTTGCCGGCAACTATGAGTTCTAACTAACTGATTATGAATGAATTACAATTAATAATGTTCATTTTCTATTGTATATATACTTATAATTACAGGTTCTCCCGAAAATGTTTTAAAACATTGGTATATATTCTTTATTCTTGAGCCTTCGTTATTCCAAGGTTGAGCTTCTGAGGTGCTCCGGTTGGGTTGGGGCGGGGGCGGGGGTGTTTTTAAGAACCGCACATTCTTTTTTTCTTCCTGAAAATTGCAACAGACACTTGACATAGTCTGCCCTTATCGCAGCTGCATTTGAAAATCAAATGGGTGGAAAAGTTAATGGATACTCCATTTGGCATATTCTAGCTGCATTTTATCACCTTCGGTTCTCTTCTCTCACGTCAATATATGTGGTCTTCTACATCTGCCCCGTGGAAGTTTATGTTCTTGTGTATGTTTCACAACGAGCTTGAATAAGAAGTCTGAGAGGGGGTTTGCAAAACATATTTAGCTATGATAGGGTTTGGACCTACTCAAGGTCATAGTTGGGTCAAGTGAACAGGATTTGTCAAGTCAGAAGACGGGTATTTTGGTCTATATCAATCCTCATTATTAATCATGTTGCAAGATGCAAGTATTCACACGTTATTTTAAGACTTTAAGATTAGAAATTTCCGTGGTACTTCTGGCTCCTTTCCACTCTCTTCAATTAAATAAAGAACTAGATATTCTTTGCTTCGTTTTTGTTTTATTATTGATTAGGATTCTTCTATTTGTTATGCTACTAGCCATAACCTGTGTCATTCTCTCGCTCTGTTCATCATTTGCGAGTTGGTCTGTTCTCCTAAATTAAGGACTAGTTGAAGCATATTCAATGAAAGCTTTGTGAAGAGCGTAAATATTTGCACTAGATATTTGATGTAGATTTATATATTGCTGTACTTTTATCTTTGTGATATAATGGTCTTGATTCTTGAAATTAGTTACAATAGATATTTCCTCAGCTGTTTATTTTTTGGTTATTTTCTCTTCAGCTTCTTCATATGGATGCGGATGCTGCAAAAACAGCCCGGGAGTCTCTAGACCTAGCATTTCAGATGTCCAACATTCTTGACACGGGGCTTGATCGTCACACCCTCTCCATCCTTATTGCACTCTGTGATTTGGGTCTCAACGCTGAGGCGTTGGCTGCAGTTGTCAAGGAACTCCGAAATGACCTGGGGCCACTTACACCACAGGATGCTGCAACAGGTTTATATATTTGCATCTCCATTCTTGCCTGGTTGGGATGATTCATTTGTGGAATATATAAATTTTTTGTGTAACCTTCATATAATCCTAATGGATACCGTTTTCTGAAGTCAGAAGATTACTTGAACAATGACACAAACTAGTACGTTAAGCAGGAACAATTTTTATGCTTTATAATTGCATTTCTAAAAGTGACAATGTGTTGCTGGTTAGAGTGGAACTAAATGTCTGATATGAAATGTCTAAGAGTATTGTGGGGAAGTCAGGAAGTTGCCTTTTCCACATGAGTCGTATAGATTGAGTTATTTTCTTATAACTTCTGTATTGTATTAGAGTGTAGTTTTGTAAACACCAATGAAACTTTTTCCTGCAGAAGCAGGTGGAACGTGACTCGTGACTTTATAGTATGTGAACAAATGTTAATCTTAGATCTTTGAGAATTTGGTCTGCATGCATTTCCTCTCAAGTTTACCTGAAAAAGTACACCCCTTTGTGTCAATAAGAAGTTTCTTTATGAAGTATTGTAGGAAGTATGACTTGCACATTTTGAAAATCTCTGTATCTCAAACATTATGCCTCTGAAGTTTACATGGTGAAATTGTCAACTTTTGACATTATTGACATGTATAGCCTCTGCTAAATTTTATTCTGTTTTACAGGACCATTTGGCTAAGAAACTAATATGCTTCTTTGGAGGAATGATATACACACATCTCTGTGTCTCTTTCTGTTCCTTTTTCAGTTCTCCTGTACAACTGATTGATGTGTACAAAATGTATTTGTACTTTTGGAGGGTTGAAGGACATCACTCGGTCTCTTGTTCTTCGTTTTTCTGCTCTTATGCACAACTGATGGATGTTTACAATTTGTGTGTGAGGGTGAAATTTGTAAGTGCGGTCTTACGAGCAAAAATAATTTGATGTGTATTTCAAGGTTACTCTTTAAAAATTGTGTGTTTCACTGGTAGGTCCCTTTGTATTTGACTCGTATAATACAAATCTGTACCTTATGATTCGTGTGATGGTGCAAGGTACGAGAGAAGATGTTGTAATAGATTTGGAACAAAACAATTCTCCCTTTTTATGTTATTTGATTCCCATGCGACTTTTCAATACAGAACCTATTGGTACTTTGTGACTATTCTCTTAATGTGTAGGCGTGTAGCAGCTTTCATATCAACAAATATAAGATGTGTAGAATTTTGCGATGAGCTTGTATGTGTTGCACTGATCAATACTTCTCTTTTGAATAAATCTCAACCTTCCTGAATGATCAAAAACAGATACTTGCTCTGATGGTTTGTGTTAGCCTTGTTCTTCAAGGGCAAAATAAGAGCTAGCTTAACTATTTCAGATGAAGTGAGCAACAAAGTATAACTCAAACTAACACAACCGGACACGTGAAACGCTCATCATTCAGTCGTATCAAATTTCATGTTATCTTCAACCAAGGTTGCGGCAGCCTTCCCTTTTCTGGAAATAGTACTTTGGTCATCTGTGAACTGAGCAGCTATTCGAGCTCTTAAATCTTCCGAGGTCTCACCTTTGCTCTCTCCAGAACCTGAAGTTCATAGGAAGCAGCATATGGCTGATTCCTATATTATAAAGGAGAAGAAACCCCCCATTTCTATAATACTTTTGATGCATTACCCGATGGCGACCGTACAGATACGTGCTTCCAAGCGCTTGAATGGCATTTTCTGCCTCTTGCAAGACCACCGTACAAGGGGTATCCGCGGGGTTAGAACTTAGCAGGGTTTATCCACCGACGATTCAAATGGCTCCAGTAAGTACCTTTAACCCTACCCTCTATTTGCAGATCAAAGTGTGAAATCGTCATTCTGTGAGTAGTATATATCAATGTAGGAATGTGTTTACACAGAAACTGACGAAACTTACTGCCAATATATAAACTAACCAGACGCTAGAGTAGTGATGCCATAAGCAACGTCGAAGGGACGACACAGAGAAGAGCAAGTATATCAAAATCCTATCTGGGCCAAAGGGCGCCAACTTGAAATTTTGCCACCTCCCCCTTTATTAAAACCCGAGCAGAAAGTGAATCCACTAGTCTAGCTAGTTTTGGCAAAATAAACAAAAGAAGAGGGAGAGGTCTGTCTAGTCTTTTATTTTGGTATGAAAACTCGGTCTACATATTTAAAACTATTTGCCTATCCACTAGGAAGCTTTGATAATCTCTTTACCTGTGTACTTAGACTGTGGCTCTACTCAGAAAAAGACAAGGACAAATCATCACTTAGCATTGTTAGTAAGCAAGAAATTCGGACTCCTTGAATCACAACATTTGGCACAAGTGAATGAATTGTGGAGTAGAAATATGTATAGGGAAATGAAAGCCAACTAGAAATAACGTGGACTAAAGAAATCACAAAGCAAGATCGTTAATTGGGCCCAAAAATTTCAGAACTCACTAATCCAGCAATACAATGCAAAAATTGCATAACAATGGAGAAAAAAATGGCATATCAGGACAAACAAACTACTATGGGAATAGAGAGAATTCGATTTCTACATTTAAGCCAACGGATAGCCTATTACGTACACAATCCACATCACCTATCTTGTTAAACCCTTGTTCTGCCTTTACCAAATCTTCTTTTGCTCTCTCAAGGTCGACTTCCGCAGCTGCTAGCATAGCCCTCCGACTCTTGCTTTCATTCTCCAAAATATTGACATCTTCTCTCATTCTAGCCACTCTTCCGGTCATGTTCTTCATACCAAAAACAGATTGAACGTGAGGTTGCAGCCAAGCTAAGTCAAATTTGAAAGTATCGAGCTCCTTCCATAAAAGTTGAAGCCTCTCATAGCCATCTTGGTTCAAATCCTTCACCTTTGTTGTCTTCAGGAAATGTAAGAGTCGGCCCAATATTGTGTGTGCACATTCGACAAATGTACGGCTTCTCCTCTGTTGGCACTCAATTAATGAAGGCTGTGACAAACATACTTCCTCTAGCAGTGGATGAAAAGCTAACTCTATTCTTCCTAAACCCTTCAAATCCATAAGCTCGCCAGTTTCGTTGTCTAAGATTTTAATATCACCCTTACCAAACTGAAACATTAGTTTCAACAAAACAAATATCATTCACAAGATAGCCTTTAGAAAGGTCATGGATCTCACTTGAAGGCATGAATTCCTTGAATCCCCAGTCACATTCATTCGCATTGAACTCATGCTTAGTGTCCATGAAAACAAAAAGATCAAATATCACAAACTAATATAACATATGAAGGATGAAACCGCATCATTCTACAGGAATAACAAAATGAACGCATACATCAAAAAGTATACTATATGCTTCCAATTAAGTTATCAATGATCAAAACCACATAAATAAAAAAATAAAAGAAACTTATCTAAGAAAATTGCCTTGAATAAATCAATGAGAAGTAAACAACATGAACAGTAACAAAAACAGAGGACGCAAATGGGAAGTAAACAACATGAGTAGTAATACAGATATACACTTGGAATTTACTTGTTGCTATCAAGATGATTAATTAACAATTTAACATGCAGGGAGCAGTATAAAAAAAATTACGAAACTAAAAAAGATTTAAAAAAAAAAAGAAAAGAAGAGGAATTCATCTGGATGACAAGGCAGCATATATAGAGAAAATGGGACAGAGAGCATGAATACCTTTTGTTTTTGACACGGTTCTATCAAGTTAATCAAGGTGAAACTGAATTGGGCATATCTAGTCCACCCAGACGGTAATGTTGAGGAATCTGCAACATCCAAATACATGGATATGAAGTTTTCTCCTTTGTTCGCTTTTGGAAATAGAAGAACCCGTCTGACCATGCATGTAGAGTCAAAAATAAGTACGCATATATATATATATATATATATATATATATATATATATATATATATCTCAGTTGGCTATATATATAAGAGAAATTAATATATATATATATATATATATATGTATATCTGTGTGTGTGTACCATTTAAAGCCACCGACGACAAAAATATCAGAATAACACTTGCCGCCCTCCAAGTTAGAGATTTTTTTTATTTTCCACGTGAATGTTCCAGATACAAGATCATCTTCTTCCTTCTTTTCCATTCTGCTAACTTAACATTTAAAACCCGTTATAAAAAGCAAAGATGATTAACCATAGCAGGAACGGTCACAGAACAGAAATTAGTTTGCAAGAAACCACATATGTACAAGTACTGTATATAATACAGCATGCGAGAGGAGAATACAAACGTACGACTAATATATAGTTGAGAAATGAATGTACCTTCCTGTCAATCAACAGAGAGAGAGAGAGAGAGACAGAGAGAGAGAGACTACTTGGATAAGAACAGGGGAGATTAGAAATTTGACAGATATAGTATATTGAGGATCCCAACAGTTAATTGACTTAATTCAAATGTTGGCTAGGGAAGTGAGACAGTCAATATGTTAAATGTAGAAAATTAAATAACTGTCCGGTAAAGAGAGTGATTAGTTGAGAAGGCGTGGGGTTTTGTTTGAGAAACATGCATTTAATTAATAAATAGAAAAGGGTCGTTGAGAAGTGTGACTACTCATCTATTAGTTGTAAAATATATTGAGGTCTTAGGTTGGAATTCAAACTGATATGCTAATCTCATTCATTGGTCCAGATAACAAGAGTAAATAGAATTATTCTAGGTCATATCTTCCGCATCATTTAAACGAATTCAAGTCTTTTTTTTTTTTTTTTTAACATTATCTCTAATACTCCCTTATTGGCCGCAATTAGGTCTAGATTCATCCAGGTTAAGATTGATCCAGAAAAATCTTTAGAAATTCGTCCAATGCTGATCTTTATTCAACTTTCCTTGTCAAAAACAACTTCCAATTTATATTATCTTTGTCTAGGACGTTTTGGACTTCTTCTAAATGCTTCTTGAATGTTCTTGGGCTATCCTAATCCACTCAGGTATCCTCGTGTCATCAGGACTTCTTATGCAATTAGGTATCCTAGTCCAATCAGGACTTCCTATGCAATTAGGTTTCCTAGTCCAATCAGGACTTCTTTGCCGCAACATTCCGAAACCTTCTTGAGTACTCCTAGTTGAACAAGGACTCCTAGTGACATTAGGTTTCCTAGTCAGAATAGGACTCGTAGAGATTCAGTTCGAGTTAGAAAATCTTACTCCAACAAGGACTCCTTTTCCTGGCAGGATCAGGTATCCTTGTCCAATTAGGATTCTGTTTACATCATTTCTCGTCATTTATTTGAGCTTGACTCCTAGTTGACTTAGGATTCCTACTTCAACTGGGACACATTTTCCTAGTAGGATTGGGAATACTCAATTTCTTCATTTCTGTCATTTTTGTGTCCCTTGTGCCTCTTATTTGTCATTTCCAACATCTCCTTTGCTTCTCATAGGCATTTAAGTTCATTTCTTTGTCATTTGCTCTAATGTACCTAGAAAATGGAAATTAAGTTTAAAAAATGATCCAGTGAAAGAAATAACTTAGCAAAATATGAGGATCTAAACATTAAAATGTCGCATTATTATGCTCCTATCACACACTCTTGAAAATTCAAATATTCGCCTAAAGTTTGGACTTTGGAGTACCAAAGTTACTCCTACTCTTAAATGAAAACCCTTGCGACCTAGAAAATTGGCTTATCCACGTTACACCATGCCATTTGCAATATATTCATTTAATTTTTTTTTTTGAAAGGAGTAGATGTCAATTCATTAAAGACAGTTCTATTGGAATCACCATGTCACTTCCCAATAAATTTAAATTTTTAAATATCCAATTTTATCCTTGTGGAGAAAAAAATAAAGAAAAAGAATTGAGATGAATTTCGACTCTCTCTTGTGTAAATCTCAGCAGACCGAAAAACCCTGAGTGAGGTGGCTGATTCTTTTGTCAAAATTGGATGCCCGGTCCGATGGCACGCCCTTGCGGAAGCGTCATCGGACGAGCTAAAAGGGGCCTTATGTCCGATGATGGGGAGTCTAATCAAAGTAAGGGTTGCAGGGAGACAGCGTCATTGCCCTGGATGCTTGGAGATTTTGACGGAGAATGGTAGCGGCGGGTTGATGGCAGGATGATGTGACCTCACCCGAGGGAGGATTGCGGCTGGCCTGACAGGTGTTTCAAGGAGGTGATGCAGGATCAGAAGTCGTCTAGCAGTGTTGATTACGTGATGGCATCACCGGGACCATTTGGGCTCTGATTGGATCTGATCTATTTTGGGAGGTCTAGGTCCGATCTGGGGAGAGGCAGAGCTTCAAAATGGTGTGTGGTTGGTGATGGTGGCGCCGCTTCCAGGGGTGGGACAGCATGAGAAGCACAGACGTGGTGGTGGCGTAGTCTTGGCTCCTACAACCTAAAGCTTGGGTTTGGGCCTGCTGGTTCTTAGGCCCGGGGTTTGGCTTGGGGCCCATGATATTTTGCTCTTTTAAATTATTATTTTTTACTCTTATTTAAATGTGGTGTTATGCCAGAAATAAGTCTGTATCGCAATAGTAAGGCGACGTGGGCTTGGTCCCAGCTTGCACACTTTGTGTTCCTTGTCTGGCCTAGAGAGGAGGTGAGTTGTTTATTTAATTGAATGGACGCAACCTCCTAGTGGTAGGATGAAACAAAGTGTCACCAGATTTATTTCTATGCTGCTACTTAGTGGGAAAGCTGTACTATTTTGTAATGATATTTCTTCGTGATAGAATTATCTTTCTGATATGTCACCGCTATGCTAAAGCAATAAAGTAGCCAGTCACGTACTCTTTGCTAATTGGTGCATGTTAGAACACATATATTTAGTAAAGATTCTTGGTATTATTTCAGGACGCTCTCTTGATACTTATTGTAATCTGGCTTCAGGCTCTATGTCATTCCTTTGTATTCTGCAGTTTCATTAATCAAGGCATGAGGGCAGCCACACCAGTCCCCTTTCAAAAAAAAAAAAAATTACTCTACTGACAGTGCATTTTACTATAAATTACATTGGCAATTGAAGTGTAAAGTGGTAATTATGGTCATATTTATGATACTTACTTGAAATATGATTTCATTTGCCAAAAAAACTATCATTTTACGTATGTGACAACAAATGTATTGTTGATATGGTAAGTAATCATATTAGACCTAAAATTTCTCAAGTGCTTATTCTTGTAAACAGGTTCTTCTTTGTGTAACTAGAGTTCTTTCTTTTGCAAATTTCGTCATCAATTAGATACTTTACAATAAACCACTATATTTTCCGTATTTAGTGATAATCGTTAGTTGTAATCAAAGTAATTACTATATTTACGATTTTTATTAAAAGTTTTTGAACTTTTTACGTGTAAAGAATTAATGAGTACTTAGTATGTTAATTTTTTTTTTGAAAAGTACACATATCAAATTAAAGTGGAAAACTTGTTGACCTGTACAATAGGTTTTACCAACCAATTTAATTCAATATATATATATTAGGGTTAAATACAAATTATTACCCTGTAGTTTGGGTCCAAAATCAGTTCAGT
The DNA here is from genome assembly GCA_025331145.1 of Rosa persica. Taxonomy (NCBI): domain Eukaryota; kingdom Viridiplantae; phylum Streptophyta; class Magnoliopsida; order Rosales; family Rosaceae; genus Rosa; species Rosa persica. The sequence continues at coordinate 12,200,579 of WFKR01000001.1, read as the reverse complement.
TCTTGAACTTCTAATTTCATCAAAAACACCTCTGCACTTTCAATTTTGATCTAATAGGTCCAATTTGTTAGTTTTCTGACAATTGAGTTATTTAACGTGTTAACATGGCTCATATATGACCTATGTTTTATGATGTGGTGTCTGCATGCCATCTCTAGTCAATTTAAGAGTGAGTCCTACTATTAAAAATAAATAGTTTTTTAACAAATAATCCAACTATAACCTGAACCCATAATAGAATATTAAAGAATTAGACCTATTAGATCAAAATTGAAAGTGCAGGGGTGTTTATGATGAAATTAGAAGTCCAGGGACTGAATTGATTTTGGACTTAAATCACAGGGTAGTAACTAGTATTAGCCCATATTTATTAAAAAGTTGTTGTGTGACAAACATCGACACACCTTAGACTTACCCGGTTAGTAAAATTGGAAATGTGTATAGTACGGAAAAAATTATATGCATGTATTATTCAAACAATTTCATCTAATATATAGTTCGTTGAAAAGTTCCGTAACATTTTAGTTAATTAATTACTTAATTTTTAAATATGAAATACGGAAGTATTTTTAAAAAATACATCAATATGTATAATTAGAGTATTAAAAGCAAAATTTTGGTGGACATGTGCCTAGCGAGTCTAGAATATCCTAACATAAGATCACCTTGGATAGTGCTAAAGCCCCAAGTAACTAAAATAACCTAACACTACAAAGTCTCGGAAAAAACAAGTCAAGATTGAGACCTATTTATTAATGCCTGCAAGACCACCGTATGTAGAAGGGATATCCCAGGGTTAGAACTTAGAAGGGGGTATCCATCGACTATTCAAATGGCTTCAGTAAGTACCTTTAACCCTATCCTCTATTTGCGATTTCATTCTTCATACTCTTAAGGCTTTCAACTTCCAAGCCTCTTTGGTTAGTTGGATAAGATGTTGCACCACTAGCTCAATATTCTTTGTTACCATTAATGTTGAGCTTGCTGGTTTCTTTCCTAGTAATCGTGGTTTGTGACAAGGAGATCCACTATCCCCTTATCTTTTTCTTATTGCTATAAAGGTTCTTTCTCAGCTTTTACATCACAAAATTGAAGCTCATCCTGCTTTTAGGTACCACTAGAGATTTGAATCAATCAAGCTTTCTCATTTAGCCTTTGTTGTTGACCTTTTTTTATTTTGTGGAGGTGATTTTCAGTCTGCTCGTATGATACCCCGAAAATTCATTATTATTTTATGAGGATTTTTTGGAATTTATTCTGTGGTTGTTGGAACAAGTATGTTGTTTGGGGATGATGTGGAAGTATTTCGGACTAATAAATTCTCGTAATGTTTTATTTTCGAGGGGTCAAAAGGTTGGCTTTATAATCATTAGGTTTCTCAGAAAACTTCCTTCACAAAATTCGTAGATGATAAGATAAAATCATTATCAGAAGAAAAGCATAAGATTACAAGGCTGCACAAACAAACACACTAGCACAAGATAACTGGGAGACAACTCGTGCTCTCAAAGCCAAGTACAATAGACAAAGTTTGTTGCTACATTTAGACCAAGAAGACCAAGCACAACCACATATTGAATTGCACATCTGACATCTCTCTTAACAATCACATGTGATCTTATTGTTTAATAGCAGCCAGGCTTGCTCACAATTGTTGTATTTATATGTGTTCTCTTCTGTAATGATTTATCCACTTCAATCAAGTAATTTCATTTCTCTTCAGTAGAGCGCGTCGATATGAGTTAGTGAATATGTAGCACGCGTAAATCGGAGTTCATATGAGAAAGTTATGGTCAGCGGAAGTTATTTCCATTTTCAAAAATTATGTATAAATAGAATATTCCGGAAATATCTCTCATAAATTGAGAATTTCCATTTTTGTACTGTTTTCAGAATTTTCCAGAAACCTTTTCTCTCCCTATTTTTCAATTGACCCAATTCGGACCCAATTGTGAGACCTGACTTTTCCAGCTGATTCCGGCATCTTTCGACGATGGCGCTTGCATAGTTCTGTTCGCCTCCTCCTTCCGGTCCTCCCTATGGTGGTGGCTTGCACCGATTCTTATCCACATGACATGCTAAAATTAGCACACAATTTAACCCTGCAAAAATGCAGTTGTCAATATAGAATAAGTAGGGATTGTTCAAGTCAGGGATTGAGGGTACACATGTTATTGCATAAATAAATAATTAATAAAAAGTATGAAGTATTACTTAAAAAAATAAAACAAAGAATAAAAATATATACAAGTAATTAAACACAAATGAGGGGGTTTTAAGATAATAAAATAAAAAATAAAGAAAATGTGAAAACATATACAAGGATGAAACGCTGGGAACAAAGATTAAACCATATGCAAGAAATCCAGTTACAATTCCTATGATTGATTTTTTATGTCATGAGAAAGAAGCTGACTATGTAAAACATTAGTAATAAGCAAACGATTTCCCATATTTTATTTTCCATGAATATTCTATCTAAGTGAAAGCACTTAAATTAAACCTATTGAATATGCAATCATAGTCTAGAAAGCTAGCCAATCAAGAACATATTCAACGCATGAAGAACAAAGAAAGGATGTCAACCAAAGTGCACAACCTAGTATAAGAAAGCTCATCTATTTGCAATCCTCCTTAATTGATTTTGAACTTTGTCCAAAGCCTTTACTACTTATGATTTAGGGTTACAAAACTATTAGGTGAATTGTTTACCTAAATCTAGCTTCAATTACATGCATATACCATAAGTTGACCACCAAAGAACACATACATATAAAAGTTTTCTGTAATCCAAAATCAATTAAGCAATCTCACATAAACAACATAGAAATCACAACTTTATTTTAAAACATATAAACGGGCTTTAAACTCTTCCCTCAATGTTATTTGTTAACTAGAATTCATAGTTTATGAAATCAAACAAAGAAAACAAAAGAGTTTACAAAGAAAAAGAAAAATACACCGTGAAAGATGAATGGCAAAGCCTTGAGACGCTGAACTTGAAGATCCTAAAAAGCAAGAAATCTTCTAGGGATAGCACAAGGATGGATGGCGGCTAGGAATTTGATGTATTGCATGGCTTCTTCTCCTCTTTGCTTGAAAACGCAGAACTAGAAGACTAGAGAACGAAACTAATTTTTGTGCAAAGAATGATTGATTCAATGAGGCATCTAGGGTGCATCTATATATAGGAGGTGTCTAGGGCTTCTAGATCCTTCTTTAATTTCTATGAATTATCTGACTGATCCACATAGCTCCAACAAATCAAATAAATCCATGTCAGCTTTTTTGCGTCGTCCAACCAATGAGAAGCCTCCAAAATTAAGTAGATTTTCACCATGAGTCTTTAAAGGAGATAATATTTCTGAATTTATAAAGATAATTTCTGATTTAAACTCCTAAAATTCGTCCAAATACAGGTGTGAGCAACAAGCAACATATCTGGACTTGTTTCCATCTTTTGCATGTTGTAATCCCTTAAAATTCTCCAAGGATGATGCCAAACCATTCTGGAAGACTCTAGGATGTCACATATGTAATTGTTTTCAAATATGAAGCATAAATTCGTCCATGGACTTCCCGATGTGATCTGAGCTTCAAAACAGAAATTCTTATCAAAAGTCCGATTCGTGCGCAGCTTGATCTTCTTGAACTAAATCGGCCATAAATATTTTTAGAAAAATGATATTGACAAGCCGTAGAAAGTTCTAGAAACTAGACATTTGATTCTTTCCAACAATATAAAGATCATCATCTAGTTCTTTCTGAGCTGCTCTCAATGCTCTATCGAAGTTGACTGACTTGCATAGGTAGATTTCCTGATTTGCCTTTCATGCGTTTTTTCTCTCAATTCTCTTAGGTTTCCTAGCCCCACCAGGACTCTTTGGCTTGTGGGGCGATCTAGGCTGAGTTGGCTCAAACTCGAGGTATTAAAGTTGATCCTTGTGTTGAGCTCTCCAAGTTGGATGGTCGGTTTGAGCAGGTTTTGTGTTTGGCACGGTGGTGCATTAGTGCATATGCAACCACCTATGGCGGCACATGGCAGTGCGTACAGCCATGGTTGGGGCAGGTTCTTTGGCCAAATATCATCTACTCGTTGATACGAGTATTTTGATATATAGTTTGTAGTATGTGGAGATCGTATAAGCATGTTAGGGCTTTTAATGTTTTTGATTCGCTCAGTTTTCGATCTGTGAAAATTCGACCATTGGATTGAGTTGTCATTTTGAGATATTGATCTTAGAAATATTCTGGAGACTTTGGGTCATCTCGGATGAAGTTCCGTCTTTATTGGCGTTACTTTCGGGTTTTAGTTTAAATGGGGGTTTCAACCTTTAATCTCTTTGTGTTTTGTGTATTGAGATGAGATCGTATGTGATTAGGTACTTGACGAAGTTGTCTTGGACGAATATTTTGTGATTGTGTCATCTCAGTTTTGTAAGAAGACACAACGGGATTTAGAGGTGAGTAATCCCACAATATTCATTTACGAATAGAGTTACCTTATCATTTTGTGAGTTATTTATTTAACTGCGAGCTATAGTTAGTATTAGTAGCATTCCTGAGTGAATGACTATGTACACACACACACACACACACACACACACACATATATATATATATATATTTACAGGAAATATATATATATATATATACGCGGTTCGGCTATGGTGTGGATGTCCGTACCGTACGGACGGTACGGATTTCCGGTTTTCCCCAACTTTCCGATCATATTTTTACATCTTAACTGTTCAGTTTTTAGGTCCTAATGTATAGATCACCTCTGCAAAATTTCAGCCAATTTGGTGATCGTTAAGGTATCCAAAACTACAATTTACCATTATAAATATGAACGGTTCCGATTTGACAAATTTGGTCCGTTCGTGAAAATTGTAGTTTCGGATGCCTTAACTATCACCAAATTGGCTGAAATTTTACAGATGTGATCTATACATTAAGATCTAAAAACTGAACGGTTAAGATGTGAAAATGTGATCGAAAAGTGATCGAAAATCGGAAATCCGTATCGAAATTTCGGTACGGACGTCCGCACCTGAGAAAAATCTTATATATATATATTGATGATTTTGTTTTGATACAAGCAATATGTGTGAGTAGGTTCATTATTGTATTGTGATGTGAATTTACGGGAAACATTTATTGTGGAAATGAGATTTTCTATTATTTTGAAAAGTGTTTGAGGATTTTGGAGTTACAGATTGTGATTTCTCCTTTTAAGTTAGGTAATATTTTGGTCCTGAGTGACCCTTTTAAATGTTTTGTTCTGAAGGTAGGGTGACTTGAAGATCCGGGGTCGCTGGGAGTGACCTCAGGCAAATATATCGGGACACCACACCTTTAGCCAGATGAGTGGCTACGATAAGTTAGAGCTCTAGTCTGTTGCCATTGTATCTCATAGGGGGTAGCTAGAAGTTACTTGAGACTTATGAGTACGTAATAAAATGGAATTTCGGAGATTCTCTTTTATTGTCTAGGGTGGACTTGTTTTCCTTATTTAATTACTGGGCTACAATTTATATGATTTTGTTACTAAATTGACTTTTATTATCCAGGTTAGACCGGAGTATCATATTAGATTTGTTAGGTTAACAATAGATATGACTTGTCATTGTGTTGATTTTTATTATCCGGTTAGATTGGTTTATCATATTTGAATTGTTAGGGTAACGATTTATATAATGTTGTCATGGTGTGACTTGTGTTGCACTTTTGGGAAAAGGTGTGTGATTGGAAAGAAATCAATGCATGAGTTGTTTGGCGTGAGTTGCTTCATTGGGTTCCATTGACCAGGGTGGTCCTGATTTTCTTATACTAAGTATTGGATAACATTTTATATGATTTTGTCACGACGTGACTTGTGTTGTTTTTTTTGCGAAAAGAATGTTGGTTGATTTATGGAATCATGATATGTGTTCCTTTTTCTCGAGTTGAAAGGGTTTCCTCGATTTCATGTGAGTTGTGTGGTTTTTTCGTATTTAAGTTTACTCATACAAGCTTTCATAAGTTTACCGAGTTTGTTTTGTGGCAACCCGGTGTACTATTCAATGGTGTAAGGGTTAATCCTGTAGGTCAGGGAAATTATGACTAAAGTTGAGAACTGGTATTTGCAGCTTTATGGTAGGAAGCCAATTTTGTGACTTTACCGTTAACAAGACTTCCACTATGTAATAAGCTCTGAGAAGCATTTATGTTTATTTTGCTGTGACAATTTAATTCATAAACTTGTGTAATATATGACTTTGCGGAGAGAGTCTATATTGAGATTGTGGGTTCAGAGCATTAGTCTGTACTTGTATTAAAAGGAAAAAAAGTTTTTTAGGTATTTGGTATTGATGGCTGAACCATCACACATGCATAATTCTGGGATTATATTGATTTTTAATTATGTTTAAGAAAACGGGGCGTGACAAATCGGGTGTCAAAAGGAACTTTAAATTCTTTGTAGTTCGGAAGTGTTTTGGGCTTCTCATCTTGTTTTGCCTAAAAATATTCTTAACTCAATTGAGCAGAAATTAAGATGTTTTTTGTGGTCTGGAAGTAGTGCATGCCATTATTCTTCTAAAGTGGCTTGGGAGGCTGTGTGTACTCCTACAAGTGAGGGAGACCTAGAAATCAAAAGTCTTCTGATTTGGAACATGGCTCTTATGGCTAGGCATATATGGATTCTTCTTACAAATGATACTAGTCTTTGGGCTTCTTGGATCAAAGTAATTTCTTGATAAATAATAGCTTTTGGATTGTGTCAACCCCCCAAGTTTGTTAAAGATAAGAGACCATATTCGTCCTCTTATTAAGCATAATATTGGCAATGGCAAGTCCATTTATTTTTGGCATGATCATCGACACTCTTTAGGCCCTTTGCTTCCCAAGTTGGGGCCTGATGCTAACTCCGGTATTCCTTCTAATGCCTTAGTTAGCTCTTTTAATGGGTGTGTCTTGGTGCTGGCCTATTTTGTACAGTTCTACTATTCTTGAAGTTGTAAACAATCTAGAAGGATTCCTTTCTGTGGTTAGCCTCTACAACTGGAAAATTCTCTATAGCTTCAGCGCTAGATCACTTTCGGTATCATTATCCTTTTGTTGACTGGGCAAAGCTTATCTGGTTTAAAAATAATATACATGTTAGGTGCATCACGAGTATGAAAATATGTGCAATTTATGGATGATGTGCCCTACTCCCAAGTATAGGAGGTCAAGTTTTAGTAAAGGGAAAGTGAGAGTATCATACCCAAGGGATTAAGTAACTCTACCCTAACTAGATCATGAAAAGAAACCTAGAAAAACACATGCGAGTCTATCTTTTTACAAATTAATAGTGGCCCTTTGGAAGCCAAAATTATCAATAATGATATTTACAATGGTAAAGTGGTGAATCGGCTTTATTGATTTTAGTTTCTATAAAGTAAAATAAGTTACACAAAAATAAACTAAGCTAATAAAAATAATAAGATAAAATAGAGACTTTGATCATATGAGATAAATAAGAGCATAGGTTTTTGCACCTAGCCTCCCTCATGCATATAATGTAACCTGTTTTCAAATAACAACATGCTTTGACAAATTCCCCCTCGGTTTTCGCTAGAGAAATCGAGATACCAACTAATTATGAAACTTAACCATGTCGCTAGAGTAAAGCTAGATCACACAATCGTAGTCCCATTTACATTCGCTAAAACATAAAAGCGCTTTGGTGCTGTAAAGCCTAAGGCCTCTCGACTCTTAAACTCATGACACCAAGCATTAATTTTAAGGTAAGGAACCCAAGCAATCTAGTTCTTCCCGTAAGAATAAGCTAGACCACCACCCTATTAGCTACACATGCTTCTCGGTTACAAAAGATTGTCAAGCTTAAGTTTCCGATTTCATTAATTCCTACAACATGCTTCTAGGTGACAAATCCAAAAACACATGTAAGAAAGCATTAAAGTAAAGTAGCTAAAGGATTCAAAACATGTATATTTATCAAAAACATGGCATCACACTATTTTGTACATGAGTTTGGCTAGGGCTAAGGCCTAGCCCCAAATTTATTCTACTCACAACCCATAGTTACATAAATCAAACCCATAAACACAATAACATCAAACAAAAGAGAGGAAGAGTGGAGAAAGTGGTTGGTTACCAAACTAGCTCTCCTTGATGCAAAACTAGTGAGAGATGTTTCAAAGTATGGAAATTTCGGTTTTCTAAACCCAAATTGCCATACAAATCCACAAATCTCTTAGATGAAGAATAAAGGCTTGAAATGATGAAACTAAGGTGTGATTAATCAAAAATGTAAAGGATCTTCGGTTTTTGGTAAAAACCTAAGACACTTTACACTTTTCTCTACACAAAAGCTAAACTAAACTGCCTAAAAGATGAAGAACTATGGAAAATGGAGAGGAAATGGAGAGAGGAAGAAGATGAAAATGGATGAAGGAAGACATCTAAAACTTCCAAAGTGAGGGGAGGGTGTTTTTATAGGCCAAAAGTGATGAATAAAGGGTGAAGATCAAAGGAAATGAAGGGCTAGATGTGGTTGACAAATGTGTAAGCACAAAATATGGATCTAGTATTTAACTCCACATGAAAAGGACCTAAAAAGCCCATAGATATTTTGATGAAGGGGAAAAATTAAGGGATGAAGGGTCATTGTGTAAGGGAACAAGGTAATAAATGGGAGACAAAGGTGTAAGGTATAAGGTGTAAGAATGAGACCACTTGTTCTCTTTCAAATTTTGAATTTCAAAATAACCTAGACTTAAATGTTCCCACCTAAGGTCTCCAACCCTAATCAACTCTTTCTTGTCCTCCACACATGTTCTCGGCGGGCCAACTCGCCGAAAATATCCAGAATCCGGCGTTGACCACCATTGATCCATTCTTTGTCCGTTTACGCATTTTCTTCTCATTTTTTCCTTCAATTGAATCTCCACTGAGAGTTCGGAATTAGCCTTCGGTTTCTTGATACCAAATGTTCCTTCATGAGTGTATATCATCCTGGTAAAATTTCATAGCATAATTCACCGTGGTGTGGCCAAAAATGCTACCAGAATCCGTACAGGTCCAGTTTTTCAGTTTTTGTCTTCCAGTGTAGAAATTTGCACCAATCTTTTCAAGACCTTCCACTCCAAACTAGTTGTTGAACTCGTAACTCTATGATTAGCATATATCAATCTAGGAATGTGGTTTTACATAGAAACTCACAAACTCACTGCCAAGAACCCCAAGATACATAATTAAACTAACCAAACGCTAGAGTAGTGATGCCATAGGCAACGCCGAATAGACGATACAGAGAAGAGGAAGTATGTCAAAAACCTACCCGTGTCAAAGGGCACCGACTTTCGGTTTCCTGGATGTTCTTTTTGCTGTAGCCATAGCTCTTCGTGAAGGTCTCTTTTATCTCTCCAACATTACTTCTCAAGCTCTGTTTATAGAAGGTGACTCGAAGCTGCTTATTGATGCCTTGAACAATCGTGTCTTTGTTCCTTGGCGAATTAAATTCCTCATCCAAGACATCAAGAGGCTATCTTCCCATTTTAATTCAGTTTCTTTTGCTCATGTGTGGAGAGAAGCTACTTTCGTTGCTGATAGCCTAGCGAACCTTGGTCATTCCACTCCTTCTGTAGCTCTTTGGTCTTCCCAACGGCCGTCGTCTGCGAGCATTGCGTTCCAGTTTGATCAGTTCGGGGCAGTTGCTGTCCCGGTTTTTGTTTCTAGTTCATTGTTTGGTTTGTATTTTTCTCTTTATGGAAAGACAAAAAAAAAGGACGCCGACTTGAAATTTTGCCACCTCCCCTTTATTAAAACCCGAGCAGCATGTGAATCCACCAGTCTAGCTAGCTTTGGCAAAAGAAACAAAAGAAGAGGGAAATGTCTGTCTGGTCTTTTATTTTGCTATGAAAACTCGGTCTACATATTTAAAACATGTAGTATTTGTCCATCCACTAGGAAGCTTTGATAATATCTTTACCTGTGCACTTGGACTGTGGCTCTACTCAGAAAAAAGACAAGGGCAAATTACTTAGCACTGCTAATAAGCAAGAAATTCAGACACCTTGAATCACAATTTTTAGCACAAGTGAATGAATCGTGGAGTAGAGAAAATGTATAAACATAGAGATGAAAGCTCAACTAGAAATAATGCGAAGCTAAGAAAATCACAAAGCAAGATTCTTGGATGCAAACATATTAGAACTCACTAGTCCTGCTGGAACCAATACAGTGCAAACATAGCATTAACATACTAGTTCGGAACAGAGACAATTTGAATTCTACGTTCAAGCCAACGGATAGTCTATTACAGAATCCACATCACCTATCTTTTTAAACCCTTGTTCTGCCTTTACCAAATCTTCTTTCGCTCTCTCAAGGTCAACCTCTGCAGCTGCTAACAAAGCCCTCCGCCTCCTGATTTCATTCTCCAAAACATTGACATCTTCTCTCATTCTATCAACTCTTCCGGTCATGTTCTTCATACCAAAAACAGATTGAACATGAGGCTGCAGCCAAGTCAAGTCAAACTTGAATCTTTCGAGCTCATCCCATAAAATTTGAAGCCTCTCATAGCCATCTTGGTTCAAATCCTTCACCTTTGTAGTCTTCAGGAAATGTAAGAGTTGGCCCAATGTTGTGAATGCACATTCGACAAATGTACGACTCCTCCTCTGTTGGCACTCAATCAAAGAAGGGTGCAACAAACATACTTCCTCTAGCAGTGGATGAAAAGCTAACTCTATTCGTCCTAAACCCTTAAAATTCATAAGCTCGCCAGTTTCATTATCTAAGATTTTAATATCACCCTTACGAACTGAAACATTGGCTTCAACAATACAAATATCATTCACAAGATAGCTTTCAGAGAGGTCATGGATCTCACTTAAAGGCATAAATCTCGTGAATCCCCAGTCGTCCTCATTCGCATTGAACTCATGCTCAGTGTCTATCAAAACAAAAAGATCGATCAAATATCACAAACTTATATAATATTTGAAGGATGAAACCACATCATCCTACAGGAATAAAAAAATGAACACATAAGCATATGCAGCCAAAACTATATTAGTATATTATATGCTTCTAATTAAGTTATCAATGATCAAAACCAAATATATAAAAAATGAAAGAAACTTATCTCAGAAAATCGCCTCAAATGAATTAATGCAAAGCAAACAACATGAACAGCAATAAAAATATACACTTTCTGATTTATTTGTTGCTGTCATGATGATTAACATACAGGAAGCAGTTTTTCAAAAAATAAAAAATAAAAAAATATTAAGAAACTAAAGAAAATATTAAAAAAGATATGTATACCTTTGGTGATTGACAGGGTTCTATCAAGTTGATTAACCAAGGTGAAACTGCATTTAGCATATCTAGTCCACCCGGAAGGCAATGTTAAGGGATCTGCAACCTCCAAATACAGGGATATGAATTTTTTTCCTTTGTTCCCCTTTTTTTTCTGATTCACTCCTTTGTTCCCCTCTGGATATAGAGAGACCCGCCTGGCCATGTAGAATGACCAAAACTAAGAATAGAAATTATAATCACCCGAAGATTTAAGATTGTAACAGATATATATACCATTTGAAACCGCCAATAACAAAAACCTCAGAATAACACTTGTCAGCATTCAACTTGGAGAATTCATCAATTTTCCATGTGAAAGTTCCTGATACAATTTCATTTTCTTCATTCTTCCCCATTCTGGTAATTCATTAAAAAGAAAAGCCATCAATGTCACACCAGAAATACATACACATCACGCAACAGAAGTAAATTATACGTCAACATCATTCCAAATGAATAATATGATAGGGCTCTTAGCGAAAACAAAGAGATAATGCGGGAAAACAAACCACAAAATAAGCTAAAAGTTTCATAAGCCCTTTACGGCTTGTGATCACTGGGTACAAAGAACTCAAAAGCAGACAATTGGTCGAGGAAAGTACCTTAACTACCAATGGTTGAGAGAGAGAGAGAGAGAGAGAGAGAGAGAGAGAGACAGAGACAGAGACAGAGACAGAGACATAGACAGAGAGAGTTCTTAGTCACTCAATTGCACTATTTTGGCAGAGAGACGGTTATGCCCTAGCATGGGGCTTCCGCAATCTTCAAATTCCGGCTCCTTATAGTCAAATGAATGATTATGTTACTACATTACTAGTTGCTATCTCAAGTGTCTATAATTCATGTTGCATTTCAACCAACGACTTATAGCAGGTTCATTTTTTTTTCCATGGCAAATTCAATTGTTTCATTAAGGGAAAGAAAAAAGAAAAAAAAACTAATAACAACAACGGCTGGAACCCAAAAATGGATCAACAGCAAGCTCACAAAGAGCAAGAACCCAGCAACCTTTACAAGAAAGAAAAAACACAGCACTTCAAAGAAGAAACAAAGCCTCAACAAAGACCAACAAACAAGAAATTGTTCCAACAGAGATTCTGAAGGGAGCTCAAACTAGAAACAATCAGGCTTGACATCATAAATACTGAAAAAAAAATCATCATTGACACCAAACCCTTTTGAGGGATCAGTTAGACAAGGAACCTGACAAAGAACAAAATTAACCTTCCCTCGTAAGAACTATTTTTGCAGGTTGAGAGTGATTGTCATTTCTATTAATTTTTTATATTCTATTTTGTAATTGAAGTGATTGTTTTACCTCAAGACTCTAATTTTCTAATCTCTACTCACCATTCCCAAAGAAATTAAACTACTGAGTAAGCACAAGGCCCTATTTTTAAACAATCAGAAACCATAATAAAAGCAAAAACGGAGACAAACAAAGCCGAGATTCATAATCAGCAAGAACGAGCAAAACCCAGATGGTAACTAACACCTTGAAGATCAGACAATCCAAAAAAAAAGAGAAGTTCAAGATGAGAAAACTCACAGGTTGAGAACTCGATATTAAAGCAGCAGGAGAGACCGATTCCAGGGGAAGATTTCGGTCAAAAGGGTTGGACTAAAACAGTGTTCCAGTTGAGACTGTGGCAAACAGAGGACTCCAATGCGGGCTTAGACGCTGGGAGCACCACAACCTTCACATCCGATCTCTTGTATGACACTGCTTGTACGTCTTACTGATTCCTTCTCTTGCAAGCGCACAACTCTGGTAAAGGACACCATTCTACTCAAGGTAACAATACTAAAAAGTTATACAAAAAGCCATAGCCACCCACACCTTCTTTCTGTCTATTTTACTTCATTAATTGAATTTTGTTTGTTAATTAAGGCGAAGTTCCATAAAACCCCTCGCCTTTTTTGAAATATCATGAACAATTCTTATAGGTCTAGCACCTTTTACAAGGAAATATAGAATAGGAGGAACATTTAAATAGATTTGATTCTTTATCGAATCATAAAAATCCATTTTCTGAAGATCTTTTCCCTCTAAAAAGCTAGCTTGATCATTAAATAAAAATAAATAAATAAATAAAAATTAAAAACTAGCTTGATAAAAATACAGGGTTTCCTCTCAAACACCTCGAAAGTCGATGGCTTCCCTCTTTGCCCTTCATGTGCAATTTTCCTTCGGTTCTATCCTAGATCTAAAGCTTCGTGCCATTCTTTTCGGCAAATTTCTCTTCCATTTGTTTTTTTTCCTCTTTTGTTTGCCATGTTTTGTTCTTCCTTCTCAATTTTCTTGTTGGGTTTGTTTTCAGACTTGATCGATGTCACACCAGTTGCTTCCAGTCCAATTTTCAACCTCTTTCTCCTCTCAAATCTTTGTCTATCCTTGATTGCTGCTTAACTTGATACACATTTACGCAAGAGTACGTATCATTATCAAGATAGAGAAGTATTATCCTCAAAGTTATCGTACCACGGGGATTAGTGGCTAACCCACAATCCTTGGGTAGTCAGAATAAAAACACTTAGCAAACAAAAGAAAAATAAAAAAAAATAAAAATGCTACTCTAAGGCACCAAGCCTTAGAAATGCTCGGCTTTGGTTTGCACCGAAGCCTAATCAAAGTTATGAGCCTCGTGATGACTATTTACAATGAGGTAGAAAGTGTCACCAAAAATGTAATTTGCATTTCTAATGATTAAAGTACAAGAATTTAAATGAAAACTTTAATTAACAACTAAATTAAATAAAGGAAAGAAAACAAAAAAAATGAATATAAATGTGGGATTGGTAGTTAGGGATGAATCCTAACTCTAATTCAATACTCTAGATGCTAATTTGATTTTACATGCAATTTATTAAAGATGGTAGAAGCCGTACCCAAGGTTTTTCAAGGCTCAAGGGCCAAAATTTTCTTTCACGGTATTCATACTCTGGTTCAAGGGTCGTAAGAACTCACTTGACATGAATTAGAGCCGGTTCAATGGTCACTAATTCACATCAAGAGGCTAGGGATCGAGCAATTAGGCAACCAAGCTCACCATAATTGCGATCAAGCTAATCATATAGTGAATCATGCTTGTACTTCTCACGAATATTAAATTGGGGTTCTAACCCTAAAATCTAAGGATGTCATCCCCTAAATTTTAATCTAGACTTATTAAAACACATACCCATGGAGTTGCCAATTCCTAAACATGCATTCTAATCAATTATCACAAAACACAAGCATCTAATTGTGATGACCTGGATTTTCGTTATTTAATTTTGGTAATTAATAAATGGACCAGTTGTACGAATAATTGTTATTGTGCTTTATTCGTAAGTTGTATATGAACTGGAATGGTTTTCGTACATATAATTATTCAAATTTCACAGTTTAGAGGATCGTATGAAGTTTAAATTTTTATACGTTGGGATTCTTGGAAAACTTCATTCACCAGAGTTGTAGAGCGCGTCGATACGAGTTCGTGGACATGCGGAACACGTAAATCGGAGTTCGTATGAGAAAGTTATGGCTTTCGGAAAAAGTTTCCATTTTAGTATAAACAGAGAAAATCCCAAAAATAAATTCATAATTCCAAGTTCCCATTTTTGGAAACCATTTTCTCTCTCTCTTCTCTCTCGGTCGACTCCTTCTGTATCGAAGATTTCTACCTTACCTGACCCGACTTTTTCAGAGATTTCCAGCGGCCTCCTGCGGTGAATTTTTCCAGACCAGCTCATTTCCACCGTGCACTCCGCCCTATGGTGTCCTCTAGCAGCAATTCTCGGTGATGGCGGCCAGCACTGATGTCACGCCCCGAATTTTAGAATAACAATTCAAAATCCGAAACATGAAAATACTACAACTCAAAATAATCATCCTGAAAATTTCTTTTCTTAACATACTCACCACACGAAATAAAATCAAACCGAATTTAGTCTCGGTTAATTATTACAACTCAAATCCAAACGGTAATGTAAAGCTCTAAATGAGCATACACACACCTCACAACTAAATAAATAACAAAACTGCTGTAACACCTAAGCAGCTCGGTCACCTCCCTGGTTATCCTGACCTGCAGGAATATCCGCTACACTATTGAATAGTGTACCGGGATTGTAACAACACAAAACCCGGTAAGCTTATGAAAGCTTGTATGAGTAAAAGAAGGAACTGTTACTTAATATAATCTCATTTATTCCCACACACAGCAACACTCAATAATTTCCACATATGCAAATAATAACAATCTCACACCAATTCAATATATCAAGACAACCCAACTCACAACTTTCTCCACAACTCTCATCATCGTATTTATAAAAATACGGTACTTGACAGACTAGAGCTCTAACTGAATCGTAGCCCGTCACCTGGCCTAGGTTATGGCATCCGACATATTTATCAATTATTGTATTTCATCAATATGTATACCTATATACATATTTAGAACGTCCAATAATTCCATATACTCAACCAATCGTATCCCATCATCCACACTAGGATTAGAGCGTCCGATTACCCACACCAGTCATCACGTCGACCCTAAACTCATAAATGAACACAACATATAATATCACATACTGAAATCAACCCAACCAAGATATATCATATTATTATGGAATTACACAATTGTAATATAATCAACTCATCAATTCTACTCAATCATATCATCACACAACAATCCACTCATCAATATATATTTTTCACGTAAATATATATATACGTAATCATCCACTCAGGAATGACCACTAATACCATCTATAGTTCACACAAGAAAATTATGAAATTCATTTTACTTACCTATGGACCGTGGTGATTCAAGTCCATGAAATTTTAAAACAAATATTTAATCCGCAAATATTTTTCACACAATTACCAAAAATAAATAATTTAAAATGCTCGGTTCGTAATATGAACCACGTGAGTTTTACTCACCTCGAAACTCCCGCTGCGTCTTCAATATAATTATAACTCACAATAATCCAAATGCTCGTCAACTCAAGCCGTCAAGTACCTAATCAAGTACGGTCTTTACTTAGCAACGAAGCATGAAATAAACCGAAATGATGATCCAACCGTCGGATTTCAAAATAACGACAATCCAACGGTCGGATTCTAAAATAAAGACAATCTGACGGGCGGATTGAATTTAAATGATAATCCAACGGTTAGATCCTTACGGATTGCCCTTGGAAACATCCTATCAAAATTATACGAAAATCCGATGAACGGATCTTCACTAATTGCCTCCCGAATCACTATTTTACAATTATAC
Source organism: Rosa persica (assembly GCA_025331145.1). Taxonomy (NCBI): domain Eukaryota; kingdom Viridiplantae; phylum Streptophyta; class Magnoliopsida; order Rosales; family Rosaceae; genus Rosa; species Rosa persica. The sequence continues at coordinate 12,183,948 of WFKR01000001.1, read as the reverse complement.
AAAGATCCAACGGTTGGATCTTCGCCCGTGACCACGCAAGGTCATCGGGACAGTCATATGAAAATCATATTAAAATTTGAAGTAAAACCGATGGTCTGATCTTTGTAAATCTCAAACCGAAGGTAAATTGTAAAACCGTAAATAGTAACGTCAAAACAGAAATTGACTATTTATCAACTTTTTCTAACATGACCAAGTTATATCTCAAAACGCTCGTATGGATGCATAGATCATCGTCCAGATAATAAAAACTCAAAATGTGGTCCGACGCGCCGCCACACGCAGCGGTCAGACGGTGGTCAACGCGGCGGTCAACGCCGGTCAACCACCTCCGATGCAAAAGTTGTCAACTACAAACTTCTTCAAAATGAAATTTTGAACAACTTTAATACCTGACTTTTTCGGAGATGAGGTCTGGATCGTCCTCGATCGGGCTTTGAAGTTGGATTAATCTCGACCCTCTGATCAGTCTCCAGATCGAATCAGGGACGTCGAAATCTTCAACTCTTGATCTACCACTCTACACTCAAAATCGTGATGCAAGCCATATATGGGGATGATCAGAAGGAAGAGCACGTCACGAAAATGGGGAGGATCGGCCCGTGCACCGCCGGAAAAATGGTTTTCCGGCCGGGTCGGGTTTGGGCTTCGGATAGAGGCTTCGATCCAAGCCTAGGAGCGGCGGCAGGGTGTGGCGACGGCGGGGATCGACCGGGCGTGAGGCGGCAAAGCGGACGGGGGCCGGGTCCGGCGGCGGCGCGGCCGGGAAGGCCGACTTCCAGTCGGGTAGGGTCGGCGGGTCTGCAAGCACAGTGACCAGGCCGAGAGAGAGACGGGGGCTGATGTGCAAAAATAGGATTTTTTCGTCCTTCACAACAAACTCAGATTTTTCCACTATTTATAGAAACAGTTCGATTTTTGAATATTCATAACTTATTCATACGAACTCCGAATAATACGTTTCATATATGCACGGACTCGTATCGACGAGTTCTACAACTTTCATGAAGGAAGTGTTCCCAAATTTTGAACGTATAAAAGGTCGATTTTCACGACCCCCTAAATAACGTTCGTTTTCGAAAATAAAATCATTTGGAACCAATTTTCTCAACCCACGACAATCCAAATAATCCCAAATATCACAATTCAATTAATATAATAATTATTGAATTACATAAATTTATTGTATGAAAATCTGGGTCTTCACAACTAAAAGGGGGGGGAAGTTTTGTGATTTCAAACCCGGTCGGAAAACGTAGTTCCGGCGACGCCACGACTTCATGCTTCCTCCTTTGAGTTCGTAGAAGTCTCCTTGATCTATCTGTGGTGGTTGTTTGGATCGATTTTACGTGGAAATTGGTTCAACTCGGATTGAACAATAATCCACGACTTGTGAGGTAGTTTTCGACCTTTTTATGCTTAGTTTCTGACTTCGAGCTAGTAATGAAAATTGACACGCATGCTTAGATGAATAATTCTGATGTTGGGAGTTTTGTGAAATATTGAGTTTTGGCCGACGGTCCGGAGTTCTGACGGCGTTCCGTCTATCTAAGAGACTGTTTCTGGTATTATACATCTTCTACTCATCGATACAAGCGTTTCGATATATAATACGCAATTTTTGGAGTCCGTATGGATTTGTTATGATTTTTACGGTTTCATACCGGTTGATTTATTCAATCTGTGAGGATTTGAGCATGCGATTGACTTGTGGTTTGGACCTATTGATCGTGGAAGTATTCCAGAGACTTAGGGAGGTCTCGGAAGTGGTTTCGCCTCAATTGGCGTTACTTTGAGATTTTAGTTCGATTTGGGGATTCGAACTTTATTTAATTGTGATTTGTTGACTGAATCAGAGTTGTACTTCCTTAGGTACATGACAAAGTATTCTTTGAACAGCTAATTTGTGGTTTGGCTACTTTGTTCGGTATTGAAGACATAGTGGGAGTTTCGAGGTGAGTAATCTCACAAGGTTCATTTATGAACGGATTTATTTATTATTTGGAGTTAATATATAAATCGTATGTGAAATGTTTTGAAAATGATATTTGTTTGAAATGATATGAACTTTACGACTAAGGCTCATAGGACTGCGATTCGCAGGTAGGAAAATGAGTTTAAGTATAATTATGATTTTCCGAGTTTTCGATGGTGAACTATAGTTGATATTAGTAGGCATCCCTGAAAGGATGACTACGTATATATATATATATATATATATATACATGAAATATATATGTTTTGGTGGATTATGGATTGATGAAAACAATATGCATGAATTAATGCCTTTTATTGTTTTGTGTTATGGCTTTTCGGAAAACAATGATTATGCAATTGTTGATTTCGATTATTTTGAAAGCGTTGAGATTTGTGTAACATTTTGAGTCATGTGCGACTTCTTTAACATTTTGCTCCAAGGGACTGAGAAGTCGGAGGAACGAATGTCTATGACCTTGGGCAGAATATCAGGTAATCACGTCTTTGGCTGGACAAGTGGTTACGAATTCAGTTAGAGCTCTAGTCTGTCTGCCACAATTGTAATTCATGGGGTAACGGGAACTGGTTATTGCTAACTCATGAGATTACGTGTTTTTAGGGAACAATGTGTGAGTTGCTTTCCTTATTAACGATTTTTAAGGTAACAATGTGCAAGTTGTTTTCCTTATTAACGATTTGATAGAAATCAAGGAGTGAGTTGCTTTCTATGGTACGATTGATAGATATCAAGGAGTGAGTTGCTTTCTGTGGTACGATTGATAGAAATCATGTGTGAGTTGCTTTCTATGTTATATTTGATAGAAACCAAGGAGTGAGTTGCTTTCTATGTTTTGTTTTAAAAGAAACTAAGGTGTAAGTTTAATTTCCTTTCCAATCGAAAGAAAAGAAACCAAGTGTGAGTTATTCTCCTTTATTTCGTGTTTTAAGGAATCAAAGAGTGAGTTGTTTTCCTTAATTCTGGTGTTGAGTTCTGTTGACTGTTTTGAGTTATTCATACGAACTTTCACAAGCTTACCGGATTTGTTGTGTGACAACTCGGTGCACTATTCAATAATGTACTGGTTAATCCTGCAAGTCAGGATAATCGTGGTTGAAGTTGGGATAGCATACTTGTAGCTTAACTATAGGAAGCCAGTTTTGTGACTTTACCGTTATTTAGACTTCCATTGTAGTAAGCTCTAAAGAGCATTTACGTTTTATTTTGTTGTTGACAATTTAATTCGGAAGCTTATGTAATATATGACTTTGTGGGCGGGTCAATATTGACATAGTGGGTTTAGGGCATCAATATGTATGTTGTATAAAGGAAAAAAGTTTTCCAGGTATTTGGTATTGATGGCTGAACGATCAAGTATATATAATTATGAGATTGTATATCGTTTTTTAATTGTGCTAAAAATTAGGGGTGTGACACTAATAATCAACAGATTCCATATATAAATTAAATTAAGCATCTATTACATCAAATTTTAGGCTAGAGCACACAACCCTAACCCCCAACAAAGTCTACTCACAACTCATAATCATAGACATCAAAATTACAAAATTCAAATAGAAAAGAGTAGAGAAATGTAGGAGAAAACAAGAGTGGTCACAAATATCTAAAATGCTAGCATGACTAGCCTTGAATTACAACTCTTACAGATACCCAAATCTTGAATCTAGTAGAGGTTGAAGCCCATGATGAATCCTTGAAGTCTTGGGTGAATTCTCCTTGAAATCCCAATATAAAATTAAAGCAAAGATGAAAAAAAGAAAAAGAAATGGAGGAAGAAGAGAAGAAGAGGTGAGAAGGGAGAGATCTCCCCAAATTCGGCCAAAAGGCCTAGGGTGTAGAAAAAAAGGGTCTTAAGCTTGTGAAATGTGTGTGCAAAGGTGTTTAAATACCCCCTTGGGTTCAAGGGTCAAGATTAGACTTGTACCCTAGATCCAATGGCTCAAAAACAAGTAGAAAATGGGTAAAATGAAAAGACTAAAACAACCTAATAAAAAAGTAGAGAATTAGAAGATTAGAAAACATTTTGGGAAATATAAAAGAAAACCGGAGGGTAAAAGTGTAAGTGTGTGTGTGTCTAGTGTAAACGCATGGCAGGACCCGCCCCGAATTTCACCCTAAAATCCGAAGTGATCTTGCGAGGCCCACCTTAGAAGAAATTCTACCAAAAATTTGGCGGAACTTCCCCTAAAAATCGACTACCCAAAATCTATAGAAAAACATTTACACTTCTAAACCATCCATCCTTATTCTCCTAGAGCCACTCTGCTCCCCAAATCATATCTTCTAATACGCATTACACAAAAACTAAACTTAAATACATTAATTCCACGATTATCAGAGCAATTCTAAAACAACAAGTATGATAGAATAAAAAGTAAAGAGAGTAAAGGATCGATAAATCCTACAATGCAGAAGCAGTGACATTTATACATCAACTCCATGTACGCCCAACCTCAACTACTCTAACCTGCAAACTGGGCATTTGAAACCGAATGGCCCAGGGGAAAAGCATTGGAAAACCGTTAATGTGAGTGGACAAAAATAAATAATTAAGATAATTTAAATGAAGCAAACTTGAATACTTTCCCACATATTTAAACTTATAAAACCTCGATGCATGCAACGTTTATAAAACGTATTTCTTTAAACTCAAAATCTCGTAAAAACATAAAAGCCCCGCTGGTTAAGAGAAATCGGACTTGCCCCATTAGTCAAGTAATAGTAGGATATGTTGAAGAAGAAATCACCATACCAGTAAAGGAGCCTCTTAGGCTCTACCCTCGACTGCCACTCACACATAGATTGTGTGAGGAAGAAAACTAATAACATCGACTACCACTCATGTGAGGAGAAGAATAAATAATCTCGACTGCCACTCACAAACACAAAGTAAGTGAGGAGGAGACACTATAGAACAACCCTAGTACAGAAGAAAATCGTTAAAAACCAGTAAATCCATAAATCCATAAAACTTCCCCAATTTTTCACGAGAAAAATAAATATATTCCAATGACGTGGCCCCGCACGCCAAAATATTCTCAAATTCATAACTAAGTGAGGAGGAGACACTATAGAACGACCCTAGTACGGTGAAGAAAATGGCTAAAAACTAGTAAATCCATAAATCCATAAAGCTTCCCCAATTTTTCATGAGAAAAATAAATATATTCTAATGACGTGGCCCCGCACGCCAAAATATTCTCAAATTGATAACAAAAAGGCAAGAAATAATCGATAACTATAATTCTATTGAAAATCTCATCTCCGATAAAATTTCAAAATCTCAAAATCAATGAATAAAAATATAATATGAAATTCCGGAAATCATTTAGGAAAATAATTGATCGAAAATCACATAAATCATAAATTCGAATAATACTCATATGTTGAAAATAGACCATCAAAAGCTCAATATCCAAGAAACAGTAACAAAAATCCGATTTGATCATAATCAAGATAAAGTATATTCAATCTCTGAAAATCATCCTTGAAAGCAAATCCCGGAGATAAATCGAAAAGCAAATTCTAAATTAAATTATATGCCCGAAATAACGTGATAAATAAATAAAGCATTAATTCAAGAAATAAACGCATGTATCATTATTTAAAACAAAAGTCCACTCACAGTACTAGCTAGGCGGCCACGAATACGGATTTCTTCGTCTAGCGATAACTCGGTATATAGCACCCTTGGGCTTTCTCCAAAATATTGACGGTTTGGACAGATCTCTCTCTCTCTCTCTTCCGTCCTTTCTGGTTCTGAACGTGAATACATGAATAGTAGAAGAGGATGGTTGATTTAATTAAGTTAGGGACAAGGTGAAATGACTAAAATACCATTAAAACGAAAATACCCAAAAGTTTTGTATACGTACTCCGATTTTTACTTACCACATATGCACATACTCAGTTTAACGTCCTCTATGACTTTCATGAATGAAGTTTTATCAAATTTTGACCCGATCAAAAAGTCGACTTTTAGAGCCACTAAAAGTACCGAAACGACAGTAAAAGTGAAAGTAAAGGTCGTTTACCGTCTAAATGACTAGTAAATTGGTAAATTCAGGTTTGGGACGTTAAAACACAAATAAATATCTCATCCACATGTATGATGTGTGTGAGGGGGTTTCACTATTATTATTGTCATTACATCCATTTTGAATTTGAAATTTGAACACAAATATGTAATACAAATGGGATTGGGTCATTACTTGTGCTTCTTTGGTCTTGGACCTTGGACTTCATGCTATCGGGTCAAGTTGACTTGGTTGACTCGATGGTCAACCAATTGAATTTTTGTCCTTTAGTCTGAGTAGACATTCTGCTTGAATTCGCTACTTGTTTCATCTTTTTCCTCTCTTGACCATAATTTCCTACAAATGAAAAAACAAAGTAATACTATGAAATTGTTCTTAGAAGACAACACCAAACATATTGCACCAAAGTTCTTCTTCAATCAACAACAACAAAAGTATCCAAAGACTGAAGTTAAGCAGATTTGATCTGGGCAATCGTGCAGACCTCTTCACAAAGTCACTACCAAAGTCTACATTCTGGAAGCATGTCTAAGGTATTAGTCTATGTAAATTATCTTAATTACCTAACATGTAATTTTCAAGGGGAGTCGAAATCTGGGGGAGTATCGTGAAGCATACCTACTTGACCATCGTGTACTCTTTTGTCCTTCATCCAGGGTAATTTTGTCCCACTGGGTTTTGTTACCTAGCAAGGTTCTAACGAGGCACATTTTTGGCATGGTCACCCCACTTAGTGTATCCTGAATATGCTTCGTCTTTTCCCTTCGACCCCTGGTTTTTACAACTGGATTTACCGGGTATGGTTTTAGTGCAGCAACTCTAATGTATCCCTCTTGTAGACATACTACCTACTTATGATCCTAATGAGAAGACTTCACCCATCTCTGAAGTTCTGATACATCTACTCCACACTCACGTGTTGTGCTTTTTTTCTCCTTCGACCAAGGTTGTTTTTGCCCACAGGGTTTTTATTATTTGGCAAGGTTTTTGACGAGGCAACTTAGAAGCGCACAGCAGGGGCAACAATACTAACATGGAATATCCAAGGGGGAGTGTTTTAAATATTATTGTGGCTATTCGTGTTATAGCAATTAGTGTTGCATGATTTACACCAATTAAGATTAATTACTAATCAACAAAATATAATTATCAATTGATTGATCTGTAAACCTCAATTGATTGATTCATACGAGTGATTGGTGTAATCGTTAATAGTTATCTTTTTGTATACTTGAGGTAGTCTATATAAACCTCATGGTAAGATGAATAGAAACACTCCATATCTCTGCGTCTAAACTTTCTCTCTCACAAATTATTTTACTATCGTTTCACAACAAAATCTAAATTATATAGTTTTTCAAGGATAACTCTGCTACTGAAAGAAGTGAAGAACCTAGGCCACGCATGATGAAAGTTCTATGATGCTTCTGCCAATAGTTCAGAGTCATTGCAAACAAATTTGACATAACTTTTATATCCAAGGAAAAAAAAAATTGACATAACATTAGGCTTCTTGAGGACTCTGAGTCAACATAGGGTCCAAGACTCTGGTGATCCACCTCTTGATTTCATTCTCCAAAATATTGACATCCTCTCATTCTATCCACTCTTCCTCCCACATTCTTCTTACCAAAAACATATTGAACATGAGGCTGTAGCGAAGCCAAGTCAAATTTGAAGGTCTCAAGCTCCTCCCTTAAAAATTGAAGCCTCTCATAGCCATCTTGTTCAAATCCTTCACCTTTGCAGTACTCAAGATAGAGGAAGCGGCCCAACGTTGTCAATGCACATTCCCCCAAATGTAACTCTGTTGGCACTCAATCAACAAAGGCTAGCTGCAACAAACATACTTCATCTAGCAGTGGATGAAAAGCTAACTTGATTCGTCCTAAACCCTTAAAATCCATAAGCTCGCCACTTTCTTGTTCTAAAATTTTAATATACCCTTACGAACTGAAACATTGGCTTCAACAATAGAAATATCACTGAAAATATAGCTTTTTGAATAAATTAGAAAGAAAAAATATTACACAATGACCCACCTTCAGTTGGTACATAGTTGGTAAAATAAGAAACGTGTATAATACAAAAAAAAATATGTACGTGTATTATTTAGACAAGTTCTTCTAATATATAGTTCGGTGAAAAGTTCGGTGAAGCATTTTAATTGATTAATTAGTTTTTAAATTTCAAAATATTAATTTATATTCATTTTGTTCAATAATGTGTGTTGTAAAGAATTATAGATAAATCATATAAATAGATGTTGAGTGATATGTGCCATTCCTATACATTGATGCCTATCCTTATAGATTGGTGATTGATAGGTTGTAATGGTAGAAGTGATTGAATTGTAATTGAGCATTAACTTTTTGTGTACATCATGTAGTCCTATATAAGGCTCCTCATGGTGAGATGAACGAATAACACACATTCTATTCTCTACATCTAAACTCTCTCTCGCTCTCTCACTCAAATTCTTTTATATTCGTTTTACAACACGTTATCAACACAAAAAGCTCTGAAATTGCTGATCAACCAAAGGAGGATCTGAATCACAAACAAGCTCTTGGATTGGCTGAGAAGACAATCTTCTCAGTTCTGCACAAATAAGATGAAAATTCATCCATCTACATTGATTAAAGTTCTCCAAATTCTAATTTTAATTCATGTTTCAAACTTGATTATGTGAACAATCACAATGATACATGAACCCCAATCCTATCTGATTATTTATTTGGTAAATATATATTTGTTCATGTTTTGGATTGTTGGATTGGAAAAGAAAAAACTTAGGATTCTTTGGCTGCAGCTATTTCTAGCACTTGGTCCAGTAGTACTGATTCACAACTAGAGAGCATCAATCAATCATGCAAAAACAAAGTCTGCTGTTTCTGGAATTCAAACCCAGACACAGCGTGTACCAGCCCAGCATGTTGTTCACTATGCCATTATGGCTAGTTGGTAATTATCACCACCATTTAATATTAATACTGCCCGAAGCATATTCAACTCCATTTAACTGGCGATTGACCAATTGATTCAATTCATGTTTTGGTTTTGATTGAGATTTATCCAGAACAATTGCCATAATAATTTCATAATGTATCCTTTATTACTACATTTTAATATCGTATATTACGCGAATTATGGGATTAATTTTTTGGTTACATAAATTTGAATTATGTCATTATAATTACTTATGCTAGAAGCATTATGGGCTAAATTATTACCAGATTATTACATAAACATTATGCCAAAAGCATTTGCACAATTTATTACCTATACAAAATGACATAAGCATTAATGAGATTTGAACCCATTTCCTTGGGTACATAACAGCTGCATTAATTTATTTACGTTACGATTTTATAACATATATTGAATTTAGTTATGTTATAATAGTGAATATTAAATGTGGCTTGAGTCAGAATCTCAAATCAAGCCCAAAGTTTCAACAACAAACCCAAGGTAGAAGCTCATGCCCAAGCTACAAGGCCAGAACAGAAGCTTGCCATGTGTTGTCTTGACAAAAGTTATCAATCTTCTCAAACTAGGCTCATCCAATTGAATGCAATGTCTAGGTAAGGTTCAGATGAGGCTGTGTACTTAAGTAAGCCTCGCTCCACCTAAACCTTATCATTCCTTACCTCGTCGTATTCAATTGGAGTTCCCGAAAGGGTTGAGTAATAACTTTTCATTCCTTGGTAGACCAGCCTGAGCCCAGCAGGCCCACTCTCCCTCCATGGGACCTAGCAGCCTAGCAGGCCTCACACACCGTTTGATTTACGCATGTGGGGAAGTTTGTTGTCTGGTTAAAAGTGCTATTACGCACACACTACTAGAATTATAGCCTCAGACATCGGCCAAAAACCGATGAGAAATAAAAACCCGACCGATGTCTTTGTGGGTGATGAGAAAGATTCGAAAAATCCAGACATCGGTTTTTAGCCGATGTCTAGTATTCGTTTAGACATCGGTTCCTCATTATAAATCGATGTAAATAGGTTTAAATGATAACAAAACTTGCATGTTTTACATTTGTTAAACCCACATTTTATTGTATTTAATTCTTTAAGAAATATAGATTATACAACACAAGTTTGCGTTTTAACATCGTTATTGATTTAAGAACCGATGACTGATACTCTTACAGACATCAGTTCCCATAAACATTTCTTGTTCTTCATAATTTTAAAGCGTAATTTGCCACATATACCACGATTTTAGATTCAATATATAAAGTCTAGTATTATATGAACCGATATATTTACTTACATTAACATCAGTGTAAGGAAAAACGATGTCTGGTACTCATTAATATATCGTTTTTGACAAAAAAATCAATCTGTATATTTTAGTAACATCGATTTCATTTTGGAACTGATGTCTGGTACTCAGTAATATATCATTTTCGACAAAAAATCGATGTCTGTATATTTTAGTAACATCGATTTTCATTTTGGAACTGATGTATCTGTATTACTGGACATCAATTTCAACTTTATATCTAGACATCAGATTCTATAAAGAGGATGATGTCCACAAAATATGTAGCTTATGCTATAAATTGCAATTTCAACATTTGACAAGAGTGATTTGAATATTAGGATATTTTATCTAAAATCATCATCCTTAACAATTTACAAAATGGGCAAAATAAAACACCAATTCACCTTCTACAAGGCTAGCCTACCAATTACTATTGCATTTTTGTTCATAATTGCTGCATTCACTTCATCTACTACAAAAAGGTTTAAACAAAAGCTAGCTAGCCTTACTCAAAATCAAGAAACTAGTCAGAATCTACAGCAAAGTCTATAAATAGTCGGCCACTTCAACGCGCACCTCGTACCAATGCAGTTGATGCCATGCATTCCATGCATATAGAGTGTCACTTGAATTGAAATTCACCACATCAGGAGCTTCCTGTAACGATTTTTTTAGAATTGATTCAAGCACTAAATTGAGCTGAAGATATGGGAATATAATAACTCAATAACTATATCAACAGAGCTTGGAGGTTGTATTATTTTTTTGTTTTCATAAAAACAACAAAAATAAGTAAGCAAAGAGTGGACTAATATGAAGAAAGATTGAGTTATGAAAACATGTAAGGGTGTCAACAGTTCAAGTTCTGATAGAAGTTCAAATGTTTACATTTGCGGCCTCTAAGTTGTATAGAAGAGTCTATACATGTTATTCAATCGGTATGCATCAAGTGTACGTATGGCATGAAGGAATGTACCGTAGAATTTCCCTCAATAATATGGGCTACCTATGTTGCCTGCAACCATTTAGTATACAACTCTCCTAATGTATATCAATTATAAAAAAACTTACATCCTCTGCTTCAAAATTGTCATCAATAAATGCAGCAGCTCTTCTTCCAGCTTCGTTAAGCAATAGGGTTAATGCCATGACAGGACAACAACAATTATGAGCAACTTGTTAAGTTCAAGTGGTAGCACACCAAGCCTGTTTTTGACAAATTTGCATATTAATACGACAAATAAAAAACCACAAATACTTGGTCACACCATACTTTTGCATTTGGTGTAAAAAAATGAGTTATGAGTAGGACCCACATGTTTGCCAGAGAAAAAAACTACAAAGCCAAACTCCCTCCTCGTTTACAGATAAACAATCTTGTCAATGAAATCATGAAAAGAAATAACTCAAAAACATGCAACAATCAATTTCAAAAACTTGTTTCTGAACAATTTACCTGAAATTGAAACATCAAATAATGTTGTAACAAAAGAATACTTGTGAAGAGCCGAAATTTCAGTTAAATATTTCGTAATTCAATATTTCTCAAATTATATGAATTACGAGTTGTGAGTGTGATTCGAATGTCGTTAATTGAGAAATTTAGTTTCGAATGATTTTAGTTTCGAAATTTAACGTTATTTAGGGGTTATTAAAAAATCGACTTTTTTTACGTAAGGAATTTGAAGAAACTTCATTCATGAAAGTCGTAGAGCTCGTTGATACAAATTTGTGCGTGTGCAGAACACAAGAATCGGAGTTTGTAGGAAGAAGTTATGGCATTTGAAAGTTTTCGATTTTGTATATATATAGGTTGCCATTTTTGGAAATTCCTAGAAAAATCAGAAAAAAATAAGAAAAAAACCCTAGCTTTTTCTCTCTCTCTCTCTCTCTCTCTCGCGGGCACCCGAGCCGGAAGCAAAAACAGAGTAAGATTTCTCCAGCCAAGTTCGTGCTCCTCCGACCACCGTTTGACGCCAAACCACCTTCCACGGCTTCGCCTCGACCTTGCGCCTGCTGCCAGAGGCAGCCTTGCGCCGTGGCATGGCTTGTAGCAGCGGCGGGAAGCTTGTTTCCATTTTCGGCCGTTTTGAGTGCGAAGTGAATATCTCGAGTTCTAGGCCACCAAACTTCGTGTTCTTTGGCTTGTTGAACTCGTATTAAGGAGTAGAACACGTACCAAAAAGACCCGGACCTGAAGTGGAGGTTTTCACGCTCGTCGGAGGCCTCGCCGTTTTCTGCAGTTTTTCCGGCCAAACCAGACTGTTTTGGTAATTTTCGACCACTTCCACTTGTTTTCTCACGATCATTTTGATATATAGCATGTGAATTTTGGATATCGTATGAATTAGTTATGAATTTTACTATTTCCATTGATTTCGATCGCTCGATTTGTGATCTATGAAGTTTGGACCGTCCGTTAGAATTCTAGGTTTGATATAATGATCGTAGGACTATCCTGATGACCTTGTGTGGTCACAGGTGAAGATCAGACCGTTGGATCTTCAAATAAGTGTGTTTTTGAAATTATAAGCTAAGTTAATTATCGTTTTGATTAGGTGTTTGACGGATTTGTTAGCGGACGAATGTGAATCGTATTTTGGGCTGTAAGAAGACGCAGCGGGAGTTTAGAACTCACTTGGTTCATTTACGAACCAAATTTCCTTAATTGCCCAATTTATTTGTTATGTGTGAGAAAATGGTTTTAAGAAATGCGTTTTAAAGTATATTAAAAATGAATTTCTTGATTTTACATCGTGTGAACTATAGTTGGTATTAGTGATAATTCCTGTGTGGATAGTTACGTATATATATATTTACGTGATTATATATTGAATGGTGTGACATTGAGGTGTGGAATTGTGATAAATGTTGATAATATGATTTTATTATGTTGTTAATATTTGATAAATGTTGGTAATAAGCATGTTAATTTTGTGAGTTGAATAGAAGGTAGAGAAACGTAGGATTCCGAGGATCGAATGGCCCAAAGATCTTTGGTTAATGATAACCGGAGTGTATGTGTTCTGAGGACAGGGAGGTCCAAAGTTCGACCGTTAAATAATAACGGGGATATATTGTTCTGAGGACATTAAATAGTCCAAAGTTCGCGGGTTACTGAGTAACCTGGAGGTGCCGTTACTTGACCCTGGGCCAAGGTGTCAGAGGTAACGAGGCAGTTAGAGCTCTAACGTGGGGCCAAAGTGGCGATAGTTGTGATTAGGTGCCAAAGTGGCGAGAGTTGTGATTTGGTGATTGTGGAAATGTGTTCCATGTTGTTTCATGTGTGTTGGATTGATGTTTCTTGTGGTTATTGAGATTGTTGGATGTTTACTTGAGATAAATGAGTTGTGGTCTAATAAATCAACCCTTCATTCTTATTTATTCACACGAGCTTTCAGAAAGCTTACCGGGTTTTGTGTTGTTGCAATCCCGGTACACTATTCAAATAGTGTAGCGGATAATCCTGCAGGTCAGGATAATCAGGGTGGTGAGCGAGCTGCGTAGGGCAGCAGGGTTGAGACCAACACTTTGTCTATTTTGGTGTGTTTTGTAGACTCTTTTGAGCATAACTTTGTATTTATGTTAGTATTGTAATAATTGACTCGAGAGATAGTTGCTACGAGGTTTGTGTTATGGTTTATGAGATATTGGTTTTGAGGAAAAAATTTAGGACGTGATTTGTTTAGTTGTATTCATGTTTCAGATTTGAATTTATTATTCAAAATTTGGGGCGTGACAATACTGCACCACATAACACCTTACAGTATCTGCGTATAACCCCAACTTCTGGGTGAGAAGTGAAGTCCCCGCCACCGTCAGCAAGCAAAGGGCAACAAATGCCTCTGAGCTCCTTGCTTCTGCCATAAACTGATTTTACAATCTAAATATTAGGGCCAACAAAATTAAACAAATATTAATGAACTTAAACCCTATTATTCTTAGCACACGCCTCAAAAATTTGCCTAAGAACTAATTTTCCTCGAAGAGAAAGAAGTCCCTGCCCACCTAGAGCTTTTAAACCCTCCTTCAAAAGCATTGGCCATATACTGTCCTCCACTATGTTCTGTAGAAAAGCGATAGAGACATTAAAACTATGTGGACAAATAATGTCTTCATGCAACTTTTAAGGAATTTGAAGGCATACACATGAAATATATAGTGTAGTTAATCAATTTTGACAAAAAACAAAAAACAAACAAAAAAAACATCAATTCTGCCTCTGCACTCTACAGCAACTGTTGCAAAGAAATTCACAATGTTACTCTATCATTAGAGATGTCAACTCTTCTCCTAGCTTTCCTTCAAAAAGTCTAGTATTCCTTTCTTATCATAACATGCAAACCCGCAGTAACACCATATTTCAATAAAACCATTGCCTTCTGAAAGGCAAACTACTTCAATAAGAGTTCGATGAAATGAAAGACGATTTTCCACCCTTAGAATGGTGCTCAACAATCAGAACTAATGACATTTACAAGATTGAATACTAAAAAATAATTGACTTATAACTTCAAGTGAAGCTTGAGAGACTAGTTGACTTGGCTTTCCAGCACCAGAAGTATGACTAAGAGAGGTACGACTGCTATATCCTGCAAATATCAAACAGTGGGGAATCTAAAAGTTATTGACATTATATTCTCGTTGTACACTTCAGATGGAGAATCAAGAATGGTAAGGAAAAGAAAATGCAATACCATTGATTATTCCACTAAACATATTTGGATAATTGAAATCATAAAAACAAAGAACAAAAATAAATACGCAACTCTAAGTCAAGTTTTGGAATTGAACCTGTAAAAGAAGTATCCTAAGGGTTGCAGAACCAAATCTTGTAGGGAGTTTACCTTCTCTGCAAGTAGCTATATATTATGCTATGTCAGCTCTACAAAACTATATCAAAAGCAGCATGCTACAAAAGCTTGACAACAAAAACGCAGGTTTAAGTTCAGATCCTTAAACCATGAAAAAGGGATTGAGATTTGAAGCCACTATAGCTCAAATACTGGTAGTGTTTGCACAACAATTACGTCATGGTTGAAATCAGCAATTCATAGATAATGGTTGCCAATTACCGCTGGTAATAACAAACTTTCATCCACCAGTACTTAGTAGAGCTTGGTTAGTATTTCAGAACAAAAAAGATTAGATAAAATATTAACAGATGTATGAAATACTTATCCAAGACACTGACTGTAGCTTAGCAAAAAAAAAAAGGAAGAAGTAAATGGTCACTTTAACCATACATGGCACCAGTTAATCACTGTATCTGTAGAAATAATAGTAGCTATTCAACAATAGTTCTTGAATGAAAAATTAGTATATGCATTTTCTTATTTAAAATTTAAAACACCTACAGTACAAAAGCTGAGGAAGATAAAGATAGAGCAGCACCAATCACTACTGCTTCATTAACGCTTCTGATATTGACCTATTAACAAATGAAGTATGGAAAACAAATTAAAGGACAAAAACAAAGTCAATCAAACCTTATAACACATTTACATCTCAATTAAGCTAGCAGAATATATAACACAATTAAGGACACTAGCTTGGATAATGAAACAAGTACAAAGAAAACAGCCAAAACTGAACAATCAATGACAATTCTGGGTCTAGCAAAAGCAAAGCCCTTTACTAAACTGATTAACTGAGATTAATCTAAATCCATTCATTTCTATATGTTTACCAGCATTCAAACTTATCTTAATCCAGATTAAGCTGACAAAAAAACTAATTTCCAACGAATCTATTCTAAGCACCATAGTTCCAACAGAAAACCCAAATTCATCGATTCCCAAACCAAGCACATCCAGTTTCAAAAATCAAATAGAATCAACATGAACTAGCTCAAAAGATCAGAGCTTTAAGACTTTCAAAAACAAACCCAACTCAAATACACAAGAATTAAACAAAAAAGACTGAAGCTTTAAATCAAAACCGGACAAAAAATCAGTATTAGTGGTGAAGAGAAGAGAGAGGACCTACGTTAGTGGCGGTCGGAGAATGAGCTCGAGGTAAGGTCAGGGAAGAAGCTCGAGGTCAGATCGGAGAATAAGCTCGAGGTGGCTCGAGTCGAAGAAGAAGCTCGAGCAGCTCAGGTCGGAGAAGGAGCTCGAGCAGCTCGGATCGGACAACGAGCTCAGGCCAGGTTGGAGAACGAGGTCGGGGAATCGGGGCAGGTCAGGTTGGAGGAGAGAACGAGGTTGACAAGGTTCGAGAGTTTTCAGACAAAGTGAGAGTTATTAGGGTTCGATAGTTTCAGACAATGAGGAAAAAAATACTAGGTGGGGGAATGAAATAATTGGTCCCCGCGTTTCTCAAAAATTTCAAACTTAGTCCCTCCGCGTTTTTGAAAATTTTTCGAATGAAACTTTTCACATCGTTTAATTTGATGACTGATGTCCATAATAACAATAGAAATTGGTTATTTCACAAACTGATGTTACTACGTTTTTTTACATCAGGTGCAATTCTGACCGATTTAATAGTGGCGATGTCTAATGACATTATTCTAGTAGTGACACCATACTCCCAGATCAGAGATATATTTCAAACTTATTGTCTATTCATACCGCTGTGACAACTGTATCACGCTGATCCCACCTGATATAGGGCTATGGTAAAGCCCATTTTATGTTGTCCAATGGTACTGAACTTACCATTAATAAGGCCTTATATTCTCCATGTTCCAGAAGAACGCTATTAAGTATTAAGAATATTCAAACTAACGGTTATCACATTGAAACCACTGAGAAAAAGAAGTGGAATATCTTTGCATAACCTCTGAGTGTGCGGCCAGAAGCGTACATTGGAGAAATTGAAATCTGTTAGCTAGAAGCAACTACTTGCTCTGGCATGACCGTTTGGGACACTCAGGTCAAAATATGATGCACCATATCCTCACCTCATCACACGTGCATCCCCTTCTGAATAAGGGTGTTGTGTTTAGTGAAAAACTATGGCAAGCTTACTCGTTAGGAATGTTTAATACTAGACCATCATATGTAAAGACTAGTACATACACCACCATTTTTCTGCACAGAATGCGAGGGAAATTTGTGGACATATCCAACCACCATGCGGACCAGTTAAATATTAATAATTTTGGCTGATGCATCAACAAAGTGATCACATGTTACACTATTGTCCACAACAAACTGTTGCTTTTGCTAAACTTTCGCCCAAACCATGAAATTGAGGGCTTACTACTCGGATTATCCCATAAAGTCTATAAGACTTGATAATACCAGAGAGTTTACATCTAAGTCTTCGATGATTATTACATATCCCTTGAGATTGATGCTGAACATGTAGTTCCCTATGTTCACCCCCAAGATGGTCTCGTATATAGAATCTTGGTAATGCGCATCAAACTTTTAAGTTCTGCATGGGGCTATGCAATCTTACATGCAGCTATGTTGGTCCCGTTGAGGCCCACTGCTACCCAACCTTACTCTGTGTTACAGCTGATGACTAGATACAAACCTGAACTTTCACATTTACACGCATTTGGGTGTGCAGTCCCAGTGCCGATTGTGCCGCCACAACGTACAAAATTGGGTCCTCAACAAAGGATGGGCAAACATGTTGATTATGAGTCCCATCCATTATGTGCTCTTTAGAGCTCTTAACAGGCGATCTCTTACCACTCGATTTGCGGATTCTTACTTTGATGAGACACTATTCCCGCCATTAGGATGAGATAAGAACGTCACTGTTCCTGATGAACGATGTGAATTGACATGAAATTTTCCCACTATGTCTCATCATGATCCCCTAACTGCACGGAAATACTGAAGTGCGGACAATTCTAGATCTATAGAGTATAGAATACAATATGCTAGACAGTTTTTATGATCTAACTAAAGTGTCGAGATCATATATACTTGTTGCAAATGTGCCTGCAAGGATAGACGTCCCAGATGGACGAGGTATGACCATGGTGGCTAACCAGTCATATGTCCCTGCCCAGAAGCGAGGTAGACCATTAGGTTCGAAGGATTCTTATCCCTGGAAGAGGATAAACTTGGCACAAATGAATCCTCTTAACATTACAATCTCAAACTGATCCATCTCATGAGATAAATCTGGATTATGGGTCCGTCCTAGAAGAGACGACGTTGGGGAACACTCCAACTTCTGAACCCACTCCCGAGAATATGGAAATCTCGGTAAATTTAGTGAGATTTTGGATCAAAATGAGATCATCATCAATGATATGTTTGCATTTGCTGTGGCCACTAAAACTATAACGAACGATGATCTCGAACCTTGCTTTGTTGATCAATATCAACGAAGAGACGACTGGCTAAAAATGAAATAAACAATCCAGATCAAATTAGATTCCTTGACAAAGAGAAAGGTGTTTGGACTTCTTGTTCTTACACCTCCCGATGTTAAACCCGTAGAATTTGAATGGGTATTTGTAAGGAAGCGTAATGAGAAAAACAAGATAATTACGATATACAAGGCTAGTCTAATGGCATAAGGATTTTCTCAACGCTCGGAGATAATTACGAGGGGACGTATTTTCTTATAATGGACATCATAACGTTTTGCTACCTTATAAATTAGGTAATT
Organism: Rosa persica; assembly: GCA_025331145.1. Lineage (NCBI taxonomy): Eukaryota > Viridiplantae > Streptophyta > Magnoliopsida > Rosales > Rosaceae > Rosa > Rosa persica. The sequence goes on along the minus strand of WFKR01000001.1, from coordinate 12,165,060 downwards.
TTAAAAAAAAAAACTGAATATGCAGCTTATGAATGTGACCACAACTTATCTCTATGGGGATAATAATACAGAGATATACATGAAAGTTCTTGAAGGACTTATGATACTCGATCCAAATAGTTCTAAACCATGGAACACACTCTCCATTAGTTTCGAGGCGTTCACTTTATGGATTGAAACAATCTAGACGGAGGTGGTATAACCGTCTAAGGATGAGATATGTGAATAATAAACTATGCCCATGCATGTTTATTAAGGAAACAAGTTCCTAGTTTGGAATTGTGGCGGTCTATGTCAATCACATGAATGTGATTGATACTATTGAAGAGATCAAAGAAACCGCAAAGCACCCGAAGTTGGAAATTGAGATAAAAGGCCTTGGGAGAACAAATTATTGTCTCGACCTAGAGCCCGAGCAATAGTGTAGATGAAATTTTGGTCCATCAAACAAATTCCATCCAGCGGATCTTAAGACACTTTATGAGGATAAAAGCAAGCACACCTATGGTCGGCCAAAGTCTAGAGAGAATCATATCGTCCTGCAGATGATAACGAAGAGATATTGGTGTTAGAAGTCTCATATCTAAGTGCAACAGGCGCATTATTGTACTTGGCTCAATGCCTTGGATAGGACTTCGATCTCATTCGATGTGAACTTGTTAGCTAGATATAACTCTGCGCCAACACGCCACCACTGGAATGGCATAAAAGACATTTTTCGCTACCTTAGAGATACGGCGGACATGAGCTTATTCTATCCCTACGCATTAAGGAATGGATCAAACCCCCTTGATCCTCAGAATGATACTCGCCTTGTGCTAATACAGGCTATCTATCAGACCCGCACAAGGCGCGTTCCTAACTGGTTATGTCTTTACCATTGGGAATACTGCAATTTCTTGGAGGTCTATGAAACAGACCCTTGTTGCTACCTCTTCAAATCATGCTGAGATTCTAAGAGTCGTTACAAAGCATGTTGGAAGCACATGTGGGCTGCATTCCACCACTGATGAATCGACCATTATCTACGAGGATAATGCTGCTTACATAGAGCAGATAAAGACGAGTTTCATCAAAGGAATCAACACCAAATATATTGCACTGAAGCTCTCCTTTAATCAGCAACAACAAGAGCATCAGAAGATTGAAGTTAAGCAGATTTGATCTAAAGCCATTCGTGCAGACCTCTTCACCAAGTCACTGCTAAAGTCTACATTCCAGAAGCATGTCCAAGGTATTGGTCTATGTAAATTATCTGAATTACCTAACATGTAATTTCAGGGGGAGTCAAAATCAGGGGAAGTAGCCTGAAGCATACCCACTTGACCATCGTGTACTCTTTTTCGTTCAGGGTTATTTTGTCCCACAAGGTTTTGTTACCTGATAAGGTTTTGACGAGGCACATCTTTAGCATGGTCACCTCACTTACTGCATCCTGAAGATGTTTTGATTTGACATATACATATTTGCTCATCTTTTTCCTTCGACCACGGGTTTCATCCACTGACTTTACTGGGTAAGGTTTTGGTGCCGCAACTCTAATGCATCCCTCTTGTAGACATACTACCTACTTATGATCATGATAAGAAGACTTCACTTATCTCTGTTGTGATACGACTACTCCACATTCACGCGCGTTGTATTCTTTTTTTCCTTCAACTAAGGTTGTTTTTTCTCATAGGGTTTTTGTTACTTGGCAAGGTTTTTGACGAGGCAACTTAGAAGCGCATAGCAGAGGCAACACTATATTGACATAGAATATCCAGGGGGGAATGCTGTAAATAATTATGGATAAATCATGTATATAGATGTTGAGTGATAGGTGTATGTTCCTATAGATTGGTGTCTATCCCTATAGATTAGTGATTGATAGGTTGTAATTGTAGAGGTGATTGAATTGTAATTGAGCATTACCTTTTTGTGTACACCATGTAGTCCTATATAAGGCTCCTCATGGTGAGATGAATAACACACATTCTACTCTCCACGTCTAAACTCTCTCTCTCTCAAATTCTTTTATGTTCGTTTTACAACAATGTGTATATCATGGAAACTGACGTAAAAAATCGTTTGAAATACTTTTGAATTCAAAAGTACAAGAAACTTAACAAGTTCCTTTGAAAAATACAGAAATACGGAAGATTTTTTTAAAAAAAAAAGGCTAAAAACTATTTAGTACCCTGTGGTTTGTGCCCACCATCAATTCAGTCTCTTGACTTTCGATTTCATCAAAAACACCCCTGTATTATCAAATCTCATCAAATAGATCCTTCCTTCATTCCTCCATCAACTGCAGCCGTTAACTCGCTGACATGACATGCCACGTCAGCTTATGTGGGCCCCATTTCTAAGGGAAAGATGGGTATTTCGGTCATTCCATTATCCAGACGCAAATCCCTTCTTCTTCCCCTCATCTGCTTCATATGGGTTTCGTTGTTAATTAATCCGATATTATGTACATGTGTAGCTGCTACATCAACGTTCATATGGTTCTTCCCAAAACTTAAGGCACCATATGACTACGGGTTGTTGATTTTTATATTGACAGTCTCTTTGATAACGGTATCGGGTTTCCAGGATGATGAGGTGTTGGAGTTGGCTCGTAAAAGCATATCCACCATCTTCATTGGTGGCTCTGTATGTGTTATTGTATCCATACTGGTTTTTCCTGTCTGGGCTGGTGAAGATCTTCATAACCTCAAACTTCAAAAGGTCAATCTTTTCAATGACAAAAGCATACGATTTATAGATCATAACCTCATAAATCGCATACCAAAGTGCCATTTCCCAAAAAAATCATAGCAAGAACTCATCTTTCCCAAAGAATCAAAGCAGCAACTGTGATTTCATTCCAAGAAACAGAATGAACACGAAACAGAATTAACCAAAAATCCAATCAAGCAATCCTCAAACAATAGAAACCCATTCAATCAAAACAAGAAAAGAAAGACTATTCTACAACTTTAACGATTCCAGAAACATCAAATTATCAATTTCTGCTCACTCTTTCATGTCATGGTCGGAAATTGGTCAAGGAAGACCAAAACCACCACCGTGAACAGTGAACCATGGTGGTTCAGTAACTCCAAATTCCAATTTCTGCTAATCTCTTCCAAACTTAAATTCAAGTATATAGTGAGGTAGAGCTCAGCAAGGGAAACAAGTTTGAGACCTGAGTGGAAACCAAACGTTGTCGGAAAACATGGAAATTCGCCGGAAAACTCAAACATCTTCTCCTCTTCGATTCTCTCTCCCAAGTTGACAGATGGACAAGAAGGTACCATAGGCTTCTCCACCTTGCCAAGACGAAGCTACCGCCACCGGTCTTGCTTGCAGCCGTGGCCGGAGTCGGAAAATATGCCGGAAAACCCGAGAAGCTTTCGGGCTTCGTCCTGCCTTCGTCGCTGCTAGTTCGGAGAAGGGATGACCGAGCTCCGCTTCGCGCCGCCTCGAGGAAGCTAACTGCGCCGATGGTCGGAGAGTGAAGTCAAGTTGGGGGAGAGGATATCTCACCTGTTGCGCAGAGAGAGAGAGAGAGAGAGAGAGAGAGAGAGAGGTGAACAGTGAGGGAGAGAAATGAAGTTGGAGAGAATGTCAATATAAAATGACCGAAATACCCATCTTTGCCTTGGATATGGGCCCCACAGGAGTTGACGTGGCATGCCATGTCAACGAGTTAACGGCTGCAGTTGACGAAGGAATGACAGAATGATCTATTTGACTAGATTTGATAATGTAGAGGTGTTTTTGATGAAATTGAAAGTCGAGTGACTGAATTGATAGTGGGCACAAATCACAGGGTACTAAACAGTATTTAACCCTTAAAAAAAATACACCAATAGTTGTTAATTAGCGTATCAAATGAGAAATTACTAATTATGGTGGACTCATGAGAATCCAGCGAGTCACTACTTAAGCTACCGAAATAGCCGAACGCGTTAGATAGCACTAAAGCCCTGAGTAACTAAAGTAACCTAACACTACCAAGCCTAAAAAATAAAAAAAATGTCTAGATTAAGACCTAATTTATTCATAATCCCGCAAGACCCACCATACGTAGAAGCTAGGGGTATCCCTGGGGTTAGAACCTGGAAGGGGTATCCAGCGACTATTAAATGAGTTCAGTAAAGCTCGGTCAAAGAGCGCCGACTTGAAATTTTGCCACCTGGCTTTATTAAAACACGAGCAGAAAGTGAATCTCTAAAAGAAGAGGGAGAGGTCTGTCTAGTCTTTTACTTTGGTATTAAAACTCGGTCTACAATTTAAAACATGTAGTATTTGTCCATCTACCAGGAAGCTTTGATAATATCTTTACCTGTGCACTTATACTGTGGCTCTACTCAGAAAAAGACACGGACAAATTACTGCTAGTAAGCAAGAAGTTCAGACGCCTTGAATCACAATTTCTTGTACAAGTGAATGAATCGTGGAGTACAGAAAATGTATGTATATGGAAATGAAAGCTCAACTAGAAATAATGTGAAGCTAAGAAAATGACAAAGCAATATTCTTGGATGCAAACATTTTAGAACTCACTAGTCCTGCTGGAAGCAATATAATGCAAACATAGCAATTAACAAACTAGATTGGAATAGAGAGAATTTGAATTCTACATTTAAGCCAACGGATAGTCTATTACACAATCCACATCACCTATATTTTTAAACCCTTGTTCTGCCTTTACCAAATCTTCTTTCGCTCTCTCAAGGTCAACCTCTGCAGCTGCTAGCAAAGCCCTCCGCCTCATGATTTCATTTTCCAAAATGTTGACATCTTCTCTCATTCTATCAACTCTTCCAGTCATGTTCTTCATACCAAAAACAGATTGAACATGAGGCTGAAGCCAAGTCAAGTCAAACTTGAAGCTTTCGAGCTCATCCCACAAAATTTGAAGCCTCTCATAGCCATCTTGGTTTAAATCCTTCACCTTTGTAGTCTTCAGGAAATGTAAGAGTCGGCCCAATGTTGTGAATGCACATTCGACAAATGTACGGCTTCTCCTCTGTTGGCACTCAATCAACGAAGGCTGTGACAAACATACTTCCTCTAGCAGTGGATGAAAAGTTAACTCTATTCGTCCTAAACCCTTAAAATCCATAAGCTCACCAGTTTCGTTGTCTAGGATTTTAATATCACCCTTACGAACTGAAACATTAGTTTCAACAATACAAATATCATTCACAAGATAGCCTTTAGAAAGGTCATGGATCTCACTTGAAGGCATGAATTCCGTGAATCCCCAGTCACTCTCTTTCGCATTGAACTCATGCTCAGCGGCTATCAAAACAAAAAGATCGAATATCACAAACTAATATAATATATGAAGGATGAAACCACATCACTCTACAGGACTCAAAAAATGAACACATAAAAGTATATGTAGCCAAAAACTATATCATATGCTCCCAATTAAGTTATCAATGATCAAAACCAAATACATAAAAAATGATAGAAACTTATCTAAGAAAATTGCCTCAAATGAATTCATGGGAAGTAAACAACATGAACCGCAACAGAAATATACACTTTGTGATTTACTTGTTGCTGTCAAGATGATTAACATACAGAAAGCATTTAAAAAAATATATATATATATATTAAATAAAAAAAGGATTCATCTAGATGACGGAAACAGATATATAGAGAAAATGGGACATAGAACATGAACAGGAAATATATGCATACCTCTTGTTTTTGACCGGATTCTATCAAGCTGATTAACCAAGGTGAAACTGAATTTGGCATATCTAGTCCACCCAGAACGCAATTTTGAGGAATCTGCAACCTCCAAATATATGGATACGGACTTTCCTACTTTGTTCCCCTTTGGAAATAGAGAAACCCGCCTGGCCATGTAGAGTGACCAAAACTAAGAACACAATTATAATCACCCCAATATTTAAGATTGTAACAAAAATAAATATACCACTTGAAACCGCCAGTAACAAGAACTTCAGAATAACACTTGTTAGCATTCAACTTGGAGAATTCGTCGATTTTCCATGTAAAAGTTTCTGATGCAAGATCATTTTCTTCATTCTTCATCATTCTACTAATTCATTAAAATGAAAAGCCGTCAATGTCACACCGCAAATACATACACGTCATGCAACATAAGTAAATCATACGTCAATATCATTCCAAATGAATAAAATGATAGGGCTCTTAAGGAAAACAAGGAGATAATGCAGGAAAATAAACCACAAAATAAGCTAAAAGTTTCATAACCCTTTTACTGTTTGTGATCACTGGTTGCAAATAGACAGAACTCAAAAAGCAGAATATCCTAATAACATTAGCATGAGATAATATTCTGGTCTAAGCCATTGTAATTCGTAACCTACGATGATATCAAGTCCAAGTAAACTGAGTAAGTCAATATGAAAGGACAATTGGTCGAGGTATGGGGCTTCCACAATCTTCAAATCCCGCTCCTTATAGTCAAATGAATGATTATGTTTCTACATTACTAGTTGCTATATCAGAAGTTTCTATAATTTAAGTTGCATTTCAACCAACGATTTATAGCAGGTTCATTTTTTTTTTCCTTCGGCGAATTCAATTGTTTCATTTAGAAGAAAAAAAGAACAACGGCTGGAACCCAAACATGAATCAACAGCAAGCTCCCAAAGAGCAAGAACCCAGCAACCTGTTACAAGAATGAAGGAAAAAACACAGCCCTTCAAAGAAGAAACAAAGCCTGAACAAAGACCAAGAAACAAGACCAAACTAACAGGTTAATTTGGTTTCAATCCTTTCATTGCTGTGACTATTCAATATGATGCTTTAAGCAAAGAAACATTAAAAGAGCAATGATAAAATATAAATTAAAAAAATCCAAAACTGCAATTAATTTAATCTACTCAACACTCAGATACCATCAACCAACATATTCATGAACATAGTTCACATTTAATTTTGGGTCCCAGAGGGAAAAAAAAAAAAAAAAAAACTGATACAACAAGATTCTGAAGGGAGATCAAACTAGAAACAATCGATCTTGACATCACAAACACTAAAAACCAACATCATTCTCATTTACACCAAACCCTTTTGAGACATCAGTTAGACAAGGTACCTGACAAAGAACAAAATTAACCTTCCCTCGTACGAACTATTTTTTCTATTAATTTTTTATTTTTCTATTTTGTAATTGAAGTGATTGTTTTACCTTTAGACTCTAATTTTCTAACCTCTACTCACGAATCCCGAAGACATTAAGTTACTGAGTAAGCACAAGACCCTATTTCTAAACAAATGGAAACCATATCAAAAGCAAGAAAACGGAAACAAACAAAGCCCATATTAATAATCACCAAAAAGGAGTAAAACCCAGATGGTAACTAACACCTAGAAGATCAGATAATCCAGAAAAATAAAAATAAAAAATAAAAACAGAGAAAGAGAGAGAAGTTCAAGATGAGGAGAAAACTCACAGTTTTTTTTGAGAACTCGATATTAAAGCAGCAGGACTGCAGGAGAGACTGATTCCAGAGGAAGATTTCGGTCAAAAGTGTTGGACTAAAACAGTGTTCCAGTTGAGAGTGTGGCAGGCGGAGGACTCCAATGCGGGCTTAGACGCCGAGAGCACCACAACCTTCAAATCCGATCTCTTGTATGACACTGCTTGTACATCTTACTAGTTGCTTCTCTTCCAAGCGCACAATTCTGGTAAAGGACACCGTTCTATAGTAACAATACTAAAAAGGTTATACAAAGTCATCCACCCCTTTTTTTTTTTTCTATTATACTTTATTATCGGATGTCCCCAAAGGGACATAGAATTTTGTTCTTCGTCGAAAAAAAACATAGAATTTTGTTTGTTGATTAAGGCAAAGTTCCGTAAAAACCCTTTTTTTTTTAATATCATGAATGGTTCTCCTCTGAGTTGAGCGTCTTTTTCAAAGAAGAATAAAATAGCAGAAACATTTAAATTGATTTGATTCTTTATCTTATCATAAAAACTCACTTTTCGAAAATCTCCTCTCTCTCGTCGGTAGTCAGTCATATGCTTGTTTTTTTTTTTTTTGGTCCCTGACTCTTGTTACGAGTGATATTTAGTTGATGTCCTCAGAAACACAAGCTATGGCTTGTAGAAAATGGTTTTGTTCATAATCTGTGGACAAAATCCAATGAAGATCTAAAAGGGCTCCAAAATATTATATCTGAAACTGTTAAAAGTATTAGACCTAACGGGTGTATTTTGAGACTAAAGTTCATCTCAACTCTACCAACTCCACCAGAGTGGACGGTGATAAATGGGCAAATTCATTATATTTCTCCATACCACCATGTCAGGATTATTCAAAGCCCTGTAGTGAAACCTGCCATTGTGGGAAGTAACGGAAAACCAAATCAAAGCATCCCATGGATGAAAGCTTTGGCTGTAGAAAGTATTAAGAATTTGGTATGTAGAGACTACAGCTCTAGCCTCCTTGCAAGTGAAGAAAAAATAATGGTCACTTGTTACAATCATCCTCCACCTGAAAGCTGTGACTTTTTGCACAACAATATTGAGGAAAAAAATTGATTGTACTCTAGCCACCACCATTGGATGGCGAACATTGAGCGAGAATAAAAATATCAAGTCCCTTCATATTCAAATCTTGAATATGAGGATTATGATCATGAGATTCTTGGCAATGGTCCTGGCTCATCAGCCACTTTTGCTGATGAAGAGCTCCACAATATTACTAACATGATGAAGAAATAAGCGGTTGCTGACGCAAGAGAATGAAAAACTTTACTTTTTAAAAAGCATGATAAATACACAAGCGGTGGTCGATGCAAGAAGACGAAAAACTTTACATTTCAACAAGTAAAGTTATTTACTTTTCAAAAAGAAAGATTCCTCCGGTCTTCCACTTTCTTTAAGTGTTTTTGAATTTGTTGTTGAGGTCCGCTCCCTATATAAGGAGCCCTTACCTTCTCTAGAAAGGCATCAGAAACTTGAGATAGAAGCTCTCTCACTCTCTCTTAAGAAATAAGATAGCCAGAAAAGAAAAGTGCTTGTAGTATAGTTAGAATAGTAGTGTGCTTGTGGTGTGCCTTCTTTGCTGTAAAAATCCTGTGGAGTGGTGTGCTTTTATATCAAGTAAGTAATTGTACTTATAATTATGGATAGCTAAACAGTTTTTAATTATTTACCTAAGAATAGGGCTCTGAGTTCTTAGCATGTAATTGTGTTTGAATAATAAATTTAGATTGCTCATCCATTTCGTCAAGCTTTTAATTTTCTGTTAATTAGTAATTAGTGTTTATGATTCTGCTATTATCTCATAAGTTAAAAGTTTAGAATGTGCTGCTTCAAGGAAACCTTTCTTGCCTGTTTTAGAAACAAACAGCAGTGATTTCGCCAGTCTTAGTAATCATTAGGCAGGAGGCCGTCATGTGGCACGTTGAAGGTTAGTTTATTTTTATTTCAAGGCCTAGAAAAGGTTTTCCTAAGGAAAAGGTAAATTTTAAATTTTTGCTTATGTCAGCTTCGGGACACAAAGGGTTTTTATAAAAAGGTATGGACTTAAAAGTATTTTCCTATCCAAAAGTAACCTTATTTATTATTTCCATCTTTCAATAGACCTTTTTATCATATCCCCCAACCTTTAATTATAGGGTGGTTCTAGTTAGACCTCCCAATTTGCTATTTAAACCTCTTATAATTTTTGTAAAATTTTATTTCCAATTTTACCCACTAAAAAAGTAAGAAGAAGAGAAAGAATTTCCTATTCATCACAAACCCATCTATTTGATCTTCCTCGCAATGAGACCTTAAAAAACAACAAGAATTGGTCTTTGGGCATGGATCCGGGAAGCCAAACCTCCCTTTTGAGCAACAAAATTAGCAAAGAATTTATCAAATCATGCTTTCATATTCCATATTTTCTTCTTGCGCGTAACATATTCTCTATTTAATTCCAATTTAGAAAAAATCATCGCATCATCATCAAAACTGCACCTCCCTCCAAAAAGGTTCAATCTTTGACTCATTACACGTTATTGATGCATCAAAAAACCAAAATAAAGACCAATTCTTTGTGCGAAGCAATCCAATTTTGGTACCTCTCGCTTTCTCAGACCCAGGAAGTACTGAGCTCACTAAACCCAATTCAATATCATGTTTTTCTACGATTATCGTTTCAACTTATATAAATTACAAATATGGATTCGGCAAGCCTTCAATTTGAACCCCAACCCGACCACATACTTAGCTAATAAGTCCCAATTCGATCTCAAAATCAAGAACAAGTAGTCAATGATTATGGAAGCCATTATTGTTTATCCAAAGCTTGGGTGGAAAAAGAATGAAAAATAAAACTTGTTGATCAATCTCTTTGACCTTATATTAAAAGAATAGAGAACCTTAGGTGGGTTGAACAAATGAAAGAAAGAGGATTGACTCTGTTAAGGAGAACACATGATTAAAAGAGGCAGTTTTTATTATTATTTTTTTAATTTATAGGAGGGGTAAAATAGAAAAAAAAGAATTTACAAAAATTAGAAGAGGTCTAAATAGCAAATTGAGAGGTATGAATAGAACCTCCCTTAATTATATTTGTCTCTCTTCTTTTCTTTTTGCCACTTGTTAACTCACTTTGATAAAATAAAATATGTGGGGGAAACTTTTTTTTTTTTTTTTAAATAATGGGGTTTGGAACTCAATCAAGCTGGAAGGCTCAACCCCATGCTATGTTATTATTTATTAAACTTTACTGCATCGCGTGAAGAGGAGGGGGAAGTAATACCTGAGCTTCGAGCAACTATATTTGCCTTACAATTATCCTCATAAAGGACATCATACAAAAACGTATGGGGCTCCTCCAAAGAAAGATCCACAAAGTGGTCCAAATTAGCAAAGTGAGCTAAACGATAGGTTACACTATTTGCTTCGCGATACACATGTCGAATTATAATAAATTTAAATGCTTGCATAGAAACATTGGAGAACTATTGTTAAACAAAGAGGATAGCTATAGTTAAAAAAAAACATATGAAAAAAAAAAATCTAGCCTCCTCCCTCTTTTCTTCTTCCTTAGTGATGTACTGATATAGCATCAGTTAGACATAGTTGTTGTTAGAGGTGATTTGCTGATGGAAAATGGGATGACAGAGAGAAAACTGTTGAGATTGGTGGATCTACAAGTGGAGTTCGTAGTCAGTATGAAACAATTCAAAGACTGTGATAATTGATGGATCAATAAGTGCATATCACAATCATGTGGTGTAGATTGGCGTAGAGACCAACGGTCAAATCTATAATTAATAAATTAATAAAATATTAAATTTTTATTTGTTTTTTTTTTCTAAAGACGTGATTTAAGGGGTTGAAACAAACAGTTAAAAAAAATTACGAGAACGTCGACCAAGTCAATGGAGAAAAAATTTCCTCTGCTAGGGTTTATCATCTGGGCATTCTGGGCAGCTTTGAAGATCAAATGGAAAGATCCTTGGTCGGGTTTCAATCGATTCCACCTTGGAGATTGTCAATTTGATGCAGCAAATCACAAATCTCTTAATTTAAAGTTTTTCGCGGAGGAGAATGTTAGGATCTGTTTGTCTTATGGGCTAGACTCTTACATGTTTATGGGTCATTATTGTGTTGTGGGCTTCTTACACTTTATGACCATTTTATATAGCTACAGAGATGTACTGCAAACGATCATAGAAGAATATTGAAGTTTAGTTTTCTCTTATTTGCTTTAGCTTTCTCTTAGTTCCTTTCCTTTTGCGATGTCCTTCCATGGCTACGATCCCAGGGATAGTAACAATTGGTATCAGAACCCGCAACTAGGCCCTTTCTCGGCGAGTCCGGCAGGTTACGGCAATGGGATCTCTAGCGGGTGTTACATCACTCCTTATCATCACTTAGCATTGTTAGTAAGCAAGAAATTCAGACTCCTTGAATCACAAAGTTTGGCACAAGTGAATGAATTGTGGAGTAGAAATATGTATAGCAAAATGAAAGCATGATCGTTAATTGGGTGCAAACATTTCAGAACTCACTAATCCTGCTGGAGGTAATACAATGCAAACATGTCATATCGAGACAAACAAACTACTATGGGAATAAAGAGAATTCGAACTCTACATTTAAGCCAACGGATAGCCTACTACACAATCCACATCACCTATCTTGTTAAACCCTTGGTCTGCCTTTACCAAATGTTCTTTTACTCTCTCAAGGTCGACCTCCACAGCTGCTCGCATAGCCTTTCAATTCTTGACTTTATTGTCCAAAATATTGACATCTTCTCTCATTCTAGCCACTCTTCCTGCCATGTTCTTCTTACCAAAAACATATTGAACATGAGGTTGTAGTCAAGATAAGTCAAATTTGAAGGTCTCGAGCTCCTCCCATAAAAGTTGGAGCCTCTCATAGCCATCTTGGTTCAAATCCTTCACCTTTGTAGTCTTCAAGAAATGTAAGAGTTGGCCCAATGTTGTGAATGCACATTCGACAAATGTACGGCTTCTCCTATGTTGGCACTCAATTAATGAAGGCTGTGACAAACATACTTCCTCTAGCAGTGGATGAAATCTGCTGTCTCCAAATTCTCTATCCCTATTTTATCCCGCCAATAATTCATTGCCACCTATTTTTTGGGACTTAATACCGTTAAGTTTATCGTTTTAAATTTTTTTTATCAAATATTATTTTCAATCTTAAACCACAAAATTAGTTTTATCTTTCCTTCTCTTCGGTTTTATCCACCTTTCGCGGACAAAGCTTAAGGCTTTAGGCATGGAAGATTGGAAATCGAAACAAGGGTTGCTCACCATCAAACATGTCAGATTTTTCAATTATAATGCTAAATTTTGTAGATCTCTGTCTATGGCTGCTCTGCTCCCTTGTTTCTATCTGTATCAGTCCCATCGATCTTCAGTTTACATAAACCTCTTCTCTTCATCTCTCTTTTCTTCCTTGCTATATTTCTGAGCTATAATTTTTCTATCTATCAATCCTTGATTTGGGTTTTAGTGGAGGCACTTCAATTTCTCCTCAAGCTATCAGCAGAAATCTTCCATGGGTATCCACCAGATCTACCCGATCAATTATCATTCAAATACCAATAAGAGTCAGAGAGGAAATTGTTTTAAATCCCTGTGCTCACACTATTTAAGGAGGAGACCCAAGTCAAATACAACTCCATCACCAGAGTATCTGGGTGTTGAAGAGATTGCAAAGCTAAATAATAATAGACAGATCGATGCGAAAGAGACATAGATGCGGACTACAACAAAGAAGCCTTACGAAGAGGAAAGAAAATAGGGGTTTAACCTCTTTTTTGTTCTCGTTGGATATCCATGGTTGAAGCTGAAGTTTGTTCTTTAATTCCAATCTTTTGGTTTTCTTCTTGCTAATTTTTCTTTTGTTTAAATTCTTTTTGCTAATTTTCTATTTTGTTAAAAAGAAAAACAATTTAAATTTATCTAAAAAATAAATAAATTGACAGAGTTAGGTTTCAGTTAATAGAGGGATAGATGGCGTGATTATATGCATGTGACAGAATAGACACACATAAAATGGGGACAGCTAATTTCCTCCCCCTCCAGCAGTGGATGAAAAGCTAACTCTATTCTTCCTAAACCCCAAAATCCATAAGCTCGCCAGTTTCGTTGTCTAAGATTTCAATATCACCCTTACGAACTGAAACATTAGTTTCAACAGTACAAATATCATTCACAAGATAACATTTACAAAGGTCATGGATCTCACTTGAAGGCATGAATTCCGTGAATCCCCAGTCACATTCATTCGCATTGAACTCATGCTTAGCATCTATCAAAACAAAAAGATCAAATATCACAAACTAATATAACATATGAAGGATGAAACCGCATCATTCTACAGGAATAACAAAATGAACGCATATATCAAAAAGTATACTATATGCTTCCAATTAAGTTATCAATGATCAAACCACATATATAAAAAATTAAAGAAACTTATCTAAGAAAATTGCCTTGAATAAATCAATGAACAGTAACAAAAACAGAAAACGCAAATGGGAAGTAAACAACATGAGCAGTAATACAGATATACACTTGGAATTTACTTATTGCTATCAAGATGATCAACATGCAGGGAGCAGTATATAAAAAAAAACGAAACTAATAAAGATTTTAAAAAAAATTAAAAAAAAAGGAATTCATCACTATGTCCCATTTTCTCTATATATCGTCATCTAGATGAATACCTTTTGTTTTTGACACGGTTCTATCAAGTTGATTAACCAAGGTTCTCTCAAAAAAAAAAAAAAGTTGATTAACCAAGGTGAAACTGAATTGGGCATATCTAGTCCACCCAGACGGCAATGTTGAGGAATCTGCAACATCCAAATACATGGATATGAAGTTTTCTCCTTTGTCCCCTTTTGGAAATAGAAGAACCCGCCTGACCATGCATGTAGACTCAAAAATAAGTACGCTATATATCTCAGTTGGCTATATAAGAGAAACTAATATATATATATATATATATATATGTGTGTACCATTTAAAGCCACCGACGACGAAAATATCAGAATAACACTTGCCGCCATCCAAGTTAGAGAATTTTTGGATTTTCCACGTGAATGTTCCACATACAAGATCATCTTCTTCCTTCTTTTCCATTCTGCTAACTTAACATTTAAAACCCTTTATAAACAGCAAAGATGATTAACCTTAACAAGAACGGTCAACAGAACAGAAATTAGTTTGCAAGAAACCACATATGTACAAGTACTGCATATAATACAGCATGCGAGAGGAGAATACAAACGTACGACTAATATATACTTGAGAAATGAATGTACCTTCCTGTCGATCAACAGAGAGAGAGAGAGAGAGAGAGAGAGAGAGAGAGAGAGAGACTACTTGGATAAGAACAGAACATAGAAATTTGACTATAGTATATTGAGGATCCCAGCTAATAATTGCAAGGATTGAAATATCTGTGATATTTCCGATATATTTAAAGGGTTAATATCTTATATTTCATTGTATTCCCCGAAATTTCTCTGATATTGTCAAATATCGCCGCTATATTAGATATTTAGGATATATCCCTGATAAAATGAAGAAATATCTGTAAAATCTAATTAAAAAAAAAACACTCAATAATCCTCTAAATACAAATCTATGTAAAAAAAGATCTCCTCAAGGCAAATTTGGGTGAGGAGAAATCCCCTCAAAGCCAATTTAAGTGAGGAGAAATCCCCTCATACCTTTACCTGTGCACTTGGACTGTGGCTCTACTCAGAAAAAAGACAAGGACAAATTACTTAGCACTGCTAGAAAGCAAGAAGTTCAGACGCCTTGAATCACAATTTCTTGTACAAGTGAATGAATCGTGGAGTACAGAAAATGTATGTATATGGAAATGAAAGCTCAACTAGAAATAATGTGAAGCTAAGAAAATGACAAAGCAATATTCTTGGATGCAAACATTTTAGAACTCACTAGTCCTGCTGGAAGCAATATAATGCAAACATAGCAATTAACAAACTAGATTGGAATAGAGAGAATTTGAATTCTACATTTAAGCCAACGGATAGTCTATTACACAATCCACATCACCTATATTTTTAAACCCTTGTTCTGCCTTTACCAAATCTTCTTTCGCTCTCTCAAGGTCAACCTCTGCAGCTGCTAGCAAAGCCCTCCGCCTCCTGATTTTATTCTCCAAAACATTGACATCTTCTCTCATTCTATCAACTCTTCCGGTCATGTTCTTCATACCAAAAACACATTGAACATGAGGCTGCAGCCAAGTCAAGTCAAACTTGAATCTTTCGAGCTCATCCCATAAAATTTGAAGCCTCTCATAGCCATCTTGGTTCAAACCCTTCACCTTTGTAGGCTTCAGGAAATGCAAGAGTCGGCCCAATGTTGTGAATGCACATTCGACAAATGTACGACTCCTCCTCTGTTGGCACTCAATCAAAGAAGGGTGCAACAAACATATTTCCTCTAGCAGTGGATGAAAAGCTAACTCTATTCGTCCTAAACCCTTAAAATCCATAAGCTGGCCAGTGTCTTTGTCTAAGATTTTAATAGCACCCTTACGAACTGAAACATTGGCTTCAACAATACAAATATCATTCACACGATAGCTTTCAGAGAGGTCATGGATCTCACTTAAAGGCATGAATCTCGTGAATCTCCAGTCATTCTCATTCGCATTGAACTCATGCTCTATGTCTATCAAAACAAAAAAATCAAATATCACAAACTTATATAATATTTGAAGGATGAAACCACATCATTCTACAGGAATAAAAAATGAACACATAAGCATATGTAGCCAAAACTATATTAGTATATTATAGCTTCTAATTAAGTTATCAATGATCAAAACCAAATATATAAAAAATGAAAGAAACTTATCTCAGAAAATTGCCTTAAATGAATTAATGGAAAGTAAACAACACGAACAGAAACAAAAATATACACTTTCTGATTTATTTGTTGCTGTCAAGATGATTAACATACAGGAAGCAGTTTTTCAAAACAAAAAAAAAAAAAATATATATATATATATATTAAGAAACTAAAGGAAATATTAATTAAAAAAGATATGTATACCTTTGGTGATTGACAGGGTTCTATCAAGTTGATTAACCAAGGTGAAACTGCATTTGGCATATCTAGTCCACCCGGAAGGCAATGTTGAGGAATCTGCAACCTCCAAATACAGGGATATCAATTGTTTTCCTTTGTTCCCCTTTGGATATAGAGAGGGTGCCTGGCCTTGTAGAATGACCAAAACTAAGAACACAAATTATAATCACCCAAAGATTTAAGATTGTAACAGATATAAATATACCATTTGAAACCGCCAATAACAAAAACTTCAAAATAACACTAGTCACTTTTCAGCATTCAACTTGGAGAATTCATCGATTTTCCATGTGAAAGTTCCTGATACAAGATCATTTTCTTCATTCTTCCCCATACTGGTAATTCATTAAAAAGAAAAGCCATCAATGTCACGCCAGAAATACATACACATCACGCAACAGAAGTAAATTATACGTCAACATCATTCCAAATGAATATAATATGATAGGGCTCTTTGGGAAAACAAAGAGATAATGCGGGAAACTAAACCACAAAATAAGCTAAAAGTTTCATAAGCCTTTTACTGTTTGTGATCACTGGGTACAAAGAACTCAAAAGCAGACAATTGGTCGAGGAAAGTACCTTAACTAGCAATGGTTGAGAGAGAGACAGCACAGAGAGAGAGAGAGAGAGTTCTTGGGCACTCAATTGCACTATTTTGGCAGAGAGACGGTTATGCCCTGGCATGGGGCGGCCGTAATTTTCAAACCCCGGCTCCTTGTAGTCAAATGAATGATTATGTTACTACATTACTAGTTGCTATCTCAAGTGTCTATAATTCATGTTGCATTTCAACCAACGACTTATAGCAGGTTCATTTTATTTTTTTTTCCTTGGCAAATTCAATTAAAAAAAAACAAGAAAACCCAAAAATGGATCAACAGCAAGCTCACAAAGAGCAAGAACCCAGCAACCTAGTACAAGAAGGAAGGAAAAAACACAGCCCTCCAAAGAAAAAACAAAGACCAAGTCACCAAGACACAAGAATCCAACAGAGATTCTGAAGGAAGCTCAAACTAGAAACAATCTTCCTTGACATCATAAAGACTAAAAATCAACATCATTCTCATTTACACCACCAAACCTTTTTGAGGGATCAGTTAGCCAAGGTACCAGACAAAGAACAAAATTAACATTCCCTCGTAAGAACTATTTTTGCAGGGTAAGAGTGATTGTCATTTTATTAATTTTTTATTTTCTATTTTGTAATTGAAGTAATTATTTTACCTCAAGACTCTAATTTTTTATTCTCTACTCATGAATCCCAAAGAAATTAAGCTACTGAGTAAGCACAAGGCCCTATTTTTAAACAATCAGAAACCATATCAAAACCAAAACCGGAAACAAACAAAGCCCAAATTCATAATCACCAAGAACGAGCAAAACCCAGATGGTAAGTGATAACTAACACCTAGAAGATCAGATCATCCAAAAAAAAAAAAAGTTCAAGATGAGGAGAAAACTCACAGGTTGAGAACTCGATATTAAAGCTGCAGGAGAGACAGATTCCAAAGGGAGATTTCGGTCAAAACTGTTGGACTAAAACAGTGTTCCAGTTGAGATTAGCAGGACACTGGTTGTGCACCTTACTGATTCTCTCTCTTCCAAGCGCACAATTCTGGTCTGTAGTAGTCATCTTTTTTTTTTTTTTTTTTTTTTTCAGATGAAGCTCATCGAACCGTTTGAACTAATGACCGATATATCTGGTATCAAGAAAATATGGATAGTTTGAAAACTGAAAATTTAGATATTGATAAAGTTTTAAAAGAAGTGATAGAAATTGAGAGATGTTTTAGGGAATCAGAAATTGAGAGAAATTCGCTATGTATTCTCATTGATAATATGAGCCTCTTTATATAGAGGATTATAATGCATAGAATCTCACATACAAGGATAGGATTCTAAATCCTTCTATAACCCTATTACCACTAGGTCAAGTAACCTAGAGTTTGGGCCAGACACATAATCTAGATTTCCTTGAACACTCTCCCTTGTGTCGCCCAAACGTGGTGCTTCTCTCGTTGTCTCATTAAAAACCTTGCCGAGTAACAAAAACCTAGTGGGACAAAAATAACCTCGGTCGAAGGGGAAAAAGAGCACAACACACCCTTCACGTTTCGCCCCTGATGTCTGCATCTCCCCCTGATGACTACGATCATGGGGATTCTGATAACTTCCGCAAACGATGCTACCAACATGTTTCTCGAAAGTGGAATTTAGGTAATGATTTAGTGAGCAAGCATGCCGCACTGTCCTCAGATTGAACCTAGTTCACTTTGATCTTGAGGAGAGTTTGTTGTTGCTGATTATGCTTAGTGTTGTCGCTTTTGATGTAGCCTTGCCTCATTTGTTCAAAACAAGCAGCATTATCCTAAACGCTTGTAGGCTCATCTGTGGTAGACTTCAAACCACAACTGTTCGAACATGCGTAATTATGGATCCAATCCATATACATTCACGAACCACTTCGTGAAGAGCAATTATCTCTGCATTGTTCAAAGATATAGCGACTAGGGTCTGTACTGTAGACCTCCAAGATATCACAGTCTTTACCTATGGTGAACACTTAACCAGTTTGGGAATGACCTTTGTGTGGGTCAGAGAGATACCCAATATCAGCAAAACCTTCCAAAACACATGTTGTTTTGGGGTGGGGATAGGAAATGCAGGCCAGCGTTGGAGGCGTTTCTGGTGTGTGATGGGTCTGAATCCATCATCTCTCTGTAGGGATAGAACAAGTCCATATCGATCGTACATCTCAAGTATCAAAAGATATCTTTTACACTAATCTAATGGCGTTGCGTTGGCACAGAGCTATACCTAGCTAGCAAGTTCACAACATATGAGATGTCCGGTCTTGTGCATTGAGCTAAGTACAATAATGCGCGTATTGCACTTAAGTGGGACAATTTTTCCTCTAGCACATCTTCGCCATCATCCTTTGGATGAAGAGGATCTTTTCAGGATCAAGACTGCAGACGATTATGGGGGTGCTTGAAGGCTTGACCTTGTCAAAATGCCTAAGCATCCATCGACACGATGCTCAAGTTCCAAACCGAGATATAATCGTGTTCTCCCAAAATCTTTCATCTCAAACTCGGATTTCAAGTGTTCAGCGGTTTCCCTTAACTTTTTAAGAGCTTCCAATGAAGGTCATGTCCAACATGAACCGCGATAGAATCCGAAACTTGTTATTGAAACGCGTGGACATATCCCTTCTCAATCAAGTAGTCACTTTAGTGAGCGTTTCAACCTTATTGTAAACGCGCTCCATGGTCTAGAGCCACTTGACTTGGGTAGATGAAGTTCACCATGAACCTTCATGTATATTCTGTATCTAGATCCCCGTATAAATACTTAGTGACCATATTTGTAAGCTGCATGATCAGTTATTTGGAAACTACCAAACTGACAGGGTAGTGGAGTGCAATGACATCCATTACGAGAGAATATATCTCATCGTAGTCGATTTCAGGGTGTTTTTGTGAGAAGCCTTGCGCCATAAGGCGAGATTACCATCTCTTTTTCTCAACACGCTTTCTAACGAAGACCCATTAGTCAACAGGTTTTATGATAGGAGGTGTTGGCATCATGGCTCAAAAACCTTCCTCTTCGTTAGAGTATCCAACTTAACCTGGATCGTATCTTTCCATTTAGGCCAAATCTCTCTACGTTGGTATTCATGCTTCAATGGAGAGTGGTTCGATATCATCGGACTCAACTAACTCATGCGCAACGAAATGCGCAGCTACATCATCAATTATGATGGAGTTTCTATCCCACGTCTCATGTACACTAGTCTAAGTTTCATAGAGCTCTATATTCTCAGGAATAGGTTCTGACGTTGAGGCGTCCCTCAACGATAACCATAACCCAAAAGATACTCATGAGACGGATTTTGAGTCTTGATGATCTAAGGATTGAGTTGTGCCAAAGTACCTTCAAACCCACGGGCCTCCCACGCATCCTAGCTGGGGCCATGGCCTGTAATGCCAGAGTGCCACTCTCTTTGGAGTTGGCACCATGCCTACCTCCGTGTAGGATGGCGCTACATCCTCTTATAGGGACGTACTTCCTTGCAGGCATATTTGCAGCACATGTGTGATCTCGTCACTTTTAGTAGGGATCGAGATGAGACATAGTGGGGACAGACCACGACAATTTCTGTTGAACATCCATGTTCTTATCTCCCCTTAACGACGAGAAGACTGTCTCAGCAGAGTGACAACCTGCAAATCTAGCGGTAAGGAGATCGCCTAGCAAGGGCATTAAGTGACGGACGATGGTTGGAGTCTCAAATCCAATTTTCTCATTCGTCTGTAAGGACCTATTATAGTGCGTTGTGGTGGCGCAATTGGCACATAAATGACTCACTCAAATGTGCGTAAGTACAAAATACTTGTACCCAATCACTAGCTGTAACACATAGATTGAGTGGTGGTAGGTCGTAGACGAATTAGCATAGCTGCATGCGATATTGCATCACCCCAAGCAGATATAGGGAGATTGGTGCGCATTACCAATGTCTTAACTATCATCGTAGTCGTTTCCGCGAAACCATTTAGATGTGTTCATGAGAATGTGATGTCCAACATCAATCCCATTGCAATATCCATCGAAAGTCTTCGATGTAAACTCTCTAGCATCGTCAAGTCCAATTGAAGGAATAGGATGATCCGGGGAGTGAGCCCGTTGTCATATGGTATTTGCTAGGAGTGTAGTAGAAGCAGCATTTACAAGTGGACAATGGCACAACACGTGACCAACGTGTTTGCTTGTCAACCAACATCATGAGATATTTAAACGTCCGCAAGTTGGTTGAATCAGTCCACAGAATGCCCACGGATTCGATGTAAGAACATAATGAGTATTTTCATATCCTTTGCATAGGACGGTCTCAGTCCTAATTTCCCGAAGGAATAGGCTTTGCAAAATGAGCGAGAGGCCTTGGAAGCAACCAATGAGGATTTTAGTTGGGCCTGAGCTTCTATAGCGCTATTAGAAGCAAAATGTGTGACTACATCTCCCATCATGGTGTTGGAGCCATGGGAATTAGTATGTATGGCGTCATGGCCATTGGGAGGAACAACCATGGCGTCATGCTCATGGTTGGCGCCATTTATGGCGTTATCACAAGGGATGTTGGAGGCCCTATGGCGACCCAAGACAGCTGCAGCGCCAGAGGCTGCGGTTGTTGCGGTCTTGCTAAGTCCAAGAATCAACTTTTGATTCATACTTCGTTTCGCTCGAGAGAAAGGATGACCATGTGAAGTCTTTTGTAGATGGATCATCATATCATAACTAGGATGACCTATCCTATCGTGACAAAGCCAATATGTGTCTAAATCCAAGAAATCTTCTCTCATAACTTTTATTGGATTAATAGCTCGAATAGTAACATAGAGTCCACTAGAGAGATACATAAACTTCTCTAAAATGCGCATTTGTTCGCAGTCATTAGAGGTATTGCAAAGGAACTCATTTTCGTTCTCTACATGCGTTTTCGCATGGTATCCTTTGGCTATTCATAGGTGCGATTTGCCCTAGGAGCGTAGAGAGTGACAGTAATCAAGGTGACATTTGGCAAAGTGAACTTGAGTTATTCCATGTCCTTGAGTTAATACTGATGGTCCAGCCATCATAGTCACAATGTAATATGCTCAGAATCAAAATGGAGTCATAATGAAAAGAACTCGATATTTTATTCATAAGCCAACGGAGTTACATCATTGTCTCTTTGACCAAAGAAAATCTAATCCAAAATGCTAGCTAATGCAAAACAATGGTAGTCGTCTAACTTCTTTCGATAATTCTAAAATAAATGTGACCAGGTAAGTAGAGAGATGTCGGTGGAGCAAGGCTCGCTTAAGTATCACTAATCTCATAACCTTCCTAGACATCACAGTTACTTTGGGTGATCCTACTTTGAAGTAAAACGAAACCATAGGCATTTACTACAAAAATAATATGGCGATTGCTTATTACATCTCTTGGAAAAATAAAGACTTAAACAGAACTGGCGATCTATTGATCCCAGCCAGATTTGGAGTCTTTAACCCTTCACTCTAGATCATCATCTTGATCTTCTTGTTCCACATTGTGAGCTTCTCTTGCTTCACAATATGCTTTGTAGGCGGTGAAAATTTCTTCACGAGCTCTACAAATGTGTGCCCAATGACCGGATACTCCACATCGAGAACATACATCTCTGTGCTCAGACTCCGTTGATTGAGGCGCTTTGAAAGTGCCATTAGAATGGCTCTTAGTGTTGGTGGCGCCACCAACATGGCCAGAGGCGTTGCCTCCCTCTCTCTTTCCACGTTGACCTCTTCGGTTCTGTGTTCGCCTATTTTGGCGGTTACCTTCCCAAGTAGAGCGATTATATGAACCACAACGTCCAAATGTATTCCTAAGATTAGGTTTCGCTCTTGACGCCCTTTCTCTGGGGTGCGACTATAATTGGATTCTGGAATATGCTATGTTTCCACGGATCTCGAATTATAGTTCTTCACAAGGATGTTGTCATGTTTTTCGCGACATTCATAGCTCCAATAAGCCCATGAAACCTTGTGATTCGTCCTGCAGCAACATTGATTCGATAGTTCTTAGAAACTATCAATGCAGAGACGGGGAAGGTAGAGAGAGTCTTCTCAATCAACATCACATTTGTGATCTCTTTACCACAGAATTCCATTAAGGATTTAATGCGAAGTGCTTCTGAGTTGTAGTCAAGAACTGACTTGAAATCACATAAGCGGAGGCTATGCCATCGGACATTGCCAAATCTTTCTTCGAGTGAGACCCACAACCTTCTGGGGTCTTCTTCATTCATATACTCATACTGGAGCGAATCATCCATATGACGAGTCATTAGGATGATGGCTTTCGCCTTATTTGCCTCTAAGGCTGCTGTATTTTCTTCCAAATCTTGAGCTTGCTCAACAGTTATCACGTCCTGCTTAGGCTCGAGAATCGTATCCAGGATTCCATCGGCTTTGAGATGTTGGCGAACATCATGAACCCACTTGTGATATCTAGATCTAGTTGTTCCCAATGGAGCGAAGTCCGGTTTGTTCAGGTTACTCATCCTGAAAGAGAACAAGAAATTAGGGTTAGTTTCGGAGCGTAAAAGGCTACCATGAAAACATATAAAATTTCTGAGCGTAGTCGCTTCCAAGAAATTATGAATTTCTGAGCGTAATCGCTTCCAAGAAATTCAATTCCAAGTGGTATTGGATTAGATCGAAACAATGACGTAAGTGGTCGATCATAAATTCTCTACAAACTCTAAGTTTGGAGATCTCAACAAGCTCCAAGCTTGGAGTGAGCATGAACCCCCACAGTTCGGCTTAATTGGGTTTCCCCTATGATGAAGAAAGGGGGGTAGAAGAAGGGATGTTAGAAGTCCCCGAGAAAATAAGAAGAAATTTAAAAACTTCAAAAACTGGAAATTTCAGAAAAGTTTACCTCGAAAAGATGTCAGAAATCTTGGCCGGAAAAGTTGTTGGCTTTGCAGTACAGGGATGCTGCAGGGTCGCTGCAAGGATGCCGCGAGGCCGCGAGGACGCTGCAGAGATGTTGCGAGGACTGTTGTGGGGCCGCTGCGGGGATGCGACTGCTGCGAGGATGTCGCGAGGCAACGAGGATGCTGCAGGGATGTTGCGAGGATGCTGAGGAGATGCCGCGAGGACTGTTGCGGGGCCGCTGCGGGGATGCCGCGAGGTCGCTGCAGGGGCAGCTGCGGGGTCACTGCGGGGGCTGTGGAGATTTAGGGTTTTGGTTATTAGGGCTAGGGTTAGAGATCATGCTGATAACATGTTTTAGGGAATCAGAAATTGAGAGAAATTCGATGTGTATTCTCATTGATAATATGGGCCTCTTTATATAGAGGATTACAATGCATAGAATCTCACATACAAGGAAAGTAATTCTACATTGAATAGGATTCTAAATCCTTCTATAGCCCTATTACCACTAGGTCAAGTAACCTAGAGTTTGGGTTAGACACATAATCTGGATTTCCTTGAACAAGAGAAAATTATTGAATTTTAAGTGAAATTTTGTGAGTTATTTATTTGATTAATTATCTACTAATTTTTCTACATACGCGCGTGGATAGTGTCTGTGTCTAAATTAGCATTGTCAACTCTGTATTAGTTAATAGTCTATGATGCGTCAAAAATTGGATTTCGAGTTTCATCTGTTGTTTAGGCGGTTATTTATTTATTTATTTTCAACTTTTTTTTGTGAATCTTTTTATGAAATACATGTAATACCTTGAAAATTCAAATTAATTTCCAATGACCTTGTGGAAATGATTTCGTGGTCATAGGCATGAGTACGAAGTTTGGAGAGGTGGTAGAATTAGTTCGAACGATTTTATTTAAAAAAACGAACGTTATTTAGGGGGTCGTGAAAATCGACTTTTTATACATTATGAATTTAGGAAAACGTCCTTCACGAAAGTTATAGAGCTCGTCGATACGAGTCCGGGCATATGCGGTACACAAGAATCGGAGTTCGTATGAATTAGTTATTGCATTTAGAAGAAATTTCCAATTGGGGTATATATATTATTGGAAAGTCTCCCCGAAATAGGGTTTCCATTTCAGGTAGTCACACTATTCATCTTCTTCCTCTCGCACTCTCGATCGAAACCCAGAAAAAAAAAAAACATAGCAAATTTCTCCGGCTAAGCTCTTCCTCCACAAGCCACCTCGTGACACCAGACAACTTCCATTGGCTTCGCTTCGACCTTGCGCAGCTGCCAATGGCAGCCTTGCGCAGTGGCACGGCCGATAGCGGCGGCGGGAACACGGTCTCGGTTTGGGCCGATTTGGTTCGATCTCGAATATCTCGAGCTACAGGCCACCATTTCTCTCGATTCTTGCCTCATTGGACTCGCCTCAACCTTCTGATCAAACCCCAAGAAGGAATGCTCAAGTGGTGGACGTTTTCACGTTCGTCGGAGCTCAACCCGTCTAGATCGAAAAACAACCTTTCGATCCAGATATCTTAAGTTACAGATGACCATTCCTTGTGATTCTTGACCTGGTGAACTCGTCTTGAGTTGCTAAACAAGTCTCCAGAAGGGATCGAAACGAGTGGTGGAGATTTTTACGTAGATCGGAGCTCTCGCCGGATTCTAGAAATTTTCTGGCCAAACCTTAGCTTCTAAGGTACTTTTCAGTCACTTCTCGTTATTTCTGATTTCGAGGTAGTTATGAAATATACTCAGTATGTTTAGACAAAGAAATGCAGCCTAGTTTCATCTCCATTGGCGATGGTTGATGGTGGCTCTGCCGCCGCCTGCAACTGGATTTTCCGACCACCTTTGAGGGTCACAAGTGAAGTTTCTGTGCATTTTTAGATTCTATATTTCAATACGATCATTTCAATATATTATACGCATTTTTTGGATATCGTATGATTTAGTTAATTATTTTTACGTTTCGATCGATTTTTGATCTGTAAAGTTAGGACCGTCCGATGGACTTGTAGTTTTGATATGATGATCGTATGACTGTCCCAGTGAGTGTGGTAATGGGCGAAGATCTGACCGTTGGATCTTCGTATAATTGCAAAATAGTGATTCGGAAGGCAATTTGTGAGAATCCGACAGTCGGATTTTCGTATAAATTTGTGTAGATGTTAGTAAGGATGATTCAGGAAGATCCGACCGTCGGGTTTTCGTGATGACTTTTGGAGGATGATCCTAAAGGCGATTTGTGAGGATCCGACTGTTGGATCATCATTTACTTTCGATCCGACCGTTGGATTGTCGTTTGAGTATTTTTTTGAGTTATTGGCTAAGCTAAGATCATCTTTGATTAGTTGATTGACGGACTTACTTGGGTGAGCAAGTTCGGTTGTGAATTGTGCTAATTTGAAGACGTAGCGGGAATATCGAAGTGAGTAAATCTCTTGTGATTCATATTATGAATCGCATGTCATTATTTACTTTAATTATATTGTTTCGAAAGTGAAAATGTTTTATGAAAATAAATGTTTGTTTTAAAATCATATGGACTTGATTAACTACGGTCCCTAAGTAAGTAAAATGATTTTCATTATACAAAATGAATTTCACGATTTCTTTGTGTGAACTATAGTTGGTATCAGTGGTCATTCCTGAATGAGTGATTACGTATATATATATATATATATATTTTTTTTTTTACGTGATTATATACGAATTGGTATGACAGTGAAGAGTGTGGAATTGTGATGATTTAGTTTTATTATGGATTAAAATGTGACTTACCATATTTACGTGTGGTATATATATCTGGATGGTGTGGTATTGAGTGAAGAAATAATGTTTACTTTATTTGGAATATTATTGCGGGCAATTATTATCTGAGAATAAGTACTAGTGATTTTGTTATCGTTTGGGGCGTGACTTTTCGGGAAACAATATGTTGTGGGAAATGGTATTTCTGTTCTTTTGAAAGGTGTTTGAAGATTTGGGAGTCACATGTTGTGATTTCTCATTTTGATGATTTAAGTAACATTTTGGGTCCAGTGTGACTCGCTTCAAATATTTTGATCTAAGGGTCAGGTTGGCCTAAGGATCCGGGGTTGCAGGTTGTGACCTCAGGTAAAATATCGTAATTATGCATTTGGCCGGGTTAGTGATTGCGATCAGTTAGAGCTCTAGTCTGTCTGTCAATGTGTACAGGTTGGACAAGATTTTCATATTAATTTTTTAGGTTAACATTTCCTATGATTTTGTCACGATGTGACTTGTAAGGGTCCTTTTGGTAAAATGTGTTGAGTTTTGGATGATTTTAATATAGTGAGTTGATAATGTTGTAATTAATTTTTCTGGTGACTTCAATTTTTTTGTTTAAATTTCTATTCTTTTTTGTTCCCGTTTATATTATTTAATATCTCCATTTATTTTCATTGTTTATTTCTTCCGTTTGATCTCCCATTTATTTGTCTTTTTCATTTTATTGTTTGATTTTAATGTAATCTCCTGAACTAAATTATATGCATGGTTACTATGATTTTTGATTACATGTAATTGGTTATTTCCTGCATTAATTTTCTATGCATGATTTATGATTTATTTAGTTTAATTGGGGAGTGCAATGATGGGTGAGACTCGTAGAAAGTTGAGAAATATTATTATGTACTGTGGAGATAAATGCATCTTGTTAAGAAGAGAGATGAGTGATTCATTTGATTTTGTTGAGATTCAAATCATTTGAGTTGTCACGGATGTGACTTGTATATCCTTTGATTTTAGATATGCTTATTATATTGGTTCTCTGTATTGAGTCAGAACGGTGTTTGTGGTTTTTGGATTTACTCATACTGGCTTGCAAAAGCTTACCTGGTTGTTTTATAACCCAGTACACTATTCCACGGTGTAGGGGTTATTGTGCCTGTTTGAATATTGATTAATCATCATCGAAGCTGAGGTGGACTTTCTGTGACGTGGGCGTAGGAAGGTACTTATAGTTGTAGTATTCCGCTATTTTATGAGTGTATTTACATATTGAATTGATATTCAGTTTAATTGTAAACTCTGAGAATGGTAAATACGTGTTGTTTAATGCTTAGTTTAACTTGAAAAAGATTCTGAGCATATGAACATGTTTGTTGAGTTTCACGTTTCGGATTTGAATTGCTTATTCAAAATTCGGGGCGTGACAATAGAACATTTTTATTTTCTTCTGTCTTTAGAGTAAGTAAATGAAGAACTCCTCTAAAATGGTACAAAATATCATTTCTATGAATGTGTTTGAATTCAATTAGCATCATAAATCACCTGTGTTGAGTAATAGCATACCGAATTAGGTGAAATTTTGAATGCCTTCGATTTAAAATATAAAAAAAAAGATAGTGAAATTCACACCTTCCACTCTCCCCACGTGTGCTACTAGGAGCTAGCACCGCTCATAATAGGATGCTAGTAAACATTGCAAACTCCAAGACCATGCATCAACGGAGAGAAACTATTATGATGACCATAGCCATTACAAAACACCACTACGCCAAAAACATTAACACTGTAACAAAAAATTGTAGATCCGTCTCTGTCGCTAAAGCCGCTCATACCAATAGATGATTTGAAAATCTATTTCCCAGTATAAGAAAAGATGTCATCTCCAAGACTCCTAAGGCTACCATAGCCACCTTTATAAGTATTCAAGCCATCAAATTGTTGATGCAAACAAATCACACCAGCCGTCACAAAGGGTTCTGCTTCAAAATTTGCAAAAGTAGTTGTGGAATATATTGCCCAGTATAAGAAAAGAAGGATTTGAAAATCTATTGCCCACTATAAGAAAAGATGTCACCTCCAAAACTCCTAACACTACCATAGCCACCTTTATAAGTATTCAAACCATCAAATTGTTGATGCAAACAAATCACACTAGCCGTCACAAAGGGTCCGCTTCAAAATTTGCGAAAGTAGTTGTGGAATATAACTTTAAAGCCCTTAGAATAAGGAATTGATGGATTTACCTTCAGGACACGTTGATTTTTCTTAGCTTGTAAAGTGAGCTTCAATGTATATAATGAATTCTACTTGCTAAATTGAGTTCCTAGGTTCCTAGCCTTTGAAAGACTTAAACCACATGCCTGGTTTTGGTGTCTACTATTTGTATCCCATGATACCACAATGGCCCTCTTATTAACGCAATTACGTATGCCTCTCAAAAATAGTAAATTTAGAATTTTTAATTATAATCGTTATAGTAGAAACAAAAAATATTTTTATTTTTTTTATGACAGAGACAAAATAGTTGTGTCAAAGACAATTTGAGATAGCCATTTCAAACATAAGATAAGATTGGAAATATCAAGAGTCAAGAGGGAATTGTGAAAAATAAGAAAAAGGTTGGAAGCTGTTTTCATGAGTGTGACCACTTGCCCAATCTCCGCCAGAAAACTCCGCAACTGCTACAAGTGGAGTCTTCTCCTTGAGTCGGGCTCAAGTGACCCCTGAGCGCAAACTCCTTTGTGGCGCTGTGGCGAGCCACGTCACCTCGTCTCATGTCGGTAAAGCCATACAGTAAGCCCTAGTACGGACTGGTGGCAGCCATCCACATATCTCAACTCAACTATATGCATTTAAGTCCTCCTCCATCACCCTCCTCCACACACCCACACTCACTCTCCCCCACTCTCTCCCCCCTTCTGTGGCAAGCCGCAAGCATATTCAACTCAAATAAGGGTATGCATATTATAGTCTTTCTGAATCTAACCTAGCTTCTGCTGCGTTTGTTATACTAATATATATATATATATATATATATATATGATCTTGATCACCTGTGGGTTTGATTTGGTTAAGGAAGGTACAAGAATGTATAACCAGCAAGAGGGTCATGAGCTTATATCCATGACCTACACCTGGACAATCGACAACTTCTCTAAGATCAAAACCCGGAGACATTACTCTGATGGTTTTGCCGTCGGCGATTTCAAATGGTATATATACATATCTCGCATGACATTCTCGTATAATCAATTTTGTTACTTTTGCTTTCTTATATGTATAGTACTTACTTTACTTGGCTGGTTTTGATCAGGCGGATCGTGGTGTATCCAAAAGGGAGCAATGGGAGGCAATACTTGTCCATGTACTTGAACGTTGCAGATGCTTCAAAATTACCATGTGGGTGGAGTCGATATGCCGAGTTCACCTTGACTATCGTTAATCAATTTAACAGCGACAAATCGATAACAATAGGTATTTTTCTTCTGTACTTTACTATCTTCTTCATCTTGTTCGTCTATCCCACTTTTATGCTTGTGCCTTTGTCTCTTATTCGATTGCAAGCTAGCTGATTTCTTAATACAGCAGAATGATTCTACTTTGGATTGCAACTCAGTATCTGATTGCCTTTTCCTTAGTTTTACATAAAGTCATAGAGTACTATGTTAATCTCTGCTGTTTATATCAGTGAATTTGATAAGTGAAGCAAACACACTGTACATTGGCTCATTAATTCTTTTTGGTTTGTTAAGTTTTGTAACAATCTTCTTTCAAGGACTTTTACTTGCTGATGGCTTGCTCTATGATTATGATCATATATGCGCTGGAATTATTTTTCTATGATATGTGCATTCTTTTTGATGTTTTTTGTATCGTTCTTATCTGGATTTACAGACACTCAGCATCAGTTCAGTGAAAAAAAAAGTGACTGGGGCTTCACATCATTCATGCCTCTGAGTGAGCTTAATGACCCGAATGAAGGGTATCTCGTGTATGACACATGTATTGTTGAAGCTGAGGTTGCAGTCAGTAAAGCTGACATTAAGGTTTTAAAAGACCAAGAAACTGCCTTTCTTGAGCAGGAAATTCAAAGTCAGTCTTCAGATGTGGATTCTGTGAAATATTCAGATGCTTCAACCACACATACATCACTTAGTTATGAACAGGATGCAATAAATTCTGACCCTGTTCGACCAAATGATTCTGTGAAAGTTCAAATCTTGAAAATAGAACCAAGAAAAGTGCTTCCTGACCAGGAGATTGATAGCCCAGTTAGACCTCCCATTGTTGAGGACAACAATGAAGCTCTCTCCACCCCACTGACCCCAGTTGGCGAACTTGTAGATTTCAGGGGATTAGGGAAAGTAGATAAAGCTTTTGTTCCACTGCTGGAAGTAGTCTGTTCTTGGCATCCTTCGTTGATTAGCTGCCGGAGGAAAAGAAGTCTCATGTTTAGTGGATGGGCATTCACAGCTTTGGGTCGACTTTTGCATTTTCTGAACACTACAAAGGTTAAGGATATGATGGAGGATCCACGTGAGCATGATCCATGCGAGCGCCTTCAAGTTTTGTGGGAGGAGGTTGAGACCTTCGGGTTCGACTTGAGTTGGCTGGAGCCTTATGTTCAATCAGCTTTGGGAATGAAGAAGTTTGGGGAGAGGGAAGGAGTATTGAAGAAACTGAGAGAGGATGTTAATGCTTTGGAAACTGAAATGAAGAGGTTAAGGGAGAGGCTATCTGGTGCTGAGGTAGCTCACGCAGTTGCAGAAAGAAACCTGGCAAAGGCAGAGGAAAGCTTTGGTGAGGCAAATTTGAACCGCAAGCTCGGTTATGGGAGGCATTAGCCTTCTTGTTGATATGCAGAAATTTGCAATGTGTGCGATATATCTAAAGATATGTAATCCAGGTTTCCAAACTTATATCTATGTATGGGGCTGCCTGTACGTGGCATAAGCTCAATACACGAGAATTAAGGAAACTGGTTTAGCGTGTAATCCATATTTGAACACCATTTCCATTCTGGACCAATACCTTCTTAGCAGTGACAGGTATGAGTAGCTTTTACCCTTTAGTTTGTGATGTATGGGAATTGAATCACTAATTGTTAGCTTGTTACCCCGCACTTGTGTCCAATAACACTGTATAAATGCCATTTTCTTACAAACTCAGCTACAGTAGCATGCTGTTCTGTGTACAAATGCAGGCATAGACAGGATGAAAGCGATCAAACCGCAGCTGTGATGACAGCGATCAAACCGCAGCTGTATTAATGGGAAAAATAGCGGAAGGACATCATTGTCAAAAAAACCCTTTAGAAATCAGCACATCCTGCGACAAGAGATTGTTCAAGTAGAGGAAGAAATTAAGCTTTTAAGACTTCGTTGTGAGAGAGAGTCTATGAACACGTCCATCAATTCATGCCAACCCTAGGCAACCAGCCGACAAGTTGCACACCAGATCTCATTCACTAAAAAGAGAGGCAGTGCTGCAGCACGGAAGGAGTTCTTCAAGGCAACACCAAGCAAAATTTTGAAAAGGTTAGCATCACAGGATGATAAATTTACAGATTTTCATTTCAATATAATGGCATGTGTAACCAACAGTGTCAGCCCGCGAGATGAAGGATCAGCTACATATGGTACCCGCCGGTGATCCCTTCATTGCAACTATTCTGATGTACTCAGCTAGACTGCTAATCACCGCACCCATGACTGCTTTAGGAATGATGTATATATGAAACTACATTGGTTGTTGGGATCACTGATCTTCTATATTTTTGTAAAGTTAATGATCCTCCAAAGTAAATTGATCAGCTAGGACCACAATAGATATGTAACTAATGTAGATGAATATTTTTGCACATAAGCATCCACTAATTTTTGTGATCAATATAACTGTTGGGGCAGCAATGTTTTGTGATCAACATAGTTAAAAACTTCGTAATTTGCAACGTGTATTGTTTTTTCGTCAAAGAAAATTTGCTATAATGCATTACAACAACTACATCGGTGGACTATGAGATCCGCTGCAATACTCGGGCGTTATTTCTAGTTACTCCTAAAATGGAGAGAAACTACTATCATGACCATAGCTGTTACTAGACACCGCTACACCAAAAACATTAACACTGCTCTAAAAAAAGTGTAGATTCATCCCTACCGCTGAGTTACCCGTAACAATAAATGATCTGAAAATCTAATACTCAGTATAGGAAAAGAAGTTATCTCTAAAACTCCTAAAACTACCATAGCCACCACTACAAGCATTTCAAGCATTCAAGTCATCAAACTGTTGATGTGAACAAATCACACCAGTCGTCATAAAGGATTTCCGCTTCAAAATTTACAAAAACAGTTGTAGACAATAACTTCAAAGTCCTTAAAATAAGGAATTGATGGATTTGCCTTCGGGACACGATGATTTTTCTTTGCTAGCTTGTAAAGTGAGCTTCAATGTTTATAATGAATTTTACTAGCCAAACTGGGTTCCTAGCCTTTGAAAGACTAGAACTACATGCTTAGTTTTGGTATCCACTATCAATTACTTTTGCCTCTCAAAAATAATAAATTTAAAATTTTAATTATAATTTTCATAGTAGAGAGAATAATTGTGTCAAATGACGATGTATTGATATTGTTTCCGATCACTTATCTAATAACTACTATATAGGGAGGCCTCTGAGCAATACGGACGACCTCGAGAGTGCGAAACCTAGGATTTCGTGTGGCGGTTGCGACTTAGTCCAAGGCGACGGCGAGAAGATGGAGCGCAGATCCTTGGTCGGCGACGTCAATTGTTTCTGGGGATTGTTCGACGACCCTTTTTGAGGCGATACGGCTCTGTTTCTCGACAGCTTTAGGCTGAGGCGTTAGAGGGTGTGGTGTTGGTGTTCGATCAAAGTGGTGACAGACTCTGGTCCCAGCAGCTAAAGGCTGTGGACATGACTACGTGAGGGTGATGGGTTAAGGCTTCGAGTTCGACAGGCAGTATATTCTTGACTGGTCCGTGGTGGTGCGGCGGCACTTGGTTTCTCTGAAGAGTACTGCTTTACGGCGGATGCTCTGAAGAGACGTCTCTGAGCGTCACTTGGTGATTTCCAGGTTGGAGGTCAGGAGTTTCTTCTCTATTCTTCAACAATGGTGGAGGCCAGAGGGAGCCCGGCGGAACGAAGAGGATGGGCTGCTCATCAGCTAGTCCTTCCAGCTGGATCTTTGGGGCCGAGTTGTGGGGTGCAGGATTGGCCCTGGGCCTCAGTTTCCCTAGGCTACAGTCTGATGGGTTGGGCCTTGGGTTGGTCCTTACATCCTTCTCTACCTTTTGGGTTTGGCTTGCTTTGAGCTAGTTTGGAGTGAGCCTAGCTTGTTTTTTTTTTTTTTTGAGTAAGTGCACTTACCTTGTTCTGCCCTGGGTCGTAGTTGTATGCTAGCTGATGAGTGTCGACGCACACCAGGAGTGTCTTAGGAGTCAACGCTTGTCACGTCGGTTGCTCTTATTTAGGGTTGGAGAAGATTATGATTTTTTTATACATTTTTTTATACATTTTTTTAGTTTTGGTTAGTTTTTTGATGGCTCTGCTTTATGCAGACTCAATTGTACTTCGAGATGTATTATAAAGGATTTTTGAATCCTTCTAACTTGACAGAGAGATGTTATTGATATAATGGAACCTGATTCTGTTTCCCTGAAAAAAAAAAAAATTGTGCCAAATGACAATTTGAGATAACAATTTCTAACATGGATAATATATAATATAAGATTGGAAATCTCAAGAGGGAATTGTAAAAAATAAGAAAAAGGTTGGAAGCTGTTTTCAATGTGACAGTGCATTTTACCCACTCTGCACAAAAATCTGCAACTGCTACAAATGGAGTCTTCTCCTTGAGTTGGGGGCCAGTAACCCCTAAGCAGAAACGCGTTTGTGGCGTGCCACATCATCTTGTCTCATAATTCTCTATACGTCGGTAAAGTGCTACAAGACGTCCTAGTACGGATAGGAGCCAGCCATCCACATATCAAGATAATAGTCTTGAGCTCAATGACAAATATTGAGTGTACACAAGAAATACAAATTAAGGTATTTTGGTAAGTTTACTAGAAGTCAAATATTGAAAAATTACCTATATATCTTGTAAGTATGGTATGTGATGTCATTGGTTTCTAAAAGGAAATGCTTAGATGATACTTGGATTATTTTAAGTTTAAGATATCTTAGCTACAGTGATACTAAGTTTCGGGTTATTACATTCTCCTCCTCCTCCTCCTCCTCCTCCTTCTTTTTCTTCTAGCTTTGTTTATCTCCATCTTCTTCATCCAAAAACAAGCCCAACCTTGGAACCACATGAACCCTAATTGGAGATTTGGGGCAGGTTAGGTCAAAACCCTAAAATTGCAAACTGTGGAAATTGCATCGATGTAAGCCTCGTCAACGGGCCGGGCCGGGCTAGTCCGGTCCATTCATAGTGGGCTTAGGTCGGGCCCGGCCGGGCCTTGTTATATTTTTAAATAATGGCGGGTCGGGCCGGACCGGGCTTTATTGTAAATCAAAGGATCCAAGCTCATCCATATAAAGCGGGCCTTGCGGGGTTTTTTGGGCCAGGCCTTGCGGGCTTTATTTATAATAAATATTTAAAGACACTAATTTTTTTATAAATCTATATTTATATATCATACACTCCAAAGAGCAACCTTTATCAATTCAAAGAAAATGGGAAAATCAACTGTTGAATGTGATTATTACAATAAATTATGCGTGTGGTTAAAAATTTAGTCAATGTCACCATAGTTTCAAACCCGATCGGATTGGTCACCATAGTCACTTGTATGTTTTCTTAGTTGACCAATGGCTTGACAACCGCAAAACGTGCTAATTTTTTTACATCACATTTTTAAATATTTTATCGATGGATGTGCGTAGATATAAGATAAAAATTTTAAATTTAATTATAAATACGTTTGTTTCTATCAATTTGCCTCCTAAAGTTGTATAACTTATACATTGCATTTAAATTGTTGAGGTTTATTGTGATACCCGCAATTTTCATTTTAAATTCGATAATATTTCACTTTTTGAATTATCGAAGGTTCGAAACAATTATTTTTAACGAAAAGCTCGAAATGCTCGGTTTGAGAAATCGACTTTTTCTACGTACAAAATTTGGAGAAACTTACTTCATGAAAGTTGTAGAGCTCGTCGATACGAGTCCGTATAGAAAAAACCCTAGATTTTTTTTGGAAACCCTATTTCTTTTCACCGGTCTCTCTTTCTTTTTTTGGAAAGAAACTGCAGCATTCTCTCTCTCCCTCCTCGCGGCCGAGTCGCAAAAACAGAGCACGGTTTCACCGTGCTCCCTCCTCCTCATCCGGCCACCCCACGACCTCAAACCTCCTCCAAGAGCTTCGTCTCGACCTTCCGCAGCTGCCAGAGGTAGCCTTGAGCCGCGACACGGCCGGAAGCGGCGGCGGCACGGCCCGAACTGAAAAGGCTCGTTTTCGGTTCGATCTCAATATCTCGAGTTATAGATCACCATTTCACTTGATTCTTGGCTCATTGAACTCGTCTCAACTTCCTCTACAGGCACCAAGAAGGATCGGAACTGGGTCGAACGTTTTCACGTTCGTCAGAGCTCGACCCCGTGCGGATCGAAAAACCAACTTTCGATCCAAATATCTCGAGTTATACACGATCGTTTCTTGTGATTCTTGGCTTGTTGAGTTCGCAAGGAAGTTCTGAACAAGTTTCCAGAAGGGATCGAGGCGTGAGGTTGCAGTTTTTACGTCGGTTTCAAGCTCGCCGCTTTCTGGAAAAATTCCGACCGCCGACTGTAATTAGTACTTTTCGATCCCTTCCCGTCATTTTTTAGTCTTGTGCTAGTTATGAAAGTTGCTCAGAATTATGAAACGAAGGGGACAAGCTCGGCCCCGACACCATTGGTGGTGGTCGGCGGTGGCTCTGTCCCTAACTCCAGCGGCCCTTTCCGACCACCTCCGGAGGTCTAAAATTTGGTTTCTGTCCATTTTATGATTCTATGTTTCAATACGATCATTTCAGCGTATTATACGCATTTTTCGGATATCGTATGAATTAGTTATGAATTTTGAGATTTCGATCAATTTCGATCGTTAGATTTATGATCTGTGGAATTAGGACCGTCAGATGAACTTATAATTTTGATATGATGATCATATGACTGTCCCAGAGGTTTTGTATGGTCATGGGCGAAGATCCGACCATTGGATCTTAGTATATGTGCAAAACGGTAATTAGGGGAGCGATTCGTGAGAATCCGCTCGTCGGATTTTATTGTAAATTAGAATTCGGCCGTTAAATGGTAGTTCAATTATGTTTTGAAATTATTGGCCAAATTCGAATCACATTTGATTAGATGATTGACGAATTGTATTTGAATGGGCTATTTTGGCGTTAATTGTATTTGTATTGAAGACGCAGCAGGAATTTCGAGGTGAGTAAAACTCACGTGGTTCATATTACGAACCGAGCGTTTTAAATTTAATTATTTTTGGTAATTGTGTGAAAAATATTTGCGGATTAAATATTTGTTTTAAAATTTCATGGACTTGAATACCACGGTCCATAGGTAAGTAAAATGAATTTTTAATTATACAAATGAATTTCACGATTTTCTTGTGTGAACTATAGATGGTATTAGTGGTCATTCCTGAGTGGATGATTACTTATATATATATATATTTACGTGGTAATTATATATTAATGAGTGGATTGTTGAGTGATGATATGATTGAGTGGAATTGATGAATTGATTATATTTCAATTGTGTAATTTCATAATAATATGGTGTATCTTGGTTGGGTTGATTTCAGTATGTGATATTATATGTTGTGCTCATTTATGGTTCTAGGGTCGACGTAGTGACCGGTGTGGGGTAATCGAACGCTCTAATCCTGGGTGGATGATGGGATACGATTGGTTGAGTATGTAAAATTATTGGATGTTCTACATATGTATATAACTATAGATATTGATGAAATACGATAATGATAAATATGTTGGATGCCATAACCTAGGCCAGGTGACGGGCTACGATTCAGTTAGAGCTCTAGTCTGTCATGTACTGTATTTTTATAAATACGATGTTGAGGTTTTGTAAAGAAATATGTGAGTTGGGGTTGTCTTGATTTATTGATTTGATATTTGATTAAGATTGTTAGTACTTCGTGGTTGTGGAAACGGTTGAGTGTTGACTTGAGTAGAATTGATTATGATTAAATTAAACAACAGTCTTTCCTTTTACTCATATGAGCTTTCATAAGCTTACTGGGTTTTGTGTTGTTGCAATCCCGGTACACTATTCAAATGGTGTAGCGGATATTCCTGCATGTCAGGATAACCAGGGAGATGACCGAGCTGCTTAGGTGTTACAGAAGTTTTTGTTATTTCATGTAGTAGTGAGGTGTGTACGCTCATTTAGAGCTTTACAATTCATTTTGAATTTGAGTTGTAATAATTAACCGAGACTAAATTCGGTTTTGATTTTATTTCGGGTGGTGAAGTTGTTAAGAAAAGAAATTTTCAGGATGATTATTTTGAGTTGTGGTAAATTTCATGTTTCGGATTTTGAATGTTTATTTTAAAATTCGGGGCGTGACAGTTTGGTATCAGAGTGTAAGGTACATATTTGGTGATATGTCAATACTTACCGAGTGATGGCCCGTCTGCAGCGGATCCCCATCGTGTGCTCTTCGGTATTGACAATGTCATTGGGTATGTGAGAGCGTTAGGTTGGCTAGGAACGTTAGCACGTCTTAAGAAATTTAGGCATCGTCATGTATGCTTAGTACTTGGTTAGTATGGACTTGCATTTGACTTATGCTTTGTTTAAGTGTTATGCGTGTATTAATCAAGTATATCATGCTTATTAGGTAATGGAGATTGAGGGAAACGAAGCCAGAGGTCGAGGTAGAGGTAGACCTCGTGGCAGGGGTAGAGGCCGAGGAAGGGGTAGGGCCCCTCCGGTCGAAGAAGCATCCGAGACGGAGGTAGAGGCACCTTATGAGGATCAGCCTATTCCTCCCGTGGCCGTGGTTGATAATCCTGCTCGCTTGCTGATGCTAGCAAGGGAAATTACTCGCTTGGGAGCAACCAAGTTTGGAGGAGGCACTGATTATATGGTGACGGATCGATGGATAGAGGATTTGCAGACCAATTTCGATCTGCTTGATTGCACTGAGACCGACAAGAGGAAGCTAGCCGCTTTCATGCTGAAGTACGAGGCTAGGGTGTGGTGGAACGTCACACAGAGGAGCATTGAGGTGTCTACCTTGACATGGGCCGGCTTTGAGAGGCTGTTCAGGGAGAAGTACTTTCCACCAGCAGTGAAGGAGAGGTTGGAACGAGAGTTCCTTGCACTTGTACAGGGGAAGATGACCGTAATTGAGTATGATGCGGAGTTCTCCAGACTGTACAAGTATGTGAGGCAGATGGAGGATGAAGACTTGGCCAAAAAGTTTCAGAGAGGGTTGAGTCCTTCGATTGAGCATGATGTGGCCATCTTAGAGCTGAAGACCAAGAGAGAGATCTTGGCTAAGGCACAGATCATTGAGCAGTAGAACTTGATTCGTAGAGAGAAGGAGTCTACTGAGAGAGACTTCCAGGGCAAGGGAAAGGCTATA
This sequence comes from Rosa persica, assembly GCA_025331145.1. NCBI lineage: Eukaryota > Viridiplantae > Streptophyta > Magnoliopsida > Rosales > Rosaceae > Rosa > Rosa persica. The sequence continues at coordinate 12,125,573 of WFKR01000001.1, read as the reverse complement.
GTAGGATGCAGTAGAGCTAGAGACTTCAGGGGTGGGTTCTGGAAGAGACAGAGAACTCAGTTCCAGCATCAAGCTCCAGCTAGGGCGGTAGTAGCTCCTCCTGTTCAGGCTATGCCTATTAGGCAGATAGTACCAGCAGCTCCGGTGAAGTGCTTTAATTGTGGCGAGCCGGGCCACATCTCTTGTACGTGCACGAAACCACAGGGTAGGATATGCTACAGCTGTGGACAGGCAGGGCATCAGGCTAGGGAGTGTCCCCGAAATCAGGATAGAGTGCAGGGTAACCAGCAGAGGCAGCTACCACCTACACCTGCTAGAGTCTTTGCCATCGGTCAGGCAGGCACGGGAGTGGAAAATACCTTATCTGTTTATCACTATCTTGCTCGAGTACTGTTTGATACGGGAGCCTCACACTCTTTCATATCTAGTTCGGTGTGGATGTTTTGGGTTTTATTGCTATGCCTCTGACTAGATCATTGTGTGTTACATCACCTCTCGGTGTGTCTCTTGAGCTTAGCATGTTTTGTGATGATTGCCCTATGATTGGTGGCAGAGAGTTCTCTGCATCTTTGATTGTGATTCCGGATCACACATATGATGTGATTTTGGGTATGGATTGGTTGAGCCCGAACCATGCTGTTATTGATTGCTTTAGGATGATTGTGTCCTTCCATGTTCCGGGACAACCAGTGTTTCATTACCGTTGTTTGAAGTCTGACATCGCCATGAGGACAGGGATTTTGCCCATATTGAATCAGGGAGTAGTACTTCAAAGATTACAGGGATTCCTGTAGTTTTAGAGTATATAGACGTGTTTCAGGAGATCCCTGGGTTACCTCCGAAAAGGGTAATGGACTTCTCCATTGATGTGATACCAGGTACTTCACCTGTGTCGAAAGCACCCTATCGAATGGCTCCAGCTGAACTTCAGGAGTTGAAGGTTCAGATTGAGGGCTTACTTGCACAAGGGTTCATTCAGGCAAGTGTGTCTCCTTGGGGCGCACCAGTGTTGTTCGTTAAGAAGAAGGATAATTCACTTCGGTTATATGTGGATTATCGACAGTTGAACAAGGTGACCATCAAGAATAGGTACCCTTTACCTAGGATTGATGACTTGTTCGATCAGCTTAGAGAAGCTACTGTGTTCTCGAAGATTGACTTGAGGTCTGGATATCACAAGTTGAGGGTGAAGGAGGAAGATATCCCAAAGACGGCGTTCAGGACTAGGTATGGACATTTTGAGTTTCTTGTCATGCCTTTTGGTCTCACGAATGCCCCTGCAGCATTTATGGACTTGATGAACCGTATGTTCAGTCCTTACTTGGATCAGTTTGTGGTAGTGTTTGTTGAAGACATCTTGATTTATTCAAGGTCGTCAGGTGAGCATGAGAAACATCTGCGGATTGTGGTACAGACGTTGACAGAGCAGAAACTATTTGCCAAGTTCGAGAAGTGCGATTTCTAGCAGAGTGAAGTCAAGTTCCTTGGTTATGTGGTCTCGAAGGATGGAGTTTCTGTGGATCCTTCGAAGGTTGAAGCAGTGATGAGTTGGAGCCGCCCTACTACGGTTACAGAAATTCGTAGCTTCCTTGGACTGGCAGGTTATTACAGGCGCTTCATTGAAGAGTTTTCTGGTATTGCTTCGGCTTTGACGAAATTGACCAGGAAGGACACTCAGTTCGTATGGTCGGATGAGTGTGAGAAGGCTTTCAATGAGATGAAGACTAGATTGACTACAGCTCCAGTGTTGACTATTCCTACTAGTGGTGGTGGATTAGTCATTTACAGCAATGCATCTCATCAGGGTTTGGAGTGTGTGTTGATGTAGAATGGTAGTGTCGTTGCTTATGGTTCTAGACAGTTAAAGGTACATGAGCGGAGTTACCCCACTCATGATCTAGAGCTAGTAGTAGTAGTGTTTGCCTTGAAGATTTGGAGGCACTATCTTTATGGTGAGAAATTTGAACTCTTTTCTGATCACAAGAGTTTGAAGTATCTATTCTCCCAGAAGGAATTGAACATGAGGCAGAAAAGATGGATGAAGCTCATTAAGGACTATGATTTCACCTTGGAGTATCATCCCGGAAAGGCGAATGTGGTGGCGGATGCTTTGAGTAGGAAACCTCGGGTAATCATGGCATCGATTATGGTGCGAGAGTGGCGCATGTTAGAAGCTGCATCTGAGTTTGACCTTATGCCCGCAGGAGCAGGACATGGAATCCTTCTCGGTAGTATCACCTTAGGCGAGGATTACTGAGATGACTGTTGACCCGGATGTGGAGGGTCCTTCCGAGTGGATGATTGGGGCTGATGGAGGGTTGAGATTTCGAGGGAGATTGTATGTACCGAGTATTAATAACCTCAGAGAGGAGATCATGGGGGAAGCACATAGGTCTCGATATACTATACATCCAGGAGGTACTAAAATGTATATGGATCTAAGAAGGCATTTTTTGTGGTATGGTATGAAGAGGGATGTGGCAGAACATGTGTCGAAGTGTCTTACCTGTCGACAGGTGAAGGCAAAGTATCAGAGACCAGCAGGAATGCTGAACCCCTTATCGATTCCTGTTTGAAAATGGGAAGATATCTCTATGGACTTTGTGACTGGATTGCCTAGGTCCAGGCAAAGTTATGACTTGATTTGGGTGATTGTTGACCGGTTGACTAAATCAGCACACTTCCTTCCGGTGGCAAAAACGTACTCAGGGGATGCGTTGTGTAAGTTGTACGTGAACGAGATAGTGAGGCTTCATGGAGTGCCTGTGACGATTGTCTCTGATCGTGATGCTCGTTTCACTTCAGAATTCTGGCGTAGGTTCCATAAGGCATTTGGTACGTCTCTTGCGATGAGCACTGCATTTCACCCACAAACAGATGGACAGACTGAGAGAGTGAATCAGGTGATGGAGGACATGCTCAGAGCTTGTGTTTTGGATTTTAAGGGTAGTTGGGTGGATCATCTGCCATTGGTAGAGTTTGCCTACAACAACAGCTATCACTCTAGTATCGGTATGGCTCCATATGAGGCTCTTTATGGTAGGCCATGTAGGACTCCTATCTGTTGGGCGGAAGCAGGGGATAAAGGGCTCATCGGTCCTGAGATTGTACAGGAGACTATAGAGAAGGTCACTACTATTCAGGACAGAATCCAAACCGCTCAGAGTAGACAGAAGAGTTATGCTGACTTGAAGAGGAGACCTTTGGAGTTTGAGACGGGCGATCATGTGTTCTTGAAGGTCTCACCTATGAAAGGTGTGGTGAGATTTGGCAAGAAGGGGAAACTCGCACCGAGATATGTTGGACCCTTTGAGATTCTGGAAAGGGTTGGTAACTTGGCATATCATCTTGCTTTACCTGTTAGCATGTCGGGTGTGCACAATGTCTTCCATGTGTCTATGCTCAGGAAGTATGTTTGAGACGAGTCGCACGTGATTGATCACGGTGCGATCGAAGTGAACACATATGTGACATTTGTAGTTGAACCTGTTCATATCTTGGATAGGTCTACAAAGAAACTTCGTAGGAAAGAGGTTGATCTCGTGAAGGTGTTGTGGAGTTGTTTGGACCCAAAATGAGCATTTTGGCCTGACAAGGCACGTCTTGGAGCAATCGAGCCAATATCAGTGGCTCAAGCTATATATTGTCGACAAGTTCGAAATATATATTTAGAGGCTAAATAAAGCCTACTATGGAAGCGTGGAAATGAAAAGTCAACTTTAGCACATTTTCCTACTTCGGCTAATTCACTCATCAAAACATCTATAAGATGATCTAAGTTCTCTCTAGAGCAACCTCTCTAAGAGCAATTCCTCTCCTTCTCTTTCTCTTATCGGTGATCACACTCTAAGTTCTAGTCTCCTTAGGAGCCAACTTTCAGTACCACCAAATCCTCTGTCAAAGTGCTTTGGTCCTAGTCTCCTTGGGAGCCGACTGTAGTACCACGACCACAACGGTTACGGAACCAGCCAAGCAAGGGTAACGCCCTCGCAAACCAGCCAAGCTAGAGTCACGCTTTAGCAAGTTCTCCTCACTGCCCAGTGGTTTTCGCTCGGCTCGATCTACAACATCGAGTATCGATTGTGATTTTGAAAAGGCTCAGCAAAAGTCCTCGCCACGAGGCACAAAGAACCCCACGACGAGGTTGGTGCTCTCCTCGTCCACAATCGCTCAGAAGAAGTCAGGTCAAGGGACACCCCCGACGACCGCACCCGAACGGTGCTGGCACGCCCACGCAAGAAAAGAGACTGTTGACCAGCTCAAGAAAAACTGGAGCCAAACATTTTGGCACGCCCTGTGGGACCTACTGCGAGCTGTAAACCACACCACTATTAAGAAGATGAGGTTGGTAAGGGGTTGTGAATCATAACAGAATAGGTGAAGTCTCTTTTGTTAATATTGACCTAAACTCCTTATTGGTGCCTAGTTCAGGTCCATTAAGGTTAAGGGCGGTTTTTATTAACACTTGTTGAACTGTCTTCACACTTATGATCTTTCTCATCTTAGTAAGTATAGCCTATGTGAAATGGTGTCTAGAAAGGGGACAACGTTCATAACAGGCTATTGAATCCAGAAGTGCGTGCAAATGGGCCTAAACCACTATGTGGGAGTAGTTCATGCCAAAATGGATTCTGCCTCTTTTGTTCGCCCTCCCCCACCTGGCCATTTCAGTAAGGTTGCCCAAAGGATTTGAAAGAAAGTTTGTGTCTAGGCGACTATACTTGGGCCGCAGGTCTAAATCTTGATTCACAGTGTCTTATTGAATTCAGCTACTTATTGAATTCAGACTTCTAGAAGCCATTGGGAAGTCAAGCATAAACCCTTATCAAAAGGTTTACGTTAACTGCCAGAAACATAAGATCTCCAGTTACAGACCGCACTCGCGTGCAGACTGTCGTGGTCTTTCCGAAGAACAGGTAATCCAAAGATTTTCTTCCCACCCTCCATCGACAGAGATGTCAACTGAACGAGGAGGAAATAGACATCCTACTACTGAAGGCGAGCAAGTTCCTGCCGCCCAGCCTAATCAGGCTGGCGATACATCTAGCATCACCCAGGAAGCCGCGAGCGCAGTTACAACTATTGACTTTGTGCCTATTCTAGTTCCAGAAAATGCGACCATAGAAGAGCGGCTTAATATCCTTCAACAGAATTCTGCCGCATACCATGAGAAGATGGAAAAAGCCTTTGCGGAAGACCGTCGACGGCTTGATGAGTTCACGATCTCGATCAAGAGGCTTGAGCTAGGGGCACAACAAACACAAGGGCAATTGGATGGCATGAACCAAAAAATGCAGAAGAACCATGAAGAGTTGTTGGTCGCAAGCAAACACATTGCTTTGGAATTCGCGACGATTCGCAAAGAAGGATCCAACGTCTTAACCCAGGTGGCCATGCAGAAGGCTGACCTCGATCAGGCCAGAGAGGTTCTACATAAAACACTGGGAGATCCTAGTGCCATTCTAGGCTCTCTAGGTCAGTCCCCCATATCTGCAAAGTACATACCACCAAATGCTCGCGGCGGCAGTACATCCACATGCGCTACTGCCGCATCAGTCAGAGGTAAAGAGACTACTCTGGCAACGGGTGGGAAGAACAACGCCGGGTCATCAGTCACGCAAGGGACCAGGACTTTGAAAATCAATGATGGGGCCTTTGTTGATCATAGCCCGTTTCCCCAATATGATAGTGACGGAGTTGAATATGTGCACCACGATCCACCTCCAGCAAACCATTATGGTATCGACCGGGTTGAAAGTCCAGCGAAGGTCACCGTAACCACAAAGGGTCAGCCAGCAGTGGGTTTTGCGTCGCAGACGTCAACCCGACATAAACTGACCCACGGAGGCGGCATGTCTTTAGTTAATCAAGCTTCACAGGCACCACCGTTGATCTGGTCAGTTGAAGATACAGTGGTTCACCCACCTCCTCCTGATCCAAGATATGTAAGGAGAGAAGAGGTAGAAGCAATGATCAGGGCCGCGAACCAGAGGCCTAACTTGGAGGAGGCCTACCAGGGGCCCTTCCCACCGCATATTACACAGACACCTTATCCTAGGGGATATAAGAACATTACGTTCTCTACTTTCTCGGGAGAGGAAGTCGAAAATGCCGCAGCCCATTTGGTTAGGTTTCGAGTACATTGTGGCCAGTACCAGAACGATGACAATCTGAAGTGTAATATCTTCGCTACTTCTTTATCGGGGTCTGCCTTCACCTGGTTCACTAAGCTGCAACCGGGATCAGTTACGAGTTGGCCCGCGATGGAGAAGCTGTTCAAGGAAACCTTAGGGACTATCGAGCCAGAAGTAGATCTGGCTTCACTCACTCAGATGGCTCAGCAGCCAACTGAATCTGCTATCATGTACCTTCAGCGCTTTCAGATCCAGAAAGGAAAGTTGAATGTGATTCTGCCGGAGAAAGAACTGGTGAAGTTGGCAATCAAAGGCTTAGAGCCCCGCCAACGCAAAAAACAGCATGGAAGCATGTTCAATTCCATGAGGGAACTGATCACAGAAGTAGGAAGTTTCGAGCACTTGCTCAGGGAAATGGACGCTATGAAAAACGCCTCAAAAGGGACATACATCCCAGGGAAACGCCGAATAGTGGCTGCGCTAAGCCATCAATCCAGTCCCTTTGATCCTTACTACAAGAGTGAGGAATCTAGTACAGCAGAGGCTGACGAGTCTGAAGAAGACGAGATTGCTGCGCTGGAACTCACAGGAAAAAAGGCTTCAACACTAAAGCAACTGAAGCTGTGCAAAGAACCGGTGAAGCTCAAGTCAGTGGTTTTCACCAAACCAGAGTTCGCAAGTTATACTTACGACGCGAACAAAGCGCATGAAATCTTGGATGAAATGATCGCCGCGAAGATGGTGAAAACCGACTTCGGCCCATTTCCTAAACCAGAGCAGCTAAGGGGGAAGAAATACTGCAAACTCCATAATATGTGGAATCATAATACAGCCGATTGTGTTAAGCTAAAGGATCAGATCCAAATCTGGTTAAATAATGGTAGTTTGCAAGTAGAGGCACCAACAATAGCAGCAGCGTTGGTGGACCTAGATCCCTTCCCAGATACCGGCATCAACATGGTGGACGTGGCATGGGGTGAAAAAGATCAGCAGAATCAAAGTCCAGACTATGCGGTTAAGGATTTGATAAGGGCTGGAAACAAAGCCGTGAAGCGGGAATCCAAGACTCGTTTACCCATTGTCCTATGCTCGCGGTGCAAGGAAGAATGTGACACTCAAGCCCTGCATGAGGAAACATCCCAGACTGTCCAGTTTGGATCTCTGCCGCCAATACGGTTAGTATCATCCTCTAGAAACTTCCAACCATGCAGCCCAAGAGTACACAGTGGTTTAGAAACTCCTTCTCCAAGGGACTCAAACTTATTCAAAAAGTTGAAGACTGCGAGGGAAGAAGGGCAAGCAGATAAGCGGCAAGGGGTTTTTACCAGACCTACATTCCGCCAGTGTCAACATCCTCCATCAAAGAAGGGAGATGGTATACCCAAAAGAATGGCAAGGCGGTGGAGATGAGCTCTTCAAAAAAGAGAAAACTCCAACGAAGGTTTGGAGAAGCAAAGCGAACTTTGGAAGCACTAGATCAAGGACTAATCAAACCATCGCAATTACTGAAACCTCCAGAAGAGTATCAAAGACAATTGGAGGTACTGGCCTCGGAGAGATTCGTTTCCCCGCAAGTTCAGAAACCGCAGCCCAAAGTATTATGCCAAGGGCAAAAGCCATGTGCCCCCAAGATTAGCACTCAGGAGAAATCCCTAGTTCCAGCGAGGCAAGAACCGCCGCCAGCTCGTAAAGACAATGTTTGGCGGAGAATATCTCGCAAAGGAAGCAATAGCGAGCCTTCCATCTTCGACAAGCTGGGGGGCAAAGACAATCGGTCCACGATTGTGCAGAAAGTTCAAAACTTGGTGGTCACTCTCCCAGAGGAAGTGCCAGGGACGAAACAAATTTCAGAGTCACTGAACCAGATTCCTATAGTACAGGAGCACGAACAAGCCAAAGCGGTGGTCCCTGCAGAGAAATCCTTGGTTGCTTTCATGGTTAAACAGTTTAACGCCGATATCCCAGCAGATGAACCCAAGCTCAATCTTGATGATGACATGGACGAAACAGAAATGGTGGATATCTCTTGCAATATGGTTTATGTGATCCCTGCTAAGTATGCCTTACCAGTCGCTGCGCAGGAATGCATAGAAGCTGACGCAATTGGAGAACAGCAGTTGCAGATCACTTCAGCCGCAACAACGCCGGTGAAAGAAGCAGTGTCCCTTGAGACTGAAGATGCTAACAGCAAGAGTTTCTTCATGAGCTTCACAAGACCCACACCCGCCATGGTGCAACACATGCGACCTTTGTATATCACAGCAGAAATTAATGGGACTAAGGTCAGCAAGATAATGGTTGATACCGGCGCGGCTGTGAATGTCATTACTATAAGGACCATGCAGCTTTTGGGAATCAAGAAGGAGAAGATCCAGTCTACCTCTCTCACATTGAAGAACTTCGCGGGCACAGTAACTAAGACGTTAGGTTTACTGTTCCTAAAAATCAAGGTGGGTCCCTCAGAAAGCGTTTATGCGTTCTTTGTTACGGATTGTTACGCGGCCTACAGTGCCATCCTGGGAAGAGATTGGATTCACCGAAGCTATTGTGTTCCATCAACACTCCACCAAGAGCTGATTATGTGGAATAGGGTGACAAATAAGGCTGAGATAATTAAAGCAGATCCCCGCCCTTTTTCTGTTTCCGCAAATTACGTAGATGCCAAGTACTATTTGGAGCCAATTACTCCATTGCAAGTCGGTAGCATCGACAATAAGGGCCGCCCCACAGGGGTGACGGCTTCTGAGTTGGCACAGTGGGGACTCACGCTTGCAAAAGAAGACCTAGCGAGGCCCGGCCATGCTGTGCCCCGCACAATGGGTAATTAATGGATTACGACCTTCCAGAGGAAGGGATAGAGGCCTTCCATTCCTTGTACGAGAGGCTATCCTCATACTTGGTGGAAAAAGAGGCCTATGATCGAGTTGCGACCTTAGAAATTGTTTATGAAGAGTTCATGGACCAAGAAGAGGAGGAAGAAGAGATTCAGCTTGCTCCAGCGGCATTGGATGACACACCTCCAAAGGTTAGGGACCCTACTGAAAAGGTCAATCTGGGAACAATTGATGAGCCTATAGAAGTGGCTATCAGCACTTACTTAGAGCCTAGCGAGAAACAGAGGCTCATCGACTTATTGCTAGAATTCAAGGACTGCTTCGCGAAAAAATACGAGGACATGCCAGGCCTATCACCAGACTTGGTATGCCACCAACTACCAACGCTACCTGATAAGAGGCCTTTGAAGCAAGAGCCGCGAAGAATGAACTCAGAGACCCAAGTACTGGTCAAAGAGGAAGTTGAAAAGATGCACAAGTCAGGCATTATCAGGGTAGCCAAGTACAATCAGTGGCTGTCCAATATAGTGCCTGTTCGCAAGAAGAATGGCAAGATGAGGGTCTGCGTGGATTACAGAGACTTTAATTTAGCTACACCTAAAGACGTCTACCCCATGCCGATGGCGGACATGTTGGTAGATGCAGTTGCAGGGCACGAACTGTTGTCTTTCATGGATGGCACAGCGGGATATCACCAGATACCGGTTGCAGAGGAAGATAGACACAAGACCGCATTCCGCTGCCCTGGGTTCACAGGAGTTTTTGAATATGTGGTCATGCCTTTTGGACTGAAGAATGCCGGAGCAACATATCAGAGAGCCATGAACCTGATCTTCCACGACATACTTGGGAAGATCTTAGAGGTTTACATTGATGACGTCGTCGTGAAGTCTAAGAAGAGTGGAGATCACTTCACGGATCTCAGAAAAGTTTTCGAGCGCATGCGACTACACAAGCTCAAAATGAATCCCGCCAAGTGCATTTTTGGAGTTCAGGCAGGCGATTTCCTGGGATTCATTGTCCATCAAAGGGGCATTGAGGTCCCTGAGGATAAGGCAAACGCGGTCATCAACGCATCTTCCCCGCGAACGAAGAAAGAATTACAGCGACTACTGGGTAAGATCAACTTTTTGCGACGTTTCATTTCTAACTCTGCGGGTAAAATCCAGCCCTTTTCCCCACTGCTGAAGTTGCAAGGACAGAACGAGTTTGTGTGGGAACCTAAACATCAAAAGGCTTTTGACAAAATCAAGGCCTATCTGGCGAGCCCGCCAGTGCTTGTTCCTCCCAGAGCTGGATTTCCATTAAAGTTGTATGTTTCAGCAGTTGAGGCTTCCATTGGCAGCCTCCTCACTCAGGATGATGAAGAGGGTGTCGAACATGCCATCTTTTACCTCAGTAGGACACTCACAGATTGCGAAACAAGGTACACTCCAATGGAAAAGCTGTGTCTTACATTATACTTCTCAGCATGCAAGTTGCGGCATTACATGTTGTCCTTTACTACTTGCATCATTGCTCAAACCGATCTAGTCAAGTATATGATATCGCGACCTATCTTGAGAGGCCGTATTGGCAAGTGGGTGCTTGCCTTATCAGAATTCTCATTACAGTATGTCCCACAGAAAGCAGTAAAGGGGCAAGCCATTGCGGACTTTCTGGCACATCACCCTATGCTAGATCTCCCCACGGTTAGAGATTTAGAGGTCGCTGTCACAAATTTAGATCGCCCAGAGTACGCCACACTGTACCAAGCCACAGTCTCACTCCAGCCCTGGGTTTTATATTTTGATGGGTCAAGAACGGATACGCTAGCAGGAGCAGGAATTGCACTGGAGAATCCGGCTGGAGATCACTTTTCTTACTCATTCCAGTTGGAGTTTCAATGTACCAACAACCAAGCAGAATATGAGTCCTTAATCATAGGCCTAGAAGTACTGCTGGAAATGGGAATTAGAGATGTACAAATACTTGGCGATTCTCTCTTGGTTATCAATCAGTTGTGCAATGAGTTCAGATGCAATAGCTTCACATTGGTCCCTTATTGGAACAGGACATTAGAACTGTTGGACCAATTTGATAACGTACATCTTGAGCACATTCCTCGCGAGAGAAATTTTGCCGCGAACGAGTTGGCCCAGCTGGCAACAGGGGTAACATTGAGATATGGCGTGCGGGAGAGAATCCTTAATGTCGAGCGTCGCACCCTTCCTTCTTGGATGGCGAGAAGAGATCCTCCAGACGATACGTCAGTCGCAACCCTGGAATCCATTGACGTGGATTGGCGCATCCCTTTGATCAATTATCTCAAGCATCCTGATCAGACCACAGATAGAAGGATTCGCTATCTTGCCCTCAACTACTTCCTCAGAGGTGATGAACTTCGCAGACGAGGAGAAGATGGCATGGATTTCAGATGTGTTGATGGCCACGAAGCCAAACAACTCATGAGCCAAGTTCATTCTGGCATTTGTGGAGCTCACCAAGCAGGTCCAAAGATGCGATGGTTGCTTAGACGACATGGATATTTTTGGCCCAGTATCTTGAAGGATTGTATCGCGTTCGCTAAAGGTTGTTTGGACTGCCAAGCTCATGGGCCGGTCCAGCATGTTCCTAATATTCCAATGCAGCCCATTATACAGCCTTGGCCTGCAAGAGGATGGGCGCTGGATTTAATTGGGATGATTCACCCACATTCATCACTTCAACATAAGTTCATCATCGTTGCGACTGATTTCTTTACAAAGTGGGTTGAAGCAGAACCTTTGAAGGAAGCATCTGGTGGCACGTTGCGACAATTCCTATTCAGAAACATCATCTGCAGATTTGGGATCCCAGAAGTTTTTGTTTCGGACCGGGGGGCAGCTTTCATGGGTGGTGAAGTTGATAAACTGGCAAGAGAATGGGGAACACAGTTCATCCATTCCAGTCCGTATTATGCTCAGTCTAACGGTCAAGCGGAGGCCAACAATAAGATCATTATCAATTTGCTGAAGAAAATGTTGGAAGCTAATCCACGACAGTGGCATGAGACACTTTATGAAACTCTTTGGGCCTACCGCACCTCTAAGAGGAATCCCACCACGACAACACCTTATGCTTTGATGTTTGGCCATGATGCAGTCCTGCCATTGGAAGTCAACGTCCAGTCATTACGAGTTCAAGAGCAACATCATCTCATTGGAGAAGACTACGTTCAGGCTATGTGGCAGGAACATGAAGACCTTAGCGAAAAGCGCTTGGAGGCTTTAGATAATTTGGTCATGGAAAAGCAACGAGTCGCTCATGCCTATGACAAGCGGACGCGGGGAAGGAGTTACAGCGAAGGAGAGTTGGTTTGGAAAGCAGTTCTCCCCCTTGGCAAAAAATTAGATGGTCGCGGCAAATGGACTCCAAGATGGGAAGGCCCGTACATCATCTATAAAATCTTAGAGAAAGGAGCTTTTCATCTCAAGGACCTAGATGGAGATGTCCATCATAACCCTATCAATGGGAGATACTTGAAGAAATACTTTCCCAATGTTTGGGACTCTGAGGAGTCGTAGACAATTTATTCGCATGAGACATGGGGGACAATTCTAGTGTTCCTCCACTCGCAAAGCTCATTTATGAAGGCCTGTTTTTAAGGCCCATAATCATTTCTTCGCTATGTCTAGCAACACTAGGGGGCAACACTATACCATACTAAGCCTAAACCCGCCCACTGGGCAACTTTGTATATAAATATTCATGCTATTTTATTAAAAAAAAAAAAAATTATAGATACAACTCTTAGGGGACAATTCTAAATGTTCCTACACTCACGAAGCTACTAAGCCGAGTCAGCGGCTCCGAAAGGTTTTTCCAGCTTTGCCTTGCAGGAAAGGCTGAGCTCAAGGGAAGTGTAAGAGCCACCACCGTGACCGCCACCTCCATCGGAAGTAGTTTTCATTTTGCTAAAGATGTCCTCACCATGCACGGGAAACAGTGAAAGGGTTTCAATCTCCTGGTGATCTTTTCCTCTTTGTTCCATGAAAGTTTGTTCTACATTCATGTCAAAGAAAGTAGAACTAGTTCCCGCTCCAGCTGAGATTGAACAATCCCTAGCACTATTCTCCATGTTCATAGATCCATAATAGCCATAGTTCCCCATCTGCCTGTTAAAAGCAGTCATCACACCAGCGGAACAAGCAGAAGCAGGTGCAGAAGATCCAAAGTTAATATACTGATCCTCATGTTTCCAATTGGTAACATTATCAGCATCAACAAGCCCTGATCTTTGCATGGCCACATGAACATCCGAAGTGGACCTCTTCTTCTGCTTCTTCCGAGCCCTTTGGTTCACGAACCAATAATAGACGTTCTTGACCTCGATATTGCCGTACCATTTCAGCTGGAGATAGATCCTCTGAATCTGCTCTATAGTTGGGGATCTTTCGCCCTTGTTGTAGAAAAGCTCCTTGAGGATTCTTATCTGATCTGTAGTAGGAATCCACCTAGTACTGCTCCTCCTGCGAAGCATGTTAGCACTACTCCCGGCTGCTTTGTTACTTCCTCAATCCTTGGTTGGATGCCGGTTTTGTGGTTCCATTGGTGATGGATTGAGAGAATGCAAAAATTGAAGAGTGGTGATGATGAGTAATTAAGAAAGATTGCTGTTAGAAATATTCGAGTTGATGAAATGATTTTGGGATTGGAAATTTGGGTTTATAATGTGGAGGAAGATAAAGGCATGCAAATATCCGCCCTTGGATGGACGGTCAAAGAGAAGAGTCAAACTAAGTGTCAGTAAAGCGTGATTAAAGTTGCCATAAATCTCGGAAAGAATGGATTAGTAGCATGTGAGGGAACCGAACGGTTTTCGAGGAGGTAACTGTTCTTTTCACGAGATTATTTTTTCAAGGTGGAATTTTCAACAGCTAATTAATGCAACTTGAGTTGGGGCCAGCAAGTGGATCCAAAAGATAAATATTTTCTCAAAACCCTCATCGCGAGGCTCGTTTTAACACAGAACATATTTTAAAAGTTCATATTGTTTTCAAGATACATCTATGGGGGCCTATATTTGAGGCCTTGCGAGACACAATTCTTGGCTTCTCACAGATATTGTAATATCAGGATAAAAAATATTATTGTATTCATAAAATGGCTTTGCGGCCAAAAGCAGTACATTCATTACAAAGCCAAAGGTGGCTAAAATACAAAAACAGGAATCCTCGGATATCTTTTGAATCTTTCCTCAAGTGGAAGCAGCTATGGAATCCAACGTCGGTTGAGCCGCGCCATTATCTCCGGGAAGGGCAGAGAGTGAATGAACCGAATATCAGCTTGAGTCTCTGCACCCCTTCTAGCCATGGTAACCACCATTAGTTGGACGTGAAGTATAGGAACAGCCATTCTGTAGCTTGAACCCATTCCTTCAAAGAGCCCATCCCTTCTCATCCCTCTAAGATTCTTTCAAGAAGAGAAAGGGGGAGAAGGAGGTGAGAACCAAAGCCTTTTCCATCTGGAGGGCACAACATGGGCCGGGTCCAGAAGGAAGGAAACAGAGGAGGAAAGATGAACCACAAAGTGGCCTTCCTCCCTTTCTCCGTTTCGCTCCGCATGTGGGATCCTAACAAAAATGATCTCGCATGATCGTGGATCCCACACTCGGAGCCCCCTTGCGTTTCTAAACCAATCTGAAGCCTGGCATTGTTATTGCAAAATTCCAGAAGGGCGAAACAAGGGGTTGCCTAAGATTACGCCATAAGGCCTAACCCAGGCTTAAGATTACGCCATAAAGCCTAAAACTTTAGAGGCTAAAGGTCATTTCATGAGGGGAAGATTTGTGAAGAAGGAGAAAAAGAAGCATGAACTGAAAGGACATTTCTTGAATATTTCAGAAAAGTTGTTGTGAGTATTCCCTTCCCAAAATACAACTATTTATAGGGACTTCAGGCAAATCCCCACCCTTGGATGAAGCTCAATTTCAAAACTGATGACAGTAAATCGAGATTAGTGATTCCAAATCTCGAGAAAAAAAGGGACTAGCAGCATGTGAGGAGACCGAACGGTTTTCGAGGAGGTAACTGTTCTTTTCACG
This sequence comes from Rosa persica, assembly GCA_025331145.1. NCBI lineage: Eukaryota > Viridiplantae > Streptophyta > Magnoliopsida > Rosales > Rosaceae > Rosa > Rosa persica. The sequence goes on along the minus strand of WFKR01000001.1, from coordinate 12,110,541 downwards.
AGATTATTTTTTTTACGATCGTTGTTTTTCAACGAGTGATTAATGCCTTAAATCTCGGAAAAGAAGAGATTAATAGCATGTGAGAAACCGCACGGTTTTCGAGGGGGCCTAAAGAGATTGACTCGCAAAGCTCAATTTCAAACAAAGTTCTTCCACGTGGCGTTTCGCCGTAATGGCACCAGCTTCGGCCTGAGTGGCCCGTTCTCTGATACGGGCCAGGTTACGGCCCATTTCTTCAGAAGCAGCCAAAGGTTCATCGAGTTGAGCTTCTTCTGCAACAATCGCATTCTCAACAAAGGCTAAATAGGCTTGGAGGTTCTCGATTTGAAGTTTGAAGTCGGACCTTTGGATTTGTAGTTCCAGTAGGCGGATGGCTCGCTCATTTAAAATATCGCGGGAGAGGTCCATTTCTTGAGAGACACTATTCAAAGCCTCTTGAGCGTCGTGAGCCTGGGTGTTCGTGGCCGATTGACGTCGGCGGGCCATATCAAGTTCATTCAGCAGAGAGTCGATAGCACTAAATTGCCATGAAGTCAAAGCTTTCTCCTGGCGGAGATACCTTAGAGCTTCTAAGACTCGTGGGAGGATGTCAGTCTCCAATACCCAAGGACCTAGATGTTCACAAAGCACCAACTTAGCCTCATCCACAGTAGAAGGAGGAGTTACCTCCAACATCCTCATCAATCTCTCGAATCTGGTAGGAGGAGGAGGCGGGGGAGGCGCCACAGGATCACGAACCACCACTGCAAATGGGTGGACAGCTTCCTCAATTTCTTCGTCTTCAACAGGTTGGTCTGTCCCTTCAGTCGCAGGAGAATCTGGAAACTCAACTCGCGGCTCACCATAGGCAAGTGGAGCAGATTCAAGCATAGAGCCCTCAGCTCCAACGGTTGTCTCATTTATTCGCAAGACTTGGGGGGCACCACCTCCGTCAGTATCATTTTCTATCTCTGGGGCGACTGTCCCGCCGATAGAACCCTCAACTTTTGCAGCCACCTCTTCGGTACAAATAGAATCCTGGTCAGATTCAGAAATGTCAGAGAGCGGGGTTGGATCAGAAAGGGAAATGGAAAACATTGGCCAACAGTGGCTTACCTCTCGAGTTGTCGGGTCAATATCTGGTATGTGGTCTCCAAGAGGAAGAGGCCTCACCTCATTCACCTCTTGGACCTCTAGTGCCGTGAGAATCTCTGTCATCATCAGTTCCTCGTAAGCAGCAGAAGCCTCAGAGTGGCTTTCCACGCTTTCATGCTCCTAGGACTCATCATCAGAGATCGTTATTAAAATGGTAGGACCTTGCAGATGCTCTTTAGATGTGGAAGACGGAAGAGGCGCCACGGGGTTAGTTGATGCTTGAACTAGCGAGAGAGTTGGCTCTTCTGCAGCGGCTGAGGATCTAGCCTCGCTCAGGCGAGAGGGATCAGTGGTCCTCTGACGAACCTGTCAAAAGATACATAATGAAGATCCTGCACAGATTCTAAAATTTAAATAGAATAAGACGGGGCCGGAGTTTACCAATCGCATTCCCAGAGGTTCGTTATCTTCAAAACTCTCTTCGAAGGATTGAGCTCGATCGCGTTTGCAAGCAAAGATAGCAGTGGCCTGCACGACAAAAGAATCACAACTCAAAAAGGGGGAAAGCACCAAAAATGCAAGTTTGGGATCGTTCTTAACCAAATTACCTCAGCAGAATCTTCATCATAAGAAGATTCTCCCTCAGGAGTCCCCTCTGCTATTGCCTTTTGTTTCCCGGCCTGAACAGAGGCTGTCTTGCTCCGGGTAGTTTGCTGCAAAACACACTCAGGAATAAGAGCGGGAAAATCAAGACAAGGAAAAGGAATGGTGAAGAAAGACAAAAACTTACTGTTGCCCTAGGCTCATGGATTTGTATCCCTGCACACGATGAGCGAGAAGGTAGAATAAGTCGCCGAGGTTGTGCTGTAGGGTTGGAGAAGCGCTCAAAAATCTTGCGGTCCTCCGGACCAGGACTACTCATTCCACGAAAGATCTGGACGAAGAGTTCGTCATGTGGCAGGTCCCAATAGTTCACAAACACTTCTTTCCACCAATCAACATAATCATTGTCGACATCGTTGAGGGGATACAGCGCTTTGACCCAATGGGGAATCACTATCAAAGTAAACTGACTCTGAAAGGAGGCAGACCCAGGTGGGGCTAATCTCCCCCAAGAGGTGTAGTAATTGGCAAAATCAACCAGAGGCCAGGGTACCAACTGGGCCAACCCAAATTGGCGAGCAAAGTGGTTAGGGGCATAGAGCTCATAACTTACGCGGTCGGTGGTAAGACGAATATCGGAGCAGGAGATGGCTCGACGAAAGGCCAAGAGGGCTCTTTCGTTATGATCGCGTCCACTGGGCAGAAAGCCATCATCAAGGGGAGGAGGGAATCGCCTAGAAAGGACTATTTTTGGGTCCGGCATCTCTCCCAACAAGTACAAGTAAATAAAACACTCGGAGTAGGGTGGAGCTCGATGCCTTATGTTGCCACAAAGCCATTTCCCCAAAAGGGAATCGACTGGAGGTTCCTTTGGAATATCACCGCGACGGAAGCGAGGGAAATAAATCTGCAACCAAAAGGCAAGGATCCAGAATGGACCACTAATGTCGGTATCAAAGGGGCACATTACAGCTCTATAAAGGGAGCGATATAACGAACCCAATACAGGTTGCCCAAGGCCAACGCAAATACCATTGTAGAGAGCAGTGGCCAGAGAATTCCAGCGCCCAGTAGGTTTGTTGGAAGAAGTGCAAAAGATAAATTTGCAAAGCCAGAATTCCAGGAATGCGATACCTCCTGTATGGTCACACTGGGTGCGGTAATAATCACGCCAGACAGGGTAGGATTTACTGTGATGCCCCCGACCAGCCATATCCATTCTCAAAGGAAATTGAATACCATCAAACTGACCATGCACATAGGGGTCAAAATCAATGGGCAACCCCGTGATGGTAAGAACATCCAGCAGAGTTATGCTCATCTGCCCAAACCGGAAATCGAATGTATTGCTGGAAGTGTTCCAGAAGCAAAGAGCAGCGGCAAGCGGTGCAGGGCTAGTATTATGGGGAAGACAGAAGCATAGATCGATGGTTTGGGTAATACCCACTGCATCCCATCGGGCCAAATCTCTCACTCGGACTTCCTGATACCAAACCTTTTCCTCGAGAGTGATGGTAGGCCAGAAGCCCACTTTCCTCCTTGGTCCCCAACTGCTAAAATCACCAGGCACCTGCCGAAGAGCCACTATGGGACGGCGGATGGGAAGCCCATAATAGGCCATAGCATCATCTGGCAAACGATCGCGAGGTGTGGGACCCAAACCCGCTTGACTATCACCTCCACCAAAGCTCATCAGTCGACTTCTCTCCTCTCTGGTCTGATTTCTACATCAAACACTCATGTTAGTCCGCCTTGTGAATGTGGCTTTCTCAGTGATTTCATCTGCCTGATCGATAATGAATGGTTTCTTGGATGTCATTTCTGGGTCACAAGGAACACTTCTCCATTACACCTTGATTTATAGCTCAAGTGTTTTTGGAGATTAATTTATTAGCTGGGCCAGTAAGTGGCCCTAGTTGATAATTAATGAATCACTATTCTATCTTGAGAATCGCATCTAAGGCGACAGTGAAGATATTCCACCTTTTCCTACCACCGCAGGGCTAGCATAGTGGCCTGATATTTTTTTTAATAAAACATGATTAAAACCAATGCGGTTTTAGATGCTAAAGTTGTAGCAAGTATGGTAGTTTCATTTCATCACATGTCATGATGACGATAGCCATGATTCAATCATCCTCTTCAGCATAAGATTCGCGAAGGATTAAATGGCAGTAAACAGTTTGCTATTCAACATCTTATCTTGCCAAGTACTATAGGCCTTGATCAAACTTGATCTAGCCAGCAAAAAGGCTCCAAACACCTACATTTGAGAAAATCAACAGAGAGCCAGCGATCAAGGCAGATACTTGCTGCTATACACATGGCGAAGCTACCACCAAAGAAGAGAAGGATCCTCATTCGCAATCAAAAGCAGTCTCCTTCGCATGGGGGGCACGCTAAAGTTCTGATATCCTACAACCTGCCTAAGTTTCACCAATTCACTGCATACCAGACATCAGATACTGGGACAATAAAGTTGGCAAAGAAAGCATCAGTTTATGACAAAGGCAATTCAGATTGTGGCATCCAAGCTTTATGGCCTATTTAGAGGCCTATATGGAATCAATCAAGTAATTTCAGTCAAGCCAATACAAGTGGCTTCAGAGCAACGATATTATACGAGTGGTACTGATTCAAGACCTCTTCAATCAAGACGAAGACCTTTGACTTCGAGGTCTGGGGGGCAATGTTTGGACCCAAAATGAGCATTTTGGCCTGACAAGGCACGTCTTGGAGAAATCGAGCCAATATCAGTGGCTCAAGCTATATATTGTCGACAAGTTCGAAATATATATTTAGAGGCTAAATAAAGCCTACTATGGAAGCGTGGAAATGAAAAGTCAACTTTAGCACATTTTCCTACTTCGGCTAGGAGAAATCGAGCTAAACAAGGAAGGAGGGGCGGCAGACTAACTATCCGAACTTCAAATGAGTTGAAACTTTCCAGATTCATTCTAGACATCCCAAGGATCATTTCTTATGAAGAGTGCTAGAGCTTGTTCGAAGTGAAAAACCTTCAAACAATCAGTCCAATTTTCTGCAGAAGCAAAACTGGAAAACTGGACCTGTAAGGAGTCCAGTAGCATTTTCGGCCCAACCACATGGAAATAAATTCTGAAATTTTACCACAATAATCTACATCCATGGTGGATCATTTCATATGAAGAAGTCGAAAGTTAAATATGAATTCTTAGTGGAGATAAAAATTAAAGGAATAAAGAAGTGTTAGTGAATTTGGCCTAACAAAATCCACTAAGTGTTAGTGAATTTTGCCTAACCCACTATGATTTGTTTTAAGGCCAAATAGTGTTGCTTGAAAGCCTATATATAGAGGCTACAACAAGTATCATCTCACCAATTCACTCATCAAAACATCTATAAGATGATCTAAGTTCTCTCTAGAGCAACCTCTCTAAGAGCAATTCCTCTCCTTCTCTTTCTCTTATCGGTGATCACACTCTAAGTTCTAGTCTCCTTAGGAGCCAACTTTCAGTACCACCAAATCCTCTGTCAAAGTGCTTTGGTCCTAGTCTCCTTGGGAGCCGACCGTAGTACCACGACCACAACGGTTACGGAACCAGCCAAGCAAGGGTAACGCCCTCGCAAACCAGCCAAGCTAGAGTCACGCTTTAGCAAGTTCTCCTCACTTCCCAGTGGTTTTCGCTCTGCTCGATCTACAACATCGAGTATCGATTGTGATTTTGAAAAGGCTCAGCAAAAGTCCTCGCCACGAGGCACAAAGAACCCCACGACGAGGTTGGTGCTCTCCTCGTCCACAATCGCTCAGAAGAAGTCAGATCAAGAGACACCCCCGACGACCGCACCCGAACGGTGCTGGCACGCCCACGCAAGAAAAGAGACTGTTGACCAGCTCAAGAAAAACTGGAGCCAAACAGGAGTAACCATGACGAGGGTGATGCATCATGGGAGTTAGAATCTGACATGAGAGCGAGGTATCCACAGCTTTTTCGGGAATTAGGTACTTGAATTTCGGGACGAAATTCCTTTAAGGGGGGTAGATTGTGATACCCGCAATTTTCATTTTAAATTCGAGTAATTGTGTTGAACGTTTATTGTGCGATTTCACGAATATTGTTCGATAATATTTCACTTTTTGAATTATCGAAGGTTCGAAACAATTATTTTTAACGAAAAGCTCGAAATGCTTGGTTTGAGAAATCGACTTTTTCTACGTACAAAATTTGGAGAAACTTCCTTCATGAAAGTCGTAGAACTCGTCGATACGAGTCCGTACACGTGCGGAACACAAAGATCATATTTTTTCTGAATTAGTTATTGAATTTAGAAGATATTCCGAAACTTGTATATATAGAAAAAATACTAGATTTTTTTTGGAAGCTATTAGTTGACACAAATTTCGTAATGCGGAAATTCATGTACTTGCAAGTATGCAATGCTACATTGCTAAGCGAGGCAACTGAATTGACTTTGGACATTGATAATTTCTTGATTAAGCATGTTTTTTTTTAATTGCTGGTGTAATTGTTGAAAGCTCTATTGATTGTTAAAATAGTGAACTTGAGGTTGTGAAAGAAAACTTAACTGAAGGATGAGTGGACAAGTTTCAAGTCTCTGAGAGCATTGAATGATATCTTGCTTCGATAATTCTATTGGAGACCATGGAAGAAATTATTCCTGCTTATGGATTATGTCATTGGTTTGAACTTAATGCTTAGATGAGTTTTTCCTTTAGCTGATAAGGATTTTCAGTAACAATTGGAAGTAACTCTATCTTCCGGGATGGAAAATGCGACATGAACACTATGGAAATTGATCAGATTACAAGAATCAGCCAGATTTTATCTTAAGGATTATTTCCTTCTAGGCGTTGATCTACCAGTTAAGTGGCCAATTCTTAGATCAGTTTTCTACATCATTCTGTGTACTATCATCCTCTTTTTACTATGTTTGGTGTACAAGGTACCTCATTGGAAATGTTAAATTTCAGATTAGTGTATATGTTGCATTTTTACTTCAACGATATGAAATTTTGAGGACGAAATTTGTATAAGGAGGGGAGATGTTACGACCCGAACCAAAACTTATAGACTTACAGGTCTTTTGGACGGCAAATGAGAGTTATTTTAATTTTCGGCTCCGTTATGAACTTTTAGGGGGCCCTAAAAGATGACTTTTTGTTCGGCTCAATATTTGAGAAAACATTCTTCATGAAAGTTGTAGAGGACGTTAAACAGAGTATGTGCATATGTGGTGCGCTTAAATCGGAGTTCGTATGAGAAAGTTATGGCCAAAATATCAAAGTTACTGTTTGTGGTAATTTATCTATAAATAGTCGAGTTACTGTGGTAAGTTTCTATTACCAAGCTCTCTCTCTCCCCAATTCTCTCTTCCTCTCCGACCTCTTCACCTTCTTCCGGCCATACCTCCTTCATCCGGCGACGAATTTTGACGTATAAGATGTCGTTGGAAAGCTCTATTCCTTCTCTTCATTTCTGGTTGGTTTGGTAGCTCAATTTGAACAGTGGAAGGTGCAGCAAGGAGAAGAAGAGGACGGTGCTGCTGTTTTCTTGGATTTTTGGTTGGAACTTGAGTTTCCGGCCACCTCCAGCTATGATTCTTTCTGGGTCTTGGAGCTCTTGGATCATACAACCATCCCTCAAAGTTTTTTGATCAAATTTGAAGAATGAAGGAAGAATCGAAGGTTTGAAATTCGGAGTCACTATTTACATTTGGGTTTACTGTTTTCTTAATTGTTCATATAGTTTTAGTCGTTTTCTGGCTTTGTGGTAGTTAAGAGAATTTCTTAGGAGGTTGAGATGAAGGTCCTGCTAAAATTTGGTGACCATCGGAGGAGTTGGCCCGCGTGAACAGTGACGGCAGTGAACAGTGTGTCGAGTGAACAGTAACTTAATTATGTTTTTTAGCTAATTAAATCACATAATTGATGAAGAGTTGATATATGTGAATTTGATGAAGTTTGGATGGATATCAAGGAGAATTGAGGGAGTTAAGATAAAAGGAGACGTTTTGGAATTCGATTTAATTATCGTAAATTTAGATTTCAGTCATGTAATTATTTATATACGAGCGTTATATTTATTCAGGACGTGAGGAGGAATCACACGAAGGAAACTTCGAATAAACGGCAAGTTTAGCCGTATACTGTGAGTGGACTTTTGTTTTAAATAATGATGCATGCATTTATTTTGAAATAATTGATTTATTTAATTAACGTTTTATTTAGCGAGCATAATATTTTGTCTTGGATTATAATTTTGGTATTGGTTTTTCCATATGAATTTTGATATGAACTTATTATGCTCGAATTTGGATTTATGATTTATTTATCAGAATATGAATTGATTTCAGAGATTAATTATGATTTATCCCGATTATGATTTGAGAAATGGATTTGTGATACTATTTTTTTTTGGATATCGAGTTTTCGATATTATCTCCGATATATGATTATTATTTGAAAATGTGATTTATGTGATTTTCGACGAATTATTTTCTGAGGTGATTTCCTTAATTCAATATTATATTTTATTCGTCGATTTTGAGATTCTGTAATATTATCGGAGATGAGATTTTCGAGAAAATTATTTACACTTATTATTCTCGCCGACTTGTTTATGAATTTGAGAATATTTTGACGTGTGGGGTCACGTCGGTTTCAATTAATCAATTACTTTCCGATGAGATATATTTGGGGAAGTTTTATGGATTTACGAGTTTTTGGATTATTTTCCTCCACCATACTCGAGTTGGTTATTATGTCTCCTTCTCACTTACTTTGTGTTTGTGAGTGAAGTCGAGGTGATTTATTTTCCTCCTCACGTGAGTAGTAGAGGTTGTTATTTCTCCTCCTCACATAATTTATATGTGAGGGAGTCGAGGGTAGAGCTTGAGGGGCTCTGATATACTCGTATGGTGATAATCGTTATTCCCTTTATTTTTCTTGATATTATTATTTGACTAGCGAGGCTAGCCCGATTTCACGAATTTTCCTGTGGCTAGAAATATATTTTATAAATGTGGCATGCATCGAAATTTTTGTAAATATTTCAAATTATGGGAAAGTATTAAAGTTCATTCAATTAAATTATATTGCTAACTATTTTTGTCCACTCACTCTAATGTGTTTTCAAATGCCTAGTTTGCAGGCGATATTAGTCGAGATCGGGCGTACATGGAGTTGAGGCATAGCTAGCACTACTTCCGCATTGTAGCATCTATCGATCCTTATCCTTTTTTTCATTTGTTTTATAATTGCTCTGATAACCTATGAGAATTGTTTATTATGAAAATGGAGTTGTTGGTTTTTGGGGAGCATGATGGCTCCAGAAGTATAAGGGCTGTATGTTAGAAGTGTAATTTGAATTCTTTGCAGGTTAGGGTTGTTCATTTTTAGGGAATGTTCTGTTGAATTTTCTCGAAAAGTGGACCCCGCAGAGCCACCTGGAATTTCAGGGGGGAAATTCTGGGTTGGGTCCTGTCATATATATATATATATATATATATATATATATATATATAAACACATGCATCTATATATATATATAAACACATATATATAATATAATAGTTCACGGGCTTTTATGAGTCGGGCTTAGCAGGCTTTTATAGACCGGGCCTACGGGCTGGGCTGGGTTTTGAACCCCTAAACCAAGCCCGGCCCTCTACCCACCTAGGCGGGCTTTTGCAGGGGGCTGGGCCTGGCTTTGAGCCCACGGGCCGGCGGGCCTCCATCGGCTCACTTGATCTGCGGGCTTTTTTATGAGGCCTACATCGGTGAGAAGAGCGGGGATTGGAGATGAGGTATCGGAAATCAAAAACAAGGCACAGATGCGGCCTTCAATTGATATTCAACGATCTAGTGTACTCATCAACGATCCGGCATATGCTGTCTCTTCCTCCTCCGCCACCGCTACTGCTGCTTTTCTATGCTTCATCTTCCTAATCTCTGGGCTCTTTCTCTCCACACTATCTCTAGCAACCTCTTCCTTATCCCCTTCAGCACCACCGCCGTTGGTTCGTCCTCAAGTAAGGCAAGCTTTTCTGGTTTAAGGACTCCAATGCCATGCCCTCCTCCACGCCACGCGGCATCATCCTTGTCAGCACCTACCTCACCGTCAAAAGCGCCGAGGATGTCCTCCACAAGCCCTGCGCCTTCGAGCTCTCCACCACTACCCTGGACTCCGTGTACTTAATCACGAATACTGAGAAGGAGAAGAAGGAGTGGATCAACTCCATCGGATGCTCATTAGTCCAGCACTCCAGATCCCTTGCCGATTCTGAGGTCGTCAATTACGATAACAGCCGATGATGCTTTTCCCAAACTCTCATATGGTACACTACGACTATATTTTGGTTTTTACTTTTTTTCTTTTGAAACAAAAACTAGTTCAATGTGATATTTATCTTAATCAATGGAACTTAGAGCTCTTCTCTTGTGGAATTTGAGAAAATTGGGCTGAATTTTGTTCGTTTATGGCTTCTTTGTTTATGTTTTGTGTAATTGAGAGGGCGATTATATAGTTGGTGTGATTTTGCAAGAGTTTGAACTTTAATGGTGTGCTTGTGCTAAACTGAGATGATTTGTTCTACTGGCTAATTGAGGTTGGCAAGTGGAATAAGTGTTAAGATTATACTGGAATATGTATAATTGTGTTCATAGTTCACTTGATGTTGTGGGAAATGTTTTGGGATTGTAAAGAGTTCAGTTTTAGATTGAAGTAAACTTATTGGTCAAATTTGGTGGAAGAAGAAGAGACCAGAGAGGAGGAAGAGAAGGCCGAAGAGCAGAGACATGGTGGAAGAAGAAGAAGAAGAAAGAGGTAAAAAAAAAGAGAGAGAGAGAGAGAAAAAAAATAAAAAAAGAATAAATGAGGGTAGAAAAGACATTTCAATGTGGAAATGATTGCCACGCCAGCAAGATAACGAAGGCTTGACGACAAGGATCAATTAGGTGAAATTACTCAAATTAGAGAGTTTAGGGAGTTTCTAGGTAAAATTCAAAAGTGAGGTACTGAAACGTCAACAGTATTTTGCCCAAAATAATATGTCTTCGTGATATTGATCATTTATTCATATGAGAATATTCGTTCTTGATCAAGTGGAATTGCTTACTTTTTTTTAAAAAAGAGTTATTGGTTGGAAGTGGTAATACTCGAGTATTTGTCAGGCTATGACTCCAGTTACCCAGAACATGAAATGTGGTGGTGTTGGCATACGAAAACGAATGGAGCTAAAGCTGTGATATTCCAGGTAGGGGATTTTGGACTCGCCTCAGTTAGTAATTTTTATGCCTGTATTCTAAGGAAATTATTGATACATGGAAAATGTATTTCGATTTTTCTATGAGTTATTGTTTGATGACTTGAGAGTGAGAGGAGCATAGCGACTTCCTTGGGTTTCGATCTCCTAAACCTCCGGAGGGGCTGTATGGATTGAAGAGTGTCTGACAACCTTTGAGACGTGACACTATTTCTAGGTGATACAGCGTAAGTGGACACTTTCGTTACACCTTGCCGGTGTATACGATATTAATCGTGGCAAGGTTCTGGTTGGCATAGCGATCGATCATCAGGTTTGTTTCATTCTTCTGGGCCCTTCTACATTTTTATAAATGAACAACGGTTTGTGGTTTCGAACATTTTTATTTATTTGCATTGCTTTCTCACTTATCTTGCCAACACCCTTATATTAAACTGGTTTTTTTTTTGAGCTGGGGTAGAGTATTATTGAGCAGCGAGGACGAAATCTCATCCCTACAACAGTTTATGGATGCATGTACTGTGTACAAAGACGGGATACGGAAAAGCAAGCTTCAATGTTTATAATGAATTTTACTTGCTAAATTGAGTTCCTATGTTCCTAGACTTTGAAAGACTAAAACTACATGCTTAGTTTTGGTGTCTACTATTTATATCCATTGCTCAATAGATATAAATAGTTGATTGTCTCTAATAACGCAATTACGTATGCCTCTCAAAAATAGTAAATTTAGAATTTTTAATTATAATTGTTATAGTAGAGACAAAATAATTGTGTCAAAGACAAATTGAGACAACAATTTCTAACATGATATTTCAAATATCAAGAGATAAGGAAAAGGTTGGAAGCTGTTTTCATGAGTGTGACCACTTACCCAATCTCCCCCACAAAACTCCGCAACTGCCACAAATGGTGGAGTCTTCTCCTTGAGTGGGGCTCAAGTGACCCCTGTGCGCAAACTAGTTTGTGGCGCTGTGGCGAGCCACGTCACCTCATCTCATGTCGGTAAAGCCATACAGTAAGCCCTAGTACGGACAGGAGGCAGCCATCCACATATCTGAACTCAACTATATGCATTTAAGTCCTCCTCCATCACCCTCCTCCACACACTCTCCTCCACTCTCCCCCTTCTGTCACTCTCCCCCCTTCTGTGGCAAGCCGCAAGCATATTCAACTCAAATAAGGGTATGCATATTATAGTCTTTCTGAATCTAACCTAGCTTCTGCTACGTTTGTTATACTAATATATATATATATGATCTTGATCACCTGTGGGTTTGATTTGGTTAAGGAAGGTACAAGAATGTATAACCAGCAAGAGGGTCATGAGCTTATATCCATGACCTACACCTGGACAATCGACAACTTCTCTAAGATCAAAACCCGGAGACATTACTCTGATGGTTTTGCCGTCGGCGATTTCAAATGGTATATATACATATCTCGCATGACATTCTCGTATAATCAATTTTGTTACTTTTGCTTTCTTATATGTATAGTACTTACTTTACTTGGCTGGTTTTGATCAGGCGGATCGTGGTGTATCCAAAAGGGAGCAATGGGAGGCAATACTTGTCCATGTACTTGAACGTTGCAGATGCTTCAAAATTACCATGTGGGTGGAGTCGATATGCCGAGTTCACCTTGACTGTCGTTAATCAATTTAACAGCGACAAATCGATAACAATAGGTATTTTTCTTCTGTACTTTACTATCTTCTTCATCTTGTTCGTCTATCCCACTTTTATGCTTGTGCCTTTGTCTCTTATTCGATTGCAAGCTAGCTGATTTCTTAATACAGCAGAATGATTCTACTTTGGATTGCAACTCAGTATCTGATTGCCTTTTCCTTAGTTTTACATAAAGTCATAGAGTACTATGTTAATCTCTGCTGTTTATATCAGTGAATTTGATAAGTGAAGCAAACACACTGTACATTGGCTCATTAATTCTTTTTGGTTTGTTAAGTTTTGTAACAATCTTCTTTCAAGGACTGTTACTTGCTGATGGCTTGCTCTATGATTATGATCATATATGCGCTGGAATTATTTTTCTATGATACATTGATATGTGCATTCTCTTTTATGTTTTTGATTTTTTTTTTTACCCTTCTTATCTTGATTTACAGACACTCAGCATCAGTTCACTGAAAAAAAAAGTGACTGGGGCTTCACATCATTCATGCCTCTGAGTGAGCTTTTTGACCCGAATGAAGGGTATCTCGTGGATGACACATGTATTGTGGAAGCTGAGGTTGCAGTCAGTAAAGCTGACATTAAGGTTTTAAAAGACCAAGAAACTGCCTTTCTTGAGCAGGAACTTCAAAGTCAGTCTTCAGATGTGGATTCTGTGAAATATTCAGATGCTTCAACCACACATACATCACTCAGTTATGAACAGACGCTTGCTTTTCCGTATGCAATAAATTCTGACCCTGTTCGACCAAATGTTGATTCTGTGAAAGTTGGAAGCTTGAAAATAGAACCAAGAAAAGTGCTTCCTGACCAGGAGACTGATAGCCCAGTTAGCCCTCCCATGGTTGAAGACAACGATGAAGCTCCCTCCACCCCACCGACCCCAGTTGGCGAGCTTGTAGATTTCAGGGGATTAGGGAAAGTAGATAAAGCTTTTGTTCCACTGCTGGAAGAAGTCTGTTCATGGCATCCTTCGTTGATTAGCTGCCGGAGGAAAAGAAGTCTCATGTTTAGTGGATGGGCATTCACAGCTTTGGGTCGAGTATTGCATTTTCTGAACACTACCAAGGTTAAGGATATGATGGAGGATCCACGTGAGCATGATCCATGCGAGCACCTTCAAGTTTTGTGGGAGGAGGTTGAGACCTTCGGATTCGACTTGAGTTGGCTGGAGCCTTATGTTCAATCAGCTTTGGGAATGAATAAGTTTGGGGAGAGGGAAGGAGTATTGAAGAAACTGAGAGAGGATGTTAATGCTTTGGAGACTGAAATGAAGAGGTTAAGGGAGAGGCTATCTGTTGCTGAGGTAGCTCACGCAGTTGCGAAAAGAAACCTGGCAAAGGCAGAGGAAAGCTTTGGTGAGGCAAATTTGAACCGCAAGCTCGGTTATGGGAGGCATTAGCCTTGCTGTTGATATGCAGAAATTTGCAATGTGTGCGATATATCTAAAGATATGTAATCCAGGTTTCCAAGCTTATATCTATGTATGGGGCTGCCTGTACGTGGCATAAGCTCAATACACGAGAATTAAGGAAACTGGTTTAGCGTGTATTCCATATTTGAACACCATTTCCATTCTGGACCAATACCTTCTTAGCAGTGACAGGTATGAGTAGCTTTTACCCTTTAGTTTGTGATGTATGGGAATTGAATCACTAATTGTTAGCTTGTTACCCCGCACTTGTGTCCAATAACACTGTATAAATGCCATTTTCTTACAAACTCAGCTACAGTAGCATGCTGTTCTGTGTACGAATGCAGGCATAGAGTTGTGATTCTCATAGAGGAATGAGGATGAAAGCGATCATACCGCAGCTGTATTAATGGGAGAAATAGCGGAATACCTCTTTGAAATCTCACGTGAGGACATGATTGTCAAAAAATCCCTATTGAAATCAGCACGTCCTGCCACAAGAGATTGTTCAAGTAGAGGAAGAAATTAAGCTTTTAAAACTAAAACCAAGCACTTCACCAGACTTCATTGTGAAAGGTGTGTATGCAGATGTCCATCAATTCATGCCAACCCAAGGCAACCAGCCGACAAGTTGCTTACCAGATCTCATGCACTAGAAAGAGAGGCACGGCTGCAGCACGGAAGGAGTTCTTCAAGGCAACACCAAGCAAAATTTTGAAAAGCTGAGTATCACAGGATGATAAATTTATAGATTTTCATTTCAATATAATGGCATGTGTGACCAACAGTGACAGCCCGCGAGATGAAGGATCAGCTACATACGTACCCGCCGGTGATCCCCTCATTGCAACTATTCTGATGTACTCAGCTAGACTGCTAATCACCACTTAATTCACCACACACGACTACTTCCGGAATGTTGTATATATGAAACTACTTTAGGATTTTAAAAAATCATTTAAAATCATGTGGTATTCGATTAAGATTTTAAAAAGTCAATCCAAATTTGGTGATATTCAAAAACCAAATGATTCTCAAGGATTTTATTACATGTTTGATTCTATAGGATTCTAGAGTGCTTTGTATAAATTCCAAACTCTATCAGAAATCCCGAACTCTATCAGAAATCCAATCTCAAGAGGTGGGATTTTGACCTTTTTTTTTTCTTTTCTTCTCTCGCTCAGAAGATGAAAAGACCTTGAATAGAAGATGAAACTGACCTCAACCTTTCTGTATTCTCTACTAACGAAGACAATTTCTCATCTTTGTACAGTCAAAATTCTCTATTCGTTTTTGATTTGATGAGATATACGGATATAACAAAGAAGAAGTGTCAGAGGTGGAGAAGCTAATCTGGAGGTATAGCATGTGGGATTTTCAGGCGTTCGTTAAACTTTTTTACTTGTTTATTTTGGTTTGTTTTTTAATTTTCACTGCATCTAGTTTAAAATCATAAAATCTTCCACGTGATAATCTGTGGGGATAATGGGCGTTATGGTTAAGGAACTGGGATTGAAAGGTAAGGAAGAGAATATAGGGAGATCTGGAATCACATCAGAATCACACCAAGATTTCTCACAAATCACTTGAGGGATATTGTTTGAAACAAAACACAAGGAATCTCATTCCACTAATTTCCAACAATACATTTGGCCCCTTTTAATGAGCTATAGAAGATGCTCATGAATGTAAGTTTAAATATACTAATGATGACAAGTTTAGAAACAAAACCAATGAATCATAAATGTTTGTTTAAACTTGGAACCATTAATTTACTTTATGCTGTACGTCAGTTTTCTGGGAGAGGAAAGTTAGAAGGCTAAGTGTCACGGGCCGAACTTTGCAATGCGCAAAGCGGACCGTGCGGCACTTGCTATCAAGCAAGTCAGCCAAGTGAGTACTTTGCAAGGAACAATGAAACCACACGATATTAAAATAGGGCTAGCGACAAGCAAGAACACAATGATATAAATGTTGGGCAACCAGGAAGAACAAATGAGTAATTGAAAGGAAAGATCAAGGAGCAATCTCACGGGACACAGATGATTGAATAATTCCTCTTTTATTAATGGTAAGACGGTAAGGGAGGCAAAAGTACATGTGCTTCCCTATACTAGTTCCGTAGTCCAAACTATGCCGACTAGGAACCCCTCCCTATAGAGCATATCGGGCTTACATGAAAGGGCCAGGGGAATACATGGAAAGGCCGAGGAGAATAACTGCTAAATAAAATAAATTACATAATTTCTAAATTACCAAAACACCCCAATCACACAAGCAACCAACCAAAGGCTTAACTAATGACCCTGGACAAGGTTGCTTATGGCCTTATAAGTGCGGCCCCCTAACATCCTCCCCCACTTAAGCTATCGGCGCTCTCGACGACGGCCTTGGTCTTGAAATCTTCAATCTTCTGGTTGAACTTCTTCTTCAGATCTTCAGCATTCTCCCAACTTGTTTCTTCGTCTCCAAGACCCTTCCACTTGACAAGAAACTGTTGGCGTAAGCGCTTTGACGCTCGGATCACTATTTCTGCCAAGATCTCCTCCACTTCTTTTGGCTTTGGTGGGCGGATGTCGACGTGCTCTCGAACAGGCTGGTTACGTGCTGGATCTTCAAGGTCTGGCTGGTGTGGCTTGAGGTTGCTGACATGGAAGACGGGGTGAACTCTCATCCAAGTTGGGATGTCAACTTTGTAGGAACACTTCCCCACTTTAGAAATGATAGGGAGTGGTCCTTCATACTTCCTGAATAGCCGCTTGTCCCTGGAGCGTAGGAACCTGAGTTGTTCCGGGAGCAACTTGACAAGGACCATGTCTCCTGCTTTGAACTCTCTGGGCTTGTGGCCTTGATCCGCCCACTTCTTCATTCGCCTTGCTGCTTTCTCCAGATACGCTTGTGCAATCTCCGCATTGGTATTCCACTCTTTTGTGAAGTTAAAAGCACGCGGGTTTTTCCCTCTGTACACTTCTTGAATTGTGTGAGGCAAGAGAGGCTGTTGACCAGTGACCACTTCAAAAGCACTCTTGTTGGTGGATGAGCTTTTCTTCGAGTTGAAACAAAATTGTGCAACATCTAACCACTGCGCCCAATTCTGCTGATTGGCATGAACAAAATGGCGCAAATACTCCTCCAACATCCCGTTGAACCTTTCTGTTTGTCCATTGGTTTGCGGGTGATAACTCGAAGATATGTTGAGCTCGGAACCAAGTAGCTTAAATAGCTCGGTCCAGAACGTTCCTGTGAACCTGGTGTCTCGATCACTGACAATGTTCTTAGGCACACCCTAGTACTTCACAACATGCATGAAGAAGAGGCTTGCTGTATCTTCAGCCGAGCAATACTTTGGAGTCGGCACAAAGGTGGCATATTTTGAGAACCTGTCGACTATAACAAGGATTCCTGATACATCTCCGACCTTTGGGAGGTTAGTAATGAAGTCGAGGGAGACACTTTCCCATGGGTGAGTCGGAATGGACAATGGTTCCAGTAACCCAGGAGCCTTCTGTCGCTCAATCTTGTCCTGATGGCAGGTTAGGCAGGTCTTGGTGTATTATGTGACATCGTCCCGCATTTGGGGCCAGTAGTAACCCTGCTTGTGTAGTGCTTGGGTTCTCTGCCATCCAGGGTGACCGGCCCATAAGGTATCATGACACTCCCTCATGAGCATCCGGCGTAACCCATCATCCCGCGGAACAAACACTCGTCCCCCTTTTGCCATCAATATGCCATCCTTCATCCAAAACCGACGGCTTTTCCCTTCCTTCACCATTTTGATGAGTGATTGGGCCACGGGATCTTTCTCCAAACTCTCCTTGATATGGTTCTTGATGTCGGTGGTAATGACACTACTCGATAGAGCCGCCAACATCTTGAGGGTGGCAAGGTCGGCCTTGCGGCTTAGGGCATCCGCAACTTGATTAGTGTGACCAGCCTTGTGTTCGAACTGGAAATTGAACTCTGCGAGAAACTCCTGCCATCTAGCTTGCTTTGGGGTTAACTTTGGCTGAGTCAAGAAGTGGCTGACAGCGGAATTATCTGTCTTTACAAGGAACTTTGACCCCAATAGATAGTGTCGCCAAGTTCTTAAACAATGAATCACAGCTAGCAACTCCTTCTCTTGAGTCGTGTATTTCCGCTCAGTTTCCGAGAGTTTATGACTTTCATAAGCAACAGGGTGTCCCCTTTGTAGGAGGACTCCTCCTAAAGCAAAGTCTGAAGCATCTATCTGAACTTCAAATGGTTGATTCAGGTCGGGTAAGGCGAGGACCGGATCTTCCATTACAGCCTTCTTCAACTCTTGGAAGCCCTTCTCACAATCACTACTCCAATCCTATGTCGCTCCCTTCTTCAAGAGCTCAGTTAAGGGGGTTGTCTTCTTTGAGTAGTTCTTAATGAAACGTCTATAGTAATTAGCCAACCCAAGAAAAGAGCGTAGCTCCTTCACATTCTTGGGGTTTTGCCACTCCTTTATGGCTTCCACTTTCTCCATGTCCATCCTGATTCGACCCCTCTTGATAACATGACCCAAAAACTTGATGGTCACCTGCGCGAAGGAACATTTCTCGCGCTTAACATACAATTGGTTATCTCGTAACCGTTGGAATACCAGCTTCAGATGCTCTATGTGCTCTCCCAAAGTAGAGCTGTACACTACAATGTCATCCAGATACACCACCACAAACTTATCCAAGTACTCATGGAAGACTTGGTTCATCAAGGTGCAGAATGTCGCCGGCGCATTGGTCAACCCAAATGGCATTACCAAGAATTCAAAGGCACCGTAGCGAGTGACGCAGGCAATCTTAGGCTCGTCACCCTTGGCAATTCGGACTTGATAGTACCCTGAACGGAGATCAAGCTTGGTGAAATACTTGGCACCACTAAGCTGATCAAACAGATCCACTATTAGGAGGATCGGGTACTTGTTGCGCACTGTAACTTTGTTAAGGGCCCGGTAGTCCACACATAGTCTCCAACTTCCATCGTGCTTCTTTTGGAACAACACCGGCGCACCAAAGGGGGCTTTAGATGGTCTATTGAACCCAGCCTTGAGTAGGTCTTCGAGCTGCTTCCTAAGTTCTGCCAGTTTAGGAATAGCCATTCTATAAGGTGCTTTTTCAGGTGGCTTGGCTCCTGGAAGCAGTTCGATCTCATGGTCCACACTCCTCCTTGGGGGTAGTTCCTTGGGAAGTTTGGGGGGCATCACATCTGCATAACTCTCCAATACCCCCTCGATTTCCCTCGGAACCATTTCCCTCTTGCTCTCATCCTTCATTAGAGGAACTGCTACATATGTAGGCTCATGGCGCTTCACACCTTTCTTAAATTGGAGGGCAGATAAGAGACGGGGTTCACTTGGTTGTGTGATTCTTGCTGGAACTACACATGGCTTTTCCCCCATAATGAGCAAGTGTTGGGCACTAGGAATGGGGATAGCTTTGTTCGCCAACATGAACTCCATCCCCAATATGACATCAAAGTCATCCATTCGGACAACTATAACGTCTAGTTTTCCCTCCCAATGGCCCAACTTGAGTGGTACCCCTTGGGACAGTCCAGTTGTGGGCGAGGCCTCAGAATTCACAGCTTTCATGCGACCAACATCCTTCTCCAACTTTAACCCCAACCTTCGTGCTTCTGTTTCCGACACAAAGTTGTGTGTGGCCCCTGTGTCAACCATCACATTCTTGGCAACCTTCCCATTGACATAACTATCCACGAACATTAGGCCCTTGGCCTGATCCTTCTTGGGTGGTTGTGGTTGTTTCTTAACTGCACTCAAGAATCTCAAAGCTCCCATGTGGCTATGTTCCTCCTCGGACTCCTGCTGGTCTTTTACTTCTTTTGATTGAATGTGGGCTTGAGGGCACTCGTTTACTCTGTGAGGTCCTTTGCATAAGAAGCAAGACACTGGCCTTGGGGCGTACCCTGAAGGATTGAAGGGTCGAGGGGTGAAGACTCCAGTTGAGGCACCCGGCTTGGAAGTTGCCGTGTCCCTCGCATAAGTGGTCCTTCTATCTCCTCCTCCGGAATTGTAGAATTTGGACTCCGCTCCCCCACTTTTACTCGGCCCCACCCTCGAAGATCTATTGGCATTCGTATTCAAGAAGGACTGAGTCTTCTTGCTGGAGTTCTCCTCAAATGTGTAATCAGTCAGTCTCTCAACAGCGGCCTGAGCGGAGGCCAAATCTTGAACCCTCTGCCGCTGAAGCTCAGTTCTTGCCCATGGTTTTAAGCCCTCAAGGAAATAGAACAACCGATCTTTCTCTGACATGTCTAGGATGTCGAGCATGAGTATAGAGAACTTGTTCACAAAGTCCCTGATGTTGTTGGTGTGCTTGAGCTCTCTTAGTTGCCGTCTGGCAATGTATTCAACATTCTCGGGGAAGAATTGAGCTTTAAGCTCTTTCTTTAGATCCTCCCATGTATCGATAGTGCACACTCCTCTTTGAATGTCATTGTATTTGGTTTTCCACCAAAGTTTAGCATCTCCTGACAAATACATTGTCACCATATTCACCTTCACCTCTTCTGAGTCTGGCTTCACTGCTCGGAAGTATTGCTCCATATCAAATAGGAAGTTCTCAAGCTCCTTGGCGTCTCGCGCCCCTCCAAAAGCTTGAGGTTCTGGTATCTTTACCTTCCTATAGTCCATCACAGGTTGGTTTCCCATCGCACGGATGGTCAAGTTGAGCTTGGTGTTCATCTCCATCAGCTCATTCTTGAAGGCATCAATGGTGGCTCGGACATCTTCAGCCATATTGTCCACAGTCACCTGGAGTGTATCAAGGGCATCACTCATCTGCCCCATTTGCTCGTTCGAAACGGGAGCTTCTTCTACATTTCTCTCCCTTTCATCTCCTCGAGCTTTACATCTTTCAAGGGCCATAACTCGGTCCCTGAGGCTCTCCACCTTTGTCATCCACGCCACCAAACCATCTAGGTCGACGCGGTCCAACACACTAGTTATATCCATCAATCTATCGGGCACCCCCGCAAGTTCTCCCAATTGTTGGTCATACCAATCAAATCTTTGTTGGTTTGTCATTTTGCCTGTCATCGTAGCGAGCGTCTTGAGCCGAGTTGGCTCTGATACCAACTATCACGGGCCGAACTTTGCAATGCGCAAAGAGGACCGTGCGGCACTTGCTATCAAGCAAGTCAGCCAAGTGAGTACCTTGCAAGGAACAATGAAACCACACGATATTAAAATAGGGCTAGCGACAAGCAAGAACACAATGATATAAATGTTGGGCAACCACGAAGAACAAATGAGTAATTGAAAGGAAAGATCAAGGAGCAATCTCACAGGACACAGATGATTGAATAACTCCTCTTTTATTGATGGTAAGACGGTAAGGGAGGCAAAAGTACATGTGCTTACCTATACTAGTTCCGTAGTCCAAACTATGCCGACTAGGAACCCCTCCCTATAGAGCATATCGGGCTTACATGAAAGGGCCAGGGGAATACATGGAAAAGGCCGAGGAGAATAACTGCTAAATAAAATAAATTGCATAATTTGTAAATTACCAAAACACCCCAAGCACACAAGCAACCAACCAAAAGCTTAACTAATGACCCTGGACAAGGTTGCTTGTGGCCTTACAAGTGCGGCCCCTAACACTAAGCAAGTAGAATTTGCATAATCTAACTTTGACCCTTTGTAAGTTGGTTTAACACCTTTTGTTTTCTAAGGTTTATATCCAAGACTTTGGTTATGCAAACCTCTTGCTTTCCAAGGTTTATGTGTAAGAGTTTGGTTATGCAAATCTTGAGGTCAATATAGAGTTAATTAAGTTCTTAGTTCAATGTGATTGTTGTTTTCCACTCTCTGAATGTGGTAGTAGTCCTTTTGTTTCTAGATGGGTGAACATGACGGTAATCAATGCTGTGAATTGTTTTCTGAATGTGCAGTTGGGTCATTAGTAGGAGAATTGTTTTCTGTTTCTTCAACTATGTACAGGAAAATTGGATGGGGTTTATTTGTACTTCAACGTTTGAGTGGCATATGGACTGATTGGCTAGTTGCTAATTTTCTTCTCAGGTCCTGTGATCTGGTATTCTTGCATGATGAGACAATGTTTGTTGCAGCCCATAAAAAGTATAGAACTGTTTGCTGTGGCACAATAGCTTCCCTCATGTTTTCTTCAGGATCCTGTTGTGGCATTATGGCGGTGTTTGGCTGAGGGAGATAAAGGAGGGAGATGACTTTTAGATGGGATTAAGAATCCCACATGGAAAATCCCTTGTTTGGTAAATAAAACAGGGAGGGATTTAAATTACTGGGATTTTAAGGGCGGACCATTAGACGGGATATGTAACCCTCCCTGTAGTTCCCCCTCTACAGGCCTGATTTGGAAATTCCAGAACGCGAAGAACGTTGGTCTCGATTTCTCGCTCTCTCTTCTTCTTGCATTGCTCATCTTCTGGTTCGATCTCCACCTTGGGCTTTCGTTTCTCTTTGTATTCTAAGGTTTGATCCTTCCATATTTACTTTTTCTTTTTCTTTTTGATAAAAGACAATTTTATTAAACAGAAGAGATATTACATATAGTGGGAATGATCCAATGTAGCTTCATGGATTCCTAACACATTAGACGTCCAATCACTACTCATATCTCAAACACTTCCTTGAGTGCAACAGGCAAGACTTACATGAGCTAAACAAACTCAATCCCAAACCATAATAACCTTTAACCAGTCCTTAGTCTAACGATACCACCCCGCCACCAACAAAAAGATGAATTGTTTGCACCCGTTCGAACACCGCGTCCCAAAACAGCCAGACCACGTGTAAGAGTGATTCACCGTCCCATTAAGAGCCAGACAGCACCGCCACAAACCAAGAAGACAAACAAGCCCTCTCCCACAAGAAAAGGAACTTAAACCAGACCCTCATAAGGAGGAATTTAACCCAAACCCTTGCTCACATGAGGAGGAACTTATTCGCACCAACAACAACCACCTAAAAACAAACAAAAGAAACAGCTAGACAATAAGATCCAAAAACAAATCATAGAGGCCCAAGAAACAGGCCCAGCCCAAAGACCACCACCCCCAGCAGCAGGCAAGCGCAGCAAGCAGAAACTGCAGCAATCAACCATCCCCAACTGCCACCATGCCGTCGCCACGCATCCGCACATTGTCTTGCCGAACCTCTCCACCGCTGCACCACCCTGACACGCCACTAATTGGTAATAAGCTGGACAAAGTGTGTTGTGTGTGATTGTTAGGGGTGGATACTTCCTTCCTAGTTAGTTTCATCATCTTGATATCAACCATTCTAAAATCTGCTTCAGTTTCGTTTCTTTCTGTCCTCTGTCTTAATGTATTTTATTTCATAGTAAACAAACTCTAAAAATTTCCAAATTTATACTCGGTATCTTGTGTGTCTAGTATGTCTCTATAAATTTTCGTATTTTTCTGGGTTGTTTTGGTTAGGTTTTCGGTGTAATTTTCGACTATTGTTCAGTAGGAACTGCAGTCACGTTTTTGTGACTTTTGTTGAAGCATTTAGTTTAACTTAATCCTCTGCGGGAGACCCTTATTTCCCTACATTACAATTGAAATATTTACAAGAGAGTAAGGAAAATCAATAGATTTTAATATAGCTAACAATTTTTGGCGCCGTGTCGTCGGGGATTACTTTCATTCTAATTGCTTTTACTAGTTTGTTTAATTTGATTTTGTGTTAGTTTCGTGCTTAGTTTTTCTTTGTTTATATTTTGAGGTTTTTACCATTAAGGTAAAGTCAGTTGGTCAAATTACCATGAGCCGGACACGGATACTGGAAACCGTGCGATCACTTTAAAACCACGTAGAGGAATTCAAATTGTAATTAAACATTCAAGTTGTCATAAATTATGAGATTGCCACCGCATTTATTCAAGTTGTGATTAATTATGAGATTGCCGTCGCATTTATATATTCCATCTTAAGATATTATTATTGACTGTTAGTAGCAATATAAAACTTTATCTATTGCCAAATATAAGTCTCCATAAATTGATATTAAATAAAGTAACCAATGATAATCAACAATATGAATTGTAGATCGAGGCATCGAAGCTTATAAGTTCACACTCAACAATAAGACGCAGGTACTACTAATAGTCAGTATATTTACCACATTACTACTAAGAGTTGATATACTTATTGATGTTTCTTCTGAGAGTCTATATACTTGTTGTCATTGCTACTAATAGTTAGTAACTGACATTTTTATTGAGTAAGTATACTTACTGCCATTGCTATTGAGCACTAGTATACTTACAATGTTTGCTATTGACCATCAATATACTAACAACATTCGCTATTGACCATCAGTACTTACTGAAAAGTAATAAGAAAGACCATAAAGAATTCGAATGAGTATAATCAAAGATCTAATTGTAAATAGAACTAAGGTTCTATAGAATTTACAATATCAAAGTTTCATTATTATAAAAAAAAATAAGTAAACTACTACAAGTTCTTCACAAATGAACTTAAAATGATAGACTATAAGTATTCCAACTATGTCGACCCAAAGGCCACATTAAACAACTTCATCCATGTGTTATGGAAACCTGAATAGCAGTCTTGATTAGAATATATAATACAAGAAGAATAAGCATGAAGTGAGTACCTCCAGAAGATGATTTCACAAATGTTACTAACCTTCAGTAACAAAGAGGCCAGCTAATCAATACACTCCAAAATCTTAACATTCAATCACAAACACTAAAAGTAAATGCTACAAACATAAGTACAGACTAACATTCACTAGTAATAACAATCACAAAACTATTAACAATGTTCAATAACAAATCAAATATTATTACTCATAGTCAATAACTAAAATATGGCTACTGAGGTTCAATAACAATCCATATTGGTTACCACAATTTGATAGCAAATCAGATATGGCTACTGAGGCTCAATAAAAAATTAGATTAATGATTACTGAAGGTTAATAGGAAACCAAATATGCCTATGAGGGTTTTATCAAACAAGATATGCCTTTGTAGGTCTAGATTTTGACTCTAGGAGTTGCGTTTAGGTTATGTATCTCAAATTTTCATATCTAAAAGAATTTTTCATTAGCAAGAAGTGTTTAAATCAACATGAATAATCAATCAACTCTGAATACAATCGTAATGAAATTGAGAAAAAAAAAACTTTAATTATTTGAAATGAAAAATCACACACCTCAAATCATCTCAATTGCACATATAACTTCATTTTTGAACTCTTGGGCAATTGAGAATGATATGTGTCTCTCTATCTCTGAACAGACGTTTCAAACTCAAAAAAAAAAAAAAAAAGGAAGACCAAATGTAAGAAAGAACCAAACTAGGAGATAGAGGCGATTGTGAATTACTTGAGTAGTTGTTTGAATACGAATTATGGGGTTGATTCTCCATGATCAATCAATTGATTTCGATTCAAATAGGAAGAGAACCAGAGCTTTGATCGTTGTGAACAAAGAAGAAACCAGATTTGAACGGCAAACATATCCCTAAGAGGTGGGTAGTTTAGTAAATTCACTTAACATAAAACAAACAGAAAATAGGCTGCACACATGTGGGCATTGCACATGGGTAATTCACTGTACCGCACTGATTTCCCCAAAATAGGACATGCGCACGGAAGATTTTGGGCTGAGTTTGTAGTTAGTGGTAATTTGCTATTATATTTTCAGGTGTATGCTTCCTCGTAGCACTGCACAAGGCAATCTTGCCCCCTTGAATTCAGAAATAGAACGCACTTACAAGTCGAATAGAAAGCAAACGAAGGAAACTAGTTTGCCAATTGACGACACGACGGCGGGTTCTACTTCCTCACAAGGGGAGGAGCACGAGAAAACTCCACCAAATTCACCTGCACATTCAATTCACGAGGACGAAGAGGAAACCCCAATCCTTGCCCTGGTCGAACCAAAGCCAATGAAGGATGCTTTTGTTCCTACAACTTCGAAGTCCCCCTCATGCATAGCTTACACACCACCGGGCAATCAGGCCTTTTCCATTCCTGTGCAGCTCCTTAACTCGTTGCCTAAGTACTCAGGCACGCCATCTGAGGATCCTAATGTTAAAATTAGAGAATTCTTGGATATTTGCAAGCTGCAAACCATTCAGAACATCCAACCTGAAGGACTCAGGTTACTTCTATTTCCCTTTTCTTTAAAAGATGATGCAAAACATTGGTTGTACTCAATACCTGCAGGTATCATCACAACTTGGGATTAAATGGTTAAGAAGTTTTTGAAACAATATTTCCTCGCTCAATTGCCCAAACGATTAAGGAGGGAGATTCAGAACTTCACACAAAAGGATAGAGATACACTATATGAGGCATGGGAGGAATTTCAAGAGTTGCAGAGGAAGTGTCCCCATCACAACTTCAGTCTGAATGACCTTGTCCAATTTTCTATGATGGATTGGACATAGCTAATAGGGGCAGTGTTGATTCTGCATGTGGAGGTACTTTCATGAATAAAATAGGTCAAAAAGCATATAATCTAATTGATGATTTGGCCGACAACAATAGACAATTCTACACAAGGGATAAACGTACAAGAGGACGTGGAGTGTATGAAGTTGATTCAAAGAACCAAATGGTGGCAGTGGAAAGACAGCTTGACATGTTAATGAATACATTAGGCAATGGCATTAAGGCAATACCTTAGGTATGTTCTATTTGTTCCTATTTTGATCATACTACTGATAGATGTCCTTTGTCTTCTTTGTCTGAGGAACATGTGAATTATATGGGGCAACAAAGGCCTAAATACGACCCTTACTCGAACACGTACAATTCGGGATGGAAGGATCGCCCTAACTTCCGTTGGAGCGGCAATGACAACAGATGTGGAACATTTCGGTATGAGATACCAGATGAGCAGATCCGTTTGAGGCTTTTTCCTTTTTCATTGAAAGACAAGGCAAGAAAGTGGCTAAGCTCTCTTCTCCCTGGTTCCACCAATACTTGGGATGATTTGGTTAAAAAGTTCTTGTTGAAATTCTTCCCAGCTAAGAAAACCAATGCTCTCCAAGCAGAAATCTTTGGTTTCTCTCAACCTGAAGGAGAACCTTTTTATGAGAGTTGGGAGCGTTATAAGGATTTATTTTTGAAGTGTCCTCACCATGGATTTTCTAAACCCCAAAAGGCTCAATTTTTCTATAGAGGTTTGAACTCTCAAAGTAGAAGTATGGTGGATGCTACAGTTGGTGGAAGCTTGATGGGGAAGACTGCAGAAGAGGCAATTCAAGCTTTTGAGACTATATGTGAATATTCCTGGCAATATGATCCTTATACATCAGTGCCCAAAAGAGGAAGACTATATGAGGTAAGTGCAAATACCAAGTTGGAAGAGCAAGTTGCAGCCTTGGCAAGATAAATGAAGAGCCTTACTCTATTAAATAAGGCTGCAAGGGAGACATGTGCTTTGTGTTCAAGTATTGCACATGCCACCGAGGCTTGTCCCGAAAATTTCTTCCAAGATGAGTAAGTCAACATGGTGAATAACTATAGAAGGCCTATGAATGATCCTTTTTCAAATACCTATAATCCAGGTTGGAGACAACATCCAAATTTCTCTTATAACAACAATAATCAAGTGCAGATGCCAAGGAATCCTCCCATGCAAAATTATCAAGGGCTGATTGAACAAAAGAAACCATCTCTTGAAGAAACCATGCAGCAACTTGCACAAAATCATATGGAATTTCAAAAGGCTAATGCTCAGATGCTTCAAGCTATTCGAGAGACCAAGAAAGAGTAGCAAGTTCAATCTCAAGCTATTTCTAAGCTAGAAGTTCAAGATGGTCAGATTGCCACTACCTTGAATGAGAGAGAACAAGGGCGTTTACCTAGCCAAACTCTTGCCAATCCAAGGGGTCAATTTGAGAAACATGAGCCTATGAAAGTTATGGTCACATTGAGGAGTGGAAAAGAAGTTGATATTAAAGTTAGTAGCCCAGGAGATATCCAAAAGGAAGAGCAAAAAGAAGAAGTTGAGTAAGGGAACCCAGAAATTAATGAATCTACAGAGAAGGATTCTGCAGGAGGATTGAAGCTGTAACAGCAATCCCGAAAACGAATTGATTCGAACCCAGCAACTTCTAGCATCCCAGAAGTGACTTTAAGGTATACTCTAGAATCTCAATTTGTTCCTAAACCTCTATATCCAGAATTATTTCAAAAGCCAAAGAAAGATAGGCACTTGACTGAGATTATGGAACTATTTTGAAAGGTGCAGATTAATATTTCTTTGCTTGATACCATTAAACAAATCCCAGCTTATGCAAAGTTTTTGAAGGTGTTATGCACTAATAAGAGAAAATTTGAAGATCATGAGAAGGTGTTGTTGTCAGAAGAGGTCAGTGCCGTAATTCAAAGAAGATTCCCTCCAAAGTTGAAGGATCCAGGCAGCTTTACAATCCCTTGCACAATTGGTGACCATTATTTTGAGTGTGATTTGATGGACTTGGGTGCCAGCGTTAACTTGATGTCATACTCTCTATATTTGAAATTAAAGCTTGGTGACCTGCAACCAACATCAATCACCTTGCAATTTGCAGACCGATCAGTCAAGAGGCCAAAGGGAATTATTGAAGATGTGTTAGTGAAGGTTGATAAGTTCATATTGCCTGCAGACTTTGTTATTCTTGAAACTGAACCAGATGTCTATTCAAGTAAAGATGCACCAATCGTTTTGGGTCATGCGCTACTGCTGATACCGTAATTAGAGTAAAAGATGGACTTCTATCTATGACAGTTGGTGACATGTTAGTGGAGTACAAGATTTTTGAAGCGGGTCGATGTCCCTTTGATGATGGTAAATGTTTTATGGTTGATTCAATTTCTCCTATTACTCATGAATCTTTTGTTTTGAATTCATCTCAAGATCCCCTTGAAGTATGTTTGACAATCTGGAATGGATTTTGATGCCAAGAAAGAGGTTGATGAGTTAGAGAAGCTTCTTAATGCTGCACCGGTTTTTGAATCAAAAAAATGGAACCAATTTGAGTCTTTACCTCTGTCCACAAATAAAGGTGTGTCTTCCATTCAACAAGCACCAAAGTTAGAGCTCAAGCCACTACCATCACACTTGAAATATGTATTTTTGGGTGAGTGTGAAACACTTCCAATGATTATTGCTTCGGACCTTTGTGAAGAAGATGAAAAGAAGTTGCTACAAGTTCTTCAAGCTCAGAAAACAGTGATTGGATGGACAATTGCAGATATTAAAGGTATAAGTCCAACAATGTGTATGCACCGAATCCATCTTGAAGATAATATGAAGCCAACACGTGATGCACAAAGGCGTTTAAATCCACCAATGGAAAAAGCTGTGTTTGCTGAAATATATCCAATTTTCGATAGCCAATGGGTGAGCCCAGTTCAAGTGGTGCCTCAGAAGTTAGCAATAACTGTTGTGAAGAATGAAAAAGATGAATTAGTGCCTACACAGATGACTACGGGTTGGAAAGTGTGTATTGATTATTGAAAGCTCAACATTTCCACACGCAAAGACCACTTTCCATTACCTTTCATTGATCAAATGCTTGAGTGTTTGGCGGGTCATAGTTATTATTGTTTCCTTGACGGCTATTCAGGGTATAATCAAATTCCTATTGCACCAGACGACCAAGAACAGACTACATTTACTTGCCCTTTTGGTACTTTCGCTTACGGGAGGATGCCTTTTGGATTGTGTAATGCACCTGCTACCTTCCAATGGTGTATGATGAGTATTTTCTCCGACATGGTGGAGCGACTTATTGAGGTATTTATGGATGACTTCTCTATTTTTGGTTCTTCTTTTGATGATTGTTTGCTTCATTTAGCTCTAGTGCTCAAAAGATGTCAAGAAACCAATCTCGTGCTAAACTGGGAGAAGTGCCATTTTATGGTCAAGCAAGGTATTGTGTTGAGGCATATTGTTTCAAGCAAAGGCATTGAAGTTGACAAAGCAAAACTGGATTTAATCACCAATCTTCCTCCACCAACAACAGTAAAGGGATTGTGTTCTTTCCTTGGCCACACCGGATTTTATCGGAGTTTCATGAAGAATTTTAGCAAGGTTACAGGACCATTAAGTAATTTATTAGCAAAAAATGCAGAATTTGTGTTTGATGAAGCATGTTTACAGGCGTTTAACAAGCTTAAGGCCCTCCTAACTTCAGCTCGTCTCATAAAGCCTTCGGATTGGAACTTACCGTTTGAATTAAGGGCTAAATACTATTTAGTCCTTGAGTTTTTTACTATAAAACACTTCAGTCCCTGACCTTCTAATTTCACACGTTTAGTCCCTGTACTTCAAAATTTCAGACCAATAGGTCATTGCCGTCTAAAAGTTGCGGTAAAATGTCTATTATGCCCTCAGTTCTTTTTTTTAATGAATTTATTCCTTTCTCTTTTTTTTTAATTCTTTTTTCTTTATTTTCTTTATTTTTTTTTCAAACAGAAAGAAAGAAAGGAAAAAAAATAAACAGAAAGAAAGAAAGTGAAAAAAAAAATCCTTTTCCAAAAAAAATAAAATAATTAATTAATTAAACAAAAAAGAACTGAGGGCATAATAGACATTTCGCAGTGACTTTTAGACGGCAAGGACCTATTGGTCTGAAACTTTGAAGTACAGGGACTAAACGTGTGAAATTAGAAAGTCAGGGACTGAAGTGTTTTATGGTCAAAAGCTCAAGAACTAAACAACATTTACCCCTTGAATTAATGTGTGATGCGTCGGATCATGCGGTTGGTGCAGTTTTGGGGCAGCGTATAGAGAGGCTTCCTCATGCTATTTATTATACTTCGAAGACTCTAAATGATGCTCAGCTTAACTATTCTACCACTGAGAAGGAGTTGCTGGCGGTTGTGTTTGCTCTAGACAAGTTCAGATCGTATTTGATTGGTTCCAAAGTAATTGTTTAAACTGATTATGCCGCCCTTAAATATTTACTTGCTAAGAAAGATGCCAAGCCTCGGTTGATCCGTTGGGTTCTTTTACTCCAAGAATTTGATTTGGAGATAAAAGATAAAAAAAGGAAATGAGAATGTGGTTGTAGACCACTTGAGTAGATTGGTGCATGAAGATGAGGAAGAGGACTGCCTTCTTTTGAATGAAAATTTTCCTGATGAACAATTATTTATGGTACGTGATTCTCCTCCTTGATTTGCTCATATTGTGAACTTTATTGTTACTAAAAAAATTCCAGATCATTGGAGCAAGCAAGAGAGGGAGAAATTTCTTTCTAAAGTGAAATATTATATTTGGGATGAACCATATTTATTCAAACATTGCCCAGACCAATTGATTAGAAGATGTGTACCAAAAAGTGAGTTTCAAAGCATTCTTCATTTCTGCTATAGTTATGCTTGTGGTGGGCATTTTGGAGCCAAGAATACAGCGGCTAAAGTACTTCAAAGTGGCTTTTATTGCCAACATTATTCAAGGATGCTTTTGAATTTTGTTCTTCATGTGATCGCTGCCAACAAATGGGTAATATTTCTAAACGCTACATGATACCTTTGAGTAATATTTTGGTAGTTGAATTGTTTGATGTTTGGGGAATAGACTTCATGGGACCCTTCCCTCAATCCTTTGGCAATCTCTACATATTGGTGGCAGTGGATTATGTGTCAAAATGGGTTGAAGCAATTGCTTGCAAGACTAATTATCACAATGTGGTACTCTCCTTTCTCAAAGACAATATTTTTGCTCTTTTTGGCACTCCTAGAGCTATTATAAGCGACGAAGGACTACACTTTTGCAACAAGCCATTTGCATCACTTATGAAGAAATATTCCATCACTCACAAAGTGGCTACACCTTACCACCCTCAAACTAGTGGTCAAGTTGAGATTTCCAACTAGGAAATTAAAAATATTTTGGAGACAATAGTTCTCCCGGATAGAAAAGATTGGTCTCAACATTTGAATGATGCTCTATGGGCTTATAGGATAGCCTATAAAACTCCAATTAGCATGTCACCATATCGCTTAGTTTTTAGGAAGGCTTGTCAGTTTCCGATGGAGTTGGAGCACCGAGCTTATTGGGCAATCATGCACTACAATTTTGACATGAATGCAACCGGTGAACAAAGAGCATTGCAACTGAATGAGATGGAGGAAATTCGTAGTGAGTCTTATGAGAATGCAAAAATATACAAGGAGCGCACCAAGAGGTTTCATGATAAAGTCATTCGTAAAACACATTCGATCCAAACCAAAAGGTACTGCTATATAACTCTCAACTGAGACTCTTTCCAGGGAAGCTGAAATCTAGGTGGATGGGTCCTTTTCTGCTCACGAAGGTGTTTCCACATGGAGTAATTGAAATTAAGAACTTGAGGAACAACTCTGTATTCAAAGTCAATGGCCAACGTCTCAAACTTTATTTAGAGACATCTTTTGACACCAATGAGCAGCATGTTTCCTTCACTGATCCTCCGAATTAATGAACTTAAACTTGGTATGGCTGAACACATAAAACTTAGCGCTTGTTGGGAGGCAACCCAATGATTCTTGGAAGAAGATGAGAGTGTGTTCAACAAGAAGGAGGCTTATATCGTGTTCACATCTGCTACCTTCATACCAGTGACGTTTCCTAACTCTTTTCTTCTATTTTAGTTGTTGTTTTTCATCCGTTAGTTGTTTTGGTCATGTTTTGTCCCCTTATTTTTATTGTTGTACTGCTGTTTTATATTCTGGGATTGCAATCTGCACTTCAATCCTGCTACTGATTTGTTCTTCACATTGTGGACAATGCTCAATTTATGTTTGGGGGTGGGATTTTGTATTTTTATTTATTTCTAGGTCTATGTTCTGTGTTCTGTTACCTTATACTAAAAAAAAAAACAAAAAGATTCTAATAATAATTAAAAAAGTTTGTATTTTTTTTTATTGGGTTTTTAGTTTTGTTGGTTAGTCTAAGCCTTAGGGTTCTTCCAAACACTATGATGAGCATGAACTTCTTACGGATTAATATTATGGTCACAAGATGATAGCAAGCATGTATTGATTCATGATTTTAAGTAATTGTTGACAGATTTTTATGACTATTGTGCTCAGCTTGTCTTGCATTGATGGATAGATTTGTGTTATGATTGAAATTTGATTGATGCATGCTAGGATGAGTTAAACTTGATTTTAACCCTTGTGAGAATTTGAGCTTATATATGTTCTTTTCTTTTCTGAGTGATTTAGAATAGATCATCCTATTTTCTTGGAGTGGATTTTGCATGATCTCATCTTTTATTCATTTTGGTTGAGACTCGGATTTGACGTGCATATTATATAAGGACAAATGCTAGAACTTGCCCCAAAGCCTCTCAAAGCGTATGGTTGAATTGCATGATGGATGGGAAATGATAAAGGCACTAGGATTCACCACCATAGCTAAATAAAGCTTGTATCCCTTTATGCACACATGTTGTGCAACCCCTAGATAAACCACCTTGAGCCTATATTAAGCCTTTTCTTTCGTCAACTACAAATTTCTTACCCTTTAACCTAGTATAGCTATATCTTTACCCTATTCTAAGGAGTTAGTGGAGCAAAATTTTTAGAGATTCATTATTGTTCAACGTAATTTTGTAAGCAAGTATGGGGAAGTGTTATTGTAAATGTCGATCAAAGGAAAAAAAAAATATATATATATATATATATATTGATGGCTATCGAAAAAAACAGAAGAAAAAAAACAACAAGATAGCCGAGAAAAAATCAAATGTGCAAAAAAAAAGGAGAAAAAAATAGAAGAATTTCCTTGGATTCGATACTTATTATGGTGATTGGAATGAAGCAAAGGCCCAAAAAGATGACATCGGACCTCAAAATAAAAGGTTTCTTGCTTCATGTGTTTCGAGTTTTATTGCCTTGGGGAAATTCATTGAAGTCTTATCTCTCTACATTATCATCTTAGTGCTCTACTAAATTTCCTTAGAATCTTTCTGATTTCCCTATCCTTTCTTTCTTGAAACTTACACCCATGGCTCCATTACAACCCTAAAGACCTTTTTGATCTTTGAAGTTGTGCATTCGATTTGTGAAGACTTGTGCAGAGGGGTGAGCATATGGTGTCACTGGCCTTTCATCCGAGTTTTGGCATTCCAATAATGAGATCATAATTGAAAAAAATTTCAGAGAATATGATTTCATATGTGAGCTATTTGTTTGCCTTTATACATTATTCCTCTCACATATAACTTGAGTGAAAATAGAAGCTTATGCCATAGTCAGAAAATCTTAAGTGAAAAGAAATTGAGTGCATCCTTGTGAGGAATTAAGTTAACACTTGTTCAACACATGAGGAGGTTGGGTTTCTTTGTGGCATTGGTTTGATTGTCCTTGCACTAAATTTTGAGCATTACGGTCATCAAAATAGATTAGCTTTTAATTGAAATTATGAATTTGATAATGTGATTGCTTGAATCTTGACTGACCATACTTGTGAGCAATATAGGTTCTCTGAGTTGTTTGGAAGACATTAGGTCCATGCTTTGAGTCATATTTATTTTTCTATTCTTGTTTGCTCGAGGACTAGCAAAATCTAAGTTTGGGGGTCTTTGATAGGTTCATAATTTCATACATTTTTATACCCTTAAATGTAGGATTCTATGCTTAGTTCTTGTCATTTTTGAGTCTTTTACTTTGTGTTTGTGTTTTGTAGGTTAAATTGGAGAAAAGAAAGATTTTGAGCTTAGAGTCACACATGATTGAAAGGATGTTGGCCATCTTGATCTCCTAAAATTGTCTCTGTTTCAAGTCAACTTCAAGAATTAAACTGTACCTTCTCATAAGGAATTACCAGTCGAGGCTATGTCATTGGAAAGATACTGATGTTAGCTTTCTGAGGAATTTTACGGAAGTGGATTCTCATTCTTATGGAGCAAGTTATGATGATTTAAGTGAACCTAGTTCGCGAAGACAGATTCTGACGGATTTTGTGTATCTTTTGGGAATCTAACTTGTGAGGCCCAAGTCCATTCTTTTTAGCACTTGGATGGAATAAGGCTGAACGTTTTTGACATATTTGGAGTAATTTCTTGCATTGACTTTAATAAGCCTGCATTTCTTTGGAGAGAAGAAAGCTATTCCAAGTTGGACTAAAAGACCTAAGAAGCCCAAGTCAAGTAGGAATTGAAGGAGACATACAAGGCAGAAAAGCTAACATGTCTAGAGACACAAGAGGCAACATATTCCGTAGAGAACAAGGAGAAGAGAAGCCCTCACCATCGTTGGACCTGAGTTCCTTAATTCTTCCATTTTTTGTTACATGTTTTCTTTGATTCTAGTCATGTTTTTCATAGTTATGGATTGTTAAACTTCTAAGCTAGGGCTGAGATGAAGCCCTTAGTTTGACTATTCTATTTGTTTAGTTGGTTTGCTATTGAATTTCTAGATTTCTATGTCAAACTTTTAATCACCGTTTCAATAGAACTTTTATTCATAATATTTGCTCGGGATCAATAAGACCTAGGTTTTGTTTATGAGTTATTTAGTTGGAGAACATGATGCTTGATCAATAAGTAAATGTTTTCTAGGGTGCCAAAAGATAATTCAATCTTGTGATTAAGGAGTTGTGGATTGAGAATACAAGTGCTTGATCATAGTCGATATTCTTGTTTGCATGATTTCTTAGTTCTTTTGTGCTTAATGAAGTTGAACATGTTTGCTTGAACCTGATCATTAAGTGAAGTAAATCATAGTTTGGATATTTCGGTTCTAAACAGGATCAATAAGTTTGAATTCATAAGTTAGAAGAACTTTGGCATATATCTGGGATCAATAAAGCTTATGTACGGAAATCTTTAGCATGAAATCTAGGGAATTCAATTGTTATCAACTAGAGAATATGATAGGAGTATTAGGAGGTGGATTCAATGATTTAGCATCTTCATAATCTGTTCTTGCACTCTAAAGAATCTCATTGTTCATTCTAGGCTTTAATTTTAGTTTTTCTTTCTTTAATTTTCTGTTTAAAACTCAATCACATCATAAAAATCAGTTTGTTTCACTTAAGTATAGCACATTTGTCATAACAAAATTGTTTCAATCAGTCCTTGAGGGAATGACCTCGTGATTGCACATTTATTCTACAATTGATTCGTGCACTTGCGAGTATTAGATTAAAATTGACAATAGTAAGAAGCTTTGTACTCGAAGGGTATGGAGCTTGTAGAATTTCTAAAATTGTATTTTGATTGTTTCCTTGGTTCATTCTACTGTGTCTCCCCAACCCTTTTCAGAGCCTCATTAAACCTACCAATGATGACTTCATTCTTGACCACTTAACAGATAGAAGATGAGAAATAGGGCCACCTTAGGCTTGTTAATATTTCTTCATCGCATTCATGGGTCTCATTTGTCATAAGATGATTTAAACTTAATATGACCGAAGGTACATCTCATAGTTCTTGATGACCCATTGAAAATAGAGGCTGTGCATTGTGCCAATCTCCCAGCTAGCATATTAATAGTTTAGCAAGGAACAGAGAAGTCAATTGCTCTAGTATTCAAAGATGACTTAGTAAAGCAAACAGACCTAGTAAAGCCTTAATTGAATGCACATTTTCTGGTGGCCATTAGTTCTTATATTGGAAAGATGCTATGTGGATCGATTAATTATTTAAATATATATGAAATGAGTTGGAGTTTCTTGCTACTTGATTTGTATGTGGTATGGTGCCAATAACCTTCATTCAAGGAGTGCTTGATTTGTATTTTTTATGTGGTATGTGGATCAATTAATTTCTGCATGTAGAGATTTCTGAATATGAATTGATTTAGGGTGTTTTTGTGTCTGATTAGGTTGTGATGATCTGAGAAATAGGTATCAGTAACCTTCATTTGAGGAGCTGAGGCCAAAAAAGCAGGTACTTCTCAATGTTCTATTTTCGAAACGTTACTATGCTTGTGTTTATGCATATGCTATATGCAAGAAAACATAGAGTTCAGTGACCCTTTTCAGAAGAGTGTTTAGTCTTTAATTTCTTGTTCAAGTAGGCTCTGATTGAATGTTTCTGGTTATACAGATATAATGTCATACTTTTTGATCAACTACATTTATGGGAATGATAGACTAAGACTTATTATTTTAAAGATTGCTTCTGGCAAGAAGTAACTCTACCCTTTGAGACAGCTTCTGTCCAACTCTTACTTACAGTTGAATATCTGATTCTGACTACAAAGCTTGTCACCATCTTTTTATTTCACTTTGTATTTGGATCTTTATAGCGCTGGAATTTGGATCTTTGTATTTTGACGATATCATCTCTTTGTATTTTACTATTGCTACATTCTGATAAAAGCCCTCCGCATATGTCATGTTTGATTATAGCCTTAACTTTTCTGGTTATTTTACCTTTACCATTTTCAAATATATCCAAAGTGGCACAACATGTGAAAGTGAGACAAAGGTTCACTAAATAGCTTCATCTTTTTTATCAACCTGAAGTTAAATTGTTAAAAGCTTTTGACCATGTTCTGTATCTGGGGAGGTTGATTGGTTGAAGGTTGTGTTTTGTAGGGTGCTGGAGGAGACAAGATGTGATATACAGGTTATTTATTCACTAGAATTTAGGGATAGAGGGTTTAGTTGATTGATGTACTTAGGTAAACTTCAAATACGTTTCAATTTCTGTTTGGTCCTTTGTTCTCCAACCTTCTTTTCTTTTTAAAAGGTGTACAATGAGTACATAGTTGTAGTTATGTATCGATTCTTGTATAAGTATTTGTGGATTTATATGTAAATATATTATTTTACACTTTTATGGCATGCAGCATTGCAGCCTTTACTCATATAAGGCATGCTTCAATCTGTTTTACGGCGCAGTGTAGGCCATATTTACGGCATACATTTGCACGAAGTAAAAGACAAGTGTCTTTTAAGACGCCTGGGTTTTCATATTGCGCTTTTTGACTAAGCAAAAGTGCGACGATTTTAATGAGTATACGCCCCATTCTAGTCTTATTTCTCCCTTAGATTTGAGTTTTGAGTCATTAAAATAGGAGAAAAATGCGAAATTTATGAAAAAAATCCCAACTGGATCAGGATTCCTTACCGTCGACGTTTTTACGGTCTTTACATTTTAAATTCCCTTTATTTTCTCTAAAAAATTCTGATATTCTCTACCTTTTTGTAGGAAATTTAAGACGTTTGACCAAGCAATGAAGAAGGGGAATAAACGAGAAAGACATTTCAGTTGGGAAATTAAAGGAATTACCCCATTATGAGAGGAATTAAGGCCATAAGTACCCCATTATGAGAAATTAAGAGGAGAAGAAATAAGAAAAAACAAATAAATGAGAAGATGAAGAAAGCTATGCAATCCTATCCGTCCAAATGATGAAGGGTATGATTGACACAAGCCAACCAATGCTCCCCAATAAATAGGCAACGTCCAGAACAGAATTGTCATCACTTCCTAGCCAAAAACGTTTCTAAGACTCTGCCAAATTCACTCATCAATCCTCCATCACCTACAAGGCCGTGACCACCATCCATCCATCAATCTACGAAGTTCTTAGGCGCTGAGTCAAGAATGCTCCACCACCATAGCAGAGACGAGTTCACCATCTTGTTGCCAAGCCGCTTAGGAAAGCTTTAGAGTGTAATTATGACTCTACTTTCAATTTTTGTTTCGGCTTTGTGTGTTTGGATTTGCGAGTTGTGTAATTGGAGATATGAAATGTTCAAAATATTTTTATTAATATTTTTGAGATTTTCAGCTTATTATTGAGTTAATTTTGAGAATTCTTTGATCATGCATGCTACAATCTTGCGGCCTTTTACGTGTTTAGGTAATTTTCAGAGTTAGGTTAATAAGTTTGCATGCTAGAATCACGCTGAGTGTTCTTGTGTGTTTGCTTAATTTTCCAAAAGTAATTGTTATTTGTTAGACGTTGAGTAAAACAAGCAATAATTAGTTCTAACGGGTGTTAAAAATCATGCTTTAATGATTAAATGATTCTGGAAATTATGCGTTAAATTCTATGTGTAATGGTTAATTTGCACATGTGAGTTGATTCGAGGGTTAGGTAATACTACTGGTTAAGAGAATTACGTTGAATGTTTTCAAAAATTAGTAGTATTGGGTTTGGTAAGGACTTTTTCGATCCAATCCTACATTAGAACGAATTAGATAAATTGATTGATCCGCTGAGGCTTTTCATTTGAGCTCTTATCTAGGAATTTAAGATGGGCATGTTTTTGTAGCATGTTGAAATGGATTTTCTATTTTTACACTTAGTAATTTTCGAGCAGTATTGGTCTAGGTTAGGGAAGTCGATCATTGTAGATAGTTTTATTTATTTCATTTTTATTTTACGTATTTTTATTCTTTTATTTGTTAATTGACATTTTTATGCAGGTGTACCCTACAATCCCCGGACTGAACGATCCTTGCTTATTCTATACTGACAACTACATTTTTCAGGGTTAAATTGTGAGACTATTTCAGTTGCACCAATTTTTGGCACCGTTGCTGGGGATTGTTAAAATCCCTAGCGCTTAAAGTGTCATGGATTTTGTTGTTTATATAGAATGCATGCTTAATTTTTGTACTACATTTGTGGAATGGTGACAAATTGCAATTTATGTTAGGCCAAACTAGAATGAGCCTAAACCACTATGTGGGAGTAGCTGATAGGGGCCTAAACCTCGATGAGGGAGTAGCCTCCATAGTATCACAAAAATGAGTCATCCCTCTCACTTATCTCTTAATCTGGCCATCCAGCCTTCTGAGACAAAGGAAAGAGACTTATGTCTAGGCGAGTATCCCTATATCGTATCTCACAAATAATAGTGGTTTCTATTGGGCTTGACTTACAACTAGGAATCAATTGAGATTAACTATGTTTATAACAAATACAAAAAAATCCAAAAAAAAAATGTTGTGTGACATGCTTAAGGTATATTGGATTAAACATGACCATGTCAAGGGTAGCTGTTCTATAGTCCCATTGAACAACGAAGTCCTCTGTTCCAGCACCCAAGTATGTAAATGTAAAAGTAACTTAGAAAGTTAAGGAAATGCATAATGTTTGTATTCCGAACCCTGTATACATTACTAACATTAACCCAAGGAATGAGCACGTGTGAATAAGAAGAGTTCAGGCTGAAAGACTATAAATATTAAGCATTGCATGGGAGGCAACCCATTTCAACCGAAGCTGTTGAGGAGCTATCAACGAAAGTTTGACATTTCTATCCCTTCACTTGCTTAGGTTGAATTGTACTTGGGTCTTTGTTTGTTTATTTATTTTACCCTTCCCTTATTTTCGTAGTCCCCCATATTAAGGGTCTATATACCATATTTTTTGCCTACATTGAGGACAATGTAGATTCTAAGTGTGGGGTGGGTTTACACCTTTATTTCAGAAAATTTTGATAAAAGTCTTTTTGTTTGTTTGAGTCTTAGGATGCCCCTAACGTATAGGATGAACATGTCTCTGAATTCATGGCTGAAGGTTTTCACAATCGAAACAGGACTTAATTAAATTCTGTGATTAATCGACATTGTGATACTTGTATGAAGATTTGAGAGAGGATTGTAACTTGGTTCATTAAGCATGCTAGGATTAAGTCTAATTCATTTGACCCTAAGTGAGCTATTGAGCTAAAATACTTTCTTTTTCGAGTGCTTAATTGATAAATTCAAAATTTCATGGTTGTATTTGCAAAACCTCATCATTCTTTGAAAATCCAATGATCATGTGCCATAGATTTTAATGGACTAGAGAATACTATAACTCGACTTTTGGGACTGTCAAAATTTGTATGGCATAATATGCCCTGATCTTGGATAGGATAGAAGGCATTAGGGTAACCACCATAGCCAAACAAGCATGTATCTCCAATTGTGCCCATCGTGGGACTCCTTAGAATGAACCCCTTTGAGCCTACATTGAAAACCTTTGTTTCATCACCCTCACTACCCAACCATGAGCTTAGTACAGGATATCTCTACCCTTCTCTTAGGAACATAGTAGAGCATGACATAGTGTGTAGGGGTGACAATAAAAGACAAGTGTGGGGTGAGGAAAAACCAAGAGAAAGAAAGAAAAAATGACAAAATTCTGCTTACTACCCTATATTTTCAAGGGTTCATCAGTTCATTCCCTGTCACCATTCCGTCAATTTTAGGGGAAAATTTCCAAACTAACCATCTGCATTCACAACACTGACGCGTTGGCGGGCTGCCCAGCGATGGGTAGTTTGGGAATTTTCCTTGTGAGAAGGTCCCACGTCAGCATTTTAACAATGAAAATTGATGGAATAGTGACGGATTGGTTCGGTTTGATGAAATTGGAGAGTACAAGGACTTTTCTGATTAAATTATAAGTGTAGGGACTGAACTGATGAACCCTTGAAAGTACAAGGTAGTAAACAGAATTTAATCCAAGAAAAAAATAGCTGTAAAAAATGAAAGAAAATGAAAAAAGGAAAGAAAGAAAAACGGCAAAAGAAAAGAAAAATTGAAAAGAAAACTCTTGGGAAATTGTTGAAGTGACCATTTGGACTTTCACATTTGTAGAAGACTCAAAATTGAAAATTAGGCCTTTATCCATTTCCATGGTTAAAGTGAAGGTTGAGCCCAAAACATTGATAATTGACCCACAAAAAAAGTGACTTAAGGTGGTCCATATTTGCTATGCTAAGTCCTTAGGATTTTTGTATCTTAATCTTCATTTCGAAAACCCTAGTTTATCCCCATTACAACATGTTTTAAGTCCTTACTTGATCTTTGAGATGGGCAGCCTTTGGTTAGTGGAGTCAGGTACAAAGTTGAGCTTATAGTTTAGGTTCATTTGTGCACTTAGTCATTTATTGAGGTTGTTAAAAAAAATTCTTCACAAAATGCTTTTATTGATGAAATATGCAAGTTGTTTGTTGCCTTACAATTTGTTCTCTTGCGTATACTTGAGTGTGAAGCTTTTAAGCATAGCCATTTCTGAGAGAAAAATTGAGAGTATGCCTTGTGAGCTTGGACTGGACTTGTTCAAAACATGTTATCATTCACTGTATAACCTAAGTTCTCCATATCCTGCTTCGTCATATGGGTGTCACATGTTTATTAACCTTGGAATTATTTATGTGATTTTGATTAAGTGTTTAACGTGAAAGCCATGAATTTGGAGTCTTTGAGACAACAGTTAGGGGCAGTAGAGTTATTTACTTGCTTTTTATCAAGTCTTTGTTTTGTTTTGTACTTTTTGTTTTGCTAAGGGACTAGCAAAAGTTAAGTGTGGGATAGTTGATAAAAGCACAAAGTGCGACGATTTTAATGAGTATACGCCCCATTCTAGCCTTATTTCTCCCTTAGATTTGTGTTTTGAGTCATTAAAGTCGTTTTCAGGGTCTTGCAGAGTGTTTGATGTAAAATAGGAGAAAAAAACGAAATTTATGAAAAAAAATCCTAACTGGATCATGATTCCTTACCGTCGACATTTTTGCGGTCTTTACATTTTAATTCCCTTTATTTTCTCTAAAAAATTCTGATATTCTCCACATTTTTGTAGGAAATTTAAGACGTTTGACAAAGCAATGAAGAAGGGGAATAAAGGAGAAAGACGTTTCAGTTGGGAAATTAAAGGAATTGCCCCATTATGAGAAATTAAGAGGAGAAGAAATAAGAAACAGCAAATAAAGGAGAAGATGAAGAAAGCTATGCAATCTCATCCATCCAAATGATGAAGGGTATGATCGACAAAAGTCAACCAATGCTTCC
Organism: Rosa persica; assembly: GCA_025331145.1. Classification (NCBI taxonomy): domain Eukaryota; kingdom Viridiplantae; phylum Streptophyta; class Magnoliopsida; order Rosales; family Rosaceae; genus Rosa; species Rosa persica. The sequence goes on along the minus strand of WFKR01000001.1, from coordinate 12,067,768 downwards.
CTATAAATAGGCAACGTTCATAACAGAATTGTCATCACTTCCTGACCTATCACTTCCTTACCTATCACTACCTAGCCAAATCTTTTCCGAGACTCGGCCCAATTCACTCTTCAATCCTCCATCACCTACAACACCATGACTACCATCCATCCATCAATCTACGAAGCTCTTAGGCGTTGAGTCAAGGACACTCTACCACCATAGTAGAGATGAGTTCACCACCTTGTTGCCAAGCCGCTGAGGAAAGCTTCAAAGTGTAACTATGACTATGACTCTACTTTCAATTTTTGTTTCGGTTTCGTGTGTTTGGATTTGCTAGCTGTGTAATTGGAGACATGAAATGTTCAGAATATTTTTATTAATATTTTTGAGATTTTCAGTTTATTATCGAGTTAATTTTGGAAATTCTTTGATGATGCATGTTACAATCTTATGCCCTTTTACGTGTTTAGATAATTTTCAGAGTTAGGTTAATAAGTTTGCATGCTAGAATCACGCTGAGTGTTCTTGTGTGTTTGCTTAATTTGCCAAGAGTAATTGTTATTTGTTAGGCGTTGAGTAAAACAAGTAGTAGTTAGTTCTAACAGGTGGTAAAAATCATGCTTTAATGATTAAATGATTCTGAAAATTACGTGTTAAATTCTATGTGTAATTGTTAATTTGCACGTGTGAGTTGATTCGAAGGTTAGGTAATACTACTAGTTAAGAGAATTACGCTAAGTGTTTTCGAAAATTAGTAGTATTGGGTTTGGTAAGGATTTTTCCGATCCAAGCCTACATTAGAACTAATTAGATAAATGGATTGATCCGCTGAGGCTTTTCATTTGGGCTCTTATCTGGGTATTTAAGATGGGCACGTTTTTGTAGCATGTTGAAATTGATAATCTGTTTTTACACTTAGTAATTTTGGAGTGGTATTGCTCTAGGTTAGGGAAGTCGATCATTGTAGATAGTTTTATTTGTTTTGTTTTTATTTTAAGTAGATTAGGAACCAAATCTCAAACCCCCCATTTTATTCTTTTATTTGTTAATTGACCTTTTTGTTCAGGTATACCCTACAATTCCCGGACTGAACGATCCTTACTTATTCTATACTGATAACTACATTTTGCAGGGTTAAATTGCGAGGCTATTTTAGCTGCATCATTGACGTTATTAAATCACTAATTATGGTGCACTTCACAAGCCGTAAAAGACTTTTTTTTGCTGTAGTGGTTCATGACCTTGCACCCCAAGATCAAAACCCCTAGAAGAAATCCTAAAAAGAAACGAGCAGAGGACCTCAATCGAGGTTCAAAAAAACTAAGGATTAAGCTTGCAGGATGAGTACACGACATCTTTCAAGCTCATAATGGAGACAAACTAAGACTTTTGCATGTTGATTGCCAACAAGAGATGCTGTGGTCACACACTGAAAACATATTCATTAATTTTGTCTTGGATGCATTTATTAAATTTCTAGTGTTTTTCATTTAATTGTAGTTTTGGAATTTATTGGTGAGCAACAAATTTTTTTGTTTTTCCATTTATTTAGTTAAAAAAATTGTGATTCACTTGATTATAGTAATTCTATAGAAAAATAGAAAAGAAGATTAATTTTATCAAAAACAAAAATATTTGCAAAATCCCATAATTAAATCCCTTCACTAAAAAAAATTACCCAAACAAGTCATTTGTATAATCCACTACTTATATCCCTTCACTTTATGATCCCATTATCTCATAATCCCAACACCTTAAAATCTCATCACCTTGAAATTCCTTGGAACCTTCAAATCCCCTATCCAAACACTGCCTTGAATTAACTTAGTAATGAACTGGAAATTTAGACTCTTCTCCTCACCACGTAAATCTGTACATGGTTCCATTCTCGGAGCAATATCCTCCCTTTCAAACTGAACAGCTATAGCATGAGTGTGGTTTGCCTTATAAAAACTCTATACATGTACTATTTATTGTGAACTATTTCTAGTCATGCTCACTGGGTGGAAACTGTTGTAATTCAATACCCGGTCATTTATATGAAATTGTTTCTTTCCTTTTGTAAAAAAAAAAATAATTATTGGCCAAGTTTGATGTAGTTAAATTTGGTTTTATTTACTTGATTGTCTTTCTCACATGGTTGAATCTTGAATGCTTTGGTCTGTTGCTCAAAACTAGTCATCAGAGTTATGTTTCTGTTCCCAAAAAAAAATAATTTTATTGTGTTATTTTATTTTGATTTTCATTTTATTATTGTTAGGACAATCCATGTACTTGTTAAAATCCAAACAAATCTTGCTAGTACAATACAATAGAATCTGTTCAAATCCATGTGGAATAAAAACGCATCTGTGGATTCTGCATAATCCATGAGAACCCACAGATTATAAGAAGTCAGTCAGAATCATTTACAATCTAGATTGAATACGCCCCCTATATTGGTTGTTGGGATCACTGATTTCCTATATTTTTGTAAAGTTAATGATCCTAAAAAATAAATTGAACAGCTAGGACCACAATAGACATGTAACCAATGTAGATAAATATTTTTACACATAAACATCGACTATCTTTTTGTAATCAATGCAGATGAGCTGCTATGTATAACTGTTGGGGCAGCAATGTTTTGTGATCAACGTAGTTAAAAATATTTGTAATTGTGCATCGTATTTTTGTTTTTTTATCAAAGAAAATTTGCTACAGTGCAATGCCACAACTACATCGATGGACTATAAGACTCGCAGCAATGCTTGGACATTATTTATAGTTACCTCTAAAGTGGAGAGAAACTATCATGATGATCATAAGCCATTACTAGACACCACTACACCAAAAACATTAACATTGCTCCAAAAAAAAAAATTGTAGATCTGTCCCTCCAGTAGAAGTCACTCATAACAATAGATGATTCGAAAATCTATTGCCCAATATAAGAAAAGATGTTATCTCCAAAACTCCTAATACTACCATAGCCACCACTACAAGCATTTCAAGCATTCAAGCCATCAAACTATTGATGTGAACAAATCACACCAATCTTCACAAAGGATTTCCACTTCAAATTTTGCAAAAGTAGTTGGAGACAATAACTTCAAAGTCCTTAAAATTGATGGTAAAGAGAAATGATATGGAAGAAATAGTTTTCTCATTATTCACAGTATTGATTTACATGCTTTATACATATGTGTATTATAATTAGATCCACATTCTAATCCTAAGATCAAGCATAATTACATACATAGTTATCTCGTAGTGATTGACAGAATTAGCTTCTTGATTACATGGGATTCTTTCCTTCAATACTCCCCCTCAACTTGGAGTGTACGTTGATTACACTCAACTTGCTAAGCAACGCCTCAAACTGGATTGAACTTAAGGGCTTGGTAAACAGGTCTGCTGGTTGCTCTTTGGTGAGAACATATGATATTTTAACTACTCCACTTTACACCTTTTCACGAATAACATGACAATCGATCTCTATGTGCTTTTTGCGCTCATGAAATACTGGGTTTGATGCTATATGAATAGCATCTTGATTGTCTCAAAATAACTTAACTAGTTGTGTATGATTTACATTCAAATCCTTCAATATATTGCACAACCAAGTCACCTCACAACACGTAGTGGCTATGGAACGATATTCTGCTTCTGCATTTGAGCGAGCTATTATACTTTGCTTCTTTGTTTTCCATGAAACTAGTGCATTACCAAAAAGAATGCAATCCTGACACTGACCTCCTTGTGTCCTTGCAACGAGCCCAATCAGCGTCGCAATATGCCCTTAACTCTAATGACCCTATGGAAGGCAGAAGAATCCCTTGCCCTGGTGCTTGTTTAATGTACCTTAAGACCTTATCCGCTGTCTCAAGATGTGGTTGCATGGGCTTGTCCATAAACTAACTTAGTAAGTGGACGACATAGATAAGATTAGGTCTTGTAATGGTGAGGTATATGGGCATCCCTACTAATTTGCGATATTGTGATGGATCATCTAGCAAATCTCCATTTGTTTGTGTGAGTGATATACTTTGATCAACAGGGAAACGTGAGGACTTGGCACCAAGGAAACCTGGGTCTTCAAGAATCTCTAGGGCATACTTCCTTTGACATAGTGCAATGCCTTGCTTTGATCTGGCCACTTCTATTCCCAAAAAGTACTTAAGCTACCCCATGTGTCCTTTAGCTTGAAATGACTGGAAAGAAATTGTTTGGTGTCCATGATATCTTTTAAACTATTTCCTAACAAGATTACATCGTCAACATAAACCAATAAAGTTGTGAAATTTCCTCGATGAGTTCGGATGAACAGTGAATAATCAGACCAATAGGCGTGAAAGTTTCACGATAGTCAAACCCTTCAATTTGATTGTATCCCTTAGCAACTAGGTGTGCTTTGTATCTCTCAATAGTGTCATCTGGATTGAGTTTGATCTTGTACACCAATTTGCAACCAATGGGTCGTTTATGAGATGGTAAGGGCACCAAACTCCAAGTATTGTTTGCTTGGAGTGCTTGAATCTCCTTATGCATTGCCTTTCTCCATTGTGAACTCTACATGGCCTGGGAAAAAGAAGTAGGTTCTCAGTGAATCATGAGTTTAGTGGTGAAGACTTGATGGTGAGAAGAAAGTCTATCATAAGATAAGACATGAGAAAAGGGGTGAGCAATATCTGAAGGAAGAACCACGTTCATTAAAGATGACGGTGTAAGTCGGGAAGGGAGAGCGGCCTCTACATGGAAATCCTGCAAATATGATAGAGTCTTAGTAGGCCTGGAGGACCGACGTATTGATGATGGTGGTGAAGGAGGCAGGGTGGTAGCCTCGGTATGTGAAGTAGTGGAAGAAGAGTGATCGGTAGGTGGATGAATAATTAAGTCCGATGATGAAGAGGGATTGGTGATAGGAGAAAGTGGTTGACTTGCAGCGGAAGAAAGATCATGATGAGGATTTTCAAGGATTGAATCTTCTTGTCGGTGGAGACGAAACTGGAAATTCATAATCAACATATGAAGATTGTAATGGTTGCGAAAAAAGAGGCATGAGAGATGGAGAATTCGAATTGGTGTTGGATTGGAATGGAAAGACATCCTCAAAGAATAAAACATCTCTAGAAACAAGGACTTTGTGTTTGGCAATATCATAAACTTTATACCCTTTTTGACCATGAGGTTAACCTAAAAATATGCATTCGGAGTTATCACAAAGCACAAACAACCAAATACCCGTAAATGAGAGTACTTTGGTGCCTTATTGAACAATTTTTTGAAAGGTATTTTTCCCTTAAGTATGTCGAGGTGAGTATGGCATCCCCTCAAAAACGTTTAGGTAAATGAGCTTGAAAAAGAAGGGCTCGAGCAACATTGATTAAATGTCTATGTTTGTGTTCAACAACATTTTGTTGTGGTGTGTTCACGCAACTGGTTTGATGGACTATCCATTTGGAAGAATAAAAATGTTCAAACTTAAACTCGGGACATTGTCAGTACGCACAACTTTAACCCTCTTATCAAATTGGTTTTCAACCATGTGAATGAAGTTAACTAGAAAATTTCGTGTTTCTGACTTATGTTTCATTAAATACTCCCAAGTACTCTTAGTGTGATCATCAACTATGGTAAGAAAGTATTCGGCACCAGAAATAGAAGGAACATGATATCCACCCCCAATGTCAACATGTATCAAATTGAAAGAAGACTCACTAGAAGAAGTACTTAAAGGAAATGACATCCTGGTTTGTTTGGCCAAAGGGCAAATGATACATTTGCTCATGTCACAAACTTTATTTTTAGAAAAGGGAAATAACAAAGATACATTGCTTGAAGGTTGATTGAGTCGTTATTGCCAGAGGATGTGTGTTTTGCTGTGAATAGAATTGCATGAACTTTTCTACATAGGGTGGAGGTAGTAGAGTCCCTCCCTCTCAGTTCCCATCCCAATCATCTTCCCCAATCGTAGGTCCTGTATGACACAAACTTGTCTGAGAAAGATAGTAATATAAAAAGAATCAAAGGCCAATTCACTAATTGAGATCAGGTTCAGATAAAAGAATGGACACATAAAACTTTAGGGAGGACAAAATGAGGAAAGAACACTACTTTGCCAATATGAGTGACTTGAGCAGAGGTACCATCTGGTAACTTAGCCCAACGATTGCTAACAGATTTCAATGGGGTGAGAAGAGAAGATTTACAAACTATGTGATCACTAGCCCCACTATCCAATATCCATATTGTTTCTTTGCCATTTTGAGGGAGAGTGAACGCTTTACCTGAGAGTTCATCAAAATCTAGAACATTACCAACTTGATATGCTGTGGCAGTTTTTTTCTTGTTTAAGAGACTCATGAGCTGCTGGCACTCTTCCTGTGAAAATGGGAAACTATAAGCAGCTTCTCTTTTATCATTCATGGAGACAACGTGATTTCCTTTCACACATACTTGTCCTCCCTCCATAACAGCCTTTCTTTTGCGGCAATATTCGTAAGTATGCCCTTTCCAATTACAGAATGTACACTTGAGGTATGCCTTACAATTTTTTGTGTTATGATTGGTTTTGTTGCATTTTTCACACTTAGTTTCACCTTCTCCAAGTTCAAACTCACGGTTGACTTTCTTCATAGCAAAGGCAGCCGCTTCCAGCTGAGTCAACACCTTTCCATTTGACACCTCTGCTTGCTTCTCGTGTTAGATTGCCATGGAATATGCTTTATTCACGCTTGGAAGAGGATCCATTCCCATGATATTGCTTTGAATCGTGGCATAATTGTCATTGAGACCCATCAAAAATTTCATTGTCTTCTGAGTCTCCATGTAATCCTTGATCTCATTGGCTGTCTCACAACTACATGGAGGGATTTCACTGAGGGCATCTCTCTCATCCCAAAGAGTCTTGAGTTTGGTAAAGAAAGATGTTACTGAGGTACTGCCCTGTTCACAATCATGAATGGCGTTTTCTATATGAAATAGTTGCACAGTGTTTGTATGTGAGAACCTTTCTTGCAATTCAAGCCACATGCTTCTTGCATCCTTGCAATGCATAACACTGCCAGAAATTACTTTTGACATGGATTCCAGTAGCCACGTTTTCACCATTGTGTTGCATTGATCCCACTATTATTGTTCTTCAATCCTATCAGTTTCCCTCTTGATGGATCCATTAACGAATCCCTTCTTGTTCTTGATTGTGAGAGCCATGCTCATAGATTGAATCCAAGTTGTGTAGTTGTCTTCCACAAAGGGTTGTGACACGAGTACCGCACCAGGCTGATCTAAATGGTGGAGAAAGAGCATTTGGTTTGAGTTTTCTCATGGTTCTGTGTTCTTCAGTGAAGTCAAAGACGTGCCAATTTAAATGACCTTCTGACCTTCGTCACCTGCGATGGAGTTTTGGTTGTGGTCTGTGTGTTTCACGTTTAGGCCTCAGATCGTTGCTCTGATACCATAAAGAGAAACAATATGGAAGAAATGGTTTTCTCATTATTCACAGTATTGATTTACACGCTTTATACATATGTGTATTACAATTAGATCCACATTCTAATCCTAAGATCAAGCATAATTGCATACATAGTTATCTCGTAGTGATTGGCAGAATCAACGTCCTGATTACATGGGATTCTTTCCTTCAATAGATGGATTTGCCCTCGGGACATGGTGATTTTTCTTAACTACCTTGTAAAGTGAGCTTCAATGTCTATAATGAATTTTACTAGCTAAACTGGGTTCCTAGCCTTTGAAAGACTAGAACTACATGCTTAGTTTTGGTATCTAATATAAATTAATTTTACCTCTAAAAATAATAAATTTAAAATTTTAATTATAATTTTCAGAGACAAAATAATTGTGTGAAATGACAATATCTAACATGGATAAATATAAGACCGGAAATCTCAAGAGGGAATCTTAAAAATAAGAAAAAGGTTAGAAGCTGTAATCAGCGTGACAGTGCATTTTACCCAATCTGCAACTGCTACAAATGGAGTCTTCTCCTTGAGTGGGGGCCGGTAACACATGAGCGCAAACGAGTTTGTGGCGCTGTCGCGTGCCACGTCACGTCTCATAATTCTCTATACGTCGGTAAAGTCCTACAAGACGTCCTAACACGCACAGGAGCCAGCCAACCACATATCTCAACTCAACTGCATGTATATATAAGTCCTCCATTCCCCTCCTCCACACACACACACACACTCTCTCTCGAGCACTTTCAACTCGAAAGAAGTATGCATATTACAGTTTTTCTGAATCTAAACTTCTGCTGCGTTTGCTATACTAATATATATGATGTTGATCACCTGTGGTTTTGATTTGGTTAGTAGGTACAAGAATGGATAACCAGCAAGGGGGTCATGAGCTTATATCCATGACCTACACCTGGACAATCGACAACTACTCTAAGCTCAAAACCCGGAAACATTACTCTGATGGTTTTGTCGTCGGCGATTTCAAATGGTATATATACATATCTCGCATGACATTCTCGTATACTCAATTTTGTTGCTTTTGCTTTCATATATGTATACTCACTCACTCACTTAATTGGCTGGTTTTGATCAGGCGGATCGTGGTGTATCCAAAAGGGAGCAATGGGAGGCAATACTTGTCCATGTACTTGAATGTTGCAGATGCTTCAAACTTACCATCTGGGTGGCGTAGATATGCCGAGTTCGCCTTGACTGTCGTCAATCAATTTAACAGCGACAAATCGATAAGAATAGGTATTTTTCTTCTTTACTTTTGCCTTTTCTTTACATAAAGTCATAAAGTCATAAAGTACTATATTATTCTCTGCTGTTTATCTCAGTGAATTTGATAAGTGAACCAAACACTATGTACAGTAATTGGCTCGGTTCTTTTTGGTTTATTAAGTTTTGTAACAATCTTCTTTCAAGGACTTTTACTTGCTGTTGGAAGGTTCACTTGCTCTATGATTATGATCATATATATATGTATATATATGCGCTGAAATTAATTTGTTCTAAATCCAGCAACTTATTTGAGTCTTCCAAGCATACAGACCCTTTATCATGTGTTTGTATTACTTCTCTATGAGCTGTGCATTCTTTTCAATGTTTTTTGATTCTTCATATCTGGATTTACAGACACTCAGCATCAGTTCAGTGCAAAAAAAAGTGACTGGGGCTTCACATCATTCATGCCTCTGAGTGAGCTTTTTGACCCGAATGAAGGGTTTATCGTGGATGACATATGTATTGTTGAAGCTGAGGTTGCGGTCAGTAAAGCGGACATTAAGGTTTTAAAAGACCAAGAAACTGCCTTTCTTGAGCAGGAAATTCAAAGTCAGTCTTCTGATGTGGATTCTGTGAGATATTCAGACGCTTCAACAACACATACATCACTCTGTTATGAACAGATGCTTGCTTTTCAGGATGCAATAAATTCTGACCCTGTTCAACCAAATGTTGGTTCTGTGAAAGTTCGAAGCTTGAAAATAGAACCAAGAAAAGTGCTTCCTGACCAGGAGACTTATAGTCCAGTTAGCCCTCCCATGGTTGAGGACAACGATGAAGCTCCCTCCACCCCACTGACCCCAGTTGGCGAGCTCGTAGATTTCAGGGGATTAGGGAACGTAGATAAAGCTTTTGTTCCACTACTGGAAGAAGTCTGTTCATGGCATCCTTCGTTGATTAGCTGCCAGAGGAAAAGAAGTCTCATGTTTAGTGGATGGGCATTCACAGCTTTGGGTCGAATACTGCATTTTCTGAACACTACAAAGGTTAAGGATATGATGGAGGATCCACGTGAGCATGATCCATGTGAGCACCTTCAAGTTTTGTGGGAGGAGGTTGAGACATTCAGATTTGACTTGAGTTGGCTGGAGCCTTTTGTTCAATCAGCTTTGGGAATGAAGAAGTTTGGGGAGAAGGAAAGAGTGTTGAACAAACTCAGAGAGGATGTTGATGCTCTGGAGACTGAAATGAAGAGGTTAAGGGAGAGGCTATCTGTTGCCGAGGTAGATCACGCGTTTGCAATAAGAGACCTGGCAAAGGCAGAGGAAAGCTTTGGTGCGGCAAATTTGAACAGCAAGCTCGGTTATGGGAGGCATTAGCCTTCGTGTTGATATGCAGAAATTTGCAATGTATGCAATATATCTAAAGATATGTAATCCAGTTTTCTAAACGTATATCTATGTAAGGGGCTGCCTGTGGCTTAAGCTCAATACACAAGAGAATAAAGGAAACTGGTTTAGGTTGTAATCCATAGTTGAACCCCATTTCCATTTTAGACCTATCCCTACAGAGCAGTGACAGGTATGGAAAGTTTTTACCCTTTAATTTGTGATGTATGGGCATTGAATCACTAATTGTTAGTTTGTTACCCAGTACTTGTGTCCAATAACACTGTATAAATGCTATTTTCTTACAAATTTAGCTACATAAGTATGCTGTTCTGTGTACAAATGCAGGCATTATAGTAAAAACGCGTACAGATTGGGGAGTAAGCAATGCTGAATTGAAATGTCGTGATAGATTGGTTAGCTTAAGACTTGGTTCTAATAGTTCATTAGAATTTGGTCGCTAAATTTGGAGTAAAATTTGATGCATCACCCGGACGATGACAAATCACGATCTTCTTCACATTTGGAGCATTCTCGAGAATGTAATTTGCAAACTCAATTTCACTAGACCCGCTTGAGAGGTCTATGCTCAAATCCTTCAGCTGGTAAAAAAAGTGAGGTTTTGCAATTTTTAGTATCCATACGAAATCTAGATGAAGAATGTAACTGCAACATGGTAAAAAGCAGGCCGATTTCTAGAATAAAGGTATGACAACTTAGAGAAATGGACAACTACATTTGAATTATAATTAATGACCTGATTGAAGAAATCAACAGGAAATATATAGGATTGAGGAAGACCAAGGCAAAGCAGATTTTGACTTGCTATAGATTTATTCAATAATTTGTCATCTACGTAGGCTGAAGAAGAATGAGAGCTCTTTGCAAATTCAGTAATTTTCCCAGATTTTGGCTATTTCAAGACCTTGCCCACCCATGTCACAGCTAGCAGATTTGGAGCAAAAATCTTCAATGAGCAGTTCCCAGGTGAAGAATAAAAGTTCCAGTTTATGTTAATACTTTCAAGTTTCTCACCAGAGAGAGATATTAAGGTCGACAAGGTCCATACAAACTTAAATGATTCCAACGACAAGCTTTGAATGATAATATGTCTCATCCCTTTAACTTGAATAAGCTGTAATTCCTTCATGCATTTGCAGCTAGATGAGATCCACTTGCGAAACCTCTCATCTACTATTTTAACAAAAGTCAACTGCAAGTAATAGAGATCGCAGGAAAAGGATACTGGTGGTGCTTCATGAGTCATCTCATTCAAGCAATTTAATACTAGAGACTTAGAAGATTGTTAATGATATAGGCAAGACGGCAGCACAAACGTGAATCCACCACATGCTGTGAAATTAAGGTCAAGCTCTTCAACAATACACCTTACTGCATTTTGAATCCATGAGTTTATTTGATATTGCTCCTCAGACACTTTATTTGCAGTGTACCGTGTAAAGAAATTCCAATCAATGTAGAAGCGCTGCATCTTATTATCACCACGCTGAAACAGGTATTTATTCCAGAAACACATCATCAGCTCTGCTATCTTGTGGTTGGTTTTTCACAACTTGCATCAAATGGAACTGACAGATGAAACTCTGCCTCTTTTGGACACAATACCTACACAAGCGAGATCTTCGACACCGAGGACGGAAAGAATATGACCAGCAACTTGTGGCGGTAAAGCCTCTTTTACCTGCTTAAGTTTTTGGAAAATTGTTGTATGCTTTTGTTATAATAAAATCCTTCTGCAATTTGCCTATTATTTTGTGTTTCATCCGTCTTTATAATATTTACTTCAGTTGTAATTATGTGCCCCATGCCACAACATCCTAACACAACTTCGTCTGGAAGATTACTAGATCTGTCTGACCATAATTTTTTGCACAACATCTTTGATAATGTCTGTAAGTACTCGTCTGAGGCTTACAATTATATTGTTAGCTACAACATTAAAAATAGTAACAACAATTAAATTTCATCATACTAATACTAATACTAGAAACAATGAACATGTATTTTGCTGGGAAATGGCTTATGGATGAGGAGTTGTTCTTATTTGTTTGTTAGGAAGCGGTTTTTTGTTGGTACCACAATTGTGTGCATGGCTAATAGAAGACTAGTTATGATTTTGCCTTAAGAAATACGGAGTAGTTATTTGTTTATAAGCTCGCTTTATAGTAAGCTCAAAATAGACTTGTAATGAGTTTGCATTTGCTTGATAGAGTTCGGGTTTTTGTCCATATCATATTCAAGTACATGGTACACTCTAGCCTATTATGGCTATTGAATCTAATGCAGTCAATATCCTTTTTCAAAAAAAAAAAAATGAACAAGTATTTTGCATTTATAAATCAACCATTCGAATAAAGCAATCTCATGTCAAAGCTTAAAAAATATCGCAACTAACTGAAACAACGCATAAAAACCCAAGTATTTTAGTGCACTAATTAACTAGCCATGAATAAAATCATTCGCATAGATGTTGGTGACGACAGAGAGGCATGGCTCTAAAAATGATAAGGAAACACCTAGGTGGGTGGAATCAAGAACCAAACTCTCTCTCTTAATCTAGACCTCAACAGCCGAATTAAGATTCATTCTGCATTAGGTAAACCGTTATCTAAATCAACGACAGCAGCGATTTAGGTTTTGGGGTTAGAATTATAACTCAAAGATGGAGACGATGGCCGACCGCTAGAGATGAGGTGCAAGCTCAATAAGAGAACCTTGAAATATATAAGGGAAGACCCAGCGGCTGAGGAAGATGGTGTTTTAGAGCAATTGTTTTCAAGCTCTTAGAACTCTTGGATTTGAAGCGGATCGAATTAAACCCAATCTTTTCACCAGAAAAATAAACAAATATTTTTTTTTCTTTTTCTTATATTTTCTTGTATGTACATAGAGGAGGGGCACTTGGCAATAAACAGTACAAAGTTTAGGGAATTTTTTTTTGGCAAATTAGGCATAAATGTCTTTTTAAGACTTTCATTATCCATTCGAATCGATGCTAACTATTTTTGTCTTCTTTAAGTTATAAACCAACTTGCCAAAACGCCCTAGTGTTGTTTTGTTATTTTTCCTTCTATTCCCATTTATCCTCGGTTCTTACAAAGCCAAGCAACTAATACTGATTCAAGGTTATTGATTGGACTCGAGTTGCCTAATCGAATTTCCAAGCTTAGAGAAACGATGAAGTCACTCTCGGTCTCTTCGTCTTTTCAAATATTCCACCTTTGAGTTTTTTTTTTTTTTGGTATGAACAATATTTCGATTGAAAGCTCAAAATGAGCAAAGAAATACAAGAATAGTAGAACGAAAACAAAGACAACAAATATCACAAACATGCATAAAAGAAAAGCACAGCAGCAAGTTGCAACATAGGACTGGGATGAAATCTCAGATAGACCTATGTGGACATGGAAGGTCATCATTCACCAAAAGGCAATGGAGTACCATTAGTCCAAATTTGTGCGCACAACCTCTTTCTACCTAGGTTGGCTGCGACATCATCATCAGCGTGGCTACCTTCTCTTGAATTCCAATCCCAATCTACACAAGAAAAAGAGCTTTTGAGTGATGTTACACGATGATCATCCTCAAGTTCGGTTAATTTACATCACATGAACTCTAACTAATCAGTATTACATGTCGACTCTAATATAATCAGGTGGACAGCCCCATAATATTAATATTTAAAACGAAATTTTAATTATAATTTAATGAAACAAAAAAAAAATTGTGTCGATGACAATGTCAATTTGAGATAATAAAATCTATCATAAAATCAAAGGAGACCGTCAAAAGAAAAAGGTTGCTAGCTGTTTCCAGTGTGTGCGTGTTTGACAGTGCACATTACCCAATCCGCACAAAAAGCCGCCACCGCTACACTCCTCTGGTGGCTCTAAATGAGTGGAGTCTTCTCCTTTAGAGTGGGGCCCAGGTGACTCCTGAGCGCAAACGCGTTTGTGTGTCTCTGTCGGTAATGGGCCTAAAAATAGCAAAGTCCCACCCACATATAGATCTACTCCAGCCACAAAATATCTCAAACAGCAAAAGTCCTCCATCACTCTCTCTCTATCTCTCTCTCTGGAATCATAGCGTATTCAAGTCCGAAAGGTAAGCATGTGTTACAGATTTTCTGAATCTAAACTTGCTTCTGGTTGTACTTGTGTTTGCTGAATATATACGACGTTGATCAGCAGTGGGTTTGTTTGATCTGGTTACGTAGGTACGACCTACGTACGTACAAGAATATGGATAATAACCATCAAGCGGGTCATGAGCTTATATCCATGACATACACATGGACTATCGACAACTTCTCCAAGCTCAAAACCCAGAAACATTACTCTGATGGCTTCGTCGTCGGCGATTTCAAATGGTATATACATGTGTCACATGACGTAGTCTCGTATAATCAATTTTGTTGCTTTTTTGCTTTCAGGCCCGTTTGGTTTTCATGGCAATTTTTTGCTTACTTTTATCGTTATGGGATCTCAGCGCCTTTGGTAAAACTTTCATTACTTGTCTTTGTTTTTTAAATCTCTTCTTCAATCTCTGCTTCTTCAGTTGTGCTCTAGCTTTATTGGTGTTTATTGGCTGTTCTTCCGTCTCTCTCTCTCTCTCTGATTGTTTGATCATGTAGGAGTTATTGACTGATTAATTTATGTATGAATGGGACCAAGGGAGCTGATTTCAAATATTACCCATCAGATTTTTTTTTAATTTTTTTTTTTTTGGGTTCGATTTCATTCAGTCAAATTAGTTGAAGGGAGATTGCTTGTTCTGGTTTGAATTGAATTTTAGGCATATATAGCATGTTTCTTAATCTTGCTATGGGTACAGGTCCAAGTTGATGAATTTAATTAATTAAGGCATATCATATATACAGGTTTGTGATCTCAACTATTCATTATGGCTTCCCTTTGCGTGTTGTTTCTCTCAGTGCTTGGAGTTTTGTGCTATTTTTCCCAGATTTTGTTGATTTATTCAATTACCAAGAATTGTTAACCACTTATAAAGATATTTTGATAGGAAGCTTGAATTGCATATAAGATGTAATATATAAAGTCTCAAGATCATACGGTAATTGGTAAATGGTTATTTTGAATAGATCATGAGAATCTTGGAGTCGTGAGTTTTCAGAATATAGACTTTCTGCAATCATGTATGTGAAGAGAGAGATTTATTTTATTTTATTTTATTTTATCAATACATGAATAGAGTTTAATGAATAATTGTTTGTTATGATTTATCTGATGTACATGAACGCAGAGGGTCTTATTTTGTTCTTGTTCATGTCTAAAATCATAATTTTTAACATGAGAGATTCCTCGAGGGAATCTGAACTTTTTGAGTTCATGGACATCCCCGTGCCAAGAGTTTGCTGAGGCAAGGTAAATCATCTTTGCTATGAGTAACAAAATTTTCTGTATTTTATCTATTGTGGTTAATATACATGATTATTGTGTTTTTACATTCCATGTTACCAAACAGGTTGACTTCAGTTTTATCTATAAAGGCACTTTTAAAAAAGCAGTTTACCAAACGCTTGGAAGATTTATTTTACAGCAGATAATTTTCATAGCTGAATTTTTATTAAAACAGATTATTCACATACTTACTTGGTTGGTTTTGATTAGGCGGATTGTGGTGTACCCAAAGGGGAGCAATGGGAAGCAATACTTGTCCATGTACTTGAATGTTGCAGATGCTTCAAAGTTACCGTCTGGGTGGAGTAGATATGCTGAATTCACCTTGACTGTCGTTAATCAATTTAACAGCGACAAGTCGATAACAATAGGTATTTTTCTTCTTTACTTTACTCGCTACTTCATCTTGTTTGTCTATCTTACTTTTATGCTTGTGCCTTTTGTCTCTTTTATTGCAAGCTGATTTCTTAATACGATAGAATGATTCTACTTTACATTGCAACTCAATGTCTGATTGCCTTTTCTTTACATAAAGCGCTATGTTATTCTCTGCTGTTTATCTCTGAATCTTATAAGTGAACCAAACACACTGTACATTTGCTCATTTCTTTCTGCTTTGTTAAGGTTTGTAACACTTCTCTAGAGGACTTTTACTTGCTGATTGAGGTTCACTTGCTCTATAATTATAGAATATATGCACTAAAATTTGTTCTAAATCAAGCAACTTATTTGAGTCTTCCAATCATACCAGACCCTTTATTATGTTTTTGTATTACTGCTCAATGAGCTGTGCATTTTTTCAATTTTTTTTTATCCTTCATCTTGATTTACAGACACTCAGCATCACTTGCTTTATAATTATAGAATATATGCACTGAAATTTCAAATTTATTATAAATCAAGCAACTTATTTGGGTCTTCCAAGCATACCACAACCTTCATTATGTTTTTGTATTACTGCTCGATGAGCTGTGCGTTTTTTTTATCCTTCATCTTGATTTACAGACACTCAGCATCACTTGCTTTATAATTATAGAATATATGCACTGAAATTTCAAATTTGTTATAAATCAAGCAACTTGTTTGGGTCTTCCAAGCATACCACACCCTTCATTATGTTTTTGTATTACTGCTCGATGAGCTGTGCGTTTTTTTTATCCCTCATCTGGATTTACAGACACTCAGCATCAGTTCAGTGCAAAAAAAAGTGACTGGGGCTTCACATCATTCATGCCTCTGAGTGAGCTTTTTGACCAGAATGAAGGGTATATCGTGGATGACATATGTATTGTTGAAGCTGAGGTTGCAGTCAGTAAAGCTGATATTAAGGTCCTAAAAGACCAAGAAACTGCTTTTCTTGAGCAGGAACTTCAAAGTCAGTCTTCAGATGTGGATTCTGTGAAATATTCAGAGTCTTCAACAGGACATACATCACTTTGTTATGAACAGATGCTTGCTTTTCAGGATGCACCAAACTCTGACCCTGTTCGAACAAATGTTGATTCTGTGCAAGTTCCACCCTTGAAAATAGAACCAAGATCTGATCAAGTGCTTCCTTACCAGGAGACTGATAGCCCAGTTGGCCCTCCCATAGTCGAGGAAAGCGATGAATCTCTCTCCCCCCCAGTTAACGAGAGCATCAATTTCAGGGGATTAGGGAAAATAGATAAAGCTTTTGTTCCACTGCTGGAAGAAGTCTGTTTGTGGCATCCTTCGTTGATTAGCTGCCAGAGGAAGAGAAGTCGCATGTTTAGTGAATGGGCATTCACTGCTTTGGGTCGACTATTGCATTTTCTGAACACTACAAAGGTTAAGGATATGATGGAGGATTCATGTGAACATGATCCATGTGAGCATCTTCAAGTTTTGTGGGAGGAGGTTGAGACCTTCAGATTTGACTTGAGTTGGCTGGAGCCTTTTGTTCAATCAGCTTTGGGAATGAAGAAGTTTGGGGAGAAGGAAGGAGTATTAAAAAAACTCAGAGAGGATGTTGATGCTTTGGAGACTGAAATGAAGAGGTTAAAGCGGAGGCTAGCTGTTGCTGAGGTAGATCACGCGGTTGCAAAAAGGGACCTGGCAAAGGCAGAGGCAAGCTTTGGTGAGGCAAATATGAACAGCAAGCTTGGTTATGGTAGGCATTAGCCTCGCTGCAGAATTCTTTGATATGCAGAGATATGCAATGTGCAATATATCTAAAAATATGTAATCCAGTTTTCCAAATGTAAATCTATGTATGGGGCAGCCTGTGGCTTAAGCTCAATACATGAGTACATGAGAATAAAGGAAACTGGTTTTAGCTTGTAATCCATATTTGAAACCAGTGGACAGTTCACCACTTTTATTCTAGACCAAGCTTCTCCTTCAAATCAGTGACAGGTTTGAGAAGTTTTTACCCTTTAATTTGTGAGTATGGCAATTGAATCACTATTTGTTACCCAGGACTTGTGTCCGGTAACACACTATAAATGTCATTAAATTTAGCTACATAAGTTTGCGGTTCTCTATAGATGCGTTATGTACAGATTAGGGAGTAGGCAATGCTGAATAGACTTGTTAAGACTTGGTCTAAAATTGAACCAACTGACAAAGAACTGCATGGGAGGTACAAGCTTAGCTGTATGATAGTACCCGTAGTGTTTATAGGGCTTTTCTGTGACTTTCTATTAGGACGAAGACTATTGTTGATTGTTGACATTCAATGGTATGTCAATTTGTAGTTCCCACTGATATTGTGGATAAGAATGAGAATTTTGGAAGCGAGTATTGCTTGTTTGAATTCCAAGTGTCTTCACGTCATGGAAGTAATTTAAATGTCGTGTTTGATTTGTTAGCTTGACACTTGGTTCTAATAGTTCATTCTAGTTTGGTCACAAAATTTGGTGCATCACCCTCAAGTCTTATATCCAAGAAGCTGGACAATATTCCTCCCCATGCAGTAATAACTAATAACCCTTGATAGTCTCTGAAGTGGGAAGGTGTAGAAATGCTGTCGCAACTTGCTTGATGCAATGTATTTTCACTCTGCACCTGAATATTGTTATGCAAAAGGAAATTGTTTATGTTTCTGGATCCACTATTTAGTGTCTTGCTAAAAAATAGCTTCATCAAAATACCCAGATGGCTCAAACCGAAAAAAAAAAAAAAAAAAAATCTAAACTCTCACAATCATCTAACAGTCCTATTTCATCACCGAATTTCCTGGAGCACAATAATAGCTCTCGAAATGATCTTGCATCTGGTCACCTTCCCTACCACGATATTTGATTGTTGGGATCCCGGATGATGGCGGATCACGATCTGCTTCAAATTCGGAGCATTCTCGAGAATGTACTTTGCAAACTCAATTTCATTAGACCCGCTGGAGAGGTCTATTAGCAAATCCTCCAGCTGGTAAACGAAGGTGAGGTTTTGCAATTTCCAGTGTCCCATATCAAATCCAGATGAAGACTGCAACTGCAACGTGGTAACAACAAAGTCAATTTCTAGAATAAAGATATCACAACTTAGTGAAATGGACAACTACATTGATTTATAATGACCTGATTGAAGAAATCAACAGGAAATACATAGGATTGAGGGAGACTGAGAGGCAAAGCAGATTTTGACTTACTATAGATTTAGGATCCGATCTAGATGGTTTAGAACTTGTCATGATCACCAAGCTGTTCAGATTACCAGTTCTTCTGAGAAGAGAGGCCGTTATTGGAACTATGTCATTACTGAAGCTCGTAAATTGAATAATAGCCAGGCAACGAATGTCATCTAATGGTGCTTGCATGAAACAATCTTTGAACATAGCCTGCAATTTTTCAAACAATTTTTTAAAAACTCAATTCATCTCATCTCATAGTCCATTTCAGTACATGAAATTCATAATATATTCACTTAAAAGGAAAAAGGCCAAAAAAAAAAAAAAACTTACTATACGCCTTAAAGCTAGACTACACATCACACCTCCCAAAAAAGAATGTACATTCAAACAAAAATAAAGTTCTACATAAATGGCATTTCCAACAGTTGAGTTTAGCCAATATGTGCACATCAATGCCATTACCAATTTACCATTATTATCAAAAATTTCAAAAGCCATAAGATTAATGTAAGGCATAATATCCTTTTGAAAGATTCAAATTGTACTGGCAATTAAAGGGTAGTATCGGTTTACCTTCATGGTGTTCCCGTCTAGACCAAGAGCTTTAGTCCTGCATATACTGGAAAAGACCTCAGATAAATTGTCATCTACCGTAGGCTCAAGAGCAATGAAACCTCTTTTTAAATTCAGTAATTTGCCCAGATTTTGGCTATTCAAGACCTTGCCCTCCCCATCTCAAATCTACCAGATTTGGAGCACATATATTCAATGAGCAGTACCCAGGTGAAGAATAAAAGTTCCACTTTATTTTAGTACTTTTAAGTTTCTGACCGGAGATATTAAGGTCGTCCAGGTCCATACCAACAAAAGTAAATGACTCCAAAGACGAGCTTTGAATGGTAATATTTTTAATCCCTTTAACTTGAATAGGCTGTAATTCCTTAATGCATTTGCAGCTAGAGGAGATCCACTTGCAGAACTTTTCATCCGCTATTCTAACAGAAGTCAACTGCAAGTAACGGAGATTGCAGGAAAGAGATACTGGTGGTGCTTCAAGAGTCATCTCATCCAAGCATTTTAATACTAGAGACTTGAAAGATTGTGACTGATATAGGCAAGATGGCAGCACAAACGTGAATCCACCACATGCTGTGAAATTAAGGTTAAGCTCTTCAACATTACACCTTACTGCGTTATGAATCCATGAGTTTATTCGATATTGCTCCACAGAGTCTTTATTCGCAATGCCGCGTGTAAAGAAAGTCCAATTAATATAAAAGCTTTGCATCTTATTAACACCACGCTGAAACATGTATCTATCCCAGAAACACATCAGCGCTCCTAACTTGCTGCTCGTTTTTAGATACCAACTTGCATCAAGATTCACTAATGGAACTGAGAGATAATAACTTGCATCAATATTCACTGATGGAACTGAGAGATAAAATTCTCTACACCTTATGGACACAGCCCCTACAGAAGCGAGATCTCTGCTGCCGAGGAAGGAAAGAATATGATGAGCAACTTCGTCCGGAAGATTACTAAATCTGTCTGACCATAACTTCTTGCACAACATCATTGATAAGGGCTTTCAGTTTTATTTCTCAGCTACAACATTAAAACTTGTAACATCAATTAAACTTGATCATAGTTAGGCTAGTCATAAAAGAAATAATGAACAAGTATTTTGCATTTATAAAGCAATCGAACCCAGGTATTTTAGTGCACAAACTAGCCATGCATAGAAACCAAGATGATCCCATCAATCATTGGCATAGACATTGTTGATCAAGAAGAACAACTAATTCGAATCAAGAAACACCTCTCTCTCAACAGCACGGAATTAAGATTCATTCCGCATTAGGTAACCCGTTATCTAAATCAAGGACAACAGCGATTAGGGTTTGGGGATAGAATTATACCTCAAAGATGGAGACGATGGCCGACAGCTACAGATGAGTCGCAAGCTCAATGAGAGAACCTTGAAATATATATAAGGGAAGACCAAGCGGCTGAGGAAGATTAAAGCAATTTCTCTACGGGTTTTTAGACCATACCCCATTGGTAGGCGCCTCCCATGGTAAGGTATTCCACCGGCACATCTGGATTTGGAGCCTAAATCCGGATTCGTTTACTCTACAGAATTTTTTATTTTTTATTTTTTTAACTAAATCAACAACTCATATGTAGAACTAGCTTATTATGAGTTGAATTCACGCTTCCCACTTATCAAGGGAAGACAAAAACGAAAATTTGATTTTCTTTTAAGGTCCTTGGCCCAAAACACCAAAATAAGAAAAAATTAGCCCTCTTATCCCAGCAACAGATTTTTGTTCCCCACTTACCATTTTTCAAGCAAAATGACAGTTTTTCCATAACATAATTAACAAACTACATTTTAGCCACTCAACTCTCCAGCACGACTCTCTCTCTCTCCCCCCTCTCCATCCCCCTGATTTCCTCATCCAGTTTCTCTCCCTCTCTCCAATCTCCGGCGCGGCGTCGAACTTCGGCATTACGATCTAGGAAGACATGATGTGATGGTGTCCAAGCCTGAAGCTCCGGTCGGAGCTACCAGAGTCGAACTCTCAATCAGAGCCTCAAAACAGCGCCGCCTAGCCTCGGACTCTTGATCAGAGCCTCGAAACAACGCCACTTAGCCTAGGACTCCCTATCAGAGCCTTAAAACAGCACCGCCTAGCCTCAGAGCTATCTCGACGAAGTCTATGAGATCGTCGATGGAAAGGCCGAACTTCTGGTCGATCTGAACGTCATCGTCTCTCTCCGCTTTCACTCTCTCTCTCCCCAACACGACGCCTCTCTCTCTCTCTCTCTCTATCTTGCAGATTCTGACGATCCAATGAAAGTCGTGATCTGCATCTCGCCAGTCTCGACAATCAGGTTTCGATCGACCTATTTGGACCAAAACCACAAATGAGGCTCTGCAACCGGTGACAGGTCTACAACTTGAAAAAACCGGCAAAGAAAGGTTGAGAGTTGGGTGCCCAGAGCATTTTCTGGGTGCCCAAATCCTTTTTTTTTTAAGTAATGTGGTAGAAGGAAAGGGGGGAAAAAGTTTTCAATGTCTATTGGGGGATAATAAACGTCTATTGGAGGGCAATAGAAGTTTTGAATTGATCTAATCTCTTCGTTTTTTTCTTTAATCAAAGTTTTATTTATCTAATTTTAAGAAGATTAGTTCCCATTCCAGTAATTGAAAGTTCTATTTGGGGGCAATACACGTCTATTGGGAGCAGTAGATTACTGGGGATAATAGAGGTCTATTGCCCCTAGGCCTGGGAATCAGGACCCGAAGGATCGAGAACCCGACACGGACCGACCCAAAAAGCCCGAATAAGGTCGGTTTCAAGAAGAAATATTTCAGTTCGGTGCAAAGCCCGACCTGATTACAAACTATAGGTCTCGGTCTCGGTTTTAGAATTTCTGGAATTCGGTCCACCCGAACCGACCTAATCTCAGGCTCTCAACCTCTCTCTGAGCTCTTTCTCTCTTTTTCTTCCCAAAGTTCAAGTTCTGAATCTAATTCTGATTCTGATTCCAATTGGAGGACAAGACCCAATATGAGAAAGACGAAAAGGATGAAGAAGATGAAGTCTTCTCTTTGAGACTCGACCCTTATGAGAGTACAATCACCGAAACCAGTAAAGATCCCTAGGTTGCATCACATGCAAAAACTCCTTAAGCTTAGGATCATCAATCTGATCCTCATCCCCACTCCTCTTCTCTCCCATGCCGCCCCGACTTTTCTTGATGGCCTCCTGAGCTTGAAGCTTGGAGTGGAGTAGATTGAAGTCGTCGAAGAAGAAGAAGAAGAAGAAGATATGGTAAAAAGAGAACTGCATAATGGGGATTGGGGAGGAAGAAAAAAGAAAGAAGAAGAAGAAGAAGATATGGAGTAGAATTGAAGAAGAAGAAGAAGAAGAAGACAACGACGACTGGAAAAGAAAGAGAGAGTAGAAAGTAAAAGAGGGTTCTGGGAATCTGGGGGTCTGATTTGTTTTATTTCTACCGCCTAGGATAAAATAAATATAAAATTTGCACAAATTATAACAAGAGCGCCTCGTGCTCCAGTGGTTGGGAACGAGGCTTTCGTGTAAGAGGTCGGGAGTTCAAACCTCGCCTCTTACCGAATTTTGTGTGTATTTTGCAAAAAGATGGGGAAACTGGATTTTGGGCCCGAAAAGCCCGAAGACCGAACCAGCCCGTTTGGTGTCGGTTTCTGTCAGTTTCCATTTATGAAAAAGCCCGAACAGGCCCTGACCGATTGTTTCGGGTTCGGTCTCGGTTTTACCAAATTTTGGGCCAGGCTCGACCCGAGCCCAGGCCTAATTGCCCCTCTGCCCCTCTATTAGGGGCAATAGACGTCTACTGGCGGCAATAGAGATTTTTAGAAAATTTCGGTGGGAGGCGGTCGGTGACCGAATTCTGGCTAAAGTTAGCTGGAATCGGTGATCGGTGATCGGAATTCGGCAGACGGTGACCGGCCCCAGTGATGTCTCATATAGTTTCTCTCTCTTCCATTCTCTCTCTCTCTCTCTATCTCTCTCTCTCTTTCTAAGTAACAAATGGGTGAAGGTAAAATTGTATTAAAAAAATAAAAAATAAAAAAACCTTAATGGGGTATTAGGGAAGATGTCCTTAGAGTGTTTTTGGTAAGAGAGAATTAAAAAAACTTAATAGGGTAAGTGGAAAAAAATTCCCTAGAAATTGGGTAAATGGACAAAAACCATTCTTTTAATGCCTAGTTAAACTTTTCAAGAAAAAAGAGAAATAATAATAATAATAATAATAATAATAATAATAATAATAATAATAATAATAATAATAATAATAATAATAATAATAATAAATGTTTAGTTAATTCGCCATAATCTACTTTTTGGATTTCTTTACCAATAGCGATCAGACACTTATAGACTCCTATTAATTTCTTAAACCGTTGATTTTAGTAACAAACATTTTATTGATTCATGAAAATCTATATACTTTATTGTGAATGACTTTCATAGATTTCATAACACGTATAAAAAAAAAAAACAAAACCAATGCAGTGCAAACGCAAAACAAAGTAATAACTTGTTGTCTCTTCAATAGTCAAGTATCTTCTAGTAGAAATTGACTCAAATGAATTATTATTACTCTGTCTAACTAATTTGTTCTCATTCCTAATCTCCCAATTAACATATATATACAATCTAGATTAATAAATGTTTATGGTTACTTCTTCTCATCAATTTTGTTTTCACCAATTAACATATATCATAACAATATTAGTCAATCTCTTGATCTATAATCAATCAATTAAAATTCAATTGTTCAATTTTTCTTTGAACCATAATATAAATTCAAATAGATGAGAATAATTAATAAAATTTAGTATTTGATAGTAACACTATTCAAGGTTTTAGGGGTAGACCACAATATTTGGCTTTTTAAGATTTCATAATTTTTTTTTTTTGCTATTAGGTTCCAGTATCACTATTGAAAAATAAATAATCACATTCAATAACTAAAATGAACATTTTCGGTATAAAAAATGTTGATATCATAAATGATTAAAGAAAAGACAAAAAAACCAAAAAACCAAAAAACCACAAAAGAGAGATGATAGAGGACCCCCAAACTCTTCGTGTGCAGAGAGAAAAATTTTGTTAGATTTTTTTTTTCCTAAGGAAAGGGAACTTTGATAGATTTTTTCAAATCTTTGGTCTGGTGGCTGGAAAATTATTAGAGTTTGGTATGTATAGTTAACATTACAAAGTCTATAATTATCCATGATTTTCTAATTCCATGAGTATGAATGATATTTTAAATACATCTGTACTTTCATTCATTTTAAAAAAAATCCTAAGTAAATACCCCTAGATTTTGGTGGAATTCATCAAGTCTTTAAATATCCTAATTGAATACCCCAAGAATTTCATAGACTCTTAAAAAGTCTATATTGAATACACATAGACTTTTAAATTCCACTAATACACCCCCCTTAAATGACTTTCATGATGATATCCAAATTTACAAAATTATCAATGTGATACTTGAACTCATTTTTTCTTATCAACATATATCGTAATTTTGTCCATTTTTCATCACGGAGCCGTTAACTTCAAACATGTGCTACTCATGCAACTTGTTTTATAAAAGAAAAAGACTAAAGATGTGTTGGTAATTAAAATAAGATAAAAAGGGAAAATGAAAATAAATGTCATTTACATGTGTCTTATGATAGTTTAAGTAACACAAAATGACGCATGTTAAATTAATTCACACTAAGCAACTTGACACTAAAAATAAAAAAAATAATAAAAATTGTCACCGAAGTTCTTTCTCTCTCCCCTAACCCTCTCCCGGAGTAGTTGTAGAAATGTTCTTTTTTCCTCTTCCTCTTTGGTTTTCCAGTTCCCTGGCGACCAGTTCCAGTTAAGTTAATCACCGCCTGATTACACGGCCGGAGATTCTCGCCCTCCTTCTCTCTCAGGTTCTCATTTTTCAACTCTTTCGCTTCTCTCAATCGTGTTGTGTCTTTTTTGCTGAGCCGGTTCAAATCTGGACCTTTTAACACGGATTCGTCGATTTGTTGATCCCCTAAGCTCAATACAAACGAAGTCGCTCCGCCTCCCCATTCCAAAACTTGGACCTCCGTCTCCAGCACCGTCAGTCACGAATCCCGAAGTACACCACGAGGCTCAGGAATAGTCGATCGCCGGAGATAATGCCGCTGTCGTCACCATGCTAGTTGTTTCGTTTCAGTTTCACCATGAAAAGGGTATTTACTTTCCTGCTAAGCCCATATTAACAGTACACTCTACTAGAAAAGAAAGCTCTACACTTTTAGCAAAGAAAAGAAAAAGCTCTCTCCAGCCTCATAAATTCCCCATTATTTTCTCCAACACCAGAATACTCTCTAAGCAAGTTTTACTCATCTCCTTAATCTATTAAATGAATGAAATAATGAATAAATAAATAAATAAATAAATAAAATGGTCACTAGGTATACAAATCTGAGATGCCTGAACTTCATATACAAATCCCAGCAGTCGTTAAGAATCTGGAATTTCAAAGAAAAAAGACAAACCTTTAGTTTCAAATGGGAGGCAGAATCAAACTTCCAATTCTAATAGTAGGGAAATGACAGTGAGGCCCTGCGACCAAGATTGATGCAATCGGAGGAAGATCGGACGACGATGGAGGAGTGAGGAGAGACACCTAATTGACCACGACCATCCCCTCAAATCTGTCGCCATTTTCCCTAAACTCTTTGAAAAAGCTCTCTTGTTACAGACTGCAAAGCACTTGGAGCAGAGAGAGAGAGAGAGAGAGAAAGAGATGATAGGAGCAATATTTGTTATGTTTAAACTGTGAAACTCTCTAATTTTACTTAGTTATTCTCTGAATGTTATCATTTCTAACTTAGTTTTTGTTTTTAGATACTTTTAGGTCTAAAAAGGCAGGCAAGGAGGAATTGGTGTAGAAATGAGAAAAAAAATGGAGAAATGAAGTTTTCCCAATCCTATTAGGAGAAGGAATCCCAGTTGAATTAGGAATCTTGAGTCAACTTGGAGTCAAGCTAGTGGAAATGACAAAAATTGCTAAAATGCAGAATCCCATTTGGATAAGAAACCTAATTCTGCCAGGAAAAGGAAACCTAATGTGACTAGGAGTCTCTGTTGAACAAGGAGAACTAGAGAAGATTTCGGAAAGTTCCAGAATATTTCGACACAAGAGTCCTTATTGGACTAGGAAACCTATTGGCATAAGGAGTCCTGATAACACTAGGATACTTGAGTGGACTAGGAGAGCCTAAGAACATTCAAGAACCATCTAGAAGAAGTCCAAAACGTCCTATACAAAGGTGATATGGATTGGGAGTCGTTTTTGACAATAAAAAATTGATAAAGATCAGGTTTGAAGTCCGTATTGGACACATATTGATTTAATTTGGACAAATTTGGAGAGTTTTGAGGAGAATCTCTTTCATATGCAATCAGGAAAAGAAAATTAAAGAGAATAATTATTGAATAAGGTTTCCTGATTACATAAATATTGCAAATTGGCCGAAATATGGACTAGATACATTGAGAATTTCGGCAAGGCTTCCTACTTTCTAGATTCAAAGTTGATCTCTACTTCTTTTGAAATATTTCTATTAGTCAGATGATGCAGACCAAGTAAAGAAAGAACAAGACACCAAAGCATGCCTTGCTTGTAGCAGTTTATGTCAATGATATGAACCTAATTGGAACTCTAGATGAGTTAAAATAAACTGCTACATATTTGAAATCTGAATTTGAGATGAAAGATCTCGAGAAAACACTGTAATACCGGCAATTTTCATTTAAATTCGAGTAATTGTGTTGAACGTTTATTGTGCGATTTCACGAATATTGTTCGATAATATTTCACTTTTTGAATTATCGAAGGTTCGAAACAATTATTTTAACGAAAAGCTCGAAATGCTCGGTTTGAGAAATTGACTTTTTCTACGTGCAAAATTTGGAGAAACTTCCTTCATGAAAGTTGTAGAGCTCGTCGATACGAGTCCGTACACGTGCGGAACACAAAGATCGGATTTTTTCTGAATTAGTTATTGAATTTAGAAGATTTTTCGAAACGGGTATATATAGAAAAAACCCTAGAATTTTTTTAGGAAATTTCCTTTTTGGTCCGGCCTCCATTTCTGTTTTTGGAAAGCACTGTAGCTTTCTCTCTCTCTCGCGCCTTCTTCCTCTCGGCCGAAAACAAGCAAAACAGGGCACGGAGAAACCATGCTCTCATTCTCTCCTCCGGCCACCTCTCGAGCTGCAACCACTTCCAAGAGTTTCGCCTCGACCTTGCGCAGCTGCCAAAGGCAGCCTTGCGCCGCGACACGGCCGGCAGCGGCGGCGGCAAGGCCCGAACCGAAAAGGTTCGTTTTCGGTTCGATCTCGATATCTCGATCTACAGATCACCATTTCACTTGATTCTTGGCTCATTGAGCTCGCCTAAACTTCCACTACAAGCACCAAGAATGACCGGAACTAGGTCGAACGTTTTCACGTTTGTCGGAGCTCGACCCCGTTTAGATCGAAAAACCAACTATCGATCCAAATATCTCGAGTTATACACTATCTTTTCTTGTGATTCGTGGCTTGGTGAGTTCGCAATGAAGTTCTAAACAAGTTTCCAGAAGAGATTGAAGCGAGTTGTTGCAGTTTTCACGTCGGTTTTCAAGCTCACCGGTTTCTAGAAAATTTCCGGCCGCCGACTGTAATTGGTACTTTTCGATCCCTTCCCGTCATTTTTTGGTCTTGTGCTAGTTATAAAAGTTGCTCAGAATGATGAAACAAAGGGGCCAAGCTCGGCCCTGACACCATTGGTGGTGGTCGGCGGCGACTCTGTCCCTAATTCCGGCGGCCCTTTTCGGCCACCTCTGGAGGTCTAAAATTTGGTTCCTGTCCATTTTATGATTCTATTAATACGATCATTTCGGTGTATTATACACATTTTTCGGATATCGTATGAATTAGTTATGAATTTTGTGATTTCGATCGATTTCGATCGTTAGATTTATGATCTGTGAAATTAGGACCGTCAGATGAACTTATAATTTTGATATGATGATCATATGACTGTTCCAGAGGCTTTGTGTGGTCATGGGCGAAGATCCGACCGTTGGATCTTCGTATATGTGCAAAACGGTAATTGGGGGAGCGATTCGTGAGAATCCGCTCGTCGGATTTTATTGTAAATTAGAATCCGGCCGTTAATTGGTAGTTCAATTATGTTTTGGAATTATTGGCTAAATTTGAATCACATTTGATTAGTTGATTGACGGATTGTATTTGAGTGGGCAATTTCGGCATTAATTATAATTGTATTGAAGACGCAACGGGAATTTCGAGGTGAGTAAAACTCACGTGGTTCATATTACGAACCGAGTGTTTTAAATTTAATTATTTTTTGGTAATTGTGTGAAAAATATTTGTGGATTAAATATTTGTTTTAAAATTTCATGGACTTGAATCACCACGGTCCATAGGTAAGTAAAATGAATTTTTAATTATACAAATGAATTTCACGATTTTCTTGTGTGAACTATAGATGGTATTAGTGGTCATTCCTGAGTGAATGATTACGTATATATATATATATATATATATATATTTACGTGGAAAATATATATTGATGAGTGGATTGTTGAGTGATGATATGATTGAGTTGAATTGATGAATTGATTATATTTCAGTTGTGTAATTTCATAATAATATGGTGTATCTTGGTTGGGTTGATTTCAGTATGTGATATTATATGTTGTGCTCATTTATGGGTTTAGGGTCGACGTAGTGACCGGTGTGGGGTAATCGGACTCTCTAATCCTGGGTGGATGATGGGATACGATTGGTTGAGTATGTGAAATTATCAGACGTTCTAAATATGTATATAAATATACATATTGATGAAATACGATAATGATAAATATGTCGGATGCCATAACCTAGGCCAGGTGCCGGCTACGATTCAGTTAGAGCTCTAGTCTATCAAGTACCGTATTTTTTATAAATACGATGTTGAGGTGTCGTGAAGAAAGATATGAGTTGGGGTTTGTCTTGATATACAGAAATGGTGTTTGATTGAGATTGTTAGTACTTTGTGGATGTGGGAATTGTTGAGTGTTGTTTTGTGTGGGAATAATTATGACTAAATTAAACAATAGTTCTTTCCTTTTACTCATACGAGCTTTCATAAGCTTATCGGGTTTTGTGTTGTTGCAATCCCGGTACACTATTCAAATGGTGTAGCAAATATTCCTGCAGGTTAGGATAACCAGGGAGTTGACCGAGCTGCTTAGGTGTTAAAACAGTTATTGTTATTTCATTTAGTTGTGAGGTGTGTATGCTCATTTAGGGCTTTACAGTTCGTTTTGGATTTGAGTTGTAATAATTAACCGAGACTAAATTCGGTTTTGATTTTGTTTCGTGTGGTGAGGTTGTTAAGAAAAGAAATTTTCAGGATGATTATTTTAATTGTGGTAATTTTCATGTTTCGGATTTTGAATGCTTATTCTAAAATTCGAAGCGTGACAAACACAGTTTTGTCTCGGAATAGAACTCGAGCACCGTAATGATGGGATCATGATCCATCAGTCAGCATATACTCAAAAGTTAATTTGCTTTAACGAAGATAAAGCAAAGCCTGTGAGTACTCCCATGATCAACCGTAGTCTTGAGCCTAGAAAAGATCCATTTCGTCCAAGGGATGAGGACGAAGATTTATTAGAGGCTGAAATACCATATCTAAGTGCGATAGGCGCATTATTGTATTTAGCTCAATGCACAAGACCGGATATCTCATTTGCAGTAAACTTGTTAGCTCGACATAGTTATGCACCATCACGCCGCCATTGGATTGGTATAAAGACAATCTTTCGATACCTGAAAGATACGATTGATATGGGCTTGTTTTATCCCTACAGAGAGAAAAGAAATATGAACGCCGGCAACACTATCCATAGTGACCAACGTTCTTCTCCTCCCCTTCATCAAAATGATAATGATGTTTTGACGAGCTTTGCTGATGCAGGGTATCTCTCTGACCCTCACAAAGGTCGCTCCCAAACAGGTTATGTCTTTATCATGGGAAGCACCGCGATATCTTGGAGATCTACAAAACAGCCCCTTGTTCGTACTTCCTCAAATCATGCAGAGATTATTGCCCTACATGAAGCCGTGCGCGAGTGCATATGGCTAAGGTCTGTAAATAGACACATTCGAGGAACTTGTGGTTTGAAATTTACCACAAATGAACCTACATGCATTTACGAAGATAATGCAGCTTGTATTGAGCAAATGAAATTAGGTTTCATCAAGGGCGACAATACCGAGCATATATCGCCGAAATTCTTCTATAGTCAGCAACAACAAACATTTCTAAATATTGAAGTAAATCAAATCCGATCAGAAGATAATGTAGCTGACTTATTTACTAAGTCACTACCAAAATCTCCTTTCGAGAAACATGTAAGGAGCATTGGATTGAGAAGGATATCCGAACTCCCACGATCTTCAAGGGGAGTCTAAATCAAGGGGAGTATCCAGAAACATACTCCACACTCAACGCGCGTTATACTCTTTTTCTCCTTAGACCAAGATTGTTTTTTCCCACGGGGTTTTATTACTTAGCAAGGTTTTTAACGAGGCAACTTCGAAGGGCACCACCAACACAATACCATTGAACATGAAATATCCAAGGGGGAGTGTTGTAGTATAAATGTATAAAACTATGTATGTCTATATCATGTAACAAATACTTAAAGTGTATAGATTGGTACTTGAGTGTATAAACATAGGTACTTTAGTGTATGAAGACTTACGTAACATGTTTTACCAAGGGGCAACAAGCATGACAGAATTCATCATTGAGATTGTTATTATTTTGGTTTTCTCTTTGAGCTTTCACACTACAAATGTATTCCTATAAATATCCCATTGTATGAGATGAATCAACACACTTGAAATCTCCATTCTCTCTGAAACATTACTCTCTCTCTGTGTTAATTTTTCTTGTTCTTAAACACCCACTACTGATATTAGTACTTGCCTTTGCCACCTCCAAAAGGACCTTGGCAGGTGATCCTGACATGCCTTACGACTTTATAGTACCACAAAATAACACCACAGTTGATGGGACCTTCTTTACCTACATTGGACTGCGTGGTGTGTTCCCGAAACCTTTAAGGTAACAAAAGCTTCCTTGACTGAATTCCCTGCTCTTGACGGTCAAAGTGTGTCATATGCGGTGCTACAGTTTCCTGCAAATGGTGGACTAAACCCTCCTCACACGCACCCTCGCTCGGCTGAACATTTGTTCCTTGTTGCTGGTTCCTTGGAAGTAAGGTTTGTCGACACAAAGAACGTTCTGTATACTCAAAAGCTTCAAGTTGGTGACATTTTTGTGTTTCCAAAGGGACTAGTCCACTATCAGTATAACTCACAGCCAAACATGCCTTGTTTTGCCGTTTCAGCATTTGGAAGTGCAAATGCTGGAACAGTTTCAGTGCCATTGTCAGTGTTTGCCACAGAAATTGATGATGACATCCTCGCTAAATCATTCAAGACTGACGTTGATACCATTCGGAAGAGCAAGGCTGGCCTCACCTCTAAATAAATGACGGATTAAAATACCAAAACACCTCCAATATGTTTGACAAAATGTAACACTTGATTGCTTTTTCTTCTTTTCTGCATCCAGTTGCTTTCTGCAGCTGCAAATTATAGTTCTTTGATTGTGTTAAATGCTTTGATTCAATATTCAGGAAAAATAAAAATCCTAGTCTTAAACAAGTAACATGCCTGTTTTGGGCGATTCTCAGTTTGACTCCCATAAACAACCTAGAATAACAATACGCGCGAGAAACCTAAGCTTGTTTTGCTTAGTTCCTGATGTTGTCTCCTCTTTCCTTTTTATCTGATTCCATTTTGAAGTTGTTGAAGACGGCATGGAGGCAAATAGAATTCACTCCATAGCTTTTGAGGGTCTCCTGCAAAATCAGAGAGAACAGAATTTCCTTTAATCCCCTCTTTGTGCTTTTTCCCATGTGGATCATCGATCTAGACTTTATGTTAAGGTATTGGAGTTAGACATTCCTCTAAAATGTAAAGATACTCTTTACTATGTACCAGTGTTAAAATTGCTGAGAAAAGGTAACCATTACAGAAGGGCATAATGAAAAATGATTCAAACACAACCTCATGAGTTAAGGAAGTTTTGCAAAAGTTAAAAAGAGCCATCAATCAATATTCATAGGTAAAATGGACCGTACATGGCAAAAGGACTGGATATATAGAAAGTCAGTTTTCCTAGAATGTAAACCATTGCACTGGCTAGCTAGCTATAGCATTGGGCAGTGTTCTTTACCTTAATTGGTGCTTAAAGAGTACAGGAGTAATATATATATATATATATATATATATATATATATATATATTTATAAAGAAAGAAAAAAGTTTTGGAGATGTTACACTGAGCTTCCGTTTAAGATTGAGTAACATCCATCTTTCCATCACTTTCTCCTTTTGTCTGGACAGGAGACTTCACTTTCTTTATTCGTTAAGAGCAAATGCACCAGCAGACCAATTGGATGACCAATTGGAGAGAAGAAGGAAAAGTGGAATGCAGCGGCAATAAATTGCCGGATTGATTTGCAGTTTTTTGGGGGCCCCACCTACCCAGGCAGTTGGATGACCAAGGATCAGCAAATAGATTGCCCGACCGTTGGTGGTGGGCTCCACACCCACATGGGCCTGCTGCCAACGGCTGTTTTTTTTTTTTAACTATCCTTTATGCAACGGTCACTTAATTGTGGCTGTTGGATCATGTGATCCAATGGCTGCAATTAATTGATAACGGTAAGATTTTTTCCACTCTAAAAAATAATCCGAATGGTATAAAAATAATCAGAAATTTTTTTTCAAAAATTCTATAAATACCTAGTTCCTCACCTTAATTTCTCACACCAAAATTTTCAACAATTTTACCTCTCCATCTTCTTCCTCCATCAATCTTCTCTTCATTTCTTTCAATTATCATCAAACAATGGGAGATTCGGGTACCAATTGGTCTTCCAACGAGCAAATTCAATTGTGTGATTCATGGGCATGTAAGACTGTGTGCCCGATCACCGGAAAACAAATAACCTCCTCCAAGTTATGGGAAAAGGTTCATGCTGATTATGTGCAAAATTGGCAAGGTCCACCTACAAGCCGAACTCCTCAAGCTCTCCAATCTCAGTTTCGAACGTTGAAAAAAATTCTCAAAGATTGGCACAATGCACAAATGACCTCCCGTAATCGTATAGATAGCAGCACCAATAAGATGGACGAGGTATTGATTTTTCCCCAATACTATTAATTGTTATATTATTATTATTATTATTATTTATGTTTTTAAGTTAAATTTGTCTCTTACAAATATTTAATTTCTATTGGTTAATTTTTATTGCTTCATTGTCATTGTTTAGATGAATCAAACTCAAGGGATCTTCATGAAAAAATATCCCAAGAAATTTGATAAATTTGAATGTTGGGAGAAAGTTAAATACCACCCATATTTCGTTGATCCACCATCTAATCCTCAACCACCGGCATCATATTCGACAGCCACTCTAGAAAAAAGAATTAAAAAGAGAAAGCTCCAGATCAGATAACCATAATCATCATCTCTAGCTAGGAATATCCTCTCCATAATAATCACGATCACGGGTTGGGGAATTTTTATTGGCTCTGACTTTATTGAACTGTCATATGATTGCTGCAGTTACTTGAGAGTTTCAAGAAGAAAAACTGAATTCCAATTAATTGAAAACATGATGGTTGCAAAAGAATTCCAATTAATTATCAGATATATATATATATATATATATATATATATATGCATGTCAGGGACACATGACAAGGTGATGAGGCTGAGAAAAACAAAGAAACAGACAATACATTCATGTCCAGCATACAATCATCTCTAAACTTTCAATCCAGTTTTTGCTACAGAGTAATAGATACAATTGAATTAAAACTAAGTAATCATTCTTACCAGGAGTGATTGTTGGAGCCTTGCTTATGCATTTTGCTTTTGTTCTGCACCGCATCTGGCATTCTACAAAAACGGCATCCTATCATCCGGACTACAAGGTATGCCTTGCTTTTGGCCTGTGTATTCACCCTACTGGTCAGGACCACGAACAGGTACTGCTCCACGTTTATAGAATAATTACTCCATTGTATCCTGTGCTTACTTGCTCTCTAAGTTAAACTACCTCGTCCAGTGGATCACCCATCAAGCCACTTGTTCATTTCAGAAAAAAACTTTACTTAGGCATTGGTGGCAGTTAGAGATTAAAAACGATTCAAGAACCCATTTAGGCATCAAGGGTGCCTAGCTAAAAAATCTCATAATACCGCCCCAAAGTTTAATCCACAATTTGTGATGACTTTCACATTTTTTTTTTACACCTTTGAACATCTTTTTCAAAGGTTTTCAAGGTACTGATTTTGCATATCCATCTGTTATTTTCTGTATGATTATTCTCCTACCCTTCCAAATCCAATGATGGTAAATTAACAATACATCTTTTGATTTGCCAATTCCTAGTAGCCATCTTCCTCCTATCATAGCTTTGGACGAGAAGCGACTTCATTTGGACAATTCAATAATCGGAGTTCTCTCATATTACTCAAAACATTGCCCAGTTGATGATTATAGTATATATTTGCAGTAGATATTTGGAAAGATGTCATGCGCTTTGCACTTCGTTTTGGTCATAATTAACCAAATATAAAAATTAAATATCTGGTACTTAGTCTTATGGCAAGGCATTTCTTTTCAACAGTGTCGGGAGAGGTCAAAATTCTGAAATCACAGCAAAACACACAGAACTTCTCTACCATCTATTACTTAGGTTTGTACATGGTGCTACCAGCAAACATGATGCATGGTGCAAGTAAAGTACCCAAAGAAAAAGCACATATGATACTCTTTTATTTAATTTGTTGAGTAAATATCTATTAAAACTAAATATGAAGAAAATAGGCAAAAACCCAAGAAAACAGCTAGTCTGGTGATAAAAAAAGATCAAAATCTAACTAGCACACAAACAATGCCACTAACAAATATACAGAAATAAAACAACTAGTACCAAATAGCAAAAGAGACAGCAAGTAGAACCATAACAAAACATAAAACACAGAAATAAAGTCTCTTTCAATAGTTCCTGATTTCCTGACATTAAAAGTTCACTCTCTCACAAATTCTGCATCATTTATCTCTGCTTATTTGGATTTTAGGGTTGAACATTTGTATTTTTGCTGTTTTTTTTTTGGGCCAGTATAAATACTACCTGTTAAACCAAAGAAAATGCTATATATATATATATATCCATCTTTGTTGTAGAATGAACATAAAATAACTTGGGAGAGGGAGAGAATTTAGATGCAAAGAGTGGAGAGTAATGTGTTTATTTTTCTCTCAAATGAGGGTTTATATAGGAATATAAGATGGTGTGAATGCTCTAGGAGAAATCCAATTTGATGACTATGATCATCATAGCTACAACTCCACATGGTTGTTTTAATGATGATAATTGCCATGCTTGTTACCTCCCTATAAACTTTATGCCACACAAGTCTTCATATTAAATCTATACACTCAAGTACAATGTCCATACACTCAAGTACTATGTCTATATACTGAAGTACCTGTTACATGATATACCCATTATACTATAATACATTTATACTACAACACTCCCCCTTTCATATTTCATGTCAATAGTGTTGCTTAGGCCGTGCGCTTCTAAGTTGCTTTGTTAAAAACCTTGCCAAGTAATAAAAACCCTGTGGGAAAAAACAACCTTGGTCGAAAGAGAAAAAAAGCACAACGCGCGTTGAGTGTGGAGTATGTTTCTGAATACTCCCCCTGAAGATCATGGGAGTTCGGATAACTTTCTCAATCATATGCTCTTCACATGTTTCTCGAATGGGGATTTTGGTAATGACTTAGTAAACAAGTCCGCTACATTATCCCCTGATTGGATTTGATTTACTTCAATATTTAGAGGTGTTTGTTGTTGCTGACTGTAGAAGACTTTAGGTGATACATGCTTGGTATTGTCGCCCTTGATGAAACCTAATTTCATTTGCTTAATACAAGCTGCATTATCCTCGTAAATGCATGTAGGTTCATTTGTGGTAGATTTCAAACCACAAGTTCCTGGAATATGTCTATTTACAGACCTTAGCTATATACATTCATTCACAGCTTCATGTAGAGCAATAATCTCTGCATGATTTGAGAAAGTAGCAACAAGAGTCTGTTTTGTAGATCTCTAAGATATCGCGGTGCTTCCCATGGTAAAGTCATAACCTGTTTGGGAGCGACATTTGTGAGGGTCAGAGAGATACCTTGCATCAGCAAAACTCATCAAAACATCACCATCATTTTGATGGAGGGGAAGGGAAGAACGTCAGCCACCATGGACGGCAGTGCCGATGTCTACATTACGGAAGGTGGTGTTTGCCTTGTGGGGTCCGATCCCATATTTTCGTCTTTTCTTTTCTCTCTGTAGGGATCAAACAATCCCATATTAATCATACCTCTCAAGTATCGAAAGATTGTCTTTATACCAACCCAATGACGGAGTGTTGGTGCTGAACTATGTCGAGCTAACAAATTCACTATGAATGAGACATCTAGTCTTGTGCATTGAGCTAAGTATAATAATGCGCCTATTGCACTTAGATAGGGTATTTCAGCCTTTAATAAATCTTCGTCTTCATCCTTTTGATGAAACGGACCTTTTTCGGGCTCAAGACTACGACCGTTCATGGGAGTACTTATAGGCTTTGCTTTATCTTCATTAAAGTGCCTTAGTAATTTTTTAGTATACGCTGATTGATGGATCATAATCCCATCACTACGGTGCTCGAGTTCTATTTCGAGACAAAACCGTGTTTTTCCAAGATCTTTCATCTCAAATTCGGATTTCAAGTATTTAGCAGTTTTCTTTAACTCATTCTAGAGTTTCAATTAGGTTAATGTCATCGACATAAACTGCTATAATTGCAAATCCAGAACTTGTCCTTCTAATGAACACGCATGGGCATATTTCATTGTTAACATATCCCTTCTCAATCAATTAGTCACTTAGATGGTTATACCACATCCATCCGGATTGTTTCAATCCATATAGTGAGCGTCTTAATCTTATTGAGAACACGCCCCGTGGTTTAGAGCCACTTGATTTGGGAAATTGAAGTCCATCTGGAACCTTTATATATATATATATATATATATATATATCTCTGAATCTAGATCCCCAAAGAGATATGCTGTAACCACATCCATGAGCTGCATGTCAAGTTTTTCGGAAACTACCAAACTGACAAGGTAGCAGAATGTTATAACGTCCATTATGGGAGAATATGTCTCCTCGTAGTCGATTCCAGGGCGTTGTGAGAAACCTTGCGCCACAGGGCGGGTTTTGTATCTAACAACCTCATTTTTCTCATTACGTTTTCTAACAAAGACCCATTATGGCCAACAGGTTTTATATTTGGTGGTGTCAGTGTTATAGACCCAAATATCTGTCTCTTTATTAGTGAATCCAATTCAGTCTGGATCGCATCTTTCCATTTGGACCAATCTGCTGTTCGTTGACATTCTTCAATGGAGCGAGGTTCGATATCATCTTATTCTATAATTCCTTTTGTAATATGATATGCAAATGCATCATCAATAGCCATAGAATTTCTATCCATCATCACATGTACACTGGTGTAATTCATGAAGATCTCTCTATTCTCTGGAATTGGTTCTATCATTGGAGCGTCCCCCAATGATGTCTCTTGGACATAACCATAATCGGGAATATTTTCATGAGATGGATTGTTTGTATCGATAATTAATAGATTATTTTGTGCCAAACTCGCTTTCTTTCTTGGGCGAGAATCCATCGAACCTATGGGCCTCCCGCACTTCCTAGCAGGAGCCGTGGGCCTAGCCACTGCGTCACCCATATAGGGGACGTTGGCGCCATTCTCATGTACTCTTGAGATGGCGTCATGTCCTCTAGTTTTAGGGACATCAATCCTTGCAGGCACATTTGCAGTAGGTATGTGTGATCTCGTCACTTGAGCAATATCAAAAAATGCATTAGACATCGATTCTGCTACATTCTGAAGATCGAGAATTCTCCGCACTTCAATTTCGGACTGTGCGGTTCGGGGATCAAGTTGAGACAAAGTGGGGATAGACCACGACAATTCCTGTCATTTCTGTTCAACATTAGTGTTTATGTCTCCCCCTAACGACTGGAAGACTGTCTCATCAAAGTGACAATCTGTAAATGTAGCAGTAAATAGATCATATGTCAAGGGTTCTAAGTAGCTGTTAATGGTTGGAGAGTCATATCCAACATAAATGCCTAATCGTCTTTGAGGACCCATTTTGGTATATTGTGGCGGCGCAATTGGCACATAGACTGCACACCCAAATATATATAAGTGTGAGACATTAGGCTCATACCCAGTCACCATCTGGAACGCAGAAAAGGGTTGAGTGGCAGTGGGCCTCAGACGAATAAGCACAGCTGCATACAATATTGCATAGCCCCAAGCAGAAATAGGGAGATTGGTGCGCATAACCAATGTTCTAGCAACCATTTGAAGTCTTTTAATGGCAACTTTTGTGAGACCATTATGGGTGTGTACATGAGGGATAGGGTGTTCAACCTCGACCCCAATGGACATGCAATAATCATCAAAAGTTTTTGATGTAAACTCTCCAGCATTGTCAAGATGAATTGACTTAATAGGATGATCAGGATGGTGAGCCCTTAACTTAATGATTTGTGCTAGGAGTTTAGCAAATGCAGCATTTCTTGTGGATAAGAGCATGACATGTGACCAACGTGTCGATGCATCAACTAACACCATAAAATATCTAAATGGTCCTCAAGTTTGTTGGATAGGTCCACAAATATCACCATAGATTCTTTGCAAGAATAGTATATTTTCTTTAGTGTCCTTTGCTTAGATGGTCTTGATCCTACCTTTGCTAAAGAGCAAGCTTTGCAAAACGAATGATAGGCTTTAGAAGTAACTCCTTGGACCATTCTTTGGTTCATTTGCTGTTCTTGGAAAATAAAAAGGACTATTCTAATCAAAATCTGCGGCATCCTCGTTCACTTCATTTCCAGGTTTGAAGTCCTCAATGGTGAGATTGACATTTTGACCATCTTCATCTTCGGCAAGGTAGGTTTCTTGCTCCCTCAATTCCCTATACTCCTTGTAGCGTGTAGCTAGTTGGGTACTTGCATGGCATTGCTTGAACCAATGCTCAATTGATCCACATCGATGACACATGTCATTATGGTTACCTCCCTTCATTTGAGGTGCAGGTTGTGCACGTTGTGGATATTCCCTAAGAGGGTCGCTGCTACTATAACGGCTTATGGTGCTACCTCCATGGCTCAATGTGCGACCTCCACGGCCCATGCTGCTACCTCCACGGCTCATGGTGCGACCTCCACGGCCCATGATGCTACCTCGACTTCCGATGTTGCCATATCCACCTCTCCCACATGTAGCGTAGCCATCATGTGTGTCCGCTCTAAAGTTTCGGTTTCCTTCCTTATTGGGGCGGTTGTATGCATGGATCCATACATCCTTCATGACCCCTTTTATTAGGGTACTTATGTCCCCTATTATCAGGGTACCGCTCCTTGCGCCCTCCTTTAGGTGCATTATAATTTTCCTCACGAACGCTCTTAGTTCTAATGAGCCTTGAATTATATAATTCCTTATGAGGATGTTGTCGTGTTTTTCAGCTACAGATATAACATTAATGAGCTAATTAAACTTTGTAATTCGTCCAGCATTAACTTCAGTGCGATATTGCTTTGATAGCAAAATTGCTGCAACGGGGAAGGTGGAGAGAGTCTTCTCAATTAGTTCTTATTCTGCGAGAGGTTGTTCACTGAACCTCAACATAGCTTTGAGGCGAAGAGCTTCTGAATTATATTCAACTACAGACTTGAAGTCGGAGAAGTGTGTATTGTTCCATTGAATCGTCAAGTCAGGGAGGAGGGAATCTTAGATATTGCTAAAGCGCTCTTCCAGCGCTACCCATAGGTCTCTTGCATCCTTAATCGACATGTACTCTAATCTGAGTGCTTTATCCGTGTATCGTCGCATCAAGATAAGTTCTTGAGCATACTTTGTGGGTGTTCAATGGAACACCAGACCTTCATTAGGTGCTTGGATTATGGGCAATATCCCTCTTGAAGTGAGATGGTTCTCAACGTCCGTTATGCAACTATGGTATTCCGAGCCTGTTGAGTCAAGCATTTGAAAGTCGAGTCTTGGTTCATTCGACATCCTGAAAATAAGAAAAGATTATATATTAGTTTTAGAGTTTAAACTTCCATGAAAACTAAAATAATAAGATTTCCAAGCTATGCTACCAATAAATCAATTTTCAATAATATTTAGATTTAGACTGAAACAATGATGTTTAATATGATCATAAATTGATGCTTGCGGACGCTCTTAGTCAGAATATTATGAACACTCTTAGTTCATTGATTACGAACGCTCTTAATTCGTTTTGCGTGGATTCCTATAATTCCGCTTTTTGATTGTAAGTTTCGGAGAAAAAGAAAAAGAGAAGAAAGGAGTAAAAACTCAAAAAATGGGAATTTTAATCTTTCAAAACTTACTTGTTGAAATTCGGAGCAAATTTGCTTCTGAACAGATCCCACTTGAAATGGTGTACAGGTCTCAAAACGACTCCAACATGATTGAAATTTGGAGATCAGATAGAAAAGATAGAGATGAACAACTTTGATGAAGAAATTATTTTGATTAGAGGTCCCAAGAAAGACGTTTATCGGCTTGCAAGCAGACTGATCTGCACAGCAACAAGCGTGCTGAACAACTCCCACTTCGAATGGTGTACAGATCTCAAAATGACTCCAACATGGCTGAAATTTGGAGGTCAGATAGAAAAGACAGAGATGAACAACTTTGTTGAAGATGTTGTAGTATAAATGTATAATACTATGTATGTCTATATCATGTAATAAATACTTAAAATGTATAGATAGGTACTTGAGTGTATAAACATAGGTACTTGAGTGTATGAAGACTTATGAAAACATGTTTTACCAAGGGGCAACGAGCATGGCAGAATTCATCATCAAGATGGTTATCATTTTGATTTTCTCTTTGAGCTTTCACACTACAAATGTATCCCTATAAATACTCCATTGTATGAGATGAATAAACATGCTTGAAATCTCCATTCTCTCTGTAATATTACTCTCTCTCTGTGTGTCAATTTAGCTTGTTCTTAAACACGTTATCAGCACGAAGTTGCTCTAGAATAAGAATCGAAAATTGACGAGAGAAGAGTTCACCATCAATCGAAGTCATTTTTCCAAACCTACAAAAAATCCCCAAACCCTAGCTCATATCAAAGCCCTTGATTCCAGAAGCCCGGAACCGGCAGAAAAAGGCCTGAACTGGCTGCTAGAAGCTGTGAGCACAAACCGGACCGCTGTCGGGTGCTGCTGAGGTCCTGCCAAGACCTGCTGAGAGCTGCACAGCAGTTGCTGAGAAGCTGTCGGCATATCTGCGGGGCAACTTTCCGACGACTTTTCCAGCGAATTTCAGGATGATTTTTCTCGATTTTTCCCAACAATCCTTCCGATCACCTCCGATAATTTTTCCGGCCAAATTTTCCGGCAACACTATTTCAAG
Organism: Rosa persica; assembly: GCA_025331145.1. Classification (NCBI taxonomy): domain Eukaryota; kingdom Viridiplantae; phylum Streptophyta; class Magnoliopsida; order Rosales; family Rosaceae; genus Rosa; species Rosa persica. The sequence continues at coordinate 12,025,366 of WFKR01000001.1, read as the reverse complement.
GTATTCTTTACTAAAAGTTCCCATTTTTTCAGTTTTTATTCATTTTCACTCCTTTTTCATTTTTCTCGGGAACTTACAAATGAAAGCGGAATTATTGAAATTCACGCCAAACGAACTAAGAGCGTTCGAAATCAATGAACTAAGAGTGTTCACAATGATTCTTGGAAATTGATTTCTTGGTAGCATAGCTCGGAAATCTTATTATTTTTCATGGAAGTTTAAACTCCGAAACTAATATTTTCTTCTTATCTTCAAGGATGTCGAATGAACCTAGACTCGATTTTCAAATCCTTGACTCAACAGGTTCGGATTACCATAGCTGGAAAACCGACGTTGAGAACCATCTCACATCGAAAGGAATATTACCAATCATCCATGCACCAAGCCCGGCCCTTGCGTTCCCTCGAACACCCAAGAGGCATGCACAAGCAATCATCTTGATGCGACGTCATATGGACAAAGCACTCAGATTAGAGTACATGTCCATTAAAGATGCAAAGGATTTATGGGAGGTGCTACAAGAGCGCTTTAACAATATCCAATATTCCCTCCTCCCTGGCTTGAAGGTTCAGTGGAACGATGTACGCTTCTCCGACTTCAAGTCTATTGCTGAGTACAATTTAGAAGCTCTTCGTCTCAAATCCATGTTGAGGTTCTGTCAAAAACCCCTCACAGAAGAAGAGCTAATTGAGAAAACTCTCTCCACCTTTACTATCAAAGCAGTATCGCACTGAAGTAAATGCTGGATGAATTACGAGGTTCAATGAGCTCATTAATGTTTTGTCGGTAGCCGAAAAGCAAGACAACATTCTCGTAAAGAATTATAATTCAAGACCCATTGGAACCAAAAGCGTTCGCGAGGCAAATTATAATGCACCTAAGAGAAGGCACAAGGAGCGGTACCCTAGCAATAGGGGACATGAAGGATGAACAGGTCTATATAACCGCCCCAATAAAGAAGGAAACCGCAACTTTAGAGTGGGCACACGTGATGGTAACTCCACACGTGGAAGAGGGAGATATGGCAACACCGGCCATGGAAATAGCACCATGAGCAGTGGAAATAGTACCGTGCGCCGTGGTAGTAGCATCAACCCTCCTAGAGCATATCCACAATGTGCACAACCTGCACAACCTGCACCTCAAATGGAGGGAGGTAACCACAATGACATGTGTCATCGATGTGGATCGATCGAGTATTGGTTTAAACAATGTCATGCATATACCCAATTAGCTGCACGCTACAAGGAGTACAGGGAAGCAAGAGAGCAAGAAGCCAACCTTGCTGAAGATGAAAATAGTGAAGATGTCAATCTCACCGTTGAGGACTTCAAAGCTGTAAATGAAAAGCACGAGGATGCCACAGACTTTGATTAGAATAATCCTCTTTCTATTTTCCAAGAATGACAAATGTGTCTTAGTCAATAAATAACAATTGTATTAAACTCCTTCTTATGTGGCATACCCAATGAAGTATGATGTTTAGGAAAGCAATTGAGATCGGGGTATTTAAGCGAGCCTCGCTCCACCAACATCTCTCTACTTTCCTGGTCATATTTTATTGGAATTACCAAACAGATTGAGTGATAACAATTTGTCTAAGGTTTGATATTTGGAATAGACTTATGAATAACTTTGATGTATTCATTGGCTATTTTCCCTATTAATAAAGTATCGCATTCAATGTCACGAACATGTGTTAATATTACGAACTTTATCCCTTTTCAGTATTTTTCCGGAGAATTGGAATACCTTCTTGATAGTGGCACCACACATACTATATTGCGACATAGGTAATTATTTTTATGGATGACACCCAGTCGATCCTTAGTAACTACGATGGCAGGACCATCACAATTGATTCATGGTCGAGGATCAGCTCAATTTTTGTTACCAAATGGCACAAATGTTAATGTCGTCGAAGCACTATATGCTCCAAGGGCTGGAAGGACCCTATTAAGCTTTAACGACATAAGAGCCAATGATTTTCATGTGGAAACACATTGTGAGAATAGACAAGAGTTCTTTTGCATCACCTCTAAAAACTACGGAAATACACGAGTATTAGAGAAACTTATGTGTCGCTCTAATGGATTGTATGCAACCACTATTAGAGTGCTTGAATCCAACCATGTCATGAATGACAATTTATGGGATCCTGACACATACAAGCTTTGACACCACCGTTTGGGACATCCAGGTCGTGATATGATGCTCCGTATATTAAAAACTTCACACGGACATCCATTTTTCAAAACGAAAAGAAGTACGAACCAAACATTGGTCCAATGAGTTACTTCTAAAGCATATTATTCGTTTTGCAAAGCTTCCTCTTTAGCAAAGGTAGGATCAAGACCATCCTATGCAAAGGACACTAAAGAAAATATACCATTCTTACAAAGAATAAAAGGTGATATTTGTGGACCTATCCAACCAACTTGCGGACCATTTAGATATTTTATGGTGTTAGTCGATGCATCGACACGTTGGTCACATGTCTTGCTCTTATCCATAAGAAATGCTGCATTTGCTAAACTCCTAGCACAAATCATTAAGTTAATGGCTCACCACCCTGATCATCCTATTAAGTCAATTCGTCTTGACAATGCTGGAGAGTTTACATCAAGAACCTTTGATGATTATTGCATGTCCATTTGGATTGAGGTCGAACACCCTGTCCCTCATGTACACACCCAAAATGGACTCGCAGAAGCTGTCATTAAAAGGCTTCAAATGGTTTCCAGGGCATTGGTTATGCGCACCAATCTCCCTATTTCTGCTTGGGTATGCAATATTACATGCAGCTGTGCTTATTCGTCTGAAACCCACTGCCACCCAACCCTTTTCTGAGTCCCAGATGGTGACTGAGTATGAGTCTGATGTCTCACACTTACGCATATTTGGGTGTGCAGTCTATGTGCCAATTGCGCCGCCACAGCCCACCAAAATGGGCCCTCAACGGCGCTTAGGCCTGTATGTTGGATATGATTCTCCAAACATTATCCGCTACATAGAACCCTTGATAGATGATCTATTCACCGCTAGATTTGAGGATTGTCAATTTGATGAGACAGTCTTCCCGTCATTAGGGGGAGACAAGAACAATAATGTTCAACAGAAAAGACAGGAATTGTCCTGGTATGTCCCCACTTTATCTCATCTTGATCCCCGAACCACATAGTCTGAAATAGAAGTGCGGAGGATTCTCGATCTTCAGAACGTAGCAGAATCAATGCCTGATGCGTTTTCTGATATCGCTAAAGTGATAAGATCACACATACCTGCTGCAAACGTACTTGCAAGGATTGATGTCCCTAAAACTAAAGAACATAACATCCCCTCTATGGGTGATGCAGTGGCTAGACCCATGGCTCTTGCCAGGAAGCGCGGGAGGCCTATAGGTTCGATGGATTCTCGCCCAAGAAAGAAAGCGAGCTTGACACAAAATAATCCATTAATCATCGATACAAATAATCCATCTCAGAAAAAATTCCGGATTATGGTTATGTCCAAGAGACATCATTGGGGACGCTCCAATGACAAAACCAATTCTAGAGAATAGAGAGATCTTCATGAATTACACCAGTGTACATGTGATGATGGATAGAAATTCTATGGCTATTGATGATGCATTTGCATATCATATTACAAAAGGAATTATAGAATAAGATGATATCGAACCTCGCTCCATTGAAGAATGTCAACGAACAGCAGATTGGTCCAAATGGAAAGATGCGATCCAGACTGAATTGGATTCACTAACAAAGAGACAGGTATTTGGGTCTATAACACTGACACCACCAAATATAAAACCTGTTGGCCATAAATGGGTCTTTGTTAGAAAGCGTAATGAGAAAAATGAGGTTGTTAGATACAAAACCCGCCTTGTGGGGCAAGGTTTCTCACAACGCCCTGGAATTGACTACGAGGAGATATATTCTCCCGTAATGGAGGTTATAACGTTCCGCTACCTTGTCAGTTTGGTAGTTTCTGAAAAACTTGACATGCAGCTCATGGATGTGGTTATAGCATATCTCTATGGGGATCTAGATTCAGAGATATATAGGAAGGTTCCAGATAGACTTCAATTACCCAAATCAAGTGGCTCTAAACCACGGAGCACATTTTCAATAAAATTAAGACGCTCACTATATGGATTGAAACAATCCGGACAGATCTGGTATAACCGTCTAAGTGACTACTTGATTAGGAAGGGGTATGTTAACAATGAAATATGCCCTTGCGTGTTCATTAAAAGGACAAGATCCGGATTTACAATTGTAGCAGTTTATGTCGATGACATCAACCTAATTGGAACTCTAGATGAGTTAAAAGAAACTGCTACACATTTGAAATCTGAATTTGAGATGAAAGATCTCGGGAAAACACGGTTTTGTCTCAGAATAGAACTCGAGCACCGTAATGATGAGATTATGATCCATCAGTCAGCATATACTCAAAAGTTACTAAGGCGCTTTAATGAAGATAAAGCAAAGCTTGTGAGTACTCCCATGATCAACCGTAGTCTTGAGCCCATGAAAGATCCGTTTCGTCCAAGGGATGAGGACGAAGATTTATTAGAGGCTGAAATACCATATCAAAGTGCGATAGGAGTATTATTGTATTTAGCTCAATGCACAAGACCAGATATCTCATTTGCAATAAATTGTTAGCTCGACATAGTTCTACGCCAACACACCGCCATTGGATTGGTATAAAGACAATTTTTCGATACCTAAAAGGTACGATTGATATGGGCTTGTTTTATCCCTACAGAGAGAAAAGAAATGTGAACGCCGGCAACACTATCCATAGTGACCGACGTTCTCCTCCTCCCCTCCATCAAAATGATAATGATGTTCTGACGGGTTTGACTGATGCAGGGTATCTCTCTGACCCTCACAAAGGTCGCTCCCAAACAGGTTATGTCTTTACCATGGGAAGCACCGCGATATCTTGGAGATCTACAAAACAACCCCTTGTTCCTACTTCCTCAAATCATGCAAAGATTATTGCACTACATGAAACCGTGCGTGAGTGCATATGGCTAAGGTCTGTAAATAGCATTCGAGGAACTTGTGGTTTGAAATTTACCACAAATGAACCTACATGCATTTACGAGGATAATGCAGCTTATATTGAGCAAATGAAATTAGGTTTCATCAAAGGCGACAATACCAAGCATATATCGCCGAAATTCTTCTACAATCAGCAACAGCAAACACTTCTAAATATTGAAGTAAATCAAATCCGATCAGAAGATAATGTAGCTGACTTATTTACTAAGTCACTACCAAAATCCCCTTTCGAGAAACATGTAAGGAGCATCGGATTGAGGAGGTTATCCGAACTCCCACGATCTTCAAGGGGAGTCTAAATCAGGGGGAGTATCCAGAAACATACTTCACACTCAGCGCGCGTTGTCCTCTTTTTTCCTTTCGACCAAGGTTGTTTTTCCCACAGGGTTTTATTACTTGGCAAGGTTTTTAACGAGGCAACTTCAAAGCGCACCACCAACACAATACTATTGAACATGAAATATTCAAGGGGGAGTGTTGTAGTATAAATGTATAATACTATGTATGTCTATATCATGTCATAAATACTTAAAATGTATAGATAGGTACTTGAGTGTATAAACATACATTCAGGGTAGTAACATTTCAATCATGCCGAAGAAGAAAACACGGAACCAACATAGTAAATTTCAACAGCAGCTGGCAACAAGAAACTAGCTCCTAGAAAATGATCTCTTAGATTATAAATGGCAGGTTAGCAAGATAATGATTACCCAGCACCATAATTTCCCGAGCAACCAATCCTTACATTAACCATGGTCTTGAGATATTTTGCAGTACTGACATTGGTACTTGCCCTGGCCACTACTTGTAAAAAGGCCGTAGCAGATCCTGACATCCTTTCTGACTTTATAGTGCTGCAAAATAATCCGAAAGTTGATGGAACATTTTTCACTTACACCAAATTCCGTGGACTATTTGATGGAGTTCCTGAAACCTTTAAGGTAACAAAAGCTGCATTGACTGAGTTCCCTGCTCTCAACGGCCAAAGTGTGTCATACGCGGTGCTTCAATTCCCAGCAAATGGAGTAAACCCACCTCACTCTCACCCTCGCTCAGCTGAACTTTTGTCCCTTGTTGCTGGTTCCTTGGATGTAGGGTTCGACAACACAAAAAATGTTCTCTATAGTCAAAAGCTTCAAGTTGGAGACATCTTTGTGTTTCCGAAGGGGACTAGTCCACTATCAGTACAACTCACAGCCCAACATGCCAGCCATTGCTGTTTCAGCATTTGGAAGTGCAAATGCTGGAATAGTTTCGGTGCCACTATCAGTGTTTGCCACTGGGATTGATGATGAGATCCTCGCCAAGTCATTCATGACTGACATTGATACCATTGAGAAGATCAAGGCTGGCCTTGCCCCTCATAAATGAGATAATTGATCAACCAACACCACAATCTTTGTCCTCTACTCCTGTGTAAAAACAGGCTTCGGACAAAGAGAATAAAGGGTCACATTCAGCACCCCATTTCTTTTCCATGTTAAGATTTGCACAAGCAAAATTTGATTACTTCCTTGTGTCATGTATCGTGTTGTTCTGTTTGCCGAATTATGCAGCAAAGTTTGCGCTTATGTTGTATCCCTCTCCGGCTCCTACTTTCAATCATTATATGCAGCTACATAGACAACAACCATAGTCAGCACTACAACATGAAGAGCAATTAAACAGTAACATATTTGATTTATTACCAAAGGAAACACAATTGATATCAAGAGTGAATCTTCCTCACATGGAAATCGTAACATAACAAGTCAAGGTTTACGAGCACAACTTTCAAACCTTGTGCCCATCACCGAAAGGAATATTGGCAACAAATTCTTGTCCCAACTATGGCTAAAGTTTGAAGTGTCCAAAGGTAAGAAGACAAAGGTACTCACTCTTGGTTATTGTTTACTTGTTTTTTATACTGTCTGATATCATTGTGAAGTCTTGAAAGTTCTAACCATGATATTTTGCAGTTACATCACTTTGCAGCCGAATACACTTTGTAAGATACAATTTATATGAAACTGTTACAATTAAGGAATCAAACATTTAGCAATAGAAATCAAAATAACAATGGCTAAAAGTTATCAATATTAACAACAAAAGGGTAATACAAATTGTGTGTTAATGAAAATGAGAGCGTATCAACTTTAAAGTACCAGTCACAATTCAAGCAACAGAAGGATATTAGGACAATTACTGAGATAGGGTCAAGGGGATGAGGAATGTGTAAATACATCAAAATGGTCCAGATTCTGCCTTTATCTCATCAAATTGCACAACATGTAAGTGCCTTCGGCTCAAACTGGCTGTTTTTCTTTATGCATATTCAAGAGTTTTACGATAACATATATATAGACCAATTTGAGAAATCAAACTGGGACTTTAACATTAAGATACACACCCACAGACATAAAGATACATAAATATACATGTATGGAACTATTGATTTCCTTTCGTTTCACTATACCCCCTCAAGGATTAATTCTCTTTATCTTTTAGTTGACTCCAAGCAGTAGTACTAACAGATTCCTAACTATTCTACATTCACACCAAACACAGTATTAATTGAATGTCGACCATCAAACCATGTTATTGACCCAAAACTGTAGCCAGTAGAAGCCTCCTTGCCATTAAATGAGACTTGGAAAGACACCTTCCTCACACCTTCACCAAAAACTATCTTCTCTGGTAGAACCTTGACTACTAAGCCTACAGGAGCATTCACCTTTGCAATATATGTAGAATTCGGGGCTCCGACATTGGTTGCAGTTCTTTTAATTGTCATTACAGGTTCATGCCGGTTCAGTTTACTAACAGAGATTGATGGGTAGTTGATATTAGAGATGAGTTCTTCAGTGGAGATTTTCGGGCAGTTGAACTTTGTGTTTGACATTGATCTTATATTCTTCTCCTTGTAGCCATAATAACAGAGGAACTCAAGATAATTTTCTGTTATGGTTTCAAAGACTAGACCTGGGTTAAGAGCCTTGATTGGGTTTATTTCTCCAACCCCCACCTCATGTGGATTTGCATAGTTGTTAGTGCTGTTTATCAAAGGCTTTTTCATGTTGTTGTACATGGTTGCTGAAACAAGACCACAGATCCAATTAAATATCTTCTCTGATGTTCTGGTACTTGGATTAAAATCATGTCAAATAGATATAATCATAATCTAGGTAATCTCTCAAAATTGAAGTATTCAACAGCTATATATCCTTTGACATGCACAGCATCGTCCTAAATTTTTTATAGTGAAATCAAATTAAGAAGTAATGCCATATAAAAGGTGCAAAAGAGACTCTTAGTTATGCATTTCAACCTCATATAAAATTACCTGTTGTCATAAGTGCTGATTTGATCATGGAAGATGTCCATCCACGATGCACTGACTTGATGAATGCAGCAGCGCCTGTTACATGTGGGCAAGCCATTGATGTTCCAGACTTTATGGAAAACTTGGATGGCTTTTTTCCATGGGGGACACTCCCTGATTCATTCTCAGGACTGATGGCAGCTAAAATGGCCACTCCCGGAGCCATTATGTCTGGCTGAAAAACACATCAAGAAAGAATGTAAACTCCTGTTAATGTTTCGTAGTACAAATAAGTTCCGAATTATACAAAATAAAAAAAGGTTCCGAATATGCATACTTTACATGTTTCAATTCATGTCAGAAACATGTGTTAATTAGGACCCCTTTAGTATATGTGAAAATTGAGTACATATGTGGAAATGCAAAGAGACTAGAGAATTAAGAGAAATCCTAAAATGGATAGCACAGCAGTTGAGACAGATATAGATCCATCAAACCTTGTAGAGTTTGTGCGTGTAGATTTACTGGGGATAAGATGACTACTTCCAGGTGTATAATAAAACTAGCATGGTTCTTCAGAGAATGGTGGTTCAGTGACCCTAAAGAATGGTGGCTCAGTGACCCTAGAGAGAGTCAGAATGAGCTCTCAATATGTTGATCAATGAGCCTCCTACTGATCCCAACTCCCAAGCCAAACAAATTTCACATGTCAATATACCTCAAGCTTTATATTGTGAAGGTGAAAGCAAAAGAAAATTACCTTGAGAACATTTTCTGTAAGCTGTGCAGGACCTCTCGATGAAAAATACGCAACTGTTGGTGCAGGTCTATACCTGTGAATGTCAACTGTTGGAAGGATTGTCGCTGTAGGGTTTCTGTGTTTAAGACATAGCAAAGTCAGTGTCCTGTCAGAGTTGTAAGGGAAGTGATGCATTTTTAAGCTGTGCTATAGAACCTAAGAGTGCCCTTACAACAGTAAAAGAACACATGAAGTTCAGATTAGTACATGTTGCATGATGATAATTTGAATAATTAGATGAGAGGAACTTTAGATTTTCTAGAGAACTTTGAATATGACTGAGCATTAACCAGACTTTAGCGAGGATTCATCCTATCGCAATGGTCTGACCAGACTGATTAGATATATTGCAGCTACAATATGGAATGCTAATTATTTAATTGCCGTCCTAACTGATGCATATTATAATAACAAATTGAAATTTTTGCCACAAGAGTTGTCTAGGTGATGGCTAGCAACCTTGTACATCACGTAGGGAACATAACACAAGACCAAAGGTTGTGATATGGCAGAGCAAAGAGCTGGCAGACAAGATCTCAAAATGGAAAAACAATACAAGCAATCAGCAATTCAGCATAGAAACCAATATCATGGACAAAAGTAAACACACAAGCCAATCAAAGAGGACACCTTACAGAGCTTACTTGGTAGAGTTAATGTAATTGAGAATCTGAAACCCTGCAATATCTCCAACTTCTGCGAATGGGAAAACACCTGAATCAAAAGGCACACTTTTCTCATCTTCATCGATCAAAATCACCCCTTTGGCTTTAGCATCTTCTACAACTAATTTCTTGATTTTTCTTGAAACAGTCGGATCATCAGCAACACACACAACAATTTTGCCAACCACCTTTTCTGGATCAAATGATCCTGGATAGCAATTTCTGCAGTTTAGGATAAAAATAAAAAGTCAAATGTTAAATTTTATTGCCCTGGTGGAATTTACCAAATATGACACCATCACATTCCTCCCAATGGATAACAACCAAAAAGGGAATCAAAAAACAAGAGGGTTAAAAATTATGACCACCTTGCTTCTGAAACAGGTGTAAAATTAGCAGCAGCATCCTTTCCAAACACAAGAGGATATGTCCTCGAGCGAGTCAGATTGGAGAAATTAATGGCTGAACCCTATTAGAACATGGATACAAGAGACTTCTCAAAAACAGAATAACAACATGTCATATACATAACTTGATTAAGTAACTAACCGTGAAAGTTCTCCCATTTCCAAGGACTACAGTAGATTGGAAATCCCTATCAATGTTAGAAGCTGCAACAGTGAAGATCCACGGTGCTGCGTTAACAACAGTGTAAGGATCAGGACCATCATTTCCTCCAGAGCAAATGACCATGACTCCCATTTGTTCAGCATGAAATGTTCCAATGGCTATGGGGTCAGTTAAGTAGTCGGGTTGAAATAGTGAGCTCATCCCAATGGAAATAGATATCATGTCTACTCCATCTCTAATTGCATCATCAATGGCCTTCAATATGGTGGCACCAGAACAACCGACATCTGAGCATGCCTTGTAGCATGCAATCCTAGCTGATGGCAAGCCTCCCTTTGCTGTACCTTGTGCCAAGCCATAGTAACTAGCATTGGGAACTCGTGCACCCGCAGCTGTGGATGTAGTGTGAGTCCCGTGGCCAACAAAATCTCTTGGTGAGCCTTTTGGTGCAGCTAAATGGCTCTGGTTACCAATCATTGTCGTTTGCATATTGTAGTATCTTGCACCTATCAACTTTCTAAGGCAAATTTAATGATAATGAATCAAGATATAGGACAATTTCATAACTGTTAAATATAACTCTGAAGTATTGATTTTATTAATTAGAAGCATTGTAAAAGCCTTTTTCACTAATCCACGAAGTGCAATTTTAGATAGAACTTGAGAGAACGTAATTACCTGTTACAGTTAGATTTCTTGAAGTCGGGGCCCTCCATACAGACCCCTTTCCATCTTGAAGGGACTGCACCAATTCCCTCATCATTGAAACTTGGAGACTCGGGCCATATACCTTAACCAACAAATAGAACAAAAAATTTGCTATGTTAGAAGCTTGTACTATGCTTACCCACAGCATGTCAGATATGTGCAACTTCAGAGCTAACTAGTTGAATCCACAAATACTCGAATTTTTTTTGCAGTTCTAGACCACATAGAATGTCGAGTAGCCACCATTTTACCTTTATGTTTTCTCAAAAGACCACTAGAACAATGACATTACAAGTTGTTTACAAGCTCAAACCTTTTTATTCTTCTTTTTTTTTCTTTTTCTATGTTTTGAACTGGTTTTTTCTTTGCTTCTCTATGTACCTTGTTATAGGCCTATAACATCTATTATTCATCTTGTTTGCAACATCAAACCTTTCTAGCTTTGTTTCCCTTCCCACACAAGCTATCATGGTAAAACTCTTGTCCTTTCATCTTTTGTGACATTGGTGTGTCTGATTAGTAATTTCATTATTTAATGGCTATAAGTTCAAAGTTCAAACTGATTGAGTACTGGCTTTAGCCTACCTTTCTTATCTCCATCCCTAATTTTGTTTGCAGCTTCGGAACTGGCTTAACTACCATTTCATCCTTTCATTACACTCAAATATATCAAGGTTTTGTTCCTCAGCCCCCTTGCGTAGAAAACATAATAACAAGGAGACAAAAGAGACCAGCCAAAACATATTAATGGGAATCAGAATCTAAGTGATGATGGAGGAAGTTGTACCTGTGTCTATCATTCCAATAATAACGTCATCACTAGTGGTTGTTGGGCGTGCCCGATATGAGACTCTGCCTGATTCTGCTTCTTGTATGAAATCCCAAGAACGCGTTGTGTGTAGTTCAAGCATTGAGTCGGGGAATATGGACACGATATCATCATGCCCTACATTATGTTGGAAATAAGAACCAGCTCAGTCATACTATGAATCTATGATTACTATCATACAAGTTCCTTTTTTTTTTTTTTTTTAATGGTGTGCTGCAGGTTATGTACTTTTAAAGGTGACACAAAACATAGTGGTACAAGGTTTGAGTTCGACTCATACACCGCCGGTTCTTGTATAAATATAAATAAAAAAAATAAAAAAGTGACACAAAGTAGAGTCTCTTTTACTGTTTTACCTCTTAAAATTACTCTTCCTCCTTTTCTCTTCTTTTACCATCTTGCTATAGATTTTTGATCAACACTTGGATTCACTCTTTAATGGTGCACATTACATGACAAGGAGGCACAATAACAAAAGCGATATATGAAAGAGTTGGAGAATGTCAAAATAGCTTCTTCTTTAGTATGATAATATGTTGGTAACTAGGTACTGTAAGTACTAAGTAGTGACTGTTTTATTAAATATGATCTAAACTCATTACCAGTTCTCATCCGAGGAAAACAAAAAAAAAAAAAAGGTTTTGTTGGGGTGGTTGGATTAGTTGATACATGCTGGCCTATTTGTTGATGTCAAAATCGAGTGGCTCTGTGGTATGGTAAATTCATGTTTGAAGCTACCTAATTAACTATCACTCTCTAATTTTTCTTTTTCTTGATTGATTCATGGAGATAAACAACAAAAGGATCAGAGAGTAGTACCCTTCTACCAAATTATCAGTAAAAATTCTTGTTATAGCATACAGGTAATGTATGCGAAAATACAAACATAAAGTGCTATGTAATAAAAAAAGAACAGATAGGAAATTATTACCTGACAGAAAAGAAGCTTCACTCTCTGTAAGCATGGCAGAGAATCCTCTAAAAGCATGATTATACTTGTGAATTATAGATGTTCTATCTCTCTGATGGCTGGCAGAAAAACATTTGTATATAATTGAAAAGTGGGTATGTAGCAGATCAAATAATAAAAAGTTCAACACTATTATTAAGGTCATGATGAATGATGGTGATGATAAGTTGATAACCTTGGAATAATGGATGACAGCATTTCCAAATAACCTGATTCTGCAGATTCAGCATCTCTTCTATTTCCATCTGATAACGAACTTCCCATGTAAACTACATGATGCTGCCAAAGAAACAAGAACATTTATTTCACATTGAAAATGTCGTGATTTCGATATGTGGGTGAAATTCTTCTGGCAAAATTCCAATTATGTAATACAATTCATGTTCGTATTCATATTCTGACAAACAAAGCAGATTGAGAGTAAAACTACTGAAGTGTAAAGCAGATTAGGATACTGTGGAAATGAACCCTCTTGAAATTACCTTGGGAATGTTTGAAGTGGCGGTTGCAACGCAGAGAAGAAAGCAGGGGAGTAGAAGAAGAAGTGGAGTCATGGAAGATCAGAGTAGGGAGTGAACTGCTGAAGAGTTGTTGAGAATATGTACTTATGCAGCCACACATGTAGTTTGCAGGCTAAGTTTGAAGTAAAAGCTTTTTTTAATGCTTGAACCTTGAGCAAAGCATCTATGATACTTTTTTGATTCATAATTAACATCATTAGATCTGCAATCCCATATAGAAAAAATACATGTTGTGTAATTAATTTTTCAGAAATAATTTCATCTTCCATGTATCCTCTGAGAAACAATAAATATCTTCATGACACCTGGCAATCAATTATGTAATAGACTAAAAGATCATGGTGTGGATTTTTTCTTTATTAGAGCTTCACATGGTTATAAACTATAACACAATTAAGCAGAAATATTATAAGTTTCTATTCTACTTCACAGTCTCACTTCTACTACAGCTTCCCACTCTTTTTTCTTTATATCATTTTCAAGTATTCATGGAAAAAGCAGATTATAAACTTGAACTGCAAGTAAGCAATGTCTCTTTTCCAACAAAAGAATATAAGTGGAGGAGAATTAATCGCATGAATGGCCATGTTCTATTTTCTTTTCTCTTTCCTTTATTCTCTACTCCTCTCTCTCCTTTCCATTATTTTCTCCTTCACGCATTTCTCAATATAGTTTATACCTTCTTCTGTCTGGAATTATATTATAACTTGTACTACAGCTAAGCATTGCAAGCACCATTATAGGCTTTGTGGCAACACCTTATAATCCTTGAAAGCATAAGTAGCATGTTATGACTTTAAGCATTATACAAATCATTAAGCTTCTAATAAAGCTAAAGATGGAGAGAACTGTCTGTTAGATACATCCAATTGGCACTAGGGATTGAATATCCAGCTAAAATAAAAGGAGTGAATATGGACCTAAAAGACCAAAAGCAATTGATAATCTACATTGTATACTAGCTTAAAGCTATGACTACCTGAAACTGCTATTCAATAATCCAGTTTATCCGTGACATGAAACAAGATCTCTCTCTTCCATTCCCTCAGTAATGAAGTGTTGCATCACTAGGCAAAAACAGAGGAACGTGTTTAAGGAAAAACGTAAATTAACAGAGAGAGGGAGAGAGTTAATGTTTCAGAGAGAATGGAGATTCAAGTGTGTTTATTCATCTCATACAATAGAGTATTTATAGGGATACATTTATAGTGTGAAAGCTCAAAGAGAAAACCAAAATGATAACCATCTCAATGACGAATTCAGCCATGCTTGTTGCCCCTTGGTAAAGTATGTTACATAAGTCTTCATACACTCAAGTACCTATGTTTATACACTCAAGTACCTATCTATACACTTAAGTATTTGTTACATGATATAGACATACATAGTATAATACATTTATACTACAACACTCCCCCTTGGATATTTCATGTCAATAGTATTGTGTTGGTGGTGCGCTTCGAAGTTGCCTCGTTAAAAACCTTGCCAAGTAATAAAACCCTGTGGGAAAAAACAACCTTGGTCGAAGGAGAAAAAGGGCACAACGCGCGTTGAGTGTGGAGTATGTTTCTGGATACTCCCCCTGATTTAGACTACCCTTGAAGATCGTGGGAGTTCGGATATCCTTCTCAATCCGATGCTCCTTACATGTTTCTCGAAAGGGGATTTTGGTAGTGACTTAGTAAATAAGTCAGCTACATTATCTTCTGATCATATTTGATTTACTTCAATATTTAGAAGTGTTTGTTGTTGCTGACTGTAGAAGAATTTCGGTGATATATGCTTGGTATTGTCGCCCTTGATGAAACCTAATTTCATTTACTCAATACAAGCTGCATTATCCTCATAAATGCATGTAGGTTCACTTGTGGTAAATTTCAAACCACATGTTCCTCGAATGTGTCTATTTACAGACCTTAGCCATATGCACTCACGCAAGGCTTCATGTAGGGCAATGATCTCTGCATGACTTGAGGAAGTAGCAACAAGAGTCTATTTTGTAGATCTCCAAGATATTGCGGTGCTTCCCATGGTAAAGACATAACCTATTTGGGAGCGACCTTTGTGAGGGTCAGAGAGATACCCTGCATCAGCAAAGCCCGTCAAAGCATTTTTATCATTTTGATGGAGGGGAGGAGGAGAACGTTGGCTACTATGGATAGTGTTGCCGGCGTTCATATTTCTTTTCTCTCTGTAGGGATAAAACAAGCCCATATCAATTGTACCTTTCAGGTATCGAAAGATTATCTTTATACCAATCCAATGGCGCCGTGTTAGCGCAGAACTATATCGAGCTAACAAGTTTACTGCAAATTAGATATCTGGTCTTGTGCATTGAGCTAAATACAATAATGCGTCTATCGCACTTAGATATGGTATTTCAGCCTCTAATAAATCTTCGTCCTCATCCCTTGGACGAAACTGATCTTTTCTGGGCTCAAGACTACGGTTGATCATGGGAGTACTCACAGGATTTGCTTTATCTTCATTCAAGCGCCTTAGTAACTTTTGAGTATATGCTGACTGATGGATCATAATCCCATCATTACGGTGCTCGAGTTCTATTCCGAGACAAAACCGTGTTTTCCCGAGATCTTTCATCTCAAATTCAGATTTCAAATATGTAGCAGTTTCTTTTTAACTCATTTAGAGTTCCAATTAGGTTCATGTCATCGACATAAACTGCTACAATTGCAAATCCGGATCTTGTCCTTTTAATGAACACGCAAGGGCATATTTCATTGTTAACATATCTCTTCCCAATCAAGTAGTCACTTAGACGGTTATACCACATCCGTCCAGGTTGTTTCAATCCATATAGTGAGCGTCTTAATTTTATTGAAAACGTGCTCTGTGGTTTAGAGCCACTTGATTTGGGTAATTGAAGTCCATCTAGAACCTTCATATATATCTCTGAATCTAGATCCCCATAGAGATATGTTGTAACCACATCCATGAGCTGCATGTCAAGTTTTTCGGAAACTACCAAACTGACAAGGTAGCATAATGTTATAACGTCCATTATGGGAGAATATGTCTCCTCGTAGTCGATTCCAGGGCGTTGTGAGAAACCTGCGCCACAAGGCGGGTTTTGTATCTAACAACCTCATTTTTCTCATTACGTTTTCTAACAAAGACCCATTATGGCCAACAGGTTTTATATTTGGTGGTGTCAGTGTTATAGACCCAAATATCTGTCTCTTTGTTAGTGAATCCAATTCAGTCTGGATCGCATCTTTCCATTTGGACCAATCTGCTGTTCGTTGACATTCTTCAATGGAGCGAGGTTCGATGTCATCTTATTCTATAATTCCTTTTGTAATATGATATGCAAATGCATCATCAATAGCCATAGAATTTATGTCCATAATTACATGTATACTAGTGTAATTCAAGGAGATCTCTCTATTATCTGGAATTGGTTCTATCATTGGAGCGTCCTCCAATGATGTCTCTTGGACATAACCATAATCCGGAATTTTTTCATGAGATTGATTATTTGTATCGATGATTAATGGATTATTTTGTGTCAAGCTCGCTTTCTTTCTTGGGCGAGAATCCATTGAACCTATGGGCCTCCCGCGCTTCCTGGCAGGAGCCTTGGGTCTACCCACTGCATCACCCATAGAGGGGATGTCATGTCCTTTAGTTTAGGGACATCAATCCTTGCAGGCGTTGATTCTGCTACGTTCTGAAGATCGAGAATCCTCCGCACTTCTATTTCAGATTGTGTGGTTCGGGGATCAAGATAAGACAAAGTGGGAACGGACCACGACAATTCCTGTCTTTTCTGTTGAACATTAGTGTTCTTGTCTCCCCCTAATGATGGGAAGACTGTCTCATCAAAGTGACAATCTACAAATCTAGCAGTAAATAGATCACATGTCAAGGGTTCTAAGTAGCGGTTAATGGTTGGAGAGTCATATCCAACATAAATACCTAATCGTCTTTGAGGACCCATTTTGGTATGCTGTGGCGGCGCAATTGGGACATACACTGCACACCCAAATATATATAAGTGTGAGACATCAGGCTCATACCCAGTCACCATCTGAGACTCAGAAAAGGGTTGGGTGGCAGTGGGTCTCAGATGAATAAACACAGCTGCATGCAATATTACATAGCCCCAAGCAGAAATAGGGATATTGGTGCGCATAACCAATGCCCTGACAACCATTTGAAGTCTTTTAATGGCAGCTTCTGCGAGTCCATTTTGGGAGTGTACATGAGGGACAGGGTGTTCCACCTCAATCCAAATGGACATGCAATAATCATCAAAATTTCTTGATGTAAACTCTCCAGCATTGTCAAGACGAATTGACTTAATAGGATGATCAGGGTGGTGAGCCCTTAACTTAATGATTTTTGCTAGGAGTTTAGTAAATGCAGCATTTCTTGTCAATAAGAGCATGACATGTGACCAACGTGTCGATGCATCGACCAACACCATAAAATATCTAAATGGTCAGCAAGTTGGTTGGATAGGTCCACAAATATCACCTCGTATTCTTTATAAGAATGGTATATTTTCTTTAGTGTCCTTTGCATAGGATGGTCTTGATCCTTTACTAAAGAGCAAGTTTTGCAAAACTAATGATATGCTTTAGAATTAACTCTTTGGACCAATGTTTGGTTCGTACTTCTTTTCGTTTTGAAGAATGGATGTCCGTGTGAAGTTTTTATTATACGGAGTATCATATCACGACCTGGATGTCCCAAATGGTCGTGCCAAAGCCTGTATGTGTCAGGATCCCATAAATTTTCATTCATGACATGGTTGGATTCAATGACTCTAATAGTGGTTGCATACAATCCACTAGAGCGACACATAAGTTTCTCTAATACTCGTGTAATTCTGTAGTTTTTAGAGGTGATGTAAAGGAACTTTTGTCTATTCTCATAATGTGTTTCCACATGAAAATCACTGGCTCTGATGTCTTTAAAGCTTAATAGGGTTCTTCCAGCCTTTGGAGCATATAGAGCTTCGGCGACATTAATATTTGTGTCATTTGGTAACAAAAATTGAGCTGGTCCTCGACCATGAATCAATTGTGATGGTCCTGCCATCGTAGTTACTGAGGATCGACTAGGTGTCATCCATAAAAATAATTGCCTATGTCGCAATATAGTATGTGTGGTGCCACTATCAAGAAGGCATTCCAATTCTCCGGAAAACATACTGAAAAAGAATAAAGTTCGGAATATTAACACATGTCCATGACATTGAATGATAATGCGATACTTTATTAATAGAGAAAATAGCCAATGATTACATCAAAGTTTTTCATAAGTCTATTCCAAAAATCAAACTTTAGACAAATTGTTGTCACTCAATCCGTTTGGTAATTCAAATAAAATATGACAAGGAAAGTAGAGAGATGTTGGTGGAGCGAGGCTCGCTTAAATACCCCCATCTCAATTACTTTCCTAGACATCATACTTCATTGGGTACATCACATGAGAATGAGTTAATACAATTGTTATTTATTGACTAAGGCACATTTGCCGTTCTTGGAAAATAGAAAGAGGATTATTCTAATCAAAGTCTGTGGCCTCCTCGTACTCTTCATTTACAGCTTTGAAGTCTTCAACGGTAAGATTGATATCTTCACTATTTTCATCTTCAGCAAGGTTGGCTTCTTACTCTCTTGCTTCCCTGTACTCCTTCTAGCGTGCAGCTAATTGGGTACTTTCATGACATTGCTTAAACCAATGCTCGATTGATCCATATCGATGACACATGTCATTGTGGTTACTCCTTTCATTTAAGGTGCAGGTTGTGCAGGTTGTGCACGTTATGGATATTCTCTAGGAGGGTTGCTGCTACTACCACGGCCCATGGTGCGACCTCCACGACTCATGGTTCTATTTCCACGGCCGGTGTTGCCATATCTCCCTCTTCCACTTGTGGAGTTGCCATCACGTGTACCCGCTCTAAAGTTGCGGTTTCCTTCTTTATTGGGGCGGTTATATGGACCTGTTCGTCCTTCATGTCCCCTATTGCTAGGGTACCGCTCCTTGTGCCCTCTCTTGGGTGCATTATAATTTGCCTTACGAACGCTCTTGGTTCCAATGGGTCTTGAATTATAATTCTTTACGAGAATGTTGTCGTGCTTTTCGGCTACCGACAAAACATTAATGAGCTCATTGAACCTCGTAATTCGTCCAGCATTTACTTCAGTGCGATATTGCTTTGATAGCAAAATTGCTGCAACGGGGAAGGTGGAGAGAGTTTACTCAATTAGCTCTTCTTCTGTGAGGGGTTTTTGACAGAACCTCAACATGGATTTGAGACGAAGAGCTTCTGAATTGTACTCAGCAATAGACTTGAAGTCGGAGAAGCGTACATTGTTCCACTGAACCTTCAAGTTAGGGAGGAGGGAATCTTGGATATTTGTTAAAGCTTATAGCGCCTCCCATAAATCCTTTGCATCTTTGATGGACATGTACTCTAATCTGAGTGCTTTGTCCATATGACGTCGCATCAAGATGATTGCTTGTGCATGCTTTTTGGGTGTTCGAGGGAACGCAAGGGCCGGGTCTGGTGCATGGATGATTGGCAATATCCCTTTCGATGTGAGATGGTTCTCAACGTCGGTTTTCCAGCTATGGTAATCCGAACCTGTTGAGTCAAGGATTTGAAAATCGAGTCTAGGTTCATTCGACATCCTTGAAAATAAGAAGAAAATATTAGTTTCGGAGTTTAAACTTCCACGAAAAATAATAAGATTTCCGAGCTATGCTACCAAGAAATCAATTTCCAAGAATCATTGTGAACACTCTCAGTTCATTGATTACGAACGCTCTTAGTTCGTTTGGCGTGAATTTCTATAATTCCGCTATTGATTGTAAGTTCCCGAGAAAAAGGAAAAAGGAGAGAAAATGAATAAAAACTCAAAAACGGGAACTTTTAGTATTTAAAACTTGTTGAAATTCGGAGCAAATTCACTTCTGAACAGATCCCACTTCAAATGGTGTACATGTCTCAAAAATATTCCGTCAGGGCTGAAATTTGGAGGTCTGATAGAGGAGACGTAGATGAACAACTTTGATGAAGAAAGTATTTTGATCAGAGGTCTTGAACAAGATGTTTCGGAACGTGCAAGCAGGCTGATCTGCACAGGAACGAGCGCAGGGGCAGCGCACGGTATGGCTAGCAAGGGCTAGCAGCTCGTGCTGATAACGTGTTTAAGGAAAAACGTAAATTAACAGAGAGGGAGAGAGTAATGTTTAAGAGAGAATGGAGATTCAAGTGTGTTTATTCATCTCATACAATGAGGTATTTATAGAGATACATTTGTAGTGTAAAAGCTCAAAGAGAAAACCAAAATGATAACCATCTCAGTGATGAATTCTGCCATGTTTGTTGCCCCTTGGTAAAGTATGTTACATAAGTCTTCATACACTCAAGTACCTATGTTTATACACTTAAGTACATATCTATACACTTAAGTATTTGTTACATGATATAGACATACATAATATAATAGAATGAAAATTAGGTACGTGTTATCACCATCATATTGTAACTTTCATGAGCAAACATCAGCACATCCTAATCTCGATCTACCGCTACATCTTGTTTCTCGGCCCCTAGGCTTTTGCAATTCAAACATTAAATCTTGCTGAAACAAACTAAATATCGCATCATACTACCACCAAGGTATCAACAGAATCAGATGACAGGACACTTGATCCAAAAGTTGAATACATTATCCCATATGATCCTGCTTGCCAAGTTAATTGCAAAACTAATTAGGAAGACTTTAACCCCATATTAATGACATCAAGTTCCTACTCAGGAAGATCATTCTCCATTTTTTAGTGACGGTTAAGTTCAGGAAACAAAAATAAAATACATAAAATTTAAAAATTATGTACTTATAATCTATAGTGTTACAGCATTGCGCCACCACAACATTAAGTTCACTATCTGCATCGGGGGAAAAAGGGAAATAAAATCGAATTATACAAATAAGTGGAACTATTATGGTCTGATGAGATTTCGTTCCTACTACCACAAAAGAAAGTTCAATAAATGCAGCCAAAGATGGGAGGTGGATTATTGAGATTAGGACAAGAACAGAAAAAAGGAAATGCCCTTGCTAATAATATCGGGACTGACACTTTTATATACAACTGAGTGGTGATGAGTGACGACTACGAGGCATCAGTCGGTGAAGAAATATGCGAGCCAATAGCACCCAGTACCTCAATCTCCATCCCTCAAAACACTAGATGCGCCTCAGATTCACCATGCTGTCCGAGTACTAACTGAGCTTATTACTGAAGCAAAGCTAACTTATTCAATATATCCCTCTGGTTCTCTCTTTCTGTTGGAGAGCTGAAGTCTGATATTGTATTAAGTTTATTTCTCCACAATTTGATTCTTAAGGAACTCCAACACCGAAAGCCGCTGCATTTAAAACAAAATGTTCAATCAGTGTTTAGAATGCAAACAACTTATGAAATGAAATCAACACATGACCCAGAGAAATGAAATGAAGTCAAACCAAGGGAACCTTACCCGTTGCTCAAGACCAGTGTCTTCAGATTTTAATGTCAAAGATTCCAACAATTTTATTCCTTCTTGAAATTCATTAATTGCCACATCCTCATTCCCTAGACCTCTGTCAACATCAGCAACTTTTGCAAATGAAACAGCTAGATCCAGAATCTGTAATCGCAAAAAGCAATGCAAAATGACAAAATTAAAAACCACAACACATTTGTGTAAACCTATATCTTCAACTAAAAAATAAACAACACTAATGATCAGCATAACATATTTCTGTCATCAATCTGGGTCACATTTGTAATTAACTACAAAAACTTCTACAGTTGGTATAAACCAATAAAATATATAATCCTGTTTCTTTTGGTTGATTAAAATCGACTAGACAGGGAAAAAGAGAAAGAGTCAAACGTCCACATATAAAGAGCTCCATGAAAATAAAGTTTGAAATTAAATTAAGGTCCCTGAAGTCTTTCAATTAACCTTCTGGTAAAGTATTTTCCAACCCGAAACAAATCGGCATCAGCCAGAGATTCAGGAGGGGAAATATTGTGATGCAAGCTTAAAATATCAGATGCGTGTCTATATATCCTCAAACATTACCTCTCTCGTGTGACCTAATTCAGCCAAAGACTGGATCAAGTTGATCGGAGTCCGTATGGTAAAAATTGCATGGACTTATTACGTGCTCAAATAGTAGTTGGCGACTCCAATCAAAAGCATATTGGCAATTCATGAAGGCTTATCATTTATATTTTCATGCAAGGCATTATATTCTTAATACCTTTCCTTTTCAATTAAAGCAAAATACAAAACTCAAACTTAAATTCCTTTGCTCTTCTCAAATTAACAAATCGCTTGCTACTAATCATGATGACAGAAAATATCATATGCATAATGCCCTGGCAAAACAGCAAGAAATTACTAGTCTCACTTCTTTCAGTCTGAGGACCACAATTATAATGTAAGAACCAACGCATTATACAACAAGATACATAAACAACCTGTGTGCTGGACCCTGATTCCCAAACCTAATTTCTTTAAAATGGCTTGTCACAGTCTAGTAGCAATGATATTTGCTGAAACTTTGGTCCTAATTCAATGAAATGCTAACCTTCAATTGGTATATTTTTTACTCATATATATTCAATACATAACTGGGATGGACTGGTTGCAGCTTAGTCAAATCATCTGATGATCCAGTAACATGTACCCTCATGTGATCAAGAAACGTCTGAAATCAAGCATTTCATATCACAATATCACATGTATTTAAATAATCAGACAAAGGTGACAGATCCAGCCTTGCTTTTGGGTTGTGAGGTAGCAGATGGCCTAGGAAGTAATAGGGTTTCTTGTTCTTTACGTTTCCCAAGAGTAGCGCTAAGAGATAGGGAAGGCCTTTTTTTTTTTTTTCTTCCCATGAGACAGATAAATGGATGACAACTATTCATGGTGAGGGGAAGGGACATCATTCGCTGACAGGGAAGGAAACTGTGACTTTGGGCATTTTAGGAATTAACTGATACGAAAGTGCAGGAGTCAACTTCTTTACAGTTCAGTCTAGAAAATGTAATGTGGTACCATCTAGGCAGAAGAGTTTGGAGGGTGGAATTGTCAGTATTCTCTTGTAAACCAGTTTCAAGGCAGTTAATGGACAATTCTCTCTTGCTTTTCTAAAGACTGGTGCTAACTTGTATTATGGCTATGGGAGGTCGAGTGCATGTGATATGGTTCATAGTAGACGACCTTCTGTTTACCTATCCCCATTGATGTGTGGTGTGTAGACACTAAGCTGAAACTTCGGATCATTTGCTTCTTAACTTTCCAGTTCCACTGTCTTAATGGTGATGGCTTTTTAGGATGGGTTGATTTGAGTTGAAAGGCTCCAACTTGATGCCATCTCTGTTTGGTAACTTCTGTTACAGGTCAAGTTGGTGGTGGAAAGAAAAGAGAAACTGGGAGGTGCGATGATGCCGTTTTTTGGGGACATTGGATGAAAGAAATAGAATGATCCTCTATGCTCGGTGGGGGGAACAAGGTGGAGCACTTACAGAATAGAGTTCAATGGTCAAGTTTACAGGCTTTAGTATCTTCAGGAGTTCAGTGACTATTCTTTCCTCTTGTACTATCATGGAACCTGATTATGCTGTTACCTTTTTTCATTTTTCTTTTTTTGGTCAGATGATTATGCTGTTACCTTGCCCTAATGGAAAATATAAAAAAAAATAAGTGGGAAGAAACAAAAAGTAGCTGCTACCTGGGATGGAACATTTGGATCATGCTTGACAGCATCGCGTCGAACATTCAGCGACTTGAAGTAGTAAGATCTTGCAGCTTGCAGGTCTCCATCATAGTATTTAAGGTCTCCAATTTTATTAAGTGAGATAGAGAGTGTATGTGTTATCTGTAAAAGAAATTAAGGAAAAATCACAATGTCAGGGCAAGCACATCGAGGACATAATGCTGATATCACAATAAAGGTTAATGCAGTAACCTCCTGATCATTTCCTGGCAGTTTTGAAAGAAATTCAACGCTCTCTTCAAAATAATTGACTGCAGAACTAGCATCTCCTGTTGCTCGACTGAAATAAAATATATTGGAATGCGTTAAAAACTCATTCAAGCAAACCAAATATCATTGCTGCAATCATGAAGCCAGTAACAGTCTTGAGTAAGAGTGTTTTCTATATTTATAATTTTCCAAAAACTCTAATTTCAGAAAATTAATCTTAACTCAGGTACTTTAATATCTTTTCTGTTCTCTGACTCTCTTTTCATATAATTGCCAAACACCAAACATATTATGAGAGGAGGCTCCAAAGACATAGAGGTCCATTTTGGGCCGCAACTTCCAATAACCATAACATCTGCAATTTAACTACGGCAACCATTTACGTTCTACCCAAACCTGCCTATACCCTTATTCTTGAAAGCCCAATCACCATTACAAGACTTGTGGTCCAATATTTACGTGGATGTTCCGTCTCCAAAAGAAAACCAGACACAAAAAATAGTTACAAGCTTCTGTGCAACCCATGGAAAACACAACACTGCATCACAACCTCCTCAAAATTCTTCAGACCACAACAAAAAAAAAAAGGAAGAGAAATAAAAAGGCAAGCAGTCCTATTTAAACTAAAGCCCAATATATATTTTTCTTTTTTAACAAAGAAACAGGTTTTATTGAAAACTCAAGAAAAGAACAATACAACAATTCATACACAAGGCAAGCAGTCCTATTTAAGCTAAAGCCCAATATATATATATATATATATATATATATATTAACAAAAAGAAACAGGTTTTATTGAAAACTCAAGAAAAGCACAATACAACAAGGGTGGACAAGGAGCACAGAAGATAAAGCTAGGCAAAACAGCCTAGACTATTGCTGCTTTCCAATCTAGACTATGGCAAACAGCTTAGACAAGCCCAATAATAACCGAAAGGAATGAGATCTACACAACCAAACAACATGAAGCCCAATGGGTATACACATCCACATCCAATAAACTTCACCAGCTCTACAAACGCTCAACCAGAAAATCCCAGATAAATAACCTCATTTCCTCCATAATCTTCAACGCACAACATGACGCATTAGCTACAAACAGCCAAAGAATCAATGGCAGATTTCACCACATAAAACAGCTAAACCCGCAGGCTGGCTCTCAACATATCTACCAAAGTCGAACTACGATGACGAGCGAGCCAATTTAAATTCAGGCATCCAACTGCTCCACCCTTTGTATCCTCACATCTGAAAATGACCACTATAGTTGTGTGTGTGTGTTGTTGTGGGTGGGGGGTGAGAGAGAGAGAGAGAGAGAGAGAGAGCATATGCACAAGAAGCATCTCAAAGAGCTTTCCTGGTGGTATAACTGGTACTAAATTAAAGCCATAAGTATTTCATTACAGGTAAAGAAAGTGAATTAATACAGAAAAGATCTATACAGAGCAGTGGACAAGATATCCACTGATAAAAATTCCACCTTACTAAAGCAGCCAAATAAACCAAACACATCAGACCCAAACAGCAATGACCATTACAATAACTCCAATAAAGGCACGGCAATCTGCAAGAATTGAAGAGGGAAGCAGGTATTTCTGCAACTGCCTAGCACCTGTTTTTAGGATGAACGTTCAGCCTTCCAAACTATAGAGGAAATATATTGAGGACAGGTTGTCCATCAACTGCCTAAAATAGGAGTTAGAGCAAACTTACTTTGAAGCCTCCATCAACCTCCTCTTGTCTGGTCTATATGAGGCCAGAGGTTCAAGCAGGTTGTATGAAGTGGGCAAAACGTTTTTGTATTACCTACGAGTAGTGCTGTTGTGCATAACAGATCCATATTAAGTAATGGGTTTTTAAGGGGACCATCTTACGGGCCAGGTGTCTCTCAGACCTGATAACTACTATCACTCTACCCGCCCAGCTGTATCAGCAGGCCCTTTCTTCTGCAGTACTTAATAAGGTCTCTCATTTCACAATACCATCAAACTGAGAGAACAATGAAAGAGATTCCTCAAACTTGTCCCTCGAAGTCCTCAAGTTTCTCGTCACCCAGAATCCCAACTCAAAAGAAGAATTAATACACATCCTAGCAATGAAAAATAATGATATTGTGATTATCTATTACAATGGGAAAATGACTTAAACTGATCAATACAACTAAAATATCAGCTAGCATGGAGTAAAAAAGGGGGTGATGATCTTTTGACCCATTTCACCACTTGGTTTCTACACTTCAAGTTAGAAAACATAATGTGCCACACACAATCTACTTTCTATCAAACTAGCCAGCTGGTGTAACAAGAGAAACAAGGTTTAGGTGACATATAAAAGCCAGAGTGAATTATGTGTTTTTGGGTCTAACCACAGGGAAAGCATGAACTAAACCTAAAAAAATGAGCACTAAAAATATGATAAGATGAAAAGGAGGAGTAACATAAATGAAGACTGGTATCCTCAATCCAATTCCACATAAATTACTTCACATAAATGCTATATCCAATATACTACTGTGATATGAGGTGAGTAGAATCAATTTGTTGTGAAAAGATTAAACCTCCTACGCAATTTGTTTGGAAGCATCCTTAGATGAAACCAATTATTTTCTGTTTCCCTGTATACAGAAGACAGCTTTCATCCTTTATACCTACAAATATGTGATTGGAGGACAAATTATTTTTTCGTGGTGACAGGCAGAGACATACAAGAATCCTATTGAGAGAAACAATTAGAAAATAGAACCAAACACAAGATTAATTCCCCAAGCATTTGGGGCGTCAATCCCAAAGCCCAATCATGTAGGCTTTCTCCTTTCATTTGGTAAACTTAGAGCCAATAGATTGAATAAACTCACACGCTTAGATCGTACTAGGATATTACTGGTACTACTTTTCTTCACATAATTCTTTCATATACTAACACTTGACTTGAATAGAGAGGGAAAAAAAAAAGAGTGTTTCCATCACCATAAAGGGAACATCCAATTATCCAAATGCATACTGGATAGCTACATATATACATATAAAGATAGATAGAAAGAGAGAGGGACAAACCAGCAGTCGCCAAGCATTCCGAGAACGGCTCCTAGCTGAGAACACAACTCTGAAGTGTTGCCCATGGTTTCCAACTGACCCCTGATGTCATCTGCACACAGAGTGAGCCTTGATTTGGCACTTTCTATATTCTGGGCTCGGAATGCCTACAAAATTACAACCACCAAATTCAACAACAACAAAATAAAAAATAAAAAGCCGAAATGCAAAACATATCAAGATTTCAAAGGGAAAAAAAATAAAAACACAAAAACTGACCCTCATTGCTTGTTGCACCAAGAAAGCACCTCTCTCCAAAGACACGTCTTCATAAATCACTCTCTTATTATGGCTCTCACTATTAGTATTGGTATTAGTCTCCTCCTCTGCATTATGAGACCTCTTGATTCTGGCATGCCCCTCAATGAAGCGATCCACCAAACCCTGGAGTTCGGAATTGGGCTCCGTCTTCTCAATGTCAGCTCCACACAACGGGCAGTCCTTAAATCTCGACACACAGACTCTAAAACCAACCCAGTCAATTCAATTCAAAATCAAGAAAATTGGGAGAAACCCAATTCAATTTGAGAGGAAAAGAGGGTTACTTACTTGCAGAAGGAATGAGAACAAGGGACGCATTGAGCAGAGTCGAAGAGAAGGGCTTGGCATATCATGCAGCTCAGAGGGCCCAGCTTGAAGGTCTGCGAATCGTAACCCAAGGGGCATTTTGGGGAGACTGTCGCCGCCGTCGACGACGGTGCCGACGACTCTTTCTCTTTCTTGATTGGCTCCGCCGGTCGAGCGGCTTTCACGAACGGACACACCGGTCTCATCATCTTCTTCTTCTTCTTCTTCTTCTTCTTCTTCCAATCCTTTTCCTTCCTCTTTTGGATTGATATTAGATATAAAGGGCTTGCAGATACGACGCCGTATGGATTCTAGCTCGACTTGATCGTCTTGGAAATGGGAACGGGGAATTGTGTGATTAGTGATTATCCTCCTTTCAATTCAATAATCTCTCACCCTATTTCTTTTTCTGTTTTTCTCGTGATAGGAGTGTTTCTATTCGTAACTTCACATTACACCTTCATAAATTTTTATATAAATTTACTTTTTATTATGCTCCTTTAAAAAAATTGTAAACAAACCAAACGTTTAGAAAAATGTTGTTTAGACCTCCACATTATTTGAGCCAAAAAAAAAAAACTCCAAATTCCGGTCGTCTTCCTTTCTCCTCTATTCCTCCCCTCTCTCTCTCCCCAACCTCACCCTCTCTTATTCTGTTTAGTTCTCCTTTATGTATCTTTTCGCTCACCCGCTCATGAGGAGATCACTTAATTCTATTCATTTCATTTTTGAAGTGGATCTGATGTACAAGCAAGAGAGAAAGC
The DNA here is from genome assembly GCA_025331145.1 of Rosa persica. NCBI lineage: Eukaryota > Viridiplantae > Streptophyta > Magnoliopsida > Rosales > Rosaceae > Rosa > Rosa persica. Next base: position 11,996,469 of record WFKR01000001.1, on the reverse strand, counting down.
AGCGTCTTGGAATGATGATTCAAATTCATGTTTGAGTTTAGATGTTATGAATTTGGGTTTGTTTTGAACTGCATCAATTAATATAGATGTTTCATGTCTAATAATGAGGTGTTAAAATTTCATACAGAACTCAAATTAGTAAAAGCCAATATCTTTGATTCAATAATTCACTTTCAAAGCAAAGTTTGAAAGCTTCCCAGTTCTTAAGTTAAAATTATCACATCCCGAATTTCGAATAAAGAAATTCGAATCCGAAACATGATAACCTAACAAGCTCAATAAGAACACTCAGAAAATTTTTCATTTAAACTAAACAACAAAACAACTCGAGTGCACAATGTCAATATTGACTCGTTCTTTAGAGTCACATATTACATTATATAGAGTTTACAAATTAAACTGAACACAGTTCAATAAGTAATCTACCCATCACACTCACTACACAGCGAAAGACTAAAACCAAAAATACACTTCTATGTCCAAACTACGACAGCAACAATACTTCAGCTTCGACGACGGTTACTCGTTACTCTAACCTGCACAATAACCACTACACCGTGGAATAATACACCGGGTTGAAACAACAAACCCGATAAGCTTTTGTAAGCTCATGTGAGTAAACCCAAATAACCACAACAAACATTTTTCAACTCAAGGAAAACAAATCAACATAAGGATCATTTCCAAAATCAAGATCCTTTTCTTTTTAAGGAAAACATAAGTCACCACCGTGACAAATCAAATCATTTGAAATCTCAACAATAAATCTAAGAAATCACTTTTATTTCCTCTCAACATGAAGCATTTATCACCATAATGACATGATAAAGCGTTTCTCGACTCACTACGAGTCTTCACCACAATTGCACTCACAGTTTAACTAACTAAAAACCAGTGATCCCTATATAGAAAATTAGTTCAAGAGATCACCAAAAAACACGCAATCCAAAATCATAGTAATCCATGCATATAGTTTTAGTTCAGGAGATTACATTAAAATCAAACAATAGAAATCATATTGCACAACAATAGTGAATTGAACACACACAATTCCACCAAGATATATATTTCACGTAAATACACACACACACACACACATGTAGTCATCCACTCAGGGATGCCACTAATACCAACAATAGTTCACAATTACAAAACCCGTGAAAATCATTTTTTTATAATAAAACATCATTTTACTTACCTATGAACCGTTGACAATTAAGTTCATATAATTTAAAATAAATATTTATTTTTCAAAAACAATTTCACAATTTAACAATTAATTTCAAATAATAAAGTAACTCCATTCATAAATGAACTTCATGAAATTTACTCACCTCTAAATCTCGCTGCGTCTTCACACACAAACCGAGACAAGCACAATATCAACAAACTCCGCTCACACAACCCTGTTAAACACCTAATCACATCAATATCACACTCAATACAATACAAAGTACACAAGTATTTAAAGTTCGAAACACGTGAACTATAAATCGAAAGATACGTCAATCGAGACAAAGCCTCATCGGAGACCACCTAAGGCCTCCAAAATGCTTCTACAATCAAACCGCCCAAACAAGAGGACAATCTAACAGTCAGATCCTCACGGATCGAAAACCAAACAAACCGAAACTGAAAATACCCAACTCAACCAAAAAGTCAAGCAAACAAAAAAGTAAACATACCCACATGTTCGTATAGATGAATGGAGACTAACGGAGCAAAGAACTACTCTTGAGAATGCCGCCACGCACCGCCACAAGCTGTTGAGCGTGAAGCCCACCCGCTGTCGGATCAAAGTTAGAACTAGGAAGATCAACTCCACCCATCCTGTAGATTTCACCACGATGAACAACTTTCATAATTAGCACCAAGGCTGATTAGGCCTAGATCGAGATAGAACAAGCCCGAAAATCCTCCACCGTTGAACTTCAAACCATGATTTCTCGCTCTACACTTCGGATTGATCTTCAAGGCTTGTATGGCTGTTGTTACGTCCCGAACCAAAATGCTACTTGTTACTTGTGAAAATACGAAGTTTAGCAATTTCGATTACATTTTATTTGTTTTCGATACGTTTAGTAGCCCTAAAAATTGACTTTTTGCTCGAGCCAAAATTTGAAAAACGTTTCTTCACTAAAGTTGTAGAGGACGTTAAACCGAGTGCGTACAGAATTGGGTCGTAAAAATCGGAGTTCGTATGCAAAAGTTATAAGCGAAATACGAAATTTACTGTGAATGGTAGATGGTATAAATTCAAATTTTTACTGTGATCGGGTTATTTTTTTGGGCTAAATTCTGTTTAGTTCATGTACTTTGCCTTTCTCATCGTTTCAGTCCCTAACATTCTAATTTAATCTAAAAACTCCCTAACCTCACAATTTCCCTCCAATAGGTCCCTGCCTTGGGTGAAATGTCCAATATACCCCTCAGTTATTTCTTTTTTCTTTTTAATTTATTTTTTTCCTTTTTTTCTTTTTCCTTTTTATTTTTTTCCTTTTTAATTTATTTTTTCCTTTTTTTTCCTTTTTCCATTTTAATTTTGTTTTTTTTTTCTTTTTTCTTTTTCCTTTTTAATTTCTTTTTTTTCTTTTTCTTTTTTTCCTTTTTCCATTTTAATTTCTTTTTTTCTTTTTAATTTCCTTTTTCCTTTTTAATTTCTTTTTTCTTTTTCATTTTTAATGACCATCGTATTCTGCTGCATCAGTAGCGTCACGTCGGCGAACCAATCCAGATCGACCTGAAACCCTAATTCTTGTTCTCCACGCCGGCGGTCATTTTTCTTTTCCATCACTATTCTTCTTCTTCACTTCTGATTTTTGTCAACTTGGCCATCAAAAACCACCATTTCAACCAAACCCAAAATCCAAATGATCATTTTGAGCAGGACCCAAAAACCTCAGAGTTTGAAAAAATGGTAGTTTTCAGTGAAGAGTTAAAAAATGGTAATTTTCAATAAAAAGTTTCCAAATTGAGGCTTGATGTGGAGAGAGAAAGTGGGATTTGAGTGGGAGAGAGAGAAGTAGGCTGATTGGGAAACAGATGGGTTGTGGAGTTTGATCGGAATGGGATTGGCGGGTTGAGGAAGTAGAAAGTAGGCAGAATGAAAAAGAAAAAATAACTTAAAAAAGAAAAAAATGAAAAAGGAACAAGAAAAAAAGAAGAAAAATCAAAAGAGAAATTAAAAAGGAAAAAGAAAAAAGGAAAAAAAGAAATTAAAAATAAAAAGGAAAAAAGGAAAAAGAGAAATTAAAAATGAAAAAGAATAAAATGAAAAAAAAGAAATTAAAAAGGAAAAAAGAATAAAATGAAAAAAAGAAATTAAAAAGGAAAAAGAAAAAATGAAAAAAAGAAATTAAAAAGAAATAACATAGGGGTATATCGGGCATTCCACACAAGACAGGGACCGATTGGAGAAAAATTATGAGGTTAGGGAGTTTTTAAATTAAATTAGAATGTCAGGGACTGAAACGATGAGAGAGGTAAAGTACAAGGATTAAACAGAATTTATCCCTATTTTTTTCTTTCCCTCTTTCTCCTTCCTCCCGTGCGATCTCTCTCTCTCTCTCCCTCTCGGGCTCCCTCTGTAATTTCCAACTCCTGCCACCTGGGGACGTGCAGTCAGCCATCATCGCCCCTTATAGGCGAGTGGTATGTGACTTTACCAACTGGAGATACACTCAAGTTAGAGTGGGTCTTAGTGGTATGTGACTTTACCAACTGGAGATACACTCAAGTTAGAGTGGGTCTTCAAGGACTGTAGGGTGTTGGTGGATGGAGTAAATTTAGAGGTCAACCTGATCCCTTTAGATCTTGTTGAAATCGATGTAATCCTGGGGATGGATTTCCTGCAGACACATCATGCTTTGATTGACTGCTTTCGTAAGACAGTGGTGTTTCGAAGCCCAGGGAAGCCAGAAGTTTCTTTTTAGGGTGAACGGAATGTTCTTTCTTCTTGCTGGATTTCAGTCTTGACAACTAAAAAACTATTGAGTAAGGGTTGTTAGGCATATTTAGCGTATATAATGGATACCACTAGGGAAGTGTCAAGTATTGAAGACATTCCTACTATGAGTCAATTTCCAAATGTGTTCCCTGAAGAATTACCTGGCCTACCTCCTGTAAGAGAAATAGAGTTTACTATTGATTTGCTTCCTGGTACAACACCTATTTCTCAAGCTCCTTACAGAATGGCTCCAGCAGAACTCAAGGAGTTGAAGACTCAGCTGCAGGAATTGATTGATAAAGGCTTTATCCGTCCCAGCACATCACCTTGGGGTGCTCCTGTATTATTTGTGAAAAAGAAGGATGGTACCTTGAGATTGTGCATTGATTACAGGAAGTTGAATAGAGTCACTGTGAAGAATAAGTATCCTCTCCCTCGTATTGATGACTTATTTGATCAATTGAGGGGAGCCAAAATCTTTTCAAAAATTGATTTGAGATCAGGATATCATCAGTTATGGATCAGGGAGTCTGACATACCCAAGATTGCTTTCCGATCACGATATGGTCATTATGAGTATGAAGTAATGCCGTTTGGGTTAACCAATGCTCCTGCAGCTTTTATGGATCTTATGAATAGAGTGTTCAGTCAATACGTGGATTATTTCGTAATTGTATTTATTGATGATATTCTAGTTTACTCCGAGAGTGAGCATCTTCATGCTGAGCATCTGAGATAGGTACTTCAGACTCTGAGAGAGGCTGAATTGTATGCTAAATTCAGTAAATGTGAATTTTGGCTTGACAACATAGGATTTCTGGGTCATATCGTCTCTGCAGATGGCATCAGCGTGGATCGGAAAAAGGTGGAAGCAGTATTGAATTGGGAAAGACCTAATAATGTAACCGAAATCCGCAACTTCTTGGGTTTGGCAGGTTACTATAGGAGATTTGTGCAAGATTTGTTTGGTCGGAGAAGTGTGAACAGAGCTTCCAAGAACTTAAGGGACGCTTGACTAGCGCTCCTGTTCTAGCTCTACCTGATGCTAGTGGGGAATATGTGGTGTACAGTGATGCATCAAGACAAGGCTTGGGGTGTGTATTGATGCAACATAGGAAGGTAATTGCCTATGCTTCTAGACAGCTGAAGCCACATGAAATGAATTATCTGACACATGATCTGGAGCTTACTGCAGTCGTACTTACACTCAAATTATTGAGACACTATCTGTATGGAGCACAGTGTCGAATTTTCATAGATCATAAGAGTCTCCAATATCTGTTTAAACAGCCAGACTTAAATCAGAGGCAAAGAAGATGGTTAGAGTTGATTAAAGATTATGATTGCACTATTGAGTATCATCCTAGAAGAGCCAATGTAGTGGCCGATGTTCTTAGTCGGAAACCTTCTTCTTCTGCTTCCTTATCACACTTGAAGGCAACTCGAGTTCCCCTTCTTGTTAAGTTGCGATCTACAAGGGTCCACTTGGTAGTTGATAAAGAATCTGCAGCCCTATTGGCTAATTTCTATGTGAGGCCAATCCTAATTGATAGGGTACGAGAGGCACAACCCCAGGATCCTTATTTGGAAGAGTTGAGAGAAGCAGTGGAAGGTGGTGCCAGAGAGGAGTTTATAATCAAGGAGGATGGAACTTTAATGTTCGGGAACAGAATATGTGTTCCAAATCAGGAAGATACTAAGCAAGAAATATTGGAAGAAGCTCATAGTTCTGCTTGTGCCATGCATCCTGGTGGAACCAAAATATCGAATTCTGAAGGATTATTATTGGTGGCCAAATATGAACAGAGAAATTGCAGCTTATATAAGTCGATGTTTAATATGCCAACAGGTGAAGGTGGAGAGACAGAAGCCTTCAGGTTTGTTACAACCATTGCCAATTCCAGAATGGAAGTGGGACCACATCACCATGGATTTACTCACGGGGCTGCCACGTACCCGAAATGGCCATGATAGCATATGGGTGATTGTTGATCGGCTTACTAAATCTGCACATTTTCTTCCGGTCCAAAAGACTTCCAAGGTAGACAAGTATGCAGAGCTGTTTATGAATGAGATAGTGAGGCTTCACGGCACACCTGTTTCCATCATTTCGGATCGAGATCCTCATTTCACCTCAAAGTTCTGGCATGGTTTGCTAGATGCCATGGGTGCTAAGACACAATTTAGCACCGCAATCCATCCTCAGACTGATCGACAATCAGAAAGAACTATCCAAACTCTGGAAGATATGCTAAGAGCTTGCCTTATGCAGTTTCGAGGAAACTGGGAAAATCATCTGGGTTTGATAGAATTTGCTTATAACAACAGTTATCATTCCAGTATTGATATGGCTCCCTATGAAGCTTTGTATGGCAAACAGTGTCGTACTCCTTTATGTTGGAATGAAGTTGGAGAAAGAAAACTTATTGGTCTAGAAATGGTACGGATTACTACTGAAAAGGTGAAAGTCATCAAAGAAAAACTCAAGACTGCTCAGAATAGACAAAAGAGTTATGCAGACAACAGCAGAAAAGATCTTGAGTTTCAGGAAGGTGATCGGGTCTTCTTAAAACTAGCTCCTTGGAAGGGTATTGTACGTTTTGGGAGACGTGAGAAGCTCAGTCCTAGGTACATTGGGCCTTATCAGATAACGAAATGTGTTGGTTCAGTTGCTTATCGGTTGGCACTTCCATCTAGGCTATTCTGTATTCATGATGTCTTTCATGTATCCATGCTCCGCAAGTACCTTGCTGATCCTTTTCACGTTCTGGAAGAACAGCCCATTCAGTTGAGGGAGGATTTGACATATGAGGAAGAGCCAATTCAGATACTAGATCGTAGAAAGCAAGTGCTCAGGAACAAAACGATACCCTTGGTTAAAGTACTATGGAGTAATCATCTAGTAGAGGAAGCTACTTGGGAACCAGAGAATCAAGTGAGGCGGCAGTATCCACATCTCTTTTAACAGGTACGTTAAATTTTGAGGACGAAATTTTTATAAGGTGGGGAGATTGTTACGTCCCGAACTAAAATGCTACTTTTTACTTGTGAAAATATGAAGTTTAGCGATTTCGATTACGTTTTATTTGTTTTCAATACGTTTAGTGGCCCTAAAAATCGACTTTTTGTTCGGGCCAAAATTTGAAAAACGTTTCTTCACGAAAGTTGTAGATGACGTTAAACCGAGTACGTGCATACTGGGTTCGTAAAAATCGGAGTTCGTATGCGAAAGTTATAAGCGAAATACGAAATTTATTGTAGATAGTAGATGATATAAATTCAAATTTTTACTGTGGCCGGGTTATTTTTTTTTCTTTCCCTCTTTCTCTCTCCTCCCATGCGATCTCTCTCTCTCCCTCTCAACCTCCCTCTGCAATTTCCAACTCTAGCCACCTGGGGACGTGCAATCAGCATCCCTGCACTCCTCTCCTCCTACCCAACCTCCTCAACGATGCCAACCCCTGCAACACGGCCGGAAACGACCGGTAGAAGTAGGAGAAGCTCACTGCTGCAAAACCGGTAAACGCTTCGTTCTCCCAACTCCGGCTACCAAAGATGCTCAGACCAAGTCCTTTAGGAGTGCAGTGAGACGATGAAAATCCTCCCCAAATATCAGGCCGAGTAGTAGAGTGCGGAGGAAGAACCGACGAGTTAAAATTTGGGGTATTATTCACGTTTCGGATCAAAACTTCCCCTTAATTGTTGAGGTACTTCCGACCCTTTTCTCTATTTGTTGTATTTGGGAAAAATGATCAGAGGGTTGAGATGATTGTGCTGCCAAAATTTGGCGGCCATCGGAGCAAGTGGAGTCGGCACTTGAATCCCACGCGCCGCCACTATAGCAAGCGCGTGGCGGCGCCTCTGGCTGCCATTTGACTTCAGTTTGTAGCCCATTAAATCCTATAAATGTTGTAGAGCTTGTATATGAAATTGGTGAATTTTGAAGAAGCTTGGAAATTAGTTATGAATTTTTCAAAGTTTAGGGTTTTGATTTCTGATTTACGAAAATCCGACTGTCGGATTTCTTTCAAATTCATCTTAGAATTCGTAAATCGACGAATATAAATTGTTGGTGAAGTTTGGATTAAATCCGAGAAGAATTGAAGGAGTTATTGCGAATTTACGTATAGAATTTCATAGATTTTATTATAATATTAATTTTTATTCGAAATTAGTTAGCTTTTTTATGAAACAATTTTTGTACAGGACGTGAGGAGCCTCCATTGGAGGAGAATTCTAACCGACGGCAGAATTAGCCGTTAAATTGTGAGTGGACTTTTGTTTTAAATAAGGATGCATGCAATTATTTTCCCGAAATTATTGATTTATTTAATTATTTATCGTTTTATTTATCGAACATAATATTTTACTTATGATTCTAATTTTGACATTGATTTATTTTTCATATGAACTTCGGATATGAAATTGTTATGCTCGGATTTGGATTTATGATTTGCTTTTGAGAGAATATGATTTAATTTTCGGAGATTTATTATGCTTTATCTCGATTATAATTTGAGAAATGGATTTGTGGTACTATTTCCTGGATATTGAACTTTCAATGATTATCTCCGATATCTATATATTATATTATATTATTATTTGATTTTTGTGAGTTGTTGATTTTGGAAGAATTACTTTTTGAAGTTAATTCCAGAATGTTACGTATATTTATATTCACATGATTTGAGATTTTAGAGGATATTCGGAAATGAGATTTTTAACGAGATATTATTCATTTATAAATTTTCGCTTCTTATGAATTGTTTTGACCCTGAGATTATCTTGGCGTGTGTTAGAAATTCATTTGCGAGATTTGGGGAAACTTTATGGATTAATTGGTTTCGGAATTTCTATGTCATACATTGGGTGATTATTTATCATGCTAGCTTTGAGTCCGCCTGCGTGGCGAGGTGATTTGATCACCGAAGCCTGTCTGCCTTTGTGGTGCTGGTTACTGTCTTTGTAACAGTAATGCTGAAGTTCAGTATCTTGATCACTACATTTAGTGGCTTAAGAGTATATAACGGGAGTATGGGAGTACTTTAGCCTGGATGGCTATCACCCGAGCCTAAAAGGCTCACCTACATGGCAAATTATCTTTCCCATATTATAGTTCAATATTTTAGGCTAGCGGGGCTAGTCCGCTTAATTGTTTAAGAATTTCTTTATGTTCAGCATGCATCACGTTTTATTTTATTTGCTTTGTGGGAAAGTATAAATTATTGATGATATTTCTTTTTACAATATTTATTTTGTCCACTCACGCTAACGTTTTTATATACTTCTCCCCTAGGCATTTCGATTTTAAAATGCCCACTTCGCAGTGTGCTGTTCGAAATAGGAGTTGAGGCTTAACACCATCATTGCCATCTATTCTCTATAGGTTATTCGCTAACCTACCTTTTGTAATATATCAATTTTCCATAGATTGCTCTGATAGCCTCGGGAAGTTTTGTTTTTTTTTATGTCTGTATATTTGTTTGGAAGTGAAAAGTGTCGTATGTAGAAGGATGATAGTAGTTCTCTGTGTGAAGAAAATTTATGATATTTGAAGAATTTATGGTGATGCATTTGTTGATTTCATTAGGTGGGATATGTGTAAGTTTGGGGGAGCAGGTTGGCTCCAGGAGATAAATTTAAGTTTGTGTATAGAAGTTTATTTCTTTTTCCTTGAACAGGTCAGGGTTGCTTACCTTCTAGGGAAGTTCTGTCAAAATTTTCCTAGAAAGTGGGTCCCGCAGGGCCACCTGGAATTTCAGGGGGAAATTCTGGGACGGGTCCTGTCATAGAAACCCACCTCTTCTTCACGGGATTAGAGGCGCATCAGACTCTGCCTCTTCATCTCTATCCCCCTATCGAGTGGATCAACTCCTTTTACTTCGTAACCTTCACTGCAGAGCATCAAAATCCCAACCAATCTATTCCGAACGGAAGCGATCAATTGAATGGATCTAGCTTACAAGAGGAGGCCCCATAAGCTTTGAAGTTCCTCGGATTTTTTTCTAAGTTATTGTTTGATCTGCCGTTGTGTGATCAGAAGGAGGAAGGCTTCAAAACTTGGTAACAATCGAGGCCAACCGTCGTCGAAATCAAAACATCCGACCGGGTCCTTCTCCTCCAAAATGTCGGCTTCGATCTCCAGTTTCTATCGAAAATTGATGGAAAAGATGCCTGATGGGAGGACAGCGAGGAAGAGGCGAACGAGTCTGTGAAGGTGGCGTCGCTGGACAGCAAAGATACGGCTGGGTCGGAAGCTGGGCTCTGGTCGGGTTAGGGCTTTCTGGAGGAGAGAGAATGGAGCAAAAAATTTCCTGATTTGGAAATTTCAGAAAATTATGAAAAATTCCTGAAAACATAGTTATAGAAAATTTCCAAAATTGGAAACTTCTTCCGCTGACCATAACTTCTTTATACGAACTCCGATTTCTGCGTACTATATATATCTAAGAACTCAAGTGTTTTGGATATAAAGCAGGTTTGTTGCATAATTCAATCCCCCGGCCAATTCTAAGAAATTGAAATAGTCCCCATACATTCACCAAGACACCACCAATCATCTTGTTCCTATTCAAAATCAACAGAATCCACCAAGCTTTTCAAATCTGAACAAAATGAAGAATGATTATAATGAAACAACAAAGAGAGTCTAAGAAATAGAGAACGACGAAGAGTAATGGACATTTTGGATTTTTTTTCCTCTTTTTTTCTAGTAGTTTTATAGAGGGCAAAGTTGGAAATAAATTTGTACAAAAATTTAAGGAGGTCTACATACCAAATGAGAAGGTATGAATAGAAGCACTCAAAAAATAATAACTTGAGGTTTTTTTTTCTTTAAATAGAGAAGAAGCAAACTACTGAATTGTTTAAATGAGAAACTAAATTAGACAGGTTCATCCAGATTAAATGTGTTAAAGTAAAACAGTGGATACAAAGAATTATATTACTCCTAGTTAAAATTATAAGTTGTTCAACTTAGAAGAGAAAACATGTATCATTTAGTTATGTTTATGAACTAGATGAGACCTTGTTTGAGCCAACAGGTGCCAGTGTTTGGTCGAGGTTCAGAATCTCAAAAATTTAAACGAAATCCACCAAGGTGACTCTGACCGAAGTAATTACATTACCAACAACCCTCTCCCAACAAAAAAACTATCTAGTACGTCCCCTTTAAAACCCTAGCAACTTTTATCAGGATCAGAAATCTTCATCGTTGTCTATTTCTCAAATATCAAACCTCTAACTCCGACGCTAGCCACAATGAACACTGTTATCAAAAGCCACACGAACTGTGTTTCACAAAAATGCTAGACACCACTAAAGGAATCCATCAAGACCTTCATAACACAACATCCACAATCCACGATGATAACCTTAAACATATGTCAAAGTCTCTTAACTACATCCAACCATTACATGCAGCAACTATGTAACAAGTAAAAATCTATCACTCCTCGCATCTCATGTCGTTAGGTTTAAGCACCTGAATTCTAATTCGATGTGTGAATGTTGATAGAAAAAACTAAAACTAAAATAAAATACCTCATTCGAAGTCGTTATTCTATACTCCTCTCTGGTGTCAGATCCTGCAAAATCTGTAAAGAGGTGAGCTCAACCTACGACTCAGTAGAGACATCAAATCTTCTCCCACATAATTAACTATAATAATCCAAGTGGCACATAATTACATATACGACACGTTGGTAGAATTTGAATAATCTAATACACGACAAATTAATAACTCAATCAAAATATATATTTGGATGTCCCAACTTGGGAATAATGTGCTAGATTAATATTATTAAAAATTCATATAGGTCCGAAGTAATACATAAATTAATGATATAGAGTTTAAATAAAGTATTTGCTTTGTTAAATAGTGATTAAATGAAATGGTGTATGTATTCCGAAGACTTTGGGTGGTCTCGGATGAAGTTCCGCCTCTATTGGCGTCACTTTTGGGGATTTTAGTTCAAAACGGGGGTTTCGGACTTTAATCGCCTGTGATTTGTGTACTAAATTGAGACCGTATGTTATTAGGTACTTGACGAAGTATTCTTGGACGAATATTTTGTGGCTGTGCTACTCTGTTCAGTATAGAAGACGCAACAGGATTCAGAGGTGAGTAATCTCACAATGTTCATTTACGAATGGATTTACTTGTTATTGAAATTAATTGGGTAATTTTGAATCGCTTTTGAAAATGAATATTGTTTGAAATAATATGAACTCGATCGACTATGGTTCATAGGACTGCAATTCACATGTATGAAAATGAGTTTAAGTATAAACATGATTTTCTCGAATCTTGTGAATTGTGAATTATAGTTGGTATTAGTAGCATTCCTGAGTAAATGACTACGTGTGTGTGTGTGTGTGTGTGTGTGTGTATATATATATATATATATATATTTACAGGACCCTTCTAGTGAGGGATCCCTTTTTTTGGTATTTTCTAGGGATATGGCATTAGACCAACTTTTCGATCATATTTTTACATCTCAACTGTTCAGTTTTTAGGTCCTAATGTGTAGATCACTTATGCTAATTTTCAGCTAATTTGATAATCTTTAAGGCATCCAAAACTGTAATTTACCATTATAAACACGAACGGTTCCGGTTCGACAGATTCGGTCCGTTCGTGTAAATTGCATTTGGATGCCTTAACGATCACCGATTTAGCTGAAAATTTGCAGAAGTGATCTACACATTAGGATCTAAAAAATGAACGGTTGAGATGCCGAAATATGATCGAAAAGTTTGTCCAATGCCTATCCATATAAAAGACCAAAAAAAGCGATCCCTTAGTGGAAGGGCCCTCTATATATGTATATATTTATGTGAAATATGTATATTCTTATGGGTTGATGAGTGATTTAAACAGTATGTATGATGAGTTTCATTCTATTGTTTTAAGTCTTGACTTTTCGGGAGAGTGGAGACAACGGGTTAGGAATTGGAAATTTCTATTGTTTGAAAAGTGTCAAGATTTGGTGTGAGTTGCTTAATGAGATTTAAATGTTTTGATCTAGCAACTGGGGAGGTCTGATGATAAGAGGTCACGAGGTGACATCTTCTTTTCAGAGTTGAGTAACATCTTGGTCCTGAGTGACCGCTTTTAAATGTTTTGATCTAAAGGTCGGGGACCTAAGGATTCGGGGTTGCTGGGAGTGACCTCAGGCATATATATCAAGACTTCATGCCTTTGACTGAGTGAGTGGATACCATCAGTTAGAGCTCTATTTTGTTGCAATTGTACATCATAGGGAGTAGCGGGGAGCTACTTGATGCTCATAAGTATGTGTTTAAAAGGAAGTTTCGGAGATTTTTTCTTTTAAATGTCCAGGGTGGACTTGTGTATCATATTTAATTGTCAGAATTTCAATTATTATGATTTTGTCACAGGGTGACTTTTGTTTTAGTTCTTTGGGGAGTTGCATATTTAATTATTAGAGTTTCAATAATTATGATTTTGTCACGGGGTGACTTTCGTTGTCATGAGTATGTGTTTTAAAAGGGAGTTTCGAGGATCCTTTCTTTAAATGTCCGGGGTGGACTTGTGTATCATTTTAATTGTCAGAGTTTCAATTAATATGATTTCGTCACGGAGTGACTTGTGTTGTGTCTTTTGCGAAAAGAATATTGTTTTGGGAAGCATGGCATGTGTTACTTTTTCTCGGGTTGAAAGATTTTTCTCGTTTTGGTGAGAGTTGTGTGGGTTAAGTTTTAAGTTACTCATACTAGCTTTCATAAGCTTACCAGGTTTGTTGTGTGGCAACCCGGTACACTATTCAATAGTGTATGGGCTATTCCTGCAGGTCAGGGTAATCGTGGCTGAAGCTGGTTCTGATAGTTGTAGCTTTACGGTAGGAAGTCAATTTTGTGACTTTACCATTATTAAGACTTCAGCTTGTAGTAAGCTCTGAGGAGCATTTACTTATTATTTTGTTGTGGCAATTTAATTCGTATTTGTGTAATATTTGGCTCTACAGAGCGAGTCTGTTTTTGACATAGAGAGTTCAGGGCATCAGTATGTACTTAGTTTAAAAGGAAAAAGTTTTTCAGGTATTTTGTATTGATGGCTGAACCATCACACATATATAATTATGAGATTATATATTGATTTTTAAATGTGTTTAAAAATTGGGGCGTGACAACGAGTTCCATCAATCACAACGCTCAATCCCTCGAACTCGCTACTTGGGTACTTCTCTGTTCCTCTAATGCCTCCTTACCCAACAATATTTAGCTTCAATCTTTTTTTCTAATTCATTTCTTTCTTCTTTTAGTCTCAGTTGGCCGGTCATATAGCTCGTGCCGTCACGATTTTCTGACTTGATGAGGTGGTGGTATTTGACAACAACGGTGAGTCTGGTTCACCAGAAGCTAATAATTTCGATGAAAATGAAAGAGGGGCTGGGGGAGTCTGGCATGTCAGATAACAAGGAAGCTTCAGATTCTCTTGGACATGGGTGTTTGAATCGATGTTGAGGTTGTGGTTGGGGAAAGAGGCCATTGGTGGCGGAGGATTAGGGTTAGGGTTTGAAAGGGGGCGATGAGAGAGAGGTGGTTCTTTCATGGAGGTCATTAGAGAGAGAAAGTGAGAGAAGAGAGAGGTGGAGAGTGATTCTTGGGGTGAAGACGGAGTTTGTGTGTGAGTTTGTGTTTATACTTGTATGGGTATTTGATAGGAGCCTTTTAATGCGATGTTTTAATAGTTATTTCCTCATATTTTACTTAGTTATTTCCTTAGATAAATCAGTTTTACTGTAGTTTCTTTTTAGGATCACTAAAGGAAATGAGCTTAAAGGCATATGAAAAGTAAATGAGACGTTGAAAATGATAAAGGCAAGGCACATGGATGCAAAAATGAGCTGAAATGAAGAAATGAAGTTTTCCTGGTCCGACAAGGAAACCCAATAAAAGTAGGAATGCTAATGACACAAGGAGTCTCAGTTGAACTAGGAAAGCAAAAAAAGATTCCGAAAGGTTAAAGAACATTCCACATGAGGAGTCCTAATGAGGCTAGGAAACCTGAGAGCATTAGGAGACCATGTGGCTTCAAGATTACTCAAGAAAGCTCAAGATTCTTCTAGAATATTTTGGTATTTTCAGTAATTGAAGTAACCTAATTACTCTGTGGCTTTGGGACGTGAAAAAGAGTATTTTGGGGGATAAATACTTGATTTACCGTGAAAATAAAAGAAGATTTAAGAAGGTGACGTTTTGAAGTTATCCTAGAGAATTTCAAGGGCAACAAGCAAAAAGATTGAAAACAGGTCCAAATACATTCCTTGAGCTCCACACTCCATCTTTAGCTGAAATTAAGGAGATAAATCAGAAAAGAATCATGTAATTTCTGCAGCAATAATTTCTCTAGAATCAAGGTGCTATTTTGAAGGCTTCTTATTGGTTGGATGATGTAGGATTGCTGACATGGATTTATCTTATTAGTTGAAGCTGTGTGGATCAATCAGATAAATCCTAGAAAATAAAAAGAAGAATTTTGAAGGCTTGGAGACTAAGCTGCCGTCCCCTATAAATGGGTGCATCATTGGGACGTTTCATTAATCAACTCTTTCATTCTTTTCAAACATCAAAAGTTATGTTTCATTCTCTATTCTTCAGAAGTTCTGCATCTTTAAGCAATGAGGAGAAGAAGCCATGCAACACATCAAGATCCTAGCCGCCATCCACCTTTGTGTCGTCCCTAGAAGATTGCTTGATTTCAAGGATTTTCAAGTTTTTCGTCTCAAGGCTTTGTCATTCATCTTTCACAGTGTATTTCATCTTTTTCTTTTGTTTTCTTTGTTTGATTTCGTAAAACTATGGATTCTAGTTAACAAATAACGCTAAGGGCAAAGTTTAAAGCCCATCTCTATGTTTTGAAATAAAGTTGTGATTTCTATATGTTGATTTCTGTCACGCCCCGAATTTCGATTAATAAATTCAAATCTGAAACATGAATACAACTAAACAAATAACGTCCTAGATTTTTTTCATAAACAAATATCTCACAAATCATAACACAAACCTCATAGTAAACTATCTCTTGAGTCAATTGTTACAATACTAACATAAATAAAATATTATGCTCAAGAGAGTCTATAAAACATACCAAAATAGACCAAGTGCTGGTCTCAACTCTACTGCCCTAATCAGTTCGCTCACCACCCTGATTATCCTGACCTGCAGGATTATCCGCGACACCGTTTGAATAGTGTACCGGGATTGCAACAACACAAAACCCGATAAGCTTTTTGAAAGCTCGTGTGAGTAAATAAGAAATGAACGGTTGATTTATTAATCACAAATATTTTAACTCAAGTAAACAAACAACAATCTCAACATCCAAAATGAAACATCAAACCGACATACAGAAAACAACAAGGAATACATTCCCACAATCACCTAATCAGAACTATCACCACTTTGGTCTAACAACTATCACGACTTTGGTCCCACGTTAGAGCTCTAACCACATTGTCACTTGTCACCTTGGCCTAGGTGTAAGCACAGTATAATCCCAAGTTAACTTAATAACCTTTGCACTTTGGACTATTTCCCTGTCCTCAGAACAACATACCTCGGTTAATATTTAACCGTCGAACTTCGAACCACCCTGTCCTCATAACACATACACTCCGGTCATCACTTAACCAAAGAACCTTAGACCATTCGGCCCTCCAAACCCTACATTCTCTACTTTCCATTCAACTCACAAGATCAACATGATTATCACAACATTCATAAAAAATCATTATCACAATTAATCATGGCAATTTCTAAAATAATCACATATCAAAAATCATGTTATCACAATTCCACAACTCAATGTCACACATTCAATACATACTCACGTAAATATATATATATATATATATATATATATATATATATACGTAATCATCCACTCAGGGATGACCACTAATACCAACTATAGTTCACACAGAGTAAAACCTAAGAAATTCATTTTATATATACTTTAAAACTCATTTCTTAAAACCATTTTCTCACACATAACAAATAAATTGTGAAATTAAGGAAATTAGGTTCGTAAATGAACCAAGTGAGATTTACTTACCTCTAGTCCTGCTGCGTCTTCTCAACAGCTTAAATACGATTCAAAATCGCCCGCCAACTCAATTTTGTCAATCACCTAACCAAATACGATAATTAACTTAGCGTACAATTAAAAAACGTACTTATATGAAGATCTAACGGTTAGATCTTCACCCGTAACCACACAAGGTCATTGGGACAGTCCTACGATCATTATATCAAAACCACAAGTCTATCGGACGGTTCAATCTTCACAGATCACAAATCGAACGATCGAAATCAATGGAAATCGTAAAATTCATAACTAATTCATACGACATCCAAAATTCACATGCTATATATCGAAATGATCGTATCTATATGTAGAATCTAAAAATGAGCAGGAACTGCTCTTGGGACCCCCGGAGGTGGCCGAAAAAGGCCTTCGGATTTTATGATAGAGTCGCCACCGACCACCACCAATAGTGTCGGGGTCGGGCCGCTCCCCTTCGTTTTATCATTTTGAGCAACACTAAGTGAGAAAACAAGTGGAAGTGATCGAAAATACCAAAAATAGCCGGTTCTGCAGTATTCTGATGAGCCTCCGTTCATCGTGAAAACGATCGCTTCATGTCCGGTCCTTCCTGATGCGTGTTCAGCTCCTTGATACGAGTTCAACAAGCCAAAGAACTAGAGTTTTGGTGGCCAGAGCTAGGAGAAATCTCGGTTGGAACTCAACTCAGCCGGAAATGGAAACAAGCTTTCCGTCGCTGCTACAGGCCACGATATGGCGCAAGGCTGCCACTGGCAGCTGTGCAAGGACGATACGAAGACGTGGAAGGTGGTTTGGTGTGATTTGGTGGGCGGAGGAGGAAGAAATCAACCGGCGAAGGGAGGAGCAGCTCGGTCAATTTCAGTTCGAGCTGTGCAGCTTCTCGGCCTTGTAGCGCCCTCTACAGTTCGTTTTTCACCTCGATGTCTTCTGGGAAATTGTAGACAACGTCAAGATGAGCAACATTGGTTTTGGAATCAAGTCGTTTGGTGGCCGGACGCAGGAGATATTGACTAGAGAAATTATGCTCTGTTTTCAGCTCGGTTTCAGGGGGGAGAGAGAGAGAGAATGAACAGTAATTTGACAGTTTCCAAATTTGGATATTTATGCTATTTTGGGATATTTCCCGAAATAGTAACCTATATATACCCGAAATGGAAACTTTTCCAAACGTGAAAACTTCCTTATACGAACTCCAATTCTTGTGTTCTACATATGCAAAAACTCGTATCGACGAGTTCTACAACTTTCATGAATGACGTTTCCTCAAATTCCTTACGTATAAAAAGTCGATTGTAGTAAACCCTAAATAACTTTAATTTTTGAAACTAAAATCATTCGTAACCAAATTTCTCACGCAACAACATTCCAATGGATCTATTTGATGAAATTGGAGAGTGCGAGGATTTTTTTGATTAAATTAGAAGTGCATGGATTAAACTGATGAACTCTTAAAAGTACATGGGAGAAAACATAATTTTTTTCCTTTCACAAATGTCGCATTATATCCTCCTATCATTTGTTGTTGAGGGCAAAATGAGTGTAGCCTAAAAAGAAGCTGATGTTTTTAAGTCCTAAAGTGGCCTTAGGGAATCTCTAACCCTAGGACTCAAATCCCATTTCCATTTCAAATTTTGACACCCCAAGTGTCTTGACAATTCACTAATGAGGCAGCTTAAGAACTCATTAGATTGCAGTCAAAATCATAAAGATGATCACCAACTAAAAAAAATCATCTTCTTCCTTTCTGATTAATACCAATACTTAGTTGAAATACAACTCCACCAAAGTTAGAAGCTATAAGCATTTCATTGTTTTTACTCAATTTCTTTCTTTGCTTCAGTTGGCTTACAAACTCTAAACCTTCACTCTCAATATTCTTACTATCAGCTAGCTCCTAACTACTGTCAATTGCCAATACAACAGAATCACAAATATCCAAAAACTGATATGACCAAACCTTGTGAACCATACGAAAATAAAGGGAACTGGAATTCAATGTCAATCCCACAAAACTAAAAAGAAGCTTACCTAGAGCTCAACCAAATCCTTGGTCGATTTTATGAAATGAGGTAGCTAATTCAAATCTCAAAGAGAATAAGGGTTTCGCGATTGAAGCATCTGAGGCCTAATTTGGAAGGTGCTGAACTTCTTTCCTTACCTCCATGGTGATTGACCGAATTGCCCCTACAGACAAGCTGGAAAGTAAGTTTAGGGTACTATTTACCCCTTGTACGGACAAACTATTACCCATGGGGGCAATCCAATAAATTTGCACCAAATCTCTGATAGAAGCACAAAGTGCGACGATTTTCATGAGTATACGCCCCATTCTAGCCTTATTTTTCCCTTAGATTTGTGTCTTGAGTCATTAAAGTCGTTTTCAGAGTCTTGCAGAGTGGTTAGCGTAAAATAGGCGGAAAATGCAAAATTTATGAAAAAATCCTAATGGGATCAAGATTCCTTACCGTCGACGTTTTTACGGTCTTAACATTTTAATTCCCTTTATTTTCTCTAAAATATTCTGATATTCTCCACATTTTTGTAGGAAATTTAAGACGTTTGACCAAGCAATCAAGAAGGGAATTAAAGAAGAAAGACGTTTTCAGAAGGAAAATAAAGGAGAAAGATGTTTTCAGTTGGGGAACAAAGGAGAAAGATGTTTATGTTGGGAAATTAAAGGACCCCATTATGAGAGGAATTAAGGCCGTAGATGTTTCAATTCAGAAATTAAAAGAATTATGATGCAATCTCATCTGTCCAATGATGAAGGGTATGATCGACAAAAGCCAACCAATGCTTTCCTATAAATAGGAAACGTCTAGAACAGAATTGTGATAACTTCCTTGCCTATCACTTCCTGGCCGAAAATAATTCCATAACTCTGCCCAATTCACTCCTCAAACTTCCATCACCTACAAGACCATGACCACCATCCATCCATCCATCAATCTATGAAGCTCTTAGGCGCTGAGTTTAGGACGCTCCACCACCATAGCAGAGACGAGTTCACCACCTTGTTGCTAAGCCGCTGAGGAAAATGCTTCAAAGTCTAACTATGACTTTACTTTCAATTTTTGTTTCGATTTTGTGTGTTTGGATTTGCAAGTTGTGTAATTGGAGACATGAAATTTTCAGAATGTTTTTATTAATATTTTTGAGATTTTCAGTTCACTATTAAGTTAATTCTAAGAATTCTTTGATGATATATGTTACAATCTTGTGCCCTTTTACGTGTTTAAGTAATTTTCAGAGTTAGGTTAATAAGTTCCAATGCTAGAATCATGCTGAGTGATCTTGTGTGTTCGCTTAATTTTTCAAGAGTAATTGTTATTTGTTAGACGCTGAGTAAAACAAGTAGTAGTTAGTTCTAACAAGTGGTAAAAATCATGCTTTAATGATTAAATGATTCTGGAAATTACATGTTAAATTCTATGTTTAATGGTTAATTTGCACGTGTGAGTTGATTCGAGGGTTAGGTAATACTACTAGTTAAGAGAATTACGCTGAGTGTTTTCGAAAATTAGTAGTATTGGGCATGGTAAGGACTCTTCCGATCCAAGCCCACATTAGAACGAATCAGATAAATGGATTGGATCGTGACAGCTTTTCATTTGGACTCTTATCTAGGTATTTAAGATGGGCACGTTTTTGTAGCATGTTGAAATGAATTTTCTGTTTTTACACTTAGTAATTTCTGAGTGGTAGTGGTCTAGGTTAGGGAGTCGATCATTGTATATAGTTTTATTTGTTTCGTTGTTATTTTAAGTAGATTAGGAACAAAAACTCAAAACCCCCATTTTATTCTTTTATTTGTTAATTGACCTTTTTGTGTAGGTGTACCCTACAATTCCCGAACTGAACGATCCCTGCTTAGCCTATATTGACAACTACATTTTGTAGGGTTAAATTGTGAGGCTATTTTAGCCGCATCAATTTTTGTAAATTGTATGTTTTTCATGTTGTAAATTGTATTTGTTTCACTTAGATTAATATACTTAGGTTGTTTTGAATTTAGTTAAATACTTAATTATTATAAGTATGTAAAATCGTGTGAGTAGACAAGGGCCCTTTTGTTAATATTGGCCTTAACCCTTCATCAATACCTTGCTAAGGTCTTTTGAGGTTGAGGGCAGCCTTTATTAGTACTTGGAGAACGGTCTAACACATAAGTTAATTTTCCAGCTAAGTTAGGGGCGCATACGGATGGTGTCTCAGATTGGGAACCTGGGTGATGGGTTCAATTGGATCTCAAAGATATTATAGAATGAGCCTAAACCACTATGTGGAAGTAGCCGATAGGGGCCTAAATCTCAATGAGGGAGTAGCCTCCATAGTATCACCAAAATGAGTCCTCCCTCTCACTTACCTCTTAATCTAGACAGCTAGCCTTGTAAAACAAAGGAAAGAGACTTATGTCTAGGTGACTATCCCTATATCGTATCTCACCAATAGTAGTGGTTTCTATTGGGCTCGACTTACAACTTGGAATCAATTGAGATATTAACTATGTTTATAAAAGACTAAAAAAAAAAAAAAATGTTGTGTTACATGCTTAAGGTATATTGGATTAAACATGACCTTATCGAGGGTAGCTGTTCTATAGTCTCATTGCACAACTGGGTCCTCTGTTCCAGTACCTAAGTACGTAAATGTAAAAGTAACTTAGATATTTTAGGAAAGGTATAATGTTTGTATCCGAACCTTGTATATGTTACTAACACTTGACCCAAGACGTGTGAACAAGGAGAAGAGTCCAGGTTGAAGGACTATAAATATTAAGCGCTGCATGGGAGGCAACCCATTTCAACCGAAGCTGTGGAGGAGCCATCAACAAGAGTAACATTTCTATCCCTTCACTTGCTTAGGTTGAATTGTACTTGTGTCTTTGTTTGTTTGTTTGTTTTACCCTTCCCTTATTTTCGTAACTCCCCATATTTAGGGTCTAATACCATATTTATGCCTACATTGAGGATAATGTAGATTCTAAGTGTGGGGTGGGTTTACACCTTTATTTCAAAAAACAATAAAAAAATAAAAAAAGATAATAAAAGTTTAAAAATTTCGTTGGTTTTATAGTCTTTTTGTTTGTTTGAGTCTTAGGATGCCCCTAATGTCTAGAATGAACGTGTCTCTAAATTCATGGCTGAAGGTTTTCGCAATCAAAATAGGACTTATTTGAATTCTGTGGTTAATCAACATTGTGATACTTGTATGAAGATTTGAGATAGGATTGTAATTTGGTTCATTAAGCATGCTAGGATTAAGTCTGATTCATTTGACTCTAAGTGAGCTGTTGAGTTGAAATACTTTCTTTTCGAGTGCTTAATTGATAAATTCAGAATTTCATGGCTGTATTTGCTAGACCTCATTATTCTTTGAAAATCCAATGATCATATGCCATAGATGTTAATGGACTAGAGAGTACTAGAACTCGACTTTTGTGACTGTCAAAACTTGTATGTCATAATATGCCCTGATCTTGGATAGGATAGAAGGCATTAGGATAACCATAGCCAAACAAGCATGTGTCCCTAATTGTGCCCGTCGTAGGACTCCTTAGAATGAACCCCTTTGAGCCTACGTTGACAACCTTTGTTTCATCACCCTCACTACCCTACCATGAGCTTAGTACATGATATCTCTGACCTTGTGCTAGGGACTTAGTAGAGCATGACAAGTGTGGGGTGGGGAAAACCCAAGAGAGAGAGAGAAAAGAAAAGAAAAAAGATTGCAGTAGGAAAAAAAATGAAAATGAAAGAAAATGAAAAAGGAAAGAAAGAAAAAGGGCAAAAGAGAAGAAAAATTGAAAAGAAAACTCTTAGGAAATTGTTAATGTGTGGTTCTGGACTTTCATATTTGAAGAAGGCTCAAAGTTGAAAATTAGACATTTGTCCATTTCCATGTTGGTTAAAGTGAAGGTTGGGCCCAAAACAATGATAATTGGCCTACAAAAATAGTGGCATAAGGTGGTCCATATATGCTATGCTAGGTTCTTAGAATTTTTGTATCCTTAATCTTCATTTTGAAAACCCTAGCTTATCCTCATTATAACCCGTTTCAAGTCCTTACTTGATCCTTGAGATGGCCAGCCTTTGGTTAGTGGAATCAGTTACAAAGTCGAGCTTATAGTTTAGGTCCATTTGTGCACTTAGTCATTTCTTGAGGTTGTTAAAAAAAAAAAAATTTAAAAATTTCTTCACAAAATGCTTTGATTGATGAAATATGCAAGCTGTTTTTTGCCTTATAATTTGTTCTCTTGCATGTACTTGAGTGTGAAGATTTTAAGCATAGCCGTTTCTGAGAGAAAAATCGAGAGTATGCCTTGTAAATTTGGATTGGACTTGTTCGAAATATGCTATCATTCACTATAACCTAAGTTCTCCATATCTTGCTTAGTCATATGGGTGGCACATGTTTATTAACCTTGGAATTATCTATGTAATTTTGATTAAGTGTTTAACATGAAAGCCATGAGTTTGGAGTCTCTAAGACAACAGTTAGGGGCAGTAGAGTCATTTACTTATTTTTTGTCGAGTCTTTGTTTTGTTTTGTATTTTTTGTTTTGCTAAGGGATTAGCAAAAGCTAAGTGTGGGGTAGTTGATAGAAGCACAAAGTGCGACGATTTTTATGAGTATACGCCCCATTCTAGTCTTATTCTCCCTTAGATTTGTGTCTTGAGTCATTAAAGTCGTTTTCAGAGTATTCCAGAGTGGTTGACGTAAAATAGGGGGAAAATGCAAAATTTATGAAAAAATCCTAACGGGATCAGGATTCCTTACTATCGACGTCTAAACATTTTAATTCTCTTTATTTTCTCTAAAAAAATATGATATTTTCCACCTTTTTGTAGGAAATTTAATACGTTTGACCAAGCAATCAAAAAGGGAATTAAAGAAGAAAGACGTTTTCAGAAGGAAAATAAAGGAGAAAGATGTTTTCAGTTGGGGAATAAAGGAGAAAGATGTTTATGTTGAGAAATTAAAGGACCCCATTATGAGAGGAATTAAGGCCATAAAGGAAATGTTTCAATTCAAAAATTAAAAGAATTATGATGCAATCACATCTGTCCAATGATGAAGGGTATGATCGACAAAAGCCAACCAATGCTTCCCTATAAATAGGCAACGTCTAGAACAGAATTGTGATCACTTCCTTGCCTATCACTTCCTAGCCAAAAACTATTCCATAACTCTGCCCAATTCACTCCTCAAACTTCCATCACCTATAAGACTGTGACCACAATCCATCCATCAGAGTTAGGATAATAAGTTCCTATGCTAGAATCACGCTGAGTGATCTTATGTGTTCGCTTAATTTTCCTAAGGTAATTGTTATTTGTTAGACGCTGAGTAAAACAAGTAGTTATTAGTTCTAACAGGTGGTAAAAATCATGCTTTAATGATTAAATGATTCTGGAAATTACATGTTAAATTCTATGTTTAATGGTTAATTTGCACGTGTGAGTTGATTCGAGGGTTAGGTAATACTACTAGTTAAGAGAATTACGCTGAGTGTTTTCGAAAATTAGTAGTATTGGGCATGGTAAGGACTCTTCCAATCCAAACCCACATTAGAACGAATAAGATAAATGGATTGGATTGTGACAGCTTTTCATTTGGACTCTTATCTAGGCATTTGAGATGAGCACGTTTTTGTAGCATGTTGAAATGGATTTTCTGTTTTTACACTTAGTAATTTCCGAGTGGTAGTGGACTAGGTTAGGGAGTTGATCATTGTATATAGTTTTATTTGTTTCGTTGTTATTTTAAGTAGATTAGGAACCAAATTTCAAAACCCCCATTTTATTCTTTTATTTGTTAATTGATATTTTTGTGTAGGTGTACCCTACAATCCCCGAACTGAACGATCCCTACTTATCATATACTGACAGTTACATTTTGCAGGGTTAAATTGTGAGGCTATTTTAGCTGCATCAATCTCTCCTACTGCTGGAGAGAATCACAGTAAAGGTTTACTCTTTTTTTCGTAGGCACCGACTTCTTCACTTCCCGCTTTAACCTACCCCCAACCTAGAGTAGAAGGACATCTTCAATTGAGGAACAACATGACCAAGAAAAATAAGAAGGGAAAGCGGGTCAACACCACCAAAGAAAAAAAAAAGATTGATGAGGTACATTTCTTTTTCCCTTGTTCTTATTGTTCTGTTGAGAGTGTTAGAGGAAATGTAAAAAATTGTCTATAAGTACGTAATATTTGGTTTTAGGAGAAACCAGATTGTAAAACCAAATTTTTTTGGGTGTGGGAGGTAAATTTTACAATTTTGTGGGTCTAGAAGAAATTGTGTCACATTTGGAACCTCAGGTCTACTTGGAGATAGCAATTGATGGGGTCAACTGGGGTTGAATTATAATTGAGGTAATTAATCGGTGAATGCTTTATCCTTTAACCTTAATTTTCAAGAGTATAGTAAACTTATTTCTTTTAAAATGTGCAGTTGTTTTATGATCGGGTTCCATACACAACAAGAAATTTTAGGCGTATTTGCAAATGGTAAATCTCAAGTTTTATATTTATTCGTGAAAATTTTACAATAATGTTGTGTGTCTTTTGACTCCTTTATTTCCTCCTTTGCTCCAAAGTACCTATAAAAATACAATTAAGTTAAAAACTATATAATAAAGGTAAAAACATAACAAAGTACGAGATATAAATTTTATAAATGACACATTATATATATGCTCCTATCATTTGATGTTGAGAGCAAAATGGGCATAGTCTAAAAAGAAGTTGATGCTTTTAAATCCTGAAGTGGCCTTGGGACATCTCCAACCATATGACTCAAATCCCATTTCCATTTCAAATTTTGACACCCCAAGTGTCATGACAATTCATTCAGATTTTCCATCTCCATTTTGACACCCCCTATATTTATTTTAATCATTTTAGACAATCATTTAATTGCAATATGAATTTATATATCATACGTAATTATTTTATATAGGTTATATATTTTCTAGATTTTCTAAAATTTTTGTTTTCTTTTTCAACTTTTTTTGGTTTAAAAATCGTTCACTTTATTATTAGCCGTTATGTTTAATCCATCGCCTTTTTTTGACCGTCAGATTATAAATTAACTGATTATATATTTATTTTTATATTTTAAAAATGAATGAATATGAGCCATTCATTACAAATTTGAATCAATATGGACCCTTGGTTTCAGACAATTGCATTGCATCCAAAGGCTTCAGACATGTGGGCCTTAACTTCTGAGGCACATGCGCTTGCAGGTTCCTCAAACTAATTTTTTTTTTTGTACTTACGCACGTATGTAAATTTCAATCCATCTGAGGCACATTTGAACTACCATGCACATTTTCAATGGACATAGAGATCCTCATCATGGGCCACAAAAGTCATTTATTTCCTTAATAGAAGCGTCATTTTGGATCGGGTTTTGACGAAAGACCCAAAATGACTTTGTTTTTTTTTATAATTTTTTTAATTATTATTTTTTGGGTTGGAGATCAACTGTTTAGGCTTGGGCTGTCATTTGGGTACGACTCTACCTCTAGGAGATGCCTTGATGAAGGAAAAAAAAACATTAAGTGGCTTAATGGATAATTATAGTTTGAAAGTATCACTAGTGGATACACACACACACAAAAAGTCTTCCTATTAAGGATTTTTTTTTTTTTTTTTTTTTTTGTATCTAAAGGGATCGCACTTGGGCTAATCCACATAAATCATTTTACAAAGGTTCGAACAAAAGATTTCTCCAAGAAGGATGTATACATTATAAAAAATAAAACATAAAAACAAGAACAAAAAGAAAGTGTAGGCATTGTTGTTTTGTTAACCTGGACTGACTTGTCTATATTAAACAAGAAGAATTCACATATTCTATATTGGTAGTAGGACAGACAATATAAAGCTAACATTGTCACGGTTAAGTTCCAATGATAGTGGTAGCAATTCACATGCTATACAACTCGGAAAGAAGATGGATCATGATTAATTTGCCAATGCTTAGCTTTTCCTACATAGTGACATCTACTTAGGGCTAGGAGCGGTCCGGTCCGGTTCGGGTTTTAGAGGAACCCGAGACCGAATCCGAGTAATTGGTCTCGGTTTGGTTCACAGTTTTTTCCACCCCAAAACCGACTACAACCCTATCCATCAAATTCGGTCCGGGTTTTCGGGCTATCGGTTCTAGAACACTAAACTGAGATTTCCAGATTTCTAGAAATCTAGCTTTCCCAGTTTATAACACAATGATCATACAACATAAATCATAACTCATAGAATGACCACATTACAATTAATCAACTATCAAGCATTACTCACAGTTTGGCAAATTAACTCATAGTTTAACTCACAAATGGTTTGACAAATTATTGACAGATTGAACTTAAAAAAAAAAGAAGAACAAAATCAACAAAGTGTCCAAGTGAAGAGCAAATGAGCAATTTAAGATGAATAGGAGGAATTGAGAAGCAATCAAACAAAGCAATCAAAGATGAATATGAACATTGCAGCAGCAGCTTCATTGCAGCAACATCTCATTCCCTCTCACATTGCTGATCATTCCAAGCCTCCAATAGCTTGCAAAAATAGCAAATCAGTTCCATAACGCAACAGAACATGCATAACTAGAACTTCAAAATGTCAGCCACAAGTCCACAACAGAAGTACAGAACACTAACACAGTAACACACTATCACATCACAATGCAGTCCCACACTTCACAAAAATACAAACAAGTCAAAAATTGAAACACACCAATACAACAGAACACAAGTACACAACACATACTCACATAGCTTAAATTAAGTAACCTGCATCAAGCCATCAAGCATTCAAGATGAAGTATCTAAAGCCATGTTGCATCACACTCGATTGTTATCTTTGTAGCCTTTGATAGCCTCCTCGAACGAGCCTTTTCACTTGAGGCAGTATCCTAAAGTTGATGTTTTGCACATAAAGTGCTCACAGTTAGTTCACCTATTGTTTCAAACTTTCAAATGCAGAACAAAATAAATAAATACAGTTCACAAGTACAAAACAAAAATTTTAAAAATCACACACCTCTTTCCATTTTTTTCAGAGAATTCGAACTCTTCAGTAGTGGGAAAGTACTCAATCTCGGATATGCTAGTAGAATTGATCCAATTTTGCATGCATATGAGTGCTTCCAGAGTTCTCGGAGTCATTGAACTTCTATAGGGATCAATTACCCTACCTCCAATACTAAAGGCACTTTCAGAAGCCACAATACTAACTTGGACAGCAAGCACATCTTTGGCCACAAGTTGCAGATTTGGGTACTTCACTCCATTAAGCCTCCACCACATCAAAAATATCCCACTTCTCTTCTTCAGGAGGATCTTCAATTGGATGAAGACAATATCTATCTACTTCATGTTGCACAACCACCTCTTCCGATTCCCTCAACTCTGTTTTCCATTTCTTTAACATGTCAGCTCTCTTGCCAGTTAAGGTCCATATACTAAAGCTGCTACTTCTACTCCTTCCATTAGTAATGCCACTCCCTGAACTTGTTTTTCCTTTCTGAGGTCCATTTGAAGATGCATACAAGTTAATAAGCTGCACAACTAACTCTTTCAGTTCTTCCGATGCCTTTTTAACTTGCAAACCACCATATCCAAGCATATCCCGACAAGTACTGCCAAAATTCCTAAGCTTGCACCTAGGATCTAGCACCAGAGTTACCAAAAGAAGCTGGTTCATGTCCTCTAGCTTTGAAAAATACTTCGTAAACTTAGCTTTCATCACTGCCATTTGCTGAAGGGTTTTGTGTGCCTCATGCTCAAAATCTTCCTCATCTCTATCGAACAAGTCCTCTATCTCAGCTTTAATACTAACAATGTCATGGAATGCTCGATGTGAGGTAGGCCTATTTGATGCACTAACCCTCAAGGTTACCTCATAGAAGACCTTCAAGAACTGCACAAAAATTGCAGCTTTCTCCCAATCATGGTCAGTTGGTGGTCCAATCCTCTTTCTGGACTTTGGATCAACTACTACAAAACCATCCTCTTCCTCATCATTGTCCTCAAGTTCAGGTTCATCAAAATAGCTGTTGTACTTACTGTCCTCTTCGTCATCCATCCTACTAAAGGCCTTCTTAAGCTCAATGGAAGTCTCCAACATAATAAACGTTGAATTCCACCTAGTTAGGACATCTAAGACACATATTTTCTTAGATGCCAGCTTCTCTTTCTCAACACACTTCCTAAACAATTCAAGCCTAGATGCACTGCTCTTAACAAACTTCACTGCATTCTGAATTAAACCCACTAACCTATCTAACATTGTGAGCCCTGATCTCACAATGAGATTGAGGATGTGAGCCAAACACCTCACATGAAGAAACTTCCCCCCTAAAACTGGCTGCCTCGACCAATTCACCATTTTCTTCCTCACATAGTCAATTGCATGCTTATTAGCTGCGGCATTATCAACACTAATTGTCAAAACCCTCTCGATACCCCATTGAATCAAGCATGTTTAGATAAGCTTCCCTATACTATTGCCTGACTGATTACTAATCACACAAAAGTTGAGAATTCTTTTGTGCATCCTCCATCCATAATCTATAAAATGTGCAGTTAGCACCATGTAATTTATGTTTTGCAGTGATGTCCATGTATCGGTGGTTAAACACACACTATGGCTCATCAATTCCTTCCTCAACTCCATTTTTTTTGCATCATACATCTTCAAAAACAGTTTAACTATTGTTCTCCTAGATGGAATCTCCCACTTTGGGACAGCCACTCAACAAAAATGCCTAAAGCCCTTCCTTTCAATTGCGCTAAATTGCAATTCATCTATCACAATCATCTCAACTGCAGCTACTCTACATTGATCCAGTGACCACAGTTTAACAGCTAGACTAGGTTCACCACCAACACCTACACTCCCATCACTACCCAATAGTGTCTGCCCTTTCTCTATGTCAGCCCTACCTGGATACTTCTTACAGACATCTTGAATGTGTCTCCTAAGAGAACTAGTCCCATTTTCATACGAATCACAAGCCAAATCGGTTGAGCAGTACTTACATTGGGCATGAGTGATAGTTCAAACCTGCTGCATCTTCTCATTAACTGTTTCGAACACAGGCTTCTCGATCCTCTTATAGTGTAGCCAAACCTCGGATTGAAACTTTCCGGCCTTCTCAGCCTTCTTCCTCTTCCACTTCGATTTCGGGTCAACAGATGGTAGAGCTGTTGAACTTGCTGGATTGGACTGACTTGTATCACTAGCCGGAATTATAGCATTGGTGGCGCCACCCGAGGCCATGCTTGTATCAGTTGACGGACTTGAAGCCATGCTTTGCAAACTAAGAACTCGAGAGAGTGAGTCTGAGGCTGGGAAATGATATTCACTAATCGACTGATTGAGGAAGAAATTTGGGGGCTAGGGTTCGTGTTAGACTGAAAGAGACGAAATGCAAAAATGGACTGAAGGCTGTGGTCAACTGGTCGTGTACTCGGGTTTGACTCGAGAGTTTAAAAGCCAATGAAAAGCTGACACGTAGTCATGGTGCAGGTATCGGGTCGGTTCGGGTTACCCGAACTTAGAGATATTAGAAACTGAGACAGACCCGTGGCCAAGGTTCTCGGTTCGGTCTCAGCCCGGACCTTCAAAAGCCGCAGCAAAGCCCGACCGGAATGGTCAGGTTCTCGGGTTTCTGGATCGGTCCCTCGGGTTTTCGGCCTCAAACGCCTAGCCCTACATCTACTAATAATTTCTCACATGCTAATAAGATTAGACAAGGTGGTTATGGGGCTATCTATAATGTGTTTCTTACCTTGAATTGTTACCTTAAGTCATATTGATATCTAGGTTTTGTCTTTCGTTTTATTTTTCTTGGATAAATTGTTTTATAGCGTTCAAGTTCAACTATTCAACTATATGGTTTATTTGATCTAAAGTTTCAGCGGAACAACAGTATCTTTAGTTTTGATATATTGGAGCATAAAATGCAATATTTTTATTTCTATGTTCTCATATTACATTATACTATTTCTCTTATTTTAAAGTTTTAACTTAGTGTTATTTTTAAAGGTCTTTTGGAGCAAAGGATTAAATAAATGAGCTAAATGACACATTATAAGCATATGAGAAGCACAAGGACAACATGAGAAGATGAGAAGGACGAAATCTACATGTGCTAGGCACATATGATTATCAAGCCAAATAACCACCCTCAAGTATAAGTGGTACAAATAATAATATAGGGATTTAAGAAAGTTTGTCAAACCCACGAGGATTGAATTCCTTTCACTAGTTACGGTGTGAACCTAAGGCTAGAATGTGCAAATGCACAATCAAGAACCTAGAATCACAAGGAAATCTAAGGCTCATGGTTAGTATGTGCAAGATGGAGTAGTAATTTAATTTTGGTTTTTTAAGATAGTTTTGGATTGAAAACAACTAAATGCTCAAATGTATACTAAATTACTCTAAACTAAATTAATGATCAAATGGATGAAAGTTAGGATTTAGATTGTCTACCACTAACCTCCGTTGCAAGTATTGATGCATTTCAATATGAACGATGCTAAATTAATTAACTAATTTCTCTTCTTGCATACCTTTCGGGTATGACAAAGACATGCTCCTTTTGTGATATTAAGCAACTCCTCTCAGGTGTAATACCTAACTAATTAAGTCATGCATTTCAATCCGGTTAGGTATCTAGTGCATTAGCCTAAGTGCATAAAGTTTGGAGATGAAGAAATCATACAAACCACCCAAGTTTATCTCTAAGTGATTGTAATTCACAACCCCTGCATGCACACCTAGTGTACTTTCATTCTTTAACATTCAAAGGTTACCAATTTCTAAACATTATATCAAGACATAGCAAACACACATACTCAAAGTGGTAAAGTCTGAGAATATGTATTCAACTCTTGAACTAACACGTAGACATATTAAAGAAAATTGCATCACCTCATATTATAATATCAATCCATACAAGATTGGTTAGGGCTTTCAACCCTAACTTCAACAAAGTAACTACTCACTCATAATCATACAAATTAGCATCAAATCTATAATATACATCAAGGTAAAATAAAGAGTTAAAGGAAACAATGAACTAGTTGAAGCTTGAAAAATTGATGGCTAGCTCCTCCTTGTTCTCCTTGATTTCTCCTTGGATTCTCCTTGATGATGGAATTGATGGATGATGGACTTCTTGATGATGGTGGATGAATAGAATGGTGATAAAGATATGATGCTTCTTTGGCTAACTTTGAGTGGTAGTGATGGAGTTGTGGTAGTGGTGATGGAGTTTACGGTGGCGAAAGATGGTAATTGTGGTGATGATGATGGAGGAGATAGAGTAGTAAAAGGGAGTATGGGTATTATTGGTTTGGATTTTGGGAGGTGAAAATGGAGGTTTTGTGGTGGAGATGGAGAGAGGAAAGAGATGTAATGAGTGATATGGGTGACGATCTTGCTTGTAGGGAGATGAAGTCCTTAAATAGGGAAAGTGAGAGGTGTAAAATGATTAATGGAAGGCAAATGGAGCAGCTGTAGCCTTGTACAATTTTTTTTTTTGACCTGAAGTAACGGTAAGGGTTATTCTTTTCAACTTAACTATCCGAAATTGGGTCTTCATTGCGTTCGAAATGTTGTTGTGAATCTTTTCTGGTAAGGTTGGGCTGTGAATCTTCTCTGGTAGGCAACAATAAAGTCTCAACGATTAAGCACATCTTTGTTTTTGGTTAAGGTAAGCTCGAGGTTTCTCCTTGAAGTTTTCAATTTTTTTTTAATTTTTTTTGAAATTCTGGACGATAATATAACTCTTCACCCCACCCTTGATGTTAGTGAAATTTAAACCTGTGACCTCCACGGTGTTATTTAGGCTATCTAACCAACATGTCATGACTCACCGACAATGATATTATCTGAAATTTGTTGTTTATGGTGCATGTCCGACTATATGCATGGTCTTGGTATGGTTGAGTTGGTGTTGTAGCATGTTACAAATAGTTAACGTGATGTAATTTGGAAAAGAGGTTAATGGGTAAAATGAATTTGCTAATCAATGGAGAATGGTCATAGAAGGTATAAAATTTAGTATACTACTTTAGATTACGAGGTTAACCAATTGTAGTAGTTAGGGCTGGGACTTTAGACTTGAAAAACCAAAAAATAGGTCCAAACCAATCCCAACCGGTCAGTTCGGGTCTGTTTTCTCTCTTAATTTAGTTGTTTTTCTTCGGTTCAGTTCCCTTACAATAATAGCCTGCTCGGTTTTGGTTCCCATGTTTAATTTTTGTCTTTACTTGAACCGAGGTGGTTTCATAACATATTGTGTAATTCAACTGTGCTCCATGTCATTATTCAAGTGGGCTCCCTATATTCTCTACTGTGCCCATGTGCCATGATATCTTTAACCGACCTACTTACCCCATCCAGACATACATCTCTTCTTTTTTCTCTGCCGCACAAACCTACTCTCTTTTTTAATTAGACATTTTAAACTCATCCTCCCTCTTTCTTCTCTCACTCATCCTCCCACTTGCTTTCTATTTCTCAACTTTGAACTTTCGTCTTTGTTTCTCTGCAATAACAACGGTCAAGAATGGCAACGATGATTTTGTCTTCGATGATGTACGGAATCTCAACCTCCTGCTCTTCTTCTTCCCTCAAAGTAAGGACTTTGAGGACCTCAGCTTTTTCTTCATCCTTGTTTTGTCTAAACTTGTTTTCCTTGCAATCCAATCTCAATTCTTCCATCATTTTTTAGGTATCGAATCTTCAGTTCTTCACTGACTTTGCATGTTGAAAAAATTTGAAGCTATTGTTGAAGGGGTTTGAACCCATGTTCTCTTATTCTTCATAGCTACTGGTCTATAGTCTTCTCTTCTTCTTCGAAGCTACTGGTTTGAGATCTCTCTTGGATTCGTGTGGAACTCATATACTTTAAAGCCACAATACCAGAGTAACCATGCACGACTGCTATGGACAGGCACGTAGAATTTAACTAGATTTTTAGATCGATCAAGATCTGGATTCACTGATTCAGATAGATAACAGAACCGAAGAACTAAGGAAATGGAAACGATATTTATTGGTTCGGGTCTTGCTCGGTTCTAGAGAATGATATTCTTCAAATTGAACCAAAGTTTAGTACATTGGTTCGGTGCCGGTTCTGGTAGATGTTGGTCAGAAACCTGACCTATCCCAACCCTAGTACTGGTCGTGTAAATATGGGTGATGGGTGTCCATACTAAATTAAGGGACACGTTATAGCTCCTAAAATTAAGTTGGTTTCTTTTATCTTGGTCAAGTTAGATAGCTTTGGTTATATTAGTACCATTGATTTGAAGTAATGTAATGACACTTAAAATGCCAGACTAGGGACTCCATATACCCGGGAGGGGAAAAATAATGGTGTTCGCCTAGAGAAGCAAATGGAGAAAAAACTGCAATATTTCAAGTTGGAGAGTCTAAACTCGCCTTAGTTAGTGATTTTTAATTACGACATGGATAATAAAGGAGAACTTTGATAGACTTGTTTTTTAATTTCTTTTTTCTTAAAAGGAATTTTGATAGACATTTTCAAATTTTTGATCATCTGGAAAATTATTGAAGTTTGGTATGTATAATTAACACTAGAAAGTCCATAATTATCCATAATTTTCTAATTCTATAAGTATAAATGAAATGATATTTGAGTTTTTGTCCATTTACCCCATTTCTAGGGATTTTTTTCTCACTTACTCCATTAAGTTTTTTTAATTCTCTCTTACCCAAAACACTGTAAGGAGGTCTTCCTTAATACCCCATTAAGATTTTTTTTTTGTTTTTTAATTTTTTTAAATACCATTTTATCCTCACCCTTTTGTTACTTAGATAGAGAGAGAGAGAGAGAGAATGGAAGAGAGAGAAACCATAGTAGACTTCCCCGGAGCCGGTCACCAGCCGCCGGATTCCGATCACTGATTGCCAGATTCCGGCAAACTTTCCAGAATTCAGGTCACCGATCGCCAGATTCCGGCCAACTTTTACCGGATTCCGGTCTCTTGTCGCCGCCCACCGGATTTTTTCGGAAAACCTCTATTGCCCCCAATAGAACTTTTGGTCACCGAAATAAGAACTATTTTTCTTAAAATTAGACAACAAAAACTTTGATTAAAGAAAAAACGAGGAGATTACATAAATTCAAAACTTCTATTGCCCTTCCCCCCCAATAGAGGTCTATTGGCCTCCAATAGACGTCTATTGCCCCACAATAGAACTTTTGGTAACCGAAATAAAAACTATTTTTCTTAAAATTAGACAACTAAAACTTTGATTAAAGAAAAAAAAAGGAGATTACATCAATTCAAAAAGTCTATTGCCCCCCAGCAGAAGTCTATTGACCTCCAATAGATCTTTAACAAACGTTCAGTACCCCCTAATAGCCCTTTATTACCCCAAATATTTGTTTAGGTGAATGGTCAAAACCCCAAAATATATCTTGATGGTCAAATATCAATATCACCAAACTTGACTTTTTTGAAAACATGATGTTTACCTAAAATATACATATATCTATTTAAGCCAAAGTAGATTGGAGTCATAGGACAACCAAGGCTCCTCTTCGTTTTATATTTTTATATTTTTGAATCAATCTAAAGCAAAATAAAGATAGAACGAAGCATCCCGACACTGACATATCTTTTGGCCTCTAGTGAATGATATGAGCACCATCTAAACACTAGGCAATGTATATATTATATATTATTAAAGATTGAAGAAGAAAAGCAAGACAACACACCAGCATAAAGGTCATGTCTTTGGAATCAATGCGAGGCCATTCCTGACAAACCAACAGAGAGTGAATATTAAAGTATTAAGAAGAAGAGCAGCACGAATGTCCTCAGAATCTCTCCTCCGAAGAGGACTTCTGCGATCTTTCACTCTTGCAGTTCTTTCGTCCCCAAGGCCATGAAAAATCTGGAAACTGAGCCTAGACGACGACATGGAAGAGGAGGGGAGAGAGGGAGGGAGAGAGAGAGAGAGACGACGCCGAGCCTCGACTACTGCTAGGAGGAGAGAGACAGCGCGGAATAATCAGAATCGGGTTTGGAGTTTTCGAAAGCTATCTGAAGGATGAACTCGGAGAAGTTCGAGAGAGTTGTTCCGGCGAAGCAAAAAATGGTCGGACACCGAGAAGGGAGGGAGAGGGAGAGGGAGAGGGAGAGAGAAGAGAGAGAGAGATCTGATATCCAAGGGTTTATTAATTTGTTTAAGGACAAAATTGTCATTTTGCTTCAAATTGGGTTAGTGGGAATAAAATTTTGTTACTGGGGTAAATGAGATAATTTTAGTTGATTCTGGTGCTTTGGATCAAGGACCCATGATATTTTGTATGTCACTATACTTTCATTCATTTTTAAAAATCCTAATTGAGTACCCTTAGATTTTGGTAGAATTCATGAAGTATTTAAAAATCCTAATTAAATACCCCAATACTTTCATGGACTGCTAAAAGTCTATATTGAATATACCCGGACTTTTAATTTGGGTCGTTGACCCAAAACACCAAATTTGGCTAAATTTATCCCACTTACCCCAACAACAATTTTTATTTCCACTAACCAAATTTAAAAAAAAATGACAAATTTACCCTCAGCTTAATTAAACAATTACATCAAAACCACACACACTCTCTCTCTTCTCTCTCTCACGATGTCAGCCAAATTCTAGTTGACGTGCAGGTCGTCCTGGTTCACAGTCGGGGACGGCTCTGCTCTGGCATGACCTTCAGCTCATGCACGATCTCTCTCCCCTATTTCACCGATCATTATCTAAATAGCGTCGTCGTCATTAATGAGGGACTTTCTCCGGTAAACCGTCGGCAACAATAGCTCTAAGTGGTCCTCCTCCTCTGCGTCGAACACGTGGACAACAAGAAGGACGGGAAGCCGGTGCTCTACCTCATCAACCTCGACATCAATTTGAAGAAGTTTTGATTCCTACTGGAAAGGCCCGAATTTGAGATTTTGTCAATGTCACCGCTGGTCTCAGGTTCTTTTTCGTTAAGTCCTGGACCGGATTCTTGGCCCAACTTCGGTTCCAAACGATGAAGCTCTTCTTGTTGGAGCGACACGATCCCGTCAGTCGCCAAGTCGTCCACCATGTTTGAATTCAATTATCGGATTCGTTGTGAATGTTCTCATCCATTCATGGATAGCTTTACTGTGCAATTGTGTTTTGTTAAAAGCAATGGTTTTGCTCTCTGCTCAAAAATCCTCTCACAGTGTAGGTCTACAACCGGCGAAGAAGGAAGAAGATAAAAGAAGAGTGGGTGCCCAGAGCATTTTCGGGTGCCCAAATCAATTTTTTTTAATTTAATTTTTTTTTAAGTAATGGGACAGAAGGAAAGAAAAAATATTTTGAATGTCTATTGGGGGGCAATAGATGATAATAGACGTTTTGAATTGATGTAATATTTTTTTTTTCTTTAATCAAAATTTTATTTGTCTAATTTTAAGAAGATTAGTTCCCATTCTGGTGACTAAAAGTTCTATTGAGCGGAGTAGACGTCTATTGGGGTAATAGGTAGTCTATTGTCCCTCTGTTGGGGGCAATAAACCTCTATTAGGAGGCAATAGACTTCTATTGGGGGCAATAAACATTTTCGTTGACCTACGAGATCTCCGATTACATCTTTGAGGACCTCTGACGAGGTTTTCAGAAAATTCAAGTGGCCGCGCGCCTGGTGACCTGGATCCTGCTAATTTTCACAGGATTCTGGCAACTGGTGACTAGGCTTGGGCGAAGTTTCTTATGGTTTCTCTCTAAGTAATAAAGAGGTGAGGGTAAAATATTGTTAAAAATAAACAAAAAACAGAAAAAAAAAAACTTAATGGGATATTAGGGAAGACTTTCTTAGAGTGTTTTGAATAAGGAGGAATTGAAAAAATTTAATGAAATAAGTGGAAAAAAAATCCTTAAAAATAGAGTAAATAGACAAAAACCCTAAACATACGCCCCTAAAGTTAAGTTAAGAATTGAGATGATTTCTAGCGAGAAGTGAGTCAAGTGACGGAAGTTCATTTCTTCAAGCACATAAGACAAGCGGCTTTGACTATGTTTAGACCGAATCCACATGACTTTGACTGGCCAAATAAAAAATGGAGCTTGAGCCTATATTTTATATATGTCTGAAGTGAGCTGCCCCCACATTCATAACCAGATTCCTGATCGAATTTATTCTTCTAGCTCTAGCATTAGGGTTCTTCCTCTATTTCTCTCCAAAACCATGTCTCTCGCCGATCACCAAAGGGCCATTGTAAGGTAATATCTTTGTCTTTGAATCTCAGCTTAAGTAACCCACCAAGGATTTTTGGTGTTCTGTTTTGAGCTCTACTAAATTGTTATTGTTTGCTACCAAATATATTTAAGTGGGTTTTTGTTGTTGGAAGTAGCAGAATGAAGAATGAGGACGGGGATCAAGAGCAAGATGATCTTGCACCATCTGGGACATTCACTTGGAGAATCGAAAACTTCTCTAACTTAAAGATCGGCAAGTATGTTTCTAACATTTTCACCATTGGAGGCATCAAATGGTACGCCCCTCTCAACAAGTTTCAAGATTGATTTTTGTGTAATGCCAAAGATGCAATATTTATTTCAAGACACCAAGATGGGTGTTTTTTTTTTTTTTTCTTAGTTGGAGTGACAAAGATGCAATCTTTTATTTCAAGATGATGTCTTTTTCGTTATTTACCCCAATCATGGGATATTTTTGGATATGATACTAACTGAGCAACAAGCTGCAAAATTATAATCAAAGAAAAATGGAACTAAGAATCATCCAGAAGCTTCTAGTCTAGCTCACTTGGTAGCTAAATATTGTTAATAGTCTTGGTTTTTACTAGCTTTGGTTGGCATTTGATATCTCAGGCAGCTCTCTATGTATCTGACTGGCGATGACAAGAGTCTGGGAAAGCACTTGGCTTTGTATTTGGGGGTTGCAAATGCTCATGATTTGCCACCTGGGTGGACTCTATTTGCACACTTCAGATTGACTGTGGTTAATCAACTTGACATTAACAAGTCAGTCACAAAGCCTACAAAGGGTATATAGTTTCTGGTACCTGTTTATGTTTTGTTCGGTTTTTTCGTCATTTCCTATTCTTCCATGTGTGAAACTCATGATGCTTTGGAACAACTTTGTAAGTTGGAATACTATGTCAATTTGCCATTGTTGCACCCTTTTGTTCATTTTCTCGATTTCAATCTTATAGTCGTGTATTATGAATTCAAAGATGTTGGCACAAAGGAAGAAATGGATTGGATTGGTAACAAATTTCCAGAACCCTTGGATTTCTAATACATGACTAGCTCTGGAACATGCAAAGCAAGCAGCCGCAGGATCCAACTCCCAT
The DNA here is from genome assembly GCA_025331145.1 of Rosa persica. NCBI lineage: Eukaryota > Viridiplantae > Streptophyta > Magnoliopsida > Rosales > Rosaceae > Rosa > Rosa persica. The sequence continues at coordinate 11,957,035 of WFKR01000001.1, read as the reverse complement.
TGTATTTAGAAATTATTGGTTGTAACCTAACTAACAAGCTTGCTTTTGCAATGTGTGGAAAAGGAAGGAAATATACAAACTTGGTTATTTATTTAAATGAAACCAGTTGGTGTACACTACAGAAAGTCTTCTCTTGTTGGTTGGTTCATTATCTTTTAGAGATTAACCGTATGTGTCTCATCTCATCTTCCATCTCCTTTGTGGTGAGACAAAAACTTATATAAATTGTTATTATTGTTACTAGCTAATACTCCGAGTGTCATTGAATTTCTAGAAAACCAAAAATGTGTATCTGTAGTAACCTCAAAACAGATTGTGTGCTTGTGACCTGGTGATGAACATCGCATTCTTTTGTTATTGACTGTGTGTTAACTCTCTGTTAATTATTTGGGTTCACAGGCATTCAAAGAGAATTCGATGCAGACAAGACTGACTGGGGGTTCAAAGCTTTCATGCCCCTCAGTGAACTATATGAATGCAGTGCAGGTTATCTTTTGAATGATATATGTATTCTTAAAGCCAAGGTTGATGTCCCACTAAAGATCGAAGATCAAGGGTCCAATGTGTCTGTAACTACGGAGTCCTCAAGGAAAGAACATGAAGGGCCGGAACCAAATGTGGGTCCTATGCAAGCTCCAGACTCTTCACCAGCAACTAAGGCCGCATATATTGAGCTGATACCTCCCTTGCAGGATGCCCCAGGTTCTGACAACTCTGCAATAAGCTCTACTGTCCCTTCTGTAGTCCAGGACCTTGCGGAAGTCCCAACCAACCCAACTGGCAAGCTTATAGATTTTATGGGTTTTGGAAAGATAGAGAGAGCTTTTGTTCCATTGCTGGAGGAAGTTTGTTCAGTGCATCCTTCATTGATTGAGTGCCAAAGAAGGAGAGGCCGTAGCATAACACAATGCGCATTCCAAACTTTGGGTGAACTCTTGCACTTTCTGAAGACTACAAAGGTCAAGGATATGACTCAAGAGACCTGTGAGCACCTTCAAACTTTGTGGGAGGATCTTGAGATTTTCAAATTTGACTTGGCTTGGCTTGAGCCTCACGTTCAATCTGCTTTGGCTATGAAGAAGCTTCTGGAAAAGGCAAGGAAGGTGAAAAGAATGAGAGAAGATGTGGAAGGCTTGGTTAATGAACAGAAGAGGCGAGCTCTTGCACTAACTGTTACAGAGATGGACCTGGAGGCAGCAAAGGAGGACTTGTCAAAGGAGGAAGAAGGCTTCACTGAGATAGATATGGAAACTGAACTAGGTTATGGGATGCCTTTGTCTTACTGTAGGATTTTCTCCACACGTGATTAGTAGGGCAGATTGATACTGAACTAGGTTATGGCAGCCGTAGCCTTATGGTAGATTTTATGTTGATATCAGTTGCAGGATCAATATGTGTGGCACATATTTCAACTTTATCGACTATATTTTAGTGTTCTAAGATAATAATATGTAGAAGGATTGGGGCATTGATTACCTGATATTATGCCTCTGTTCAAGCTATGTATTTGAACTTACTTTTGTTCAAAATGCATGTTTATCATCATCGAGTCTTAATGTTATTCTTAAAAGTAGGCAAGTGACGCCTTGCTCATAGAGAAATTGATGCTTGATATTGAGTCTTGGCAGTTGCTCCAGACCCAAGGATTTATGACGAGGTTAAATTGTTTGATTACACCACTCCAATCCATACATGACAAATTGCCTAAAATGAATGCAAACGTCTTTCATGACCTGTGAAATAAAATTGCCCCTTTCAAACATGAGTAAATGAATTTGAAGAAAAAGAAGAGGGCGGAAGAAACTGCAAACTCTCTAATTATGTATACATTGTAATTGACTCCTTAAAAATGCTATTCCTTGAGTAGGGATTTCCACCCAGAACATGACACTCAGCCAGAATAGCAATCACTCCTCCGAACACGAACCTCACAGAGGTCAGAAGTAGGAGTAGTTACAAGAACAGCAATCACTCCTCCAAGCCTACCTCCTCACTTGGAACAGGAACCTCCAAGAAAAATAGGAAATGAAACTTTGGAATTGATACACATGATGAAAACATAAATATTGATGAAGGAATCAGTAATCTAATTGTCTAAATCATCATTGAAAACTTAAAAGTTATCTAAGAGGGTATAAACTTACCCCTCGTTTGGACAAACCAAATAACCTTCTGAATCATATTACATGAACCAACGCATTAATCTACGGACCTTATTTAGTCACACTTTTACTCTTTACCCTTCATGCATTGATTTGTTTAACGAACTGATCATTTCCAAAATAAAACTTTTTTCATCTTTCTAAACACATTTAACTTTCATCGAAGTAGCATTTACTGTTATCTATTTTCTATATTGTTATTTAGTTGAACAGAATTAATCTAACCAAAAGTACCTTTCATATCTTTTGGATGTCATAGTTCATAGGGAGTATTGTCTGTCGTGTCCTCACTGTTGACCCTGCCTATTCTTCTGTGTTTTGACCAGTAAAATACCATCACATGAAGACAACCTTCAACAAAAACCATGCGCTGCCAAGTCAACAGGTGAATTTTGACTCGTGCTCACTTGAGTCAAATGCACACAGAATATTCATTGGATCTACCAGATAGCCTTGACAGCAGGGGAGCTCCATCAGTTCATCCCAGAATGGCTAAGATCTTCGCTTGCACCCTAGTAATCATTCATCATAACCTTCACTCTCCAATAGTCCAATCCAAGGATGATCCATTTTGGAAACTCTTTTGGACTATATATAACCATCTTTTTTAACAAAATGCAAGGGTGTTATGTTTATCTTCAAACCAACACTGACCTCTGTAACTTCAATTCACATGGCTTCCAACTCAAATCCACCAACTTTTAAAAGAGTTCTTCATAAACACCACACCCATGTCCTTTGACCTCAGATCACTGTGATTTTTGCAGGAGTAGAATTGACATTCTTACCTGTGTAGAGTTTTGTGTTGCATCAGATACGTGGTGCTTTTCTACCAAAAATGAAAAGAAGTTGAGACATATTAGATAAATTTAAGCTGTATGTTGTGTACATTACCGGGACAAAAAAAAGTTTGATATAATGACGGAACAAGAATCAATCTAAACGTAAAAGAAAAAAAAACTCATAGTTTGAGGCACCAATATTAGCAAAGAACACTACGGAATTGACTGCACACATCAAACAATCAGAACATGAACAGTTTAAATGAAAAGTTACCTTTCCAAGTCCAAGTTCACAGTGGTCTAGCATTAAAAAGAGTTTCTCTTCTTAAAGTATCACTCAATTCTTTCACAATCTAAAGCTTGGCATCAGGCAAATGGAGATGTTTCTTGATCCAATCTAGACCTGTTCCGTCATCAAGTGCTCGAGCCTCGAAGTGAATGCATGTATTCAGGACATGAGATAGCATCCACGGCCCATGCTGGTAATTTTTCTTCTGCTCGCAGCCAAGCACAGTGCCCGCACCACATGATTTGTTCTGATTGAAGATTGAATTTACTCAGAATTGAAACTAAACACTTTTCGTGTATCAATCTACAGAATGATTTGCTAAAGATGCTCCAAAATGGGTACAGCTTTCTGGTATTAAATATTCATCAAAATCAGCATGAATACCATATCTGAGAAGAATTTCTTGCAATTTAAGAGCTGCCATTAAAACAGGATTCCTAACCCTCTTTTTTCCGAACCCAAGGACAAGTGCCCGGTGAGTCATGTTATTGGGAAGGATACCATTTTCAACCATCATACATATCAAGTTGCAAGCATCATCAATGCTTCCAATACTACAAAATCCACGAATCAAAGTGTTATACAGTATCAGGTCTGGATGTAATCCAATATCAAGCATCTTGCGAAATAAAACATTGGCTTGTTCCATTTGATGTTTCTTACAGTATCCATTGAGAAGAGCACTGCACGTCACTACATCGGGTTTGACCTCATGCTCACTCATGCAGAACCACACAAAAAAGACTTCCTCAAAGTTCCCCTTCTTTGAAAACCCATCTATAACATTAGTGAATGCTGCTACATCCAGGGAGAAACCCCTTTCGATAAGTTCAAACATGATTTGTTTTGCCTCGTTGGCAAATCCTCTTGTGGCAAGACTATGAATGAGAGTGTTATATGTAACAACATCAGGGGAAACATTAGAAGAATTCATCATATCTAAGACCCCAAAAACCTTTTGTAAGTGTCCCTTCCTTCCGAAGCCATCCATTAAAGTGTTGTAAGTCACAATATCAGGTAGTAGACCCTCTGAAAGCATTGCTTGAAACATATATTCGGCCATTTCTATATCTCCAGACTTGCAGTAAGCATCGATGAGCAACGTGTACGTGGTAGCAGATGGTGTAATTCCGCTTTTCAACATTTTCCCAAAATACAGAAAAGCTCTATTCATGTCTTTCACTTTGCAGTAGCCCCCTATAATGGTTGAGTAACAGACACAATCTGGGAGCAAGCCAAACTCAATCATCTCAAGAAAAAGTTCAGAAGCTTCAAACATGTTGCCATCTGTACATAGCTTTGAAGTAAAGCTATTGTACAAAAAACTATTGAGGGGAGGACGGAAGATCTTCAGTATCTTACTTGCAGCCGCTGTTTGTCTCAACTGGCAGTGGCCATCAATAACTGAACTAATCAAGACCGAATCAGGAAAGATACCCAACTGAGTCATCTTAAACAATAAAGTAGTGGCTTCTTTCAAATAAGACATCTTGCAAAGGGAATGAATAACAATTGTATATGAAACAACGTCAGGTTGAATCCCATACTTCTTCATTTCAACAAGCAACTTGAAACCACTTCCCAGATCACCCTCACTACAGTACTTATGAATGAAGAGACTTATGATAGAAGAATTCAAACCCAGTCCTCTTGTCCACATAACTTCCAAGAAATCCCATGCAAAGTCCAACTGGTTTGATTTCAATAATGCTCGCAGCAGAGTGTTACAGACTCCACCAGAAGGAAATATGTTTAGGTGCTTCATTTCATATGTTACATTCAGAGCCACGTTCACCATGCCTTCCTTAATATACTGATCGACTAGCATGCTACACACAGTTTCTAAAATCCTTCTTTCGCTATGGGTTCCATAAAGAACTTCTAGCAACAAACTACCTGTCTCCTCTCCTGCATGATTTCTCACAAGACGCACTAGCAGGTCCACTGCTCTATGATTCAAGTTCCCAGAAACCAAAATATGTACCATTCGACACAGAGTCCAAACTGTATGCTTTGATGCGGCGCAACATTCTGACCACTTGAAAAAGTATAAAGCAAGATTAGCATCCAAACTCTCCTCAAACAAATAGTTCAAAATGTGCATTACGTTGAACTGATTCCGATAGATATTATACCCATTTTGACAACCAAGAATCCACGGACGCTTTGCGAGAATTAACATGATTCTTTTCATTTCATCATCATCTGCTGTCTGGTTACTGGAAAGCAAAGAACTAGTGTCTAAATACAGTTGGATTGTAAATTGAGTTGGATTGAGCAAAAAGGCAATATGAGGAGAAACAGTACGGTGTTCATACCTGGAGGTAGATATGGAAGAAAGAGGTCTGATTGTACTTGTCCTGAACATGGTGAGCTTCAACTTCAAGCGAGTAGCATACACATTTCTAATCATCCACGACAACAACTTCATCAACAACCTTAACAAACACAGAAATGAATACATTGGCGATGACCCATTGCATAAAATGACCAAACTAAAAGTTTTACAGTTATAATCACTGAAATGGATTAGCAATTTTGCCAAATATTCAGCAGCTGGTTTCGAATTCAAAGAAGAAAACAAAACCTTACCAGAACCTTTGCCAAATTCGTCCGACGACCAAAGAAGCCGGAAGCCGGTGGCCGATTGACCTACTTGGTTGCTTGCTTGAGTTGAGTGGGTCTTATTTCTTCTTCAGGGTTTGAGCAACCTTCTTTTTGGGCAACTGGCGTTTCTGGCTCCTTCATATCTTGCGGCCTTTGCATAAAAGTTTTTTCCTTGGAAATCCCGTTTTGCCCTTCATTTGTGACGAGGGAAGAAGGAAAAATAATAATCTTCGAAAATAAAAATTTTCCTCTCGTCTGTTTTAACTTTTAATGCTAGAGGATAGTCGGGCCAGTTTTGCAATTTATGGTTCCTCGCTTTTTTATTTTGAAAATCGACAAAAACCGATTATATTTAATTCGGGTTTTTTGGTTTTCGGTCCTAAATATACAATTTCAAGGAAAGTAGAAACAATTGCAAGATTTTTAGAGCATTATAACTATCAATTTCAATCGTTCAATCATTGAAATGATTCAAATGCTCATACCTCCTTTTTTTTTTTTTTTTTTAGCTTGAAGCTGTTACTGCATCACTACCCATAAAGGTCTTTGCAGCCTTTGAGGGCTTTGAGGCTTGGATTTCTTTCTTTCACAATAATGTAAAAATAGTAAAATACCACAATCAGTAATACAAGTACCCTTTTCTACTCCTTCATTGAACTTCAAATATATACTCAAGAAGAATGTAGTCAAGTTGTTTAATGCTCTCTGAATTCATCCAATTCTGCATGCATATGAGGGCTTTTGGATCAATGACCCTATTTCCAAGTTTTTTTTTTTTTTCTAAACAAGATTCAAAAGCCACTATTAACACTTGGATTGCAAGTACATCGATCCTTCACAACAAATTGAGGATAACGATACATCATTCTACTCAGCCTCCACGAAAACAAAATGTTGAACTCAACTGCTTTTGGACGCTTATCAATTAGACCAAGAAAATATTTGTCCGCTTCATGTGCCATAACCATTTTATTAGAATCTCCTAGCTTTCTTTCCACTTACTGTTCTTACGCTTCAATTGGTGGTCTCTTCCTTGGAACACTGAACTTATGCTCCACCACTGCAATATCTCTCTCTTCCTCATCTTCTTCCTCATTTACATCACTTGAATACTTGTTTTTATAATCTTTTACCATCGGATCAAAGGCGTTTCTAAGCTCTATAGTAGTCTCCAATATATGTATTTGAATTCCACCTAGTTAAATTATAGTTCTCTTCTCAACGCACTTTCTGAGTGTCAAGCCTATATAGTTTTCTTAACATATGAAAACATTTCTTATGGAAGCTACTAATTTATTTAACATTGTCAGACCTAATCTCCCAATAAGATTGAGAATGTGAGCCACACATCAAACATGTAGGTCCTTTTTTGTTTTGTTCCAAAAGGGGCAAACAACCCGGAAAAACAACAACAAAAAGAAAACTAGCCAGAAGAATGCATCTAATAAGGCTTCAGTGATCAAAGTTGGAGGATTATGAAGAATGCATATTCCTTTAGCATGAAGAGTGTATTCTCGGCCAAAAGATCAACAACCATATTGCACTCATGATGAATGTGCTTAACTTGAACTGACTCAAACTCCTTCATAATCTTCCTACAATTTACAACCAAAGTTCCCAAAGGATGCAGCTTAATATTTTCACTACACTACTAGAATAATGATGTTAGACATCACCACTATTAAATTTGTCAGATTGCACGAGATATAAAAAACTGTGCTAACATTAGTTTATAAAATTTTCAATTTCTGTTATTATTATTAACATTGGTCATTAAATTAGCCGATGTGTAAACTTTCATTCAAAAATTTTTCAAAAACGTAGAGGGACTAACTTTAAATTTTTTGAGAATCAGGGGGACCAAAAATTTCATTCCCCCACACTTGGTTATTTTTTCCACACGACTTACATTGACTTGAGTCATTCCCAAACCCTAATTCATTTTCACCCAACCTCCTTGTCTTCCTTCTTCACCTCTGACCAGCACCCTACCCTTATAACCTAATCTCTAAGCTTCGGCTGCTTTGCCTCCTCAGCACCAGAACCCTCCAACAATGATCCTTCTCTCTCCCCTCTTCCTTTCCCTTCTTTCTGTTTTCTCTTGTTCCGAATCTGAACAAGCCTCTGTTGATTTTGTAATCTAACAATCTGTTTCTTCTGTAAAACCCTAAATGCAGGTGTCAGAGAAGAAGCTCGCGAACCCCATGAGGGAAATAAAGGTCCAGAAGCTCGTCTTTAACATCTCTGTTGGCGATCGCCTCACCAAGGCCGCTAAGGTCTTGGAGCAACTGAGCAACTCAGTAGCCAAACCCCTGTTTTCTCCAAAGGTGAGATTTTTTAAGGTTTCTCTATTCGTTTTTTTTAAGGGTTTATGTGTTAGTGGGTTTTGACTATGGGTGGGTTGTGATTGTGTGCAGCTCGGTACACTGTGAGGTCTTTTGGAATTAGGCGTAATGAGAAGATCGCTTGCTATGTTACTGTTAGGGGAGAGAAGGCAATGTCACTGTTGGAGAGTGGGCTGAAGGTGAAGGAGTATGAGCTTTTGCGTAAGAACTCCAGTGATACTAGCTACTTTGGATTCGGTATTCAGGAGCATATCGATGTTGGAATTAAGTGAGTGCTTCGATACTTTGACTCTGTCGTTTTGCAATGGTTGTGCTTTCAATACTCTTTCAATGTGATCAGATATCCATTGTTTTAGGAAATTGTGAGCCAGCAAAATCATGGCAGATGCTTCATCTCTATTATGTTCTCTACTTAACTGGATTTAGAGTTGCTAGTATAAGGCCATGTGTGTCATCTTTAGGGGTTGACCAGTTCGATGAAACAAGCCCGGATTACAGGTCTCACCTGGATAGGTTTTTCAACTTCTTCTATCTATCTGTCACCATTGGAGCTATTATAGCCTTCACTTTAGTACTGTACATTCAAATGGAACTTGGTTGGCGACTTGCCTTTGGTCACTGACAATAGATATGGGTATATCGAACTTTGTGTTCTTGATTTTGAGTAAGGCTAGCTTTTGTTTAACCTTTTAGTAGTAGACGAAGTGACTGTAGCAATTGTGAACAAAACTGCAATAGTATTTGCTAGCCTAGCCCTGCAGTAGGTTAATTGGATTTTATTTTGCCTATTTTGTGAACTGTCAATATGATGATTTTGGACAGAATAGCCCAATATTCAAATTACTCTTGTCAACTGTGGATTGCATTTTATAGTAGCATCTACATATTTTATGGACATCATCCTCTCTAAAGAACATGATGTCTATATATAAAGTTTAAATCATTTATAACCATAAAAACTGAGGTCTTCTAAGAGAATACATCAATGAAAATAGATGTCCTATTAACCACAGGAGATCGAATTACTATGTTGGAATCGATGTGCCACAAACTAGTGCACATCGTGTTTTAGATAGAGGTCGATGTCCAATATAAGTATTGCCATAAATGAAGACAAGAAAACCGATGTTATGAAAACCTAAGGACATTGTTTTTTTTTCCTTTCATGATTCGATATATTATAAGGTATTGGAAATCGTTATTTTACCAGAATCGATGTACTATAAGATAATTGACATTGTTTTTCTTGGATCTATTGTTATTATAAGTAAATATATCGGTTCATATAATATTAAATTTTGTATGCTAAATCTGAAATTGTGGGATATGAGGCAAATTATTCGTCAAAATCATGAACAACAAGAAAAGTTCATAGGTACCTATGTGTGAAACAATATCAGTCATTGTTTCTTAAATGAATAACGATGTTAAAGTGCATAGTTGTGATGTACGATCTATATTTCTTTAAGCATTAAAGGCAATATAATGCAGGTTTAACAATAATTAAACATACAACTTTGAACGTATTTACATTGATTTATAATTGGTAACCGATGTGTATACTAATACTGGACATTGGCTAAAAGCTGATATCTGGATTTTCCGGATTTTTCTCATCACCCACTAAGACATCGGTCTTGATTTTTTTCCTCATTGGTTTTTAGCCGATTTCTAATGGCATAATTTTAGTAGTGCTATTCATGAGATTCACCAACACAGCAGAGTCAGATTCCACTTCTAACTTCATAAATCTTAGGCTCAAATCCAATTGAAGGCCATGAAAAAGGCCCCAAACCTCAGCTTGAAGAACATCACCAAAACCAATGCTAATCATAAAACCATCACACCAGCAACTAGAATCATCCCTTATAAGTCCCCTAGCTCTAATAGCACCGTTACTGTTCTTGAGCCATCAACATTAAGTTTTGAGAACCAATAACAGGCTTAATCTAAGAGAGCATTTCAACAACCTTGTTCTGCACCCTTTTTGGCTTAGCAGTAGCCCTAGTCCATTCCTTAGCATAGCTAAACATAACTTCAGGAGGATTATAGGGATAGTGAAAATTAGAATAAAAAATGCCGTTACATCTCCATTTCCACAAGAACCAAAATATGTTCCAGTTCAAATTCCTCATATAATAACCCTATTGCAACATACTAGCTCGGATCCAATCCTTCCAATTTAAAGTGAAAGTGGCTAGCATATTTATAGGTATAACAAAGAAATGTCATACATGTCACGCCCTGAATTTTTGAATAATAAATTCAAAATCCAAAACATGAATTACTACAACTCAACAAATAATATCATGAATTTCTTTTTCTTAACAAACACACCACACAAATTAAACTTCAAAATCCCTAATTTAGCCTCGGTTAATTATTACAACTGAATTCACAAATAAAATTGTAAAACTCTAAATGAGCATAACAACCTCACAACGTAAAAGAAATCAAATAAATACTGCAACTCCTAAACAACACGGTCGCCTCCCTGATTATCCTGACCTGCAGGAATATCCGCTATACCATTTGAATAGTGTACCAGGATCGTAACAACACAAAACCTGGTAAGCTTTTTGAAAGCTCGTATGAGTAAAAAGAAAGAACGGTTGTTTAATTAAGTCATATTTATTTTCTCTAAAGTCAACACCCAACAATTCTCACGTCCACAAAGAAACAACAATCTCAATAATCAATCACCAAATCAACAATTCAACACGAAATCTAAATTCACATCTTTCTTCTCAAAAACCTGAAATCGTATTTATCAAAATACGGTGTCTGACAGACTAGAGCTCTAATTGTATCGTAACCCGTCACCCTGCCTAGGTTATGGCATCTGACATAATTATCGTTATCATATTTCATCAATATATATATACACCTATATACATATTTAGAACGTCTAATACTCGTACTCAAGTTAGCCCTATAACCCGACAAGGGTTGTGGCATCTAACTCACTTAACCAATTGTAACCCATCATCCACCTAGGATTAGACCGTCTGATTCCCCCAAACCAGTCACTATGTCGACCCTAAATCCATAAACGAGCAAAACAATATGTTTCACAACATGAAATCAACCAATCCAAGATACATAATATTATAATGAAAACTAATTCTTTGATTCCAGTTGGTAAGAGGGATCTTGAACTAAGAAATAGATTCTAGAAGCTAAAAAAGGGTATCCTGAGCAATTTCAATAATCGGGTTCATTGATATTCCTGGTATAGTAGATGCTATCACACATACAATCATACTCAATTCGATGGAATTGTTTGATCTTAAAGGGGATCTTCTATAATTTCGCACGTGAGGTTTGAAATATAATATGAATCATCATTCCAACTTAATTATATCATCACTCAGCAATACACCACCCAATATATATATTCCACGTAAATATATATATATATATATATACGTAATCATCCACTCAGGGATGACCACTAATAACATCTATAGTTCACACAAAAAAATACTGAAATTCATTTGTATAATTAAAATTCATTTTACTTACCTATGGACCATAGTTGATCAAGTCCATGTGATTTTAAAAACAAATATTTAATACATAAATAATTTTCACACAATTACAACAAAATAAATTAATTAAAAGTACTCGGTTCGTAATATGAACCACGTGAGTTTTACTTATCTCGAAACTCCCGCTGCGTCTTCAATTTAAATACAAGCCACACCGAACCAGCTCAACCAAGTAAAAACCGTCTATCACCTAATCACATGTGACTTGAATTTAGCCAATAATTCCAAAACATACTTAAACTACCATCCAAGGGTCGGATAAATTATACGACAATCTGACGGACGGATTCTCACGAATCGCCTCCCTAAGCACTGTTTTGCAATTATACGAAGATCCAACGGTTGGATCTTGGCCCATGACCACACAAAGCCACTGGGATAGTCATATGATCAACATATCAAAATTATAAGTCCATCGGACGGTGCTAACTTCACAGATCACAAATCTAACGATTGAAATTGATTGAAATCTAAAAATTCATAACTAAATCATACGATATCCGAAAAATGTGTATAATATGCCGAAATGATCGTATTGAAATGTAGAATCTTAAAATATATAGAAACTATATTTTTACCCCGAAGGTGGCTGGAAAGATCCACCGGAGTTAGTGGCAGAGCCACCTCCGACCACCACCAATGGTGTCAGGGCCAGGTTGCTCTGCTTCATCTCAACATGCTGAATATTTTTCATAACTAGCTCAAGATCAGAAAATAATAGGAAAAGGTCGAAAAGTACCAAAATAGTTACGGTGGGCGGAAAATTTTCAGAATCCGGCGAGCTTGAGTTCGACGTAAAAAATTCCACCAATGGCTTCGATTCCTTCTGGAAATTTGTTCATCAACTCAAGGTGAGCTTCCCAGTTCAAGAATCACCCAAAACGAAGTATAGTTCGAGATATCGGAAACGATAGCTCGGTTTCGATCCAAATCGGGGTTGGGTTCTAGCCGCCGCCACGCGCAGCGCGGCCGTGCAAGGTCACTTCTGGAAGCTTCAGGAGGTTGAGGCGAGCTTGAGGATGAAGTTTGGTGAGGATTGATGGCCGGTAGCTCGAGTTATCACATTTAGAACCAAATAAGGGTCAAACCGAAACTGGGCTTCCGCCGCCATTTCCCGTCGTGTAGCGGCGCAAGACTGCCTCTAGCAGCTGCGCAAGGCCGAGACGAAGCAAATGGAGGTGGTCCGACGTCGAATGATGGCCGATGGAGGGAGAGAGAGCTCGGCGAAACCGTGCTTTGTTTTTCGGAGGGTATGGATGCGAGAGAGAGAAACAGTTGCGGCTTCCGAAAATAGAAACCCTATTTTCAGAAATTTTGCCAAAAATATATATACCCATAATATAAATTTCTTGTAAATGCCATAACTAATTCATAAAAAATCCGATTTTTGTGTTCTACATATGCACGGACTCGTATCGACGGGCTCTACAACCTTCATGAAGGAAGTTTCCCAAATTTTGTATGTATAAAAAGTCGATTTCTCAAATCGAACATTTCGAGCTTTTTGTTAAAACGTAAAGTTTCGGAACTTCAATAAATCAAAAATAAGATACTTCGAGTCTAAAATTCGTGCAAAAGTACATTAATAATTCCACACAGTTACACGAACTAAAAATGAAATTTGTAGTTATTATAATACCTGTTTAGCTTTAATGCAGTCCCGAAACAAATGCAGGATAGTTTCTTCAAAATTGGCACATAATTGACAAGAAGAGTTGCTTGTGAGTCTTCTTTTAATACGTTGCTCATTAGTTAAGAGCTTGATTGAAACAAAGGACCAGAGAAAAATCTTGAGCTTAGGAGGAATAGGAAGGGACCAAATCTTAACCCATAAATCATTTTGGCAGTCTTGATCATCATAGAAAACCTTATAAGCAGAATTCACAGGAGAAAATACAAGAGGTGCCACCCCATATGAGCTGATTAGGCATATTACTATTACCAATGGGAATAACTGTAATTTTATCAACAATCTCAACAGGAAGTGTAGCGTACAACATAGGCAGATTCCACTCATTATTGATCCAAAATTCATGCACATAAGCATTCATATCAATATAAGTAATGTTTGAAGCATAATTTCTCAGAACGCCACAAGAAACCACTTATCATACCCGAATTTGGTAGAAGCACCATTTCCAATTCTCCAAAAAAAAAAAAAAAAGCCATGTAGGTCTTTCCCTCCCAAATTAGTTTTTTTTTTATTGGTCAAAAATAGGTTGTTTATCAAACAACTTTCAATCAACTTTCCTATGCTTATGCCATGATTAGGGATTATACAAAAGCAGAGACTTCTCTGCATTTTCCACCTATAATCAATTGAATGTGCAGTCAAGATTATGTAGTTAATGTTTTGCATTAATGTCCATGTATAAGTGGTTAAGCAAACAAAATGTCTTTGCTACTAACATCCATTCTACGCCTTTGTTTTTTTGCATCACACATGCTCAAAAAAAGTTTAACTAAAGTCTTTCTAGAAGAAGTTTAAACCTAAGGCAACCAATGAATAAAATCTCTTAAAGGTAGGCTCTTTTATTGCGTCGGAGACTCAAATTGCAGTTCATCTAACACGATCATTTCAACTCATTTCAGGACACATACAAGCTTCTAGTCATCATGCTAAGGGATGCATGCATAATCTTGTACATGACCTTTGAGTTCTGAAAAGTTTTGGTACTCAATGTAATCCACGTCGTACGTACTCCTATAATAATTGAGGTAAATTTGTTTGCTCCTCTTTTTGGTTAGGTTAAGATTAATTCATATGGGGCTTGAAAAGTGACTCCAACCTTGGTAGTTATGGGGCTGTTTTTCGTGATCATAGATGGGACTTTCTGGGTGCTTTTTCTTCAAATCTAGACATTCCTAGCTCGGTTGCAGCGGAGGTTATGGTAGTTATTAAAGCTATCGAGTTAGCAGAGGTCCAGGATTGGAAGCATATATGGCTAGAAGTGGATTCCTCCATTATTCTTATTTTCTTTGCTCTCCTCATTTGGTGCCATGGCAACTTAGAGTAGAGTGGAGGAATTGTTGCACTACATTTCTCAGATGCATTTTCGATCCTCACTTATATTTTGGAAACTTAACAGAGTTGCTGACATCTTAGCAAATCATGGTACCACGCTTACAAGTTTAGTTTGGTGAGATTGACTCATTCGTTCATTGTTTCGGCTTGCAATAAGACAGTTTAGGTGTTTCTCAATTTTGTTTTTGTTAATTAGTTTTCTTTAATGTCTAATGTATGCTACTATGGAGGATTTGGCTTTGTCCCCCTCTTATTGTATCTTTTTTTTTCTTTAACAATATGGAGCGGTGAAGAGTTTTTTTTTTTTTTTTTGCCTCTTTTATCCCTCCTTGAGCAAAAAAAAAAAAAAAAAAAAGAGTTTAGCAATCAGATATTTTTCATATAATATAATTTAGCGAAAACTCTACCATATTCTCATATAGGATTTTTCTCAGGTAAGGATGTCCTTACCTAAGGTTTAGGTACGGATTTGGTGTTTTCACCCACTTTCCGATCACATTTTCACATCTTAACCGTTCAGTTTTTAGAGCCTAATGTATAGATCCCCATTGCAAAATTTCAGCCAATTTGGTTATCGTTAAGGCATCCAAAACTGCAATTTACACGAACGGACCGAATCTGTCGAACCGGAACCGTTCGTATTTATAATGGTAAATTGCAGTTTTGGATGCCTTAACGATCACCAAATTGGCTGAAAATTTGCAGAGGTGATCTATACATTAGACCTAAAAACGGAACGGTTAAGATGTGAAAATGTGATCGGAAAGTGGGTGAAAACCGGAAATCCGTACCTAAGAAAAACTAAGGACGTCCTTAGTGTAGCCGGACTGTTCTCATATATATATATATATATGTATAATAAACATTACAATTTTTCAGTCGTTCAATTAGCTGAAAAATTATGTATATGACATCAACGGGGCGGCTCAAGATCATGTCGACAAGAATGCTCTCTAACATATCTACAATGTGGCCCTATTCAATAATAAGAATCGACAAAGTCAGTGTCCCAAAATTTTAAAAAGCTTTCTAACAAGTTATACTTGGATTGTTAACCAAGTATACCAATAAGAATTGCATCCACTCCATGACCTATATATTGATTCACAACATGTATCGATCTCCAAATTAAGATCAATCGTTAAGGTATCTTCCTTAATTTGCTTGGTCATAACATGAAATTCTATCTCACTTGATTGCCAATTTAGCTCAACTCTATGGCATTTGGATTTTTGCTGAATAATTAATATCTAGTTTGATTTTCATGCATGTTCCTTTCATACAACGAATTCCTCTTTGAAAGGGCGGCCTATGTATATATCAAGTTGCAGAAAGACACTAGTCTATTGTTCATCAATCAAGCCTCATTCAATCATAAGTCTAGATATAGGTTCGAGTCGCTTCTGTATCACAGTTGGACAAGTATTGGACCCATATTAATTGACCCACCCAAGTGGGCAAATTGCACCAAGTTAATATCAAGAAATGAACATGTGAGAAACAAATAATCCAAAAAACCCTTTGCAAGTAAATGATAATCATGATATGCCATGTATATCCAGATGAAATTTTCATTTACTTTATTTTTGTGTGTGGTCGGTTTGGTCCTATAAATTGGTACCTTTGGCTCCATAATTTCATATCACTCCCCTCCCTCCCAAAATTTGGAAAGAGAATCAAAGAAAGAAATGGCCTCCTCATCTTTCACATCTCTCGATCTTCTTATAGTACTTTCCATTACTTGGTGCATATTCTACTCAACCTCAGCAGCTAGAGACCTTCCACCAAAAACCAACACTGAGTTCATGAAAACATCTTGTAGTGCAACAAGATACCCAAAACTTTGTCTTACTTCCCTTGCAAGCCAAGCAACTGCAATCCAAACAAGTCCGAAGCTCATGGCGGGTGCAGCCCTTAGCGTGACACTTTCCTCCGCTAAATCAACCTCTACCATGATGTTGAGTCTCTCCCACAGCCACGGAATGAAGCCTAGAGAAGTTGCTGCCATGAGGGACTGCGTCGAAGTGTTGAGCGATTCGGTGGACGTGCTTCAGAGGTCTATTTCCGAGATGGGTAACTTTAACAGCTCGGATTTTGAGATGATGATAAGTGATGTACAAACTTGGGTTAGCGCGGCCTTAACGGATGAGAGTACCTGCACAGATGGGTTTGCTGGAAATGGGTTGAACGGGAATTTGAAGACTGTTGTGAGGGGGAAGATTGTGAACATTGCACAATTGACTAGCAATGCCTTGGCCTTAATCAACAGATACGCCTCAGTTCATGGTTAAATTCGACCAGTTCTCATCCTACATGCATGATTAAGATTGAACTCTATATATTAGTAAGATAGTTTTGTAAGAGTGTTAGATAAAAAGTTGTCTCCAAGTTCTCAATTACTGAATAAGTTTGTTCGATCTTAAAGCGGTATTGTACTTGTTATACACATGTAAATGATTAATATGTGAAATTTTTACACGGTGAATGTTTGCTCAACAAGTAACTACTGACTAGCTAGGGAGTGGAACGCAGCTAGCCAGAGAAAACCATCAAGAACCCTGGTAACCTTTTAATAGACGGTGCAGCAGGCTAATCCTTGTCTAAAATTGGGCCATGGTCCCAGGTCGCTCTTGGTTGTCTGATTTTCTAGAGAAAGAACAGATTTTCCGTCATGGTAAGTCTACTGATTTCTTAGGGGTCCAAGCTAAACAAGTCTCCGAGTCCGGTTCATCTACTTGGCTAATGGCGGCTATCGTATTGGTTCAACATGACCCAGAATGAACAGAGAGTTGATATGTCACACTACCTGCAGTCGTATATATGAATGTGGATGAGGGATGGTCGATGTCCTCGTCACAACGCATGTCCCCTACCAAGAAGCCAGGAATACAACACTTGATTTTGATGGTAACTATGTTGAAAATAATCTTTTGGAGCATGATAGAATTTTCACTTGAATCAATGGATAAATGTCTCATATGGGATTGAAAATCGAACTCTCTGGCCATCTTCATTAATCTTAGTGGGTTCATCTGTGTCCAAGTGAGGATTCAGATTTGAGGAAAAGGGAGTTATAAAAGGAGGAATTATTAGGTGGTCTTGAATGGCACGTGGTGGTCCAGGACCACCTAATAATATGTAGCTGTAGTAATAGTGCCGATATGTTAGTTGTAGATTGTTGCCAAAAGCTTTTCCCTAAACTTGCTCATCCTAGATAGCTAATTAAGGACAACCAGTCTGTCAATATTATATGACTTGACCAAATTTAGCCATAAAAAAACTTCGATTTGTCATTTAACGTACCCTTTATCATTTGATCAGGACCGTCCCTTTTGTTTAGCCTACTAAGACAAGGGTTAATAACCGAATCCCCAAAGAACTAGGATAGCACCCTATCCTACACTCTAAGCAGTGGCGGACCCAGCATTCTTTTTCTATGAGGGCGTGTATGTTAATATATATATATATATATAATTATTAAAGTATTAGATTAAGTAAGATAAGTGGGGGCATGTTTACAAAATATGAAGACAAAAAACTATCTTATTAGATTAAATACATTATTTACAAAACATGAGTAGGTGCGTGAGCCCCCACTTGCCTCCCTTTGGGTCCGCCAGTGACTCTAAGTAATTTAAATCCTCAAAGACTTAGGAGAACACTCTCCTACATTCAACAGGATTGTAGTGATAGAAAGCTATAAAACATACCTATAAACCCTCTTGGCTCTTCACTTTAGTAATCAGAAGTCAAGTCATCAAGGCGGGTACTGCCATCCTCAAGTACTCACCGCTTGTGTTTCTCCAGTGGAAGAATGGAGAGGTATGAGTTAATAAAGGAAGTTGGCCATGGAGCATTTGGGACTGTCTGGCGAGCTAAAAATAAGCAGATTGGTGAAGTTGTTGCAATTAAAGAACTTAGGAAAATAATATTTTGTACTTTGTGTTCGAATATATGGAGTTCAAACTGTACCAGGTTATGAAAGATAAGGTAAAGCCTTTCCCTGAATCTCAAGTGAGAGATTGGTGTTTAGAAGTTTTCAAAGGCCTTGCTTATATGCATCAACGCGGATATTTTCATTAGGATCTAAAGCCGAAGAACTTGTTGCTTACCAAAGATTTCAAAATCAAGATTGCAGATCTTGGTCTTGCTCGACCACCCTATACTGAATATGTGTCGACACGCTGGTACCGAGCTCCGAAACTCTTGTTCCCAGGTTTGTATAGCTCTAAAGTTGATATGTGGGCAATGGAAGCAATCATGGCTGAGTTGCTTACTCTCCGCCCTCTATTTCCTAGTATTAGTGAAGCAGATGAAATGTACAAAATTTGCAGTGTACTTGGCACGCCAACCGAGGATTCATGGGCCGATGGGCTTCGTCTTGCAAGAGATATGAATTACCAGTTTCCACAGTTGGCTGGTGTTCATCTTTCTTCACTTATTCCATCAGTTAGTGATCATGCAATTAGCCTCATTAGTTCACTTTGTTCTTGGGACCCTTCCAAGAGGCCAACAGCTACAGAGGCCCTCCACCATCCTTTCTTCCAGAGTTGCTATGGTCCTTTACCTCTTCATTGTCACAAATTACAACTGCTGGAGCAACAAGGGGAGTGTCGAAGCAGCAAAAATATTTGCCTCCTGGAAAGAGAGTAGATCATATTCCTACCTTAGTGAACAAAGGAAGGAACGTTGCATGCGGTACCGTGGGGAAGCCGCTGCATCCACCTCCCATGAAAGCTGGAGTACTTCAATGGATTGGGAAGTCAAGAGAATCAACCTTACATTGTCAACAACTACAAGCATAAGTAGTTTTTGATAAGCAACCCATCCATCAATGCAAAGCAATGAATTGCATTTGCCTCATCTTGATTACCATCTTTATTTTTCTGATCATCAACTATTAGTATCATGTTGTAGTCTAAATATATTATAATATGTATGTCTATATCATGTAACAAATATTTAAGTGTATAGATAGGTACTTGAATGTATAAACATGGGTACTTGAGTGTATGAAGACTTGTGTGACATACTTTATCAAGGGGCAACAAGCATGGCAGATTTCATCATTGAGAATGTTATCATTTTGGTTTTCTCTTTGAGCTTTCACACTACAATGTATTCATATAAATATCCCATTGTATGAGATAAATAAACACACTTGAAATCTCCATTCTCTCTGAAACATTACTCTCTCTCTCTCTGTTAATTTAGCTTGTCCTTAAACACGTTATCAGCACAAAGTTGCTCTAGGATTAGAATCGAAAATTGACAAGAGTAGAGTTCATCATAAATCGAAGTCATTTTTCCAAACTTACAAAAAACCCCCAAACCCTAACTCATATCAAAACCCTTGATTCCAGAAGCCCGGAACCGGCCGGAAAAGGCCTGAACAGGCAGCCGGAAGTTTTGAGCACGAACCGGACCGTTGCCGAGTACCTGCCGAGAGCTGCTGAGACGCTGCGCAGCAGCTGCCGAGACGCTGCGCAGTAGTTGCCGACAGATCTGCCGACAGATCTGCAGGGCTTGTTTCCGACTACTTTTCGACATTTTTTGGGCGACTTTTCCGGTGACTTTTTGGACGATTTTCTCGATTTTTTCCAACGATCCTTTCGATCACCTCCGATAACTTTTTCAGGCCAAAATTTTCCGGCAACACTATTTCAAGGTATTCTTTACTAAAAGTTACCGTTTTTGAGTTTTTATTTATTTTTTCTCCTTTTTCCTTTTTCTCGGGAACTTACAATCAAAAGCGGAATTATAGAAATTCACGCCAAACGAACTAAGAGCGTTCGTAATCAATGAACTAAGAGTGTTCATAATTATTCTTGGAAATTGATTTCTTGGTAGCATAGCTCAGAAATCTTATTATTTTTCGTGGAAGTTTAAACTCCGAAACTAATATTTTCTTCTTATCTTCAAGGATATCGAATGAACCTAGACTCGATTTTCAAATCCTTGACTCAACAGGTTCGGATTATCATAGCTAGAAAACCGACGTTGAGAACCATATCACATCGAAAGGGATATTGCCAATCATCCATGCACCAGACGCGAGTCTTGTGTTCCCACGAACACCCAAAAAGCATGCATAAGTAATCATCTTGATGCGACGCCATATGGCCAAAGCACTCAGATTAGAGTACATGTCCATCAAAGATGCAAGGGATCTATGGGGGGGGCTACAAGAGCGCTTTAACAATATCCAAGATTCCCTCCTCCCTGACTTAAAGGTTCAATGGAACGATGTACGCTTCTCCGACTTTAAGTCTATTGCTGAGTACAATTCAGAAGCTCTTCGCCTCAAAGCCATGTTGAGGTTCTGTCCAAAACCCCTCACAGAAGAAGAGCTAATTGAGAAAACTCTCTCCACCTTCCCCATTGCAGCAATTTTGCTATCAAAGCAATATCGCACTGAAGTAAATGCTGGACGAATTACGAGGTTCAATGAGCTAATTAATGTTTTGTCGGTTGCTGAAAAGCACGACAACATTCTCATAAAGAATTATAATTCAAGACCCGTTAGAACCAAGAGCGTTCTTGAGGCAAATTATAATACACCCAAGAGAGGGCGCAAGGAGCGGTACCCTAACAATAGGGGACATGTGTACCCTAATAATTGAGGACATGAAGGACGAGCAGGTCCATATAACCGCCCCAATAAAGAAGGAAACCGCAACTTTAGAGCGGGCACACGTGATGGCAACTCCACATGTGGAAGAGGGAGATATGGTAACACCGACAGTGGAAATAGCACCATGAGCCGTGGGGGTCGCACCATGCACCGTGGTAGTAGCAGCAACCCTCCTAGAGAATATCCACAATGTGCACAACTTACACCTCAAATGAAGGGAGCTAACCACAATGACATGTGTCATCGATATGGATCAATCGAGCATTGGTTTAAGCAATGTCATGCAAGTACCCAACTAGCTGCACGCTACAAGGAGTACAGGGAAGCAAGAGAGCAAGAAGCCAACCTTGCTGAAGATAAAGATGGTGAAGATGTCAATCTCACTGTTGAGGACTTCATAGCTGTAAATGAAGAGCACGAAGATGCCACAGACTTTGATTAGAATAGTCCTTTTTCTATTTTCCAAGAACGGCAAATGTGCCTTAGTCAATAAATAATAATTGTATTAACTCCTTCTCATGTGGCGTACCCAATGAAGTATGATGTCTAGGAAAGTAATTGAGATCGGGGTATTTAAGCGAGCCTCGCTCCACCAACATCTCTCTACTTTTCTAGTCATATTTTATTGGAATTACGAAACGGATTGAGTGACCACAATTTGTCTAAAGTTTGATTTTTAGAATAGACTTATGAAAAACTTTGATGTAATCATTAGCTATTTTCCCTATTAATAAAGTATCGCATTATCATTCAATATCATGGACATGTGTTAATATCTGAACTTTATTCTTTTTCAGTATGTTTTCTGGAGAATTGGAATGTCTTCTTGATAGTGGCACCACACATATTATATTGCGACATATGCAATTATTTTTATGGATGACACCTAGTCGATCTTCAGTAACTACGATGGCAAGACCATCACAATTGATTCATGGTCGAGGACCAGCTCAATTTTTGTTACCAAATGGCACAAATATTAATGTCACTGAAGCTCTATATGCTCCAAGGGCTGGAAGAACCCTATCAAGTTTTAAAGATATAAGAGCCAATGATTTTCATGTGGAAACACATTGTGAAAATGGACAAGAGTTCCTCTGCATCACCTCTAATAACTACGGAAATAGACGAGTCTTAGAAAAACTTATGTGTCGCTCTAGTGGATTGTATGCAACCACTATTAGAGTCATTGAATCCAACCATATCATGAATGAAAATTTATGGGATCCTGACTCATACAGGCTTTGGCACGACCATTTAGGACATCCAGGTCGTGATATGATGCTCCGTATATTAAAAACTTCACACGGACATCCATTCTTCAAAACAAAAAGAAGTATGAACCAAACATTGGTCCAAAGAGTTAATTCTAAAGCATATCATTCGTTTTACAAAGCTTGCTCTTTAGCAAAGGTAGGATCGAGACCATCCTATGCAAAGGACACTAAAGAAAATATACCATTCTTACAAAGAATACAAGGTGATATTTGTGGACCTATCCAACCAAGTTGCGGACCATTTAGATATTTTATGGTGTTGGTTGATGCATCGACACGTTGGTCACATGTCATGCTCTTATCCACAAGAAATCCTGCATTTGCTAAACTCCTAGCACAAATCATTAAGTTAAGGGCTCACCACCCTGATCATCATATTAAGTCAATTCGTCTTGACAATGCTGGAGAGTTTACATCAAAAATTTTTGATGATTATTGCATGTCTATTGGGATTGAGGTTGAACACCCTGTCCCTCATGTACACACCCAAAATGGACTCACAGAAGGTGTCATTAAAAGACTTCAAATGGTTGCTAGGGCATTGGTTATGCGCACCAATCTCCCTATTTCTGCTTGGGGCTATGCAATATTGCATGCAGCTGTGCTTATTCGTCTGAGACCCACTACCACCCAACCTTTTTTTGTGTCCCACACTTACGCATATTTGGGTGTGCCGTCTATATGCTAATTGCGCCACCACAGCGCACCAAAATGGGCCCTCAAAGATGCTTAGGCCTTTATGTTGGATATGATTCTCCAACCATTATCCGCTATATAGAACCCTTGACATGTGATCTATTTATCGCTAGATTTGTGAATTGTCACTTTGATGAGATAGTCTTCACGTCATTAGGGGGAGACATGAACACTAATGTTCAACAGAAAAGATAGGAATTGTCGTGGTCTATCCCCACTTTGTCTCATCTTGATCCCCGAACCACACAATCTAAAATAGAAGTGCGGAGGATTCTCAATCTTCAGAACGTAGCAGAATCAATGCCTGATGCGTTTTCTGATATCGCTAAAGTGACAATATCACATATACCTGCTGCAAACGTACCTGCAAGGATTGATGTCCATAAAACTAAATGACATGACTCCTGCCAGGAAGCGCGGCCCACGGCTCCTGCTAGGAAGCGCGGGAGGCCCATAGGTTCGATGGATTCTCGCCTAAGAAAGAAAGCGAGTTTGACACAAAATAATCCATTAATCATCGGTACAAATAATCCATCTCATGAAAAAATTCCGGATTATGGTTATGTCCAAGAGACATCATTGGAGGACGCTCCAATGGCAGAACCAATTCCAGAGAATAGAGAGATCTCCATGAATTACACTAGTATACATGTAATTATGGACAGAAATTCTATGGCTATTGATGATGTATTTGCATATCATATTGCAAAAGGAATTATAGAATACGATGATATTAAACCTCGCTCCGTTGAAGAATGTCAACGAAGAGCAGATTGGTCCAAATGGAAAGATGCGATCTAGACTGAATTGGATTCACTAACAAAGAGACAGGTGTTTGGGTCTACACTGACACCACTAAATATAAAACCTATTGGTCATAAATGGGTCTTTGTTAGAAAGCGTAATGAGAAAAATGAGGTTGTTAGATACAAAGCCCGCCTTGTGGCATAAAGTTTCTCACAACGCCCTGGAATCGACTACGATGAGACATATTCTCCCGTAATGGACGTTATAACGTTCCGCTACCTTGTCAGTTTGGTAGTTTCCGAGAAACTTGACATGCAGCTCACATATGGGGATCTAGATTCAGAGCGCATTTTCAATAAGATTAAGAAGCTCACTATATGGATTGAAACAATCCGGACGGATGTGGTATAACCGTCTAAGTGACTACTTGATTGGGAAGGGATATGTTAACAATGAAATATGCCCTTGCGTGTTCATTAAAAGGACAAGATCCGGATTTGCAATTGTAGCAGTTTATGTCGATGACATGAACCTAATTGGAAATCTAGATGAGTTAAAAGAAACTGCTAAATATTTGAAATCTCAAATTTGAGATGAAAGATCTCGGAAAAACACGGTTTTGTCTCGGAATAGAACTCGAGCACCATAATGATGGAATTATGATCCATCAGTCAGCATATACTCAAAAGTTACTAAGGCGCTTTAATGAAGATAAAGCAAAGCCTGTGAGTACTCCCACGATCAACCGTAGTCTTGAGCCCAGAAAAGATCCGTTTCGTCGAAGGGATGAGGACGAAGATTTATTTTCGGCTGAAATACCATATCTAAGTGCGGTAGGCGTATTATTGTATTTAGCTCAATGCACAAGACCGGATATCTCATTTGTAGTAAACTTGTTAGCTCGACATAGTTCTGCGCCAACACGCCGAAATTGGATTGGTATAAAGACAATCTTTCGATACCTAAAATGTACGATTGATATGGGCTTGTTTTATCCCTACAGAGAAAAGAAATGTAAAAGCCGGCAACACTATCCATAGTGACCGACGTTCTCCTCCTCCCCTCCATCAAAATGATAATGATGTTTTGACGGGCTTTGCTGATGCAGGGTATCTAACTGACTCTCTTAAAGTTCGCTCCCAAACAGGTTATGTCTTTACCATGGGAAGCACCGCGATATCTTGGAGATCTACAAAACAGACCCTTGTTGCTACTTCCTCAAATCATGCAGAGATTATTGCCCTACATGAAGCCGTGCGTGAGTGCATATGGCTAAGGTCTGTAAATAGACACTTTCGAGGAACTTGTGGTTTGAAATTTACCACAAATGAACCTACATGCATTTACGAAGATAATGCAGCTTGTATTGAGCGAATGAAATTGGGTTTCATCAAGGGTGACAATACCAAGCATATATCGCCGAAATTCTTCTACAGTCAGCAACAACAAACACTTATGAATATTGAAGTAAATCAAATCCGATCAAAAGATATTGTAGCGGACTTATTTACTAAGTCACTACCAAAATCCCCTTTTGAGAAACATGTAAAGAGCATCGGATTGATAAGGATATCCGAACTCCCACGATCTTCAAGGGGAATCTAAATCAGAAGGAGTATCCAGAAACATACTCCACACTCAACGCGCGTTGTGCTCTTTTTCTCCTTCGACTAAGGTTGTTTTTTCCCACAGGGTTTTATTACTTGGCAAGGTTTTTAACGAGGCAACTTCGAAGCGCACCACCAACACAATACTATTGACATGAAATATCCAAGGGGGAGTGTTGTAGTATAAATGTATTATACTATATATGTCTATATCATGTAACAAATACATAAATGTATAGATAGGTATTTGAGTGTATAAACATAGGTACTTGAGTGTATGAAGACTTATGTGACATGCTTTACCAAGGGGCAACAAGCATAGCAGATTTCATCATTGAGATTGTAATCATTTTGGTTTTCTCTTTGAGCATTCACACTACAATATATTCCTATAAATATCCTCTTGTATGAGATGAATAAACACACTTGAAATCTCCATTCTCTCTGAAACATTACTCTCTCTCTGTTAATTCAGCTTGTTCTTAAACAATAAAGATATTATTGAGCTTTTTTGACAAAAAAAAAGTGTTAAGATATTTGTAGGCCTATAAGGTTCAAGAAATATCTTCCTACTAAAAATATAAAAAGCCTAATCGACATGCCGTATTTGCTATCTGTAGGAAAATAATTTTGCATGATCTTTATTTGCACCATATGATATTTTTCCTTCCTCCATATTTTATCAAAGAAGATATCCTTCCGTTTCTTGTCCCTTTCAGACAATGAATTCCTTTTGGATTTGCTCCAAAATGGGGAAAGGCAGATCTTCACAAGTCGGCCAATGTTTTTCACCATTCAAGCTGCGCTTAACTACAAAATTTAAAGATAAGCATAACTGGAAGGAACATGCTTTTGTTTCACATCGCTTTTTAGACTTAAATTTCTCCAAGTTGAGGAACCAAAAACACCAACAACTACTTTCTGGCTAAAGGAAGGATGTATCTTTAGCCCTTTTGGGCCCCAAAGAAAATAGAATATGCCTAATTTGTTCCAAGACTGCTAAGGATTATCACAAATTGGGATTGCTTCTTCTTTCTTTTTGGTTCTATAAATCAGTACTTTTCCCTTTCCTTTCATCACTCCACTGCTAAATACGCTCCTGCCTAAGTATTGAAACACAGAGAAACAGATGGAACCCTCATTTTCTAAACATTTCTTTACATCTTCTCTCATAGTACTACTCTTCACGTACTACTTGTAGCATATTCTGCTCAATCTCAGCAGCTAGAGACCTTACCCCCAAAACCAATACCGAGTTCATTAAAACATCTTGTGGTGCAACATATCCCAAACTCTGCCTTGCCTCTCTCTCAAGCC
Organism: Rosa persica; assembly: GCA_025331145.1. Classification (NCBI taxonomy): domain Eukaryota; kingdom Viridiplantae; phylum Streptophyta; class Magnoliopsida; order Rosales; family Rosaceae; genus Rosa; species Rosa persica. The sequence goes on along the minus strand of WFKR01000001.1, from coordinate 11,929,996 downwards.
AAGCAAGTGTCATCCAAACAAGTCCTAAACTTATTGCTTGTGCAGCCCTTAATGTGACACTTTCGTTTGCTAAATCAACCTCCACTATGATGTTAAGGCTCTCCCACGGCCATGGCATGAAGCCTAGAGAAGTTGCTGCCATGAGGGACTGCATCGAATCTGTTGAGTGACTCGGTGGACGAGCTTCAGAGGTCGATTTCCTAGATGGTTAACTTTAGGAGTTCTGGTTTTGAGCTTATGATAAGTGATGTACAAACTTGGGTTAGTGCTACCTTGACGGATGAGGGCACCTGCTCGGATTGGTTTGCTGGAAATGGATTGAATGGGAATTTGAAGACTGTTGTGAGGGGTCGGATTGTGAACATTGCACAATTGACTAGCAATGCCCTGGCTTTGATCAGATCAACAGATACGCCTCGGTTCATAGTTGAATAATATAGTTTTGATGGAAGATGTTAAATTCTATGTGATTTAGATGTGTTTGCCGTTGTATGCGTTCAAATATATAAACTGAAACCCCTAGACTAAACAAGTTTCCTGATTTAGATGTGAATGCTTTTGATTCAAGTAAGATAAAAGCCATATAATTTAGAAAGACTAGCATGGAGGCTAATAGCTTCTTTCCGCAGCCTTTCATAATGTTGCTTTCATGAATTGCCATATCCAAATTACACCAATAATTAATCCAGTTTATGCCACCCTACAGTTACTGAACCCTATAATTTTCTTTTTCTAAAAAAAAAAAAAATCAAAAAAAGGTCTTTCCAATACATCATAGTCTTCATATTCTAACTATCTTACGGTTCTCTTATGTCTAATTTCTCATTGTTAAAGTTGGTTTGCTGGTGTTCCCATCAACGGTGTACACCTGCTGAACCTTCTCTAAATCCATCCCACCAGGATATTGCTTGCAAACATTTTGAATGCATCCGCTAAGACTACTAGTTCCATTATCATAAGAATTACCGGCCAAATCTTGAGGACATCACTTACATTTGGCACGCTTTTTAGTTTCCACCGACTACATCTTCCCATCAATGGTTTCAATGATTGGCTTGTTCAATCTTCAAAAAGGAGATCCCACACCGAAAACCTTGTTTTTGGAGTAAACTTCTCTGCCTTCTTCCTCTTACCCATTGATTATGGGTGGAGTGGTGGTCAAACTGTTGCCATTATTGAAGTTGCAAACCGAGACCGAACCATAATCTTATATATCAATTTGGTTTGTGAAAATTTGGCTCAGAACCCACATCGAATCGTCGGCTTCAATTACTCAGACTGATTTTTCGGTTTCTCAACTTGAGACGCCTAGCCCAAAATACTTTTGAGAGTTTAAAACGTGCACCTCAAAATCTAAGGTTCTAAGCCTCCCATTGTAGATACACTTTCAACATAAGTACAAATTTAGCAAATCTAGAATGCCTAGAATACCAACACAAGTTATTCCGATCTCTTCCATTCTGTAACATTACAAATTGTGTTGGCCATTACCTCCGGTCGTAGATCACAGACCCTCATTCCAGTTTGGAACAAGGGGAATAAAACATGTATAATTGTAGATACACCTCCAAAATAAATTAATGCAAATAAAATTGATAAATATGCTGACCAGCTACACTAAAGGACTATCATGTGTCACAGGCAAAAAAATTAGATCACCATATTCACATGATGTGTCACAAAATAGGTTCAATGATTAATAATACCTATCCACTTCTTCGACGGGGGAAAAAAAAATCCACTACTTCAATGTAGGAATTTCACATGAAACTAAAGGTGAAGAGCCAAGAAAAAAAGTCCAAGGAACCAAGAACAAACCCTTTCCTTTCCTTCCTATTATCAACAAATACAACTTCTATTCCTAAACACAAACTTGAGGAGATGTACACATTTGGTCTAAAAGAATGATTGACTACTATTAGAACTGGCCATTTCCGACTACATGTCAAACCCACCACTATCATCTACAAACCACCAGCAAGGCAAATCTCAGTATCTTCCCCCTTCAGCTACAGTCAAGAGTATACAACCGCCACAAAAATTCACACTGCACCTCCAAGTTCCATAAACCCATGGACTTCAAAAGGTTGGCTTCCCTTTATCTCTTACCAGAGATACCAGAGATTCCATGTTTACAACTAGAGAAGCATGCAACATTATATTCCTCTAACTACACAGATAATATTCTGGAATGCCCGAGTTATTTCAAACGAAAATCATTCCTGAATACAGTGAGGTTTTGAGTGAACTTGTCCTTGTTCTTTGAATCCAAGCTCCTAGTAACATCTGCCATTAGTTTGTCAAAGCACAGGGAAAGCTGCTGGTGATGATCTGCAGGCTGCAGGTCAATGCAGACAGATATTTAATTTCACTAGAAAGATGCATAATGAACCCTTCCTGGGATAGCCCATAACAGTACGGAATATAAAATGATAAGATAGAGGCCATAATATAGATCACCCTTTCCCTTGAAACACACTGGAGCAAAAGGTAAACTATGGGCTTCAGGAATGGAAAATAATTGAAGCTATGCAGTAGGTGAAACAAGAATAGTTGGCATTGATCTTGGGATCAACTAATATGCTTCAAGCATTTAAAGTCCAGACTCACATTTGGATTTTAGAAAATAATTTCTGTGGTAGAACATATTGTCACCAAAAGAAAGTTAGTCAGCAAAAATCACTTAACTTTCAATTATCTTTGACACCTGTTCTACATGAAACTTATCGTTCTTAAAACCCACTATCCATCTCAAAAATGGATGAAAATTTTGCTACTATAAATGTTGCCTGGATGGGAGTCAGCACTTCTCACTGAACAGCCATCCATTTGGGCTGTTGCCACTGACTGGCAGGTAACAGTTAAAATTTATTAGAATTGGCAAGTGTTAGAAGAGAAATAAGTACACAAGTGAGAATGATGACTGTGGAGGGTTTAAGCTCACTATAAAGCAAGAGTTGTGCCCTTGAGGGGGGATATTACTTTCCAAATTCTAAGCTTCCCTTTTTATTAGAACTGGCAAGTGTTAGAAGAGAAATAAGTACTCAAGTGAGAATGATGACCATGGAAGGATTAAGCTCACTATAAAGGAAGAGTTGTGCCCTTGAGGGGGGATATTACTTTCCAAATTCTAAGCTTCCCTTGCCACCGACTGGCAGGTAACAGTTAAAATTTATTAGAACCGGCAAGTGTTAGAAGAGAAATAAGTACTCAAGTGAGAATGATGACCATGGAAGGTTTAAGCTCACTATAAAGCAAAATTGTGCCCTTGAGGGGGGATATTACTTTCCAAATTCTAAGTTTCCCTTGCCTTCTGCTACTTTATTTTTTTCTGATTGATCTTCCAGTTCTACTTTTTTTTTTGGAGGGGGGGCGGGGGCGGGGCTGTGTGCGGCGCGTTTCAGTAATTTAATGTGCTCATGCAAACACAGTAAACTTTTATAGCATCAAAAAGCATTGATATCATAGATTCCAATTTCAAACGTGATAAAGAGTAGGCTACAATTTCAGACTTGATATATTGCATATGCTACTTCTCAAAGGTTAAACAGAAACGACGTAAGCAAATTAACAATCTATCTCACTTCAAGACTAGGATATATTACCATGGGGATCAACCAAATTAAAGATTTTCATAATGATAGACACTCCTTTAATTGGGAATTTCCTCACTTACTAGAAGAGATAGCTAAGGCTATATAAGTAGCAAATGAAGCTAGACAGAATCTTTGTACACACGTTCTTCTCGAAATCTACAGAATCTGCTTGCAATTTTTTAATCCAGGTAGTCAGAAATATTGTTAAGCACTTCTTTCTAATTTTCTTGCAAACTTTTTCATCTAAATCATATATATTTTGCAACTGCTGGACTGATCATGATGAAGAACCAATGTGGGATTCCTAGGTTTTAAATTGTACAAAGATAAAATCTATAGAGATCAAATGTAGTTGGACCAAGCCAGATAAAAAAACACCAGTAATATGAACTAGTAGATTAGCAAAGAAGACATGGAAACAAAACAGAGGTTCATGTACCTTCCGAAATGCCGATATATCAGCCAAAGGAATTGATAATGCCAACTGTAGTGCATCAGAAGGTGCTCTATCTACATATAGCTCAAACGCCCCAAAGTTGACGTAGTTTCCAGCAAGAGCTGTGTTGTTTGGCAGCAAGATACTAAATTAGCTAACATATTTTTAAGAGATACTATTTTATTTTGTGAATATTCAATCAGGAAAGCAAGGACACAGCAACTACAAAAAAGCAATATTAAACTGAATGTACTGCAACACTAAAAGAGAAGACCAAGCCATATTGTCTTTTAAAGTCTCAAACAAACAATTAAAGAAAAGAAGAAGAAGAAGAAGAAAAACAAGCATTATTTTCACCGCTGCTGGTTCTAGCCAACTAATTTGACCTAGTAAAACCATTGTTAACCTTATTTCAGAACGTACCCATCTCAGTCACAACTTCAGACCATTGTCAGTCTTTTCTCAATTTACTGCCTGTCCTGGACCCAGATATCTAACTAATTCCAAACCACAATTACGCCATTAAGAACACAGCAGATGAAAAGGCATATCCAAGAATAAGCGAGGAAACAAACAAAATAACCCATAGGGTTGGGATAGCTGTGTTTATATTATAAGACTTTAACCAAGTCCATGCGAGCTCACATGGCAGCAGCAACAGTAGGGGTAGTACGGGCTACCAAATAATTTCTCTGTAGACTTCTGACAAGAATATATATGTGATTATAGTGGATAGAATTTCTGGTCAGGATGAAGATGATAAGAGCCATCTTATACACAAACTTCCCAGAATCTAGTTGAAGAAATTGAACTTGCACACCTACTGGATCAAGTACTCACAAAGGAACAGGAAAACCAATACGCTTCATACGATTATTGGAGGCAAGAAAAGAGTGATTCATTATGGTTGTAAGTGAACTCATGGCCTTGAATCTAAGAAGTCCCTAAAATTGGCAATCTGGCCATGTAGTTTGTACAATATTCCAACGAAAATACGAATTGAAGCAGAAGTTGAGTACAAGAAATTATTAATCATTCGCCAGACTACGATAACTAATATGGCTCCCATCTTTTTTCTGCAAAATTTTCCATCTGACCTGCAATGACATTTAAACTAGTTCTCTCAAAGTTCAGGCATGCCCTTCCCAGTTTTGGCATCATACGTCTTCTCTAACACAAGATTCATAGGAGTATCCTTCGGACCAGCTGCAATCAAAGATTATCACAGAAATATCAGCACAAGATATTGCCCATAAATTCTTCCATTTTTTTTTCCAAGTAGCAATGAAACATAAAAGATCTCAGGACTTCAGATAAGTACCAACGGTAGGTCTTGGAGTAACTCTTATCTTCAAGATCTCAGGACGAGGGATTATAGATCCCGATGCTCCTGTGCCTCTTGCTACTCTAACTTTTGTTCCATCCTCAAGATATTTAACCCCAACCTTACAAGGCTTCCTGTACATGATGAAAAAAATTAATCACCACAGTAGAAGTGTAAGCAAATAACAAAACTCACCAACAATTGCCAATGTACAATGTTATGATTACTTCCCTACCCTGTTACTGGATCTGTTACTTGCACATTTGAGGCATGAAGAGGGGCTTCGACAGTAAATATCCCGCCTTCATGACCTTGGCCTTGCTTGATATGTTTCTTTACCTGAAAAAGCAGAATACTTGTTAACCAAAACCATCCCATTCATGGGAATACCCAAAAGCCTTAGTACTGGATCAAACTTATATAAAACTAAAATATCAGAAGATCAGGTTTCTCATATGGTTCAAAGAAAATCATATGCAAATTTTTGACTGGACTACTTCCAGCTCTTAGTATAAAAGGGGCTAGATCTGAAATTTAAATCCTTCCTGCCGTTGATGGGAATGTTCCTAGATTTGAAGTCTAAACCCATTGGATGTTTCCAACAAGAAGGGACTAAGATGTGCATCAAATAGAGAACTACAGAACTTTGATTCGTAATATTCCAACCATTAAAGACATATGGCACAGATAACCAAAATCCTTTAGACTATCAAGCATTCACAATGACAAATTCCTCTTGTTCAATGGAGTAACAGAAGTGATGGTCTCTCAAGAAAAAGTGTTATGAGAATGAAACAAAATATAAGTTGCTCCAAAACAGTAGTAAGAGAAAATAAGATGTAATCAAGAATATACCCATAATAAAGCAAGAGTGATACCAGATTTTTGCCCTCCACAATCACACGATTCTGAGAGCGAATGACTCGCTTAATGACACCTGTGTCACCCTTGTCTTTGCCTCTTATGATCATCACCTGCAAGTGAGATTGGAAGACAGTCAATTTACAAATACAGAAAAAAGATAAAAGAGGCAGAGAAGGAAGAATCATGGGCCTCACATTGTCTCCTCTAAGAACCTTCCAGTGCCTAATAAGCTTCTCAGCTGCTTTCCAACCCATTAGAAACAAAAATCAGCTATCTGCAGAAGCCATGCGCAACTATTAACACCAAAAAATGTGCTCTTACATAGTTGATCAACAGCACTTGAAATCCCATAGCACAAGAAACAACTGATACAAGCATAGATTCCTTGCTTACTCTTCTACCCTGAAATAAGGCGATTTTTCTGATTTCAATAAGTGGGTTCACCAAATTGGGTTTTCTTAATTGGTGATGACACATTGCATAAATGACCAAACTAAAAGTTTACAGTTACAATCAATGGCATGGTCTTGGGAATAGCAATTTTACCGAAAGAGAAATATAATTCAGCAGCTGGTAGTGCTCCGACGACCAAAGAAGCCGGAGGCCAGTTAACTTGCTTGCTTGAGCTGAGTTAAACCCTGCAGTTCTGGAATCTGGTCCTGTTTTTCAAACCTCTACAGTTCCTTGATATCTTGCGGCCTTTGCATAAAAGTTTTTTCCGTCAAAATCCCGTTTTGCCCTTAGGATAAATAAAAATCTTCGAAAATAAACATTTTCCTCTCTGTCTTTTTCAGGGCATTGGACCGGTTTCAAGTTTTGTGGTTTGTTATTCTTCATTTTTAAAATTGACAAAAATTAGAATCGATGACATTTAAACATTCAATTTGGGCTCTCGGGTTTTCGGTCCTAAATAAACAGTTTTAAAGGAAGTAAGAACAATTGCAAGATTTTTAGAGTATTACAAGTTTCAAGTTTAATATTCAGATGTTCATACGTCCATCGTTTTAGCTTGAAGCCCTTGCTGCATCACTACCCATAGAGGTCTTTGCAGCCCTTGGAACCTTTGAGGCTTGCGTTTCTCACTCGATGTAGTGTCTTTGACTGCTTGTTCTGCACAATGAACACAATATCATATTAAATTTTCAATTCACACTTCATAGTTTTCCGATAATACAAAAACAGTAAAATATCAAAATCAGTAATGCAAGTACCTTTTCTACTCCTTCATAGAACTTCATATCCTCAACAAAAAAGTCCTCACGTTGTTTAATGCTCTCTGAATTGATATAAATCTACATGCATTTGAGGGCTTTTAAGCAATGACACTAATTCCAGCCTTTTTTTTTTTTTTTTTTTTTTTTTAGTATTGAAACAAGATTACAAAGCCACTATTGACATTTGGATTGCAAGTAAATCCGTGACAACAACTTGAAGATAACAATCCATCATTCTACTCAGCCTCCACGACAACAAAATGTTGAACTCAACTCCTTTTGTAGGCTTTTCAATGAGGTCAAGTAAATTTCTGTCCACTTCATGTGCGATAACCACTTTATTAGAATCTCCTAGCTTTCTTTTCACTTATTGTACTTATACTTCAACTGTTGGTCTGACCTTGTTCCTAGGAACACTAGACTTATACTCCACACTGCAATGTCTCTCTCTTCCTCATCTCTTCACATTTTCATCAAAGTAACTTTAATAACTTTTTTTTATTATCTTTTACCATCGTATCAAAGACTTTTCTAAGTTCTACAACAGTCTTCAACAAAATGTATTTTGAATTCCACCTAGTTAAACTCCAGCTTCTCTTGTCAACGCACTTACGCAGGGTGTCAAGCCTAGATGGTGATCTCCTAACATACTTGAAACCATTTCTTATGGAAGCTATTAATTTATCTAACATTATAAGACGTATTCTCACAATAAGATTGAGAATTTGAGCAAATATCACACATGTAGGTCTTTCCCTCTCAAAATAGGTTTTCTTTTATTATTTTTTTGGCCAAAATTTGCGTTTACATTATCCATAGAGATTGTCAAAATTCTCTCCATAACGCACTTAATCAAACAACACTTTCAATATTCCCTATGCTTATGCCCTGATGATTAGGGATTATACAAAAGTTGAGACCTTTTTTTTGAGCTTTTTCCTCCTATATTCAATTAAATATGCAGAGAAGATCATGTAGTTAATGTTCTGCATTGCTGTCCATGTATCAGTGGTTAAACAAACAAAATGGCTTTGCAACTCCTTCATAAGCTCGTGTTCTTTTTTTTTTCCTTGCATCATACATGCTCAAAAAAAAAAAATGTTTAACTATAGTCTCACTAGAAGGAGTTTAAACTTAAGGCAAGTACTGAACAAAATCTCTTAAAGTCAGACTTTTCAATTGCGTCAAATGGTAGTTCATCTAACACAATTATTTCAACTACAACTATCTTATGGTTATCTAATGTCTAATTTCTCACCGCCCAAAGTTGGTTTGCTTTTGTTCCCCATCAGTGGTGTACACCTGCTGACCCTTTTCTAAATCTCCCCAACCGGGATATTGCTTGCAAATATTTTGAATGTGTCTGCTAAGACTACTAGTTATTGTTGGAAATTATATCATAATATCTAATGATATATGAATGAAAATATAATTAATAATCACCTTTTAAATTGAAAGGGTAAATGTCTTATTTCGAATAGATTTTTTTTTCTAATTATTCTGGATGATAATATAACTCCTCACCCCACCCTTGATGTCAGTGAGATTGAACCCATGACCTCTACAGTCTTATTTCCATTAGGTGTTTTTAGGAATTACTGTGTCTCTTAAGGAGATAAGTGAATAGATATATTGGTTCACTTGGGGTTCTATATAAACTCATAGTCATATCTCCTTCTAGAGATCAAGAAACATCAAGGAATCAAATCAATGATTTCTTTCTTGCAAGAGAATGCAAAATATAATTTATGGTTTTGCCAGAGTCTAAAATTACATTCTTTAGGGGGGTGTATTCAATCTAGATTTTAAATGATTCTTTTTTATTTTTTATAATCCGTGGATTGTCATGGATTTTGCAGAATTCATGGATTGTTTTTATTCCATATGGATTTAAACAGATTCTAATGTATTGTATTTTGCAAGATTTGTTTGGATTTTTATAAATTCATGGATTGTTACTCTGAAGGGTTTTCCTAATTTGCATGTTGCGTAGCATCAAAAAAGAATTCAACTCCTGCATTTTTTTGCTCGACTAAAAGAAAATTTTGAAGCAGATAAACAATTGAACATGATGAGAGATAAACAATATAAAGATTTGTTGGACAACATGTATTAGCATTTCAACCCAGCTATTTACCTTTTTAATTACACTCGAACTAGTTAATGCATCTCCCTATTTTGTAATGTTATATGCAAGACAATTAAGTTCAGTGTAGAACCAGAAACACAGTACTCCTCTCATAAGTAACAAAATATCTCCATCATTGTAACACTTGTAGTAAGCTCTTTAGTCAAATATGGCTCTGAAGGTACATGAGTAAGAATGACAATAAAGTTCTCACAATGAATCACAACAACCCGCAAATGTTAGGTCATAGGTTTATTAAAAAGAATATTATCTAAACCTAATTCTAATCTCATCAACGACTAGAGGCTTTATTAAGGGAGGGGTTAGATCTGAAGCTTATAAAATGCTGATCTAGAATTTGTTCGCTGTTGCAGCATTCTGGTGCCACCCCACATACTGAAATGTGTGTTATCATGTAGATTTACGAATGATATCCACTCAATCCTTGATCCACTCAATTAATCAACTCTGATATCCTGGTTTTAAACACAAGAGAGATAGTCAGAAACAATAATTGAAAATTTGCTAGATATAATACAGATTGAAACCCGTATAAAATATTTGAAGGCATCTGGAAGGCCTTGATTCAACTATAAAGATAATTATCCATGATTGTCATGAACTACAAATAAATAAACTTGCACAAAGATAACCAACTATGAGCTCTTGGGTTCCCTTTCTACAAACTGCATATAAATCCAAAACATTGTTCCACATAATCTAGATGAGAATTCTAAGTGGCTCGAAGTGATACCTCTGATGCAAATAAAGTATCACATAGAAAATAGGAAGCAACATCAGAGTCAATACGGAAATAGCACTGCATTCGAGAATTAGGCAGAAGATACTAAAATGGCACAAAAAGACTATAGTAACCAGTCATTTGCAAAATCTACTGCACTAATCATCTAGAGCTTTACATGTCCTCCTATAAAAAAGAGTTTCTGCTTTCCCGAACAAGTATGAGAATAACAGAACAAAAAAAAAAAAAGAACTGGTGCAAGAACTATTCTACAAATACATCAAAATGCAATTAAGCATTACATCACTAAATCAAGCTATAACTATCTTGTGAAATATTAACAAAAGATTATATGGGGGGGGGGGGGGGGGGGGGGGGGGGATAAAAATAGTAGAGCTTCTGTTGATAACAAAGATCGGTGGGAAAATACCTATTACTTTTTTTTTAGCATCTTTCAAATTAACAAGGCAAGCATAGCCTTTCTGCAAACTCAAATACTTCTATAAACAAAAACGTTATTGGCAAATACAAAGTCATTACTCATAACAAATCATGGTTTTCCCTTTCAACTGAAAGATTACACATTATCCATAAACACATTAAACTGCATAGCAGAAGCATCTGGCAAAGTGCTTAAGGAAAAAAGGGAGAAGCAAACAGTTCGACAAATGAGAAAGACCTTGATAGAACCTCAACTCAAGCTAATCAAGTCTAGCAAGTAGACACTACAATTGGAAAAAAAAAATGATTCAAACAAGCTAACGTAGTACAATAAAAGTTCTGAACACTTAAAACTGTCAAGCATTGAGATGAAATTTAAATGGGATATTCTCAAAAGCACCATTGCAATCACACAAGACCAAAAAGCTCCTTCCTTCGCTGGAAACCAATGCTTAATACACAAACTTTATGTATGATTTTGAATAATCAACATCAACTATAATTTCAGAGTTAGATATGAAAAATTTATACTCAAAAGAGGTTTTACTTTATTGCTCTGCAAATTCCGAACAAAAGGCATCTCTAAATCTTCAGAAAGCTGAAAAACCCGAAACCAATAGTCATCAAAATCATACCTATTTCAATTATCTTGCTCAGAGCAGAAACTTGAGGAGCTTTCTCGACGATTCCATGGTCGTAGTTCTCACCGAAGTAGCGGTGACCGGCGTCATATACTTGGTAGAGGACAACAGCCAGATTCGTCTTGCTCACTGCCACCACTCAGATCTCGTCGGCAGGACGACTGGATTTTTAGGTTAAGATTGACGGGGTAGAAAATTGAGCAGAGCGCGGTAGCTGCGACACCGTCGACTGCGGCAGAGCTGGACATGGCTGATCGTCTTCTCCAGATTTCTGTTTGTATTTTCATCTTCTCGATGAGAGAGAGAGAGAGAGAGAGAGAGAGAGAGAGAGAGAGAGAGAGAGAGAGAGAGAGAGAGAAAAAAGAAAAAAGAAAAAGGAAGACGTCGAAATCTCAGCTTTGGAGAGCAGTTTTCTGAAAGGGTTTGCTATTTATCCTGAGGGTCCTAAAATCCTTCACAATCCATCACCTAATAGAATCCTTCAAAATCGTTGGACTGTTGAATACCATTAGATTTATATTGACTTTTTAAAATCTGAATTGAATACCTCAAGATTTTAACTTTTTAAAATCTTGATTGAATACCTCTAGACTTCCAGAATCCAAAACAATCCAATAGATTCCTAATTGAATACACCCCCCTTAGTTTTGGATCATCATTGTTGTATTCATGAAGATTGACGCCTACCAAACCGCAAGCACAAGGGCAGGGGCGAAATCTGTCTTTAGTCAATTGCAATTTGCAAGACTCAATTGGAAAATCAAGTCAGTGTGTTCAATTATGCTTTATCACATGTTGCATAAGCTTTTTAGTAACTTTGATTTCACTAGTACCTTAGGATTCAAACACTACTGCACCTGTATATTAGGATGGAAACATTACTGCAATACTCTTCGTAATTTTGCAATCCTTGTCATACATATATACAGTTGTGTACAAACAACTTATATTTATTGAGGATTAATTTGTTTCTTACAATTCTTATTGAAATTTCTGTTATAATTATACATCATATTTGGATTGTTCCCCAACAATCTAAAGACATATCTTAAATGGAACAATCATATTTGATGATCTTCATCACTCACAAGATAGGAATGATGTTATATATATTAGTAGCTGTTCCTACTTGAGAATTCGGGAACTAAGTAAGAAGCGGGAAAGAGAGAGAGAAACAACACAAGACGTATAGTGGTTCACCTTGCCCCATTGGCAAGGCTACGTCCACTTAGAAATTTTACTATGAGTGAGGCCAAGTAGTCTTTGTAGTAATACAAGTGTGAGGATCATGGATCCCATCCTTTTTTATGAAGGGGAGGACTTCCTTTTATAGCTAAAGGAAGTCTCCTTATATTTTACATTTTCGATGTGGGACATAATACATATAATTGCTTCTCTTGAAGCCTTTTGCAGAGCATGGGAGGGTGGCCTCCCGTCAAGAGATCGGTCGATCTCTACCATAGCGAGGTAGCTCGGGTGTTGGTCTACATGATGCATGGCATAGGCGGGGCCAGTCATGTCACGAGGACCACCTACGAGATCGTTGCTTATGCTTGGCGGTATGTGATATAGGTGGTATCAACAGTAGCAATATGAATCCTAACCCAATGAAGAAACATTTGGCAGAGAAAGATGCTCTGACCAATTCTAACTATGATTAATTCCTGAAATCTAGTATATGTTTTTAGTTTGGGTTAGATGAACGATGATGAGTCGTCTGACATGTATATTTAGTATAAAACATAAGAATTAAAGATAATGAAGGATATCTCTAATAGAAAGAATGATAAGATCGATATGACTATCGTTAAACAAGAAGATTTGTTCAGTCATATATTGAAGTTATAGACGTATATAATTGATGGATTGCATTCTTTTCATGGCAAAGATCGATTATGGTCATACTTAAATTAAGAGACTATTAGAATCTAACAATCACATGTTAACCTTTTGTCATGAACTTGTGCAATCTTTTGGAATTAGTACTTCTATAAATGCATATGTCTGTATCTGTTTGCTTACATATATGCATATTTCAATTCAAAAACTTGTCTGCATGCTTTTGCGTTTACAAGTGATTTGAAGATTTGAAACGACCTGCGTACTTCTTATTTGAAGAATTGCCAACTGATATATTGTTTCACCTATATCATATTTTATTCTACATATCATGCATGTTATATTATCTTAGCTGAATCTCTCTATGGAAGGATTAAAAAGTGATCATGCTCTTTTACATGGATCTCTAACAGTGATATTGAGACGATAATTGGTTTGAATAACAAATACATCTTTTGGCTTTATACTATGGACATGAACTAATGGTTAGAAGGGAGATTACAACTTTGATACGAGTCTTCCGAATGTCATATATAATGGAAAAACATAATTGATGCATATCCTGGGGTCAAGATCCAACTACATGTGGATTGTGTTTTGTTATGAATATGTGGGGGTCTATCCCCAAATAACAATAACCTTTCTTCAAAGAATGCAAACAACTGTATATGATAAATAAACCAAGACCAATAGAAGAATTCCATAGTTTGTCGAACACATTCATCCCTGTGGAATTGCTTGAGGAATTATTTTCTTATCCACAGAGGTTGTAGCTTTGCAGCTACTTTTGCGACTTCTTGATTTGTTTGCTTATAATAGGCTTATGACTATAGAAGCTGCTAAATTCTCGTCATGTTTCCAATGAAGAAATACATAAACAAACATGTTACCATAAATTTCATAATACAATAATAGAAAAAAGAACACCAAAATCTTATACAGATATTTGCAAATCAGCTTGCAAACACCATGCTAAAAAGGCCTTCAGACGGCACACTTCAGATGACATAAGCATTGTTTTATATCATCTGAGTTTTTCAGATGACATAATTTTTTTCTTCTGTTGTCTGAATATAGACTAAAACCATACTGGTTTAATTTAGAAAAATGGTCAGCATTCAGACAACACATTTTTGTAGCTGTAGAAGATGGTGATTTCCTATCTCAAATTTGAAGGGATATCCAAAAGTTGATTAATTCTTTTCCCTCTCAAATTGCGAAGCCTTAGTTAACTAGAAAATGTTGTGACATTCAGACAACATCTAAATGTGGGGGTTGTTTTCTAAGTTATTTTGACTTGTGCCATTTGACATATATCTCTTGCAATTAAGTCACTTTATGTCTTTCTCACTCTCTCAGCTCGACCTAGAACCCTCGAAAGCCCAAACACCAACCCTGCTCTTTCCTTCTCAGTTAGCTCTGTCATATCTCGGTTCTCATTCTCTCCTTCATCTTCTAACTTTCTCGATTCTTCTTCTTAGTCTCTACTTCGTCTTTCACATCCAGATTAATGGAGCTCTCCAGCAACCAGTAGAGCTATTTTCGATTCAGATATCGGTAAGAAATTTAGGGTTTCAATCGTTTTTTAGTTTTGGGTTTCAACTGGGTTCAATCGATGTTAGTGTTTGATTTCGATTCATTTTTTTTTTCTATTTGGGGATGAGGTGATTGAATATTATTTTTCCTTTTATCCTTGTCAACATGACGAACACCGAACGGTTCCGATTACTGAAAACCCAGACCTCTCTCTCTCTCTCTGTCACCCTCCTTGTCTTGATGTTAGTTTGCTTTGGAATTTTGTTGAAACAGATGAAAAGAAAAGAAGAAATGAGGAGGAAGAAGAGAAGAAGAAGAAGAAGAAGAGGGAGACAGGAAGAAATTGATGCTCGTTTCCAACAAAAATTGAGTAAACTGATCATCCTAGGTATTCTACGATGGGTTTGAATTTGTTTGATTTATTTTTTTGTAGATCTCTCAGCTTTTCCATTATCATTTAACCGTTTTGGTTTTTCTTGTTCAAGAACCAATCTAAGTAGTTTTCAATTGACCTGGGTTTGGATTTTGTAGGGGTATTGTTCCTGCTGCAGTTTGAGGTTTGAGTGATTGATTTGAGGAGGTTGAAGGTGAGTTTTTGATTTTGGGTAATTTCAGAACTAAAAAGAGAGAAATATTTCACTACTATTACAGTTCAATTGCTTTGGGGCTCATTTCTGTTGGGAAGGTGAGGTTCAATTGTTTTGTATCTGAGTTCCGTGGATGGCGGTTATGCATCTTTGGTTTAACTCCTTTAATCTGTGTGTGAGGCCAAATTTACTTCAATTAAGCTTTGTGTGCTGCACTTTGAGTTGATTGTCTTGATGTTCTTCCTTTGTATTCACAAGGCCACTATGAAAGGATTTTGCTTTTGTGAATTTCTGCACTTTTAATCTCATTTGTTTAATATAGAGCCACCACCAAATGATCAAGGTGAGGGAAGAGTACAAGACTTAATTAAATTTTAACACCTGAACAATTTTGGTTCCAATTAATGCTTTGATAATACTGTGCTCGAACAAAGGTGTGTCATTGCACACTTGATTGTCAAAGATCAAAATTTTATGATTGAATTAGAATGCCACTGTCAACACTTCTTCTTGTATGTTTCTATGTCGCCACCTTTTCACACCTTTTTAACTTTATTGTCTTTTGTTGGCCACACTTTGATACCAAGCACATATTAATAATTAAGTTTCCTTCAATCTACGACACTAGCACCACATTCACTTTTTCTTTGTGCTTTGTCAACTCCGAAAGGATTTTAATTTTAATGAACCTTTTGTACAAGTATAAGGCAAGGACAACAGCTCAGTCAAAGTTCCACAGTTTCAATTTGAGAGTGAGCCTCTATCTATTTATAATCAAATATGCAATAGTGCCCTGCTGAGATACTTTCTTTTTGGGCTAAATACTGATTACTACCCTGTAGTTTGGGTCCAAAATCAATTCAGTTCCTGAACTTTTAATTTCATAAAAAACACCGTTGCACTTTCAATTTTGATCTAATAGGTCTAATTTATTAGTCTTCCAACAATTGAGTTATTTAACTTGTTAACGTAGCTCATATATGACCTATGTTTTACGATGTAGTGTTGAGGTGACAGTCAAAATTGGATATTCCATTCTTTTTTGGTTTAAGACTGAGCTTATTATTTTAATGCTGCACCTACTTTGATTTGGCCTGTATTAACTTGCAAAAATACAGTTCACATCCAAACTAAAAGGAACATTTAATGAGGTTGCAAATGTCTTCCAAGACTGATTCTAGCTATGATAGAAGGGTACAGAGAAATTTATAAAAGAAATCTCTTGATCTATGCCTAATTTAGGTTTAGGACTAAATACAGATTACCACCATATAGTTTGGGTCCAAAATCAATTCAGTCTATGAACTTCTAATTTCATCAAAAACACCCATGCACTTTCAATTTTGATCTAATAGGTCCAATTTGCTAGTTTTCCAACAATTGAGTTATTTAACTTGTTGATGTAGCTCATATATGGCCTATGTTTTATGATGCGGTGTCGAGGTGACTTGCATGGTCAATTTAGGAGTGAGTCCTACTATTAAAAATAAATAGTTTTTCTACAAATAATCCAACTATAACTTGAACCCATAACAGAATATTAACGAATTGGACCTATCATATCAAAATTGAAAGTGCAGGGGTGTTTTTGATGAAATTAGAAGTCCAGCGACTGAATTGATTTTGAACCTAAACCACAAGGTAGTAACCAGTATTTACCCCTTAGGTTTAATTTGTATTGGGGATGGTTTATTTTCAGTGCAAAAGTATAATTTAGCCATCCCTTAATTACTTAAGTGTTATTGTAATGATATTTTGAGACTTGTGGTTTTACAGCTTCCTATATCAAGTGTTGAAGAAATTGAAGATGTTTGACATGATTGGCTTCGTAGATCTTGCTAAGACTAATATCATTGGCTGTGAGAATCCGATTGAACGCTCGTTCTTTGTCAGTTTCTGATTAAAGAGGGAAGCTTGGTCAGATTTTTTTGGTCCCCTATAACTCAGGGTACGAAAGCTTCATTCATTCATTTTTGTTTTATTGAGTTCTGATCTCATAAATATAGCAATGTAAATACTTAAATCAGATTCGTGTTGGTATTGATTATCATAAATTTGAATGCCAGCTGTCAT
Source organism: Rosa persica (assembly GCA_025331145.1). Lineage (NCBI taxonomy): Eukaryota > Viridiplantae > Streptophyta > Magnoliopsida > Rosales > Rosaceae > Rosa > Rosa persica. The sequence continues at coordinate 11,912,575 of WFKR01000001.1, read as the reverse complement.
TAGATATTGATGGAGACGAACCCCACTGAAGAAGTTGTGTATTTCATGGATCCGCTAAAGAGGCGACTCCTCACCGACGAATGGAGAACTATTATGGACAAGTAAGTGCAGCTAGCTTGTTTTTTGTTGGTATTATGTACAAAACGGTTTAGTCCTCTTTTTTTTGGAGATCTCTCTCGATTCTCAATTTATAAGTTGTTAGTTTCATCAAAATTTTGTGTATTGTGTTGTTTTTGAAGCTCCATCAAAAATATTCAATGCACAAAAGCCTAAAGGCCGAAACACAATTCAATGGAAAAACTATGTTGTATGTGTTCCCCATCTAGCTAACCATTTATATTTGCATTTTTCCAGCTTAGGCAAGGTTTATTAGGTATTGAAAATATTTATTTGTTTCAGGGCATTCCGGAGCAAATGGGTGATAAGACTTATGGATATTGGATTATGCATTACATGAGGGATATAGTGGAGGACAAAAACCAAGAGTGGAGTGCTAAGGTAATCAATAACTAACCTATTGTACTAATGATGCATAACTAAGCTTCTGTCCTTGCAGTGGGAAGAAAAGAAAATCACTATTACATAATGGAGAATGTTGATGTTGTCCGGGCAGAGTAGGCAAAGTATGTTATGAAGTTCAAAGATAACTAGTGCATGTGTAGGTTAACTAGTAGTTGGAGATATGTAGCATCAACTTTTGGACATGCATAGTTGATATATATAGGCCAGATTTTGATTGCAGTACTGCTAGTTATTTTGCTATGCTGTTTAGTTGGTTGTCCAGATTGTGTAGTGCTTCTGGTTTATTAGCAAGCAGTACTGCATGCATATATTTTGCTGGCTACCCAGATTAGTAGATATGGGCCATTTAGAACTGATGCTGATGATTAGGTTTGTGTACATGAGACAATGATGAATTAATGGAAATTGCAATGAATGATTTTTGATGTGGATTCTATGGTTTAAGGAATAGCCAATTTTAATTTCCAGAATGCATGCATACCAATTGTAACAGGGGACTACTAAAATGTGTCGTCTCAAATTGCAAGCTACAACAAAAGCACATAAAAACGTGTGGTTGCAACTGCACAGAAACAACACAAAAACCAATTAAAAGTCTATTGTCTTTTTGATATTGGGACAACAGAAAATTGTAGTCTAAAAGGCAAAACAACAACATAAGTTAGATGAAAGTATTGGCTAAAGCGTATAACAACAAAAAATTAGTGTGATTGGACTCGATCACAGACAATATAAAACAGGTACTATTAGTGGTAATTTTATATTCAAACCACAAATATTTGTCATCTTAATAACCACTAACGATAGTAAATTATCGTTGTAATGAGACTGACATAACAGAAAGAATATGATATCTATTGTCTAAACCATTTCCCAACATCACATACGTATAATTTCAAAACCTTTCACACAACACTTAAATGTCATATAAACCTACCCCAGAACGACACTTAATTGTCGACCACGGGTAATTGTCGTTTAAAGTAAATTAGCACAACATGTAATTGATGCTGTATGACAGAAGACACTACATACGAGTCTTCATATTTCTTACTTAAGGGCATTCAGACCACACAATTAACCAGAAATATGTCTTGCAAATGTGCTTCACACAATAGTATTTAAAAAAGACTGTGGTTGTTTTGTTTATCAGACAAGATAAAACTATTGTTTGAATGCTTTTAAAGATACAGATCACAATGTTCCCAAAATGCAAAACTCATCAGACAACACACGACTTTTATTTTTTTATGTTGTCTGAAAAATCAGACGACATGAGTGTTCTGTCGTCTAATGCCCCCAAGACACGACACTGTACTAGATGACATATTTTGGTTCGTTCAAACGACAGAACGTACATGTATGTTGTCTGAAGGCATTTTTGGCATGGTGAAACTTTCCCCTATTATGAAACTGTGCACAAGTACCCAAACTTGACAGTATTAATTTTGAAGAATGCAGATACGAGAGAGAGAGAGAGAGAGTGAGTGATGGATACTCGCATGTGATAATAAATAACTATTCAGGAATAACTAACCAGTACAAATGAAATCTGGATATGTAATGAGTTAGGTGACAAACTAAAGGGCATACTGAAGAAGGGTGAAAAATGAACATAACACATAACAACACACTTACACAAGTTATTAAAGCACAAAGCAACCGAGTGTATGAGTGAAAGGAAGAGTGGATGGGTTGGTATGATATTCCAAGATGTGATGAGTTGGAATTGGATAGTGAAACAATTTGTGATATCCTTAGAGATGTCAAATTCAAATTGAAAAGGTATGAGAGCAGCCTGCAACAAATGAGTCCCAAGGTTGGCATTGAAGAAAACAAGATAGAAATCTGTGAAGAGTTTTCTTGATATTACTTCAAAAAATAAACAGAAACAAGGATACACTATATAGGCATGAGGAAATAAACTTCCATAACCTTTTTAACAACTCTAACAGCTAAACACCCATAACTATATTTTAACAACTCTTTCTTAACAACTAAGGTAAGGTATAAACAGTAGGAGATAATGCAGAAATCAGTAAGCCATACTGTAGCCATACTGCCAATACTCCCCCCCAAGCTGGATTAAGGGGATTCATTTATCCAAGCTTGCCCAAAATTCTGTGAAAATGATCAGTAGGAAGAGACTTAGTGAAAATATCAGCCAATTGATCATACCTTTGAGTGTAGTGAGTATCAATTAGCTTGGATTGAACTTGAGCTCGAATGTAGTGGCAATCGACTTCTATGTGTTTGGTTCTTTCATGAAAAACTGGATTAGAAGCAATGTGCATTGCTGCTTGATTGTTATAGAAGAGAGACATTGGTTGACTACTCGGATACCCCAAATCAAAGAGAAGACCTTTCAACCAAATAAGCTCACAAGCAGTGGTGGACCTCGTTCAACCGAATCCTCTAAGTGAGGTCATTCAAAAAGGACTCGGATACCTCTATAGTCATTGAGCTTTGATGGAGGACTTCTTTCTCGTGGAGGATTTCTACGAAGAACAACTGCAGGTGGAGAGATAGGCTCGACAACATATTGCATGTCAATTTCTAAATCAGAAATTACAGCTGGAACTTCTTGAGCTGGAATATCAGGATTGATAGACGCATTGCAATCCTCATCAATAGGAAGATTAGAATTGATATCAAGATTGATAGATGAGTTGCAATCCTCATCAACAGGAAGATTAGGACTTGGAAACAGATCAGATAGAAACTCCCCCTGACCAGTATCACATGATTTTCTAGTGAAATAAGGAGTAACTTCATCAAACCTCATGTCCCTAGAAACAATAAGCTTCCTAGTAGCATAATTGTAGCATTTAGCATTTATACCCCTTTTTAGTAGATGAATATCCTAGGAAAACACACTTATCAGCTCTAGGATTAAGTTTATCACGTTGATAAGCTTGAATATGAACAAAACATGTGCAGCCAAAGACTCTCAAGTGAGACAAATCAATCTTTCTGCCTTTCAATACTTCATGAGGAGATTTGAAACCAAGCACTCTACTAGGAAGTTTGTTGATAAGATATGTAGCAGTAAGAACACCTTGAGAATAAAATTTGTTTAGAACATTCATTTGGAATATAAGTGCTCTGGTTTTTTCAAGAAGGTCTCGATTTTTTCTCTCGGCAATCCCATTCTGTTGAGGAGTACCAACATAGCTAGTTTGATGCACAATGCCTTGTGTGCTCAAGTAGTGTGACATGTTATTGGACATATACTCATAACCATTATCGGATCTTAAAACAAGAATAGATGATGAAAATTGAGTAATGACAAATTTATGAAAATTCTTAAAAACGTCCACAACCTCACTTTTGGATTTTAATAAGTACAACCAAGTAATCCTCGTAAAATCATCTACAAAGGTTACAAAATACTTAAATCATAGGATTGATTCAAGAACTGGACCCCAAATGTCTGAATGAACGATTTCAAAGGGATTACTAGCTCTAGAAAGAGAAGAAGTAAAAGGCATCCTAGAAGATTTTGACAGATGACAGACATCACATTGATTGTCTGCTTTGCACATATTTGGACACAAAAAAGACAACACTTTCTCTGAAGAATGAGCCAAGCGTTGATGTCAAGATGATGATCTTGTGCTGATCTTAAACTGACTTGGAAAACCTTGGAATCAAAAAAGTTCTTGGACAGATAATAAAGACCATTCAAAAAGAAACCTTCACTAATTGTCTTCTTGGTGATGAGATCCTGAAATATGACATTGTAAGGAGAGAAGATGACAAGACATTTCAATGTGTCTGTAATTTTCCAACATATAGGAGTTGAAAAGGAAAGGAGGGAACATAGAGAGCTATTGACTCAACAAGATTAGAGAGTAATTTGATTTTTCCTTTTCCTAAAACTGAGGCACGTTTGCCATTTGCTACAGACACTTTAGAAGGAATAGACATTTTTTCAAAATCATGCAAATTTGTAAATTTATTTGTCATGTGATCCGTAGCCCCTGAGTCTATGATCTAATAATCATCTATAGCACAAACATTAAGAGTAGTAAAGAAGGACTTTAGAGTAGCTGAAACTTCTTCATGTGGAACACAATCAATTTCTGCAAGGAAACCAGCAAATTTTCCTAGTGTGGCCTTCAGTTCTAGGCTTGGTTGTTTCTTCACTTCCACCATGCATCTACTTCTTGCTGAGATAGGCAGCAAATTCGTTGATTAAAGTAGTAGGATTGGAGGTGAAGTTCAGCATACCCTCAGAAGGAATAGAAGCTGCTGCAAGGTTTACTTTTGGTGGATTCCAACTTTTTTTAGAACTTTTTCCTTCCTTTAGAAACTTCGGCTTCTGTTCAGGGTAGAGAATCTAACATCTGTCCTTGACATGTCCAACACCCTCATAGTAGCTGCATTTCAAGTCTGGTCTCTTGCCTTTTGTACACTTTAGCTTCAGCTTGCCTATGATTAGAAACATAAGCTCTAGTTTCAGATACACTTGTCTTGGTCTCCATATTCATCACCTTTTTTCGAACATCTTCCCTTTGAATGGTAGCACACACATTGTTGAAAGATGGTAGCTCAGCATTCATAAGAATGTGACTTCTCAAATCTTCATAATCTGAGCTTAGGCTTGCAAGGAGTTGAAAAATTTTGTCCTCCTCAGCTCTCTTTAACAAAACACTAGCCTCGGTGGTATGAGGTGAATAAACATCTAGCTCATTCCACATGCATGTAAGACTACCAAGGTGTTGAACAAAGGGCTTACCTTCTTGTTAAAGATCAGCAATATCTTGTTTGAGTTGAAAAACTGTAGCAGCATTATTTTGATTTCCATACATCTCTTTAACATGTTTCCAGAGATGCATAGAAGACTCAGAAAACCTGAAAATCTCTGTTATTCTACTCTTTATAGAGTTGAGTAGCTGTTGAGTAAAAATTGCACACAGTGAGTGAAAATGTCACCCAACATAATTTCACTCATATTCATTGAGTGAATAGAGTTTTTATTATTTTGGGTTCGACCCATTCAAGACAGAATGTGTCTCTTAATTACAATCCCTCGTTACAGGTAAACACAATTTGATTCCATTTATGAAGAAACCAATTGTAAGGATGTGTGTTTGTTTGTTTTTGCGGCTGCACTCGGATATTTGATTGGGTTGCCTGCGTATCCTTGGAGAGGAATCAAACCACTCATAGTTCAAGAGTTCCAATGAGTGAATGATTCATTGGAGGGCTTTGATTTTGGAATGAGAGTGGTGTTTGGAACGAATTTGGTTTAAGTGGACCAAGGATTCGATTGTGTGTTTAGGACGCAGTTGCATCTAGATGAATTTGGTTCTACATTGCCTACATACCCTTTGCGGGAACAAACCACATGTAGTTCCAGAATTTGAGATTTAAATGGGTAGATGACCGATTTATTTTGAATTTCTGTTTGGGATAGGGTTTAAAGCTCTTGAATTTGGTTCGGACTTTATTTGTGTGATTTGGGAATGAATTTGATCTTTCTAGTGTTGAGAGAATTTGACTGGAGTCAGTGATTCATTTAGGATTGGCCGAATTTGACTGGTGGAGTCAGGGATTCTATTTGGAGTTGCGGTTGCATCTAATGAGTCGCTAGACAGCCTACATACCCTGTGAAGGGATTAAACCACTGTAGTTCATAATATTCGGGCTTTCGGTTTTGTACTGACTTTTGTGTTCGACGGATGTATATATATTATTTTCGAAACCGTCAAAAGAGCACATTTTTTTTGTGGACACCCGATTTTAATAGAGCGTCCGCTGATTTGATTTGGGCACCCACAGTGCCGAGCTTTTAACAGGCCTTGGGACTTGAAATGGGATTTGGGCTGCTCTGAAGTTTATTGAGCGTGATGCTAGTTTGAAGTAGGCTCTGTAGTGCACCGAAACAACCGAAAAGCTTGCAAGGCATAGAGTGATATGGACACCCATTAATTTTACATATGCACCCAACTTGAGCCCAATTTTTGTCTTCGACAAACAGAAACTCAAAGACGTAGACATCCATTGGAATTGCACGAGTACGCCACCGTTTCAAATAGCCTTTTTTTGTTTTTGCCACCTATTCAATTGCATAGTTTGTCTCTTTTTCAAAGACATTAGCTCTCTGTCATTTTGCCATTTAACTCCCCATTTCAGAATAAAGCTACAACAGCACCATGGTTTGACATAATACAATTATGCATAATTGCATAATGAGATTTTTGTCTTTTTGTGTGTTAATCACTTCATGAACTTTTCACTTTGGCATGGCTTCTTGTATTATTAAAATTGCATCGTTTCTTGGTCGTCATTGCCTAACTCTTATTCAAAGCGGCCTTGCAGCAAACTTTGACAATCGTAGTTCAAATACATAATTTAAAACTCTTTTGCCTTTGATGCAGGTCTTGAACAGTATTCCTCCACCTCCAAGTTTAACGTGGCTACTTGAGAGGTGACTTGCTATTTTTTATTATTCATGCTTTAAACAGAGACCAGAAGAGCCAAAAAGAACTTCATTGTTGATCTTCTTGTCGCTTGCTTTCATTTTGAGGAAAATAAAAAATATGACACTAATTGTAGGCCTGCGAATGTTTTGTATATTTTTTTTTCCTGCTTTGATCACAATGTTGCCTCACAGATTCTAAACACCAGAGTCCAGACACCCTGCAAGTCGTCACCGTACAAGAGGCAGTCACGCTTGAAGCTTCGACATATCTTCTGGGATTGCTCTGGTTTATTCCATTCTTTTTGGCAACTGGACTTCTTCATTCACAGTGGGTTGTAGGGGTCGTCAACGGGCCGGGCCGGGCTCGGCCCGGCCCATTCATTGCGGGCTTGGGCCGGGCCGGGCCTTGCTAAATTTTTTAATAATGGCGGGCCAGGCCGGGCCGGGCTTTATTAAAAATCGAAGGATCCAAGCCCATCCATATAAAGCGGGCCTTGCGGGCTTTTCCGGGCCGGGCTTTGCGGGCTTTATTTATAAATAAATATTTAAAGACACAAATATTTTTTTTTTTAATCAAGCTTTGGAAATTCATTGGATAATGATCAAATACAACAAAAGATAATAGATCTATATTGTACCAAAAAAAATCTATATTTATATATAGATACTAATTTATTGATAATTAAATTTTTAAAGACACTAATTTTTTATAAATTTATATTGATACATCATACACTCCAAAGAGCAACATATAACAATTCAAAGAAAATGAGAAAACCGACCGTTGGATGTGATTATTACAATAAATTATACGTGTGGTTAAAAATTTAGTCAATTTCACCGTAGTTTCGAACTTAATCGGATTAGTCAACCGTAGTCACTTGCATGTTTTCTTGGTTGACTGATGGCGTGATAACCGCAAAAATTGCTTATTTTTTTACATCACGTTTGTAAATATTTCATCGATGGATGTGAGTGGACATAAGATAAAATTTTCAATTTTAATTACAAATACATTGACCAATACCAATTTGCCTCTTAAAGTTGTATGATTTGTACATTGCATTTAAATTGTTGAGGTTCATTCTAAAGCAAACATGCAGTGGAAAATGAATTTGAAAAAACCAACCGTTTGATGGAGAGACTGTAATATTTTATGGTGGTTGTAAAAAATTCAACTAATTTGGTTTTCGTTTCGAATTCGATCAACTAGGTCAAACCTAGTTACTCTTATAAACCTATATTTATATATCACACACTCCAAAGAGCAACCTCTATCAATTAAAAGAAAATGGGAAAAACTACCGTTGGATGTGATTATTATAATAAATTATGAGTGTGGTTAAAAATTTAGTCAATTTCACCATAGTTTCAAACCCGATCGGATTGGTCAACCGTAGTCGCTTGTATGTTTTCTTGATTGACCGATGGCTTGATAACCGCAAAACATGCTTATTTTTTCACATCATATCTGTAAATATCCTATCGATGGATGTACGTGTACATAAGATAAAAATTTCAATTTTATTACAAAGATGTTGCCCTATATCAATTTGTCACCTAAAGTTATATGACTTGTACATTGCATTTAAAACTATTGATGTCCATTCTAAAGCAACCATGAAGTGGAAGATGAATTTGGAGAAACTAACCGTTCGATGGAGAGATTGTAATGTTTTATAGTTGCTGTAAAAAATCCAATCAATTTAGTTCTCGTTTCGAATTCAATCAACTAGGTCAAACTTAGTTACTATTATAAACCTATATTTATATATCATACACTCCAAAGAGCAACCTCTATAAATTCAAATAAAATGAAAAAACCGACCGTTGGATGTGATTATTACAACAAATTATGAGTGTGGTAAAAAAATTAGCTAATTTCATCATATTTTCAAATCCGATCTAATTGATCAACCGTTGTCACTTGTTTTTTAGAATATATATGCACATATTTACTATAAAAATATGAGAATTTCAACACACACACACACACATATATATAAATATAAACACACACATACACACATCTATATATATATATATATATATATATATCTCTCTCTATATATATATAAGCACACACACATATCTATTATATATATATATATGTATATATATATATATATATATATAAACATACACACATACACATATATATTAATATATATCTATATATATATATATATATATTCACAAACACACACAAATATATATAATATATAAAAAATAGTTTACGGACTTTTACGGGCCGGGCCTAGGTGGACTTTTACGGGCCGGATCTAGCGGGCTTTTGACGGGCCGGGCCGGGTTTTTCCGGGCTTTTTAGCAGGCTCTATCGGCCCACCAAGGCGGGCTTTTTGACGGGCCGGGCCGGGTTTTTGGCCCTCCTGGCCGGCGGGCCTCCATCGGCCCACTTGATCCGCGGGCTTTTTGATGAGGCCTAGTGGGTTGTAAGCTTCGACATTTGTCGTCTTCACTACTTAAGCACCCCTGCAGCCACCTTATGTAGGTACTAGACAATTCTCATCTTCCCCGTACTTTTTCTTGGCTGCTGCAAACTAGAAGAATGGCCATCTTGCCTCCTGGAACATAATTCTGGTGATGTCTAAAATGCAGGCGGGAACTTTGACAGCAAACACCATTTCATCTCTGGGATTTGGTGGACAAGGTGAGTCCAAATTTCTCATAGAGAAGTGAAAAAGCTTCTGCTTCACAGCTTTGTCTCAAGTTTCTGATTTCTTTCCTCCTTGCTTGCAGGTTGCTGGAAGTATTCCAAGAGAACATCAAGGGTGAGCTTTTCCTTTCCAGACACCAATTTGGATGATCTATGTGTTTGTCTTGCTTGGTCAGTTCTTTGTGTGGCTTGTTTGTAAGGCCATCTGATTTGTTATGTTGGAAAAGAAGGCAGGAGGTAGGAGGCTTCTTGGTGACAACAAGTAGTCTCTCCCCTTCTCAACAAATTTGCTGCCCATCATATTTTCCAAAGCAATGTTGATGTCCTAGCACTCTTTCCCAGAAGCTGCATATTCAAAACAGACAATGTTCAAAGCCAAATTTTTTATTTCCCCGGAAATCAAATATTTTTCCCTCCAACCACCAATTCACCAATACAAACCTTATCAAGGACCTATCAGCCTGCGACACGAAGCTCAGTCTTAAGTCCATAATGGTCAAGCGTTCCGAGCATCCTTTCAAAGATCTTCTCTTCAGTTTCATCAAGCTCAATGGTATCTCTCACATGTACGGTTCGCGTAGGCATCACCAGTGTTGCTCCTTCTGAGCCAGATAATCGGGCCCCTTACAGAGTCCCCTTCTGCCCTGTAGTATACGATTTCGGAGAGAGCCGAAGAGGAACTCCCACAGAAAATGTGGCTTTCAAACTTGCTCCCTTGATTACAGTACATACATCAATTATAAGTTTCTTTTTCGTTTTACTTTACAAATTCAAACTATGTACAAACAATGAGTTGATCAAACTGGGTTTAGTTTTATTCAATTTTTCCTCATAACCCACATAGAAGTTGAAGACTTTGGAGTTGAACATACCTGAAATTGAACTCAATTACTTGGGTGTTTACGTCATTCAATCAATCTACATAGAAGAAAATGAAAATGAAAAACAATGCATTTGGTTAATGAAAGGATTCAACAAATATACGTGTGTAAGAGGCCTCGAATTCAAAAGTGCCTACAATCCTATCCTATCCTGTTCTGAATTCTTATTACCGAACTTCCTGGGCATAACCAAAGCAATTTCTTTTTGCAGCTCTACAATCCGGGGTCTAGAATCAGACATCGAACCCAGAAAGTTTTCAGCTTTGTTGCTAGGAAGAAAGCAACCCAGAAAATCAAGGAGATGTTCATGAGAGATAGATAGAGTGAAGATGTTCAAATCATGGAGATGTTCAAAGTCAAAACCCAGACAACTTACCCACTTACAGTCAAGGAGAGCGAGGACCGTCGACGCCTCGACGGTCGAAGAGAAGGCCTGAGAGGGGGAGGCCCACGGAGAGAGAAAGGAGAACGGTGAATGCAGCTCCGGCTTCTGCTGGACGTGAGAGAAGGAGGAGGAGAGCGATCAGAGGCGGAGAAGGAGGAAGAGGAGGTCGGTTGCTAGATAGGTACTATCGTGGTGGTTAGGTTTGGGAATGAAAATTGCGGTGGTTAGTCAATATGAGTCGTGGGAAATCTGACTAGGTGTTGGGAGGGAGTGAAAATTTGGCTCCCCGACCACAAAATTTTAGACTTAAAAATTTCCGCGTTTTTTTTTTTAAAATTTGGATGAAAAGTATAGACATCGGTCAAATATAAGAAATGATGTTAATTGTATGAATAGAAATCAGATTTTTAAAAACCGATGTTAGAAAAACAATTTATATCGGGTGAAATCTTAACTGATTTAAACGACATAATGTCTTTGAACATTATTCTAGTAGTGTTTGGAGCAGATGAGGGTACGGACAAGAGCTTTGATGGAGCCTTGTTTTCGTACTGTTAGAGCTCCATTGACACTCTACTTGCTGCTGCAAAGCATTTGTTGGTACTCAACAAGGCTTAAAAAGAAATTCCACCAGATTGGTCATACACTCGTTGATACACATGTATCGTAAATGAGATTGCGACCGCTCCGGGGCCCTCCATAGCTCCATGGTGATACCAGTAAAAGAGACCCTGCAAAGAGAAGAGAAATAGCACTGGTGGATCAGAGAGACCTCAACCTTTGTGTCTCTGAACACTTCTCCTTCTGCAGCAGGGCTTCACCTCTTTCTTGATGTATTTCTTGTTCCTTCTCTCCAGCCTTTTCTGCCTCCCCTTCGTCTCTCGTTTAAGGCTCTATTTATAAAGCAAACAAATAGATGGGATAGAGATGAGATGACTGTGGTTTGAATTTTGAAATCGTTTTTTTATTCAAAATCAAATCCAACCGTTCTGACTATGCCAACTCTTTTACCTTTGCAGCTCGTCTTTCATATGTTCCCCCACCTTAGAGATAAGTCTAGCATTTGAATTAGATCTTATCATGATTAGGAACTCAACTACTAACACCTTGACACATGTATGAATGAGAAGATGTGCTTCCTTCTTTGGCATTCAACCATCTTGATTTAAATTGACTCCATATATATTTTTTTTAAACAAATAGATGGAATTTGTTTTGATGTTTACTGGTCACACACATCCACATAGCCATATATTGAGCTTTAAAAAGTTTGATCTCAACAGTAGCCAAGACATAACAAGTTGATCCTTGCACAGCTAAGAATCATATGTAGGGGAGTCATCTTTAGGCTTTTGTATAACTCCATTGACATAGCCAAGCTTGGACCTTCCTCCAAGTGCAAGAGTAACGGCTCTAGCCCAAGAATGATAGTTGAATTCATTCAACAAAACAAGCTAAGACGTTGGTTTGGATTAAAGTCAACATCGGAAGAATTTGCAAGTGGTTCATCAGCTTTAGAACCAGATTTCCCAGCCATATTAAGCTGGTAAGCTCAAGACCTACACAAGAAAGAATACAAACTCAGGCCTTGAATTCCTGCTCTGATACCATGAAGAAAACAAGATAGAAATATGTGAAGAGATTTCTTGTATATTACTTCATAAAAGAAACAGGAAACTAGGATACACTATATAGGCATGAGGAAACAAACCTCCATAATCTTTTTAACAACTCTAACAGCTAAATACCCATAACTATGTTTTAACAACTTTTTCTTAACAACTAAGGTAAGGTATAAACAGTAGGAGATAATGCACAAATTAGTAAGCCATACTGCCAATAGACATAATGGTCTTCAGGTAGATCTTCATATGGGATGTTAAACTTGGGAATGACAAGGCAGACATTGTGATCTCCTAGATGGAGAAAATGATACTGGCTTGGTTTACCAGGGGCCAGCTTCGGCAGCTTCAACTCATGGATTGGAGTGGTTATTTCTTTGCTTTCATTGAGGGACAGAAGATAAACTATCACCCTACTCCGGCAACTATAGTCATCATAGTTCTGTGCTGTAAACATTATCTTCTTGTTACGCTGCTTTATGTCAAGCACGACAGCTTTGCCTAGAAAGGGAAAAGGGCCACCTTGGCACATAGTAGGGAAGGGTGTCCATTGGTTCAGTTGGCCAAATCAAGGCAGCAGACGGGGGTTCTTTCATTGGAGATGAAAAGCCTGGTGCCAACAATGGCACAAGAGAAGTATTGACCACAAGTTGCAAAATTGCGGCAGAAGTGACCAATTCCTGTGAATGGGGTCGAAAACCTCAAATGAATTTAAACTTATACCTAATCACTTAGCGAAGAGAACATAGAGCTTGCCGACGACCTCCAGCGTCAAAGGTACATGTTTGCCCTCTTTTAAAGTCTCATCCACGTCGACTATGTCGGGGTGTCGTTGGAGGTATCAAAGACGTAAGCTCGTATGCTAGATTCTGGTATGTAAGGTGGACCACCAGGTCCAAAGCTGTGTTTTAAGCCGCTAGCGAAAAGGATTCGGGAGCTCAAAACACCATAGCCTCTGTGAGTGGGGAGGTCTTCACCGGCCCTATAACCGACTTTCCGTAATCCTAGTTTGGAATTGGAATCATACAAATGAATCAGATCGGCGGCGTGGACAACATAAGCACCCCAGTTCTTACTCTTATCAATCGACTGGTTATGCTTAAAGCTACATAAAGGGATTTGGACTTCGACTTACTACCTTGTTTTTCTTCACTAGTCTTCTCAATCGATTTTTTGGTCATGCTTATGCATGCCCTCTTTGTAAAGCCCTAAACTGCACCTCACCAGTTTAAGCTCGTTACAGTGCCGTGAGTCTCTAAAACATAAACCGAACGCTCGATTTACATTCTAGAGAGCCGCTAGGCATTTTGTTTAATAAATCTTTTGTAAACGCACTACGGAGAGTAAAAGAAATTTTGAGGTGGAATCTTTAAACCACTAAATCAGTTTGTTCGTCCAGAACTTGATAAGAATATCACTCGAAGAAAATAATAAACTAATAAGGTTTAGCAAGGTCTGACACGAGACTCACTTCCAACAAGATCCAGAAAGCAAAGTTCGAGAAATAGAGTTTAGAATAAAGTCCAAACGATGTTTTACGGAATTTGTTCCACACACCGAGCTTCGTCTGCTACTGTCCCATCACCTGTGCACAGTACCTGCATCCATACTGTTGTAGGGGTGAGCTTTCATCCTCGCTGCTCAAGAGGAACTCTAACTCGCCAGGTTTGAAAATCAACAGATAAATGTTTGGGAGCTCCAGTATGAAAACATGCTTAGACTAAATATTTTAAAGGAACGACAACTTTAATGTTTTTCAACTTGAAAACTGATGCATGATGCTTAAATAAATACGGCGCCAAATCTAAGTATTACTTGATGGCCGGTCCCATAGACCCACTACATGACCTTACCTCAAATTAATTTATAACCAGGTAAGTGTTGCGAGAGCGTCCGCTATCTAGCTACACACACGTACCGAGTCTGTGATTACGGATACTCGGACAATCGGCATACCTAACCCTCCGGATATTTAGGGAATCAAATCCAAGGAAGTTAGTACCCCTTTCGCTCTCAAGCCATCACATTTCTCACGATTTGGTTAGTATGCATTGCATTTTAACGTAACCAAACGATACAACTTAACATGCATCACTTTAACAACAATATATAAGAAAATCACTAACCGAGAAGAGTGCTGAATCCCTACCTGAATTTTGATGCTTTCTCTCACGTACTCCGAGAGTCGCGAACATTCTATTCCTCTGGTAACTGGAGTCATAAGTTCCGACATTTTGATAGTTAATAATTTTAAACAAGTATACGAAATCTCGACGATTAATAAATCGTCCAAACCAACCTTTCCTAGTTTGACTAGGATTGACCAAGGTTTGACCGTATTTGACCAACGTTTCTTAGTTTGACCAGTTTGACCAGTGTGCCAATTGTAGTAGGTTCGACAATTAACTTAAATCATCGAACATTCACTTGAAATTACAATACCGATCAAACATTCACTTGAAATTACAATACCGATCAACTATATATTAATTCCTTTCACTTTCTATCCATTTAACATATGCACAAGCATAGAACATGTTTCCAATTTCGTCAACAATTTATCCCAATCACCCTACATTTGGTCTTTTACTTCCATTCCGTATCTTGTTGCATAGTAATTCAATGGAAATTACTATGGACAGGCAAAACTATCTAATTCTTATACAGGGTGTGCCCAAAACTGCTAAGCACATCCAAAATCATAATTTGTCCATTTTCCAATTATTTCACAACCAATTTCCAGCATAACAACAGACGTGCAACGCAAGCAGCCAATGTAAGTCCACAATCTCAATTCAAATATCCATTCCCAAATTTACTCGCAACAACTGAAAACACCATGATCAAGACAACATAACAAATCCGATAACTAATCTTTAATTTCACCATACCAACCAAACTCAATTCCACAGCTTCCGATCACTAACACAAGAACAAAACGGAATCCAAGTTCGAGATTATTCCTTCGAATGCAAAAATCGATTTTGATCAAGCCAACCTCAGTGCCCAGAACAAAGCCCAATGATCCAAACCCAGTTTCCCAGCTTCACTGCCGAAGATGAACTGGTATCCAGGCCTCAACGTCCACAACCAATAATCTTCGAAGCTTTGTACTCCCATTTGTGGTCAGCTTCCTCCTACAGATGCAACCAAGCCAAAACGAAGCTGGGAAGAGCCCGAAAAGTTGCTGGCATCGAGGAACCGCCACGGCCCCTAGACGAACCCAGAATACAACCCATCAAAACTCAATCCAAATTGAAAACTAATTACACAGACTTGAAGAGCATGACCAGGAGAAGAGGTTTTATACCATAGATGGCCCAGACGATGGCCGGAGGCGCCAGAAACTGCAGAGGTTGCCGGTGAAGGTTCGGGCTTCTCGTTGTCGGGTTTTCTTCTTCTCCATTCAGTGTATGGGTGATCCACGACACTGGGATGTAGGCGAAGCAGAGATGAATTCGTGAGTACTCGCACGCAGTCGTGGAGTGGCCGGACGGTGGAGCGCCGACCGTGTCGCTTATTCGGTTCGTGGGTTGCTGTTTCGGGTCAGAGAGCTGTAAGCTCTCTTTCGACTGTTCTAGACCAATCTGACTTGGTCCTCCTTCCTTTAAAGTGAAACTAAGGGCCCAGATCAAGCGGTGGAGAGAAATAGATGTCCAGGATTGCTCCACATGTTTTCTACTTCGTGAATTAATTTCTAAAATCTCAAAACTTCGGACAACCACGATAAATAACTTGGGTATCCAAATAATTCTCCGAAAATTTTCACGAACTCGTCGTACGGTGTATTTTATTATCCAACTCCTAAATTAAGGATTTCTCTTTGTGAAAATTTCTGAAAATATTCTCAAGTACTTTAATTTTTATCGAGATCGATAAGTAAATTATCGAACTACTTCATTTAAGCTCGATAAACTTTTCCGGGGCTCACACTCTTCACCCGAAAATCCATTCTTTTTCGTTGTCCATGATCTTTTGATGCTTGCACAGATGCAGATGTCACCCTGAATTAATTTCTTCTTCTTCACCATAGCAGCTTTCTAACGACTTTTTGGTCATGTTGGCTTTTGTCTTTCTTCGCCGATATTTTGGCCTTTATATACTCGACTCTTCGTTACTATTGTATTCAAGTCCTTATGTAATTTGGATTTGGATTTAGAATGGAGCTATGTTGGTTTTGATTGGGCTCATCTCCTTTCGAAAAAGAAAATTTTGGGCTCATATTTATCCTTGTGAGACCGTTTAAAATGCACCGACAGACCAACCAAGTTGCACCGAACGACTTCGTTTGTCTCTGCCCGGTCCCTTATGTTTGTGTTTCTGTTTTGCCATCGGGTAATTGACCCTAATGGAGATAAATTAGGGAGATATCGTGTAACGGGGATGGGGATCCCGAATATTTGAATTCTAAAATTAGATACAGATCGAGGATGGTATTTTTATCCCATCCGCATATCAAACTAATAAAAATTTAACAAATTACATATAAGTTATTGATAAAAGATGACTTAATAAATACATTATTTAAAGATTGAATTAAACATATAAGGACTAAATCTTATAAATAAGGACAATCTGCTCTCTAATTGCCACATGTCATGAGTTAATTTACCTTTTTACCCTTAACTACTTCTTTTGACTTCTAATCTCTTTATAAGGACTAAATCTTACAAATAAGGACAATCTGCTCTCCACTTGCCACATGTCATAAGTTAATTTACTTTTTTATCCTTAACTAATTCTTTTGACTTCTAATCCCTTTATATTACTTTTTTTTTTTTTCTGAGAATAATCCCTTTGTTTTAGAGGATCAATATTTGAGAGAAGAATTGCTGTACTTTCATTGATAATAGGGACCTCTTTATATAGAGAATTAAAATGCATAGAATCAGGGTTGTACAAGGAAAGGTAATCGTACATTGAATGGATATCTATAAGATTTTCCGAGATTATCTCTAATTAAAACTCTATTACCACTAGGTCAAGTAACCTAGAGTTTGGGCTAGACACAATCTGAATTTACTTAAACACTCCCCCTTGTGTCGCCCAAACGTGGTGCTCCTCTCATTGCCTCATTAAAAACCTTACCGAGTAACAAAAACCCAGTGGGACAAAAATAACCTCGGTCGAAGGGGAAAAAGAGCACAACACACCCTTCATGTTTTGAGACCATACATGTAGACATCTCCCCCTGATGACTACAGTCATGGGAGTTCGGATAACTTCCGGAAATGAAGCTACCAACACATTTCTCGAAAGTTTGCCATATTGTCCTCAGATTGAACCTAGTTCACTTTGATCTTGAGGAGAGTCTGTTGTTGCTGATTATGCTTCGTGTTGTCGCTTTTGATGTAACCTTGCTTCATTTGTTCAAAACAAGCAACATTATCCTAAATGCTCGTAGGCTTATCTATGATAGACTTCAAACCACAATTGTTCGAACATGCGTAATTATGGATCCAATCCATATACATTCACAAATCGCTTCGTGAAGTGCAATAATCTCTGCATGGTTGAAGTAATGACTAGGGTCTATCTTGTAAACCTCCAAGATATCACGGTCTTTACCCATGGTGAACACTTAACCATTTTGAGACTGACCTTTGTGTGGGTCAGAGAGATACCCAGTATCAGCAAAATCTTCCAAAACACTAATGTTGTTTTGGGATGGGAATGAAGGACACATGCTAGTGTTGGCGGCGTTCCTGGTGTATGATGGGTCCGAATCCATCATCTCTCTGTAGGGATAGAACAAGCTCATATCAATCGTACATCTCTAGTATCGAAAGATATCTTTTACCCCAATCCAGTGGCGTTGCATTGGCACAGAGCTATACCTAGTTAACAAGTTCACTACAAATGAGATGTCCGGTCTTGTGCATTGATCTAAGTACAATAATGCACCTATTGTACTTTACTAGGGTATTTCTGCCCCTAGCACATCTTCATCATCATCCTTCGGACGAAATGGATCATTTTCAAGATCAAACTATGGACGGTCATAGGGGTGTTTGAAGGCTTGACCCTGTCAAAGTACCTAAGCATCTATCTACACGATGCTCAAGTACGTTCCAAACAGAGACATAATAGTGTTCTCCGAAGATCCTTCATCTCAAACTCGGATTTCAAGTGATTAGTGGTTTCCCTTAACTCTTTAAGGGCTTCCAATGAAGATCATATCCAACATGAACCGCGATAGAATCTGGAACTTATTTTAGAAAAGCGAGGGCATTCACATATCCCTTCCCAACCAAGTAGTCACTTTAGTGAGCATTTCAACCTCTTTGCAAACGCGCTCTGTGGTCTAGAGCCACTTGACTTAGGTAAATAAAGTTTACCATGAACCTTCATGTATATTCGGTATCTAGATCCCCATAAAGATACATAGTGACGACATTTGTAAGCTGTATGTTTAGTTATTCAGAAACTAGCTACCAAATTGACAAGGTAGTGGAGTGCAATGACATCCACTACGAGAGAATATGTCTCATCGTAGTCGGTTCCAGGGCATTTTGTAAGAAGCCTTGTGTCATAAGGCGAGATTACTGTCTCCTTTTCTCATCACACTTTCTATTGAAGAACCATTAGTTAATAGGTTTTATGTTAGGAGGTGTTGGCATCACTGGCTCGAAAACCTTCCTCTTCATTAGAGAATCCAAATTAACCTGGATCGCATCTTTCCATTTAGGCCAATTTTCTATACGTTGGCATTCGTTCAGTAACGGAACATGGTTCGATATCATCAGACTTAGCAAACTCATGCGCAATGAAATACGCAACTACTTCATCAATTATGATGGAGTTTTTATCCCACGTCTCAGGTACACTAGTGAAATTTTCAAAGAGCTCTATATTTTCAGGAATAGGTTTTGACGTTGAGGCGTCTCCCAATGATAACCATAATCAGGAAGATACTCATGAGATGGATTTTGAGTGTTGATGATCAAAAGATTAAATTATGCCAAAATATCCTTCGAACCCACGGGTCTCTCACGCATCTTAGTTGGGGCTATGACCTGTAACGCTGTGAAGACCCGAAATTTCATTAGACAAATTTTTATAATTCAATAATTGTTCAGATATTTGAATTATGAATCTTGAGACTATTTCATAAGTCATTGTGCGAGAAATTAGGTTTCGAATCGATTTTATTTTCGAAACGAACGTTATTTAGGGGGTTGTGGAAATTGACTTTTTTTATGTACAAAATTTGGGAGAACTTCTTTCATGAAAGTTGTAGAGCTCGTCGATACGAGTCCGTATATAACTGGAAAACGAAAATCGGAGTTCGTATGAGAAAGATGTTGACGATTGAAAGTTGAGAAATTTTTATAAATATAGAAAAATCCAGGATTTTTCATAAATCCCAAAATTTAACTTTTTTCTATTTTCCTCCCCCGAGTTCTCTCTCTTCTCTCTCCTCCCCCACGGCAGTCCCGCTCGGCCCGACCCGGTTTTCCTTGCCTCCCAGTTGCCCCCTGCCTTCGCCTTGCACCGCCGCCCCACCCAGGGCTGGATCGAAGCCCTTCCTCGAGCCCCAAACCCGACCCAGCCAGTTCTCCTCCACACAGGAGTTGCACGGGCCGATCCTCCCAATTTTGGGGAGTGCTCCTCCCCTTGATCATCCTCATATCTTCCTTGCATCACAATTTTGAGTTAGAGTAGTAGATCAAGGTTTGAAGTCGACGATTCTAAACGAATCTGATCTGATCAGACACACGAGATTAATCCAACTTCAATGCTCAATCTAGGACGATCTAGACCTTGTCTCGAAAAAAGTCAGGTAATAAGTTGTTCAATTCTTTATTTTGAACAAGGTTGTAATTGGTCGTTTTTGTATCGGAGTTGGTTGACCGGCGTTGACCGCTGCAGTTGACCACCCACTGACCGTTGCTTGTGGCGGCGCATCCGACCCTATTTTGAATTCTTATTATCTAGACGATAATCTATGCATCCATACGAGCGTTTTGATATATTACAAGGTCATTTTAGGAAAATTTGATAAATAGTGGATTTACGTTTTGACGCTACTATTTAAGGTTTTTACGTTTTATCTTCGGTTTAAGATCTGCGAAGATCTGACCATCGGTTTTACTTCAAATTTTGATATGTTGATCGTATGACTGTCCCGATGACTTTGTATGGTCACAGGCGAAGATCCGACCGTTGGAATTTCGTATAATTGTGAAATAGTGATTCGGAAAGCGATTCGTGAGAATCTGACCGTCAGATTTTCGTATGAATTTGTGGAGATGTTTGTAGGGACGGTTCAAGAAGATCCGACCGTTCGATCTTCGTGATAATTTATGGAGGATGATCCGAAGGGCGATCCGTGAGGATCCGACCGTTAGATCATCATTAATTTGGAATCTGACGTTTGAATCATCATTAAGTTAGAATCCGACCGTTGGTTTGTCATATAAGTGTGGTTTATGAATAGTTTTCTAAATTAAGATCGTACTTGATTAGGGACTTGATGGATTGAGTTGACGAGCGTTTGGATTATTGTGATTTTGATTTATAGAAGACGCAGCTGGATTAGAGGTGAGTAATCTCACATTGTTCATTTGCGAACGAAGTTACTTTTATAATTTATAGGTATTTAGGGCTAAATACATATTACTACCTTGTAGTTTGGATCCAAAATCAATTCAGTCCATAAACTTCTAATTTCATCAAAAACACCCCTGCACTTTTAATTTTGATCTAATAGGTCTAATTGTCAGTTTTCTGACAATTGAGTTATTTAACTTGTTAATGTAGCTCATAATGGGCTATGTTTTATGATGTGGTGTCTGTAGGCCATCTCTAGTCAATTTAAGAGTGATTCCTACTATTAAAAATAAATAGTTTTTCAATAAATAATCGAACTATAACTTGAACCCATAACAGAATATTAACGATTTGGACCTATTAAATCAAAATTTAAAGTGCAGGGTGTTTTTGATGAAATTAGAAGTTCAGGGACTGAATTGATTTTGGACCTAAACTACATGGTAATAACCAGTATTTAGCCTTTAATTTAACTACAAACTATAGTTGATATTAATAGGCATTCCTGCGTGAATGTCTATGTATATATATTATTTACGTGAAATATATATGTATTGATGGATTTGTGTTGAGGAAACAATATGCATGATTGTGTTGCTATTATTGTTTGAATGTAACTTTTTGAGAAAACAATATATTGAGAAAGGTGTTAAGTTTTATTGTTTGAGAAACAATAAATTGTTTTGATTTGTGGAGATCAATAGGTCACGAGCGTGACCATGGCATACTATCAGTGATCAACCACGCTCTTGTACCGGGCTGTCGGTTGCTAATAGTATTATAATTGTGAACCACGCTCTCGTGCCAGGCTGGTGGTTGTGATCAGTTAGGGCTCTAGTCTGTCTGCCAAATGTGAGTGGTCTTATGAGGGTAATGTTGAGGTTACTTGAGTCTCATAAGTTTGAGTTTTAAAAAAGAGTCTTGAGAGTATTCTTTCTTTTATGTTTGTGTGTATTTTGGAGTTACTTTGTGTGTGTTGATTTACCATTGTTTTGAGTTACTCACACAGGCTTTCATAAAGCTTACTGGGTTTGTTGTGTGATAATCTGGTGCATTATTCCACGGTGTAGGGATTAATCCTGCAAGTGAGGCTAATCGTGGCTGAAGTTGAGGTAGCTTGGGTACAGCAGTAAGGTCAGGAAGCAAGTTTCATTAGCTTTGCCATGATTATGACTGCCACTATGTTATGAACTTTGAGGACCCTCATACGTTTATTTTGTTGGCAATTTAATTAGTGTGTGTAATATATAACTATGTGAGCGAGTGTATATCGTAGTATTTATTTCAGAACATCAGTACGTACTTGGTTTAAAAATGAAAAAATTTTCCAGGTTTTTGGTATTGATGATTAATCATTCATTCATATATAATTATGAGATTATATATATATATATTGATTTTTATTTGCCTATAAATCGGGGCGTGACAGTTTGGTATCAGAGCGTAAGGTACATATTTAAAGATAATCAATACTGATCGAGTGATGGCCCGCCTGCAGCGGATCCCCATCATATACTCTTAGGTATTGGTATGATCATCGGGTATGTAGGAAGGATTAGTGTCGTGAGTCGTGAGTCGTGAGAGTGGTGTAGACTCGATAACTGAAGTATAGAAACTTTGTTTAGTTTCTTGAGTTAGTTTATTGTAAGAAAGCGAGCCTTTAGATTAACTTGGATTAGGTATTTGGAATGAAATTGAATCCTCTGAAGCGAATTATGATTATTTGGTTAACGTGATTAACGTATACTTGTGCTAAGGATTATACAAGTATTAACCATATATTGCTATGCTTCTCAGGTAATGGACTTGGTTGGAGGTAGAGGTAGGGGTCGAGGGAGACCTAGAGGTAGGGGCAAAGGTAGAGGTAGGGGTAGGGCCCTTCCTGTTGAGGATGAGGTGGAGGCACCAGAGTTGAAGCTGCCAGTCCCACCTGTGATTGATGTGAGGGACGCCACTCGCTTGTCAAAATTGGCAAAGGAAATTTCTAGTCTGGGAGCAGTTCTATTTAAGGGTGGACAGACTACATGTTGGCAGATCAGTTGATCGAAAATATGTAGGGCTACTTCTAGATGGTGATTTGTGATGAGCTGGAGAAGAGGAAGATAGCGTCGTTTATGCTTCAGGAGGATGAACGGTTGTGGTGAAGTGGCACTAAAAGGATGATGGACATGACCACTCTAACCTGGGATGGGTTCATGGAACTCTTCAAGCAGAAATACTTTCCCGTTACAGTGAGACACTAGTTGGAGAGATAGTTCCATTCACTAACTCAGGGGAAGTTGAGTGTGAGGGATTATGAGGCAGAGTTCAACAGGTTGTATTAGTTTGTGAGGCAGTTAGATCCTGAGAGTTTGGCTATGAAGTTTCAGTTGGGGCTGAGCCCTTCAATTCAGCATGACGTAGCCATTTTGGAACTGACAGAACTAAGACTCGTTATGGCTAAGGCATTAACCATCAAGCAGGAAAACCAGATTCTCCTGGAAGAGCAGACAGTTGAGAGAGATAAACGTGTGGTAAATGTGTGGGTTTGATTGCTATGCCTCTCACTAGATAAACGTGTGTCACGTCGCCACTTGAGCTTGATATGTTTTGTGATGATTGTCCTATTGGGATATGTGGTAGAGAGTTCTCTGCATTGTTGATTGTGATTCTGAATCACATATATGATGTGATTTTGGGTATGGATTGGTTGAGCCCTAACCATGCAGTGATTGATTGCTTTAGGATGATTGTGTCCTTCCATGTTCCTAGACAGCCAATGTTTCATTACCGTTGTCTGAAGTCTGACCTCGCCATGAGGGTAGGGATCTTGGCATATGTTGAATCGAGGAGTAGTACATCAGTGATTGCAGGGATTCCTGTAGTCTCAAAGTATGCTGAGGTGTTCCAGGAGATACCAGGGTTACCTCCGAAAAGAGTAATGGACTTCTCCATTAATGTGATACTAGGTACTTCTCCTATATCCAAAGCACCCTATCAGATGGCTCTGGCTGAACTTCAAGAGTTGAAGGTTCAGATTGAGGGGTTACTTACACAAGGGTTCATACGGGCTAGTGTTTCACCTTGGGGCACATCAGTGCTGTTTGTGAAGAAGAAGGATAGTTCACTTTGATTATGTGTGGATTATCGGTAGCTAAACAAGGTGACCATCAAGAATAGGTACCCTTTACCAAGAATTGATGACTTGTTCGATCAGCTTAGGGAGACTATTGTGTTCTCCAAGATAGATTTAAGATCCAGATATCATCAACTGAGGGTGAAGGAGCTGGATATCCCTAAAATGGAATTCAGGACCAGGTATGAGCATTATGAGTTTCTTGTCATGCCTTTTGGTCTAACTAATGCACCTGCAACATTCATGGACTTGATGAACCAGACGTTCATTCTGTACTTAGATCAGTTTGTGGTGGTGTTCGTTGACGACATCTTGATTTATTCAATGTTGTCTAATGAGCATGAGCAACATTTGCGGATTGTGCTACAAACATTAAGAGAGAAGGAATTGTATGCCAAGTTTGAGAAGTGCGAATAAGATAGTAAAGCTTCATGGTATGCCCGTAACAATTGTTTCTGATCGGGATGCTCATTTCACTTCAAAATTCTGGCGTAGGTTCCATAAGGCATTTGGCACATCTTTAGCTATAAGCACTGCATTTCATCCACAGACAGATGGGCAGACCGAGAGAGTGAATCAGGTGATGGAGGACATGCTTAGAGCTTATGTACTGGACTTTAAGGGAAGTTGGGCGGATCATCTGCCATTGGTAGAGTTTGCCTACAATAACAGCTATCACTCTAGCATCGGTATGGCTCCATATGAGACTATTTATAGTAGGCCATGTAGGACTCCTATCTGTTGGGCAGAAGTGGGAGATAAACAACTCTTGTGTGTTAAGCTCATTCGAGAGACTACTAGGAAGACAACTACCATCCGGGGCAAGATCCGGACCGCTCAGAGTAGGCAAAAGAGCTATACTGACTTGAAGATGAGACTAGTAGAGTTTGAGGCGGGTGATCATGTGTTCTTGAAAGTCTCACCTATGAAAGGTGTGGTGAGATTTGGCAAGAAGGGGAAAATCGCACCGAGGTATGTTGGACCTTTTGAGATTCTAGAAAGGGTCGGAGAGTTGGCATATCGACTTGCTTTACCTGTTAGCATGTTTGGATTACACAATGTCTTCCATGTATCTATGCTCAGGAATTACATACAAGATGAGTCTCACATGATTGATAATGTACAATTGAGGTGAATGCGAATACAACCTTTGTTGTTAAACTTGTTCGTATCTTGGATAGGTTAACAAAACAGTTTCGTAGGAAGGAGGTCAACTTAGTGAAGGTGTTGTGGAGCCATCATGATGTGGGTGATGGGTCATGAGAGTTAGAGTCTGACATGAGGAAAAAGTACAGTTTTTTGTCGACGAGCGTGCTTGAATTTCAGGACTAAATTCCTTTAAGAATGATAGACTGTGAAGACCTGAAATTTCATTAGATAAATTTTTTTAATTCAATAATTATTCGGATATTTGAATTATGAATATTGATACTATTTCGTAAGTCGTTGTGCGAGAAATTCGGTTTCGAATCTATTTTATTTTCGAAACGAACGTTATTTAGGGGGTCGTAGAAATTGACTTTTTTTACGTACAAAATTTGGGGGAACTCCTTCATGAAAGTTGTAGAGATCGTCAATACGAGTCTGTGTATATATGGAACGCAAATATCGGAGTTCGTATGAGAAAGTTGTTGACGATTGAAAGTTGGGAATTTCTATAAATATAGAAAAATCCGGGATTTTTCATAAATCCCAAAATTTTCCTTTTTTCTATTTTCCTCACCCGAGTTCTCTCTCTTCTCTCTCCTCCCCCACGACAAACCCGCTCGTCCCGACCCGGTTTTCCTCGCCGGCTCCGGTGTCCTCGGGCCACGACCCGGCTCTCCACTAGTTCCCTGCGAGCCGGCCAGCTGCCCCCTGCCTTCGCCTTGCACCGCCGCCGCACTCGGGGCTGGATCGAAGCCCTTCCCCGAACCATAAACCCGAGTCGGCCGGTTCTCCCCCACGTCGGCGTTGTACGGGCCGGTCCTCCTCGGTTTTAGGTAGTGCTCCTCTCCTTAATCATCCTCATATCCTCCTTGCATCAGGATTTTGAGTATACAGTGGTAGATCAAGGTTTGAAGCCGTCGGTTCTAAACGAATCTGATTAGATCAGACGCACGAGATTAATCCAACTTCAAACCTTGATTTAAGATGATCTAGACCCTGTCTCAAAAAAAAATTCAGGTATTAAAGTTGTTCAATTCTTCATTTTGAACATAGTTGTAGTTGGTCGTTTTTGCATCGGAGGTGGTTGACCGGCATTGACCACCGCGGTTAACCACCCACTGACTGCCGCTTGTGGCGGCGCGTCCGACCCTAATTTGAGTTCTTATTATTTAGGCGATGATCTATGCATTCATACGAGTGTTTTGATATATTACAAGATTATTTTAGAAAAAGTTGATAAATAGTGGATTTACGTTTTGACGCTACTATTTATGGTTTTTACGTTTTATCTTCGGTTTAAGATCTGCGAAGATCTGACCATTGGTTTTTCTTTAAATTTTGATATGTTGACCGTATGACTGTCCCGATACCTTTTTGTGTTCACGGGCCAAGATCCGACCGTTGGATCTTTGTATAATTGTGAAATAGTGATTCAGAAGGCGATTCATGAGAATCCGACCGTCAGATTTTCGTATAAATTTGTGGAGATGTTTGTAAGTACGGTTCAGGAAGAGCCGACCGTTTGATCTTCGTGATAATTTTTTGAGAATGATCCTAAGGGCGATCCGTGAGGATCCGACCATTGGATTATCATTAATTTGGAATCCGACCGTTGGATGATCATTAAATTAGAATCCGACCGTTGGTTTGTCATATAAGTGTGGTTTATGAATAGTTTGCTAATTAAGACAGTACTTGATTAGGCACTTGACGGATTGAGTTGACGCGTGTTTGGATTATTATAATTTTGATTGATAGAAGACGCAGCTGGATTAGAGGTGAGTAATCTCACATTGTTCATTTACGAACGAAGTTACTTTTATAGTTTATAGGTTATATTTAACTGCAAACTATAGTTGGTATTAATAGTCATTCATGCGTGAATGTATGTGTATATATATTATTTACGTGAAATATATATGTATTGATGGATTTGTGTTGAGGAAACAATATGCATGATTGTGTTGCTATTATTGTTTGAATGTTTTTTTTTTTGAGAAAACAATCACTAGGCCAAAAAAGCTAACAGACAACGAATCAAATTTGTTGTGGGGATTTGGACGAATTACGTTGTGTATCGGAGCGTTGTGTGATGAAAAATGGCAAAAACGGTGGAAACTCGTTGTATGAAGCACAAACAGTCAACACTTACTTGGTTAAAAGTGTTGTGCCTTCTCTCGGCAGAAGGCAGCCACAATTGTCGCGTAGTCATGCTGTGCGTGGCATGTGCATCCTTTAAACAACAGAACTTGTTCCAAAGCTGTTGTTGGAAAGCCTAGTCAGACAACAATTTTTTTTAATTTCACCGTTGTCTGATATACCATCACACTTCAGTTGTGCAGTATGCTTGTTGTGTGAATTGGTTTTGGACAATAGAGTTTAGTTTTTACCATTGTGTGATTGTAATGAATGCATTGTGTGAGTGGCCTAATTTTGTGTATTCAAACAATGTTGAATTGCCACACTATAAAACTGTTGTACAATCATTTTCATTTTCTATATTTTGTGCACAATAATGCTCCATTTTACCTAATGAACGCAATCAAGTGGAAAGAAAACACATTACAAACCATCAAATGAGTAATCCAACCCATCCTATATACATTAAATGTTAAAAGGGAGCATTTCTCAATCATCCAAGCCAACATTAAAGGAAAAAAGTATTCTAATACATGCCCATCTACTTGGAATATGCAAAACTGATACAAATTATTCCAAACCAAGATAGCATTCTTGTTACGTCCCGAACCTAGAATTTTCGATTTTTATTAATTTGACGATAAATGTCAGTTACTCTTAATTTTTACTCCGTTATACGATTTTAGTGGCCCTAAAAGTTGACTTTTGTTCGGACCATGATTTGAGAAAATGATCTTAATGAAAGTCGTAGAGGATGTTAAACCGAGAACATGCTTACGTGGTTCGTAAAAATCGGAGTTAGTATGCGAAAGTTATACGCGAAAAACTAAATTTACTATTCTCGGTTACTGTTCATAGTAAGTTCTTTAAATAGTAAGTTACTGTGGTAAGTTTACTTACCCGGCCTCTTCTCTCTCTTCTCCCTTGACTCTTCCTCCTCCA
Organism: Rosa persica; assembly: GCA_025331145.1. Taxonomy (NCBI): domain Eukaryota; kingdom Viridiplantae; phylum Streptophyta; class Magnoliopsida; order Rosales; family Rosaceae; genus Rosa; species Rosa persica. The sequence goes on along the minus strand of WFKR01000001.1, from coordinate 11,884,160 downwards.
GTTCAGCCGAATCTTCCTCCTCCAAGTTCCTTCGATTCCGGCCGCCCCACGACGAAACCCAGACATCCCTAGGTTCGCCTCTTCCTCCTCGTCATGCCCATGGTTGCATTTCACGGTATCTCGACCGGAGGAGCTCGGAATTGAGCCACGAAGTTTACTGTAGCAGATTGGGTTTTTCGGCGATTTCCGGCGACTTCGGTCATCTCCGGCCACCAAACCGGTGTCGAAGGTTTGGTTTTCTTCACTGATCATTTCCCCTATGGCCTTGTGTCTCGATTTGCTATGTAGAAGTCGAATTGTTGAATTGAAATTCTAGGGTTCTTGAGAAATTTCTGGGATTTTGTACACCGATCGGATTCGACTGTTTTTAAGCATAATTTGGATGTGTTGTAGTTGAATAAAATGACCAGTGGGTAGAATTGATGTTGTGCATGAAATTTGGTGGCCATAGGAGGAGGTTAATTCCGGCGAGTAACCGCCACTCGCCGCCACTGTGGGCGGCGAGTGAGGTGGTGTAGGGCAGGTTTCTGACTGTCGTAATTTGACTATTTAATAATTGGTATAATGTAGTTTCCATATTGGTGACCTCGAATTAATTTCGTGAAGTGTAGATATGGTTTTCGTTATGGTGTGAAATTCATTGATTAATTCACGGATAATCCGTGTATCGGAATTCCTTAATCGGAAGCTCAAAGTAAAGAAATGAAGTTAGAAAAGTGAAATTGGAGATTTTTAAGTAAATAATAACAATTGGGATATGGTTGTGTTTTTGGTGAATTTAATTTTTATCCGTCCTGTACTTATCGGTTTATGAACGTTACATTGTACAGGACGTGAGGAGGATTCTCACGAGGAGGGTTCGGATCGACGGCAAGCTTAGCCGTATACTGTGAGTGGACGTTTGATTTTAATTCATGCATGCAATTAAATCTTTTAAGTTACGAAATTATTTAAAGTATCTTTTATTTAATGAGCATATTATTCGATTTTTGATTATGAAATTATTTATGGTTCAAATTGCCGATTAGAAGTGGTTATGTTCCATTTCGAACTTTTTATTAGAACTAATCTTCGATAAGATTATTTCTGAAAATGAAAGTATCATTATTTATTAGTAGATTCGGGTTTTTCGAAAAATCTTCGGAAATGGAAGATTTCTTCGAGATTATAAACTTACTTTATTTTAGTATATTGATTCATAATTTTGAATCATGTTGGCGTGCGGGGTCACGTCGTTGGACTAAGTTCTTTTCTTGTGAGACTTCGAGGAAATCTCACAAATTCTCGATTTTCATATGGTTTTTACCCACCATACCTGGGTCGATATACTTTATTGCTAGCTAGCCTATTGGTACTCCTCCCTACTTACTTTGTGTTAGTGGGTGAGTAGAGCCGAGCATGGGATGCTCTTGAGTGTGGGACACTCCGACCCGAGCCTTAGCGGCTCACTTTATTTTATTGTATGGTGATGACGTTTTTCCCCATACCTTTTAAATTATTTACTTATTTATTTATTCGTCCGACTAACAGGGTCGGTCGAATTTCCCTCAAGCCAGCGGGGCTGGCTTAGTCATGAAAGTGATTTAAAATCTTTAGTTCCCTATTCCATGCATAAGAACGTTCTAAACAATAAATGTGAGAAAGTGAGAAACATTTCTTTCTTAATTAAATATTTTTGTCCACTCACAACTAACGTTTTATTGCTTACTTTCCCCTGGGCCTTTCGGTTTCCTTTGCCCAGTTCGCAGTGTTGCTATTCGGCGTAGGATCGAGGCGTAGCACCAGTCCTGCCACTTGCCTTGCGTAGGTTAATATTAACCTACCTCATGTAATATATTTGACTTTATCGTAGATCGCTCTGATAACTTTGAAAGGTTTAGTACTATTGTGTATTAATTTCATTGTCGGAGATGTGTTTTATTGTGGAGTTGAAGATTAGAACCCCCAGGCTGTATTGTATAAATTTTACTGCCTTTACGCTTGGTTTTTAGCTTAGTAACTTGTGGTAGTTGTGAAATATAGGATGACTGCATGTTGTTGGATCTTGAATTTGGAAAAATTTGTTTTTGTTGTTTTTCTTACAGGTTGGGTCGTCCACTTTTAAGGGAAGTTCTGTCGAATTTTTCTTAAAAGAGGGCCTCGCAGAGCCCATCTTGAAAATTTGAGAGGATTTTCGGGATGGGTTCTGACAATTCTAGTGCCATGCCATTATCAATATCAATAAACCATGAAAATTAATATGATTATTGACAAAAATATGAGCAGCTGTTGCATGTGAATATTATATGCCAGCAGAAGCAGAAAATGGTGCGCCCATCAATATTTTCCCTCTCTTTTGCGGAATCTAGAATGAGTCTGTAAAGCCTTCTTACTAGCTTGAGGATCTCAGTTATCTACAAAAGCAATAGGATAGGCTGGATTAATATAGAACTTTAATTTGTACATGTACGCACAATTGGGACTTTCAAAGTGATACTACTATGTTAGTTAAGTCCACAACGTAGGTTATTAGCTGAAGCAAAAGAAAATACAAATGTCCAAAAACAACTTTAAGATGCATCCTAGCAAAATTTTATACATTCTGCAAAAACTGACCAGAAATTTGACCCTTTATATTTTGGTATTGGAGATCTCACAGAATGTGAGCAGATAATTATCACATTGCAAAAATATCTAAACTCAAGTTAATCTAAAAATGCAGCAAGTAGAATACATAATACAATAAGCTGGAACAATTTAAAGTGGAACTCAATTCATGTGGTCATTTTAGAGATGTAGACATTCAAGGAAAACAATAAAGGGCTCTAAAACGACCTCTTTATATTGCAAGCAGAGATATAATACAATCTCCTCATAATACTAGCTTTCATGTCCTTATACTAACTCATGAGTTATGTGTAAGGAGACTGTACGTTATCAATATAGCAGCAATAACACAAGGAGACTGCAAATTTCCAGAAATTGAAGCAACTTACACCAAACACTGCTCTTATCATGGGCCCATTGTATTTGGTTTGGACATTGACAGTTGTAGCTAGTCACAACTGCTATACAAGAAACATCAACATATAATACCTTGCCCACCTCAAGATTTTTCTGTACAACTAGCATCAATGGAGAAAGCCAAAGAAATTCTAAGATTAGTCCATGTCCAAATAAGGGATTACTAGCTAGATTGGCCAAGAAAGAAACATTATTCCAAGATTTTTCAACAAAAGTAGCAGAAGTTTGTCCTTTTTTTTAGCATTTCTAATAGAACATTTTACGAATTGCAAAGAATGATGCTGCAAAGAGCCTTTTGTATCTCCCACTTTTTTGAATGTCCTATGCATCTCCATACCATCACTGAAAAGTTTTATGAAAGAGTATTCTTGAAAAGAGAGGTTAAGATTTTGCTAGTTTTGTTCAAGAGACAATGTAAGAAGTTTATTTTGTCATGCAACAAAAGAAACTACAAATACTTTTAGTTTAGGATCTGAGGTTAAATTTAGAGCAAAAAGGGAGAGAAGAAAAGAAGAAAACAAGAGAGGTGATTTGATTTAGCAAATAGATAAAACCACAGATTTAAATTGACGTCTAACAACTAAGAACCGACTGAACATATTTGTAGAATCTGTGGCAAAATGCATCAAGAAATGCTTACCAGATCCACCTGCAATTATAAATGCAAGCCCTTGGCCAGATAGCTTCTGTCTTAGAAAACCCTACAATACACTAACATCGTAATCAGATAAACAAATAAAAGACATGGAACTTTGAAAACAAATGAAGGAGACAAAATAGAAAAAAAAAAACAAAAGAAATTAATTAATGGTAGAAGCATGCTCAGGAAAAAAAAATGAAATATATCTGAAACACCCAGTATTTTACCTCTGCACTAGGAATAATATTATGAGCCCTTTGGTCAATTGTATTACTAACTCTAACATCATTAACGAAACAAAGGAATGCATCTGGCTACAAAATTTACCAAACACAGAATGCTCACAACCTGTATGAGTGAAATATCAGAAGGAGAATCTGACTTTTGGTGTTATGCCAGTAAATCAAACTGAGGGATTTTCACAAATGCAACTAGCTATGAAAGGTTGTTCATATTCCCTTCCAGATTTCAGCAAGAACCTCACTTAAATGTCAGTCAAAGTTATTACTATCTAGTTTATAAGATTTAGCTGTTGTTGCTGCAACTAAAATAAGACACAAATGAAAAACTGATTTGCTATATTTTTCTAGTGAAATTAATGTTACTTCATAAGCTCAACTTCAAACTCACAACGAATTCAAATCAAGCAAAAACTAACTCTTAACAGGTTCTTATGTTGTCTTCAGAGATAAAGACTTGAAAACTAATCACCCACACACAACTTGCACAAACTGAAAAGAGAATGATCAAACTAAACTAATAAATAAAGAAGTTGAGAACTTTATCACTATGAGAATTGAGGTCAACAAGCCTAAAATTAATTTATGTTTCATAATAATTCCAGTTTTTTTAATAATTAGTACAACCCCAATGAAATTATTAAAAAACTGGAAGCTTAAAGGGAGGGGCACAAGAATTACTATGTTTCTCTGAGAAACCAGGCTTGTAATTTCCACCATACAACTGGGAAGATTTGGAGGGATGAATAGCAATTCACCATTCTCTAAATGTCATCGTGCATTTGCTTGCGTTTCCCAAGCTTAGAGGTGGAGTTCCAACACAGGAGCAAGTAAAACTTTGACTCTATCAATTTGTTCCATTAAAGGTTTTAGCTGTACATACATCCCCATCATTTTATCAATTCAAAGAGAATGGTGGCAGTAGAATACATTAGAGCAGACAATAACAAGCAACAAACAAAAAAGTTGTTAGACCTTCAGACCAAAAAAAAAAAAAGATGTTAGACCAAGAATACCATCACGTATTGCAAATAAACACCAAGTGCAGTCTAGCTAAATGAATGTTATTGTCTACATATAAGGCCATTGATGATCGAATACTCATAAAGGGAACTATGTGAACAAACCATCGACTGCAAATTGAAAAAAAAAAAAAAAATCCCATTAAACACCAATCAAGGAAACACGGTATCCTGAATTACAAATTGATGAGACAATTACAGAAGATTCACATAATAGTTATATAAAGAGTACCTTTGCATACTCTTGCTCCTTCCACATTAGTTTACTAAAAAAAAGAAATCAAGAACAGATTATAGTTACTGCAAACTCATAAAGTATCCTAAATTATAAATTCATACAGAAGACAAACGTCAGTTACATAAAGAAAACCCACACTCTTGCTCCATGTGCACTAGTTTACTGAAGAAAAAAAAACGAACATATCGATTATAGCAGAACAAAAAATACTTCAAATCCTCATAGTAGCCATTTTTCTTCAAATACTCAATAACCAAGAAATCATAACAACTTACTAGAATTGTTCAACAGGAGGCCAAAATCAATATATACTCCTCTGGTACAAAAAAAAATATACCCAAATGCATAATCAAAGAGAATTATCCCAAAATTTCAAGATAAAACAACAACAAAGAACTAATCTTACAGACCATAAATATGTGTTCCATACTAATAAGAATAAAGATGCAACTAATATCAAGAGGGTGTATGGATTAAGACGAAAACAATCAAATTCATATTTTCCCACGGACTACAGAACAAACAGCTTGCATTGACAAATACTCCCCTGCACAACTTCACATCAAAATCTTTCTCTATCCAATTCAAACCTCAGCAAATAGCCATAATATCCACAACCAATCAAAATAACCAGTCCCTCATCAAAAATAAAAGCAGATACAAAATAGCCCAAAAAGGAAATAGTATTCGAACCACAAGAAAGCCAAGAAATGAATGATTATTTACCAGCTTGAGCAAGAGGAAGAGGTTTGGAGGGGAGCCTGGGTTGGGCAGCAGCAAGAACCACCACCATAGCAGCAAGTTGACTTTAGTCGTCATTGTCGTCATCGCCTAAAAGATCGAAAGCGTTCGCAGTTCCTTCTCCTTCTAGGTTGTCGATCCCAAAACCCATACTTGGAGAAGCAAGTATGAACATGAACTAAGATTGCTTCTCCTACTAGGTTGCGTCGAATCGACCCACAGAGAAGGAGAGAAAAACTTAGCAATTAAAACCCCCTTTTTGTAAGAGTGGTCGTGAAACCCCAAATCGACTAGCCGTGAAACCCTTAAATTGAGTAGCCCACAAATCCCCAAATCAACGTTGTAAACCCTAATCTTCAACAGATTGAAGAACATCATCCTTCTTCCCAATTTGCAAAATCCTCCTTCACAAAAGTAATTGAGCGATGGTTGAGTCGAGATAGTAGAACACCAATCTCAAGACAAGAAGGGATGGCTTTTGAGTGATGGCTTGTGTTTCGGGGAGAGAATGAGACTGATGAAGAAATTGTGGTTTCGTGTTTCGTCCAAGTGCTGGAAATAAATGAAGTGGGAAACAAAAGTTGCTACCCTTAACCTAATTAAGTTGCTAAACGCGTGGCCATTTGGCTCTTTTTAGTTTGTATTCATGAATTAGACAACACATAAATAAAGCTACGTTGTCTGATTCTGCAAACATTAAATTTGAGCAGAGACAATAAGGAGGGGGGCTTCCCGCTATGTGCAATCAAAATTTCAGTTTTGGCACTAGGATAGACATTTCTCATTCAGACAACACAAATAAGTAGTTTATGTTGTAGGAGCTTACAATCATCACATATATGTCAATCAAAATTTGTAGGTTTTGAGGGAGAATTAGTAGCATTTGGGGGGACATCTAAACCTCCTAATTTATCTTCCTTAATCATACAACACAAAAATAAAAACTGTTGTATGATATTTTGCAAGCTACACTCATACAACATATATAACTATACTAGGAGTGAAATATGCCGCTCATTTTTTTTCATTCACACAACAAACCATTTTTGTAAGTGTTGTGTAATGACCTTCTAGCTAAAAATTTTTGAATTTTAATAGCTTTATACGACGTAAATTTTTTAAATGTGTTGTATGATTCACTTTCCCTCATCACACAACAAATTTTTTTTTTTGTTGTGTAAAAAGTGTTGTATGTTAAGGTTATTGGCCTAGTGAATATATTGAGAAAGGTGTTGAGTTTTATTGTTTGAGAAATAATAAATTGTTTTGATATGTGGAGATCAATAGGTCATGAGTGTGACCATGACATACTATTAGTGAACCACGCTCTTGTACCGGGCTAGTGGTTGCTAATAGCATTATAATCGTGAACCATGCTCTCGCGCCGGGCCGGTGGTTGCGATCAATTAGAGCTCTAGTCTGTGTACCAAATGTGAGTGGTCTTATGAGGGTAACGTTGAGGTTACTTGAGTCTCATAAGTTTGAGTTTTAAAAAAGAGTCTTGAGAGTACTCTTTCTTTTATGTTTGTGTGTATTTTGGAGTTACTTTGTGTGTGTTGATTTACCATTGTTTTGAGTTACTCATACAAGCTTTCATAAAGCTTACCGGGTTTGTTGTGTGACAACCCAGTGCACTATTCCACGATGTAGGGATTAATCCTGCAGGTGAGACTAATCGTGGCTGAAGCTGAGGTAGCTTGGGTATAGCAGTAAGGTTAGGAAGCAAGTTTCATTGGTTTTGCCATGATTATGACTTCCGCTATATAATGGACTCTGAGGAGCCTCTTACATTTATTTTGTTGACAATTTAATTCGTGAGGTGTGTAATAAATAACTCTGTGAGTAAGTGTGTATCATAGTATTTGTTTCAGGACATCAGTACGTACTTGGTTTAAAAGGGAAAAAGTTTTCCAGGTTTTTGGTATTGATGACTGATTATCCACGCATATATAATTATGGGATTATATATATAGGGGCGTGAAAAATGCCAGTGTGCCACTCTCTATGGCGTTGGGGCCATGTCTATCTCCTTGTAGGGTAGCGCTACGTCCTCTCATAGGGACATCCATCCTTACAGGTATGTTTGCAGCATATTCATGTGATCTCGCCACTTTAGTGGGGATCGAGATGAGACATAGTGAGGACAGACCACGACAATTACTATCGTTCCTGCTGAACATCCATGTTCTCATCTCCCCCTAACGATAGGAAGACTGTCTCATCAAAGTGATAATCCTCAAATCTAGCCGTAAGGAGATCGCCTTGTAAGGGCATTAAGTGGCAGACGATTATTGGAGTCTCAAATCCAATGTAGTTGCTCATTCGTCTGTAAGGACCCATCATAGTGTGCTGTAGCGACGCAATTGACACATAAATGGCACACTCAAATATGTGTAAGACTGGTACCCAGTCACTAGCTGTAACGCAGAGGTAGATTGTGTGGCGGTGGGTCGTAGATGAATTAGCATAGCTGCATGCGATATTGTATCACCCCAAGCGGATATAAGGAGATTGGGGTACATTACCAATGCCTGGACTACCATCATAGTCGTTTTCGCGAGACCATTTAGGTGTGTACATGGGAATATGATGTCCAACATCAGTCCCATTGCAATAACCATCGAAAGTCTTCGATGTAAACTCTCTAGCATTGTCATATCCAATTGACTGAATAGGATGATCCAGGGAGTGAGCCCGTTGTCATATGATATGTGCTAGGAGTGTAGTATAAGCAGCATTTACAGGTGGACAATGGCTCACCATGTGACCAGCGTGTTTGCGTGATAACCAACATCATGAAATATTTAAACGTCCGCAAGTTGGTTGAATCAGTCCATATAATCCCCATAGATTCTATGTAAGAACAGAATGAGTATTTTCATATTCTTTGCGTAGGACAGTCTCGGTCTTAATTTCCCTAAGGAACGGCCTTTGTAAAACGAGCGAGAGGCCTTAGAAGTAACCAATAAGGATTTTGGTTGGGCCTAAGGGTCTGAAACGCTATTCGAAGTAAAGTTGGTGATTGCAGCATCACCTAGGGTGCCATCACTATGATAGATGTCATCCATGGCGTTATGGATAGGGACTGTGCCAGCCCTAAGCTGGTGGTGGACGGTGGTGGTGCCATAGCAGCAGTGGCTATCATACTTAGTCTAGGAATCAACCTTTGATTCGTGCTTGGTTTCGCTCGAAAGGATGGATGTCCGTGTGAAATCGGAGGAGTTTTGTTTCGACTGTGAATTTTTCCGGAATTCGGATTTTCGATTAGCGATTTATAAGAATCTGACCGTCGGATTTCTCTCGATTATGCCCTAAAACCTTGAAAGTATTGAATCGATATAAGTGGAGAAGATTGGAGGCTTTGGGACATAAAGGCGATGTTAGGATTCGGTTTTCATTTGATGTAAATTTAAATTACGTTCTATGTTTAGTTATTTATGAGTGCTGCATTGTACAGGACGTGAGGAGGATTCCCACGAAGAGAGTTCAGATCGATGGCAAGCTTAGCCGTATACTGTGAGTGGACGTTTGATTTTAAATAATGCATGCAATTATTTTCTTAATTAAGAATTAATTAAATTATCATTTTAAATTATTTAGCATATTAACCAATTTTAAATATTGAATTATTTTTATCGATTGGACTTTCGAATTTATGACTTATGTTGATTTTCGACGAATTATTTTCTGAGATGATTCCGGAATAATATTTATTTATTATTTCTCACATATAGATTTATGAATTCGAGAATATTTTAGCGTGTGGGGTCACATCATTGATTGAGGTATATATATATATATAGTTATATTTTGTGAGATTTTGGGGAAGCCTTCCTGATTTCGATTTTCGTGGTTCTTAACCCACCATACCTGGGTCGTTATATTTTATTGATAGCTAGTCTCTTAGTACTGCTTCCCGCTTACTATGTGTTTGTGATTAAGTTGAGCAGAATCTGGGAGGCTCCCTTATTCCTATGGTGATAACTTCTTCCCCATACTTTATATTTATTTTGACTAGCGGGGCTAGTTCAATTTTTCTAAACCAGCGGGGCTGGAATGTTCTCACTAATTTTCGTGTTTGCAAGAAATATATTTAATTTATAAATGTTGCATACATTTGGGCTTTGAAAGAAGAATGTGGGCTTTTAAAGAAATAAATGTGGGAAAGTATAAAATCCCTTTTTCTTTACAATTACTTATTTTTGTCCACTCACGCTAACTTTTTTTATCTACTTTCCCCCTAGACCCTTTGGTTGCAAATGCCCAGTTCGCAATGTAGCTGTTTGACTTAGGAGTTGAGGCTTAGGCCCATCACTGCCATCTATCATCTGCAGGTTACTAGCTAACCTACTTTGTGTATCATATTTCTTTGTTCTTAAATTGCTCTGATAACCATGGAATTTATGTATTAATATTGTAAATTATGAGTTGGTTGTAAACTTGAGATATTTGGATTATTTTGATTCTCTAAATTGTGGAGTTGATCGGTTTTGGGAGCAAGGTTGCTCCAGGAGTTTTTGGAGATTTTTTTAGAAGTGTAAATTTGTTTTAACAGGTTTGGATTGTCCATTTTTATGGAAAGTTCTGCCAAATTTTAGGTAGCATTTCCTCGAAAAGTGGGCCTCACAGGGCCACCTCATATTTCAGGGTAAGATCTCGGGGCGGGTCCTGTCATAGAGATTCCCATTAGAACCAGTCATCAATCTCCATGGAGTGCAAATGTCCCTCTGTTTTCTCATCACTTGCAATCCAAAAACACCAACAATCAGAGAGAAAAATCAAAGCCTAGATCTGAGCAAAAAATAAAAGAGACCAAACGGTGTAGAATAGAAAGATCCAAAAGCCTATTGCCTCAGATTTGAAGTTTTTTTCATAGAAGTTAATCTACAAAGTATATTTAACACCATCACAAGCATCAACAAATCTAAAAGAGAAAATAGATAGAATGAGGAAACAAATCGGCAAAGTCATACTAGATCAATGGCAATACCCGTAAATTGTAATGAAACTCGAGCATTTTGGTCATTTTCCATTAAAATTGGGAGTCAGGCTTGCATCATTTGGCTTTTGGGTCTCGACTCATGTCCTTATTTGTATAAATCTTTTTGAAAGTGAGTTTTCTGTATTTACATCTTTGGTCATGTGCTACTATGTAATTTTGTAATAAAAATTATCTAAAAATATATATGTTTGTGTATATACAATATTTATTGTATATATGATATTTAGATTCTCTTAATAAATTTGTTAAAAAAGAAAATTTTTTAATAAAAGTATTTCTATGAACGCGTTTGATTTTAACTTCATACATTTACATTTCATAATTATTTATATGAATTTTTATATAATAAATTAGCAATATTGTAGGGCTGCCACTTGGTTTGGTAATTACCAAACCGACTGAATACCAACCGATGTTTTAGATTTGGTAAACCGAGTTTTTGGTGACCGAGACCAATAAAATCGAAATTGAAAATTACCTAAAAAGTTTGTTTGGTTTAGGTAAATACCGAATCTACTGATTATCTAAATATTAGCTATATATACTATGATTTTCAATACACATACATGTATATTAAGAAATAAACATAAAATTTTTCATAATAGTATGAACATTACTACATATTCTATATTAATAGTACATTTATTTTAAGTAACCTGGTCAAATATGGTTAAATAACTTAGTTTTATTGAAAATAGCTAAAATTTGATGTCATATGTACAAAAGAAAGTTATAATTAGTAGTTGAATACAAAGTTTACGATTATAAAATTGAAAAACCTATGATTGTTCATTCTAGTTTATATTACAAAGAATTAGTTGTTCTAAAATTGGTAATGCCGAAAATTAAAATACCGAATTTGGTAGATGTGATTAAAAACAGAAAATTTTGGTTGGTAATTGGTAGCTCAATTTTAAAACCGAAAGCTTTGGTTTTGAAGTTGGTAGTACATATAGCCGATTCAAACCGACCAATTGACAGACTTACAATATTATTAACGGGGATTGAGGGGATCCCCACTGTCGTATTCAGAAATAAGGATGGATATAGGGATGTGGAATGAAGTCGGGTATCGAGATGGTATTTTGATCTAGGAAGGTCTTGAGTACAGAGCCACAAACCATGTGGTGGACGCGTAATACTGAAATTGATGGACGACATTAGTAAACAAGAAAAGCGCGGAAAGACCAAAAACTGAAAACGTAGTAAAACAAAGTTTTTACCTCCAAGAACAACCAGTCCCACTCTTGCTTGTTCCTCCAGAATCCTCAAGCGCTCTTGACGGCACACCTCTCAGACTCTGATTCGTGGCTTCAGACTACTACGACATAGAAGTGAAGCCAACACAAGGATTCGTCGGTGAAGGTAATCATCAATGATGCAAAATTTTTAACTTGTTTTCAATTGCAATTGAACAATGAGGGAATTGCTCTTCTTTACATATTCAAATAGCTCTCCTATTTTTTTTTTTTAGGTGTGGATATTTGGCGATTTTCTTTCTAGTCCATCTTTCTTTTCTGTCAAGTAAATTAGGAATTGCTGGCTCTTGGCATAGTTGAGTGAATTGAATGAGGTATGGTATGGAAGGTTGAAGGAATCAACCCTTTTCCCCTTCAACACGACCCTGCAACCAGCCAACAATAGAAGAGAAGACTAAAATATTTACACAAACATTTTATACTTTCATATAGAATGTAAACAGGCAACTGCACTTTATATATAAATTATTGTTGTAAAACGAACAGAAAAGAATTTGAGAGAGAGAGAGAGAGAGTGACTTTAGACGCAGAGAATGGGATATGTTTCTATTCATCTCACCATGAGGTTTATATAGGACTACCTCAGGTATATAAACGATAACTATTCAACAATTGCACCAATCACTCGTCTGAATACAAATCAATCAATCCTAATTGGCATATATCACACAACACTAATTGGTATTACATGAATAGCCACATTAATATTTACAACACTCCCCCTTGGATATTCCATGTCAATAGTGTTGCCCCTGCTGTGCGCTTCTAAGTTGCCTAGTCAAAAACCTTACCAAGTAATAAAAATCTTGTGGGAAGAAAAGACCTTGGTTGAAGGAGAAAACGAGCACAACGCGCGTGTGTGGAGTAGTCGTATCAAAACTTCAGAGATGGATGAAATCTTCTCATCGGGATCATAAGTAGGTAGTATGTCTATGAAAGGGATGTATTAGAGTTGCTGCACCAAAACCTTGCCCGGTAAACCCAGTGGGAGACACCCGTGGTTGAAGGGAAAAGATGAGCAAATGCATATGTGTCGAATCAAAACATCTTCAGGATGCAGTAAGTGGGGTGACCATGCCAAAGATGTGCCTCGTTAAAACCTTGCCAGGTAACAAAACCCAGAGGGACAAAATAACCCTGGACGAAGGATAAAAAGAGTACATGATAGTCAAGTGGGTATGCTTCAGGATACTCCTCTTGATTTCGACTCCCCCTGAAAATTATATGATAGGTAATCAAATAATTTACGTAGACCAATACCTTGGACATGCTACTGGAATGTAGACTTTGATACTGACTTGGTGAAGAGGTCTGCACGATTGTCTTCACATCAAATCTGCCTAACTTCAATCTTCTGATGCTTTTGTTGTTGTTGATTGAAGGAGAACTTCAGTACAATCTGTTTTGTGTTGTCTCTTTTGATGAAACTCATCTTTACTTGCTTGATGTAAGAAGCATTATCTTCGTAGATAATGGTCGGTTCATCAATGGTGGAATGCAGTCCACATGTGCTTCGAACATGCTTTTTATGATGGCTCTCAGCCATATACATTCAAGTACTGCTTCCTGAGGGCTAGAATCTCAGCATGATTCGAAGAGGTGGCAACAAGAGTCTATTTCTTAGACCTCCAAGAAATTGCAGTATTCCCAATGGTAAAGACATAATCAGTTTGGGAACGCGCCTTGTGCAGGTCTGATAGATAGTTTGTGTCAGCATATCCAACAAGGTGAGCATCATTCTAAGGATCAACAGGGTTTGATCCATTTTTGATGCATAGGGATAGAATAAGTCCATGTCTACCATACCTCTAAGGTAGCAAAAAATTTCTTTTATGCCTCCAATGGTGGCGTGTTGGCGCAGAGTACAATAATGCTCCTATTGCACTTAGATATGGGACTTCTGGCACCAATATCTCTTCGTTATTATCTGCAGGACGATATGGTTCTCTCTAGACCTAGGACAACCATGGGTGTGCTTGCTTTTATCCTCATTAAAGCGTCTTAACATCTTTTGGATCTAATTTGGTTGTTGGACCAAAATTTCATCTGCACTATGCTCAATCTCTAGGTCGAGACAATAAATTGTTCTCCTAAGGCTTTTCATCTCAAATTCCGACTTCAGGTGGTTTGCGGTTTCCTTGATCTCTTTAGAAGTATCATTCAAATTCATGTGATTGAAATAGACAGCCACAATTCCAAACTAGGAACTTGTTTCCTTAACAAACACACATGGGCATAGTTTATTAATCACATATCCCATCCCGATCAAATATTCACTTAGACGGTTATACCACTTCCATCTAGATTGTTTCAATCCATAAAGTGAACACCTCAAAACTAATGGCGAGCGTGTTCCATGGTCTAGAACTATTTGCATTGGGTATATTAAGTCCTTCAGAAACTTTTATGTGTATCTCTGTATCGTGATCCCCATAGAGATAAGCTGTGACCACATTCATAAGCTGCATATTCAGTTTTTAGGAAACTACCAAACTGACAAGGTAGCGGAACGTGATGACGTCCATTACGGGAGAATACGTTTCCTTGTAATCAATCACAAGGTGTTGAGAAAATCCTTGTGCCACTAGACGAGCCTTGTGTATCACAATCTCTTTTTCTCATTACGTTTCCTTACAAACACCCATTTAAATTCTACAGGTTTAACATGGGGAGGTGTAGGAACAACAGGTCCAAACACCTTTCTCTTTGTCAAGGAATCTAATTTGACCTGGATTGCTTATTTCTTTTTTGGTTAGTCGTCTCTTCGTTGATATTGATCAACAAAGCAAGGTTCAAGATCATCACTTATTATATTTTCGGTGGCCATAGTAAATACTAATATATCATCAATGATAATCTCATTCTGATTCCAAACCTCACTAAATTTACAGACATTTCTCTATTCTCGGGAGTGGGTTCAAATGTTGGAGTGTCCCCCACATTGTCTCTTTTAGGACAGAACCATAATCCGGATTTATCTCATGAGATGAATGGGTTTGAGATTGCGATGTCACGAGGATTCATTTGTGCCAAGTTTACCTTCTTCCGGGGATAAGAATCCTTCTAACCTAATGGTCTACCTCTCTTCTGAGGAGGGACATATGACTGGTTAGTTGCCATGGTCGTACCTCGTCCATCTGGGACGACACATCCTACAGGGACGTCTATCTTTGCAGGCACATTTGCAGTGGGTATATATGATATCGTCACTTTACCTAGATCAGAGAAAGTGTCTGGCATATTGTATTCTATACTCTATAGATCTAGAATTGTCCGCACTTCACTATTTTCATGTAGTTTGGGGATCAAGATGAGACATAGTGGGGAATTCCATGTTAATTCAAGCCGTTCATCAGGAACGGTGATGTTGATGTTCTTGTCTTCCCCTAATAGCGGGAATACTGTCTCATCAAAGTCACAATCCGCAAATCTAGCAGTAAAGAGATCGCCTGTCACGGGCTCTAAAGAGCACAAAAGGGATGAGATACATAATCGACATATATGCTCACCCTTTGTTGAGGACCCAATTTTGTACGTTGTAGCGACAAAATTGGCACGAGGACTGCACACCTAAATGCGTGTAAGTGCAAAACTCTAGGTTCGTGCCCAATCACCAACTGTAACACGGAGTAAAGTAGGGTAGTAGTGGACCTCAACCGGACCAACATAGCTGCATGCAAGATTGCATATCCCCATCCAGAAACTAGAAGCTTGGTGCGCATTACCAAGATTCTATTTGCGAGACCATCTTGGGTGTGAACGTAGGAAACTAAATGTTCAGCATCAATCCCAAGGGATATGCAATAATCATCGAAAGACTTCGATGTAAACTCTCCGGCATTATCAAGTCTTATGGACTTTATGGGATAATCCAAGTGGTGAACCCTTAATTTCGTGATCTGGGTGAGAGTTTAGGAAAAGCAGCGTTTGCTTGTGGACAATAGTGTAACATGTGATCACTTTGTCGATAGATCAACTAAAACCATGAAATATTTAACTGGTCCACATGGTGGTTGGATAGGTCCACAAATTTCCCTTGCATTCTGTGCAAAAAAAAATTGTGGTGTATGTACTAGGCTTTGCATATGATGGTCTAGTATTAAACATTCCTAACGAGTATGTGAAGACCCGAAATTTCAGTTAAATATTTTGTAATTCAATATTTGTCAAATTATATGAATTATGAGTTGTGGGACTCTTCGTAGAATCGACCATAGGATATCTTCTTTTTTCAGTATATTTGCATCAGGCTTAGCCCCTACTAGTAAGAAGGTGTTCCCGAAAGGGGACTGCTGATAATGAAGAACCGTAGGACTGAATTACTTGGGATGCCTGTGCCCATAAGAAATCGCGGAGCCACCCATTAATAGTAATGGAACTCTACGCGTTATTTGAGAAATTTAGTTTCGAATGATTTTAGTATCGAAATTTAACGTTATTTAGGGTTATTAAAATTGACTTATTTATATGTAAGGAATTTGAGGAAACTTCCTTCATGAAAGTCGTAGAGCTCGTCGATACGAGTTCGTGCATATGCGGAACGCAAGAATCGGAGTTCGTACGAAGAAGTTATAGTGTTTAGAAAAGTTGCCAATTTGGGTATATATATAAATGGAAAGTTTCCGAAAATAGGGTTTCCATTTTCAGTTGGTGTCACTGTTCATCATCTTCATTTTTTTCCTCTCCCGTGTGCGCGTCCGAGCTCCAAAAACAGAGCAATTTTCGCCAGCCTCTTTCTCACAGCTCCGGCCACCGTTTGAGTTGAAACGAAGCCCATATCGACTCTACTCCTTCCTGTGAGTCGACTGGTGGTCACGGTTTCCCCTCTCGTGGCGCTACACGGCGGTGGAACTCAAAAATCAATCCGAGCCCTAAAACGAACCAGGGGCGATTTCTCCTAGCTCCGGCCACCAAAACTTGAGTTTTTTATCATGTTCAACTCGTATTAAGGAGTAGAACACGCAGCAAAAAGACCCAGACCAGAAGTGAAGCTTTTGACGTCGAACGGAGCAACTATCGGAAAATTTCGGTTTTCCGGCGAACCTAACTGGTTTTAGGTATTTTCGACCACTTCCACTTGTTTTCTCACTTCGTGCTAGTCATGCAAGTTGCTCAAAATGATGAAACGAAGAGGATAAGCTCGGCCCCGACACTATTGGCTGTGGTCGGCGGCGGCTCTGCCCTAAACTCCGGCTGCCCTTTCCGGCCACCTCCGGGGGTACCATGAGTAGTTTCTACTCATTTTTAGATTCTACATGTCGATACGATCATTTTGATATATAGCATATGAATTTTGGATATCGTATGAATTAGTTATGAATTTTACGATTTCGATTGATTTCGATCGCTCGATTTGTGATCTATGAATTTTGGACCGTCCGATATAATTCTAGTTTTGATATAATGATCGTAGGATTGTTCCGATGACCTTGTGTGGTCACATGTGAAGATCCGACCGTTGGATCTTCATATGTGTGTTTTTGAAATTATACGCTAAGTTAATTATCGTTTTGATTAGGTGTTTGACGGATTTGTTAGCGGACGATTGTGAATCGTATTTTGGGCTGTAAGAAGACGCAGCCGGAGTTTAGAAGTGAGTAAATATCACTTGGTTTATTTACGAACCGAATTTCCTTAATTGCCCAATTTATTTGTTATGTGTGAGAAAATGGTTTTAAGAAATGAGTTTTTAAAGTATATTAAAAATGAATTTCTTGATTTTACATCGTGTGAACTATAGTTGGTATTAGTGATCATTCCTATGTGGATGGTTACGTATATATATATTTACGTGATTATATATTGAATGGTGTGACATTGAGGTGTGGAATTGTGATAATATGTTGTTGGTAATGTTGATAATATGATTTTAATTATGTTGTTAATATTTGATAAATGTTGGTGATAAGCATGTTGATTTTGTGAGTTGAATAGAAGGTAGAGAAAAGTAGGATTCCGAGGATCGAATGGTCCAAGGATTTTTGGTTAATGATAACCGGAGTGTATGTGTTCTGAGGACAGGGAGGTCCAAAGTTCGACCGTTAAATAATAACAGGGATATATTGTTCTGAGGACATGAAATGGTCCAAAGTTTGCGGGTTACTGAGTAACCTGGAGGTGCCGTTGCTTGACCTTGGGCTAAGGTGTCAGAGGTAACGAGGCAGTTAGAGCTCTAACGTGGGGCCAAAGTGGCGATAGTTGTGATTAGGTGCCAAGTGGCGAGAGTTGTGATGTGGTGATTGCGGAAATGTGTTCCATGTTGTTTCCTGTGTGTCAGTTTGATGTTTCTTTGTGGATGTTGAGGTTGTTGATTGTTTACTTGAGTTAAAAGATTTGTGATTTATTAAATCAACCGTTCATTCTTATTTACTCATACAAGCTTTCAGAAAGCTTACCGTGTTTTGTGTATTTGCAATCCCGATACACTATTCAAACGGTGTAGCGGATAATCCTGCAGGTCAGGATAATCAGGGTGGAGAGTGAGCTGCGTAGGGCAGCAAGGTCGAGACCAGCACTCGGTCTACTTTGGTGTGTTTTGTAGACTCTTGTGAGCAGAACATTTTATTTATGTTAGTATTGTAATAATTGACTCGAGAGATAGTTTGCTACGAGGTTTGTGTTATGGTTTATGAGATGTTGGTTTATAAAAAAATTCAGGATGTGATTTGTCTAGTTGTATTCATGTTTCGGATTTGAATTTATTATTCGAAATTCGAGGCGTGACAGAGTAAGCTTGGCATAATGTGTCATTATACAAAAGACCCTTATTCAGAAGGGGATGCACGTGTGATGAGTTGAGGATATGATGCATCATACTTTGACCTGTGTGTCCCAAATGGTCATGTCATAATACTTGCTCGAATCAGTTAGCTTCTAACTAACAGATTTTATTTCTCCAATGTACGCACTGGCCACACACTCTGAGGTTAGGCAAAGATTGTACATACCTCCAACAATACGGAGGATTTGCTCGATCAACAAGCATAAGTAACAACACCCTCTTCGTGAGCCCATAAGTCATGGTGGGACCCCACCACGATATACATCTCGTACCTCGACACTCAAGCTACCCCGTGGTAGTCAGAAGCTGCTAAGAGCTTACCAGGAAGCCACCTTCCCGACCTTGCGAAGATGCCTACATGATAAGCTTTCTACACTAGAATAGGATTTCTTGTCCCACATTGGAAAACATGTAAAGGAAGGAACCTCACTCCCATATAAAAGGAGACTCCTTCCCAATTACTCATCATCCCATTACATATCTTGTAATCCCTTTGGGCCGCAAGACCCAACACACATAGTTAAACATTTCAAGTGGACGTAGTCTCCCGCTAAGGCGGGAGATGAACCACTATACTTCTTTTGTGTGTGTGTGTGTGTCTCTCTCTTTCTTTAACGTTAATTAGACCCCTTGATCACGCACATTAACATTTACGCCGTCTGTGGGAAGCCAACACAAAAGCTTCGTCACGTACCATGAACTTTGACCCTTTAGCGCCAAGTTAACGCTCAGTCAACGCCCTTCGTGTTGGTCAACGCCCATCAGGGCCGTGAATGCCTGGTCAACGTGGAAAAAAGGGTCAACGCCAACTCAAAAAACTCAACGCTGCACCACTCAAAAAAAGAAAAATGTGCCCAGTTATTCTGGACACCCAGTACCGCCAAGCCTCAATCCCTCCTCCTTGTTGCACCGCCAAGGTTCACATTCGCCTCCATGCGCTCATCATCATCAGCGTCAAGGCATGGCGTGTCATCATCAATGGTATCCGCTAGTGCAGCAATTTTGATCCGCCCGTGCTCGGCTAACGAAGCAACTGTCCGACAAGCACCACGCGGCTGTCACCGCTGACAAACAGCAGGCATCAAGCGGCAACATCAGGCCAGCGGCGTCACACACAAATGCCAACATCAAGCGGCAATGCCTCTTACGGCCACATCACGCCAGCAGCGTCCAAAAAAAAAAAAAAAAAAAAAAAAAAATTTACCGCTAGTGAGTCTAGCAGCAAGCGACCTCCGGTCACCGCTAAACACTAGCACCAACCATGAAGCCAAGCAAAACTCCATCAACCGCTACCGCCAAGCGGCAACGCACAGCCAGGCATGGTTCGGCCAAGCAAGGCACCGCAGACACAGCTCCGCCGAGCAAGGTACCGCTACCCAACCACACCGCTGGCCAATCTAGGCTCCGCTAGCCAGCCTCCGCTGGCCATCACCACTCCACTAGCCATCCTCCTCTAGCCACCACCGATGGCCAAAGCTCCAGCTCCGCTAGCCTTTCTCCGCTAGGCACTACCGCTAGCAGACACCAAGTGGCATCCGCCATACATCATCCGCTAGGCATCCTACGCCAGGCACAGCAGCGCCAGGCAAGCCTCCGTCGGGCACGGCACCACGAAGCACAACCTTACTGCTCAATCTCAGCGCCCAAGGCTATCACACCACCATCGCCGAATGAGCAGCGACCAATTCAAGGCACAAGATCATCATCACCCAATCCACAAACCAAAGCATACCTCTGATCGTTCGCTCATTCTCCAAGTATCGCTGGCCATTCTAAGCCCAGTCTTCCTCCATCATCCAATTGCATGTGCTCTCACCAGCGCACCCACACCCAAAGTTACTTCTGCCAACACCAACCATCCTTATTTCAACGAGCACAAGCAAATTTGTGCACCAGTCATCATCATGCGAAGCTCCCCAAACTGTTCTCACCGATCTTGTCGAAGCACTCTGCTCAAATAGTAGACCCAAGCACCCGCCTGCAACTATGAATTAAGGTGTTGGGTTTCTACGGTGACAGAGAGGCCAACAAAGCTGAGCTTCTCTTTCCTCTTTCTTTATCTATTTATTGAGCTTTATACGGACACCACATACCCATGGCTTTGCACAAGTGAACAACAATAATCTGTTCATATATAAACTCGTGATCTACTGCCACAGCATGTTGTACTTGTTCGTACATGTACACGCAACACATAGCCACGTAATTGCTTTATTCGTGCTATGCTACTTATTGAAGCATCTAGGTGATGCTCAGTACACGACATTTTGTCCTTTTCCTCATTATCTACAGCATGCAAGATAATAAAATATCATCACTTATCCAACATGCTAGCTGGGCCCATGTCTCTAATCTCTATGACAATTGACAAGTACATATCCAATTGTATTTAGGTCAGATGTATGTATCATCAGCTTTGTCTATTATCTTTAGATGCTCACAATTAGTACATAGCTTGATGACCCCCGAGCATGTATATATATTAAATACAGCCACTATGTCATACATGTGCTACGCACTAAACCACATGACTATTAAACAAGGCTTGTGCCTTGCAGAATGCCATTTCACTCAAAATGTCTCTAAAATATCATCACCGACTCGAAATTCATACAGAAGCCAACAAAAGCTCATGCTTCTACCATATATTTTGTGGGCAGGGACCTATATACTAATATACATATGTATAAGCTGCATATGTATATCAAAAAGATTATCTCACCGGTGCCATATGACTAGTGCATTTACACATAAATGATGCCGTCATTACTATGTTCCTTTTATTATCACACATAATGAGTTCGGTAAAACACAAATCTGACATTCAAAATAGATATATATGCATGTTATTTGTCATCAAACACTACATTTGTTTATACACTTTGCTTACAATTTTATCAAAATACATATGCAAATTATTGATGTTGATTTTACAAATACACATATTAATCATCTATTTTGTTTCAAGGAAATTCAAATATTTCTACCGAGCATTCAACTATTTGCCAACGATACCTCAACTACGAGTTGATGTACATAATCGGAGCACTTTATCCACCAAAGCAATGGAGCGTCATGCTTGGACAACTCCAACATGATTTGGGTACTTATATTAGTTCCAATTCCAACCTACTCCAAACCGGCACGAGATAAGTAACTTTCTCTCACTACACGCTCTTTCAATTAGAGCTCTTGCCATGCATGCCTATAATATATCACGCTTGATATGCATTTACATGTCTCCATGATCCTTAGCATGTTTACAACAATGCAAAAATATTATTAGCAAACTTTACTACAAGTACATGTTATACACATACATGCTTAAATCAATCTAATGTGACACTCCCTTAAACAAATTATCTCATGTCTAGAAACTTGTGACACTTATGACTTAATAAAACATGCTCGGATAAACGAATTTATTGGGTTACGACTCGTTTGGGTATCGCGCATGACCACGACTTGCTTCGGTCACGCCCCGCATGCTCACACAGCACCTACCCGCAACTACACCCAACTTGCACAAACATATCCACAATGCTTTAATTAAGCTCCAAGTTCACAATGCTTCATACTATCCGCCGGGAGCTACTCCTAAAATTTTATATAGACACCCATTACACTTGCCACTATCTATTGTGCATGTTACATGGCCATAAGATCCGTATATTATTACGTGCTATACTTACTTGTCATTATTCATAGAATTACAAACTTTACATTTACTCTATGCAAATATGTTGTCTAGCCTTCGGACACCATATTTTGTCAAACTCTCCCCGCAAGAAAGAGACCTAAACGGGTCTAGACTCCATGAGTCTATGGTCCACGACCAACCGCCAAGCTATAAGGCAACCCCTCATAATGACACTGACCACTACGTGGCATTGCAGTCAAGCCTTTCTCCTCTAGGAAAGAGTAAAGGGACCGGTTAACGAACGACAGCCATTGATCCTGCAGTTAACCCCCGACACTTGGGTATCAAAGATTAGGTTCGCTACCTAACGCTCACTGCTTAAACGCAGCTCCGATCATCAAAAAATTTTCTGAACATACGGAGGTCTATAGCCAGGAGTGGGGGACTCCTTGGAGGGCCTAGCAGGGGCCCACCCTAAAAGGGCGTAAACATTCGCTCCGACAAATTCTAGATGGACGACGCACTTACACTAATTATGTGCAATATAGGGCACAAAGCCACGCTTTGGTATCAACCCTACAAGAAAACCCTCCTTGACTGGGGATTTCCGGGACTTGTACGTACAGCCCAGCATAATTAGCAAATGCCACGATCATGCCTTCACGGCATCCCCGAGCTTCCCACTCACGAGCTTCGCTCTCATGCCTTAATGGCATCCACGAGCTCCAGCTCACGAGCTCTAACATTCAAGCCTCCGCGGCACCCCCAGCTTCGCGCTCACGCCTTCCCGGCAACCCCGAGCTTCCCGCTCAAGAACTCTAACGCCCATGCCTCCGCGGCACCCCCTTGAGCTTCCCTCTAACGAGATCCAATGCTCATGCCTTCCGGCATCCTCCGAGCTCCCCGCTCACGCCTTCCCGGTAACCGTGAGCTTCCTGTTCTCGAGTTCTAAAGCTCATGCCTCTGCGACACCCCTTGAGATTCCCGCTCAAGAGCTCTAACGCTCGTGCCTTCCCGAAACCCCCAAAGTTTCACCCTCACGCCTTCCCGGCATCCCTCAAACACGCTGGCCATGGTTCCGCTGACCCGCTGGCCATAATCCTGCTGACCCGCTGGCCATAATCCCTCTAACCCGCTAGCCATGGTTCCGCTGGCCAGGATTCCGCTAACCCACTGGCCATAATTCCGCTAACCCGCTAGCCATTATTCCGCTAACCCGCTGGCCATGGTTCACGACTTCCCAACACCCCTGAGCTTTCAGGCTCTTACCTTCTCAACAGTCCCGAGATTTACACTCACGCCTCCTCGACATAGTACACATTAATGGAATATTGAATTCTTTTACCATTTGTCGCTTGTAACAAATCGAATTTTTTCACGTTCTATTAATACAACCGAAAACCAAACAAATGCAAGCGTCCGCATATTCATTGTTCATGAGTCACAAACTTTTACCTTTACGGCACTCATGCAACTTACACCTCATGGGCGTAACCTCGTCAATAAAACCTCGATCGATTTTGTTGTGCAGATCAGGCGTTTATACATCACATGCACTTTATATGCTCGTTTATCGTATGCTCGCAACCATGTGCATCCTTGAGCTCATAACCGATCATACTCGACGCCAGTCATATATATACATCAATATGTATCATGCACCTCATACATTCGTATATGCCAATGCATATTAGTGCAACTCACATACGTTGTCCAATACAACAAGCATTCTACATAGGCGCGCTTTTGTCTTTGTTGTACAGGTTAAAGAGACCCTTCTTGCTTAAGGAGTTCGGGGACTTGTAGGGATTAGGCACCTCTCCAACGATACTTATGCTTGATGACATTATGTGTATAACTCCCCAACAAAGAAGCTCCTCTTACTTGGGGACTTTAGGGACTTGTACATACCTCCAACAATATGGCGGATTTGCTACATCAACAAGCATGAGTAACACCCTCTTAGTGGGCCCATAAGTCATGGTGGGACCCCACCACGATATACATCTCGTACCTCGACACTCAAGCTACCCCGTGGTAGTCGGAAGCCTACAAAAGCTTACAGGGAAGCCACCTTCCCGGCCTTGCCAAAGTGCCTCCATGGTAAGCTTTCTACACTAGAATAGGGGTTTCTTGTCCCACATTGGAAACATGTAAAGGAAGGAGCCTCCCTCCCTTCCCAATTACTCATCATCCCAATTATATCTCTTGTAATCCCTTTAGGCCACAAGGCCCAACACACATAGTTAAACATTTCAAGTGGATGTAGTCTCCCGCTAAGGCGGGAGACGAACCACTATACTTCTTGTGTCTCTCTCTCTCTTTCTTTAACGTTAATTAGACCCCTCAGTCACTAACATTAACAAACATATTCCACTCATTTTTCTCAATGGTTTCAACATGGTAACTGTTGGTTCGAATATCCTTAACACTCAATAACGTTCTTCTGGAATGTAGAGAATATAAGGCCTCATTAATGGTAGGTTCAATACCATTGGACAATATAAAGTGGGTTTTGCCATAGCCCTTTATCAGGTTGGATTGGCCTAATACGGTTGTCACAGAGGTATGAGTAGGTAATAAGTTTGAAAAATATCTCTGATCTGGGAGTATGGTGTGCGTAATAGCACTGTTAGCCAGACAACAAACTTTCCCACAAAATATGCCTATTCATTTATTTAATTCAATGGATCACATGTATAAATAAGTTTATGGATCGAATTAAATATATTCGAACATAACCACATTTCCATAATCCAAAATAATTGAAAACATAAATCACCAAAAATAATCTAAAAATTGAAACATCATTCGTTAAGATGAAATAGATATGGCACAAGGAGCCAATCATACCCATGTCTTTGAGTTTCTAATCCTCGGTAACTACCTGAAAATCCATGGTCTCTAGTGTGGTATCGATAGGAACTAATCCTTCAACAAAGTTGGTCTTTCAAGTTTTGTGACCGACGTAATACTCATCTACTGCTAAGACTATTACGCAGTAGGTGCGGGACCAACATTCAATTCCTCTACATCGACAACAAAGATCATGCTGATTTTGGTGGCGGCAGGCCAAACCAGCGTTCCTTTCCACTTTGGCTTGTCGGGCAGGGCACTATAACATAGGGCCATGTTTGGGCCGGTTATATGGGCTATTTCTGGGCCTACCTCTCGTTCCTTGTCTCGAAAGATTGAACTTTTTGTCCCTTCCATGGCCACACTTTCTCCTTTCGTGATTAGATTTGTGATGAGCAACATCATTTGCTTTAAGCAAAAGAGCTGCTTAGGTACCGATAGGACTGACTTGATCATTCCTCAACAGGATGTTGTTGTTCTTTTCAGTGAACAACAAGATAGTGATCAATTCTGAGAATTAGTAAAATTCCTCTCCTTGTATTATTTTGGGCAGATGGGCTTGTTCAATATCTTGCTAATCATGTCTTGCTTCAGGCAAGAAAACATGCCAACTTTAGATAATTTCTTCCAGAAACTTTCAATTGTTAAAATTTGACATTAAATCGTGGATATTACTCAACCCTTTAGGTAACTCCAATTGAATATGACCAGGTAAGGAAGTATGAAGTTTAGGTGGAGCGAGGCTCACTTAAGTACACAGCCCCCTCCGAACCTTACCTAGACATCGAATCCAACTGGATAAGCCTAGTTGGAGAAGATTCATAACATTTCATGACTTAATATGAAAGAAAAATGCACTAACAGTGTCTAGACACTGTGAGGACTATCAAAATGATACCTAAACTTACAAAGTTATCAATGTGATACCTGTACTCATTTTTTTGTATCAACATCGTACCTACGACCAAATTCCGTCACAGAACCGTTAAATTTTGTACATGCCACACATGTGAGTGACTTTTTTAGGGTAAAATTGTCTTATTACACATTTTTATTAAAAAAAAAACAGAAGAAATTTCTTATTTCTTCTCTCTCTCCTCTCACTCTCCTTCTCTCCTCGCCAACACCACCACAACCAACACCAGACCACACCAGTCGATCAGTTCAACCAACACCACCACCGCGCCCATCGAACCCATTTCCTTTCATGATCTCCGGCAAAACCCTTTTTCTTCCTCATGGTCCTCTTCTTCTTCACCCTCATCCTCTTCAGCAATGGGCAACCTAATCCCCTGCATCCTCGTTTTCCAGACCTTCGTCGGCATCTTCAGCCTCCGACTTCACTCTCAATTCTCTGGCCTACAATTGCCTCAGATTGAACCCAAAATGACCGGCTTAGCTCAAAGGGACGACCAATTCAATGATGGGGCTTCACCCATTTACACACTCTCTTCACCCAATGGGTGTTGGTCCAAGCATCACGACGATGTCAGGTACAATCAGCTCCAGAAGGTACTTAAATTGAGTGGAAATTATTGAATATATGCTTGCCCAATGGGTTTGAGATTGGTATAGATCACTTTTGTGTGCTGTGTTTCGTTTGATGAGTTTTATGAGTGATTAGAGTTTGAATTGGATCTTATAATTTGATGGAGGGGTTATTGATTTTCAGTATGTATGGTTGTTCATGTCGGGAATGGTGGAGTTGGTGTTGCATGTCGGGAATGATGGAGAGGTTGTTCATGTGGTTGTTGATGGTGTGGAGTTGGTGTTGCATATCGGGAATGACGGAGAGAATGGTGCGGTGGGATTGGAGCTGTGATTTGAGAGTGGAGGGCTAGTGGGGTCTGAGTTTCTAATCAATGGTGTATACAAGGGGGTCGGAGGAGAGAACGAGAGTGGTGGTGGCTAAGCCGTCGGCGATGGCAGCGGGGCTAAACTTGGACGAGCAGTTCGACAGGTAGAGCAAGTAAGGAGGTGTTTGCTGTGATTCACCGTGGCCATAATCGCTTAAAGCGGCACCGGTGTTCTTCAAGGCCATGACATAGCCGAAATGGCCTGCTACTGAGATGATTTGAATCTTGATGATTCAAATCAGGGGAATAACTCCGAAGAAGAAACCAAAAAAGAAGAAGAAGAAAGAAAGAAATAAAGAAAGAAAGGAAAAAAAAACTTTTGAGAGTAAATCGGTTTTTGTCTTCATTAAGTGATGTACTTGCCAAGCACGTGCAAAATTTAACGATTCCGTGACGGAATTTGGTCGTAGGTACGATGTTGATACGAAAAAATGAGTCCAGGTATCACATTGATAACTTTGTAAGTTCAGGTATCATTTTAACAGTCCTCACAATGTCCAGACACTGTTGGTGCATTTTTCCGTAATGTGAAAATATATGTATACTAATGGGAACTTCAGGTTTTATAACATGGCTTGAGAAATCGGATTAAACATGTAAAATCTTCTGGTTTTATCATGTATGGTGAATTTATGTAGGAAACTTCAAATTCCTTCTATGGCTTTATCGAAAATACGGGTTCGATATTTATGTATAAACTTCTGGTTCATTAAGTACCTCCATTTTCTACACATATTCTAGTGCGAAAATTTAAGCAAGTAGCGAAAACAATTATGAACAAAACAAGTTGGAATAACATCTCATAATTGAATAAAAAAGCATAAATTAAATGTCACAATTAGAATAAATGTTGCTAGCACCGAATATATATAAAATATGTTTAGCACATACCAATCCACTAAAATGGTGTAGCGGGATGGCCACTTGGTTGCACATAGCTATGCTTGAGTTCGAATCCCAACAAAAGCGAATTCCTTTTTTTTTTCTTTTATTCAGTTCTTCTGGATCAAAGAAGAACTGGGCTCGATGGTAGAGCCTGCTGGGCTCTGCTCGCGGCTGAAGAAGGATAAGGCTTCGGCTTCATGGAACCAAAGAGAAAGCGGGAATACTGGGCTTGACTTAGGTTACTTGAAGCTATAGGTACCCTTGACGAAGCGACACATGGTGCTTTACATTGGGCTACTTGATAACCTTCTGGGCCTGGCAGTTGGTGGAACTCCACTGGGCTCAATCCAAGGATCTTCTTGGTAGCCTGATGCAGTCAGTCCATTAGCAGCCTTCTAGGCCAGGCAAGGCGCTTCTGGGCCTTGAATTTAGTAAGGCACTGACGTGGCTTCATCTGCTCTGCTGGGCAAGCCTTGCGGCTTTGAGCCTTTAGGTCGGCCATTTGGGTTGCAGAAAACCAGAAACAACTGCAATCCTAAAGATCCTATTTCTTTTTCTTTTTCCAATCAATCAATCCAAAAACATGAACAAATATATATAAAAATTTCTGAGACTTAGGGTTCATGCATCATGGAGGATTTTTCATATTCAATCTATAGGCTCAACAAGCATGAATATAAAATTAAAGATCTTGGAAAACATTACTTGATGAAGAACATATGAATCTTCAGCTTATTTGTGCAGAACTGAGAAGGTTGTCTTCTCAGCCAATCCAAGAGCTTGTTTTTGAATTAGATCCTAAACCAGATTGAAGGATGATACTCCTTTAGTTGATCAATGATTTCAGAGCTTTTCGTGCTGATAACGTATTGTAAAATGAACATAAAAGAATTTGAGAGAGAGAAAGAGTTTAAACGCAGAGAATGGAATGTGTTTCTATTCATCTCACCATGATGTTTATATAGGGCTACCTCAGGTATGCAAACGGTAACTATTCAACGATTACACCAATCACTCATCTGATTACAAATCAATCAATCGCTAATTATATTCTGTTAATAACCAATCATCCTAATTGGCGTATATCACACAACACTAATTGGTATTACATGAATAGCCACATTAGTATTTACAACAATTTTATATATGTATATATTATGTAGTGTATGTATGTATAATGTATGTAATATGCTATTAATATCTCATATAGAGAAAACATATGAATGTGTATAGCTACCTTCAAAACCATGGCCATCAATGCATGGGCTAAGAGCTCCACTCGTAAAAAGTACTCTGTGTTGTTGGGTTAGAGTATGGCCTGCCCCTAAAGCATAACACCATTCATCCTTCACCAACTATTTCTTGTGCTCGAGAGCTCAGAAAATTAAGCGGAAAAGTCATTCTAGAACTGCTCGAGTAAGCTTCTAATACGCACTGTGGGTTGCTCTTAGAAATGTAGATTTTTCCTTTGTTTTTTAGGCCAGCCGAGACCTCTAAGAGCCAGTGAAGACTAAAAGAAGAGTGAACAAAATGCAAAGACTTTATAGGAAATAGTGGACTGTAAAGCGAACCAGGCATAGCAGAAATGAAGGGGTTCATGATGATCAGGATCACGATCATTATAGTCTAGCTTGTTTCAGTTTGTTGTAGAATGCTGGAAGTGACATAAAGGTGGAGTTGAAGTCGTTGCTAAAGAGGTCATTTAGATACACTAAGCTCTGTTACTGGCGATGGATGATCATGTATGACATTCATGATATGCGAGATGAGTTGGAAGGTGTTGGGTTCAGATGAGCAATCCAAATCCACTATGCCCATGCTCTCTATTCCCATGATATTAGAGCCCAATATTTCAAGAACTACTTCCTCAATGATCGGCTTGGCGATAGATATTGTAGTTGTCTAGAGCAATTAACAATTAATGAAATAAATATTACTAGCAGAACAAAAATGAAGATAAACAATTGATCGATTGAAGGATGATCACCTGAATTGTCGAGTTTCTAGCATAACTAGTCTTGCTATCGCCTTTGTTCATGTGAAGTACTTGCATCACCTCCATCTCAGTCTCTGTCTGAATTTGCTACTAACTAGGGAGATTTGTCAAAATAAAAAGTTTAGGGAACGAAAAGAATGAAGGTGTTGGTATTCAAGCTTTCAAGCTAACACCAACCGTAATGAGTGATAGGTTTACAAACAAATCACACCACACCCGGCCCTCACTCACACTTAAACAAAAGAAGAAAGAATATATAACAAAGCAAAGGAAGAGAGAAACCAGAAGACTAGCTACTGCTATCTTATTAATGAACTCTTAAATGAGTTAATTGGGATTCTCTAAAACATACTACTTGATCCTTTATATAGGGATTCTCACAACACAAATATCAGATAAGCATTGATGCTTTGTCTCTTTACCAATACAATCTGCATATGGGAATGCAGTAAAAATGCAATGAAAAATCAAAGTTTGTAACATGGCTAGCTAGCTACATGCATATCCCACACAATAGGTACGTAGTAAAAGATGGAAAACGTGGTGGTCATCTTGAAACCCGCCAAACCAATAGTTTCCTCAATTATTTGATTTGCTATTTCAACAGAATTGAAGGTACTCGTGTATTTCCTTGATTTGTTTATACAGTAATGTGTGCTAGTTATATTTTAAAGTATGAAGACTGCTCTCTTGTACGTACTACCAGACATATATCATATACATGTGAGAAATAACAACCAAACTGGTCTCTTGTACTGGTATGTGTTGTCTCCTCATGGAGTCATGGCCTTGTGGGAAAGAAATCCAGATATGTACTTCCCAGCCTTATGGTCATCCTCATTAGTCATTACTGGTGCGGCGTGCTGTGGTGATTGTGTTTGCTGTGATACTATAGTACATGTTATTAGCAACAAGTATTGACGTATTGTCTTCAATTTTATGCCAAGTAAGGCTTCTTAGCACTTGTAACAAACAACCTTAGCTTGGTTCCTCGAGGAATCAAAAGTTTTATTTTTCCATTGAGTTGTAGGTTTTATATTTTTAGTCCGCTCTTTTTTAGAAGAGCCAACTTCTAGACTACGCCATTTTATTCTATGTGATCTCGTATGACCTCTTGATCAATCAGCATGCTTCTCTCAATGCAGTAAACAAGTCTTATTCATGTATATATTGTCATGAATTATTGAGGTTCACCAGACTCTGATACCTTACTAAAGTAATTTGGGGTTTTATATCTACAACCAATTGATAATAAATGGAGTGGCCCAAACCCTTATAAATCCATAAGTAAGGCCTCATTTTTCCCATGTGGGATCTATATATAAAGAGAAACAAGACTGTGAAGAAATTCTTTCTTAATCATTCTATTACAACTTGGTACAACTTATATGCATTGTGTTACAAATCAGATCCACCATTCTAGGTCTAAGTATAGTAAAATATCTCATCCAACTAATTAAGGATACTACAGAATATCACACACATTAAACTCCTAATCATATACGATTCTTTCCTTCAATACTCTCCCTCAAATTGGTGTGTATGTTAGTTACACCCAACTTCCCTAACAATGCAGAAAACTGATTCAAGCTTAGTGGCTTGGTAAACAAGTCTGCTGGCTACTCCTTGGTTCGAACATGCACTGTTTAATTAGTCCTCTCTGCACCTTTTCACGCACAACATAGCAGTCAATCTCTATATGCTTCGTGCGTTCATGGAACACAGGGTTTGATGCTATGTGTATGGCAGCTTGATTGTCACAGAATAATCTTATTGGCTATGCATGTCCAGCGTTCAAACCCCTCAATATGTTTCTCAACCATGTTATTTCACAACATGTGGTGGCCATGGAACAATACTCAGCTTCCGTGCTTGATCATGCCACTGTGTTTTGCTTCTTCGTCTTCCATGAGATGGGCGCATTGCCAAGAAAGACACAATAACAAGTTATTGATCTTCTAATGTCCTTACAACGAGCCCAGTCTGCATCACAGTATGCCCTCAGTTCCAATGGTCCCGTGGAAGGCAGGAATATTCCTTGATCGGGCGTTTGCTTAATATACCTCAACACTTTATGTGCTGCTTCAAGGTGCGGCTGCCTGGGGTTGTCCATGAATTAGCTTAGTATGTGAACAGCATACACAAGGTCTAGCCTTGTAATAGTGAGGTAAATAAGTCTTCCCACAAGTCTTCGATATTGGGATGCATCTCTCAGCAAGGTTCCACCTCCTTGTGTGAGTGTTATGTTTTGTTCCACTAGAAACCGTGAGGGCTTGGCTCCAAGGAACCCTGTATCTTCAAGAACTTCTAATGCATACTTCCTTTGACATAAAGTAATTCCCTGCTTAGACCTCGCCACTTCTATCCCAAGAAAGTACTTTAATTGTCCCATGTTTTTTAGCTTGAAATGATTCGAAAGAAACAGTTTTGTTTCTGTAATCTTTCAAGCTATTTCTTGCCAAAATGACATCATCCACATAAACTAACAGGGCTATAAATCGACCTTGATGGTTTTGGACGAATAGAGAGTAATCAGACCAAGATTGCTGGAAGCCTGCTAACTTGAGAGCGGTGGAGAGCTTGAGAAATCATTGCCTTGAATCTTGTTTCAACCCATATAGTGACTTGTGTAATTTACAAACCCTAGTCTCCCTTTTTCCTCCGAAGCCGGGAGGAAGTTGCATGTAGACATCCTCATGAAGGTCGCCATTGAGAAATGCATTGTTGATGTCCAATTGATGGAGGTGCCAACCCTGCAGGGCCGCGAGACTGAGTAAAACTCTGACTGTTGTTAACTTGGCCACAGGTGCAAATGTTTCTCTGTAGTCTATCCCTTCAACTTGGTTGTATCCTTTAGCAACTAACTGTGCCTTGTACCTTTCAACAGAGCCATCGAGATTGTACTTGAGTTTGTAGACCCATTTGCAGCCTATGGGTCGCTTGTGAGCTGGGAGAGACACCAAACTCCAAGTTTTATTAGCTTGAAGTGCTTGAACTTCTTGTTGCATGGCTTCTCTCCATTTGATGTCTTGAACTGCTTCAGAAAAAGAAATAGGCTCTCTCTGGATAGTTATCTTAGTGGTGAAAGCTTTATGATGAGGAGAGAGTCTATCATATGATAATACACTAAAGAGAGAGTGAGCAGTACCTGAAGGGACAACCTCACTCGAAGAATGTGATGAACTGGTCCTTGAGGGGAAAGCTGCTTCAATATGAAAATGCTGCAGTATAGTTGGAGTTTTGGTGGGTTGAGAAGACCTACGTGGTGGTGGTGAGTGAAGGTTGTGAGGTCTGTGAGGGTGGGGATGGTAGCATAGGAGAGGTAGTATATGATGATGTGTGAATATCCAAAGATGGGTTGGAAGGAGGTAAGGTATCAAAATATTGTGTATCAACGGAATATGTGGGATCATGATGATTTGTGGTCGGGTCAAATTGATTTGTGGTGTCTGGTGCACTAGGAATATTAGTGGAAATTGGATCAAAGTCTAAATATGATGATTGAGTTAGTGGGGGAAACAAACCCATGTTTGGTGGAAAAAGAATATCATGATTGACTTTAAAAGGGAACATATCCTCAAAGAAGATTACATCCCGTGACACTAACACTTTATTATCTTTCAAGCTATATACCTTGTATCCTTTTTTACCATGAGGGTATCCAGGAAAAATGCACTCAGTAGAACGAGGATCAAACTTCCTAGGTTTCACTGGATGGGTAGACACAAAACAACGACAACCAAATACCCGTAAGTGAGAGTAACTTGGCTCTTTGTGAAAGAGTTTTTCAAAGGGTGTTTTTCTTTAAAGGAGTGGTGTCGGTGTTCTGTTTATTAGGTAGGCTGCAGTGAGTATAGCATCCCCCCAAAACTATTTGGGCAATCTTGCTTGGAAAAGGAGAGCTCGAGCAACATTTAGTAAATGTCTGTGTTTACGCTCAACAACACCATTTTGTTGTGGTGTGTTCACGCAACTGGTTTGGTGAAGGATACCCTTAGATGAATAGAATTCAGTGATTTTAAACTCTAGACCATTGTCACTCCGTACAACCTTAACTCCCTTACCGAATTAGTTCTCAACCAAGTGAATGAAATGAATGAGTAGGGTTCGTGTTTCAGATTTGTGTTTCATTAGGTATACCCATGTGCTCCTTGAACAAGAAATATTGTGCACCAGAGAGTGAATGAACATGGTAGCCACCCCATATGTCAACATGTATTAAATCAAAACAAGATTCACTAGAAGTAGTGCTCAATGGGAAAGATTGTCTAGTGTGTTTAGCTAAAGGGTAAATTGAACAATTGCTTGTATCACAAACTTTATTTGCGAGAAAGGGAAATATTGAAGATACTTTGCTAGAAAGATATCCAAGTCTTTGGTGCCATAGGTTGTGTGTTTTGGTGTGTACCACGTTACATGTTCCTTTCTGTGGTTGATTGAGGCAGTAAAGCCCCTCCCTCTCAATTCCCGTCCCAATCATCTTCCCCGAACGTAGTTCTTGTATGACACAAATTTGTTTGAGAAAGATGGTAATATAAAATGAATCAAAAGCTAATTTGCTCACTAAGATCAAGTTGAGGTAGAATAATGGGACACATAGGACATTTTGAAGAATAAAATGGGAAGAGAAAGCCACTATCCCAATATGAGTAACCAGTGCCGAGGTTCCATCGGGAATTTTGACCAAACTATTATGAATAGGCTTTAGTGAAGTAAGTAGAGTGGGATTACATACTATGTGATCAGTGGCACCACTATCCAATATCCATATTGTCTCTTTACCATTTTGTGAAAGGGAAAAGGCTTTACCTGAAAGTTCCTTATAATTCGGCACATTACCGACTTGATTGATCAAAGCAGGCTTGTTTTTGTTCAAGAGCCCTAGAAGCTGATGGCACTCCTCTTTTGAAAAAGGAAAAGTATTCATAGTCTCCTTGTCATCATTTGAGGAGGCCACATAATTACCTCTTGGTCGTGCTTGTCCTCCTTCCATTGCAGCCTTTCTCCTACTACAATATCTATAGGTGTGTCCCTTCCAGTTGCAATAGGTGCACTTGAGGTGTTCTCTGCAATTCTTTGTGGTGTGGTTGGTCTTATTGTACTTCTCACATTTGGTTTCTTCTGTAGGATTATCATCATGGCTTGTCTTTTTCACTAAAAAAGCAGATGCCTCGGGTGGTGCTATTGATTTCCAGTAGAAACCTCTGCTTGTTTCTCATGATGCAACACCATTGCATATGCCTTGTTCACACTTGGGAGAGGATCCATCCCTATTATTTTGCTTCGGATTGTTGCATAATTGTCGCTAAGCCCCATCAAGAATTTCATGGTCTTTTGCATCTCCATATAAGCCTTCACTTCTGTGGCTGTGTCATAACTGCAAGGGGGAAACGTACAAAGTGCATTCTTCTCATCCCAAAGGCCCTTGAGCTTTGTGAAAAATGATGTAACCGAGTTTGTGCCTTGCTCACAATCATGGATTGCATTCTCGATGTGAAACAGTTGAACCGTGTTAGTGTGAGAAAATCTTTCTTGCAATTCAAGCCACATGCCTCTTGCATCTTTGCAATGAATGACACTACCTGAAATTTCCTTCGACATGGCTCCTAGCAGGCAAGTCTTAACAAATGTGTTGCAACGATCCCATTGCCCTTGTTCATTAGGGTTGCCAACCGGTTTGTTGAGAGTTCCATCAACAAAACCTTTCTTGTTTTTGATGGTTAGGGCCATGCTCATGGATTGGACCTATGTTGTGTAGCTATCTTCCATCAATGGCTATGACACAAGGACTGCGCCAGGTTGATCCGAATGATGGAGGAAGAGTGGATGATTAGAGTTCTCCCATGGTTATGGGGCTTTCTGTGATGCCGAGGCCGTGTTCTTATCGACCAGCTTCATGTCTTCATCTCTTGCCATAGAGGATTTGTTTGTAGCTTCTTTGCCTCAAATTATGCCTCAGAGTTGTGGCTCTAGTACCATAAAGAGAAACAAGACTGTGAAGAAATTCTTTCTTAACCATTCTATTACAACTTGGTACAAAACTTATATGCATTGTGTTACGAATCAGATCCACCATTCTAGGTTTAAGTATAGTATAATATCTCATCCAACTAATTAAGGATACTACAGAATATCACACACATTAAACTCCTAATCATATACGATTTTTTCTTCAATATTCTCAACATTATTCACATATATAATTGGCATTATATATATATATATATATAGAGAGAGAGAGAGGGCTTCCACTAAGGGATCCCTTTTTTTGGTCTTTTATAGGGATAAGCATTAGACCAACTTTTAGATCATATTTTCACATCTTAACCGTTCAGTTTTTAGGTCCTAATGTATAGATCACTTCAAATTTTCAGCCAAATTGGTGATCATTAAGGTATCCAAAACTGCAACTTACATGAACGGACTGAATCTGTCGAACCAGAACCATTCGTGTTTATAATGGTAAATTGCAATTTTGGATGCTTTAACGATCATCAAATTGGCTGAAAATTTCAGAAGTGATCTATACATTAGGACCTCAAAACTGAACGGTTAAGATGTGAAAATATGATCGAAAAGTTGGTATAATGCCTATCCCTATAAAAGATCAAAAAAAGGGATCCCTCACTAGAAGGACCATGTATATATATATATATATCTTAGACCTCGATCTTACTTCAACACGGCTCCCCTCACACATGCATGACCTGATTTCTAAACATCAAAAACTGATTATTCTATTTCGTGTTACACATCATATACCATATATAACTACAATTAGTTTTCCTATATTAGCAAGACACTGAATCTATAGTTATATACTACGTGGTAAGGGCATTTAGCCTTATATAATTCTTGAGGTCGAATCCATATATATGTACCCTATCATAGTTTCCTAATTGTTTGAGAAAATGAAAAAAATGTTAAAGGTGAATATTTAGATGCTACCGAACAACGACAATTCTTTGATCCTTTACATGATTTAGAAACTAATATTAGTACTATGTTATTAAACGCAATGATACAACAAGAAGCAATTATACAGTGTACACACATTAAAGAATGAGAAGGATAGAAAGGAAATGTGATGGTGGCGTCTTCTCTGATGGATACATTGTAAAAAATTCTGAATAAAAAAGAAGAGGAAAATGTTGTAAAATGAAAGCAAAAGTGTTTCAGAAAGAGAGAGAGAGAGTTTGGACGCATGGAGATAGATTGTATATATTCATCTCACCATGAGGGGGTTTATATAAGAGTACATGATGTATACAAATAGTCAATGTTTAATAGCAAAATCAATTACTCCTATTCACAATCCTATCAATCACTAATCTATAGGGAAAGGCATATATGACTCTCCATCTATTTACATGATCTTAGCCATAACTACTTAAAACACTCCCCCTTGGATATTTCATGTCAATAGTGTTACCTAGGCTGAGCGCTTCTAAGTTGCCTCGTCAAAAACCTTGCCAAGGAATAAAACCCTATGGAAGAAAAACAACCTTGGTCGAATGATAAAAAGGGCACAACGCACATGAATGTGGAGTAGTCGTATCACAATAGAGATAGGTGAAGTCTTCTTATCAGCATCATAAGTAGATAGTATGTCTAAGAGAGGGATGCATTAGAGTTGCTACACCAAAACCTTGCCTGGTGAACGCAGTAGGAGAAATCCTTGGTCGAAGGGAAAAGATGAGCAAATGAATATATGTCAAATCAAATCATCTTCAAGATGCAGTAAGTAGGGTGACCATGCTAAAGATGTGTCTCGTCAAAACCTTGTCAGGTAACAAAACCTAGTGGGACAAAATAACCCTGGACAAATGACAGAAACAGTACACGATGGTCAAGTGTGTATGCTTCGGAATACTCCCCCTCATTTTGACTCCCCCTGAAAATTACATGATAGGTAATTCAGATAATTTACACAGACCAATACCTTGTACATGCTTTGGGAATGTAGTATTTAGTAGTGACTTGGTCAAGAGGTCTGCACGATTGTCTTCAGATTGAATCTGCTTGATTTCAATCTTCTGATGCTCCTGTAATTGATTGAAGAAGAACTTCGGTGCAATATGTTTGATGTTGTCTCCTTTGATGAAACTCATCTTCATTTGCTCAATGCAAGCAACATTATCTTCGTGGATAGTGGTTGGTTCATCAGTAGTGGAATACAATCCACATGTGCTTCGAACATGCTTTGTGATGGCTCTCAACTATATACATTCACGTACTACTTCGTGAAGAGCTAGAATCTCAGCATGATTCGAAGAGGTAGCAACAAGAGTCTGTTCTGTAGATCTCCAAGAAATTGCACTATTCTCAATGGTAAAGACATAACCAGTTTGGGAACGCACCTTACGCGGGTCTGATAGATAGGCTGCATCAGTAAATCCAATAAGGCAAGCATCATTCTGAGGATCAAGGGGGTTTGATCCATTTCTTGATGCATATGGATAGAATAAGCCCATATCGGTCAAACCTCTAAGGTAGCAAAAATGTCTTTTATGCCATTCCAGTGGCGGCATGTTGGTGCAGAGCTATATCTAGCTAACAAGTTCACATCAAATGAGATGTCATATCTAAGGCATTGAGCCAAGTACAATAATACGCCTATTGCACTTAGATATGGGACTTCTGGCACCAATATCTCTTTGAGTCTTCGTTATCATCTGCAGGATAATACGGTTCTTCCTAGACTTAGGACGATCATGGGTATGCTTGCTTTTATCCTCATTAAAGAGTCTTAATATCTTCTGGATGTAATTTGGTTGATGGACCAAAATTACATCTGCACTATGCTCAGGCTCCAGGTCAAGACAATAATTTGTTCTCCCAAGGCCTTTCATCTCAAATTTCAACTTCAAGTGCTTTGCGGTTTCCTTGATCGCTTCAGGAGTATCAATCAAATTCATGTCATCGACATAGACCGCCACAATTCCAAACTAGGAACTTGTTTCCTTAATTTATTATTCACATATCCCATCCCGATCACATATTCACTTAGACGATCATACCACCTTTGTCTAGATTGTTTCAATCGATAAAGTGAATGCCTTAAAACTAATGAAGAGCGTGTTCCGTGGTCCAAAACTACTTGCATCGGGTATATTAAGTCCTTCAGGATCTTTTATATATGTCTCTGTATCGTGTTCCCCATAGAGATAAGTTGTGACCACATTCATAAGCTGCATATTCAGTTTTTCAGAAACTACCAAACTGATAAAGTAGTGAAATGTTATGACGTCCATTACGGAAGAATGAGACATAGTGGGGACATTCCATGTTGATTCACACCATTCATCAGGAACGATCATGTTCTTATCTCCCCGTAACGGTGGGAAGACTGTCTCATCAAAATGACAATCCGTAAATCTAGTGGTAAAGAGATCACCGATCAAGGGCTCTAAAGAGCACATAATGGATGGGACTTATAATCGACATGTATGCCCATCCTTTGTTGAGGACCCAATTTTGTACGTTGTGGTGGCACAATTGCACAAGGACTGCATACCCAGATACGCGTAAGTGCGAAACATCAGGTTCGTACCTAGTCACTAGCTATAACGCGGAGTAAGATTGGTAGCAGTGGGCCTTAACGGGACCAACATAGCTGCATGTAAGATTGTATAGCCCTATGCAGAAATTAGAAGCTTGGTGCGCATTACCAAGATTCTATTTGCAAGACCATCTTGGGTGTGAACATAGGGAACTATATGTTCAGTATCAATCCCAAGGGATATGCCATAATCATCAAAAGACTTCGATGTAAACTCTCCAGTATTATCAAGTCTTATGGACTTTGTGGGATAATCAGAGTGGTGAGCCCTCAATTTCATGATCTGGGCGAGATCGTTTAGCAAAAGCAGTATTTTCTAATGGACAGTAGTGTAACATGTGATCACATTGTCGATACATCAACCAAAACCATTAATATTTAACTGGTCCACATGGTGGTTGGATATGTCCACAAATTCCCCTTGCATTCTGTGCAGAAAAGTGGTGGTGCATGCACTAGTCTTTGCATATGATGGTCTAGTATTAAACATTCCTCCACATCGATAACAAAGATCATGCTGATTTTGGTAGCGGCGGGCCGAACCATTGTTCCTTTCCACTTTGGCTTGTTGGGCAGGGGCAGTATAACATGGGGCCATGTTTTGGGCCAGTTATATGGGCCCACCTCTCTTTACTTGGCACAAAATATCAGACTTTTTTTTTGTCCCTTCCACGGTCACAATCTCTCCTTTCGAGATTAGGTTTGCGATGAGCAACATCAATTGCTTCAAGCAAAAGTGCTGCTCGGGTACCGATGGGCTTGGTTTGATCATTCTTCAACAGGAGGTTGTTGTTCATTTCAGTGAGGAACAAGATAGTGATCATTTCTGAGAATTAATAAAGTGCCTCTCCTTGTATTGTTTTTGGCCAGCAAATGGGCTTGTTCAATATTTTGCTAATCATGTTTTGCTTCAAGCAAAAAAGCATGCCAACTTTAGATAATTTCTTCCAGAAACTTTCAATTGCTAAAATTTGATATTAAAGAACAAATAATCGTGGTAAGTGCTTTTGGAAAAAATCCATGAGCAACAAATGGGAACTTAAAGTTCTTACAACATGATATGACAAATTAGATCAAACATGTAAATTCTACTGGTTTTATCATGTGTGGTGAATTTATGAAGAAAACTTCAAGTTTCTTAAATGGCATTATTGAAACTACAAGTTCAATTTATGTATGAACTACTGGTTTATCAGGTACCTGCATTTTCTACACATATATTCTAATGCGAAAATTTTGACAAGTTACAAAATGATATTGAATATAGCAAATAATATCTCAAAAATTGCATAAGCCATAATGACAAAGTAGTTAGAGTGCCTTATTGACTGGGTTCAAACCCCAGTGTAATTAAATCATTTTTCTTTTTATTTGATTCTACTAGACCAAAGAAGGAGTGGGCTTGATAGTGAAGTCTATCGGGCTTAGTCTGCGGGCTTGTGACCCGGGCTTTCATGCATAAGTCAGATGGTGTGTGAGACTTACTGGGCTGCTAGGTCCTGTGGAGGGAGAGTGGGCCTGCTGGGCTCAAACTGGTCTGCCAAGGAATGAAATGCTATTAGTCGACCATTTTGGTAACTCCAATTGAATACGACCAGGAAAGGAAGAATGAGGTTTAGGTGGAGCGAGACTTACTTAAGTACACAGCCTCATCTGAATCTTACCTAGACATCTCATCCAACTGGATTAGGCAAGTTGAAAAGATTCATAACCTTTCAATGTTATCGAAACTACGGGTTCGATACGTGTGAACTTCTGGTTCAATATTTATGTATGAACTTCTAGTTCAATATTTATGTGTGAACTTCTAGTTCATTAAGTACTTGCATTCTATACATATATAGTCTAGTGCAGGGAATTATTTTAAGCCACTAAAATATTCATATAATTAATATGAGCAAATAGATAAGCAAGTAATATCACAAAATCATTATAGTAATAAACGCAATATACGTCATTAAAATGAATAATGAAATAAGAAAGAATAAGTTATGAAGTGATTGTGGTAATGAGCATAAATTACTATGGTAATTGCTTTGGATAAAAATCAATCAAAATCAAAACAAGGGTTGATCAATCGCCAATTAATTGGCCTCAAATATGCTTCTGGCAGAATTAATACTGAATGGCATTAACACATACCAACTTGCCATAGTGGTACAGCGAACAACATGTTGAGTTGGTACCTATTTTGACTGGGTTCGATCCCAGCAACTGCACAATCTGTGTTTTTTTTCTCCTATCTTGTTGAATTGATGCTACTGATATGGGACTAATATGTAAAGAGCCTCTACCAGTGATTTGGTACTACTGGACCAAGAACTACAGATATATAGTTGCAGTTTTATAAATTTTTCTCTTTTCTTTTCCAATCAAACAATTCAAGACACATGAATGAATATATACAAATATATATATATATATATCAAATATTAGGGTTCATGCATCATGGTGATTGTTCATAATCAATCAATATGCTCAATAAGCATGAATATCAAATTAGATTTTGGAAAGAAAAATACTTGATGAAGAACAGACGAATCTTCAGTTTATATGTGCAGAACTGAGAAGGTTGTCTTCTCAGCCAATCCAATAACTCAGGAGTTGTTCGCCTCTTCTCTTGATTGAATGATGAACCACCTCTTCTCCTCAACTCACAATCTGAATCCTAGAGCTTTTCGTGCTGATAACGTGTTGTAAAATGAAAGCAAAAGTGTTTCCGAAAGAGAGAGAGTTTGGATGCATGGAGATAGATTGTATCTATTCATCTCACCATGAGGGGGTTTATATAGGAGTACATGATGTATACAAATAGAAACGTTTAATAGCAACGTCAATTACTCTTATTCACAATCCTATCAATCACTAATCTATAGAGAAAGGTATATATGACTCTCCATCTATTTACATGATATTAGCCATAACTACTTATAATAGAAAATTCAAATCTTTCGAATGAGTGAGGTGACCAAAACTGTATACTTGGGTCTAGTAGTACTATTTGATAAGTGCATGCTAACGTGCTCTGTATATTTTTGAAACACCTCATCCATGATCTCTTTTCCAAAATGAGATTCGAGCATTGACTCGGCCACGACTCTTATGCTATTGGCCACTCGCTGCCCACTACTTGTTATTGTTTGATCATCGTCAAATGCACCTTTAGGCATGTTGTGATCGAGATCAGCAACACCAGTATCCCAATTCACTTCGAATGCCTCAAGGCGGTCCTTGATGAAAGACCCTTCTTTTTGTAACACCAAATTCAATTCCTCTACACATGAAGTATAGTAGGGCATGTTGAAGGAATCAACCATTTCCTCTTTTATAAGACCCTAGAACAATATAAAATAATAATTGATAGTTAGGTAGTGATGGATGTAGAAATATTTTTCTGCGAAGCATGCAAGAAGATCGAAGGAATGTATAAAATGATCGAGTCTTACCTTGGACACCGTGTCCATTAATGCGTGGGCTAAGAGCTCGAACTGGTATAAAGTACCCTGATCAGCTGTTGGGTCAGATGATGGCCTGCCCATGAAGGGCAACACCATTTGTCCTCCCTCGACTATTTCTTGTGCCCTAGACCTTAGAAAAACTGAAAAGTCTTTCTGAAACTGCATGGAGTATGCATCCAACACACACTGTGGGCTGCTCTTAGAAATGTATATATTTCCTTTGTTGTTTAGGCCATCGGGGACCTGAGAGAGCCAGTGAAGACTAAAAGAAGAATGAACAAAGTGCATGCTCTTCCTGGGAAACAATGGACCGTAAAACGAACCGGGCATAGCAGAAATCAACGGATTTATGAAACGCTGATCGGGATTACGACTATTATCATAGTCTTGTTTCAGTTTGTTGTAGAATGATGGGAGTGACATGAAGATGGAGTTGAAGTCATTGCTAAAGAGGTCATTTAGAAACACTCTAAGCTCTCTAACTTTGGTAGGTTTAGCATGTACGACATCCATGATCTGCGAGATGGGTAATAAGGTGTTGGGTCCGAATGCGCAACCCAAATCTGCTATTCCCATGCTCTCTATTGCCATGATATTGGATCCCAAGAGTTCTAGCACTGCTTCCTCAATGATCGGCGTGGCTATAGATAATGCTTTTCTCTACAGAAAATTAACAGCAACACATTAATGGAAAACAATATTAATGTCAGGAGATAAAAGAAAGAAACCTGATTGATTCATCGATGAGAACCTGAACTGTAGAGTTTTTGGCATAACTAGTCTCGTCATCTCCGTTGTTCATGTGAAATGTTTGCGTCACCTCCATATCTCTCCAACTTTGTCAGGCGATCGATGTATCTAGGCTGTACAGGAGTAGTTCGCGGTTAAGATTTTATAAACTTCATACCGCTAGTAGCCGCCCAATATTGTTTAATTGCAATGTATATATTTTAATGATAAGGCTGCAAGCTAGGAATCTCCAACCACCACTTGAGTCGACGTTTTTGTTACGTGAGCTGCAGCACACCAATCTTGACAAAGTGCAGCTCTATAGCAGCTCTATCCACCGATCTTGACAAAGTTGCCCATACTACATTAAGGCTTTGACAAAGATGTATATGTAAAATTCCCAACTGTAATATTCAGGGACGTAGCCAGAAATTGAAAATGGGTTGGGCTATTTAAGCTATATAAATTTTTTGCTAGTTTCCAACATTACCACCGGCTGCACAACAAAAGCAAGGTATTCAATTAGCTAGCCAACCTTACGACCTCATTAACAAAAGTTTTCAGTATGTTTTGGAACTATAAAAACAGATTGATACCATTGTGGGCACAAGTCAACAAAAACAATCATAAAA
Organism: Rosa persica; assembly: GCA_025331145.1. NCBI lineage: Eukaryota > Viridiplantae > Streptophyta > Magnoliopsida > Rosales > Rosaceae > Rosa > Rosa persica. Next base: position 11,839,621 of record WFKR01000001.1, on the reverse strand, counting down.
GGAACAAACTCTTATTTTCATGTAAAGCCAATACAGCTTTCGGGGCTAATCAGGCTTAGACGAATGAGGTTGTAGAAACAGGAGGAATTGATGAATGTATTCAATAGTTCATTTAATGTATTCAATTGCTCTAAGCCTAAGGTACAGGGTAAATCCACAAACTTGAAACTAAATGGGAAGCCGAAAAAAGGAAGAGCGAAACGAGAAGATCATACGAAGGTTGATCAAATGGTAATCCCACAAATTCAAAACGAATTTAACAAATCTAGAATGCCATAAAATTACAAATTCAAAACGAATTTAACAAATCTAGAATGCCTTAACAAACCTAAGTTGATTCTGATCTCTTCCATTCTGTTAAAATTACAAATTGTGGTGACCATTACTTCCAGTCATAGATCACATACCCTCATTCCAGTTTGGAACAAGGGGAATGAAAACATGTATAATTGTAGATACTGTTTGGACCCAAATACACCTTCAGAATAAATTAATGCAAATAAAATTGATAAATTTGCTGACCAGCTACATTGAAGGGCTATCCTGTGTCATTCAGGCAAAAAAAAAAAAAATAGATAACACGATATTCACATGGTGTGTCAAAAATAGGTTGAAATATTAAAAATACCTATCCACTTCTTCGACAGGGAAAAAAACCCACTACTTCAATGTAGGAATTTCACATGAAACTTGTTGGAATTTATCTCTCTCACACCTACAGTAACTCTCCAACACTATATTGAAGTAAAGAAGAAAGATGTAGATGAGAAAATTTCAGAAAGATAAAGAGACGAACAGAAAGCAGATCATGTAGCTCTTCTATTTTCTATTCTGATCTTCTTAAACGATTACACAGATGCTTGGGCTTATATCTCAAGACTTGAAGTGCTGCTGGAACAATCTAAAACCACACAAGGCTAGATGTTTCTCAGCCACAAAACACATAAACTATGGACAAAGACATAAAATACAAAACTCTGACCTTGCCATTTGACTCAACTAGGAAGACATTAATGAAGTGATACTTTCTTGCAACATGCATTCTACCCTTTGTTTCCACCACAAGTGTCCCTCTAACTAAAGGTAAAAAGCCAAGAAACAAAGTCCAAGGAACCAAGAACACACTCTTTCCTTTCCTTCCTATTATCAACAAATACAATGTGGAGGTTAATGTACAGGAGATCAACTTACAATTCCCATTCCTAAACACAAACTTGAGGAGATGTATACCTTTGGTCTAAAAGAATGATTGACTTGTTTAAGAACAAGAGGAATTGATAAATAGAAAGGGAGAGTAATATTTCAGAGAGAATGGAGATTTCAATGTGTTTATTCATCTCATACAAAAGGGGGTATTTATAGGAATACATTTGAAGTGTGAAAGCTCAAAGAGAAAATCAAAATGATAACCATCTTGATGATGATTTTCTGCCATGCTTGTTGCCCTTTGGTAAAGCATGTTTACATAAGTCTTCATACACTCAAGTACCTATGATTATACACTCAAGTACCTATCTAAATACTTTTACATATTTTGTTACATGATATAGATATATACGGTATTTATACTACAACACTCCCCCTTGGATATTTCATGTTCAATAGTATTGTGTAGATGGTGCGCATCGAAGTTGCCTCGTTAAAAACTTTGCCAAGTAATAAAACCCTGTGGGAAAAAACAACCTTGGTCGAAAGGGAAAAAGAGCACAACGCGCGTTGAGTGTGAAGTATGTTTCTGGATACTCCCCCTGATTTAGACTCCTCTTGAAGATCGTGGGAGTTCGGATATCCTCCTCAATCCGATGCTCCTTACATGTTTCTAGAAAGGGGATTTTGGTAGTGACTTAGTAAATAAGTCAGCTACATTATCTTCTAATCGGATTTGATTTACTTCTATATTTAGAAGTGTTTGTTGTTGCTGATTGTAGAAGAATTTCAGCGATATATGCTTGGTATTGTCGCCTTTGATGAAACATAATTTCATTTGCTCAATACAAGCTGCATTATCTTCGTAAATACATGTAGGTTCATTTGTGGTAAATTTCAAACCACAAGTTCCTCGAATGTGTCTATTTATAGACCTTAGCCATATGCACTCACGCACGGTTTCATGTAGTGCAATAATCTCTGCATAATTTGAGAAAGTAGCAACAAGAGTCTGTTTTGTAGATCTCCAAGATATTGCGGTGCTTCCCATGGTAAAGACATAACCTGTTTGGGAGCGACCTTTGTGAGGGTCAGAGAGATACCCTACATCAGCAAAACCCGTCAGAACATCATTTTGATGGAGGGGAGGAGGAGAACGTCGGTCACAATGGATAGTGTTGCCGGCGTTCACATTTCTTTTCTCTCTGTAGGGATAGAACAAGCCCATATCGATCGTACCTTTTAGGTATCGAAGGATTGTCTTTATACCAATCTAATGGCGGCGTGTTGGCGCAGAACTGTGTCGAGCTAACAAGTTTACTGCAAATGAGATATCTGGTCTTGTGCATTGAGCTAAATACAATAATGCGCCTATCGTACTTAGGTATGGCATTTCAGCTTCTAATAAATCTTCGTCCTCATCCCTTGGACGAAACGGATCTTTCATGGGCTCAAGACTACGGTTGATCATAGGAGTACTCACAGGCTTTGCTTTATCTTCATTAAAGCGCCTTAGTAACTTTTGAGTATATGCTGACTGATGGATCATAATCCCATCATTACGGTGCTCGAGTTCTATTCCGAGACAAAACCTTGTTTTCCCGAGATCTTTCATCTCAAATTCAGATTTCAAATATGTAGCAGTTTCTTTTAACTTATCTAGAGTTCCAATTAGGTTCATGTCATCAACATAAACTGCTACAATTGCAAATCCGGATCTTGTTCTCTTAATGAACACGCAAGGGCATATTTCATTGTTAACATATCCCTTCCCAATCAAGTAGTCACTTAAACGGTTATACCACATCCGTCCGGATTGTTTCAATCCATATAGTGAGCGTCTTAATTTTATTGAAAACGCGCTCCGTGATTTAGAGCCACTTGATTTGGGTAATTGAAGTCCATCTGGAACCTTCATATATATCTCTGAATCTAGTCCATTGGGTACTTGCATGACATTGCTTAAACCAATGCTCGATTAATCCACATCGATGACACATGTCATTGTGGTTACCTCCCTTCATTTGAGGTGCAGGTTGTGCACGTTGTGCACGTTGTGGATATTCTCTAGGAGGGTTGCTGCTACTACCACGGCACATGGTGCGACCTCCACAGCTCATGGTGCTATTTCCACGGCCGGTGTTGCCATATCTCCCTCTTGCACTTGTGGAGTTGCCATCACGTGTGCCTGCTCTAAAGTTGCGGTTTCCTTCTTTATTGGGGCGGTTATATGGACTTGTTCGTCCTTCATGTCCCCTATTATTAGGGTACACATATCCGCTATTGCTAGGGTACCGCTCATTGCGCCCTCTCTTGGGTGCATTATAATTTGCCTCACGAACGCTCTTGGTTCCAACGGGTCTTGAATTATAATTCTTTACGAGAATGTTGTCATGCTTTTCAGCTACCGACAAAACATTAATGAGCTCATTGAACCTCGTAATTCGCCCAGCATTTACTTCAGTGCAATATTGCTTTGATAGCAAAATTGCTGCAACGCGGAAGGTGGAGAGAGTTTTCTCAATTAGCTCTTCATCTGTGAGGGGTTTTTGACAAAACCTCAACATGGCTTTGAGGTGAAGAGTTTCTGAATTGTACTCAGCAATAGACTTGAAGTCGGAGAAGCGTACATCGTTCCACTGAACCTTCAAGTCAGGGAGGAGGGAATCTTGGATATTGTTAAAGCGCTCTGCTAGCGCCCTCCATAGATCCTTTGCATCTTTGATGGACATGTACTCTAATCTGAGTGCTTTGGCCATATGGCGTCGCATCAGGATGATTGCTTGTGCATGCTTTTTGGGTGTTCGTGGGAACACAAGACTCACGTCTGGTGCATGGATAATTGGCAATATCCCTTTCGATGTGAGATGGTTCTCAACGTCGGTTTTCCAGCTATGGTAATCCAAACCTGTTGAGTCAAGGATTTGAAACTTGAGTCTAGGTTCATTCGACATCCTTGAAGATAAGAAGAAAATATTAGTTTCGGAGTTTAAACTTCCACGAAAAATAATAAGATTTCAGAGCTATGCCATCAAACTCTTAGTTCATTGATTACGAACGCTCTTAGTTCGTTTGGCGCGAATTTCTATAACTCCGCTTTTGATTGTAAGTTCCCGAGAAAAAGGAAAAAAGAGAGAAAATGAATAAAAACTCAAAAACGGGAACTTTTAGTAAAGAATACCTTGAAATAGTGTTGCCGGAAAATTTGGCCGGAAAAAGTTATTGGAGGTGATAGGAATGATCGCTGGGAAAAATCGAGAAAATCGTCCGAAAAGTCGCCGGAAAAATGTCAAAAAAGTCGCCGGAAAAGTCATCGGAAACTTGCCCCGCAGATCTGTAGGCAGCTTCTCGGCAGCTGCTGCGCAGCGTCTCGGCAGGTCTCGGTAGGTGCTCGGCAGGTGCTGTCGACAGTTCTCTGTAGCTCTCGGCAGATCTCGGCAGCGGTCTGGTTCATGCTCAAAACTTCTGGCGGCCTGTTCAGGCCTTTTCCGGTCGGTTCTGGTGGTTCTGAGGCCGGTTCCGGGCTTCTGGAATCAAAGGCTTTGATATGAGCTAGGGTTTGAGGGTTTTTTGTAGGTTTGGAAAAATGACTTCGATTGATGATGAACTCTACTCTTGTCAATTTTCGATTCTAATTCTAGAGCAACTTCGTGCTGATAACGTGTTTAAGAACAAGCTAAATTAACAGAGAGAGAGAGTAATGTTTCAGAGAGAATGGAGATTTCAAGTGTGTTTATTCATCTCATACAAGAGGGTATTTATAGGAATACATTGTAGTGTGAATGCTCAAAGAGAAAACCAAAATGATAACAATCTCAATGATGAAATCTGCCATGCTTGTTGGCCCTTGGTAAAGCATGTCACATAAGTCTTCATACACTCAAGTACCTATGTTTATACACTCAAGTACCTATCTATACATTTACGTATTTTGTTACATGATATAGACATATAGTATAATACATTTATACTACAACAGGTAGAAACAATTGAAAGATATATTTTTAGAGGATTACAAGTATGAAGTTCAATCATTGAAATGATTCAGATGTTCATACCTCCATCTTTTTTGCTTGAAGCTCTTGCTACATCACTACCCATAAAGGTGTTTGCTGCCTTTGAAACCTTTGAGGCTTGCGTTTCTCACTTGAACTAGTGTCTTCGACTGCTGTTCTGCACAATGAACACAATAACATATTAAATTATCAATTTACACTTCATAGTTTTTCGATAATGCAAAAACAATCAGTAATGCAAGTACGTTTTTCTACTCCATAGAACTTCATATCCTCAACAGGAAAGTACTCAAGTTGTTTAATGCTCTCTGAGTTGATCTAAATCTGCATACATATGAGGGCTTTTGGGCAATGACATAAATTCCAGTGTTTTTTGTTACTATTTTTTTTATTGAAACGAGATTCAGAAGCCACTATTGACATTTAGATTGCAAGTACATCCTTGGCAACTACTTGAAGATAACAAAACATCATTCTACTCAGCCTCCACGACAGCAAAATGTTGAACTCGCTTCTTTTGGAGGCTTTTCAATTAGGTCAAGCAAATCTCTGTCCACTTCATGTGTTTAACCACTTTATTAATTAAGATCTCCTATAGCTTTCTTTCCACTTATTGTTCTTATACTTTAACTGGTGGTCCGGTCCTGTTCCTATGAACTCTAGACTTATACTTCACCACGACAATATCTTTCTCTTCCTCATCTTCTTCAGATTTTCATCACAGTAACTTGAATTTTTTTTTATATTATTATCTTTACCGTCGTATGAAAGACTTTATTAAGTTCTGCAACAGTCTCCAACAAAATGTATTTTGAATCCCACCTAGTTCAATTCCAGCTTCTCTTTTCAATGCACCTTTTGAGATTGTCAAGCCTAGATGGTGATCTCCTTACATACTTGAAACCATTTCTTATGGAAGCCAATGATTTATCTAACATTATAAGACCTAATCTCACAATAAGACTAAGAATGTGAGCCAAACATTACACATGTAGGTCTTTCCCTCTCAAAATAGCTACGTTTAAAAAAAAAAATGGCCAAAATTTGCATTCACATTATCCAAAGAGAGTGTCAAAACTCTCTCCATACCCCACTGAATCAAATAACTTTCCATTAAATTCTCTATGCTTATGCCCTGATGATTAGAAAGTATACAAAATTTGAGACTTTTTTTTAGCATTTTTCACCGAAGCTCGTGTACTGTATTTTTTTTTTTTTTCTTTGCAACATACATCTCAAAAGAAAGTTTAACTACAGTCTCTAGAAGGAGTTTCAAACCCAAGGCAAGTACTGAACAAAACCTATTAAAGATACTATTCAACTACGTCAAGTGGCAGTTCATCTAACACAATCATTTCAACTACAACTATCTTATGGTTCTCTAATGTCTAATTTCTCATTGCTAAAGGTGGTTATTTTTGTTCCCATCAGTGGTGCACAGCTGCTTGCAAATATTTTGAGACTTTTAGTTCCATTATCATAAGAATTACAATCCAAATCTTGAGGACATTACTTAATTTGAGACGCTTTTCAATTTCCACTTGCCGCATTTTCCCATCATGATTTCGTAGATCGGCTTGTCAATCTTCGAAAAAGTGATCCAACACCAAAGACCTCGTTTTTGAAGTATACTTCTCTGCCCTCTTCCTCTTACCCATTCATTTTGGGTGGAGTGGTGGTCGAACTGTTGCCACTGTTGAAGTTGCAGATCGAGACCGAATTTTAATATTATGTATTGATTCGCTCATGACCCCCATAGAAGTGATCAAATCATCAACTTCAATCATCAAAGCTTGAGCCTTCCATTGCGTTCACAACCTCCGTTTTTATCTGTAGGGTGGGCATGTGTAATAGACTAATAGGTTGATTTACATTTGATATCTATATCAAAATTAGTACTTAGCACGGTTTTGTATTGTTTCAAGTTTCAACAAATCAGCAATGTATTGATCCTACTTAGTAAAGTAGGACACATATATAATATAAGCACAATGTTCACATGTAGCATTCGTACAATTTCATCTAATTGCTCGGAGAGGTATTTTTAATCAATTACTTTTTTAAGCTACAAAAAAAATTAATTTATATCAATAATATAATGTGTAAAATACACAGAAAATGAGAAAAAAATGTAATACTACAAATTTTATGATGTTGGGTGGGTAGGGTTGCATAGACTCAGTACATGGTCGGTACGGCAGGTATTACCTTCAGCTTAACTACTTTCTGTGTCGCAACCCAACCAAATTTAGATAAAGGGTCCTTGACCAATATGTACAAATACCAACCTAAGTTGATTCTGATCTCTTCCATACTGTAACATTACAAATTGTGGTGACCATTACTTCCAGTCATAGATCACATAACCTCATTCCAGTTTGGAACAGGGGAATAAAACATGAATAATTGCAGATACATCTTCAGAATAAATTAATGCGAATAAAATTGATAAATTTGCTGAACAGCTACATTAAAGGGCTATCCTGTGTCGTTCAAGCCAAAAAAATAGATAACACGATATTCACATGGTGAGTCAAAAATGGGTTGAAAGATTAAAAATACCTATCCACTTCTTTGACAGGGAATAAAAATCCACTACTTCAATGTAGGAATTTCACATGAAACTAAAGGTAATAGAGCCAACAAACAAAGTCCAAGGAACCAAGAACAAACCCTTTCCTTTCCTTCCTATTATCAACAAATACAAAGAATATGTAGAGGTTAATGTACAGGAGATCAACTTACAACTGCCCATTCCTAAACACAAACTTGAGGAGATATACACCTTTAGTCTAAAAGAATGATCGACTAATATTAGAACTGGCCATTTCCGACTACATGTCAAACCCACCACTAGCATCTACAAACCACCAGCACAGCAAATCTTAGTATCTTCCCCCTTCAGCTACAGTTAAAGAGTATAAAACCACCACAAAAATTCACAATGCACCTTCAAGTTCCATAAACCCATGAACTTCAAAAGGTTCGCTTCCCTTTATCTCTTACCAGAGAATCCCATGTTTAAACTAGAGGAGCCTGCTCTCAATACCAGAGATTCCATGTTTACAACTAGAGAAGTATGCAACAGTATATTCCTCTAACATCTTCTGCAGGTACAGATAATATTTTGGAACGCTCGAGTTATTTCACACGAAAATCATTCCTGAATACAGTGAGGTTTTGAGTGAACTTGTCCCTGTTCTTTGAATCCAAACTCCTAGTAACGTCTGCCATTAGCTTGTCAAAACACAGGGAAAGCCGCTGGTGATGATCCACTGGCTGCAGGTCAATGCAGACAGATATTAAATTTCACTAGAAAGATGCATGCAACAATTAATGAACCTTTCCTGGGAAAGCTCATAACAGTACGGAGTATAAAATGATAAGATAGAGGCCTTAATACAGATCATTTTTTTTCCCTCAGATAACACAGCCAGAAGAGTAGGTACTAACCTGTGAAGCCATGATCCGAACTTTCAAATCAGAGAATATCTGCAAGTCAGAGGCCATCTTTCAGTAAAATAAAAAGTTACAAAGAAAATACCAGCAGGCTTCTCTCCCTAATTACTTAAATTGGCACCTCGAGCTTAACAGACATAAAAAGCAATATATTCAAAGGACGCAAATCTGACTTCTTACTGAAACACAAAACAGCATCCATGCACAGGCCATGGAGGCCACAAAAAGTGAGAGAGGTTAAACAATGTTGAAGACAACAAACAAAGCACATCTACATTATCAATGTAAACCTGAAGCATATTAGAGAGATTCATTGTTCCCACAGTAATATTTAACAGAGAACGAAAAGGAACTATAACTCCTATAATTGGCAGTAGGGAACTATAACATTTCTTTGAAAAATAACATAGTACCAGCAAGATATTTTCTAAAGCTTGCAGTAAAAAACCAAAAAAAAAAAAAAAATTGCTGCAGGAAGGTGTAAACAATCATGTACACACCAAATAGGAAACTCATTAGTGTATCAGTGAAGATAGAATGAAGAACTGATTTTGAAGAAGCATTTGAGAGAGGTTTTGCATTCATGTTTCTGTGTAGATGTGTATGGTCTTCAACAAGGAAAATTATGATGCTGAAAGCCATACATACTATAAGAGAAGTATTACCTGCTCACTAATAAGAATTAAGCTCAGCATTGGTCTGCTAAGACTCCACTGGTTGCCACAATCCTCAAATAAAACAATCTCAAACAGAGTCTTCAGTATCTGTGCATAACAAAGAATCAGATTATTGATATACCCTTTCAAAATTCAATAATTATTGATAGAAACAATCAAGTGTAATCAAAATTTGACAACATAACAAAACAGCAGGCATATTAAATTCACCTTGTATGCATCGGGTTTGCGGGTGACATAACTCATATAAGGATAGAGAACAAATAGTAATAGCTATTATCAATGACAGTACTGCTAATCATACTTTTTAACAAGCAGTATAATATTGATTATTCTAATAGCAACATAGCATGTCCTATTAACAAAAAGTATGGAAGTGTAAAGAAAGTGGACCGGCACTTTGACAGTGTACACCCTCAATATAAAAGAACCAGAAACTCAATAAAAACATCACTTACAGGAGAAAAATAAAATAAAAACACAACCAAATCCAAACAACAGCAACAAACAGGAAGTAATGGAACAGAAATGGTTTTAAACATATGAGAGACATAATTGAAAAAAAATTAATATATTTTAAAATATAGAAAAATATTGAGAACTTCGTTGAGTCTTGGTGAATAACATCAACAACATAATGCAGATGACCATAGTGCACAATATTACAATCTAATGAAGAACCGACATAGTTCCTGATTATTGATAAAGAATAACAAGCAAACCAGAAAAAAAATGCACACCATTAATAAGACAAAATCAAAAGAAAACTGGACTACAGCACAGCATCCTGACTTACTTCTGGAAACAAATTGGGGCAGTCTGCAATGTGACGAGCAAGATTTACTGCAGTAGGTAAGGTAGGTGCCTCGCCCATGGTAATGTTGTTAAAATAAAAGGCAGCCAAATTATCAACAGCAGACGCACACTGGAGCAAAAAGTAGACTATGGGCTTCAGTAATAGAAAACAATGGAAGCTATGCAGTAGATGAAACAAGAATCATTGGCATTGATCATGGGATCAACTAATATGCTTCAAACATTTAAAGTCCAGACTCAATTTGGATTTTAGAGATTAATTTCTTTGGTAGAACATATTGTCTCCAAAAGAAAGTTAATCAGTAGAAATCACGTATTTTTCAATTATTTTGACACCTGTTCTACATGAAACTTATCGTTCTTAAAACCCACTATCCATCTCATAAATGGAGGTAAATTTTGCTACTATAAATGTTGGCTGGATGGGAGTCAGCACTTCTCACTGAACAGCCATGCCATTTGGGCTATTGCCACTGAATTTTTTCTGACAATGTTCCCCACCCAAATTACTTTGAAAGACACAATTAGAGCCTAAAAGTTGAGACGTGGGTGAAACTAGAAAGGTGCTTCTCAAATAGACATGTAGTAGGCATTAATTCATAACACATACCTGTGATGAGATACTTGTATCTAGACCTTTGAGGCCAGATTCAAGAGATCCAACAATATGCATAAAAGTACTGGTATCCAGATTCAATATGTAAACTATGTGGCTGTTGAATAAGACCTCTAAAAACGCAAAGTAGGCTCTCGTCAGCTGCACAAAGTGAGAAATCAAAATATGAAAATAAAGTTCCCCCTTGCAAATTTTACATCATATGAACAATTCAACACAAGATAAAGCTTAAAGAGCTTGATATGTCAGAACTTTTTTGTGCTCATGCAAACACAAACTTTTATAGCATCAAAAAGCATTGATATCATAGAATTCAGCATGAACTGCTAAAGAGTAGGATAAACATCAACTTCAAACTTGATACATTGCATATGCTACTTCTCATGACGAAAGCAAATTAACAGTCTATCTCACTTCAAGACTAGGATATATTACCATGGCCTAATTAAAGATTTTCATACAGAGTCTTTTATTTGAAAATTTCTTCACTTACTAGAAAAGATAGATAAGGCTATATAAGTATCAAAGAAGCTAGATAGAATCTTTATACACAAATTCTTCTCGAAATCCACAGAATCTGCTTGCAATTTTTGAATCCAGGTAGTCAGAATTGTTAAGCACTTGTTTCTAATTTTCTTGCAAACCTTTTCATCTAAAACATATATATATATATATATATATTTCAACTGCTGGACTGATCATGAGAACCAATGTGGGATTCCTCAATTTTAAGTTGTATAAAGATAAAACTACAGAGAACAAATGTAGTTGGATCAAGCCAGATAAAGTCTTACTGATGTTCAGACTTCACAGAACTTCCGGCAAGAGAATAACTGCCTGGCTGCCTTTTTAATGCAGAGGCATCATATCTTAAATATATGTCAACAATGTGGATTAATGTTATTATTATTTGTCACACAGCCACCAAATTTTACTAAAGTTTTGTAGAAAAAGCATTTTAACCCAATTTCCAGAGAATTAGGTGTCACGAAAATTCAACAATATGGTCGAAGGATGTACCCTAGAGGCTTCATGTGTCAGTGTCAGAATGGCTGAAACACAAAATCTATTGGATAAATATCCTTTTGGAAAATACTAAGTTCATCTTTTCTAAATTCCAAGCCACTCCATTTCCATAGTTTCACATTACTGACCGGCTCATATTCCACATAACCCCCCCAAAAAAAAAAAATTCACTGGAAAGTAGAATTATTTAGATCCCAAACAAACAAGCAGTCGATAGAAATCATACGACTCTACTAAAAAAAAAAAAAACCAGTAATATAAACTAGTAGATTAGCAAAGAAGACATGGAAACAAAGGTTCACATACCTTACGGAATGCCAATATATCAGCCAAAGGAATTGATAATGCCAACTTTAGTGCAATATCAAGTGCATCAGACAGTGCTCTATCTCCATATAGCTCAAACACCCCAAAATTGACATAGTTTCCAGCAAGAGCTGTGTTGTTTGGCAGCAAGATACTAAATTAGGTAACATATTTTTAAGAGATACTATTTATTTGTGAATATTCAATCAGGAAAGCAAGGACACAGCAACAACGAAAAAGAAATATTAAACTGAATGTACCACAACATTAAAAGAGAAGACCAAACCATATTGTCTTTTAGAGTCTCAAACAAACAATTAAAGAAAAGAAGAGGGGGAAAACAAAAAAAAAAAAAAAAAAACAAGCCTTATTTTCACCGCTTTTCAAGCTAACTACTCGGACCTAGTAAAATCACTATTAACCTTATTTCAGAACATACCCATCTCCGTCACAACTTCAGACCCTTGTCAGTATTTCCTTAATTTACTGCCTGCCCTGGACCCAGACATCTAACTATTTCCAACCAGAATTACACCATTAAGAACACAGCAGATGAAAAGGCATATCCAAGAAAAAGTGGGGAAACAAACAAAATAACCCATAGGGCAAAAGCTTCAAGACTGTAAACATAAAACATGCAATATGAACATTGCAATAGTTATTTCATCTTAGGGTCACATAACAATATTCAAAAGTAACTTGTTATTTAGAAAGAAAGAAAATTAAAAAAAAAAAAAAAACTAGAAGAACATGTTTCACCTCTCGTGAGAATAGTTAAAGAAATCCATATTCCCTTGTATTTGAAGGCATATATATCAGCAACATTTGGAAGAGACAGAATCCTTGACCCATAAGCAACTATCAGTTTACTGACTTCTCGGAAAAGAAGTATGCCATTAGGAGAAGATGAGTCAAAAGTCAAGCGTTGGGCTTTGTTCAGTACAAACTCAGCCATGAATTTCAACAAAGGGGTAGTAACCTGCAGTATCAAGTAGCAAGAACTTAAGAAAATGGCACACCATAATTTTAGAAGAAAATAAAAATGGGAACAAACTTAGCAGGCCATATATGTAAAGAAATAAAATGTTGATAGAAGAGGAAGATAGAAATCAAAAGATAAGAGTTGAAAGAGGAGGGGGAGAAGCGTTGCTCCCTGTTTCAAGAGAATCAAAAGAATTGTATTACTATATAATTCTGCCTAAAGAACAAGTTATAAAATGTATATATGTAATGCAACCGAGATTTTTGAACAAAAGCTAAAATCGCTTGACAAAATTCTATTTCTATTTTTTCTTTTCTTTTGGAAAAAAAAAAGTCAACATAATGTTTCGTTAACATAGAAACTCTGAATAAACAGAGAAGGTTATCCACTACCTCTGGTGTGTCAGACCAGTGCAAGATGCCTTTCAAAAGAAGTGGCATGTGTGCAGGATACAGCCAATCAAACAGAAGCCCAAACGTTCTGCGACTGAAGATGTTGAAAAGAAGAATGTAAGAGAAAAATTTGTCAGGCCTTAGAACTCTGGTTCAGAAAATGCAATAGTTATTTACCTATTTGTGGCCATGGCAATTCCCCGAAGATCCCTCATCAGCCCGATTAATGCATACTTTACATTATCAGTGCGAAACATTGCATCAGGAGTTGCTTCGAGATTGATAAAAACCTAAATTCCATATCGAGCATATGTTACATATACAGCATGAGTTCCTTATAAAATACATTTATATAGACTATGAGTAACTAAAATAAATGCTCATCGAAAATATTGACTGTTGACAATCCCCAAATAACAAAAACCTTTCTTCAAAGAATGCAAACAACTATGATAAATAAACCAAGACCAATAGAAGAATTCCATAGTTTGTCGAACACATTCGCCTCTGTGGGGTTGCTTCAGGAATTATTTTCTTTATCCACAGAGGTTAAAGTTTTGCAACTACTTTTGCGACTACTTGACTTGTTTGCTTAAAATTGTCTTATGACTACAAAAGCTGCTAAATTCGTCATGTTTCCAATCAAGAAATACATAAAAATGGATGTTACCATTAATTCCATAATACAAAATCTTATTCAGATATCTGTAATTTGGCTTGCAAACTTTCCCCTATTATGAAACCAAGCACAAGTACCCAAACTTGACAGTGTTAATTCTCAAGAATGCAGATAGACGAGAGAGAGAGAGAGAGAGAGAGAGAGAGAGAGAGAGAAGCATACTTGCAAAAGTGGATCCATTGAAGATTTAAACTTCACAGGGCTATCTTCCATGAATATTAACCAACCAATTGTAAAGTAAAAGGTTGTTCTACTACGAGAACATCTATATTCTTCCAAAAAGGGGAAGTGCTCCCTCTGAAAAAGAGAAAGGAAAGAAAAGAAAATTCAGGCGAGGTATACAAGATGCTTTAAAAGACGGTCAAATCAAAAGTAAAAACGTAAAAAAGCAAAGGAAAGATATTGTAGACTGAGATTTACAGTATGATTGGACACTATAAATTTAACAGTATCCAACTTCAAAAGCAGCTTGCCAGTCATGTACCTGCAACCGGGAAAAAAAAAAACACACACACACACATTAACCAGGATACAGGGAATTGAGTTCCTAAAACAACAACTAGCTCCGGTCCTCTAAACCAAATGCAGAAGTAATGAAACTAACCCAGATGCCAGCTCCAAGAACAAACTCAATGTGTGACCAATGACCTCCTCACTCTGATACAGAGATAAGAATTAATATGATAACCATAATCCTTATATTTGTTATGCACAATTCAGGACAGAGATTTAACCTCGGTGTAACATTTCAGGTTTGTAGCAATCTTTCCAACAATCACATTCAACATTAAAAGATGATCATGAAGTCCAAGAAGTTCAGAAAGGCGTGCATATAACTGCTGCAACATATAAGAGAAGCATCAAGCTAAATGTTAACATAACTTTAGAAAAATGCAAAGAGAGTTACTTACCTTCGAAGAATGCATGGCCTGATCACCAACATAAGACTTCCGAAAATGTTGGAAAAAGGTAAGAATTGCACGGTCAAGTCTTTGCTTGCTTATTTCACCATATCTCTGCGAAATGCCAAGAAGGAATTTCAATAAATGCAAACTGACTCAAAAATGGCATGTAGTAATGTATAAATAACAAAAGCCAAAAGTGCTCCACTCGAAGCCAACTAAAACTTGTCCAATGGTTCTACTGGCTCTTGTATTTAGATAAACAAAGAAAATATCGGTGTCAAGTTTTGCGATGTTCTCTTCATAAGTGGACTAGTAATTCACCACTAAGCTAACGATATACCATGCAACGTCAAATCCTTACTGGCAAGAGAAAATTTTGAGAGAATAAACCCCTCAGCCTCTTCCTTTGCCAGACTCTTCAATTTCTATTTACTTTCTTCGCCAAGATCTCTTTATTTTTCTTTATTGTTTTGAGCAAGGACTTTTGATCTTCCTCCTCTGGTTCTCATCAGCGTGGGTCTCAGCAAAACTCTTCTTCTCCTATGGTTCTCATCAGCATCTGCCGCCACTAGTAGCATCTTTGTTTAGTTCCTATACTGGTGGGTAACCTAATGTAGGGTTGTAGATGCACTTCATCAAATTAAATTTCGTCAAAATTTCTGGAAACTTAGCTCACAGTTTAAGTTAGTTGTCTTTGAAATTATGGTATTCCACTATTTTTCTACACTTCCCATCCATAATTGACATTTCGTCATTTCCTCACCAACTTTCTGATATTCTGTCCACACACGGGAAAGAAATTGCACTAACTTCATTTTCCATTTCATAAATTTAAAACACCAAACTATTAATCGACAGCACATTCCATCCAATATTTGATATTTTATCAACATTTTGCAAACTTTCCTATATTTTCAAGTCAGAAGGAAGAAATTGCACCAACCTCTGTTTCCATACCATAGGACCAAACTACTGACTGATAACTTAATGATTTTGATGATGCGTTCATTTCTAGGAAATTAAACTATAACTAGACATTCTTTGAAGTTGATAAAAATCAGACATAACAAGAAGTTATATGGTTAAGTATCAGCTAAGGTGCTTTAAGGCCAATGCAGCAGAGCTTGAAAGACTCCATGATGAACGTAAGTGACAGACCACTAAGGTTTATCCAAGGCCTTGTAAGAAAAGGATCTACAGCCTTTAGCTTTGCTAGATAATGTTTAGCCTACTTGAGATCATGCAAAATTGGGCTCTGAGCAAGCTGAACTACACTAGTAGTGGCTAGAGTTTCTTTGTTTTTAACATTATATAGGGTTCAGGTTATACCAAGGGTATTTTACTTTTGTCACCAGGTTAGGGTTATACATTATATCAACTACGTATGAATAAAATTGAAAGCTTTTGCTTCTCTCCAGTGGTGAAATACACCCTAGGTGATTCTAAGGCCTCGATTTGTGATTCCTGGAACCTGACTGGTGTGATGTAGTTCTTTCCCAGTCTTCTTAATTTTCCCTTAGTTCATTATCCTTATTCTCAAAAAAAAAAAAAAAAAAGTTCATTCTATCCTACTGTTCTTGTAATCCCAGAACTCACACCCCTAAAACCCTAGATGCTTCAGAGAAGATCTTTCTTCTACAGATTTTCCTGTTATAGTCCTGCATCACCCAACTTTGATTCTTATATCAGACCATTATACCAAAAGCACCAAACTAGGAAACGAAGGACAGGCTGGTGTGAGTTGGGTTGTTCCAAAAGGGTGTTACGAGGTAAAAAGAGTTCGAAGACTAAAACCTTGAGGAATTGCAGAATGTGGCTGTTTTTGGGCATTTGGCAGGAGTAAATACGAGGATTTTTAAAGAATTTCCCGGATTCTCTGTGGAAGAACTCTAGGATCGAGTTTGTTTCCGGTCTCGAATATGGGCATCAGTCACCTTAGAGTTTGGAAATTATTGCTTTCTAACTTGGTGCTAATTTGAAAGGTGCATTGTCTTGATTAAGCCACTTTCAGCCTTATATGTGGTGTTTCTCTTTGTTTTGAGGTTTAGTTTTTCTTTGAGGACTTCTTGTCCTATAGTGTACTGTGCTTTTGTAATAAAAGTTCTGTTTCTTCTCACGAAAAAAGGAAGACAAAGGACAGAGTAATCTGACATCATCAAGTTATAATTTCATTATGTATTAACAGAACTCAAAGCAAAAGTCTTTCCTGCAGCTGTACCTGGCTGTGTACCCCACTGTCGGTAACATTAATCAATTGCAAGATGCGAGCTGAAAGTTCAGCATCAAATAGTTCTTGTGACTCAACACTGCATGGCAGAAATTTAAAACAATAAGAACCTGCCACAGTATCAATTCCACAGGGCAATGAATGTGGGTTGAAAAAAAAAAAAAAAAAAACGAGAACAAAATGAAGTAGGTGTATTTCTTTACCTACAACCAGTACATTGCTTTATCTTAAGAATAGCAGCAACAATATGAACAATCCAGGCAAGTTTGGCTTCAATGACAGAGAGGTCACTGGTTTCACTGGGCGGCATGCGAGCTCTTTCCTATTTAAAGTCAGAAGGAACAAACAGAACATGAAGCCACAAACTCTTTTCACTTTTAAATTCCAAAAAAGCATCTTCATAATGTATGACCATACCGTGTATATTTGTAAAATGGGTTCCACTGTGTTTATGATATATAAACTACTGCTTTCATACTGCAATAAAGAGAGAACGTCATACAACAAATGCAAATCAGTTCCACACACGTAAGTCAGGAATCAGTATATGAATTATACTGCAATACACCAAACAATAGTTGTCACTTGAGGAATAACCAGATCATACTTGAAATGAAACAATTACATATCATGTGTAGAGGAAGAACCTGGAATCTGCAGAGGTAAGGGAAGCAATCTAACTGATCCTGAAGAAGTTCAACATTGTCTAGTGGGTTTTCAGAAAGATCATCTGAAGATCCATCCTGTAAAACAGTAATTTAGTGAATAGAGAAAATCCTAGCTCAACAGTAAACTACAGTATCGGCAAGAGAAACATTTGATGATATACCTGCACAGAGTTAAATCTCGATGTGATGAAACTTTCGGCAATCTTAGGCACAAATTCTTCAAGCAAGCTGGGTGCCTCGCCTTTCAAGTATGGTACAGATGTCACCAATCTAGACCAGAGTCCTAAAAGATAGTATACGCTGCTGCTGGCCCACTGGTAAGAAAAAAAGCTTGTGAGTAAATCAAGTTGAAACCCAGAATAATAATTCCAGCTTCTAGTCACTAACTAAAAGTTACCATGCAACCATGTAGCATAGATGAGAATACTAAGACAGATGCTAAAAGTGACTAAAAAAAAAAGGAATAAAGATCTGAATATTACAGAAACACTGGGACTTGTTTTTTTTTTTTTTTCCATGTAGCATAGATGAGAGTATTAAGACAGATGCTAAAAGTGACTAAAAAAGAAAGAATAAAGATCT
This sequence comes from Rosa persica, assembly GCA_025331145.1. Lineage (NCBI taxonomy): Eukaryota > Viridiplantae > Streptophyta > Magnoliopsida > Rosales > Rosaceae > Rosa > Rosa persica. The sequence continues at coordinate 11,821,124 of WFKR01000001.1, read as the reverse complement.
GAATATTACAGAAACACTGGGACTTGTTTTTTTTTTTTTTTTTTTTTTTGGTTTTGTGTTGGGGGTGGGGTGGCGGGGGCACGGTGGTGTATAAGAGAAAGAGGACCTAGAATATTCAGATATATAACACTATACAACATAGACTACTAGATGCACCTAACCATGATACTGATTTAAATAGAAGGTTAAAGATTGAAAGGCTAAGCAAGACACACATGAGATGAAGTAAAAGGAATAGATCTCTAAAATCAGATTTAGTGGAAAGAGTATACAATATAAAACTAAGAGTGTGACTCCATATGCATGGTTGGGGAAGACATTGATTTTATCATGGATGTGTTTACATTTAACAGCCTGATATGCAACATTATTATGGCAATAGCTAAGAGACGATTTTGAAAGCCAGTCAACCTTCCAGGACTGCAAAGACTTTAGCGTGAACTCTGCTACTAATCGAATCCAGTCGCTATAACCTTCCACATTCACGAGCTCTGACAACTGCAAAAGAGTTTAAAAAATGAACAAACATAAGCAGTAAAGTTGATCCATGCAAAGCAAGATATACAATTTTATATACAATATGATTAAATTATAGCCACCAAAAGCCATAAGTTAAAATCCCAAGCTATCTAGCAGTCTCACATCATAACAAAATCGCATATTACCCAATTAAAATCTAAAAACTTAAATTTCACCTTTTCAAGGTATAAATATTACTAGATCAATAAAAGAAGTGATAAAAATCATCAATCACAGATAAGTGATAACATCATTTATCAAATAGAAAACCAAAAGGAAATGTAAGGTTTATGTCAAAGAGATACACAAAAAGATCTCCAAGAATTTTTTTTTATTAATAGAAAAGAATTTTATTAAACAAACAAGTATAAAAAGAGAGTAGAAAAGAAGTCCACAAAGGGCACAACTACAAAAGAGACCCTAACAACCAACAGCAACAGGACTAGGACATAACACAGACTCCCTACGAGGTCAACGACCCTAAATTAAAGCAGCCTTCTGATCTAGAGAATGAAATAGTGACTCTAATCTTTGAAAACCATTGAAACAGAAGCCCACACAGCTTCCCAGTATCCTACTCTCTCCCAAAGCTCCTCTACCCCCACACCTAGGTAATCTTCAAAGACCCCTTCTATTTCTTTCCATCAAGAGCACCGGCTGACAGCGAGAACTCTACAGCCGCAAAGAACTTTATCTCTCATCCCTTTCCCAAACCCAAAGAAATGATGGCAGAAGAGAATTCCAACGAAGAGTAGCAACTTTTCTTTACAGGCTATATGCAATCAACCAGTTACTTATTACTTCTTTTGTTGTTTTTTCGGTGATATTTCTTAAAATGTAATAAACTTGTCCACAGTCAGTCTTATTCTATGGGCTAGTTTGGGATTGCTGTGACTTTAAAAAAAAAAAAAAAAAAAAAAAAAACACTGCTGCTGCTGTGTTGTGAGAATAATCAGCTGTGAATTAAAACAGTTTCGTGTTTGGTAAATAATATTTTTAAAAGTGTTGTCAGTACATAAAACAACTGCAACGTGTGTTTTGATCCACAACAGCTTCTAAAAGCAACATCTGGGCTGCTTATAAAATCTGCTGCCAGTGACATATAACTTTCAATTAAAGTTGCTTTTTATTTATATACCAAACACAATAAAAATCTAAAATTTTGAATAAAAGCTGATTTTTTTAAAAGCGAAGCAATCCCAAACGGGGCCTTTGTGTTGTGTATAAAAGTTACTTCTCGAAAACAAATCAAAATTCTTGACAAAGACACCAAAAGTAAGAATTACCTGATAATTAACTCGGAAACGTCCAAGAAGACGGCAATACTCATGGTAATTATCATGATCAGCAAGACCTGGATATCCAGTCCAAAAAATTTATAATACACAAAATCCAACAGAACAATACAAATATTAATTTGGCCCATCAAAAATATAGCCAGTTGTCTACAGTAAAAGAACAAGTAAATAGGTTAAATGAAAATCAGAACATAGCCATGTGAAGTCTATGTGTATAGATACAGAACAAGAATTCGCCTAGAGCCAATCAATAAATGACAAGATCTCTAAATTAGCATACAGAAATCTATCCACACTTTTCTTCTTACATAGAGACAAGGCAATTCCCACCAAATAAACACAAATTCTTCCACCCACACATTCATGCACAAACAACGTATTATTTTCTACTCAGAAACACTGGAATAGATACAAATCTGTCCATATTTTTTCATGCTACTGAAAAAAAGCAATAACTGCCCAAACAATACACAAAAACACATCCACCACACATTCTTGGGCACAGAACATATTGTTTCTATTCAGCAACACTAGAGTAAAAGATAGATGGATAAAACACAAAATAAAAACAACAAAAGAATTTGGGACAAAAGGGAATAGGCCAACAGTACCTTGCCCTGTTTGTAGGATTTCTTTGGTTCCTGTCATCAAATGGGCCAAAAACTTTGAACGAGCAGCATCATTTGTAAACAAAGATCGTCTAACAGAAGCCAGTCGCACCAAGCACTCCAGTGCCTAGAAAAAGTAAATAAAAATATATAAATTGTGAAATTCCAAATAAAAGAGATTTACAATAGAAAACATGTGAACAATAAACTAATTAAGTATTTTAAATGAGGAAGAAGTAACATTTTACTTCAACAATAAGGAATATGATATGTTTGAACTAGTTGTTATTGCATTGTCCAATTGCTTAGCCCTCTGCATACTTTAGCTCTCTGGAATAGGGGATCTTTAGAGATTGTAAAGTGAACTGGGTTACACCAGGCAATTATGTGTCACTTTTGGGTGAAAGGTTCAGTTGTTTTGGAGGTCAGAAGGGATTGGTTCTCGGGAGATGTGCCATCATGGAAGTGTTTTGGGTTATCTGGATGGAAAGAACCAAAAGCAATAATTAAAAATAAGAGCCTTGTCCCATCATGGATCATACGACTCCCACAGATATGTGCTGTTGTGGATCATATGACGCCCAAAGAGATGCCCAAAAAGAGCCTTGTCCCATAACGGATCCAAGGCCCCATACCTTGCCCAAAAATCGCTGGAAATTAACCCATTTCAAATTTATATAAGTCCTCATTTGTGGATTATATAGCCTTTTCACAGCTCAGGGACCCATGCTATATACATGTTTCGTACATGACTAACTTCCACGTGCATTATAGATCTATCAATAATTTGATCTTAATCTGTTGAAAAAAATTATACATAAATTTATCTCATCTTCCTTTCCTAAATGTATCTTGGTATGCAAGAAAGAACCAGAAGCAATGTGGAAGTAGGGCTAATTCCTTTGCATCTCTTTTTCTACCTGGGAGAAAGAATTCTTTGAAGAAAAAAAAGTACCTTAACCAACCAGGTCAACTAGTTCATACATGGAACGGAATCCCCACTAAAAAACAAAGATTGGCTTAAGGGCTTCAACTGCCTCTGCCAATATCTCAAAAAAAATCACTAGGTGGCATAAAGTCACTAAAGAGGATAAGAAACTGGTCAGAAAAATGCAAACACCGTGTATCATTAGGGTGATGACACAACAATGAACTTGGGTTACGGTGAGGAAGAACATCAAAAAACATCAAGCGCTAAAAAGCCAAACCAATGGGACTTACTGCATCCAGTTAATGGCCTCACTAAGTCTGAAGAAAGAGGCTAGACAAAACAAAAGAACATCCACTTCGATCCAATATTCATGGTGATAAGAATACTGAGAAAAGAGGGCAAAACACCTTAAGGTTCTAGCAGTCTAGCAGCTTTCTATCTTCAAAATATGAGATTCATGATCATTGATAAGAAATAGAAATTTCTTGATGAAAGTGAAAGCTTCCGCATGACTCAAGTGAGTTTAAGCCATTCATAAGAAATCTATGCCAAATGTAGTTTAATTACTTGATAAAATGTTGGACTAGATTTGGCAAAAAAAGTATTGTGCCCTCAATCATCCAATACGTCAACATTTCCAAGATCATTAATAATTACTTGACAAAACAAAACGAAAATAGAAAGATTAGAAATGCCAATCTCCTTGTAAAAACAAATATTCTGACCTCCTTTGACAGAGGGGCCTTTGTAATGGCATAGTAATCGAAGAAGACTTGAAGTGTTGAAGGATCCTCCAAAACTGACCTCCAAGAAGTTGGGATCTGTAAGATTATCACTAATATAAGTATTCCATGCCCGACAACAGAGGGGTCTCCATGACTTCTGAAATATTAAGAATCTAAAGCCACAGACAATACCTGAACAGTACCAAATTCTTCTGAACTTTCATCAATTGATGTCCCAACAAAATCAAAAGATAAACATTTAAGAGAGAGAGAAAGAGCCAACTCTCGCAATCGACTTTCAACTGTGCACCACAATGAAGACCAGTTAACGAAGAAGTTAAATAATCAAAAAGTAGGAAGTAAGAAGAGAACAATGTAATGAAAGAGAGCCTGAATAATACCATTGTTTTCCAGTTGGCGCAATGACGTTAAAGAGATCTGGAATATTTGGAAAAGAGACTGATCCCTGAAGTTGCAGGCAACCCTTCGATGATGCGTTGAAGGCAACCCTGGATTAGGCTGAGAAGGTACCAGTTTATTTATACATAAGAATGTTACCCAATACAAATCTATTATGGAAGTGATTACTTTTTAATGTAAAATGCCATTGGCACAAAGAAAACAAAAGTTTGCATTCCTATTTGCAAAAATAAGTTAATGATTCTAGATTAACAGTGAAATTAAACCAAATAAGAATATGCCTATAAATGTTCAAAGAAACGACTAACTATGAGGCTTAAACTACCCTCCATCAATGTTCATTAATAAGAAGGTTAAAGATCAGTTCTGAACAAGAGATGAAAATGATAAGATTAGTTCTAAAAGCAACTTATATCCCAAAAATTCCAACAAGATAGACCACACATAAGTAAGCAGATTCAGAAAGTTTAATGGATCAAAATTATCAATTACTATGCCATGGCACAGAACTCCAACTATTGGCATCATCACTAGGCCTGTTCCCATATTGCTAGTGGAGATTTCATAATGGTATGCAGGTAGCATAGGAACTACAGCCTTTAAGGCTTAAGCTATGTACCAAATAACGAAATTTCAAACAAAATAGAATCAGTGAAAAGAATGGAAACAGTAATTTCACTGTCATCAACTGCCACCCACATGTGAATCCTCAAAGATATATTTGCCTGTGAATCCTTAACTCTAGTTCCTGTTGATCGGATTTGCAATTCTAGTTATGGTACGTTGTGGAATTAGGGTTCATTTTTAATTCCAACTGACGGGTAGATAGTTTTCTGTCTCAAAAAAAATTGAAAAAATAAAAATAAAAGGAAAGAAAGAACTGCCAGCCAAGGTCAGTAAACAGAAGTCGTGGGAAGTCTACCAGAGAGGAGGAAATATATTATCACAGCTACAGGCTCATAACATCTGTTATATGACTACGGTAGCAGCAAGATTGATATACAAAATGGAAACTTTCTATAACAAATAATTTCTTACATTAACGATGATAGATGACAGTCTAGGGCAGAGGTTGAAGACTTACCTGATTCATCTCAGAAACAAGTTGGTTTAATATCTTCAAACCAATGGCATAGTGATCAGAAGTTGCCTGGTAAACAGATCATCAGTAAGTACAGTTATTTGCAAATGTACTGAGAAAAGAAAAATATAAGATAGGTAGGCACAAACACTTGAATCTTTAAATACTAGCACTGAATGTAGTAAGCCACATGTTACAGTTTTAAAAAAGCAACTTTATAATGCAAATGAAGAATGTGACACTTATTGATACTGTAGGTCACTTTTATCTTCAAACTCTACAAACTCGAGCAAAAATCTAAAAATCTCTTGGTAATAAGTTGAAAAATGTAGTCACTTACATACTGTAAAGTGCCTATACAGTTCTCAGAGAGCAACATTACAAAGAAAATGGAAAATGTGAATAATGCTAAGATGGATATAAAACAACAAAAGAAAACATGACATGAGAACTGTAATGCATTCATAAGGTTAAAAGAGGCACTCTACTGTGGTGCCAAAAATACAAACGAGGTAATAAGAAAATAGCAACATGAAAAGGAAAGCAAATACTAGTTTAAATTCACATTTACTAAATGAACAAACAGAATACTAGTTTAATGACATTACAAGTGTTGGTCTCAAGGTTTTGTGGATGGAAAAAAAAAAAAAAAAAAGTATCTTGGAGCTTCAGTGAGATAAAACTTCTGAGTTTTGTAATACACTCTTCTTCTATACTCATGTGAATGGGAAGGAAGTTGCCACTTAAAATTTTGTTTAGATTGTAGTTGATGTACTGTAATTTTTGTTTTCCGTTTGCTGCCTCATATTGTCTACAGTTATTTTCATGCTTGTTCATGTCACCACTGTGCACAGCATTGCCACAGAATCATAACATATGAATATCAAACGAGGATCAGAAGTTAGAAGAAGATACTGTAAAAGAAATCCAACATAGATAGCAAGAGTACTTCAAGAAATGACAAAATTACAATGTTAGACACTAAAGTTATATCACCTGGTTCAAGAAGTTCATGGACTCTTTAACCACATCCTTGAATCTGTCATCATCAAACCACCCAAACTTGGTAAGCCGACATAAGAGTTGGATTAAGGAAGCAGTAACGAACGGCTGCAACTCAGGTCCTCTAGTGGCCAGATAGTTAACAAGGTAGCTCCCTACAACCAATTGTGACCACGTTCAACACCATAATAACGAATGTGCAAGTGATAAATAACTCCGAAATCAGATAAAAAGTAAAGGACATTACGGATATCAAGACGAAGCTGCAAGGCGAGGCTATGATCAGTGACTTGCTTCAACAAACTAGAACTGGCTAGCATCAGAGCATACGGCGTCATGGCATTATCAAGAATGTATTGGCATTGCGAAATGTATTCAATGTTCACAGAAAAGCATTTGAGAGTGTTTTCGGCATGGGCTCGTTCAACCGAGTCCTGCGAATTGTACAACCTCTCACACAAGGCCTCCAGTTGCCTTAACCCCTCCATCGCTGCAAATAATAATAATAATAAATAAATAAATAAAAAATCATCAGTCATAGCTTCATATTATAATCACAGATTGTTTTGTAAAACGCATATACAAAATAGTAACAGCATCGATTTTCAACCATCCAATTCTTATTCATATTAGTTACAGCGAATCGGTTTCCCAGAAATGAACAGAATCATAAGTTTCTTAAAAGCAACCAAATAAACTTCAGATTAAAAAAAAAAAAAAAAAAAAAAAAAAAAGGAGAAACAACGTTCTGAATCCGCAGACGAAGGAGAAGAGAATCCCAGCAATGCACAAGTCATGCCGATGATTCTGATAAGAATGAAGTTGACAGTAGAAGAGTTTATCGGCGAAGGTAGTACCTGTGGTGGTGGTGGATCTGAGATCGAAACCCTAGGGCTCAAGGGTTCTAATTTTGCATTGAGAATGGGAATTTGGACCGCACAGAGATAGGTTGGGGATTCCTTTGGGAAGTGGATTTTCTTTTTAACCCTGTGCCTTGTGAAGGAGTCTACAATGTCGAGCAGCGAGAGGAGAGCACAAAAAATTTTCTTGTTTTCTTTTTCTTTATAGAAAAGTGAAAACTTACGCAATTTAGGCAGGCACGTCATAGATGTTTTACCTTATTGGTCCTCAATATTCTTTTTTAGAATTTTAGTTAAAGAAAAATAATCTTTTCAAAAAATAGAAAAACACGGATAAACACTCAGAACATCACATCTTTTCTTTTTTTATTACTGAGTAAATTTTTTACCGTTAGGGACAAGAACCTTTATATCCGGATGTACACTAATCTCACGCATACAGGTATTATTCTTCTTCTTTCATCTCACACCTTAGACCCTCAAACATGTTAGTCTTCTCATTTTCTCCAGTCTCTAATTTCATGTCCAATTTTTTCTTTTGATTGGAATTTCATGTCCAATTACTAATTCGATTTTCATGTTTTACTGAATTTTGTTGTTTCCCCTTGTATTAATTCAAAAAATTGTGTTGTTGTCAAATCTGTGAAATTGATTCATCAGACAAATTTCTCTAATTTTAACACCAATAGCAATCGAGGAAGCAAGTCCATTAGAGATTAAGCTAATTCTCTTGTTCCTTTTCCTCTCCTTCTAACAAATTTCTCTTTCTTGCATTAATGTGTAAGTTTTATGCTATTAATTGTTTATTATTTGTCAGTTATTGAGGCAATGTATTCAAGCACAATTGACAGCCATGGTTGTTCATATATTTTATTTCCGTTATTAATTATTTGATTACATTTATGAAATTTTAAAAATATTACTATATTTAATCAATCATAATAAATCATAGAGAATATGTAGGAATTTTGGAACAAAAATTATAGAGATCCATGTTTCGTACTCTTGAGTAACTTTGAAGTTGGTGTACACCGGAGAAGGAAAAAAAGGCAAACCTTGATTTTTGAATAGAACATCAGTGTTTTCTTAATAAAGAAGTCATGTTTCAACATATTTTAAGAGAATTAACCTAGACATTGTTATACTATAAAGAACAAGTATAACAATACACTAATTGTTTTTTTAACTAAGGTTCGATATGAATTTAATTTGGGGATATATGCAAAGTATTGAGTACATTTGCATGGACCATACTGATATGGAATGTTTGACACATACAAGTCACGCAATACTCATCAAAAAGGTTATAAATAAACATCTTTTTATATAACTCTACCCATAAAGTATGACACACTGTTCTCCCTTATTAAAAGAGTATAATAGAGATGGAAAACACACCTTCATGTTTAGATTTTTGAAAAAACAGAAAGTCAAACACAAATTAAATTGTAAAAATCATTTTAATTCTCATCAGATCAACCATTTGCTAAAAGAAGTAAATACTTAATCTCAATTATACATACACATTTTATTTTTCATTTTGAGGTTTCTTGCCATTTTGGGTTCCATTGCTACTTGGGGCGAATCCTTGTACCCAGAAACAAAAAACTGAAATCAGATAACCCCAAGACTGAAAAAAAATAACTATGGGAAAACTTACATACACCACTAACTGAATTGATACCTTGCTCAATGAGTTATGACCTCCACCCCAATCTCAGGGCTAGGGAATCGAGTTAGTAATCCAAGAAGGCCATTAATCGAAGAACTCGAAGGCTGCAGATGCTATAGGTTTCTAGGTTTCGATTGCTGGGTTCGAAATCGGGAATGCTGGGTTCGAGCTGATCAAAGAAGGGCACAAGGGATTGAAGGTTAAGGATTGTTGGGTTTCTGGAAATTTTGAATTTGAAATCGAGAAAGCTCCTGGGCTGGGTTTAAGGCTTCAAGCTGCTAAAGGAAACTGGATAAGTGAAGCCGTGAAACTCGAAAGGTTGTTGTTGCGAAGGGAATCGAAAAAGTGAAGAACTTATTCAACAGAAGAATACTGTCGTTGCATTTGGCGATTTAAGAAAGGCTCGGGGCCAATTTCTAGAAGGAGGCTATGAGTTGAAGTCTCTTAGTCAAGGCAGTATACCTACAGATGTAGGGTTATATGACTTCGGGCTTTCAGCCATATGAATAACAAGGCCCGGGACCGGCCCATTTAAACACAAATGGTCCGGGATTTATTTTTTTTGTGTTTTTTTTTTCTTCAAAGCCTGGCCCGAACCTGATGGTCAGATCGATTCAGTCCAGGTTTTCAGGCTTTCGAGCTAAAATGCCCAGCCCTACTTTATACTATTTTTGAAGTTACTTAGGTTATGTACCGATTTAAGGTAGCAATGCTTGGCGGCATGCGAAAAGAGGAATTAGAACCTCCATTATTACCATGGAGAAGCTTCGCACTTTTCACAAGATTGATGAAGTGATATTCTCTTGATAGGTAGTGATAAACTTATGAGGAACCTGGCTGGTGCAATACAATCCTTGTTTATATGGTTAGCCTGTGGCTTTGTCTAGCTCTAGAAGATAAGGGTTCTTGTGGCTACTAATCATATATGTGCATATGATTAATAGTTTGTTAAATTATCTGATTACAAGTGTTAATATGGCTGGCTAAGGAATTGTTTGGTGTAGCTACTAACAATAATAATAATAATGTTTACCCCACCTTATGGGGTTCGAACAAATAACCTCTCAAATGAGAAACCATTATCTTACCACCCTACCAAACACACGAACCCAATTTATTGCTTGCCTTGATAATATGAGAATAACTCATGACACGACCTATATTGTATATACATTATTATACTATATATGAAGCATGGATTTACTGTTACACCATTCACAAGAGAGGTGGAAAAGGCGCTTTTGTCCATACTGTTCAAGGAGAATATCAGGCTGGTGGAAAAGTCATTTTTGTCCTTGGTTTTCTTAGTGTTGGATACGAATCGTTGTCGGGTTTAGACTTCAGCCACTCAGATCAAGATAAAAATAAAATAAATAAAAATAAAAAGCAAAAGAAGAGAAAAAAGGAAAAGAAGAATCGAAGAGAGGGGAAGATCTCGCCAATAACCATCGAGTCTGGAACTCAGCCACTTAGATCAAGATCAAAAAAGGCAAAAGAAGAGAAAAGCTGAAAGGATTTTGTTTGATATATATTCTTTTTTGTGGGTTTTTTCTTCTTTTGTTGGATGTTGTTTTTGGATATTTTGAATTAAGTGGATGATGGTTTTGATTTGTATGGTTTGGCTTTAGATTAGTTGTGAATGATTTGATATAATTTGGTCGTTTTCATTGTTTTGATAACTACCAATTAAGTTAATGGAGATTCAAGGTTGCAAGTCACCGGCTCACATCGACATCAAACAAAGAAAAGCTTGGTAAGGTATTTGTGGACGGGAAAAGAAGGAAAAGAAGGAGGAGACAGGCGACAAGATCTTGATTGTTTTATTCTTGATTGTTTTCAATGTTTTGTTTTTTTTTTTCTTTTTTAATAAGAATAGGTAGCTTTAGTTTGGTCTGACTTGTTGCTTTGTTCTTGATTGTTTTGAATAATCTTTTTTTTTGTAGGACGATAACTATTTTTGGATATTTTGAATTAAAGTGAATGAATTGCATTGAGGATTAGGTAAAAGAGTTTGTATGTTTAGTAAAGCTGCACTAAAAGGTTGGTAAGGTTTGTTTTATGGATTGTAGTTTTGATGCCCAAGTGTTGTGCCTATGGATCAATTTTGTTTTTTGGTGGCTGCATACTTTTTTTTATGAGAGAATAGGTAGCTTTAGTTTGGTGTGAAGCTACTATAGTTTACTTATGGTTTTGTTCTAAAGCTACTTTTAGATTAGTTGTGAATGATGTGATATGAGAGAAAAGGCTTGCTTTGCATGGAACTACCATACTGACTTTGGGGCAACCTCTTTGCATTTATCTATGGTTTGAGAAAGGCATGCAATGTAGTCTTATGCTCTCATTAATGAATCTTGATGTCCATGGGTTCTTTTTTCTTTTTTTTTCTATAATCAATTTATGTTTATCTGTTTTGTCTAAATTCATATGCTTTCCGTGTTGTTGTGTTGTGAAAGACTGTCTTGATTTCTGTATTTCTACCATTTGATTGTTACTTTGTTTTTCGGTGTTTTTCCATTTGATTGATTAATGTTATAGACTTTATGCAATTTTTTTTAGGGCAACGGAAGACTAATCCATTGATCGAAATCATGACGACCTTACTCGATCAAGCATGAAAGGCACAAACACCCCTCATATTACAATGCAAGCTTAGAGAGTACTGAAACCAAAAGGAAATCCAAAAAACTAAAGTTCAAAAGGGAAAACTACTAGCCAAAACCAATAAAAAACACTACTACACTATGAAACCCTACACCTCCTAGCATGGGATACTTCCTTGATCACTTTGACACCAAAGGCCCTTCTGGTGTACGTGGCCACCATCAAACAAGCCACATCACACCCTAGATGACGTAGGGAAGCATCTCCTACTAGGACTGGGAAACAGGCTCCAAAGATACCGAGCCAACATGCATGCCATTCACACCAACAACGCTTCCGTCAGGAGATCCCGATGCCATGTACTCAGACCCGTCATAGGTAGACGTCGTCGGTGCCTTTTTGGCCTTGTTTCTCAAACCATGAGGCCTACCGCCTACCCTTCTTCTTGTAAACCTTAGAGGCCAGAGGGATCTTCGCACCAGCCAAACTTGTATTAGATAGCTCGAGGCCCATGTGTTCCAGCTGTAGGTTGACTGAAACCAGCGCCAAGCTATGTTTGGCACTCTTACCATCCTCAGGACCATCTTTATCTCTGGGACGATGCATCTCCACCACCTGAGCTTGAGCAGAGGTACCCTTCGTCTTGGAAGACACCAACTCTGGAACCTCTCGAATCTGCACAAGTTTCTTCTTCAGTAAATTGGGAACCTTGAAGGCAGAAAACAGTGAAGAAGTATGTCACGCCCCGAATTTCGAATAATAAATTCAAATTCGAAACATGAATACAACTAAACAAATCACGTCCTAAATTTTTTTTTATAAACCAACATCTCATAAACCATAACACAAATCTCGTAGCAAACTATCTCTCGAGTCAATTATTACAATACTAACATAAATAAAATGTTCTGCTCACAAGAGTCTACAAAACACACCAAAATAGACCAAGTGCTGGTCTCAACCCTCCTGCCCTACGCAGCTCGCTCACCACCCTGATTATCCTGACCTGCAGGATTATCCGCTACACCATTTGAATAGTGTACCGGGATTGCAATAACACAAAACCCGGTAAGCTTTCTGAAAGCTCGTGTGAGTAAATAAAACTGAACGGTTGATTTATTAAACCACAACTCATTTATCTCAAGTAAACATCCAACAATCTCAACAACCACAAGAAACATCAAACCAACACACATGAAACAACATGGAACACATTTCCACAATCACCAAATCACAACTCTCGACACTTTAGCACCTAATCACAACTATCGCCACTTTGGCACCTAATCACAACTATCGCCACTTTGGCCCCACGTTAGAGCTCTAACTGCCTCGTTACCTCTGACACCTTGGCCCAGGGTCAAGTAACGACACCTCCAGGTTACTCAGTAACCTGTAAACTTTGGACCATTTCATGTCCTCAGAACAATATATCCTTGTTATTATTTAACGGTCGAACTTTGGACCTCCCTGTCCTCAGAACACATACACTCCGGTTATCATTAACCAAAGATCCTTGGACCATTCGATCCTCGGAATCCTACTTTTCTCTACCTTCTATTCAACTCACAAAATCAACATGCTTATCACCAACATTTATCAAATACTAACAACATAATGAAATCATATTATGAACATTTATCAACAACATATTATCACAATTCCACACCTCAATGTCACACCATTCAATATATATTCACATAAATATATATATATATATATATATATACACACGTAACCATCCACATAGGAATGATCACTAATACCAACTATAGTTCACACGATGTAAAATCAAGAAATTCATTTTTAATATACTTTAAAACTCATTTCTTGAAACCATTTTCTCACACATAACAAATAAATTGGGCAATTAAGGAAATTCGGTTCGTAAATGAACCAAGTGAGATTTACTCACCTCTAAACTCCCGCTGCGTCTTCTTACAGCCCAAAATACGATTCACAATTGTCCGCTAACAAATCCATCAAACACCTAATCAAAACGATAATTAACTTAGCGTATAATTTCAAAAACACACTTACATGAAGATCCAACGATCGGATCTTCACCCGAGACCACACAAGGTCATCGGGACAGTCCTAAGATCATTATATCAAAACTAGAATTCTATCGGACGGTCCAAACTTCATAGATCACAAATCGAGCAATCGAAATCAATCGAAATCGTAAAATTCATAACTAATTCATACGGTATCCAAAATTCACATGCTATATATCAAAATGATCGTATCGACATGTAGAATCTAAAAATGAGCAGAAACTACTCATGGTACCCCCGGAGGTGGCCGGAAAGGGCCGTCGGAGTTTAGGGCAGAGCCGCCGCCGACCACCACCAATGGTGTCAGGACCGAGCTTATCCTCTTTGTTTCATCATTTTGAGCAACTTTCATAACTAACACGAAGTGATAAAACGAGTGGAAGTGGTCGAAACTTACCAAAACAGTCCGGTTTGGTAGGAAAATCTGCATAAAACGTTGGGAGCTCCGACGAGCGTGTAATCGATCACTTCAGGTCCGGGTCTTTTTGCTGCGTGTTCTACTCCTTAATACAAGTTCAACAAGCCAAAGAATACGAAGTTTGGTGGCCTAGAACTCGAGATATTCACTTCGCACTCAAAACGGTCGAAAATGGAAACAAGCTTCCCGCCGCCGCTACAAGCCGTGCCACGGTGCAAGGCTGCCTCTGGCAGCTGCGAAAGGTCGAGGCGAAGCCGTGGGAGATGGTTTGGTATCAAACGGTGGCCGGATGAGCACGAACTCAGCTGGAGAAGATTTGCTCTGTTTTTGCTTCCGGCTCGTGTGCCCGAGAGAGAGAGAGAGAGAGAAAAAAAAAAAGCTAGGGTATTCTGATTTTTCTAGGAATTTCCAAAAATGGCAACCTATATATATATACAAAATCGAAAACTTCCAAATGCCATAACTTCTTCCTACGAACTCCGATTCTTGTGTTCCGCACACGCACAAATTCGTATCAACGAGCTCTACGACTTTCATGAATGAAGTTTCTTCAAATTCCTTACATATAAAAAGTCGATTTTTAGTAACTCCTAAATAACATTAAATTTCGAAACTAAAATCATTCAAAACCAAATTTCTCAAATAACGACATTCGAATCACACTCACAACTCATAATTCATATAATTTGAGAAATATTGAATTACGAAATATTTAACTGAAAGTAATAGAAGGTTGAACGTTTTCCCTAAAGATAAGGGCTGGAACAATCAGCCACGTTGCCGGCTGCACTCCCGCCTCCACCATCGAATCAGTCTCCGAGTCCTCCACCCTGGGACAACGCTGGTTGCCATGATTCAACATAGTGTAGGAATGACAACTCCTTAGGGGCATTTCATATTTGAATCTTAGGGTTATGATGTCAACAGGAGAAACCCTAACTCGACGATCAAGCTGCACCGGATCATTGATAGAGAGTACAAGCCGGACCCGGGCATCTCCTCTATGCAACGCCATACGGTTCACCTCCATAACCTCACTAATTGTCCCTCCCACCAACCTGACAGTAGGTTTCATCAAAATGCCCGGAGTTATGCATTCCAACATAACCCAGATCCAAACAAAGTCCAACTTCACAGTAGAGATCTCAAGAAGCCATCATAATCATTCAGGGGAAGCATGGCTCGCTGAAAAGCCCATGGGCCTCCCTTCTTCACGCGAACAGCATCCCTTTCGTGGGTGAACATAAACAGGAAGCGTTCTCCCCGTGGTTAAACTTCCACTGTCCTCGACAACCTCCACATCGATCTCACAGCAATCTGGAATGAATCCAACACCACCGCCCTGCAGTTGTTAAGCCTCCCTACCAAATAAAAATTGCGAGCCAAAAACTCCTTCCTCGAGATTCTAAGATTCCCTAAATCCACTAGTTCTTCTCCTTCCTTGAGCGACAACTTAGTAGTAAGTCTGGTAGTCATGGATGCGATCGTTGTAGCCATGAAAGTAGGGCGCCGCACAACTTGGAAAATACTTAAACCCTAACCCTAGCAGAGCGAGAGAGAGGAGGAGTAAAAGTAGCGATATATTTTCGCTATAGACTTTATGCAATTAGTAGTAGTTATTATTCTTTTAGTGTTAACTAATGTTGAAACTGTGTTGTTCTTTTGTTTATGTTTTCTGGATTCTATGCAAAAGGGCGTATTGGTGATTTTGGTGTAGCTGTTCCTCTGCATATCATTTTTTATTATTTTAACGTTGTGTTCTTCTCTAGGTATGTATTGCTTATTAATGTTTTGGATATTGTTTGAATGAATTCTAATTTGGTTACAGGTACTGTTTTGCACATATCTGGTTTTTGCATTCTGATTGATTGATGTTTTAGAATGTCAATCACTGCTTTGGTTACAGGTGCAGATATGAATTTGCACACCTTTTTAATAAGTCTATAGGAAATTTTAATAATTTATGTGTAAATTTTTAGTGAAAAATTCAGCTTATATTTGATGGTGTTAACAAATGAATAACTCACATGAAAATAAGCAGATGTATGCAAATATTTCTATTTCTTATCAAGCTGAGAATTTCATTGCGATTCTTTTGAGTGTTTAGTGACTAGACGTTTTGATTTTGTAGCGATCTTTGTTCGGTTTTGTAGTAAATTTTCTCTCTCTCTTTTTTTCTTTATTTGATTTTGTAAAGGTTTGGAACAGTGTGCACTCAGATTTTTTTTAATATTTCAGATTCAGGTATGACTGTAGAAAAGATTATGGCTGATTTGCTATGTGTACTCTGTTTGTTTTCTGAGATTCAAAATAACTTTATTAAGTTTAGAAGACAAGATGCATGCAATATGATTTATAAATTTCTCAAGCATTTTGTATATGATTTTATTTTGATTCATTCAGAATTGACTGAATGATATAAATTCATATGCAGTAAATTTTTGGATATTGATTGATTTTGTTTACGAATATTCTTTTGTTTTGTTTGCTATATCAATTTTGTTTTTAATTTTAAACTTTGTTTCTTATCAAGCTGAAAATTCCATTGTGATTCTTTTGACTATTTGTGTACTTTGTTTGTTTTCTGAGATTCAAAATAACTTTATTATGTTTAGAAGACATGATGCATGCAATATGATTTATAAATTTGTCAAGCATTTTTTTTGTATGATTTTATTTTCATTCATTCAGAATTGACTGAATGATGATAGCTTATTTCAGTTGTTTTCACTAAGGATAGTTGAATATTAAACAAACATTGGAAACTATATACATGAATATGAATTTAGTTTCAGTGATGAGTGAAGTTTTAACTATATCAAGAAACAGTTAAATAATTGATGACTCAGAGTTTATGCTTTTTATGCTCTGTGTTTGAGATCATTCTTAATCAACTTTGGTCTGTTCATATAGTTAGCACAAATAATTGATGACTCAGAGTTTATGCTTTTTATGCTCTGTGTTTGAGATCATTCTTAATCAACTTTGGTCTGTTCATATAGTTAGCACTTTACATATTGCTTTTCGAAATATAACATGCAAAAATTAGAAGTTTAATTCATACACATTTTTCAATGCAGATTATGCAGTTATGGCGTCCGATATGAGGTGTAGAAGAGCAAAAAGATTATTACAAGAGCATAATGGTGAAAATTTTAATAGTGAGGAAGAAATGCAAGGAATCCACAATGGTCACAAGCTTTGTTCCATGATAGCTAAAACTGGAAATACTGGTTTTACTATACAGGTAACGCGTCAGAGTAAATTAATGAAATCAAGAAATGGTAAGTATGTATTAAAACTCAATGTATTTTGGTGGCAATGAATTGAAGCTGAGTAACATTGTTTGAATATTATTTATAGTAGCTATCTCTGTGTAGCAGAGAAAAATTATATTTCTAAACATTTGAAGAAACGATTTTGAACTACTCGGCAAAACCGTGCTTCAATGCTGAATCAAAGTTCAGCCAATAATGCGAATTCAGATGGTGATAATACATGTATGATAGACAAGTTCCAGTACCAATTTGTTTTTTGAAAATCTTAGACAATATGTATATAACCTTTGCTGATTCATTTTAGTTTTTCCTATAACAACAGTGGATCATCTTAAGAGAAACACTTTATCTGAATTAGTAAAAACCAATCAATTAAGAGGTTGAATTTTTGCCATTAATTATTGTTTCAGATTTAAATACTATGACAAACTTTTATCAACAGTATTACTAATTTATGTCAAATTTTACATTTAGGTGATTAATTGTTCACATGCATTTGGTCAGGCATCATATCAAAAAAGCAAAAAGGTTGTTTGTCCATATTTTGAGCTATTGTTGTATCAGCATGATATGTGTATAGATTTACTTATCAAATGTGATATTATTGTTGTAGGATTGGTCATGAAATATCAAGATTTGGGTGACTATATTCACGTATGTCATTATTGCAATGACAATTTTTAGTCAGGAGAAGCTATTAAACAATCGTCTTCAAATGTATCTTTTATTTATACAAATTATTGTAAAAAAGGCCAAATTAGACTTGAACAGTTAAAACCAGCTCCTTATTTTCTGAAAAATTATTGGATCCGAATAATTGCTCAGATAGCAGACTTGTCAGAGGAAATATTAGAGTTTATAATTTGATGTTTTCTTTCACATCAATGGGAGCAACAATTGATAAAAATATTAACATCGGTTCAGTCCTTACTTTTAAAAATCAATGGACAAGTACATCATTTAATGAGTTCTATACTACCACCGGATGGAGAATGTCTCAAATATGCTCATATATATATATATATATGATACAAAAAATGAAATTTCAAATAGTATTAACGCTATTGATCCTACTCATGTTAATATAAATATTAAACTAGATATTGTAGAAAGACTTATAAAAATGTTTAACGAAAATAATGAATTAGTCAATGGATTTCGGACAATAAGAGATAAATCTGAAACTCATTCTCTACCTTCATTAATTATGACTATACTTGATCGTCAATCTACTGATAGTAAGCAATATAAACAACTAGTAAGTGAAGAAATTGGTGGTTTGACAGTTGGTAACACTGGAGAATAAAATTCAAACAAAGATGTTATCATTGAATCAAGTAGTGGCTTTTTGTGACGTGTTTTCTAAAGTACATCCAAAATATATGTCATTACAGTATCCAATACATTTTTCATACAGTGAAGACGGATATAAAATAAATTTACCAATGTAACAAGTTGGAGGACATTGTACACAAAAAAAAAAAAGCAAAATATATTAATGGAGCTTTTATTACATATCAACTTTTTTTTTTTATCGGATTAGTTGTTAGTAACTCACACACCCATGCAGTGGTATCCCAGTGCCAAGACACCTGCATCAATATTGCGGCGAAAGCCAAGCAAAGCCAGACTAATCCACTGCATGGTAGAAGCATGAACCCAAAGAGTCCCTCAAATCTGCTGGCGACAAGATGGAGCTGAGATTCGAACGCTAGACTTGGAGGTTCCAGACTAGGACATATCAACTTCAAGATAGAAATAATAGAATGAGTACTTTATTAAAAGGTGAACGATTATTTCAACAATACTTGGTAGATGGTTACTCAACTGTGGAAGAAAGTCGTTTAGATTGAATTAGAAAAAATCAAAAAAAAATTTGAAGAGAAATTTTTAAAGATATTTATGCTGCAGCTTCAGCTGGAATTAATAAAAATTGTGATTTAGGAAAAAAATTTATTTTTACCAAGTTCTCATACAGGAAGTCCTAGAGATATGATTAACAATTATCAAGATGCGATGGTAATTTCCAGACAATATGACAATCCAGGTTTATTCATAACTTCCACCTGCAATGTTAAATGGCTGGAAATAGAAAGATATTTTAAAACATACCTGAATATAAAGCTAAAGACAAATATGACATAATTTCGAGAATGTTTAAAATCAAATTACAAGATATGATTAATTATATTAAATCTGGAAAACCTTTTGGAGAAATTGATGCAGATGTTCATACAATAAAATTTCAAAAAAAAAGGACTCCCTCATGCTCATATGTTATTTTGGTTAAAAAAAATTATAAATGTTACACAACAGTTGATATAAATTCTATTATTTCAGCAGAATTACCAGCTAAAAATACTGACCCAGAGCTTTTTTGACCTAGTTAGTTAATTTATGTTTCATGGATCTTGCTGACAAATCAATTCAAAATCTCCTTGCATGCGAAATGGAAAATGTTTCAAATTCTTTCCAAAAGCAAACAGTACAAATACTATATTTGAAACAAATACACCTTCGATATATAGACGTCATAATGATAATGCAAAATTTGTAATAAAAAATAATACACATGTTGGAACAATTTTGTTGTTTCGTGTAATTCAAAATTATTACTAAGATATAATGCTCATATAAATATTGAATCATGTTCTCAGTCTATGTTAATTAAATATCTGTTTAATATGTTAATAAAGGTCCAAATTGAGCTTGAGTTTTACTATATGAAAATTTAAATGATGAAATTACTACTTATCTTAATTGTCGATATTTTGTTTAGTGCTCTACGACGCTCTTCAATTTCATTTTTCAATGAAGCAAGATTCATAACCTCCAAAGAATAAGAGGCTAATTTGAACTGCTTCCATTCCAACATCAGAGTTACCACTACGTTGTTTGTGTAGGCGGAATCTAGTTTCAAATCATAAAATGACCAAGTGACTGCACCAACGAATCAAGCTGAACACATGTTTGTTTGATCCGAAATTACTGAAAAGTTCACAATATTATGAAATGTTAGATAGTCAACAAGGTTGAAACTTCTAGGAAAAAACTTCGCCTCTTTGCTTTCTTAAAAAGTAAGTAATCGGACTACGCAGGGGAAAACGATCTTATTGGAATTTTTTGAAGCGGCTTTCGAGTGAAAAATGAACTTCAAAGGGAGGGTAAAAGATTGGAAAGTGTAGAGAGTTTTCGCCGAGACATAACTCCTCATGTGTGAAGACCCGAAATTTCAGTTAAATATTTCGTAATTCAATATTTCGCAAATTATTTGAATTATGAGTTGTGAGTGTGATTCGAATGTCGTTAATTGAGAAATTTGGTTTCGAATGATTTTAGTTTCGAAATTTAACGTTATTTAGGGGTTACTAAAAATCGACTTTTTTTACGTAAGGAATTTGAAGAAACTTCATTCAGGAAAGTCGTAGAGCTCGTCGATACGAATTTGTGCGTGTGCGGAACACAAGAATCGGAGTTCGTAGGAAGAAGTTATGGTATTTGGAAGTTTTCGATTTTGTATATACATAGGTTGCCATTTTTGGAAAAATCAGAAAAAATAAAAAAAAACCCTAGTTTTTCTCTCTCTCTCTCTCGCGCGGCACCGAACCGGAAGCAAAAACAGAGCAAATCTTCTCCAGCCGAGTTCGTGCTCCTCCGGCCACCGTTTGACGCCAAACCACCTCCCACGGCTTCGCCTCGACCTTGTGCAGCTACCAGAGTCAGCCTTGCGCCGTGGCACGGCTTGTAGCGGCGGCGGGAAGCTGGTTTCCATTTTCGGCCGTTTTGAGTGCGAAGCGAATATCTCGAGTTCTAGACCACCAAACTTCGTGTTCTTTGGCTTGTTGAATTTGTATTGAGGAGTAGAACACGCAGCAAAAAGGACAGCACCTGAAGTAGAGGTTTTCAGGCTCGTCGGAGCTCCAAACGGTTTCTGCAGTTTTTCCGGCCAAACCGGACTGTTTTGGTAAGTTTTGACCACTTCCACTCGTTTTCTCACTTCATGTTAGTTATAAAAGTTGCTCAAAATGATGAAACGAAGAGGATAAGCTCGGCCCTGACACCATTGGTGGTGGTCGGCGGCGGCTCTGCCCTAAACTCCGACGGACCTTTCCGGCCACCTCCGGGGGTATCATGAGCAGTTTCTGCTCATTTTTAGATTCTACATGTCGATATGATCATTTTGATATATAGCATATGAATTTTGGATATCGTATGAATTAGTTATGAATTTTACGATTTCGATTAATCTCGATCGCTCGATTTGTGATCTATGAAGTTTGGACCGTCCAATAGAATTCTAGTTTTGATATAATGATCGTAGGACTGTCCCGATGACCTTGTGTGGTCACTGGTGAAGATCCGACCGTTGAATCTTCATATAAGTGTGTTTTTGAAATTATACGCTAAGTTAATTATCGTTTTGATTAGGTGTTTGACGGATTTTTTAGCGGACCATTGTGAATCGTATTTTGGGCTGTAAGAAGACGCAGCGGGAGTTTAGAGGTGAGTAAATCTCACTTGGTTCATTTACGAACCGAATTTCCTTAATTGCTCAATTTATTGTTATGTGTGAGAAAATGGTTTTAAGAAATGAGTTTTAAAGTATATTAAAAATGAATTTCTTGATTTTGTATCATGGAACTATAGTTGGTATTAGTGATCATTCCTGTGTGGATGGTTACGTATATATATATTTACGTGATTGTATATTGAATGGTGTGACATTGAGGTGTGGAATTGTGATAATATGTTGTTGATAAATGTTGATAATATGATTTTAATTATGTTGTTAATATTTGATAAAAGTTGGTGATAAGCATGTTGATTTTGTGAGTTGAATAGAAGGTAGAGAAACGTAGGATTCCGAGGATCGAATGGTCCAAGGATCTTTGGTTAATGATAACCGGAGTGTATGTGTTCCGAGGATAGGGAGGTCCAAAGTTCGACTGTTAAATAATAACGGGGATATGTTGTTCTGAGGACATGAAATGGTCCAAAGTTCGCAGATTACTGAGTAACCTGGAGGTGCCGTTGCTTGACCCTGGGCCAAGGTGTCAGAGGTAACGAGGCAGTTAGAGCTCTAACGTGGGGCCAAAGTGGCGATAGTTGTGATTAGGTGCCAAAGTGGCGAGAGTTGTGATTTGGTGATTGTGGAAATGTGTTCCATGTTGTTTCATGTGTGTTGGATTGATGTTTCTTTTGGTTGTTGAGATTGTTGGATGTTTACTTAAGATAAATGAGTTGTGGTCTATTAAATCAACCGTTCATTCTTATTTACTCACACGAGCTTTCAGAAAGCTTACCGGGTTTTGTGTTGTTGCAATCCCGGTACACTATTCAAATGGTGTAGCGGATAATCCTGCAGGTCAGGATAATCAGGGTGGTGAGCGAGCTGCGTAGGGCAGCAGGGTTGAGACCAACACTTGGTCTATTTTGGTGTGTTTTGTAGACTCTTTTGAGCATAACTTAGTATTTAGGTTAGTATTGTAATAATTGACTCAAGAGATAGTTTGCTACGAAGTTTGTATTATGGTTTGTGGGATGTTGGTTTTGATAAAAAAAAATGTAGGACGTTATTTGTTTAGTTGTATTCATGTTTCGGATTTGAATTTATTATTCGAAATTCGGGGCGTGACAGTTAGTCTGTGTGGAGACTATTTGAGTAGTCAATTCATTCTCGGCATCCTGCTGTTCAACATTTGCACATCCATATGCCTTTAGAGTAGAATATTATTTTTAATGAATTTCAATCTGTTGAATCAATAAAAAAAGAAAACATTGTAAAAGATACTATGCTTACTGCTTGTTTTAAAGCAAATTCAACTTATTTAGAAGCATCTGAATTAACTTATTCAGAATTTCCAACTACATTTGTTTGGGATAATCAGAATAAATGCTGGACACTACGAAAACAATATCAAACTATTGGTCGAATTGCATATGTACAACCTATATTAGGTGAATTATATTATATGTGAATATTATTTAATATTCAAAAAGGCTGTCATAATTACGATTCAATAAAAACTATTAATAGTGTTACATATGATACTTATCAAGAAGCTTACCGAATTCTAGGTTTACTAGGGATGACAAAGAATGGACTGAAGCATCAAGGGACTGTTTACATACTGGAACAACTTATAAAAATCGACAACTTTTCGTTACAATAATTTTGTTTTGTGACGTTGCAGATCCTGAACGATTATTAGATTTATATTGATTGAATATGTGCGACGATATTTTACACAACGCTAAAATTGAACTTCAAAATCGAAATTTGATTTTTTCTGAATCTGAGTTAAAAATATATTATTATACGAACTAGAGCAAATATTTAACAAGTCACCAAGTTCATTAAAAGATTACCAATTACCAATACCTGATATAGATAAAATATTAGATTTAAATAACATATTAGAGCATACAAATTTAGTAACTCAATTAAATATGTGTCAAAAAATAGTTTACAATGAAGTTATTAAAGCGATTGAAGAAAAAACCTCTAATACGTTCTTTGTTCATGATCGTGGAGGTACTAGTAAAACATTTTTGTGGCATACAATAATAAGTAAATTAAGGTCTATCCTGAAGGAAAAATTGTTTTAGTTGTTGCTTCCTCAGGAATTGCCTCATTATTACTTCCAAATGGTCGAACTGCTCATTCTCGATTTAAAATACTTTCGACAATCAATAATCTATCTATATGTCCAATAAAAAAATGTGCTCAGTTTCTAAAATTACTTAGTAAAATAGATCTAATTATTTGGGATGAGGCTCAATGTCTAACAAATATTGTTTTGAAGCATTAGACAAATCTTTACGTGACATTCGTTCTTTCTTTCTTTCTTTCTGGGTTTTGTCCTTTGAATTTGAGTTTGTTTTCTAATTGCATCTTTGATTTTTATAGGAGATACCAAAGTTTTTGCCGCAGTTTATGGACCAAAGCAGGGACAAAGAAGAATGAAAATCCTGAAAAGGATTGCACTGAGGTTATTTGGAAGCCCTTGCAAACGACAAGAAGAAGAAGCAGAAGAGAATCCAAGCATCGTTAACCCCACAGGTTTCAACTCTCAGGTTACTTTTTCTTTACGGGCTTTCTGTTTTTCTCCCTCTTGCATTGCTATGCTTCGCTTTGATTGGATTAGATTTTATATGTCCGTTGGAATAGTTTGGATAAGGAATTCAATATGGTATGCATGGATTAGTGGCAACACAGTAAGTAATGCATAAGATAATTTTGACTATCAGTCCTTTTTATGCAGAGATTTGTTTTTGAAGGATGCTGATTTTGAAGCAATACTGTTTGTTTTTGTTCCAGTTTTTTTTTTTGGATTGGTCTGAGGGTAGTCTGATTAGTGCTATTGAGAAAACTACGATTCTTTGCAGGAATAATTTATTTGGTATTATTTAGTATTCGAAGTTTTTGCGGTTTCAAATATCTGATTGATTACTTACAATTATGTTTAAAAATTTAAAGATCTAGATATAATGCATTAAAATTTGGTAAACAAATATTTTCAATGAGAAAAGATAATTCAAATATAGACTAAATACTCGTTACTCCCTGTATTTTGTCCTATAAAACAATTTAGTCAAAAATTTTAAAATTAAACAGTTTAATCCCTATTCTTTCTAATTCTCACATAACAGGTCCTCAAATGATTATTATACCCCTCATTTCTCTTTCTTTCTCTTTGTCTCTCTCTCGCTCTACACACACACACACACACACACACACACACACACACACATATATGTAGATATATATACACAGACACACTAACACTATGTGTGTGTGTGTAGATATAGATATAGATATTGATACACACACATGTATGTATGTATGTATGTGTGTGTATGTGTGTGTGTCTGTGTATCAAGGTTTTAAGTTTCTTCGAAACTGCCTAAATGTTCATAAATTTGAAGTACCGAAATGAAATTCATATGCTATATCATTTCTATTAGGAGTTTCCCGAAATTTTCTGAAATTTTCAGTATATTTAAGCAAAATTCTTAATTTCTGAAATATCTACACACAAAAAATATATTTAAAAATTCACACCGAAATTTTGTCCGAAATTTCTGTGAAATTCGTTTGTCACCGATAAAATATGAAATTTTGATTTTTTTTTTTTTAGCTTTTCCAATCAAGTTGAAATTGAATACAGCAAAACCCTTTTGGCTTTTATTTGCTATCAATCGTGAGGCGAATTATGGAAATAACAGGAGGAGTGGCAAATTATGACACTACAACCAATATAGTAGTGATTATCATATTATTTATCCCGATGCAAATCATGAATACAATTCTAGATTTAGGGATACACAAGGAAGACGTGATAACCATTTGTCTCTAAATGAATTTGAATCACTTTCTTCAAGTCGTGCTTCAATGGACATAGGAACTCAACATAGTAATTGTCACGTCCCGAATTTCAAATAAAGATATTTGAATTCGAAAAGTGAAAACATAACAATAACAAAAAACACATATAGAATTTTTCAATTAAATCAAGCAATTGAATAACCGGGCTCACAATGTCAATACCGACTCGTTCTTTAGAGTCACATATTACATCTGTGAGCTTACATATTAAACTGAATAACAATTCAATAAATAAACACATCCACCACACTTGCTACCTAGCGAAAGACTAAAGCCAAAATACTTGTAATACCCGCAATTTCCATTTTTAAATTCGAGTGATTGTATCGAATGATTATTATACGATTTCACAATTTATGTTCGATAATCATTCATTTTTACAATTATCGAAGTTTCGAAACGTTTATTTTAACGAAAAGCTCGAAATACTCGGTTTGAGAAATCGACTTTTTCTACGTACGAAATTTGGAGAAACTTCCTTCATGAAAGTTGTAGAGCTCGTCGATACGAGTCCGTATACGTGCGGAACACGAAGATCGGATTTTTTCTGAATTAGTTATCGAATTTCGAAGTTTTCCGAAACATGTATATATAGAAAAATTTTAGAAACCCTAATTTTTTTTCCCTACCGGTTTCTTTTTTTCCTTTTCTTTCTTCTTCTTCTTCTTCTTCTTCCGTTTCTGGAAAACTGGTTTTTCTCTCTCTCTCTCTCTCACAGTTGCAATCGGCCGAAAGGGGAGGAAAACTTCTCCTTAATTGTTCTCCCTCCACAGACCACCTCTCGACCTCAAACCAAGTCCCAGGCGTTCGTCTCGAGCTGCTCTAGCTCCCGGAGGCAGTCTCATACGGCGGCGCAGCCTGTGGCGGCGGCGGCACAGCCCGAACCGAAAACGTCCATTTTCGGTTCGATCTCAATATCTCGAGCTACACTCCACCATTTCACTTGATTCTTGTCTCATTGAGCTCGCCTCAACTTCCTCTACAAGCACCAAAAAGGACCGGAACTGGGTCGAACGTTTTCACGTTCGTCGGAGCTCGACCCGAAAGGATCGAAATACCGAAACTTTCGATCAAGATATCTCGAGCTATACACTATCGTTTCTTGTGATTCCAAGCTTGTTGAGTTCGCATTTTTTCCGGCCGCCGACTGTAAATCGGTAATTTCGATGCTTTCCGGTCATTTTTAGGTCTTTTGCTAGTTATGAAAGTTGCTCAGAATGATGAAACGAAGGGGACAAGCTCGGCCCCGACACCATTGGTGGTGGTCGGTGACGGCTCTGTCCCTAACTCCGGCGGCCTTTTCCGGCCACCTCCGGAGGTCTAAAATTTAGTTTCTATCCATTTTATGATTCT
Organism: Rosa persica; assembly: GCA_025331145.1. NCBI lineage: Eukaryota > Viridiplantae > Streptophyta > Magnoliopsida > Rosales > Rosaceae > Rosa > Rosa persica. Next base: position 11,793,912 of record WFKR01000001.1, on the reverse strand, counting down.
ATGTTTCGATACGATCATTTCGGCATATTATACGTATTTTTTGGATATCGTATGAATTAGTTTTGAATTTTGTGATTTCGATCGATTTCGGTCGTTAGATTTTTGATCTGTGAAATTATGACCGTTGGATGAACTTGTAAATTTGTTATGATGATCATATGACTGTCCCAGAGGCTTTGTGTGGTCATGGGCGAAGATCCGACCGTTGGATCTTCGTATATGTGAAAAACGGTAATTAGGGGAGCGATTCGTGAGAAACCGCTCGTCGGATTTTAATGTAAATTAGAATCTGACCGTTAATTAGTGGTTAAATTATGAGTTGAATTTGTTGGCTAAATTCGAATCACATTTGATTAGATGATTGACGGATTTTAATTTCGTGGGCTATTCGGCGTTAATTATAAATTATAATTTATAATTATATTGAAGACGCAGCGGGAATTTCGAGGTGAGTAAAACTCACATGGTTCATATTACGAACCGAGCGTTTAAATTTATTTATTTTTAGTAATTGAGTGAAAAAATATTTTCGGATTAAATATTTGTTTTAAAATTTCATGGACTTGAATCACCACGGTCCATAGGTAAGTAAAATGAATTTTAACTATACAAATGAATTTCATAATTTTCTTGTGTGAACTATAGATGGTATTAGTGGTCATTCCTGAGTGGATGATTACGTATATATATATTTACGTGGAAAATATATATTGATGAGTGGATTGTTTGATTGATGATATGATTGAGTGGAATTGATGAGTTGATTTTATTACGATTGTGTAATTCCATAATAATATGATGTATCTTGGTTGGGTTGATTTCAGTATGTGATGTTATATGTTGGGTTCATTTATGGGTTTAGGGTTAACATAATGACCGGTGTGGGAAATCGGACGCTCTAATCCTAGTGTGGATGATGGGATACGATTGGTTGAGTATGTGGAATTATTGGACGTTCTAAATATGTATATAGGTATACATATTGATGAAATACAATAATTGATAAATATGTCGGATGCCATAACCTAGGCCAGGTAACGGGCTACGATTCAGTTAGAGCTCTAGTCTGTCAAGTACCGTATTTTTATAAATACGATGAAGAGAGTTGTGGGGAAAGTAGTGAGTGAGGTTGTCTTGTTATATTGAATTGGTGTTGATTGAGATTGTTATTATTTGTATATGTGGAAATAATTGAGTGTTGCTGTGTGTGAGAATAAATGAGATTAAATTAAGTAACAATTCATTCTTTTACTCATACAAGCTTTCATAAGCTTACCGGGTTTTGTGTTGTTGCAATCCCGGTACACTATTCAATGGTGTAGCGGATATTCCTGCAGGTCAGGATAACCAAGGAGGTGACCGAGCTGCGTAGGTGTTATAGCAGTTTTGTTATTTATTTAGTTGTGAGTTGTGCGTATGCTCATTAAGAGCTTTATATTATATTTTGGATTGTGTTGTAATAATTAACCGATACTAAATTCGGTTTGATGTTATTTCGTGTGGTGAGTATGTTAAGAAAAGAAAAATTTTCTGGATGATTATTTTGTGTTGTAGGATTTTCATGTTTCGGATTTTGAATTGTTATTTTAAAATTCGGGGCGTGACAGTTTGGTATCAGAGCGTAAGGTACATATTTGGTGATATGTCAATACTTACCGAGTGATGGCCCGTCTGCAGCGGATCCCCATCGTGTGCTCTTCGGTATTGACAATGTCATTGGGTATGTGAGTGCGTTAGGTTGGCTAGGAGCGTTAGTACTTTTAGGAAATTTAAGCATTGTTATGTATGATCAGTACTTGGTTAATATGGACTTGCATTTGACTTATGCTTTGTTTAAGTGTTATGCGTGTATTAATCAAGTATATCATGCTTATTAGGTAATGGAGATTGAGGGAAACGAGGCCAGAGGTCGGGGTAGAGGTAGACCTCGTGGCAGGGGTAGAGGCCGAGGAAGGGGTAGGGCCCCTCCAGTCGAAGAAGTATTCGAGTCGGAGGAAGATGCACCTTATGAGGATCAGCCTATTCCTCCTGTAGCTGTGGTTGATAATCCTGCTCGCTTGCTGATGCTAGCAAGGGAAATTACTCGCTTGGGAGCAACCAAGTTTGGAGGAGGCACAAATTATATGGTGGCGGATCGTTGGATAGAGGATTTGCAGACTTATTTCGATCTGCTTGATTGCACTGAGACCGATAAGAGGAAGCTAGCCGCTTTCATGCTGAAGGATGAGGCTAGGGTGTGGTGGAACGTCACTCAGAGGAGCATTGAGGTGTCTACCTTGACATGGGACGACTTTGAGAGGCTGTTCAGGGAGAAGTACTTTCCACCAGCAGTGAAGGAGAGGTTGGAGCGAGAGTTCCTTGCACTTGTACAGGGGAAGATGACCGTAATTGAGTATGATGCGGAGTTCTCCAGATTGTACAAGTATGTGAGGCAGATGGAGGATGAGGACTTGGCCAAGAAGTTTCAGAGAGGGTTGAGTCATTCGATTGAGCGTGATGTAGCTATCTTGGAGCTGAAGACCAAGAGAGAGATCTTGGTCAAGGCACAGATCATTGAGCAGCAGAACCTGATTCGTAGAGAGAAGGAGTCTGCTGAGAGAGACTTCCAGGGCAAGGGGAAGGCCATAGCAGGGAGCAGTAGAGCTAGAGACTTCAGGGGTGGGTTCTGGAAGAGACAGAGGACTCAGTTTCAGCATCAGGCTCCAGCTAGGGCAGCAGTAGCTCCTCCTGTTCAGGCTATGCCTATCAGGCAGATAGCACCAGCAGCTCCTGTGAAGTGCTTTAACTGTGGCGAGCCGGGCCACATCTCTCGTGCGTGCACGAAGCCACGGGGTAGGTTATGCTACAGTTGTGGACAGGCAGGGCATCAGGCTAGGGAGTGTCCTCGGATTCAGGGTAGAGTGCAGGGTAACCAGCAGAGGCAGTTACCACCTGCTCATGCTAGGGACTTTGCCATCGGTCAGGCAGGCACGGGAGTGGAAGGTACCTTATCTGTTTATCACTTTCTTGCTAGAGTACTGTTTGATACGGGAGCCTCACACTCTTTCATATCTAGTTCGGTTGTGGATGTTTTGGGTTTGATTGCTATGCCTCTGACTAGATCATTGTGTGTTACATCACCTCTCGGTGTGTCTCTTGATTGAGCTGAAGACTAGATTGACTACAGCTCCGGTGTTGACTATTCCCACTAGTGGTGGTGGATTAGTCATTTACAGCGATGCATCTCATCAGGGTTTGGGGTGTGTGTTGATGCAGAATGGTAGTGTTGTTGCTTATGGTTCTAGACAGTTGAAGGTACATGAGCGGAATTACCCTACTCATGATCTAGAGCTAGCAGCTGTGGTGTTTGCCTTGAAGATTTGGAGGCACTATCTTTATGGTGAGAAATTTGAACTCTTTTCTGATCACAAGAGTTTGAAGTATCTATTCTCCCAGAAGGAATTGAACATGAGGCAGAGGAGATGGATGGAGCTCATTAAGGACTATGATTTCACCTTGGAGTATCATCCCGGAAAGGCGAATGTAGTGGCGGATGCTTTGAGTAGGAAACCGCGGGTAATCATGGCATCGATTATGGTGCGGGAGTGGCGCATGTTAGAAGCTGCATCTGAGTTCGACCTTATGCCCGCAGGAGCAGGACAGGGAATCTTTCTCGGTAGTATCACCTTACAGCCCACCTTGATCTCCAGGATCATTCAGGGTCAGACACTTGATGAGTTTGCTCAGGCGAGGATTTCTGAGATGACTGCTGACCCGGATGTGGAGGGTCCTTCCGAGTGGATGATTGGGGCTGATGGAGGGTTGAGATTTCGAGGGAGATTGTATATACCGAGTGTTGATAACCTCAGGGAGGAGATCATGCGAGAAGCACATAGGTCTCGATATACGATACATCCAGGAAGTACTAAAATGTATATGGATCTACGAAGGCAGTTTTGGTGGTATGGTATGAAGAGGGATGTGGCGGAACACGTGTCGAAGTGTCTTACCTGTCAACAGGTGAAGGCAGAGCATCAGAGACCAGCAGGAATGCTGAATCCCTTATCAATTCCTGTGTGGAAATGGGAAGACATCTCTATGGACTTTGTGACTGGATTGCCCAGATCCAGGCAAAGTTATGACTCGATTTGGGTGATTGTTGACTGGTTGACTAAATCAGCACACTTCCTTCCGGTGGCAAAAACGTACTCAGGTGATGCATTGTGTAAGTTATATGTGAACGAGATAGTGAGGCTTCATGGAGTGCCTGTGACGATTGTATCGGATCGTGATGCTCGTTTCACATCAGAATTCTGGCGTAGGTTCCACAAGGCATTTGGTACGTCTCTTGCTATGAGCACTGCATTTCACCCACAAACAGATGGACAGACCGAGAGAGTGAATCAGGTGATGGAGGACATGCTTAGAGCTTGTGTTCTGGATTTTAAGGGTAGTTGGGCGGATCATCTGCCATTGGTAGAGTTTGCCTACAACAACAGCTATCACTCTAGTATCGGTATGGCTCCATATGAGGCTCTTTATGGTAGGCCATGTAGGACTCCTATCTGTTGGGCGGAAACAGGGGATAAAGGGCTCATCGGACCTGAGATTGTACAGGAGACTACAGAGAAGGTCACTACTATTCGGGACAGAATCCGAACCGCTCAGAGTAGACAAAAGAGTTATGCTGACTTGAAGAGGAGACCGTTGTAGTTTGAGACAGGTGATCTTGTGTTCTTGAAAGTCTCACCTATGAAAGGTGTGGTGAGATTTGGCAAGAAAGGAAAACTTGCACCGAGGTATGTTGGACCCTTTGAGATTCTAGAAAGGGTTGGTAACTTGGCATATCGTCTTGCTTTACCAGTTAGCATGTCGGGTGTGCACAACGTTTTCCATGTGTCTCTGCTCAGGAAGTATGTTCGAGATGAGTCTCACGTGATTGACCACGGTACGATTGAAGTGAACCCGGATGTGACGTTTGTGGTTGAACCTGTTCGTATCTTGGATAGGTCTACAAAGAAACTTCGTAGGAAAGAGGTTGATCTCGTGAATGTGTTGTGGAGTCATCATGATGAGGGTGATGCATCATGGGAGTTAGAATCTGACGTGAGGACGAGGTATCCACAGCTTTTTGGGGAATTGGGTACTTGAATTTCGGGACGAAATTCCTTTAAGGGGGGTAGATTGTAATACCCGCAATTTCCATTTTTAAATTCGAGTGATTGTATCGAATGATTATTATACGATTTCACAATTTATGTTCGATAATCATTCATTTTTACAATTATCGAAGTTTCGAAACGTTTATTTTAACGAAAAGCTCGAAATACTCGGTTTGAGAAATCGACTTTTTCTACGTACGAAATTTGGAGAAACTTCCTTCATGAAAGTTGTAGAGCTCGTCGATACGAGTCCGTACACGTGAGGAACACGAAGATCGGATTTTTTCTGAATTAGTTATCGAATTTCGAAGTTTTCCGAAACATGTATATATAGAAAAATTTTAGAAACCCTAATTTTTTTTCCCTACCGATTTCTTTTTTTTCCTTTTCTTTCTTCTTCTTCTTCTTCTTCCGTTTCTGGAAAACTGGTTTTTCTCTCTCTCTCTCTCTCACAGTTGCAATCGGCCGAAAGGGGAGGAAAACTTCTCCTTAATTGTTCTCCCTCCACAGACCACCTCTCGACCTCAAACCAAGTCCCAGGCGTTCGTCTCGAGCTGCCTGTGGCGACGGCGGCACAGCCCGAACCGAAAACATCCATTTTCGGTTCGATCTCAATATATCGAGCTACACTCCACCATTTCACTTGATTCTTGTCTCATTGAGCTCGCCTCAACTTCCTCTACAAGCACCAAGAAGGACCGGAACTGGGTCGAACGTTTTCACGTTCGTCGGAGCTCGACCCGAACGGATCGAAATACCGAAACTTTCGATCAAGATATCTCGAGCTATACACGATCGTTTCTTGTGATTCCAAGCTTGTTGAGTTCGCAAGGAAGTTCTGAACAAGTTTCCAGAAGGGATCGGGGCCTGAGGTTGCAGTTTTCACGTCGGTTTTCAAGCTCACCGGTGTCTGCATTTTTTCCGGCCGCCGACTGTAAATCGGTAATTTCGATGCTTTCCGGTCATTTTTAGGTCTTTTGCTAGTTATGAAAGTTGCTCAGAATGATGAAACGAACGGGACAAGCTCGACCCCGACACCATTGGTGGTGGTCGGTGGCGGCTCTGTCCCTAACTCCGGCGGCCTTTTCCGGCCACCTCCGGAGGTCTAAAATTTGGTTTCTGTCCATTTTATGATTCTATGTTTCGATACGATCATTTCGGCGTATTATACGCATTTTTCGGATATCGTATGAATTAGTTTTGAATTTTGTGATTTCGATCGATTTCGGTCGTTAGATTTTTGATCTGTGAAATTATGACCGTTGGATGAACTTGTAAATTTGTTATGATGATCATATGACTGTCCTAGAGGCTTTGTGTGGTCATGGGCGAAGATCCGACCGTTGGATCTTCGTATATGTGAAAAACGGTAATTAGGGGAGCGATTCGTGAGAAACCGCTCGTCGGATTTTAATGTAAATTAGAATCTGACCGTTAATTAGTGGTTAAATTATGAGTTGAATTTGTTGGCTAAATTCGAATCACATTTGATTAGATGATTGACGGATTTTAATTTCGTGGGCTATTCGGCGTTAATTATAAATTATAATTTATAATTATATTGAAGACGCAGCGGGAGTTTCGAGGTGAGTAAAACTCACGTGGTTCATATTACGAACCGAGCATTTTAATTTATTTATTTATTTTTGATAATTGTGTGAAAAATATTTGCGGATTAAATATTTGTTTTAAAATTTCATGGACTTGAATCACCACGGTCCATAGGTAAGTAAAATGAATTTTAACTATACAAATGAATTTCATAATTTTCTTGTGTGAACTATAGATGGTATTAGTGGTCATTCCTGAGTGGATGATTACGTATATATATATTTACGTGGAAAATATATATTGATGAGTGGATTGTTTGATTGATGATATGATTGAGTGGAATTGATGAGTTGATTTTATTACGATTGTGTAATTCCATAATAATATGATGTATCTTGGTTGGGTTGATTTCAGTATGTGATGTTATATGTTGGGTTCATTTATTGGTTTAGGGTTAACATAATGACCGGTGTGGGAAATCGGACGCTCTAATCCTAGTGTGGATGATGGGATACGATTGGTTGAGTATGTAGAATTATTGGACGTTCTAAATATGTATATAGGTATACATATTGATGAAATACAATAATTGATAAATATGTCGGATGCCATAACCTAGGTCAGGTGACGGGCTACGATTCAGTTAGAGCTCTAGTCTGTTAAGTACCGTATTTTTATAAATACGATGAAGAGAGTTGTGGGGAAAGTAGTGAGTGAGGTTGTCTTGTTATATTGAATTGGTGTTGATTGAGATTGTTATTATTTGTATATGTGGAAATAATTGAGTGTTGCTGTGTGTGAGAATAAATGAGATTAAATTAAGTAACAATTCATTCTTTTACTCATACAAGCTTTCATAAGCTTACCGGGTTTTGTGTTGTTGCAATCCCGGTACACTATTCAATGGTGTAGCGGATATTCCTGCAGGTCAGGATAACCAAGGAGGTGACCGAGCTGCTTAGGTGTTATAGCAGTTTTGTTATTTATTTAGTTGTGAGTTGTGCGTATGCTCATTTAGAGCTTTACATTATATTTTGGATTGTGTTGTAATAATTAACCGAGACTAAATTCGGTTTGATGTTATTTCGTGTGGTGAGTATGTTAAGAAAAGAAAAATTTTATGGATGATTATTTTGTGTTGTAGGATTTTCATGTTTCGGATTTTGAATTGTTATTTTAAAATTCGGGGCGTGACAATACTACTACGTCCAAGCTACGTGTCACGCCCCGAATTTTGAATAATAAATTCAAATCCAAAATATGAATACAACTAAACAAATAACATCCTGATTTTTTTTCATAAACCAACATCTCACAAACCATAATACAACCTCGTAGTAAACTATCTCTCGAGTCAATTGTTACAATACCAACATAAATAAAATATTAAGCTCAAAGAGTCAATTAAACACACCAAATTAGACCTAGTGCTGGTCACAACCATGCTGCCCTACTCAGCTCGCTCTCCACCCTGATATCCTGACCTGTAGGATTATCCGCTACATCGTTTGAATAGTGTACCGGGATTGCAACAACACAAAACCCGGTAAGCTTTCTGAAAGCTTGTGTGAGTAAATAAGAAATGAACGGTTGATTTATTAAATCACAATTCTCTTAATTCAAGTAAAACAATCCCACAATTTGAACACACACGATAAGGTCACAACTTAATCATAAACATTTTCAACACAAACAACATCCATTCTCGATTTCAAAACTATTTCAAGTAACGTCCCATCACTCGATCTCTCTTAACCATCAATTCGTGTTCACGATCACGACTAACTCAACTCGCTACTTTTATGTCACACGATGACAGACAAACTAGAACTCTAGTTAAATCGTAATGTGTCACCTTGGCCAAGGTTCACCCTTACGAAATAGTCACCACACTCCCTATGGTGGCATCGAACATTTAAGGGTCCGCCCGACCCAAATGTTATAAAAATCCTCACATCCAAACAACAATTACAATATCAATTGTAATTCCATAACCATCACGTGTTTTAAATTATAATCTAAAACAATCACCATCATTATTCTTTCACTCAATATCATTTAGCATAATAAATCATGGCAAATAATTTTTTCATTCATGTATACAAAAGAAATCATCAACAATCCATATATTTCAATGTCACACAATTCCGTAAAATCACGTAAATATATATATATATATATATATATATATACATCTAATCATCTACTCAGGAATGACCACTAATACCAACTATAGTTCACACGATGTAAAACCAAGAAATACATTTTTTATATACTTTAAAACCCAATTTTCTTAAAACTATTTTCTCACACATAATAATTAATTGTGCAGTAAGGAAATTCGATTCATAAATGAACCATGTGAGATTTAATCACCTCTAGTCCCGTTGCGTCTTCTCAACAACTTAAATACAGTTCACACTGGTCCGCCAACCCAAATCCGTCAGTCACCTAACAAAATGCGATAATTAAAGTAGCGTACAAATCAAAAACACACTTATAAGAAGATCCAACAGTCAGATCTTCACCCGTGACCACACAAGGTCATCGGGACAGTCCTACGATCACTATATCAAAACTACAAGTCTATCAGACGGTCCAATCTTCACAGATCACAAATCGAACGATCGAAATCAATCGAAATAGTAAAATTCAAAACTAATTCATACGATATCCAAAATTCAAATGCTATATATCGAAATGATCGTATCAACATTTAGAATCTAAAAATGAGCAGAAATTGCTATTGGGACCCTGAAGGTGGCCGGAAAAGGCCACCGGAGTTAGGGACAGAATCGCCGCCGACCACCGCTAATCCATATATTTCAATGTCACACCATTCCGTAAAATCACGTAAATATATATATATATATATATATATATATATATATATATATGTACGTAATTTTCTACTGAGGAATGACCACTAATACCAGCTACAGTTCACACGGTGTAAAACCAAGAAATACATTTTTTATATACTTTAAAACTCAATTTTCTTAAAACTATTTTCTCACACATAATAATTAATTGTGCAGTAAGGAAATCCGATTCATAAATGAACCATGTGAGATTTACTCACCTCTAGTCCCGTTGCGTCTTCTCAACAGCTTAAATACAGTTCACACTAGTCCGCCAACCCAAATCAGTCAGTCACCTAACAAAAGACGATAATTAACTTAGCATACAAATCAAACACACACTTATAAGAAGATCCAACAGTCAGATCTTCACCCGTGACAACACAAGGTCATCGGGACAGTTCTACGATCACTATATCAAAACTACAAGTCTATCAGACGGTCCAATCTTCACAGATCACAAATCGAACGGTCGAAATTAATCGAAATCGTAAAATTCATAACAAATTCATACGATATCCAAAATTCACATGCTATATATCGAAATGTTCGTATAGACATTTAGAATCTAAAATGAGGAGAAACGGCTATTGGGACCCTCGAAAGTGGCCGAAAAAAGGCCACCGGAGTTAGAGACAGAATCACCGCCAACCACCGCTAATGAGTTAGAGAAAGAATCGCCGCCGACCACCGCTAATCCATATATTTCAATGTCACACCATTCCGTAAAATCACGTAGATATATATATATATATATACACACACAGATAATCATCTACTCAGGAATGACCACTAATACCAACTATAGTTCACACGATGTAAAACCAAGAAATACAATTTTTATATACTTTAAAACTCAATTTTCTTAAAACTATTTCTCAAACATAATAATTAATTGTGCAGTAAGGAAATTCGATTCGTAAATGAACCATGTGAGATTTGCTCACCTCTAGTCCCGTTGCGTCTTCTCAACAGCTTAAATACAGTTCACACTAGTCCGCCAACCCAAATCAGTCAGTCACCTGACAAAATACGATAATTAACTTAGCGTACAAATCAATAACACACTTATAAGAAGATCCAACAGTCAGATCTTCACCCGTGACAACACAAGGTCATCGGGACAGTTCTACGATCACTATATCAAAACTACAAGTCTATCAGACGGTCCAATCTTCACAGATCACAAATCGAACGGTCGAAATTAATGGAAATCGTAAAATTCATAACTAATTCATACGATATCCAAAATTCACATGCTATATATCGAAATGATCGTATAGACATTTAGAATCTAAAAATGAGGAGAAATGGCTATTGGGACCCTCGAAAGTGGCCGAAAAAAGGCCACCGGAGTTAGGGACAGAATCACCGCCAACCACCGCTAATGAGTTAGAGAAAGAATCGCCGCCGACCACCGCTAATCCATATATTTCAATGTCACACCATTCCGTAAAATCACGTAGATATATATATTATATATATACACACACATAATCATCTACTCAGGAATGACCACTAATACCAACTATAGCTCACACGATGTAAAACCAAGAAATACATTTTTTATATACTTTAAAACCCAATTTTCTTAAAACTATTTTCTCACACATAATAATTAATTGTGCAGTAAGGAAATTCGATTCATAAATGATCCATGTGAGATTTAATCACCTCTAGTCCCGTTGCGTCTTCTCAACAGCTTAAATACAGTTCACACTGGTCCGCCAACCCAAATCCGTCAGTCACCTAACCAAATACGATAATTAAATTAGTGTACAAATCAAAAACACACTTGTATGAATATCCAACAGTCAGATCTTCACCCGTGACCACACAAGGTCATCGGGATAGTCCTGCGATCACTATATCAAAATTACAAGTCTATCAGACGGTCCAATCTTCACAGATCACAAATAGAACGATCGAAATCAATCGAAATCATAAGATTCATAACTAATTCATACGATATCCAAAATTCACATGCTATATATCAAAATGATCGTACCGACATTTATAATCTAAAAATGAGTAGAAACTGCTATTGGGACCCCCGAAGGTGGCCGAAAAAAGGCCACCGGAGTTAGGGACAGAATCGCCGCCGACCACCTCTAATCCATATAATTCAATGTCACACCTCCGTAAAATCACGTAAATATATATATATATATATATACATAATCATCTACTCATGAATGACCACTAATACCAGCTACAGTTCACACTATGTAAAACCAAGAAATACATTTTTTATATACTTTAAAACTCAATTTTCTTAAAACTATTTTCTCACACATAATAATTAATTGTGCAGTAAGGAAATTCGATTCGTAAATGAACCATGTGAGATTTACTCACCTCTAGTCCCGTTGCGTCTTCTTAACAGCTTAAATACAGTTCACACTGGTCCGCCAACCTAAATCCGTCAGTCACCTAACCAAATATGATAATTAACTTAGCGTACAAATCAAAAACACACTTATATGAAGATCCAACAGTAAGATCTTCACCCGTGACAACACAAGATCATCGGGACAGTCCTACGATCACTATATCAAAACTACAAGTCTATCAGAATATCCAATCTTCACATATCACAAATCAAAAGATCGAAATCAATCGAAATCGTAAAATTCATAACTAATTCATACGATATCCAAAATTGACATGCTATATATTGAAATGATCGTATCGACATTTAGAATCTAAAAATGAGCAAAAACTACTATCAGGACCCCCGAAGGTGGTCAAAAAAGGCCGCCAGAATTAGGGACAGAATCATCGCCGACCACCGCTGTGAAGACCTGAAATTTCAGTTAAATATTTCGTAATTCAATATTTGTCAAATTATATTAATTATGAGTTGTGAGTGTGATTCGAATGTCGTTACTTGAGAAATTTGGTTTCGAATGATTTTAGTATCGAAATTTAACGTTATTTTGGGTTATTAAAATTGACTTATTTATATGTAAGGAATTTGAGGAAACTTCCTTCATGAAAGTAGTAGAGCTCGTCGATACGAGTTCGTGCATATGTGGAACGCAAGAATCGGAGTTCGTACGAAGAAGTTATAACATTTAGAAAAGTTGCCAATTTGGGTATATATCTAAATGGAAAGTTTCCAAAAATAGGGTTTCCATTTTCAGCCGGTGTCACTGTTCATCATCTTCATTTTTTTTCTCTCCCGTGCTTGACCGACCACAGAAAACAGAGCAATTTTTTGCCCGCCTTTTCTCACAGCTCCGGCTACAGTTTGAGGTGAAACGAAGCCCAGATCGACTCTACTCCTTCCTGTGAGTCGACTGGTGGTCACGGTTTCCTCTCTCGTGGCGGCTACACGACAGTGGAACACAAAAATCAATCCGAGCCCTAAAACGAACCAGCGGCGATTTCTCCTAGCTCCGGCCACCAAAACTTGAGTTCTTTATCTTGTTGAACTCGTATTAAGGAGTAGAACACGCAGCAAAAAGACCCAGACCGGAAGTGAAGCTTTTGACGCCGAACGGAGCAACTATGGGAAAATTTCGGTTTTCCAGCGAACCGGACTGTTTTTAGGTATTTTCGACCACTTCCATTTGTTTTCTCACTTCGTGCTAGTTATGAAAGTTGCTCAAAATGATGAAACGAAAAGGATAAGCCCAGCCCCGACACCGTTGGCGGTGGTCGTTGGCGGCTCCGCCCTAAACTCCGGCGGCGCTTTCTGGCCACCTCCGGGGGTACCATGAGTAGTTTCTGCTCATTTTTAGATTCTACATGTCGATACGATCATTTCGATATATAGCATGTGAATTTTGGATATCATATGAATTAGTTATGAATTTTACGATTTCGATTGATTTCGATCGCTCGATTTGTGATCTATGAAGTTTGGACCGTCCGATAGAATTCTAGTTTTGATATAATGATCGTAGGACTGTCCTGATGACCTTGTGTGGTCACGGATGAAGATCCGACCGTTGGATCTTCATATAAGTGTGTTTTTGAAATTATACGCTAAGTTAATTATCGTTTTGATTAGGTGTTTGACGGATTGGTTAGCGGACGATTGTGAATTGTATTTTGGGCTGTAAGAAGACGCAGCGGGAGTTTAGAGGTGAGTAAATCTCACTTGGTTCATTTACGAACCGAATTTCCTTAATTGCCCAATTTATTTGTTATGTGTGAGAAAATGGTTTTAAGAAATGAGTTTTTAAAGTATATTAAAAATGAATTTCTTGATTTTGCATCGTGTGAACTATAGTTGGTATTAGTGATCATTCCTGTGTGGATGGTTACGTGTGTATATATATATATATATATATATTTATGTGATTATATATTGAATGGTGTGACATTGAGGTGTGGAATTGTGATAATATGTTGTTGATAAATGTTGATAATATGATTTCATTATGTTGTTAATATTTGATAAATGTTGGTGATAAGCATGTTGATTTTGTGAGTTGAATAGAAGGTAGAGAAAAGTATGATTCCGAGAATCGAATGGTCCAAGGATCTTTGGTTAATGATAACCAGAGTGTATGTGTTCTGAGGACAGGGAGGTCCAAAGTTCGACCGTTAAATAATAACGGGGATATATTGTTCTGAGGACATGAAATGGTCCAAAGTTCGCAGGTTACTGAGTAACCTGGATGTACCGTTACTTGATCCTGGGCCAAGGTGTTAGAAGTAACGAGGCAGTTAGAGCTCTAACGTGGGGCCAAAGTGGCGATAGTTGTGATTAGGTGCCAAGTGGCGAGAGTTGTGATGTGGTGATTGCGGAAATGTGTTTCATGTTGTTTCCTGTGTGTCAGTTTGATGTTTCTTTGTGGTTGTTGAGATTGTTGATTGTTTACTTGAGTTAAAAGATGTGTGATTTAATAAATCAACCGTTCATTCTTATTTACTCATACGAGCTTTCAGAAAGCTTACCGGGTTTTGTGTTGTTGCAATCCCGGTACACTATTCAAATGTTGTAGCGGATAATCCTGCAGGTCAGGATAATCAGGGTGGAGAGAGAGCTGCGTAGGGCAGCAGGGTCGAGACCATCACTTGGTCTATTTTGGTGTGTTTCGTAGACTCTTGTGAGCAGAACATTTTATTTATGTTAGTATTGTAATAATTGACCCGAGAGATAGTTTGCTACGATGTTTGTGTTACGGTTTAAGATGTTGGTTTATAAAAAAAAATTCAGGACGTGATTTGGTTAGTTGTATTCATGTTTCGGATTTGAATTTATTATTCGAAATTCGGGGCGTGACAACCTCTAATGGTGTTGGGGCCGGGCTTCTCTCATTCGTTTTATCATTTTGGGCAACTTTCATAACTAGCACGAAGTGAGAAAATAAGTGGAACTGATCGAAAATACCTAATATCAGTCGGTTCGGCCGGAAGTATCCCACTTTTCCGACCTGGCTTTGACGAACGTCCAAACGTCAACAACTCGGCTCGATTCTTCTTGGGGTTTGTTCAGCTCCTTGATATGAGTTCAACAAGCCAAAGAACACGAAGTTTGGTGGCCTAGAACTCGATATCGGGGTTGGAACAAAAATGGTCGGAAATAGAAACGAGCTTACCCCCGCCGCTACAGGCCGTGCCGCGGCGCAAGGCTGTGACTGGCAGCTGCGCAAGGCCGAGATGAATCTAACCCAATTGGTTTGATGTCGTTTGGTGGCCAGAGGAGGGAGAATTCGATCGGTGAAGGTGAGCCCTGTTTTGGCTCGGTTTCGGGGAGACAGGAGAGATGAACAGTGTTTTACAGGTTTCCAAATTTGGATATTTCTGCTATTTTGGGATATTTCCCAAAATAGTAACCTATATATACATGAAATTGAAACTTTTTCAATTGCGATAACTTCTTCATACGAACTCCGATTCTTGCGTTCCGCATATGCACGAACTCGTATCAACGAGCTCTCGACTTTCATGAAGGAAGTTTCCTCAAATTCCTTACGTATAAAAAGTCTATTTTAGTAAACCCTAAATAACATTAATTTTCGAAACTAAAATCATTCGAAACCAAATTTCTCATACAACAACATTCGAATCACACCCATAATTTATAATTCATATAATTGAGCAAATACTGAATTACAAAATATTTAACTGAAATTTCGGGTTTTCACACTACGACAACAATAACACCTCAGCTTCGATAACTGTTACTCCTACCTGCACAATAAACCCTACGCCATAGAATAGTGCACTGGGTTTGCAAATAACAAACCCGGTAATCTTATGAAACTCGCATGAGTAAATCTAAATAACCACAATTGTACTCGCAAGTAATCTAAATAAACACAATAATCTATGCATAGAAAATTAGTTCATGAGATCGCCCAAATTCACACAATTCTCCTGCATACAACTTAGTTCAGTTGATTATTGAGAAGCACATAGTTCAGGAGATTATCGAGAAGCACACAATCCAAATAGAAATCATAGTCATCCAAATCTCACGTATAATTTAAAAAAAGAACAGTAGAAACATTCTCCAAAAACTACGTACTCATGATGCAGTAACAAAGTACTACCATGACCGTACACATATGACAAACTGCGTACTCCTGATGCAGTAACTCAATTACCACCAGGACCGCACGCATACAACAGACCACGTACTCCTGATGCTGTAACCCAGTTATCACCATGACCGCATGCATACAACCCAGTTACCCCACAACACAAAGTACTTTTTACAATACTCGGTTTTACAATCTAAAACCAAATCAACACTTCAAATACTCTTTCCACACAACAAAATCAACAATTCACACTTCCGACAAGAGTAAATGCTACAATATAATAATCCGAATAAAATCACAACTATTATACTTCACACAATGCCACACCATTCATATATATATTCCACGTAAATTTATATATATATATATATATATATATATATATATATATATATATATATATATATATATATATATACACGTAGTCATTTATGCAGGAATGACCACTAATACCAATTATAGTTCATACGTATTAAAACAAAGAAATTCATTTTATACTTAAATTTATTTTCTTACCAATGAACCGCAGTCCTATGAACCGTAGTCGATCAAGTTCATATCATTCGAAAACAAATCTTTATTTTCGAAAACGATTTCACAATTTATCGATCAATTCCGAAAATTAAATAACTCGGTTAGTAAATGAACCACGTGAGGTTTACTCACCTCAAAATCTCGCTGCGTCTGCTCTTACAGTAGATAAGGTAATGAATACGCTCTATCAATCACCTCAGTATAATACGATCTTAACTTAATCCATGAATCGAAAACGATTATATTTCGATATCCCATTTGCCATAAAATTTCGAAAGTAATGCCAATTGAAGCAAAACTTCATCCATGATCACCTGAGGTCTCCGGAATACTTATACGATCAACATATCAAAACTACAAGTCGATCGGACGACCGAATTCTCACGAATCGAACATCGATCGAACCAAATACCCTAAAATTTTGAAAATTCATAACTTGCACATACGATTTCCAAAAATTACAAACTATACATCAAAATGCTTGTATCGACGAGTATATCACAATAAGGAGCATAAACTATTCCAGAGGTGGTCGAAAGCCACCGAAAAACACCACTACAGTGGTGGCGCCGCCGCCAAACCAAAGTCAAAATTTGACAAAACTTCCAACATGAAAGTTCTTCATCTCAACTCAAATTACAACTTTCATAACTACATCAAAGTCAGAATACAAGCCAACAAGTCAAATTTTACCTCACAATGTTTGAAACCCGAAGAACCTTAATTTGCCAATCTACAAAATCCGAGCTCCACAGGTTGAATCATTGCAAGCTACCTTATGAGAATCCGTCTATGTCCTCTGGGCTCTAAAAGCCCCAAGAATCACCAAAAATGGTGGCCGGAGGAGGGAGAACCAAGGAGGGCGATTTCATCCCCATCACGGCCACTTCTCGTCGATATAGCTCCTCCCACAGCTCGTATCTCACTTCGATTTCTTCTACAAACTTGTAGGGGCGATTGAAATGAAGAAAGCCCATTTTGCTTCAAGTCAATTGGTGGCCATATGAAGGAGATATGGCCAGTGAAAAGGAGGCGATTTCTAACTCGAGCTGTGCAGCTTCTTGGCCTTGTAGCACCCTTCCCAGTTCGTTTTTCACCTCGATGTCTTCTGGGAAGTTGTGGGCGACATCAATGTGAGCAAAATTGCTTTAAGAATCAAGTCTATTGGTGGCCTGTGAAGGAAGATATGGCCGGACAAAGGATAGCCCAGAAAACGGAGGGAAGAGGAGAGGGAGAACGGAGAGAATCTGAGGGGAAAAATGAAAAAAATGAAAAGTTTGGGGATTTTCTTTATATTTATAGAAATTTCCTATTTTTCACTCACTCATAACTTTTTCATATGCACCCCGATTTTTGCTTTCCACATGTGCACGAACTCGTATCGACGAGCTCTACGACTTTGGTGAATGAAGTTTTCAAAGAATCCTAACGTGTAAAAAGTCAAACTTCGTAACCCCCCTAAAACGTGCATTTTGAATAATTATTCGTTCAAAAATAATTTCACTCCACCTTCGACCGATGAAATTATACTAACGAATACTTTATTAATTCTCGAAAACCATTAGGAATTAATAACGAATTTTTGGAGTATTACAGTGATAACCCTAACCCATTCCATTCTCATTATCCTCATCATGAAATGAGTTCTACCTCATAAAGTACTTACAGAATTGGATCAAACTCACAAGGTGGAAGCACATATGACCTTTTTGATCATTCATCGTCCCAAATGTCGTATGCTTCATACAATGAAACATCATATTGGGTAATTCAACAATATCCGATATATGGATTGCATGTGGGAAGAGATCAACACACATACATTACCCATGTGATGAAATACCAAAATCATTTCTAAAATTCATGTACTTGGGAGTAGTATTGTATGATATTAAATGGGAGCAGTTTAACCACATAGATCAAACCACATCATAGTAGATCTTATTACTAATACTTTTTGTTGTACTTGTTCATTTTCATTCACGGGGTTTTTGTTGTATTTTTCTAATTATTAGTGAAAAATACTTGATGGCCAAGCCTTCCACCGGGTTCCAGCCATAAAAAAAAATGTAATACTTTTTATTGATTTTGTTGTTCTTGTTCATTTTCATTCATAGGGTTTTGGTATTACGTCCCTCCCCCTCCCCCGCGGTTGTATTTTTCTAATCATTAGTGAAAAAGACGTGATGGCCAAGCCTCTTACCGGGTTCCAACCATTAAAAAAAGAAAAGAAAAGTAAATTACATTCACATTAATACATTATCAATGTACAAAACATTTATAATTATATATAGATAAAAACACTAATTTAACAACTTATTACAGTTTTAGTTAATTACTCGTCCATATTAAAATATTAAATATCACAATTCTATTATTTATGTATAATTTCAGAGAGGTTATGTTGTAAATAGGTTTATTATAAATTAGTTTAGTCTATGTAAAAGTTTCATTAAATTGAAAAATATCATTTTATAACTGCAATTAATGTGGTTTCTTTGTTTTTAACCTAAATTTCCTTAAATTTGTAGCACAGAAATCGAAACCGAAACCGAAATTTGAAACGTTGGTGTGTTTATATATATATATATATATATATATATAGAGAGAGAGAGAGAGAGAGAGAGAGAGAGAGAGAGAGAAGAGAGAAAAAATTAACAAGTGAGCGGTTTAATAGTCATTTTAGAACCTGTTGTGTGAGAATTGGAAAAAATAAGGACTAAACGGTTTAATTTTATGTAATAACCCGAAAATTCATTACTAATTTCTTGGAATTTCTGGGAATTAATAAAATGTTCATTTGTACGTTTCGTGGTCCAAGGGTGGAGTTGAAATATTTTCTGACGAATAATTATTCGAAATGCACATTTTAGAGGGTTACGAAGTTTGATTTTTTATACATTTAAATTCTGTGAGAACTTCCTTTAAGAAAGTCGTAGGACACGTCGATACGAGTTCGTGCATATGTAGAACGCGAAAATCGGAGTTCGTATGAGTAAGTTATGAGTGATTGAAAAATAGGAAAATTTCTATAAATATAAAGAAAATCTGAGTTTTTTCTGAAAAAACCCCAAACTTTTCTTTTTTCTAGTTTTCCCCTCATTTTTCTCTCTCCCGAGCCCACGTCGCCCCTCAACTTCGCCAGCCGATTTCTTCACCGTTCGGCCACCTTTTGCTTAGATTCCAACGGGGTTTCTGCTCGCCTTGATCCGGTGTCACGCCCCGAATTTTAGAATAACAATTCAAAATCCGAAACATGAAAATACTACAACTCAAAATGAATAATCCTGAAAATTTTTCTTTTCTTAACATACTCACCACACGAAATAAAATCAAACCGAATTTAGTCTCGGTTAATTATTACAACTCAAATCCAAACTGTAATGTAAAGCTCTAAATGAGCATACACACACCTCACAACTAGATAAATAACAAAACTGCTGTAACACCTAAGCAGCTCGGTCACCTCCCTGGTTATCCTGACCTACAAGAATATCCGCTACACCATTGAATAGTGTACCGGGATTGCAACAACAGAAAACCCGGTAAGCTTATGAAAGCTCGTATGAGTAAAAGAAGGAACTGTTACTTAATTTAATCTCATTTATTCCCACACACAGCAACACTCAATAATTTCCACATATGCAAATAATAACAATCTCAATCAACACCAACTCAATATATCAAGACAACCCAACTCATAACTTTCTCCACAACTCTCATCATCGTATTTATAAAAATACGGTACTTGACAGACTAGAGCTCTAACTGAATCGTAGCCCGTCACCTGACCTAGGTTATGGCATCCGACATATTTATCAATTATTATATTTCATCAATATGTATTCCTATATACATATTTAGAACGTCCAATAATTCCACGTACTCAACCAATCGTATCCCATCATCCACACTAGGATTAGAGCGTCCGATTACCCACACCGGTCATTACGTCGACCCTAAACCCATAAATGAACACAACATATAATATCACATACTGAAAACATCCCAACCAAGATACATCATATTATTATGGAATTACACAATGGTAATAAAATCAACTCATCAATTCAACTCAATCATATCATCAATCAAACAATCCACTCATCAATATATATTTTCCACGTAAATATATATATACGTAATCATCCACTCAGGAATGACCACTAATACCATCTATAGTTCACACAAGAAAATTATGAAATTCATTTGTATAGTTAAAATTCATTTTACTTACCTATGGACCGTGGTGATTCAAGTCCATGAAATTTTAAAACAAATATTTAATCCGCAAATATTTTCCACACAATTACCACAAATAAATAAATTACAATGCTCGGTTCGTAATATGAACCACGTGAGTTTTACTCACCTCGAAACTCCCGCTGCGTCTTCAATATAATTATAATTTATAATTAACGCCGAATAGCCCACTCAAATAAAATCCGTAAATCACCTAATCAAATGTGATTCGAATTTAGCCAACAATTTCAACACATAATTTAACTTCTAATTAACGGCCAGATTCTAATTTACATTAAAATCCGACGAGCAGTTTCTCACGAATCGCTCCCCTAATTACCGTTTTTCACATATACGAAGATCCAACGGTCGAATCTTCGCCCATGACCACACAAAGCCTCTGGGACAGTCATATGATCACCATAACAAATTTACAAGTTCATCCGACGGTCATAATTTCACAGATCAAAAATCTAACGACCGAAATCGATCGAAATCACAAAATTCATAACTAATTCATACGATATCCAAAAAATGCGTATAATACGCCAAAATGATCGTATCGAAACATAGAATCATAAAATGGACAGAAACCAAATTTTAGACCTCCGGAGGTGGCCGAAAAAGGCCGCCGGAGTTAGGGATAGAGCCGCCACCGACCACCGCCAATGGTGTCGGGGCTGAACTTGTCCCCTTCGTTTCATCATTCTGAGCAACATTCATAACTAGCACAAGACCTAAAAATGACGGGAAGGGATCGAAATTACCGATTTACAGTAGGCGGTCGGAAAAAATGCAGAAACCGGCGAGCTTGAAAACCGACGTGAAAACTGCAACCTCAGGCCCTGATCCCTTCTGGAAACTTGTTCAGAACTTCCTTGCGAACTCAACAAGCCAAGAATCACAAGAAACGATCGTGTATAGCTCGAGATATCTTGATCGAAAGTTTCGGTATTTCGATCCGTTCGGGTCGAGCTCCGACGAACGTGAAAACGTTCGACCCAGTTCCGGCCCTTCTTGGTGCTTGTAGAGGAAGTTGAGGCGAGCTCAATGAGACAAGAATCAAATGAAATGGTGGAGTGTAGCTCGAGATATCGAGATCGAACCGAAAATGGTCGTTTTCGGTTCGGGCCGTGCCGCCGCCGCCTTGTGAAACTGCCTCCGGGAGCTAGAGCAGCTCGAGACGAACGCTTGGGACTTGGTTTGAGGTCGAGAGGTGGTCTGTGGAGGGAGAACAATTAAGGAGAAGTTTTCTCCCCTTTTCGGTCGAGAGCGACGGTGAGAGAGCTGAGAGAGAACCCAGTTTTTTTTTTCTTTTTCCAGAAACAGAAGGAAGAAGAGGAAGAGAGGAACCGGTAGAAAAAATTAGGGTTTCCAAAATTTTTCTATATATACATGTTTCGGAAAACTTCAAAATTCGATAACTAATTCAGAAAAAATCCTATCTTCGTATCGACGAGCTCTACAACTTTCATGAAGGAAGTTTCTCCAAATTTCGTACGTAGAAAAAGTCGATTTCTCAAACCGAGTATTTCGAGCTTTTCGTTAAAAATAATTGTTTCAAAACTTCGATAATTGTAAAAAATGAATTATTATCGAATATAAATCGTGAAATCGCATAATAATCATTCGATACAATTACTCGAATTAAAATGAAATTTGCGGGTATTACAATCTACCCCCCTTAAAGGAATTTCGTCCCGAAATTCAAGTACCCAATTCCGCAAAAAGCTGTGGATACCTCGTCCTCATGTCAGATTCTAACTCCCATGATGCATCACCCTCATCATGATGACTCCACAACACCTTCACGAGATCCACCTCTTTCCTACGAAGTTTCTTTGTAGACCTATCCAAGATACGAACAGGTTCAACTATAAACGTCACATCCGGGTTCACTTCGATCGTACCGTGGTCAATCACGTGAGACTCGTCCCGAACATACTTCCTGAGCAGAGACACATGGAAGACGTTGTCCACACCCGCCATGCTAACAGGTAAAGCAAGACGATATGCCAAGTTACCAACCCTTTCTATAATCTCAAAGGGTCCAACATACCTCGGTGCGAGTTTCCCCTTCTTGCCAAATCTCACCACACCTTTCATAGGTGAGACTTTCAAGAACACATGATCACCTGTCTCAAAGTCCAACGGTCTCCTCTTCAAGTCAGCATAACTCTTCTGTCTACTCTGAGCGGTTCGGATTCTGTCCCGAATAGTAGTGACCTTCTCTGTAGTCTCCTGTACAATCTCAGGTCCGATGAGCCCTTTATCCCCTGCTTCCGCCCAACAGATAGGAGTCCTACATGGCCTACCATAAAGAGCCTCATATGGAGCCATACCGATACTAGAGTGATAGCTGTTGTTGTAGGCAAACTCTACCAATGGCAGATGATCCGCCCAACTACCCTTAAAATCCAGAACACAAGCTCTGAGCATGTCCTCCATCACCTGATTCACTCTCTCGGTCTGTCCATCTGTTTGTGGGTGAAATGCAGTGCTCATAGCAAGAGACGTACCAAATGCCTTATGGAACCTACGCCAGAATTCTGAAGTGAAACGAGCATCACGATCAGATACAATCGTCACAGGTACTCCATGAAGCCTCACTATCTCGTTCACATATAACTTACACAATGCGTCACCTGAGTACGTTTTTGCCACCGGAAGGAAGTGTGCTGATTTAGTCAACCGGTCAACAATCACCCAAATCGAGTCATAACTTTGCCTGGATCTGGGCAATCCAGTCACAAAGTCCATAGAGATGTCTTCCCATTTCCAAACAGGAATCGATAAGGGGTTCAGCATTCCTGCTGGTCTCTGATGCTCTGCCTTCACCTGTTGACAGGTAAGACACTTCGACACGTGTTCCGCCACATCCCTCTTCATACCATACCACCAAAACTGCCTTCGTAGATCCATATACATTTTAGTACCTCCTGGATGTATAGTATATCGAGACCTATGTGCTTCCCACATGATCTCCTCTCTGAGGTTATCAACACTCGGTACATACAATCTCCCTCGAAATCTCAACCCTCTATCAGCCCCAATCATCCACTCAGAAGGACCCTCCACATCCGGGTCAGCAGTCATCTCAGCAATCCTCGCCTGAGCAAACTCATCAAGTGTCTGACCCTGAATGATCCTGGAGATCAAGGTGGGCTGTAAGGTGATACTACCGAGAAAGATTCCCTGTCCTGCTCCTGCGGGCATAAGGTCGAACTCAGATGCAGCTTCTAACATGCGCCACTCCAGCACCATAATCGATGCCATGATTACCCGCGGTTTCCTACTCAAAGCATCCGCCACTACATTCGCCTTTCCGGGATGATACTCCAAGGTGAAATCATAGTCCTTAATGAGCTCCATCCATCTCCTCTGCCTCATGTTCAATTCCTTCTGGGAGAATAGATGCTTCAAACTCTTGTGATCAGAAAAGAGTTCAAATTTCTCACCATAAAGATAGTGCCTCCAAATCTTCAAGGCAAACACCACAGCTGCTAGCTCTAGATCATGAGTAGGGTAATTCCGCTCATGTACCTTCAACTGTCTAGAACCATAAGCAACGACACTACCATTCTGCATCAACACACACCCCAAACCCTGTTGAGATGCATCGCTATAAATGACTAATCCACCACCACTAGTAGGAATAGTCAACACCGGAGCTGTAGTCAATCTAGTCTTCAGCTCAATGAAAGCCTTCTCACACTCATCCGACCATACAAACTGAGTGTCTTTCCTGGTCAATTTGGTCAAAGCCGAAGCAATACCAGAAAACCCTTCAATGAAGCGCCTGTAATAACCGGCCAATCCAAGGAAGCTACGGATTTCTGTAACCGTAGTAGGGCGACTCCAACTCATCACTGCTTCAACCTTCGAAGGATCCACAGAAACTCCATCCTTCGAGACCACATGACCAAGGAACTTGACTTCACTCTGCCAGAAGTCGCACTTCTCGAACTTGGCAAATAGTTTCTGCTCTCTCAATGTCTGCAGCACTATCCGCAGATGTCTCTCATGCTCTGCTGATGACCTTGAATAAATCAAGATGTCATCAACGAACACTACCACGAACTGATCCAAGTAAGGACTGAACGTACGGTTCATCAAGTCCATAAATGCTGCGGGGGCATTCGTGAGACCAAAAGGCATGACAAGAAACTCAAAATGTCCATACCTGGTCCTGAACGCAGTCTTTGGAATATCTTCCTCCTTCACCCTCAACTGGTGATATCCAGACCTCAAGTCAATCTTCGAGAACACAGTAGCTTCTCTAAGTTGATCGAACAAGTCATCAATCCTAGGTAAAGGGTACCTATTCTTGATGGTCACCTTGTTCAACTGTCGATAATCCACACATAGACGAAGTGAACTATCCTTCTTCTTCACAAACAACACTGGTGCACCCCAAGGAGACACACTTGCCTGAATGAACCCTTGTGCAAGTAAGCCCTCAATCTGAATCTTCAACTCCTGAAGTTCAGCTGGAGCCATTCGATAGGGTGTTTTCGACACAGGTGAAGTACCTGGTATCACATCAATGGAGAAGTCCATTACCCTTTTCGGAGGTAACCCAGGGATCTCCTGAAACACGTCTTCATACTCTGAAACTACAGGAATCCCTGTAATCTTTGAAGTACTACTCCCTGATTCAATATGGGCCAAAATCCCTATCCTCATGGTGATGTCAGACTTCAGGCAACGGTAATGAAACACCGGTTGTCCCGGAACATGGAAGGACAAAATCATCCTAAAGCAATCAATAACAGCATGGTTCGGGCTCAACCAATCCATACCCAAAATCACATCATACGTGTGATCCGGAATCACAATCAAAGATGCAGAGAACTCTCTGCCACCAATCCCAATAGGGAAATCATCACAAAGCATGCTAAGCTCAAGAGACACACCGAGAGGTGATGTAACACACAATGACCTAGTCAGAGGCATAGCAATCAAACCCAAAACATCCACAACCGAACTAGATATGAAAGAGTGTGAGGCTCCCGTATCAAACAGTACTCTAGCAAGAAAGTGATAAACAGATAAGGTACCTTCCACTCCCGTGCCTGTCTGACCGATGGCAAAGACTCTAGCATGAGCAGGTGGTAACTGCCTCTGCTGGTTACCCTGCACTCTACCCTGATTCCGAGGACACTCCCTAGCCTGATGCCCTGCCTGTCCACAACTGTAGCATAACCTACCCCGTGGCTTCGTGCACGCACGAGAGATGTGGCCCGGCTCGCCACAGTTAAAGCACTTCACAGGAGCTGCTGGTGCTATCTGCCTGATAGGCATAGCCTGAACAGGAGGAGCTACTGCTGCCCTAGCTGGAACCTGATGTTGAAACTGAGTCCTCTGTCTCTTCCAGAACCCACCCCTGAAGTCTCTAGCTCTACTACTTCCTGCTATGGCCTTTCCCTTGCCCTGGAAATCTCTCTCAGCAGACTCCTTCTCTCTACGAATCAGGTTCTGCTGCTCAATGATCTGTGCCTTAGCCAAGATCTCTCTCTTGGTCTTCAGCTCCAAGATGGCTACATCACGCTCAATCGAAGGACTCAACCCTCTCTGAAACTTCTTGGCCAAGTCCTCATCCTCCATCTGTCTCACATACTTGTACAGTCTGGTGAACTCCGCATCATACTCAATGACGGTCATCTTCCCCTGTACAAGTGCAAGGAACTCTCGCTCCAACCTCTCCTTCACTGCTGGTGGAAAGTACTTCTCCCTGAACAGCCTCTCAAAGCTGTCCCATGTCAAGGTAGACACCTCAATGCTCCTCTGAGTGACGTTCCACCACACCCTAGCCTCATCCTTCAGCATGAAAGCGGCTAGCTTCCTCTTATCGGTCTCAGTGCAATCAAGCAGATCGAAATAAGTCTGCAAATCCTCTATCCAACGATCCGCCACCATATAATCAGTGCCTCCTCCAAACTTGGTTGCTCCCAAGCGAGTAATTTCCCTTGTTAGCATCAGCAAGCGAGCAGGATTATCAACCACAGCTACAGGAGGAATAGGCTGATCCTCATAAGGTGCATCTTCCTCCGACTCGAATACTTCTTCGACTGGAGGGGCCCTACCCCTTCCTCGGCCTCTACCCCTGCCATGAGGTCTACCTCTACCCCGACCTCTAGCCTCGTTTCCCTCAATCTCCATTACCTAATAAGCATGATATAATTGATTAATACACGCATAACACTTAAACAAAGCATAAGTCAAATGCAAGTCCATATTAACCAAATACTGATAATACATAACGATGCTTAAATTTCCTAAAAGTACTAACGTTCCTAGCCAACCTAACGCACCAATGACATTGTCAATACCGAAGAGCACAAGATGGGGATCCGCTGCAGACGGGCCATCACTCGGTAAGTATTGACATATCACCAAATATGTACCTTACGCTCTGATACCAAACTGTCACGCCCCGAATTCTAGAATAACAATTCGAAATCCGAAACATGAAAATACGACAACTCAAAATGAATAATCCTGAAAATTTTTCTTTTCTTAACATACTCACCACACGAAATAAAATCAAACCGAATTTAGTCTCGGTTAATTATTACAACTCAAATCCAAACTGAAATGTAAAGCTCTAAATGAGCATACACACACCTCACAACTAGATAAATAACAAAACTGCTGTAACACCTAAGCAGCTCGGTCACCTCCCTGGTTATCCTGACCTGCAAGAATATCCGCTACACCATTGAATAGTGTACCGGGATTGCAACAACAGAAAACCCGGTAAGCTTATGAAAGCTCGTATGAGTAAAAGAAGGAACTGTTACTTAATTTAATCTCATTTATTCCCACACACAGCAACACTCAATAATTTCCACATATGCAAATAATAACAATCTCAATCAACACCAACTCAATATATCAAGACAACCCAACTCACAACTTTCTCCACAACTCTCATCATCGTATTTATAAAAATACGGTACTTGACAAACTAGAGCTCTAACTGAATCGTAGCCCTTCACCTGGCCTAGGTTATGGCATCCGACATATTTATCAATTATTGTATTTCATCAATATGTATTCCTATATACATATTTAGAACGTCCAATAATTCCACGTACTCAGCCAATCGTATCCCATCATCCACACTAGGATTAGAGCGTCCGATTACCCACACCTGTCATTACGTCGACCCTAAACCCATAAATGAACACAACATATAATATCACATACTGAAAACATCCCAACCAAGATACATCATATTATTATGGAATTACACAATTGTAATAAAATCAACTCATCAATTCAACTCAATCATATCATCAATCAAACAATCCACTCATCAATATATATTTTCCACGTAAATATATATATACGTAATCATCCACTCAGGAATGACCACTAATACCATCTATAGTTCACACAAGAAAATTATGAAATTCATTTGTATAGTTAAAATTCATTTTACTTACCTATAGACCGTGATGATTCAAGTCCATGAAATTTTAAAACAAATATTTAATCCGCAAATATTTTTCACACAATTACCACAAATAAATAAATTACAATGCTCGGTTCGTAATATGAACCACGTGAGTTTTACTCAACTCGAAACTCCCGCTGCGTCTTCAATATAATTATAATTTATAATTAACGCCGAATAGGCCACTCAAATAAAATCCGTAAATCACCTAATCAAATGTGATTCGAATTTAGCCAACAATTTCAACACATAATTTAACTTCTAATTAACGGCCAAATTCTAATTTACATTAAAATCCGACGAGCGGTTTCTCACGAATCGCTCCCCTAATTACCGTTTTTCACATATACGAAGATCCAACTGTCGGATCTTCGCCCATGACCACACAAAACCTCTGGGACAGTCATATGATCAAATTTACAAGTTCATCCGACGGTCATAGTTTCACAGATCAAAAATCTAACGACCGAAATCGATCGAAATCACAAAATTCATAACTAATTCATATGATATCCAAAAAATGCGTATAATATGCCAAAATGATCGTATCGAAACATAGAATCATAAAATGGACAGAAACCAAATTTTAGACCTCCGGAGGTGGCCAGAAAAGGCCGCCGGAGTTAGGGACAGAGCCGCCACCGACCACCGCCAATGGTGTCGGGGCTGAGCTTGTCCCCTTCGTTTCATCATTCTGAGCAACATTCATAACTAGCACAAGACCTAAAAATGACGGGAAGGGATCGAAATTACCGATTTACAGTAGGCAGCCGGAAAAAATGCAGAAACCGGCGAGCTTGAAAACCGACGTGAAAACTGCAACCTCAGGCCCCGATCCCTTCTGGAAACTTGTTCAGAACTTCCTTGCGAACTCAACAAGCCAAGAATCACAAGAAACGATCGTGTATAGTTCGAGATATCTTGATCGAAAGTTTCGGTATTTCGATCCGTTCGGGTCGAGCTCCAACGAACGTGAAAACGTTCGACCCAATTCCGGCCCTTCTTGGTGCTTGTAGAGGAAGTTGGGGCGAGCTCAATGAGATAAGAATCAAGTGAAATGGTGGAGTGTAGCTCGAGATATCGAGATCGAACCGAAAATGGTCGTTTTCGGTTCGGGCCGTGCCGCCGCCGCCACAGGCAGCGCCGCCTTGTGAAACTGCCTCCGGGAGCTAGAGCAGCTCGAGACGAACGCTTGGGACTTGGTTTGAGGTCGAGAGGTGGTCTGTGGAGGGAGAACAATTAAGGAGAATTTTTCTCCCCTTTTCGGTCGAGAGCGACGGTGAGAGAGCTGAGAGAGAACCCAGTTTTTTTTTCTTTTTCCAGAAACAGAAGGAAGAAGAGGAAGAGAGGAACCGGTAGAAAAAATTAAGGTTTCCAAAATTTTTCTATATATACATGTTTCGGAAAACTTCGAAATTCGATAACTAATTCAGAAAAAATCCGATCTTCGTGTTCCGCATGTGTACGGACTCGTATCGACGAGCTCTACAACTTTCATGAAGGAAGTTTCTCCAAATTTCGTACGTAGAAAAAGTCAATTTCTCAAACCGAGTATTTCGAGCTTTTCGTTAAAAATAATTGTTTCGAAACTTCGATAATTGTAAAAATGAATTATTATCGAATATAAATCGTGAAATCGCATAATAATCATTCGATACAATTACTCGAATTAAAATGAAATTTGCGGGTGTTACATCCGGGCTACACGTCTGTGGTGTTGGTTCGTCGTGGGAAGCACCGTTGGCGGCGCTACAAGGCCAGAAAGTCACGGGCTTGAGTTGGAAATCGCCCTCGTGGATTCTCCATCCTCCGGCCACCATAGGTAGTGATCTTTGAGGGCTTTTCTAGCCCAGAGGACGTAGATACTTCCCTCCAAGCGGCTTGCAACGATTTCACCTGTGGAGATTGAATTTGGAAGATTTCAAAACTAGGGTTATTCGGGTTTCTGAAATTGCGAGGTAAATTTCGGCCAAACGACTATGATTTAAACTTTGTGCTAGCTATGAAATTTTCAATTCGAGTTGAGATGAAGAACTTTCATGTTGGAAGTTTTGTCTAATTTTGACTTTGGTTTGGCGACGGTGCTGCCACTCTGGTGGTGGTTTCCGGGCACTTTCGGCTACCCCAAGAACAATTTCTGTCCATTTTTGTGTTCTACATGTCGCTACGGTCGTTTGCATATATGATTCATAAATTTTGGATATCATCTGATTAAGTTATGAATTTTCAAATGTTTTACGGTTTTCGGTTCGATCGATTTTCGATCCGTGAGGATTCGACCGACTGATTGACTTGTAATTTTGATAGATTGATCGTATAAGTATTCCAGAGACCTCAGGTGATCTTGGATGAAGTTTCGCCTCGATTGGCATTACTTTCGAGTTTAGAACAAATGAGTTTTCGAATTATAATCTTTTTCGAGTCGAGTACTAAGTTAAGATCGTATTGTACTGAGATGACTGACGGAGCGTATTCGTTGCCTTATCTGCTGTAAGAGATTATGTAGCGGGATTTAAAGGTGAGTAAATCTCATGTGGTTCATTTATGAACCGAGTTATTTAATTGTCGGAATTAATTGATAATTGTGAAATCATTTTCATAAATAAAAATTTGTTTTCAAATGATATGAACTCGATCGACTATGGTTCATAGGACTGCGGTTCACTGGTAAGAAAACGAATTTAAGTAGAAAATGATTTTTTTGGTTTTAATACGTATGAACTATAGTTGGTATTAGTGGTCATTCCTGCGTGATGACTACGTATATATATATATATATATATATATATATATATTTACGTGGAATATATATATTGGATGGAGTGACATTGTGATATGAATGAATTGTGTTTTATTAAGAATATCATTTTGAACAGTTGCTTATTGTGTTGAATGAGTAGTTGAGTTTGGTAACGTTTTGAGTCACGTGGGACTTTAAATGTTTTCGGATCTACAGATCCGGGTCACAAGTAGTGACAGAGACAATTATTATCGTAGGTTTGATCCTCGGCCTAGGTGACAGGCTACGATTCAGTTAGAGCTCTAGTTTGTCTGCCATTGTATTCAGGGGAGTAATACATGGGTTACATGAGGGCTTTGAATACACGTTTTTAATTGTATTTCAGGGGAGTAACACGGGGGTTACATGAGGCCTTTGAAATACGCGTTTTTAAAGAGAGTCGTGTGAGTTCTTTCTTTTATTGTCCAAGAGGGACTTGATTTTCATATTATGGGTGAGTCGTGTTAATATGATTTATTTAAAGTTGATGGGTGATCATCGACTCTAGTGTGAGTTGTTTGACTTCTTTATCTATTTTCCGTGTCATTCTAATTGTGTGAATTTGGTAATCTCCTGAACTAAACTATGTGCAGGGATTACTAGATTTCTATTTAGATTGTGTGCTTCTCAGTGATCTCCTGAACAAATTTCTACGCAGGGATTACTAATTTTTACTTAGTGTGATAGTATATTTGGTTGTGTTTTGTGGAGTTAAATATTGTTGCTTTAATTTATCTCACGAGCTGAGAAATTATAAGTATGCATGAGGTGAGTCATTTTAATTTAGTTCACTCATATGAGCTTCACAAGCTTATCGAGTTGTTGCTTCAACCCGGTGCACTATTCCATGGTGTAGGGTTTATTGTGCAGGTAAGAGTAACAGTTGTTGAAGCTGGGGTGTTTTTGCAGTCGTAGCTTGGACGTTGAAGTGTATTGGTTTTAGTCTTCCGCTGTGTAGAGAGTTGGTGAGCGTGTTTATTTATTAAATTGTAATTCAGCTTAGTTCGTAAACACTTGCTGATGTGATATGTGAACGAGTCAGTATTGACATTTGTAAGCTTGGCTTGTTTGTTGCTTAGTTTAAAGGAAAATTTCTCTATGTGTTTTCTTGTGATTGTTATGTTTTTGCGTTTCAGATTTGAATTCCTTTATTCAAAATTCGGGGCGTGACATTTTAAAATTTTGGACTAAACTGTTTTTCATGGAAAAGTATGAGGAGTAACGAGTATTTAATCCTTCAAATATTCTTCATTACATGAGATTTTCTATAATCAATCTGTTTGACAAATCCATGTTTGACAAGTACATATGAGTATTTCTTTTTCAATTGAGATATTATTTAGATAGCAAAGTACCATTTTGAAAATCATGTTTTACTAATCATCATGATTTTTTATTCTTCTATCCATATAACTAACAATTATATTCTTTGATTCATACTTGAACTGATGATTGATTTCTGCTTTCTTATATTGGATTGACAGAATAATGAAGCATACATCAATTTGCTTTTCAATTGAACTTCAAAATCAGAGTACTTGCTTCTGATTCCTAAAATTTGGATTATACTTGTTCAGTTTCTAGGAAAAGCTGTTTTAGAAGCGAGGAAGAAGATGATTAGTTTTGAAAGATATTATGTATCTGTTTCTTCTTCTGAAATTAAGCTTGGGATTCTGAACTTTGTTGTTTTAATTGCACAAACCATTTGAAAAGTCATTAGAACTGTCTTCTCGACCTGTAGAGGAGGAAGAATCACTGATCAATGCAAACATTAGATTAATCGAACATTTGTGGTTTATTGGAATCCCCACAATCCAAGCTGAGGGAATTATAGTGGAGGAGTTCGTCTTACTATTTTGTTGTGTGGTGCTTTGATTTGGTGTAAAAGAAATCATCTTTCAGTCATGCAGAAACAAAGGTATGCTGCTACTCTATTAATATGCAGCTGTTATTTTGATTTCAGATTGAACTGCTAATATATACATATTCACTTATGGGCCATAGAAATGTTGGCGAGAGAGAATAAAAGCCCTTACTTTGGCTTAATTAGTTTGGTTCCATGGATTGCTAATCTTAGTATCAGATTATACTGATGATGCAGTATAGCATTACTTCAGTTTACTAGGTTCTCTAAATGCCATGTAAATTTGTACTAGATGCAAAGACTCATTAGAGGAAGTCTGATTAAGTTCCGGTGTAGAGAATGAATATTTGAAACTTTAGATGATTCTGTCATTACTACAGTTTTTTTGTTGACCTGACGGAATCATGTAATAGTGTACATCAGATAAATGGTTTGAGTTCCTGCTAAATGACATGATTTTTTTTGTTGTTGTTTGAAACCTTTCTTTCATTAATGAGTTAAAAGAAGGACAAGTTAAATCTTCATAATGTTCACTTTGCTCCCTTATTGTCATTGCAGGGAATGCCCCCAGGAATCTAAGGAAGTTGTTGCATCACTGATGGTTACTGCAGCTAGATTTTCTAATTTACCAGTGTTTTGTGACATTAGACCACTATTTCAAGAGAGATAAGTGAACTTTGGATTATTATGTGGATCAAAAGGTAATTATTTATTGACATGCACTTGATGGAATTTTATGAATCCCTAACTTCTTTGAAATTGACTGACTAAATTCCTAAATGCTAGTTTGTTGAGAACATAGCTTTAAATCCTCCCACATTGGAGAAGAAGGTTCAGTTGACATAGCATTGGAGTTTTCAATAAAGTGGGACTCCAAGGCCTTTGAACAATCTAAAACCTCCTGCATTTACATAGGTCTGGCCTACTCTATTACTGTAATAACACATGTAGTAGATATTCACATACAGTATAAAGTCCTGGGATGTTAAAGTTTTGGTGAATTTGTTATTTGGGAAAAAAGTATTGCTCTTTCGAATTCTGAGGCAGTTGCAATTTTACAGGGCAGGCCATGAAATTTTGGATATGTGTAGGGTTTCAAGCACAAGCATCAATCTTTGTAAGCAAAGCTATGAAATGGTGGGGGAAGACCCTAAAACTTCACATGGTGGAGATCCATTCTGTTAAGAACTCATTGATTCTTTGTATAATGCTGGTGATGGAGTGGTTGTAGTGGATTTTTACTCACTCAGTTGTGGAGATTGTAAAGCTCTCCATCCAAACGAATTTTTCATATTTGATTTTTGGGTATCGGGTCATTTATAACATGATATTAACTGCTTTTAATAGTTCAAGAACTTTTTAAGAGTACTTTGAATTTTTACATGGCCTAATGGAAATCGTAATAATAGGGACTTTCACATGATAGCTGAAGACCTGGTAATGTCTGGATCAAAAGAAGCAAAGTTAGTGGGAGAAGACATTGCTGTAAGATGGATCAGAACCAATTATAAAGCCTACAAGAAAAGCATCATGAAAACTGTGACTTGAAAGAGTGGAGAATTTGGAGATGGTGGCGAATATGTAACCCAGGTAATCACTTTATCATGACTTTAATTATTATGATCCTCGGTTATTATTACACTATTTTAGGCCTCATTATTTAGCCATTCGGCTCTAAGCCCTCTCGGCCCGTAGGCCCGAAGCCCTACCTGACCCTTGCATTAGGGCGGGCCGGCCCTACCCTTTTTCAAATAGGGTAGGGTAAGGGTCATGCAAATGAAGCCCGACCTTACCCTAAGGCCTGACCCGACCCTTTAAGCTCGCCCAATTAAGCTCTAATAATTTTATATTTTTTCTATTTTTAAAATATGTTTCTCTTTAGTCTATAACATACAACTTATCTCTTTTTTGTAATTGATTTCCTAAGCTTTATTTTCTTTAATTTTTGTTTCCTTTGTTAAAAAACAATTAATTTTGGGATATTTAGAGAGATAGTTAATTGAATATAATTATCTTAACTAATATTTATAAATGTTATAACTTATAAGTTAATTCCAATTTATATATATATATATTTGTATTAAATATGATAAACAAAAAACAATGAGTCTTGTATTGCCTATATAACCATTGAGCTACATTTTGAGATCAAAAATAAAAATAACATATTTCTTTTTGTTAAACAAATTAAGGCCCTATTTGGCCCTATTCGGAAGGTCGGCCCGACCCGGCCCTTTCGGCCCTAGTGGTTTGGACCCTTCGGACGGGTAACAGTTAGTATATTTAAGCCCCGGCCCGACCCTACCGGATCCTAAATTTTGTTAACTTTAACTAGGCTGGGCCAGGCCCTAAGCCCTAAAATTTAGGATAGGGCCGGCCCTAGCCCGGCCCATGGTGACCCCTACACTATTTTTTATACAATTGCTATTAAATTGTCCAGTTTTTCTTCTATTGAATCCCCTTTTGAAATTATAGTACATCTAATTTTAGCTTGGAGCATTTTGGAATATCTGTTTACCAATAGTTCTATGAATTTGTTTAGATTTGTTAGCTGGCTGAACAGATTCCAGATGCAAATTTTCTTAAGGTTAATTATGAAGAGCTCAACACTATATGCTATGGTCTCCACATTCATGCAATACCATTCTATAGGTTTTATGGAGGTGCATAAGGCCAATTATGTAGCTTGCTACACCATTGCCACTATAAGTATTGCAATAAAAGGATTAGTGGGTATTTATGATTCAAATTATACTAATTGGATTTGTTGTTTTATAGATCAAGAAATTCAAAGATGCATTAGCTAAATATGGGACTAAGGGTTCAAGTCTTGGCCCGACAAACGGGATTAGACGAGTCTGTGATATTACAATTGGCTGAGATAGGTGAAATATTAGCAAGATCTTATTCACCATCTGTCATGCCCCGAGGCAGAGATAGGTGAAATATCAGCAAGATCTTATTCACCATCTGTCACGCCCCGATTTTTAACAGAAATAAAAATTGATATATATATATAATCTCATAAGTATACATGCGTGATGGTTCAGCTATCAATACAAAATACCTGGAAAACTTGTTCCTTTTAAACCAAATACATACTGATGCCCTGAACCCTCAAAGCCAATATACTACACGAGTTTACGAATTAAATTGCCACAACAAGATAATAAGTAAATACTCCTCAGAGCTTACTACAAGCGGAAGTCTTAGTAACAGTAAAGTCACAAAATTGGCTTTCCACCGTAAAGCTGTTAGCATGCCACCTCAATTCAGCCATGATAACCTTGACCTACAAGATTAACTTCTACACTATTGAATAGTGCACTGGGTTGCCACATAACAAACCCGGTAAGCTTATGAAAGCTTGTATGAGCAAACTCAAAACCACAAAGCAGAAATACATTCTTAAGTCACTTCAACCTGAACACGATATGCACATAATCAGGCCTATAGCCATCAATTTCGTAACCTTCCATATCATGTTTACATAAGTCAACTTGTGACTAAAGCCTCCTGCTCAGATTCTGAAACTAACGTCCAATTACACAAATTCAGTCAAACAAGACTTCCTCAAGCAAAGTTTGATGCCATTCTAACGCACTACAGTGAATTCCAAATCACACTCATTTCCTCTCCACTAGAAGCTTTTGTCATCAACATGACATCAAAGGTGAAAACGATGAATCACCTTTGTATCCTCACTACATAGCTCAATCGTCACCACTATGGCTTTTAAGAGCAATCAAACCATAAATCAATAAAATCAAGAAGAAAGCAAGGCAATCACAATTCAAAACAAGGCAATCACAATTCAATATAAGCAAACAATTTATGTAACCCTTGCATATAGCTTAGTTCAGGAGGTCACATTAAGTTAAGCAATTCAAGTCTTAGTAACCATCATAACCCCGCGCTCTGACGTCCTTAAGTAGCCCCGACCATCACAGCAAGCTCCTCGATCATTGTTAACTTAATAACAATTCAACTCTGCTACTGAGCAGTCATCACATTGATCATCGCACAGATTCCACCGGTCAACACACAAATAGCCATCATCCAACTGATTATCGCATAGATTCTGCAGGTACATCATACAGATTTCACCGGTCATCACTCAGATAGAAGTCATACTTTACTTGATATTCATCACAAAGATTCATCACAAAGATCATCACAAAGGTGCCACCAAATCAATACACATATATTCCCACATAAGCTTTACATGACAATCATCACACTGATTTCAACGATTTATTACACAAATATTCTTACACAAGCTTTTCATGACAAACATCACAATATTTATCACACTAATTTCAACGAATCATTAGACAAATATTCCTACACAAGCTTTTTATGACAAACATCATAATATTCATCACACTGATTTCAACGAATCATTACACAAATATCCCTACACAAGCTACCATATCTTAAATCACCAATTAAGATGGTCATACTAGACCCATGGTATCTCAAAAAATGAAAATTCAATTATCACAACTCAATTCTCAATTTCACTATTTCCAACAATAACGAACTCAAAACGTCCTATGCTGCCCATATCACAACAATTGCTCTAACACATTTATATTTCACATAAATACACACACACACACATAGTCATCCACTCAGGCATGTCACTAATACCAACTATAGTCATAGTTAACCCAATAACTCCAAGACAATATGGTAATTATGCTCATAACGAATATCGTGAGATTTACTTACCTCGAAATTCCCGCTGCTTCTTCAATATAAAACGTAGCCAACCCACAAAAACCATCCAAGAATAATTCGCCAAGTACCTAATCACATACGATTTCAACATAATAACGATTCACAAACGATTTAAGTCTGAAACCCCTGTTTTGAACTAAAATCCCCAAAGTGGTGCCAATTGAGGCAAAACCACATCCGAGACCACCCAATGTCTCAAGAATACTTCTATGATCGATATGTCAAAACCACAAGTTGATCGAACGCTAAAATCCTCACTGATCGAATCATCAAAACTATCGAAATCGTAAAATCCCTAACATATTAAAAATTACGTATTGTATATCGAAATGCTCATATCGATGAGTAGATCGAAATAAGGAATAGAATCTATCCTTGAAGTGGCCGAAAATCGCCGGAAAACACTACCACAGTGGCGGGGCGCCGACGACCTGAAGTCAGAATTTGGTAAAAATGAAATCGGACCGATTCTTCATCTCAACTACACTTTTAACTTTCATAACTATACCAAAGTCCAATTATAAACCAAAATCTATCAAATTTTACCTTAGAACAAATCGGACCGATTGAAACCATAGAACTTCAAAACTTCGATTCGTCTTCCACAAGTGAAATCATACTAAGCTACCTTGGGAAAAGCATTTATGTCATCTGGGCTCCAAAAGCCCTCAAGAACCACTGGTTATCATGGCCGGAATCTCCAGTTCCAATGAAGGTGATTTCGTCCCCGACGACGCTTCTTCTAGACCTTGTAGCGCCTCATACAGCTCTTATTTCACTTTGATTTCTTCTACAAACTTGTGAATGTTTGCTCAAAAATCGTCTCGGCCACTTGTCATTGGGTTGAGGGCTTCTTTAGCTTACATGTGTCTTCTGGAATGGTGACGTGTGCACGAGCGTGCCAACTTGCGGCCGGTAGCCCAAGCGAGGTTTTGCTATAGATTGTAGACCTTGCGCTGATCTGACTTCCAATCAGTTGATTGTGGGTCGAGGAAGGATCAATCTCGGCCGTGGGGTTCTCTAGGCCTTGAATGAAAGGACTTTACCACGGATCGGCCTTACCTAGCCGGAATGTTCGTGCTGTGCAACTCGGTGAGTGAACGTGAAAGTGCGAGTGATAATTGATAAATCTTTGGGATGTAGATACTCACAAGTCATAGTAAAAATAAAATGAAAGTATAAAGTGTTACCCTGATGCCTTGATTCAATGCGGGTATGAATAAAGAAACGCACTGAATGCTAGAAAACTTGTTTACTAGATCCAAACATTTTGGTGATGTCTCTTTTTGATGATTTTCTTTATGAGTGCAGGAATGTAAATAATGCAAAGTAAACAACAGGAAAGTAATAGTACAGCAAATAAAGATAAACAACAAGAAGATAAACCGCGGGAAATAA
Organism: Rosa persica; assembly: GCA_025331145.1. Taxonomy (NCBI): domain Eukaryota; kingdom Viridiplantae; phylum Streptophyta; class Magnoliopsida; order Rosales; family Rosaceae; genus Rosa; species Rosa persica. The sequence goes on along the minus strand of WFKR01000001.1, from coordinate 11,754,834 downwards.
AGTGCAGACAAAGTAAATAACGAAAAGATAAATTGCATGAATGTAAAGAGCAACAATATAAAGTGCAGGGAAGATAAATACCGGTAAAGAAAGCAATGAGATAAACACGTAAAGATTGATAAGTTTTGTTGAATTGTTGAAATGTATTAAGATAAAATTTGAGTAATCGCGTAGAGAGTTTGGTCGAGGACCTCTAACAATGAATCCTATGGTCCTTTCTATTGTAAAGCTAAACTACTGAATGAAGGAAAAGAAACAATCTCAGCCTTTACGGCTAAGACAGCATTGATTACAAATAGAACAATATTCATGTTTGTGATATCGTTATCAATGATTGATTCTTTCATGAGCAATCAATCAGGTTTTGTAACTGATGATTGGCAATAACACCTCCTGATGCTCATTTAAGTTAATTGCCCCAAACGTCGGTAACGTTTCTCCTGACAATCAACCTCTTTTAGCTGCGGTCATTCATTACGCCTTGTGATTCATTTGATCTCTCCCCATTTAATAACGGCTCTCTACACATGTCATCTTCGATCATAAATTTGACAATAAACATTTAAGGTGCCGCGATCCTTCATTAGGCCTTGCGGGCAGGGCCCACCTATCTATTACGTGGGTCTTGCCAAATATAGGATCAAACAGAGCCCCCCTTAGTCCTTTGAGCTTCGGCATAGATGTCGAGTGGTTAAGGGACTAAAAGATTATTTTTTTCAGAAAATTCTTTTGGCAAGACACACTAGCTGTAATACCCGCAATTGTCATTTTAAATTCGAGTAATTGAATTGAGTGATTATTATACGTTTTAATGATTATTGTTTGATAATAATTCACTTTTACATTAATCAAAGTTTCGAAACGATTATTTTTAACGAAAAGCTCGAAATGCTCGGTTTGAGAAATCGATTTTTTCTATGTACAAAATTTGGAGGAACTTCCTTCATGAAAGTTGTAGAGCTCGTCGATACGAGTCCGTACAATTGCGGAACACGAAGATCGGATTTTTTCTGAATTAGTTATCGAATTACGAAGTTTTCCGAAACTCGTATATATAGAAAAAACCCTAATTTTTCCACCGGCCTCTCCTTCTCTCTTTCTTTCTTTTTTTGGAAAGCACTGTGCTTTCTCTCTCTCAACTCTCTCGTCGCTCTCTCTCGGCCGAAAACAGACGCCAAAAACAGGGCGAAAGTTCACCGAGCTGCCATCTCCTCCTCCGGCCACCACTTGAGCTGCAACCACTTCCAGGAGCTTCGTCTCGACCTTGCGCAGCTGCCAGAGACGGCCTTGCGCCCCAACACTGCCTGTAGCGGCGGCGGCACGGCCCGAACCGAAAATGGTCGATTTCGGTTCGATCTCGATATCTCGAGCTACACACCACCAATTCACTTGATTCTTGGCTCATTGAGCTCGCCTCAACTTCCTCTACAAGCACCAAGAAGGACTGGAACTGGGTCGAACTTTTTCACGTTCGTCGGAGCTCGACCCGAACGGATCGAAACAACCAAGCTTTCGATCAAGATATCTCGAGCTATACACGATCGTTTCTTGTGATTCTTGGCTTGTTGAGTTCGCAAGGAAGTTCTGAACAAGTTTCCAGAAGGGATCGGGGCCTGAGGTTGCAGTTTTCACGTCGGTTTTCAAGCTCGCCTGTTTCTGGAATTTTTCCGGCCGCCGACTGTAATTGGTACTTTTCGACCCCTTCCCGTCATTTTTTGGTCTTGTGCTAGTTATGAAAGTTGCTCAGAATGATGAAACGAAGGGGACAAGCTCGGCCCCGACACCATTGGCGGTGGTCGGTGGCGGCTCTGTCCCTAAATCCGGCGGCCCTTTCCGGCCACCTCCGGAGGTCTAAAATTTGGTTTCTTTCCATTTTATGATTCTATGTTTCAATACGATCATTTCGGCGTATTATACGCATTTTTCGGATATCTTATGAATTAGTTATGAATTTTGTGATTTCGATCGATTTCGATCGTTAGATTTTTGATCTGTGAAATTAGGACCGTCGGATGAACTTGTAAATTTGTTATGATGATCATATGACTGTCCCAGAGGCTTTGTGTGGTCATGTGCGAAGATCCGACCGTTGGATCTTCGTATATGTGCAAAAAGGTAATTAGGGGAGCGATTCGTGAGAAACCGCTCGTCGGATTTTAATGTAAATTAGAATCCAGCCGTTAAATGGTAGTTAATTTATGTGTTGAAATTGTTGGCTAAATTCGAATCATATTTGATTAGGTGATTGACGGATTTTATTTGAGTGGGCTATTTCGGCGTTAATTATAATTATAATTATATTGAAGACGCAGCGGGAATTTCGAGGTGAGTAAAACTCACATGGTTCATATTACGAACCGAGCGTTTAAATTTATTTATTTTTAGTAATTGAGTGAAAAAATATTTTCGGATTAAATATTTGTTTTAAAATTTCATGGACTTGAATCACCACGGTCCATAGGTAAGTAAAATGAATTTTAATTATACAAATGAATTTCATGATTTTCTTGTGTGAACTATAGATGGTATTAGTGGTCATTCCTGAGTGGATGATTACGTATATATATATATATATATATTTACGTGGAAAATATATAATGTTGAGTGAAGATATGATTGACTCAATTGATGAATTGATTATATTTCAATTGTGTAATTCCATAATAATATGGTGTATCTTGGTTGGGTTGATTTCAGTATGTGATTTTATATGTTGTGCTCATTTATGGGTTTAGGGTCGACGTAGTGACCGGTGTGGGGTAATCGGACGCTCTAATCCTGGGTGGATGATGGGATACGATTGGTTGAGTGTGTGGAATTATTGGACGTTCTAAATATGTATATAGGTATACATATTGATGAAATACGATAATGATAAATATGTCGGATGCCATAACCTAGGCCAGGTGACGGGCTACGATTCAGTTAGAGCTCTAGTCTGTCAAGTACCGTATTTTTATAAATACGATGTTGAGAGTTGTGTAGAAAGATGTGTGTTGGGGTTTATCTTGATGTATTGAATTGGTGTTGATTGAGATTGTTAGTACTTGTGGATGTGGAAATTGTTTAGTGTTGTTGTGTGTGGGAATAATTATGAATTGAATTAAGCAATAGTTCTTTCCTCTTACTCATACGAGCTTTCATAAGCTTACCGGGTTTTGTGTTGTTGCAATCCCGGTACACTATTCAAATGGTGTAGCGGACATTCCTGCAGGTCAGGATAACCAGGGAGGTGACCGAGCTGCTTAGGTATTACAACAGTTTTTGTTAATTCATTTAGTTGTGAGGTGTGTATGCTCATTTAGAGCTTTACATTTCATTTTGGATTTGAGTTGTAATAATTAACCGAGACTAAATTCGGTTTGATTTTATTTCGTGTGTGTGAGGGTGTTATGAAAAGAAATTTTCAGGATGATTATTTTGAGTTTGTAGTATTTTCATGTTTCGGATTTTGAATTGTTATTCTAAAATTCGGGGCGTGACACTAACTGCGGCTCTTCATTGTGTCATGGCTATATATTCAACCGTTCAAGTGCGGCTTGATGTCCAATTTGGGACTTACCCAGTCGTTTGCCATGTAGCTCACATCGATCAACAAATACGATTAAAATTAAGGCAATAACATCGTAGATTTGGCTGCCAATTAGTTAATAACATCTTTGATTCCCTATTTAATTATCAAAGTCATGGCTGCCAATCAATTAAACGAATCAAAGGTGCCAATTAATTATGAAGATCATGACTACCAACAAAGGATCATGGCTGCCAATTACGCAACTGAAACTTGGTTTCCCAATTAACTATGGCACATTGGCTGCCAATTAATTGTGAATTTCATGGTTTTAATTAATGAATGAAACCATGTTTTGTCAATTAATTATGGAAAGCATGGCTGCAATATAATTAACATAATCATGGCTGACAACTTAATTATAAAATCCTTGGCTGCCATATATCTAGATATGCATCATCAATTCCTGAGCCGACACCTTTCACAAAAACTGGGCTTTCCAATTAATTAAGAAAATCACGGCAATAGTTGCACTCCCTTTCCTTTTTGGATACTACTTTCTTCCCATTATTTTCATGATTCTTTGCAGTCAATGAGCATTTAAAGTCCATGTTTGATGAGGAGACAAAGTTGAATGTATCTTAAATAGGCCATGTTCAGTTTCCTTCTTGAATGTGACTTTCTTTCTTTCCCAATATCTTTAGATCTCCTGCGGCTACTTGAAAATCCTTTCAAGCCTTATTTGACAAGGATTCAATTGGTGATGATCCTTATAAATACACAATCCTAGACATCCCTTATGCTCACAAAACAAACACTCATCCTAAGACTTGCAAACCGTCTGCACACAATGGGAAGCCTTTTTGAAGAAGAAGCCATGGAATTCTCAGAAAAATACGACAAAGCTTTGTCTTCTATACTTGAAAAAAATACAAGGTGGAGAGATTCACAAATTGGCAGGGCAAACTCCACCAAGCCTTTATTTAGGCCCTCACTTTCCTGATGGTACACCTCCAATCATCACAAGAGTTCTTTACAAATATCAATCAGATCACTCTAGCCACTTTGACCAACATGATTAGTCTTCCTGGGCTTGTTCCCGGCTTGAAGATTGGCCGACCCTTACAAAAGAATGGAAAGCATGAGTACCAAGAATGGAGTTTTTCTATGCTGACGCTTGGCGAAAACTTGGCATTTATGATGCTATTAAGCTCACGGACCAAGACATAGTCATTGAGAAGCCCATACTAGCAGCGGCTTTATGTTTCTAGTCATCAGCCACGAACACCATAAACTTGCTGCTGGGTCCTATGAGTCATACAATTATGGATATATGCACTATTTTTGGTTTTCGGCCTGTTCGAGTTGAAATCAGCGCGAATCACAACCTATCAACTGCTTTATAGATAGCCTGCAAGCTCCAAAATTTAAGGATAAAGATGCACAAGCTCAAGCTACGAATAAATCCAAAAGGTCACGCAACTATAGCACCTTGTACAAGCACTAAGTTTTCCCAGCCAGAGAACCAGTCAAGGAGAACGAGCATGCAGCGTTTCTGTATTATTAGCTATGCAAGTATGTGTTCTGTTGTAAAGCACGACAACGCCCTCTTGATTTTGCAATACTAGCCGAGGCATTAGCTTCGGCCATCCAGTTAGCTCTTGGCCCATTTGTCCTTGCATACTTGTACAGGTGTTTGCACAAAATTGTGACTAATGACATGGATCCCAATACTGGTGGACCACTCTGGATGTTCCAACTCTGGTTGCGGGCCTACTTTCCTCAAATATCAACAGCCACACCCAAATTTGACTACAAGATGTCGTATGAGCGGCATCTTATGGCTACAACATCATCTCATATGTCATTAGAGAAGTGTTTTACCATGTTCTACACCCTCAAACATTTTAAAAACTTTCATGTTTGCTACACCAAATGGAAACTAGCCTTTCTTGCAGACAACGAAGAATCAGATCAATGCTTGTGTGATGATGAATGGAAAGGAACCTAAGGTAGTTTCTTAATCTCACGATATTTGCACTACGGCCTAACACTCAGCCGTTATTGTAAGCCAGGGGTAGAAATCTATCTTCCCAATTATTTTGCTCGTGAGTTTGGATTCCTTCAGAGTTGTCCTGTTCTTTTAAACGACTCATTCAATCATCTCTGTTCATGGCATCAAAAGCTCAGTACGCAGGGTATGTGTGACTTAGTCTCACGACGTTACCAAGAACGTCTCAGCCATTTCAAGATGGAGCCTTACCAAACGAGTTGCACGGCTACACCCCTTTTCATCAGTTGGTAGTCAGATTACTCAAAGAAATTCGTTGACCCAGATATAAGGGAACTGTTCACAAAGCGGATTGTCCAAGGAGTTGGTGATATCTTGAAGAGCCAAGACGGGTGGAAAAGAAAGCCGACAACTACTGATGGTCACAAGGAAACTCTAACTTTAGCACAACAGAGTTCATCCTTTTCTGAAGAATATTCTCCTGCAGGCTCGGATAACAATAGCGGCCATACTATTGAATTGACTATTGATGATGAGCAGGCCGAAACTTTTGCTAATGGTGAGGACAACCCTTTGATTGATGAATCAGTTCATTCTTTCCCTAACGATCATGAGGTACACATTTATTTGTTGGTAGAGAAAATATTCTCTCTTTTATCATTTCATCGCGGCCCTTATTTAGCCGCGGTATCTACTTGTTGTATTGCTTGTTGATTCTTCAATTTTGTAGGCATGCATGGAGGTGCAACATACGAGCGAGGCATTGAGTGTTGAGAGAGAAACGACTGCCATTCACCAAATTACTTTTAACCAAGTAAGTTGCATGCGATTTTTTTTTTATAATATCGATGTCCACCATGGTTGAGCTCATCATGCTAACACACCTCTCTCTTTTACACCTTTATTGTCTTCAGGTAACCTCTTCTACACCTTTGCTGTCTGTAGAGGCCTTAGCCTTCTTGGATGAGCTTACTATGTCAATAAAAATGACACCAAAATAGATTGGCAATGATCGGGAGAAGACGGCGGCCGAATTTGTAACTGCATACTGCCGCAAACCCTTTTTGACCTTGGTTGACAATAATCTTTATGACCGCTTCAAACAAGAGATAAAATTCTTGATTTCAGTCAATCATTTTAATCCCTACCGCATGCAACAAATTGAAGATCATCTCAAAGTTACAGATGTCAGTGTAATTGCCTTTACACATGCTTTGGAAAAATGGGACACTGGCCGCGCTTTAAAACAGAAATATGGACCTATTGTGGAGAGTCAATCATCAAAGGCCGTGAAACTCACCCAACTCCATGACGAGTTCAACAAAGATGCGTAAGAGTTAGCTGAGCTGGAGAGTCGAGTGCATGTGATCTAGGAACGCATGGCCGCAGCTTTAAAAGTTATAAACCAAGAGTATAAAGAACATCATGAAGAGCTCAAGTTGTTTTCCACACATGGTAGGGACACACAAGCCTTTTTAGAAATCAAGCATGATCTTGATGAAGCAATGAAGAAGCATGACGCTGACTGGGTTGTGTGGGGGAAGATCTTGCCTTGATCGAATGCTGCTTCAGTTTGATTTGACATTTTGATAGCTTACACTAGGAGATTTCCCTTGCTTTCTCCTTCTTCTTTTTTTTTTTGTAGATTTCTATGTTTGAACGACATTCAATAAGCTCTTCAGACTCCTGTGTTCTGAGCAACATTCAATAAACTCTTGATTCATGCCTCTTAGTCACAAACCCATTGGTTGTTTGAGCATTACACTTGATCATGCAAACTTTGTTTTCAAGCCTACTCCTTCATGGCCATTTAACCACGATTGATTAAATGATAGACATTTAGCCGCAGTCCTTCATTAGCCTCAATCATTTGATAGCCGCGGCCATTCAACCGTTGGTTTCAAGCTTACTCATTCACAGTCATTTAACCACGATTCATTAAATTATGGATATTTAGCTGCGGTCCTTCGTTAGCCGCGATCATTTGATAGCCGCAGCTACTCAACCGTTGGTTACTATCAAAATCTAGAAAAAACTTTGCTGGTACCAACCAAAGAGTTGAGGATTACAGATTATACATTCTATACAATTATTTACCACGGTTCTTTATTAACTGCATGCATTCAAGTGAAGCTCTTCAATAGCCGCGGTACTTGTGATACTAACTAGCTGTTCACGACCATTAAACAATTATTCAACCGTGGTTCTTTGCCGGCTACAGTTATTCATTAAATTCATGAGATGTAGCCCTCCCTAAGTGAGTCGACTATTGATTGTCTGAGCATCAAGTCGAATCTCTTAACTTGTTCCTAAGGTTCTGACATCTCCTATACAGTAGGATAATACTTCTTCAAGTGCAGGATGTGCAATGACTCCACTCGTAGAGGTCCCACCTGACGTCGAAGCTGATGGTTGAAGTGATGTCATTGGGAGACTTGTCATGGGCACAATGAGATCTCTAGAGGTAGATGATTTGTTTGGACAAAAAGAAGAGGTGTGGCCTTGTTGCCTACACCTATAACAACGATTCCCTCGAGATTGGCGTAGGGATCTGGTAACATTCACCGAGTGTTGTCCCCCTGAGCGTGCCAAAAGATGTTAGCTCAAAAATTGTCTCAGCCACGTGTCACTGGGCTGGGGGCTTCTTTAGCTTACATATGTCTTTCGAGAATGGTGACGTGTGCGCAGGCGTGCGAACTCACGGCCGGTAGGCCAAGCGAGTTTTTGCTATAGATTGTAGACCTTGCGCTGATCTGACTTCCAATCAGTTGATTGTGGGTCGAGAAATGATCAATCTCGGTCGTGGGGTTCTCTAGGCCTTGAATGTAAGGACTTTAGCACGATCGGCCTTACCTAGCCGGAATGTTCGTGCTGTGCAACTCGGTGAGTGAACGTGAAAGTGAGAGTGATAATTGATAAATCTTTGGGATGCAGATACTCACAAGTCACAGTAAAAATAAAATCAAAGTATAAAGTGTTAACCTGATGCCTTGATTCAATGCGGGTATGAATAAAGAAAAGCACTGAATGCTAGAAAATGTGTTTACTAGATCCAAACGTTTTGGTGATGTCACTTTTTGATGATTTTCTTTAAGAGTGTAGGAATGTACATAATGCAAAGTAAACAACAGGAAAGTAACAGTGCAGCAAATAAAGATAAACAACAAGAAGATAAACCACAGGAAATAAAGTGCAGTTAAAGTAAACAACGAAAAGATAAATTGCATGAATGTAAAGAGCAACAATATAAAGTGCAGGGAAGATAAATACCGGTAAAGAAAGCGATAAGATAAACACGTAAAGATTGATAAGTTTTGTTGAATTGTTGAAATGTATTAAGATAAAATTTGTGTAATCACGTAGAGCGTTTGGTCGATGACCTCTAACAATGAATCCTATAGTCCTTTTTATAATGAAGCTAAACTACTAAATGAAGGAAAATAAACAATCTCAACCTTTATAGCTAAGACCGCATTGATTACAAATAGAACAGTATTCATGTTTGTGATATCATTATCAATGATTGATTCTTTCATGAGCAATCAATCAGGTTTTGTAACTGATGATTAACAATAACACCTCCTGATGCTCATTCAAGTTAAGTGCCCAAACTTCGGTAACGTTTCTCCTGACAATCAACCTTTTTGATGTGCCGCGGTCATTCATTATGCTTTGTGATTCATTTGATCTCTCCCCATTTAATAATGGCTCTTTGCACACGTCATCTTCGATCATAAATTTGACAATAAACATTTAATGTGCCGCGGCTAATTGGCGCGGTCCTTCATTAGGCCTTGTGGTCCGGGCCCACCTATTTGCTATGTGGGTCTTGCCAAATATAGGTTCAAACAGTAAAGGAGGTCGAGATGAGAAAACTCAAACTTGTTTCACTTCAATCGGTGACCGGATTAGGAAGATATGGTCGAAAAACCAGAGAGGAAGAAATCTGGACTCGAGAAAGAGAGCGTCTAATTTCTGGTTTTGAAAAATTATGTCCTTCTTTGCAAAATCCAAAAATTTTCTCATGTTTATAGAATTTTCTCAATTTTCAATCGCTCATAACTTTCTCATACGAACTCCGATTCTCGCATTCCACATGTCCACGAACTAGTATCGATGTACTCTACGACTTTCGTGAAAGAAGTTTTTGAAGAAACCTAACGTATAAAAAGTCAACCTTTGCACCCCCCCTAAAACCATATTCTTCGAATAATAATTCGTCCGAAACACTTCCGCTCTGTCCATGAGCCACGAAACCGTCCAATAACCACAAATTAGATTCCAGAAAATCCTCGGAAAATAATAACGAATTTCCAGGGTATTACACCATCAACCAAAGAAGAGTGCGTGCAGGAGGATTTGGTCATGTAAAACATACATTTGTGTGGTGTTTGGAGCAATGTGATCCATAACCATGAGGGCTTGCTCTCTTCGAGTGTGTACATCTTAATGATCAACCATTTTACCTTACAAGGACTAAGATTGATAGAACTTCAGAATGGCAATGGTGCACTGAACCTCTAGAGAGATCCAAGATTTTGGAGGAAGCTTTAGCTTTCTTTCAGAAGAAGTGGCTGCTAAAATTTTGATCCAAAACTGTTTCATTCAGTTATCTAAAATTCTGCTCTTGAGTGAGCTTTTTTGTTCCAACTTTTGTGTATTACAACGTTAACATCTTTATTAAGTAAGTCAATTCTTAAGCAAAATGGTTAAATTTTTGAAGTACCTGTAATGCCTACGGTTTATTAAGACTCCACACATATGTAAATATTGTACGAAGGATATGATGGTAATTTACAAAAAGAAAAAAACAAAATCACGGGAAGAGAATTGTGTAGCAGGGGGGAGAGCAAAAAAAACTGGGCGCAGTCGCCCACGATGACAAGAGGAGAACTGTCGGGGCCGCGATCTCAACACAAACGGAGACTCACGATCCCAATTTACAGTTCATACGGAAGGTGAAAACAAACATAGAAAGAAGAGCAGAGCAGAATCAAACATTATTATCAAATCGGCTGACAGTTTGTAGATTCACTTGAGGTTAGACCTTGATAATTATCATCGGGTTTCCTAAATAATTGATTTTTTCCTGTGGTTTTCTTTGAATCTTGCAGGTATCTGAGCAATTATGGATACAGGTAACCCCTATGTTCTTCTCCATTGAACTAATTTGGTTTGCCAATTAACTGCGCAGTTTTCTATTTGATTATAAAGATTTTCTTTTTTCATGTCAATGGGCTAATGCATGCATAATCTCTTTTGTCATTAGGTTGTTTTGTTTACTGAAAGTTTTTCTATTTGTCTTCGTAATTGTATTACTTTGGTTCTGGTTTAGATATTGGTTTTGCATAATTTGTAGAACCTCATGTACATAAAGATGGAATAAAATTGAGGTGCCACAGAAGCTGATGGGAAGTGGAACTTATCATGTTGAGGAATCATATATCAGGTTACTTTGAATTCTCTTTATATGCATGCACTATTTTGTCTATTGCTTCAGTCTATTGGCTTTGTGTTTTCATCGAATGAATTTGTGCTTGGGAAATCTACTTGATTTCAAACGTATTTGATTTTTTTATCTTTTATTTTTCAAAACAGCCCAGGAGTGAATTGCATGGTACACCATGTTTAGTTTTAATAGAAATCCAATTTCAGTCGCAATCAGCCATTGGTAATTTGACTAATTTCTGTCTCACCTCTGTCAAAATATTCAATCGTTTCTTCCTATTTTTAGATACCATTATGGCTGTCTGATGAAATTTTGTGTATTTCAAACTCATTTTTGTGTTGCTTATGTTTCTTCATATCTGTTTGATTATTTGTTTGATGTTCTTCTTTCAGATACTATGATAAGGCACGATTGTATTGCTTTATTTTTCTCTTTCTGTTGTTGATAAATATGTATAATTAGTGTAATGCATTTTATGCTTTCTTACAGGTTTACACTCTAATCATGTCTTATGGTTTACTGCCTAATCCTGTCTTATGTTATCGAAGACAAGCTTTGTATTGATGACGTCTCTAAAATGATCAAGCTTCAATGACTTATTACTAGATATAGGCAAATGCATTATGGAACGGGAACAAATGATTTAGTATTTTAGTACAATAAACAATGTGAAAAATAAATTCAGCTTTGTTCTACTATACTTTGTTTATTGGCTTCACAGAACATTAATTCTCCACATCGTACATTTATCATCAATATAAGTTTCAAATAGTTGTCATTTTATGTACATCAAGTCTTTTGACGTAATCATTTTGATGGTCACTAATCGATATGATTAGTTAGCAATTGATAAGCCTTCGGCTAACTAATCGGAGATAGTGCCCTTACATTTTTTATTTTATTTTTATTTTTTGAGAAGATGTCCCTTACATATTTGATGCTACAAGTGTGCACGAAAGTTAACTAAATGAAGGTAATATGAAAACAATGAAAAAGCAATTTGATATGAATGAAAATAGAATGACCAAGTAACTTGAGATGAATGAAATACCAAAGTTAAAGAGGAAAGACGGATGAAACTAAACCAACTTCAAATATGACTTCTTTGTATCTATTGTGTTATACCGAGCCAAATTTCTGCTGTTTTTGATTGTTCAGTGATGGTGGAGGGTATAAAAGTATTCTGGTGGCCTTAACAATTTATATAGAATCTATTTTCATTACACATTAATAAGGACCTAGCAGTATGTGTGTTTCAAAACAATTCTAGGCATGTTCATGTACAACTAACTTTAAACTTTTTATTCTGAAAGACTCAATGCAAGTTTAAAACTTGTGCAATGCATTGAGTCGTTGTTTAGGACATTCATGGAGCTGAAGTGTTTAAAGGATACAAGCCAAACGCACGCGCGAACGCGGCCCTTCTACACGGCAAAGCGAGTGAGGAAGGCTAGTGTGAATGAAAATAATTTGGCTTTAAGTTTCAATTTGAATGATGGTCAAACTAATGATGTCCCCTGATACCAAGGCTTCTAATTCATTGATAACTCTAAATCCCCGCGCTTTAAACTTCTAGAGTTCTAGTACATATATAAAAGGTGAGTTAATCGTTCATCGATAGTCACTGTTCATTTGTGAGTAAAAAGACAATTTTGCCCTCACTTGACTTTTCTTTTTACGACTGTGCCACTGAGCTACATTCCCCCCCCCCCCCCCCCCTCCCCCTTACTCTTCCTCCCTGAACGAGTGTTTTGCTCTCTCTTTTCTTCCTTCTGCCTCCTCAAATGCGGCGGCTCTTCAATCTCACAAGACTGGGAACCCGCCGTAATCAGGAAGAAGGCACCCAACGCTGCCTCCAAGAAGGACGAGATAGCCGTCAACGCTGCTTGCCTCGTCGTGCCGGTGCCGAGATCGAAACCGTCGAGAAAGGTCTATCTTCTTCCCCTCTCTTTCTTTTGTTTCTAGGTCTTAATTTATTGTTTTTCACTATTTCTGAAGACTATGGATCAATTCCTGGAAATTATTATTTGAAAACACCTCAAATCAAACAAGAAGCTGTCCAATTTCTCTCTCAAATCTTCTACATATTTTATTGAATGACTAAATACTGTTTAGTCTTTGAGCTTTTGACCATAAAACACTTCAGTCCTTAACCTTCTAATTTCACACGTTTAGTCCCTGTACTTCAAAATTTCAGATCAATAGGTCCTTGCAGTCTAAAAGTTGCGGTGAAATGTCTATTATGCCCTCAGTTCTGTTTTTTTAAATAAATTTATTCCTTTCTCTTTTTTTTATTTCTTTTTTCTTTATTTTATTTATTCTTTTTTTTTTAAAACAAAACGAAAGAAAGGAAAAAAAAAACAGAAAAAAAATAAACAAAAAGAAAGAAAGGGGGAAAAATTCTTTTTCCAAAAAAAATAAAATAATTAATTAATTAATTAAAAAAAATGAACTGAGGGTATAATAGACATTTCGCCGCGACTTTTAGACGGCAAAGATCTATTGGTCTGAAATTTTTAAGTACAAAGACTAAACGTATGAAATTACAATGTCATGGACTGAAGTGTTTTATGGTCAAAAGCTGAAGGACTAAACAGTATTTGCCCCTTTATTGAACCTTTTTTTTTTTAAGGGCCAATGATAAAAGATGTCATTTTAAAGTGTCATATTATAATTCAAGATACACAAATATCCTCATGATAATTAAGGTCACACCTTCACAACCTACCACTAGAGTTACATTTAATTACAAAACTGCCATCGACAGCTCTCTCTCCCTCAAGCCCGTCTGAACCTCTCTCTCTCTCTCTCTCTCTCTTCTTCTTCTTCACACGAACACAGACCTCGAAAGAGTGTGAATGACACGTTGTTAGGATCGGTATACGAGTTTTTGAAGTGGTGCTGACTCACCAGTAATCGGATCGCTCCAAATTGTTCAAGTCGATCAGGTGTCATATGACTCCTCTTCTTTCTCGACGTACTCGTCATGATCGGAGAGCTCGATATTGAAATAAAACGCCTCGTTGCGCTCGACGAACTCGAGGCCGATGAAGGTGTGCTTGCTGGTGCCGTCCTCGATCTTAAGGACGAAGTAGAGCCACGAGTTGAGCATGGTCTCGACGGAGGTCGTTGGAGTTTGGATCCTCCAGGCTGATCTCGCACTGGTCCTTGCACGACACTACCCTTTACTAACTCGTCCATCTCTTGTCGGACTTGAGCCACTGGCCACAATTGTACCTGCCGGATGTCAACCGTGGCGGGGTTTTGTACATGGCGACCTCGCGCACCAGCAACAGCTTCAGAATCCTCGTCGCCGCCGCGATCCATCTCCCTCGTCACTGTGAGTTCTGATTTATCAGTTTTTCAATATTATTAATCAATTTTCACATGCTAGAATAGAATGTATCTATGTGCTTCTATTTGGTAGCTTGCTTTGTTGCTTGGGAATTTGGAGATTCTATTTCCCATAATCAATTGAAGTAGTAGTATTGATCATATGCGAATTGTTAGTCTTGGCTACTGGCTCAAGGAGTATATGGGATTAGAAATTGATTTTCAGTTTTATAATAGTAAACGCTGCTGCTATATTGCTTTTAAGATTTCATTATGTTTGATGCTAATGATACCTCTGCTCCATTTTTGATAAGGAAACAATATTATGTTACTTCATTGGTTCAATCTGCTTAGTACTTTATGTGGGTCGTCATCCTTTTTTAATCTACTGAAGAAGATAAATTTCCTTTTTATAAATGATTAGAGTTTATCATCCAAATGTAGAAGGTGAAAAATTTAGTTTATATTGGTGTCAACTTTTAATCATGATATAAAGATCGGTCAGTTATGATTTTGTTTGCATGTAAGTAATGAAAGTTGTGATAGAGAATACAGCACAACATGCATTCTTGTAACCTATTTACTGGGCTTGTCACTCATCCCCCTCTTTGGTTTAACTAGTAAGAAGTACATTATCTGTTAAAAGACATTGCTTTGGAGTGAAAGGAGATGATTTTACTAGTTTCATAATCCCACCACTTAGCCCTCCCTGAATAACTTTTTGGTTGACCTCGTCACTTTAACTAGTAGGAAGTGCATGATATCTTCAGGCAGTGCAGACATCAGCATTGCAAATCCAAAGGGTACTGGTTTGTAGTATAAAGGTATGGCTGTACTAAAACAGTGAACTAAGTTTTTGCACTGCATTATATTTTTTTTGTTGATATGCAATAAAACTGACTTAATCTGCTAATAATATTACAGTCATTGAATGCCCGGTCGCGAGCAATTCTTATGCACAAACTGGATCACAGTGGCAGTGGATCAAGATTTGTCTTTTCTAATTGTTGTATTTTTAATTGTGTTGGTTGGGCTTACATGTCATCACGGCTATTGGTAGACTGTTGATATTGCTCCATAGTCTCTGATAAAAATTACTTCATTCATGCAGTTGCCTCAGACCTATGAGACTAAATTCCCTGAGAGCCGGTAGGATTATGCACATTGGGAATGTGAAGAAGGCAGTTCGTATGCATGTTAATTCCAATTTTCCGCGATGGAGTATTTAATTGTCCTTGTGGCTTTGTGTTACTTGAACAATGTCATGTTGAGATGAGAAAGTTGCATGTACATCACTTGGAATTTTTCAGTCAATGTAATGTGAAAGTACAAATACTGCTTATAGACTAATTTTTTATTAACTGTTAAACACGTCACAAATTAAGTCACTGGCTAATTAAGTCATTGGCCAGCCCAGGTCCCTAGTTAGTGAGATTACTGATCAAATCACTGTTAACTTCAGGTTACTGACTATGTTACTAGCAAAGATACTGGCCATGTCACTGTTAACCTCAAGTCACTAGCTCTATCATGACTGTCACTGATCATGCAATTGTCAAAGTCACTAACCAAGTCACTGTTAACCTCAAGTCAACGACAAAGTCATTGTTAACCAAGTCACTGGCACAGTCACTCATCATGTCACTGTCAATCCCTGGTCAAGTCACTAATCATGTAACTGTCAAATTTACTTATTAAGTCACTGTTAATCACATTTCACTTGCAAAGTCACTGGCTAGCCCAAATTCTTAGTTAATGAGATCACTGACCATGTCACTGGCCAGTAAAGTCATGGGCCAACCCAGGTCCCTAGTTAGTGAGGTCATTAGCCAAGTCAATATTAACCTCAAGTCAATGAATATATCACTTGCCAAATCTTTTGCAAAGTCATTATATCCAAGTCACTGTTACACACATGTCACTGACCAAGTCACTGTTATATCCATGTCACTCGACATGTCACATTTTATGTCACTAAACAATGTCACTGACCATGTTAGAGGATATCATCAAATATCTTCGATATATAAGATATTTGAGATATCTCCCGATAACATAAAGAAATCTCTGTAAATTTCGAAAACAAAGAAATTTGCGTGAGAAATAATTCCCTAAAAGCGAATATATTTAAGGAGAAATCCTCTCAAGACCAATACGAGTGAGGAGTAGTGTCCTCAAGAAAAATCTAGGTGAGGAGATATCTCATCTAGAAAAATTAGGGTGAGGAGTAAAGTAATTTCCTAAAGGCTAATATGTGTGAGATTAAATCCCCTAAAGACTAAATTTGAATGAGGAGATATCTCCACAAGAAAATTTTGGATGAGGAGTAAAGTAATTTTCTCAAGGCTAATATGTGTGAAATTAAATCCCCTGAAGGCTAATATGGGTGAGCAGCAATCTCCTTAAGGGAAATTTGGGTACCAAGTCACTGTTAACCTCAAGTCACCGACAAAGTCACTGCTAACATTAAGTCACCGGCAAAGTCACTGATCATGTCACTGTCAATCCCTGGTCAAGTCACTAACCATGTAACTGTCAAATTTACTGATTAAGTCACTGTTAATCACATTTCACTTGCAAAGTCACTGGCAAGCCCAAATTCTTAGTTAGTGAGGTCACTGACCAAGTCATTGACCATGTCACTGGCCAGTAAAGTCATGGGCCAACCCAGGTTCCTAGTTAGTGAGGTCACTAGCCAAGTCAATATTAACCTTAAGTTAATGGATATATCAATTGCCAAATCTCTTGCAAAGTCATTGTTATATCCATATCACTGGCCATGTCACATTTTATGTCACTAAACAATGTCATTGTTGTACACATGACACTGACCATGTTAAAGGATATCGTCAAATATCTTCGATATATAAGATATTTGAGATATCTCCCGACAACATAAAGAAATCTCTGTAAACTTCGAAAAGAAAAAAAATTTACGTGAGAAATAATTCACTAAAAGCGAATATATTTGAGGAGAAATCCCCTCAAGACCAATATGAGTGAGGAGTAGTCTCCTCAAGAAAAATCTAGGTGAGGAGATATCTCATCTAGGAAAATTAGGGTGAGGAGTAAAGTAATTTCCTAAATGCTATATGTGTGAGATTAAATCCCCTGAAGACTAATATGAGTGAGGAGCAATCTCCTCAAGGGAAATTTAGGTGAGGAGATATCTCCACAAAGAAAATTTGGATGAGGAGCAAAGTAATTTTCTCAAAGCTAATACGTGTGAAATTAAATCCCCTGAAGATTAATATGAGTGAGGAGCAATCTCCTTAAGGGAACGAGATAATGAGATATCTCCTCAAAGAAAATTTGGATGAGGAGGAAAATAATTTTTTCAATGTCAATATGAGTAACGAGTAATCCCCTCGAGGTAAATCTAGGTGAGGAAAAATCTCCTCGAGAGGAATGTGGATGAGGAGCAAGGATTGAACCATGTTACTGGTTATGTAGCAGGTCAAGATACTGTTAACCTCAAGTCACAAACAAAGTCACTGACAATGTCGTTGTTAATTCTTGATACAGCAAAGTCACTGACCGTGTCACTGAAAATCCTTAGTCAAATCACTGTTAAGATCAAATCACCGACAAATATGAGCCACATCACATAATGTTAAGGAGGAAATTGGGGACCAAGAATTGAAGTATTGAAGTTTTATTTGACCATATCATTGTTATACATGTCACTGACCAAGTCACTTACCATGTCATTGTTATATACGTCACTGACCATGTCACTGTCAATTTCTGACCAAGTTACTGTCCATGTTATAGGCTATGTAACTGGCTAAGCGAATGTTAACCTCAAGTCACCGACAAAATCACTAACCATGTGACTGTCAACTCCTGACCAAGTTATTGGCCATGTCACTGGTTATGTAGCTGGTCAAGCTACTGTTAATTTCTAGTAATTTCTCTCTTTATTTCATCTACAAAAGTGCACTTGAGATACAAAAGTATTGCTTGACTTCATCCTTGTCTTGACTAGATATAACTACATTGTTTCTTTCAACCTGAGGCTTTAGAGGTGGGGATGCCGTGGCATCTGGTGAAGATCGGAGGGAATTGAGAAGTTCTTGTCTCATAGTGCAAGTAAAGGCAGATCAAGTTGCATACTTGCTTCTCCGACAGCCTTAACAGCAAAACTCAATATTTGCTGTGAAACTTGTTTCATCGCTTTGCTTCCTTGTGAACCAGCAAGAGACACGTCCTTTAGGGTCAGATATACAGCCATGAATCTTTCAGTAACATGTACAGAACATTATATTGCAGCTGAAAACAGGTAAATAACTAACTTTATAAATAGTTCAAAGTTCACAGACAGTGAATTCCCCTTTCAGTAATTACCTCTACTCTAGCTGAAGGTGCAGGAAAAATAACTCCTATAAGTATCTCCAATGTAGAAGGTGGCACCAAATGCTCCCCCTTCCTCACAGCACCATTTACTAAAATGGTACGAGCCTTTGGCATAGACACAATTCTGCAATCAAATAAACAATTTCAGAGTTTAAGGAATGCAAAGAGTTACGAAATAATATAGAGATTAGAGATGTTTAATACCTCTCAACTAGCTGCAGAACAAGATCACAGGACTGTGGATTTTACTACTTTTGCCACAAACTAAAGGCAATACGTTGTGTGCGGCATACAACGCCAAAGCCAGGTCTCCTTCACTAGCCTATACAAGACATATTTGAATCTAACATGAGATCTATGATAACAGAAGCAGACCTATGACAGTATTTTAACCATGAAGAAAGATCAATCAAACCTGTGTGAAATTCCACTTACTTGAACTATCATCCATACAATTACTGGAAGGTTATCTTGTCCTTGATACTTTGAGTTTCCCTCAATGTCGGCAATATAACGATCAAGACATCAGGTTTTCTTTGCAATACCATCGCTACAACAGTAAATACTGCAATTTGGGATTTCACAACATGTCATCAGAGTTGACAAGGCACTCACAAAGATAAAATTATCTAACATTCAGCAGATACAACATGAAACCATGACATGATCACTAGAAACAGTCCAAAAATTGCAAATGTTGCATGGGGAGTTTAGTTCCACAAAACGAAACCCTCAATAGATCTGAAACATGGATTTATACAATATAATTTGACCAACTAACTGCATACAAAAGAACACTTTCCAGGAATACCAACATCAAGTCCAATGACCTAAAACAGTGATTAAATTTGTGTGATTGAATATCCAAGAGAGATAAGAGAGAACCTAGGAGAAAGTAATATTTATCCAAATAGAAGGCAACACAAAACGGATCATTCATGATTGTTTAGCCTAAAACAACATAATCTCCATATTACACTTGAATAACCAAAGAGATTAAACAGCATTTAGAATGTCACTATCTATAGATAATAGAATTAAGACCAATATGAATGAGTATACAACACAATGATTCACAAAAACATCAAATATAACCTAAAGACAGATATAATTCCTTTTAACTATTACACCAGCCAAACTAAAAAACTAGATCATCAGCCATGCACGAAGAACAAGATTTCGGATACAAAAGTAAAAGCATAATTCTCATAGAAATTTTGAAAAGTCACATTGGCAATCTTCACCACAGTTGGCTCCTTGAAAATCTTGACCCATGGAAACTGGGCGGAAGTCACTGCAGATAATGCCCGGCCGAAAAAGTCCGTGAACTTCATCACCCATATATCTTCCTCAGAATTGCTATTGGAAATAGTCATATTGATTCAAGTTAAAATTCAAATCTAAATCAAAATAATATCAAACTAAATCAGAAAACCGCATCCAGAAAAACAATGTCAGATCAGAACCAACACAATTCACCGGAAGTTGGATCACCTTCGCCGAGACATCGTTCACTTCGATCTTCGCCGCCGCCTCAGCCATGGTAACCTTAGGCTTCTTCGGTTTCTTCTAGGGATGGCATTTTAACCCATGGGTATGGGTACCCGTGGGTAATTATTCTGTTTGGGTATTTTTTCACGGGTATGGGTACCCGTTTATCAATTTTGGTTGGGTATGGGTAGTTTATAAAATATCCGACGGGTGGGTATGAGTGCTACCCACAGGTACCTAAAATTACCCTATACCCAAATCCTATTCACTTCTCTTCTCCTCTCTGCGATTCTTCTCTCTCCTTTTAACACAGCAATCTCGTCGGAGATTGGCTACTCCGACATCTAGGGTTGAGGACGTGGTGGATTTCGTCGGCAAAGACGAGGTGGAGTTCGTCTTTCTTTGAATTTCAATCGCCGCCGGAGTTAACTTCAGCCATTGTTTCTCCTCTCTCGTAGTTCAAGTTGGCATTTGTACCCATTAGGTATTACGGGTAATACCTACCCAATATTGGTTTGCGGGTAATACCCATCAAATAATTCGTGGGTACGGGTATTTACCCAACCTATTTCTAAACGGGTAAACTCATACCCACCCATTTACCCATTTTCAATTTGGTAAATTTTTTTTAATATTTTTTTTTTTTTGTCTTTAAGCGTCAGTCTATTAAAAGCTAAGATTTTTTTTTTAAAATACTTGCTACTATTTTTTATTGACAAATACTTATTACTATTTTATTTATTTTTTAAATGAATCTTCCTACTTTTGTGTTAAGCATCCACCAATTTACCCGTTTCAATATGACAGTTTTTTTTTTTAATACTTACTACTTTTTTTTTAATATTTAAATATAACTTCAATACAAAATGAGAATTCTAACATCTATATACTAAAATAAAGGTGAAGTGTGAAGACCCAGATTTTCATACAATAAATTTATGTAATTCAATAATTATTATATTAATTGAATTATGACATTTGGGATTATTTGGATTGTCGTGGTTAAGAAAATTGGTTTCGAAAACGAACGTTATTTAGGGAGTTGTGAAAATCGACTTTTTATACGTTCAAAATTTGGGAAAACTTCTTTCATGAAAGTTGTGGAGCTCGTCGATACGAGTCCGTGCATATGTGGAACGTATTATTCGGAGCTCGTATGAATAAGTTATGAATATTTAAAAATCAAAATTTTTCTATAAATAGTGAAAAAAATTCTGAGTTTGTCATTAAGGACGAAAAACATTCCTTTTTGCACATCAGCCCCCCGTCTCTCTCTCTCTCTCGGCCTGGTCACTGTGCTTGCAGACCCGCCGACCCGACCCGACTGGAAGTCGGCCTTCCCGGCCGCGCCGCCTCCGGACCCGGCTCCCATCCGCTTAGCCGCCTCACGCCCAGTCGATCCCCGCCGTCGCCTCACCCAGCCGCCGCTCCTAGGCTTAGATCGAAGCCGCTAACCGAAGCCCAAACCCGACCCGGCAGGAAAACCATTTTTTCGGCGGTGCACGGGCCGATCAATCCCATTTTCGTGACGCGCACTTCCTCCTGATCATCCCCATATGTGGCTTGCATCACGATTTTGAGTGTAGAGTGGTAGATCAAAAGATGAAGATTTCGACGTCCCTGATTCGATCTGGAGACTGATCAGAGGGCCAAGATTAATTCAACTTCAAAGCCCGATCTAGGACGATCTAGACCTCATCTCCGAAAAAGTCAGGTATTAAAGTTGTTCACAATTTCATTTTGAAGAAGTTTGTAGTTGATGACTTTTGCATCGAAAGTGGTTGACCGGCGTTGACCACCGCGTTGACTGCCGCCTGACCGCCGCGTGTGGCGGCGCGTCGGACCAATTTTTGAGTTTATATTATCTGGACGATGATCTATGCATCCACACGAGCGTTTTGATATATAACTTGGTCATGTTAGAAAAAGTTGATAAATAGTCAATTTCTGTTTTGACGTTACTATTTACGGTTTTACAATTTACCTTCGGTTTGAGATTTAAGGAGATCAGACCATTGGTTTTACTTCAAATTTTAATATGATGTTCATATGACTGTCCCGATGACTTTGTGTGGTCACGGGCGAAGATTCAACCGTTGGATCTTCGTATAATTGTAAAACAGTGATTCGGGAGGCGATTAGTGAAGATCCGTCCATCGGATTTTCGTATATTTTTGATAGGATGTTTCCAAGGGTGATCCGTGAGGATCTAACCGTTGAATCATCGTTTAAATTCGATCCAACCGTTGGATTATCGTTATTTTGAAATCCGACCGTTGAATCATCATTTAGGTTTATTTCGTGCTTCGTTGCTAAGTAAAGACCGTACTTGATTAGGTACTTGACGGCTTGAGTTGATGAGCATTTGAATTATTGTGAGTTATATTTATTGAAGACGCAGCGGGAATTTCGAGGTGAGTAAATCTCACGTGGTTCAGATTACGAACCGAGTACTTAAATTATTTATTTTTGCAATTGTGTAGAAAATATTTATAGATTAAATATTTGTTTTTAAAATCATATGGACTTGAACAACTACAGTCCATAAATAAGTAAAATGAATTTAATTATACAAATGAATTTCACTATTTTCTTGTGTGAACTATAAATGATATTAGTGGTCATTCCTGAGTGGATGATTACGTATATATATATTTACGTGGAATATATATATATTGATTGGCGTGATTTTGAATGACGATATGATTGAGTTAGAATGATGATTTAGATTATATTCAAATGCTTTAATTTCATGATAATATCATATATGTTGGTTGAGTTGATTTAATTATGTGAAAACATATGGTTGTACATATTGTGGATTTAGGGTCAACGTAGTGACCAGTATGGGGTAATCGGACGCTCTAATCCAAGGTGGATGATGGGATACGATTGGTTTGAGTATGTACAATTATCGGACGTTCTAAATATGTATATAAGTATACATATTGATGAAATACGATAAAGATAAATATGTCGGATGCCATAACCTAGGCCAGGTGACGGGCTACGATTCAGTTATAGCTCTAGTCTGTCGAATACCGTATTTTTATAAATACAATGATGGGGTATTGTGGAGAAAGATGTGAGTTAGGGTTTGGTGTTGAGTTGTTGATTGATTGTGATTGTTGGTTTTTGTGGTTGTAGAATTGTTGCATGTTGACTTCGGTAGAAATAAATGTGATTAAATTAAGCAACCGTTCTTTCTTTTACTCATACGAGCTTTCATAAGCTTACCGGGTTTTATATTGTTGCAATCCTGGTACACTATTCAAATGGTGTAGCGGATATTCCTGCAGGTCAGGATAACCAGGGAGGTGACCGAGCTGCTTAGGTGTTACAGCAGTTATATTTTATTTCTTTGAGTTGTGAGGTGTGTATGCTCATTTAGAGCTTTACAAATTATTGTGTATTTGTGTTGTAATAATTAACCGAAACAAGATTCGGTTTTGATTTTATTTTGTGTGGTGAGGTTGTTAAGAAAACAAATTTTCAAGATGATTATTTTGAGTTGTGGTAATTTTCATGTTTCGGATTTTTGAATCTTATTCTAAAATTCGGGCCGTGACATGAAGAGTGTGCTCTTCCTCTGGGTTTATCAATATCGCCATGCATCCTCTGAAGTAGAGTAAGATCATCATCAATATCATGGCAAGACTCCTCATCAACATTAATATCATCCTCTAATGTGGTAGGAGCATCTCATAACTCACTCCACATCCAATCACGAGCACACATCAGAGCCTCCACTGTGTTTGAGTGAAGTCGGCTCCTATGCAGGCTCACAATCCGTCCGCCAGTGCTAAATGTCGACTCTGAGGCAACAGTAGATACATGAATAGCTAGAATGTCACGAGCAACCTTATACAAAGTGGGATATTTCATCCCACTTGTCTTCCACCAGTATAAAATATCGAACTCCTTATCACTTATCCTAGGTAAAACTAGCTCCTCCAGATACATATCCAAGTCAGACTTGACATTATCCTTACTAGAGTCAGAAACATAAGCATCATAAGCATCCATGTTGTCATCCCCAAATCATCATCGCCTGGCCTTGAACTTTCAAACATAGACGAGTTATCAGATACATGAGATGTTGCACGTGAAGCATACTCCTTGACCAAGTCATAAGTAAGCTTCTTGATTCTCTCAATTTCCAATGCAGCTCTATAAGGATAAATCTGCTTGAAGTAAAATTCAACCAACTTCAACTTATATCGGGGATCTAAAATAGTGGCAACAGCAATTGTTCCAATCACACTCCAATACTTGACAAACTTTTCTTCTATCTTCTTTGCCATTTCTTCCACTTCATTTATGTCAGACTCAAGCCACTTATATATTGCCAACTTAATGTTGCAAATCTTTGGGAATAACAGGTTGGCCGTGGGATACTTGGTACCAGATAACAGTTCGGTTGTCTTGTAAAACAATTGCAGCTTTTCAGCAATCACTGTAACGAGATTCCAGTCATTCTCGGTTGGCACATCCTTATATCCCCTAGTCTTTAAAGCTGGAAACACTGTCTTATACTCCAATGCTATCTGCAACATCAAATATGTGGAGTTCCATCTTGTCTTACAATCAAGTATCAACTTCCTATTGCATGCAACATCCAATTGGCGAGATGCCTTAGCAAATGTTTCTTCTCTTTTTGGGCCACCTGTCCAATAAGCAAATACTCTCCCGAATTACATCCAAATCATCCCTAACTATCAAATTCAATATGTGTGCACAACAACGCATATGCAATAACTTGCCACCAACCAACAATGAATTTGATCTCAAAGTCACAAGAAGTAATTCAATCATGGCACCATTAGTGGTACAATTATCCACAGTTAACGTTGATAAGTTACGATGGATATTCCAACTATATAAACACTCCATCAATACCCTATGAAGAGTATCTGCATCATGTGGACATGGAACATATACAAACCTGTATAACAGTAAGTTACATTAGCACTTATATTAATCAAAACAAGTACCATTATTAACAGAGAGTGCAGCGCTATAAACATATAATGACTAACAAAGTTAATATGCAACCAAATTAAAAGAAATGGCATTCTTCTGTTCCACAACCTATTGTGTGCGTTTGAGAATTGCAATGCAATGTTAATAAGCAGTAGCATTATCTGAAGAAACAAGGGCCAAGCACGTGCATATATTTATCATTGATCAAATGGCAATGTCAGGGTTCTATTCCTAAATATCTGGTTCTATTCCTAATTACAATCCCATCCATCTACCCATTGAACTCTCTCAGACCAATTCAAATCAGCTGTTGTTCAACAGTAACTTTTTAAATGTCACCATATTTTGATAAAACTGGACACTGCAGTTTATTGTTGCTTGTTGGACATCAGTGAAATGATTCCTTTATACAAGCAATCATAAAATGCTTCTCTTAGTTGCGGACATGTACATTTGTATCTAAATGATCATGGGACTAATTTATTAGTTGCTGAATGAATTAAATTAACACTAAAATGTAGACACAAAAAAAAAAAATTAACACTGAAATGCTCCTGATTAGCATGTTATTAAGAGCATAGCCCTATTAGGGTCCTTTTGTAAGCCTCGTTAATATGCTCATATGTACCTCCAGTAACTAAGCAATACATTCCAGTAGCTAACCAAATACAACAGCAACACTAAAAAAGAGTAGACATCATATGTACCTCAAAAGTCGACTATGCAAGTTCCAAGAATCATTGATAAAATTCGATGTTATGGTCGTAAATCCTTTCTTTTGATTACTTGCAGTCCACATATCAGTAGTAATTGCAATTCTACTTCTATTTATCTGTATAAGCTTCATTGTCTTTTATTTCTCGAATTCATAAATCTTCATAATCTCCTTCTTGATTGTGTTTCTACATGGAACCCTAAAGGAAGGTTGTAATGCATTAGAATACCTCCTGAACCCAAGATGCTCAACCATCGACAACTGGTACTCATGCAAGATGATCATATTGGCAAGATCGGTCTTTGCATTACTCTTATCAAAATGACCAAATCTAACTGTCCCCTCGCTCCTTGTTGACTGGGGCTTTAGTCCTTTACATGATTTAACATGTAAATTCAAGGAATTAGTTCCATTTGTAGACTTTGCACTTAGGATCTTACCGCAATGCTTACAAATTACTTTCTCTTCCCCCTGATCATTTTTACTTCGAAATTGTCCCATACTGGTGCTTTCCTCCTTCTTTTGCGTGGAATGCTTTGCTCTACATCCTCATCCATTATGTCATTATTAGCACAGCTATATGATACATCTTCCATGCTGCAAGAAGTAAAATATACGTTTCAATGAAAACAGAAAGAAGAACATAAAAATATACATATGGTGAGGGTGTGTTAGTGCACTGGGATTAAGATATATGGTTTTTCAAGGAGAAGCTGGAAGATGAAAGCATTAAGCATATATTATGACCCTATACGCATATAGATTCAAACAAGTGTATATATATATATACTGGTTCTCTTTGTATGGTAAAGTGTTGGACTTGAGTCTCGTAAATGAAGTCTCCACACAAATGTAGCATTTTGTGCAAGTGAAATTAGAAAACACAGCAAACTAATGAACCCTCTTGAAGACCATATCTGAGAGAAGCAATGTTATGGAACTAAAATATCTCTCTTTCTTTTGGTATGCCTCGGGAAGAAATAAGAGATTGAGAGAGGGAGATGGAATTTTTCCCTGTGTACATAATACATATTTTGCTGGTTTTACATATTGATTATCCCACAACTAGACGTATTTTGCTGGGAACAGAAAAATATACATGTAGTGAGGGTGTGTTAGTGCACTGGGATTAAGATATATGGTTTTTCAAGGAGAAGCTGGAAGATAAAAGCATTAAGCATATATTATGACCCTATACACATACAGATTCAAACAAGTGTGTGTGTGTGTGTGTATATATACATATATGTACATGGCATTATAGGGCAGAAGACTACATTCCTAGACACCAAAACACATTTAATTTATAAAGTAATACTCCAAGTGGCCATGGACATACAAAATAAAAAAAATAATGCAAAGCTTTGTTAGAAAAAAAGACATGGACAATTCTATCAGAACCTGTGAACTTTCAAATTCAGAGTTGGGAATAGCACTGCTATTACACATGAACAGGTATCATCTAATGACATGTAATGAATGCACTTCAGTGTATTTAAAAAGTAGAAGACAGGTGATCAATGCACATTATATCGTAGTTTACACCTGTAACGAATCATAGTGTGCAGCAAAGACTAGATACAAGAATTAGTGAAACTTCGTAATCATCATGAACTATTGAAATTTGAAGTTGTTCTTCAGTAAGGATTCTAGATTCATTTTCTGATGCTTGGAGGCATACAACAACAAGAAGTAATAAGTACGTGCGCATCCCCGAATGTCCAAGACTCAAATTGATGCTCTCATTAAGCTTGCAGCCATATTACTTTCTCAGATTCACATACAGATTCAAACAAGTAATATATGTACATGGCACCCATCACTACCATTCTCTCCTTCATTCTCTCTCAGATTCACTTTCTCTATCAGAAAGCTCAATTCCCCTACAATTAGCTCAATACTCAATTGGAAAACCCAATTCTTTCGATACCTCATTCACAACATTGAAACTTTCTCTTCAACATTGAAACATCCACCATTTCTGATTCAAAAGTCCAAATCAAGCATTGCAAATTGCATATATGGAGACAATAGATACATATATAAGAGAGAAGGAAGCGACTACCTTAGAGAAACCTGTGTATGAGTTCGAAGTTGGTGAGAGCTGAGATGGAATAGAACCCTAAAAATCAACCAGACTACGAGAGAGGAGAAACAATGGCTGAAATTAGCTTCGGCGGCGATTGAAATTCAAAGAAAGACGAACTCCACCTCGTCTCTGCCGACCAAATCCACCACGTCCTCAACCCTAGATGACGGAGTAGCCAATCTCCGACGAGATTGCTGTGTTAAAAGGAGAGAGAAGAATCGCAGAGAGGAGAAGAGAAGTGAATAGGGTTTGGGTATTGGGTAAATTTTAGGTACCCGTGGGTAATACCCATACCCACCCGTTTCTATAATGGGTATTTTATAAACTACCCATACCCACTCAAAATTGATAAACGGGTACTCATACCAGTGTAAAAAATACCCAAACAAAATAATTACCCACGGGTACCCATACCCATGGGTTAAAATGCCATCCCTACTCGTAGTTTGGTTGATTTCTAGGGTTCTATTCCATCTCAGCTCTCACCAACTTCGAACTCGTACACAGGTTTCTCTAAGGTAGTCGCTTCCTTCTCTCTTATATATGTATCTATTGTCTCCATATATGCAATTTGCAATGCTTGATTTGGATTTTTGAATCAGAAATGGTGGATGTTTCAATGTTGAAGAGAAAGTTTCAATGTTGTGAATGAGGTATAGAAAGAATTGGGTTTTCCAATTGAGTATTGAGCTAATTGTAGGGGAATTGAGCTTTCTGATAGAGAAAATGAATCTGAGAGAGAATGAAGGAGAGAAAGGTAGTGATGGGTGCCATGTACATATATTACTTGTTTGAATCTGTATGTGAATATGAGAAAGTAATATGGCTGCAAGCTTAATGAGAGCATCAATTTGAGTCTTGGACATTCGGATGCGCACGTACTTATTACTTCTTGTTGTTGTATGCCTCCAAGCATCAGAAAATGCATCTAGAATCCTTACTGAAGAACAACTTCAAATTTCAATAGTTCATTATGATTACGAAGTTTCACTAATTCTTGTATCTGTCTTTGCTGCATACTATGATTCATTACAGGTGTAAACTACGATATAATGTGTATTGATCACCTGTCTTCTACTTTTTAAATACACTGAAGTGCATTCATTACATGTCATTAGATGATACCTGTTAATGTGTAATAGCAGTGCTATTCCCAACTCTGAATTTGAAAGTTCACAGGTTCTGATAGAATTGTCCATGTCTTTTTTTCTAACAAAGCTTTGCATTATTTTTTGTATTTTGTATGTCCATGGCCACTTGGAGTATTACTTTATAAATTAAATGTGTTTTGGTGTCTAGGAATGTAGTCTTTTGCCCTATAATGCCATGTACATATACACACACACACACACACACACACTTGTTTGAATCTGTATGTGTATAGGGTCATAATATATGCTTAATGCTTTTATCTTCCAGCTTCTCCTTAAAAAACCATATATCTTAATTCCAGTGCACTAACACACCCTCACCACATGTATATTTTTCTGCAAAATACGTCTAGTTGTGGGATAATCAATATGTAAAACTAGCAAAATATGTATTATGTACACAGGGAAAAAATCCATCTCCCTCTCTCAATCTCTTATTTCTTCCCGAGGCATACCAAAAGAAAGAGAGATATTTTAGTTCCATAACATTGCTTCTCTTAGATATGGTCTTCAAGAGGGTTCATTAGTTTGCTGTGTTTTCTAAATTTCACTTGCACGAAATGCTACATTTGTGTGGAGACTTCATTTACGAGACTCAAGTCCAACACTTTACCATACAAAGAGAACCAGTATACACACACACACACACACACACACACACACACACACACACACACACACACACACACACACACACACACACACACACCCACACACTTGTTTGAATCTGTATGTGTATCATATAGTTGTGCTAATAATGACATAATGGATGAGAATGTAGAGCAAAGCATTCCACGCAAAAGAAGGAGGAAAGCACCAGTATGGGACAATTTCGAAATAAAAATGATCAGGGGGGAAGAGAAAGCAATTTGTAAGCATTGCGGTAAGATCCTAAGTGCAAAGTCTACAAATGGAACTAATTCCTTGAATTTACATGTTAAATCATGTAAAGGACTAAAGCCCCAGTCAACAAGGAGCGAGGGGACAGTTAGATTTGGTCATTTTGATAAGAGTAATGCAAAGACCGAGCTTGCCAATATGATCA
Source organism: Rosa persica (assembly GCA_025331145.1). Lineage (NCBI taxonomy): Eukaryota > Viridiplantae > Streptophyta > Magnoliopsida > Rosales > Rosaceae > Rosa > Rosa persica. The sequence goes on along the minus strand of WFKR01000001.1, from coordinate 11,724,700 downwards.
TCTTGCATGAGTACCAGTTGTCGATGGTTGAGCATCTTGGGTTCAGGAGGTATTCTAATGCATTACAACCTTCCTTTAGGGTTCCATGTAGAAACACAATCAAGGAGATTATGAAGATTTATGAATTCGAGAAATAAAAGACAATGAAGCTTATACAGATGAATAGAAGTAGAATTGCAATTACTACTGATATGTGGACTGCAAGTAATCAAAAGAAAGGATTTACGGCCATAACATTGAATTTTATCAATGATTCTTGGAACTTGCAGAGTCGACTTTTGAGGTACATATGATGTCTACTCTTTTTTAGTGTTGCTGTTGTATTTGGTTAGCTACTGGAATGTATTGCTTAGCTACTGGAGGTACATATGAGCATATTAACGAGGCTTACAAAAGGACCCTAATAGGGCTATGCTCTTAATAACCTGCTAATCAGGAGCATTTCAGTGTTAATTTTTTTTTTTGTGTCTACATTTCAGTGTTAATTTAATTCATTCAGCAACTAATAAATTAGTCTCATGATCATTTAGATACAAATGTGCATGTCCGCAACTAAGAGAAGCATTTTATGATTGCTTGTATAAAGGAATCTTTTCACTGATGTCCAACAGCAACTATAAACTGCAGTGTCCAGTTTTATCAAAATATGGTGGCATTTAAAAAGTTACTGTTGAACAACAGCTGAGTAATATTATTGAACAACAGCTGATTTGAATTGGTCTGAGAGAGTTCAATGGGTAGATGGATGGGATTGTAATTTGGAATAGAGCCAGATATTTAGGAATAGAACCCTAACATTGCCATTTGATCAATGATAAATATATGCACGTGCATGGCCCTTGTTTCTTCATATAATGCTACTGCTTATTAATATTGCATTGCAATTCTCAAATGCACACAATAGGTTGTGGGACAAAAGAATGTCATTTCTTTTAATTTGGTTGCATATTAACTTTGTTAGTCATTATATGTTTATAGCGCTGCACTCTCTGTTAATAATGGTACTTGTTTTGATTAATATAAGTGCTAATGTAACTTACTGTTATACAGGTTGTATATGTTCCATGTCCACATGATGCAGATACTCTTCATAGGGTATTGATGAAGTGTTTATATAGTTGGAATATCCATCGTAACTTATTAACGTTAATTGTGGATAATTGTACCACTAATGATGCCATGATTGAGTTACTTCTTGTGACTTTGAGATCAAATTCATTGTTGGTTGGTGGCAAGTTATTGCATATGCGTTGTTGTGCACACATATTGAATTTGATAGTTAGGGATGGTTTGGATGTAATTCGGGAGAGTATTGAGACCATTAGGTCTAGTGTTGCTTATTGGACAGGTGGCCCAAAAAGAGAAGAAACATTTGCTAAGGCATCTCGCCAATTGGATGTTGCATGCAATAGAAAGTTGATACTTGATTGTAAGACAAGATGAAACTCCACATATTTGATGTTGTAGATAGCATTGGAGTATAAGACAGTGTTTCCAGCTTTAAAGACTAGGGGATATAAGGATGTGCCAACCGAGAATGACTGGAATCTCGTTACAGTGATTGCTGAAAAGCTGCAATTGTTTTACAAGACAACCGAATTGCTATCTGGTACCAAGTATCCCACGGCCAACCTGTTATTCCCAAAGATTTGCAACATTAAGTTGGCAATATCTAAGTGGCTTGAGTCTGACATAAATGAAGTGGAAGAAATGGCAAAGAAGATGGAAGAAAAGTTTGTCAAGTATTGGAGTGTGATTGGAACAATTGTTGTTGCCACTATTTAGATCCCCGATATAAGTTGAAGTTGGTTGAATTTTACTTCAAGCAGATTTATCCTTATAGAGCTGCATTGGAAATTGAGAGAGTCAAGAAGCTTGCTTATGACTTGGTCAAGGAGTATGCTTCATGTGCAACATCTCATGTATCTGATAACTCGTCTATGTTTGAAAGTTCAAGGCCAAGCGATGATGATTTGGGGGATGACAACATGGATGCTTATGATGCTTATGTTTCTGGCTCTAGTAAGGCTAATGACAAGTCTGACTTGGATAGGTATATGGAGGAGGCAGTTTTACCTAGGATAAGTGATAAGGAGTTCGATATTTTATACTGGTGGAAGACAAGTGGGATGAAATATCCCACTTTGTATAAGGTTGCTCGTGACATTCTAGCTATTCATGTATCTACTGTTGCCTCAGAGTTGGCATTTAGCACTGGCAGACGGATTGTGGGCCCGCATAGGAACCGACTTCACTCAAACACAGTGGAGGCTCTGATGTGTGCTCGTGATTGGATGTAGAGTGAGTTACGAGATGCTCCTACCACAGTAGAGGATGATATTGATGTTGATGAGGAGTCTTGCCATGATATTGATGATGATCTTACTCTACTTCAGAGGATGCAGGGCGATATTGATACACCAAGAGGAAGAGCACACTCTTCACCTTTATTTTAGTATGTAGGATTTAGATGTTAGAATTCTCATTTTGTATTGAAGTTATATTTAAATATTCAAAAAAAAGTAGTAAGTTTTTTTTAAAAAAAAAAACTGTCATATTGAAAACGGGTAAATTGGTGGATGCTTAACACAAAAGTAGGAATATTCATTAAAAAAAATAATAAAATAGTAATAAGTATTGCAGAACCTAATTCTATTATCCTAAATCATGCCAAATGTGCGTGATTTAAGTATTTAGTTATAAATTACAACAGAAAATATTCAAATCCAAAAACTGTCAAGCTATTCTCTATCGTAAAATTACCCAATCTCTAAACCCTAAATCTTAAATTCATTTCTTCTCAGAGAATTAAAGAGTAAAAAAAAAAAAAAAAACAAAGAAAGATCTGTGAAGTGGGACCATGAAAACCCAAATAATCGAAGGTGGATAAATCCGACTTTAATCTTGTTGGCAGGTCTAGAGAGATCTCTCACGGCGTTCGTTCTCCTCTGCTGAAGCTCCAAGGCTTGTTGCTTTGTTTGAAGGTGAGTAAGACTAGATTCATATTTGCTCTCTTATTCTGGGTTCGATCTTGCTAATCCTATTCGAAGGACCAAAATCAACAAGTTATTGATGATGACACTGGAAGGAGTGGCCTTAAAATTGCCCCCATATTCATTCCCCATGATAACAACCCCTGCCTGCCGCACCCCTCATACCTTCCGACGCTTTCTCGTCTCGGCTTCAACTGCTGCAGCTCCACCCGCATCCCTCTCACTTGGTCACTCGACCCGACCCGATTTCCCTATCCTTCACCAGGTCTCTCTACTTTTAACCACCCATTATTTTCCTGTGATTCGTCACTCGAGTACTCATATTTATTACAATGACAGGAAGTAAATGGCTCTAGACTTGTTTACTTGGACAATGCTGCAACTTCCCAGAAGCCCATCACTGTGTTAAAGGCTTTGCAGGATTACTATCAAGGTTACAATTCAAACGTGCATCGCGGGATTCATTACTTAAGGTAGAGACTAGAGTAATAACATACCATGGTGGGATACATTAGTCCAACTATTCACTTTTGTCAATTTAGGATTTTTCAGAGATTATCTTATCAAGACATTCTTTGAGATAGAGTTCTCTGTAACATCAACTGGAGTTATTTGTTACCCTCTTGCGAATAAATAACTCTTGCTGCTTGTGGTGAATTTAGTTCAAAGGCAACAATGGAATATGAATTGGCGAGAAAGAAGATTTCGGAATTTATCAATGCATCAGATGCTCGAGAAATTGTTTTTACTAGGAATGCTACTGAAGCTATCAATCTGGTTGCTCACTCGTGGGGACTCCAAAATATAAAATCAAATGATGAGGTAGATAACATTTGCTATCTTCTTGATTTGTTCTTCTTTTTTTAATAATCACTCACTTAATGCTGCATTCACCCATTAAGTTTTGGGAATTAACATCTCGCATATTACCGTGATCTCATGTTCTACCTATGTTTGCTCAAGTAGTTGTACATGAGCTTGTCGTGATCACAGTATTTATGTAATCTTCTGAGTTGAATCTTAAATACAATTTCCTTTAATTTCAATAATATTTATCAGCTCTTGCTTCACTTAATCTTTATTGTAGATCCTACTCACAGTTGCCGAACATCACAGTGCGATTGTTCCCTGGCAACTTGTAGCTCAAAAGACCGGTGCCATTTTGAAATTCGTGGAACTAAATGAAGATGGAGTTCCAGATGTGGAAAAGTTAAAAGATATGCTTTCAAGAAAGACAAAACTTGTAGTTGTTCATCATGTCTCAAATGTGCTAGGTATGGTTCTGTTTCTCAAGTGATTATGGTTTCCTTTCCTTCTTCGAGCTTTGTATGCTTACGTTTTGTGGTAGATAACAAGTTTTGGAATGGGTACTCAAATTTTTATTTGATTGAATTCTTGTGAATTGTTATTGACTGAATATTGCAGTGTTTATCTCAAACAAACACATAACACGGTCATATTCACATTGATGGATTCATATTGAGTTTTGTGTAGGTTCTGTACTTCCTATTGAAGATATCACGTGCTGTGCTCATGATGTTGGGGCAAAAGTTCTTGTAGATGCTTGTCAGAGTGTTCCACACATGGCAGTTGATGTACAGAATCTTAATGCTGACTTTCTTGTTGCTTCCTCTCACAAGGTTAGGAAAATGTGTGGGCCGACCAGAATCTTAACACTACCTTATCTTACTACAATCTAGCTTCATGGGCAAGTATATGAAGTAATTAATTAACATGTCTCAGATGTGTGGGCCTACGGGAATTGGATTCTTATATGGCAAGAGTGACCTATTTTCTTCCATGCCTCCATTTTTAGGTAATTTTCTGGTTTGCAGTTGTCCTTAGAAAGTTCAATTCTTCTATTAGAGTTCTGTTTATCTAACTCCAACAAAGTAGTGACGTGTACTTTAGCTCACTCTAAATTTTAACACTATCTAGGTGGTGGAGAAATGATATCTGATGTATTTCTTGATCATTCCACTTATGCCGAACCTCCATCTAGGTTGGTAATCTGTCTCCATACCTGAAATATTATTTTATGTCATGGAATACAGTAATCTACAACCCTGAAGTGTCTGGATATTATAACTTCATAAAATTTTTTGAAAATGAGAGATTCATTTTTAAGTTCATTACATTACTATTCCTAGATGCCTTATCCTTACTATAAGCAAGTGCTTCTATATACTGCCTAGCTCGGTCTATGCAAGGCATTAAGAGTTATTGTATTATATTGTGCAAAACCTGAAGTTCACTGGGGAGCTAACATCCCTAATTCCAAATCAGTAAGATTTCATTGGTTTGGCCATAGTTATTGTTTATATTTGTGCAAAACCTCTTCTAGCTCAAAGGATAAGAAGAGGAAGCACCCATTCTAGCAATGAGACAATTATGGAAGTTCAATCTGTATAAACAAAGAAAGAGAGTAGAAAAAATTAAATTTACCCCACCTTCACCCTGCCTCCAATTGCCACCCCAAATTGAAAGGTGAGATCTGTGAAGGAAGTATCATGTCCGCCTCCTTGTTTTTGTTTTTCTCTTTTTCAATAAAGAGTTGTTTCTTTTCAAAAAAAAAAAAAAGGTACTTTCCTTGTTGATACTGATTGTTGAACTCCCATAATTTTGCTCTTGGTAGAACGTCTTTTGATTCCTCTACACATCCTTTGAGCTGGAACCTTATGTTCCCAAGCATCTTACTGATTTGGAATTAGGGGAGCTAACATCCACACTGTCCTGTCTAGAAAATGTTCTGCCAGACCATCTTGGCAGAGTAGGGGTATTCTGTTTTATGTTGGCTGATTTCTGGTTCGTTTGGATGGAGAGTTTTGGTAATCTTTTATGGACTTTAGCTTCTTCCAAGGTCTGTTGGATTGAAGATCTTAGAAATGTTTATGCTCTGATACTGATTTTATTACCGTCATTCTTTGATTATAGAAGTTAGTAAGTTGGTATATGTAGCCCAAAGGTTAAGTTGTCCTCTGTTTAGTATTTTTGTATTTTTTTTATCAGTAATAATTTGTTTCTTATATTCTGTACATATAAATCTTATATATATATGTATATGTATATGGCGACCTTCTGATACCTTTGTTTGTAATTACCACCATAAACCCAACTAGATTCGAGGCTGGAACACCAGCAATTGGGGAAGCAATTGGGCTAGGAGCAGCTATTGATTATTTGTCTGGAATTGGTATGCAACGGATACATGAATATGAGGTATTAAACTTATCTTCCTTTTAATCTTTTCTATATAACAAATTTGGGACTCATCTGTTACATGCGCTGTAAATGCATTTTATCAATTTAAACCTTCACTATGACATTATTTCTTCAGTATGGGATGACTAGTATAACTTCAATCTAAGTAAATAGCAGTGAAATAATTCATCTAAAATACCAAGGCTTTCCTCAAATACTGGCAGTGTACCATGTGGCATGGTGGTGGTGCTTTGAAAATAAAGAGAGTACCTAAATTGACTTTGAAAGTGGTAGGGAATGAGTGTGGATTCAGTTAGTACAAAACCGAAACCGCAAGCACAACCTGATGGGCAATTGCTTCGGTTTGCAACCATGTAAGGTTGGGTTGCTTGGGTTTAACTGAACATTTGCCCACCCCTACACAACACTTATAAATCTATGAATTATTGCTTTTTCTTTTTGTTCCTTTGTGGAAAGAAAAATACGGGGGCCTAAGCAGGTCATACTTACCCAACTTCACATATGCAACTTTTTAAATTTTTATCATAAGACTTGACTTTGATATATAACAAAATGAATTGAATTTAATGTACTGCAGCCATTTTTTTTTTTCAAAGTATTTGATAACTGCAATTTTTCCTGTTCGTTTCATTTTCATGTATGGTATTGATAAGATTATATAACTGAAAGTATTTTTTGCATTCATTCTGGTTATCCAAAGAAATCCTATAATTTCATGTATCATATTGATTGGGGATAGTGTAGACTTTGGAAATTTACATATTGGTTAAATATTATGATTATTTTGGGGAAGCAATCAATGGAAGAACTTAGATGAGTGATTGTGCTGGTAACATTGTGTTCAGAAATTTTTCATGGTGAAGATCATGTGTTTATACGTTGTATTGAAACTTCATTATAGTTTGCAATTATTTTTTTTATTTTATTATTATTATTATTATTATTATTTTTTGCAGATAGGGCTGGCTAAATATCTATATGATAGTCTTTGTTCAATACCCAATATTCAAATTTATGGGCCGGTGCCTTCAGAAGATGTCTACCGCGCTGCTCTTTGTTCTTTCAATGTTGAGAATATACACCCTACAGATTTGGCAACTCTTCTTGACCAACAGGTATCTTTATGGAAGAAGCAAAACTAGTAGACTTTATTTCCATCATTTCTGACTGGTTCCTGGCATTGGTTTATTTAAGTATTATCTCAAATCAGTAGCTGTTATGTAACTGATTTAAATTTAACTCCAGCATGGAGTGGCTATCCGATCAGGTCACCATTGCGCCCAACCCCTTCATCGACATTTAGGCGTCGGTGCAAGTGCACGTGCGAGTCTTTACTTCTACAACACTAGAGAGGATGTTGATGACTTTATCCATGCCCTAAATGACACGGTCAGATTCTTTAATTCTTTCAAGTAGTCTTGTAGTCAACGTTCAATTTCCAGCCATTTGTAAATTTTGTATCAGTTAAGTTATTTGAGAATGATTACTCTTAGAATAGAAAATACGGTTACTGTTAGTTTTTTACATGCCTCGGATATGTGGACAAAATAAATGCACAAATTTGTATAAAGTAGGGTCGGAACTAAATCCACAAGCTCACTCTGAGTTGGGTCTGTTGAAAGCAAAAGCTTGGAGAAGTGAGGCCAGAAGTTACACAACTCTTCAAGTTTCATCGGTCTATTAACTGCTTTCAATTAACTTTTAGAGGAATACATCCTTTTGGGTTCCTAGGGCTGCTAATTTCTGATTTCTTGGTTACAATGTAGCGTGAATCTATAAGCTAACTTAATCATACTTCAGTTCTCCACCATTTTTCACTTCACTACTTGGAGGATTATAACATGAAATATAGTATGGGAGTTTATTTGCGGGAATGGTTCTAGTGAGGACTTTAAAATGAGGATTTTCAAATCAATAGTATGATGAGTGGTCTTAATTTTAGTTGAAATATTAATTTTATAACAAATGTCATCTAACAGTTTGATTTAAAAGTCCTCATTTTAAGATTCGAGTCTCACTCTTTATTTGGATTATTTTTCTTATTTTTTTGTTTCTTCTCAAAGTCCGTGTGGATATGTATTTTTATATTTTATTTCAAAGCAAGCTTTGTATTTTTTTTTTTTTTTTTTTACTTTTTACAACAAATCTAAAGGAAAGAAAGATAAAAGGACCAGTCGTGATTTCCTTTTGAATATCCATAACCTTTCTCCGATCGGCAATTGGGATCAGAAGTAATTATTGCCGGAGCCGAAGAGGTCTTGTTGAGTAGCTTGACGAACAGTGGAGAGAGGGATATGAGATATGGATATTTCTGTGCAAATCTTGTAACACACTCTTTCAGATACGAGGAGTCTAGCATTTTGGTTAAAGAAGGTTTATCGAAGAGCGGAGTAGTTTTGACACGATATGTTTAAAGTCAAAAACACCCTACCAAATGGCCCCTTGCCATAAAATTTTGTGGTCAGGATTGAGCGAGCAATGTAGTCATCAGTGGTTGTAAGTTACGTCAATTGTCTTTTAGACTCCTCCCTAAAACATGTAGAAATTTATGTATCCAAAATAAAGCTCTTTGGCCACTATGACAGTTACGTCTCGTATCTCAATTTATCGTTACGTCTCGTATCTCAATTTATCGGTTTACAAGTCATTTAGACGGTAAACGATAATTACTTTCACTCTAAACTTCGTTTCGATGCTTTTAGTAGACCAAAAAGTTGACTTTTTGTTTATCAGTTTTGGAGGAATTTTTTTCATAAAAGTTGTAGAGGACGTTAAACCGAGTCTGTGCACATGTGGTACGCTCAAATTGGAGTTCATATGGAGATGTTATGATAAAAAAAAATTAAAGTTATTGTTCATGGTAATTTAGTATAAATGAGGAAAGTTACTGTGGTTTTCAGAAACCTACTGCGGGTAACTCTCTCTCTCCCCCGCGTTAGCCTCTTCTATTCTTCCCTTCGATTCGTCGTGCTACCGGTCTTGTTGGAACTGTCTCCTCGTCCTCCTCCACAAGCCCATAGCAATGGGTCATCGTGATTTGGCCGGATAAGAGATAAATTGACCCAAGAATATCACTGTAGCAAATCGGGATTTACACCGATTTCTTCCAAGTCCGGCTACCATCCTCAACAAAACCGGTAATTTTGGGAAGCCCATCCTTCATAGATGAATCCCTCCAAAGGGAGTTCTTTGAATTAGTAGATAGGAAGGCTGATGAAGAAAAGACAGTTGTATATGGTACATGCTTTTTGTCTCCATTGTTTTCTGTTGTTCTGTGTATTTATGAATTGGGGGTATTAGATTGTATAATTTGTGAGGATCAACTGAAGAAATCTAAAGTGCAAGGCAGAGGGTCATTAGTTTTGCTTTCCACATAGGGTGTGAATGCAGACATTTTTTATATTTTTTTTAGGGTAACGGAAGACTAATCCATTGATGGTAAATCATACGACCTCACTCGGTCAATCATGAAGGGTACAAATACCCCTCATATTACAATGCATGCTCTCAAAGAGTACTAAATCCAAAGAAATTACTAAAGACCAAACTGACTGCGCAAGCAGTCAGACTAAAACCCTAAAGGAAATGCAAAAACTAAAAACCAAAGGAAACTAACAACTAAAATTATTCGGACATAACCCTAAATCTCCGCATCTGCCTTGATTAGCTCGAAATGTAGTATGCTGTTTATAATCTCACACAAGCCAAACAATTGAGGCAAAAGAAAAAAAAAACCCCCGCAGCAACGCGCGGGCTCAGCAACTAGTCCCTAGTACTTGGAGTATTAGACATGGTGACCCTAGCGTTCTTGTTACATTTATAATCAGCAGTTTCTCAATGGTACAACAGAATGATTAGTATGATGTTTCTAAACAGTTGAATCCACTGCGGTCTCCAAAATTGGTGCCTATATAAAATAAGGTTTAGGATTTCTAAGCTTCTCAAGAATGTAGTTGGATGACAAAATGAGCTCCACCTAAATCCAACGCTTTTATGGACTGTAATGGTACAAGAATTTCATCTTGCTGAAATGCCCGGCAAACAATCAAAACTCCAGGTCGTATACTTCAGCATATTACTATCGAGAAAATAATCAACAATTCAACACTCTATTCGAACAGCACCACTCTCTGATGAAATGAATTTGGGCTTCCTTATAACTTGCTGCAAGCACTGGACCATGTCACCAACCTGGAAATCATAGCAATTTTGGATCACCAGTCCACACTCATTTCCCTTCTTTACCGTGTCCACATCCTGTTTCTCCCGCTTAAGCGATTCACATGATCCCTCAAATATAACTTCTCCACTCCTAAGAAGCCTTAGGGTTGCCGATTTGGTGACAAAACCATCAACCACCCGGCATCCGGCAATCTTCACATCAGGTCCCTTAGACTTGCTCCTTCCTTTGAGCTCAAAAATACTAAGAACCTCGGCTTCCCCAGCAACCTTGGTCTCGGTAGTCCCAGGGGCCTTCGTAACTATAAAGTTCCCAATGTCCTCCAGAAGATGATAAATCACACGGTGTTGCATTATCTAAGCCATTCGACACAAATTCAAATTATATTATTAGGTGATGTTTAAACTCCAACGGTGCATGCCCAAAGTTATATACAGAATAGATGTCATTTCCTATGGTTGATTAGAATAAGTGTGTGAAAAAAGGGTGACCCTAACTACTTGCAAAATGATTAATACGGTGAGAAAAGATATTAGTACCTTGATATTGGCTCGAGATGCAGCCAAAGTAATGGAACTGGGTGGAGCCTTGATGTTAAATCCAATAATACATGCACCACAGGCTTGTGCCATGTCCACATCAGACTGAGATAGCGACCCAACACCAACATGTACCACATTCACAAAAACCTGGAAAAGAATGTTGAGTTGTCAAGAACAAAGAGAGAAGATAGTTGGCATAAAGAGAATAATAGAAATTATTTACCAAATGCATTGCAAATCAAAATTCATTATACAGTGTGTATTTCAGCAGGGACAAGAATTTTTAATATCAGAATAGATAATTCTCTTAACATTGCAAGGAAACCCGACAAAACATCAACCTAATTAATGAGTGATAATTTGAATACATAATCGGGAACTGCATAGAGAGCATTTGGTTATGTATAGGGCAATTATAACCTTATGGCATACCTGAGGACTATTTAAACTCCCTAATGCATCTGTAACAGCTTGGACAGTACCCTGCACATCCCCTTTTACAATTATTGGCAATTCAACCCGCTTAGGCGCCTCATCTGATGGTTCTGTTTCTGAATCTTCTACCCTTCCATCCATAATTTTCATAAGTCTATCTTTCTCAAATTTCCTCTTCCTCCCTGCACTAAGCATTCTAGCTCGCTCCTCAGATTCCACAACAATGATATCATCTCCAGCCCTTGGAAGTCCCTTCAGGCCTTCAATCTCAACTGGCATCGCAGGTGTTGCCCGCTCTGTCGACTTCCCTGCCATGTCCCGAATAGCTCTTATTCTACCCCACTCGGAGCCCACGACCACATATTTCCCACAAATTAAAGTTCCTGCTTTCACTATTGCAGTAACCAATGGACCTTTTCCCCTATCAAGTCTTGCTTCCACCACATAAGCTTGGGCCGGTCCATCAATACGAGCTTTCAGATCCATCATCTCAGCCTGGAGAAGCAACGCCTCCTCCAGGTTATCTAATCCAGTCTTCTTCATAGCTGAAACCTCAACAACCTGAACATCCCCACCCATATCCTCTAGCAGCAAGCCCTCAGACGCAAGCTGGAGTCTTACTTTTTCTGCATTAGCAGCTGGTTTATCACATTTATTAATTGCAACAACAATTGGTACTTTAGCTGCCTTTGCATGGGCCATGGCTTCAAGAGTCTGAGGCATCACCCCATCATCAGCAGCTACAACGAGAACAACTATATCTGTGACGGCAGCCCCTCTAGCTCGCATCGCACTAAATGCTGCATGACCAGGGGTGTCAAGAAATGTAATTGACGCTCCAGATGTCATGCCAACAACAAAAGCACCGACATGCTGAGTAATCCCTCCAGCTTCTTTGGCAGCCACAGATGTCTGACGTAGAGCATCCAAAAGTGAAGTTTTCCCATGGTCAACATGGCCCATGACAGTTACAACTGGAGGTCGCGGTAGAATTTCTGTACCTTCATTGGAGTGCAGCCTCCTTACATTGACCCCAACTTCCTACAAATCAACACACACAGTAACATTTCTTAAGGGGCCAAAATGCAATATTATAATCTGTACACAATTGCCATTTCAGGGAAAGAATGCTAAGAGCAGCGAATAAAACTAGTGAATTGGTATTGAAGAATGAGAACTATAAACTCTGTATTTCATCGAGCATAAATCTGCTATATGAAATATGGTGCTCCACGATGGGTAATGGCACAAGAAACAACTGGTGTGCTGGAAAATACATCTTTACCACAGATTGATTCAGGAAAAAAAAAATAAGGATACAATCCCTAGAATGATGTATATACTCGGAGCAAACCCATATGCCTTCCTACCCCCAACAATGAGATGACATGAGTGGTTTTGGAAGCCAATTGCACGATCCCAGCGGTTTTGATCTTTGGATATTTTCCACACTTTAACATGTTGAATTCCATTATAAGCATATGAACAATATGATTTTTTATGACATTGAAGGCAGACATTGCTAACAAGTAAATCCAATCAATAAAATTCACTGTTAAAAAGGTGAAATACCATTGCAACCAGCTCTGAAATGTCGACGCTGAGAGTATCAAACTCCGAGCCAACCTTTTCCCCAACATTTGTAAGAATGGTTTGCAGAGTAGATATTGACTGTCCAGTGCGCTTGGCAAGTTCATCAATTGTCATACCTTCAAAAATCTCAATTGTCTTATCTGGCATGGCCTGGGTAGTTCTTTGTGATTTAGGAGGCACATATGGAGCATCAACAGGAGGCTGTGCCTTATTGTCCCTCTTAACAAACTTCTCTCTTTTGGGAGGTTTTAAACCAAATGACTGGTCATTCCCATTTCTCCCATGATAGCATCTATACAAAAAAGTTCCCACCATTAAAGGTTGCAATTAGCATATGTACCTCCTAAACTGAAATATAAATGAAAAGAAAAATTTGTAACAAACATTACTGCAATAGATAATCCTAGATCCCAAGGACTCATAAGCACACAACCAGAAAGAAACAGCTAGGTAAAACTTACCGTATTTGGATGTCTTTTATCAATATTTCACCACACACAAGCTTTCGTGACTTAACTTTAAATGAGGGCTCTGCAGCACAAAAGTAAGGATATGAGAGTGTATATTTCATTAATACTCGGCATGATGTCCAAGATGTAATATGCAAGCAAAACAACTATATTTTGGAGATCAATTCACTTCTAAATGTAAATGAAACTATCATGTAGCAAAATTATGTGGTTAAAATGATGGAAACAAGTACTATGAAAATGAGCTAAATTCAAAATCAGTGCTATGTTGAGGTTAATAGAATTCCAAAGGAAATTGCGAAAATACGGAATGAGAAAGCCTGGCTGGGTTTAGACAAACTGAAATACAAAACATCACAAAAAAAAAAAAAATTCCCTGTGCAAATTCAGTTTACCTGGTGTACACGAAACTGATTTTACTACATCATCAACGTTAAATAAAGAAGTAAATCCCACTGCATATCTTCGTAGTCTTGACGTCAAATCAATATTTAGACTGGCACGTATGCCCTGCAACAAGAAATCCATGCCAATGTTATAGATTAAAAAGTAAAACGTCTCATAAGAACCAAACACGCATTAACTAAGTAATCAATTGCCACTTGAAAGCTACCTTTTTGGTAAGCTCTCTCCACGCCATTCATAAGTGTCTCAGGTCAAGAATCAAATTATTTGAAATCTTTCAGGCTCTGCACAGTTGAACAAAGACATTCACATAAAACAGTGCACACTGATTGGTTGCCAAGAACAATTGAAGAACCAGTGTCAAAATGACATGGTCAGTAGCATTTAGAAACCTCTTAAAAAAAAAAAAAAAAAAACCCTGCAATAAGAAACCCGGATTGCCTTTCCACCAATTGGCATCAGAGTTAAAAACAGAATTGAATAAAGGTTTAAACTTTTGCCTAAAAATACTATCTTTTTCTGAAGACTACCAACTTAGACCAAACTGAATGAGTTTTCTCAAAGGCTGAAGTGAACACAGAACATAACACATGAATAGCAGCTGAGAAATTGTTAGAATCTGACATCAAGCTGTCGAAAAAGCAATACAAAGTTGGAGCCTTTGAAGCTTGTGGCCAAATTTGGTCTGTTATATTTTCAGCATTTTGCAAAGATACATCTCTAATCCTTCTCTGCTGAGACGTCATAGTTGCAAACAAAACCATAATCAAATTGCTGGACCGAGTGAAGAAACGCAATGATAAATGACAATGGCAACTTGTGCATTAAGATGGAAGTTTACATAATCATTTGCATGCATTGTTTCCAATAAGGAACGTCAAATGTTTGCAATCTAACATTCCCGTGACCGATAAAAAATCTGAGAAATATTAGCACCATAGAGATTCTCATTAACCATAAACAAAAGAAAAACAATGAGAAGAATAGCTGGTTCAAAGAACTACTGTGTCATAAATTTGTGTAATGAAGACAACAGATACACAAATTTCAAAGGAGAAATGAATTGGAAAAAAAAAAAAAAAAGATTTTCTGCCATAAGTTTGCTACAAAGTCTAAACTTAGAACAAAAACAAAAGTAACAGACCAGAAACCCAGTCTTTCATTTAAAATGAAATAATTGAAATCAAAACATAGAAGAAGATCAGAAC
Organism: Rosa persica; assembly: GCA_025331145.1. Classification (NCBI taxonomy): domain Eukaryota; kingdom Viridiplantae; phylum Streptophyta; class Magnoliopsida; order Rosales; family Rosaceae; genus Rosa; species Rosa persica. The sequence goes on along the minus strand of WFKR01000001.1, from coordinate 11,709,652 downwards.
ATTAAAGAAAAAAATTTGCAGAAGATAGAAAGGGAGAAAACATGAAACTAAATGTGAAAAAGTTCATCAATTAATATGAGTATAAATCTCAATATGAATCTTAAATGTATTACTTGTTAACAGTTCATTCAACTAATGAACAATTAGTTGGAGTGAATAGTAATATTTACTGAGAAATCAAGGCAGAGTAATCTATACCTTAGAAGTTTGACCAGTAATGGTTATTTTGCGAACTATTAGTAAGATTTTTTCAAGATTTGGAGATCAACATAAACTAATTAATCCATATAAGGAGATCAGCGGAAACTAAATTGAAGAACAAATTGGAATAAAAAAGAAAACAAATTCAGGGGTGAATTTATGTGATTTCAACAGCTTGGCTTCCTTATTAGGAAACCCTGTGTCCTGATCACCCACTGTATTCTGTTGAATACAATTTCAATGAAACATTACATAAACATTTACTAAATCAATGAAATTTAGAATTTCAGAGAAGATCCGAGTAATAAGAAATATAATATAGAAACTGCTTTACACTATCAACTGGAAGATTGCTGTCAATTATGGATTAAACTTATTCTGAAACCAATATATACAATTTTTGCTAAACAATGTTTCATACGTTAGCAAACATTCTATTGAATTCAGTAGTGAAAGGAAAAAAAAAAAAAAAGATCAATCATTTTTGCAAAGAAAGCTATTGGGATCAAAGTATTATTTTCATTATGATTACAAACATTGTTGTTGTCATTACTATTACAAGTTCCAGTACCTGAATGCATTGTAAATGCATCTTTGGTGTCTGGTAAACTATGTTCAATCTTCCTATTTTGGTCAGATTCCAAATGAACCAGTCCATCACCACTGACCTTGTGCTCTGTCCCATGCAATAACAACCTTTTAAATAAGTTCCATGATTTTCAGTTTCCCAATTTCCTACGGTCCTACTTGTACAACTCTCCCTAAATCAAATCTCCAACTCATTCAAATAGTTAAAGTAGATGAACTTTACAGAAGTGACTGTTGCTCCACCATTCAAATCCAATTCTTTGGACACAAAACACCATAGCCTCTTCTTCGAAACTAAATCATACCAATCTTTATGTCGTACAACAGAGAACAATCTGAACAAATCCACATGTTGCCTATTACTAAAAACTGCAGACATGGGTATAACAACATATCTATGACCAATATCCTTGAGAAAAACAGATAGAATTTGATCAAATGTACATCTCTGCTTACACCTATAATCATCATTGTTATCATCAATACATTGTACACTATCTTTTACAGTATCAATATCAGTACCCTTATGATGATTACCATCAGCATCACCATATTCTACATTATTTTTTACACATTTCATACCACTACCAAGATTGTCACCGTTAATTAGATACTTCAAAAGCAAGGTTCAGTAAATCAAATTAACCTCTGTTAATGTTCCATCATAAATTAGTAACTCGCTACCAAATGTTTTATACCTTTTTAGGAAGACAAATTAGGTTACAAACAACTATTTAATCACAATCAATATCTTCTATTAAATTGAAAAACATATTAACACAATGATATTTTTGATAAGAGACGATCCAGGAATTCAATCAATTGAAATCCATAAGAACAAAAATCTTTTATTGTTGCTTGTGTTGTACCTGTTTTCCAGATTAACTACATGAAATTTTAATTGATAAACTGAACAGAAATCGTTTTTCCTATGTATAAATTTCAATTGATGAATCAAACAAGAATCATTTTTTTTTCTGATTGAAAACATTTGTGTGTTGACTTAAATAACAGATACACAGTTTATCTGATCTGTATGTTGAACAACAAATATGAAAAAGAGCGGGTTGTGAAGCTTACCCAGTCTCTATCAAGACTGATGTTGATAGCAGCTCTGAAACAGTGCAAGAGCTAAAGTCAGTTTAGACAGACCTTTCCCGAAGAAACAATTAGTTAACCCCCACTATCTGCAATGTTTGTAACCTCTTATCTGCAATCAATCAAATACAAATTCCTCAAAAGAACCAACCTTTCGAATCAAATAGTGGACACCCAAAAACCTAATTAAACCAATCAACCGCCACTCTCTGTCAATTCAACTCAGAAATGAAAGAAAACCAATCAGATTAAACAAACCCAGAACAAAAATTCAGAGTATTTGTGCTCTGAAGCGAAAGCCCTATCAGAAGAACACAGAATTCTTAACTAATCAATTAAAGGAACATAAATACTATCAAATGCCACACCTGTTCCACTTATTTTCAACCCAATCTGCTCGTCAAAAAGAAAAGAATTGAATAAAGGTCTAAACTTTTGCCTAAAAATACTATCTTTTTCTGAAGACTAACCAACTTGGACCAAACTGAATGAGTTTTCTCAAAGGCTGAAGGGATAACAGGGTACGTACAGTTTGTCGACGATGAGCAGTTTAGGTCGGTTAGCCAGCTTTGGTCGCTTTCACCGGTACTGTCTGGCGAGAGATCAACGTCTGTGATCAAGAAATTTGCTTTTTCTTTTTTACAAACTTTTTTTTTTTTTTTTTTAAATTTAAAATTTCTTCAAAGTTATTAAAACTTTCGTTCAGGTTTTTATAATTTGACATGACTAAATATTTGACTGATATTTTCTTTATGAAATAAAAGTTATTCTCTATAAATCAGACACAATGATCAAGTCTTCCTACATGCAATCCATAAATCGGACATAATAATCTCTTTCCAATATGGTATTTCATTTTATGAGGCCTACGATATAATGATAAAAAAAAACCATATGTGCTTCCATCTTGTGAACTTGATCCAATTTCGTAAGAACTTTATGAGGTTTGACTCATTTCAAAAGAATAATGAGAATGGAATGGGTCGGTGATATCACTATATTGAATTTCTATATCGGTATTGAAACGGCTGAAATAGCCTCATAATTTAACCTTGTAAAATGTAGTTGTCAATATAGGATAAGCAGTGATCGTTCAGTCCGAGGATTGTAGGGTACACAAACACAAAAATGTCAATTAACAAATAAAAGAATAAAATGGGGATATGAGATTTGATTACTGATCTACTTAAAATATAAAAAAAAACAAAATAAAAAAAATTATCTACAATGATCGACTTCCCTAACCTAGATCAATACCACTCGGAAATTAACAAAAAATTCATTTCAACATGCTACAAAAATGTGTCAATCTTAAATGCCTAGATAAGAGTCCAAATGAAAAGCTGTCACAATCCAATCCATTTATCTGATTCGTTCTAATGTGGGTTTGGATCGGAAGAGTCCTTACCATGCCCAATACTACTAATTTTTTAAAACACTCAGCGTAATTCTCTTAATCAGTAGTATTATCTAACCCCCGAATCGACTGACACATGCAAATTAACGATTACACATAGAATTTAACACGTAATTTTCAGAATCGTTTAACCATTAAAACATGATTTTTACCACTTTAGAACTAATTATTACTTGTTTAACTCAGCGTCTTAACAAATAACAATTATTATTGGCAAATTAAGCAAACAAACAAGAACACTCAATGTGATTCTAGTATGGGAACTTATTAACCTAACTCTGAAAATTACCTAAACACCTAAAATGGCACAACATTGTAATATGCATCATTAAAGAATTCTCCAAATTAACTCAATAATAAACTGAAAATCTCAAAAATATTAATAAAAATATTCTGAACATTTCATGTCTCCAATTACACAACTCGCAAATCCAAACACACAAAACCGAAACAAAAATTGAAAGTAGAGTCATAGTTACACTTTGAAGCTTTCCTCAGCGGCTTGGCAACAAGGTGGTGAACTTGTCTCTGCTATGGTGGTGGAGCGTCTTTGACTCAGCGCCTAAGAGCTTCGTAGATTGTTGGATGGATGGTGGTCTATAGGTGTTGGAGGATTGAGGAGTGAATTGGGCAGAGTCTCGGAAAAGTTTTTGGCCAGGAAGTGTTAGGCAAGGAAATCATACAATTCTGTTATGGATGTTGCCTATTTATATGGGAGCATTGGTTGGCTTTTGTCGATCATACCCTTCACCATTTGGACGGATGGGATTGCATAGCTTTCTTCATCTTCTCCTTTATTTACTGTTTCTTATTTCTCATAATGGGACACTTATGACCATAATTCCCTTTCATAATGGGGCAATTCCTTTAATTTCCCAACCGAAACGTCTTTCTCCTTTATTTCCCTTCTTCATTGCTTGGTCAACCTGATTTAATAAATGGTACAAAATTAAATTCTTTTAGAGCAAATAAATGGAATTAAAACAATTTAATTTCAGAAAAAAATACTCCCATAAATTCTCTCTTAAAGCCTACGGATTAGCATGACGGTAAGGAATTCTGACCAAACTAGGATTCTTCATGAATTTTGCATTTTCCGCCTATTTCATGTCAAACACTCTACAAGACTCTGAAAACGACTCAATGACTCAAAACACGAAATTAAGGGAGAAACAAGACTAAAATGGGGTGTATACTCATTAAAATTGTTGCACTTTGTACTTCTATCAACTATCTCACACTTAGCTTTTGCTAGTCCCTTAGCAAAACAAAAATACAAAACAAAACAAAGACTCGACAAAAAGCAAGTAAATGATTCTACTGCCCATAACTGTTGTCTCAGAGACTCGAAACTCTTGGCTTTCACGTTAAACACTTAATCAAAATCACAGATAATTCCAAGGTTAATAAACATATGACACTTATATAACTAAGTAAGATATGGAGAACTTAGGTCATACAGTGAATGATGGCATGTTCCGAACAAGTCCAATCCAAACTCACAAGGCATACTCTCGATTTTTCTCTCAGAAATGTCTATGCTTAAAAGCTTCACGCTCAAGTATATACAAGAGAACAAATTGTAAGGCAACAAACAGCTTGCATATTTCATCAATAAATGCATTTTGTGAAGAATTTGTTTTTTTTTTTTTTAACAACCTCAAGAAATGACTAAGTGCACAAATGGACCTAAACCATAAGCTCAACTTTGTACCTGACTCCACTAACCAAAGGCTGCCCATCTCAAGGATCAAGTAAGGACTTAAAATGGGCTGTAATGGGGATAAGCTAGGGTTTTCGAAATGAAAATTAAGGATACAATAAACCTAAGGACCTAGCAGAGCATATATGGACCACCTTATGTCACCATTTTTGTATGCCAATTATCATTGTTTTGGGCCCAACCTTCACTCTAACCAACATGGAAATGGACAAAGGCCTAATTTTCAACTTTGAGCCTTCTTCAAATATAAAAGTCCAGAACCACACTTTAACAATTTTCCAAGAGTTTTCTTTTCAATTTTTCTTCTCTTTCGCCGTTTTTCTTTCCTTCCTTTTTCATTTTCTTTCATTTTCATTTTTTTTTTCACGGCAATCTCTTTTTTTTCTTCTCTCTCTTGGGTTTTTCCCCACCCCACACTTGTCTTTCATCGTCACCCCTACACACTATGTCATGCTCTACTAAGTCCCTAAGACAAAGGTAGAGATATCCTGTACTAAGCTCATGGTAGGGTAGTAAGGGTGATGAAACAAACGTTTTCAATGTAGGCTCAAAGGGGTTCATTCTAAGGAGTCTCACGACGGGCACATTTGGGGACACATGCTTGTTTGGCTATGGTAGTTACCCTAATACCTTCTATCCTATCCAAGATCAGGGCATATTATGGCATACAAGTTTTGATAGTCACAAAAATCAAGTTCTAGTACTCTCTAGTCCATTAAAATCTATGGCACATGATCATTGGATTTTCAAAGAATGATGAGGTTTTGTAAATACAGCCATGAAATTCTAAATTTATCAATTAAGCACTCGAAAAGAAAGTATTTCAGCTCAACAGCTCACTTAGGGTCAAATGAATCAGACTTAATCCTAGCATGCTTAATGAACCAAGTTACAATCCTATCTCAAATTTTCATACACGTATCACAATGTCGATTAACCACAGAATTCAATTAAGTCCTATTTCGATTGTGAAAACCTTCAGCCATGAATTCAAAAATATGTTCATCCTAGACGTTAGGAGCATCCTAAGACTCAAACAAACAAAAAGACTATAAAACCAACGAATTTTTTTTAATTTTTAATTTTTTTTTAACTGAAAATATTCTAAAATAAAGATGTAAACCCACCCCACACTTAGAATCTACATTGTCCTCAATGTAGGCAAAAAAATATGGTATATAGACCCTAAATATGGGGGGCTATGAAAATAAGGAAAGGGTAAAACAAACAAACAAAGACACAAGTACAATTCAACTTAACCAAGTGAAGGGATATAAATGTCAAACTCTCGTTGATGGCTCCTCCATAGCTTCAGTTGAAATGGGTTACCTCTTATGCAACACTTATTATTTATAGTCCTTCAGCCTGGACTCTTCTCCTTGTTCACTCATGCTCATTCCTTGGGTTAGGCACCGTGTTGCTTGGTAGCTTCCCTGTTTCAGCAATTCGGCCCATGAAATCCACTACTTGGCCCATTTGATTCTTGAGCTCTGCAATATCCTTTGAATGGGTCGCCTGTCCTACAACCAAAGTTTGAGTAGCAGTATTAAGTTGTTGTTGCCTCGCAACAAGGGAATTCAACAGTTCATCATAATTACAGGCACTCAAAGTATTAGAAACAGGAGGTGGAGGGACAGAATTGGGAATACCAAAAGTTTGAGGTACCTGAGGCCTCAAAAACAAACGTGGTGGACGCTGAGAATTCTGACCTGGGCCTTGAGGTGGTCTCAAAGTGTTATCATTGTTGGCCCAACGAAAGTTGGGGTGGTCTCTGAGTCCAGGATTGTACGTGTTGGAGTAAGGGTTGTACCTCGGGCCTCCTTGACCTCCTTGATACCCTAGGGTGTTAACAGATTCTCATCATTCTGGAGAGGCAAGCGGGGGACATTTATCAGTGGGGTGCTCTTGAGTTGAGCACATCCCACACACTGGAGCCATTGCTCCTCCTCTATTAACGTTAAGACTTGAGACACCAGAGTAGACATCTTGTTGACCTTGTCTTCATGAGCAAAGTTAGTGGACACCTCATGTACCCTTCGTTGAGAGGAAAGCAGCCCCTCATATTGCTGATAGCTTAATGCACGATTAGTAAGTAGCTCCTTGGCATCAGCAGGTGTCTTATCCATAAAGGACCACCCAGCTGCAGTATCTAACAAACCACGCTCATTAGCAGTGAGTCCTTCATAGAAATAGGCAAGGATGGACCCTTCACTCATCCCATGGTTAGGGCATGATGCTACAAGGCTCTTAAACCTGTCCCAATAATTGCAAAAATTCTCCTCATGTCCTTGCGTGATTCAACTAATCTGCTTCCTCAAAACAGTGACCTTTGAGGCAGGAAAGTACTTTGTAAGGAACTCGCCCTTCATCCTATCCCAAGTGTTGATACTCCCAGCAGGCAGCTCACATAGCCAAGTATTGGCCTTGTCCTCCAAAGTAAAAAGGAATGCCTTCATCTTTAAGATATTGATATCAGCTCCTTTAGGGCACATACTCCCACAGACAAACTCGAACACCTTGAGATGCTTGCTGGTGTCCTCACTATTCATCCCATGAAACTTGGGTAGGTGATGCAAAAACTCACTCTTTAACTCAAAATCATCATTAAGCCCCTCTCCTGGTTCTGGTAGGCAATGCATAAGGGTGCAGCAACCCCACCTATAGGATTAGATAGTTGCTTAATAGTCTTGGCCATTGGTGCCTGTACTTGCTCAACAGGGGCGTGCTCTTCCTCTTCTATGTCCGCAACTTCTTCCTCTTCAAAGACTTGTTCTTCTCCTTCTTCAGAATGGTCAGGTTTGTTGATCTCCTCGATTGATCTAATTGAAGAGTTATAACCTGAGTTGCTAGAGTCCTCAGAGTCCCTCCTTTCTAGAGGAGGGCGGTCTGAAAAAGTGAGGTTTGCCCTTTGCTTATCACGTTCCAGTTTTTCAGAGAGCTTCTCAGTCTTATTGGAGACAATGGACATTCATGGACCTTTAAGACCAAATCAAGTGTTAGTAACATATACAAGGCTCGGAATACAAATATTATACCTTTCCTAAACTTTCTAAGTTACTTTTACATTTACATACTTAGGTACTGGAACAAAGGACCTCGTTTGTGCAATGGGACTATAGAACAACTACCCTCGACAAGGTTATGTTTAATCCAATATACCTTAAGCATGCCAAACTACAATTTTTTTTTTATTTTTTTTATTTTTATTTTTTAGTTTGTTATATACATATTTAATATCTCAATCGATTCCAAGTTGTAAGTCGAGCCCAATAGAAACCACTACTATTGGTGAGATACAATATAGGGATAGTCGCCTAGACATAAGTAACTTTCCTTTGTTTTAGAAGGCTGGATGACCAGATTAAGAGATAAGTGAGAGGGAGGACTCATTTTGGTGATACTACGGAGGCTACTCCCTCATTGAGGTTTAGGCCCCTATCGGCTACTCCCATATAGTGGTTTACGCTCATTCTATAGTATCTCTGAGATCCAATTGAACCCATCATCCAAGGTCCCAATCTAAGACACCATCTGCATGCCCCTTACTCAGCTGAGAAATTAACTTATGTGTTAAACCGTTCTCCAAGTGCTAATAAGGGCCACCCTCAACCTCAAGAGACCTTAGCAAGGTACTAATGAAGGGTTAAGGCCAATATTAACAAAAGGGCCCTTGTCTACTCATACGATTTTACACACTTACAATAATTAAGTATTTAACTAAATTCATAACAACCTAAGTATATTAATCTAAGTGAAACACATACAATTTATAACATGCTTAAAAAAAACAACTTCTACAAATTGTACAACAATTATAAAAGACATGCGTAATCTTGTAACACTCACAAAACTTAAACTAAATCACAATTGTACCATGGCCAAACATAAATTGCAATTTGTCACCATTCCACACGTGTGGTACAAAAATTTAGCATGCATTCTATATATAAACAACAAAATGGATGACACTTTAAGCACTAGGGATTTTAACAATCCCCGGCAACGGCGCCAAAAATTGATGCGGCTAAAATAGCCTTACAATTTAACCCTGCAAAATGTAGTTGCCAGTATAGGATAAGCAGGGATCGTTCAGTCCCGGGATTGTAGGGTACACCAACACAAAAAGGTCAATTAACAAATAAAAGAATAAAATGGGGGGTATGAGATTTGGTTACTAATCTACTTAAAATATAAAAAAAAACAAAATAAAAAAAATTATCTACAATGATTGACTTCCCTAACCTGGACCAATACCACTCGAAAATTATTAAGTGTAAAAACAAAAAATTCATTTCAACATGCTACAAAAATGTGCTCATCTTAAATGCCTAGATAAAAGTCCAAATGAAAAGCTGTCACAATCCAATCCATTTATCTGATTCGTTCTAATGTGGGTTTGAATCGGAAGAGTCCTTACCATGCCCAATACTACTAATTTTTTAAAATACTCAGTGTAATTCTCTTAATCAGTAGTATTATCTAACCCGCGATTCGACTGACACATGCAAATTAACCATTACACACAAAATTTAACACGTAATTTTCAGAATCATTTAACCATTGAAACATGGTTTATACCACTTTAGAACTAATTATTACTTGTTTAACTTAGCGTCTTAACAAATAACAATTATTCTTGGCAAATTAAGCAAACAAACAAGAACATTCAGCGTGATTCTAGCATTGAAACTGTCACGCCCCGAATGTCGAATAATAAATTCAAATCCAAAACATGAATACAACTAAACAAATAGCGTCCTGCATTTTTTTCTCAAAACCAACATCTCACAAACCATAATACAAACCTCGTAGCAACTATCTCTCGAGTCAATTATTACAATACTAACATAAATACAAAGTTATGCTCAAAAGAGTCTACAAAACACACCAAAATAGACCAAGTGTTGGTCTCAACACTGCTACCCTACGCAGCTCGCTCACCACCCTGATTATCCTGACCTGCAGGATTATCCGCTACACCATTTGAATAGTGTACCGAGATTGCAACAACACAAAACCCGGTAAGCTTTCTGAAAGCTCGTGTGAGTAAATAAGAATGAACGGTTGATTTATTAGACCACAACTCATTTATCTCAAGTAAACATCCAATAATCTCAACAACCACAAGAAACATCAATCCAACACACATGAAACAACATGGAATACATTTCCACAATCACCAAATCGCAACTCTCGTCACTTTGGCACCTAATAACAACTATCGCCACTTTGACCCCACGTTAGAGCTCTAACTACCTCGTTACCTCTGACACCTTGGCCCAGGGTCAAGTAACGGCACCTCCAAGTTACTCAGTAACCCGTGAACTTTGGACCATTTTATGTCCTCAGAACAATATATCCCCGTTATTATTTAACGGTCGAACTTTGGACCTCCCTGTCCTCAGAACACATACACTCCGGTTATCATTAACCAAAGATCCTTGGACCATTCGATCCTTCGAATCCTACGTTTCTCTACCTTCTATTCAACTCACAAAATCAACATGCTTATCACCAACATTTATCAAATATTAACAACATAATTACCAAAGATGTGCCGAAAGCCTTATGGAATCTACGCCAAAATTCCGAAGTGAAACGAGCATCCCGATCAGAGATGATCGATACAGGCACACTATGAAGCCTCACAATCTCATTAAGATACAACTTACAGAAAGCATCACCTGAGTAAGTCTTTGCCACAGGAAGAAAGTGTGCTGACTTTGTCAATCGATCAACAATCACCCAAATAGAATCATAACTTTGTCTGGACCTAGGCAATCCAATCACAAAGTCCATGGAGATCTCTTCCCATTTCCATACTGGAATCGGCAAAGGTTTCAACATTCCCGCAGGCCTCTGATGCTCTGCCTTCACTTGCTGACATGTAAGGCACCTGGATACATACTCAGCCACATCCCTCTTCATCCCTATCCACCAAAACTGTCTTCGTAGGTCCATATACATCTTGGTACTCCCTAGGTGTACCGTATATCGAGATCGATGTGCTTCCCGCAGTACCTCTTCCTTGAGGTTATCACCGCCCGGGACATACAATTTCAATCGAAATCTCAATCCACCATCAGTTCCAACTGTCCACTTTGATGGACCTTCCTCGTTGGCATTAAGGATAATCTCCGAAATCACCATTTGAGCGAACTCATCATGTGTCTGACTCTGAATGATCCTGGAAATCAAGGTCGGCTGTAAAGTGATACTACCGAGAAAGATTCCATGTCCTTCTCCTGTGGGTATAAGGTCAAACTCAGATACAGTCTCAAAGCATCCGCCACTACATTGGCCTTTCCGGGATGATACTCCAAGGTGAAATCATAGTCTTTGATGAGCTACATCCATCTTCTCTGCCTCATGTTCAACTCCTTCTGGGAGAATAGATACTTCAAACTCTTATGATCAGAAAAGAGTTCGAACTTCTCACCATAAAGATAATGCCTCAAAATCTTCAAGGCAAACACCACTACAGCCAGCTCTAGATCATGAGTGGGGTAGTTCCGCTCATGCACCTTCAACTATCTAGAACCATATGCTACTACACCCCCATTCTGCATCAACACACAGCCCAAACCCTGATGAGATGCATCACTGTAGATAACTAACCCACCGCCACTAGATGGGACAGTCAATACTGGAGCTGTAGTCAATCTAGTCTTCAGCTCACTAAAGGCCTTCTCACATTCATCTGTCCACACAAACTGAGTATCCTTCCTTGTTAACTTAGTCAAAGCCGAAGCTATACTAGAAAACCCCTCAATGAATTGCCTGTAGTATCCTACCAAACCAAGGAAACTACGGATCTCTATAACTGTAGTAGGGCGACTCCAACACATCACTGCTTCAACCTTCGAAGGATCCACAGAAACTCCATCATTCGAAACTACATGACCAAAGAACTTGATCTCCTTTTGCCAAAACTCGCACTTCTCAAACTTTGCATATAACTTTTCTCTTCTCAAAATTTGTAGCACAATCCTCAAATGCTTCACATGCTCGTCAGACGACTTTGAATATATCAAGATGTCATCAACGAACACCACCACACACTTATCTAAGTAAAGACTGAATGTGCGGTTCATCAAGTCCATGAATGCTGCAGGTGCATTAGTTAGACCAAAAGGCATGACAAGAAATTCATAATGCCTATACCTGGTCCTAAATGCCGTCTTAGAAATATCTTCATCCTTCACCCTCAACTGGTGATATCCAGATCTCAAATCAATTTTCGAGAACACCGTAGCCTCCCTAAGCTGATCGAACAAGTCATCAATCCTAGGCAAGAGGTACCTATTCTTGATGGTCACCTTGTTCAGCTGTCGATAATCCACACATAACCGGAGTGAATTATCCTTCTTCTTCACGAATAATACTGGTGCGCCCCAAGGAGATACACTAGCCTGTATGAACCCTTGTGCAGGTAATCCTTCAATCTGAACCTTCAACTCCTGAAGTTCAGCTGGAGCCATTCGATAAGGTGCTCTTGACACCGGTGCAGTACCTGGTATCACATCAATGGAGAAATTCATTACCCTTTTCAGAGGAAATCCTGGTATCTCCTGGAACACATCAGCATACTCTGCCACTACCGGAATCCCTGCAATTTCTGAAGTACTATTCACTGATTCTATGTGTGCCAAGATCCCTGCCCTCATGGCAACGTCAGATCTTAAGCATCGATAATGAAACACTGGTTGCCCAGGGGCATGAAAAGACACAATCATTCTAAAACAATCAATCACTGCATAGTTCAGACTCAACCAATCCAAACCTAAAATCACATCATACGTGTGATCCGGAATCATAATCAAAGATGCAGTGAACTCTCTATCACAAATTGCAATAGGGCAATCATCACAAAACATGCTAAGCTCAAGAGATATGCAAAGAGGCGATGTAACACACAAAGGTCTAGTAAGCGGTATAACAGTCAAACCCAAAACATCTACCATAGAACTAGATATGAACGAGTGGGAAGCACCCGTATCAAACAGTACTCAAGCAAGATAGTTATAAATGGATAAGGTACCTTCCACCCCGGTGCCTCTCTGGCCGATGGCAAATACTCTGGCTGGTGCTGGAGGTAAGGTTCTCTGCTGGTTACCCTGTCCTACAATCTGAGATTGAGTACAGTCCCTGGCAATATGTCCAGTCTGTCCGCATCGAAAACATGCTCTAGGCCTGAATTTAGGGCAAGTCCTAGCAAGATGACCCAACTCATTACAGTTATAACACCTCATAGGGGCTGCTGGTGCTGCTTGCCTGATAGGTGGTGCCTGAATAGTTACAGGTGCTGCTGCTATCCTGGCTTTAGCCTGATGATGAAAATAAGGCTGCTGTCTCTTCCAGAGCCCACCTCTATAATCTTTGGACCCACTACTCCCTGCAACCGCCTTCCCTTTTCCCTGAGAATCTCTCTCAACTGTCTGCTTCTCCTTGTGGATCAGATTCTGCTACTCAATGATTAGGGCTTTAGCTAAAATCTGCTCCTTTGTCTTCAGCTCCATAATGGCCACATCTCGCTCAATAGAGCCATTCAACCCCCGCTGAAACTTCTTAGCTAAGTCCTCAGCATCTAATGGTTTCACAAACCGATATTGCCTGGAGAACTCTGCCTCATATTCTCTCACATTCATCTTCCCTTGAGTAAGTGAGAGAAATTGCCTCTCCAGCTGTTCCTTCACCGATGCTGGGAAGTATTTCTCTCTAAATATCATCACAAATCCATCCCAAGTCATGATAGAAACATCAATCGTCCTCTGAGTGCAATTCCACCACACCCTAGCCTCATCTTTGAGCATGAAAGTGGCTAGCTTCCTCTTCTCGATCTTATCACAGACAATCAACTCAAAATAGATCTGTAAATCCTCGATCCATTGATCCGCCACCATATAGTCTGTGCCTCCCGCAAATTTAGTTGCTCCTAACCGATTAATGTCCCTCGCCAACACTAACAGACGAGCGGGATCATTAACCACAACTTCCGGTGGAACAGGCTGCTCCACAAACGGTGCCTCCACCTCTTCCTCATGTACTCCCACATGTGGAATCTCACCCCTACCTCGGCCTCTACCTCTACCTCTGGGTCTACCTCGACCCCTACCTCTGCCTCCCACAATATCCATTACCTAAGGAGCATAGCATACCTGGTTAATACATGTATAACACTTAAATCAAAGCATAAGTAAATACAAGTCCATATTAACCAAGCTACTAACACAAAGAGGTTAATTCAACTCCTATTACGTCCTAACGTTCTAGACAACTCCCAATACTCCCACATACCAAATGACATTATTAATACTGAAGAGCACCCGATGGGGATCAGCTGCAGACGGGCCATCACTCGGAAGGTATTAACTTATCACTAAATATGTACCTTACGCTCTGATACCAAACTGTCACGCCCTGAATTTCGAATAATAAATTCAAATCCGAAACATGAATACAACTAAACAAATAGTGTCCTGCATTTTTTTTCTCAAAACCAACATCTCACAAACCATAATACAAACCTCGTAGCAACTATCTCTCGAGTCAATTATTACAATACTAACATAAATACAAAGTTATGCTCAAAAGAGTCTACAAAACACACCAAAATAGACCAAGTGTTGGTTATCCTGACCTGCAGAATTATCCGTTACACCATTTGAATAGTGTACCGGGATTGCAACAACACAAAACCCGGTAAGCTTTCTGAAAGCTCGTGTGAGTAAATAAGAATGAACGGTTGATTTATTAGACCACAACTCATTTATCTCAAGTAAACATCCAACAATCTCAACAACCACAAGAAACATCAATCCAACACACATGAAACACATTTCCACAATCACCAAATCACAACTCTCGCTACTTTGACACCTAGTCACAACTATCGCCACTTTGGCCCTACGTTAGAGCTCTAACTGCCTCGTTACCTCTGACACCTTGGCCCAGGGTCAAGTAACGGCATCTCCAGGTTACTCAGTAACCCGTGAACTTTGGACCATTTCATGTCCTCAGAACAATATATCCCCGTTATTATTTAACGGTCGAACTTTGGACCTCCCTGTCCTCAGAACACATACACTCCGGTTATCATTAACCAAAGATCCTTGGACCATTCGATCCTCGGATCCTACGTTTCTCTACCTTCTATTCAACTCACAAAATCAACATGCTTATCACCAACATTTATCAAATATTAACAACATAATAAAATCATATTATCAACAACATATTATCACAATTCCACACCTCAATGTCACACCATTCAATATATAATCACGTAAATATATATATACCTAACCATCCACACAGGAATGATCACTAACACCAACTATAGTTCACACGATGCAAAATCAAGAAATTCATTTTTAATATACTTTAAAACACATTTCTTAAAACCATTTTCTCACACATAACAAATAAATTGGGCAATTAAGGAAATTCGGTTCGTAGATGAACCAAGTGAAATTTACTCACCTCTAAACTCCCGCTGCGTCTTCTTACAGCCCAAAATACGATTCACAATCGTCCGCTAACAAATCCGTCAAACACCTAATCAAAACGATAATCAACTTAGGGTATAATTTCAAAAACACACTTATATGAAGATCCAACGGTCTGATCTTCACCCGTGACCACACAAGGTCATCGGGACAGTCCTACGACTATTATATCAAAACTAGAATTCTATCGGACGGTCCAAACTTCATAGATCACAAATCGAGCGATCGAAATCAATCAAAATCGTAAAATTCATAACTAAATCATACGATATCCAAAATTCACATGCTATATATCAAAATGATCGTATCGACATGTAGAATCTAAAAATAAGCAGAAACTACTCATGTTATCCCCGGAGATGGCCGGAAAGGGCCGCCGGAGTTTAGGGCAGAGCCGTCGCCGACCACCGCCAATGGTGTCGGGGCTGGGCTTATCCTCTTCGTTTCATCATTTTGAGCAACTTTCATAACTAGCACGAAGTGAGAAAACAAGTGGAAGTGGTCGAAAATACCTAAAAACAGTCCGGTTCGCCGGAAAACCGAAATTTTCCGATAGTTGCTCCGTTCGACGTCAAAAGCTTCACTTCTGGTTTGGGTCTTTTTGCTGCGTGTTCTACTCCTTAATACGAGTTCAACAAGATAAAGAACTCAAGTTTTCATGGCCGGAGCTAGGAGAAATCGCCGCTGGTTCGTTTTAGGGCTCGGATTGATTTTTGAGTTCCACCGCCATGTAGCCGCCACGAGAGGGGAAACCGTGACCACCAATCGACTCACAGGAAGGAGTAGAGTCGATCTGGGCTTCGTTTCACCTCAAACAGTGACCAGAGCTGTGAGAAAGAGGCCGGCGAAAATTGCTCTGTTTTTGGAGCTTGGATGCGCACACGGGAGAGAAAAAAAATGAAGACGATGAACAGTGACACCGACTGAAAATGGAAACCCCATTTTTGGAAACTTTCCATTTATATATATACCCAAATTGGCAACTTTTCTAAATGCTATAACTTCTTCGTACGAACTCCGATTCTTGCGTTCCACATATGCACGAACTCGCATCGATGAGCTCTACGACTTTCATGAAGGAAGTTTCCTCAAATTCCTTACGTAAAAATAAGTCAATTTTAATAATTCTAAATAACGTTAAATTTCGATACTAAAATCATTCGAAACCAAATTTCTCAAATAACGACATTCGAATCACACTCACAACTCATAATTCATATAATTTGAGAAATATTGAATTACGAAATATTTAACTGAAATTTCGGGTCTTCAAAGGAACTTATTAACCTAACTCTGAAAATTACCTAAACACCTAAAATGGCACAAAATTATAACATGCATCATCAAAGAATTCTCGAAATTAACTCAATAATAAACTGAAAATCTCAAAAATATTAATAAAAATATTCTGAACATTTCATTTCTCTAATTACACAACTCGCAAATCCAAACACACAAAACCGAAACAAAAATTGAAAGTAGAGTCATAGTTACACTTTGAAGCTTTCCTCAGCGGCTTGACAACAAGGTGGTGAACTCATTTCTGCTATAGTGGTGGAGCGTCTTTGACTCAGTGCCTAAGAGCTTCGTAGATTGCTGGATGGATGGTGGTCACGGTCTTGTAGGTGATGGAGGATTGAGGAGTGAATTGGGCAGAGTCTCGGAAAAGTTTTTGACCAGGAAGTATTGTTAGGCAAGGAAGTGATAGGCAAGGAAGTCATACAATTCTGTTCTGGATGTTGCCTATTTATAGGGGAGCATTGGTTGGCTTTTATCGATCATACCCTTCACCATTTGGACGAATGAGATTGCATAACTTTCTTCATCTTCTCCTTTATTTGTTGTTTCTTATTTCTCATAATGGGACACTTATGGCCATAATTCCCTTTCATAATGGGGCAATTCCTTTAATTTCCTAACTGAAACGTCTTTCTCCTTTATTTCCCAAAAGTCTATTCCTATCAAATCAAGAAAAAATGTTGAACAAACTCCTAGAAGCAATCATCTAATATGTCCCTGATAGCCTTTATAAGGGCATCCCAGGGCCTTTCGCCGTCCACCACAGCATTATCAGGTGCGGCCGGGGGGATTCCCTGTTGAGTAGGTTCCTCTCTTGAGGATGGAAGTGAAGTTCAGTTTTTATGTCGACTCCGCTCTAAGAGCAGTGAAGTTGAATTCGAGTGAAAAGCAGTCATTGCTTGGTCAACCTGATTTAATAAAGGGCACAAAATTAAATTCTTTTAGAGAAAATAAATGGAATTAAAACAATTTAATTTCAGAAAAAATACTCCCATAAATTATCTCTTAAGGCCTACAGATTAGCATAACAGTAAGGAATCCTGACCAATCTAGGATTCTTCATGAATTTTGTGTTTTCCGCCTATTTCATGCCAAACACTCTACAAGACTCTGAAAACGATTCAATGACTCAAAACACGAAAATTACGGGAGAAACAAGACTAAAATGGAGTGTATATTCATTAAAATCGTTGCACTTTGTGCTTCTATCAGGTATATCCATTGAGCCAAGACTCGAAGAAAGTGACCCAAAATCATTTTGAGACATATGCACATTGCGTCTTCCTTGTGTATTCAACCTTGATTGCGATGAAATCATGTGGCAATATTTTCTCTATAAAGTAAAAGTTATTATCGGAGAAATTTCAAACAAAATATCTGTGTGAATTTTTGATATATACTATTTATGTATAGATATTTCAAAAATTAGGAATTTTGTGGAAATGAAAAGAAAATTTCAAGAAACTTCTGATGGAAATAACAAAGTATATGGATTTCATTTCTGTATTCAAAATTACAGAAATTTCTATGGAAATTTTGGCAGTTTCGGAGAAATTTCGATCATTGAGTCGAACTCAACATTTGCCCACCCCTAAATTGTCGCTTATAGATCTATGAACAATTTTATTTCCTTTGTGAAAATCGATTATTATATAAGAAAAGTAAGCGGGTGCAAGCAGGTCATGCTTACCTAACTTTATATATGCAACTTTTTAATATTTATCATAAGGACTTGAATTTGATATATAACAATATAATGTACATCAGCCATTTTTTTTTCTCAAAGTACTTGATAACTGCAGTTCTTCTTATTCGTTTCATTTTCAATGTATGATATTGATAAAGATTATATAACTGAAAGAATTTGGGTTCTTTTATTATGTTAGGAGCATTGTTTGCATTCATTCTGGTTATCCAAATATCATGTATCATATTGATTGGGGATAGTGTAGACTGGGGAAATTTACATATTGATTAAGTATTATGATTATTTTGGGGAAGCAATCAATGGAAGAATTTAGATTTGATTGCGTTGGTAACATTCTGTGTTCAGAAATTTTGCATGTGATCATGTGTTTATACGTTGTACTGAAACTTCATTATTGTTTGCAATTTCTTTTACCCTTTCTTTTATTATTATTTTTTGTTTCAAAATAGAGCTGACCATATATATATATATATATATATAGAGGGCTTCCACTAAGGGATCCCTTTTTTTGGTCTTTTATAGGGATAGACATTAGACCAACTTTTAGATCATATTTTCACATCTTAATCGTTCCGTTTTTAGGTCCTAATGTATAGATCATTTCTGTAAATTTTCAGCTAAATTGGTGATCGTTAAGGCATCCAAAACTGCAACTTACATAACCGACATTCGAATCTATGGTCCGGTGCCTTCAGAAGATGTCCACCGCGCTGCTCTTTGTTCTTTTAATGTTAAGAATATATATACACTCTACAGATTTGGCAACTTCATTGTATGGTGATAATTTTTTTTACTTTTTTAAAAACTCACCTCACCTCACCCTTACATATATAAGTGAGAATCAAACCCATGACCATTACAATGTTGGAATTATAACTTACCAACAAGTCATAGCTCACTGACCATTACAATGTTGGAATTCTTTTCCCATACTTTTATGTTAACCAGTGGGGTTGGTCTTAGCTTTATAAGATTTCGGTTTTTCAAAGTGTATTGTTGTAAAGTGCTGCATGCCAAGGGTTTTCTAACGGAATGTACAGGTGGAAAAGTATAAAATCTCTTTTATTTTCGATTACTCTAAAAATAAATATTTATTTTTGTCTACTCACGCTAGCATTTTTACATGCTTTCCCCTGGGTCCTTTGGTTTCAAACGCACAATTCACAGTGTAGCTGTTCGATATTAAGAGTTGAGGCTTAGCACCACAGCTGCCATCTGTCATTAGGTTATTCATTAATCTACTCGGTGTAATCTTTTCTATTTTCATTAGACTGCTATGATAACCATGAGATATTTTTATTGATGTTTGTAAACATGGATTTGGACCACTTTATTTTTCCTAGAAATTGTTATGTAAACTTGAGATGTTGGGTATGGTCGTTTTAAATTAGAAGAACTTGTATTGTTGTATTATAATCTTATGGTGGTGTTGGCGATTATGGGTAGCAAGTTGGCTCCAGGAGTTCAGCGTGGTCTTGTTGGAAGTGTGATTTTTGTTCATTTCACAGGTTTGTGTTGTCTACTTTTAGGAAAAATTTTGCTGAATTTTCTAGAAAAGTGGACACTCACATGACCACCTCAGATTTCAAGGTCAAATTCGAGTTGAGTCTTATCACCACCACCGCTAGTGATTTTGATCCAGCCTTTCCAGCAACCGCAACTCCAACAACATCCGCCTGATCCTGTCATCGAAATCCAATATAAGCCATTACAACTGCTGTAAACATCTTCATCACCAACATGTCTAGAGCCTTGAACCAACAGACCACAACCTGGCCCTGAGAAAAATAGATGGAGAACAGCGATCTGGGAATCAGCCCGTACGAGCGCTAGCTCCAAAGGCGCCCTGCCGGATGGAGCACAAGGGAAGTACTCTCGGGTTTTTATTTGCCCTCATTTTACTTTTCTTTGTAGCATGCTTATTTTTCTCTTACCAGGTTTTCCTGCCTTATTATTCTTACTTTTTTTTTTTTTTTGTTCCTTTATTTTTCTCACCAAGTTCTTCTTACTTTTTCTTTTTATCTCTTCCTTTTTCTGCAATGAATGAGTTTAGAGAAGAGGGAAAGAAAATAACTTTTGTAAGGGGATAAAACTAGTTAAATACCCAAATCTCAATTTGGTATTCCAAATTAATTAAGTACTACTAGTAGCAAGCTTTTTTTCTTATGTCTGCAATAAATGAATTTAATTAAAAAATTTATTTAAGATTAATGAATCATTATCTCATTTCGTCTGCAATAAATATTAATTTATATTTAATTTCAGCTATCAATAGTCATTTAACATAATGGAGTGAAACTGGAGTTTAATTTTAACTATAAATTAGGGAGTCATTGATCCAGCCTCCATATATAAAGGAGTAAAATTCATGGTCTATATTTTACAATTCAAACTCTATGTTTTTATTTTCAGTACCTTAAATTTTTTGTTTTTATAAGGTTAGATTGCAAATTGGAAAGTGTGAATTTCATTCTCCTAAATAAAATCTTAAGAAGAATTACAAGTCTGGTTTTATTGCATGGTCATAAATCAATAGGGTATCGATGTCCTTTATACTCTCCATGTTTTAATTGTTTCCTAAATTTTAGGTTAAAAATTAACTTAGGACTTCAAATTTTTCTTTTTAACTTCTAATTTACAGACAAGAGTTGATTATTGACTAAGTAACCCAAATATCATGGTACAATTATTACTAAACATTTTTTTTTTCAAGGTACTAAACATTTTTATTAATAATGAGATTGAAGACTTGTTGATTTAGTGTGTTGACTCGTGATTGGCTAACGAAATTTTTTTTTGAGAAAAAACTAAGATTAAGCAAATCGCAAAATTGATGTGTTATATTGCATCACCTGCAAGAATTAGGCAACTACACCAATATCCGCTAGGAAATCATTGCTATTATTTTTCATCAAATTAAACCAGGAATGTTATCTTTGTCTATCATCTTAATCCCCTCCATTAATTTCTCCAATGACATGGGAAAATCCACTATATAGGTATCCACGCACAACTCCTCCTTGTTCATCTCAATCATTTTTGCAGCCCTATCTAGCCTTTTCCTTCATTCTTTCTTTCTTTCTTTCGTTGTTTGAGCTAGCTGGCTAGCTAGGGTTAACATGGAGGGTCGAGTACTTGCTACGATCTTTCTCTTCATGATCATTCTGGTTGCTTCACCTTCACCAAGTTCATGTGCCAGACTTAATGGTTTTCCCACAACATATACTTTAAGAGACGATGGTGCCATTGGTTATTATGGTGATCAAGTTGCTGTTGTGACATCAAATTCATTCGATAATAAGGAGTATGGTGATGTTTTTACAACCCCAAATACATTCAAAGAGGATTATCGTCCTCTTGCAAATCGCCAAACCGATGATGATTCACAAGTACATATATTCCCAAATCATTTCGCTAGCAAGCTTATATTATTGTGATAAATCTAGTTATGTTAATTTTAATTAATGCATCTTCATTCTCTGCAATTTTTGTTTGTTGACAGGCATTCCCAGATGCATGGAGATCACTTGCAAAAAGCGAATTCAATGTGATGAATTATGGCGCTGTTGGGAATGGCCAAGTTGATGATACACAAGTATGTATGACATATAAACACAGGTTTGGCAAACTAATTTTTTTGTTTATATTTTTCCTCTTCTTAATGATTTTGTCTGTTTGTTTTGCTGAAAGGCCTTTCTAAAAGCATGGGGAGATGTTTGTGGATCCACTCAAGGCATCCCTACACTTATTATACCAAAGGGCAACACATTCTTGCTCAATTCTGTGGAGTTTAAAGGGCCTTGCAAGGCTGCAAGTGTAAATTTCCAGGTATACAACAAAAATTGATCATTTTGGCCACGAGAAGTTGGTCTAGTGATATAAGTTTGTCTTGTATAAGTTGGAAATTTCTCAATTCCACTGAAGGATAGTCAGTTGCTGACTTGCTATTATACAATCATAAAAAAAAGACCCTTTTCATAGTTAGTTGATGTGTTTTTTTTTTTTTTTTTTTTGTGAAAGGAGGTGGTTGGTATTTAAAGTACTTTATACTAGTATCAAGTAAATTGCATGTTCAGTTTTTCAGTTTTTTTTTTTTTTTAGGTTTATAATACTGATCATCTTAAATCCATGTAACACAGCTAAGTGGGAACATTGTTGCACCAACTAATATGAATGCTTGGAAAGACAAGGAAAAATGGGTTCAGTTTGATGATGTTCAAGGTCTGATAATCAATGGAGGAGGTCAAATTGATGGTCAAGGTCAGGTTTGGTGGAAAGTTTGCGACACGACAAATTGCGAACGGCCAACTGTAAGTCAGATCAACTATGTCTTATTTACTTGACGATGTATTACTCATGTTTGTGTCTAGGGAAATATTCGGTTCCATTTTGTTGTTTTGTTATCCGTTTTGAACCATATAATATTGAACTATTATTCATTTGGGATATTAATGTAGGCTCTCCATATTAGCAAGTGTGATGGTCTCCGCTTGAGTGATATTACACATATTAATAGTGCCAGAAACCATATAAGCATCACCGGCTGCAATGGCGTTCAAATTTCTGATATCCTTATTAGGGCTCCTGATGAAAGTCCAAACACTGATGGAATTGACATCTCTACATCAACCAATATTAACATTCACAATTCTTTCATAGGCACTGGTACTGGAATCAAATTTCCTCAACACTATTCTTACATTATATTTTTGTTGTTGTTGTTGTAATAAATAATTGATATGTGTTGGTAATTTCTATTTATAGGTGACGACTGTATTGCAATCAATTCTGGTTCATCTCATATCAACATTACTGATCTTATGTGTGGTCCAGGCCATGGTATAAGGTAAGTTCTCAAGTTTCCATGTTTCCCACCATGAACCATAAACCCTATACAGCACTCTCCCTCTTTCTCACTGAATCTTTGTTTCTCTCTCATTTTCAATATTTGTGTACATGCATGTAGTGTTGGAAGTCTTGGTAAGCAAGGTTCTTATAGCACAGTGGAAGATGTGCAAGTGAGAAAGTGCACCTTCAAGGGAACACAAAATGGAGCAAGAATCAAGACATGGCAAGTAAGAATGAAAAAATAATTGTTGTGATTTTTAAACATTACACCGTAATTTTTCCAAATTATCTAGTTTGTTAACCATTTCAATTCAATGTGATTTGTATAAAAACTAGGGCGGCTCAGGGTATGCTAGGCACATCAGTTTCGAGGATATCATAATTCAAGCAGCCAAGAACCCTATCATCATAGACCAGAAGTATATTGATAAAGGAACCCTGCTTGACCAAGCAGAAAACGCTGTACAAGTGAGCGATGTGACATTCCGTAACATTCGGGGATCTGTTGATGGGGATACAGCCATTACTTTGGACTGTGACGATCGAATTGGTTGCAAAAACATTGTAATGGATCGCATAGACTTAACTTCATCTGTTCCTGGCAAGAAGGTCTCTGTCTACTGCAAGAACGTTAAAGGATTATCTACTTCATTATCTCCCAGTGTGCCATGCCTTTAAAGGTTTCCTTAGTTAGCTTCTTTGACTGTGCCTCTTTGTCTATACCGACAAAGAATCTAGTGTAATTTTTAGGCTGTAACGCCAAAAAAAAAAGTTATAGCTATAATTTTTTAATAATAATGAAATCTCATTTATTCTCCCTCCATTCCTTTGCTCTTAGAAACTGGAAATTCACAACAAGGAAGGACCTTAGCTACTTTATTATCTGATCCTCTTTTATTTTATTTTATTTTTTCCTGATCTTTGGTATTGAGCTGAAACTGAGTCAGATCCCGAAATTATTTTTTGATACGGACCGGAACGGAATTGACATTTAAAAAAAAAAATGAAATCAGACCAAACTGAACCTAAATTTGTTTTTGGCCGGAGATTGACATTTTTTACACCTCAAAGTCAGAAACTCTCGTATATAGCTGCAAATTTCACACACTTTTTTTTTTGAAATCATATTTACTTTTGACATGTTCACAACATATAAAATGCATAATATCGAATCCATAATTCAACACCACTTCAACACAACTACACAACAATTTTTAAATCCATAAAAAAAAAACAAACTGGGTTCATACTTCGTAGTATGTATTCTGCAGCAAAAAAAAAGTGAAAAAAACAATACTGAAATCGAAGCAGTTCATGGTTTTGACTTATGACTGTCTAGTCTCTAAGCGTTATGAGGTATGGCTTATTACAATGCTCATGAAATTAAGTAGCTACGTACTGAACAAATTGAAATTCAAAGTTCTGAAAGAGAAACAAAGGAAAGAACTTATTACAAAGCTCAATAACTCACACCACGGTGAGAAACTAATCCAAGTGTCAGTTATGAGACTAGCCATATAATGCTTCAAAGATTTCATCAACTCTTTCTTCGGCGTATCATACATGCTTAGAAAGTGTCACCAGATACCCTTCAGACGACAATTTTGGACTGTCGTCTGATGACCTTCTATGCTGTTGTGAAAGCCTGTGTCGTCTGATGGAATTATCAGACAACAGTAGGAAACTGTCGTCTGAGTATATTTTACACAAGAGCAGCTGCTCACATTACTGTTGTCTGAATACCATAAAGAACAACAGCCCCGTATATGCTTACTGTTGTCACTATGAAGCTTCTACATCAAAGGACTAGTCTTTTTTTCTTGATTGGATTTAAACAACACAACATGCTGCTTAAAATGGCATTGGCTGTCCACTTTTGATACTATAAGTTTCTCTAAATATCTGTTGTTTGAATTTTTATTGGACAATGGTTTTTGATGCAGTCTTGTTGTGATAAGATGGCTCCAACATTAGTTTTTGCTATCATTTTAGTTGTGTTTAACTCTCTCAGGCAATTGTTTTTACTTAGTTCAGAGTGGTCTAAAAGTGACTCTTATGATTTTAATGAAAGAACAACAATCTTTATTAAATGAAACTAAGGAGTACATGGGCGATGCAATAACATCGAAGAAAACAATAAAACATAACAAGATGCTGGAAGTTGGGTAGCAGATCAACTCAGAGTGCTTCTTGATCAAATCCTTGAGCCTGCTCTCTTGAAGGTCCTTGAGGTAGTCCTCCTTGAGGTCAGGTGAAGACAGTTTTCGTACCCCTATAAGAGGCTCACTGGAGTCCTTGGTCACTGTGAATGATCCTCCAACTTGAGACTTCCATATATTTGTACCCTTGCCAAGAGGCTCACTAGATTACCTGCAACACAAAATCAACATTCAATGTGGTATTCACATGAAAATGAAAGTCTCCATGACACAGCAAAAACATTCTACCAAGAGAACTTAACAAAAGTTCATATGAATAAGAATGAAATGGTTGAACCAACTTATGAGTTTTGGACTCATTTGATAAGCATATAGTTGAATTACAGATGTAGGGCAGATCCATCATGCAATCCAAGTTTCGGAGCACTCCTAATTAGATCATCTTAGATAAAATGTGCACATGTACAAAACAAGACTCCAACAAGAATAACCATACAATTAAATACACATCAATACCTTTTGTCCTTGGTAATCTGTTAAGCAACTTGAATATGACTTTAGAGAAGAGAAGAGTAAACCTACATACAATAGCATTAAGTTTTCATAGGGTTTGCATAAAAGTGACTTATGGCACACAAGTGAACCTGCATAAGTCACTTGTATGCGAACCCTTTGAAAACTTAATGCTAAATCTCAACTACTTGGGTTCCTTGAAAAGAACCCTTGTGTTCTGTTACCTAGAGGGAAACCAATCAGTGTCAGTATGCCACAGCCAGTCTGGAAGTCCATAAATATTTTTCCCTTACACAGCTGAGCTAGAGTGTTAGCAACATGTAAATGTAGTTCAAGTTGTCCAAAATACCCAAAATTAGTGCAGGCAACATTATTTTTCGGTGACCATTTATACAACAAAAAACAATCAACCTCAAGTTTTCAATAATGAATAGAAGCTTCATGCACAACTAACTCCTAGAGATGAAAATGGTGTAGCTTTATTTAAACCTCGAGTATCTTATCTCCTGGATTTCAGCATAAATTGAAAATCATTAAGTGCGAAATGGCCCTCTCGGGAAATTAGCTGAACTATCTCAAGTGACCTGATTGGGGGAAAATTGCTTAGACAATGAATTACATGATTCACAGAAAGTCACTTAGTAGATTTAAGTAGTCTGAGATTTGGCAATAGAAATAGAGCTATAATAAATAAACAAAGCATACTCACATTTTTATCGGAAATAGGCTTTATACCAAGCTCCTTACAGGCTTTTGTTATAATGGTTTGCATTTGTGACCTATATATAATCCATTGAATAAAGCCAAACATCATTTCATTTCAAAAAAATTAAAAAAAAAAATTAAAAATAACCAAACATACATGATTCCAATATGCAAAAATACAAAATCTACGAATACATTTCTTTTTTATAGGGATTTGCATACCTGACAATCACAAATTTCAATTGATAAAACTAACATACATGAAATAGCCTCTAATTTAACATAAAAAATTCAACAAGACAAACACCCAGACTTACCAAACTCGTGTGCTTGCTTGAAGGTGCTTTTTGTCATGTTTCTTGAATCAACTGCATAACAAGGACCAAACTTTAATGGCAAGCTATACCAGATTGAGAACAAAGCAAACCCAATTTTGCAGTCTCTCAATTTAACAAGCAACAAAAGGTTGACAATTTCGTAACAGCAATGATCAAAGCAGCAAACATTAGAATACATACATAAACACGCAACCATACGAATGATCATAAAAACTGTGGATTCATCATAACATGTCCCAAAACTATTCTCAACTAAAACTTATGCAGATAATAAATCAGAGAAAAAAAAACCCAAAATTAAAAGGAGAAGAATTGATCGAAAACTTACGGATAAAGATTGGAGAAGAGTAGAAGTCACTGACAATTTGGAGCTGAGAAAAAGAAGAAAATCTAAATCCCTAGTTTGGAAAGAAAATTGAATCCAGTACAAAAACAAATCTGAGAAAAAGCGGAACAAGGAATTGACGAACTAAGGAGAGATAGGGAATCGTATCGGAAGGGGTGGCGGAGTCGAACCAGAGCTTGGCCTTAATCTTATCGTCGTCGGTCTCGTCCTTAATGAAATCGAAGAAGCGAGGGCCGAGAACTCATAAATCTCGTTGATCTTCATCATCTTCTGGTCTTAATGTGAGAGAGAGAGAGAGAGAGAGAGAGAGAGAGAGAGAGAGTGGAGACGAGTATAGGTTGGAATTTTGGCCGAGTGTCAAACGACGCCGTGTTTCTCATCAAAATGGAGGGAGTCAAAAAATTGAATTTTGGCTTAGTGTGGGAATTCAATTAGGCCGGAAATGTTTAATAACTTAGACAATAGAAACACACAGAGTCATTGTCTGAAGAAGAGTTGCACAACAAACAAAGAAAAATTGTAGTCTGAATATATAGTCAGACAACATCAAATACTAACATTATATGAATAATAATTGCACAACAGACATAAAAAACTTATTGTTTGAAGATATAGTTAGACAACATCAAATATTAACATTATCTGAATAATAATCGCATAACAGACACATAAAAACTATTCTCTGAATTAGTTACTCAGACAACATCAAAATGTTACCATTGTCTGAATAATAGTTGCACAATAGAGGAGTAATAACTATTGTGTGATTAAAAACAATCAGACAACATATGTTCTCAACTATTGTGGTAATCAACCTTAGACAACATGAATGAAATAACTGTTGTCTGAGTAAACCAATTCAGACAAAATCAGAAAAAACAATCATTGTCTAGTTTATAATTGCACAACAGCAATGTAACAACTGTTGTTTGATTCAAAAAATTCAGACGACAGAACAATTTTTGCTGTCGTCCCAAAGTATCAGACGACAGTTCAAATTTTTGCAGTTGTCCGATGCCATTATTGGCGCGGCATGTCTACCAAGTTTTCTACGTTAAGGAGGCAAACTTTCATACAAAAATTTTGAAGTCCTTTCTTATCCACAAAACTAAAGAGAAGCTCATATATGAGAAATATTTCAACATAAGCTTCATGATAATCATCTTAATTACAAGCCTACATGAGTTCTCTGAGTTATATCCACATTAGGTGCACTCCTAATTAGAGAAATTATTTTCACACATCCCAATTTTTTTGATACTTATCTTTTCCCATAAATTGCCTAGTTTACCCTTATCCCATTACACCCCAGTTTATCGTTATCTTCCCCGAGTCATCAACCAAGTTCATAGCTACCATTATCTTCACCAAAACATGTATCTTCCTCGTCTAATCATCTTTTCAATGATTAAAAGAAACAAAAGTAAGCAAAAGAGTCAGGAAATATGATAATTTCAATAAGAAAAATTATAAGAACAGTACACGACAAATGTGTCACTCTAAACTTTTGAATATTTAGTTTTTGAAATTTCAAAATAGTATATGACTTTCAAAACACGACCCAAATTTGGTACATGTTATTACATGTTCCGTTATTTTGGATGTTTGCCGTCAAATTTGTAAGAACAAATCCGTATCTTCAATGATTGATGAAAAAAAAAAACATAAGAATGAAGAAAATAGCTTGGAAATTGCCCAGATCTTGAGCCTAAAGCCCAGATCTATGATCGCTCTCTGCCTCTCTCTTGGTCTCTTCAATCCAAAACCTAGCCTTTCTCGCAGTGACCGCAGTCGACCACCACACTTTGCAAGTTTGCAGTGACCATTGACTAACACAGTCATTTAATCAGATTCAATCCACAGTCCTTCTCTCTTCCGGTAATCTTTGAATTGGTGCTTCAGCAATGGGCAATGTACTATTATATAAGCAAAGCCAATGCCTCCTTGAATTGGTGGGTCAACGCTCTTCATCCAAGATTCCCTCCTTCCCCTTCCATTATCTCTCCCCTTTCTTCTACTCCCAGACTTTTTATCTTTCTTCTCTCTACTCTAACCTTTCTCTATTATATATATGACTATATTATATATATAGCGCTTCTCCACTGCGTCTTAGGTACGGATTTTAGGTTTTGATCCACTTTTCGATCATATTTTCACATCTTAACCGTTCAGTATTTAGGTCCTAATGTATAGATCACCTCTGCAAAATTTCATCCAATTTGGTGATCGTTAAAGCATCCAAAACTGCAATTTACCATTATAAATACAAATGGTTCTAGTTCTACAGATTCGGTCTGTTCATGTAAATTGCAGTTTTAGATGCTTTAACGACCACCAAATTGGCTGAAATTTTGCAGAGGTGATCTATACATTAGGATCTAAAAACTGAACGGTTAAGATGTGAAAATGTGATCGAAAAGTGGGGGAAAACCGGAAATCCTTGCCAAGTCCGCACTGTAGCTGGACTGTGTGTGTGTGTGTATATATATATATATATATAACTTTGCTCAGGTGCAGATATCCGCACCTAAGAAAAAAGGTACGGATTTCCAGTTTTGACCGAGATTTCGGTACAGACGTCCGTACCTGAGAAAAATCTTATATATATATATATGTAACTTTCCTCATCGCTTTGATTTTGCTTATTTCTGGGTCTTGATCTTTCCCTTCTGTTTGAGTAAAAGTTCAAATCTTTGAGTAACTTGTTCCTTTTCAAAATGAATGGTTACTTACTTTGTGGTTGCCACTTACCAGTTCCTCTGTTCAAGATACTATTTATTGTCCTTGGATCAATGCATAATGTGTTTGGGATTGGATGTTCAATGCATAATTCTGAAAAGGATGATTGGGTATTGGGCATAACTGAACAATTCTAAATTGAACTGCAATAAAACCACACTGGATGGAATCATGAGGATGTGTATAAAATTTGTCTTAGTGGATAGTTTAGATTAAAGAGGTAGTAATTTTAGTGACCCAAAACTTGACTTGAAGATTTTCTGAAGGTGAAAATCTTGCAATGCTGTGTAATGTCAAACACGAATTTTGCTAGATGCCAAGTTAAGAAAAATTTGATTGTGATTAATTAAAAAAGAATGAGAAGATATGTGCAAAGTTCTTACTTTGCTTTGTAATAGATTGTTGGATAACCATGGGAGCTTTCTTTAGTCTTGTTCTTGGCTTACGCACCAATTCAAGGAGGAATTGACTTATAGATGAGAGAGAGAGAGAGGGGAAAACTCAAATTTACCCTTTGAAAAATGAATAATTGCATCAAGTTACCGGTGTTGTACTAAAAGTGTGTCGGGTTTTGAAAGTCATGTGCCAATTTGAATTCTTTGAAACTTAATTTAAAGAACTTCGAAGTGGGCCATTTGTTGGGAACTGTTGTTAAAATTTTATCACTTGAATATATATGAGAAATTTCGACCTCCTATCACCAACATAGGATTTTTGTTAACCCATGAAAAGAAACCAAATTCAAGTTTCACAGAGGCAAGCAATCGAGCTCCTATCAACTACGTGTCATCATTGATGATTTTCATTCAATGTTTTATTTTATTGGTTTCAACGTTAGGGGAGTGAAATTCACACTCTCTAATTTACAATCCACACTCCATATTTCCCTTTTTATTATCTCAACATCACATTTTTACAATATACACTATAAAAAGATAAAACTGAAGATACTAAAAAAGTAAATATAATGTGTTGATTATAAAAATGGGAGTGTGAACCAATTTTATTTTATTATAATATAGAATCCAATTTTGTGTTGCAAAATGTTATTCAGCACCATGTATATAGGCTTTTAGAAGTAGGATTCTACAAGATTTAAAAAGGGAATAGCACTAGCAAAGTAAACTTTATGTTCTGGCTGGGTTGTTTAATTCATTAACTATTACATCCAGTACCTTAATTTATTAGTTTACTAATTATTTGGACGGTAAACGAAAAATCCTTCTACTTTTACCTTCCTTTCGAACTTTTAGGGGCTCTAAAAGTTAGCTTTTTATTCCATGCATCTTTTGAGAACTCTTCCTGCACAAGAGTTGTAGACAAATGTTAAACCAAATCCGTTGAGATGTGGCACGCTGAAATCGGAATTCGTACGCAAAAGTTATAGTCTAAAAACTGAAATTACCATTTTTGAGCCTTAGTATAAATAGAGCATGCATTTTTTCACTTAAGGTAAGTTTCCAAATCATACTTTCACCTAAACCCTAGGTCAAATTCTCTCTAGCTTGACCCGCAGTGCTGCCTGACCTAAGACACCGATCCTCCTGTTTCTTCACCATTTGTCCACCACTCGATGCTTGTGAAGACCCAGATTTTCATACAATAAATTTATGTAATTCAATAATTGTTATATTAATTGAATTGTGATATTTGGGATTATTTGGATTGTTGTGGGTTGAGAAAATTGGTTCCGAATGATTTTATTTTCAAAAACGAACGTTATTTAGGGGGTCGTGAAAATCGACTTTTTATACGTTCAAAATTTGGGAAAACTTCCTTCATGAAAGTTGTAGAGCTCATCGATACGAGTCCGTGCATATGTGGAACGTATTATTCGGAGTTCGTATGAATAAGTTATGAATATTTGAAAATCGAAATTTTTCTATAAATAGTGAAAAAATCTGAGTTTATTGTGAAGGACGAAAAAATCCCATTTTTGCACATCAGTCCCCCGTCTCTCTCTCTCTCGGCCTGGTCACTGTGCCATCCGACCCGGTGACCCGACCCGACTGGAAGTCGGTCCTCCCAGCCGCGCCGCCGCCGGACCCGGCCCTGTCCCGCTTCGCCGCCTCACGCCTGGTCGACCCCCGCCATCGCCACGCCCCGCCGCTGCCCCTAGACCTGGATCGAAGCTTCCATCCGAAGTGCAAACCCGACCCGGCCGGAAAACCTTTTTTCCGGCGGTGCACGGGCCGATCGTCCCCATTTTCGTGACGTGCTCTTCCTTCTGATCATCCCCATATATAGCTTGCATCACGATTTTGAGTGTAGAGTGGTAGATCAAGAGTTGAAGATTTCGACGTCCCTGATTCGATCTGGAGACTGATCAGAGGGCCGAGATTAATCCAACTTCAAAGCCCGATCTAGGACGATCCAGACCTCATCTCCGAAAAAGTCAGGTATTAAAGTTGTTCAAAATTTCATTTTGAAGAAGTTTGTAGTTGACGACTTTTGCATCGGAGGTGGTTGACCGGCGTTGACCACCGTCTGACCGCCGCGTGTGGCGGCGCGTCGGACCGAATTTTGAGTTTTTATTATCTGGACGATGATCTATGCATCCATACGAGCGTTTTGAGATATAACTTGGTCATGTTAGAAAAAGTTGATAAATAGTCAATTTCTGTTTTAACGTTACTATTTACGGTTTTACAATTTACCTTCGGTTTGAGATTTACGAAGATCAGACCATCGGTTTTACTTCAAATTTTAATATGATGTTCATATGACTGTCCCGATGACTTTGTGTGGTCACGGGCGAAGATCTGACTTTTGGATCTTCGTATAATTATAAAATAGTGATTCGGGAGGCGATTAACGAAGATCCGTCCATCGGATTTTCGTATAATTTTGATAGGATGTTTCCATGGGCAATCCGTGAGGATCTAACTGTTGGATTATCTTTATTTTAGAATCCGACCGTTGGATTATCTTTATTTTAGAAATCCGACCGTTGGATCATCAATTAGGTTTATTTCATGCTTCGTTGCTAAGTAAAGACCGTACTTGATTAGGTACTTGACGGCTTGAGTTGACGAGCATTGGATTTTTGTGAGTTATATATATATAGAAGACGCAGCAGGAGTTCGAGGTGAGTAAAACTCACGTGGTTCATATTACGAACCGAGCATTTTAATTTATTTATTTTTGGTAATTGTGTGAAAAATATTTACGGATTAAATATTTGTTTTAAAATTTCATGGACTTGAATCACCACGGTCCATAGGTAAGTAAAATGAATTTTTATTATACAAATGAATTTCATAATTTTCTTGTGTGAACTATAGATGGTATTAGTGGTCATTCCTGAGTGGATGATTACGTATATATATATTTACGTGGAAAATATATATTGATGAGTGGATTATTTGATTGATGATATGATTGAGTTGATTATATTACAATTGTGTAATTCCATAATAATATGATGTATCTTGGTTGTGTTGATTTCAGTATGTGATATTATATATTGGGTTCATTTATGGGTTTAGGGTCAATGTAATGACCGGTGTGGGTAATCGGACGCTCTAATCCTAGTGTGGATGATGGGATACGATTGGTTGAGTATGTGGAATTATTGGACGTTCTAAATATGTATATAGGTATACATATTGATGAAATACAATAATTGATAAATATGTCGGATGCCATAACCTAGGCCAGGTGACGGGCTACGATTCAGTTAGAGCTCTAGTCTGTCAAGTACCGTATTTTTATAAATACGATGAAGAGAGTCGTGGGGAAAGTAGTGATTAGAGTTGACTTGATATATTGAATTGGTGTTGATTGAGATTGTTATTATTTGTATATGTGGAAATAATTGAGTGTTGCTGTGTGTGGAAATAAATGAGTTTAAATTAAGTAACAGTTCCTTCTTTTACTCATACAAGCTTTCATAAGCTTACCGGGTTTTGTGTTGTTACAATCCCGGTACACTATTCAATGGTGTAGCGGATATTCCTGCAGGTCAGGATAACCAGGGAGGTGACCGAGCTGCTTAGGTGTTACAGCAGTTTTGTTATTTATTTAGTTGTGAGGTGTGTGTGTATGCTCATTTAGAGCTTTACATTACATTTTGGATTTGTGTTGTAATAATTAACCGAGACTAAGTCGGTTTGATTTTATTTCGTGTGGTAAGTGTGTTAAGAAAAGAAAAATTTTCATGTTTCGGATTATGAATTGTTATTCATAAAATTCGGGGCGTGACAATGCTACACCAATACCATTTCCAAGTGCCCCGACCTCCTCTTCCTATCTTTGGGGGTGACTTAGGATGATTTGACATGTAGAAGAAGCAGCGAGCCAAAAATTATCACAGCAGGTTTGAATTTTTGACCAGGCCAAAACTCACATTTTCGGCCATTTACAACAAGATTGGTTCGGCTTTGAAGTTCTTGGAACTTATGTCAATCCCTTCACAAGTCATAGCACGAATCGCAGCAAGGAAGGAGAATCCAAGCTTGGAAGATTTCGACCTTTATCCTTTTCAATGTGATTTCTGACCTCTAGGCTTAAATTGAACTTTGTAGAATGTTGTTGGGCTTATTGAAAGGATATTTCTGGCAGAGGTATTGTAACCCAAATAGAGGGTCGGAGTCAGTGACTGGGGCTCACAAAGTGGCCCCTCCTGAAGCTGTTTTTGGTCTTCTGTCTCGGCTACTTAGGTAAATTTTAAAGTTAGGGACTTGACGATATGATTTTTATTGTGATTGGTGGACGATTGGTAATTGATCGGAATTTCCAAAGTTTTGGACTTTCGAGTTACGATTTGGGAAAATCTAACTGTTTGATCATCTTCATTTTTCATTAGGATGTTAAAATAATTAAGATGGCGAAACCTTTGAAGTTTGGGTCAAATCCGATGTGATTTTAGATATTCGACAAATTGTTTGTGCGAGAGATTTTCGGGTTTGGTTCTGGAGTCGTATTTAATTTTTGAATCTTCAAATTATCTATAATACCTTGAAAGATCCAAATTATTTTGTGTTGACTTTTAGAAATGATTTTGAGGTCATAGGCGCGAGTACGAAGCTTGGAGAAGTGGTGGAGTTAGTTCGAAACGATTTAATTTCGAAAAATGAACGTTTTAGGGGATCGTGAAAATCGACTTTTTACGTACGGAATTTAGGAAAACTTCCTTCACTACAGTCATAGAGATCGTCAATACGAGTTCGTGCATATGCCAAATTCAAGAATCGGAGTTTGTATGAAGAAAGTTATCGCATTTGGAAAATTTTCCATTTCGGGTATAAATACCTAACTATTTTTGGAAATTTCCAAAAATATCAAAGTTGCCTTATTTGGAAAGCGGGCCCTATCTCTCTCTTCTCTCTCCTCTTTCCCGAACCCGAAACAGGGCAACCATTTGCCAGCCCCGTTCTCACTCCTTCGACCACCTTTGGACGAGCAACCACCTCCATCAAACTCGTCTCTCTCTCTCCCACACCCTCCAGTGACCGCCTCAAGCCGCCTCGCGGCCCGTAGCCACTGTTACAAACCCCGACCCATTTCGGGTCCGAAATTGGAGTCGACGCCGTTTTCTCCTATCTCCGGCTACCACAACTCGAGTTTCTTGGCTTGTTGAACTCGCCTCAACCTCCTAATCAAGCTCCAAGAAGAACAGCACCTCAGGTGAAGCTTTTCACGTTGAACGGAGCGGTCGCCGGTTTCTGAAAAAAAATTCCGGCCAAAACCGACTCTTTTCAGGTATTTTCAACCCCTTCTAGTCATTTCCAGACTTCATGCTAGTTAGGAAAGTTATTCAATTTAATGAAGCGAAAAGGAGTAGCCTTGCCCCGACGCTGTTGGCTGTGGTTGACAAATGTTGGATCATAATTCATATACATATTTGTTGCCCTAAAACATAGAAATTACTTGTTCTAAAGTCCAATTTAATGTTAATTAATCTAATTCCATTATTTTCTTAATCATATATTTTTGCTTAAGCGTTGTGTTCATTTATATAAATATTTATTATTTTTTCTTTATCACACTAGGAAATGATGGAAGCATGGAAATGAAAAGTCAACTTTAGCACATTTTCCTACTTCGACTAGGAGAAACCGAGCTAGACAAGGAAGGAGGGGCGACAGACTAACCAAACAAAATCCAAATGAGCTAAAACTTTCCAGATTCATTCTAGATATTCCAAGGATCATTTCTTATGAATAGTATAAGAGCTAGTTTAGAGTGGAAGACCTTCAAACAATCAGTCTAATTTTCTGAAAAACAAAACTAGAAAACAGGACCTATAAGGAGTCCAGCAGCTTTCCGGCCCAACCAGATGGAAGTAAGCTCTGAAATTTTATCATGATGATCTACACTCATGGTGGATCATTTTATGTGAAGAAGTTGATGGCCCATTCTGAATTCTTAGTGGAGATATAATTGAAAGAATAAAGGAACAGAAAGTGACTCAAAACCACTCCAAGACTTATCATTTTCATGTTTCCCACCCACAATAAAGAGAGTTAGATGCTCTTCTTTCTTTTGTTTCTTTGGCTATATTTTTCTACTCTACTCTCTTTAGTCATCACCTCCATACTTCTACCATCATACTCCACCTCATTTGCCCCAACTTTCATCATTACTTCCACTCCACCTCATTTATTGTACTTTCATCATTACTTCCACTCTACCTCATTTATTCCACTTTCATTATTATTTCCGCTCTCATACTCTTCTTTCTCTTCTCTATATAAGCATCCATTCATTACACTTTTTAGGCACCACTCATTCCACCCCATTATATCTTCTTTCTCTCTTCATCTCCTCCACAAAACCATCATCTCCTCCACTTAATTTTCCAACTGCATCCCTACTCATAACTTCTTACGTATATCTAGCATCATCCTCATCTCAAATCTTGAAGAAGGAGTTCAAGGAAGAAGCTAGAGCACAAGAGAAGCCACCACATCATCTCCATGACAAAGTTTCCATGATCAACCACTTCACCATTCTTCACTTGTGATCATCCCTAGTCATTTCTAAACCCTATTCTTTGATAGCCTAATGTTTTTCATTATGTTGATGCTAGTTTATGTAGATATGTGTGAGTAGTCTATTGTTGGGACTAGGGTTGAAAGCCCTAGCCAAACTTGTAACGGATTGATGTTTGATCTTATTTGATGTAATTTCCACAATCATCTTCACATGCTAAATCAAGAAATGCTTGTATTTGAATACTTTGCATTTGTCATTACATGAATAATGTATAGAGATCAGCTAGCTTTGAACATTATTAGCATGATAGCACACTAGGTGTGGATGTGAGGGTAGTGAGTTAAAATCACCTAAACCTAAGATTGGTTTTCTTGCTTGATTATCTAAACTCAAACCTTTATGCATCTAGAAGCAAGGAATTGATACTTATCCGGTAATATAACTTGTTCTTAGGTAGTTAGTTTCGCACTTATCCAGTAGGAATTGATAAAATCAAAGGAGTTTAGGCCTTAGTGATCTTATCCGGATGCTAAGAGGGTAATTGGATACTTATGATTGTTCTACTTAGAGTTTGAACATCAATACATGCAAGGGAGGCTAGGGTAAACAACCTAAAGCTCTAACTTCCATCCACTCTATCCATTCTAGTTTAGCATAGTCTAGTTTACATTTCAAGTTTTTATCTTCTGTCAATTTGAGTTGAAACCTGATCCAAAGCAAAAATTCAAACTACTACACCATCTTGCATGTATTCACCATGAATTTTGGTTCACTTGTGAGCCCTTGTTTGTGATTTGTATATTTGCATATTCATCTAGAACCCTTTAGGTTTTCCCTAGCTAGAGTGGGTTTTCCAATCCCTTGGGTACGATATCCCCTACTCATAATCCCAACACTATAACTTAGCCCTTATACTTGAGGGTGGCTATTTGGCTAACAAGTTTTTGGTGTCGTTGCCGTGGATTGGAGTGAAGTCTGATTCCTAGCTCAGTTTGCCTTCAGGTAAATTTTACTCCTTTTGTGTTTCAACTTGTGTTCTTATATTTTCTTTGTTTTGTTAGTTTTTGTGGTAGTCACCTTATTTTCGAAATTGTGGTAAGTATTTTGATAAGTAAATTAGTAAATTGTGGTAAGGAAAGGATAAAGTGTGAGCATGTTGAAAATAAAATAAAAATTAAAAAAAAAAAATTAATCTTGCCTATTTGCTAGTTGCTATTTGCTTATTACTTATCGCAGTCTCACCTTTTAGTTGCAAAATTAAATATTTGATAGTTACGTTTATTTATTTTGGATTAAAGGTTGGTAAGAATTCGTAAAATAATAATAATAATAATAATAGTAATAATAATAAATAAATAATTAAATAAATAAAATAATATTATTAGAGTAAATTAGATTATGAATTTTATCTTTGTAACGTCGAGCTTACTCGCTCAACATAAGTAGGTTTACCCAATTAATGCGATGTCTAGGCAAGGATCGAATAAGAGAAAGGTAACCGAAAGGTTAAAAAGCGAGCATTGCTCCACCAAAATATTTTCCCTCCTTACCTGGTCGCATTGAAATGAATTACCGAACTATTGTGCGATAGGCAACACCCAAAGATCGGATTCCTCTTCTCTTTACTCAATAAAAAAAAAAGGCGCAATTTTTTATTTTGTATACACCTTGCATTTTTTTTTCTAGTTACTTACATCCTTCACTTTGTGTGTTGTTTACGTGTATATGAATCTTATTGCTCAATCAAGTGAAGAGCATCCATCTCCTCCAAGCACACCAAGTGACGATCAAGACTATATCATTCAAAAGGATAGTGGTGAAGAAGAACCTCGTCCCATCGGCCCACCCACTCTACTTCAATACGTTAATCAAAGATCAAAAGAGTTGTTAAGGCAACTAAGGGAGGAGTGTCCTGAACTAAAGATGGGTCATGAACCAAGGCCATTGAAGGAGTGCACCGTTTCTACTTTCACAAATCATCCAAGTTGCATTGTCTTGCCACCATGTGCTCATGCCTTTTCCATTATACTAAGTACCTTGCAACTTCTATCGGCTTTTGATGGTGACTTCACCGGCGATCCATTTTGGGCATCAAGCTATTTAATGAAGTTTGCTCAACGGTCCAACTCAATGGTATTGATAAAGACATCCTTAGGCTAAGGCTTTTCCCCTTCTCATTAAAGGATAAGGCCAAGGATTGGTTGTACAAGATTCTGAAGGCAAGTATCAACTCATGGGATGATATGAAAGCTGTATTCCTCAAGAATTACTTTCCACCATCAAAGAGCAATGCATTAAGGAACTCACTCATGACTTTCCAAGAGTTCCCATTGGAGTTGTTCCATGAGTCTTGGGAGAGATTCAAAGACATGGAGCAAAATTGCCCTAATCTTGGTGTCAAGAAGTGGTTTCTATTGAGCACTTTCTATAATGAGTCAAGTCAAGATACCAAGAGAAGAATTGACAATGCTTGTCAAGGGAGCTTCATGGATAAAAATAAGATTGAAGCAGAAAGCATTCTTGAGTCACTAGCCGAGTCATCCCAACTCTATGATAATCAAAGTGATGGAAGACCGGTGAAAGAGGCTAATGTGATTTTAAAGGATCAACAAAGAAGGGAAGGTATGTATGGATGGATCCACCTAACACTCAAATGCAAATTGAGTTGAAAAGGATTGAGGCCAACATGAATAAGAAGCTAGACTTGATCCTTAATACTCAAGGAAACCGGGAACACCTCCAACCTATGTCAAGCAAGATGGTTGAGCATGTGTTTTTAATTTGTGAGAGTGATCAACATGAGACGATGCTTTCTCCAAGAAGAGATGCACCTCAAGTTGATATAGACCAATGCAACTAAGTTGGGTTCCAACCAAGGCTAAGAAATGATCCATATAGTAACACCTACAATCCCGGATGGAGAAACCACCCTAACTTTAGGTGAGGAGGCAATCAAAATCGAGATCAAGGGTTTGGCAATCATGAGCAAGGTCAAAGTTTTCAAAGGCCTAGCGGTGGATATCAAGGTGCAAGCTCCTCCAACTACAACAATTAAAGAGCCAACAATCAATTCCAAATGGCACCTTATCAACCTCCACCTCAAAGCAAGGTGAAGGACATTGATCTTCTCATCTTGCTTTGCTTGATTACCCTTGTTCTCCACAAAGAAACTCATCAACATATCTTCAACACTAGGATTTTTTAATGACTCTTGAGGTGGTACAATAGGTTGATAAGGATTTTTTATCAACCTCCACCTTAAGCACAATCTATTGTACCACCTCAAGAGTCATTAAAAAATCCCGATGCACTATTCTATGGTGTATGGTTTATTGCGTAGGTTAGAATATCAAGTGATTGTCGTCGAAGTTGAGGTGTAAGTTCGGTAGCGTGGGTGTAGAGGGGTGCTTATAATTATAGTCTTCTGCTATATAGTGAGTTGGTGAGTGAGATTACTTATTGAAGTGTTGTTCAGTTTAATTTGTAAACTTTTGTAATGTAATATGCAACTCTAAAGAATGAGTTGGTATTGACATTGTGACCCTAATTGTTTAGTTGCTTAATTTAAATGAAAAATTTTCTTTGTGTTTTTATTGTGTTTGTTTTCGCATTTCAGATTTAAATTTAACTATTCAAAATTCGGGGCGTGACATTATCATTTACAATTTATAATTGTGTATATGACGAACTACGGAGCCATCACTCGACGAGGATCCCTACACTTGGCTACTTTAGCTTTATACTGTGAGTGGACTTTCACTTTAAAATAAATATGCATGCAATTATTTTTGGTATATATTGTCTTATTTATTGAGCATATAATGTGGTTAAAGGATTGTGATTTGTTACTTAGATTGGTTTCTTTGATGATTTTTGGAAATGATTTCATGATTTCTTTTGTGATGATATTGAGATTTTCAAAGAGTTTCTGAAACATATTTATTGCTCAATTTATGAATTTCGAGAATCTCGCATATTTTTTTATCGATTTGAAAAATTGTGATATGTTTAATAATCGCAGTTGTTGCTATGTCATATGAGAATGATCTCACTTAAGATTTTTTTAGTGTGGTTGAGAACTATACTCATGCCTTGGTTTGCGATTATTATTTGTTACGAGATTTTGGGGAAGCTTTACTGATTTCGGTTTTCATATGTTTTCTTTTGCCATACTTGTTGTGATATTATTGCTAGCATATTGTTCTTCTTCCGCCTATGTAGGTGATGTGACTATTACCTTCGTAGTGGAGTCACAAAAGCCTTTTCCACCTTTGCGGTGATGTGGTACTACCTTAGTAACGATATCACGAAAGTCCAATATCTTCTATGCATCAATGGAGTTAAGATACAGGAGTATGGGAGTGTCTTTTAGCTTGGGGGGCTATTACATGAGACTAGGAGGTTCACTTGTATGCCTATTGCTTCTTCCTCTTTTTATTACATTTGCTCATTTTGACTAGCGGTCCTTTTTCACAGTTTTTTTTCCTTCTTCTAATAAAGGTTTTATAAACACTTGCATGCAGCGTTAATTTTATAAATGTACAAGTGGGAAAGTATTAAGTTCTAGTTTTCGTTTTATTCTGATTATTTATTTTTTCCACTGACAATAACATTTTCAATTACTTTTCTTGGGCCTTTCAATTTCAAATGCCTAGTATGCAGATTAGTTGGTTCGTTATAATAGGAGTTGAGGCATAGCATTCTTTCATTGCCACATTTTTTTGTAGGTTACTAGTTTAACCTACTTGTATTATATTTTCAATTTCTCTCTTCTAGATTGCCCTAATTATTTGTTGAAATATTGTTATAAAACTGGGAGTTGTGTTTGTGTTTTTGAAGATATGTTAAATTTTGGAAATTTAGTTTGGCTATTGCGGAAGAGTCAGACTTGTCATACATTTTATGAAGTTGGTGTGTTGTGAAGCTAGTCATGATTGTGAGAAGCATGTGGGCTCCAAGAGTTGAGGATGGTCATTGAATTTAGAAGTGTAGATTGTTTTTCTATAGGTTTTGGGTAATCCATCATTAAGGGTGATTCTGCTGAATTTTCGATAGAGTTATTTTTTAAGATATGCCCCAGGACAGCCTCAGATTTCAAGAAGTCGAGTTTTCGGTAGAGTTATTCTTAAGGTGGACTCCACATGGCCATCTCGGATCTTGGAATCTGAGGCAGGTCCTATCATAAACCTCAACCATTTTTATTTTTTTAATTTTGGTGGAGGGTAAAAGCGTAATTAAAAATGGTTCAAAAAAGAGGGTTGGGCATTAAGTACTTGGGTATGCATAAATAAAATTTCTTCCCTGATTAAT
This sequence comes from Rosa persica, assembly GCA_025331145.1. Lineage (NCBI taxonomy): Eukaryota > Viridiplantae > Streptophyta > Magnoliopsida > Rosales > Rosaceae > Rosa > Rosa persica. Next base: position 11,667,213 of record WFKR01000001.1, on the reverse strand, counting down.
GTGCCTAAGCATTTCAGATGTCCCGAGCTCATCTAAGGGACATGTCTTAAGAGACTGAGAGACAAGTGAATATGAAGGCCGAAACAAATGCACAGTTTTAAGCTATTATAATTTTAGGTTTTAAATTAATACATGTGATTGAGATATATTTGGTCCTTACAGTCCCTTAAAACTGTACCTTATGTGAGCAAGACTGCAGATCCCATTTTTTGAACTGTCCACTCCAAAGTCTCCCATCTTTCCTCTAGACTAATAAATACAATAAGCGATTTTTTAACTACTACATCATTCCCTTCTTCATCCTTAATTATCTAATTCTTCTCATATCCTTAAAACGGAATCAAATAAAACTTGCTAGAATTGCATTTGATGGAGGAGTTTCACTTAGGCTAACTTGAAGATGTAGGACCTTGATTTTGTCTGCCTGACTTAAGGTGAGTTTGATACGGCTGTGCTTTTCAGAAAAGCTGGCTTCAGCTTATATCTGAGAATAAGTGGCTGAAAAGCAAAGCTGCTGAGTGTTTGGTAAATTAGCTTTTTAAAAGTGTTGTCAGTGGCAAAAGCAGTGATAAAGTGTTTGGTAAACTAAACCGGCTTGTGCTTTTTATTTATGGAATGACAAAATTGGACATTAGAGATGATTTTGCATTAATTATTTGGTAAATGATTAATATTTTTATAAATTTCATTTTTTTTATAAATTATGGTTATCAAAGGTTTAATATTTGACAATTTAAAAAATAACTTATACAAATATATTAGTAAAATTAATAACAATTGGTTTGTAGTTCGCATCAAGTAACCAAAAAAAGACTGACATAACATATTCAAATATTCACGTTATTACGCGCACTCATCCAACTTTGAGTAATGCTATTTCTTATTGTTTCCATTTCTTGTGCATCATAACCATGATATTCTTCTTCTTTTACATCATCATCCATCTTTATCCCACCACTTGACCCATCACCTTCTCTTTCTTCACTGTAGACAACATGTTTATCACGATCTGCATGTCTCTGTATATAATTATGAAGTGTCATAGTGGCAATGACAATCTTCACTTGCTTCTCAAATGAATAACCTTGCATGTCCTTTAAAATGAGTATGCGGACGATTATTGTTATCCACCCCCTTGATTCATAAGTCACAAAATACATCTATTAAAACGTCATTCCAAAAAGCCGACTCGATGCGGGGGAGATATCGATCTGTGGGAGCGGTGACGAGGAGTGATGACGGGGACCGGTGACGGGGAGCAGTGAGGATGCGGCGGTGAGGGAGCAGTGAGGATGCAGTGGTGACGATGTGAGGGAGAGTAGCGACAAAGCGGCGGTGACGGGGAGCTGTGAGGATGCGTGCGGGTGTGATGAGGGAGAGAGATGGGGAACAGTGACGAGGGAGAGAGATGCCGCAGAGGGTTAATGAAAATGGTTGAGCTGAAATTGTTTCAGCTTGGAAGGGCAATTTTCGGCATTTTGGAGGTTTCATTAATCTACATGAACTACCGCTACAGTATTTCCGTGGCTTCTGGCTTCTGGAAGCTGCATGCTTCAGCTTCTGCTTATCTAAGGAAGCCACAACAGCTTCTGAAAAAAGCTGCCAGGAAGCTCAGTTACCAAACGCTAATTTGAACTGGGCTTATAAGCACAGGAGTTGAAAAGCTCCCCCAAACACAGCCTTATAGATGCTGGACCTACAATTGGGTCTTCAAGTTGCAGCGGCACAAAGGGTGAGGTTCCTGTTAAAAGAACCATTATCAACGCAGTGGAAAAGCTACTGCCTTCTTAGGTCTAGCCATCAAATCAGAAACCGATCTTTGATTTGTAATTAGGTTAAAAAGATGGTGTTGAATTGGTGTCTAGGTAATGGCGATTAGGTTTCAATGGTGAATGGTGATGAATTCAGAATTGGGAATTTAGGATTCATGTAAGAAAAAGCAACGAGAATGCCATGTACCCAAATGAATTCGTGGTATCTCGCAGCCTGTCCCATTTTCTTGGTTTGTATTGGACGGAAATTCCTAGCTCAGTACGGTTCGGGTTCAAGATTTCAGTCGTGTATGCCCAAACTAGTTAATGTGCTATTGTGGGAATAGTATATGTTGCTGCTGATGTAGTAACTCAAGCTACGAATTGTATGATCATTAAAAAACTTGCGACGGAAAATACAAACAAACAAATAAACAAGGATAAAAAGAAAAGAGGAAGGCAGAGCCAATGGACCATGGAGCAAATTTATACCACCAAAAGTGATTCCATTGTATCAGAACGTTCCATGTTCTAAATGCATAATTATTCTACAATAATAAGAAAAGCCAGAAACCAATCGTATACCCCGATCATATGGTTCTGTTCAGGCATACATGCATTGCACTGTTTGAAAAGAAACCAAGTGAACCACAAACAAAAAACAACAATGGCCGAATCACGCAAAACAGGACCACAAGTCTCAGTCGCAACTGGCCTCTCAGACCAGGATGTAGCCAGGACTCACTTCCCACAGTTAACAAATCAACAACATGAATTAGGGGACAAAAGTTTCAACTTCATACAATTAACAGGGCCGTTTCTCAAGGAAGATCCGTCATTTGACAGACGGCAGGCATGTTGTTCCACGGGCAAGAACCAAGACCCCACCCTTGATTTGATGTAGACGTTCCAGAAGCCATGTGCTTGTAGTCAGTGGCCAAGTCCTCACCGAGAAGTGATGCAATCGCATCATTCATGATTGATTGGTCTTTAAACCCAGTACTTGGCTCAAGCCAATCTGAACCAAGTAATGCATCAGGACGAGTATAATCCAATGAAGGTGAAGTTTCTTTTTGTTTCTCAGGTGTCCAAGCGTGGTCAGCTGGTTCAGGTTTCACATTGGATCCTGGAAGAACAATCAAAAACAACATAAGTCATAACAACAGGCAACAGATCATTTATCCTGCAAATTATGCACCACAAGGTTTATCCTGCACATTAGAGATGGGAGTTTGACTAACAATATTCATATAAACAAATCAATTAGTTTTGTCTAGGAGAAAGTGCCATCATATCTACCAAAAGAGAAACAAAAAAGAGTTTCTAATAGGGTATTAATATTTGATACCCATTTAAATTATTGGGAATAACAGGTGATGCATGGTGGTTCCAACTGCTAACAAGAAATTGTTACCAAAGTGAAGAAAATAATTCACAGTTTTCTTTACAATGTGATCATCAACCTCATTCATCTCCAGGTCTCAGATATAGATACAGATACTCACCAGTAAGGGTCTCAGCAGGTGGCGCTTCCTCCAATGAACTTCCACTGGCACTGATAGGAGTGCACTCACTGAACAGCGAAGTAGCAGAATGACCCAATGGAGAAATTGGGTCGCCATACTCTTCCCATTCTGTCTCACAAACATTCAATGTGGAACTGTCAGCCACTTCCCCCGGAGTAACACTAGATGAATTTGAACTCTTGTCGGTTGAATGATTCTTTGTACTACTGAGAGTCTTTGCCTCATAGAGTAAAGCATCTAGCAGTCCACTGTTACGTGGTGAGGCGCAATCCGACTCAAATGCACCAACAGGTGGAGGAGACTGGATAAAATTATCAATTGATTCAAGTAAGGGTGGAGGAGGAGAAGTGCTCCAGCTACCTAAATCAGTTTCTGGATATTGGAGTGAAGGGAGCTCCAGCTTCACAGCCCCACAAGTGGGTTTGGAAGCAGAAGAATTGCCATTTGAAAGGGAATGGCTACCTTGAATTACACCAAAAGAAAGTGGACTCTTGGTGGTAGGATCAGGATCATGAGGAAAAGACAACCCATACGATCGAGCAACTCTGTCACAAGCATCATTTTCAAATTGGTCGAACTGGGGAAAACCATCTTTATAGCTACCACCAGAAGTAGGGAATAAAGCTGTTGATTCTCGAGGACGCTTTTGGCGATGCATTGTTGGTGGCATAAAACCGCAATATGGAGAAGAACCAAGGCCTTTCATCAGCATGCCACTTGCAGAGATATCAGGAAGCTCAGGAACATAAGGTAAGACACAACTGTTCCCTTTCAAACTGTCAAATACCACATCAGGTATCTCGTAACTGTTAGTTTGCAGAGAATCATGATGTGCTGTTTCTGTGCCATTAAGTGCACCACTGGACTGGCCTTGTTGACTCCCCTGCAATGCTTGCAAACAGACCTCAGGAGGATAAAGTGGCAAGCCAGCTCGCTGACGTCGCTTAATTCTGGTATTCCAGTAATTCTTTATCTCATTATCCGTACGGCCAGGTAACTAAGAAGAGCAAAAGAGACTGTTAATCAAGATTCTCATCATGCTGAAGATAGTTTACATTATATACAAATGTACATGTAAGTTTACTTTTCATTCTTACACTAGTGAAAAAATATAATGGAAGGACTCAAGGACCCATTATATAAATTGTTACCAAAATTTGATGACGATTTAAGTGAGAGATGACAAGATCATCTCCTACAAAAGAACTATGCACAACAGTGAACTACCTTGTAAATGATAATCTCCTAATTACGCTCTAATAATGTCAACTTTTCAGGCTTACAAGGCATTAACACATTATTGTTCATGATTTAACCCTATGGAAAGTAACTACACTTGACCTGTTAAGGGAAACATATCATCTCATCATTTCTACGTCATAACTTCATTACCATTCTGTAACCAGATTAAATCAAGCATCAATAGTTTCCATTAAATTTGTGAATCTAGGAGATAGGAAAGGAGATAAAACTCTAGCGCTTTGACATAGTAGATCTTTATATTCCAGTAGTTATGTGTACTACAGATTACCCAGAGTTAGGACAGATGTTAAGCATATCAGTAACCCTAATCTTGTCTGATATATCTCTCATTATCAAACCTCACAGAACAAAATACTGGATGATACCACGACCAAGTTCTTATTCTTCCAGAAGTTGTAAAGAATAAGCTACAAGATTTCAGTGGGATTTACCCTACTGAGAAGTTATATCACTTGAATCTCACTGGAACTAGGGTATTTAATGTTGGAGAGTTATAGAAGCTTTTGGATTGAGGGAAATGTAACTTTTCTGAACATAGAAGGTATCTATATGATTCTATCTTATCTGATCTTAATGAGATAAAAGCAGAAGAGCCTTATTTGTGGTAGTGGAAGTAAATGCAGCAGTCAGAACTTTCATTCTTTTTATCCTAGAAGCTCAGCAGACACAATAACAAGTAATTGGGAGTTTTATTTCATGCAAAAAATACAGGCTCTTACACATTTGAAAATTGCAGTTAGAAAGTTTGAACAATTCAAAGAATACTGATGAACTTCTGTATTATTTTTCTTTTCATTTCATATCTTTTCTTGCTTTAACAAGAACAAACAGGGATGTTACTAGAATAATAGGAAAGATACAACCCATAGAAGAATTTTAATGAACTTCTGTATCGAGCATCTTCCCATGTTATATGTCCGAATGTGATATTAAATATGAGGTATAAGACAAGGAAACAGAGCTTGGCAGAGATAAATTATCTATGTACTTACATGTGCCGCCATTCGCGCCCATTTGTTTCCCATCTTTGCATGGAGTTCAACAATCAAACGTTCTTCTTCTGGAGTGAATGCCCCTTTCTTCAGATTCGGCCTTAGGTGATTTGCCCATCGCAGACGGCAGCTTTTGCCACAACGGAACAGTCCTGAGTGCTTCTGAACAGCATTCCAGTTTCCTTCCCCATGCTTCTTAACATACTCCACCAAAATTGCATCTTCAGCCGATGTCCATGGCCCTTTCTTTAGAACAATTCCGCCATTTCCAATTCCTCCATTACTCTCATCCATTAATGGTGACTCAATTTGATCCTTAGACAGCAGTCCATCTTCACTGTCAGTTGTTGTTCGACTCATCTCTTAAGTTCTATCAAAACAGGCAAAGACCATGCAAAGAGTAGCTTGACAGCCTGTATTAAGAAGGAGAAGAAACAAACAAACAAAGACAAGTAAGCAGAACTGTTACTGCCTTTTTTGATGCGCTTCTTATACATGCACTGGCCCTCCTCTGCCTATTTATTTAAAAAAAAAAATAAACAAAAATAAACAAACAATTTGCCGCTACTTTAGAAAAAATCAAAAATAAAACAAAACTGCCGATGTCATAAATGGAAACAACCGAAGACTCCAAGAGCTCACCACAATGGTAGAATCCATAAGCAGAAAGGATAATAAGGAAAATAAATAAATAAATAAACACTTCTGGATACGGAATATGGATCAAGGGGTAAAGTTAGCACAAACTCTTGTGGATACAGTCATTATTCAACAACAATTATGAGTAAGCAACAGTCAGACACATATTAATGATATGTTCTAAAATGCAACTACAGTGTAGATCATATAACAAGTGAGCAATATTCCAATGAAAACTTAAATCCTTTCACCCCAATCACAAGCAAATCACTCGAGCAAAGGGGATCAGTATAAGTATAATGTGATCCAAAATCATAGAGCGCAGTCAAGCCAGCAACCACACAGAATTAACCTTCTTTTGTATAGGTCACACAGAATTCACTTCATGGATTACAACAATATCTATATATGGTTACCTATCCATGTACACATTTAATACAACATACAAAACAAAGATTGAATCTCAGCTGAACTAAATCGAAATCTATTCCAATCCTAATCACAAGCGAAATTGACATACCGAAACAATTGTTTCTAAAAATTAACAGAACAAACCAGGGAATATATGAAGGAAATACCTGAATCACAAGAAGATGGAGCAGATGAAAAACCAAACAAAAAAAAAACTCCAAATTTGAAGCTGCGAATCGACCAAAAGGTAAAAAAAGAGACAGGTCCTTTTGCTCGCAATCAATAATTTCCAGAACTGGAAATCGCAATCGCAATTAAAGCTCAATCGTAGTGTCGAGATGATCTAAATGCTGACACAATCGAAATAATTGAACACCTGAAAATTCCAACAACAAAAAAATATCATAAATTCATAATAAAAATCCATGAAAATTCGAAATCAATTGCTCAATTAAAAAAAATTAAAAAAATCAGCTGGGAAGGTGAAAATTTACGCAAAAGAAAGGCTTAAATCTGATAGCTTGAGCATGAATTCCCCATTTTTTTCGAAATTCGAGATCGAGAGAAATAGAAACCCTAGGTGAAATGGGCATTGGGAAATTAAGAGGGGGATCCTAACCGGAATTTGTGAAAGAGGAGGGAGAGGATCCGAGCGTAGAGAGAGCAACACATCTGAGAGCTGAGATCGATAGGAGAGAGGAAGAAACAACACACACACACAGAGCCAGCCACACCAGTTGAGAGAGAGAGAGAGAGAGAGAGAGAGAGAGAGAGAGAGAGAGAGAGAGATATGAGAGATATGAGAATTTAGAAAAAAGAAAAAATGGGGAGAAATGAGAAATGATGGAAAAGAAGGGAAGATTAGGGAGGAGGCGAAATGGCAAGAGAAGAGGCAAGTTAGGCTGAGATAAAGGAGGTGACTGTGGACTCCCTACCACCTCACTCCTCTCTCTCTCTTTCCCCTTCTCCTTTCCTCTCTCTCTCAAACTCTCCCTTCCTTTTTTTTTATATAATATATTTTTACTAAAATTAATTCCCTCCACTTCTGCTATTTTTCGCTTCTTCACAGAGACGAGATTTGAGTTTGAGTGTTTGACTCATATTCTGTGCGTGACTCGAGACTTTCTTGCTGCTGCTACTCTCTCTCCATCATACCATGATCCTCACTTGGTGGGTACATTTGTGCATCTATCAAACCAACCCTACACTACTACTGCTTGAAGAAAACTGTTTTTATTTTGTTTAATTTCTGGGATTTAATGAGTTGCGTAGAGAGGATGGTTTTTATTTTTTTTTTCTTTTTATTTTGTAGCGGATTTGAAATGATAACTTGTTGGAAAATTCTATCCAAAATTCGAACTCAGTAAAAAATAAAGACCATTTTTCTTTAGATATGGTATATTCAAAACACTGTCTCTATTATCTTCATCAACATTATTCTTGCCACCACCATCTCATTTCATTTTCAGAAATCATGCATTAGGAGAATAAATAATCAAAATTCTAAGAGAAACAACGGTTACTAAGGTCGGGCTAAAAAAGCTTAAACTCTAACTACAGTAAATGTCAATTTCCATGAGTTATTTAAGAGAAGCCAATTGTTCATATCTACGATAAGTTCATATAGCCAACAACATGAAAAACTGCACAATATATATTCCACACTATCTCACAAAGGCTCAAACTATGTGTAACAGTGTAAGGGTGGCTCGATCACCAGTTCATTGGTAGTGAGTACATACCGGTGATAAAACAATTAGTCTATAAGAACAACATCTCAACAGTATGGTTGTATTGAAACTAACTAATAAGCGATAAACAAAACAATAAGAAACTAAAAACTACTCTGATAACTTTTAATCTGTGACCGTTCTATTTATTGTTGCTATTGTCGACAATCAAAATACAATTCAACCATATATATCTAAACTAATCACGTTGCTGACCACTCAACAAGTTTGTTGATCATTAATTCTCGATATGGTATTAGACCATGTTTGATCATGAATTCATTAGACAACACTGATGACGAAAGAATGAAAGGAAATGAGAAGAAATATCTATAGTGACTCATGCAATGATGCAAAGATGTTCAGCCGGACGAGAACATACAGAACAAGGAAGTGACTACTTTCTAGTAATCTTGGCTGATCCTTATTTCGAATGTCAAAGCCAACGTCACAAAAGAGTGGTTACATTAGAGTACTAGTTTCATATTATATACTACTGCTGCAATAAATGTTCAATTGTAGGAGCTTGATTGTAGGTCTAATATATTAAGTCATTCAATGTTGATACTATTAATATATAAGAGACTCCATTTGATGTTTTTTCATATTGATGTCCATAATCATCTAAACTTGCAACCATTGTCATCTATTCTAGAAGACTAGAACCATGTCGAAGGTTAGTGATAAAAGGATAAACAAGTATTATCTTATTGATAAGTTAATTTATCTTCTTTTAACTCTTTCAATTTTAGTATTGAGCTTGAATTGTGATTTTCTCGTATTCTCAGCTTAAGTTTGAGAAACTATTAATTTTACGTGAATTTTATCTTAGTTATATCCGACCAATGCTTGAGTCTTGATTTAGATTTTGAATTACATTATGATTTATGATTTTCAATAAGTTCTTTGATTTGAATTCTGTTATGATTTGTGATTTCTTGGACTTATTATTGGACCAATAAGTATCATTCATATTTTTGTGGTATAGTGAAGTTTTTGGATCCTTGATTCCACTAAGGTATCTTTTTTTTTTTTTTTTCATTTTAAGAGATCTTTTTTTGGTCTACTTTTTTTATCGCATATCGACATCTTGACCATTCATTTCTTAGGATTCTATGAATAGATCACTTCTGTAAATTTTAAGTTAAATGGTGATCATTAAGGTATCGAACTAGATTAAATCGATGGATAAACCAAATCTGTCAAACTTGGACCGTTCATGTTTATAATTATAAATCATAGTTTTGAATGCCTTAACGATTATCAATTAGCTGAAAATTTACAGAATTGATCTATTCATATAGACCTAACAACTGAATGGTGGAAATGTTGATAAGTGATCGAAAAGTTGGTCAAATAATCAATCCCTTAAAATGACAAAAAAATAGTGATCCCTCATTAGAAAAGTGTGTGTGTGTGTGTGATTGATTGGGAATTCAATTCTTTTATTATTTATTTCTATATATATATATTATTGGAGACACCAGGAGAGAGGGGATGTACTAATAGTTATCATTGTTATTGAAACACTAGCAGAGCGGGAATAGACTAGTTGTTTCAAGTTTTGGCACTATGAGAGAGAGGATGTATTGGTGGCCTAGATATGGTTATTTATTATTTCAGATTTTCATGTTTGTGTGTGATTTTTACTTTGAACCCAATGGTTGCCGACGAGTGTAATGCGTACAGTCATCGAGTAGTGTTATGGGTGATGTAAATCTAGCAACTTCCCATGACACCCTAGTGAGTGCTAAGGGTGATGTTAACCCAGTGGCTGCATAGTGAGAGCTACGGGTGAATTACTAGTCGCTTGATTTACATTATCGATTTACGAGTTCAATCAACTTGTTTTCGTAAATTAATGAATAAAGTATTTTTCTACTAAATCAAATTGCATGCTATGGTTTTTAATGAAAGAATAATTTGGGAAAGCATTTAAGTTTCACTTTTATTTTCCTTTAACACCCATTACTCTCAACATTTCAAATGCTTTTTCTTGGGCTATTTACTTTGATGTTGCCCATATTGCAGATTAGTTGAGATTAGACATGCCATGTCGAGGCATAGATATGTCTTTTTTGCTTTCTTATTTCATTGTCGAACTACTGGATTTGCTATGATCACTAACTTCTTCTTATTTTATATTTTCCTTAATTTTAGAACCTTATTCTATTAATCATTGTTCTAAAAATCTCTTTGGGTGACCATGTGAAGACCCGAAATTTCAGTTAAATATTTCGTAATTCAATATTTCTCAAATTATATAAATTATGAGTTGTGGGTGTGATTGGAATGTTGTTGCGTGAGAAATTTGGTTTCGAATGATTTTAGTATCGAAATTTAACGTTGTTTAGGGTTATTAAAATTGACTTATTTATACATAGGAATTTGAGGAAACTTCCTTCATGAAAGTCGTAGAGCTCGTCGATACGAGTTCGTGCATATGTGGAACGCAAGAATCGGAGTTTGTATGAGAAAGTTATCGCGTTTGAAAAAGTTTTCATTTCGGATATATATAGGCTACTATTTCCGGAAATATCCGTAAATAACATAATTATCCAAAAAAGGAACCCACGGGTTACTGTTCATCTTCTCTCTCTCTCTCTTCCTCCGTCGGCCGAAAATAGAGCAATTCTTTTACCGGCCTTTTCTCACAGCTCCGGCCACCGTTTGAGGTGAAAGGAAGCCCAGATCGACTCTACTCCTTCCTGTGAGTCGACTGGTGGTCACGGTTTCCCTTCTCGTGGCGGCTACATGGCGGTGGAACTCAAAAATCAATCCGAGCCCTAAAACGAAGCAACGGCGATTTCTTCTAGCTTCAGCCACCAAAACTTGAGTTCTTTATCTTGTTGAACTCGTATTAAGGAGTAGAACACGCAGCAAAAAGACCCAGACCAGAAGTGAAGCTTTTGACTTCGAACGGAGCAACTATCGGAAAATTTCGGTTTTCCAGCGAACCGGACTGTTTTTAGGTATTTTCGACCACTTCCACTTGTTTTCTCACTTCGTGCTAGTTATGAAAGTTGCTCAAAATGATGAAACGAAGAGGATAAGCTCGGCCCCGACACCATTGGTGGTGGTCGGCAGAGGCTCTGCCCTAAACTCCGGCGGCCCTTTCTGGCCACCTCCGGGGGTACCATAAGTAGTTTCTACTCATTTTTAGATTCTACATGTTGATACGATCATTTTGATATATAGCATGTGAATTTTGGATATCGTATGATTTAGTTATGAATTTTATGATTTTGATTGATTTCGATCGCTCGATTTGTGATCTATGAAGTTTGGACCGTCCGATAGAATTCTAGTTTTGATATAATGATCGTAGGACTGTCTCGATGACCTTGTGTGGTCACGGGTGAAGATCCGACCGTTGGATCTTCATAAAAGTGTGTTTTTGAAATTATACGCTAAGTTAATTATCGTTTTGATTAGGTGTTTACCGGATTTGTTAGCGGACGATTGTGAATCGTATTTTGGGCTGTAAGAAGACGCAGCGGGAGTTTAGAGGTGAGTAAATCTCACTTGGTTCATTTACGAACCGAATTTCCTTAATTGCCCAATTTATTTGTTATGTGTGAGAAAATGGTTTTAAGAAATGTGTTTTAAAGTATATTAAAAATGAATTTCTTGATTTTGCATCGTGTGAACTATAGTTGGTATTAGTGATCATTCATGTGTGGATGGTTACGTGTGTGTATATATATATATATATATATATATATATATATATTTATGTGATTATATATTGAATGGTGTGACATTGAGGTGTGGAATTGTGATAATATGTTGTTGATAAATGTTGATAATATGATTTTATTATGTTGTTAATATTTGATAAATGTTGGTGATAAGCATGTTGATTTTGTGAGTTGAATAGAAGGTAGAGAAAAGTAGGATTCCGAGGATCGAATGCTCCCAGGATCTTTGGTTAATGATAACCGGAGTGTATGTGTTCTGAGGATAGAGAGGTCCAAAGTTCGACCGTTAAATAATAACGGGGATGAAATGATCTAAAGTTCACGGGTTACTGAGTAACCTGGAGGTGCCGTTACTTGACCCTGGGCCAAGGTGTCAGAGGTAACGAGGCAGTTAGAGCTCTAACGTTGAGCCAAAGTGGCGATAGTTGTGATTAGGTGTCAAGTGGCGAGAGTTGTGATTCGGTGATTGTGGAAATGTGTTCCATGTTGTTTCCTGTGTGTTGGTTTGATGTTTCTTCGTGGATGTTGAGTTTGTTGATTTTTTACTTGAGTTAAAAGATTTGTGATTTGATAAATCAACCGTTCATTCTTATTTACTCATACGAGCTTTCAGAAAGCTTACCGGGTTTTGTGTTGTTGCAATCCCAGTACACTATTCAAACGGTGTAGCGGATAATCTTGCAGGTCAGGATAATCAGGGTGGAGAGCGAGCTGCGTAGGGTAGCAGGGTCGAGACCAGCACTTGGTCTATTTTGATGTGTTTTGTAGACTCTTGTGAGCATAATATTTTATTTATGTTAGTATTGTAATAATTGACTCGAGAGATAGTTTGCTACGAGGTTTGTGTTATGGTTTATGAGATGTTGGTTTACAAAAAAATTCAGGACGTGATTTGTTTAGTTGTATTCATATTTCGGATTTGAATTTATTATTCGAAATTCGGGGCGTGACAGTTTGGTATCAGAGCGTAAGGTACATATTTAGTGATAAGTTAATACCTTCCAAGTGATGGCCCGTCTACAGCGGATCCCCATCGGGTGCTCTTCGGTATTAACAATGTCATTGGGTATGTAGGAGTATTGGGAGTTGTCTAGAACGTTAGGACGTATTAGGAGTTGAATTAACCTCTTTGTGTTAGTAGCTTGGTTAATATGGACTTGTATTTACTTATGCTTTGATTTAAGTGTTATACATGTATTAACCAGGTATGCTATGCTCCTTAGGTAATGGATATTGTGGGAGGCAGTGGTAGGGGTCGAGGTAGACCCAGAGGTAGAGGTAGAGGCCGAGGTAGGGGTGGGATTCCACATATGGGAGTACATGAGGAAGAGGTGGAGGCACCTTTTGTGGAGCAGCCTGTTCCACCTGAGGTTGTGGTTAATGATCCCGCTCGTCTGTTAGTGTTGGCGAGGGACATTAATCGGTTGGGAGCAACTAAATTTGCGGGAGGCATAGACTATATGGTGGCTGATCAATGGATCGAGGATTTGCAGACCTATTTTGAGTTGATTGTCTGTGATGAGATCGAGAAGAGGAAGCTAGCCACTTTCATGCTCAAAGATGAGGCTAGGGTGTGGTGGAATTGCACTCAGAGGACTATTGATGTTTCTACCATGACCTGGGATGGATTTGTGAGGATCTTTAGAGAGAAATACTTCCCAGCATTGGTGAAGGAACAGCTGGATAGGCAATTTCTCTCGCTTACTCAAGGGAAGATGAATGTGAGAGAATATGAGGCAGAGTTCTCCAGGCTATATCGGTTTGTGAAACCATTAGATGTTGAAGACTTGGCTAAGAAGTTTCAGCGGGGGTTGAATGCCTCTATTGAGCGAGATGTGGCCATTATGGAGCTGAAGACAAATGAGCAGATTTTAGCTAAAGCCCTGATCATTGAGTAGCAGAATCTAATCCACAAGGAGAAGCAGACAGTTGAGAGAGATTCTCAGGGAAAAGAGAAGGCAATTGCAGGGAGTAGTGGGTCCAGAGATTATAGAGGTGGGCTTTGGAAGAGACAGTGGCCTTATTTTCATCATCAGGCTCCAGCCAGGATAGTAGCAGCACCTGTCCCTATTTAGGCACCACCTATCAGGCAAGTAGCACCAGCAGCCCCTATGAGGTGTTATAGCTGTAATGAGTTGGATCATCTTGCTAGGACTTGCCCTAAACTCAAGCCTAGAGCATGTTTTCGATGCGGACAGACTGGACATATTGCCAGGGACTATACTCAACCTCAGATTGCAGGACAGGGTAACCAGTAGAGAACCTTACCTCCAGCACCAGCCAGAGAGGCACCGGGGTGGAAGGTACCTTATCCGTTTATAACTATCTTGCTAGAGTACTGTTTGATACGGGTGCTTCCCACTCGTTCATATCTAGTTCTGTGATAGATGTTTTGGTTTGACTGTTATACCGCTTACTAGACCTTTGTGTGTTACATCACCTCTTTGCGTATCTCTTGAGCTTAGCATGTTTTGTGATGATTGCCCTATTGCAATTTGTGGTAGAGAGTACACTGCATCTTTGATTGTGATTCTGGATCACACGTATGATGTGATTTTAGGTTTGGATTGGTTGAGTCCGAACTATGTAGTGATTGATTGTTTTAGAATGATTGTGTCTTTTCATGCCCCTGGGCAACCAATGTTTCATTATCGATGCCTGAGATCTGACGTTTCCATGAGGGCAGGGATCTTGGCACACATAGAATCGGTGAATAGCACTTCAGAAATTGCAGGGGTTCCGGTAGTGGCAGAGTATGCTGATGTGTTCCAGGAGATACCAGGATTTCCTCCGAAAAGGGTAATGAATTTCTCCATTGATGTGATACCAGGTACTGCACCGGTGTCGAGAGCACCTTATCGGATGGCTCCAGCTGAACTTCAGGAGTTGAAGGTTCAGATTGAAGGATTACTTGCACAAGGGTTCATACAGGCTAGTGTATCTCCTTGGGGCGCACCAGTATTGTTCGTGAAGAAGAAGGATAATTCACTTCGGTTATGTGTGGATTATTGACAGCTGAACAAGGTGACCATCAAGAATAGGTACCCCTTGCCTAGGATTGATAACTTATTCGATCAGCTTAGGAAGGCTACGGTGTTCTCCAAAATTGATTTGAGATCTGGATATCACCAGTTGAGGGTGAATGATGAAGATATTTCTAAGACGGCATTTAAGACCAGGTATGGGCATTATGAATTTCTTGTCATACCTTTTGGTTTAACTAATGCACCTGCAGCATTCATGGACTTGATGAACCGCACATTCAGTCCTTACTTAGATCAGTGTGTGGTGGTGTTCGTTGATGACATCTTGATTTATTCAAAGTCATCTGATGAGCATGTGAAGCATTTGAGGATTGTGTTGCAGATTTTGAGAAGAGAAAAGTTGTATGCAAAGTTTGAGAAGTGCGAGTTTTGGCAAAAGGAGATCAAGTTCCTTGGTCATGTAGTTTCGAAGGATGGAGTTTCTGTAGATCCTTCGAAGGTTGAAGCAGTGATGGGTTGCAGTCGCCCCACTACAGTTACATATATCCGTTGTTTCCTTGGATTGGCGGGGTACTACAGGCTATTCATTGAGGGGTTTTCTAGTATAGCTTCGGCTTTGACTAAGTTGACAAGGAAGGATACTCAGTTTGTGTGGACAGATGAATGTGAGAAGGCCTTTAGTGAGCTGAAGACTAGATTGACTACAGCTCCAGTGTTGACTGTCCCATCTAGTGGCGGTGGGTTAGTTATCTACAGTGATGCATCTCATCAGGGTTTGGGTTGTGTGTTGATGCAGAATGGGGGTGTAGTAGCGTATGGTTCTAGACATTTGAAGGTGCATGAGCGTAACTACCCCACTCATGATCTAGAGCTGGCTGCAGTGGTGTTTGCCTTGAAGATTTGGAGGCATTATCTTTATGGTGAGAAGTTCGAACTCTTTTCTGATCATAAGAGTTTGAAGTATCTATTCTCCCAGAAGGAGTTGAACATGAGGCAGAGAAGATGGATGGAGCTCATCAAAGACTATGATTTCACCTTGGAGTATCATCCCGGAAAGGCCAATGTAGTGGCGGATGCTTTGAGCAGGAAACCCCGAGGGATCATAGCATCACTTATGGTTCAGGAATGGCGTATGTTAGAGACTGTATCTGAATTTGACCTTATACCCACAGGAGAAGGACAGGGAATCTTTCTTGGTAGTATCACTTTACAGCCGACCTTGATTTCCAGGATCATTCAGAGTCAGACACATGATGAGTTCGCTCAAATGGTGATTTCGGAGATTATCCTTGATGCCAACAAGGAAGGTCCATCAGAGTGGACAGTTGGAACTGATGGTGGATTGAGATTTCGATTGAAATTGTATGTCCCGGGCGGTGATAACCTCAAGGAGGAGGTACTGCGGGAAGCACATCGATCTCGATATACGGTACACCCAGGAAGTACCAAGATGTATATGGACCTACGAAGACAGTTTTGGTGGATAGGGATGAAGAGGGATGTGGCTGAGTATGTATCCAGGTGCCTTACATGTCAGCAAGCGAAGGCAGAGCATCAGAGGCCTGCGGGAATGTTGAAACCTTTGCCGATTCCAGTATGGAAATGGGAAGAGATCTCCATGGACTTTGTGACTAGATTGCCTAGGTCCAGACAAAGTTATGATTCTATTTGGGTGATTGTTGATCGATTGACAAAGTCAGCACACTTTCTTCCTGTGGCAAAGACTTACTCAGGTGATGCTTTGTGTAAGTTGTATCTTAATGAGATTGTGAGGCTTCATGGTGTGCATGTATCGATTGTCTCTGATCGGGATGCTCGTTTCACTTCGGAATTTTGGCGTAGATTCCATAAGGCTTTCGACACATCTTTGGCTATGAGCACTGCATTTCATCCACAGACTGATGAGCAGACAGAGAGGGTGAACCAAGTGATGGAGGATATGCTTAGAGCATGTGTTTTGGACTTCAAGGGAAGTTGGGCGGATCATCTGCCATTGGTAGAGTTTGCCTACAACAACAGTTATCACTCTAGTATCGACATGGCCCCATACAAGGCACTTCATGGTAGGCCATGTAGGACTCCTATCTATTGGGCGGATGTTGGAGAGAAACAGCTCTTGGGTCCTGCGCTTGTTCGGGAGACTACAGAGAAGGTTACTACCATCCGAGACAGGATCCGTACTGCACAGAGTAGACAGAAGAGTTATGCCGACCTTAGAAGGAAACCGTTGGACTTTGAGGTGGGTGATTACGTATTCTTGAAAGTCTCACCTATGAAAGGTGTGGTGAGATTTGGCAGAAAGGGGAAATTGGCACCGAGATACGTTGGACCCTTTGAGATTTTGGAAAAGGTCGGAGAATTGACATATTGGCTTGCTTTACCTATTAGCATGGCCAGTGTACACAATGTTTTCCATGTGTCCATGCTTAGGAGGTACATTCGAGATAAGTCTCATGTGATTGATCACGGTTCGATCGAGGTGGATCCGGATGTGACATTCGTTGTTGAACCTGTTCGTATCTTGGATAGGTCCACGAAGAGGCTTCGTAGGAAGGAAGTTGAGTTGGTTAAGGTTTTGTGGAGTCATCATGATGAGGGTGATGTGTCATGGGAGTTAGAGTCTGACATAAGGGCTAAGTACCCACTACTGTTTGTTGATGAGTTTGCTTGAATTTCGGGAGGAAATTCCTTTAAGGAGGGTGGCCTGTGAAGACCCGAAATTTTAGTTAAATATTTCGTCATTCAATATTTCTCAAATTATATGAATTATGAGTTGTGGGTGTGATTGGAATGTTGTTACGTGAGAAATTTGGTTTCGAATGATTTTAGTATCGAAATTTTAACGTTATTTAGGGTTATTAAAATTGACTTATTTATACGTAAGGAATTTGAGGAAACTTCCTTCATGAAAGTCGTAGAGCTCGTCGATACGAGTTCGTGCATATGTGGAACGCAAGAATCAAAGTTCGTATGAGACAGTTATCGCGTTTGGAAAGTTTCCATTTCGGGTATATATAGGCTACTATTTCCGGAAATATCGGAAAATAGCATAATTATCCAAAAAAGGAAACCACGGGTTACTGGTCATCTTCTCTCTCTCTCTTCCTCTGTCGGCCGAAAACAGAGCAATTCTTTTGCCGGCCTTTTCTCACAGCTCCGGCCACCTTTGAGGTGAAACGAATCCCAGATCGACTCTACTCCTTCCTGTGAGTCGACTGGTGGTCACGGTTTCCCCTCTTGTGGAGGCTACACGGCGGTGGAACTCAAAAATCAATCCGAGCCCTAAAACGAACCAGCGGCGATTTCTCCTAGTTCCGGCCACCAAAACTTAAGTTCTTTATCTTGTTGAACTCGTATTAAGGAGTAGAACACGCAGCAAAAAGACCCAGACCAGAAGTGAAGCTTTTGACGTCGAACGGAGCAACTATTGGAAAATTTCGGTTTTCCAGCGAACCGGACTGTTTTTAGGTATTTTCGACCACTTCCACTTGTTTTCTCACTTCGTGCTAGTTATAAAAATTTCTCAAAATGATGAAACGAAGAGGATAAGCTTGACCCCGACACCATTGGCGGTGGTCGGCGGTGGCTATGCCCTAAACTCCGGCAGCTCTTTCCAGCTACCTCCGGGGGTACCATGAGTAGTTTCTGCTCATTTTTAGATTCTACATGTCGATACGATCATTTTGATATATAGCATGTGAATTTTGGATATCGTATGATTTAGTTATGAATTTTACGATTTTGATTGATTTCGATCGCTCGATTTGTGATCTATGAAGTTTGGACCGTCCGATAGAATTCTAGTTTTGATATAATGATCGTAGGACTGTCTCGATGACCTTGTGTGGTCACGGGTGAAGATCCGACCATTGGATCTTCATAAAAGTGTGTTTTTGAAATTATACGCTAAGTTAATTATCGTTTTGATTAGGTGTTTACCGGATTTGTTAGCGGACGATTGTGAATCGTATTTTGGGCTGTAAGAAGACGCAGCGGGAGTTTAGAGGTGAGTAAATCTCACTTGGTTCATTTACGAACCGAATTTCCTTAATTGCCCAATTTATTTGTTATGTGTGAGAAAATGGTTTTAAGAAATGTGTTTTAAAGTATATTAAAAATGAATTTCTTGATTTTGCATCGTGTGAACTATAGTTGGTATTAGTGATCATTCATGTGTGGATGGTTACGTGTATATATATATATATATATATATATATATATATATATATATATATATATTTATGTGATTATATATTGAATGGTGTGACATTGAGGTGTGGAATTGTGATAATATGTTGTTGATAAATGTTGATAATATGATTTTATTATGTTGTTAATATTTGATAAATGTTGGTGATAAGCATGTTGATTTTGTGAGTTGAATAGAAGGTAGAGAAAATTAGGATTTCAAGGATTGAATGGTCCAAGGATCTTTGGTTAATGATAACCGGAGTGTGTGTGTTCTGAGGACAGGGAGGTCCAAAGTTCGACCGTTAAATAATAACGGGGATATATTGTTCTGAGGACATGAAATGGTCCAAAGTTCGCGGGTTACTGAGTAACCTGGAGGTGCCATTACTTGACCCTGGGCCAAAGTGTCAGAGGTAACAAGGCAGTTAGAGCTCTAACGTGGGGCCAAAGTGGCAATAGTTGTGATTAGGTGCCAAGTGGCGAGAGTTGTGATTCGGTGATTATGAAAATGTGTTTCATGTTGTTTCCTGTGTGTCGGTTTGATGTTTCTTTGTGGATGTTGAGTTTGTTGATTTTTTACTTGAGTTAAAAGATTTGTGATTTGATAAATCAACCGTTCATTCTTATTTACTCATACAAGCTTTCAGAAAGCTTACCGGGTTTTGTGTTGTTGCAATCCCGGTACACTATTTAAACGGTGTAGCGGATAATCCTGCAGGTCAGGATAATCAGGGTGGAGAGCGAGCTGCGTAGGGCAGCAGGGTCGAGACTAGCACTTGGTCTATTTTGATGTGTTTTGTAGACTCTTGTGAGCAGAATATTTTGTTTATGTTAGTATTGTAATAATTGACTCGAGAAATAGTTTGCTACGAGGTTTGTGTTATGGTTTATGAGATGTTGGTTTACAAAAAAATTCAGGACGTGATTTGTTTAGTTGTATTCATATTTCGGATTTGAATTTATTATTCGAAATTCGGGGCGTAACAGACCATCTAGGCGCTAGAAGGTAGCCAGCCGCCTTGACTAGTCTAGACAGTGCCTACGCATACTAGGTTTAAGAAAAATGTTTAGAATATATTTTTTGGGATTAAATACTTAGAAACTAGCCTTTCATGATGTATTTAACTTTTTCTCCATGTTTTCTATAAATTATTGTTAACTATAAATTTAATCAGACACTTATTTATATGTGATAAAATTAAAATAAAATTTAATAAATATCCGCCTAGGCACCCGCCTAATCCCTTCCTAAGCAATTAGGTACTAGGACTCTTCCTTCCCCCCGCCTACCGTCTAGTGACTATTAGAACATTGCTATTAACTAGAAGTCATTTTACCATTTTACTATTATTGTGAAATTTTGTTGTTTTTCTTTTGGGGGAGCATGAAAGCTCTAAGTGATGAGGTCGGTAATTGTGTTATTAGAAGTATTAAGATTGTTGTTACAGGTTTTCTTATTTTTATTTTTTTTTATTTTTTTTATTAAATCAACACTCATATACAACAACTAGCATATTGTGAGTCGAATTCATGACCTCCCACGTAGAAAGGGGAGACTTATGTCACTAGATCAAATGATACTGGGTGTTATTACAGGTTTTGGGTAGTCATCTGTTAGGAATTATTCTGCCGAATTTTAGGTAGAGTTTCTCCTAAAGTGAGCCTCACCTGACCACTTCAGATTTCATGGTAAAATCTAGGGCTAGTCTTGTGAGTAATTCACTATCCTCAATATACAAAATAGCACATGTCATTTGATTTTATACCAATGGATCAGTTTTTTGTTGCCCTAAAAAGACTAAAAAAAAAAAAAAGCACCTGAGGTGTGATTTATTCATAATCGGGTAATTGAGTTTATTCATAATAATCATTGGTCATTGCGATTTGATTTTGCTAGTTCATTCCTGGAGACGGCAAACCGCATATGATTAGTAAATAAATCAGGAAAATTATTTTCCCCACCGATTGAAGTTGTTTCCTATTCATGAGTTCTTTCATTGCAAGCAATCATGTCATTATTTGCTAAGTATTTTTTCCCTCGTATGGTCCTGTTTGATAAGGCAAGAAATCTGCAAAAAGTGGAAGGTTAGGAGCTCATAACATTCGTCGTCATTTTCTGTTAATAATTATGTGCATAGGAACAAGAACATAAATATGAAAATACATGTGGACGCAACATGCCTGAATAAGTTTTACCTAGCCTGGACTTTAATTTCCAAACTATTTGATAACTTAAAATCAGATATCTCCAAAGTTCATAAATATGAACGCAAAGAAAGTGGGACTTGAATTGAATGGATATTTCACATGGAAAAGCGAAAGAAGCAGTCATTTTGTGTTGTATTTGGAAAGTAGAAAGGGGGATTTAGATTATTCTCTCTATAAAGTAAGGCAAGGGTAGCATTTTGTGATGAAATCCCATACGTCTCAATCTTCTTTTCTTTCCCAAAATGCTTTTTAATTTGTCTTTACCTCTTACCCAACTTGCAAGAAAATGATGCCATAAAATTTGTCAGAAATACATATACAAAGGTTTCTAGCTAGGATAAGATGATAAGGTCACTTTATGATTTAAAAGAATAATTTACTCGAGATGTGAGGGCGTACGCATGAATTTGTTTTGGTTTCTACTCAATCTCTCTCTCTTTTTGCCGGAGAGTAGGATGAAAGTCAAATCTTCAGTGATGGATGGAGAGTAAAATTCTACGATATGTTAGCATGTGACTAACATACAATTATTACTTTTATAACTTAATTACTTAAATGATAACCTACTATAATTACCACTTTTAAGACTTGATTACTGAAATAAAAACCTATTTTACTATAACGAGGACCTTTTTAACTTCATTAAGGATTTTTTTCTTGTTAACTATTTTACTCAAACGAGGACCTTATTTATCTTAATGAGGATTTTTTTTTTCTAATTATTACATGAGTTCTCAAAGTGGTAAATATTACATAAACTATGATATGTATGAGAAACATTAACTTGCCATAACTTTACCCAAAGGAATATATATCTGCAAGTGATGATCCCATATCAGGAAAGAAATTAATCAATGGAAGGTAAGCTATTGTCTAAATCAACAAGGAACCAATGTTAGACTAAAAAAGAACAAGGATTCAATATACCAATATAAACACTAGCTTCACTAGTCCGTGAATCAAGCTTCACAATTACTGACAAGTGAAAACTCATCATCCCGGTGGAAATACTAGCTTCATTAGTCTATTGAGTCAAATTCAAGATCTTTTATTTATAAAGAGAAGACTAGTATCACAAGACCAAATGATACTGAGCGATGATATTTGCTTTAACAATATACAATTTTTATCCGAAATATATTGATAAATTGACTAAGATTTAAAAAAAAACTTTTGGGATTAGCTTAAGTGGTAAGGAGGGTACGTTGTGAATTGCGCTGAGATCAATATTACTTAAATCATATGTTGGTTTCATATAGGATTGAGAAACGAGCACGGGTTACATAGTTTATCTGGGGTATATTCCAATTTCATTTGATATATTAATCGATGAAGAATAAAACATGAAAAAACTCCTTTCAATAAAATAAAATAAAAAACATGAAAAACTTCATTAAGTTTTTAAATGGAGTCAGATAAGACTTCTTTGTTAAAGAAAACAAATAAATAAATAAACAAAAATTATACGACCAATAGATCGAAATAAGTATCGATTAACAATCTTAAAGGAAAAAAGAACTTGTTAATGACTTAATGGGATAGGAACTTGAAACAGATATAGTGAATTGCACTCTTCTCACAGTCTATATATATATATATATATATATATATACACACACACACACACACACAGTCCGGCTACACTAAGGACGTCCTTAGTTTTTCTTAGGTACGGATTTCCGGTTTTCACCCACTTTCCGATCACATTTTCACATCTTAACCGTTCAGTTTTTAGGTCTTAATGTATAGATCACTTCTGTAAATTTTCAGCCAATTTGGTGATCGTTAAGGCATCCAAAACTGCAATTTACCATTATAAATACGAACGGTTCCGGTTCGACAGATTCAGTCCGTTTGTGTAAATTGCAGTTTTGGATGTCTTAACTTCTCACCAAATTGGCTGAAAATTTACAGGGGGATCTATACATTAGGCTCTAAAACTGAACGGTTAAGATGTGAAAATGTGATCGGAAAGTGGGTGAAAACACCAAATCCGTACCTAAATCTTAGGTAAGGATATTCTTACCTGAAAAAAATCCTATATATATATATACACACACACATTACAATCATCAAATCAAGTAAAACCAGTTTGGTTCTTTGTAGAGGCATGAAGAACTGGACTAGTTAACGTCATTCTAACACGGAACATTTTGGATGGATGATTTTGCCAATCCGGTTTGGGAATGCACGGGCAAAGAGAGCGACCCTCTTAACTTTGGTTGAGATTACACTAGGACAGGGTCCATTTCCTTTTCAATGTAACAAAGGAAAATAATACCGAGATTTTAAAAAAAAATCTGATAACACGGTGATCATGAAAGAAAAAGGACATAATAATCAAAATGCTTGTACGTCCTATAAACTTGACTCGGACCAGAACAGATCTTGAGGACTTGGCAGTTGACACTGAGAGACAAAAACTAGTCCTAGCAGTAGTAACGATGACGATGCATGCGTCTAGCTTCAACGCTCACGTTGAAGGCAGGTGAGCACACTGTGGACCTTTGACAAATTTCGTGGTAGAGACACAGGCTTTGTCTCCTTCGATCATTTCACAAGTTGCCATTGTGCATTTTGTTTTGTTTTTGTTTTTCGGAGAAAGTAAAATCATTTCATTTAATACAACAATAAGCCATATATATGAGGGACAAAGAACTAAAATCATATCCCAAGAGATCGAATTTGTGATTATAGATTCATGAGTCAAAAAAGCTCAATTTCTAACGACAATAAACATCATTTTTCCCTTTAAAAAAAAATAAACATCATTTTCCATAGGCTGCTAAGATCAATCAATCTTGAGAGTCGAGATAAATTCTATGAATAAATCTCTATGAATGCACGTTGCTAATAAGAAAATACCCATTTAAAAGCAGTTAATCCTCAGGAACAAACGCCATGGTCATGACACAATATTAGGTCAAGACCTACGACTAGAATAAGAACTCAGTACCAACTAGAAGACAACTTAAATGATAGATCCAAACCAACAAAAAAAAAAAAGACATAAAGAAAACTTCTTTGCTATTGCATGTTGACGATCGGAGACGCAATTCCGCCATACAGATATGACAATTATTGACAACTATACCTCCTGTTTGGGCCCAAAAGTACCGGAGCCAAACACCTCCATAAACTTCGTAGACCTTCTTTTTTTTTTAGTTGAAATATAGTCGTTCATTGATAATGTAAAGAGAAAAATCATCAAATGGTACCTGAATTATGGTCCAATGCATATTTTGGTACCTAAACTTTCAAAACTACCCTAATGGTACCTGAACTATTGCTCCGTTTCTCCATATGGTACTTCCGTCAAATGTGCCGTTAACTTTGCCTACGTGGCTCATTCTTATTGGATGACATTCATCTCCAAAAAAAAAAAATTATAAGCAAAGTTAACGACACATTTGACGGAAGTACCATATGAAGAAACGGAGCAATAGTTCAGGTACCATTAGGGTAATTTTGAAAGTTTAGGTACCAAAATGTGCATTGGACCATAGTTCAGATACCATTTAAGGTCCCCAAATGTAAAACAGAAGTACACAACTACAAAAGTCGGGTGTGACAATCTGCGAAGTCAGCTTCACTCACAGATCGAATGATAATTAATTGACTCACACACAAGCTCAATATGATCATGGATTGCAGGGCTAGGTAGGTCATTAGGCGATCATAAGCCAAGGAGGCGCAACCTCAAACCACCTCAAACCCCATCTTCTCGGGCTATAAGGTTTGGAATAGAATAAGCAACTTCGAGGACATTGGAAAGAAAGTAAAGGAGAATTTAAGTGCACAATGATGCTCACGACTATTATTGCAGACATTATAAACCTACAGGATTATTAGTGTCGAAATTAAACTACATGATCTACTGTGAAACCAATATCAAACTATCAAAGTATTTGGCTTTTAGTCACAAGAAATAAGCCAAACAGTCTCTCTTGAATCTCTAGGGCATCGGAAGAAGGTCTCCGGCCAAGATACAATCCAAAGTGCTCCACCGAGCTTTGTCATGTTTACCATGGTATCTAAAATCCCCATCTGGATCGTCCTGAACTAGTCCATCACTAGTTTCAACACCAACTACAAAGATCTCTTGTCTTCAAAACTTGCACTGCTACCCAAGGTGGATTGCTCTGACACTGTGGAAAAGCATGACTTTTCTGAACATGTTGATGGAGGAGAAGGCGATATTGGCAAGAGTCTTCCGGTCATGTAGCCTCCTTCTGGAGTAATGTCTATACTAATGTAATTGTCATGACCTTCTCCACCATGTGATTCAGAAGAGCCTGGTCTGCTTCCAGCAGATTCAGAATGTGCTGGGGAGAAGTCTCCAATGATACAATTTTGGTTGGCTTCATTCAGGTAATCTAAAGCATAAACTACCTGCCATTATATAAGACAAAAAGCTCATATTATGCATACGTGTTTAGTTTGATTCATGAGCTAATTAGCAAACAGGGAAACTGTCAATGGTCTAAATGAAAGAGGAATTTCTATTCAGTGGTGATATGACATAGCATGGTTGCAATTTATCTGTTTCACATTACCAATGTTGTGAGTACTAAATTTGTCTTGTTTATGTTTTGTTACACTTAATTATAATCAGCCCCCTACTGTTTTTTACACATATGATGGTGATATATTATGCCTGTTCCAGTTTTTGTGTATGCATCCAACTTAACTGAGTCCTAGTTTTAAGCTTATATTGCCCTTATTGCATTTGTGAAGGCTTGTTACTTGCATGTTTCCATAGTCAACTTAATCGTGTGGACGTACCTTATCCATAGTTAATCTCTTGTAAGGATCCCTGGTGAGACATTTTTCTGCTACCCGAACCATCCAATAGAGTTGGTGCACATCATGCGCATCTACATTCCTTGGGTCGATTAAATCTGGGTAATTCCTTTCTTTCAATAGTGGTCTTGCCTGAGAAGAAAGTTATAGACTGGCTTACGGTGCACATATGTGAAGTATATTACTAGAAGCCTGCTCTTTCTTGTTTTATTTTGTAATCAGTAGTTAGTTTCCTCTGGTCTGCAGTATATACTCCTTTATTCTCATCTCTCAGGCATGTTACATATGAATATTTATTAAAAAATAAATAAAAAATAAAAATTACAATATGGAAGCTCTTACCCATCCCACAAGACTTTTCCCTCCAAGTTTCTTGTCTGTAGGCCTCATTCCTGTGATAAGCTGTAATAGAATGACCCCGAAAGCATAAACATCTGTCTTGGTTGACACTTTCCCACTTTCTGCATATTCTGGTGCCAAATATCCCAAAGTTCCGACAACTCTTGTTGTGTCTGTTGATTGATCCGAGTCTTCATGTTGAGTTCTTGCAAGACCAAAATCTCCTAGCTAGTACATAAAACATGTTAGTTTATCTACTGATCTGGAGGTTCAATGTAAAACATGTTAGTTTATCTACATAAAACAAGGAGGTTCAATGTAAGAGTTTTGAATGTAAAATCTACTGATCTGGCTCAAGCACTTTTACTAATATCCAATGCACTTGAAGAGTACCTTACCAAAAAACATAAATAAATGCAATCTGAAAACAGAATGAATTCACCTCAGACTAAGTAAAAATGCTATTTTAGCTGCACGAATTATTCAGTCTAGTAGCTACTAACTACAGCAAGAAAAAGAAAAAGAAAATACAGTTTCTGATGTTTCAAATATGATTATAAATCATATTTCTTAAGCATTGTATTGTAATACTGAAGAAAAATAGCTTCATGTTGATTAACCTACATAACTAACTAGTTCATCGTGATATCAATTGGTATTACCAGGGATTCATAATCATGTGACACGAGGATGTTGTTTGGTCTCACGTCCCTATGGATGATGTTGTTCTCATGCAGATATTTTAACCCTTTTGCAGCTCCAGTAGCGATTTTTATCTTCTTATCCCAACTGAGAGGTCTGGTGTTATGTGCTGCATAAATTTAATAAAAATTATTTCAGTGTTAGACTTCTCTACCCTGTAACAGCCAATATCGAGGAACAGATATCATGTCCATTGCCAAAAGCTTGAACAATTTCAAAGTTGAAACTCTTTTCTAGTTTAGCTTGTTTTCTTCTTACTTGATAAATGTTGATCCAAAGAACCGTTGCAAACATATTCGTAAACAAGGAGCCTCTGTCTTCCTTCTGAACATGATCCTAACAGCATAACCAAATTTTCATGTCTTGCTTTGCTGAGTACATGAACTTCAGACTTAAATTCTTTCTCTCCTTGGAAGCTTGCATTTTTATGTTGCTTTACAGCAATCTTCACCCCATTCAGTTCTCCTTTGTAGACTGAACCAAATCCACCTTCAGATAGGAAGTTCTTATCGGAAAAACCATCAGTAGCAGCTTGGAGTTCTGCATAAGTAAAGTCTCTCTTCCATCCGATCTTTGGTCGTTGATTATTGCATACTGTGCAGGTTGAATTTTTAAATTCCTCATCTGCTTGACATTCTCCTATCCAATCATTCTTGTAGCTGTGCTGTTTAGATTCATCTGGTCTCCCAGCATTATCTGTTTCCTTTTGATCCCTCGCTTGACCCCTTGCAATTGGAGGAGGGACTCCTGCTTTTCCTCTTCCAGTATTTGTGGTGATTTCTACCTCTTGAAAATGACCAGAAAGAATAGAAGGTAAGGCTTCAGTAGTCCCAAGGCTTGAAGTTGGCTGCTCACTTGATGAGGAAGCAGATTTCCTATAATTAGGCCGTGGGTGTCTGTGACCATCAGCATCTTGTTCTTTGCCATTGCTGATATTTGGAACACTTGGAGTTTCTAAAACAAAATCCACTTTTAATCAGGTTCTTGTGTTTTTACTGACCATAAGCAATTTGAAATTATGCATGTTATTGCTGTCACTTTCTATCTAATGTACTGCACTGCAATTTTGCCCCATGTTTAGATGGTAAGGTAAAAACTTCATCAGACTCCAATTTTATGTCCCGCCAGAAATTCAATCCTGCTAAGCAATTTTTTTTCCCTCTTTTAATTAATTAGGAAATTCTCTAGAAGAAGTACGGGGTTCAAATTCTGACGGCAACATGCTATGAGACTGGTATTGGCCATAATTTACAAGAACATTCAGTAGTGTAGTAAGAGGCTAGGGGGAAGGGTGTTTAGAAGAAGAACAAAAATTGTGCTTTCATTAATGCAACTATAGTCTATAGATAAAGAACTATAAGTAGCAGTTTGACTAGACGTGGTTATTATTTTCAGGAATTGAAGGATCATATCAATACTTAAATTGTCTAATTCATGCAACTTGAAACTCAGAGTCCTAGACAATTGAGATGACTTGCGAAAATCTTTTCTTACTTTTAGGAGAGAGTTCTTCATCTCCGGGTATCATTTCATCATATTTTACTTGTTCTTTGATACGTCTCCTGGTGGTGCGCCTTTCAGCTGCTGGCTTGCTGTTCTCAATTGGTTTTGGGCCTCTCAGTTGTTCAACAGAGTTGTTACGCTTCATCCTAGATATACCACATGTCAAATTCTCCATGAAGAATTGCTTGTCTTTCTTCATTTGCCTGCACCAAAAATTCAGAGGCTTTCAAATTTTGGAGTATCTATGTACCTCTACTTTTATTGGTTTCTGATGGTACAATAGCTTTGGCAATTGACAACCTTTAAGCCTGAACTCTAAACCATAATTCTTCATCAGTAGTAGCATGATTGTTCACATCTAGCTTGAAAAATAATCTAACCATTCGGTAGCTTGGCAGAAATTAAAATCAAAGTGAAGCATCTTCTAATTGTTTCATGTAAACCTAAGAATCTTTAAATCTCTAATTATCAAAAAAGAATCTTAAATGATTTTACATTTCATCAATCATTATATATGTTTTGCACCTCCAATTTGTGTTAAGAGGAAAAGATTGAAATAAGGTTAGATGACTATGGCTGCAATGAAGGCACAACTGTAACTTCTCAAAATCTTTTGGTAACTGACCTATCAAGAATAACCCACGTTGCTCCTAATCCTTTGGCAGCATCTGCAGCAACCATCTTTGGAGACGGGCCAGTGAGTACTTCCATGTGGAACTTAATCTGTGTTTTTAAGAAGTACAATGATTTTGTTTGCATTAGCTTGGCAGATGATGCACAAAAAGGTGCCCTAGCTCTACCTTATTGTATTGCAGGCCGCAAGTACTCTATCAAATAGTAAATTATTTACTTCAGATTCTAAACTGTATATTCTCCATACTTAGTTGGATTTGTATAATAGTAGTATTAGTACTTGCAATGAATTAAATGGAACAATAAATCCACAAAAACAAATAGCAGGTTATGGTTGCAATTCTTATCTGACCTCTGCGCTTTCACATATCTGAGAAATCATTGTAATTTCCACTTTGTCACGATACTCCTCCGTTTTCCTCTCAATCTCTTCTTGAATGACTTTCTGGTTTGTTCCAAAAAATGAACTGGAATCCATTTTGTTCCTGTATCCCACTAAGGACAGAGAAGTTGAGAAATTGGGTAGTTACGGGAAATAAAAGGTTAACATAATCTGTTTTGTTTAAAATAACTAATTTGTGTTGTTCTTTTACCACATATTCCAATTAAGGTTCTGTTTTTCAAATCAAAAGCATAAATTCTTACACAGTTTCCCAGCTTTCATGAGAGATAACGTACTAGGGTTATTAACCTGGTGAAGAACTGCAAGAAGTGTAAGTTCATCCCCAGGCTTATGTGATAAGCCTTGCAGGACTGATTGAATTGTGCTCGAACTAACGATGTCTTTAGATGCGTCCTGGATCACCACTATTTTCTGAGCTTCTGCTGTCATAATTTTATCTTTAGCTATATGTAGTTCTTCCGATGAAGTTTAATATATTTCACTCAGAAAAAGAATATGTAGGGGTGAAATACAATGACATGAAAATTTGCAGTGATTTGGAAACCAAAGCGTGGAACTTTATAGGGCCTATTACAGTATTTATACGACACATCTATAAGTCAAATTTTGTACAGAAGAAACTACCACAAATATTTTTTTTTTCCTGATATTGAGAAGCCAAGAATTTGTTTTGGAAAGGGGAAGGCCAAGTGGGAGGTTATTAATATAGCTATTTGGGATGAAAATGTGCAAAAACATTTTACTCAGGAAAATGAGAAAAAGGTGGACAAAGTATAGCTCTCAATATCAGTTCATTTTCCCCTGACTCAACTGATTCTGAGACCTAGAGTTGAAAGTTGAAAATGAATCCTAGAAGAAATTATAGTGGTGATTCCAGGCAGGCATCTCCATAGTTAGCTCGAAGCGCATATTCGTATATTCAAGAATGAGACCTGGGGATTTGTTCATCTTGTAGGGACTAATGACAGTATTTAATTAGCCTAATTTGTTTATCTGTTGTTAAAACCTATGCTTTGATGTTGATGGATGAACTGTAATTGAGTGGCTTGCCTCATGAACAACAGTTGGGATCAGTAGTGAGGAAACCAAGGCATTGAATGAATTCTCTTCTTGTGGGTTAACTATTAGTTTATTTCATTCATTCTGAGGCCTTTGTGCTAATGGTCTCTGGAATCCTGACTGTCCATTTGTTGGACATGATAATAAAATTTCTAAAACTGCTTGTTTTCTAGCTATTCTTGTATGTTATATCAGAAGGAAGGCATTTAAGTATCACCTGGCTATTACCTTAATAAAATTCGTTTGGACTTTTGCTGTTTAAATTTTGTGACGATTGAAATTCAGTAGATACTATTTTCTACTTTGAAATATCCACGGCGGTTTTTTGCTTTTATATTACAGCAACAATGATGTAGACTTCCATTTAAAAAAAAAAAAAAAGACTTATTCCACTAGAGTGAATAGACCAAATGGCTGTAGGTTTATTGAGCCGATTTAATTATTTATGTTTGGTTATATTTTGAGGAGTTCATATTTTGTAATTTGAAGATCGTATCCCAAATATGAACCTCCTCTTGATTTTAGTCATAATCTAAAGTGAGTTAATCTTTCTTTACTACTTAGTCTAATTCCAAGGGCCTGTTATCGAATAAATATAATGTGTACGTAATTGTTCAAATGTTTATAACGAAGAAAGAGATGTGGGCATGCGTCACTTACGAATCATGTCATCTTTTAGATAAAGGTTGGTTTTCCTTGATACTATAAACAAATCCTATATATTAAGATTGTTCTACTTCAAGTAAGTTATTTGATCTAACCAATGCTAGCATTAATCCTTACTCAAATTGTTCATCAGATCTGTACTGGAGTTCGTAACTGTGTAAAACAGTGTGGCTTTCCTTCAGCTGTCTTTCGCAATGAACATCATGCCTAGCTACCAAGTATCCGCATAAGACAACTTAAACTTACAATCCATTCAGATAGTACTGGGTATCATAAAACACTGCGAATCTAGCATTTGGTTTAGTGATAAAGTATTCTCCTTCTAGCAAAGTGTCGACTCTTTAAAAAAAAAAAAATTAAATTAAATAAATACTAGAGAACAACCTACTACAGATGTAATTTTTTGGGTCAATCGTTATCTTAGAGCTTTCGAATTTATGCTTAACATGGAAGATACAAAAGCCATTACCAAGACTATATATAATCTAATCCAATCCAATCAATGTGAATTATATCATAATCGGGAATATCGCTATGACTTAATAATGAGAAACAAATTAGAGCTAAATACAGATTACTATCCTGTAGTTTGGGTCTAAAATCAATTCAATCATTAAACTTTTAATTTCATCAAAAACACCCATGTAGGGGTCGTCAACGGACCGGGCCGGGCCTTACTAAATTTTTTAATAATGGCGGGCCAGGCTTTATTAAAAATCGAAGGATCCAAGCCCGTCCATATAAAGCGGGCCTTGCGGGCTTTTTCGGGCCGGGCCTTGCGGGCTTTATTTATAAATAAATATTTAAAGACACAAATATTTTTTTTTTTAATCAAGCTTTGGAAATTCATTGGATAATGATCAAATACAACCAAAGATAATAGATCTATATTGTACCAAAAAAAATCTATATTTATATATAGATACTAATTTATTGATAATTAAATTTTTAAAGACACTAATTTTTTATAAATTTATATTTATACATCATACACTCCAAAGAGCAACATATAGCAATTCAAAGAAAATGAGAAAACCGACCGTTGGATGTGATTATTACAATAAATTATACGTGTGGTTAAAAATTTAGTCAATTTCACCGTAGTTTCGAACTCAATTGGATTAGTCAACCGTTGTCACTTGCATGTTTTCTTGGTTGACTGATGGCGTGATAACCGCAAAAATTGCTTATTTTTTTACATCACGTTTGTAAATATTTCATCGATGGATGTGAGTGGACATAAGATAAAAATTTCAATTTTAATTACAAATACATTGACCAATACCAATTTGCCTCTTAAAGTTGTATGACTTGTACATTGCATTTAAATTGTTGAGGTTCATTCTAAAGCAAACATGCAGTGAAAAATGAATTTGAAAAAACCAACCGTTTGATGGAGAGACTGTAATATTTTATGGTGGTTGTAAAAAAATCCAGCTAATTTGGTTTTCGTTTCGAATTCGATCAACTAGGTCAAACCTAGTTGCTCTTATAAACCTATATTTATATATCACACGCTCCAAAGAGAAACATCTATCTATTCAAAGAAAATGGGAAAACCGACCGTTGGATTTGATTATTACAATAAATTATGAGTGTGGTTAAAAATTTAGTTAATTTCACCATAGTTTCAAACCCGATCGGATTGGTCAACCGTAGTCGCTTGTATGTTTTCTTGATTGACCGGTGGCGTGATGACCGCAAAACTTGCTTATTTTTTTACATCACGTTTGTAAATATTTCATTGATAGATGTGCATGGACATAAGATAAAAATTTCAATTTTAATTACAAATACATTGACCTATACCAATTTGCCTCTTAAAGTTGTATGACTTATACATTAAATTTAAATTGTTGAGGTTCATTCTAAAACAACCATGAAGTGGAAAATGAATTTGGAAAAACCAACCGTTTGATGGAGAGATTCTTATATTTTATGGTGATTGTAAAAAATAAAGCCAATTTGGTTCTCGTTTCGAATTCGATAAACTAGGTCAAACCTAGTTACTCTTATAAACCTATATTTATATATCACACACTCCAAAGAGCAACCTCTATCAATTCAAAGAAAATGGGAAAACCGACCGTTGGATGTGATTATTACAATAAATTATGAGTGTGGTTAAAAATTTAGTCAATTTCACCATAGTTTCAAACCCGATCGGACTGGTCAACCGTAGTCGCTTGTATGTTTTCTTGATTGACCGATGGCTTGATAACTGCAAAACATGCTTATTTTTTCACATCATATCTATAAATATCTTATCGTTGGATGTACGTGTACATAAGATAAAAATTTCAATTTTATTACAAAGACGTTGGCCTATATCAATTTGTCACCTAAAGTTATATGACTTGTACATTGCATTTAAAATTATTGATGTCCATTCTAAAGCAACCATGAAGTGGAAGATGAATTTGGAGAAACCAACCGTTCGATGGAGAGATTGTAATGTTTTATAGTGGCTGTAAAAAATCCAGCCAATTTAGTTCTCGTTTCGAATTCGATCAACTAGGTCAAACCTAGTTACTATTATAAACCTATATTTATATATCATACACTCCAAAGAGCAACCTCTATAAATTCAAATAAAATGAAAAAACCGACCGTTGGATGTGATTATTACAACAAATTATGAGTGTGGTAAAAAAATTAGCTAATTTCATCATATTTTCAAATCCGATCTAATTGATCAACCGTTGTCACTTGTTTTTTAGAATATATATGCACATATTTACTATAAAAATATGAGAATTTCCACACACACACACATATATATATATATATATATATAAATATAAACACACACATACACACATCTATATCTATATATATATATATATATATATATATAAACACACATAGTGCACACACATATCTATATCTCTCTCTCTCTATATATATATATATATATATATAAGCACACACACATATCTATTATATATATATATATGTGTATATATATATATATAAACATACACACATACACATATATATTAATATATATATATATTATATAAATATATATTCACAAACACACACAAATATATATAATATATAAAAAATAGTTTACGGGCTTTTACGGGCCGGGCCTAGGCGGGTTTTTCCGGGCTTTTTAGCGGGCCTCCATCAGCCCACCGAGGCGGGCTTTTGCGGGCTTTTTGACGGGCCGGGCCGGCGGGCCTCCATCGGCCCACTTGATCCGCGGGTTTTTTGATGAGGCCTACACCCATGCACTTTCAATTTGAATCTAATAGGTCTAATTTGTTAGTTTTCCGACAATTTAGTTATTTAAGTTGTTAACGTGGCTCATATATGGCATATGTTTTATGATGTGGTGTCTGCAAGCTACCTCTAGTCAATTTAAGATTTTGAAGAAACTCCTGTTATTATCTCGGGACGTTCTCTTGATGCTTATTGTATTATGGGGTTTAGGTTCTATGTCCCCCTTTATATTCTGCAGTTTCATTAATCAAGGTTTAAGAGCAGTCGCACCGGCCCTTTTAAAAAAAAAGTGAGTCATACTATTAAAAATAAATAGTTTTTTTAACAAATAATTCAATTATAACTTGAACCCATAACAGAATATTAACGAATTGGACCTATTAGATCAAAATTGAAAGTGCAGGGGTGTTTTTGATGAAATTAGAAGTCCAGGAACTGAATTGATTTTAGACCTAAACCATATGGTAGTGACTAGTATTTAGCCCAACAAATTAACAACAACTTCATCAATCCATAATTTCGAAAGAGATTCATTCATGTTCTGGTAACCTAGAATTTAAGATGGTAGTGGAAGACCATTCACTGAAGGCGATCCAGTAGAGAAAGGGGGGATCCAGGTTCAATTCGGAAATGTATAGTCATGACATTTTGTATCAAATTAGCCTTGTTGCCGGTGGAAATGAACATAGATACGAAGTTTGATTTCAGCCAATAATGTCTTACATGGTTTACCAAATTTTTATGTTTTATATGGACTAACTAAGCCACGTACTAAACATGATGGACATAGTTTCTGAACGAGTCCATCACTTGAAGATAGGTTCATTATCCTTGATTGTATAAATTGATAAAAGTACGGTCACAACCAACCATTTCTTTCATGAAGTAATTATGATGTAACAATTTGGGCCATTTTCGTTTTTTTTTAATAAGAAAAGAAATTACAAGAAACTCATTCTAAAACAGGTTAAACAGCTAAGCCTGATTATCAAAATTTAAAGCATGAATAACTAATAAGTGGAGAGAATTGCTGTAAGCCTTCACCTGTCACGCTCTGACTTTTGAATAAAAGAAATTCAAATTCGAAACGCGAAAACTAAACAAATCTCCTAAATGCTTAGAGATTTTTTCCCATTAAACTAAGCAACAAATTAAATGAGTCCACACAAGTCAATACAGACTCAATCACTAGAGTCAAATGTTACATCACCAGGTGTTTATAAAACTCAATGTATCAAAATATATACAAACTTAAAAAGCTCACTAAGAGCATACTACAAACAATGGTACAATAACAAAATAGGTTTTGAACCTAACACTGCTGCACTACACGGCGTGATCTCAACCCAAGTGGTCCTGACCTGCAGGAATAACCTCTACACCATGAAATAGTGCAAACAACAAATCCAGTAAGCTTTTTAAGCTCGTATGAGTAAATTCAAATAAAAAGACTCAAACAACATAAGCATAACAATTTCTCAACTCAAGAGTAAGTCAAGCAACCCAAAATCAATTCCACAATTAGTAAGAAACCAAGTCTCTCATGGATAATAAAAGAAAGAAACCACTTGAAACTCTCTTTTAAAAACGTGTATTCATGAGCCATAAATAACCCACGTGTTACCCACATGACATGCAATGACATACAAACTAGAGTTCTAACTGAATCGTAACCCGTCACCCGACCTCAGGATGGTGGGCAGGGGACCTAGCAGAGACAGTTGCCTCCAGGTCAAGCTAGAGTATTTGCTATCGGTCAGCGAGGTTCAGGTGTGGAAGCTACCTTATCTGTTTTAACTACCTTGCTATACTATTGTTTGATATGAGAGCGACTCATTCTTTCATATGAGGCTCTTTATGGTAGACCATGTAGATCTCCTGTTTGTTGGGCGAAAGTTGGTGACAGAGAATTCTTGGGTCCTGAGATTGTTCAAGAGACAACCGAGAAGATCCTATTATCAGAGACAGGATCCGAACAACACAGAGTAGGCAGAAGAGCTATGCTGATTTGAAGAGAAGACGGGTTGAGCTTGAGGAGGGTGACCATGTTTTCTTGAAGGTCTTACTATGATGGGTGTGGTGAGATTTGGCAAGAAAGGAAGGTTGGCACCAAGGTATGTTGGGCCTTTTAAGATTTTAGAGAAGGTTGGAGATTTGGCTTATCGACTTACTTTACCTCCTAGTATGTCTGGTGTGCACAATGACTTCCGTGTGTTTATGCTGAGGAAGTATATCCAAAATGAGTCACATGTGATTGATTATGGTACTATTGAGGTGAATGCGGATGTGGCCTTTATTGTTGAACCTATTCGTATCTTAGATAGATCGATAAAGAGGCTTCGTAGGAAGGAAGTTGACTTGGTCAAGGTGTTGTGGAGTCACTATGATGAGGGTGATGCATCATGGGAGTGTGACTTCTTAGGAGACATGAATCTAAACCTGGCTCTAATACCAAACTGTCACACCCTAAATTTTAAATAAAAGAAATTCAAATCTGAAATACGAAAACTCAACAAATCTCCCAAATGCTTAGAGATTTTTTTTCATTAAACTAAGCACGAAATTAATTGAGTCCACACATGTCAATACAGACTCAATCACTAGAGTCAAATATTATATCACCGAGTGTTTACAAAACTCAATGTATCAAAATACAAATGTAAAACGCTCACTAAGAGCATACTACGATCAGCAGTATAATAACAAAATAGGTTCTGAACATAACACTACTGCACTAAACGCTGCAATATCAACCCGGGTGGTCCTGACTTGTAGGAATAGCTTCTACACCATAGAATAGTGCAAACAACAAACCCGGTAAGATTTTTAAGCTCTTATGAGTAAACTCTAATAAAAAGACTCAACAACACAAGTGTAACAATTTCTCAGCTCAAGACTAAGTAAAGCAACCCAAAATTAGTAAGAAACCAAGTCCCTCATGGACAATAAAAGAAAGAAACCACTTGAAACTCTCTTTTAAAAAAGTGTATTCATGAGTCATTAGTAACCCACATGTTACCCCCATGACATACAATGACAGTCGACTGAAGCTCTAATTGAATCGTAACCCGTCACCCAGCCAAAGGCATGGTATCTGATATATTTCCCTCTTTCACTATTGTAACACCTCCGTTGACCGAAAACATTTAAAAAGTCACACATGACTCAAAATGTTACACCAAAACTCAAGTAATCTTTCAACATAACATATATCAACAATTACATGACATACTGCATTGCCGAAAAGAGTAATGTGATGCCTTGGAAATTTGTTATTATTTTTCAAGGATTTTTTAGAATTTATTCGGTGATTGTTGGTATCTATACGTAGTTCGAGGATGATGTGGAAGTGTTTCAGACAAATAATTACTTGAAATGCTTTATTTTCTATGGGTCAAGGAGTTTATTCTTTATTCGTTGAGTTTATCTGAAAACTTTCTTCAGAAAGTGGTAGACGACATTGATAGGAGTTCGTGGACTTGTGGCATGCGCAAATCGGAGTTCGTAGTTATGGTCAGCGGAAGTTTCTACTATATTTGGAAATTACTATAAATAGGAGTTTCCAGTTTTGGAAATTCATAATTTTTAAACTTCCAAAAATAGAAACTGAGAAACGCTCTCTTCTCTCTCCTCAAAACCAACGACCTGACCCGTATACTAAAACCTGACTCGGCCGGCATTTCTTTTTCCGACTATCTTTGGGGGTGAAACCTACCCAGATCTCTTCCTCTCCTCGTTGTGGTCCTCCCTACGGTGATCTCTAGCGGCGATTCTCACCCACGCGGTGTAGCGAGGTGATGAAGGTGAGAGAAGTCAGACCCGATCGATTCTCCAATCTCAGGTGACGATGGAGCTTCAAACCAGTCTTATTCTACTCGCAGAGGCTTCCTCTATTAATCCTTGGAGGTTTGGTTGATCGATTCTCAGTGTGGCGCTACAACCCGGGGTGAACAATAATTCTTGGCTTGTGGCGGTGATCCTGGCCGAGTTGGGGTTTGCTCCAGGTATTAAAGTTGATCCTCGTTGAATAAACTCCATTTTGGACGGTTGAATCTTACTAGTTTTGAGATTGGCCCGGTGGCGCATGCAGTGCACGTGCAGTTGTCTATGGCGGCTCGTGGCGACTCGTCGGACCATGTTTGGGGCAATTTCTGACTTTATAATCATCTACTTGTCGATACGAGCATTTCAATATATGATTTGTGACTTTTGGAGGTCGTATGAGTATGTTATGGTGTTTAGCGGTTTTGATTATCTTAGTTTTCGATCCATGAGGATCCGACCGATGGATCAACTTGTCGTGCTGAAATATTGATTATAGAAGCATTTCGAAGACTTTATGT
Source organism: Rosa persica (assembly GCA_025331145.1). Taxonomy (NCBI): domain Eukaryota; kingdom Viridiplantae; phylum Streptophyta; class Magnoliopsida; order Rosales; family Rosaceae; genus Rosa; species Rosa persica. The sequence goes on along the minus strand of WFKR01000001.1, from coordinate 11,628,138 downwards.
GGTCTCGGATGAAGTTCTTCTTCGATTGGTGTTACTTTCAGGCTTTTAGTTCAAACAAGGGTTCGAAATTTAATCGTTTTGTGTTTCATGTATTGAGATAAGACTATATGTGATTAGGTACTTGACGAGGTTGTCTTGGACGGTTATTTTGTGGGTGTGTTATCTCGGGTTTGCAAGAAGACGCAGTGGGATTCAGAGGTGAGTAATCTCATAATGTTCATTTACGAACGAAGTTACATTATCATTTTTAGAGTTATTTATTTAACTGCAAACTATAGTTGGTATTAGTGACATTCTTGAGTGAATGACTACGTGTATATATACACACATTTACGGGCAATATGTATATCTTTATGGATTGAAGGGTGATTTAAGCAATATGGATTAATGAGTTTCATTCTATTGTTTTGAGACGTGACTTTTCAGGAAACAATGTATTAGGAATTGAGAATTTATATTGTTTGAAAAGTATCAAGATTTGGTGTTAGTTGCTTTAACGACATTTTAATGTTTTAAATCTGACGATCGGGGTTCCGAGGATTGGAAGTCACGGGGTGACATCTCCTTTTGATTTTGACAAGACCCACCTCGGAAAACTCCCTAATTTCCAAGATGGACATGTGGGACCCACTTTTCGAGAAAATTCGATAGAACTTTCCCTAAAAGTGGACAACCAAAACCTGTTAAATAAGGCAATTATCCTTCCAAACAATCTAATTTACTCCAAAGAGTTATCTTCATAATAAGGATATTAAAAACCCACACTTAAGTTTACAAATTATCCAAATAATCCAAACTCCCACAAGCTTCCGAAACCACACAATAAACACCATTTCTAAGGTTATCAGAGCAGTCTACAGACAAATAAGAAAATATAATACAAGTAGGTTAACTGGTAACCTACATATGATAAACAGCAGTGGTGGTGCTAACCTCAACTCCTAAGCTGATCCTCGACACTGCGAACTGGGCATTTGAAAACGAAAAACCCAGGGGAAAGTAGATAAAAACATTAGCGTGAGTGGACAAAAATAAGTAATTGACTAAAAGAAAATATATGTCCTACTTTCCCACCTTAAGTACTTGAAAGAAAAACCGAGGCATGCAACAAAAGGGTAAACATGTGCTTTTGGAATTTATAAGTCTCAAAGGAAAATATAGCAGCCCTGCTGGTTAAGACCAGACTAGCCCCCCTAGTTAAAAAGAGTAAAGTATGAGAAATAAGTCGTTATCATACAAGTAAGAGAGCCGATTAGGCTCGGGTCGGAGTGTCCCACACTCTTGAGCATTCCCTGCTTAACGCTCAACTCACCATCAAACACATAGTAAGCGGAGAAGAGTACTAATTGGTTAGCTAGCAACAAATTATATCAACCCCAGGTATGGTGGTTCAAAACCACAAAACGAAAATCAGAAAGGCTTCCCAAGTATTTCCTAAAAGCAAAATCATAATCTCATGACGTGGCCCCGCACGTCAAAATATTCTTAACCTAAGTTATACATCTAAAATCGAACATAAATAAATCTTAATTCAGCACTCGAAATCATATAACAATTATTCAAAATCAAGAATATAATGCTTGATACTTAAGTTGACAATAAAATCGAAAATTTTAGAAAATCTCAAAAATCGACGAATAAATTATAATGTTAAATTCCGAAACTCGCTTCGGAGAATATTCATCGATAATCACATAAATCACAAATTCAAAGTCTAAGTTATAATAATCATATTCAAACCCAAAAATCTAAATATTCCAGAATTTAATTAAAAAGTAAAATAATTTCTCGCTTAAAGAAAACAAAATATTGTTGCATGCATTAACTTAAAATAAAATGTCCACTCACAGTATACAGCTAGGTCTGTCTTCGGTCCGTACTCTCCTCTTGGGCTGTCTCCTCACGGCCTGTACAATATGATATTCGTAAACTAATAATTACTAAACGGAAAGAAAAACAATTTTACGATAATCAATAAATAAATCCCATAACCCATATCCTTAACTTCTCCAATTCTCTTCCACATCCAACCAAACTTTATCAACATTGCCCAAACATCAATTCAGACTATATAACAATTATGGGGGAAATCCGATAATCGAATTCACGATTAACCTTAATTGAAATTCAAAACTTTAGAAATTCATAACTGATTCACAAGTCCACCAATCCTCACCAAACTTCATATATAAGATCTAGGATAATTATAGAATTTAACTAGCCAGAAATTGGAATTAAAAAGCTACCCTAGCCACCGCCGCCACCACCACTGCCGCCCACAGTGGTGGCGCCGCCGCCACCTCCACCAACTCCAATGGACACTAAAATTTGGCAGTAGCACCTCCTCAACACACCTATTAATTCTTTCAACTGTGACCAAGTCGGAAAATGAGCGGAAGTACCTCAACAATTAAAGATTGAACCCGAACTGTGAATAGTAACCTAGAATTTCAAATCTTCGATTCCTCCTCCACGTCTCAAATCGCTGCACAAGACTCTGGATATAACATCTACGACCCAAGGCGCTTCCTAAGGACCCAACTTTGCCGTCTGGGGTGGCTGGAATCGAGAGAAATCGATGTTGACTTGATTTGTTACAGTAAACTTTCAAGGCCCTATGCGTCGTTTTTCGGCCAAACCACCGTGAGCCACCACCCCCGGCGCCTAGAGGGAGGGCAAACGAGTCCAAAGATGCTTGCTTTGCGTCGTCAGGTGGCGGGAGGGGGAGAGAGCCGGAGTTGCAGACGAGAGAGAGAGAGACCAAATAATCCCAAATATCATAATTCAATTAATATAACAATTATTGAATTACATAAATTTATTATATGAAAATTTGGGTCTTCACAAACTCGCTCCTTGATTTCTATCAATTGTATCATAATCGTACCATAGAAAACAACTCACACCTTGAATTCTATAAATCATTAATAAGGAAAGCGACTTGTACATTGTCTCCCTAAAAACCATTAATAAGGAAGCAACTCACACCTTGTTCCCTAAAAACACGTAATGTCATGTGTTATCAATAACCAATTCTCGTTACCCCATGAATCACTTATATGGCAGGCAAACTAGAGCTCTAACTGAATTCGTAACCACTCGTCTGGCCAAAGACGTGATTACCTGATATTCTGCCCAAGGTCATAAACCTTCATTCCTCGGACTTCTCAGTCCCTTGGAGCAAAACATTAAAGCAGTTGCACATGACTCAAAATGTTACACAAACAATGCTTTCAAAACAATCGAAATCAAAATTTCCATAATCATTGTTTGCCTAAAAGGCATAACACAAAACAATAAAAGCATCAATCCATGCATATTGTTTTCATCAATCCACAATCCACCAAAACATATATATTTCACGTAAATATATATATATATATATATATATATATATATACGTAGTCATCCGCTCAGGAATGCCTACTAATACCAACTATAGTTCACAATCGAAAACTTAGAAAATCATAGTTATACTTAAACTCATTTTCCTACCTATAAACCGCAGTCCTATGAACCGTAGTAGACAAGTTAATATCATTTCAAACAAATATCATTTTCAAAACATTTCACATACGATTTATAAATTAACTCCAAATAATAAATAAATGTGGAATCTGTGGCTTACAATGTTATATATGAGGGAATCTCTCTGATATGCTTTGAATGTGGTTGTTATGGTCATACCAAGGATAAGTGCCCTTCGATTGCTATTGACACTAGTGCTCCAAACCTTGTTAACTACATTAATGATCACATCATGGTTTATGCTGAAAAGGAGGGTTTAAGGCATGACTCTGATAGCCATGGTGATCAGGATTATGTGATCAAGGAAGATATGGGTCCCTAGATGCTAATGAACTTTAGGAATAAGAAGAAAAGTATTGAGGCTAATGGTCCTAAGAAAAATACCAACAAGGGCTCTAGGTTCATAGTGCTGCAAGATGAGGATGCTACTGCTGATGCTGAACTTGAGACTATCCTTGACATTTCTGTAAAAACATCAGTTGTCCCCATTGTGAAACTCTGGACCAGCTTCCAAGAGAAGAAGAAGAACCTGAATAAGGCCAACCCTGCTAAACCTGGCTCATCTACTGTTCCTAATGTTACTGTTATTGGTACTTTTGAATTTGAAAGCCTGAAGACTTGTGGTGACCCGGATGGGTATACCACAGCGCCGTAATATTAAGCCAATAAGAACTCGATACGTCATAGACATACCGTAGACCTATCAACTTAATATTACAAGCCTTTTTGAAAATGCAAATTTTAGAAAATATGAGACAAAGAAAACTTTTGAAAGAGGACTTTCAATCAACAACCCAATACTCAAAATAACAAGTCTGAAAACACTTCAAAATAAAGTGGCAAGTGCACTGTGATGCCTTAGGGCTTACATCATAACCGAAATGTAAAGAGTTCAACAGCAACAATAAGACAAAGGGTGAGGCGCGCTCCCAGGTAGGCGGACCTCACAGAGTTCAACATTGAAAAGAAAACGAGTGAATTGATAGAGTACCAAAAGCGAAAGACTTCAAGCAACAAGGACAGCAACAGAAGAACTCTGCCAATGACCCACTTCTAGTCCAGATCTTCCGAAGTGACCTCGTTGTAACCTGAAATGTAGGGGTGAGCATTTCGTCCTCGCTAGCCCAATAGGGGCCGACCCAACCTTAGTTAGGTTTGAAAACTTATAAGTAAAACATAGCTACTAGAATATAGATTGCGCGCATTTGTAAAATCGAATAAAACAAATGCAAACAAAAACAATCATCTTTGTTCTTTTTCGGGAAATCATATGCAGCATGCTTCACACAATTGGAGCTCCTAGATACTTACCTGCCGGCTATACTAAAACAATTCAGTGACCGATCCGGTTCGTCATCTTTCGAGAATCGGTGAACTACTCTATAGTCCTTGTGACTACAAGTAGCAAAAGTGTCCATTTCCTGGCCCTGAGTCTCCTATGACAGGTTCACTGTCGGTACTCACTCTTCCTCGACAAACATAGGAGCACAGCCCCCTTCGGAGGTTTATGATTATCGACACCGTGGGATCCCTAGGAATCTACGCTTCTAGGTCACATTCACTTTCAGGTCACAAGTACATACATACACTGGGTATAGTATCTCAACATACAAGTCTAGTCTCGGTTTTCGCAATCAACAATTATCAATTATGAAAACACAGGTATCACGAGGTAGCAACTAATGAACAACCAAAAACATACTCGCAAGCAGCATATTAATATACTAGAGCATTCCACTTACGTAGAAAAGCCTCTAACAAGGAAGGGACAGCTCACCCTACCTGAAAATGCCCGCGTATTCCAGACTATGGTGCTTTCCGTTAAAGCTTCCTTAACAATCTTGTTTCCTGAACCATTACTTAGTTTGTAAGTAATTATCCAGGTAAACGTTATGATCAACTCTAAGTAATCGCGCACACTAATTCCTTTTTATTTTTAACGAGGCCATTAATTACTTCTTTTAACCTTTACCAATTTGGAAAACTAACTTCTTTCTTAAAAAGGAAAAACGTCCTTATCGCTCTGCTAAACTATCGCCAATCCGAGTAGGCCTCATCACTGGGCCGGGGCGGGCCGTTCGTAGCGGGCTTGGGCCGGGGCGGGCCTTACTCCATTTTTGAATAGTAGCGGGCCGGGGCGGGCCGGGTTTTATTGTAAATTGAAGGATCCAAGCCCATCCATTTAATGCGGGCCTCGCGGACCTTTTCGGGCCGGGCCGGGCTAAGCCTTTGCGGGCTTTTTGGGGCGGGCCTTACCAGCTTTATTTACAAATAAATCTTTAAAGATAATATTTTTTATAAACTTATATTTATATATCATGCATGCTTCTGTGTAGGAAGCTGTCAAGGGACAATTATGGTTATTATGTGATCCCCAAGGGAAGCCACCAGGTGTAATATAGTATTACAGCTAGCTAGTTCTTATATTTAACTAGTGTCTAGTAGAAATTCTTCTTTCATTAAGAATTTGGACTTGTTTGCAGATTCATATTAGTAGATATGAGCCATTTTGAACTGATGCTCATGATAAGGTTTATGTACATGAGACAATGATGGATTAGTAGAAATTGTAATGAATGATTTTGGATGTGGATTTTATGGTTTCATCAATGGGTAATTTTAATTTTCAGATGCATGCATACCAATTGTAACATGAGACTATTAATATGTGTTATCTCAAATTGCAAGCTACAACAAAAGAACACCAAAATGTGTAGTTGCAGCTGAACAAAAACAACACAAAAATCAATTAGAAGTCTATTGTCTTTTCCGCATTGGGACGACAGAAAATTGTAGTCTAAAAGGTAAAACAACAACAAAAGTTAGACAAAAGTGTTGGCTAAAGCGTATGATAACAACAAATAAGTGTGGTTGGAATTAACAACAGACAATATAAAAGACCTAATAAAAGACCTTTCACACAACACTTAAGTGTCGTATGAATGTACCATAGACCGACATTTAATTGTAGTCTAAAATACTTTACAACCACAGATAATTGTTGTTTAGAGTCATTTACACAACATTCATTTGTCTTTGTATGGCAGAAGAGACTATATATGAGCCTTTATATTTCTTACTTAAGGGCATTCATGTCAGATAATTAACCAGAATCTGTTTTGAAAATATGATTCACACGATAGAATTTATACAAGACTGTGATTGTTTTTCTTCTTAGACAACACAAAACTGTTGTGTTACAGCTTTTAAAGATACAGATCACATTGGTCCTGAAATGCAAAACTCATCAGGCGACACAAAATTTTTATTTGTTTCTGTCGTCTCGAAAATCAGACTACAGAGGTGTTCTGTCGTCTGATACCCCAAGACACGACACCGTACTAGACAACATATTTTAGTTGGTTGAGACGACATAACAGTTCTGTAGTCTGAAGGCCTTTTTGTCATAGTGATGGTTTAGTTAAGGAAGATATAATAGTGCTTCAAGATTGTCATTAGAGATGAATATGGTAAACTAATTCTAGCTTCTTCAAAGCATCTTGGTCGATCTGATGTTCTTATAGTAGAGATTATAGCTTTAAGAGTAGGACTTCATGCAACTCTGGTTAATGGATATAAATTTATCCAAGTTGAAGGTGATTCCAAAATCTTGATTGACAACATAAATAATAGAATTTCAGTTCCATGGAGAATTAGAAAGCTCAGTCAAGATATTTTGAAGCTCTCTACCCTTTTTCATTACATTACTTACAAGCACATTTGGGATGAATATTGATTATTACCATGTGGTTTGGGTCTAAAAATTATGTACCTGAATTTCTAATTTAATTAAAAACACCTCTGCATTTTTAATTTTGATCTAATAGGTCTAATCCGTTAGTCTTCCGTTAATTGGGTCCGTGTGACATGACTCATGTGGGGCTTATGTTTTATGATGTGGTATTGAGGTGGCATGCATAGTTAGCTTAGGAGTGTGTCCTAACTTGAACCCACAACCTCTTACATACAAGTCACACAACAAACTACCACAGTAACCTCACAATATTATAAATTGTGAGCCCCACATGGGTCACGTCAGTTAGTTAATGAACTCACTTAGTGGAAGACTAATGGATTGAACTTATTATATCAAAATTGAAAGTACATGAGTTTTTTTGATGAAATTAGAAGTCTGATGACTGAATTGATTTTAGACCAAAACCACAGGGTAATAACCAGTATTTAGGCCAACAAATTTCTTAACAAATGCAATCATAGATATTGGACATACACAAATTGTTGCAAGCTAAAACTACTCTACCTCTTTCAGCTTCTACTGCCTTGTATCATGATCTTCTAGGTTTGGTTGTTTTAGGGGAGACTATATTTAGACTTTGTTTATGGGGAGTGAAATTTACACTCCCCTTTTTGTAAACCACACTTCCTTTGCCATTTATTCCAAAAATAACCCTAGTTCTTCATCCCTTTTTTTTTTTTTTCATTTCTGTTCTTTCGTCTTCTCGTCTTTTCAGTCATGAAGGCTCTGCTTCCATTGCTTAACAATTGAACTTGAGTTTCTAATTTATGGTTAGAACACTAAAGGAGGCTAAATTTAAGCTAAAAATCACCTCATCTCCAAATCAAAGAATTTAAATCAACCCTAGCTCCATTCGAATGCGTTAAAGATGACATTCATGCCCAGCTTCTCGAGTTGATTATTGAAAATATTATTGAAGTTTTCTAACCATTAGGAATAACTCGAAGAGATCTTTCAATAATCACTAGCTTCTCGAAGATCAAAAATATCTTCTATCCATTTTCTGGTCTATCGAAGTTGAACTCGAAGTATTCTAACCATTGCATTAGGAATAACAAGACTGGTACATAGAGAATCTTTCTGGTCTACGAGTTGATATGTGAAGAGAGAGAAGATGATAGAGAAAGAGGAGATACTGTTATTTTGTGGAATGCAATGAGTGACAAGGAAAATATAAGAAGATGATAGGGGTAATTTGGAAAATTTAATGAACAAAGGAGATAGTGAGAGTGTGGTTTACAAAAAAAAGAGTGTAAATCTCACTCCCCTTGTTCATATTCTTCATCAAAAGAACAAAAAACAAAGAATTTATTTATAGACTATTCACATGTTTACATAACACTTCCCCTTTCTTCTCACTTTTTTATTTGATTTATTTTTTATTATTTTATATTGTGGATTTACTTGTGGTTTGATTTTTTTTTTCAATTCACACTTTTGTAATTTTGTTTATTTATTTATTTTATCAGATAAACAACTCAAATGCTACAACTAATCTTTCGTGAGTCGAACTCACAACCTCTCACTTACAAAGAAAATACTATATCATTAAACTAAATGGTACTGCGCGTAATTTTATCTATTTACATTTATTGACTGAATTTGATAATTATATTATGTAATAATATTATGAGCAATTTAAAATTTAGTGAACCCATGCCCCTCCATTTATAGCAGTGGGATCCATTTAAAGTACATACAGTGGGAGTTTTATTAATGAAAGGCAATTGCAAAATGTACTTGGAAAACAAAATAGAAACCTGTTAGTGTGATAAATAATTTTCCAGCTCGAAAATAAGAGGAAAGGAAAAAAAAAGGAGAATATATATGGTGCTAAAGCAGTGATCGCGAACCGCCTACACATCAAACTGAACGTCGTCTCACACACACACGCACAGAGAAACCCCGGGAATGGCGAATATCATTCTTAGGGTTACGCCTTTGCACCGACAACCACACATTTGAGACCTTGCGAGTTGCTTCGTCTTCGTCCACCACCCTCAGCGAATTTCAGTTTCGTCTGCCTCATCGCTCTCACCTGTAGTAATGTTCAGAAGCCACAATGTTGCCACCAGAATTTTCGACCGCCAAATTTCATCTCCAGCTCCCGGCTCTGCTGTAGGTTCTTCCTCTTCCTCTTGGCTTTGGTGACTGATTGTTGTTGGGTTGAAATTATATAAACTGCTAATTTCTGGTTACCGTAATTGTAATGGTAGGTTCACTATGCTAGGCGATTTTACGAGAATTTAGTCCCTAATTATACTATATATGAAGTTGAGTGCCCGGACCATCTGTTCCGTAAATTCACTGAGGATGGTCAGTACCTCGTATGTTTCAGTAGAAATCATCAGAAATTGATTGTTTATAGACCTACCTGGCTTTCCTACTCCTGCAAAGGAGACTGCACTAGTACTGATCTTCCTCCGAAAGCGAGGAGGTTTGAGAGCTTCTTTACGCAGCTATACAGTGTGTCACTCCCTTGTACCAATGAGCTTATATGCAAGGACTTTTTTCTTTACATGGAGAGTAATCGCTACGGACTCTTTGCTACTTCTACTGGACAAATTCATGATGCAATGCCTGTCGGAGGGGCTGTACTGGGAGTCCCGTCAATAGAAAAGATAACCTTTCACCTCTTGAGGTCCGCTTAATTTTCCGAGACTTTATCATGTAAGACATTAGTAGTTCTGTTTAGACTTGATGATTGTATTTTTTTCTGATGATTAGATTGGAGGATGGAGTTGTACTGGATCAGAGGTCCTTTCACCATGATTTTATTAACCTGGCCCATAATGCGGGTGCCTTTTTGTACGATGATTTACTGGCAATTGTGTCCCTTCGCTACCAAACACTACACATTCTGCAAATCAGAGACTCTGGAAACCTTGTCGATGTACGAGCAATTGGGACATATTGTCGTGAAGATGATGAGCTTTTTCTCAACTCACACGTGCAGGTTAGTGACATATATTTCAAGCCTTTGTGTGATACTTAGATGAAAGGGTTTTGTTAATATCATGTCTAAATCTAGAGAAAATTTAGGTTATTTGTTTATGAAGAAACCGGTGTTGTCTTTTGCTGAGCTTAGTATGTTTATTGCTTATGCTTTGGATGTTGGAGAGAGGAGATGAGATGAAATAAATCACATTTATGGGAGGGTGAACGTGCTAAGCCATCTACTCAAATGTAATCTCTTTCTTTGAGGAGGTCAAATGTTATCACTTTATTTTGTGGTACTTTGAAAGATTAAGTATAATGTTTGATGTGCAAGTTATTGTTGAAACACTCTCACAGAATGTTTTAATAAAACAATTGGGTTTGCTGTAATTATTTTCGATAACATGCACAAATAGAATTTAGTTAGAAATGACAAGATAACAGGTGTTTTTCCGTAGTCATTAGGGTATTGGGAATTTGCATTACTTCCATGTCATGCGGTTCAAATGCCTTACATCTCGCATCAACAGAGTTCCAGTATAGGAGCAACCTCTTTGTTCAATTTATATATAAAGCAGTCTTGAAGCTGTGCATTTTCCTTGTATGAATGTGATAGTATTACGTTTTCTCTACCCTGGAGCTGTGGACTACTATTTTGCAATTAAGTCTTCGTAGATGTAAGATATTTAGTCTGGGCTTCGAACAGGAGATTTGATCTCTTACAATGCTACTTCTGAAGGTGGTTTAACTACCCAGGAATCGTGGGCAACTATTCTAGATTTAAAGTCCTCTTAGGAGTAAGAGGTTAGTCTGGGCTTCCATAAAGGAGATTTCTTCCCTAATCATGCTCTGCCCACATAACACTGCTGGTCTGGTGATGGAAGCATTTGCAGATGGAGATGTGAGAAATTTAAATGCTGGAAAAGGAAACTTGTCCACTTTCATCAAAGAGATTGAAATTTAAAACATATCCACAGCTCGAACTGTTACCCTATAATCTTGAGAATGCTGGGTTAGTTTAGTTTTAGAAGTAGGTGTGACCGTGTGACTCAAGTTTTTGTTTCAAACCATTATCTAGGGAACATCAATATAAGGGACCAAAACATGTCAGCTCTGCTTCTTGCTTGATTGTAACTTCCCCCTCCCCACCCCCACAAAAAAAAAAAAAAAAAAACCAATGTAGATATTAACCGCTGTGATGCCAGTTGGATTGGTATTTTTGTTTTAAAGTAATTTTGACATAATAAGAGTGATTAATACAGTAATATATGCAACTATGTCCTGGGTCCTGGGGCAAAATTTTAGATTGTTTTCTCCCCATAATATGCTTCTAGCTAAGTTGTTGGATGTTAGGGTGGGGTTTTATTCTTAAAGAAGTTTAGCAGATCCCAAAACTGTTTAGTCTCCACTTTCTTACCTTTGATAGAAGATGTTTTGTTGTATCCATTGCAAATCCTATGTAGTTGGCTAATTATGAGCTGTGTTTGCCCCTTTTCGTAATCCATCCTAGATGATCTGGAAGGCTTTGTTAGGTAAAAATTATGTGGTCCTGAAGGAGTGATCATTACTTGGTTTATATTGTGTTAAAGGGAGCACAGAACAGTAATCATATTTCTTGCTTTATCTTTGAGTGATAAGCTCTTCTTCTTCTTTTTTCTGATGCAAGGGGAGTCAGATGATCCTGGAATTTACATTACACATTGAGAAACAGTGTGCCTTTTGTAAGGAAAAAGTATAAAGAAAATGCTGTGTAGGAAAATTAGGGGAGGCAGATTTGTTTTTGTATGGCAAATTTCCCTTGTATGGGTTTTGTCAACTTTGGACTCTGCATTTACAGATATTCTTAATTCTTCAAGGAATTAGGAACTGCAGCTTGCTGAATTGTTTGTGCAATTTCTTTTTGTTCAATATTTGTTTATGCTATGTGGTTGTTTTTCTTTGTTGTATTTTTCCAGAGTATATCTACTGAAACTATTCTTCTTATAGAAAGAAAAAGATATTTTCTATTACTGTCAATAGTTATCCAAACATTTAGTAACTAATCTCTTCCATATTTCATCATCTCATTCACCAATTTTGGTAATTAGATACATTGTGTAATGTTTGATATATGGAGCACTTTATTTATTTATTTATTTATTTTTGGGCAAAGGATATGTGGAGCACTTGATTGACAACTCATATATTCATTGCAGAATATTCACGAAACAGTTGATTGCTTTCATAGTGGCCTCAAACAGCGGTTGCTTTCTTTCATATTTAGAGGAATGTGGAATGAAGAAACAGATCTGACATTGGTTGGTTATCTCTATCACTCTTCTTTGTATAGTTAATTTGCCTTTATAAACTTCATCTCATTGTAGGCGTATGCTGAAATTTCGGTCAACAAAGCAGAATGGTTGAAGTCTTATGCGCTTTTCTTTTTAAGTAATGTTATAGAAGCTTTGCTCTGTGGTATAGAAAAGTATATATTAGCTTGCTTCCATTTGCATTTCATGTTCTTGACCCATTGCTGCTACTATTATATACTGGACTTTTGAAGTTCCATCAGTGTTTTACTCATGTTCTATGTGTTGCTACAATAATTATACAGCACTAACGGTGATAGTCTTACACATTTCCATTAATGCTGATAGAGCAACTTTAGTTGTCGTGTTTTCCTTATATATTTATTGATCTAGGTCATATACAATCACCCTGATTCTGATATAGCACCTGGATTGCTTCCCTCCCTCTGAATGAAGTCATGCCTCCTTTAACAGTTCCCTTGGTCATACTCTGGTGGTTTTATATTGGTCCTGAAGCCAAATCAGATATGTGTAGATACTACTGATGGGATTTCCTAATGGCTTGTTTGGTCCCAGCTTGGGGCCTTAAGCCTAGACTCATTTATAGCCAATTTTGTATCTGCTTTCCTTTTTGCTGCAACATATGACCTTGGCATATCCTATGTTGGTTTTTTAGTCGTGATTCGTTTACATGTTATCTTATGCATGTCACTAAATAAGTAGAACTGTGTGCATAAAACAAAAAGTGTCAAGATAAAAGCGAGATTCAATTCTAGGTAGAAAGATGTGTAATATTTCTACATAGGCATAGTATCAAAATGTAAGTATATCATACATATCCACCTAGGCATGCTGGTGACGGGTGATGGAGAATTAATACAGGAGTTATCTCCATATATATTGAGTAAGTTCGCTTAACTAGGACCATTTTGATGCAGGACAGAGCAACAATTGATGAGAGCATGATGGTGGGTTGGGGAATGTCGGGAGATTAAGAATGCAGAAAGGTTTTAAAAGATACAGAGGGATTTTAGCTGTAGAAGGGAAAAATAGAACGAGGGAGGAGAGAGAATTCAGGCACCAAGCCTTTCAATAAAACTTGAATTTAGTTCATTCCAATCTGGTTTGGGTTTACAATAGGTAGCCATATTTATAGGCTTAAAACACATAAGACTCCTAGAATACCAGAAGACTCGATTAAAGACTTGGTAATAACAAGACCCTTGAATACTAAAGACATAAATAGACTTAAATAGACATAAAGACATACTCAGGACCCTTGAGTACTCACCCTAAGACTAAATAGACTCTTACAAGCACTACACTCATAGATACTGTTCATAAAACTGAAAAATGAGTCTTGCAAGACCCTTAAATACCACGGAGACTTTTCTTTGGACCAAAATAGGCTGGGCTTAGTCTTAGGCTTCCAAAGAACTTTTTTTTTTTTTCTAACCAAGTTGTGGCTGCTGCATTACAATTATATGTTGTTCTTGCCAATGTCTAGCACATACTTAATTCAGTTAGCTAATTGATGACATTTTTACTCTTAGAGGGTCCAAGGCCTGAAGAAGAAGTTCTATTTCCATTTCCAAGACTATGTTGACTTGATTATCTGGAAGGTAGGGCCTAAATGCTTGTTTTTACTAATTTCTTTTAATGCAAAATATATCTCTTTAATATGTTTTGAGAAGTCTGAATTCGCTTTCATATTTTTTCACTGTTCTATATAACAGGAAAATTTGATAATGCGCATCCAATATGACATGTAACAAGTTGTTTATACGCAACTCTTGGACAGGTACAATTCTTGGACCGGCACCACCTGCTAATAAAGTTTGGTAGTGTAGACGGAGTGGTGAGATCTTCTTTCTAGCATTCAGTTCATCATCATCGTAGGTCTAAGAAATTGCAGTTTAATGTTTGGGAGATTCTTCTTTTATCGTATATTCTTATACTTCCTCTGCAATGGGGTCACTCTAGGAAAGGGATCAATTGCTCTAGGATATTGAGCCCAGATGCTTTATCGAATGAATCACCCCATTCATTGTAGCATCAAAACATGGCTTGCATTTGCGTGCTGAGCTTTATGCAATCAGAATATGTGACTAATTTTTTATTATTATTGTATATAATTGAAGCAGATATCACGCAATACTGATCTCCACCCAGCCTTTTTTGCGGTATATAACATGGAGACGACTGAAATTGTAGCTTTTTATCAGGTTACTTTCGGTGACAATTGTTTTCCTTTTTCTTCTTATATCTGTATTTGTTGGAATATGACTTGATGTATTTGACAATTTTACTTGTAGAATTGGGCAGATGAGCTTTATCTCTTGTTTGAGCAGTTCTATGATCACTTCCATGCAACATCGAGAAATTCATATACAATGAATTTTGTGTCATCCCACTCAAATAACATGCATGCTCGGGAGCAACTGAGATGTGCCAAAAATAAAGCGAGTAGTTCTTTGCTGGTGAAGTTTCCCCATCCGAAATAGTAGCATGCATGTCATAAACAGGCCTGGCTAACAATTAGTTTGCCATCATTAAGGCTTGATAGATTTATTTATGGATATTATGGTTGCATGGGTATCTATCTGTGTTCCCAGACCTCACATATAATCGACTGATGAACCTGCAGTTTGTGAAGAAGATGCTAGCCTCTTTGCCTTTTAATTGCCAATCGCAGAGCCCTTCTCCCTACTTTGACCAATCTCTTTTTCGATTTGATGAGAAGGTTTGATTCCGAAACTAAGGCTTTCATTGTGTCTGCTGCTTCTTTTCTTTCCTTTTCTTTTCCTATTATAAATAGGAATGAACTGATAAAACTTACAAAGACAAAGTTCTGGAGGAATGGTCATTGTTTTAAAATGAAGAGAAAGATCAGTAGGTTTTTCCTGTTATAAACTTCCCCTTAGATGGAGGAATTGTCTCTGTTAGTAAACGTTTATGCTGCCAAGATCTTCAGCAAAATAAAACCTACGAGCTAAAGGCCTAAACTAGATTTGGTAGTAAAATAAAATTACCAAAACTTAGTAAGCAATTGAGAATAATTTTCTTGTTATGAATTTTCCATAATCTATATCTTGCATCACAATCTCTCTCCGTATGTTTAAAATATGTAAAATTGAATATCATAGTTGAGATAACTGGGAACATAAGAATCAAAGAATAGACACGTAAACACAGCCTTACTGATTTTAATAGTCTTCTCTTACATGTGATACGAGGCAAGTTGTGATGTTTGATCAATTATGGGCCAATCAATATTGTTAAGTCAATCCCCTAAGGTTTCACAATTTCAAATATGCTACTTTGCAGTTAATTTCTGCAACCGATCGGCATAGGCAGTCAACAGATCATCCTATCAAGTTCATCTTAAGAAGGCAGCCATATACCCTCAAATTTAAGATTAAACCAGGTACTTGTCATTTACCCATAACTGTGTTTAATACATGCATACATCTGTATATACATTGTAGCAATCTAATTTGTGTTGCAAGTATGATCTAAAAGGAAAACTTAAACATGTACGATTAGATATCAAGATTACTTTGTGTTGCAGACCCAAAAGAGTGGTGAATCTCATATTAACGTACTAAGCAGTCAGCATTCAAGGTCTCCTATATTGAAACGACAAAAGAATCTTGGACTTGCGTAACATTATTCTTACAGGCTTGTGTGTTGGTATTTGTGAGGAAATTTTACATCATTCAGTTATGGACATTTTGAATAGAGTTAGCATTACATTTTTATGTAAACCACTGAGGCTCTTCTTTTAAGTTTAAAGTGACTTTTTGAAGTAAACAAATGTTGCTCTGGTTATCTTCAACAGGTCCAGAAGCTGGTAGCATAGACAGCCGGACAAAAAAGATTTCTTCATTCCTCTTTCATCCATTTTTGCCTCTTGCTCTCTCTATTCAGCAGACTTTGTACTTGCAACCAGCTGTTGTTAATATTCACTTCCGGAAATAAATATTATTTTTCATACCATCGTTTTTTTTCTGTTACACAACACCGGTCTTCCTAGAGTCAAGCTCAGGAGATCCGGCTCACGAAAGGGATACTCCCTGCCGAATGGTCATGGGCTATTACTTGCTATATTAAAATCTCCTTCATGAGCAGCCTTTTGTAAAATTAATGTAATTAAATTGAGATAATTGTATATTTAATGTTTTGAATCTGAATCTGTATGATATGAGATTACTAGTAACATTTACTCTTTTCTTCTTTTTCTTTTTCTTTCATAGAAGTGACTAGATATGAACCTGCAAACCTCCTAATTTCAAAGAGTTTGTCTACCTGTCATCAAAAGAAAAAAAAAAAAAAAAGAGTTTGTCTACTCCTGGGAAGTGGGAAGTTTTCAGATGGTTATTAGCTATCCTGTTTCCGCTTATCTCTCCTTTCAGTTTCTGGGGTTAGGGTTTGGGTTCCGCGACACTAGTTTTTTCCATTGCAACTGTTGCTAACATGACAGCGCATTTAGCTTGGGCTTTGTCGTTTTTTCAGAAGTAACAAAGTAGCATTTAAATCTGTAAGTAGACTCGAACTAAAGATGGATGTGTACTTGTAACATGTATTCTTCTCTTATATTTTCTTTCATCAAGATAGCTTACTTAGGACCGTGGTCTGCCTGTCTCGCTTTGCCGGCCGATAAGATTTTGAGCGATTTCAGCAATAAAGAAGAGTGAGCAGTACTGCCACCATTTTCTTTCCAAAACTTTGTGCTGTATACTCGATATCATGGCCAAGCACAATGAACTATCCGTAAACAGTGAGCTAGTTTCTTCCTGAATACTCTCTACGCTCACAATTTACATAAGCAGCTATATTTATAACTATCAAAGACATGCATAGATGTTAAAACTGGAAAGTGGTGGTATGGGAGTTACTTCACAACTGGTCAACTGCACACTATTCTGACTGTACAGAGAAGATTGGGCTGCTTTGCTCATCCATAAGAAGCACTAGCGGTCTTTCATTCAGTCCAACTCCCATTCTTGAGCCTCCTCTACTGGCATTTCAAATTTATCAAGCTCTGTAAAGTAAGCTCTCTGCTTTTCAATTTCTGGCGAAGTGTACTCGGAAGTTTCCTTTTTAGCTGGTACAACCTTCATAGGAGCCTTGGATTTCTTGGATAGACTGTTGTGTCCGGCTTCATTTGAGTTATCCCAACAATTCCAGATGTTCAGTGCAGGAGGGCAACTAGAAGCTCAAATGTTTTCCTGCCCTTTGCCTTTTCTTTTCGGAGTCGTACTCTGTCTTCGAGTATACACTGAATGAGGCTCATATACCTCACTTGATACCGTGGTATCAGAAGTTGGTGATGATGAAATGCGATGTGTAGGAGTGTAAGCCATCTCGGATCGGATGTTACGTCCATCTTCTTTCCGGGTTTTTGGACGAGGGCAACTGAATGGTACATCATTTTCCTTCCCTCTACTCTTCCTTTTTATTGCCGTTTGTCTTCGACTATACACTGATGAAGAAGACTCTGAAACGGAGGAGGAAACCAGAGGAGTAGAAGGAGAGGATCCCCTAGGGTTCGAACGGCGTTGTTTTTGAGGTAGTCAAGGAGGCGAACAGTGTCTAGCAAAGAGTCGGGTTCTGGAGTCAAGGGTTGAAATTCTGGATCGAACATTTCAGTATCACGTGAGGTAAACGTATCACGTGATCTGCCCAATAACTTAGCGTGCGAGATTATATTCATATATTGGGTATTCCTTCTCCTCCCACCGTATAAATTGGATTAGATTTTGGCCCATTTGAACCGGCTATTATAAACCCAATTTTGTGTACCTCGGTTGAGGCCCACGATACCCTGTAGGGTTTTAAGGGTTCGAACATATAAATGCTATGCCATTCTCTCATTCTGAAGAAAGAGCCGCGCGCTATGTGATCTTCTTTAGCTGTATCTTGTTTGTTCTTTCTGTTCATTTGGAATTGATGAAAAAGTTATGCTTTTGTTCTTGATTTAGTAACGGTGTCATTCTCTAGTCCCTTCGTCCGGCGTCGAGCAGACGTTACGAAGTTGAAGGAATCAGCTGAGCTTTGTTGCCATTTGTATCGAAAAAAAGGTGTCGGCTGAGGACGAGAAGAAGTACCGGTGCTTCTCCGATGAGGGTTTGGTTATCCGACTGGCTTCTCTTTATATCAAAGCTGACATGAATTGTTGGAGGAAATGCTTCAAGTCAAATGTTGGATGATGTTTGGGATAAGACTGGGAACGCATGTAAGAAGTTCTTTCCCAATTCGGCTGTAATCTGCTCGTGATCTGGTAAGCGGCGGATGTATCACTGAAGAAGAAAAACATTAAAGCTTCTAGTTGCCCTCCTGCACTGAAGATCTGGAATTTTTGGATAACTCAGATGAATATGGACACAACAGTCTATCTAAGGCTCCTTGCAAAAAGAAGGTTGTACTAGAGCTTACTTTGCAGAGCTTGATAAATATCAACTGCCACAGAGGAGGTTGAAGAATGGGAGTTGGACTGAATGAAGATGAGCAAGCAGTCCAATCTCTAGTGTGTCTCTGTATAGTCAGGATTTGGAAATTTAATTTGGATCGGATCTGGATAGGAGGTATTGCTTGGATTGAAATTCTAGATCTAACGTTTCAGTATGAACGACTGATGAGTTGTTGCCGGGACTGCGCCTCCCTCAATAGCTGTGCTGTCCTTTGGTTGATCCACCATAGATGGTGGTCTGGCATAGTCGGCTGGTGGCTTTGCAAGAACTGGGCTGGGCATGGCGAGCTCTCTTTGCTTACTTTTACTGCTTAGGCCTCTAGGCTCTAGTTTATTTTAATTGTTAGTTCCAGCTTTTGGTGTAGTTTTTGCTACTAATACCTCCCTACCATTGTTGGGTAGGGCTACGTGAATAGGATTTTTTTTTATTTTCGGGCCATATTTTTTTTACTTCATTACTTCAAGGTTTATACTTCACTAGGCGGCGATGTCTTTACATCTTCACTTTTAAGGAAAAATTTTATGAACAGTACAAGAAGTATTGCCCGTTCCGAAGTTTGGTGTATTTGGTTTCAAAGAATTAACTTCGATACTTGACTTTACAATCCCGACCCAAAATCGATGTATGCCGTTACGACCTCCGTTGCGATACATGTCATTCTCAGATAATTGAAGGGTAAAATTGTAACCTCCCTAATCATGTCATTCTCAGATAATTGAAGGGTAAAATTGTAACCTCCCTAATCTCAAACTATTCTGATATGTTCTATCCAAGTCCACATGGGTTCAGTTCGAGTCAAAGGCATTTCTTCTTCTTGAAAGCTCAACTTTGTCGTTCTCTCTGTCGTCCCTCTATCTTCCCTCAAACAGCCTTGATATTTCATATTGATTTAGTCTTCAATTACAGGGACAGGAACTAGGACAAAGTTGAAAGCTCAACTTTGTCGTCCCTCTATCTTCCCTCTATCTTCCCTCAAACAGCCTTGATATTTCATATTGATTTAGTCTTCAATTACAGGGCTTGGACTAGTAGTAGTACTGGACAAATTGACGGAGACTAAAAGAAAAGGCATGGAGTTTTCTTTGCACGTTCAGGTGTTTACCGATCGAACTACGACTTTGTTTGAGTCGTATGTGGTTGGAGTTATATGAAAAAGTCTTTACATACGGGTACATTTTTAAATATAGATATGGGAAAGAGACCAACAGTGTGATTTTACTCGTAAGTTGACTGATTCATGCAAGAATTTTCTGTCAACAAAGTAATACAAATCGACTCTACTTGTCTTATCTCCTTGGTAGTACCATTATTCTACAAGTTTGCACCTTCTACAAGTTAAAAATCGATCAGTTTCAATCGTTCCAAATTTAATTAATTAGGTGATGGATTTATAAACTTATAAAATGATTGAGTGCCAAGTTATATATAATGCAGATTAAACTCAGTTGGGTTTATAAAAACATAAAATGATTGGGGGTCTAGGTGGGTGGCTTGCCTTGGTTTGAAATTTAGGTGTTGGGTTCTTAACGGCAGCAGGCTCTATATAATATATATGACATTAATTAATAGAGTGGCCTGGGTCTGGACAGTAATTAATTAAAAATTTTAAGAGAGGGGATGGAGAAGATATGTGTTATCGTCCGGAGATCCAGGATGCTTCGTTTAAACAGTATAACTTTAGTAAATGGAAACATGGAATTTTCTTTTCCAAAAGAATATATGTTGCAGAATTTCCAAGCTACTACTCATCATAATTCTGTCATTGCAGATTACTCCAACCTACAAAAAACTCCATAACTTTTCTTGTAGTTGAACTTGAAGGCTCCGTCAATTTGTAAAGAGTAGTACTCCATTTCCACAACCTAGGGATGACAAAAATCCCCAGCGGGGCGAAGTTCCATTAGATACCCGCCCCAAATAGGGGGGAGGATTAAGGGACAAATGGAGAATGGGGATAGGGATCTCCAATCCCCGCTATCTAAAGTTGGGGATGGGGCGGGGGATGATATTATGATCTCCATCCCCAAACTCGCCCCAATAATATAAACATATATTTAATTTATATATATATATATATTAATTTATTTTTTATAATATAAATCACAAATATATACATTTATTATTTTACTTTGATGACTATACTTTTACTGTAATGGTATTTTGATTTTTATACTCACTGAATTATTATTTATGAATTTAATCATGTTTTAATTTTATTTGTTGTCGATTTTTATTTTAAAAAAGACAATAATAGAAAAAAAAATCTTTTATTTATTAAATTTTTATTGGGAATTTGGGACGGGGTTGGAGGCTTAGTCTCCAGTGGAGATGAAGACGGAGAATTCTCAATATATTTTTATTGGGAATTGGGGCGGGAATGGGGGTGGAGAATGAGGTCGGGGATGGAGATGGTATTGTGATCCTCATCTCCAACCCGCCCCATTGCCATCCCTACCACAACCCCAACCTAGCTCAGTTCCCTGTAATCAAAGACTTAATTGGCATCTCCATCAATAAGCACCTTGCCCTCTCAAGTCTAGTCTCTGCATTTTTTATATACATCAGCATTTAATCGATTATTCTACTTGCAAATTGAAGGAAACATAAAATGCAACATGATGGAAGATAAGGACGAGACTTGGTTTTAAGTATTTGAGCGTTGGAAATGGGCTATGGGAATAGTTATTCAAGTCAAGCCAATCCATATTTTATAAAACAGGAGACCTAGCTAGGTTTGGGAGAGTGCCGGCCACTCTACACCTTCCTCCATCCTCGATGGAGCACTGTCCTGCCATCCTCATCGATGTCGGGTAAACCAAAGCCATCTTCTGCCGTGTTTTCTTCTTCTCGTTCTTCCTCTGCATCACTTGGGCTGAGCACCGATGGCTTTAGGTCGCGGCTGGGATCACGATTGGTGCCTTCTTCTTTGGCTTATGATCCATCCATTACTGCCTAGGGTACTTGGCTTGCGTGTTGCATCTTTGCTCCCTTTGATGGTGATGGTGTGAATGGCGCTAGCCTCTATTGGACGTGGTTTGCTGGTTCAACGGTGACTATGGCGTCTGCCCGTGGACTAGCTGAAGGTAAGGCTGGTTTTCAGCCTTCGTCTGGGGGCGGCAACATCTCCTATGGTGGTGGTGTAGTGATATCGCTGAGCGCCCGTTGGATCTGGGAAGCGATGCAGCGCTGGGTTGGGTTGATGATCCTGCTGCGTCCGATGGCGTTGGCTACAGTGGAGACAGCATCATTTTCGCCGGTAGTCGGGAGGTAACCTTGGTGGAGCCTGCTAGAATTTCTCCAATATGGGCTTTGGGCTCACAAGTGGTTTTGGGCCTTTTATTTTTTATTTTTTATTTGGTCATTATTCCTCTTTTGTTTAAGGGGAATATGATTATGTTTTTCTTTTTCTTTTCTTTTATTTTTTTTTTAGTTTTGGGTCGCAAAATCTACTGCTCAATTGAAACATTTATTTAAACAGTTTCTAAGTAGTTAGGTTTTGTTAGAATAATAGTGTGTGAATGTCTTAAAAGGTGGGTGTACTTTGGATTGTGGAGTTTTCTATTTGTTTAGAATTGTCTCTCTGTAAGTCATAAAGAGCGATTATTTACTGTCGACTTCATTGGAGTGTGTCTTTTGGTACTGCTTGCTGAATTATAAAATCAGGTTGACCTCTTTCGATTAAAAACAAAAAAAACAAAATCAAGTCATCCACTTTCTTCTTGTAAGAAGACAAAACAAGAAAATAATCAAATTCTATATTCTTTTAGGGTTTATTATGGTACCTTTTATATTGTGAAAGTGCTCCCATTACTGTAAAATAGTAAATGCATATATTTGTGGTTTATAATATATATATATATATATATATATATATATATCTTATATAATTAAGTCAATTTGTGAGGGAATGGTTAAATTTTTGAACTACTATATATGCCCTTACATAATATAAATATTAATAAATAATTTATTTCTATATGAGGATAAGATAGTAATCATGTTTGAAAAGATTGCAATACCTCCTATGAAAAAAGAAGAAACTTTTTGAAAATCAGTAAAACAAAAACTGCTGTACCTTTTTTAATTTAAAAAAATAAAAATAAAAGTCATTTCGCACATGTTAATGGGCTAGTATATATTAAAATATATATCTATAATAGGCCCTTCTAGTGAGAGATCCATTTTTTTTTTTTTACAATTTTAAGCGATCGATTATTAGACCAAATTTTCGATCAAATATCAATATCTCCACCATTCAGTTTTTAGGTTTGTATGAGTAGATCACTTCAGCATATTTTGAGCCGGATTGATAATTGTTAAAGTATTCATAACTGTGATTTACAATTATAAGCATGAACAGTTCAATTTGGACAAATTTGTTTTGTCTATTAATTTAATCTAGTTTGATACATGAAAGATCATCAATTTAGCTTAAATGTGATCGAAAAATGGATGCCATAAGAGATTTTTTTTTTTTTTGAAAGAAAAATTTTATTCACACGTAGCAAAATACTAGATACACATCCTTTTTTTCATACACTCAACATCAGATTTTATGAGCATGTTAAATTACCAAAAGAGATATGTAAATCAAAAATAAAGAAACATAGTTGGAAAATACTATCCCGCTTTAGAGTTTTCTTCTCCTTTACGTGAATGACGTGAATGAACAAACTTAGAACTCTAGTTAGAAACAGTTAACAACACTGATCAATGAACATCTATAGTTCTAACTAAAGAAAATTATTAATAGCGTAATGGATTCTGATATTGGTATTTCTCAACCCTCAATTGAGGTACTACTTCTCTCCTTCTCCATCTTTAAGCTTTCAATTCCCATTTGCTTACAGTAATAAAGTCCCTTCCATAATGCTAAAGCTTCAGAGGAAGTAGGATTAATTAGCCCATCAATGGGAATAGCTAGTGCCCCTCTCAATGTTCCATCCCCATTCAAAATGACTGCCCCCAGACCCATTCTTCCTTTAACTACACGCACTATCAAAAAACATTTTAGCCTCCAAACCCCCTAACTCCAGGCTCTCACCTACCCCATTTTGAATCTGCCCAGACCCCAACCTCTTATCTGCACCCACCTTCCTCGTAACTCTTGCTTTTTTTAATTCCTGCGCCTTCTAAATTCCTCCTGCCATTGAACACAGTGTAACACAACTTGCTGCGGTGACACCCTGTGTTTTCCATGTTTAACTTCAATTCGATCCTTCCAAATCGACCAACTAATTAAGCCAAATAACTCTTCCGGACTTCCAGTAAAATAAGGAAGAACTTGTTCTTATTGAGAATGTAATATATATTTTTTGAAGTTAAGATTGTATGTATAAAAAACGGAGGAGTGGATCTTAATCTTGCGGATTTCGCTAGTGCTCATTGGTGGAAAGTTAAGCAAGTTGCAGGAAGAAGAAACGCCACCCATGACCGCTTGTGAAAACCGCAAAGGGTCACGGAAGAACCGGATTTCAAGGAGCACAATACAAGTGATACCGACGTAGTTCTCCATCAATGATGGTGAAAGTAATGAAAAACCAACCCATTGGGTAGTGTTCTCCCAACCTTAGCAGAACATACTAGATTTTCTCAGAATACTTGCTTAACTTTATCTGTTAAATGAACTGGAATGTGCAGGTGAGAAACAATAAATTTTCCAAGACTAAATAGAATTTGGGTGCAAACTTGAAGGTCGAAACTAAAGACTTCTTGTTAAAAATTGGAAGTTTAACAACTGTTTAAGGTATCTTTTTTTACAAGATTGGACAACACCCAATAGACTTCTAAGGTGAAGGTGAAGCACGGACAACAATTACAACTACTCCCATTCCATATCTTAGTTCCAATCATCTTCCCTGATTAGCATAAGATCAACTCTTCCCTTTATCATTCTTACTTACGACATCTCCCGGAACCTAGCCAGTGCCTTCTTGTGAATGAGAGTTTTATAACTATCTCCAGCCTGAGCCTCAAGAGCCGGATCTAACTTCTTCTGCTGACTCCCAAGTCCGGCTCTCCTTTCCACACTCTGAGCCTGCACCGGGTCTACCATTCCACTCCCATCTCTTCCTAAACCCTGTAATCAGATCAATAACAAAACAAGAGAAACACATTCCCCAAAATATGAGTTAGAAACCTGCCACAGATGCATCAACTAGTGAAGTCTCGTATCCAGACAAAACCCAAAAAAAAAAAAAAAAAAAAAAAACTAAATTTGTATGACAAGCAATAAGTTTTATTTTACGTCAATCTTTTCTGTTGGAGAAAATAACGACACATCATCTAGGTTGGTAGATCCGTGAAATTGATGATATATACATATATATATATATATACACCAAATCCACTATTTGGCCAGTAAAAGAAATTAGACTGCAGTTTAAATCATTCAATCAGACTCAACAACAATCCATTCTACAAAACATTTAAACAGATAGAATTCCACCTTCATCAATCTTCAGCAATTCAGAGATTTGGGATATCTTCTTTAAAGTCGAGTAAAGAGGTTTTTTTAGTAATGTTTTAAAAGTGCAAAAGAAGAAGTTATACCAAGCCTTCATGCCAGCCCATGCTGCGAAGCATCTTGTTGCCCACATTGCTCTCATCAATTGCTTTGTCGGCTGTAATAACCTCGTAACTGTCAATGGTAGCATCTCCAGTCCCACGCCCTCCACCAACACCAGGTGGGAAAGGCATTGAATCAAAAGAACCCTTTCTCAATGCCGAGTCTCGATCTTCACATCAAAAAATAAGCAATAAGAATTCTTAAAAAGTCCTTTGAAATATTTATAACAAAGAAACGCACAACAAAATTGGGGAATCATATCTAGGTAATAAGAACTCATGTCTGATATGTTCATTAAAATTAAGCTGACAGTATGAATGGTAGCTAAATTTATAGTCCTAATATGTTCGGGCACAATTATATCTAGTTTGTAAGACAGAAAAGAAAGGACATTCTGATCAAAAGCAACATTTCGAGAAAGCTAATAAAATCAAAACAAATCTTAAAATAGCTTACTTGACTCCCCAAAACCATGTTCAGGCAAATCATCTCCAAAAGAAGACGACGAGCCATACAAGTTCCTCCTTTCAGCCGCACGATCCCTGTATCCAGTATGAGGTTCTTTATGAGCAGAAGCTGGCATTTCAGAGAATCTTCTCTTGCCACTCCCAGCAGCCACAGGTGGAGTATAAGAACCTAGTGCCGATACATCAGTTCTGAAGGGTGTCAAAACTGTGGAGATATCCGAATCTGTTGATGCAGAAGAACCTGCTATGCATGCAGCAGAAGTTGAAGGTGCGGAAACTCCACCAGATGCTGAAAAGGATGTATCTGATTTAATTACAGTTCTTCCAGATCCCCTTATCACTCCCATCAGTGTCCCCCCTATACTGTTGCTTACAGGCCTTGGCATGACTGAAGACTCTAAACCAAGAGTATCTGCAGTAGAAACATTGGCAGTAACCCCTGAACTAGATATAGTATTCTCATTTTTGGTTGGTACATCAATTTTAGACTTTGTCTTTGTAGATGGAACAGAAGAAACCAGTCTATCATTAGCAGGTGCACTTGGCTGGTTATCATCTAGAGCTACACGGGTTACTTGCCCTTCATGACTCCTCTGCTTCCACATAGTCAATACATTACTCATTTTCTTCTTGTTAGCCAAAATACTGCTCTTTGATGCCAACTTGATCTCTTTGGACTTTTCCTTTTCTTTTCTCTCTGCAGCTATCGCTGCTGTTGCAGCAGCCTGGACTGCATCTGGTAATGATGCCGCTGAGGTTGTAGCTGGTGCAGAGATGACTACTTTTTTGGTACTTGAACCATCTGATGCCTTCGAAAGCTGAGATTGGTTAGCAGATTCTTTGATGCCATTCTGATCAGTGCAAGGGATGTACTGCAGAGTTTGGTGATCATAAGAATACCAAATCCCGTTGTTACCATCATAATAGAGACCTACATTACAAAGTGTCCTCAAGATTTAATAAATCATGGATTAAAAAAGAGACTGTTTTTGAGCACACTAGAGAGATAAAGAGAATGGGATGGGGGAAAGAAACTGAAAATCTAACAGCACAACAAGCACACTCAGAATTAGGGTAAGAAATTGGACACCGTGCACAATGAGAAAGTAAATTAATCTCAAAGCCAAATTGACAACACATATAGCAAGGAAATTTATAGGTGTTAGATAAATGTTAGCTCTCCGAGGTCTGTGGAATTGATTTTATAAGCATTAGCATTGTTGGGGAAAAAAGAGAAATGTCTTTAAGTTGTCAACCAGAAATTTTTCTAATTATACTAAAAGCAAAATGATGTAGCCTTATCATCTAATTCTCCACTGCCTTCAAACGACCATCAACATACTCAAGATTAAAATAGGGAAACAAGACAAACATTTTCACTTGACTTCCTAACAAAATATCGATAGGGAATCTTTAACAGAAAGGAGCATTCCACAAATAAATATCCATAGTGAATCCCCCAAAATGATGTGCATAAATAAAATTTAAAAAAAAAAAAAAGTAAAACCATATAAAAAAATAATAAAGATGGGAGGGGCGGTTGTCCAACAATATTTTGGTATTTAACAGCCTTTGCACATAAATAGATCACAAAACACAGTTCGATTTTCAAACAGTTGAACAACATGCAATGGAGCAAGCAGATTTCAAAAAAAGTAAATAAAAGTAACCTGTAGTTCCATCATAGTAGAACCCGGAAGAAGCATCATAGTAGTAACCGGATGCCTCATCCCATACAAAACCAGTTTGTGGAGCCAAACCATCTTTTTCTGCTTTTAAATCCCCGCCACTTTGCTCCTTTCCTCCTGTGGATTGTTTGTCGTCTGGATTATATTCCTTTGGTGCCCATCCAACAGCATCATACTAGAAGAAGAGGATATGACTTTAATTAAGTATAAAGTGCATTATACAACAGCAAAAACAACACAGTCAAGTGACACTCAGCATAAGTAACGTGTAAGCAAACCTATAAAAATGTACTTTACTTGGCTGATTTGTCTTCTTTTTTTTCTTTTTCTTTTTGGAAAGGTTACTTGGCTAATTATTAGCCTTGGAGGAACAATCTGTTAGCACAAATCCCTCTCAGATATTTGACCACCACACTAGCTTCTGAAGCAGTGTTATTCTGCTTCAGCATAGTGTTCAACATTGGAATAAAGTATGGAAACCGTGTCGTCTTAATGTTTTTTAGTAATAGGGCCCCTGATATACATTCCATGTAATAGTTGTAATATAATTATCAATTAATAGTTCAACAACTACTCTACATAAATTTATTTACTGGAAATAGTAACTTTATTCAGAAAGTACAAATGAAACGTACATTACTGGTCACAAAGTCCACAAATGCAACAGAGCTGAAATAGTCTCTAAATAGTCTACAAGTCCAATTGACTTCCTACCACAAATCTTAAATAAAAAAAAATCAAAGATACAAACAGTTCCCCAATCAGCAGGAACGTGGAGAAAAATACTCCAGCATCTCATTATCCAAATTACCTAAAAGAAGGCCAATTGCAAATGGGCACAGAACTTGGCCATAACACCTCACACCAAAAGCACAATGATTTAAGTTAAAGCTTGATTTGAAGTCAAAATATATATTTGACTGCCACACTAGCTTCTGAAGCAGTGTTATTCTGCTTCAGCATAGTGCTCAACGTCGGAATAAGTATGGAAACCGTGTCGCCTAAATGTTTTCTAAAAATGGGGACCTTGATGTACATTCCATGTAAGAGTTGTATTATAATTATCGATCAATATTTCAACAACTACTGTACATAAATTTATTTATTGCAAATAGTGACCTTTTTCAAAAAGTAAAAAATGAAACATACATCACTGGTCACGAAGTCCACAGATACTAAAAGGATGAAATTGCCTCTAAATAGTCTAAAAGTCCGATAGACTTCCTACCACAAATCTTAAATTAAAAAAAAATAAAAAAATAAAAAAAATATCCAAGCTATAAACAGTTCCCCAATCAGCAAGAATATGGAGAAAACTTCTCTAAACTTTAGCAGGAATGGAAGCTCCTAAACTACCTCCTCTTCTTTATTATCTTCAAAATATCTAGCATATCTCTTTATCCAAATTACCTAAAAGAAGACCAACTGCAAATCTCCACTGAACTTTACCCATAACACCACACACCAAAAGCACAATAATTAATCAAAATCCTCTAGTATATACTGAATTAATGATATAATTACTCTTATCTTATATTGTGGAAATTTAAGCAGAGGTAATATACATACAATAATGTTAAAAAAATAAAATAAATAAAATAAAACATTTTTAATTTCCTTGGATGTCAGGCTAAACAAACATTAGCTGGTCCATTATTCTTTAACAGTAATGCTATCCTGTGATCAAATAATATTATAAATAAAATGAAATAACAGTATATATAAGCCAAGAAGTGGCAAACACGTAAGTGCAGAAAATTGTATAAAATAACCTGTTGAGCAAATGTTGCTGCCTCAATTGCAGCAGCTGCCAGGCTGCTTGACTGTGAAGATCCTGACATGCCTGATCCTGGACCAAGAATGCTTTTTGCATATGCTACTCTTAAAATCTGCCCATTCCTTTCAAGTGGTGTTCCATTTGTTGCTTCAAGAGCTTTCGTAGCATCTTCCACCTGAAAAATATAGGGTTGTAGCTTAAACAACATAATCTTTGAAAAGAACTCTGAGGAAATCTTCATTTTTCCCCATATTGGAATTCAACTGGACAGAGGAACAGGTCCCTTAGGGTTGACCCTATCGAGACTGTACGTACAAAATATCAGTGCTGAATCTACAGAGAGTTGTTCAGCATACTTAAAGATGGACATACCGAATGGAAGTGTACAAACGCAAATCCCCGTGAAACATGAGTGAATTTGTCTCTGACAAGACGTAGATCCTGCAGGATAATACCCATCAATATATATTCCATGCACATGATTCACAGAAAAATAAATTATTCCTTGTTTTAACTTCTCCAGAATGGAAGTTTAACAAGTAAATAAATGTAATCCACACATTTGTTCAGAATTTGTACCTTGATAGGAGCATGTTTGGAAAATTCATAGCGCAGCATTTCCTCGTCAGCATTTTCATCCAGTCCACGAACAACCAAAACATGAGTAGGACCTGATGGCATACATATTTAGCGGACTGCAAAAAGAATATAAGCAACTATGCCAGCTAAAAGGAACAAGGTAAACCAACCAGCCTCTGATCCTTTCCTTCCTGTCATTTGATTGGATGAAGAAATATCTGCTGCGGGAGCATCCTCAGTTCGTGCCTCATTACACTGCAATCGACGAGAAAACAAAGAGATCCGTTATAGCATAACCAATTACCATCTGAGCAGTCCCATAAGAACCTGCGGGCAGGGACTTGATCAGCATAAATCACAAGAAAAATAAATAAATACCTGAAAGCAGGATGTTCGTCGTGCAAAATTAACATATCCACAGCTGATACACATCCAATCAGATGGCACAGTGATGCTTTTATGGTTAGCATGGCCAGATTTCCCAGCACTGTCCTGACCAAAAGATCCACCTGCACCCCCAGTCGGCTTACTACTGCAACAAAACAGTTGAAACGGAAATAATTCCACCAGCAGTAAAACAATACCTATATGTATATATACATATACACATAACATGGTAGAGAAAGAATAAATATCACCAGTTGTTGATGATAGTTATACAACAATTACATCAGGATTTGACAATCTGATCCATATTAACTCCTCAATATATCTAGAAGGTAAATATATTAACACAGAACTTTCTACCTTTATGAGAAATAAAATTCAAAGTAGACTAACATATGACATACAGTCAAGAAATAATACCTGTACTCAAAAAATAGTTTCCTGCCATCCACCACATGCCCATTGTCCCCGAGTTTGTCCATCATAATACGAGCTGCTCCCTATTCAAGAATCACAACCTCCATTGTCAGTTATTAATTCAAAAAATATATAGAGCATCTACAGATAAAGAGAGATAGATACCACAGAAGGGAAATCAATAAAGGCAAATCCACGGGAAATGCCGGAATTACGTTCTTTGATCACACGGACATGACGAAGAGGTCCCCATTCAGCCTGATAGATAATTCAACTTGAAGTGTTATCAAGAAAATAGATAGAAGTTGAACTGTATATTTCATAGCCAAAACATCAAATGACGCATTACAAGGATCTGGTATAGATCTTCCTCAGTGGTCTTCTGTGAAAGACCCTTCACAACAATAGTTGCAGATGGGGCCTGCAAAAGAATATCATACTTAATAAGTTATCAAATATTCAAATATAACCAACACCAGAGGCAGATAGGTTTAACGCAGACATCAAAACATACCACAGAATAATGCTCTCTCTGGCGTTTCTCATCCCTGTCTCTTCGCTTATCAGTTCTCTCATACCTTCCATCATCATAGCTGTCCTCTCGATGACTTCGGCCATGGCTTCGACTTCTAGGTGACCTTGATCTGGGACGATCATCATGCCCGTGAGATCGAGACCGAGATCTAGAACGCTCATGCCTTCTATATGGACTCATTTCTCTTTCCCTACTTAAACATTTCTTGTCACGCTCACGGTCACGAGATTCACGACGCCTCCAATTGCCCTCTCTCCTACTACCTCTGTCATAATCAGAATCATAACTATGCCGACCATAGTCATAATCCCTTTCACGACTGTCCCCCCTGGTCTTATGGGTAATACCAGACCTATAGTCAAAATCATCATATGCATAATCATCACGATCACGTCCCCCAAGCCTTGAAGTCCTCTCAAACCCAGGATCCCGATAGCTGTCAACACTGTGATAGCCATCCCGTAATTTATCAAATTCCTGAAATGTATCAATCTCATGATCACGGAGGTTATCCATCTCATGATATGAATCCATGTACTGTTTCTCATGTCTCCTAGGTTCCCTATCAATGGGAAATTCCTCTTCGTAACTTCTCCTTCTTGAATGTGGCCATATACCAACAGCATGAGGTGGTGGTGGGTAGTTATCCCTATCCAGAACATCACGGTGGAATGTGTTTCTTGGATAAACGCTGTCCCTTGAGTACCTTTCCTCTATAAACCTTCTCTCATCATATGAACCACTGACCCTGACATAAGAGAAAAAAAAAATGTAATAAGCACTCAGTATATAAGGATACATCACAAAACTAAAGCAAGCAGAGAGTATCAAAAACAATATCAATAAAAAAAACTAAAAAGAAAAATTTTAATCAGCATTACATACAAATTTCAGGGCTATTTTTATTATGAGCACTAAATTGCCTTGGTGAAAATTAAAAGCAACACTCACCGAAAGTTTGGCTCATGAACTGCACCATACCCCTCCGGAGCCTGTGGATTCAAGAGAATAAGGTTATGTCAGCAAGAGATCAATGATGATATGAGGTTAGGCAAATCCAGTGAGTCCATATCCTTATTGCCCCAGAGCTCTCTCATTTTTCTCCCAAAAAAAATGGACAGTCAGATTGGACCCTAATAAATTCTTGTATTTATCATCATTTCATCCCATATAGGTGATTTATTAAGGAGGAAACCACAATTACGCTGTTATTATCCCATCCTTGCTGAAGACCATAGCGACCGGAATCCATTTCTTTCAAGCAAAACCAGACAAAGCTCCCAGTGATGGTATCGCTCAGAATTTGGATACCTTTCCCCTGTAATATAATGCACAAACACACATACACAGTTACGCCCGTGACGAACCAATAACCAATAATTCCCATGACTATGACCTTGTTGGCCTCCCCTCTTCACAAAATTCACAACCGGAATTACCAAAATCCTAATTCTCTTAAAACACAACACCACCATGGCAGGCATCATCATCAGCTTATATATTTAATCAATACCATTCAACCAAACAAGAAATAGCATTCAAAACGTTAGATAACCGAGTCATTGATAATCCCTAATTCAAAATCTGAATCAGCTAAAACCTAAAACCAAACTACAATCGAACCAAATACAAACTCTCAAAAACACTTCAAACATAACAAAACGCAGACTCGAACGAATTAAAACACGCAAATTGAAAACAAGTGAACAATGCGTTGACCATGAACGAAAAAAGAGACGAATCCGATGAAAAATTGCTCGGAAAATTCAATTTTGATTAAGAAAGGGGTTTATAAGATTGAAAATTGCAGCAATCACGAAGCCAAGGCAGGACCGAAGGAAGGAAGAAAGAGAAGAAAGACTTACCGTAGATCGTCCTAGGGTTCAGATCTCAGACCAACTTTGCGCGCGCGCTCTCTCTCTCTCTCTCTCTCTCTCTCTCTCTTTCTTCGTCGACCGTCTCCGTCTCCGTCTCCTCACTTTGTTCGACTGTTCAAAAGAATAATGAAAAACTATTGTTTTTCTTTATTTTATATATGGGAGATGTTTTAAGGTTTAAATTGAAATTTTCCCCTTTAATTTCCGAAATTGTTCTCTATTATTTTTTTTCTGAATAAAAAATGAGAGATTTTATCCAACCGTCCTAAAATAACATTTTACTAGAAACACTACTGCCAAATTCCTAAATTACCCTTAGATCACAATACACATCAATATAAGAATGTGGTCTTTCTAAGGGCTAGTTTGGGATTGCAATAACTTTGGAAATAAAAAAAAAAAAAAACTGCTGCTGTTGTATTATGAGAATAATCAGCTGTGAATTAAAACAGTTTCGTGTTTGGTAAATAATATTTTTAAAAGTGTTGTCAGTACATAAAACAACTTCAGAGCGTTTTGATCCGCAGCAGTTTCTAAAAGCAACCTTTGGGCTACTTCTAGAATATGCTCCGAGTGACCTATCATTTTCAATTAAAACTGTTTTTTATTTATTTATCAGACACAATAAAATCTGAAATTTCAAACAAAAGTTGATGTGTTTTTTTTAATGCATCCACTGCCCAGCAAAATACTTAATATTACCAGCAAATTTTTTACACCCAATAAATTTTAAATTTTTATTAAAATTTATGTACAGCCAACATACTTTTCCTACAATACCCTCATCTTGACAAAACCAGCAGAACTCTTCTTTTCCTACATTTATCAGGGAAGGTTTTTGTAAGAGCTTGTTTTCTGATAGAGTTCATGAGCGACAACTTGTTTTCCATCACATTGACGAAGTATGACAAATTTGTTGTTCTTCGTCTCTTCGAGAATGGGATGTATGTAGCCTATTCATTCTTCACAATAGTGCGGATGATCTGAAAATGTGGTCAGCCTTAGCTGCATTCAACCAATCTTCAAGGAAGGCTTCATCTATAATCTTGTCGCTAGGTTCAGAGAGTGATTCTATCAAATAATATATGTTTGGATTCATAGCAAATGTTGTGTGTTTGGGTGATTACCATTCCTGAAAATGATTTGTATCCTATACTGTGAACATTCGTTATGCGATATCATTTTTCAACAAGCATTGTAACTTTAGGTTTATGCTTTGTGATCACCATGTGGATAATTGGATAAAAACTGTAAGCCTTATAAATGTATATAAAAGTAAATTTTGATCCTGTATAAGATGTAAAAATGAGTTGTCGGGTGACACCTAGATTAAAAGAGTGAAGTATTCTTGCCTCCTCAAAGAGGCATGCAGCTATTCGCTAATCATGAATTAGAAACTTCTTACCATATGAATAACTTGTACCCCTCATTCCTCACATCTTCTTAGATATTGTACCAGATATCTGCAATTTTCGATTCAGCTGCAACATAGTAGAGACTCTTTCCAGATTGAATTATATATGATATGCATATAATTAGTTCACTAGCTAGGAAATCATTCTGCGGTTGGTATGTAGGTAGAAAAGCCAAAAGAATTGTCTTAATTGTTTTCCATGCCAATGCCAGACCTTAGAACAATAATGGATTACTTTTGGATTACTGTTATGTTCCTTGGAAACAATGCTCGATACATTGCCACAAATGAGAACATATATGGGTTCCAGTGGCAATAAGCACACGCAGCATGTACCTTTACGTTTCCCTTGTTCAAATCCTCGATGGAAATATGATGTCTTTCTCAGTATTAGAGGTGATGACACTCGGAAGGGTTTTACAGACCACTTATACACTGCATTGGAAGATAAAGGAATAATGACTTTCAGGGATGACATTGAACTTGGAAAAGGGATAGCTATTTCTCCAGAACTCTCAACTGCAATTGAAGAATCAAGGTTTGCTCTGATTATTATTTCACAAAATTATGGGTCATCAACATGGTGCTTGGATGAACTTCAAAAAATTCTTGAAACATGGAAGCAAAAGAAGCAGTGCTGCCAATTTTCTATCATGTCGATCCCTTTGATGTACGAAAACAAACTGGACCTTTTGCAGAAGCCTTTTATCAAACATGAAAAAAGGTGGAGGGATGCTTTAACAAGAGTGGCAAATCTCTCTGGGAGGAATTCAAAAGAGTGGTACAATACTATTTCTACTCTTTCCACTAAAAAATTGTTACAGAGTTGATGATCTATATATAATACTATTGTGGGACTTCAAATGTATGTCAAAGAAAACAGAACCAGTTAGCTTTGCAAGGTATGGTTTAAAGAATATTACTGGTGATAATGCTAAATTGCATAATGTTATAGATGAATTCGATATTTTATGCTTTATTTTGTTTCAAGTCACAAGTAGTATTGTAAGAAAGATGACCAATCTGAAGCTCAAAGTCATAGAAATAATTAGATTTGAGGCAAAGATTGATGTTGGCTTACTTTCACCAGATTTTAGGCCTCATGAAGTCATGATAGAAACCTACTAAGACGTGATTTCTTTGTCTACAATTATAAAGTAGTAAAGCCATATATGCACTAGTACTGAATATTAATCCTATGAATAACATGATTTGTACGGTATATTCTTTGTTGTTGTAGTTATGAATCACAGCTTGTCCTTTATATTGCTGAAGCGATATGGACAAAATTGCGCTCTATAGAGTCATTCTATTGAGAACCTAGTTGGAATCGATTCAAGACTGAAACAAATCAATTCACTCTTAGGCAGATGTGTGGAGATATGGGGGATGAGTGGTATTGGTAAGACAACTATTGCTAGAGTTGTTTATGAGAGAATATCTCGTGAATTTGAATTTAGTATGTTTGCTGACAATGTTAGAAATGTTGTTGAAAGAGGTGGACTAGTTAGCCTACAAAGGCAACTTCTTTCTGGGATATATATATGAAAAATGACATATCAAATCTCCATGAAGGAACTGTTAAATGAAAATAAACTTTAAAGATCATACAATTGCATATTAGATAAACACAACAAACATACAAAACAAGGATAGCACATCAATTGTCACGCCCCGAATTTCGAATAATAAATTCAAATCTGAAACATGAATACAACTAAACAAATAGCGTCCTGCATTTTTTTCTCAAAACCAACATCTCACAAACTATAATACAAACCTCGCAGCAACTATCTCTCGAGTCAATTATTACAATACTAACATAAATACAAAGTTATGCTCAAAAGAGTCTACAAAACACACCAAAATAGACCAAGTGTTGGTCTCAACCCTGCTGCCCTACGCAGCTCGCTCACCACCCTGATTATCCTGACCTGCAGGATTATCCGCTACACCATTTGAATAATGTACCGGGATTGCAACAACACAAAACCCGGTAAGCTTTCTGAAAGCACGTGTGAGTAAATAAGAATGAACGGTTGATTTATTAGACCACAACTCATTTATCTCAAGTAAACATCTAACAATCTCAACAACCACAAGAAACATCAATCCAACACACATGAAACAATATGGAACACATTTCCACAATCACCAAATCACAACTCTCGCCACTTTGGCACCTAATCACAACTATCGCCACTTTGGCCCCACGTTAGAGCTCTAACTGCCTCGTTACCTCTGACACCTTGACCCAGGGTCAAGTAACGGCACATCCAGGTTACTCAGTAACCCGCAAACTTTGGACCATTTCATGTCCTCAGAACAATATATCCCCGTTATTATTTAACGGTCGAACTTTGGACCTCCCTGTCCTCAGAACACATACACTCCGGTTATCATTAACCAAAGATCCTTGGACCATTCGATCCTCGGAATCCTACGTTTCTCTACCTTCTATTCAACTCACAAAAGCAATATGCTTATCACCAACTTTTATCAAATATTAACAACATAATAAAATCATATTATCAACATTTATCAACAACATATTATCACAATTCCACACCTCAATGTCACACCATTCAATATATAATCACGTAAATATATATATATATACCTAACCATCCACACAGGAATGATCACTAATACCAACTATAGTTCACACGATGCAAAATCAAGAAATTCATTTTTAATATACTTTAAAACATATTTCTTAAAACCATTTTCTCACACATAACAAATAAATTGAGCAATTAAGGAAATTCGGTTCGTAAATGAAGCAAGTGAGATTTACTCACTTCTAAACTCCCGCTGCGTCTTCTTACAACCCAAAATACGATTCACAATCGTCCGCTAACAAATCCGTCAAACACCTAATCAAAATGATAATTAACTTAGCGTATAATTTCAAAAACACACTTATATGAAGATCCAACGGTCGGATCTTCACCCGTGACCACACAAGGTCATCGGGACAGTCCTACGATCATTATATCAAAACTAGAATTCTATCGGACGGTCCAAACTTCATAGATCACAAATCAAGCGATCGAAATCAATCAAAATCATAAAATTCATAACTAAATCATACGATATCCAAAATTCACATGCTATATATCAAAATGATCGTA
This sequence comes from Rosa persica, assembly GCA_025331145.1. Classification (NCBI taxonomy): domain Eukaryota; kingdom Viridiplantae; phylum Streptophyta; class Magnoliopsida; order Rosales; family Rosaceae; genus Rosa; species Rosa persica. Next base: position 11,590,312 of record WFKR01000001.1, on the reverse strand, counting down.
TCAACATGTAGAATCTAAAAATGAGCAGAAACTACTCATGATACCCCCGGAGGTGGCCGGAAAGGGCCGCCGGAGTTTAGGGCTGAGCCGTTGTCGACCACCACCAATGGTGTCGGGGCCGAGCTTATCCTCTTCGTTTCATCATTTTGAACAACTTTCATAACTAACACGAAGTGAGAAAACGAGTGGAAGTGGTCGAAGCTTACCAAAACAGTCCGGTTTGGCCGGAAAATCTGCAGAAAACGTTGGGAGCTCCAACAAGCATGTAATCGATCACTTCAGGTCCGGGTCTTTTTGCTGCATGTTCTACTCCTTAATACGAGTTCAACAAGCCAAAGAACAAGAAGTTTGGTGGCCTAGAACTCGAGATATTCACTTTGTACTCAAAACGGCCGAAAATGGAAACAAGCTTCCCGCCGCCGCTACAAGCCATGCCACGGCGCAAGGCTGCCTCTGGCAGTTGCGCAAGGTCGAGGCGAAGCCGTGGGAGGTGGTTTGGCGTCAAACGGTGGCCGGAGGAGCACGAAGTCGGCTGGAGAAAATTTGCTCTGTTTTTGCTTTCGGCTCGGGTGCCCGCGCGAGAGATAGAGAGAGAGAGAGAGAGAGAGAGAGAGAGAGAGAGAGAGAGAGAGAGAAAAAAAACTAGGGTTTTCTGATTTTTTTTGGAATTTCCAAAAATGGCAACCTATATATATACAAAATCGAAAACTTTCAAATGTCATAACTTCTTCCTACGAACTCCGATTCTTGTGTTCCGCACACGCACAAATTCGTATCAACGAGCTCTACGACTTTCATGAATGAAGTTTCTTCAAATTCCTTACGTAAAAAAAGTCGATTTTTAGTAACCCCTAAATAACGTTAAATTTCGATACTAAAATCATTCGAAACCAAATTTCTCACGCAACAACATTCCAATCACACCCACAACTCATAATTCATATAATTTGAGAAATATTGAATTACAAAATATTTAACTGAAATTTCGGGTCTTCACATCAATCATGGTACAAGTACATAAAAGAACAATCTGTGGATGTCTTGTAGGCTGAAGACCAATACCAGCTTGAGATGAAAAGGAGGCCATTGCTGAAGAGCAAGAATTTCTGGAATAACAAGAGCTTCTGTGACTCTCTCAATAACTCGCAACTATCTATAGGGCTAGATTACCTGATGGCTTGTAACCAGAGAGGTCACAGGGACCTTGTATATATAGTGAACAGAGTTAATAGAGTCCTCCCCATAAGAGGCTTATGTATTCTACTCAAACTGAAACACTACGTTTATCTGATGATGTTTATTTGGTTACCAAATTAATTGGACTTCTTCTTATGTTTGTGTGATTCTTATCACAAACACAATTATACAAAGATTAGGAATCATAGTTCATCTCAGATAACTCATGCTGCAAGTTATAACACGTTGTCATATCATAAGGAGAATTGTATTCATGTTCAAATTTGTTCTTACAATCTCCCACTTGAACATTTATAAAATTCACAATGACAAGAATGTTATCTGAATCAGTTTTAGTAATCCCTGAAGTGTGCACAGAGATGAAAAATGCTCCAAGAATCCAATCAAATCTCAGTCAATGCAAATACATGATGACAAACTGCAGGAAAAATCAAGTTTGGAAAACTAAACCACCCTGCAATTACTGACATCATGTACCTACACCACATGAGACACAAATCATCACTTAATATATAAATGATGCTAACGTACAGAATCATCAATTAATGCATCAAAATACGGTCCTCCCTATGGTTCAATATGCCAGAACCTTATCAATCAGTCATTTAATATTTTAAGGTTTAAATATTGTTTACTCTTTATACTTTTGCTTGAAAAACACTTCAGTCCCTGACCTTCTAATTTCATATGTTTAGTCCCTGTGTTTCAAAATTTCAGACCAATAGGTCCTTGCCGTCTAAAAGTCACGGTGAAATGTCTATTATGCCCTTAGTTCTTTTTTTTAATTAATTAATTATTTTATTTTATTTTTTGGAAAAGGAAATTTTTTTCCCTTTCTTTCTTTCTTTTTGTTTTTTTTTTTTATTTTTTTCTGTTTTTTTCTTTCTTTCTTTCTATTTGGAAAAAAAAATAAAGAAAAAAGAATTTTAACAAAGAGAGAAATGAATAAATTTATTACAAAAAAAAAACTGAGGGCATAATAGACATTTCACCGCCACTTTTAGACAGCAATGACCTATTGGTCTGAAATTTTGAAGTACAGGGACTAAACGTGTGAAATTAGAAGGTCAGAGACTAAAGTGTTTTATGGTCAAAAGCTCAAGGACTAAACAGTATTTAACCCATATTTTAAATAACTCAACATAAGCATTTGATTCAAGTTATACAATTTCCAGAATGTATATATAAATTGTAAGTATCACAAGAATCAAAACAGCAAACAAAAATACTGCAGTAATTAATAATCTGATCAGAAAAGCAAATGAATGGAATTTTATTGACTGATAAAATTCAAATGATAACTAGAACAAAATCAGTTCTCAAGAACAAAATCGAACTAAAGAAAATCATAAACTCAAAATTTTGAAAACAAAATCTCCATGTTAAGAACTCCCACTCAAAACTGTAATGCTCCCACTAAGTCTCTGCATCCAAAGTTGGTAGAATGCCAATGTTCTTGGCATGAGTCTGAAAAGCCACAATGGTCAGAGGTTTAGTGAAGGGATCTGCCAATTATTTTAAGGTGTGAATTTTCACAATCTCCAGCTCCTTATGCTTAACTCTTTCTCTGACACTGTAGTACTTTAGGTCTATATGCTTAGAGTTGGTTGACCTCTTATTATTCTTCGTAAAATACACTGCAGTAGAGTTGTCACAATAAATCCTCAAGGGCCTATCAACTATAGGGCTAACCAATTTAGTTTGTTCCAGAAAATTTTTCAGCCATAAACCTTGACAAGTTGCCTCATAAATGGCAATATATTCTACCATCATAGTTGAGGTGGCTGTCTGAGTTTGTTTGACACTTTTCCAGGCTATAGCACCACCAGCTAGCATAAAAACATATCCTGAGGTTGACTTTCCAGAATCAGAGTATTGACCTGCAAAGTCTGCATCTGAGTATCCTTCTACTTCAAGTTCACTTACTCTTCTATAAACCAAACAATAATTTTTGGTTTTCTGTAAATATCTCAAGACTTTCTTTCCTGCAATCCAGTGCTCATGGCCTGGATTGGACTGAAACCTTGCTAAAATGCCTACTGCATAGGCTAAGTCTGGCCTTGTACAGACTTGAGCATACATTAGGCTACCTACAAGTCTGGAATAAGGTTTATTCTTCATATCTTCTAACTCGAGTTCATTTCTAGGACACTGGCTCTTATTTAACTTGTCACCTTTAGACATTGGAACATGTCCTGAAGAACAATTTTGCATATCAAATCTCTTCAACACTTTGGAGATGTAACTTTGCTGAGATAGTCCCAGAAGATGCTTAGTTCTGTGTATTTCTATTCCCAAGACATATGACGCTTCCCCCAAATCTTTCATATCAAAGTGATTTGATAGAAAGATTTTAGTGTCATGCAATAAACCAATGTCAGTGCTAGCAAGTAGAATGTCATCCACATAGAGAACAAGAAAAATAAAGTGTCTGCCACTTGTCTTCATATAAACGCACTCATCAACTAAATTTTCAGTAAAGCCAAAAGAACTGATCACAGAGTCAAATTTGAGATGCCATTGCCTAGAGGCCTGTTTTAATCCATATATCGACTTATTTAGCTTGCAAACTAAGTGTTCATTTCCAGGTTCCACAAAACCCTCGGGCTGTTTCATGTAAATTTCCTCATCTAAATCACCATTTAGAAAAGCTGTTTTTACATCCATTTGATGTAACTCCATGTCATAATGAGCTACTAGAGCCATTATGATCCTAAAAGCATCCTTTGTAGAAATTGGTGAGAAGGTTTCATTAAAGTCTATCCCCTCTTTTGGTGTGAATCCCTTTGCTACAAGCCTAGCTTTATACCTTTCTATTGAACCATCTGCGCATCTTTTGGTTTTATAGACCAACTTGCAGCCAATTGTCTTTTGATTCTTAACTGGTTCAACTAATTCCCATACTTGGTTGTCATGCATAGATTTAATTTCAGCTTGCATTGCCTCATCCCACATCAAACTCTCATTACTCGTAACTGCTTGTTTATAACTTAAAGGATCATTGTCATCAGAAAATTCTAAATCAGCTTCTTGCAAATAAATTTCATACTCTTGAGGGTTGATAGCAGGTTTCCTGATTCTCTCAGATCTTCTCAATACTTGATTGTGATTTTCTACTTGCGGTTGCACTACAACTGTATCTTCCAAGTTATCAGGTTGTGGATCAACTTCTTGAGCTACATTAGTTTGGTTTTGGTCATTTTGAACCGGTTGTACAGCTGTAGTTTGGGTTTGTAAAACAGGTACAGTATTAACATCAAGGCTCAAGGGCTGTGCAAGCAACAAATCTTGTTCATCTTCCGGAATCTCTTGAAATTCAAGCTCTAGATCCTCATAGGCGTGTGAATGATTTATTTCATCAGAAAAACTGCTCTATTTGTTTCTATAATTTTATTACTGTGGCTGGGACAATAAAATTTATAGCCAAAAGACCTCTCAGGATAACCAACAAAATAAGCTGATATGGTTTTGGGGTCTAATTTTCCAGCTTGAGGGTTATAAATTCTAGCTTCAGCTTTGCATCCCCAAACGTGTATGTGGTTTACACTAGGCTTTCTGTTTTTCCACAGCTCGTAGGGTGTTTTGGGAACAGTTTTGCTAGGTGTTCGGTTGATCAAATAATTGGCAGTTTTTAAAGCTTCTCCTCAAAGAAATCTAGGCAAGCCTGTCATACACATCATACTCCTAATCATGTTAAGAAGGGATCGATTTCTTCTCTCGGAAATGCCATTTGACTCAGGTGTACTAGGTGTGGTATATTGGGCTTGAATTCCATGTTTTTCTAAGTATAAAGCAAAAGGGCCTTTCTGCTGTCCTGCCTCAGTATATCTACCATAGTATTCTCCTCCCCTATCACACCTTACTGCTTTTATTTGGTTCCCCAACTCCTTTTCTACTTCTGTTCTGTAAATAATAAACTTTTCTAAAGCTTGGGATTTTTCCGACAGTAAATAAACGTAGCAGAATTTGGTTGCATCATCTATGAAGGTAATGAAATACCTATTTCCACATATAGTTCTATTGGCAAATGGTCCACATATGTCAGTGTGGATGAGCTGCAAGGGTTCAGTGTCTCTATTTGTGCTCTTCCTTCTAGACTTGGTCAGTTTTCCCTTAATGCATTCAATACAAGTATCAAAATCAGACCAGTCCAATCCGGTAAAAGATTTTCCTTTTCCATTCTTTTCAATCTTTCTTTTGAAATATGTGCAAGTCTCCTGTGCCAAAGATAAGCAGATTTCTCACTGAATTTTCTTTTCTTATCTAAACTGTTTCTTTCATTTTCAATCGACAAAACATCTAGTGGCAGAGAACAATCAAGCATCCAATAATTATCAACGAAAGAAGCAAAAGCAAGATAACCAAAAACATGGGAGATTTTTATTCCTTCAAAGTTGATGGAAAAAGTACATGCTTTCCTAACCAAAAGAGCTACTAAAATCAACTTCCTCTTCATTGAGGGAATATAAAAAACATTTTCCAAAACATAACTAAGGCCTGATCCTAAAGAAAGCTTGACTGTGCCAACTGCCTTCACAGCCACTCCCATGCCGTTTCCTACTGAGATGTTTAACTCACTTCTCTTTGGGGCCCTCTTTGTTAGAAAGTCCTGCACACAATTAGTAATATGAATAGGTGAAGCTGTATCCAAAAACCAGGAGCTAGATGAACTATCTACTGCATTAACCTCAATAGAGAAAACTGAACTAAGATACTTACCCTTCTTTACGAGCCAATCCTTGAATCCCTTGTAGTTCTTCTTAATGTGCCCCTCTTTCTTACAAAAGAAGCACTTAAAATTTCCAGGCCTTTTACCCTTGCCTACAGCCTTTTTAGGAGCAAGTTTTGGTGACTTAACCCCACTAGTTCCCTCACCCAAAGCTGCTGCAGTGCTAGAACCCCCTGCACTAAACCCTCCAGACTTCCACTTTTTCTTTTGTTTGCCCACAAGATTAACAGTAATGGCTCCCTAACTATTAAGCAACTCTTCTTCTTGCACACATATGGCTATAAGCTCATTCAAATCCCATTGTTCCTTCTGAGCAAATAAGCAGTCCTTAGAGGTGCAAAACTAGCAGGAAGATGTTTGAAGCAAACGTGGATAATATAAGCATCAGGTAGGATAACATTCAAGTCTCCAATTCTAGTCGTGGTTCGGATGATATCCATAATAAGCTCTCTAACACTGCCTGCAGGATCATACTGGGTTCCAATCAACTTGTCTAAGAGCAAGTGAATCTCAGCCTTCTCATTCTGGATAAATTTCTGACCAATGGCAGTCATAAACTCTAAGGCAGTTTCTGGTTTAGCAACACTACCTTTCACTATGGGTGACATGGTCTGCTTTAAGATTAATTTGGTCATCCTGTCAGACCTCTCCCATTCTCTATATTTCACATGGTCCAAATCAGTGCTTTGGTCATTTAGGATAGGCTGAGGCTCTCTTAAACAGATATCAATACCCTGAAGGCCAAGGTACAGCTCTACGTTCTCTTTCCACTTCCTGAAGTTTGAGCCATTCAAAGGCTCAATATTAGACAAAGAATATCCAGAGTTCAAAGTTGTAAGACAAAACAAAAAGAAAAATTTTAGTTTTCTGTTAAAGCTGAAAATTTTTGTTTGAGAAAACAAGTACACACATGTTTGCATAATAGTGCATCAAGTATCAAACAAAACAAGAATGAAAACACTCATCACATAAAACACAAAATTCCCCAAAAGCACATTCAATGAGAACTTTACCTGTTGGCAAAAAGATAATCATTTACTGAAAATTTTTCTTAATTGTAAAACTGAAGGTTTAGGAACTAAAGCATCACTGAACAGTCAACACATGTTTGCAAGAGGAAAAGTCAGATCACTGAATATAGTCCCTAAAAATTCATGATACACTGTTTTGATTTTAAGAACATAAAAGTTAATCCTTCTGTTGAAGATACATTCACATTCCAAAAAACAAAGACACAATTTTGGTTCTGCAACTAATATCATGACAAGTTGATGTTACAACATATATCAAAACACAATTTTGCAATCCAGAACCAATAGTTGTCGTTGCAAGTTTTAGTATAAAACACAGCCATTCTTTATATCAGAATTTTAGTGAACCAGACACATGAAGGTTCCTGGGAGATTTTCTTGTTCACAAATAAATTCCATCATACAAGAAAAGCAGGTATACATATAATGCATTCAAAACACGAGTTACAGATAAACAGAAAACACCAGAATCACCACTCAAAATCAGCAATTTCAATCGGACAGGGCATCGGAATTCATATAATCAAGCAACCCATAAGTGAATTTCATCCGGTCACCATTTACTCTAGCCTAGGTGCACGCCGGGAATGCAAACTAAGGTTCTTGTTCTATTATAATTCCAGGTATGTAAAATCAAGTTTTTGAAACGAGAACTTACTTGGACGCTCCTGCGCTGCAAGAGGAGTTAATCATGCCAAAACATATATAGAAGAGTTCGAAATTACATACATATTCAGCTTCTAGAAGCAATTGCAATCAGGTCATCAAATTTTAGCAGAATCGCCAATTTCTTTACAAGAACCCTAAACCCCAAAGCTGGAAATTAAGGAGGAATGACCGTTGTTTTGCATAACGGTCTCGTCTGGGGTGTTTTACCGAATGCCTGTGTGGGCTTTTGGGCCTAGTGAGTTGGCCTATGCAGGTGGTTGACGTAAAGAAGAGCTGGCCTTCAAAACTTTAATTGTGTAACCACATAATTAAACATATTGGTTTTAACAGAAAAATTGCCATAAACCTTGTATATTTGCAAAGAACTTAATCTGGTTTATTAACATGCAATCCTAAGCTCTAATACCAATACCAATTGTTAAATGAAAATAAACTTTAAAGATCATACAATTGCATATTAGATAAACACAACAAACATACAAAACAAGGATAGCACATCAATCATGGTACAAGTACATAAAAGAACAATCTGTGGATGTCTTGCAAGCTAAAGACCAATACCAGCTTGAGATGAAAAGGAGGCCATTGCTGAAGAACAAGAATTTCTGGAATAACAAGAGCTTCTGTGACTCTCTCAATAACTCGCAACTATCTATGGGGCTAGATTACCTGAAGGCTCGTAACCAGAGAGGTCACAGGGACCTTGTATATATAGTGAACAGGCTTATGTACTCTACTCAAACTGAAACACTACATTTATCTGATGATGTTTACTTGGTTACCAAGTTAATTGGACTTCTTCTTATGTTTGTGTGATTCTTATCACAAACACAATTATACAAAGATTAGGAATCATAGTTCATCTCGGATAACTCATGCTGCAAGTTATAACACGTTGTCATATCATAAGGAGAATTGTATTCATGTTCAAATTTGTTCTTACAGGAACCACAATGACAAGGAGATTCTTTTGTCACAAAAAGGTTCTTTAGTTCTTGACAATGTGAACCATTTGGATCAATTACAATATTTGGTTGGAAACAAAACTTGGTTTGGTTGTGGGAGTAGAGTTCTTATAACAACTATAGATGAAGATATATTACTCAAGCATGGTGTGGAGAGAAGGATTAAGGTCAAGGGACTGAATAGTGATGATGCTCTCCAACTTTTTAGTCGGAAAGCTTTTGAAAAAGATTACCCTGAACCATATTATGTTGTTTTGTCTAATCGTGTTGTGAATTATGTCAAATGTCCATTAGCTCTTGAAGTTTTGGAATCTTTTTGTATCACGCCCCTAATTTTAGAATAAAAATTCAAAATCCGAAATATGAATTACTACAACACCAAAATAACCATCCTGAAAATTCATTTTTCCTTAACAACCTCACCACACAATTTAATTTCAAAAACCGAATTTAGTCACGGTTAACTATTACAACTCACTCACAAAATAAATTGTAAAGCTCTAAATGAGCATATAAACCTCACAACTCAAATGAAATAAAAATAAATGCTGCAACAACTAAACAGCACGGTCACCTCCCTGGTTATCTTGACCTGCAGGAATATCCGCTACACCATTTGAATAGTGTACCGGGATTGCAACAACACAAAACCTGGTAAGCTTTTGAAAGCTCGTATGAGTACAAAAAAAAAAAAAACGGTTGTTTAATTAAATCATATTTATTTTCACCCAAGTCAACACTCAAAAATTTCCACGTCCACAAGAAACCAACAATCTCAACAATCACCAAATCATCAATCAACACAAAACCCTAATTCACATATTTCTTCTCAAAACCCCGACATCGTATTTATACAAATACGGTATATGACAGACTAGAGTTCTAACTGAATCGTAGCCCGTCACCTGGTCCAGGTTATGGCATCCGACATATTTATCTTATCGTATTTCATCAATATGTATACTTATATACATATTTAGAACGTCCGATAATTGTACATACCCAACCAATCGTATCTCATCATCCACCTAAGATTAGAGCGTCCGATTCCCCCCATATCGGTCACTACGTTGACCCTAAATCCATAATAAGTACATAGTATGTTTTCACACAATGAAATCAACCCATCCAACATACAAAATATTATTATGAAATTTAAGCATTTGAAATATAATCCAAATCATCATTCCAACTCAATCATATCATCACTCAATAACACACCAATCAATATATATATTCCACGTAAATATATATATATATACGTAATCATCCACTCAGGAATGACCATTAATACCATCTATAGTTCACACAAGAAAATCGTGAAATTCATTTGTATAATTAAAATTCATTTTACTTACCTATAGACCGTAGTTGATCAAGTCCATATGATTTTAAAAACAAATATTTAATCCATAAATAATTTTTTACACAATTACAAAAATAAATAATTTAAAGTACTCGGTTCGTAATATGAACCACGTGAGTTTTACTCACCTCTAAACTCCCGCTGCTTCTTCACTTAAATACAAATCACAATGATCTAAACGCTCGTCAACTCAAGTCGTCAAGTACCTAATCAACTATGGTCTTTACTTAGCAAACGAAGCACAAAATAAACTTAAATGATGATCCAACGTTGGGATTTTAAAATAAAGATGATCCAACAGTCGGATTCTAAAATAAAGACGATCTAACGGTCGGATCAAATTTAAACGATGATCCAACGGTCAGATCTTATGGAAACATCCTATCAAAATTATACGAAAATCCGACGGACGGATCTTCATGAATCTCCTCACAAATCACTGATTTACAATTATACGATGATCCAACGGTCGGATCTTCGCCCGTGACCGTACAAAGTCATCGGGACAGTCATATAAACATCATATTAAAATTTGAAGTAAAACCGATGGTCTGATCTCAGTAAATCGTAAACCGAAGGTAAACTGTAAAACCGTAAATAGTAACGTCAAAACTTAAATTGACTATTTATCAACTTTTTCTAACATGACCATGTTATATATCAAAACGCTCGTATGGATGCATAGATCATCATTCAGATAATATAAACTCAAAATTTGGTCCGACGCACCGCCACACGAGGCGATCAGACGGCGGTTAACGCTGGTCAACCACCTCAGATGCAAAAGTCGTCAACTACAAACTTCTTCAAAATGAAATTGTGAACAACTTTAATACCTGACTTTTTTCCGAGATAAGGTCTAGAGCATTCTAGATCGGACTTTGAAGTTGGATTAATCTCGGCCATCTGATCAGTTTCCAGATTGAATCAGGGACGTCAAAACCTTCAAAATCGTACTGCAAGCCACATATGGGGATGATCAGGAGGAAAAGCACGTCACGAAAATGGGGTTGATCGGCCCGTGTACCGCTGGAAAAGTAGATTTCCGGCCTGGTCGGGTTGGAGCTTCGGAAAGAGGCTTCGATCCAAGCCTAGGAGTAGTGGCAGGGCGAGGCGAGGGCGGGGAGCGGCTGGGCGGCTCGAGGTGCACGCGTAGAAGCCCGGGTCGGCGACTGTTGAGGCCCGTGACGGCTTGTGGCACCGGGTCAGGTCAGGACCAGGTCGGCCAGAGTGAAGGCTACACGCGCGAGAGAGAGAGAGAGAGAGAGAGAGGGGAGGGGGACTTATGTGCAAAAATCTGATTTTTTTCGTCCTTAATGAAAAAATCAGATTTTTCTTACTATTTATAGAAAAATTCCAATTTTCAAATATTTATAACTTAATCATACGAACTCCGAATATTACGTTCCATATATGCACGAACTCATAACGACGAGCTCTACAACTTTCATAAAAGAAGTTTTTCCAAATTTTGAATGTATAAAAAGTCGATTTTCACGACCCCCTAAATAACGTTCGTTTTTGAAAATAAAATCATTCGAAGCCAACTTTCACAAACCACGACATACCAATTAATCCCAAATATCATAATTCAATTAATATAACAATTATTGAATTACATAAATTTATTATATGAAAATTTGGGTCTTCACTTTTTGCGTGGAAAAGGTACAAGTGAATGGAAGAGTGTGTTGGACAAACTAGGGAAAGTGGGTAGTGTCGAAATTTTGAAGACACTCGAAATAAGTTATGATGGTCTAAATGATGATGAGAAGAAAATGTTCCTTGACATTGCATGTTTCTTCAATGGGAAGCACAAAGATCAAGTAATAGCTTCTTGTGATGTCTCTAAAGTCATTGGAATAGAAGTTCTCATCGCGAGATCACTCCTAATTATTTTGAATGGAAAACTATACATGCAAGATGCCCTGCAAGAAATGGGTCGGGAAATTGTCATCCTAGAATCTCCTTTTGAACCAGGAAGGTGTAGCAGGTTGTGGTTACGTGAAGATGCCAATCATGTCTTGAGCAAAAATACTGTAAGTCATAGGCATAAGTTTTTTGAGTTGCTATTTGCTAATAAGCTAATGTGCTGTAACGTACACAAGGTACTCTACTAAACCTTTTTCTTAAGTTATGAGCTTTCACTATTATGTATTCATGTTTTATTAGGAAACGGAAGCAATAGAAGGGATAGTTCTGCACCCAACTGAGCCAGGACTGAAAGTGCATGCGAACGCCAAGTCCTTTTCAATGATGAAGAACTTGGGATTCCTCAAGATTGATAATGTGAACCTTCCTAATGGTCTTGAGCATCTTCCCGATAGTATACATATTTTAAAATGGACTGGATATCCCTCAACTTCTCTTCCATCCAGTTTCAACCCAGAGAAGCTACTAGGACTAGCATGCGTCATAAGTTGCATTTATCATTTTCGAACTGAATAAAGGTATCTTGTCACTTATCTCTGATATCACTACCTACTAAAATTGTAAAAGCATTAAAGCTAATAAGTTTTTTGACCTTTTACTTGACAGCCTTTGTACAACTTGAAAACCCTCAATCTCAATCACTCTCTGAATCTTCTCAGCAAACCAAACTTCAGAGCTATATATGCCATACCTTGAGGTTTTGATTCTTGAAGGTTGTACACGGTTATTTGAGGTTGATCCATCAATTGAAGCTCTAGAAAGACTTGTTTTGATGAACTTGAAAGATTGCAGAAACTTAATGCATTTTCCAAGCAGCATATATAAGGCTTAAAGTCTTTTAAAGTTCTTAATCTTTTCGGTTGTTTACAGCTGAATAAACTGCCAGAAGAGTTGGGTACCGGTGTTGTAGAGTGCTTAGAGGAACTTCAGATGAGTGGCACTGCCATAAGAGAGCTACTGTCCTCTATTGAAATGCATGAAGGTCTTACTTTGCTAAACTTGAGAGATTGCAAAGAACTTGTGAGTCTCCCGACGAGTTTATCCGGCATAAAATCTCTCAAAGTTCTTAATCTTTCTGGTTGTTCGAAGCTTGAGACACTGCCGGAAGAGTTAGGCCATGTAGAGAGTTTGGAGAGGCTTGATATGAGTGGAACTGCCATAAGAGAACCGCCTTCCAGCCTCTCTCTTTTGAGAAATCTTAAAGTTTTATCTCTCCAAGGATACAAGTGTTCCACCATTTTCTTCTACTGATCCCAAGGCTTTGTCATTACCTTTTTTTTTTTTTTTTTGAGAAAAAGAGCGGTGTGGCAGCCCTGAAGTTTTGATAACCTTAATTAACGAAACTGTCGAATACAAAGGGGGGACGTTGAGCCTAAACCCCTTATTACAATAAGTAACTAGAGAACCTACTCAAATACTATCCTGAATCTCTACTAAACGCTTGTACTTAACAAAGCACCAACTAGCAAAGAGTGCTCTATTGGTGACTCTATTTGCTTTAATTGCATTAATGCAACGGTGACACAATGGAAAGATTACTTAATATGTAACCCGATTACAGCAAAGCATAACTACCATACGCACAGCTTTCTAATCATGATGCCACTGGAAACAACCTCCAGTGACACTTAGTTTCATTCTGCTACTAGAAGGCAGTGACCATTTGCAAGTGCAAGGAACTCGCCGCCTACCTAGAGCAAAACAAGTACACAAGGTGCAAAGACTGGCACACAGGCCACTGCTCCAACCAGAACACTGTTGGAGCATATTTCCGACAAAGCAAAAACAGAAACACTGCAAGTAAATGAAACACTGAAGACAACAACAACAAACAAAAACAAAGAAAAGCCAAAGCAGCATGGCCCTGACACAAAGGCTCAGCCCAACCAGTGGCATGACCCAGACACAAGGGTCCGGCCCAACCACCGCTCACCACAAACCACTAACGCCGCCGTCCACCTAGCAAGCTTCCAGTGAGCTCCACCGTCCTGTCGCCTTGCACTGGACCGCCGCTGCAACGCATCCCAACGCTGCAACACCGCCACTCTACAAAGCCGACCGTCCCAAAACCTGGCCGATGTCAGAACCCAGATCTCAGAAAGACGCAGACCCACTATGGGCTCATCGCTGCCATGAGATCGAAGACCCAGCCACAGCCAAGCACCCAGAACCGGCATTGACGTCCGAAGCCGCCGCAACTGCTCCATGTCCGGTCCCACCCACGATCAGAGAAGAAGAGATCCAGATCGCTCTTCCCCATCCGAGATGCAGCCGCTAACCTCCATCTCTGAGCCAGGCCTTTACCATCGCACCTAGAAACCTGAGTGATCTCAATCAATCTGCCCCCACCGAGCTCAAGTATCCGCACACCAAAACCAGGGCCGCAGCACTGCCATAGGACCACACCGCAGGGCAAATCCACCGTCCCCTCCCGGACCGAAACGCAGCTGCTGGAACTCCGGCAACGTTCGGCCGGAAGAGGGCTTGCTTGAGTTTCCGTTTTTTCTTTTATCCGTGCGTGGGGCACGTTCTAAATCCACCTTAATGTTTAATATTGGTGTCATCTGTTTTGTCATTACCTTTCTTATTCACCTGATTTGCATTATATAAGAAAACTGGATCAGACTGGCTGCAGCATTTCTGAAGTTCCTGAACACCTCATCAACATTAACAAAAATCATTGTATTAGCTTCAAAACAGTCGGAGCTTTCTATAGGTTGACTTTTTATGAATGTTTATGTAGTCTACTGGACTTAAATAAGCAACAAAATAGATTTAAATATCTGAGGATCGACTCTTGACAGCGAAATGCTTTTTTATTTTGATAATAAGATAGAAATTCTAAAAAACGTTTTGAGGCGCCTACTGAACTTTTTTTGTTCAAGTAACAAATCCGCTGTAGCACAACACAATTGGTTAGATTGAAATGGAATACTTTTTAGTTTGATACCACGATAGAAATTCTTAAAAAGTTTTATATAGTCTACTGCACTTGAACGTTTATATAGTCCTAAAAGTCTATATAGGCAAGGAACAGTTCAATCAACCGAGGGACCATTTTGCTGGAAAGAACATTCAATTGTCGAGGCCTATTTAGTGTTAATATCCTTGCAGATGCGTTAGCTCTTGTACGCACTGTAGCACATTCTGATCATAACCCGGGTTGAAAGAAGCCATAAACTAATGATGTTACTGAGAAATGGAAATGCAATAGTAGTTGTGTACTTACCAAACAACTGCAATTGGTAATTGATATGAGAAAACTAGGGTGTGAGACTAAGCTGCATGCATTTATGGCACATATATATAGCTGTGTATCGAAGATGCTTAGCCATTTGATCGGAGCTGAACTAGTACTGCAATATGGCAGTGTAAATCATCGCTGACGAGGGACCATGCTAATTAAGCTTGAAGAACAGACTGATGATTCAGATTCACTTTTGTTAAATAACCTGGGACCTGGGTAGCTTCGTTCTCAACTTCTCATAGCTTCCATCATGGAACCTTATTTAACAATCAACACAATGAATATGATTAGATTAAGGTTTAGGTTGTTAATCAATCCATCTAGCACTAGAATACTTTTTTGTTTTCATAGAAAGATAGAAATTCCTTTAGACTTGAAAAGGCATCAATATCTGCTATCCGCAATTCACAACACAGTAAGAAACTGGAACATAACTATGCTGAATGCTCACACTCTGTTCATTATCTACACTAACTTGCACTAAACACTCATCTCCTAGTTGAGCACAATTCAATTATTTCCTACTAATTGCTCACTTGAATTATTTACCCCGGGATTTCTACTTTATACCTTTAACCTCAGAAATCTTGAGGTTGGTTTCTTCTGCTACATACTTATTCAATCATATTCAAGTCTCAACTTCTAACTTTTCACTCGACTTTTCTAGTCCAATTGGGTTTCTGGCCACCACAATTTCATACTCTGTTGTTTGGCCTCATCTTTGAACTTTTTATAAATGTCACTGCTATAGAACTTGCTAGTCCTAAGTACCAAAACAAGTGAAAAACCACACCAAGCACATTGTCTTTTTTTGGTAAATAAACTAGTATATTAAACCAAAGACGGGAGGGCGAAGCCCAGTACAACCAAAGCCAGTGGCTAAAAAAACAAGAAAGAAACCATCCAAAAGGAGAGTAAAGCAACCGGAAAGGAAGCAACCAAAAAAGGAAGCAGAGCAAGGACAATAGCTAAGGATTAGCTAAGTTCCACTTTTCAGCAATGGTTCTATTAGTACTTGTAGACTTGAATTTGATAGAGATGAGTTTGCATCTAATCGTGGTGATAATATGCTTGAAAACCGCAGAGGGAGCACATCTTTCACTCCTAAAGATGCGATTATTTCTCTCTTTCCAGATGAAGTAAACTGTAACCGATAGGCCAAGCTTCTTGATGGTAGAAGAGAAAGATTTACCACCCCACCGAGAAGACGCCCATTCAACAAATAAAGGCCAAGGAGGATTGAGCCAAGGGACCCCACAAGAACAAAGAACTTTCTTCCAAATAAACCGAAAGAGAGAGCAAACAAAGAAAAGATGATTGATATTCTCAGGAAACAAACCACAAAAAGGGCAGAGGGGACTGATTTGAGGAGAATAAACCATGACTCTATCAAGAGTAGCAAGTTTACCATGAACATCCAACCAAAGGATAAAACTAGCTCTAGGGAGATTATTGTTAAACCATACAAGCTTTGCCCAGGCAACTGAGGGATAGTGATGCCGAAAATGGTCTAGCGCTGAAGCTGTAGAGAAATTTCCAGTTGTAGAGGGTAACCATATAATGGAATCCTTGCAGCTAGAATTGGGAAAGAGGTCTTCTAGATTGTTTACAACGTCAAGAATGGTAGAACTGTTCGAAAGAGACCAGCACCAAGACAAACCCATTACAAAAGAGCTAACCAAGGCATTGGAAGGAATACCAAAGTTAATAATAGCATCAGGCCCCAATCTGGGAAGTAAGGGGCCAAAAGAGTGCTAATGATCTTGCCAAAAAAAAAAAAGTAGACCTACCATCGCCAATATTATGCTTAATAAGAGGACGAATATGGTCTCTGATCTTCAACAACTTGCTCCAATTCCAAGAGCAGACTTGGGGGGTCGACATAGTCCAAAAAATATTACCTTTAAGGAAATTAACTCTGATCCAAGAAGACCAAAGGCTAGTATCATCAGTAAGCAGAATCCAAATATGCCTAGCCATAAGAGCCATGTTCCAAAGATGAAGATTTTTGATACCCAGCCCTCCCTCACTTGTAGGTGTACAACCACCTCCCAAGCCACTTTAGAGGAATAATGGCCATCACTAGTTCCAGACCACAAAAAGCATCTTAATTTCTGCTCAATTGAGTTAAGAATCTTTTTTGGAAGAAAAAGATGAGAAGCCTAAAACACAAGTAAACTACAAAGAACAGACTTAACAAGTTGGAGACAACCAGTATAAGAGAGGAACTTATTCTCTCAACTGTGAATCCTCGAAACCACATACTCCATTAAAGGCGAACAATCACTCGAGTATACTCAGCTGGTTTTGGCCTGATGAACCGATATGTTCTGCTGTACTAGTTGGTCGATTGTTCCTCCAAATATTTTGCTCTTTGGCTACAACGAGTGGGAGAAAGAGCAAGAAAGCCACTACAACAGCACTCCCAGCGTACTCACTTTGTGTAAAGTTAACTTGCTACTCTACTATGATTATTACCAACAAGAATATGGCAAGTCCAAGTGATATAAAAAAGAATTTATGTAACACGTTGCGGTCATTTTTGCTTGGTATAACCGGCATGATTCTAATGGTTCAGAGAAATGTCAAAGAAAGAGTAGAAGGAAGCCATGCAACGAACAATGTGAAGGGCTTGGTGTCATCACCATAAAAAGCATGGTATAGCTGTGTGTCACGAGCCGCACTTAAGAGTTGTGTTATCGTGACACTTTGTAAAGAAGATATCGAGAGGGGCGAGTTTTGAGACATGGTGATGCCGAGAGGGGCAAGCCTTGGGACAAAGAGATGCCGAAAGGGGTGAGCCTTGGAAGCCCAAGGGCGAACTTGAAGCTAAAATGAAGACGAGTGGCATTGTCATAATTAAGTGTAAATTATGGTTCGAGGTACTTCGGCTTGGAATTTGAGAAAACTCAGAACATGAGAAATGTCCGGGACGTCGAAAAGATTTCAATGCACTTGACGGCATGCCATTTGGAGTTCGTATGAATTAATTAGGAACAATTATTCTCCTTGGCTATTTTGATGTTTCCTCCCACCATGTTAATGTAAGCAAAATATGCTCTATAGGGGGAGACCTGGTGTTGAGCTTCTACCACTCCCGGTGCTGGCCTTCATGGGGCACTAATTGAGATTCTCCCGAGCACCCTTAGGGGCCTTGGGAGCCGGGCATGTGTCGTCAGAAAGGGATGGCATCTGTTTCCATAAGTCAAGATGTCTTGTTGACGGTATTGACCGAAAGGCCAATATTGGGGGTAGATGTCGGGGGCGAGTTCGCATGAGGGCGATCCTTATGCCATCAGCATTAGACAAACATGTGGGCTTACAGAAGATATGTCTGGACCCGTGGTGCTCATTGGCCACGGAGCAAGCGACGTGGGCATTCGACCTTGCCCAAAGCAAAGTGATGCCAGCAAGCACGGGAGGGGCGACTCCGTGCTAGACTGAAGGAAGCTTAAGAGGGGCATCGAGGATGAGTTGCTCACTTGGGAGGCATGCCAACAAGCAAGACGGCATGCCCGCTTGAGGATTGGCCTACGGGTTATAATATGCCTTGGGGCCATGATGGTCATCAAGAAGAGAACAAGACAGCCTCGTCAGAGAGGAATGGCCACAAGGCCTAGGTAACTTGTCAGGTTGATACTGAAGGCTTGAGGATACGGCCAAGTGTTACCCATGAGCCAAATGAGCTGTCTAGGTGATGCTCATGAGGCGAAGTATGAGGGCATGTGTTGCCTAAGAGCCAAGTGGGTTGCACAAGAGATACTCACGAGGCGAGATACGATGACAGGTGTTGTCCATGAGCCGAGTGAGTTGCAAAAGTGATGCTCATGAGGTGCAGGGTGAAAACAAGTGTTCCCTATGAGTTCATTGAGTTGTGCAAGTGATGCCATAAGACGAAGTAAGTGGGCAGGTGCTATCAACTAAGGTGCGCAAGTGGTGCGCACAAGGTTAAAGTATGCCGCCGTGGGTTGCCCTTGAGCTAAAGACTTAGTGGGTTGCATAAGTGATGCCTATGAGGTGAAATATGCAAGACATGTGTTGTCTTGGATCTAAAAGGGTGGTGCAAGAGATGCCCACGAGGTGAGGAAGGTGTGCAAGCTACTAAGGAATGACTTAAGGAAGAAATGTGAATATATGCCGACTTAGTCTCGGTACACGGTCATGCTACTTGCTATCGATGTAAGGGATGCACGCGAGTCAGTAATGGGCTGCCGCAAGCAGAGATGACACGAAGGCCTATCAGTTGGGTGAGTGTCTTGGAAGACAACCATGACACAAGGAAGTGATCGGTTAGTCACAAGAAGTGAGACTCATGTATGAGTAGCTTTCATTGTTATACCCCAACAAGTGAGGGGATGCTGTCGAAAGGGTCAAGTTGACAAGAAAAGCACACATAAAGGAAAAAGAAAAATGGAGTAATGGAGTATCAAGCAAGTAAGGAAGATAGGCTGGCCTCGGTTCAGAGGAACCTTGGCGCCGCACTGGCTAAATTATGCTGCGTATAAAGTCAGCCCGTGACACTGTGTTATTACTGCTGCACTTCGACCAATATAGCCCTCCAAAAGGCCTAACAAGAGTCCCCGATTTCTGGGGAAGTTCTTCACGCATGTGACTAGAGCTCCAGTGTTGATGAAAGTATGCGAGTTTGCCCCCGTTGTAATGTACATACATATGTGCCAAACTTGGGGCTTGGCTATCTTTTTGGTCACGGCAAGCCAAATCATGAAGTAGCCAAAGAAGTTGAAAACTACACCGATTGATAAGACCACCCATGAGGCAGTGACCTCATTGATTAGCCCAAAAAATATGCTAATGTTGGCACCTAAGTCCTTGAAGAAGCTAATGAGATTGAGCGTCGTTTGGGTGTAACCGAGCGAGGACTTGATGTCGTTTGAGAAGAGGCCGAAGCTGTAGCTTTCACCAATACCAGCCATCATTAGAAATGAAGCAAACAACATGAGCCACCTTCCTATAAGAACTTGGAGGGTGAAGCCCTTCATGTCTGTCCAACTACCCTCTCGATTAGAAGTACCTCTGGAGCAAAGCCTGCTTTTTAAGTGAAATTAGTATCTGTGAACACTTGAACCTTGAAGATTTTTGTTTTCCTTTAGTATCAAGCTGGGTTACCCAATAACAAGCCTAACGTACGTAAAATGACAATGACAACTTAAGAAAAGGATAAATGAACTAATTGAAAACTCGAAACAATAAACTTGTGTTTAGAATATCAATATATTTCACAATAATAATTACCTGGACCATATTTATTGACTCCTTTTCCCCTTGTGTAATAGAAATAGAATCCACGTTATCAACCTCTATTAAAGACCATGTTTCATTTATACATGCTAGTTTCATGGTTATTGAGCATACTAGCACCGGATTGCAGCAACTGCAAGTCAATAATACTATTAATATACTAATGTTTTATTTTTTTAAAGGAGGAAACAGTCCTCAAAATTTATTGATTTTTTGAATAGTGCCAGTTGGTGAACATATATTCATCGAAAACCAGAATAGTTCATTACATACCCTTCCGCTGCCATCTAAACAGATAAGAAGATAGTGGTAGTACCCACAACGGTACATAGAAACATAGACCTACTCATTGTACAATTACATACCTAGACATATCGGGATCCCCATTTGGTACTATGCCAGAGGCGTTAGAAAGATCCGGCCCTCCCAACCTAACTATCACCCAGTAAAACTAGTCGCCTAAAGACCTCAATCGGTGTACAACCAGAGACACTGAGAATTCAGTCGACAAGACCAAGACCAAATGCGGAAGCTAGATGCACAAAAGTGCTTAGAGTGTCCCTGACAATAGGGAATTATTTAAAAAAAAAAAAACTAAATAATGGGCGGGCCGAAAAATCTTCAGCCCAAAAAGCTCACAACCAGTGCTGAAGCCCAGAGGTCAAAACCAAAAGGTGGGTCGTACCCTGCCCTCCCCGCCTAGACCAACCTCGCTGCTCCTCCATCCCCTTCTCCACGACTGTTGTCGGACAGAAAGATGACGTTGTTGCCGTGTGAAGACCCGAAATTTAATTCAAATAAATTAAATGTAATTCAATATTTGTTCAATAATATGAATTATGAATTTTTTGGGCTTGCTTCGTATGTCATTGTGTGAGGAAAGGGGTTCCGAACAAATTTTATTTTTGAAACGACCGTTATTTAGGGGGTCGTGAAAATTGACTTTTTATACTTTCGAAATTTAGAAAAACTTCCTTCATGAAAGTTGTAGAGCTCGTCGATACGATCTCGTGCATATGTGGAACGCAATATTTGGAGTTCGTATGAATAAGTTATGAATATTTGAAAATATGAATTTTTCTATAAATATAATGAAAAATCAGATTGTTTTATTAAGGACGAAAAAATCATTTTTTTGCACTTAGCCCCCCCTTCCCGTCTTTCCCTCTCGCGCGCGGAAATCCTTCTCCTTGCTCACCAACTCGCTGACCCGACTCGGGCCCAACTCCCTCCTCCGGCCACACCACAGCCGGACCCGGGCCTCCCCGCCTTAGCCGCTCCTCGCCCAGTCGCTCCCCGCCCTCAGTTTCCCCAGCCGCTGCCTCCAGCCTTGGATTGGAGCAACCTCAGCCCCGTGAGGCCGACCCGATCGGACTCCTCCCGTGCTGGCGTTGCACGGGCCGATCCTCTCCATTTTCGTGATGTCCTCTTCCTCCTGATCATCTCCATATAAGCCTTGCATTACGATTTTGTGTGTAGAGCGAAAGATCAAGGATTGAAGTTTTCGATGGCTGAGATTCAATCTGGAAACTAATCAGAGGGCCGAGATTAATCCAACTTCACAACTCGATCTAGGATGATCTAGACCTTATCTCAGAAAAAATCAGGTATTAAAGTTGTTCACAGTTTCATTTTGAAGAAGTTTGTAGTTGACAACTTTTACATCTGAGGTGGTTGACCGGCATTGACCGCCGTCTGACCGCCGCTTGTGGCGGAACGTCGGACCAAATTTTGAGTTTATATTATCTGGACGATGATCAATGCATCCATACGAGCGTTTTAATATATAACATGGTCATGTTAGAAAAAATTGATAAATAGTCAATTTAAGTTTTGACGTTACTATTTATGGTTTTATAGTTTATCTTCAGTTTACGATTTACGGAGATCAGACCATCAGTTTTACTTCAAATGTTAATATGATGATCATATGACTGTCCGAATGACTTTGTGTGGTCATGGGCAAAGATCCGACCGTTGGATCTTTATATAATTGTAAAACAGCGATTCGGGAGACGATTTGTGAAGATCCGTCCGTCGGATTTTCGTATAATTTTGATAGGATGTTTCCAAGGGTGATCCATGAGAATCTAACATTTGGATCATATTACGAACCAAGTGCTTTAAATTATTTATTTTTTGTAATTGTGTGAAAAATATTTATGGATTAAATATTTGTTTTTAAAATCATATGGACTTGATCAACTACGATCCATAGATAAGTAAAATGAATTTTAATTATACAAATGAATTTCACGATTTTCTTGTGTGAACTATAGATGGTATTAGTGGTCATTCTTGAGTGGATGATTACGTATATATATATATATATATATATATATATTTACGTGAAATATATATATTGGTTACTGTGTTGTTGAGTGATGATATGACTGATTTGGAATGATGATTTGAATTATATTTCAAATACTTAAATTTCAAAATAATATTGTGTATGTTGGATGAGTTGATTTCATTGTGTGAAAACATATTGTTGTGCTAATTATGGATTTAGGGTCAACGTAGTGACCGGTATGGGGGAATCGGATGCTCTAATCCTAAGTGGATGATGGGATACGATTGGTTGAGTAAGTTCGAGTATCGGACGTTCTAAATATGTATATACGTATACATATTGATGAAATACGATAAAGATAAATATGTCGGATGTCATAACCTAGACCAGGTGTCGGGCTACGATTCAGTTAGAGCTCTAGTATGTCAATACTGTATTTTTATAAATACGATTTCGGGATTTTGAAAAGAAAGATGTGAATTAGGGTTTTGTGTTGATTTGTGATTTGGTGATTGTTTTGAGATTGTTGGTTTTTTGTGGACGTGGAAATTGTTGAGTATTGACTTGGGTGAAAATAAATATGATTTAATTAAACAACCGTTCTTTCTTTTTACTCATATTAGCTTTCAAAAGCTTATCAGGTTTTGTGTTGTTGCAATCCCGGTACATTATTCAAATGGTGTGGCGGATATTCCTGCAGGTCAGGATAACCAGGGAGGTGACCGTGCTGTTTAGTTGTTGCAACATTTGTTTTTATTTCATTTGAGTTGTGGGGTTTGTTATGCTCATTTAGAGTTTTACAATTTATTTTGTGAGTGAGTTGTAATAATTAACCGAGACTAAATTCGGTTTTTGAAATTAAATTGTGTGGTGAGGTTGTTAAGAAAAAGAAATTTTCAGGATGGTTATTTTAACTTGTAGTAATTCATGTTTTGGATTTTAAATTTTTATTCTAAAATTCGGGGCGTGACATGCCGCCTGACCTCCCTGCAAGAATCGCCACCGAATACCATCCCTATCCCACACCAGACCGCACCCTAAACTCTACGCCAAGACCAAACCAGCAATTTGATCACCGCCGTCAAACCATCGAGCAACATTCGATCCCTTCCATCGAACACGGCCCGCTGAATTCCGACTGTCATCTGACACTGTAACGCCCCCGTAGAGCCCCGAGTCCACTTCGATCCCAATCCATAGCCATGGCTCAGCTACTCCAATCACCGAGAGAGAGAGAGAGGATAGGTACATCCCCAGATCTCCTCCTCCAAGCCTGAAACACTGCCTCAATTACCCGTCCGGCCGCACCCACCGTGCGTTGGCTAGGCCAGAGGCCGTCGCCATTTCCTGGGCGTAGCTGGACAGGTGTTAGGATAGATGCGACAACTAGAGCGATAGAAAGTCTCTAGGGTATCTTTAAGAAAAATTGGAAGCCCTCAAAATTTATTGATGAAAGCAAAATTTGTTGATATACTGATGTTTAGGGCCTATGACGAGTACTAAAGTCTAATATGGCTATATATATATATTGACCATACTAGCAATGGATTGCAGTGATTATAAGTCAATGTCAACCAAAATTGCCACATACGATTTTTTTTTTTTTTTTGATTAAAGGGCTATGCGGCAGCCCTTGAGCCTACATTAATGAAACTGTCGAATACAAAGGGGGGGGACAAAGAGCCAAAACCCCTAATTACAAAAGCACCTAGAGAACATCCTGGAATGCTATCATGAGTCTCTACTAAATACTTGCATTCAACAAGGCACCAAATAGCCGAGAGCGCGCAACTGACGACTCCACTCGCTAAATTCCAACGGTGACACAACAGAAAGATAACTTGGTCTGCAACTTTAATGCAGCGTAGCATAATTACCATACACACAGCTTTCTCATTATGATGCCACTGGCAGATACATCCAATGACACAAAGTTTCACCCTGCCACTAGGAGGTCGTGAACATTTGACCAAACAACGAACTCGCCGCCTACCTAGAGCAGATAAGACACAAAGATTGTACAAACAGGCACCGAGCCCTACTAGCCCTACAACGCTACTATAGGGACTTATTTCTGGTAAAAAACTCAAGCAAACTGAAAAACACAAGCAACAAGCAACAATAATGGAACAAAGACTTAAAGGACCTAGGGAAAAGCCCCAAGCCCAAGTACCACTAGGCCAATAACAGACCCAAACTAGGATCAAGGGCTGAAAGGCCCAAGCATTGAATCCAGCCCTAGCCCGAAACTAAACAGAGAGCTCAGCCACCATACTCAACCCATCAAACCCATCGCGCCACAGCACCAGAACCCCGCCCACCTTCGAATCGCTGCCGCCGATAGCCCACAGGCAGAGGAGCAATGACAAATCGCATCCACCAACGCCGCAGGCCACCACCACAGCCACCCGGACCCCACCCAACTTCATATCGCTGCCGCCGACAGCCCACAGTCAGAGGAACAGTGACCAAACGCATCCTCCCACGCCAGAAGCTACCGCCACCACCACCACCACCACCCCAGATCTCAAGCGCATAAGCACCGGGACACAACCAGCAAACTGTCGCCACCTCCTGTTGTGCGACATAAAACAGATCCATACACCGGCAACGCTTCGCCTGTGACGAGATCCGCACGGATTGGACCCCAAGCCAAGACACCAGACCGAAAGTGCACCAGTCCCCCGACTTGCCTCCGCCACCTGCCCCTCTCCCAACTCCCGTCCAGCCATCGCTAGGGATTGAAACCAAAGCAAGGAATACCCCCAACCCCCAATCATCGATCACCTACACCACCATCCCATCCGACCGCACACGACGCACGCCAGTGAGGCCAGACGCCTGTGCCCGCACCGCGACGCAGCCGGACGAGAGAAGGACGACCCGAAGACAAGCCTAGGTCTAAATGTTTGCATGTGGGGCGCGTTCCACTAAACTCTTTTGTACGCACACTTGGCCACATACGATTTAATTGTGGTGATTGAGAGAACACAACACATTATTGTACATATTAGCACATATTATTTGATACTAATCTTACGAATTAATCAAAGATAAACTTGTCGGAAATTTGTAAAAATTTATCTTTATCTTTCTCTTTAAAAAAAAAAAAAAAAGGGAAATCCCATGCTCCTATCTTTCTCTTTAGCTAGACGCCTAGACTACATGTAGATGTGTCAGGGTCAAGTGACCAATCTTTTGGCATATATATTTCAGTGTTGAACTTATGGTTCTTGATGTATGTGGTACATGGTGTCATGGTTAAAGCGGTTCAAACACCATAAAGTAAACTAGATACATGCAAGTACATCTGTTTATTTTTAATTTTTTGGCACCTTCATAATCTATAAAGGCATGCAACTTTAAAACTTTAGATAAGGAATATTTCTTTTGAATCAGGGAAAATATATTCATCGCAAACCAGAATAGGCTGTTACATACCTTTCTGCTGTCATTTAACATAGAGAGACAGGAAGCTAGTGGTACTCACAAATGGTACGTACATATAGTCCTACTCATTATACAATCAAATACGTAGAGGTAGCGGAGAGCCTCCTTTAGTACTACTCTAGAGGTGATAGAGATACATAGAATGCACATATTAGCTTCCTAAATACAAGGAATTTATTGTAATTAGATAAAACTAAAAACATAAAGAGACTAGGGTAATAGCCTGGCCCAAATTGCCTAGGTCTAAGGGGAAGATTTAGAGCCAAAGTGATGGGCCCACACCCAATCTCAGTTCACCACCTCCAGCAGAAGTGCAAACCCACCGCCACTGTGCTCGAGTGACCGCCGCTGCCCACGCCACAAGACTGCAACCCCACTGTCATGACCCATCGCACCAAAGACGTCACCGCAGCCGAGTGCAAGAGTCCCAATCCAACCGGAGATAGAAGAAACCAAAGCGGACGGAGCAAGAAGACATCTTCCTTGATACGCCCTGCCGCTGCCGCCGCATTCCATAGCAAATTGGATCGGTCCCAAATCCAACCCCGACGCCAATCACCATCCTTGCGACGATGCCCAGACCCAACTTTCCACCGAGAAGCTTCAAACTAGATTGAGAGCATCCACCACAATTATCTCCAAGATATCAATCCCAAGAAGCCAGGGTATATGAAATATCAGTTGTCGCCGCCGTACATAAACGCGTAGGTGAGGAATAGGCTCTCTCGCGGCGCAAGGCTGAGAGAGAGAGAGAGCGTTTAGGTTTTTTTCTTTTAAGTTTTTTGGATAAGGAATATGAGGAAAAGTGAATGGAATATAAAGAGAGCAGTGAATTTACCCAACTTGTGAATCAAGGGCAACTAATTTCCGGTGGCAAAATCGCAAAGATATATGTACTACAGCGGAGGAGCCGTTGGCTGCGTCTTCGACTGCAGCGTTGGGGAGGCAGTGGCGGCGGTTGCCTCAGGCTCTTTGGATTTCAGTTTGTGGTAATTAAGGTGGTGGCTTTCAGCTGCTTGAGTCTGAGGTGATAAAGATTAAGATTATATGTAGAATATATAAGGTTTAGCTTGTCGAGTATTTGGAATCAATAGATGTCTAGGAGAGTGGTGTCGTTTCCATTTCCTTTTGTTTTTGTTTCCTTACCCTCTTGGGCGCATGTGTGAAATTCTTCTTTGAAGTTTGAATGGTCTCTATCTACTCGGAACTCGGAAGACATATGTGAGGTTGGAGTCATTATTCTCAAGTCATAAGCAGCTTCATCACTGTCACCATGATTGCACAATTATATATGATTCCTGAATATACGAACCTTGTTGAAGTTTAGTATATTTTTTTTTTTTTTTTGCATAATTTCACTTTCTTACTGTCAAAGTTTGAAGGAGCATGTCTTTAAGTTTAATATAAAATGCACGTAATTCTTTTAGGAGAAATTTTGACTAATAAATAAAAATTAATGAGTGAAAAGTTTAAATATTATGGATATTATTGTTATTTTCAAAGCAATATAAGCCTTTTTTTTTTTTTTTTCAAGGGCAAGACGAAAGATATTTTATTACTCAAAGAGTTCAAATGTTACATTTACAATTAGGAAGCCACAGAACTTCCAATGATTGGAGGTACAGCTCCCTTCTAATGAGCCTACGCAGAAGACACGGCAAGCTAATTTAGCCATTTTATGTGCAGCCATATTGGACTCTCGATAGGCATGTTTAGAAAAATGAACCTGGCATGGAAGTCTAATAAGCTGGAACAGAATCTCATCAACCACCCTCCCAATGTGGGATCGATGTATCTTCTTCACCTGACTTTAGAGAGTTGATCAACGATAGGCAGTCACTCTCAAAGACAACAGGTGACTGACTGTGCTAAACAGCCCAAGAACAAGCTGCAACAGTTTCGATGTTTTTACTTTGGGTTTTGAGCCCCCCGTTCAAGAAAAAATCTCTTCTTTCTTCGAGTTATATGAATAATGCAACTAAAAGTAACGATAATCGCCACACGTGTATGGTGACCTTTAGGTGTTGCCGTGACGCTTTGGTTACGAAGGTTGCCGGGGTCTAGGTTTATGAATGGATTCAGTCAGCGAAAGTCCCTCAAACCTTTAATCAAAAAAAGAAAGTGAAAGAATGGATGAATTTCAAAACGTTTTTAATTAGTGCGGAATAAGTTTAACAATTAAACTACTAACTAAACATAAAATTCATTCCTTTAACCCATGATATTGACTTATTGTGATATGTATATAAACATAGCACGCATAGTAAGGAAGAACAAAGAGGTAGTTTATGTTCTACTCACCCTTGGAGCGTGATTTTAATCCGATCCAAGTGAACCACCAAAGTTCCTCTCCTTGATCTCTCCTTGTGTGTGTTTCCTCCACCTTGAAGCACCTTGAATTAAGAACTCCTTCTTGTACTCCTTCTTGTGCTTGTAATCTTCTCCTTGATGTAACAAATAAAGCCATAAAAATATATGGCCTCTACGGATCTTCACCAAGTGAATCAAGAGATGAAGAAAGATGAAAGAAAAGAAGAAATTATGCAAGTGTTCTTCTTTCCTTTAATTTTGTAATGGACCAAGGGAGAACTCTCTCTCTCTCTCTCAAATCTGAAAATAATAGTGTGGAGACACACTTATCATTTTTGTCCATGCTTTCACTTTATATAATAAGAAATAAATCCAATTACTAAAAGAAAAATATTGACTTTCATATAGCCAATATATTGGCTGGTCTATACACTTGATTGGGCACTAAAAATGTGTCTTGGGCTTTCATTTAAATCTCATTTAGTAAAGCCCAAGTCCACACCAAAAAATCCGACAATCGTTTAGGCCCAATAGATTCAGTGTCACGCCCCGAATTTTAGAATAACAATTCCAAATCCGGAACCTGAAAATACTACAACTCAAAACAATCAACCTGAAAATTTCTTTCCTTAACATACTCACCACACGAAATAAAATCAAACCGAATTTAGTCTCGGTTAATTATTACAACTCAAATCCAAAATGTAATGTAAAGCTCTAAATGAGCATACACACACCTCACAACGAAATAAATAACAAAACTGCAGTAACACCTAAGCAGCTCGGTCACCTCCCTGGTTATCCTGACCTGCAGGAATATCCGCTACACCATTGAATAGTGTACCGGGATTGCAACAACACAAAACCCGGTAAGCTTATGAAAGCTTGTATGAGTAAAAGAAGGAACTGTTACTTAATTTAATCTCATTTATTCCCACACACCGCAACACTCAATAATTTCCACATATGCAAATAATGACAATTTCAATCAACACCAATTCAAATTTATCAAGACAACCCAACTCACAACTTTCTCCACAACTCTCATCATCGTGTTTATAAAAATACGGTACTTGACAGACTAGAGCTCTAACTGAATCGTAGCCCGTCACCTGGCCTAGGTTATGGCATCCGACATATTAATCAATTATTGTATTTCATCAATATGTATACCTATATACATATTTAGAACGTCCAATAATTCCACATACTCAACCAATCGTATCCCATCATCCACACTAGGATTAGAGCGTCCGATTACCCACACCGGTCATTACGTTGACCCTAAACCCATAAATGAACCCAACATATAATATCACTTACTGAAATCAACTCAACCAAGATACATCATATTATTATGGAATTACACAATTGTAATATAATCAACTCAATCATATCATCAATCAAACAATCCACTCATCAATATATATTTTCCACGTAAATATATATATGCGTAATCATCCACTCAGGAATGACCACTAATACCATCTATAGTTCACACAAGAAAATTATGAAATTCATTTGTATAGTTAAAATTCATTTTACTTACCTATGGACCGTGGTGATTCAAGTCCATGAAATTTTAAAACAAATATTTAATCCACAAATATTTTTCACACAATTACTAAAATAAATAATTTAAAATGCTCGGTTCGTAATATGAACCACGTGAGTTTTACTCACCTCGAAACTCCCGCTGCGTCTTCAATATAATTATAACTCACAATAATCCAAATGCTCGTCAACTCAAGCCGTCAAGTACCTAATCAAGTACGGTCTTACTTAGCAACGAAGCATGAAATAAACCTAAATGATGATCCAACGGTCGGATTTCAAAATAACGACAATCCAACGGTCGGATCCTAAAATAAAGACAATCCGACGGGTGGATTGAATTTAAATGATAATCCAACGGTTAGATCCTCACGGATTGCCCTTGGAAACATCCTATCAAAATTATACGAAAATCCGATGAATGGAACTTCACTAATTGCCTCCCGAATCACTATTTTACAATTATATGAAGATCCAATGGTCGGATCTTCGCCCGTGACCACACAAGGTCATCGGGACAGTCATATGAACATCATATTAAAATTTGAAGTAAAACCGATGGTCTGATCTTTGTAAATCTCAAACCGAAGGTAAATTGTAAAACCGTAAATAGTAACGTCAAAACAGAAATTGACTATTTATCAATTTTTTCTAACATGACCAAGTTATATCTCAAAACGCTCGTATGGATGCATAGATCATCGTCCAGATAATAAAAACTCAAAATGTGGTCCGACGCGCCGCCACACGCGGCGGTCAGACGGTGGTCAACGCGGCGGTCAACGCCGGTCAACCACCTCCGATGCAAAAGTCGTCAACTACAAACTTCTTCAAAATGAAATTTTGAACAACTTTAATACCTGATTTTTTCGGAGATGAGGTCTGGATCGTCCTAGATCGGGCTTTGAAGTTGGATTAATCTCAGCCCTCTGATCAGTCTCCAGATCGAATCAGGGACGTCGAAATCTTCAACTCTTGATCTACCACTCTACACTCAAAATCGTGATGCAAGCCATATATGGGGATGATCAGAAGGAAGAGCACGTCACGAAAATGGGGAGGATCGGCCCGTGCACCACCGGAAAAATGGTTTTCCGGCCGGGTCGGGTTTGGGCTTCGGATAGAGGCTTCGATCCAGGCCTAGGAGCGGCGGCTGGGTGTGGCGACGGCGGGGATCGACCGGGCGTGAGGCGGCGAAGCGGACGGGGGCCGGGTCCGGCGGCGGCGCGGCCGGGAAGACCGACTTCCAGTCAGGTCTGGTCGGCTGGTCTGCATGCACAGTGACCAGGCCGAGAGAGAGACGGGGGGCTGATGTGCAAAAATATGATTTTTTCGTCCTTCACAACAAACTCATATTTTTCCACTATTTATAGAAAAATTTCGATTTTCAAATAGTCATAACTTATTCATACGAACTCCGAATAATACGTTCCACATATGCACGGACTCGTATCGACGAACTCTACAACTTTCATGAAGGAAGTTTTCCCAAATTTTGAACGTATAAAAAGTCGATTTCACGACCCCCTAAATAACGTTCGTTTTCGAAAATAAAATCATTCGGAACCAATTTTCTCAACCCACGACAATCCAAATAATCCCAAATATCACAATTCAAATAATATAACAATTATTGAATTACATAAATTTATTGTATGAAAATCTGGGTCTTCACATTCAGGTTTACCCGAAACTCCTAATTATGTTCAAATAATAAATCTAATTAATTATTTGGTCATAACCAACTCTTGTTTAATTTTCTTCATATACAATCTCAAGGATCCATTTATATGGTATGTGATCCCTTAGGTTTTAATTAACAAGGCAGTGAAGTTCGTAGAAACCATTCTATTTTGTTTACGAATCAAAAACTCCATTTTTGATTCTCCCTTATTATTAGGATTATAAATGTTTATTAATCATCGGGGACTTCACAAGTCATAAGTGACGTCTTACAACATATCATAACTACCCTAGTTAATATAGAATGATAAAAAACCTATTCAATTGGAATTACAATACAATATGATCTTTCTCTAACACTGTTCTAAATCACATCATCGGGATATGGAATTAATATGTCAATCCCTTAATGTGATTTTCGTTCTTATGTGATTCTTAGAATGTGATTAGAAACTCATTTTTAATCTCATTCAATGTTTTGGCCAAAGACTCATTAAATCACATCTTTGAACATACACCTTATTTACTTAAGGATAGATATTCCTTATTGTACACTCACATGTCTCCATGACCGAATTGATTATACCAATGAATGCATCTATCATATTCATTAAGGGACACAACATAAATGCATCATCAAGAGATAATTCATTTACTCATAAGACAACTATGGTGTCTCAGGCCAAATGACTAATTTGTATTATGGCAATTTAGAGTTCAAGTTTGACATGTAAGTAAAACTCCATACAAGAACTCTAATAACCGTGTTCAGTGTACTCTTTAAATTAAGAGCACCCACATACTTGTATTAGTGTCTCTACACAAATGACAAGAGACATATCATCCTCCATATAGAGCATACATAGTATGTGCTAGTCTTTCAGGATTATCATGTCCAAATGATAATCCTATGACTAGGAACCTTTTAGGATAAGAGTGTGAAAGAAGAGTAAAGATCTCACACATTTAACTCTTTAGATTACTTTCTCTTTAACTCATATCCCTTAGACCTTGTTCAATCAAATATTAAATATAAGCAATGAACAATAAATTTACCTTTTGATTAATAATAATTACAATAATAATTTCATCAAAATGATTGTTTTAGGACACAATTCATTCAGAAAGTCCCTCAAACCCAATCAATATCAACAACATGGCGTGACGCTTGGTTGATTTTGTCTGAAGAGAAAGTTAGTTTCGGGGTTTCATTGATTAGTACCTGCACGTGCCTCAACTACCTCAGGGGATTGGACTGCTCCAACCCCTGCAACATGAGCCACCCACAAGGCCACAACTACCCCTGAATCACGAATAACGATTCCAACACCTCCCATCTTGGTACTACTACCAAAAGCCCCGCCGACATTCACCTTGAGCCACCCAGTAGGACGTTTACACAGTAAAAAGTATTTGCGTTTTTTTTTTTTTTCATTTATTCTATTAGTTCACTCAGCTCACATTTTAATTTTAATTCTAAAAAAGAGGCTATATGCGACAATTTTAAATAGGTGGTGATCTTCATACACAGAAGGGGTTCCATAAGAAAGGGGTAAACTACAATGGTGTTTAAGTTTCATATTATTTATCACATGTACATATGATATGAGATTTTACTTGGGCTTGATGCATCGAGCTAGCTAGTAAAATCTCAAACAAGGTTCATGTGATGAACAAAATTTGGATTTGTTGTAAACAAAATAGCAACTGATATTTCAAACCCTGCATATGCCTATTTAGCTGGTGTTACAATCACAACACAAAAATATCTTATTTTCGTGTGACCACCAATAATTCAAAAAAAAAAAATGGAAAAAAACAATCAAACAAACAAACAGAACAACTCCATCATCTAATATTCAATCAAGCAATTAAGCTTGCTATCTCTGACCTACTTTACATTGCAATCTACCAGTCAATATAGATTTTTTTTTTTTCTTTCTAGAAGCAAAATCGATCGAATTTCCATAGTTGGATTCTCATAGGTGATATTCTACAATTTGAAATAGTTTACGCTTCTAGAAACAAGGTAAATACTCTACGCCTACTTTTGACACACGAGTCGAATGGTATTTCAAGCTATTTTTAGTGTAGAATAGCATCACAAGCGATCATCAATTAAAGCTTGGCAATGGCAGTACCATACAAATTAGATCTTTCAGGCAGCTTTAACTCTTCCAAATCTTCATCACCATCCAACTTCGAGAAGTAGTGATCAACCATCTCATCAGTGATAAGCTCCAACTTAGAAGGCTCCCATTTCGGGTTCTTATCCTTATCCAACAATATAGCTCTACAACCCTCCCTTAAGTCCTTGCTGATTTCCTCTCTCACAACATGGCAAACCATTCTGTACTCACGAACAAGGCAATCGGCTACCCCTTGCATCCTTCCTTCTCGAATCGATCTCAATGTAATCTTCAAACTTATCGGCGACGCCTTCTTCAGGGATTCAATTGATGAAGACAACCATTCACAACCATTTAAACCAATAGTAGCAAGCTCCTTCTCAAGAGCACTTAATATTTCCTCCACTGATCTCTTAGAAAAGCACTCGTCAATAACATCCATTTTGTGGCAAGCACTTCTCTCTTTTATAGCTGGTTGCATCGAGTATTCATTAATAATGGCTGAAATATTATCAGTAAGGTCACTGCTTGATATATTTGTTGAAGCAACTTTCGATACTAGAGCATCTTCTAACGAGGCCAATTTGGCTGAGGGAACAAAATGAGTTGCTAAACCACAAGCGAGCATGTCAGGACCGTCCAATCTAGCACCCGTAAGACCAAGATATTCTCCAAAGAATCCAGGAAGCCTTGACAAAAAATAAGAGGCACCTAAATCTGGAAACAGCCCGAGAGCTGTTTCCGGCAAAGCAAACACCGAGTTCTCAGTTGCTACACGAAACATACCGTGCATAGAAACTCCGGCGCCACCTCCCATGACAATTCCATTGAGCACTGAAACCTGGGGCGTAGTGTTTGTTGCTATCAAGTAGCCTAAGGTATACACTCTTTTACCTTGTTGGGCCCCAAATCTCCAGTTGCCTTTGAAAAGATGACGAGCCACCACCGCCACATCACCGCCGGCACAAAATGCTCTTCCTTTGCCTTTGAGAATGACCAATTTGACATTGGCATCGTCCTCATAGGCTTGGAATAGTTGGGGCAGCCGAGAGAGCATTTTGAAGGAGAGAGCATTCAGTTGCATAGGCCTGTTTAGTGTCAATATCCTCGCAAACAAGTTCTGTTGTATCAAAATTTGATCATCTTCATCCGAGTTGATGAAAGAAGCCATAGAAAATATGATTGTGCTGGAAATGTGAAAATGTAGTATTGCTAAAGTAGTACTGAATCAGTAAAGACCAATCAGGGACTTTCTCCCAAACTTCAGGCTTGCTAATCTGACAATTCAAAACCAGAAGATCTACTTCAAAGAACAATCGCATTGGGCCACAAACTAAGAATTCAATGGAGTGATAATTATAACCAAATACATTAAACCAACACTCCAAAAACATGTAAAACTACTGAAAGTTCATGCACCAGATGCCCGTAACACAGAGATTCTGAAACTAATTTGTAACCATAACACTGCTTCTTCATTGTTACCTTTGCTAAAATGCACTAAAGCACTAGGATGTACTCGAAAATTACTAAATACCCAACAGCTTGAATAAAGAAAGGTAAAACTACAACAAACAACACAATTACCCAAATCAAACGAAGAACTACCCTGAAGAACCTCATAACTGGAATTGGTCTCTTTCATAAAAAATGAATAAAAATAAATAAATAAATGAATAAAAATCCTTCCTCTTTTCAGCTTATCTATCAAAATTGAAAATCAATGAAAAAAAAGAAGAAGAAGTACCCACTAACTTTTTATTATCAAAGAAGTTGCAATGAAATCAAGGCATATGTTTAGATATGCATTTCATGAAGCACATTTCTCTCAATTGCAAATGAAAATTCCAGTGAAACCCCGATAGAATCAGAAGTTCAGAACATAATAAAAAGTAAAGAGTGATTAGCTTTACCTGCGGGCGGAAGAGAGTTGAAATTAGTGGTTGCAAAGCTTCAAGGCTGTGATATTCGCTGTAAATTGAAGAAAGCGAGTGATCGAGCTCCGAATCTCCCTTTTCGTGCTACGGACTGGCGGTGAGGCGAAGAGATGGGCTAATGTATCAACAACCCAGTTTTTGAGTATTGTGGAGGAAGAAGAAAGCTTTTGGGTTTTTTCAGTTCTTCTGCCATGATGGCTCTCTATTGGAGGAAGAAGGAAGTGTATTCAGTAATTTGCTACGGGTTCTGGAATAGTAAAGATGGTGACCCGTTTCCGTTTGCGTTTGGGTTTGCCTATTCTCAGTACTGATCAAATAACATATTTAGCTCGAGAAGATACGTATCCGTCTAATAAGACGTGGGTCGGAATCTATCAAATACAAACTAACACCAGGGATTTTGCTAGCTAGTTGACTACATATTGAGCACCAAACATTCAAACAATGTGAGATAAATCTAACTTTACAAAAACTATTTACTTAAAATTGAAGTTGGTGGGAGAAGATGGCGGTGGGTTCCCTATTGCGATGGCCCCTTCTTTCGAGATTGTGGGTAGGTGTCAGTCATCCCAAATCGGTTATTACAGAGAAACTAATATCGCCTAATCCTTTATTTAATTTTTTTTTTAAGTTGGTGGGAGAATTACGTCATTGACAAGTTACCAAAAGAAAACAAAACTCCATTGA
Organism: Rosa persica; assembly: GCA_025331145.1. NCBI lineage: Eukaryota > Viridiplantae > Streptophyta > Magnoliopsida > Rosales > Rosaceae > Rosa > Rosa persica. Next base: position 11,553,871 of record WFKR01000001.1, on the reverse strand, counting down.
TTACAGATGGAGCAAACATTCATTGTGTAACCCTGAGGGAGGAAGAAGCCCTCCTTCAAAGTTTAGCAGAGTTAAATGAGGTGGTATGTGAAGTAGCACAAATAGGACAAAAATTATCATTTTAGTACATCAATTGTCGTGTATTATGGTCAAATGGTAGCCGGAAAAGTAATCATTGCATTGATGATAAAAATATAGAGGTTTATCACTCCCACAACACATTCGTTTTCACATTTGTAAAGTTGTACATAAACATGTACATGAATTATAAATAAGATAGTTACTATAAATAGAACAAAGACTATCACTTTTCCATCAATTTTTGTTTTTTGTGGTAATATGCTCCAAATAATTACTCAATTGAAGATGAAAATTACATAAATTAGTACTCCATTACACATGAGAGAAGTTAACTACAACATGGAGGATATACGTGTGTTTAGTCCAAAGAGAGATGTATACGAGTACGATAACAGATTTATGGTCACATTTCTAAATTGGTTTACAAGCTAATAATAATTAGTCGTACGTGGTGTAGTTACTATTTAGAACAGAAGTTACCACTTCATACATTAATTATTGTGATTTGTAGTAAAAGGTGTTAATAGAGAAGTAAGTACGTGTTCCATTGATGATGAGAATTACACAACATAACACTCTAGTTAAATAAGGAAAAAAAAATTATTACACCATTGAGAACGAATGTTATTTTGATCTAAATATACGAATGTTATTTTGATCTAAATATAGAGGGTTACCATTACGGTAACATATCCGTGATCATAATTGTTAATTGGTTCACAAACTTGTCTAGGAGCATGTAAAAAAAATCATGTTTGGCTAATGAAACTATTAATCATTTGGGTCTGGTGGATCAAGGGACATTAAATTTTATACAAATTTTGACACATTTTGTGAGCTATTAGATTTTAAAATTTTCAATGATTCAGATTTATTCTTTTGAAGATGTCAACACAACACCAAGTGATGTAGAAATTACAAGGCATTACATATTTCTTAAAATTAAACTTTTCTTCATTAAAAGATAAAAACAAGATTTATATTTAAAAAATCAAAATCACCAAAAACTAAAAAGAGAAAAAGAAGAAGAACAAGAATTCTCAGTTCCCATCAAAATTCTGCAGGCCTTCAATTATATTTCTCTTTTGGATATCCTGTTACGCCCCGAATTTTAGAATAACAATTCAAAATCCGAAACATGAAAATACTACAAACTCAAAATAATCATCCTGAAAATTTCTTTTCATAACACCCTCACACATACGAAATAAAATCAAACCGAATTTAGTCTCGGTTAATTATTACAACTCAAATCCAAAATGAAATGTAAAGCTCTAAATAAGCATACACACCTCACAACTAAATGAAATAACAAAAACTGCTGTAACACCTAAGCAGCTCGGTCACCTCCCTGGTTATCCTGACCTGTAGGAATATCCGCTACACCATTTGAATAGTGTACCGGGATTGCAACAACACAAAACCCGGTAAGCTTATGAAAGCTCGTATGAGTAAAAGGAAAGAACTATTGCTTAATTCAATTCATAATTATTCCCACACACAACAACACTAAACAATTTCTATATCCACAAGTACTAACAATCTCAATCAACACCAATTCAATACATCAAGATAAACCCCAACACACATCTTTCTACACAACTCTCAACATCGTATTTATAAAAATACGGTACTTGACAGACTAGAGCTCTAACTGAATCGTAGCCCGTTACCTGGCCTAGGTTATGACATCCGACATATTTATCATTATCGTATTTCATCAATATATATACCTATATACATATTTAGAACGTCCAATAATTCCACATACTCAACCAATCGTATCCCATCATCCACCCAGGATTAGAGCGTCCGATTACCCCACACCGGTCACTACGTCGACCCTAAACCGATAAATGAGCACAACATATAATATCACATACTGAAATCAACCCAACCAAGATACACCATATTATTATGGAATTACACAATTGAAATATAATCAATTCATCAATTCAGTCAATCATATCTTCACTCAACAATTATATATTTTCCACGTAAATATATATATACGTAATCATCCACTCAGGAATGACCACTAATACCATCTATAGTTCACACAAGAAAATCATGAAATTCATTTGTATAGTTAAAATTCATTTTACTTACCTATGCACCGTGGTGATTCAAGTCCATGAAATTTTAAAACAAATATTTAATCCACAAATATTTTTCACACAATTACCAAAAATAAATAAATTTAAACGCTCGGTTCGTAATATGAACCATGTGAGTTTTACTCACCTCGAAATTCATGCTGCGTCTTCAATATAATTATAATTATAATTAACGCCGAAATAGCCTACTCAAATAAAATCCGTCAATCACCTAACCAAATATGATTCAAATTTAACCAACAATTTCAACACATAAATTAACTACCATTTAACGGCCGGATTCCAATTTACATTAAAATCCGACGAGCGGTTTCTCACGAATCGCTCCCCTAATTACCGTTTTGCACATATACGAAGATCCAACGGTCGGATCTTCGTCCATGACCACACAAAGCCTCTGGGACAGTCATATGATCATCGTAACAAATTTACAAGTTCATCCGACGGTCCTAATTTCACAGATCAAAAATCTAACGATCGAAATCACAAAATTCATAACTAATTCATACGATATCCGAAGAATGCGTATAATACGCCGAAATGATCGTATCGAAACATAGAATCATAAAATGGACAGAAACCAAATTTTAGACCTCCGAAGGTGGCTGGAAAGGGCTGTCGGATTTAGGGACAGAGCCGCCACCGACCACCACCAATGGTGTCGGGGCCGAGCTTGTCCCCTTCGTTTCATCATTCTGAGCAACTTTCATAACTAGCACAAGACCAAAGAATGACTGGAAGGGATCGAAAAGTACCAATTACAGTCGGCGGCCGGAAAAATTCCAAAAACCGGCGAGCTTGAAAACCGACGTGAAAACTGCAACCTCATGCCCCGATCCCTTCTGGAAACTTGTTCAGAACTTCCTTGCGAACTCAACAAGCCAAGAATCACAAGAAACGATCGTGTATAGCTCGAGATATCTTGATCGAAAGCTTGGTTGTTTCGATCCGTTCGGGTCAAGCTCCGACGAACGTGAAAACGTTCGACCCAGTTCCGGTCCTTCTTGGTGCTTGTAGAGGAAGTTGAGGCGAGCTCAATGAGCCAAGAATCAAGTGAAATGGTGGTGTGTAGCTCGAGATATCGAGATCGAACCGAAATCGACCCTTTTCTGTTCGGGCCGTGCCGCCGCCGCTACAGGCCATGTCGCGGCGCAAGGCCGCCTCTGGCAGCTGCGCAAGGTCGTGACGAAGCTCCTGAAAGTGGTTTGAAGTCTTGGGGTGGCCGGACGAGCTGGTGGTGGCTTGCTCTGTTTGCTTCTGTTTTCGGTCGAGAGAGAGAGCGATGCGAGAGTTGAGAGAGAGAGTGAACAGTCTGGTTTCCAAAAAAAGAAAGAGAGAGAGGCCGGTGGAAAAATTAGGGTTTCCCAAAAAAACTAGGGTTTTTTCTATATATACTTGTTTCGGAAAACTTCTTAATTCGATAACTAATTCAAAAAATCCAATCTTCGTGTTCCGCATGTGTACGGACTCGTATCGACGAGCTCTACAACTTTCATGAAGGAAGTTTCTCCAAATTTTGTACGTAGAAAAAGTCGATTTCTCAAACCGAGCATTTCGAGCTTTTCGTTAAAAATAATCGTTTCGAAACTTCGATTAATGTAAAAATGAATTATTATCGAACAATAATCGTGAAATCGCATAATAATCATTCAACACAATTACTCGAATTTAAAATGAAAATTACGGGTATTACATATCCTCTTCGCAACTACATATGAGTTCAAGTCCTTTATGAATCCCTTATAAACCCCACCAAATCCCTCCTTGGCCAAGCTTTTCTTCCTCTTGGAAGTTACTAATTGCCCAAACTAGATTGTCGTACAAAAACTTCCTGGGGCCAGTCCCTTGTTCACATTCATTGTCAATGGGATCACCAATAGGTTCTTCACCACTGTCCATTGTTTCTTTCTTCTTCCAAAAGATAAAGCTGACCAAAGCCAGCAAGAGGCATGACACGGATGCAATTTTTCCTGTTTGTCTTTGCAGCAACCCTTTTCTGTTATTTGTTCCATGGCTATCTCTTCCCAATTATGGCATTCTTCTCATGGGTCTGCTAGGCATGACCACACAGTATGACCGCTCAGCAAATCAGCTCACGTTACAAGGGACTTGGGATTGAAATAAGGAGGAATATAATTGAAGGTCTGCACACATTACAAGGGACTTGGGATTGGAATAAGGAGAAATATAATTGAACCGAATTTTGATGGGAACTGGGAATTCTTGTTTTTCTGCTCGTTCTTCTTTTTTTTCTCTTTTTAGTTTTTGCTGATTTTGATTGTCTAAATTTTCATTTTGTTTTTATCTTTTAATGAAGAAAAGTTTAATTTTAAGAAATATGTAATGCCATGTAATTTCCACATCATCACCAAGTGATGTGTTGACATCATTCGAAGAATAAATCATAACCATTGAACATTTTAAAATCTAATGGCTCACGAGGTGTGTCATAATTTGTGTAAAATTTGGCGTCCCTTGATCCAGACCCTAATGATTTAGTTAATTATTAACAAAAGACTTTCATTTTTTCTTTTTTAGATAAGAATAATTCCTTAAGGGTGGAGGTGAAATGAATGAGAAGGAATTTGAAACAAAAAGTATTCGGGTTGGAGAGCCTGCTTAACTGCTGATGCCGCTAAGGTGGGGTTCCAAGGCCCGACGCTGGGTTGCCTATCTTTGCCATCGCCTAACAAAATCTCTCAAACGCTCATTAGGTCTCTACTTAAGTTTGAACAAGTCAGGTGTTGTGTGACACCCACTGCCGTATAAGATGAATCGTCTAAGGAGCTTGTCCCCTAACCGTTGAAAATTGTCGATAGAGTTGGGCAGTAGGTTGAGGAACCAATGTAGGGCCTCATCCGTCAATGTTTCCTCAAACACATGATAGGACATGGCGTCGGTGTATCGCGTGCCATGCTAGAATACCTCGAGGTGGTGGTATGGGTATCAAGTCCCATTGTATTTCTCAATCTTGAAGGATTCACCTTCTATAGGCGTTCTTCGACTTGTATTCGGGGTGTGAATGCTTTCCATCTTCCCTTCGAACCCCACTGATATTGGCTGCCAACCGGATATGTTCTCGACATTCTCGATTCTTACTTGTAGGGCAGCGATGGTTTCCCTCATCCATAGTAGTAATCTTATGTTGGGATAGGGTGATGGTTTGGAATTTGTATCAATGAATTGAAAATATGCTTGTACAATATATATAAGCAATTATAGCAATAATTTACACAGTAGTATATAGATTACAATACACAACATGCATATGAAGTAAAGGAATTGTAATTGCAAGAACTGACTTGTGATTCGATAGAGGCTTGCAGATTGGCAATGTCCTTTAGACAGAATTTCGCCCCTACTCAGTGCTTGTAGTTCATTAGGCTTCTGTCTATCAGGATACAACTATCGATAATCCAAGAGCCTAGCACCAGACCTTGGATTCTAGCAAACGTTCTAAGTGTTTTTCTCTCTGCAGGAAAGGAAGAAATAAGTTATTGTCTCTTTTAGAAAGAAAAACCTTTTGGGTTTATATAATGTTTGAGACACCACTTCAGTTCAATTTGAAAAGGTAAGTTGTTTAGACTTATCCTTTCAATAACCTCATTGATTCAAATTCAAAGGTTAACTTGATCAGACTTGTCCTTTTGATTTTAAATCCGAGTGAGAAGAAATCTCTTTGAGGAAGATTCAAGTGAGGTGAAATCTCCTTGAGACAAAACTTGGAGAGGTAATATCCCCTTGAGATAGATCTGGGTGAGGAGGAAAATCTTAGACAGATCCCTTTGAGACAGGTCTAATCCTTCTCAGTGGAAACCATATTATTTGAATAAAAAAGCTTTCCTCCTCAATGGAAACTGATTTCTATTCAAACTGTAACAATGGTATGGTAGTGGTAGTTGCAGCTGTGGCAGTCCCCGAGGTGTCCACCTCGTCGAGTACGGGTTGAAGCGGTGGTGGCAACGGTGAGGAATAGGGGTGAGCTAATGTAGAAGACTTGTGGGCCTGTGCTCGTGTTCCCTGGTGTAGGGCCTGCAAAAGTCCAAGGTGTTGTCTCTGTTGGGTTGGGTATATTGTTGAAGGTACCAGCGAAGTCTGTGCTATGATCTATTGTGAGAAAGGTGCTTGGTGTGTTGATGCCACTGATTGTTGGCATTGGATTTTGCTAGTGAGCTCTGTCTAGTGCCTCGTTGTGCGCTATCCTCCGCTAAAGTGCTTCTAGGAGGATACCATTCTGGTTGGCTGTATTTTTCACTGCCCTGCGAGCCTCCTCAACAGCCAGGCACTCAGTCTCTGCCTATGCTCGTAATGCAACAAGTAGCACTTGGTGATCTCCATTGCCCAGGTGGGGTCTGTGGTAATTGTCATCATGACAGTAGAAGTCTCGCCACTGGGGCTGAGGAAGTTGAGAGTATGTTGTACCTCACGAGTCGCGTCCTCATGTGTTTGGCCATCATCACTTGTATCGAGGATGCTGGTAGTCATTGGTTAGAGTGTGTGGCGTCGTGCCAACAAGGATGGGAGGGGACTCCTTCTAGTGCCAAATGTTTATGTGGAATAAATGGGTATGGTTTAGTCCAGCAGAGTCATGGTATGTTGTGTTACTATTGTCTTCGGGCTCTCGTCTATCTGTAAAACAAACAAAGATCAAAGGGAAGACAGGGTGTGTTGGCCTTCAATGCTCCGATGCCTCAATCAATATCGTTATGAGTTGTAAATAGTGAAAAGTAATAGTAAACAGTTACCTCTTTAGCGTGTTGGAGATAGCCTACTTATAGAGGATTTGGGGAGATATAGCTCCCTTGCTTCCAATGTGGGAAGTTTGGGTTCCCAATACCGCCTTATAAGGTATCACGACCCCCTATCAGGAAGTGTCTTTATGTTGCTCTTTGTGGCTAGATGAGCCTTGTGTTTCTGGCATTTGTGTCTGGGAGATATGTTATTGGTGAGAACACTAATGTCTTGTGGGAATAATGAATATGATGATGTTGGGGTATGTAGTGAGCCTATTTCTTCTTCTTTTATAAACAATGATAGTGAATCTAGCTTGCGTGACAACTTAATGCTTCCTGAAATTAACGCTACCAATCTGGAACTTGGCCGTGAACTTCCTCATGAGCTTCAATTTGTTAATGACATTGCTCAAGATTATAACAATCACTTTATGCTGACAAAAGCAAAGAATAAGATCATCAAACAGAAGAATTTTCAAGATTTTTGTGCCTACTCCTGTGTTGTTCATCACAATCTTCTTCATGAGTATGCTTATTTTTCTGGATTTACCTCTGTCATGGATGTGTGTGATCCAGTTGAACCTAAGAGTATCAAAGATGCTGTTGGCATTCCAGAATGGGATCTTGCAATGCTTGAAGAAATTAATGCTTTTCAAAAATAAGGTATTTGGGACTTGGTTCCGTTTCCTAAAGGGAAAAATATTGTGGGAAGTAAATGGATTTATAAGATTATAAGAATCCAGATGGCAGTGTTTCAAGGTATAAAGCAAGACTTGTTGCTCAAGGATATAGTCAAGAGAGAATTAGATTATGATGAAACCTTTAGTCTTGTGGTTAGACACAATACAGTAAGACTTGTTCTTGCTCTTACTGCAATGAATAAATGGGAACTAAGGCAATTGGATGTCAAGAATGTATTTCTGCATTGTGATCTTAAAAAAGAAGTGTACATGCATCAACCACAAGGCTTTACTAATTCAATTCATCATGACTATGTGTTTCATTCGAAAAAGTCTTTCTATGGACTTAAACAAGCTCCAAGAGCCTGGAATGAGAAATAATGAAATATACTAATTTTCTTCCTACTTTGGGGTTCAAATTTTCTCATTATGATCCTAATTTGTTTGTGAAAGTTACTAACCATGGTGTGATAGCCTTACTGCTCTATGTGGATGATATTGTCATAACTGTCTCAGATAAGCTTGGTATTGCTTCTGTTATCACTGAGCTAAGTGATGTTTTTGAAATGAAAGATCTTGGACCTTTGTCATACTTTCTAGATATTGAAGTTCAATTAAAGAAGAAAGTACTCTCTCTATCTCAAGAGAATTATGCAAGAGAACTCATTGTGAAATCTGGTCTTGAAACTTGCAGAGATTGTAACACACTATGCTTACCCCATGCTCAACTTCTTAAAGATGAAGGTACAACTCTCTCTAACCCATCTCTTTACAGAAGTGTAATAACTGCAATTTCCATTTTAATTTCGTGTAATTATGTGGAACGAATATTGTGCAATTGCACGAATGTTACTTGAAATATTTCAATTTTTGGAATTATTGAAGTTTCGAAACGATTGTTTTAACAAAAAGCTCAAAATGTTCGATTCAAGAAATTGACTTTTTATACGTGCAAGATTTGGGAAAACTTCCTTCATGCAAGTTGTAGAGCTCGTCGATACGAGTCCGTACATATGCGGAATACAACGATCAGATTTTTTCTGATTTAGTTATCGTATTTAGAAGAAATTTCCAAAATGGGTATATAAAGAAAAAGCCCTAAATTTTTTTGGAAAGTTTCCTTTTTCTCCCGGCCTCCTTCCACTTTTGGAAACTGTTTCCTCTCTCTAACTCTCTCTCTCGCGCGGCCGAACACAGAAAACAGCAAGGGCTCTGTGATCGATCTCTCCCTCCTCCGTCCACCTCACGACCCTAGACAACTTCCTTTGGCTTAGTCTCGACCTTGGCAGCTGCCAGTGGCAGCCTTGCGCCGCTGCATGGCCGGCAACGGTGTCGACGAGCTCCGTTCAGTTTAGGCCCAATTTGGTTCAAATCGTGATATCTCGAGCTACAAGCCATCAATCTTTGCCAAACTTCATCCTCAAGCTCGCCTCGACCTCCTGAAGCTCCCAGAAGCAAACTTGCATGGCGGTGTGGCCTATGGTGGCGGCTGGAAGCCAACCCAGTTTTGGATCGAACAAAACTTTCGATCCGGATATCTCAAGTTGTAGAGCTTTGTTGCGAGTGATTCTTAAGCTGAGGAGCTCACCTTGAGTTGCTGAACAAATCTCCAGAAGGAATCGAAGCCATTGGTAGAAGTTTTTAAGTCGAACTCAAGTTCGCCGATTTTGGAAATTTTCCGACCACCGTGACTATTTTGGTACTTTTCGACCTCTTCCCGTCATTTTCTGATCTTGAGGTAGGAGCAGCTCGGCCCCAACACCATTGGTGGTAGTCGGCAGCGGCTCTACCATTAAATCCGGCGGCCCTTTTCGGCCACCTCCGGGGGTCAAAAATATAGTTTATGTACATTTCAAGATTCTACATTTCAATACGATCATTTTGGCATATTATACGTATTTTTCGGATATCGTATGATTTAGTTATGAATTTTTAGATTTCAATCGTTAGATTTATGATATGTGAAGTTAGGACCGTCCGATGGACTTGTAGTTTTGATATGATGATCATATGACTGTCCCAGTGGCTATGTGTGGTCATGGGTGAAGATCAGACCGTTGGATCTTCGTATAATTGCAAAAAGGTGATTAGGGAGGCGATTCGCGAGAATCCGTCCGTCGGATTTCCATATAATTTAGAATCCGACCGTTGAATGGTAGTTTAAGTATGTTTTGGAATTATTGGCTAAATTCAAGTCACATTTGATTAGGTGATCGACGGTTTGTACTTGGGTGAGCTGGTTCGGTGTGATTTTTGTTTAAATTGAAGACGCAGCGGGAGTTTCGAGTGTGTAAAACTCACATGGTTCATATTATGAACCGAGTGCTTTTAATTTATTTATTTTGTCGTAATTGTGTGAAAAATATTTATGAATTAAATATTTATTTTTAAAATCACATGGACTTGATCAACTACGGTCCATAGGTAAGTAAAATGAATTTTAATTATATAAATGAATTTCACGATTTTCTTGTGTGAACTATAGATGGTATTAGTGGTCATCCCAGAGTGGATGATTACGTGTGTATATATATATATATATATTTACGTGGAATATATACATTGGGTGGCGTGTTGTTGAGTGATGATATGATTGAGTTGGAATGATGATTTTGATTATATTTCGAATGCTTACATGATAATATTGTGTATCTTGGATTGGTTGATTTCATTTTGTGAAACATATTGTTGTGCTCGTTTATGGATTTAGGGTCAACGTAGTGACTGGTATGGGGGAATCGGACGCTCTAATCCTAGGTGGATGATGGGTTACGATTGGTTGAGTGAGTTAGATGTCACAACCCTTGTCGGGTAATGGGGCAAGATTAAGTACTAGTATCGGACGTTTTAAATATATATATATATATATATTGATGAAATACGATAACGATAAATATGTCGGATGCCATAACTTGGGCCAGGTGACGGGCTACGATTCAGTTAGAGCTTTAGTCTGTCAAATACCGTATTTTTAAAAATACGATTTTGAGGTTTTGAGAAGAAATATGTGAGTATAGGTTTCATGCTGAATTGTTGATTTGGTAATTGATTATTGAGATTGTGGTTTCTTTGTAGACGTGGGAATTGTTGTATGTTCGTTTGGGTGAAAATAAATATGACTTAATTAAATAACCGTTCTTTCTTTTACTCAGACGAGCTTTCAAAAGCTTACCGGGTTTTGTGTTGTTGCAATCCCGGTATACTATTCAAATGGTGTAGCGGATATTCCTGCAAGTCAAGATAACTAGGGAGGCGACCATGCTGTTTAGCAGTTGCAGCATTTCATTGTTTATCATTTGAATTGTGAGGTTTGTTATGCTCATTTAGGGCTTTACAATTTAATTTTTGAGTGAGTTGTAATAATTAAACGAGACTAAATTCGGGATTTGACATTAAATTCGTGTGGTGGGGTTATTAAAAAAATGAAATTTTCAGGTTGATTATTTTAAGTTGTGGTAATTCATATTTCAGATTTTGAATTTTTATTCTAAAATTCGGGGCGTGACAGTTTGTTATCAGAGCGTAAGGTACATATTTTGTGATATGTCAATACTTCCCGAGTGATGACCCGTCTGCAGCGGATGCCCATCGTGTGCTCTTCGGTATTGACAAAGTCATTGGGTATGTGAGAGTATTAGGTTGGCTAGGAACGTTAGTATGTCATAATACTCCTACACTAAGCAGCTCGACCACCATCCTGATTCTACTGATTTGCAAGATTATCGCTACACCTTTTGAATAGTGTACCGGGATTGCAACAACACAAAACCCGGTAAGCTTTTGAAAGCCCGTATGAGTAAATTTAAAGATTGCACAATTTAAGTTAACAAGTATAAACACACAAGATAACTCCAAATTCCTAAAATATAAGATAATGAATATTCTCAAAACTCTATTCTAAAACTCATACTTATGAGTCACAAGTAACTTTAACGTTACCCTCATAAGACCACTCACATTTGGCAGACAGACTAGAGCTCTAACTGATCGCAATTACTAGCCCGGCGCGAGAGCGTGGTTCACGATTATAATGCTATTAGTAACCACCATCCCGGTACAAAAGCGTGGTTCACTGATAGTATGTCATGGTCACTCTCGTGACCTATTGATCTCCACAGATCAAAACAATTTATTGTTCCTCAAACAATAAAACTTCACTCCTTTCTCAACATATAATCACGGAAGGTAAACAATTAAATAATAATAGCAACACAATCATGCATATTATTTTCTCAACACAATTCATCAATAGATATATATCATCACATAATTAATATATATTCATAGACATTCTCACAGTAATGCCTATTATTATCAATCAATATAATTTAGTAAATTCAGTTCTTAAATGAACCATGTGCGATTTACTTACCTCTACTCCAGCTGCGTCTTCTATCAATCAAATCACTATAATCCAAATGCTCGTCAACTCAAACCGTCAAGTACCTAATCAAGTACGGTCTTTACTTAGCACGAAACACGAAAACTTAAATGATGGTCCAGCGGTCAGATTCTAAAATTAAGACGATCCAACGGTCGGATTCTAAAATAAAGACGATCCAACAGTCGGATCGAATTTAAACTATGATCCAACCGTCAGATCCTCAAGGATCGTCCTTGGAAACATCCTATCAAAATTATACGAAAATCCGACGGACGGACGGAGCTTCCCGAATCGCCTCCCTAATCACTGTTTTACAATTATACGAAGATCCAATAGTCGGATCTTCGCCCGTGACCTCACAAAGTCATCGGGACAGTCATACGATCAACATATTAAAATTTGAAGTAAAACCGATGGCCTGATCTCTGTAAATCGTAAACCGAAGTTAAAATGTAAAAACCGTAAATAGTAACGTCAAAACGTATATCCACTATTTATCAACTTTTTCTAAAATAACGTTGTGATATATCAAAACTCTCGTATGGATGCATAGATCATCGTCCAGATAATATAAACACAAAATATGGTTCGGCGCGCCACTACACGGCGTTAACGTTGGTCAACCACCTCAGATGCAAAAGTTGTCAACTACAAACTTCTTCAAAATGAAATTATGAACTGTAATACCTGACTTTTTTCGAGACAAGGGCTAGATTGTCCTAGATCGAGCTCTGAAGTTGGATTAATCTCGGCCCTCTGATCAAATTCCAGATTGAATCACAGCCATCGAAAAATTCAAATGTCGATCTTTCACTCCGCACTAGAAATCGTCATAAAAGGAGGATATGAGGATGATCAGCATGAGTAGGAGATCACAACAAGGTGGAGGATCGGCCAGTGCAAAGCCGGCATGGCCAAGATCCTGTCGGGTCTAGCTCACGGGGCTATGGTGCTTCGATCCAGGCTTGGGGGCAGCGGCTCGGCAAGGCGACGGCAGGGGACGGCTGGGCGTATGGCGGCGACCACGGGGAGGGCCAGATCGTGGCCGAAGGAGGCGTGGCGGGGCCGCTGGTGTAGGGTCGGGTCGACGGGTCGGCAAACGGGGGGAGGGTTTCGTGCGAGAGAGAGAGAACGGAGGGCTGGGGGACCAAAACACAAAAATGAGATTTTTTTCGTCCTCAATGAAAAATATGATTTTCATGATATTTATAGAAAAATTTCAATTTTCAAATATTCATAACTTATTCATACGAACTCCGAATAATGCGTTACACATATGCACGAGATCGTATCAACGAGCTCTACAACTTTCATGAAGGACGTTTTTCCAAATTTCGAACGTATAAAAAGTCAATTTTCACGACCCCCTAAATAACGTCGTTTCGAAAATAAAATTTGTTCGAAACCCCTCTCCTCACACAACGGCATACGAAGCAAACCCAAAATTCATAATTCATATTATTGAAAAAATATTGAATTACATATATTTATTTTAATGAAAATTTTGGGTCTTCACAATGACCGTGATCGAGTACGATGTAGAGTTCTCTAGGTTGTACAAGTATGTGAAGCAGACGGATGATGATGAAGACTTGACCCTTAGATTGAGCGGGATGTGGCCATCTTAGAGCTGAAGACGAAGAGGGAAATCTTGGCTAAGGCACAGATCATTGAGCAGCAGAACCTGATTCACAGAGAGAGAGAGTCAGCTGAGAGAGACTTCCAGGGCAAGGGAAAGGTGATGGCAGGAAGCAGTAGGTCCAGAGACTTCAGGGGCATTTTTGGAAGAAACAGAGGACTCAGTTCCAACATCATGCCCTAGCTAGGGCAACAACAGCTCCTCATATTCAGGCTATGCTTATTAGATAGATAGCACCAGTAGCTCCGGTGTGAAGTGTTATAACTGTGGCGAGCCGGGGCACATCTCTCGTGCGTGCACGAAACCACGTGGTAGGGTATGCTACATCTGTGGACAGACAGGGCATCAGGTCAGGGAGTGTACCCGAAATCAGGGTAGAGTACAGGAAACCAGCAGAGGCAGCTACCACCTGTACCTGCTAGAGTCTTTGCCATTGGTCAGGCAGGCACGGGAGTGGAAGGTACTTTATCTGTTTATCACTATCTTGCTAGAGTACTGTTTGATACAAGAGCCTCACACTACTTCATATCTAGTTCGATTATGGATGTGTTGGGTTTGATTGTCATGCCTCTTACTAGATCATTATGTGTTACATCACATCTCGAGGTGTCTCTTAAGCTTAGCATGTTTTGTGATGATTACCCTATTGGGATTGTGGCAGAGAGTTCTCTGCATCCTTGATTGTGATTCCAGATCACACATATGATGTGATTTTGGGTATGGATTGGTTGAGCCCGAACCATGCTGTGATTAATTGTTTTAGGATCATTGTGTCCTTTCATGTCCATGGACAACCAGTGTTCCATTACTGTTGTCTGAAATCCTACATTGCCATGAGGGCAGGGATGTTGGCCCATATTGAATCAGGGAGTAGTACTTCAAGGATTACAAGGATTCCTGTAGTTTCAGAGTATGTTGATGTGTGTCAGGAGATACCTGGGTTATCTCTGAAAAGGGTAATGGACTTCTCCATTGATGTGATACCAGGTACTTCATCTGAATCGAAGGCACCCTATCGAATGGCTCCAGCTGAACTTCAGGAGTTGAAGGTTCAGATTGAGGGATTACTTGCACCAATGTTGTTTGTGAAGAAGAAGGATAATTCACTTCGATTATGTGTGGATTATCGACAGCTGAACAAGGTGACCATCAAGAACAGGTACCCGTTACCTAGGATTGATGACTTGCTTGATCAGCTTAGGGAGGCTACTGTGTTCTCAAAGATTGATTTGAGATCTGGGTATCACCAGTTAAGGGTGAATGATGAGGATATCCCAAAGAAGGCGTTTAGGACCAGGTATGGACATTTTGTGTCCCTTGTCATGCCTTTTGGTCTCACTAATGCACCTGCAGCATTCATGGACTTGATGAACCGCACGTTCAGTCCATACTTGGATCAGTTTGTCATAGTGTTCGTTGATGACATCTTGATTTATTTACGGTCGTCAGATGAGCATGGGAAGCATCTGCGGATTGTGCTACAGACGTTGAGAGAGAAGAGATTATTTGCCAAGTTTGAGAAGTGTGATTTCTGGCAGACTGAAGTCAAGTTCCTTGGTCATGTGGTCTCGAAGGATGGAGTTTCTGTGGATCCTTCGAAGGTTGAAGCAGTGGTGAGTTAGAGTCGCCCTACTACGGTTACAGAAATCCGTAGCTTCCTTGGATTGGCAAGGTATTACAAGCATTTCATTGAAGGATTTTCTGGTATTGCTTCGGCTTTGGCCAAATTGACCAGGAAGGACACTCAGTTCGTGTGGTCGGATGAGTGTAAGAAGGTTTTCAATGAGCTGAAGACCAGATTGACTACAGCTCCAGTGTTTGACTATTCCTACTAGTGGTGGTGGGTTAGTCATTTACAGTGATGTATCTCATCATGGTTTGGGGTGTGTATTGATGTAGAATGGTGGTGTGGTTGCGTATGGTTCTAGATAACTGAAGGTTCATGAGCGGAACTACCCCACTCATGATCTAGAGTTAGCTGCAGTGGTATTTTCTTTGAAGATTTGGAGACACTATCTTTATAGTGAGAAATTCGAGCTCTTTTCTGATCATCAGAATTGGAAATACCTATTCTCCCAAAAGGAGTTGAACATAAGGCAGAGGAGATGGATGAAGCTCATCAAAGATTATGATTTTACTTTGGAGTATCATCCCGGAAAGGCCAACGTAGTGGCGGATGCTTTGAGTGGGAAGCCCCGTGTACTCATGGCATCGCTTATGGTGCAGGAGTGGCTCTTGTTGGACGCTGCATCAGAATTTGATCTTATGCCCGCAAGAGTTTGACATGAAATCTTTCTCGGTAGTATCACCTTACAATCCACCTTGACTTCCAGGATCATTCAGGGTTAAACACTTGATGAGTTCGCTCAGGCGAGGATTACTGAGATGACTGCTTATCCGAATGTGGAAGGCCCTTCTGAGTGGGCTGTTGGGACAGATGGAGGGTTGAGATTTTGATGAATATTGTATGTCCCAAGTGTTGATAACCTCAAAGAGGAGGTCATGAGGGAAGCACATAGATCTCGATACCTGATAAATCCAGGGGGTACCAAAATGTACATGGATCTAAAAAGATAGTTTTGGTGGTATGGAATGAAGAGAGATGTGGCGGAACATGTGTCGAAGTGTCTTACGTGTCAGCAAGTGAAGGCAAAGTATCAGAGGCCCGCAGGAATGCTGCAACCCTTACCAATACCAGTATTGAAATGGAAAGATATCTCCATGGACTTTGTGATTGGATTGCCTAGGTCTAGGCAAGGTTATGACTCGATTTGGGTGATTGTCGACCGATTGGCAAAGTCTGCACATTTCCTTCTTGTGGCAAAAACTTACTCAGGGGACGCATTATGTAAGTTATATGTGAATGAGATAGTGAGGCTTCATGGTGTGCCTATTACAATTGTCTCTGATCTGGATGCGCGTTTCACATCGGAATTCTGGCGTATATTCCATAAAGCTTTTGGCACATCTTTATCTATGAGCACTGCATTTCACCCATAAACAGATAGGTAGACAGAGAGAGTGAATCAGGTGATGGAGGATATACTTACAGCTTGTGTTCTTGACTTCAAGGGAAGTTGGGCGGATCATCTACCATTGTTAGAGTTCGCTTACACAACAGCTATCACTCGAGTATTGGTATGGCACCATATGAGGCTCTTTATGGTAGGCCATGTAGGACTCCTATCTGTTGGTCGAAAGTTGGAGAGAAATGACTTTTGGGTCCTGCACTTGTTCAGGAGACTACAAAGAAGATCACTACTATTCGAGACAGGATCCTGACCGCTCAGAGTAGACAAAAGAGTTATGCTGACTTGAAGAGGAGGCCTGTAGAGTTTGAGGCAGGTGATCATGTTTTCTTGAAGGTCTCACCCATGAAAGGCGTAGTGAGATTTGGCAAGAAGGGAAAACTCACGTCGAGGTATGTGAGACCGTTTGAGATTCTGAAAATGGTTGGGAACTTGGCATATTGTCTTTCTTTACCTGTTGGCATGTCTGGTGTCCACAATGTCTTTCATATGTCGATGCTCAAGAAGTATGTATGAGATGAGTCCCACGTGATTGATCATGGTACGATCAGGGTTAACATGGATGTGACCTTTGTGGTGGAACCTATTCGTATCTTGGATAGGGCTACGAAAAAGCTTCGTAGGAAGGAGGTTGATCTTGTGAAGGTGTTGTGGAATCATCATGACGAAGGTGATGCGTCATGGGAGTTAGAGTCCGACATGAGAGTGAGATATCCGCAGCTCTTTAAGGAAATGGATGCTTGAATTTCGGGACGAAATTCCTTTAAGGGGGGAAGATTGTAATAACCGCAATTTCCATTTTAATTTCGTGTAATTGTGTGGAACGAATATTGTGCAATTGCACGAATGTTACTTGAAATATTTCAATTTTTAGAATTATCGAAGTTCCGAAACTATTGTTTTAACGAAAAGCTCGAAATGTTCGATTCAAGAAATTGACTTTTTATATATGTAAAATTTGGGAAAACTTCCTTCATGAAAGTTGTAGAGCACGTCGATACAAGTCTGTATATATGCGGAACACAAAGATTGGATTTTTTCTGATTTAGTTATCGTATTTAGAAGAAATTTCCAAAACGGGTATATAAAGAAAAAACCCTAAATGTTTTTGGAAAGTTTCCTTTTTCTCCCGGCCTTCTTCCGCTTTTGGAAACTGTTTCCTCTCTCTCGCTCTCACTCTCGCGCGGCCGAACATAGAAAACAGAGCAAGGGCTCTGTGATCGATCTCTCCCTCCTCCGTCCACCTCACGACCCCAGACAACTTCCTTTGGCTTCGACTCGGCCTTGAGCAACTGCCAGTGGCAACCTTGCGCCGTGGCACGGCCGGCAACGGCGTCAACGAGCTTCGTTCGGTTTAGGCTCGATTTGGTTCAATCGTGATATCTCGAGCTACAAGCCATAAATTCTTGCCAAACTTCATCCTCAAGCTCGCCTCGACCTCCTGAAGCTCCCAGAAGCAACCTTGCATGGCGACGTGGCCTGTGGTGGCGGCTGGAAGCCAGCCCCGTTTTGGATCGAACAAAACTTTTGATCAGGATAGCTCAAGTTGTAGAGCTTCGTTTCGAGTGATTCTTGAGCTGGGGAGCTCGCCTTGAGTTGTTGAACAACTCTCTAGAAGGAATTGAAGCCATTGGTGGAAGTTTTTACGTCGAACTCAAGCTCGCCGGATTCTGGAAATTTTCCGGCCACCGTGATTATTTTGGTACTTTTCGACCTCTTCCTGTTATTTTCTGATCTTGAGCTAATTATGAAAAATGATCAGCATGTTAAAATGAAGAAGTGCAGCTCGGCCCGGACACCATTGGTGGTGCTTGGCGGTGGCTCTGCCATTAATTCCGGCTGCCCTTTCCGGCCACCTCCGGGGGTCAAAAATATATTTTCTGTACATTTTAAGATTCTACATTTCAATACGATCATTTTGGCATATTATATGCATTTTTCGGATATCGTATGATTTAGTTATGAATTTTTAGATTTCGATCGTTAGATTTGTGATCTGTGAAGTTAGGACCATCCGATGGACTTGTAGTTTTGATATGATGATCATATGACTGTCCCAGTGGCTTTGTGTGGTCATGGGCGAAGGTCCGACCGTTAGATCTTCGTATAATTGCAAAACGGTGATTAGGGAGGCGATTCATGAGAATCCGTCCGTCGGATTTTCTCATAATTTAGAATCCGACCGTTGAATGGTAGTTTAAGTATGTTGTGAACACTTCTGTCAGTTCATGTCTTCTCCAACTGATGTGCATTTTGCTTCTGTAAAAAGAATCTTGAGATATCTGCAAGGCACTATAAATAAAGGTTTGTTCTAGAAGTTTGGAAAGTCACCAACATAAATAAATGCTTACTGTGATGCTGATTGGGCTAGAGAAATTAACCATAGAAGGTCTACAACTGGTTTCATTGTATATCATGGACATTGTCCAGTGTCTTGGCAATCCAAAAAAACAAGGTTATGTCTCAAGAAGCTCCACTGAAGCAAAATATAGAGCACTTGCTAACACTGCAGCTGAAATATCCTGGATAAAACACATTCTTCCTTATCTTCATATATTAGGGTTCCTGCACCTCCATTGCTCAAGTGTGATAATTTGTCTGCACTTGCATTGTGTTCCAATCTAGTTTTTCACTCCAAGATAAAGCATCTTGATAATGACTTTCAATTTGTAAGAGAATGAGTTCAAAGGCAAGATATGTTACTTCAATATGTGCCTACTTGTCAACAAACAACAGATACATGTGTTTGCAAAAGGTCTTCACAGTCCTGTGTTCAAGGAGCATTGTACCAATCTGCTTTGCTTGCTAAAAGATGATGCTGATGTGGCTTTGCCTATGTGGATTTACAACCTGTAATGGATTGGATATTAGGAAAGTTAGTTAGGGTTTGATTTTTTGTTAACCACTATAAACAGCTTGGCTTGTAATTATTGTGGACTACATACAATTTCCATTTTGAAAAGACGTCCAGATATTTTCAGACTTTGCTCTCTAGCTTTTGGTAAGCTTCTTCTTCTTCTTCTTCATCATCTTAGCTTTCAAGCTTTTGCTTCCATGGCTGTGATGTTATCACTGGCTACGAAGTAGCAGAACTTGGGTTGAAATGGCTGCAGCAAATTCTATGCTTGGAAACGGTTGTACACTCTTGGAAAAGGTCGCACGCCTGTTTGTTACTAGATTTCTAAGACAATATATCTCTACAGGATGTCTCATGTGAGTAATATATACTTTTGTTCCTTCTAATTCATTAGATTAGATGATTCTACCTAGTTAGTTTGCTTCCTAACTAGCAGCTTGGGGCACACTTTATACTAATTGTGCATGTTCTGAACCATTTTCTTCGTACTTTTTCTTTATAAAGCACAAGGAATCATATCAATATTGATCGACAAGCTTTTATCATTCGTAATTTTGCATTGCAGATTTCTCTCTTTTTCTCTTTCTCCAAAGGCCTAAATCCTAATTGTAAATTGTCGGCCTGCATCTCCACTAATAATTAATTTTTTGACATTTGAATAATTTTCTTTGATGGGTCAGACATATTTTGTAAAATATAGGACACATGTAACATATAAAAAATATGTACATGTATTAATTATTCGGACATTTCATTGAATAATTCGTTAAAATGTTCGGAAAAAAATTTTTCAGTTAATTAATTTCTAATTTTGAAATTAAATATTAATGTTTATTCATTTTCATACAATAATTTGTAAAGTGAACAGAAAAAAACTTCAAAATTGTGTACGGTATGTGTGCAGTACTTTTGGTTTCAAAAATAAGAAAAATTTAACAAGCCTTTAAAAATATGAATTACGGAAATATTTTTGAAAAAAAAAATTAGTACGTATTTTATTCGCATACCATACGGAAAATTACTAACTATGAGATCATATATTATATTACTAATTATACGGTACTTCCATTCAGGCTGCGTTTGTTCGAGGCATTGAGGGCTTGAGAAAGAAAATTTATTCCTTTCATATGTTTTGTGTGCACAAGGAAATTAACAGCTTTTTTTTAAATGAACTCTCAAATCTTCACTTTGAGATATAGCATGCAAAACCAATTCCACCAAGTGTTTCGAACCATTTTCTTTGTGCAGTCTCAAGATTACATACCCTTCACAATAAAATTTGATCAACACAATTCGCCTGATTTGTTGCGAGTATTTATGATCTTCAAGTAGAGACTTTATAATCACCGCCGGTTCCGATCATTCAACCACTATCAGGAGTGAACCCCACATCCACTCTCAAGTTATTTCTATTTGATGGAATCCCTTGGTATAAAGATTGCTAATTAAAACTTACAGTTGTGCACTGTCGTCTTATATACAGTTTAATAGATGAAGACGGCGCAATGCTAACCTTTGAGGGAACGAGCATCGGCTGTTCTTTAAAATCTATTCTTAAAGTTCACAATCCTCAGTTTTACTGGAAGGTCAAGCAAGCATTTTCATTTTGAATTTTGAAAATTTTAATTGGGAATTATGTACTACATGAAGTTTGAAGTTCTCCCTTTCACTGATTAGTAAAATCTCTGTCAGGTAATGACTCGGTCTGATTTAGGCCTTGCAGATGCATACATCAATGGGGATTTTTCTTTCGATGACAAAGACAAAGGTCTTGAGAATCTCTTTTTGGTAATATCGTTGATCATGGCTTCATGAGTACTTCGACCGCAAGATCGTTTATTCACTTTGAATGTCAAATTCTCTCTTGCTAACTTATTTAGTTTCCAGATTCTCATTGCCAGTAGAGATTCAAATTCTTCCCTCTCAAACATGAGCAAGAAAAGGTGCAATTAATATATATTGTCTGTCGATCATAAACTTGAATTGAGGTATACCTAATAGTCATCCAAACCATCGTGTCGAGTACTGAACTTATTTGCTGGGTATAGGGGATGGTGGACGCCATTGTTATATGCAGCTAGTATAACCCCAGCATGATATTTCTTTCATCACATTTCAAGGCAAAACACTCTCACACAGGCTCGGAGGAACATCTCTCGCCATTATGACCTGGTAAAGAATTTACATCATTTTCAAGTCTTAGATACCTATGTCAACATATGCCATGAGATGACTCAGAAGCTCAATCCAAATTTTTGTGCTCTGATCTAGAGTAATGGACTATTTTCGTTGTTCTTGGACGAAACGATGATGTATTCCACTGCTATTTTTAAGGTCAGAATCATCAGCTTCCAATATATTTATAGTAAATTACGTCCACTGCATGAAAAGAAAGTATTGTGTAAGTATATTGTTCCTTCTCCCTGTTGAATAATTCTGTAGGAAGAAGATGAAGAGTTGAAGATTGCACAGCTAAGGAAAATCAATATTCTAATTGAAAAGGTGAGTTTAATTTTTCTTTGAGATAAAACACTTTGTCAAGATTTTTGCCGTGGTCCACGTACGGCTAATTAATTGGTTGTGTACTGATGTTATCCCTAAATCGATCAACCTTTTCATGTATGAAGCTTATATTCAAATAACTGAATAAGTCATAGGTAATTAGAAGTGACGACGACATTTTTTTTTTTTTGGTTTTTTTTTTAATGTTGAATTTTTTTTTTTTTTTACTAATTTTTTTTTCTTATGTGGGACTGCTTATTCTTGAACGATTTTTTTCCTTGCATCTTCTCTATCTGTTTCAATTAGGCTAGAATTAATGACCATGAAGTCCTTGAGATTGGCTGTGGTTGGGGCAGCTTCGCTATTGAAGTGGTCAAGCAAACTGGTTGTAGATACACTGGCATTACTTTGTCCGAGGAACAACTGAATTTGCCGAAAAGAAAGTGAAAGATGCTGGCCTTCAGGTATCAAACTATATATTTAACTTTCAGATTAATAGCAATTTAATTTAAGATTATGAATGATTCGGAAAAGTCAATGTTACTGCTACATATATGCCATTTAAGTGAAGGATTATGAGATCAATTTAGACTCACTCACTTCATTGTAATATCAATCAAATTGGTACCAGGACTACATCAAGTTTCTGTTGTGTGACTACCGAAAACTGCCTCCGAACTACAAGTATGACAGAATTATTTCTTGGTGAGTATTCTTTCGACCAGATGTCATATATCCCGGACAATATATGGCGAGACATACCTTGATTTGGGGTGTGGAAATTTAATTTTCAGTGAGATGCTGGATTGCTGGAACACGTCGGCCACAAATTTATGGACGAATTCTTTGGTTGCTGTGAATCTCTCCTAGCAGAAAAAGGGCTTCTTGTTCTACAGGTACGTAACAGCTAAAAACAATGTTAACTATTAACTAGCTATTACATATTAAGCTTCTACATCATTCTCAAAAAAAAAAAAAAAAAAAAAAAAAACTTCTACATGATATACATATTGCGTCGCTTGTAACCTAGATATACATATATTGTTGACCCATCTTGGTACGTCTTAGGGTATAGAAGCCACCTTAGTCGGAATGAAGAGTATATCCTTTTTTTTTCTTTTTTTTTTTTAATAGAGGGCGTCTTCTCTGGAAGGAGAACGATACGTATATCAATGTTTTAAAACGCTAAAGGCGTACCCGAGGCGTTTTCGGGAGAGCCTTGTAGCCTTGAGGCATAAGGCACATAAGGCGTAAGCCTTAAGTATTAATCACCTATATTCATGTAATTTCTACTCTTATACATACCACATTATGATTCAACCAAAAGAACATTACTAATTGTCATTCACTCACAATAAATGAAGTACTAGAAGCATACAGTTGCAGTTAAGTTTATTAATTTTAGAAGAATATATTGACGTCATAATGTTGACAAACTCCAAAAAATAGCACACCCACATAACATTTCCTTGAATTCAAACAGAATGAAAAGCAGGAAAACGAAAACCCAGATAAGAGAATTGAAACTTGATCGCCTTTGATTTAGAGACGAAAGGAAATTTTCTTCTGATTCACACCCAGGTGATAACTAACACCCAAAACAATTCCCAGAACAATATAAAACAAACTGGGACAAATGCAAAAGATAATCGTCCCAAAAATAACCGAAAAGACAATATGAAATGAAAACCCAGAATTGATCATCTACAAAACAGAGTTTATCTCAATGACCCATATTTCAAAATCAAACTGAGATTTGAAAAAGAATTTACGTAGACGATTTGATTTGCTACAATTGATGTGGGTGTTGTTGTTGTTCTTATTGTTCCTCTTCAAGTCTGCAAATCAAACTCCAAGTCTGCAAATCAAACTCCAAGTCTACAAATCGAACTCCAAAATCCAAATCAAACTCGAAGGCTGCAAATCAAACTCCAATAACCGAACTCCAAGTCTGCAACTCGAACTCCTTGGTCTCCTTTACAGCCAAATCGAACTCCTTGGTCTCCTTTACAGCCAAATCGTTGAGAAAGATAATGGGTTCTATGAGATTTGGATCAGCTTTGGAAGTGCGAAACTGAGAAGGGGAGGCGAATGATGTAGGCTGCTCAATGTCGCGACCTAGATAGGTCTTTAAACCTCAGTACCCAAAACGACATTATTTCAGAAAACACCCAAAAAAAAACACACTGCGCTTATGCCTACGACGCCTCAAGCATCGCTTTTTACGCCTTTGGTGCCTTGCTCTCCGCCTCAGGAGCCTCGTCGCCTTCTCATCGAAGCTGACTCAATTTAGGTGCTGATTTTCGCTTTTTAGGCCTCATGCGCGCCTCAAGGCGCGTTTTTTAATTCATTGATGTATATATGTCCCATTCAAAACATCCAATGGCCATTCCCCACTTTGTTGAATGGTTGGTTTGCAAGGTTGGAAATATTCGTGCCTAGCTAACACTGCAATGTTAAACTACAATGAAATCCTATCAATGTAAACGTTCATTATACATTGCTAATGGTTATGGGCGACTGATCCTTATTTCTTTAGTTCACATCACTACCGGATGAGCGTTATGATGAGTATAGACAAAGTTCAGACTTCATAAATGAATATATTTTCCTGGTGCATGTATACCTTCATTAAGTAGGGTGACATCAGCCATGGCTGCTTCCTCTAGACTCAGGTATATATACGACACAATTTCAAGCATGCTTAGTTTTAAATAACTTCTCTTTATACTGTAGCATTTGTTTTCTCTCATGGGCTTATGACACTTCTGTTACTGTAGTGTGGAGCACTTGGAAAATATTGGAATTCATTATTATCGAACGCTTAAAGATTGGAGAAAAAATTTCTTGGAGAAACATGAGTAAGAAGAATGATATTGTTTCAATTTCAACTGTTTATAAATGGCTATGATGCAAAAATGTTATAAAAGTTGTAGATTTTAATGGGGTGCGGTGAACTTTTGTGTTTATAGTGAAATACTAGCTCTTGGATTTGATGAAAAGTTCATTCGGACATGGGAGTATTATTTTGATTATTGTGTGGCAGGATTCAACTCATGCACTCTTGGAAATTACCAGGTACATTTGTTCGTATTTGTGACTGTTGAGAATATATACATCCCACATGGGAAAAATGGGACCTTGTATATGGGTTTATAAAGGTCTGGGTCACTCCATCCATTGCCAATTGGTTTTGAATGTGAACCTCAGATTACTTTATCATGGTATCAAAGTGGGTTACCCACATATGCATGTCTAACGACCACAGGGGCTCCACGTCACTCAAAGTTGTCCACATGTATGGCTTGAAAATTCGTCACACGTGCGGGAGCATGTTGTAAAGTTATTTTATATGTTATGTTGGTTTACTAGGTCGTCACTCAAAGTTGTCCACATGTATGGCTTGAAAATTCGCCACACTTGCGGGAGCATGTTGTAAAGTTATTTTATATGTTATGTTGGTTTACCAGGTCGTGGTCTCCTTGTAACATAATTTCCTTCTTTGAAATAAAAAATTATCTGATAAATCTTGACAATTCTGCATATTTTCCTTTTCCGCTTGGATGGGGTAATCGAATAAAATCGTTTAGCAACTATAGTTTCTTGAAGTTCAAGAAATTTCAGCATGCGGAGATCAACTCCAGGTTTTCATGAGCAGTTGTACTCCCTCACAAGAAATGGACTATTAAACACTGCATATGCAAATTAATGACAGCAATCACAAACCCTAGTCTAAACTATATATTCCCGGCCTGTTCCAATAATTGTGCCGACCCTTGGGAACAGTAATACCCACTAGAGCTAGATATATAGTAGTATAGATGCTCTGTATTCGATCAAGATCCAAAATGGTTTTTGCAAGATATTTCTGAAACCCAAAGTCTTTCTGCTATCATAGTCTAAATGTCCTGCAATCGTATTCATCAATTGATTCTCTTCAGAACTACATTCTAAAGGATTAGCTATGTGTGTATGTGCGTGTGTGGTTGTGTACGGAGTCTTTCAAAAGCGAACAGCCACACACACCACACACACACACACGGAGTTGTTCACAAGCAGATGTCCATAATATCGAAAAAGTGTGGATTTTCGACGCCGTCATCCATCCTCTAGCCTCGATTAGGCGCTGATGGTGGCCCTGCTCTTGTCGGACGCAGACCAGGCCTCGATCTTGAGCTTCTTCTTGTCGGTGGACTCGTCGGCTATGAGTTTACAGTTGACCTTGGTGGTGCGTGAAGTTTCGGGTGAGCTCGCCGCTCAGACCTTCGACCTCGATTACTTTAGCCTTCATCTTCATGGTGATGCCGTCCGAGATGCCTAGGGTCTCCTTCCGGCAAGAGCAACGCCGCCGTCAGCACTTGATGCAGCTGTGAGGATGGACATCCGCACTTTTGCTGCACTGCGAACATCCTCTTCTAGATCGACCCTATATATATATATAGTATGTGTTTCTTTTGCTTATTTTTATCTACCAATCATCGCCGGTGCTGGCCAGGCTGTAGAAAGAAAGCTGGCCGCGATGGCCGGTTTGAGGCTGCTGCTGCCGGTTCTCGACCCTTGGGATCGGTGGTTACTGTGTAGCCGAAGGTGGTTGTGGGGGGCAGTCTGGAAAGGTCTGAACCGGTAGAGGATTTCAGCGGCCGGTTCAGTGGTTCCGAGGCAAGTTCGTTGGTCCTAAGGTCGGGGGCTAATCTGTGCGGCAGCGAAGGCTGTTAAGGTTTCAAGGTTTTGTTTTAGGTTTCAGGATCTTGGCTATTTGTTTCAAGGTTAGAGCTTCGTGCTGATAACGTGTTTTAGAGAAATTGAATTAGGAGAACGAATTGTGTATTCCATTGATCATATGAGTTTCTTTATATAGATGATTACAAACGGAGAATCTGAGTCTTACAAAAAAAGATAATCATCCATATATCTACAAAATTTTCCTATTACAACTAGAACAAGTTACTAGAATATCCTTAAACAAGAGACAGCATATGAGAGATCTAGAAGTCTGTGATTCATTCTCATATAAAATTAGAATTTATATCATAAACACATAAATAACGAGCATTTACGTAAACAACCACATATATATATATAATATAATGTTATCATTTCCACCTACTCCTATTTTGGATAAGTTGGTGCTTCCAATAATTAAATTGAAGTTAATATGAATAAATAAGTTTATTCATATTAACTTCAATTTGATTAACTAATGTATCAATAGGGTGGGCTTAAGGTTTCAAATTTCGGTATTTCAAAATTAAAGAAATTTTGGTGAAAGTTTCGATTTCGATAGAAATTTTTGTTAAAAATAATTATATTAATTGCATTTATAAATGATATTTTTGAATGAAACATTTACATAGACTAAACTAA
This sequence comes from Rosa persica, assembly GCA_025331145.1. Lineage (NCBI taxonomy): Eukaryota > Viridiplantae > Streptophyta > Magnoliopsida > Rosales > Rosaceae > Rosa > Rosa persica. Next base: position 11,526,485 of record WFKR01000001.1, on the reverse strand, counting down.
CCTATAATAAACATATTTACAATGTAGCCTCTCTAAAATTATACATTTATAATAGAATTGCGATATTTAATATATACGAGTAACTAACCACTATTGTAGTAGGTTGCTAAACTAGTATTTTTATCTACATGTAATTTTAATTGTGCTGTATATTGATAATGTGAATGTGATTTACTTTTTTTTTTCTTAAGGCTGGAACCCGGTGGGAGCTTAGCCATCATGCATTTTTCACTAATAATTAGAAAAATACAACCGAAAGGGGCGGAGACGTAATACCAAAACCCTGTGAATGAAAATGAACATGGACAACAAAACAATATAAAATATTAAGAATAAGTATTACTATGATGTGATTCGGCCCATATGGTTGAACTGCTTCTATTTATTATTATACAACTGCTCCTAAATATATGAATTTTGAAAATGATTTTGATAACAGATAAAAACAAAAATGTTTTTTTGTTGTATACAACTTGATTGAAAAAAAAAAGATTAAAATTTCATATTTTCTCTATGGAAATATAAGTAAAAAACTTTGTTGTTAGTGGCATACAAATTTCACAAAAATTTTAGAGAAATTTTAGATAAAATTAGTGTGAATGTTTAAATATATTGTATGTAGATATTTCAGAAATTAAGAATATAACGGAAATGTACGGAAAATTTCGGAAACTCCTAACGAAAATGATATAGCATATGAATTTCGTTTTAGTACTTCCAAATTACGGAAATTTCAATGGAAATTTCAATAGCTTCGGAGAAATTTGAAACCTTGGCTGGACAGCTGAGCCAACTTGAACAAGTTTTGGATGAACCATGGTTAATCATGATATGCCAAGTAAATAGAACAGGTAGAAATTAATTGTAATAGTAACCACAAAGAAAGTGACGAAGCGTCCATAAAAAGAGCTTTCCATTTGTATAGAAGAAAATGCTTTCAAAACATCATTGACAAGTGGACCACCTCATGGAGCAGAAGATTTATGGCTTAAATCTGCTTGAAGAGGAAAACAAGTCCTGTCCAATAGTTCAAGGAAAACCCAAATGGGCGATCCAAAGCGTAAATTTGTCAGGCACCTCAATTTGGGAGTAACTTGATTACATTCTCTATGTTGTTATCGGCAGATTTGGATTGGCCACTTGCCTTTCGAGGGGTACAAGCAACTTGTTTAACAATAGAGGAATAAAGGTCAAATTCCGTCTTCAGTTTCAAGCAGCAGGCTTCTATCCACTTTTCAGCTACACTGGTTGCTACACTGTCTTGGCTGTCCCTTTCATGTTCTTCAATGGCAGGTCGTATCTCATTGTATAAAGCTTCAAGATGAGTGGCAGCATCACTTCTTATCTCCTGTGAAGAAAATTTTCAATGTGAACAAACTAATGAATTCATGTGCTTTAAGAGTTTCATAACAAAGACAATAAAATTATACTACAATATTTTTTCAGAAAAGAGATGCTTGTATTAAAACAGGGGGGAAAAAAAGCAGAAAAGGAAAAACCTACCAGAAGAAAGGAAATCAGGATCCCAAAAACATAAAACAAGGGAGAAAAGAAGTTCGCAATCACAAAAACCAGAAAAAAGAAACCACCTAATCTACATTCATGTAATGCTTCTGAAGCATCAACCGTTATTAGAAAGGAAAATAAAACACAAATAAAGAAAAAAAGGCATTTGTTTTTAGATAGTATTTAGATATGACATGACAATCGCAAAGGAAAATATTTCCACTAAATTTGTTATCACTGTGGGTGTGTCTGTATAAGTATCAAACTGAACAGAAAAGTAAACGAGGAAAATTAGCTTTATCTACAAAATAATACAACTTGTTCAAGAGGTATCCAAACTATATTTGTCGTGTCATTTACAATGAAATAAACTTATGACTACACATACAAATGCTGTAACACGTCATAGGAGTGTCATGCAGGTATCTGCATGTCATACGCTAATGCTGGTAAAGTATTAATTTGATTAGTCATTTGATTTAGAATTGATAATAGATGCTTCAAAACATTTAAACAGATAATGAGGATTCATTAAAATGTAAGTGATGTGTGTTCTGCAATGAGATAATAACTGAGACGTATATACTTCAATATACTATAGATGAGCAAAAAGGAGGAAAAAGCCACATTAAATACCTCATGTTTCAAAATTTCATCTTGTGCCTCATTTGATGCTAAAAGCAAAGCTACAGATTTGGCATCAACTTGCTTTTGTGCATAAGGCTTCAACTTTCCACTAGAACCTTGTTTCGATCTCTTGTTTGAAATTGATCCTGATCCAATGTGATAGTTTCGACACGCAGTATTGCTACGAATTCGAGATATCATTGCATTCTTTTTCAAGAAAGCTGGTTGATTACCTCGTGAATAAAGTTTCGTCTCCTCACTCACTTCATTTTTTACTTCCATAACTACACCCTCCATTGGATCTGAATCAAGTGATTGGACGACTAGAGCAGTGGACATTAACTGATGTTCAGAATCAGCATTGACATTGATCATCATCCCTTTTACATCAAATTCAGAATTTGAGTTGACAGTCTTGAAAAGCATAGAAGAAGGTTCATCCTCTGCCGAATCATAAAGCGGAATTTTCTCAACTGAATACCTGTCATCAAAAGGCAATTGAAAATAAATGAAATGCGGCCAAAAAAGAAAAGAAAAACAAAGAATGCACACGCCAAAATATCTAAATAGGTATTTAACTGATGCAAGTGAGTGAAGCATGAAACAATTAGTTGCATAAACAAAAGATACATTCAATACAAAAGAGACATAGACCACATTCAAACCACTGATGAAGTTCAAGTAAACAACCACATTATTTTAAAAAGTGCACTTTCACCTCATCTGCCACATCAGGTGATTTACATCTGGTATGAAAAATTTTGGCCTCTGTAGCACATTTTTCAAATAAAAATGCTTTCTAAAAACCACACCTTTCAGCATGAGTCATGACAGTCCCCAGAATATGACCCAATACAAGTTTCAGTGCTGAAAACGAAGAATGCCAGCTATCTAGAGAACAGGAAAATTAGCAACTGATTGGTACATCATCCTTTAAAACAAAAATTAAAAGAAAAAAACCTTGAATTTTGGGAGATGCTGTGTACTTGTGTTAACCTATACTACTAGGATACCATTAGGGATTGACCCTGGTCAAGCAACTATAATTGGTTCTTGGGAAAATAGTGAATATATTCTGAAAGTTTACATGTATAGATTCAACTTTATGCATGAAACATTAGCTTGTAATTGATCTATCTGAAAATAATTAGTCAAAAACTTCATTGCATACAAAGAATACAATAATGTAAACAATCAGGACTCATGACCTGCTTGTAATAAACTAATAATAATGATGATAGTAAAACCTCCAAAACCAAGTTCCTCTTTACTGAATCTATAAAAGATACTCCAATATCTCTGATGGGCATGGATCCATGGGCAGTCCACCATAAATCTAGATCTAAGACTTTCTTCTAATATACAGAATCCCCTAAAGGTGTTGCAAACAAAAATAAAAAATAAAAAATAAACATAAAAAAGCATTTTTTAAATAAATACATCTGAATGGGTGAACATTACCTTTCATCGTCATCTTCCCACAAGTATGTATCCTCCTGTTGGGAAAATATTGCATAATGAGGGTTAAAAAATATTGAATACATCAATAGAAGCACACACTTTATTTGAAAAAAAAAATAGAGAATTCACAACAGAAATTTAATCAAAAGGAAATGCCAACTGCTAAGAATTTATATGCAATGAGATACGAAAAGCCTACCTTACCAGACAAGCATGCTAATCAACCAACAATAAACAGAAAATGCAAGATCAAGAGGAACAAGATATTATAAGATGGACATTTAATGTATTTACTGTTCTTAATTGGGCTGATATGTGCAGCAAATCAATAATATATACATCACCATCAGCACACACCACGCGTAGTCAAGCCACCCTTTCGCTTTCATATTTTCAAAGAGCTGGACTTTGAAGGAATTAGGACCACAATAGATATATCGCTAGTCATTGATGTTTTTGTCCAAGAAACTTAAGCATCAGTTGCGTTTCATGTAAGCCAACCACACTATGGACTATATCTGTAACTAAAACCAAAGCTAGTACAAGGTATTGTATCAAAAATTGCAAAGAAAATGAAAGATCTTTAACATTATTATATATCTTAAACTGCTTCAAATAAAAGATGCAAGCATAAATGCACAGGTGCACACAGATGTAAATGTAGTATCACTAAAGCCTGATTTGTGTTCTAGATTCGCTAGCAAGTAGGTAAGTTCTACACGTATAACTAAAAGAACAGCTCTACACGTATAACTAAAAGAACAGCCACCAGCATATAATACTTCATCAGCAGCTGATTGGACTGTGAGGTATACCACGTGGCACTGGAGGATACGAAGTTCCATAGAATAATAAGCAAAATTTTCAAAGGTGAAGGCATAATGATATTGCCACGCTAGACAAACACGTAAGCCTTCAGGCAAAGAAGTGGTTTTGTGACTCACATTTTGTAACAAAAGACAATTTAATCGATGCCTTCAGCCCACTTTTTAGGACTATATGCACCCTTAAACTTGATCAGTTCATCCAATTACTCGCCTCGATTCCTAAAAACTTACAAAAAATATTCTCGCTTCTACAACTATCAGTGTTCTAAACCATCATAGGCCCAAATTAATTGATCCTTTCTCTCAGTGTCGCACACACTATCTTCACCCCTAATGCCAAAATGTTTTCTGTGAACACCCCCATCTACATTCCGACTTACCTACTCACCCCGTCTTCTAAATTCGAATTTTGAAGAGCTCCATCTCTGAAGCATAACCTAAAAGTGGTCAAGAACTTTTTAAGTAGTGTGCATATGTTTAATATAGTTCGATATGCTTTGTGATGATGGACGGGTGATTTCAGGTTTTTCTATGGAAAATAACTGGGCTTTTGGTTTGGCTCTTGAGCTTTTTAAGACTCAACTTTGGGCCCTGTTTGAGAGCGACATCCACTTCACGAGATCCCTTCAATGCCGGGTGCAATATAAAGGACATGATCGAGCCTTACCATCCTAAGCATGTTTTGCAACTCCTCCAGCTCCACTCACACCTGACCCTGAGTCAAATGTTATCCGAGCGGGCAAGCAACTCGAAGTGTGCAATACAATCAGTATATGTAGTATCCCACCCTTGTGCAGCTTGTGTATGATATCTGATCCAATTAGACTCAATTGGTGGTACAGGATGTCCTGGCTTTAAGAAGACCTACAAGACAAATATGTTATATTAATCTAATAAATGTGTTTGTACAAGTGATAAAGCACACCATTAGTATACATCATACCTCAACATAATGGGAATCATTAACAAGACCAATAGCAATATGTCTACGCATTGGCAAAGGAACAGGTGTTGATCGAAGGGGCAGGAAGGTAAGGCATTGAGTAGCTGACAAGTGGAAGAGTACAATCTTATAGCATGATGCTATGAGATGACCCATGTCAGGCATTGTCATGCATCTGTCAAATGGCGCTCTACCCTCATTGAAGAATGAAAGTGATTGTGCCAAGTCACGAACCCTCTCTGCGCTGCCGTATAGCTCACCATAATGTGCAGAATAGGAAGACAATTCAGTCAGTAAGTCATTTCTCACTTGCAAGTATGCATTCTCGCCCAATCCTACTAAATCAGCGACCGCTCTAAACCCACAATTACCATCATCACATACATCCTTGACTTGGTCTATGTAAGGCATCAATCCCACCGGAAATGAATCGATATATGACATAACTTTTGCTGAGAGTGTCCGGTAAACCTGTATGTATGACATAAATTGTCATATATGAAAGGTACATATATATTACAAGTTACATTTAAGAATGGTATCTTTATTACCTTCTCCTTCATCGGCCCTGTTTGCTTATGTGTTGATTTTTCCGAAACATCCATTGTATGACCAGTCACACTAGGTGAATGACTATCCACAGATGCAGAATGTATTAACTCAAACACAGATGCATTTTTCTGCATGGGCATATCAATTCTCTCCTTCAATTGACCTCGTGTTCTGGACTTAACCCTTGGTTCAATAAGAGTTGCTAGGGATGGTACGAGTTCTCTCACTCTTTTCCGCAGCATCAACCGATTAGCAGCACTTGTCTTCAAAAAGAACTGTTGAAGCAACTCCAACTCAGGAAATTCATTAACATCCATATTATCATTAATTGGATCAGAAGGGGGTGACATATGAAGTTTCCTCCAATGGGGATCAAGAGACTCGAGTGGAATTGGTTGACAATCCCTCTTATATTTCGCAATTTCATGGGCACAAGGTAAACCATGGGTGCGACGTATGACACAACCACAATGAAGATCATCAATTCCGATTGAGGTGGCTAGCTTAAACTGAGATAATACTTTGTCCAATGCAAAAGTAGAAACTACTCCTCTTAGATGTTTGAATTCTAAAGGCAAGGAGCTATGTCGTACAACAGTCAAACATTTCTCGAAAGATGCCTTAATGTCAGTATGTTGCAACTCCAAAAGAGTGTGTATCTTCTCAAAAGAACCCTCAAAATTCCCCTGACTCAGACCAAGTTGCCTCTTAAGCTTAGAATGTGCACTCTCCGCCCTATTACAACATAAAAGAGTACAAGTAAATTAAAACAACTTCGAAATAAACCAATGATGTATCACGGCATAAGTAATATACTAAGTTCATTACCTGTTTGATGCCACATTACCAAAATGCATGATCACGTCTGTCCAGGCCGACACAAATCTGTCCTTGAAAGGATTCAACCAAGTGTTTGTAACATAGTCCAAGACCTCTGTGTAATTACTAAATTCACTCTGTAGCAGTGCTAGCTCTTGTATGTAGTCTTCTTCCGTAGGTGACGTCACAAGCACATTCCACTTCATAATAAACCTATCCCACTTTTCCTTGGACTCAAACAGATTTCTGCATTTTGCCAACACATTCTTATTGATATGCCATTTGCACAGCATATGTCTAGCTGAAGGAAATACCATCTCAACGGCTCTCATCAATTCCAAATCCTTGTCTGTGACAATAACATTGGGCATAGCACACCCATCCAACACATCACGTAATCTATTCAAGGCCCACACATAATTATCTTCTTTTTCAGAATCCAAAAATACAAATGCAATTGAGAATGTCATATTAGTAGACGTCACACCTACAACCTCTAGGAGAGGATAACGATACCTATTGGTTTTAAAAGTGCAATCCATCATCAAGATGGTTGGAAATACACGTAATAATTCCAAACTCACAGGGTGTGCCCAAAACAAGTCCAGCACACTCCCTGAAATAGGGCAACTCCTGTGCCACTCAAGATAATTATGCTCATTCAACTTACATAAAAGTTGTTCCATTTGAGACCTCCCTGCTTTCTCTTTAACTCTTTGCCTCTGGCGTGCATTGTAGATAGTTCTTATAGTTGTAACATTGAGTGAATCCCTTTGCTTCAATTTGTTCAAGATTTCTTTGGGTTGTACTAAACTCTTTGACAAGTCTATCAAGAGTGAAGTCTCCTCCTCTGACAACCTCCCTGCATATGAGTGGCCTTCAAGAGACTCAGTTAAGGCATGATTGTGCACTCCACATACTACCTTTAGCATCCATCCATCACCAGTTATTAACTTCTCTCCCTTTAACGTGAAAGGACAGCCACACTTCTTGCTGCCAGTCCCACATCTTTGCTTCGCACCTTTATCACATCTTTCTTTGTGAACCTTAAATTTTCCACCACGCTCACACCCTAACGTAACTCTTGGTTTCAAACTTTTACCACCCAAATCAGATCGTACTGTCACAACGACAAACCCATTTCGTTTCCCAGCCTCACGAGCCCACAGCATCAAGGATTCTCTACTCTTGAAAATCTAAAGAAAAAGAGGAAACATTGCATGTAAGGATCCAAACATACCTTTTACTTTGAATGCACCCAAAGCTTTACAATAATTGGGTACCTCATAAGTAGTAAATTCACTTGTGAAATCCATTACACATTCTGAGTCGACCTCACTACCTCGAGTAGAAGTGTTGGGCTGCATTGAAGATAACAAGATTAATTAAAGTTTATTGTCAAGACTGAACAGGATACTTGAATTGGCCACACGCCCAACACACCAAAACTATTTAAGCTACAACTGTTTACCTCATGAGTACTAGATTGAGTCGTGGAATCCATTGCAGTATCTGACCCAACCCCACTACCTTGGCTAGAAGTATCATCCTGCATTAGATGGAACAGGTTTCAGTGAGTCAGCATTCGGTTAGAAAACAGAGAACACTCTGCAGCCATTATTGGATTGGTGTGCGACCAATTTCAGCCACACACCAAAGGTATTGCACAGGCACATGTGTCCACGCTCAAGTAACTTTATTCAGCTATAAATGGCTGCACACCATTAAGACCGAGCTACCATATATAAACAAACTGTATATATGGTGCTTAGCTCTATATAGCTCACAAAGTATAAATTCAATTTGCAAAATACCAAAGAAAAAACTCAATTAATGTTGCAATTAACATACCTTTTCATCCTTAGAGTCGTCATAGATGATGATTTGATGCTGCATTGACCAAGAAAATCTCAATGGAGGTGATATAATGCAATTTGGGTATGTATGGTTGCTTGGGACCATTGGCAGGGGGAGTATAAGATTTGGTGAGAGCTACAGGTGTCTTGAGTAATTGGAAACTCTACAGAAGTTTATGGCTCTTTTCAGTCATTTTGCAAAGGGATGCGACTGTCAGTAAAAAATACTGAAGTTTTGGAGCACCGATGAAACTTAAGGGTGAATGTAATAGCCCCCTTATTTTATCGACACTTATACAAGTCCATAGAATAGCCTAAACAATGTTAGAATTATACAGTAGGCAAGCCCACATTTTCAGTCCATTTTATCATGTTAAGACAAACCAAATTTGAGTCCCGTTAAACAAGGCGAAAATTAGTAACTCAATACAGTCCGTATTAAAACTCAACCAGGTGTGCAAATGGAGACAAAACTACGAAATCATACATTGAGCAATGTGATAATTGGAGAGTTTTTCTTCAGGCTGTTCTACTTCAAAAAGAAGAAACGAGAATTCACTCCAGCTAGACCACTGTGCACTTCTAAAGTCTTTTAGTTGTGTAGAGGGTCTTTAGAAAATGTAATGCGTTTGCTACAAATACACCTCCGCAATATGGCATGTGGCTTTGAGAATTCCAGATGTGAATGCCTATAGCAAAAGGATGTGAGGCATACCCAAGGTTTGAAATATTGGTCAATATGTCAAAACATATTCAGCTGATATATCCTTTTCCCAATATGTCAGAACATATCCGGCCAATCTATCCCTTTCCCGAATGACCCACACATACAGGGGGTGAATCCTATCACTAATATATAGCAGACACCGTTTTATAGTATGGTCTTGTATAACAATTAAGAATGTCTAACGTGAGACAAAACCTTTAAGATCTAAGCAGCCCTTTGGACGAATTCCTAAATAAATATTATAGGATAATTTCAAACTCCATGGAACCTCAAATAAAACTCACTATTGTTCTTTATCAGTACACAATACGTAGTTATATTTGAGAGTGTTGATCGCATTTTTGATTCTAAATCTATGCTAATTCTTGAGTTTCACCATCCTCCTAGCCAAAAGCACATCTAATCTACACATATGTACTGGTTCTATAACGTTGCAATACATACAATGTGTAATACATCATACATAAAATAATGTGCAATCACACAAGCACTGACACTTGCATCTTTCATTATCTAACGGAAGACCCATAAATCAAATTGTCAAACAATGAATTACCTGAAAACCACGAGATTTTGCCCCAAGAAATCCCGAGCAGCTGGGTGCACCACAGAGGCAGCGAACCTTCACACCCCCATACCATTCAAAATTGTAGTCATATGCCAACTCAGTTCCAGCTAATATATCTTGTTTTGCAAATATTCCAACCCTAATTTCCCCAAGCACATTCCACTTTCTTGTCTCACAATTTGGTTGGCTGATCAAGCATAATTACAAAATCTTTAAAATTAAAATTAAAGTTGAATGTCGGTTTTTTCCTTACTGAGTTGTTATCTGGACTCCCTAAAGCCCTTCTGCACTCTAAATAATATTTTATTATTCATATCCACTTACAGAGTAAGTGTAGAGGACAGCAGAATGACTTTCAGGGAGTGCCAGTAACATTCCCCTTTCTAATTGACATGTCTAATTTTCCAACATTTAATTACTCTGTTTTCAGTGGCTCACCAAGAATGATTTATAAATCTAGCAAGGCTTCCCTTCACAGTGGCATCAATAGACTCAGAGGCATTGAGAGAAATAATAAATGCATCCCTGATGCCTGCATCAAGGCACACATGTTAAACTCAGTTTCAAAATAATGTCACATCTGTAATTCATGAATTTATTAAACCACCTTCAACTTCATAAGCATGAGATCTTTTCTTTGCTTCCTTCCATGATATCACTTCTCCACAGTATTCAATAATAAACTGCCCTGCCTGCTTCAGATAGAATAAGTTAAATAACTTAATATGAAACATACAAGATACTTCAAAAGAGGGACAAACTTCTAACAGTCCTATCTGTGTTCAAATCATAGATATATAAAAAAATTCAATATTTCCAACGCATTTCAAAAAAATGCGAAACATAACTCAGACCAAAATACACATTATAAACTTCATATTCCAAAGCTGCAGCGAACGAAAATTATTATCTTGCCTCAAACCCAGGAATATTAACTAATCAAATCAAGTAAATGTTAGACTAGCAGAAAATCCAATAAATTAGATGTCATTTTATGATTGGAAGAGATCAAGATAATGTGTAAGCGATTACCTTAATGTTCTCATTGGCTAAAAGACCCCAACCACGGCCTTCTGTTTTAAACAATTTCGTCTTGGCATATTCACATTTCTGAAATCTCTGTTGACGGTAAATAAACAAGACATCAAAATAGGTAATAATGGTTTCATAACACTTGCACAGGAAAAATGCATATTCACATGTCAATCTGTCTTGCACTTTCTTCTCACACATAGTCCAGCTTCCATAAACATGAAAAATGTCTGACTCCAATAGAACCTCTAGTACTTTGTTATAATGGGGGCATGTACTTATAAGGTGGTCAAGCTAACAAAACACCTAAGAATGCATAACATCAAATCAATGATCCATTTGTATTAGTTTACAAGGGATAATTTGTTGAAACTACTAAGAAGGATGCCTAACTCCTCTTCTCAGAGATTCAGAGTCTCAATTCTTTACGTGACCCACTCTCTTTACAACTCCAAAATAGCTTATTTTCACTACTCTTGTTCATGATAATACATTCTTATATTTTCAATTTGAAAACTCCAGTACTTACCAACCTACAAAAAAAAAACATCAATTTCCCGTCACTACATCTAGCTACCAACCAAACCGCCCCACCCTAACCACAACCAACCTAGAAACCCTAAAGTAACAATTTTCTAATTTACCCAATCCTGGGCCAACCACAAAAGCAAGCATGGATAACTCTCATGTGCGTGCAAACATATAATATATACATATACATATACATATACATACACATACATATACACACACCCCAACACACCTAGAACAAGGACGGCATCTTTTTTTTTTTTTGGTAAATAACTGAAATTTTCATATGGAAGAAAATTACTCAACATACCTAACTAAATCATGATAGTGAATATCGAGAGAGCTTACCTGATTCTTACAATAGACACCACAAGGGCAATATCCAGGAGTGCATTCCGTGCTGGTCAACACATTCAAGCACCTTTCTCCACATGCACTTTCAGGATCCTTTTCATCATACTTGCATTCACATACGACAATCTCCTCCTCCTCCTGCTTCTTGTGCCTGCAAACATTGGGAAGAAAATCAAAATCATGTCATACTAGTAAAACATCAGAAGGTAATATTGTTCTGTCCATGGCCAAGAGGGAATCATAACCAACATTTTCCAAGAGCAGATTAAGAGATAAAAATATTAACTTAAACCATTGGAAGACGCGGTATATCATTTTCAAGAAATCGAGGAAAAAAAAATATTACTATCAACCCCAAGCTAATGCCAAAGGTGTAGTTCCTAGATCTCAGTTTTCAATTCAATAAAGGCCATTATCCACACTTCAAGCCACCTTACATTTTCCAAGACACATGTTGCGAACTGAATGCAATAGGCTGTGTATCCAGTATAACTACTTGTATTCTGAGATGCATCAGTACCATTAATGGTTATAGGCGAGTAAGATCCATGTAAAATAGTTCAAATGGTGACTGGACATTGCTTGCACGCTCATCCAACACCGAACATGGTAAGAAGGTATATATCTCTCTACAAAACCTGAAACTTGCCTCATATTGTAAACTGAAAACTAAAATGAAATTTAAATCATCAAGTCATTTACACTTCTTGTGTATGACACCACTAAACAGACCCCCAAAGATTTTTGAGCAAGATCAAATTGAGAAGCCCAGCAGAGCAATAGACGAGTCATGAACCATAGTTTTTCCCATTCCATTAACTCAATTGCAAGAATATCGTGCCAAGCTATAAATTACACCAAATAATAAAGCAAGTAATAATTTAAAAAGAGAAGAGAAAGAAGGTTGAGTTACCTTCTCTGTGAGAATTCATTCTGGTCAATATGTGTGTACTGTGGCTCTTCTTCAACACGTTGATCTGTGGTACAGACCATAGTCTCTGACTCCATGTTTCCCACAATTCTAGCTGCTCACAAGAACATGGCTTTAAGTTATTCAATTTCTTATTATAATTCTCAAACATTGGCATATGAAAACAGTTTTGACCTACAGTAGCAATCAAATGTCAATAACAATCTTGAGCACATCCTTTGATAAAATTTAATTATTATTCTGTATTCTTCCTTTGATTGACAAGATGTTTAAGCTTTACATTTTTTGTCTGAATAATACTTCGATTAAAGACTCAAAGAGAGCAGAGCAATACAAGGAGAAAAGAACTGGAAAATACAACAAAGAAGAAACTACAAACATCATAAGAAAAGCATAGCAGCAAGCTGCAACAAAACCAGTCAAAAGAACATCAATTAAGCTTTACATTGTGCTTAAACAGGTGCTAACAAAGATGTTCCATTTTCGGCACTGAACAATGCACTGTGCCAAATGCAACAATATTTCATAAAGTAGGTAGCTCAAATATTTAGGCCCAAAAAATGAAGCTTCTGAACTAAAGCTAAGAATAGTATCTCGACAACAAGGATTGTAACTACTCCTGGACCCAAAAGTGCCCACAGGCTTAATACAAAAATCAAATCTTTCCAATTTACCCAAATTCATCTGAATATTGGCATAACAAATCAAAACCCAACTGAATTCCCACTACCCATAATCAAAAATCAAATCAAAATCCCCAAACGAAGCCGACCCAGTAGCAAAGACAACAACTTTACCTCAGGGATTACATCAAATCACGAAAAAAAAGGAATCGAAATAATCAAAAGCAAAGCAAAGTCGGAAGGGTACCCTGAAGGGAAAGAAGCTGCTCTGCGGTCTCGTTGGGATCCATGTTACATTCCTTAGAGCATTTGCGTCTCTCTCTCTCTCTCTCTCTGATCGTCTTCCTCACACAGTCAAATGCTAAACCCTAAAACGACCAGTACTGCCGATCATCTAATGTCAGCCGCAAGATCAGACTGTCCAACAATCCGACGGCTCTATCCAACTCCTTCGTCCCCCCACGCTGCGAAATTGGAATAGACCAGCATATCCCTAGTTAATTATTATCCAACCTTCTTCCACACGTACGGACGGACTGTACTCGTGTGTTTTTTTTGTCACGATCGAAAATTCTACAATACTCCGAGCATATCATGCCCACGTCAGCATCTTATTGGCCGTCGGATATATGCTCCTTAATCTAATGATTGAGAATACTGACTGGCTTGCCTGCTTACTATTTTATATAGTTGAAAAAGTTATTTTGTAGGAAACAGTTATTTCATTGTCGAGCATGAGTGTTGCAATCGAGGAGAGAGGGGCTTGGTCTTGCTCTTTGCTGCTTGCTCGTCGTTGTTGCCATCCTCTGGGCCTCGGCGTATTGGGTCCAATATTTCGCGACGGTGGGGAACGGCGTCAGGAGCTGCTCATAGATCGGCGCCGCCTCCAAGATCGGCAAACGGCGGGCCTGAATGGCGTGGTGGCTGGCCATTGTATTTGGGATTATGGTGAGGTATAGGTTGGTTCAGGAATTTCTACTATGTTGGTGAGGAGGTCAAAGAAATTAATTGAGAGAATCATGGCCATAGGATTGAGAAACTGGGTAACCTGTGAAACCTGAAGGAAGAGTTTGTTCCAACAAAGTAAAATTCATGGATGTACCAAGAGCCACTTTCCACGGATCGGAGTAAAAGGAGTAGAGAGAGTGAGACTTTTGGAAGAAAAGAGTGGGAGCTTGCTGGCGAAGCAGATAGAATTAGATAAATCTCAAATACGATCGACAAACAGACGCACTCTTTCTCAGACCCCCAATTTTTGTGTCTATTCGCAGCAGCAGCTAGCAGAGTGAGTTTGTTTTTAAATTCTATAAATTTCAACTCTCTAGTTTTACGGCTCTCGTTCTACATCAATCTTCTGTTCTTTGTTTTACAAATCTTGTTACAAAGCTAAAGAGTAGATCTTTTAGATATGACTTGCATGTAATTTACAATTTTGTGGGTTTTGTGTGATTGTCGCTAAATGGGTATGATTTAAATGTATATATGCAATGGAATTCATTCGAGTTTCTTGATGAGATGGAGATTGTAAAATACATAATCTGAAAATACATGAATTGTTAAACTTTATGTTTTTGAATAAGATAGTTGGGTACATTGGAAATCCTAATTCTGAGGAAGTCAACCTTATTTACCAAGTATTTAGGAGTCCAAGTCCTGAGGAGTGAAGTTGAGTAGGAGTCTTGTTTTGATTTACTTCCATAATTTATGTAAAAACTGTTCCAAGTGCAGTCTATATATGTAATTGAAACAGAGGAAATAAGATAGGCTTTTGAGTCGAATTGCTCAGTAAGCTTTCAGTTACAATTCTCTCTTGCTTTTTAACATGAATTGCTCTTAAACCCTAGAGCTGAAATTGGAAATTGAAAATTTTCCAGTATGAAAGTGTTGAATGCTGAAAATTTTGTTGAATGAGTTCGTTTATGACAACAGGTTATTTGATAAAAGAAGACATGAATTTGGAGCATGCTAGTTCCGGAGACGGAAGATTGAACATGATATAGGTCATAGCCACGAGAGTGTGAGAGCTGACAGATCGAAAAAAGAAGTTGCGAGTGCGCGGTTATGAGCATATTTGTTTTATATGGTATTTAGGGTTTAGGATTGACCTACTAAATCGAGACCCAAAAAACTTCGAAAATAGCTGAAATTTTGACCATAATTATATTTTCTTATCATAATGACATCTAATAGTCGATTTTGATAAAGTCTATCTCCTCCATATTGTTCCTCATGAAAGGTATATTTTTTAATACAATTGATAAACAAGTTAAATTGCATTAGTAGGCATATAAGGATTTTGTGCGATCTAAATAATCGAAAATGGAAATCGATAAATTTGACATTACCCATCTATTTATAGAGTATTAATAGATATTGTGTAAAAAAAATTAACCCGATCCGCCATCATTTTGACATCAAATAAAGCGGTCAACCCTTTATATGCATATACTTCCCTAAGGGGAGCTGAATCATGAGAAGATAATTCCTGAAATTTTTATATTAATTGATATAGCTCATACACACGAGATTGTGAGAACTGACAGATCGAAAAATGAAGTTACGAGTGAGTGGTTATGAGTATAGTAGTTTTATGTGGTATTTAGGATTTAGGGTTGACCTACTAGATCGAGACCTAAATGACGACGAAAATAACTTCAATTTTGACCATAAACATTTCTTCTTATCATGATAACATCCTACAGTCGATTTTGATCAAATCTATTTCCTACACATTGGTGCTCATAGAATGTATACTTTTCATTACAACTAACAAGCTAGTTATACCACATTAGTGGAGATATAAGAATTGTGTGCGATCCAAAAAATTGAGATTAAAAATTGATAAATTTGATATTACCCATCTATTTATAACGTATTAGTAGGTATTGTGTAAAAAAATTAACCCAATCTGCAGTCATTTTGACATAAAATAAATTGGTCAACCCTTTAAAAGCTTCTACTTCCCTAAGGGGAGCGGACCATTGAGGAGATAAAATTTCCAAAATTTTTACATTATTTGATATAGCTCCTACCCACGAGAGCGTGAGAGCTGACAGATCAAAAAAATAAGTTACGAGTGAGCGGTTATGGGCATGTAAGTTTTATGTGATATTTAAGATTTAGGGTTGACCTACTAGATCGAGACCCAAACAATGACGAAAATAGCTGAAATTTTGACCATAAATATATCTTCTTATTATGATAACATCTTACGGTCAATTTTGATAAAGTCTATTTCCTTCACATTGTTCCTCATGGAAGATATAGTATTTGATATAACTAATAAACAAGTTATACCACATTAGTAGACATATAAAGATTTTGTGCGATCTAAACAATTGAAATTAGAAATAAATAAATTTGAAATTACTCATCTATTTATAGCGTATTAATATGTATTATGTAAAAAAATTAACCCCATCCGTCGTCATTTCTGCATGAAATAAACCGGTCAACCCTTTAAAAGTTTCTACTTCCCTAAGGGGAGCCGACCATTGAGGAGATAAAATTCTTGAAATTTTTACATTATTTGATATAACTCCTATCCACGAGAGTGTGATAGCTGATAGATCGAAAAAACAAGTTACGAGTGAGCAGTTATGAGCATATTAGCTTTATATGATATTTAAGGTTTAGGATTGACCTACTAGATCGAGACCCAAACGACGATGAAAATAGTTAAAATTTTGACCATAACCATTTCTTCTTATCATGATAACATCCTACGGTCGATTTTGATAAATTATATTTCCTCCACCTTATTGCTTATGGAAGGTATACTTTTTAATACATCTAATAAACAAGTTAGACCACATTAGTAAGCATATAAAGATTTTGTGCGATCAAAAAAATGGAAACTTGAAATCGATAAATTTGACATTACTCATCTATTTATAGCGTATTAATAGGTACTGTGCAAAAAAATTTACCCAATCCGTCGTCATTTCTACATCAAATAAAGCAGTCAACCCTTAACATACTTACAAGTCCCTAAGGGGAGCTGAACCACGAGGAGATAAAATTCTTGAAATTTTTACATTAGTTGATATAGGTCATACCTACAAGAGTGTGAGAACTGACAGATCGAAAAAAAAAAAGTTGCGAGTGAGCGGTTATGAGCATATTAGTTCTACATGGTATTTAAGGTTTAGGGTTGACCTAGAAGATCGAGACCCAAACAACATTGAAAATAGCTGAAATTTTGATCATAATTATATCTTTACATCATGATGACATCCAACGGCCGATTTTAATACAGACTATTTCCTTCACATTGCTCCTCATAGAAGGTATATTTTTCAATACAACTAACAAATAAGTTGGAAATCGAGAAATTTGACATTATTGATCTATTTATAGAGTATTAGTAGGTACTGTGTTTAACAATTAACTTGTTCCACCGTCATTTTGACATCAAATAAAGTGGTCAATTCTTTATATACCTATACTTCCCTAAGGGAAGCTGAACCACGAGGAAATAAATTTTCAGAAAATTTTACATTACATATAGCTCATACCCAAGAGAGTGTTAGAGCTACAGATCGAAAAAATGAGTTATGAATTAACGGTTATAAACATATGAGTTTTATGTGGTATTTAGGATTTATCGTTGACTTAGTAGATAAAGACCCAAATGACAACAAAAATAGCTGAAATTTTGACCATAACCATTTCTTCTTATCATGTCAACATCTAACCATCGATTTTGATAAAGTTTATTTCCTCCACATTATTGCTCATGAAGGTATACTTTTCGATACTTTTAGGTCACTAATATTGTTGAAATGAGACTAATAACCAACAAATTTAAACTAACACATGCAGTTTATTATACATTTATAACCCTATATTTATAAATTACATTCTTTAAAGGGAACCTCCATTGAGACATAAGGAGTTGAGAAAATCGACCATTAGATGAGATTATTGGAATATTTTATGCGCATAGTTAAAATATTATCGACTTTCAACTTAGTTTCAACAACAATCCACTTGGTCAACCACCATGATCACCTCAATATTACTAACAAGTAACACCACAAAATAATTTGCTAATCTATCACAAATTTTATGAGGGCTATTTTCATAACCATTCCTCCTATGATCTACCTTTATTATAAAAACTCGAGATATAAAATTATTGCGGTTAATTAATAATTATAGACATATCAATGTCCACTTGAAAAATTAATTTTATGGGGGCTCTTTTTTCAATTAATTTTCATGTCACTAATATTGTCGGTTTAGAACAATAGCCACTAAATATAAGATGTGAAATACGTTTTATTAAAAATATTAACAAAAGACGTATATAAAATAACAAAAATCCACATCCTACCCTACTAAACTAATTAAGAGAAATTCTTAAGTGGGGGTTTCCACACCACGTGGCTTTAGGGCCAACCAATCAGAAGAAAGGAAATTTTCTCTCTTTTCCGAAACTGCCCTTGCTTCCTAAAGTGCAATATCCAAAACACCCCTCATGATGGGTACTGATTGGTCCCCCCACCAAGTGGTTGTGCGAGTGCCCCATGCAAGATTCTCTCACTAACTAAAATAATAAACAATTCATTAACTACTTATAAAAAAAACAATTCATTATGTCATAAAAAAAACAATTCATTAACCAAATAACGCCCAGGCTCATGTCCCAATATGCGTTTTTTTGTTTTTGGTGATTAAGACTAAGAGGCTTGAGGTCTGCAAGGAACGCACCAGTTCCCACCGTCGTCCCACCATCCTCAACCCAACCACCACCTTCCAATCTTCCATCGATTGCGCTAATCTCTACCTCGCCCCCAATCTATCAGCCCTCAATCCCCTCATGCCGGATCTCAACCCATCCAGCCTGCCCGTCCAAGTCTCCCACCGATGAATTGCCTGGAGAAGATCACCTCCAAGATGGCGTCCTAGAAAGTAGAAACTGAAGAGCTAAAGGTGAGACAAAGTTTTCAACAATTTAGAGAGAATGGGTGGTGGTGATGGGTGACAAACACAGTGATGAACGCTTGATCCAAGGTCTCCCTCTGTTATCATCGAAGGTTCATAGGTGTAGAGACTGGATATGTCAGAACCCATCCCGAAAATTTTCTCTAATTCCCAAGATGGAGTCTGTGGGGCCCACTTTTAGGAAAAATTCGACAGAACTTCCCCTAAAAGTGGACAACCCAACCTGTTAAAACAACGAAAGTAAATGCTTCTAAATCCAAGATCCAACAAAACGAAGTCATCCTACATTTCACAACCACAACAAATTACCAAGCTAAAAACCAAGTGTAAAGGAAGTAAAATTTATACAATACAACCTGGGGGTTCTAATCTTCAACTCCATAAATAAAACACATCTCCGACAACGAAATTAATACACAATAATACTAAGCCTCTCAAGGTTATCAGAGCGATCTACGATAAAATCAAATATATTACATGAGGTAGGTTAATATTAACATACGAAAGACAAGTGGCAGGACTGGTGCTAAGCCTCAATCTTACGCCGAACAGCAGCACTGCGAACTGGGCAAAGGAAACCGAAAAGCCCAGGGGAAAGTAAGCAATAAAACGTTAGTGTGAGTGGACAAAAATATTTAATTAAGAAAGAAATGTTTCTTACTTTCCCGCGTTTATTGTTTAGAACGTTCTTATGCATGCAATAGGGAACTAATAATTGCAAATCACTCTCATAACTAAGCCAGTCCCGCTGGTTTGAAGGAAGTTCGACTGGCCCCGTTACTCGAACGAATAAATAAATAAATAATTTAAAAGGTATGGGGAAAGACGTCATCACCATACAATAAAATAAAATGAGCCGCTAAGGCTCGGGTCGGAGTGTCCCACACTCAAGAGCATCCCATGCTCGGCTCTACTCACCCACAAACACAAAGTAAGTAGGGAGGAGTACTAATAGGCTAGCTAGCAATAAAATATATCGACCCAGGTATGGTGGGTAAAAACAATATGAAAATCGAGAATTAGTAAGACTTCCTCGAAGTTTCACAAGAAAGGAATTTAGTCCAACGACATGACCCCGCACGCCAACATAACTCGAAATCATAAACCAATATACGAAAATAAAGTAAGTTCATAATCTCAAAGAAATCTCCCATTTCCGAAGAACCCTAGAATTTCATTTCGTCAATTCGGCTTCTACACAACAAATCATGATACAAGGCAATAGGGGAAATGATCAGTGATGAAAACCGAACCTTCGACGCCAGTTTGGCGGCCGGTGACGGCCGGAATCGTCGGAAATCGTCAAAAAACCAAAATTGCTACAGTGATCTTCTTGGTTCAATTCCGAGCTCCTCCGGTCGAGACACCGTGAAATACGACCATGGGCATGACGAGGAGGAAGAGGCGAGCCTAGGGGTGTCTGGATTTCGTCGTGGGGTGGCCGGAAACGAAGAAATTCGGAGGAGGAAGAATCGGGGGAGAAGAGAGAGAAGAAGCCGGGTAAGTTTTCAAATTTGGAAACTTACCACAGTAACTCAACTATTTAAAGAAACTTACTATGAACAGTAACCAAGAATAGTAAATTTAGTTTTTTTGCTTATAACTTTCGCATACTAGCTTCGATTTTTACGAACCACATATGCACGTTCTCGGTTTAACATCCTCTACGACTTTCATGAAGAACATTTTCTCAAATTCTGACCCGAACAAAAAGTCAACTTTTAGGGCCACTAAAATCGTATAACGGAGTAAAAATTAAAAGTAACTGACATTTACCGTCAAATTAATTAGAAAATTGAAAATTCTAGGTTCGGGACGTAACAATCTCCCCCCCTTAAAGAATTTCGTCCTCGAAATTGACATACCTGTTAGAAAAGGTGGGGATACTGTCGTCTCATTTGATCCTCTGGTTCCCAAGTAGCTTCTTCTACCATATGATTACTCCAAAGTACCTTAACTAAGGGTATAGTTTTGTTCCTGAGTATCTGCTCTCTTCTATCCAGAACTTGAATTGGTTTTTCTTCATACGTTAGATCTTCCCGTAATCTTATGGGCTGCTCTTGAAGGACATGAGAAGGATCAGCAACATACTTGCGGAGCATGGAAACATGGAAGACATCATGTACCTTGGACAATCTTGAAGGTAGTACTAGTCGATAAGCGACCAAACGAATCCGTTCAGCAATTTGATATGGTCCGATGTATCTGGGGCTGAGTTTTCCACGTTTTCCAAATCTTACAATACCCTTCCAAGGTGATAGCTTTAGAAACACCCAATCACCAACCTGAAATTCTAGATCTTTCCTTCGATTATCCGCATAACTCTTTTGTCTACTCTGGGCCGCTTTCAGCTTTTCTTTAATCACTTCAACCTTTTCAGTTATAATCTGCACCATCTCTGGACCAATAAGCTTCCTTTCTCCTACTTCATTCCAACACAAAGGAGTGCGACACTGTTTTCCATAAAGGGCTTCATAGGGAGCCATGCCAATGCTGGAATGATAACTGTTATTATACGCAAATTCTATCAAGGCTAGGTGGTTGTCCCAATTTCCCTTAAATTGCAAAACACAAGCTCTCAACATGTCTTCTAGAGTTTGAATAGTTCTCTCTGTTTGCCCATCTGTTTTCGGGTGGAATGCAGTGCTGAACTGAGATTGAGTACCCAAAGCCACCATTAGCTTACGCCAAAACTTTAAAGTGAAACGGGGGTCCCGATCAGACGTAATAGAGACAGGAGTGCCGTGAAGTTTTACTATCTCATTCATGTACAACTTCGCATATTTATCTATCTTATAAGTCTTCTTGACAGACAGGAAATGCGCGGACTTGGTAAGTCGGTCTACAATTACCCAAATGCTGTCATGACCATTTCCGGTACGTGGTAATCCGGACACAAAGTCCATAGTGATATGTTCCCATTTCCATTCAGGTATTGGTAACTGTTGTAGCAAACCCGAGGGCTTCTGTCTTTCGGCTTTCACTTGTTGACATATCAGACATCTACTTACGTAAGCTGCAATTTCCCTTTTCATATTAGGCCACCAATAGTATTCCTTCAAAGTCCGGTACATTTTAGTCCCGCCAGGATGTACGGCATAAGCAGAACTATGGGCCTCCTCTAATATTTCTTGTTTAAGATCATCTTGGTCTGGCACACAAATTCGATTCCCGGACATCATCCCTGCTGATAGTGAAGTCTACTCTAGTACCATTTTCCACTGCCTCTCTCAATCGTTCTAGATATTCATCATGATGTTGTGCTTCTCGTACTCTATCAATAAGAATTGGTCTCACCTGGAAACTGGCTATTATGGCTGCGGATTCCTTAGTCACTTCCAAGTTAACTCCAGTAGCTCGTAATTCATAAAGAAGTGGAACCCGCACTGCTCTCAAATACGACAAGGAAGGAGAGGGTGACATGGTAGGATATGATTTCCTACTAAGAGCATCAGCTACTACATTGGAGTGAAGTCTACTCTAGTACCATTTTCCACTGCCTCTCTCAATCGTTCTAGATATTCATCATGATGTTGTGCTTCTCGTACTCTATCAATAAGAATTGGTCTCACCTGGAAACTGGCTATTAAGGCTGCGGATTCCTTAGTCACTTCCAAGTTAACTCCAGTAGCTCGTAATTCATAAAGAAGTGGAACCCGCACTGCTCTCAAATACGACAAGGAAGGAGAGGGTGACATGGTAGGATATGATTTCCTACTAAGAGCATCAGCTACTACATTGGCCCTTCCTGGATGATACTCAATCGTACAATCATAATCCTTGATTAATTCCAACCATCTTCTTTGTCTCAAGTTTATGTCTCTTTGCGTAAGCAAATATTGTAGACTCTTGTGATCCGTGAAAATTTGACATCTAGCTCCGTACAAATAATGTCTCCATAATTTAAGTGCAAGTACCACAGCGGCAAGCTCAAGGTCATGCGTCGGATAATTCAATTCTTGTGACTTTAGCTGTCTGGAAGCATATGCAATCACGTTCCCATATTGCATTAAGACACAACCCAAGCCTTGCCTTGAAGCATCACTATACACCATATATTCTCCGCTATCGTCAGGCAATGCTAACACCGGAGCACTAGTTAGACGTCCCTTAAGTTCTTGAAAACTTTGCTCGCACTTCTCCGACCAGACAAACTTCACACCCTTCCTAGTCAATCGAGTGAGAGGAGCTGCAATCTTTGAAAAATCCTGCACGAATCGCCGGTAATAACCTGCTAGACCCAAGAAGCTACGAATCTCCGTCACTGTAGCAGGTCTCTCCCAATTTAACATTGCTTCTACTTTCCGAGGGTCCACACTAATGCCTTCTGCAGAAACAACATGGCCCAGAAACCCTACACTGTTGAGCCAAAATTTACATTTATTAAACTTAGCGTACAACCGTGCTTCCCTCAAAGTCTGTAGCACAACCCTCAAATGTTTGACATGCAGGGAATCATTTTTAGAGTAGACCAGGATATCATCAATAAATACGATCACAAAACGATCTAGATAAGGACGGAACACTCGATTCATAAGATCCATAAAAGCTGCAGGAGCATTGGTTAGTCCAAACGGCATTACTCTGAATTCATAGTGACCATATCATGATCGGAAAGCAGTCTTAGGAATATCAGATTCCCTTATTCGTAATTGATGATACCCGGATCTTAAATCAATCTTAGAAAATACCGTAGCTCCCCTCAACTGATCAAACAAGTCATCAATTCGCGGCAAAAGATATTTATTCTTCACCGTAACCTTATTCAACTTTCTGTAATGAATGCACAATCTCAAAGTGCCATCCTTCTTCTTAACAAATAAAACCGGGGCACCCCACGGAGACACACTAGATTGAATGAACCCTTTATCCACTAATTCCTGTAGCTGAGTCTTCAGTTCTTTTAATTCAGCAGGGGCCATCCGGTAAGGCGCTTGAGATATAGGTGTTGTTCCCGGAATCAAATCGATAGTAAAGTCTATCTCTCTTACAGGGGGTAAGCCAGGTAATTCATCTGGAAATACATCGGGAAATTTCCTAACCACTGGTATATCCTCAATACTCAACTCGTCCATGCTGGTATCTACCATGTGAGCCAAGTAAGCCTGACAACCCTTGTTCAAAAGCTTTTCAGCCAATAAAGCCGAAATCAGGCAAGAAGGAAGAACATTCCGATCACCCTGAAAGAAAATTATCGGCTTTTCTGGACTTCTAAACACTACAATCTTGCGAAAACAATCAACATTAGCCCGGTGAGTCGCTAAAAACTCCATTCCCAAAATCACATTGAATTCAACAAGATCTAAAGGGATTAGGTCAACTTCCAAATCAACACCATCAATCAAAACGCTACAACCTTTAAAAACCCACTCTATCTTAAATGATGCTCCCGCAGGCAGAGATACATACCACTCGCCCATAAGGGGCGACAATGGTACATTTGCAAAACATGCAAATCTACTTGACATAAAAGAATGCGAAGCACCAAGATCAATTAAAGTATAAGCAGGCTGACCAAACACAGATAACATACCGATGATAACATTTGGTGAATCGCGGCCCTCCTGCTGAGTCATGGCATGCAGTCTCGCATGAGTCGTGGGACGTCTTCTCTGACCCCTACCCTATTGGGAACAACCACGAGCTACTGAACCGATACGCGTACCTTTGGAAGAAACAACATTACCACTAGTAGAAGCACCAGCGGATGACTGACCTGTCGCCTAAAAAGAGGTAGATGCAACTCTCTGGGTCAACAGAGGGCAGTCCCTTCTAAAATGATCCTGCTGTCCACACTCGAAGCACCCCACCGACTGATATTGCCCATACTGGGCTGGCTGACTAGCTGGAGCTCTGTGCTGACTACTAGAACTAGCCCTGCTCTGTCCAAACTGACGTCCACCAAACTGTCCCTGATTGAATCTCCTGGTGCGCCCCCCGCATCTGAAACAAGATCCAGCACTAGATCCGCTACTCTGTCCACTACCTACTGATGATCCTGAATCGGAGGTGGAAGCTACTTTCTTCGATGGGCCCTGGCTAAGACCACCTGAGTCTCGGGGTCGAACACCCGATAGATACATAGTCTCCAGTCTCAGAGCGGCATTAACCGCCTCATGATAGGTATAAAAGGGTATGGCTGTCAACTGGACACGATAATCACCCCCCAAACCTTCAATGAACCTGTAGATCCGCTCCTCCTCAGTACTTATCAGATCTGGCACAAACTGGGCTAACTGGGTGAACCGCTGTTCAAACTCCGTCACCGACCTGTCCCCTTTCTCTAGATGTAGAAACTCATACTTCATCTTGTCACGGATAGCTGTGCCATAATACCGCCTATTAAAATGTTCCTTGAACTGTTCCTAAGTTATGGGGCCAACATCCCCCAAATCTCTGCTAGTCGTATCCCACCAATCAAAGGCCACTCCGTCAAGAAAGTCTACTGCCAACCCCACTTTTCGTTCATCTGGGCAGTTAATCTGAGCCAAGACCCTCTCCATCTTGTTCAGCCAATTCTGGGCATCCATAGCATTCGAAGCATGGGAGAAACTATAAGCTCCATGTCTCTTTGCTCGCTCCATGGTAAAATCAGTCTTGGAGCCAGGAAGCGCTGCTGTCAACTGTTGGACAATACGTCCCAAGGCATCATCTAATCCTCTACGAGCATTCTCGTCTCCTGGAGCGGGAGGAGTCTCCCCGTGGTTTCGGCGTCTAGGAGGCATAGCACCTGAGATTAAAAAGAAGATTAAACAATTTACAGTAAAGATACCAAGACAACTACCCTATACACTTGAAAACATACTAGCATCGAAGAGCATATGATGGAGATCCGCCGCGGTCGGGCCATCACTTGGAAGATACTAGATGTCATCAAGTACATAAGATAGTGTAAGTGACAGGAAACAGAAAACTTAAAGCTCTGATACCAACTGTCAGAACCCATCCCGAAAATTTTCTCTAATTCCCAAGATGGAGTCTGTAGGGCCCACTTTTAGGAAAAATTCGACAGAGCTTCTGTCACGCCCCGAATTTCGAATAATAAATTCAAATCCGAAACATGAATACAACTAAACAAATCACGTCCTAAATTTTTTTTTCTTAAAACCAATATCTCATAAAACCATAACAAAAACCTCGTAGCAAACTATCTCTCGAGTCAATTATTACAATACTAACATAAATAAAATCTTCTTCTCACAAGAGTCTACAAAAACACACCAAAATAGACCAAGTGCTGGTCTCAACCCTGCTGTCCTACGCAGCTCGCTCACTATCCTGATTATCCTGACCTGCAGGATTATCCGCTACACCATTTGAATAGTGTACCGGGATTGCAACAACACAAAACCCGGTAAGCTTTCTGAAAGCTCGTGTGAGTAAATAAGAATGAACGGTTGATTTATTAGACCACAACTCATTTATCTCAAGTAAACATCCAACAATATCAACAACCACAAGCAACATCAATCCAACACACATGAAACAACATGGAACACATTTCCACAATCACCAAATCACAACTCTCGCCACTTTGGCACCTAATCACAACTATCGCCACTTTGGCACCCACGTTAGAGCTCTAACTGCCTCGTTACCTCTGACACCTTGGCCCAGGGTCAAGTAACGGCATCTCCAGGTTACTCAGTAACCCGCGAACTTTGGACCATTTCATGTCCTCAGAACAATATATCCCCGTTATTATTTAACGGTCGAACTTTGGACCTCCTTGTCCTCAGAACACATACACTCCGGTTATCATTAACCAAAGATCCTTGGACCATTCGATCCTCGGAATCCTACGTTTCTCTACCTTCTATTCAACTCACAAAATCAACATGCTTATCACCAACATTTATCAAATATTAACAACATAACTAAAATCATATTATCAACATTATCAACAACATATTATCACAATTCCACACCTCAATGTCACACCATTCAATATATAATCACGTAAATATATATATACGTAACCATCCACACAGGAATGATCACTAATACCAACTATAGTTCACATGATACAAAATCAAGAAATTCATTTTTAATATACTTTAAAACACATTTCTTAAAAACCATTTTCTCACACATCACAATAAATTGAGCAATTAAGGAAATTCGGTTCGTAAATGAACTAAGTGAGATTTACTCACCTCTAAACTCCCGCTGCGTCTTCTTACAGCCCAAAATACGATTCACAATCGTCCGCTAACAAATCCGTCAAATACCTAATCAAAACGATAATTAACTTAGCGTATAATTTCCAAAAACACACTTATATGAAGATCCCACGGTCGGATCTTCACCCGTGACCACACAAGGTCACCGGGACAGTCCTATGATCATTATATCAAAACTAGAATTCTATCGGACGGTCCAAACTTCATAAATCACAAATTGAGCGATCGAAATCAATCGAAATCATAAAATTCATAACTAATTCATACGATATCCAAAATTCGCATGCTATATATCAAAATGATCGTATCGACATGTAGAATCTAAAAATGAGCAGAAACTGCTCATGACACCCCCGGAGGTGACCGGAAAGGGCCGCCGGAGTTTAGGGCAGAGCCACCACCGACCACCACCAATTGTGTCGGGGCCAAGCTCATCCCCTTCGTTTCATCATTTTGAGCAACTTTCATAACTAACACGAAGTGAGAAAATGAGTGGAAGTGGCCGAAACTTACCAAAAACAGTCCGGTTTGGCCGGAAAAACTGCAGAAACCGATATGCTCTCCGACGAGCGTGAAAATCTCCACTTCTGGTGCTGTCCTTTTTACTGCGTGTTCTACTCCTCCATACGAGTTCAACGAGATAAAGAACTCGTAATTTGGTGGTCTAGAACTCGAGATATTCGCTTCGCACTCAAAACTGCCGAAAATGGAAAACTAGCTTTCCGCCGCTGCTACAAGCCGTGCCACGGCACAAGGCTGCCTCTAGCAGCTGCACAAGGTCAAGGCGAAGCCGTGGGAGGTGGTTTGACGTCAAACGGTGGCCGGAGGAGCAAGAACTCAACCGGAGAAGTTTGGCTCTGTTTTTTGCCTTCGGTTCGGTGCCGCGCGAGAGAGAGAGAGAAAAAATCTAGGTTTTCTGATTTTTCAGATTTCTCCAAAAATGTTAACCTATATATATACAAAATCGAAAACTTCTAATTGTCATAACTTCTTCCTACAAACTCCGATTCTTGTGTTCCGCATATGCACGAACTCGTATCGACGAGCTCTACGACTTTCATGAAAGAAGTTTCCTCAAATTCCTTACGTAAAAATATGTCAATTTTAATAACCCTAAATAACGTTAAATTTCGATACTAAAATCATTCGAAACCAAATTTCTCAAATAACGACATTCGAATCACACTCACAACTCATAATTCATATAATTTGAGAAATATTGAATTACGAAATATTTAACTGAAATTTCGGGTCTTTACAGTCTACCCTCCTTAAAGGAATTTCGTCCCGAAATTCAAGCAAACTCATCAACAAACAGTAGTGGGTACTTAGCCCTTATGTCAGACTCTAGCTCCCATGACGCATCACCCTCATCATGATGACTCCACAACACCTTAACCAACTCAACTTCCTTCCTACGAAGCCTCTTCGTGGACCTATCCAAGATACGAACAGGTTCAACAACGAAGGTCACATCCGGACTCACCTCGATCATACTGTGATCAATCACATGAGACTCATCTCGAATGTACCTCCTAAGCATGGACACATGGAAAACATTGTGTACACCGGCCATGCTAATAGGTAAAGCAAGCCGATATGCCAATTCTCCGACCCTTTCCAAAATCTCAAAGGGTCCAATGTATCTCGGTGCCAATTTCCCCTTCCTGCCAAATCTCACCACACCTTTCATAGGTGAGACTTTCAAGAATACGTAATCACCCACCTCAAAGTCCAACGGTCTCCTTCTAAGGTCGGCATAACTCTTCTGTCTACTCTGTGCAGTACGGATCCTGTCTCGGATGGTTGTAACCTTCTATGTAGTCTCCTGAACAAGCGCAGGACCCAAGAGCTGTTTCTCTCCAACATCCGCCCAACAGATAGGAGTCCTACATGGCCTACCATAAAGTGCCTCATATGGGGCCATGCCAATACTAGAGTGATAGCTGTTGTTGTAGGCAAACTCTACCAATGGCAGATGATCCGCCCAACTTCCCTTGAAGTCCAAAACACATGCCCTAAGCATATCCTCCATCACCTGGTTCACCCTCTCTGTCTGCCCATCAGTCTGTGGATGAAATGCAGTGCTCATAGCCAAAGATGTGCCGAAAGCCTTATGGAATCTACGCCAAAATTCCGAAGTGAAACGAGCATCCCGATCAGAGACGATCGATACAGGCACTCCATGAAGCCTCACAATCTCATTAAGATACAACTTACACAAAGCATCACCTGAGTAAGTCTTTGCCACAGGAAGAAAGTGTGCTGACTTTGTCAATCGATCAACAATCACCCAAATAGAATCATAACTTTGTCTGGACCTAGGAAATCCAGTCACAAAGTCCATGGAGATCTCTTCCCATTTCCATACTGGAATCGGCAAAGGTTTCAACATTCCCGCAGGCCTCTGATGCTCTGCCTTCACTTGCTGGCATGTAAGGCACCTGGATACATACTCAGCCACATCCCTCTTCATCCCTATCCACCAAAACTGTCTTCGTAGGTCCATATACATCTTGGTACTCCCTGGGTGTACCGTATATCGAGATCGATGTGCTTCCCGCAGTACCTCCTCCTTGAGGTTATCACCGCCCGGGACATACAATTTCAATCGAAATATCAATCCACCATCAGTTCCAACTGTCCACTCTGCTGGACCTTCCTCGTTGGCATCAAGGATAATCTCCGAAATCACCATTTGAGCGAACTCATCATGTGTCTGACTCTGAATGATCCTGGAAATCAAGGTCGGCTGTAAAGTGATACTACCGAGAAAGATTCCCTGTCCTTCTCTTGTGGGTATAAGGTCAAACTCAGATACAGTCTCTAACATACGCCACTCCTGAACCATAAGTGACGCTATGATCCCTCGGGGTTTCCTGCTCAAAGCATCCGCCACTACATTGGCCTTTCCGGGATGATACTCCAAGGTGAAATCATAATCTTTGATAAGCTCCATCCATCTTCTCTGCCTCATGTTCAACTCCTTCTGGGAGAATAGATACTTCAAACTCTTATTATCAGAAAAGAGTTCGAACTTCTCACCATAAAGATAATGCCTCCAAATCTTCAAGGCAAATACCACCGCAGCCAGCTCTAGATCATGAGTGGGGTAGTTCCGCTCATGCACCTTCAACTGTCTAGAACCATATGCTACTACACCCCCATTCTGCATCAACACACAATCCAAACCCTGATGAGATGCATCATTGTAGATAACTAACCCACCGCCACTAGATGGGACAGTCAACACTGGAGCTGTAGTCAATCTAGTCTTCAGCTCACTAAAGGCCTTCTCACATTCATCTGTCCACACAAACTGAGTATCCTTCCTAGTTAACTTAGTCAAAGCTGAAGCTATACTAGAAAACCCCTCAATCAATCGCCTGTAGTATCCTGCCAAACCAAGGAAACTACGGATCTCTGTAACTGTCGTGGGGCGACTCCAACCCATCACCGCTTCAACCTTCGAAGGATCCACAGAAACTCCATCCTTCGAAACTACATGACCAAGGAACTTGATCTCCTTTTGCCAAAACTCGCACTTCTCAAACTTTGCATATAACTTTTCTCTTCTCAGAATTTGCAGCACAATCCTCAAATGCTTCACGTGCTCGTCAGACGACCTTGAATATATCAAGATGTCATCAACGAACACCACCACACACTTATCTAAGTAAAGACTGAATGTGCGGTTCATCAAGTCCATGAAAGCTGCAGGTGCATTAGTTAGACCAAAAGGCATGACAAGAAATTCATAATGCCCATACCTGGTCCTAAATGCCGTCTTAGAAATATCTTCATCCCTCACCCTCAACTGGTGATATCCAGATCTCAAATCAATTTTGGAGAACACCGTAGCCTCCCTAAGTTGATCGAACAAGTCATCAATCCTAGGCAAGGGGTACCTATTCTTGATGGTCACCTTGTTCAGCTGTCGATAATCCACACATAACCGAAGTGAATTATCCTTCTTCTTCACGAATAATACTGGTGCGCCCCAAGGAGATACACTTGCTTGTATGAACCCTTGTGCAAGTAATCCTTCAATTTGAACCTTCAACTCCTGAAGTTCAGCTGGAGCCATCCGATAAGGTGCTCTCGACACCGGTGCAGTACCTGGTATCACATCAATGGAGAAATCCATTACCCTTTTCGGAGGAAATCCTGGTATCTCCTGGAACACATCAGCATACTCTGCCACTACCGGAATCCCTGCAATTTCTGAAGTGCTATTCACTGATTCTATATGTGCCAAGATCCCTGCCCTCATGGCAACGTCAGATCTCAGGCATCGATAATGAAACACTGGTTGCCCAGGGGCATGAAAAGACACAATCATTCTAAAACAATCAATCACTGCATAGTTCGGACTCAACCAATCCAAACCTAAAATCACATCATACGTGTGATCCGGAATCACAATCAAAGATGCAGTGAACTCTCTACCACTAATTGCAATAGGGCAATCATCACAAAACATGCTAAGCTCAAGAGATACGCAAAGAGGCGATGTAACACATAAAGGTCTAGTAAGCGGTATAGCAGTCAAACCCAAAACATCTACCATAGAACTAGATATGAACGAGTGGGAAGCACCCGTATCAAACAGTACTCTAGCAAGATAGTTATAAACGGATAAGGTACCTTCCACTCCGGTGCCTCTCTGGCCGATGGCAAATACTCTGGCTGGTGCTGGAGGTAAGGTTCTCTGCTGGTTACCCTGTCCTACAATATGAGGTTGAGTACAGTCCCTGGCAATATGTCCAGTCTGTCAACATCGAAAACATGCTCTAGGCCTGAGTTTAGGGCAAGTCCTAGCAAGATGACCCAACTCATTACAGCTATAACACCTCATAGGGGCTGCTGGTGCTGCTTGCCTGATAGGTGGTGCCTGAATAGGGACAGGTGCTGCTGCTATCCTGGCTGGAGCCTGATGATGAAAATAAGGCCGCTGTCTCTTCCAGAGCCCACCTCTATAATCTCTGGACCCACTACTCCCTGCAACCGCCTTCCCTTTTCCCTGAGAATCTCTCTCAACTGTCTGCTTCTCCTTGTGGATCAGATTCTGCTGTTCAATGATCAGGGCTTTAGCTAAAATCTGCTCCTTTGTCTTCAGCTCCATAATAGCCACATCGCGCTCAATAGAGCCATTTAACCCCCGCTGAAACTTCTTAGCCAAGTCTTCAGCATCTAATGGTTTCACAAACCGATATAGCCTGGAGAACTCTGCCTCATATTCTCTCACATTCATCTTCCCTTGAGTAAGCGAGAGAAATTGCCTCTCCAGCTGTTCCTTCACCGATGCTGGGAAGTATTTCTCCCTAAAGATCCTCCCATATCCATCCCAAGTCATGGTAGAAACATCAATAGTCCTCTGAGTGCAATTCCACCACACCCTAGCCTCATCTTTGAGCATGAAAGTGGCTAGCTTCCTCTTCTCGATCTCATCACAGACAATCAACTCAAAATAGGTCTGTAAATCCTCGATCCATTGATCAGCCACCATATAATCTGTGCCTCCCGCAAATTTAGTTGCTCCCAACCGATTAATGTCCCTCGCCAACACTAACAGACGAGCGGGATCATTAACCACAACCTCAGGTGGAACAGGTTGCTCCACAAACGGTGCCTCCACCTCTTCCTCATGTACTCCCACATGTGGAATCTCACCCCTACCTCGGCCTCTACCTCTACCTCTGGGTCTACCTCGACCCCTACCTCTGCCTCCCACAATATCCATTACCTAAGGAGCATAGCATACCTGGTTAATACATGTATACACTTAAATCAAAGCATAAGTAAATACAAGTCCATATTAACCAAGCTACTAACACAAAGAGGTTAATTCAACTCCTATTACGTCCTAACGTTCTAGACAACTCCCAACACCCCCACATACCCAATGACATTGTTAATACCGAAGAGCACCCGATGGGGATCCGCTGCAGACGGGCCATCACTCGGAATGTATTAACTTATCACTAAATATGTACCTTACGCTCTGATACCAAACTGTCACGCCCCGAATTTCGAATAATAAATTCAAATCCGAAACATGAATACAACTAAACAAATCACGTCCTAAATTTTTTTTCTCAAAACCAATATCTCATAAAACCATAACAAAAACCTCGTAGCAAACTATCTCTCGAGTCAATTATTACAATACTAACATAAATAAAATGTTCTGCTCACAAGAGTCTACAAAAACACACCAAAATAGACCAAGTGCTGGTCTCAACCCTGCTGTCCTACGCAGCTCGCTCACTATCCTGATTATCCTGACCTGCAGGATTATCCGCTACACCATTTGAATAGTGTACCGGGATTGCAACAACACAAAACCCGGTAAGCTTTCTGAAAGCTCGTGTGAGTAAATAAGAATGAACGGTTGATTTATTAGACCACAACTCATTTATCTCAAGTAAACATCCAACAATATCAACAACCACAATCAACATCAATCCAACACACATGAAACAACATGGAACACATTTCCACAATCACCAAATCACAACTCTCGCCACTTTGGCACCTAATCACAACTATCGCCACTTTGGCACCCACGTTAGAGCTCTAACTGCCTCGTTACCTCTGACACCTTGGCCCAGGGTCAAGTAACGGCATCTCCAGGTTACTCAGTAACCCGCAAACTTTGGACCATTTCATGTCCTCAGAACAATATATCCCCGTTATTATTTAACGGTCGAACTTTGGACCTCCTTGTCCTCAGAACACATACACTCCGGTTATCATTAACCAAAGATCCTTGGACCATTCGATCCTCGGAATCCTACGTTTCTCTACCTTCTATTCAACTCACAAAATCAACATGCTTATCACCAACATTTATCAAATATTAACAACATAACTAAAATCATATTATCAACATTATCAACAACATATTATCACAATTCCACACCTCAATGTCACACCATTCAATATATAATCACGTAAATATATATATACGTAACCATCCACACAGGAATGATCACTAATACCAACTATAGTTCAAATGATACAAAATCAAGAAATTCATTTTTAATATACTTTAAAACACATTTCTTAAAAACCATTTTCTCACACATCACAATAAATTGAGCAATTAAGGAAATTCGGTTCGTAAATGAACTAAGTGAGATTTACTCACCTCTAAACTCCCGCTGCGTCTTCTTACAGCCCAAAATACGATTCACAATCGTCCGCTAACAAATCCGTCAAATACCTAATCAAAACGATAATTAACTTAGCGTATAATTTCCAAAAACACACTTATATGAAGATCCCACGGTCGGATCTTCACCCGTGACCACACAAGGTCACCGGGACAGTCCTATGATCATTATATCAAAACTAGAATTCTATCGGACGGTCCAAACTTCATAAATCACAAATTGAGCGATCGAAATCAATCGAAATCATAAAATTCATAACTAATTCATACGATATCCAAAATTCGCATGCTATATATCAAAATGATCGTATCGACATGTAGAATCTAAAAATGAGCAGAAACTGCTCATGACACCCCCGGAGGTGACCGGAAAGGGCCGCCGGAGTTTAGGGCAGAGCCACCACCGACCACCACCAATTGTGTCGGGGCCAAGCTCATCCCCTTCGTTTCATCATTTTGAGCAACTTTCATAACTAACACGAAGTGAGAAAATGAGTGGAAGTGGCCGAAACTTACCAAAAACAGTCCGGTTTGGCCGGAAAAACTGCAGAAACCGATATGCTCTCCGACGAGCGTGAAAATCTCCACTTCTGGTGCTGTCCTTTTTACTGCGTGTTCTACTCCTCCATACGAGTTCAACGAGATAAAGAACTCGTAATTTGGTGGTCTAGAACTCGAGATATTCGCTTCGCACTCAAAACTGCCGAAAATGGAAAACTAGCTTTCCGCCGCTGCTACAAGCCGTGCCACGGCACAAGGCTGCCTCTAGCAGCTGCACAAGGTCAAGGCGAAGCCGTGGGAGGTGGTTTGACGTCAAACGGTGGCCGGAGGAGCAAGAACTCAACCGGAGAAGTTTGGCTCTGTTTTTTGCCTTCGGTTCGGTGCCGCGCGAGAGAGAGAGAGAAAAAATCTAGGTTTTCTGATTTTTCAGATTTCTCCAAAAATGTTAACCTATATATATACAAAATCGAAAACTTCTAATTGTCATAACTTCTTCCTACAAACTCCGATTCTTGTGTTCCGCATATGCACGAACTCGTATCGACGAGCTCTACGACTTTCATGAAAGAAGTTTCCTCAAATTCCTTACGTAAAAATATGTCAATTTTAATAACCCTAAATAACGTTAAATTTCGATACTAAAATCATTCGAAACCAAATTTCTCAAATAACGACATTCGAATCACACTCACAACTCATAATTCATATAATTTGAGAAATATTGAATTACGAAATATTTAACTGAAATTTCGGGTCTTTACAGCTTCCCCTAAAAGTGGACAACCCAACCTGTTAAAACAATGAAAGTAAATGCTTCTAAATCCAAGATCCAACAAAACGAAGTCATCCTACATTTCACAACCACAACAAATTACCAAGCTAAAAACCAAGTGTAAAGGCAGTAAAATTTATACAATACAACCTGAGGGTTCTAATCTTCAACTCCATAAATAAAACACATCTCCGACAACGAAATTAATACACAATAATACTAAGCCTCTCAAGGTTATCAGAGCGATCTACGATAAAATCAAATATATTACATGTGGTAGGTTAATATTAACCTACGAAAGACAAGTGGCAGGACTGGTGCTAAGCCTCGATCCTACGCCGAATAGCAGCACTGCGAACTGGGCAAAGGAAACCGAAAAGCCCAGGGGAAAGTAAGCAATAAAACGTTAGTGTGAGTGGACAAAAATATTTAATTAAGAAAGAAATGTTTCTTACTTTCCCGCGTTTATTGTTTAGAACGTTCTTATGCATGCAATAGGGAACTAATAATTGCAAATCACTCTCATAACTAAGCCAGCCCCGCTGGTTTGAAGGAAGTTCGACTGGCCCCATTACTCGAACGAATAAATAAATAAATAATTTAAAAGGTATGGGGAAAGACGTCATCACCATACAATAAAATAAAATGAGCCGCTAAGGCTCGGGTCGGAGTGTCCCACACTCAAGAGCATCCCATGCTCGGCTCTACTCACCCACAAACACAAAGTAAGTAGGGAGGAGTACTAATAGGCTAGCTAGCAATAAAATATATCGACCCAGGTATGGTGGGTAAAAACCATATGAAAATCGAGAATTAGTAAGACTTCCTCGAAGTCTCACAAGAAAGGAATTTAGTCCAACGACGTGACCCCGCACGCCAACATAACTCGAAATCATAAACCAATATACGAAAATAAAGTAAGTTCATAATCTCAAAGAAATCTCCCATTTCCGAAGATTCCTCGGAAAACTCAAATCTGCTAATAAATAATAATACTTTCATTTCCGGAAATAATCTCGTCGAAGATTATTTCAGATAACAAATTTAAAATGGAACATAACAACTTCTAATCGGCAATTCGAACGATAAATAATTCCACCATTAAAAATCGGATAATATGCTCATTAAATAAAAGATAATTTAAATAATTTTGTAACTTAGAAAATTTAATTGCATGCATGAATTAAAATCAAACGTCCACTCACAGTATACGACTAAGCTTGCCGTCGATCCGAACCCTCCTCGTGAGAATCCTCCTCACGTCCTGTACAATGTAACGTTTGTAAACCGATAATTACAGGACGGATAAAAAGTTAAATTCACCAAAAACACAACCATATCCCAATTTGTTCTTAATTACTTAAAAATCTCCAAATTCACTTTTCTAACTTCGTTTCTTTACTTTGAGCTTCCGATTAAGGAAATTCCGATACACGGATTATCCGTAAATTAATTAACGAATTTCACACCATAACGAAAACCATATCTACACTTCACGAAATTAACTCGAGGTTACCAATATGGAAACTACATTGTGCCAATGATTAAATAGCTAAATTACGGCAGTTGGAAACCAGCCCTACACCACCTCACGCGCCGCCCACAGTGGCGGCGAGTGGCGGTTACTCGCCGGAATCAACCTCCTCCTATGGCCACCAAATTTCATGTACAACATCAATTCTACCCACTGGTCATTTCATTCAACTACAACACATCCAAATAACAATTAAAAACAGCCGAAATCAATTGATGAACATAAACCCAGAAATTTCCAAGAACCCTAGAATTTCATTTCGTCAATTCGGCTTCTACACAACAAATCATGATACAAGGCAATAGGGGAAATGATCAGTGATGAAAATTGAACCTTCGACGCCAATTTGGCGGCCGGTGACGGCCGGAATCGTCGGAAATCGTCAAAAAACCAAAATTGCTACAGTGATCTTCTTGGTTCAATTCCGAGCTCCTCCGGTCGAGACACCGTGAAATACGACCATGGGCATGACGAGGAGGAAGAGGCGAGCCTAGGGGTGTCTGGGTTTCGTCGTGGGGTGGCCGGAAACGAAGAAATTCGGAGGAGGAAGAATCGGGCCGAACGGGAGGAGGAAGAATCGGGGGAGAAGAGAGAGAAGAAGCCGGGTAAGTTTCCAAATTTGGAAACTTACCACAGTAACTCAACTATTTAAAGAAACTTACTATGAACAGTAACTAAGAATAGTAAATTTAGTTTTTTCGCTTATAACTTTCGCATACTAGCTCCGATTTTTACGAACCACATATGCACGTTCTCGGTTTAACATCCTCTACGACTTTCATGAAGAACATTTTCTCAAATTCTGACCCGAACAAAAAGTCAACTTTTAGGGCCACTAAAATCGCATAACGGAGTAAAAATTAAAAGTAACTGACATTTACTGTCAAATTAATTAGAAAATTGAAAATTCTAGGTTCTGGACGTAACAGGATAATCAATTCACTCAGGTTGCTCTGGGTAAAACCCAATTCACCCCATGATTGGGTAAAACTCAATTAAGATAAAGCAACCGGGAACAGGCTAAACCTTTCCCTTGTGAATTTCATCTTAATAAAGAGGCACGTGAAAGTCATGTGGGTGGTCCCAAAAAAGCTGAGCATCGCTTGCTCGGAGCATGGAAGACGTTCCTATCAACAATCAAAAGGCTGTATGTGGTGAGGTTTCTAGGAGATCCTGGGATGGCCCACCCAATAGCTATCTATCGTGATACAAGATCTGCCCAGTTATTGCTACCTACTTTGGTCAATTTAGCTCGATTAGTTGTCCAATTCAGCCTTCGTTATTGGATTCATTGACATGTTAATCCCTCCTCTTTAGAGTGAGTATGAGTAGTGTTAGTCATTTGTTGCTGGTCCTTGATTGTAATCCCTTGTTAGGTGCTGTGATTGCTGTTAATTTGTAATTGCAGTTTATTGAAATGAAATTTCGCTTAACCAATAAAAAAATAATAAAAAAATCAAAAGGCTATCGATGAGCCGTGACCTGTTGGTTAGCTAGTTTAACTAACATCGCGAAGGTCATAGGTTCAAATCTCACAGACATCAGGGCTGCTGGGGTTGGGAGTAACACTATCGTCCAGAATCACAAAAAAAAAAAAAAAATTTAAATAAAAAAATAATATAGTCAAAATGCTAGAGACTACAAAAGAAATTTTAGGGTCCTTGCCCCAAAGCCCCAAAATGAGCAAAAATTATCCTATTTACCCCAATAACAAATTTTTGTTCGCACATACACAATTTGACATCAAATGACCATTTTACCCTCAACTCAATTAAAGATTTACAATCACGCCACTCTGTCTCCTCTCTCTAATCCCGACCCTCTCTCTCTCTCACTGACCTCTGGCTCCGTCAATGTCCCAGGCCCTCCGGCACTCGAACCAGTCCCTCTGATGCTCGCCTAGCCCCTCCTGTGTTCGGCGCTAAACCTAGGCACTTCGGCGCTTGACCCAAGCCCTCCGGCGTTCGATGATCGACCCAGGCCCAGAAAGACGGCACCAGAACGGCCATCTTAGGCTCGCGCACTGACACTTTTCAGTCCGTCTGGACCTCGTCGTGATGCCCCAGGTCGCTGCTTTCCAAATCATGGATTGATGAGAGAGAATTTATAGCCAAAAACCGCGACACCTTCGGCGGTTTCTCTTGCAGTTTCCGGTAACGATTTGAATCCTCTCGTCATCACCGACCTTTCTGTGCCCTTGAATCATCCATGCATTAGCTGTAGAGAGAGAATCGGGGGCCCAAAGTTTCAAAACTTCTGGCGCTATTTCTGCATTTTGTCGTATCGGACCGCGTCGTTATGTTGGACGGTGTCTTTCTTTTTTCTTTATTTTTTTGGATAAATGGGGTCAGAAGCCCTATAATGAAAGAAAAAAAGAAAAAACTATGTTTTATCGGGGGCAATAGACGTCTATTGGGGGGCAATAAACGTTTTGAATTGGTGTAATTTACTCCTTTTTTTCCTTAATCATAGTTTTATTTGTCTAATTTCAATGAGATTAGTTCTCATTCCGGCGACCGAAATGTCTATTGGGGGGCAATACAAGTTTATCGGGGGCCAATACAGGTCTATTAGGGGGGAATAAACCTCTAGGACCCCCATATGAGATCTTCGACAGCCTATTTGGGGACTTCCAAGGAGGTTTCATAACCCTCTATTTCCCTTAATAAGACCCTTATTGGGGGGTAATAGAGGTTTATTGCCTCTCTATTGGGGCAATAGAGGATTATTGGAAGGTAATAGAGGTTTATTGGGAGCAATAAACATTTCCAGCGACTTATAAAATCTCCGAAGACCTCTTTGGGGACCTCTGGCGAGGTTTTCAAAGAAGTGACCAGAATCCGAAGACTGGTAATCGGATTCAGACGGCCGGTGACCGAGCTCCGACGAAGTCTCCTATGGTTTCTCTCTCTTTCATTCTCTCTTTCTCTCTAAGTAACAAAGGGGTGAGGGTAAAAAAGTCTTAAAAAAACCAAAAAAAAAAAACTTAATGGGGTATTAGGGAAGACTTTCCTTAGAATGTTTTGGGTAAAGGGAAATTAAAAAAACATAATGGGATAAGTGGGAAAAAAAATCCCTAAAAATGAGGTAAATTGACAAAAACCCAAAATTTTAAATACACTCCATCGATTACTCAATGCACATCCCTTATATTTTTCTATCTCATTTTTTCGTCAAACTTCCATCTATGCCCCTCCTCATTAAAAAAGGGCTAAATACTTGTTTTTTTTTTTGATACGCAACATAGAGATCAAATACGAAGGCCACATTGGCCTCCACCGTTTACAGAGTCAAATAAAATAGTCCTAGTGACCGCAGGTGGAAAGCGATTCGCCCACCAAACACGATCAGGGTAAAGATGGCCAAGAGTAGTAATAGAATCAGCAGCAAAATTTGCCTCTGTAAACACATGTTTGAAGGTAATAGTAGAGAATGAAGTAGCAAGCGATCGGATGTCCTGGATAACTTTTTTCAGTCGCCAAGGTGGATGAGAGGCTCCATTAATAGCATCAATAACGAGTTTTGAGTCTCCCTCTACCTCAAGAAACTGGAATCCCTTATCCTTGGCAGCAGCAAGGCTGTCCGGTAGAGCTGTTGCTTCCGTAATTGGCATAGAAGCATGACCCGAGCTCGAAGCACTGGCTAAAAGTGGATTCCCTAGATGATCTCTGAAAATGAAGCCCGAAGCAGCAGCTCCAGATTTAACAGATCCGTCGAAGTTTATCTTGATCATATTCTGCCTGGGAGGGTGCCATCGAATGTTGCTTGGTGGATGACTGGTCGGAGTCAGCACTTGCAGAGTATTATTAGATGCATGAAGGATAGCCAGGGAGGCAGCCACTACACTGCTTGGTACTGCTGTTAATCCCTTAAAAATAAGGTCATTTCTTGCTTTCTAAATTTGCCAAGCCAAAACTATGACTTTAGCAAAAAGCTTTTGATCATAAGACCGAGTGGTAAACATTTCTCTAAGAACATGCAAGTATCCATCATTCTAGTCAATTGGTGTAGAGATTCCTGTAAGTCTCCAGACATTTGTAGCAAAAGGACAATAACCAAAAAGGTGATCAGCCGTTTCATTATCACTATTACAAAGAGGACAAGAGTTATCAGAGATAAGACCAAATTTTGATAATCTATCTCTGGTCTTAAGTTTGCCACGAAGTAAAAGCCATCCAAAAATCTTAGTTTTGGGTGGAACATTTAATTTCCACAGTTTGTTAATAAGGTCCATTTGGCTATGATCATTTGTGTTTTGTGTTTGCAACCAGGTTGCAGATTTGATTGAGAATTTACCATTATTAGAGGGACCTCAAACAAATTCATCATCCTGGTCCAATAAAGGTATTGGAATTCCAGTGATTTGATTGACTGTGCTATGATCAAGAAAAGTAAGTAATTTAGGTTTATTCCACTTACCTTCAGTAATGTAATCAGCCACTATTTTATCCTAGTTGACATGAATCTTTTGGTCATCACTTAGCAGATTGCATAGTGGGAAGTCAAAAGCCCAGTTAAAAGTCCAGAACTTTATCATTCGACCATTTCCTACAATCCACCTCATGCCTTTTAGTACAAGTTCCCTTGCATCCAGAACTCCCTTCCAAGCCAGAGAGCTAGATTGCTTCTTTTTAACCTGAAAAAAGGAAGAATTTCTCAGATATTTTTTTCTAACAATTTGAGTCCACCGGTTATCATGATCACTACAAACTTTCCAAGCTAATTTAGCAAGGGCTGCATTTTTAAAGAAAGCTGAAGGCCTAATTTCAAGCCCTCCAAGTGCCCTGGGCATACAGACATGCTGCCAAGCAACAGGGGGGCATTTCATATCTGGACCCCAAAAGAAGTCCCTTCCTTGCCGGTCAATTTTGTTTGTTAAAGCTTTCTGTTATTTAAAACAAGACATGACATGATTAGGCATGCTAGCAAGATTTGATTTAATTAAAGTTAATCTTCTCGCTCAGGAAAGTGTGCCTTTCTTCCAACCACTCAGCTTACCTGCCATCTTGAGAAGAATTTCCTTTGCATTTACCGGGTCCTTCCAAAAAATTACATTATGTATGCCAAGATACTTACCAATAGTAGTCTTGTGTTGTATATTAAGAGTGCTAGTAATGGCTTGTTTCAAGGAAGCTGGAACTCTAGGTGAGAAATAAATAGAAGACTTATGATAATTTATTCTCTGGCCCGAGGCAGCAGAGAAATCATTAAGAATAGAAACAATATTTCTAGCAGATTTCTTAGAAACTTTACCAAAAATAAGACAGTCATCAGCAAACATGAGATTAGAAATTCGAAAGCCAAGGGGGGAAGATAAAATTCCAACGTGGGTTTTATGACTTGTTGCTAGGGAATTAAGATGGTGAATGAGAGGTTCCATTACTAGAATGAAAATATACGGCGACAGGGGATCGCCCTGTCTTAATCCACGATTTAGTTTAAACCAACCGTTGGCTGTGCCATTCACAAGAATAGAGAAAGAGGTAGAGGATATACATTTCATAACAAGATTAATCCAGTCACAATTGAAACCAAAACTTTTCAAGCAAGCTTTAATAAACTGCCAGCTTATCAGGTCATAAGCTTTTTCCAGATCAATTTTTACCGCCATATTCCCTATGTTGTCTTTCTTCCCCTGGAAGTCAGAGAAAAGTTCATGTGCAATGAGAATATTATCTTGTATAGCTCTACCAGGTGCAAAGGCACCTTGGTTTCTGGAGATGCATTTTTCCAGTAAAGGTTTCAGTCTACCAATGATTATTTTAGTAAAAATTTTGTAAGAAACATTACACAGACTGATAGGTCTGTAATCATTGACTACTTCCGAAGTATCCTTTTTGGGAATAAGAGCTATATTAGTATGGTTAATTAGGTTAAGAGATGTACCATTGTCGAAGAAATTCTTTACCAACTTGAGCACAAGGTCACGAACCTCATTCCAGCAAGTTTGATAAAAGATGGCATGCAGACCATCCGGTCCAGGCGCCTTTAAAGCTCCAATGGAATTGACCGCATTCCAGATTTCCCGATCAGTAACCTATCCCATCAAGGAGGCGTTATCCTGTTCAGAAATGCAAGGTGTAATAATAGAAAGAAAAGTGAGCATTGAATGATTTTGCGGATGTTCAACAGCATGGAATCTCTTGTTAAACTCCCTAACTAAGACCATCGCAATGTCATTCTGGTCATAAAACCAGTTACCATTAGCATGCTTAATTTTGGATATATGATTGGATTTTTTCCGGATATTAGCTTGAGTCTGGAAGAACCTGGTATTCCTATCTCCCAAAGTTAGCCAATTGGCTCTGGCTTTTGAGCCCAAAAAGCCTCCTCATTATGATAACAAGTAGCTAACTCATTGCTAATTTGAGTATCCCTTTCCTGCAAATAAGAAGAATCAGGTGAGTTCATAAGCTGCAGTTGCAAAGTAGTACTTTGTTGATTAAGCTCGTCAATACGTTTGAACAGATTGCCAAAAGTGTTTTTATTCCAAGACTTAACCTGGTGGATGAACTGTTGGGAGATTGTTAGGAAATTAAGCAGGGGATTATTATCAAAATTTTGTTTCCAAATATTAGCTACGAGAGGCTTAAAACCCTCATGAGACAACCACATAGCTTCAAACTTAAAAGCCTTACTTGGGCGCCTTTCTTTATGTTTTATGGTTGGACAAATAGGGCCATGATCAGAGCCCACAATAGGAAGGTTTTCCAGAACTAAATCTGGGTAATCATTTAGAAAAGCTGCATTGGCGCAAGCCTGATCTAATCGTTCATAAATCACAGCATCCTCCTTTTGTTTATTTGTCCAAGTAAAAGGCATACCCACAACATTTATAGAGCATAAATTCATATCTGTAAGAAATTGAATAAAGTTCAACATGTACTGAGTTACAGTATGATTTCCACCCAATTTCTCATCCAAAGAAATAATTATATTAAACTCTCCTATTAGAAGCCACTTTTCATGACTGTTTGGTCTTAGTTCTGCCAGTTTGATCTATAGCAAAACCTGCTTCGTTTTTTGCGGGTAGGCATATAAAAAAGTGGTAAAGAAAGTTTTGTCACTAGTGACATCTGTAATAAAGCAATGTATAAATCGATCATGTGGATAGATAATAGAAATATTAATCATTCTAGATTTCCATAGCAAAAGCATACCACCAAATTGTCCATTAGAATTAACAACATAGGAAGAGTCAAATGGCAAGCATTTAGTCTTATTTAAAATACTAGCATCAGCTCTTGTATCCAG
Organism: Rosa persica; assembly: GCA_025331145.1. Taxonomy (NCBI): domain Eukaryota; kingdom Viridiplantae; phylum Streptophyta; class Magnoliopsida; order Rosales; family Rosaceae; genus Rosa; species Rosa persica. The sequence goes on along the minus strand of WFKR01000001.1, from coordinate 11,481,758 downwards.
GATACAGAGCGCATCAACATCCAAAAAAGAGGCATCAAAAAGAGGGATTGTGCTATAAAACCAAGCCAAGCACTGCCCCTACTATTCCGGCACAAGATTTTCATGGTTTGTGGGCTTTGTGAGAAGAGGTGCTGTCCTCCTCATTTTCAGCAGCCTCCGCCATGCTTTGATCATCAACTATTTCCCTAGTTCATTTCTTTGATCGAGAATCTCTTCCCTAGTCCTCAGTTGCAAAAACCAGTGCCCTTTTCCCGTTAATCATCCTAACTTCATACTCATTCATAGCATGATCCTCACCAGCAAAAGCAAATGCTCTAGCATCACTGAAATTCTCAAACACTTCCCCCTCACTGGAGGATAAGAGCCTATGGGGGTTATAGGGCCTATTGTGGGTCTCCTTGTCACCAATGATAATAGTACCTCGTCCCTGGGTTGCATCCTTAAAGCTAATGCCTGGCTTAACCAAAGCGTCCATGCGAGTATTCTGCCCAGCACTACCTGACTCCATGACTGCCTTCCCTTTCTGTCGCAGCTTAGCACCTTTATCTGATCCCTTAGCTAAATAGTAGTTCTGGTTCCTGCCACGGACCAACTTCTATCCAGGTGATGTGGGATTGATAGTGGGATCATTAGGATCAACCTCCTCAGCATCCACCTCCTTAGCATGCTGAGGGAAATAGAGCATAACCTTCGCTGTTGCTAATTGCCTGACCTCCGATTCCACATCCATGTCAGCAGGGACAACATCATCTTCCCCTCCTCCTTATCTACCATCACAAGATGTTTATCCCTTCATTTAGAAGTGCAGTTCCTGATCTTATGCTTATAACTCCCGCATTCAAAGCATACTTCGAAAATGGTGTCATAAGAGACAAAGACTTTAGCAGGATCACTAACCAAATCAAAAGGTAGATCGCCCTCTTCTTCTTCACGAATCACCAAAACACGTTTCAGGGGAGTGCGTAAATCAATCTCCATACACACTCTAGCAAAGACATAGTTTTTGCTATTCTCCGTGCGTTCATCCAGCTTGAAAAAGCGACCAACAACTTGCACAATTGGTTGGATGGCTTGTTTGCTCCAATAGTGAAGAGGCAGATTGGGAAGTCTACTCCAGAGGATAAGAGTTTCAATTTCTGCAGTTCGAGGGTTGAAAGAAGGGGACCAACGTCTAATGTGAAAGATCCTACCCTTGACAAACCATGGCCTATTATCAAGGACAAAATCGATGTCCTGCTGATAAGTGAATTCGAGGCAAAACCAACCATTAGCCATCTGGATAAGCTTGACTGTTCCTTGAAGACCAGCCCACATTCTGTTGCACTTCCTAGGGGAAACTTTTTTGCCAAAGATCTTAGCAAGGAGGCAGTAGTTAGTGAGGTGTTCTTTGGTATTAATGGCGTGTTTGGGGACAAAGATCTGAGTTTGGTTACTTTCAACAACCACCCTTGTGCCACCAATATTGGTAACAAAAGGAGGTTCATTCGGGCTTGGTCGAGGGAGGGGATTAAACACAGGAGGTCTTCGTGGAGGATTGACTTGGGCACGAGCATTTGGGCTAAAGGCCATGGCGAGAAGGTAAAGATACTGGAGAACGATTAGTTGGGGGTGAAGATGGATGAACCAGTTGAGTTGTGAAAGGATAGAATAAATAAAGGAGGCTGAGAGCTTAAACCCTTGGGACCTTAACCAAGATCCCCAAACCTAAGAAATGAAAATTGAGCATGGGGGTCGAGAACGGAACGCAATTAATGAATCGCAGAAGTTGAAGCGAACTCGTAGCATCCCTAGTTCATAATGAGGGTAGAACTCAATTTTTTGTAGAAACCAGGAACAAAAGGTGCATTGGGAAGGAAAGAAACGTACCTGACTAGACAGCTGCTGAGCGAGAAGACATGTACCCAATCCTGTCTGATAGCTCGAAGTGGGGCTACGATGGAGGCGAAAGCAGAAATTGGGAACTGCAGAGGCAAAATGAAACTGTAGGTGAGGTAATCGACGATAGATTCATCATGAGAAAAGTTGTGCATAGTGAAGCAGTAAAGATGAGAATCATTGTGAAGAGTGAAAATTGGAATTAGGAGCTCGAGGAGATGCTTCTTGGTGGCGGCGTATATGTCAGGCCAGGGAGGCCACCATCCGATTTCGCCGGCGGTATGTATTTGAAGCAAAAAAATCCTAGCAGAGCTCTAAGATTGAGGTGAGCGTGTAGCACGCATGACATGGCTCTTGGGGGTTCAGGTAAATTAGGGCTAAATACTAGTTACTACTCTCTAATTTAGATCCAAAATCAATTCAGTCTCTGAACTTCTAATTTCATCAAAAACATCCCTGCACTTTCAATTTTGATCTAATAGGTCCAATTCGTTAATATTATGTTATGGATTCAAGTTATAGTTGAATTATTTGTTGAAAAACTATTTATTTTTAATAGTAGAACTCATTCTTAAATTGACTAGAGGTGGCCTACAGATACCACATCATAAAATATAGGCCATATATGAGCCACGTTAACAAGTTAAATAACTCAATTGTCGAAAAACTAACAAATTGGGCCTATTAGATCAAAATTGAAAGTGCAGGGGTGTTTTTGATGAAATTAGAAGTTCAGGGGACTAAATTGATTTTGGACCCAAACTACAGGGTAATAATCAGTATTTGGCTGTTAAAAAAAAATTAATGAGATCATAATTTAAAAAAAAATTTAGGTCGGCTATGTATCATAAATTTTTATTTAATACATTTTTTTGCTATAAGTTTTTGTGAAATTAATTGCTAACTAATTTGGGGACATATCAATATGGTAATCTTCTTCGTTTTTACATCAATGAGATTGGTATATATATACCGCTAGAAGATTGAATAACTTAAGTTTATTACTTTTTTTTTTTTTTGAAATAATGATAATTCCATTGATAATAGCAGATGCCAAGAAGGTCATTACATACCCATCCGCTGACACATAACAATGACCAAATAAGACTTTGTGGAGGAGCCACAGTGGTACATAAGATAGACCAACTATATTTGAACTTATCGCTCGCATAACAGCGAGCCTATAAGTTATGGAAAAGCATAGCAAATAGACAAGCTAAAACAAAGCACTCGTTAGAGTCCTAATACAAAGGAACTTATTGTAATTAGACAAAAAGCTAAAAACATATGTTTGGGCCAAGAGCCAAAACCCCAGCCCAAAATAGCAATGGACTAGGGCAGAACCCCAGCCCAAACAGTGCCGTCCCAATAGGGGAGTCCACCAAGGAATGCACCAGGCCCATCATTGGTTCGAGCCAATCCACCTTGTCCCTGCCACCACGCCGACGTACAGCACCCGTTCGGCCGAGTTTCGCCTGACCCACGTCGCAAGACCTGTATCACCACGCCCGCCTAGCCACACCTTCTCGTCTCGGCGATCCAAGCCTAGCAGAGCCAACGCTTCCGCGACTTGGATCAGCACAGAAGACCCATCTTTGCAAGCCCTGCAACCGCACAGGCCATCGATCGGAATCCATGGCCACCATCGATCCCAGAAGCCAGTAGCATGAATCGCTGACTAGACTCGTGAAGCATGCTCACCCATCGCACCATCCCAACCGAACATTCTGACGGAAACCGAGCCAAAACCTTCTGACAATCCCATGTGCATTAGATCTCCCGTCCGGCAGCAAAGCCATGATGAGGGAGTGGCAGGAGGCCAGCCCCTACGCCCGACCGCCGCCGGATGAGAACGAGATCGCAAACCGAGGGTCTTTGGGTTTTTTCTGCTCAGAGAGGCACTAAAGTTTATTACCTTTGTTGTTCTTCAAGTTGAAAACCTTGATGCCTCTAAGATTTTAAAAGATTCAATATATGTCAATATCTTCATGATCCATATAGTCATGGACAATATTAAAATCAGTAAAGAATCAACCATGGTTGTTGTTGCAAACACGCGAAGTGATTACATTCATGTAATTAAGATATATTTGATGGTTTTATAACTCTTTCAATATGTTTCAACCAATTTGGTTGGTTGCTTATTCTTCATGTGGACTACAATTATTGACATGCTGACATGTGTGTATGATATTGAAGAGAGGTCGATTGTATCTTGAACACGAAGAGAAAATTTAACCTATGCAATAATATTTAATTAATAATTTGATATAAAAAGCATTTAATTCTTATTTTATTTTTGTACAATCTTCTTTGTTTTTATTTTTATTTATTTATTAATCAAAAGGGGTATAGCAAACTTCTAAAAAAACGTAGGGGGTGTGCATTAAGTAATTGGGGGTGTGTATATAAAACTTCTTAGACAACAAATACTTAACTATAAGAAAAAGGAGGGGCAACAACCAATTATACTATATTCTAAAGTTTGTAGCACTGTTCATGAGGGATGGAAGTTATGATTTTGCACTTTGTTTTTGTTTTTTTGTTACTTACGGCCTTGCCATTAATATATGAATAAGAACGCTCCTCTTTGGCACCATCGCTTTGCTGTTTCAGTACAGAGACAGAGAGGCCATAGTGCTCACCACGATATCAACTATTGAAGTTGGGGTAGAAAGGAGAAGAGGAGGATTTGGTCTGAATTTGTTCCTAACAATATACCAATTTCGTTCTTTTTGTAGGTTTGGCAAGGGTGAAGATCAGAGGTCTGGAACCTCCACCCCACCTCAATTTTCACTCTTTTCTGTTATTATTTTATTAATTTTTCCTTGCTTTGGTTTTGGTTGGGTATTTTTGTTTGCCTTTGGTTTTGAGCTGATTGGGGTTTTGACTTTTTAGGGATTTCGTTTGTGTTGGAGTCTGAGACCTCAATGATCGATTGGACCGGTTTCAAGTAAGAATATTAGAGACAAAGACGATAGTTCTTCTTCTTGACTTGGCCAGAAAGAGAGGGAGGGAGAATTGATTCCAAACATCTTGGTATGATTGAATTTTGCTTTTATTTTTTTATTTTTCTTTTTTAAATTGGGTCTAACTTTCATTATATCTGGGTTATTCTCACTACTAGAATTTTCCCCAACAACACCCCTTCAATAGCCACCACACATCTATCAGTGCCAATATTAAACAATTTTACACTGATCTGAAAAATTGGTGGGTTTTTTTTTCCTATCACTGATCATCGGTGTGCAAGTCTATAGAACATATCTACTGTTTAAGGACAACAATGACTCTATGGGTGTCAAATTAGTGGATATTATAAACAGTAGATAGAACAGATCACTAATTTGTGGACAATAATGACTGTATCGATGCCAAACCTCGAAAGACGGTAAGTGGGCTGGGATTTAATGTGTTATTTTTATAGTGCAATAAGTGAGTAAAGACTAAAGATAAGTAGATCTAGATCTTAATCTAAAATGTATTGAATAATCATGATTAAGCGGATGCGCTAGTGAATCATCGAACAATGATATTCAATTTTGTTATCTCTTTATGTAACCCTGATTGATTGGGGCTTCTTAACTTTCGTTTCTGTAGTTTTGTAAAAAATCAAAAATGCTTAGGTTACTCTCTCTGAGAGGTAGGTGGAGGTCATGGTCTTATGGCGGCGGCTCTTCAAATTAGGCTGGTGGAGATGGAATTTCCTTCTCGTCTGGTCGTTGGGAGATTGAGGGCTGCGGGGTTCCCCGTAGTCGGCATCTCAAATTTAGAGGTGGTGGTGTTGCGGGGAGTTTCTCGTGGTGGATATGAGAGATATGGGTCATTTGAGATTGAGGATGGCTGGACAGGAATGGATCAAGTGATTGGTGCTGGTCGTAAGGTCGTGTAGTGGAGGGCCGGGTGGCGATCTTCCTCGTGTGTTCGTGCTGTGCTGAGTGGCTGGGTGCTGTTAGCGAATGGTGACATAGATGGTGATTGTGGCGCTGGGCTAGCAATGGCTCCATTGATCTGTACCGGAGTAAAGTTGGCTGTTGTTAGGAGTGGCGACGATGGCGATGGGCGGTGGTGGAAGTCTTCCTCGGCCGACGCTGTCAAATGGAGGTGGACTGGTACTCCGCTATGCTGGGTTTGGGTGTCCATGGGTTTGGGCTTTGAACCCTTTTGGGCCTAGTGCTAGGGTTTCCCTTTCTTTTGGGCCTCTGTCTGGCACATGAGTAATTGGGCTACTGGGCTAGTTTATTTTAGTTTTAATTACTTTTATGTAAGAATTCATTCTCCTATGGAGAATGAATTCGTATCTTCTCTCTGAGTTTTGTCGCCAAAGATAACCAGGATGTCTTGGCCTTTTGATTCTCTAGGATGTTCTAGCTTAGATTTTGGCAGGGCTTCATGATCTTTAAAAATGTTGAATTACTTAGGTAGTGACTCTTTTGACAGTCCCACAGGGATGAGTCATTATGTGTAATTTCGCTGATCAATTCAATGAGTTGACAATTCTCTAAAAAAAAAAAAGATATAAATCTACCGAAATCTCAACCCTCTAGCTGTCTTTCTTTATGCTCTCTCGCCCTCTCTTTCTTCTCTTCATCCATCCTCTCAATTTTCTCTTCGTCATCGAGAATTTGAGATCATGTTGGACTGGAAGGGTCAAGCTCTCCGTCCAGATCGATGGCCATGGAAGAGATTTTCATCAGTTTCCTATGAAATTCAAATCAGGATTTTGCTCTCTGAAAATCCTACAGTTCAAAACTTTACTGGTCGCAGCAGAGTCCCACATTCTCCAAGGCAAGAAAGATTCAACTTTAATTCAATTTTTGCTTCACATTTTCTTTCACACATTGAAATTAGTGTAGGGGTTTATGTAGTTTTTGTTCATTAGGTGTACAAAGGTATGAAAGATCGATGTGATTTTTTTTACAAGGGTTTGGGTCATATATATTCTTTGTTACTGAAGAAAAGTAAAAGCTTTTGGAGGGTTTTAACTTTGTTCTATTTTTTGGAAGTCGGGCTTGTTACTTGTGCTTGATCTGTGTATTTGTGCAATTAAGATGTTAATTTTCTTTCTTCTTAAATTCAAATCTTTGAGGATGTTATTGAGATGTTTTAAGTACTGCTTTCGAGGTAATTTAGATGAGCTAAAACTTGGTAGGATGATGCATGATGTTCTTGGTCCAAAAAGGTTTTGGTATGGGTATTTATGGGTATGAACTCAGTTCTTGATCTTCAAGCTAGAGTTGGGATTTTCTAGGTATGGGCATTTCTGGGTATGGTTGTGTTGGTTTATAATTAAGTTCTCATCTGTTTTCAGATCTTAAGATAATCGAACAGGTCTTGAAGACTGTCAACGTTCTAAATAGTAAGTGAAGGGGAATGTATTGTTCATATTTGCAAATCATTCATTTTTATTTTTGATAATGTGGTAAAACACTGAAAATTTTACTTGTGGTTTTGTAGAAGCCAAATGAGTTGGTTCACATTGACACCTATGATATTCTTACTACTAGAATTATGCTCATAGACATCATGACAATTACATCGGTGAGAAATACACGCGATGTAAAAACATATCATTAACATCGATTCCTCAAATTCTGATTTGTATGTATATATTTGACATCGATTTTTAAAATAGCTGATGACTAAACTTTAATTCAAATTTTGGCAAAAACGTTGAGCGGCTAAGTAAATTTTTTTTAAGAAAGTGTGGGCAATGAAAATCTCTTTCCCACACTTAGACAAATTTAGACTAATAATGCTGCCCTAATTCACTATTGAACAAAACACGCGAGCCTCTCTTTTCTCTTCGTTCATCAGTCCGCCTCTTTGCTCCCTCTCTCCGACCAAAACCCTCCTCGTCTTCGTTCTCTAGCTCCAATCAGAACCCGATCGTCCTCATCCTCCTCCTTTCTCTTTCCTCTTCGTTCTCCCCTTCTGATACAGTCCGCCTCTTTGCTCCCTGTCTCCGACGAAAACCCTTCTCGTCTTCATTCTCCAGTTCCAAGCAGAACCCGATAGTCCTCGTCCTCCTCCTTTTCCACCTCAGGCCAACTCCTCTTCTTGACGATGGTAACAAATCGGAGTTAGAGGCCGGTGATTTGGAGAAAGTTTGAGCTTTTTTCTCATGGGTAAGTCACGAAATTGTTCAATGCATGTATTCGAAGGATTTGTGAGTCCTTAATTCATCGATCTGGTTATTGAAAAAAAAAAAATACACCGAACTGCAGTTGGGTTTTGGTTTCTAGGCTTGGTTTTGGGTGATTGCTCTCAGTCTGGAATTGGGTTTGTATTATTTTGAATTGCAAGTGTGTGATATAGTTGCTTAGCTCTGTAAATTTGATGAATGACGTGTTGGATTTTGTGGTGTTTACACGGAGAGTGGGTTTTGGGGCTGGTCTATATATCCTTGGCATATTTTGGGTTTTAGAACCATAATATCTTTGAATCTCTTGTATTCTCTTGGGTCTTAGTTGTTTGTCTTTGTATCTCCAGCCATTGCAGTAGGGATATGACTCGGAACTTCTTCGGTCGTCTTTGAAAATCTGGACTTAGTGTGCAATAAGAAGAAGGTGTGTGATCTAGGAATGGGTTTTCTGTTTTTGGCCTTTGTTTTTGTTCTAAGTTAATGTTTTTGTGATTCTTTCTTCTCAATCTCATTGAAATCGGATTGGGGTTTGCAGAAAACAGAAGGAAGCTTGGTGTTGTTGAGTTTATTCTTCTGAGGTATAATTCGTAAACTTGGAATTTTTTATATTGGGATTTATTTTCTTTGTTTTGTTTTTTTGTTGATTATCTGCTCTAAGATGAGATGAGAGGGTTGGATTTTATTGATAATAGGTATCAGTTTTGTTTTGTTTTTTTGTTGATTATCTTGAGTATCAGTTTTTCCAGTTTTCGATCTATTGATAATAGGCAGTCATGAAATATCAGTAGTTCATGGAATTTTCTTTTTCACTTGGGTATATGTGAGTTGGAAGGTAGATAAAAAAAAAATTGAACAACAATATGTAATGTATCAGTTTGATTTGGTTTGTATGTTAGACCTTTAATAGAGTATTGGCAAACCTTGTCTTGTAGTAATCCTTGCTTCGATTTTAAGGTTTCCAATAGGTCTGTGATTTTTTGCTCTATTTCTGTGCTGTTAAGAAATAGAACCAAATTTCTTCCCCCCCTCTCTCTGTTTTTTTTTTCTTGCTTCGTACTTTTGGAATTCCATTGTTGACATTTCATATTTATTCACCTTTACCATCGTCCTGTTGCATTTGAAATTGATGTTTGTTGCTGCATGTTTTGGAATGTTTCTTCTTTGGCTATGTAAATTCACTTAATTAGGCTTTTGAGAAATGCTTCATGTTCCAAATACATCTAGAAGCAATTGTTTGGTTGTGCTGTGTGAATTTGAGGAAAAGTTGGAATTGCTTATTTTATATAGTGGGTCTGAAAATTTCAATTTTTGCTGAATTGGGGTTTTCCTGCATAATGCAAGTAGCCAAAATGAGTCTTTTTTTTTTTTTTTTTTTCTATTTTTCATACTCTATTGTTTCATGATTATGTTTTTTTGTTGTTACATAATGAACTGATTTTTGGTAATGGCTTCAGCATCTATGTGATTTGGTTTGTTGTGTATTCAGTGAGTTACCATGCATTTTATAGATAGTACCATGTCCTACGTGTTTAGCCCAGCAGTATGCTGCCCTCCTCTTGATGCAAGGGTAATTATTATTCAAGTAAATTAGGTAAGGTGACCACAGATGCATGTAGCTTTGATTACAAAAGAGTACATACGTTTTGAGAAGAAGCAATTCATTTTCTCTCTGTTTGCCTTTGCCTTTATATCTCCTTGATTGTATACTGATGCATGAAAGCAATAAGGATAGGTATTGGTAGATATTAGTACACCAAAATAAACAGGTCTATGGAAAGTAAAGGAACTGCCTTTGTGCTTGAGAAACTGTTCCAACTTAACAGGTCTATGGAAATTTGGAATAGAGATTATGTAACACACACATATATTATTTATTAAACCTTGAATATAATGAGAGTGGTGGTTATGTGCATGTGATTCCATTTTGTCACCTTACCTTGTTTTATATGTTTCCTTTTTTTGATTTTCAGAGTGAGGGAACTAGGAATAATTGACAAGTTTTGCTTGGCAGAATACCTTTGGCAGCAATTGACAAGTTCAACAAAATTGTAAGTTAATATTGTATATCTAAGTTAATATCTATTTAACAAAACATGTTCTACAAGCTTCGAAACCATGCATTCTAGCCTTGACTCAAGAATGCCAATAGGTTCAAAAAAAACTGTTGCCTTTGAGTAGTAAGCTTGCATTTAGCACTGCTGGTTCTATGGAACAAATTTCTTTTGGGTCTTGGCTAGTTGTACAATTTTTTTTATGTTTTTTTTTATCTTGCTTTTGCAGGAACCATATGAGAATTTCAAAGGCAAGGGTTGTGAACGTCTAGGTATGGTTTCTGCAATTTTGTTGCTTTATATTAGTTTGTTCTGTGAAATTGGAAATGTACTTTTTGAATTAGGAACCAGCTAAGAAATGTTTCTGTTATCTTTGTTCTGGTGAATGAAAGACAGTATTTAATTATACATAAGTTGCATATAAATGGTTAAACTTGAAATGAACAATTGAGTGAAGGCTGGATTGGGTAATAATTAAAGCATCAAGTGTGGTAACTTTGGTTTCTAAATTCTGATGTTACTGGTATGGCTGGGGGGACTATAACAATACTAAAGAAAGGGGCTGGTCTGATGCATCTTGGTTTTACTTGATGGTAGGTTGAATTGTTTTTTTTTTTTTTTTTCAAGCTAGGTAGGTCGATACATTTTCGATCTATTGATAAAATATAGTCATGAAATATCAGTAGTTAATGGAATTTTCTTTTTCACTTGGGTATATGTGAGTCGGAAGCTAGATAAAAAAAAATTGAACAACTATATGAAATGTATCAGTTTGATTTGGTTTGTAATTTTTTTTTTTATCTTGCTTTTGCAGGAACCATATGAGAATTTCAAAGGCAAGGGTTGTGAACATCTGGTATGGTTTCTGCAATTTTGTTGCTGTATAGTAGTTTGTTTTGTGAAATTGGAAATGTACTCTTTGAATTAGCAACTAGGAAATGTATGTTATCTTTGTTCTGGTGAGAATTTTTGGAACTTGGAAGCTATTTTTTAATTGCTCTTTCCTTCAATGTTCACTGCAATAGTAGGATTTACTATTATTTAAAAAACCATATTCTTGACATACTAGAAACTAACATGTGTTTTTCAGTTTTGGTTCCGCGTGTTTCTTTATTTGATAGTGTATTTGGAGTTGTCTTTTTTGTCTTATAAGTCACTGTTTTGTTGCAGTTGAACAAAGATGTACATGGAACTAGGTCACTAGAATAATTGGTGATAAGAGGATCCAGAGAAAGTGAGTGCTCATGTTGCATATCTCTTTTTGTGCTCATGTTGCTATTTGATCAAAATGTAAAATCGCAACTGTCAATCAGTTTAATGTCCCAATCTCCTTTGATTTACAGGTCAGGTTTCGGTTGATCACCCCAATCTCCTTTTCAAGCACAGTTGCTGCCCTGTTTTGGCATAAGTCAAGTGCGATAGAAACTTGAGATTCCATCAAAAACTAATTTGATGAACTTTGCATATGCTGTTTGGCAATTGTGATCCTCTGTGTAAAGGTTGCTATTTGATATACTAATGCAGACATATATCTACAGATTGGATGTGCTTTATTTGTTTGTATGTATCTCTAGATTGCAACTATTATGGTGTAAATGATGTTATATACAGCAAGACAAGCATGTGATATGCCTATATATATATATATATATATATATATATATGGGGAGTAAACATATAGATATATGTATAGTCTGCTACTGCAGAGGGAGATGGATAGTTTTGACAATTGACAACAAGACTTCAATCACTGGATTACAAAAGTGCATGTAGAAATTGTTCCCCACACATCCCACTTCAGTTTTCACCTTTTTCTACTATTGTCTTATTAATTTTCATGTGATTTAGTTTTGTTTCAATCAATTTTATGCATCTCTGATTACTGGAAACATTAAAATTGAAGATGTATAAACCATATTTTCTACAATTTCAGTAATCAAAAGAAGCATTAGTTTTTTTTTTTTAAACCAAATTAGATGAAAGTATGTAGCCATTGTATTTTATAAAGAAAAAATCTGTCCTAAAACTAGTTAAATCTGTGGTTGGGAGTTAGTATTAGTTCTCTTCACCTTTTTAATGAGATTTTGGGCTGGTTTGTATGTCTAAAATCAGTTAACTGGCTAATGTTGTGTATAAATTAGATTGCTTGAACCGAATGTAATATAGTTATTCATTGTTACATCCATATTATTTAAAAGCTGCTATTTTTTCTAAACTGCAATATAACTGGTAGGAGGGCGTCCTGAATAATTGAAGTGTACAACAGAGGGTCTCAAATCTGAGGAGGTGCAAAAGCGTCTGCAGCATTTTGGTTTCGACAAACTTCAAGATAAATCCAAGTGTTTAGGTAAGCAATCCAACTGTTTCTAGACTTTGGTTTGTGCATGAAGTTTAAAAATTCTTGATTGTTTGTGTTTGTTTTGATGCCCTGACTTCATTGTTTTTTTTTAATTTCTTTTTTTTTTCTTTTCAATTTTCAGCAATGGATAAATCTTGGATAGATGCAGATAGGGATACTTTAAAGTATGAATTGGGTGTTGAAAATTTCTTGATTTTTGCTGAACAAAATGCTAGTAACCCTAAGAGAATTCGTTGCCCTTGCTCAAGGTGTGTAAACTTCAAAAAAAAAGTCGATGAAAGTCATTAGGGGGCATTTGTTTGATTATGGCTTTAGTTTGGGGTACACAAACTGGATGTGGCATAGAGAACCTACATTGTCTTCCTGTGCTAGTGCACCTAGTGGTTTAGACCAGCCTCAAAACCTTGTATTTGGTTCTGAAACTATTGATATGTGTCAAGCAGCCTTCAATGAAGGTGATTATGATGAGGATTCATATGAGTTTAATAAGTTTGTTGATGAAGCAGAAAGACCATTATTTGAAGATAGCGAGCACACTAAGTTAGATGCATTGGTGCAACTTCACAATTTGAAAGCTAGGTATGGCATGAGTGATACTTGTTTTTCTGAGTTACTTGCCACTGTTGGGTCTTTGCTTCCAAAAGATAATGTATTGCCTCAAACTATATATAAGGCAAAGAAGACTCTCACTAATTTGGGGTTACAATATGAGAAAATACATGCATGTCCTAATACTTGTCCTAAGTGTGGTGTCTCTCGTTGGAAGCTAATTAAACCATCAAAGTGGGGCAACCCGCCAAGGTGTTGTGGTATTTTCCTATAATTTCCATATTTAAGCGCTTGTTTAGATCTGTCGGAATTGCTGAAATGCTTACTTGGCATGAGGATAAGAGAACCAAGGATGGATACATGCGCCATCCAGCCGATTCTCCTGCTTGGAAGTTGGTTGATTATAAGTGGCCCGAATTTGCTAGTGAATCAAGAAATATACGGTTAGCATTGTCAGTAGGTGGTATTAACCCACATAGCTCTCTAAGTAGTAGGTATAGTTGTTGGCCTGTAATATTGGTGACTTATAATCTTCCTCCATGGTTATGCATGAAGAGGAAGTTTATGATGTTATCTCTATTAATTTCAGGTCCCAAACAGTCAGGAAATGATATTGATATTTACTTAGAGCTATTAATTGATGATTTGCGAACTTTGTGGGATGGAGTTAATGATGCTCATAGGAAAGAATACTTCACTCTAAGGGCTGTATTGTTGTGGACCATCAATGACTTTCCCGCATATGAGAACTTATTGGGTTGCACCACTAAAGGTTACAAAGCATGTCCAATTTTTGGTGACACAACTTCAGCCATACATTTGCCCCATAGTAGGAAAATGTCTTATAGCTGCCATCGTAAGTTCCTACCTCGTCATTATCCTTATCGGAGGAAAAAAAAAGCATTTAATAATGAGCAAGAATTTGAAGTTGCACCTACACCACTATCCGAAGAGGAAGTGTTAAAGAGGGTAGAAAATGTTAACTATGAGTATGGGAAGGGAAAAAAGAAGAAGATTTCAATGGCTGTCGGTACTTCTTCTTGGAAAAAAAAAAATCCATTTTTTTGCAACTTGGAGTATTAGAAATTTCTTCATGTTCGCCATGCTCTCGATGTAATGCACATTGAGAAGAATGTTTGCGAAAGTGTGATTGGTACCCTACTAAACATGCCTTCTAAGACAAAAGATAATGTGGCTGCTCGTTTAGATATGGTTGACATGGGTGTTCGACTTGATTTAGGCCCGAATATTGGTGAGAGAAAAACATTTTTGCAGGCTGCCCTTTATACTTTGTCGAGAGCAGTGAAGATAAAAATGTGTACTTCTTTCTTGTTTATGAAAGCTCCTTATGGTCATTCATCAAACATAAAAAATTTGGTGTCCATGGATGATTTGAAATTGTATGGATTGAAGTCACATGATTGTCATACGTTAATGCAACAGTTGCTTCCTGTGGCCATTCGTTCGGTGCTTCCCAAGCATGTTCGAATTTCTATAATGAGGCTGTGCTTCTTTTTTGATGCTCTGTGCACCAAAGTGGTTGATGTGTCAAAGTTAGATAAGTTGCAATATGATTTGGTTCTGACCTTGTGTGGGTTAGAGAAGATATTTCCTCTCTCCTTTTTTGACATAATGGTACATCTTACTGTGCACCTAGTTAGAGAAGTGCGATTATGTGGCCCTGTTTTCTATAGATGGATGTACCCATTTGAACGGTTCATGAAAGTTTTGAAGGGGTATGTTCGTAACCGTTTTCATCCTGAAGGTTGTATAGCCGAGAGTTATGTTGGAGAAGAAGCTGTGGAATTTTGGTCAGAGTTTGTTCAACATTGTAATCCAATTGGGGTTCCTAAGGATCCCAGTACGCTCTCGGGCCCACTTTCTAGTGCGATACTAAAGTCCATTGATGAGAAAGATAGAGACCAGACACATCTTCATGTGCTGTCCAATAATGCTGAGGTGGATCCCTATAAGATGTAAGTATACTAAGCTTATATTATTATCTATAATCTAAATTAAGCTTATCTGAATGTTTTTTGCATCTGCTCATTATTTTTTTTATGGACAGCACACACAAGAAGATTGTAAAGCAGCTGTACGCCGGGAAACAGAAGAGTAAACAGTGGCTAATTAGTGAGCACAATCGTACTTTTTCAGATTGGTTTCAAGCGAAGGTGAGTACACATTGTGTTTGTTAGTTAATTGTGTAAGAATCAAGTGTATAGATTGTTGAAGTTGATATAATATGGCTGTTGTGTAACTAGGTGTCAGCTCAAATGAAGGAAAATCCTACTGAGGTTTCTCAAACAATTAGATGGTTGGCTGGAAAACCGAGTTTTACGGTGTTTAGTTATGAAGGGTACCGATATAATGGAGTTAAATACTTCACAAAGCATCGAGACGATGCTAGAGCCGTCCAAAATAGTGGTGTGACTGTAGTGGCTAAGACGATGCAGGTTTCGAGTGCCAAGATAAAAATCCGGTGGAAAGTGATATGACATTTTATGGGATCATTGAAGAGATTTGGGAGGTCGATTATCATGAATTCAAAGCCCCTTTGTTTTTGTGTCGATGGGCAGAGAATGAAAAAGGAATAAAACAAGATGAGTTTGGTTTTATATTAGTCAACCTTAATCAACAGGGCCATAAGAAAGACAAATTCGCTTCTGCTGGTCAAGTGAAGCAAGTTTTTTATGTGGAAGATCTCATTGATGCAGACTGGTCTGTTGTACTAACGACCCCAAACAGAGACTATCGCGATTGTTTCTATGAAGATGATCTAGGGGACACTTCCATGGAACATCAACCTTTTTGTGCAGAAATACCTTTGCCTTGTGATGAAGATGAGAATCAAGATGATGCCACTTATACGAGACCAAATGTGGAGGGGTTTTGGGTTGATCAGTTCACCACTCCAAGAGAACAATAGTGCCTTGTATTTGTTTTGTATTCAGAGTTAACACCTTGTTTTCTATTGCTGTTTCATGATTTTGAATCGAATATGTGATTTTTTCAAGTGCATTTGTTTGTGGTGATCTTTGATGTTCACTTTATTATTTACAGATTTAGTGATTTACTGTGTTTCCTGATTTAGTATGTTACCGTTTGTCTATAACATTTATTTTTGCTTTGTCAACAGGTTGTAGGAAGCAATGGGTTCCAAGAAAAAGGGAAAGTCTAAAAGAAAGAAAAAATTAGAGGAAGAAGCTGATGTGAAGACTTGTTTTGAGACTCATGATTCTGTTGAGAAGCAAGAAGAATCTGTATCAGCAGACATAGTCACAACCGGCGAATCAACTAAAACTAGAGGGAAGCGAAATGTGGTGGAAATGTCCAAGGTTTTGATCAAGAAAGCATTGGGTAAAAAGTTGAAAGTGACATAGACAGACACGAGCAATCCAAATGGACAAGCACGGCACAATCTGCAATCATACATAGGAATGCTGGCGCGTAAAATGGTGCCGATCGACATTGTAAGCTGCCCCGAAGTGGACAAAGACTTAAAAGATAAAATTTGGATTGATGTCCAAGTATTGGTCCATTCTATTTGTCAATTGATTATATATGTTCTTAACATGGCAAATTTTTGGTCATGAGGATAAGCTGTGGTCTCTTTATTGGCTCAACATACTGTGTCTCCTGCTTTCTCTATATATATCTGTTACGAGGAACATGATGATACATTTGAAGTGATATATTGTAATTATTATTTTTTAAATTGGTAATTTTCATTGAGATTCCAATTTTCATTAAATCGTTTGTACATGATACATTCAAAGTGGCTCCTGAAAGCAAGAAATTGGTGTTAACATCTGCCGGTACTAAATGGAGACAATTCAAGACCTACTTAACAAATAAGCATGTGCTGCCTTACTTGGGAAAGAAGAAGAAACTGAGGAAGCCACTGAAGCAATATGCATTCGTTGGGTTACAACCATGGAAGGAATTTGTAACTCAGAGGAAGAAGAGGGATGGCTGGTATGATGAGTTTACGTATAATGCAGTATGGTTTACATTACGAGTAATTTTCTGATTTTAATCGAACTCGGATCCATGCATATTGTATCGCAAATGATTTATGGTCTTACTTTTCATGCAGAAACTTTACAATGACCAAAGTGAACGAGTCAAGAAGAGAAAATATCATCATAGATTATCAAGAAAGAGATATATTGGACTAGAGGAAGAATTGGTAACAAACGGTTCTTGTACTATGTTTTTTTTAGCTTAATGATAACAAGCTCATTTCTATAACGTATTTACTATAATTTTAACTTCTGCACAGAGAGATACTTGGCCTGAAGGAGAGGTAATTGATCGTGTAGTTATGTGGAAGAAAGCCCGTTTACTAAAAAATGGGGAGATAAGTGAAGAGGTCACACCGGTAGCAAGAAAGATAGTATTTTCACAGATGTTGTTCTATGAATCTATTTCATTGATGGTTTGAAGACTTGTGATATAGTTGAAGGACTGAATGGTTTTTTTTTTTTTTTTTTCCTGGAGAAGCATCTTCTTCTTTGCTCATATGGAAATTGTAATGTCTGAAAATTAACATTTTTGTTAATACTGCTGATGTGAAGCATGTCTATATTTGATGGGTATTAATCATCTTTGATGGATTTGGCTTATCAGCATTTTGGGACTTGAAGTATCAATAGATCTAAATGATTAAAAGAAACATATGTTTGAGAATTGAAGTTGTAATAGGTATGTCTATTGCACTGATCAATTCAAGCAGTTTCCCATTCAAATGCATACGTTAGTGGTGACATATAATCACATTTTTCGCTGGTACTAAATAAAATTTATTACTTGTGCTAGTGCTGCCGATACATTTCCTATAAAATATAGTCTATTACCTCATATAATGCATCTTTACATATCTTATCAGGATGAATTGTTGGAGAAGAAGAGTAAGGGTGAGCTAGAATTATCAGGGAGTGATGATGTTCTAACTCAAGCACTAGAAACTCCTGAACACTCGGGTAGGGTGAGGGGTGTTGGAGGCTTCATCAATCCATCCACCTACTTTAAGCTTCCAAAGCAGAAATGGGTCAGAATTACAAAGACAGAATTAATGGCACGTGATAGAGAGCGTGATTGGGAGTTGGAAGAGATGAAGAAAATGCTTCTCGAAAAACAAGCAAAAGCAGAACAACTCTTAAATAGAAGGATTGCTCAACTAGAATCACTAATAATGGAAAAGGCGAACTATGCACCCCATTCCCCTATATCAGATAAGGGTAGTTTCGATGATAGAGTAAAAAAATATTCTCCTATATCAGATGACAAGGTGCAAGAAAATGTGGATGATTGTGAGATTGTTCCTCCACCTACTGATAAGGTAACTACATTATTCCAATTCCAATACTTGTACTTCTTGTTGATGTGTGTAATCCCATTGCTATTTGGTAATATGTGCATCTGATTTTTCTTGTTAGGGTGGCGTTTGTGAGTTAGCAGTGAATACCATCACCAACATAGTTGCTTTTGGTACTATATTCGATGAGGAGGATATGAACAAAACGATACATGGAGCTACATTAAAGGAAGGATGTGTTAGAGTGTCAGTGGATGGTAAGATTCAAGGTGACACACCACTTCCTTTCCCTATACCGGGTGAGATGGAATTGGTTCGAGAAGCCATTGGAAGTCACGTGGCTTGGCCTGAGGAGCTTGTAATTCGGAGACAGCCATTGAAGGTATGTCATGTTGCATAATGTAGGATCTGTTTGAGTATATATTATACAATGTTTAATTAAATTATGATATGATCCAACTTATTTGCTAATAGAAAAAGATAAAGAAGAATGATTTTGTCAAATCATTGTTTGGTAAAGCTGAGGTAAACCCGTTTGTGCCCAAACGCTGCAATCTATTGTACAAACATGCCAAAACAATCATGAAACATACTAGTGAGGCAATAATCACAGTTTTGGACGATAAAGTCTTTGGCGTACACAAACAACTCTTCATCTTGACAGAGAATGTGATTGATCTCTTAGAAATGCAGAAGATTGGCCAAGGAGTGATAGCAGCATATATGGCGTAAGCACTTTCTTACTAAGATTAAATGTTTGATTTTTCTTCTGTCAAGTTTCAGCAATTTAATTAAGATTTTTTGGACGCAGCCACCTACATGAAGTTGTCACTGAAACTGACGAGTTTGATACTTTTGGCTTTATTGATCTGGCTGTTACATATAATTGCGAGAGATCAGATTTTGGTTCATATTTAGTGAACCGGTTGAAAGAGGGAAAGACTGATCACATATTCTTTATGCCCTACAATCCGAGGTACGTATTCTTCATGCCTATTGATTCTCAGCTGCAGTTTGCTTAGTTGGTTACATTATGTGGGCTGCATTAATAATGTAGGGAACATTGGATATTGACAATCATATGGGAGGATGATATCTACATCTTGGACCATTTGGGAAAATTAGTCCATTACCAAGCATGGGAGAACTCGGTGATAAAGTGTAATACCCGCAATTTCCATTTTAGATCCGAGTGATTGTATCGAATGATTATTATGTGATTTCACTATATATGTTCGATAATCATTCATTTTTACAATTATCGAAGTTTCGAAACGTTTATTTTAACGAAAAGCTCGAAATACTCGGGTTGAGAAATCGACTTTTTCTACGTACGAAATTTGGAGAAACTTCCTTCATGAAAGTTGTAGAGCTCGTCGATACGAGTCCGTGCACGTGCGGAACACGAAGATCGGATTTTTTTTGAATTAGTTATCGAATTTCGAAGTTTTCCGAAACTTGTATATATAGAAAAATTTTAGAAACCCTAATTTTTTTCCCTACCGGTTTCTTTTTTTTCCTTTTCTTCCTTCTTCTTCTTCTTCTTCCGTTTCTGGAAAAAAACTGGTTCTCTCACTCTCTCTTACAGACGCAACCGGCCGAAAGAGGAGGAAAACTTCTCCTTAATTGTTCTCCCTCCACAGACCACCTCTCGACCTCAAACCAAGTCCCAGGTGTTCGTCTCGAGCTGCTCTAGCTCCCGGAGGCAGTCTCACACGGCGGCGCAGCCTGTGGCGGCGGCGGCACAGCCTGAACCGAAAACGTCCATTTTCAGTTCGATCTCGATATCTCGAGCTACACTCCACCATTTCACTTGATTCTTGTCTCATTGAGCTCGCCTCAACTTCCTCTACAAGCACCAAGAAGGACCGGAATTGGGTCGAACGTTTTCACGTTCGTCGGAGCTCGACCCGAACGGATCGAAATACCAAGACTTTCGAACAAGATATCTCGAGCTATACACGATCGTTTCTTGTGATTCCAAGCTTGTTGAGTTCGCAAGGAAGTTCTGAACAAGTTTCCAGAAGGGATCGGGGCCTGAGGTTGCAGTTTTCACGTCGGTTTTCAAGCTCACCGGTTTCTGCATTTTTTCCGGCCGCCGACTGTAAATCGATAATTTCGATGCCTTCCCGTCATTTTTAGGTCTTGTGCTAGTTATGAAAGTTGCTCAGAATGATGAAACGAAGGGGACAAGCTCGGCCCCGACACCATTGGTGGTGGTCGGTGGCGGCTCTGTCCCTAACTCCGGCGGCCTTTTCCGGCCACCTCCGGAGGTCTAAAATTTGGTTTCTGTCCATTTTATGATTCTATGTTTCGATACGATCATTTCGGCGTATTATACGTATTTTTCGGATATCGTATGAATTAGTTATGAATTTTGTGATTTCAATCGATTTCGGTCGTTAGATTTTTGATCTGTGAAATTATGACCGTTGGATGAACTTGTAAATTTGTTATGATGATCATATGACTGTCCCAGAGGCTTTGTGTGGTCATGGGCGAAGATCCGACCGTTGGATCTTCGTATATGTGAAAAACAGTAATTAGGGGAGCGATTCGTGAGAAACCGCTCGTCGGATTTTAATGTAAATTAGAATCTGACCGTTAATTAGTGGTTAAATTATGAGTTGAATTTGTTGGCTAAATTCGAATCACATTTGATTAGGTGATTGACGGATTTTAATTGCGTGGGCTATTCGGCGTTAATTATAAATTATAATTTATAATTATATTGAAGACGCAGCGGGAGTTTCGAGGTGAGTAAAACTCACGTGGTTCATATTACGAACCGAGCATTTTAATTTATTTATTTTTGGTAATTGTGTGAAAAATATTTGCGGATTAAATATTTGTTTTAAAATTTCATGGACTTGAATCACCACAGTCCATAGGTAAGTAAAATGAATTTTAACTATACAAATGAATTTCATAATTTTCTTGTGTGAACTATAGATGGTATTAGTGGTCATTCCTGAGTGGATGATTACGTATATATATATTTACGTGGAAAATATATATTGATGAGTGGAATGTTTGATTGATTATATGATTGAGTTGAATTGATGAGTGATTATATTACAATTGTGTAATTCCATAATAATATGATGTATCTTGGTTGTGTTGATTTCAGTATGTGATTTATAAGTTGGGTTCATTTATGGGTTTAGGGTCAACGTAATGACCGGGGTGGGTAATCGAACGCTCTAATCCTAGTGTGGATGATGAGATACGATTGATTGAGTATGTGAAATTATTGGACGTTCTAAATATGTATATAGGTATACATATTGATGAAATACAATAATTGATAAATATGTCGGATGCCATAACCTAGGTCAGGTGACGGGCTACGATTCAGTTAGAGCTCTAGTCTGTCAAGTACCGTATTTTTATAAATACGATGATGAGAGTTGTGGTGAAAGTTGTGAGTTGGGTTGTCTTGATATATTGAGTTGGTGTTAATTGAGATTGTTATTATTTGCATATGTGGAAATTATTGAGTGTTGCTGTGTGTGGGAATAAATGAGATTAAATTAAGTAACAGTTCCTTCTTTTACTCATACGAGCTTTCATAAGCTTACCGGGTTTTGTGTTGTTGCAATCCCGGTACACTATTCAATGGTGTAGCGGATATTCCTGCAGGTCAGGATAACCAGGGAGGTGACCGGGCTGCTTAGGTGTTACAGCAGTCATGTTATTTATTTAGTCGTGATGTGTGTGTATGCTCATTTAGAGCTTTACAGTACATTTGGATTTGAGTTGTAATAATTAACCGAGACTAAATTCGGTTTGATTCTATTTTGTGTGGTGAGTATGTTAAGAAAAGAAAAATTTTCAGGATGATTATTTTGTGTTGTAGTATATTCATGTTTCGGATTTTGAATTGTTATTCTAAAATTCGGGGCGTGACATAAAGTAAGCACATAAGAATGATTTTTTATTTTTAATTGTCTATAACCAAGTAATGTTCTTAATGATATAGTTTCGTGGTGCAGTGCGGTTAAAAGTTTCAATGCTGAAACGGGTAGGGCTAACAAAGTGCCGAAATTGAAACTACTTTCGGTTAGTATGATATATGTGGTTGATTAAGTTACCATATTCGATTTAGTATGGTAAAGCCTTTCTAATTCAATAATGTGAATACATAGGGTGTACCTAAACAACCGGGTGTAATTAAATGTGGCTATTATGTAATGAGATACATGAAGGAGATTATAAATGATGACACATTTTCGTTTCCGACAAAGGTATATACATTATAGTTGATATAAACTTTAGTTTAATTATAAATAGCGTGTTTACCTGATGATTATGACTTACGTTATGAAATACATTCTTAGTGGGTAGCAAAGACTCGCAAAGGATACACCCAACAACAACTTGACGAGGTGCGCATTGAGGTGGCTGACTATTTGCAGACTTTGCTATAGATGGTGACTAGCAAACTGATTTTGAGTAAGGCTAGCTAGATTTTTTGTGAACCATTTTGGAGTAGTTGTATTGTTGCAGCAACTGTGAAAAAACTACATGCACACTTATTGCAATGGTATGTTTTAGGCTAGCCTTGAATTAGGTTGGGGTCATTTTGCCAATTTTGTTGAATTTTTAACATTTCTGATGTTGGATACAAACTAATGCAATGCCCCATATTCAAATAATTTGGAATTTCATGTTATCAAATGTGGATTAGATTGATTTTGTAGCAGCAAATACAAAGTCAGTGGACATCATGCTCATGTAAAGGACATGATATATATATATATATATATATATATATATATATGCCTATTTCAAATCAGTATTAAACTACAAAAACGATTTCACTAAAGAGATGATACATCAGATTGGAAACAAAATCGATGTCTCTTTGTCAATGCACATCGAGTTGTTAAGTAAGAAGCGATATAAAACAAAGGAGTGGACATCAATTTGATAAGAAGCGATGTAAAACAAAGCAGTGGACATCGATTTGTGAAGTAAGAAGCGATGTAAAAAAAGGCAGTGGACATCGATTTGTTAAGTAAGAAGCGATGTAAAACAAGTCAGTGGACATCGATTTATTTAGTAAGAAGCGATGTAACAAAACCCAATGGACATCGAGTTTTTAAATGAATATGGATGTCTAATATAAGTATGAACATTGGTGTTAACCTCAAAAACTAATGTTTAATACATAAATGAACATCACTTTATAAAAGTAAACGATGTTTAACAGGATAATGAACATCGTTTATGTAATACAAAAGAATGTATATTCAGTCTTAAATGGTGTTATATATGGCAAGTACCCGTAAATCTTGTAAACAAGAGGCAAACTTCAACTGCAGCGATGTGTAAGATAACATAACACATCGTTTTTAAAATGAGTAACGATGTTAAAATGCATATATATACTGTTGAACCTATATTTCGTTAAGCATTAAATGCATAAATATAAAGGTTTAACAATATCTAAAAACACTAATTTGTTATCAAAATAGTAGTTTAACATCGATTCTGAAAGCTAATCCGATGTTTATTATTATATGGGACATCGGTTAAAAACCGATGTCTATTTTTTCGCGATCTTTTACATCACCCACTAACACATCGGTACAAATTTTTTTTAACATCGGTTTTTGGCCGATGTATATGAGAAAAATTCTAGTAGTGTCTTTTCGGTCAGGTAATCTCTTTTTATTCAATTTCTACTAGGCTTGATTGTTGGAATAATGATTAGCTTTTGAAGTGTAATTCTTGAGCATTCATGGAAGTTCATAATGTCTCATTTTTACCATGAAGTTTAAACTTTAAGTACATGAGCTGATAACTATATTTCATTCTGACACTAATTTATGTTGCAGAGGTTTCAAAACCTCGCTTGATGACAATATGACATTTCTTGAATTACAGAAACAATACAAAGTATTTGTAATATTCTAAAACGTTATGACAATATGGTCTTTCTTGAATTACAGAATCAATACAAGGTATTTGTAAACTGATCTCTAAGTAGTTGCAAAGACTGAGTGAACTCATTGATTGTATGTTCATTATTAATTCAACAGACTTTATTGAGTTTGATTTATCTCTTGAAAACTATTTTGCAGAATTGTGCTGGTTCATTCTTTGTAATTCCTCTGTTCAAGTGGTTTGTCTTGCTCAAGACAAATGCTGACATAGAAAAAAGAAATCAAGCCAGTCAGCAATTTGCTCGACACATTGAATTGCCTGATCTCTCACTAAGACGAAAAGTATCTCTTTGAATTCTTGCGTCCTTTTTCAATTAAACATATATGTGTTGCATTATTTTATGTTTGGATAATTATGACTCCTAGTTAATTACTTTGTACTGTTTTTCTATTATGTTAGTTATGTGTATGGACTTCGTTGTTTTAGGTTGAATATGAAAGTGTACTAAATCTTCATATTTATACCGTGATGCATGATTTACTTCATTTTATGTTGTAAGAGTGGAGCATATCTTGATACATTTTTTTTTTGTCAGAGTATATCTTGATACATTATTAGATTGCAGTCTAATGCTGCTTCCAATTTCTACTTCTGCTGGAGGGGAGAGAGGCAGCGTCAGAGAGCAATAAAAGCAAATATCAGCTACTGCTCTCTCTCTCTGTGTAATGACATGAATTTTTTTGTATTTTTTCGTGAAACTAATCAAGGTCCAAGTTAGTACAAATTATGGCTTTGGTGCCTTATTCATTTGTTTTTCCAAGAAATAGAAATTATATCGGACAATTATTCGCTCGGAATGCTTCAATTCAAGGGTTGACTTTCTATACATTAGTATTCTATGAATAATTCCTTCACGGACATCAAAAAGTGGTCGATACGAGTTCGTGGACATGAGGAACTCAAAAATCGGAGTTCGTATGAAGAAGTTATCGTCAATGGAAAAAGTTTCCATTTTTAGATAAATAGAATTTTTTTTTTTGGGAAAACCCTAGTTTCCAAAAAAGGAAACTGAGCTCTCTCTCTCTCTCTCTCTCTCTCTATTTCTCTCTGTTTTCCTGAGCTAAAAATTGCCGCAAATTTTCTTCCAGCCATAACTCCACCAACAGGCCACTGTTGGCCATGCCACCAGTCCCAGTCGCTTCGTCTCTCCTCCTTCTTCAAGTCTGTGGCAGCTTTGTGGCACAATTAGGGCTGTAGAAGGCGGAGAAGGGTGGTGGCGGTGGCGCTTCAGGGTCACGTCGGAATTCATGATTTCGGCCACCTCCGGCACCAATTCTTGGGGGCTTTTCATGCCCAGGAAACATACATCCTTCCTACCAAGCGGCTTGAAGCGATTTGAAGTGTGGAGGACGAATTGAGGATTTGAAGTTCTAGGGTTTCACCGATTTCTTGGATTTTCGAGGTAAATTCAGGCCAAATGACTTTGATTCAGACTTTGTGCTAGTTGTGAAAGTTGTTGTACATGTTGAGATGAACATTTTGGCATAGGTTTCATGACTCAATTTGGGGGTTGCCGACTCTCAGCCACAGCCGGCAGCGCGTGGCGACGCGTTGGGCCAGATTTTTGGGTTATGTTTTCATGGTTGTCACCTACTCATCAATACGAGCTTGGTAATATATTATGGGGTCATGTTGTGACTATCAAAGCATACTAGATTTACGTAATTTTGGTCTTCTCGGTTTGGAATCCATGAGGATCCGACCGTTGGGTCGTCTTATAATTTTGAGAAATTGATCTTAGAAGTCATCCGAAGACCTTGGGAGGTTTTGGAGGAAGTTTTGTCATGATTGACGAAATCTTTGTTTTTGGGTTCAAATACTCGGTTCGAACCGTAACCACTTTCGTTTAAATCGTGTGCTAAGTTGAGATCTTATTTTACTTAGGTGATTGACGGAGTGTGTTTTGTACCTTATCTCGGCTGTAAGAGAAGATGCAGTGGAATTTAGAGGTGAGTAAATCTCACGTGGTTCATTTATGAACCGAGTTACATATTGTTCGGTTTAGTCGCTAAATTGTGAAATTGTTTTTTGGAAATAAATAATTTGTTTTAGTGGCATTCTTAAGTGGATGACTACGTCTGTGTATGTGTGTGTGTATATATATATATTTACGTGAAATATATCTTGATGGCGTGGTATTATGATAAGCATAATAAATTGTGATTTTATTCAGGTTATTGTTTTGACCATTTACTTTTTTTCGAAAATACAATATATCATGTAATTGTTGATTATATTGTGTTGAAAGAGTACTTGAGATTTGGGTATAACATTTTGAGTCTTGTGTGACTTTTTAAATATTTTCGGTCTGCGCATTTGGTGTCACAGTAGTGACTGAGGCAAATATATCGGATACCAAGCCTTTGGTCGGGTGATGTATGGTTACGATTTAGTTAGAGCAAGTCCACCCGTTGGGGATAAATGTCAAGGTCATTGGGTCACTGGGTCGACCGGTCAAGAAACTGTTCACTGCCACTGGACATGAGTTTCCATATGTTTTGTTTCTTGACCGGTCAGTTACTGTTCATTGAAATTTTTTTTAAATTTGTTTATTGTAAAATGAAATATATTTGATGTAAATAGATGGTAATAATAGAGATTTATGGATAATTAAAGTCAAAATTGTGATTGCTATAGCTTTTCAGAAAGGGAACGTCGCTAGGAAGAGAACCTGTCGCTTTGCCATGACGTGTGGGGTTTTTGGGCTTTCAAGATCGTTTTGGGCCTCAAAACTGCAATTTACTAATTTTTCTGATATTTTCAGGGGACAAATGATGAGCCACCTACAGTTACCGACAAATTTTCTTGAAATGAGTGAAGCAACCACCGATAATTTTTTTGAAAAGCTTAAAACAACCAGCGACATCTTTAAACGGATCAGATCATTTGCATACTATTCAATATAACGGTTATTGTCGATGTAATCTTATGTAAGATTTTGGATCAGATTACGTAGAACTAGGAGTGGACACGTGTCCTTATCATCTGATCACGTTTGATGTGAAAATTGTAAATAAATAGAGAAAGAGGCAACACTCCATTCACACACAATCTGATATGGCAAATCTCCTCCTTTTTCAGATCTCCAGATCCGACACATTTTCTCTCCTTCCCTCATTTCAATGAAGAGATTGTGGGCTAAGTTTCGACAGTCTCGTGATGAAGATTATGAAGAGATGTGTACGACTAATGCCCTTGTGATCGCAGAAGTCGCTGAAACTGAATCTTCTAATCAAACAGGACGAGAGGGTTCTCGACCGGGGCGTGCACCGAATGAGGAGCGATTTAGGGAATCAAGAGGCAAAAACATGATGGAAGATTACTTTGTTCAGCGTCCAGTTTTCAGTGATGAAGAATTTCAGCCACGCTACAGGTTGAGTCACAATGTTTTCAACCGCATCTCCAGTGACCTTTGTCATATGACCTGTACTCTGTCCAGAAATCAGATGCTGCTAAGAAAGTCGGGTTACTTCCCGAGCAGAAGTTGACATGTTCCTTACGAATGCTTGCTTACGGTGCTAGGATAGACCAATGCACTGAGTATTGTCGGATGGCGAAATCTACCTCTATCGAGGCTGTTCAACGATTTACAAGAGGAATCGTTCATCTGTACTCGGTAGAATACCTCCGGGCTCCTACTCCGGCCAACCTCAGAAAATTACTCACCAAAACTGAGAGAATAGGTTTTCCTATGATGATTGGAAGCATTGACTGCATGCGCTGGCAATGGAAGAATTGCCTAATATGTTGGGCTAGAGAATACAACGGTAAAAAACGTATCCCCACTATCATCCTCGAAGCAGTCGCATCTTATGGCACGCCTTCTTTGGAATGCTTGGGTCATGCAATGACCTCAAAGTACTGGCAAAGTCCTTATTGTTTGACGAGCTTACTGCTGGTCGAGCCCCTCAGATCCAATTTCAAGTGAATAACATAATTCACAATTTATGCTATTATCTTGCTGATGGTATCTATCCTAGATGGGCAACTTTTGTGAAATCAATTTTGAAGGCCTACATAACCCAAGGATCTGAAGTTTTGCCAGGCTCAAGAGGGGTACATGAAGGATGTGGAAAGGTGTTTCGGTATTTTATAGTCGCGCTTTAGTATTGTTAGAGGAGCGGCTCGTGGGTGGGTTAGAGAAGACATTCGATATATCATGTTGACTTATATTATATTACACAATATGATAATGGAGGATGAAAGACCAGAGGACAGCGATGAGGAATTGGAGTCTGATGAAGAAGAGGATAACAATATGAGGCTCAGCTTGGCTACGGTTTGGGAAGGACCAACCGGTGATGACTTTGATCTTGTTGGTAGAGATGGTTATTATTTCAACGGATTCATGGATCGATACGATGCCATTAGATGTGCAAACAACTCACTCAAACCTTCAAGAAGATCTAATAGAGCCTTTCTGGAACATTCAAGGCAACTTGGAAATCTAGTTCTGGTAGATGTTTGAATAATTTAATATCTACGTTTTTTATGTTTGTGTGCTTTTAATTTGGCTTGTATTATGTTTTTTATGTGCTATGATTTTTAATGTAAGGTGTATGCTTTAATAAATGCAATTTTCAATGTGTTGCTTTACGCCCTTCCATAGCTCGGTTTTTTTTTATTTGTGCCCACTGCCGGATTTTGGCTTACAGCTTTCCAAGACTTACACAATTGAACATCTTCCTCAGTCGTCCATCTCCTCCCAGATTCGGCATTTTCATTTTCACTTTGATCTCCCCTTTGTCCGGCCACGACGTGTGTTTCTCCCTTGTTCAGCCATATTGGATATAAAAAAATTTGGAAGATGAGAGCTATAGGAAGAGGAGGAAGACTAACTTTGTGTAACTATCACTACTACAAAAATCGAAACACACAACACTCATCACACAACAGAACACAAATCTGCTGTTGTGTGTTAACACGAACTCTATCATACAACGGTACAAAATCTATTTCTGTTGTGTGAATGAAGCAAATTGAAAACCATTTTTTTAGGAAGATATTGGACAACTGATTTAAGAAGTTTATGTTGTGTAATGGAGAGGCCTAGAATGGAGGGAAATGAGTACATAATTCCCTCCAAGAATAAGCTCACCAAAATGGAATTTGAACTAACCACACAACAGTTTTTTTTTATCTGTTGTGTAACGAAATGTGGTATGAACTTTGAGAAATAGTACTAGGTACATCTAGTTGAAGGTGTACAAATTTGTACAACAGATTGTCTTATTTCTGTTGTCTGAGCATGGAAGCAAGTTGCACATTGGCAAAGTTTTAATTTGATGAAACCTATGTAGGCACAGGCGGTAAATTTTCCCTTCCAGCCTGCTTTGTCATCATATACTCACACAACGGTCACTTTCTTATCTGTTGTTGGAGAAACTTGAGACAAATTGAAGTCTCCCACCAAACAACTTAATTGAAACCCTACAACCACTCTTACTCCTTTTCTTTTTCCCCAATTACATACTCCCTCCAAACCTGACAGTCACTCTTATTCAACTCCTTCCAAAACTACTCAACTCCTTCCAAAACAGCAGCCCGGTGTTACTCGAAACCAAATCCAAAATAGCCAGCAACCAAAGGGAAGATCTCTACTACGATTTGGATATCGATTTGGAAATCAAACCCGGCCATTTCTCTACTAAGACCCTACTACGATTTGGATTTTGATTTGGAAATTAGGGCTTCATTATGAAGATCTTCTGGTTCGATTCGATTTGCTTTCGCCTTGTTGTTCTGATGGTGGACTGAGGTTTACTCGTTGCTGCTTAATTTGGAATTTCTTTCCCCAAAAAGGTTTGTTCTTCTTCTTTGGTTTGTTCTTCTTTCTAGGTTTGTTCTTCTTCTTCTTCAGCTTTGGATAATTTAAGTGGATTTGTACAGATTTCGGTTTGTCTTGACCATCAACCACTGACTCTCGACATTATTTCAATTGGTCTCTCTTTCCCGGACTCTTACTTCGCCGCTCTATTTGACAAGAGATGATTTCAGGTGTGCTTTACTTCTCTGGTGAAATTTGGGCTTTTTTTCAAGAATGTGGTTGATGCATGTTGTTTGCTGGTTATATTGTTGATGTTGTTTTTTTGCAAGAACTATGAAAAATCTTGAGTGAAAGACTGGGTTTATATTAAAATTGGAATATGATTGTTCATGTTGTTTGCTAATTATATAAGATGGGGAATTCTATTGTTACTTTTCTGCATTCCTTTGGTTAATGATGGTGGAAGCATGTATAGACTTGACTGAGCTTAGGTTGATTGGGTTCAGTTGGGTTCAATTGAATTCATATGGTTAGATTTACGCTTGAGTTTAATTAAAATTGCTTAGGTTGATTGGGATCAGTTGGGTTCAATTGAATTCATATGGTTCGATTTACGCTTGAGTTTAATTAAAATCACTTGAAATTGGTTGCTGCTAGGCAGCTTGTTGATTGTTGGGTTTGGTTTTGGGTTATTGCTAAGTATTATGGTTGTTTGGTTTTGGGTTCAGGTTTGGATAATTTTAGTGATTTTGTGCAGATTTCAGTTTGTCTTGACCATCAACCACCGCGCTCGACGTTACTTCGCCGGATAATTTGAGTGTGTCTCTTTCCCGGACTGTTACTTTGCCGCTTGAATTTAACAAGAGCTATCAGGTGTGCTTTACTTCTCTGGTGAAATTTGGGGTTTTTTGTCAAGAATGTGGTTGATGTTGTTTTTTTGCAAGAACTATGAAAAATCTTGAGTGAAAGATTGGGTTTGTATTAAAATTAGAATATGATTGTTCATGTTGTTTGCTTATTATATAAGATGGGGAATTCTATTGTTACTTTTCTGCATTCCTTTGGTTAATGATGGTGGAAGCATGTATAGACTTGACTGAGCTTAGGTTGATTGGGTTCAGTTGGGTTCAATTGAATTCATATGGTTCGATTTACGCTTGAGTTTAATTAAAATCACTTGAAATTAGTTGCTGCTAGGCAGCTTGTTGATTGTTGGATTTGGTGTTGGGTTGTTGCTAAGTATTGTGGTTGTTTGTATTGTTATTATGCCTTGCATATATTGTTATCTTTTATTTAATATATATATTTTTTGGGTTTGTTCTTCTATACTGAAGGTATATTGGATAAAACATAATCTTGGATTGGTAGTTGTTTCAGCCCATTGCACACCGAGATTCCCTGTTCCAGTACCTATAAGTTTAAAGTTAACAAAAAAATTTAATATTGTGTTTTTCTGTTTGTGTTCCTGTTGAGCTGATCATTCATTAAGTTTGTTGTCCTGTTTCATTTTCTGTTTGTGCGTAGTATAGATGGATAGAACATGGATGGTTGCTGATAGGAGATCTTGTCAATATAAGTTAGGGGTAATGGAGTTCTGTAAATTTGCCTTGGATAATGCTCGAGACCCTAACCACATTAGCTGTCCTTGCACTAATTGTGGAAATGTTGAATATTTTTCTGCTGGTGTAATTAAGGATCATTTGTTTGTGAATGGAATGGATGAGAGTTATGAGAAATGGACTGAGCATGGGGAGGCTAATCTTGAATTAGGAACAGATGAAGATAGTAATGGCATAGAAACAGATTCAGATTAATCCAAATCTGTGCATGGTAATGATAGGGCAGAATACGAAGTAGAAGTAGGAAGTGACGTAGAGCTAGAAAGTGAAGAGGATCAAGAGCTTTCAAATGAGTGTAACGACTTTAGAAAGTTTGTTGATGATGGTAATAAACCTTTATATCCTGGTTGTGATAGTCATACAAAGTTGAATGTTCTCGTAAGGCTTTACAACTTGAAAGTGAAGCACGGTATGAGTGATGTTGCTTACTCTGATTGGCTGATTGCCTTTGCAGAGTTTCTTCCAGCAAGCAATGAGATACCTGCCTCTGTGTATGAGGCGAAGAAGACCTTGAGTGCTCTAGGAATGGATTACACTAAAATTCATGCATGCCCTAACGATTATATTTTGTATAGAAAAGAGTATGCTGATGAAATTAAGTGTCCTACATGTGGTCTTTCAAGGTGGAAAGTAGGTAAAAACTCCAAAGAGAGGGAAGGTGTACCTGCAAAGGTACTATAGTACTTTCCCCCTATTCCTAGGTTTCGAAAAATGTTTCAGTCAAGTGAAACATGTAAGAGTCTGATTTGGCATGCTACGGACCGAAAATGTGATGGCTTAATGCGTCATCCGGCAGATGTAGCTTCGTGGAAGTTAGTAGATGATAAATGGCCGGACTTTGGTTCTGACCCTAGAAACCTAAGACTTGCTTTATGATCAGATGGGTTCAATCCCCATAGTTCATTAAGTAGTAAGTATAGTTGTTGGCCGATAATTCTTGTGATCTACAATCTGCCTACATGGTTAATAATGAAGAGAAAACACATGATGCTATCATTATTGATATCCGGGCCAAAACAACCAGGAAATGACATTGATGTGTACTTAGCACCTTTGATAGACGACTTAAAGTTGTTGTGGGAAGGAGTTAGGGGAGTTTATGATGCAAGACTAAATGAATACTTTACTTTCAAGGGTGTACTATTCTGGACGATCAACGATTTTCCATCTGACAGTAACCTTTCTGGGAGTATTGTAAAAAGGTATAATGCATGCCCTATTTGCCTTGAAAAAACAGAACCTACAAGGCTAGTTAATGGAGGGAAAATGGCCTACATTGGTCATCAGAGGTTTTTAGGAAGAAACCATCCCTATCGAAAGCAAAAGACTGCTTTCAATAACTTCCCTGAGCATTCACCTCCTCTTATGCCTTTGACTGGTGAAGAAGTATTGGGTAGGGTAGAGCAAGAAGTTCGGAACTGGTCTTTTGGAAAAAAATATCCTCATCCTCCTTATAAAGGTGCGGATGATGGAACCAGGCCTTGTTGGAAGAAAAAGTCTATATTTTTTGAACTTGAATACTGGAAATTTCTACCTGTTCGGCACTGCCTTGATGTGATGCATATTGAGAAAAATGTATGTGATAGTCTAATAGGGACCTTGTTGAATATTCTGGGAAAAACAAAGGATGGGGTGAAAACTTGGTTGGATCTGGTGGAAATGGGTATTAGATTAGGATTGAGGCCTAATCTTAAAGGTCCCAAAAAGGATCGCTTGCCATTGGCAAGCTGGAACCTAACAGTAGGTGAAAAAACATGTATGTGTAGGTCTTTTTTTAATATGAAGGTTCCTGAAGACTATTCCTCCAATATATCAAACCTAGTTTCCATGGATGATTTAAGGCTTAGTGGACTTAAATCTCATGATTGTCATGCCTTAATGCAACAACTCCTCTCTGTTGCCATTCGAGGTGTGCTTGAAAAGCCGTTGAGAATTGCCATTATCAGGTTATGCATGTTTTTTAATGAAATCTGCAGCAAGACTATTGATGTGTCAAGTCTGCCGAAAATCCAAAGTGAACTTGTTCAAACATTGTGTGAGCTGGAAAAGTACTTTCCCCCATCCTTTTTTGACATAATGGTTCATCTAACAGTCCACTTAGTTAGAGAGGTGGAGTTATGCTGACCGGTTTGCTTTCGATGGATGTATCCATTCGAAAGGTATATGAAGGTGTGTAAAGGATATGTGCGAAACAGAAATAGGCCGGAAGGTTGCATTGCCGAGTCTTACATTGTTGAAGAGGCGGTTGAGTTTTTGACAGAAACTTTCTTCGACGACAAAACTGTTGGCATCCCGACTGCCCCCAACACAGATGACAAGCCTACCTCAGGTGCTACAATTGTTAGTGTTTATGGGAAGTTATTTGACCAAGCTCACCTCTGTGTGCTTCAAAACACAGATGAATTCAGAAGTTACTTTAGGTAATTTACTGTCCCTCTATCTAGCTTTATGATTTCTGTTAATATTTTAAGTTAAGTTAACACAAACATTCACTAATACTATACCCCTGTTTGTTGGTTATTGCAGTGAACACATGGAATATTTGAAGAGAGTGTTTCCAAGATTCAAAAAGAATGACAAGTGGCTTACGGACAAGCAAAACAAGACATTTGCTAATTGGTTGAAAGAGAGGGTAAGTATTTTGATGCAGTAAGCCGCATTTTTAAACTTTTTAAACTTAATATATGGCAATTGTTTATTGTTTAAATTTTATTTACATTACCACATATAATTATGTTGCCAACTAAAGGACATTAAATGTTTTGCGGCTTACTTCGCAGGTTGCTGATCAACTCAGTGAATCAGATTGTGATAGACCTGAGATTGTGAGGTGGCTTGCAGATAAACCAAGCAATGAAGTTCCAAAGTTTAGTGGTTACAAAATAAGGGGAGTTCAGTTAACACGAAGGCCCGTGATGATCTTCGATCAACGCAAAATAGTGGTGTATACGTGCTTGCTGAGACACCACAAGTTGCGAGTGCTAGGGATAAAAGGTTGATTACAGATGATATGAGCTTTTATGGGGTGATTAATGAAATATGGGAGCTAGACTATGAGAAGTTTAGAATCCCTATCTTTAAGTGTGATTGGGTAGAGAATGGAAGGGGTGTTAAAGTAGATGATATAGGGTTCACGTTGGTGAATCTGAATAGGAGAGGTCATCTAAAGGACACTTTTGTTTTGGGAAACTGTGTTGAGCAGGTCTTTTATGTTGAAGACCCTGTTGATCCTGTGTGGTCAGTTGTTATAAGAACCCCAACAAGAGATTACAAAGACTTTATTACTGATGATGAGCCTGGTGACATTGGACTTGTTCACCGTCCCATCGCCACAGTGATGCCATCAATTAAGTTATCTGGTAACTTAGCCGAGGAGGAAGCCTACATGCGGGCAGGAAAAGAGGATATAGTTGTTGATGGATGATGCTGCTGTTTTAAGTTCGAAGCTATTGTTTTAAGTTCACTCATTCTTCTAGGTTGCTGATCAATTATCAACATGACTGTTGCATCAGTTATACTTGATCAGTAGTGTTCTTTTATCTAAAACTTTTGGTGAATTGTTTGAAGTCTGATTTGTGTTGTTAAATCAAGTCAATGAAACTTAAGGTTTATATATTTCAATGCTTGTTGATCGCAGATATTGTATATGGTTTATATATTTCAATGCATGTTGATTCGCAGATCTTGTATATGGTTTACCTGCACTGGAATTTTATCTCATTAAATAACTGTGTGTCCAGGTTAGTGTTATTTGGAGATTTTTTTTATTGCTAAACTACTTTTTTTTTTTGTGTAGATATGGCACAATCCAAATTTGCTCCACTACCAAGCAAGACTAAGGACAAGAGATTGAAAGCAAAGATGAGAAAGTCCAAGTTAGGGGATTCATCATCATCAAGATCCTCTGATGCATCAATCTCAACCAAGAAGGGGAAGTCTAAGAAGAGGAAAGATGATGAAGAGACCGGGGGACTTAAGCTACTGAAGCGACATTGTGTCACAATGTCTCGAATTTCAAGGCACAAAAGCTTAAGACAAAAGAAGGTAGTTCTCTTCAACAGAAAAGGAACTCCATGTGGGAAGGTGGCAAAGGAGATGCAATCGTACATCGGTGTCTTAGCTCATAGGAAGATACCTATAATAAGAAGTACTTGGAGGGCTGTCACAACCGAGGAGAAAGAGAAAATTTGGCAACGTGTGCAGGTATGTAGTGTTGGATATGTGATGCTTTTGTTCTTAAGCTAAATGAGTGAATATACAATTATATTAAAGGAAGGATTGTAACTTATATTAACTCTTGCTTTATTTCATTTTCTATATGCAGGTGCCATTTGTGCTTGGACCTGAAAGCTGAAAAATGGTAATTGAATTTGCTGCATCAAAATGGAGGGAATTCAAGTCTCGACTCACTAGGAATTACATTATCCCTTTCCTGAATGATCTAGAGTCCTTAAAGTATCCTCCAGATGATTACAGATTCATCAATGTAGATCATTGGACTGCATTTGTGGCTGAACGGACGCAGGAAAAGTTTCTGGTTTGTATTACATTAATGCATTACATTGTTTTTTGTAATGAATCCATATGAAAAGCTATTTAATTCAGTCAATCTGTTTTGCAGGAATTACGTCGGATCCAACAAGAGCGGCGCTCTAGGAACAAATATCCACACCGAATGTCCCGTAAGGGATATGCTGGATTGGAGGAAGAGTTGGTTAGTTAACGATCTTTCTAATTAGTGTTGAATTAAGTTGCCGACCTGTTTTTATCTTTGACTTTTAGTGAACTCTAGCTTTTTTTTGGTAGTCCGAATCAATGGATAGCGACGAAGTTGATAGGGCAACATTGTGGATTAAAGGACGGCATACCAAGCAGGGCACATTCAAGGATGAAGAGACAAAGAAGTGTGCTGAAAAAATTGTGAGTACAATCCAGTGAAGATCTCAATGTGTATATCTAATGTTATGTTGATGATATGCTTATTTTCTATACTATCAATATGTTAGGTTACCTTGAAGGAGAAGGTTGCTACTAGAGAACTAAACACTTGTGGAAGTGATGATGTATTGACGTTGGCTTTGAGGACTCCTGAGCATCTTGGAAGAGTGCGAGGCGTGGGAGGCTATGTGAATCCCTTATATTACTTCCACCTCCTTAAACGTAGAAAGGAGTCCATCCAAGAAACGGTTAGAGTGAGTGTGTAGAAAATTCTACAAGAGGAGAAAGAAAAAATCATTGAAGAGGCTAAGGAGAAGATTTTACAAGACCACAGAGACCAAATCATTGAAGAGGCCAAGGAAAAGATAATTGCAGAAGAGAGGGCATTTTGGGCTGCTCAATTTGCACTGCTAGAAGCAAAGGTAGATGGAAGAGCTAAAGCAGGAAGTACTTCGGTGATTGAGAAAAGTCCGTTACGACTTTCTGGGCAGGGTAGTTGTTCAAAAACCATTGAACATGAAGCACCAAGCGGGGATCGGGTTGAGGAAGAAGTAGTGAATCTTGTTAAAGATAAATCAGTTCAAAAGGCACTAACTAAAGTTTTAGATGTAATGGAGGAACAGCTGCTGCCTTCCACAGTGCCGAAGAAGAAGAAGCCATTTCATATTCATGACAAATCTGTTTCTATCTCCACCACTAAGGTGATTGAGGAAGTGTTTTGCGTGGACAAGGTTGCAGATAACGCAAAACAGCAAGAAGATCAAGAGCATGATGTGCCCACTGAATATGCAGATTTGACAAAGGAAGGATTCAAATCAAAGGTATCCACATTGGTTTGTGAAATTAGTGCAGATTAGTATAGTCACACACACACACACATATATATATATTGAAATTAATGCCTAGTTGTTTGTTGCAGCCAATTGGAACTGAGGTTGAGGCCAAGTTAGCGTTAGGTTCAATTGACCATATTGTAGCTCTTGCTACTGTTATTGAATGCGATGACCCCTTCCAAACTTGTCATGGTTATCCCCTAGGAGATAGTAATATGCGAGTTTCAATCTATTGTGCTATAGCGGAGAAAGCCAAAGTTCCATTTCCTGTTCCCAATGAAATCGAAACTATTAAGCAAGCCATGAGAAGTTGGGTAGCATGGCCGAAAGACCTGGTCCTTAAGGCACCTGAAAAGATAATTTCTTATTATAATCATTAACGTACAATAAGTTTGATATTTCATATTAACTTGCTCCATCATGTAACCTCAAAATATCAGAAGACCTTACATTAATTGTTGAAATTTGTTGTAGAAACTTACTAAGGATAAAACTGAGAGGAGGAAGAGAAAGAAAGGGGTTCAAGATGAAGATGAAAACTCTGAGGTACTAGCTAGCTTGAAGTCATTTCTGTTATACATGTGATACTTTGCATTTCTATTTAAGTAAGGATTTTCAAAGTGGAGAACTAAACGTACACTTGTTAATTCATTGTATATAGTCAACATTGGATGCTCACTGTTGTGGATCCGGACAAAGAAATTGTTTATTTCATGGATCCCATGAAGAGGCGGTTATCCATTGGAGAATGGAGATCAGTTGTTGATATGTAAGTCATAGTCTACATATATTACAATTTTTAAGTTATCGAATACTAAAACTGATGGAAAGAAGAAACTGACTGTAACATCCAACTTTAAGTGTCAATTTCTTTACATGCAAAAACTGATATTGTGGTAGTTCTATTTTAGTGCCGTTGCTATGTATAATGCACACAAGGGAAGGAAAGGCCGGAGTTCAGTTTTGTGGAAAAATTTATCGGTACGCATGCATGTCTACACTAGTTTGGAACTTGAAATTATGCTTCTGTTTACCTGGTGCATATTTTGACTAGGTTCTGTTTGTTGTTGAATTTATCATTAATGTTCATTTCTTAGGGTATTCCTCCCCAACCTAATGCTAAGGAATGTAGGTACTTTGTGATGCGCTACATGAGAGATATAATTGAGGATAAGGATTTTACATTTGTGAACAAGGTATACACTCATAATTAAGATCTGTTTGGTCTTCTAGCTATATGTGTTTGAATGATGATCTGTTTGGTACTGTTGACCGACACTTTATGTTACTAGAAATCATTTCAGTGGGAAAGGAGAAGCAACCTTGTGTATAGCCAAGAGGATATTGATGTGATGCGGTGCGAGTTGGCAAAGTTTGTCGTCAAGTCATATATGTAGGAGCCATTTAGTGGTAGGCTGAAGGAAACTGCAGATCATTTTGTTTAGTGCTTCTGCTGATAGATGCATATATATGAATATTGTTGCTAGCAGTAGGTGCATGCACATAGATGCATATATATGCTTTTGGAGTCTTCTGCTGTCTTCAATGTTGCAGCTAGAATGTGGTTTCTTTACTTGCAACATGCAGCTGGATATATATACATATATATATGTATGTATGTTTTTGGGACAAGTTTCAGCTTTTGCTAGAATATAATGCTTTCATTGTTGGTTTTATGAATTAGATAATGAAGAAACAACAGTTCATAAATGGCGTTGTATAAGTAGTTGTATGTTTGTGAATCACACAATAAATTTGGTATAAATCACATAACGGTTGCAAAAGCACTTTGTCCTTAGATTTGAATTCACACAACATAAGAAACAAAAACCAGTTGTCCAATTGCTAAATCACACAACAATATTGAAAAGATGTGTTGTACAAATGCAAATAATCTCTCCCACATACAACAGTCATAGCTTGCTCACAAATACGATTACAACTATCACACCACTGATATTTTGAAATATCTATAGTGGTAAAGATAGTCCAACAACAGTTTACAGTATTTCTGTTGTCTGATCAGGTAACCAACATCATCTTGTATCTTAAGTCTGTTGTGTGAGCGGCCATTGAAATAACAAATGCATGTGGCATATGTGCCTGACATCCAACTTCTGGCATTGGCATGCCCAAAATTGGTACAACGGTTCTAAGATAGCCGTCGACCTTATGATCGACACACAACGGTGTTTCACAGTTATCTGAGTGTTGTGATCACACAACACCGAGATAGACGACAGAACTTTCCTCTTGGGACAACGGTTAACCACCGTTGTGTGATGCAATTTTTGTACTAGTGTATGAAATATAATTTTTTGGATGTGAGATGTAAAAGAAATGGTAGGTATTTATAGAGAAATTTTTAGAACTTTTTTTGTTACCGTTTGTTACCATCATACATATTAATTATATACGGTCGATCTGCACAATCAATTGCAACCAACGGCCAAGATTAATTGACCGTTGGTTTCAAAAATCGAAACCTCCCAACAGCTAATGGCCACGTCACCGCATTTGTCCCTCCCACTGTAGCTACGCGATAAAACCGCTTCTTCTGCATGTGTTCTGCAATAATTGGCGCTACGAGACAAAAATTGGGCCTTCATCGTGTCAGACTCTGCAGCCATTCCGCTTACATTCGCCACGTTCCTTGTTGGGCCTAGCTGGTAGACTTCTTCACCTGGGTCAAGCATTTTGTCAAGCCCTTGCCCTATTTCTTCAATTAGGTCGAGAAAATCCATCTTTTGGCTGGTCAAGCTTAGCCCGATGGAAGTTGCATTTTGGTGTTTGAAGGTCACCACTTCATCAAATCTATGTGGAGGCCAGTCAAGGAGAAACCGGTGGACATGCTCTTAGAGCTCTAGTCTATGTCATTATATGTCATAGGGGTAACACGTAGGTTACTTGCGACTCATGAGTACATGTCTTTGAAAGAGAGTTTCATGTGATTTCTTTCTTTTATTGTCCATGAGGGACATGGGTGTTGTATTTAAAAGGTGGCAGTTTTTACTTGAGTTGAAATGGTTGATTTCTTGGCTTTAGCATGAGTTGTTTGATTTTCTTATTTATTTTCCTTTT
This sequence comes from Rosa persica, assembly GCA_025331145.1. Classification (NCBI taxonomy): domain Eukaryota; kingdom Viridiplantae; phylum Streptophyta; class Magnoliopsida; order Rosales; family Rosaceae; genus Rosa; species Rosa persica. The sequence continues at coordinate 11,441,269 of WFKR01000001.1, read as the reverse complement.
TTATTTCTATTGTTTGATTTTAATGTAATCTCCTGAACTAAACTATAGACAGGGATCACTATGATTTTCCTTTTCATTTCTATTGTTTGATTTCAATGTATTCTCCTGAATTAAACTATATTAAGGGATTACTATGGTTTGGATTGTGTGCTTTGGGTGATCTCTTCAACTAATTTTCTATGCAGGGATTACTGGTTTTATTTAGTTTAATTGAGAAATGCTTCCTGTAGAGAGGAAAGAAAAATGAATTCTTGGATTCGTAGTTGAGATTTCAATTGATTTGGTTTGTCACGGTGGTGACATGTGTTTTCCTTAAAAAGAAAATGATTTGATTTTGAACTAATCATTGCGTTGATTTGTTGTCCTTGATTCGGAAAGGTGTTTTGTGGTTATTTAGGTTTAATAACACGAGCTAGCAAAAACTTATCGGGTTTGTTGTTTCAACCCGGTGTACTTTTCCATGGTGTAGGGGTTATTGTGCAGGTCAAAGTAATAGTTGTCGAAGCCGAGGTTTAGTTGCTGTCGTAGCTTGGACGTAGAACTGTACTTTTGGTTTTAGTCTTCCATTGTGTAGAGAGTGTAGTGAGTGTGTTTTATTGATTTATTGTTCAGTTTAATTTGTAAGCTCTCTGAAATGTAATATGTGACTCTAAAGAACGAGTCCATATTGATGTTTGTGAGCTCAGTTTGTTTTGTTGCTTAGTTTAAATGAAAAATTTTCTAAGCATTTTCTTGTGCTTGTTAAGTTATCGCATTTTGGATTCGAATTTCTTTATTCGAAATTCGGGACGTGACAGGCACACACTCACTCTCTCTCTCTCTCCCTCTCTCCCCCCCTCCCTCCCTCCCTCTCCCTCTCCTTTAAAACATACTAATCTATGATAAACTACTTTTATGACCTGTTACTTACTGCACTTTATTGCTCTCATAAAGTTGACTTAGGGTATAGAGACTCCTGGAAACATAGGATCATATCGTTATTACTTAATGGGTACTACTCCCATGAATTTGTCCTAGGATTGGCTAGGAAGCTCAAGTTATTACATGACCCATTATAGATTTATAGTCATTGTGCACTCTGCCTACATTTTCTTTCGCACTCTCTCTCACACAAAGAGACACCTCTAGCTTCACTGTAATGCTTTTTATATGTTAAGATGTTGGTATGTGAAATTGTTAGAATAAGAACTAATTACGTCATGTAATGTGCAGGTTGTCCGTATCAGAAACGAGTCGCAACTGTGGGATGAAGAGTCTTAGTTATATGAAATACAGTGGGATGATAGTGCAACCGTTAATTTTCAGTTTGTATATTTATTGTATGATATATTTTAAAATACAGTATAAAGTACAGTACAAGAATGAAGAGGTGCCAATTGGCACCTTATTTTTTTAATCAAACCTCATAAATTTGCCACTGATATCAGTGGCATTCCAAAGCCACTAATATCAGTGTGGATTTAAGATGCAGACTTGCCTTGGATGAAGTTATTCCACTGTTGTTTTTTCAGTGCCTATTGTTCCAATGACACTTGCGATAGAGGGGACTAATTCCTCATTAGTGGCTGCATACTGGCTAATGTCTTAGCAACTGTTATTAGTTTGTATTGGGACAAAAGGACTAATTTAAAACGGTGTGGAATGGGGAAATTTCTAGTAGTGTCTTCAAATTGATTTGTTTATCGACTAACTTTTGAAGTTAGTTAATTTTTGATGAGTGACTTAATTTTTGATGTGATTTCATTCATGGTTTAATATTTGTGATTTTATTCACGGTCAATCAAATATGCTGATTCAAATTTCAATCATGCATATATTTCTGATCTGCAGTTTGATATGATTATAGCTCAGTTAGCTAGTTTTGGCTAAAATGGGAAGAACATGATATTACCAATCATGTATAGATTCAATACTTTAATCCTCTCATCAAGAAAGGATAAATTGGGAAGAAAATGATGAAAAGGGATATGCTTTTCCCAATCCTCTCCGCTGCAAATCAAAGTGAGAGCTCCACATTCCTACATAGCTAGATGAAGTTTCATTCATACACATCTATTGTTTGCTCCCATATAGATGTATTGTGATGTATGAGAAGGGAGCTTCTATTCACACCTCTAAAATTGACATTTGGACTCCCTAATGAATAGATCTCTAACTTACTTTTACAAATAACTTATATGCTTTTTACACCTCCCTAATTTTCCCACAATGCCCATCGTTAAAAAAAAAAATCAATAAGAGCTTTTTTTTTAAAAAAATATATAAAAAATAACCTCAGAGTCAATGGCCTTGAATCAAAGTCGCCGACAAAACTGTGATCCATGAACTCAAGTATTACAACATGTTAGAATATTACTGGTGATTGTGATCAACATTTATTAGTTCATGAGGGGACCCCTTAAATGTAAACTTGTAAAGAACGACTTTCTTCGTCCAGTTTGCTATGACTTCTCTGCATGCTTATACTATTCTGGATTTGACAATCTTGTCGCCTCTCTTAGGGTGCGTTTGGGGGAGCTTTTCAGCTCTTGTGCTTATAAGGCAAAGTCCTGGTTGGTGTTTGGTAAACACCTTAACAGCCTACTTCAATAAGAAGCCGTGGCTTTTTGGAAGGAAAAGCGGAAGCAGCTAAGGGCCTCCTTTTGGAAGCAGAGGAAGCAGAAGCCGCGTGCGTATTGTAGCGGCAGTTTAATGAAATTTTCAAAATTCCAATGGGTACCCTCATGAACTTGAAGTAATTACACGACCCAACCTCAAAGAGACGCCTCTCTTCTTCCTCAACTCTCTGTCTCTTCTCCGTCAACTCTCTCTTTCTCTCTCGGTGGTCTAAGGACGACGTCTTTCCTCCATCTTTACCGAACTCGAGGTAAAAGGTATTGTTTGTGATTTTGGTTTCATGGGTTTGATTTCATTTCTCTCTGTTCATTTCATCTGCCAATTTTGAGACTTTTAAATTGGGTAGTCGTTCTGATGTTGTGTTGTTATTAAATGGAGCCTTGTTTTTCTCTCTGATTTCATGCTCGGTCTTTGTCTCGTAGTTCTTTCTTGTGCTTAAATGGAGCCTTGTTTTCAATTTAGTTGAATGTGGAACACACTTGTTTTTGATATATCTATATGCTTATTAAGATCTGATATCTAGGTTTGGGCACTAGTTTTCATTTTGATCCCATTTACTTGCTGTCTTCATCAATGAGTTACACTTGTATCAATTCTAGGTTATGGCATTGCTCCAATACCTTTGCCGTTGTTTACCACAGAAATATTTGTATATAGAGCTGTAATTTTCAGTTTGACATGTTTAGATGGAACGTAGTTGAAGTATTTGGATGGAGTCAGACAAAGTCACAATCTTAAGAGTTAAGATATTGAGTTTCTTTTTTGCGGTTGCTTATCCTCATGTTCTCTCTTCTTTCTGCAATTTATGTGTTCTTTTTTAAAAATATTTGATCTGATTTTAGTTAAGTTCTTCAAGATATTTCTTTGTTCTTGCAGAGGAAGCATCTAATGGTGTTTACAGATGCAGGAATATCAACTTCCTGTGGTATACTAGATTTTCGAGGTCCAAAGGGAATATGGACTCTTCAGGTGAGGACCCTAATATTGTGGATAAAGTTTTTATCTTCTTCTTGGTCTTTTCTATTAAAACACTAAAAAGATAGGGCTTTTAGAGGAACTCTTCTTGGTTGGACTGCATTGTTTTATACAATTATTGGAGGTACTGCATTGTTTATAACGGAGATGAATTTGGGAATTGGGTTGTTATTGTTATTTGTTCGTTGCCCTTTTGTGCAGAGGCAGCAGAGCTCGCAGATGAACTGATGGCAGGTGCAGATTCATTGCTATATTGTCAAGTCTGAATTGGGTACCCAGGTCACTATTGCAAATGCATTGGTTGATGGGTACGGCAACTGTTGGAATGTGAACACTTTGAAACAGGTTTTTGATGAGCTGATTTGGAGGAGTGAGGTTTCTTGGAATGCATTTATCACTAGTCTTTCTTATGTGGGGAATTACATGGAAGCTTTGGATACATTTAGGTTGCTGATTGATGTAGGGGTTAAACAAAACTCTGTCGCCATTAAAACCATCATGCTACCAGTTTTGGTCAAAATTGAATTATTTGGAGCTGGCAAAGAACTCCATGGTTTCTGTAATTCTGTATAAGAATGGGTATCGAATCAGATGTCTTCATTGCCAACTTATTAATCGATATGTATCGAAGTTTTTTTTTTTTCTGAAATGAAGCTTGTGGGCATGATGCATGACATTGTTTCATTTATGGGAGTTATATTAGCTCGTGCAAATCTAACTGCAATCAAGCAAGGGAAAGAGAGACACTAAGAAAGCTTTTTGACGCTCATCTCTTTGTTGCAAACTCACTTTTGGATTTCTATACCAAATCTGGACAAATTGATCTTGCTGCTAGGGTCTTTGATTGCATTTCTAATAAAGGAGTAGCCTCTTGGAATACTAAGATTTTGGGATATGGAATGTGTTAGGACTCTTGTTCTATAATGACATTATTCTGGGCTAACGTGTTGAGCTACTTAAATGGACAGTGTTTTCATCTTGGGCTTTACATGTATATAGCTTATTGGACTCGGGTCGGGTCATTAGGTAAATGGGTGTGTCGAGGGTTGTTTGTAGATAGAGTTATATAAGCTATCTGCCTCTATTGTAAGGGAAGCTATCAATGAAAAATCAGTTTTTATCTACTTATTTTCTTTAGTTTTCTCTCATTCTTTCCTTTACGAGATGTCGTATCATAGTTATGATTATGGGGATCGTAACAACTAGTATCAAAGCAAGCAACTGGGCCTGTTTCAGGTGAGTCCGGTAGTGCACGGCGGTGAGGTCACCGACGCTTGTTACCGCACACATGCGTCTCACCCTCACGGTAGCCCTAGCTACCCACCACCTCCTTCCCAATTTCCATTGCAACCAAGCTACCCACCTCCTCCTCAATTTCCATTCCAACCGAGTTACTCACCACCACCACCCCCATCATCCCAAACAATCATCAATGGTATGTTTTCCCTCACCAGTTTCCACATCTTTCTGCTCAGTTGAGCGCCAATGCACGTCCGCCCTCGTCTCATTCTTCTGCCCACCATTATCATTTTCAGTCGTATCATTTTCAACAGCCTACACCACTTACACCGCCGGGTCACTATCCACCACCTCCGCCTCTTGTTCCGAACCCCCAAAATACGCTGTATCAATTTTAGCACCAACCTCCGGTCATAATCGGACACCCCACAGAGCCTCTCTCGCCTCTACCTCCTTATCATGTTGCTTCGGTTTACCCAACCCTTAACATGAATCACTTAACCCACCAGTCAATTACCCTCACTCCGATTCATCTATTTCCCACCATCAAACACAGTCTAAGGCTAACATAATCTCTCAATCGACTTTGTCCTCCACATATGGCAGTGTTTTTAGCGGTGATAGAGACAGTACACCTACAACAAAGAGGCTCAAACCGATTCGGGTGAACCAAAACCTTCGGATAAGGTCCAAAATATTGATGAAGCGAAAACCCTTGTCTAGGCTCGCTCGCCGCAGTCGAACCCAAATTCATGGCGATTCAAAGATGGACCGATGTGGCGCTCTTTTGATTACGTCCGCAGAACTCGATGCTTTTGATGTGCTAGTTGAGACATCTCTTGCTTCCGTTCCCATGCTGATAGTTGCAGCTGTGACTGAATGCCGAAACCTTCTGGTGTCAGAATCAACACCAAAGCACCTTGAGCAGAAAACCCATTCGGGTCATCATGTAGACATGCTCGAACTCAACTCTCAACTGAAGCAGCTAGTCAAAATTTGTAATGTTAACGACGCCCGAAAGATGCTCGATAAAAGGCCTAAGCGAGATGCAGTTTCATGGACCAGTATGATTTCAGGCTATAGCATAGCCTCTGATTCCTCTAAAGCATTAGCTATGTTCCCGAACATGTGGGTACAGCCACAAGTGTTTACTCGTGTATCAAGTGTTTGTGGAACCATGCACTCTACATGTTACTCGCCAAGTTTGTGTGGGAAAAGAAGAGAATACCATGCACTCTATATGTTTGATAAAATGCTGCAATTAGATGGGATGTGTAATGCAGGAAGGACCATTATTGCTCCTATGAGCATTCGAGACAAAGATGGAGGACTCACTACTCATCGTGGAGTTATTGATGCTTCTGATGAGATGGCGATATGTTCTGTCAGTGCTAAGCAGGACAATGGTGGTTTCATTGAAGATAAGGGGCATGTAGACTTCACAACTCCTTTAATAACTAAATCTCTGAATACAGAAAATAAGGAAATTGTGAATGCCAAAGTTAAAGTAGTCGAAACCCTTTGTGAATATTCTGATGAGAAATTAGATATTGGGGAGGGAGAGAGTTCTGATAAGAGGACAAAGAGTTCAAAGGGAAATTTGGATTTGGATGGGCTGTGGGATGATAGTGGTGGATTGTCCACCATGAAGATTAAATTTAAGAGTTTCAGCAAGCCTGTGTTGGTGCTTGGAGACTGTGAGCTTATTCATGATGAAGACCACATGCTTCAAGATCATAAGCAAAGTGTAACTGTGACTGGCTTTCCCCAATTATTGTGGGATGAGGAAAGCTCTTCTCAGGTAACGATTTTCAATCCTAGGTTGGAAGCTACTTTCTTGAATCGAAACTTGGTTGAATCATTTGCGACAATAGCGGTGTCAATGTTTGATTTCTCTAAGCATGCAAGGAAACACAAGGCCATTGATTTTGAGCAGTTCATATTGCGTCATTGCCACGCCCCGAATTTTTGAATAAAATTCGAAATCCGAAACATGAAAATTACCACAACTCAAAATAATCATCTTGAAAATTTCTTTTTTTCTTAACAAACTCACCACACAATTTAATTTTAAAACCCGAATTTAGTCTCGAGTAATTATTACAACTCACTCACAAATTAAATTGTAAAGCTGTAAATTAGCATGACATACCTCACAACTTAAATGAAAACAAATAAATGCTGTAACTCCTAAACAGCACGGTCACCTCCCTGGTTATCCTGACCTGTAGGAATATCCGCTACACCATTTGAACAGTGTACCGGGATTGCAACAACACAAAACCCGGTAAGCTTTTGAAAGCTCGTATGAGTAAAAAGAAAGAACGGTTGTTTAATATATTTATTTTCACCCCACTCAGCAATTTTCACGTCTACAAGAAACCAACAATCTCAAAATCAATCACCAAATCAACAATCAACACAAAACCTAGACTCACATCTTTCTTTTCAAAACCCCGAAATCGTATTTATTAAAATACGGTATTTGATAAACTAGAGCTCTAACTGAATCGTAGCCCATCACCTGACCCACGTTATAACATCCGACATATTTATGTTTATTGTATTTCATCAATATGTATATGTATATACATATTTTGAACATCCGATACTTGTACTTAAAGCCAGCTTCATTATCCGACAAGGGTTGTGACATTCAACTCACTCAACCAATCGTATCCCATCATCCACCTAGGATTAGAGCGTGCGATTCCCCCATACCGGTTACTACGTTGATTCTAAATCCATAAATGAGCACAATAATATATTTTCACACAATGAAATCAACTCATCCAAGATACACAATATTATCATGAAATTTAAGCATTCGAAATATAATCAAAATCATCATTCTAACTCAATCATATCATCACTCAACAACATACCAATCAACATATATATATTCCACATAAATATATATATATATATACACGTAATCATCCACTCAGGGATGACCACTAATACCATCTATAGTTCACATAAGAAAATCGTGAAATTCATTTGTATAATTAAAATTCATTTTACTTACCTATGGACCGTAGTTTATGAAGTCCATATGATTTTAGAAACAAATATTTAATCCATAAATAATTTTCACACAATTACAACAAAATAAATTAATTAAAAGTACTCGGTTCGTAATATGAACCACGTGAGTTTTACTCACCTCGAAACTCCCGCTGCGTCTTCAATTAAAATACAAATCCCACCGAAACAGCTCACCCAAGTACAACCCGTCAAACACCTAATCAAATGTAACTTGAATTTAGCTAATAATTCCAAAACGTACTTAAACTACCATTCTCGGTCGGATTCTAAATTATAAGAAAATCCGACAGACGAATTCTCACGAATCGCTTCCCTAATCATCGTTTTGCAATTATACAAACATCCAACGGTTGGATATTCACCTATGACCACACAAAGCTACTGGGACAATCATATGATCATCATATCAAAACTACAAGTCCATCAGACGGTCCTAAATTCACAGATCACAAATCTAACGATAGAAATCGATCGAAATCTAAAAATTCATAACTAAATCATACGATATCCAAAAAATGTGTATAATATGCCAAAATGATCGTATTGAAATGTAGAATCTTAAAATATATAGAAACTATATTTTTGACCCCCGGAGGTGGCCGAAAAGGGCTGCTGGAGTTAATGACAGAGCCGCCGCCGACCATCACCAATGGTGTCGGGGCTGAGCTTCTCCCCTTCGTTTCATCATTTTGAGCAACTTTCATAACTAGCACAAGATTAGAAAATAATGGGAAGAGGTCGAAATGTACCAAAAACAGTCGAGGTGGCCGGAAATTTTCCAGAAACCGGTGGAGCTCCGATCCACGTAAAAACTCCCACAACTCGACTCGATCCCTTCTTGATACTTCTTCAGGAACTCAAGTGGAGTTCACAAAGCCAAGAATCACAAGAAATGGTCGTCTAAAACTTGAGATATCTAGATTTGAAGGTGGTTTTCGATCTAAATCGAGGTGAGCTCCGACGAAAGTGAAATCGTTATACCTAGGTCCGGTCCTTCTTGGTGCTTGTTCAGCAACTTTATACGAGTCTAGTAAGCCAAGAATCAGGAGGTATAATGATCTGTAGCTCGAGATATCAAGATCGAACCAAAATCAAGCTTTAACCGTTCGGGGCTCACCGCCTCCGCTGCTGGCCGTGTCTTGGTGCAAGGCTGCATCTGGCAGCTGCGCAAGGTCGAGACGAAGGTAGGGGAAGTGGTCTGAGGCCTTGAGGTGGACGGTGGCGTGAGAGAGAGCACGGTGAAGCCGTGCTATGTTTTCGTCGCTTCGGCCGCGCGAAAGAGAGAGGGAGAACGATGAACATCCCAAAGGGGAAAGCCAGAAGAAAAAGAAAAAAGGTTTCCTATTCTGCTAGGGTTTTTTCCTTAAATACCCGAAATGAAAAAATCTTCTATATGTGATAACTAAATCAGAAAAAATCCAATCTTTGTGTTCTGCATATGTACAGACTCGTATAGACGAGCTCTACAACTTTCCTGAAGGAAGTTTTCCCAAATTTCGCACGTATAAAAAGTCGATTTCTTGAATCGAGCATTTCGAGCTTTTCGTTAAAACAATCGTTTCGGAAATTTGATAATAAAAAAATGAATTATTTTCTAGCAACATTCGTGCAATTATACAATATTCGTTCCACACAATTACACGAAATTAAAATGGAATTGCGGTTATTACAGTCATGTTGGCATTAGTGAATCAATGGCAACTCTTGAAGGAGCAAACTTACAAGCTAGTCTACCTAACTGGAAATTTAGACTAAAATTTTCAGCTTCACGTCACAAAGGATATTTTGAATAAGATCTGCATATTACAAACTTGACTGGGAGCATGAGAATAAATGCCCAGAATCTATTTGTTCATATGCATGAGAGGCAAATTGAAGCCAAATCGTCAACCTTGCATTGTTCTAGTTTCATTAATTCAATTATCAATGTTGGTATTGAGACCATTGTACCATCATTTAGTCATGCCTTGGATTTTCAAATTCATCAACTTGGGCCACCCTTGATAATGATGAGGTACTTTTCTCTTCCACTGTCTCTATTGGATAATGTCTCTATTGGATAATGATGACTTCAAGTCTGCATTCCTTACCACAGATGATACTGGAGGTAACCCTTATCTATTTAACGTGGCTGTACTTCATTTCCTTTGCCAAACTAAATATATCTGCCACCCAAGGAGGTTTTTTGTTGATGAAGTTATTGACTTTGTCGAAAGCAATTCAAAGTTATCTTTTCTGAGGTGCTTTTCTGACCTACTTCCTTCAAGAGGTAATTGTGTAGACTTTGTGACTGATATGCACAAGTTTTTTCAATACATGGTGGGACATGTTCATAAGAATGAGCTTTTCATGGCAACGTGCTCTTCCACTTTTTATCCCCCATTCCATGCAGCTGTGAAGGAACTGTTTCTTTTATCACCTATAGTTGCTATCCATTCATTACAACCACTTGTGGCTGACATATTGAGAGGCGATGCACAATTTGTCTTTGGAATTATGATGGTTGTCTCTATGGTTAAGCTGATGTTTTTGAACTCGAAGAAACAAGGCCTTGAAATTGGGTATGGTGATATTGATAATGGAAATTACCGTTCTCCTGTGAGCTGTTCTCTTTGCTTACATGATTAAATGGTGTTTCAAATTCACCTTTGTGGCAATTGGCTTTGGAGATCTTACCTTAATTCCTCCACAACAATTTTCAGTATTTATGCAGTCAAATGAAGATCCTTTGCTTATCTTGTTGATTGTAATTATGCACCCCCAGATAATGGAATTTGGGATTTCAAACCATCTACTGCATCTTCCCAATAAAGAAGCCTTGAGGGTCTTTTCTAATATGAAAAATTCGTACCAACGGCAATCAAATTCTAATTCTCATGTGAGTGTTCATCTATGTGCACTAATACATGATTGGCAAGTTACTATAGATGGTGGTATTGCTTTTGGTGCAGCCTTGAAAAACATCACAAACCTTAACATGATATATCCTACATTATGGTATGCTCCATTATTCACTTGTGATAATCCTAATGTTGTACTTTGGTCGAGATATTTCTGATTTGATTATAAATTTTGGATGTGCTGTTATATTGCTTAAGACTGCCATTGAGAAAGCTGGATACACTGGAAAGGTTGTCATTGAAATGTATGTTGCTGCATCTAAGTTTTATGGAACAAATAAAACATATGACCTGACCTTCAAGGAAGAGAAAACTGATGGTTCCCCGAAGATTTCCGGAAATGCTCTCGAGGACGTCTACAAGTCATTTGTGACTAAGTATCCTGTTGTCTCAATTGAAGACTCCTTTGACCAAGATGATTGGGAGCCCTACTCTGAGATGATAGTTGAAATGGGAGAGAAAGTACAAAATTTTGAGGGAGCTATTTCTACATGGGGTTGTTCCAAATGCAAGAATGAAACAAAAATTATGTTACATGTGCCTCAAGTTGAATGTAAAGTGGATGGTCTTGTGATCTTGCCATTCCTTCACAAACCTGTAGTTGATATAGCAAGTCAGAGGACCTTGGTGTTTGTTGTTCCTACATTTTCTGTCATTCTCAGAGATTATGTTAGTAGAATAGCAACCATAGTGATATTTTTGGCTCCTCTTGCTTTGTCAAGTTTGTGCAGGGAATCTCCACAACACTTGTTTTATGTGATGAATATGTAGCGGGACATGCTCTTTCCATTCCTAAACAAAAGATTGCTAAGTGCCTTTGTTTCCTACTCCTAGAGAAGAGAATCAAATGCTGAATGCAGGTATAATTTTAACTGCACCATTTCACAAGCTGTTGACTCCTCCTTGTGTTCTGGACGAATGGATGGTTGAAGCAAATATGATCATTAAAGCAAGGCACGAGAGGAGAATGGTTTTTGTTGAAATTTTGTCTCAATTCCCTTTTCTTACATGTTTAAGGCCTGAGGGCATGCCTTATTTTAAGGGGGGGGGGGACGAATGTTAGGACTCTTGTTCGATAATGACATATTGTTCTGGGCTAACGTGTCGAGCTACTTAAATGGATTGTGTTTCCATCTTGGGCTTTACATGTATATAGCTTATTGGACTCAGGTAGGGTCATTAGGTAAATGGGTGTGTCTAGGGTTGTTTGCAGATAGAGTTATATAAGTTATCTGCCTCCATTGTAAGGGAAGCTATCAATGAAAAATCAGCTTTTATCTACTTATTTTCTTTAGTTTTCTCTCATTTCTTTCGTTTACGAGATGTCGTATCATAGTTACGATCCTGGGGATTGTAACAGAATGATAGGTGAGATTGACTCTGTAGTCAATTTCTTTGAAGCAATGGTGGAGGGAAGGTGGTGTGAATATGATTCAGTTTCATAGTTCTGTCATCTTTTAGGGAGGGCTAGTTGAGAAAGGGAAAAGACACTGAGGGAATCCTGGTAGGAAATAGTGAGCCTACGCAAAAGCACTATGCTTGCATGGTTGATCTCCTTGACCGAGCTGGTCTCATGGAAGAAGCAGCAGAAATTATTAAAGGTATTCCAATTGCACCAGATGTCAATATTTTGGGGCATGTCAAATCCATGGGAACATAAAGTTGGCGAGTTGGCCAGCAAAATATCTATATAAGTTAAAACCTGATCATTGCGGGTACTATACACTTCTGGCTTACATGTATGCAGAAGCAGGGTGATGGGAAGGCGGAACGTAGAAGAGGATTGAGAAACATAATACACTTGACTACATTGTATTACCAATAAAATTGAAGGTTAAGAAAAATTTGTAAGGACATAATACAGTTGACTACATTGTATTACCAAACAATCAAGGCAAAATAATATTTCATGTCTAAATTGGTCATTCTACAAATATAAAGCATAAGCCAATTTTGAGTTTACCAAACACTTTATCATTGTTTTTGCCACTGACAACACTTATAAAAAATCAGTTTACCAAACACTCAGCTGCTTTGCTTTTCAGCCACATATTCTTAGAAATAAGCAGAAGCCAGCTTTTTTTAAAGTACAGCCACACCAAACACACCCTTAGAACCCCCATTTTCTAATGTTTTATGTTAATCTGTCATGCCAGGTTTCACCTTGACAAATTCTCCTAAAATCATAGATTATTTTAAACTATGTGTATTGGTTGACAGAAGAGACTTGATGGGAAATTTGTGTTTATAGTTTATGCTATAAGTTCAACTGTATATGACATGCACTTTTGGACCACTACGTGTCTAATTCAACTGTATAGTTCATATTTTATGACCAATAATGATATGTTTTTTCATAAGGGGTTTGGTTGCAATAAACCTAGCCAGTTTTTAATCACTACAGTTGGTAGTTAAAACTACTTCATAGCTATTTATTTTACACAGATGAATATTGGTATATGACCTTATACTCTCATTAAGTTTACCACTTCAATCACTCGAGCATACTTTTGATGTGTACAAGTAGCTGGCATTTTTGATCATCCAATTTATTCTCTGAAGTCTACAGTGGAAAATCTGTAGAATCAACTTATTGTTGTGATACTTATACTTATTTAACTTCAATGATACTCATGAGTTCAAGATTTGAGTCAGTAGTTTGAGATTAGATATGAAAATCTACTTGACCCACATATAACTTATTTGCAGTTTGAGATTTTCTTTTTCCTTCTTTTGTGTCTTTATTAATAACTTGATATAAGTTGATAAAGTCAACTATCATTTGAAAAAAGAGAGAGGCATGTATAAATAAAAGCTCCGTTTTGAGAATGACCATCGCTCTCATGTTGGGAGTTCTTTTATGAAAATAAATTAGTGACTGAAATAACAAACAGACATAATTTGAGAGGTAATATGCAAAACTTTAACCTAGTAGTATTCAATATAACCTTTTTTTTCTTTTCTTTTTTCCATTTTTTCCTAAATAATGATTAACTAATCTCTTAGCATGTGCTTCGCACATGTTATTTTGTTTTTTTTCCCTTAAAAAACAAAATTGTAAATCATGCATTTGAACTTTCAATCCTATATTTGAGGAAATTTCTCATTTTTTTGTTGGAGATGTTTTAATTTTTTATAATTTTTATCAATTAATTTCTTATTTTATCCAGATTAATTTGCATGCATAACTTAATTTTGCAGTTCTTTTTGTTAGTAATGTAGTAGAAATATTTTTTTTTCTTTTCATATTAATTGCAGTTATAAATCTCACTCTTTTTTCTTTTTTGACAATGTTATCCCACTTCCTGACTTTCACCTCCCATGTTAGATTTTGCTTTTTTTTTTTTCCAATATTTTCAATTACCAACATATCTTATATATGTTAGATTATATATTCTATAGTTTTAATGAACCATGGGTAAAATAGGTAGTTTAAAAAACTAACCATTATCCTTGAGAATTGGCTTAATTATAATTTTTATCAATTAATTTCTTATTTTATCTAGATTAATTTGCATGCATAAATTAATTTTGTAGTTTTTTTAGTAATGTTTTGTAGAAATGATTTTTGTTTTTCCTTTTCTTTTACTGTTGTAGTTATAGAGAGATTATAACATGGTCTCAGATTATAACATGGTCTCAAACCATAGTACGCGTGGTGGACTAGATTGATCTTCTTGGCCCATATAACTTGTAGTTATTTCTGATTGGTCTCTTAATTTTTTTTTTTTCTTTTTCACCCCCTGCATGGTCCCCCTTTGCAGTTATAAATCCCACTCCTTTTTTTTTTTTGGACAATGATATCCCACTCCCTGACTCCCACTTCCCACGTTAGATTTTGTTTTGTATTTTTTTTTCCAATATTTTCAATTACCAACATCGATGTTAGATTATATATTCTAGAGTTTTATGAACCATGGGTAAAACAGATAGCTCAAATTTTGACCATTTTCCTTGAGAATTGGCTTAATTATATATAAGATAAGATAAGATATAACCTCTTCTAATTGAAAGTTTTTCTTATATAATTAAGCCAATTCTCAGGCCAAATAGTTAACTTTTTGAAGTACCCATAAAACCATCGTCTCACGTTGAGATTTTTTGTGGTCTATTGAGGACTACCGTTTTCCACTGTGTATACCAATCATAGGGTCAACGGTGTGCAACTGACTCCGTCTTATGATGACATTGGCAGATATATCAACAACCTGTCAGCATCAATTAGCCGTTGTGTGACTTTTATTCACACAACGGGTGACATGATCACTCCATTGTTTCATGGTTATTCACAAGTCGTGCAAATTCTATATAGAGGTGTGGTGTGATGACTGAAAAATTCAGTGCATGTATGCTTTCATACCACTGTGTTGTAACATCTGAGACACTGGTTTTCCTTGATTGTCGTTGTCTTTGTATGTATCCAACAATGATATTAGTATAAACCGTTGTGTGAATTGTAGAAAATTTTATTTGATTTTGCTAAAATAAACGTAATCAGGCGACATATTTTCCTACTATTATATGATGATTTTGTATTGCAAGATTCAGATTATGGTACCAAAAATGACCAAATGAACAGTAATTTATTCATAAGCAATAGCTGTTATAACAATTGTGGCAAACTCATAGCAAAAAAATCTAGAGATGTACCTAAAATTGTCATAATTGTCACATAATCACACCTAAAACATTCAAACCAACCCAAAAAAGACCAACGTCTAGCCTAATGCACTTCAGACCTTGCATATAACCAAAAAATACCAACAATGATTCATCCCAGCAGACTTCAGAACTTCAGTAGGTTCTTCACCACATAATTTGCAAGCTTATTACGCACTTCATCGAGTTTTGCTTGACCATAAGCATGGTCGACTCTCCTAGCCCATAGTAACAGTTTAAAATCAGAGGCTTGTTGTGATATATGTGCAGTAACCTAATACTAATCATACATGTTGAACAATGATTATATGTGCTGCAAGAATAGCAAAATGTCAATGATTGATATATGTGAACAAGGAAATCGAAAATCATGCTTATCGGTATCAATTTGAAAGGATCATTCCTCAATGAACTACTGCTGTTAACGTTGACGTCTATGGACCCTCCATTAACAGATGCAGTTCCGATGCTAGTATTTGAAGAGACACTGACTGACATTGAACCTGATGAAAGTATATACATACAATTAGAGTTCAGAAAGAAAGATCCAGGGAAGGCATAACGTTTTGTCATAGTAGCATCTAAAATGGGCAATACACAAATTTTCACCCTACTCTATTCATAAGTTAGATTAATGGAAGTTCAAATAATTGCAACTTACAGTCGTATTGAACCTGTCCAATACGTTGATTAGCCAAGTCATAGACAATGATCTTGTCTTTTAGGATGAGGTCTGCAGAAATGGATGATACAATTAATGTTATCTGAATGGAAACAAAAATATAAAATAAAACTAGCATAAATAAATAAGTAAATGAAGATGACACATAAAAATCCGGAATGTAAGTTTCTAAACTTTAACCTATGATCATATCAAAGTGTAAGCCTTTTCCTAAAAAAGTACTACAACGGACAAGTTGATCGATTCTGAACTAAAAATGTAAGCATTAAAAATAAGTTGGATTTGCATAAGCAATTTGATAAGTGTCTTGGTCATCAAAAGTTTAAGCTGCTAACTGTCAGAGTATGGCATTTTAACAAACTTGACTGAAACAAAAGTTGTGATTCTTTTCATACCTCCCAATACAGTTATATCTTGACCAAGTGATAGACAAGGTATCACTAACAGGCTTCCACAAAGCAGCTTCATGAAATTCTTTGATATTTGCAATCCAAATAATGGCATGGTAAATCTTAGGCCTGTTAACATTCACGACCTCCGGTGTAATATGGTACAACATATTAGAAACCATAGTGTGGCTTGCCCCCACCACCTCACAGATCGAAAATGCTTACTCTACACATGACACAAAAGAAAAAAAGCCGGATTTAGGGCTTTGGAATCGGGGATTGGTACCAGAGAGTTAGGGATTAGTACCACAGATTCAAGGCTTCGGAGGCGGTGGATTTAGGGTTTAGAGCTTCGAAGTGGGATTAGCTTAGAGAGAGAGTCGGGGTCGGGGCAGGAGTTTTGGAAAGAGAGTGTTGTGGAGTGAATGTTATTTTGTCGGGGTAGGGTTTTTTCTTCTTCTTTTCTTAAGTGTTCTAATTTAGTCTGAATATTATTATGTAGTGGTTTAGGACACATGGACGAGCCATTAGTTGATGCATATGTACAAGCCATCAGACATGATTTTTCACAGAAATGCTATATGAATGCCACTTTTGAATTTTTAGTTTGCCTCCTGTTGTTGCCTGGGTGGAGGGAAATGAGTTCGGGGGGAGATAGTTGGGGGGAATATTGTTTGACATGTTTCTCTCTTGCAAACCTATGGATTCATACCACATATCTAAACAAACCGTTGTATCACCACTACATGTTGGGGAAATATAAGTGCTGCCAAATGGTGGGAAACTTGCCGCCCTATAACCATTTTAACCTCACACCACGCTTAAACGTTTTCTGAAACAATTCATAATTCCAGCATGAAAAACACCCGTTCGTAAATTCATATTAGAAGACAGATATTTTAAAACCATCATCGAAAAAATGAAAAATCATTTACACCACGGAAACATGTGTGGTGTCGTATGAGAGGTGTCGTGTGTTTCATTTTCTGTAGTAGTGATACCCGGGATTCATTAAAACTTCACACATATGTAAATATTATATGATAGATATGATGGTAATTTTGAAAAAAAAAAAAAAAAAAAGCCAAAACAAAAACTACGGGAAGAGAATTCTGCGGTAGAGAAGAGAAAAAAAAAAAAAATTGAGGCAGTTGCACATGATATCCAGACTTGAGGAAAATTGCTAGGCGCTCAATCTCAACAGAGATGAAGAGTTAGGACGACGTGGGAGTTGATCGGAATACAAATGGCTACATCAGTACCCATTCCTCTTCCAATTTACAGTTCATACAAAAATATAAAACAAAGAGAGAAAGAAGAGCAAAGCATAATCAAACCCAAAAGGAGGACAAATTGTTATCAAATCGGCTGACAGTTTGTAGATTCACTTGAGGTCAGACTTGATAATTATCATTGGGTAGGTTTTGAGGTTTCGTTTTCAAAAGATTTTGGAGTTTCAATTCCTACCTCATTGATTTTTTTCCCGTGGTTTTCTTTGAATCTTGCAAGTATCTGAGCAATTATGGTTCCAGGGAACTCCTTTGTTCGTCTCCATTAAACTAATTTGGTTTCCCAAATTGCGTAGTTTTTCTTTTTTCATGTCGATAGGCCAATGTATGTATAATCTCTTCTTTCAATACGTTGTCCATTGGCTAATGTAACTCTTTAATTGAATTACTTTGGTCTAGGTTTGATGATTGATGCTATTATAATTGTACTTTTTCTGTTTTCTATGTGGTGATTTAGCATTTCTTTTTTTCTTTTTCTTTGTTCTTGAACGGAGTAGTGGTCAAAAATTCTGGTGAGGAACAATGGGTATCTAAAGTTGGGTGTCACGCCCCGAATTTTAGAATAAAAATTCAAAATCCGAAACATGAATTACCACAACTCAAAATAATCATCTTGCAAATTTCTTTTTCTTAACAACCTCACCACACAAATTTAATCTCAAATCCCGAATTTAGTCTCGGTTAATTATTACAACTCACTAAAAAATTAAATTGTAAAGCTCTATATGAGCATAACAAACCTCACAACTCAAATGAAAAACAAATAAATGCTGCAACTCCTAAACAGCACGGTCACCTCCCTAGTTATTCTGACCTGCAGGAACATATGCTACCCTGCAGGAACATACGCTACACCATTTGAATAGTGTACCGGGATTGCATCAACACAAAACCCGGTAAGCTTTTGAAAGCTCGTATGAGTAAAAGAAAGAACGGTTATTTAATTACGTCATATTTATTTTCACCAAGCAAACATCCAATAATTTCCACATCCACAAGGAACCACAATCTCAACCATCAATCACCAAATCAACAATTCGACGCGAAACCTATACTCACATATTTATTCTCAAAACCCCGAAATCGTATTTATAAAAATACGGTGTTTGACAGACTAGAGCTCTAACTGAATCGTAGCCCGTCATCTGGCCCAGGTTATGGCATCCGACATATTTATCTTTATCGTATTTCATCAATATATACGTATACTTCTGATACTCGTACTTAATCTAGCCTCATTACCCGACAAGGGTTGTGGCATCCAATTTACTCAACCAATCGTATCCCATCATCCACCTAGGATTAGAGTGTCCAATTCCCCCATACCAGTCACTATGTTGACCCTAAATCCATAAATGAGCACAACAATATATTTTCACACATTGAAATCAACTCATCCAAGACACACAATATTATTATGAAATTTAAGCATTTGAAATATAATCCAAATCAGCATTCCACTTCAATCATATCATCACCCAACAACATACCAACCAATATATATATATATATATATATATATATATATATATATACACGTAATCATCCACTCAGGGATGACCACTAATACCATCTATAGTTCACATAAGAAAAATCGTGAAATTCATTTGTATAATTAAAATTCATTTTACTTATTTATGGACCGTAGTTGACCAAGTCCATGTGATTTTAAAAACAAATATTTATTCCATAAATATTTTCATACAATTACGAAAAAAATAAATAAATTAAAAGCACTTGGTTCGTAATATGAACGCGTGAGTTTTACTCACCTCGAAACTCCCGCTGCGTCTTCAATTAAAATACAAATCCACACCAAAACAGCTCACCCAAGTACAAACCGTCAATCACCTAATCAATGTGACTTAAATTTAGCCAATAATTCCAGAACCTACTTAAACTACTCTTCAACGGTCGGATTCTAAATTATGAGAAAATCCGACGGACGGATTCTCACGAATCGCTTCCCTAATCACGGTTTTGCAATTATACGAAGATCCAACGGTCGGATATTCACCTATGACCGTACAAAGCTACTGGGACAGTCATATGATCATTATTTCAAAACTACAAGTCCATCGGAAGGTCCTAACTTCACAGATCACAAATCTAACGATCGAAATCTAAAAATTCATAACTAAATCATACGATATCCAAAAAATACGTATAATATGCCGAAATAATCGTATTAAAATGTAGAATATTAAAATGTATAGAAACTATATTTTTAACCCCCGGAGCTAGCCGGAAAGGGTAGTCGGAGTTAGTGGCAGAGCCACCGCTGACCACCACCAATGGTGTCAGGGCCGGGTTACTCCCCTTTGTTTGATCATTTTGAGCAACTTTCATAACTAACACGAGATTAGAAAATAACGGGAAGAGGTTGAAAAGTACCGAAATAGTCACGGTGGCGGGAAAATTTTCAACGTAAAAACTTCCACCAATGGCTTCGATTCCTTCTGGAGAGTTCTTCAGAAACTCAAGGCGAGTTCACCAAGCCAAGAATCAGAAGAAATGGTCATCTGTAACTCAAAATATCCGGATTTGAAGGTCGTTTTTCGATCTACACGGGTTGTGCTCCGACGAACATGAAATCGTTATACCCAGGTCCGATCCTTCTTGGTGCTTGTTCAGCAACTTGATACGAGTCTAATGAGCCAAGAATCAAGAGGAATGATGATCTATAGCTCAGATATCGAGATCGAACCAAAACGAGCTCAAAAACGGAACAGAGCTTCCGCCGCCGTTTCCGGCCGTGCTGCTGCGCAAGGCTGCCCTTGGCAACTGCGCAAGGTCGAGCCGAAACTATAGGAGGTGGTCCGACGTCGTGATGTGGCCTGATGTGGGAGCGAGCGGCTGGGGAAGCTTGCTCTGTTTTCTTCCACTGGGTTCGGCCGACGGAGAGAGAGAGAGAACGAAGAGGAACAGTTCCGAAAGAGGAAGTAGGCCGGGAGGAAAAGAAAAGGAAAGTTTCCAAAAAAATTAGTGTTTTTTTCTTAATATACCCGTTTTGGGAATTTCTTCTAATTTCAATAATTAAATAAAAAACAATCCGATTTTTGTGTTCCGCATATGTACGGACTCGTATCAACGAGCTCTACAACTTTCATGTAGGGGGTTTTCCCAAATTTTACACGTATAAAAAGTCGATTTCGTGAATCGGACATTTCGAGCTTTTCGTTAAAACAATCGTTTTGGAACTTTGAAAATTCTAAAAAAAAGAAATATTTCGAGCAACATTCGTGAAATTGTACAATATTCGTTCTACACAATTATATGAAATTAAAATGGAAATTGTGGTTATTACAATCTACCCCTCTTAAAGGAATTTCGTCCTGAAAATCAAGTATCCAATTCCCCAAAGAGCTGTGGATATCTCACTCTCATGTCAGAATCTAACTCCCATGATGCATCACCCTCGTCATGATGACTCCACAACACCTTAACAAGGTCAACCTCTTTCCTACCAAGCTTCTTCGTAGACCTATCCAAGATACGAACAGGTTCCACCACAAAGGTCACATCCGTGTTCACCCTGATCGTACCATGATCAATCACGTGGGACTCATCTCGTACATACTTCCTGAGCATAGACACATGAAAGACATTGTGGACACCAGACATGCTAACAGGTAAAGTAAGACGATATGCCAAGTTCTCAACCCTTTCCAGAGTCTCAAAAGGTCCCACATACCTCGGCGCGAGTTTTCCCTTCTTGCCAAATCTCACCACACCTTTCATGGATGAGACTTTCAAGAACACATGACCGTCTGCCTCAAACTCTATAGATCTCCTCTTCAAGTCAGCATAACTCTTCTGTCTACTCTGAGTGGTCAGGATCCTATCTCGAATAGTAGTGATCTTCTTTGTAGTCTCCTGAACAAGTGCAGGACCCAAAAGTCATTTCTCTCCAACTTCCGCCCAACAGATAGGAGTCCTACAAGGCCTACCATAAAGAGCTTCATATGGTGCCATAGCAATACTCGAGTGATAGCTGTTGTTATAAGCGAACTCTACCAATGGTAAATGATCCACCCAACTTCCCTTGAAGTCCAGAATACAAGCTCTAAGCATATCCTCCATCATATGATTCACTTTTTCTGTCTGTGGGTGACATGCAGTGCTTATAGCTAAAGACGTTCCAAAAGCCTTATGGAATCTACGCCAAAATTCTGATGTGAAACGAGCATCCCGATCAGAAACAATCGTAACAGGCACACCATAAAGCATCACTATCTCAATCACATATAACTTACACAACGCATCCCCTGAGTAAGTTTCTGCCACAGGAAGGAAGTGTGTAGACTTCGTCAATCGGTTCACAATCACCCAAATCCAGTCATAACCCTGCCTGAACCTAGGTAATCCAGTCATAAAGTCCACAGAGATATCTTCCCATTTCCATACCGGAATTGGCAAGGTTTGCAGCATTCCTGCGGGCCTCTGATGCTCTGCCTTCACTTGCTGACACATAAGACATTTCGACACATGTTCTGCCACATCTCTCTTCATTCTATACCACCAAAACTGTCTTTTTAGATCCATTTACATTTTGGTACCTCCTGGATGTATCATGTATAGAGATCTATGTGCTTCCCGCATGACCTCCTCCTTGAGGTTATCAACACTTGAGACATACAATCTTCCTCGAAATCTCAACCCTCCATCTATCCAAATGGCCCACTTAGAAGGGCCCTCCACATTTGGATCAACAGTCATCTCAACAATCCTCGCCTGAGCGAACTCATCAAGTGTCTGACTCTGAATGATCCTGGAAGTCAAGGTGGACTATAAGGTGATACTACGTAGAAAGATTTCATGTCCAACTCCTGCGAGCATAAGATCAAATTCTGATGCAGCATTCAACAAGAGCCATTCCTGCACCATAAGCGATGCCATGAGTACTCGGGGCTTGCTACTCAAAGCATCCGCTACTGCTGCCCTAGTTGGGGCATAATGCTGGAACTGAGTCTTCTGTTTCTTCCAGATTCCGCTCCTGAAGGCTCTGGACCTACTGCTTCCTGCCATTGCCTTTCCCTTGCCCTGAAAGTCTCTCTCAGCTAACTCATTCTCTCTACGAATTAGGTTCTGCTGCTTAATGATCTGTGCCTTAGCCAAGATTTCTCTCTTCTTCTTCAACTCTAAGATGACCACATCACGCTTAATCAAAGGGCTCAACCCTCGCTGAAACTTCTTAGCCAAGTCTTCATCATCCATCTGCTTCAAAAACTTATACAGTCTGGAGAATTCTGCATTGTACTCGATCATGGTCATCTTCCCCTGTACAAGTGCGAGGAATTCCCGTTCCAACCTTTCTTTCATAGCAGCTGGAAAGTACTTCTCTTTGAACAACCTCTCGAAGCCATCCCATGTCAAGATAGATACCTCAATACTCCTCTGTGTGACATTCCACCACACTCTAGCCTCATCCTTCAGCATGAAAGCAGCTAGCTTTCTCTTATCAATCTCACTGCAGTCAAACAAATCAAAGTAGGTTTGCAGATCCTCAATCCATCGATCTGCAACCATATGATCAGTGCCTCCCCCAAACTTGGTTGCTCCGAAGCAGATAATTTCCTTTTCTAGCACTAACAAACGAGCAGGATCATCAACCATGCCCACGGGCGGAATATGCTGATTATCATAAGGTGCCTCTACCTCCACCTCATATGCATCATCAACCGGAGGGGCCCTACCCCTACCTCGGCCTCTACCCCTACCACGAGGTCTGCCTCTACCTCGACCTCTAGCTTCATTCCCCTCAATGTCCATTACCTATTAAGCAGGGCATACTTGGTTAATACACACATAACAATTAAACATGGCATAAGTCAAATGCAAGTCCATATTAACCAAGTCATTAAGCATACAAGACAACGCCTAAAGTTCTTATGACATGCTAATGTTCCTAGCCGACCTAACGCTCTCACATACCCAATGACTTTGTCAATACCGAAGCGCACACGATGGAGATCCAGTGCAGACGGGCCATCACTTGGAAAGTATTGACATATCACCAAATATGTACCTTACGCTCTGATACCAAACTGTCACGTCTCGAATTTTAGAATAAAAATTCAAAATCCGAAAACAACTCAAAATAATCATCCTGAAAATTTCTTTTTCTTAACAACCTCACCACACAAATTTAATCTCAAATCCCGAATTTAGTCTCGGTTAATTATTACAACTCACTAAAAAATTAAATTGTAAAGCTCTATATGAGCATAACAAACCTAACAACTCAAACGAAAAATAAATAAATGCTGCAACTCCTAAACAACACGGTCACCTCCCTGGTTATCCTGACCTGCAGGAAAATTCGCTACACCATTTGAATAGTGTACCAGGATTGCAACAACACAAAACCCGGTAAGATTTTGAAAGCTCGTATGAGTAAAAGAAAGAACGGTTATTTAATTACGTCATATTTATTTTCACCCAAGCTAACATCCAATAATTTCCACATCCACAAGGAACCACAATCTCAACCATCAATCACCAAATCAACAATTCGACGCGAAACCTATACTCACATCTTTATTCTCAAACCACGAAATCGTATTTATAAAAATACGGTGTTTGACAGATTAGAGCTCTAACAGAATCGTAGCTCGTCACCTGACCCAAGTTATGGCATTCGACATATTTATCTTTATCGTTATTCATCAATATATATACGTATATACATATTTAGAATGTCCGATACTCATACTTAATCTACCCTCATTGCCCGACAAGAGTTGTGGCATCCAATTTATTCAACCAATCTTATCCCATCATCCACCTAGGATTAGAGCGTCCGATTCCCCCATACCAATCACTATGTTGACCCTAAATCCATAAATGAGCATAACAATATGTTTTCACACATTGAAATCAATCTATCCAAGACATACAATATTATTATGAAATTTAAGCATTTGAAATATAATCCAAATCAGCATTCCACCTCAACCATATCATCACTCAATAACACACCAACCAATATATATACACGTAATCATCCACTCAGGGATGACCACTAATACCATCTATAGTTCACACAAGAAAAATCGTGAAATTCATTTATATAATTAAAATTCATTTTACTTATCTATGGACCGTAGTCGATCAAGTCCATGTGATTTTAAAAACAAATATTTATTCCATAAATAATTTCATACAATTACGACAAAATAAATAAATTAAAAGCACTCGGTTCGTAATATGAATACATGAGTTTTACTCACCTCGAAACTCCAGCTACCTCTTCAATTAAAATACAAATCCACACCGAAATATCTCACCCAAGTACAAACGGTCAATCACCTAATCAATGTGACTTAAATTTAGCCAATAATTCCAGAACATACTTAAACTACCATTCAACGGTCGGATTCTAAATTATGAGAAAACCCGACGGACGGATTCTCACGAATCGCCTCCCTTATCACCGTTTTGCAATTATACGAAGATCCAATGGTCGGATCTTGACCCATGACTACACAAAGCCACTGGAACAGTGATATGATCATCATATCAAAACTACAAGTCCATCGGAAGGTCCTAACTTCACAAATCACAAATCTAACTATCGAAATCGATTAAAATCGAAAAATACGTATAATATGCCAAAATAATAGTATTGAAATGTAGAATCTTAAAATGTACAGAAACCAATGCTGTTGGGGCTGGGCTACTCCCCATCGTTTCATCATTTTGAGCAACTTTCA
This sequence comes from Rosa persica, assembly GCA_025331145.1. NCBI lineage: Eukaryota > Viridiplantae > Streptophyta > Magnoliopsida > Rosales > Rosaceae > Rosa > Rosa persica. The sequence goes on along the minus strand of WFKR01000001.1, from coordinate 11,415,757 downwards.
TGACTAATACGAGATCAGAAAATAACAGGAAGAGGTCGAAAAATACCGAAATAGTCACGGTGGCCGGAAAATTTCCAGCATCCGATGAGCTTGAGTTTGACGTAAAATCTTCCGCCAATGGCTTTGATTCATTCTGGAGATTTGTTCAGAAACTCAAGGCGAGTTCACCAAGCCAAGAATCATAAGAAATGGTCGTTTGTAACTCGAGATATCCGGATTTGAAGGTGGTTTTTCGATCTACACGGGTTGTGCTCAGATGAACGTAAAATCGTTATACTCAGGTCCGGTCCTTCTCGGTGCTTGTTCAGCAACTTGATACGAGTCTAATGAGCTAAGAATCAAGAGGAATGATGATCTGTAGCTCGAGATATCGGGATCGAACCAAGACGGGCTCAGAACAGAACTGAGTTTCCGCCGCCGTTTCCGGCAGCTGCGCAAGGTCGATGCGAAGCTGTAGGAGGTGGTCCGACGTGAGGTGGCCTGAGGTGGGAGCGAGGGGTTAGGGAAGCTTACTCTGTTTTCTTCCGCTAGGTTCGGCTCTGAGAGAGAGAGAAAACGAAGAGGAACAGTTCCAAAAGAGGCAGGAGGCCAGGAGAAAAAAAAAAGAGAGGAAAGTTTCCAAAAAAATTAGGGTTTTTTTTTTAATATACCCGTTTTAGAAATTTCTTCTAATTTCGATAACTAAATCAGAAAAAATCCGATCTTTGCATTTCACATATGTACGGACTCGTATCAACGAGCTCTACAACTTTCATGTAGGGAGTTTTCCCGAATTTTGCACGTATAAAAAGTCGATTTCTTGAATCGAATATTTCGAGCCTTTCGTTAAAACAATCGTTTCGGAATTTCGAAAATTCTAAAAAAAGAAATATTTCAAGCAACATTCGTGAAATTGTACAATATTCGTTCTACACAATTATATGAAATTTAAATGGAAATTGCGGTTATATTGGGCTACTACATGTTTACCTCACTGGCAATTTAATTTCATCGTATAATTTCTTCATTTTGTTTCTGTTTTTACTAGCCTTTTTGTTATTACTTATAAAGTATGTCATTACTTATAATTTTCTGTTTTTAGGGACTCTATTTAGTGCTTATTTACTTGGGGTAGATGACGTGGATAATTGTGTCATTCGTTGGAGTATCATTATCGATATAGTCAATGTGTTGTCATCTGAGCAATAACATGGAATTTTTGAATGCATCTGAGCAATAGTATCTTTATTAATTATAAATATGAATGCATGATGTAGCCTCTATAATTCGGAAGATATGAATCTAGGAGGTGTTTCGGTTTAGTTTAGTTTACTTTGTTATGTATTGTTTGTTAAGCTTGCCCTTCTTTGTTGTTAATGTGAACCACATTCTTTTGAAGTTTCATCCATTGCAATATAATCAAATGCTAAATCTTTGATATGAGTTCGCTGGCTTTTTACTTATTTCTTTAACATTTGGAGAATAAAGGCTAAACATAATAGAGAAATTGAGGTATTATTGGTCTAAAAATAGAATCTGAGTAAGCCATCTTCTAGAAAGGTTTGAATGAAGACCAAAGGTTGTAAGGCCACTTCTTAAATCTGATCCTCATCATTTAAACATGGTGTTAATATAGCTTCTCATCTAGGCTGTAAGACCACTTCTCAAATCTGATCCCATTTAAGTTACTCTCAATTATGTCATTTGGCTTATAGAGAACCTTTTACCTGACAAATTCGATGATGGAACTCAACCTAAGGTGTGTTTCCCAGCAATTCATATTTTTTTTTATTGAATTATAGTTTGTGGTGTTTGTTTCTAGTTCCATACAGAAAATTGGAATATCTATAATGTTCAGTGTCATGGAAATCCATCTATCTTGCTGAAGATTCTGGTTCCAAACATATTAGGCTTGCAGCAAACTAAGCCAGGCAGGGGCTTCTATTTCTTATGTGTTGCGTATCAAGTTCGTTCACCCACAACTCTCTTTTCACCTGTTATTAATTATGTGAAAAGAGAGTTGTGGTGAAAGATCTAAGTAGCCAAAATACTATGAAACAAGGACTACAAAAATCCAATATGACCAAAATACCCAGCCCACGGGTGCGGCCTGCACGCCCTCTTCCAAACAAGAAATCCAATGAAATACAGAAGCCACAAGAACAACGACATCACCATCCGCTCAGCAGGCCAACGCCAGCGATAAAGCCACCTCACCTTCACCCCACCGCACCGCCACCTGCCCAGAGTCTTCACGTCGGTTGTGGCTCAACCATCAGCCAAGCCCGATCTAAAAAGGATCTGGATTCCCTGCCTAACCATTCCAGTGATCTCACAACCCTTACTCTGACCGCTCGATCTCTACACCATCAACCTTGTGCACCTCCGCTGGAACACCATACTTCCAGCCGCGATCCCCAAAGGATAGTATTGGGTCTGATCACCCAAAACCAACCTTCCACTGCGCTCACCACACCTCGACCCAGGTCTAAAGCTCGCACCAAATCTTACTGCCCGATAGACCCGTCCGACGACAGTGTTTATATCACTTATATGTCAAGCATAAAAACTAAGGTTTTATACTTCAACGGTGTCTGAACTTGTCGAAGACTTTTGAAATGATACCTGAACTTTTAAAGTTATTAATGGGATACCTGGACTCATTTTTTTGTAACAACATCATACCTACAGTCAATTTCGGTCACGAAACTGTTAACTGTGACCACGTGAGGCACAAAATAAGGGTAAAAGACTAATTTACCCTCAAAAGTATTTGAGTTTTTTACTTCAACAGTGTCTAACCTCTTACAGGACTTTTGAAATGATACCTGAACTTTCAAAGTGATTAAAGTGATACCTGGACTCTAATTTTCTTCTCAACAGAATACGTACGTCAAAATTCCGTTACGGGTCCGTTAATTTTGTCACGTGAGGCGCACGTGTGACTGTAAAACAGAGCAAAATGGTTATTTGCCCTCAGTTTGTTTTGTTTGGTCTGACCAAGACTTTTTCCCCTCTATAAACAGATGTAGTTTACCCCTTTCTAACAGTTTCCCTCCAAAAATCATTGACCAAATTGGGCATGACTCAAGGTTCAAAAAATCGTTAGACGCTAGCCAGGTGGTGGCCAAGTGACTGAGTTTATTTTTTAATTTTTATATTTTTTAATTTTTATAACATTTAATTATACAATTTATATTATATAGATTGAATATAAGCATATTGCATTATTATTTTACTTCTTTATGAATCTGCGTTGGGTGTGTGTGTGTGTGTATATATGTATATATAATGGTTGATTATATATTGAATTATTGATGACTGTTGGGCTAGCTTAAGTCGGATAATAATTAATAATGGTAGTTTCATAAATGATTAAATAAACCTTTGAATTATTGATAATTCCATGTATCACTTTAATCACTTTGAAAGTTCAGGTATCATTTCAAAAGTTCTCGAAGAGTTCAGACACTGTTGAAGTAAAAAAATTGAGAATTGGAAGAAAAAGTCTGTTTTGCCCTCACTTTTTTGATCACCTGCACCTCACGTGCCTCTGGATAACGGACCCAATGGAATTTTGACGTAGGTATGACGTTGATAAGAAAATTAGAGTCCAGGTATTACATTGGTAACTTTGAAAGTTCAGGTACCATTTCAAAAGTCCTCGAATAGTTCAGACACTATTGAAGTAAAAAACCCTAAAAGCTAATATCACAAAATCGAATAACTCCCCAAAGAACTAATTGTCGGGATACCCACGCGCCTTTCACTTTCCTATAGAAAGAGTGGACAAACCCCTCCCACAACGGAAATGGGCAAACCAAATACCCACTTACCGCCTATACAAGGCCAAAATCTTTCCACTAAAGGTAACCTTTTTCTTCTATCTATTTCTTTCTACGTTATTACCTTGTCAACCAATTCTAACTTAAGCATCAGAGAGTTTGAGGCTGTAAATCCCGGTCTCTCTCCTAACCTTGGTTGTTCTAGTAGGTAGTAGAAGACGATATCGAAGGTGTACGATCCCGTGATTTCAGACTCTAGCACAACGATAGCGACATGTTCCCCCATTCCAGAATCATATAGAAATAGACAGCATCCTAAGGATGCGCCGTCGGATGAAAAAGGAAACGCTAGTTTTGCTCACTAGCGCGTGTGGAACGTTCTCTTTCTGGGATTTGGGAGAAAAAGTTTTGCTTTGATTTGATTTATATCTATGACAATTATTATCCTTTTTGAATAATATTATCAACTCACAATATTGTTAGTGTCATGATGGTAGTGACGCAATTGTCCATTAGTGTTATTAAATCTTAAAAATTTGTATTATTTGTTGACTATTTCGTACACATGAAATGTAAGCAAAATAATATTAAAAAAATCAATTCGGTCTATCCACGTAGGGCTATCAATGGGTCGTGTCAATGTATTTATCTTGTCACAAGAAACAAATCCAAACCCAACCTATTAAACTCAAATCCAACCTATTTATTAAATTGGTTATCCATCTCCAACCCGCTTAATCCATTTAATAAATATGTCGTGTCATGTTGGACAAAGACTTACTTGTGTTAAAAGAAAAGTATATTATATGCATTCGTCAGAGTGATTGACGAAGAGGGAATCAAGAAATTACAATTACATCACAATCAGCATTTACTATCATTATTGTAATTGATGTTAATTGATGTTTCCGTTGTAATTCTACCCCTATATAAAGGGGCTATGAAATAAAATGAGTAAACCAATTTCAATTCACTTTTACACGGTATCAACACGCTCCGAGCCAATAGCCAAGAAAAAAATCCTAATTTTCTAGTTTCTTTCTTCTTTCCGTCAAGAAAAAAAAAAACAAAAAACCAAAAACCATAGAAGGAAAACCTTTTTCTTCATTTCTGCAGCCACCAACAACTTTTTTTTTCTTCCCCGTCCAGCTCACCGCCCAGACTGGCCGCCAGCCCCACGCGCACCCGTCCCCTCGCCCAGCTCCTTGCAACAGCAAGCGCACCCGCCTGCGAACACATTCCTACGCAGCCCACCCGCGCCGGACCTGCACCTGCTCCTCACACTCCAACCAGCAGGTTTTCTCGGCGATCCGACCTGCACCAGATTGAAGAAAAAGACGACCCACTTGCAGCACCAGATTTCGGCGATCCAACCTGCACCTGCTCCCCACACTCCGACCAACAGGCCATTTTTCGACCCAGCACACCAGGCCGCACGTCGCATGCCGCACACCAGCCCTGCCAGAAAAAAAAAACCAGAAAACCTTCACAAGAAGGAGACGTGAAGAAGAGAGAGAAAACCAAGAAAAAAAAAAGGGAGGGATCCGGCCCAAAAGAAAAAAAGAGAAGGGATCCGGCCCAAAGAAAAGACCCGGCCCACAGAAAAAAAAAAAGAAAAAAGAAAAGAAAAGAAAAAAAAAAAACAAGACCTGTGACCCACTGCTGAAAAGAGAGAGGAAGCGGCTCAGTTTTTCTCAAACCCAAAAACATCGCTACGCACACCTACATCAACACGCGTGTGCGCTATGATTGTTTTATTTGCTCAAAACCAAGTATGTTCTCTTTTATTTATTTAATTTCATACTATGGTATATTTAATTGTTTATAATTAGAATTTTGAGCATGTTCAGTTAGATAATATTGATCTTTTTAAGTATGCTTTGTTACTTTAATTTATGTTTTGTATGATTATCTTTAAGCATGATTTATATGTTTTAGTGTTTGCATTTTTTTTTTGTAAACATTCAAGCATGCCTTGTGATTTTTACATAATTATGTTTAAGCATGTTTTAATTATGCTATTGTTTATTATTTTTGAGCATGCCATATATATTTTGTTATATATATTATTTATGAAATTTTGAGCATGTTTTGTTTTTTTGTTTTTTTACGCTTTTATAATTATTCATACGCATGCCTTTATATTATAATTGTTTTATTTTGAATGCTACATATAAATTGCATTTTTCCATGATAATGAAAATTCATGCACACTATACATACACACTTATCGTGATAAAACATTTTCACATAGCATCGAAAGAGTGACCATTATGAATCTTGGTCTTGAAATCTGATTCATATTGTTTGGAAAATAATTCACGTAGATGTCTATATGATTGCGTAATTTATATCTTCTCTCTTGTTTATGTAGATGGCTGATCAAACTCGACCTGAATTTGACATTTTGGACTCAGTAGGACTTGAGTACCATCGTTGGGTTTCTGATGTGGAAACAGCTTTTGTAGCAAAAGACTACACTACCACCATTACCGACCTAAAGACGATGTACCGTCTAATAAGGTGAAAGCAAATGCCTTAATGTTTTTGAGGCGACATATTGATCCTAGCCTACGTTGGGATTACCTTCAGTTGAAGACACCCAAAGAATTGTGGGATGCCCTTAAGAGACATTTTGGGAACATTCTTGATAATTTGCTCCCAGAACTGACCGTTCAGTGGAATAAAATCCGCTTGCTTGATTACAAAAGGGTCAATGACTTCAACAAGGACATGTTACGCCTAAAGGCACGTCTCAATTTCTATGGAAATGAACTCACAGAAGATGATATGATCCAGAAAACTCTGTCCACTTTTTCCACTCCAGCACTTATACTAGCGAACCAGTATAGGCTGGAGTATGACAACAAAAGAATCACAACCTTCAATAAGCTGATCAACCTACTACAAGTGGTTGAGAGGCATAATGAGGTTCTCTTGAACAATAATGCCAGTCCCATTAGGACAAAGAAAATTCCCGAGGCTAATTATGGCAAAATGAAATCTGGAAAGAACCCAAATGCAAAGGGGGTTGGATGTGCTGATCCTTACCCACGTGGCAACAATGCACCATGTGGAAAGGGACGTGGGGGTCGTGGAAACAAGGTGCAAAAGGCACCTAAGAATCCTTCTGTCAAAAAGGAAAGAGTTGACAATGAACCATGCTATAGGTGTGGAGTTATTAGGCATTGATACAAGAACTGCCAAGCAAGGAACAAAGTAGCAGCCAATTACAAAAGGTATAGGGAGTGTAAAGAATAAGAGGCTCACTATATGGAAGAATGAGGACATGACCTGATACGAGCAAAAGCATTCGCCAATTTAAACCCTGAAAAGATGTTAAACATTAGTATAGAGTAAGCAAAGATCGTTCAAGCCGGGGATTGAGGGTACAACATGTAACACACGAAATCAAAGAGGAAGAATATACATCACACAAGAACAATGACATTTATATACATATTACACGAAAATATTAGATTTATCATACAAGTTCACACAAGAATCACGAAATAACAAAGAATTAGAAAGAGAATATGTAATTCAATAATTATTATATTAATTGAATTATGATATTTGGAATTAATTTGTATGTCGTGGTTTGAGAAAATTGGTTTCGAATGATTTTATTTTCGAAAACGAACGTTATTTATAGGGTCGTGAAAATCAACTTTTTATACGTTCAAAATTTGGGAAAACTTCCTTCATGAAAGTTATAGAGCTCGTCGATATGATCTCGTGCATATGTGGAACTCATTATTCGGTGTTCGTATGAATAAATTATGAATTTTTTGAAAATTAAAATTTTTCTATAAATAGTAAGAAAAATCTGATTTTTTCATTAAGGACGAAAAAATCAGATTTTTGCATTTAGCCCCCCCTCCTCTCTCTCTCTCTCTCTCTCTCTCTCTCTCTCTCTCGCGCGCGACCCCATCCCCTTGCTTGCTGACCCGCCGACCCGGCCCTCCCCGCCTTCGCCCCAAGCCGCCCAGCCACTACTCGCCCTCGGTTTCGCCAGCCGCTGCTCCCCTACCTGGATCGAAGCAACCCCAGCCACAGAACGATGATCCGGCCGGATCTCCCTTTTTTCGGCAACATCTCGGCCGATCATTCCAATTTTCGTGATGTCCTTATCCTCCAGATCATCCCCACATGTGGCTTGTATCACGATTTTGAGCGTAGAGTTGTAGATCAAGAGTTGAAGGTTTCGACGTCCATGATTTGATCTAGAATCTGATTGAGCGACCCAGATTAATTCAACTTCAAAGCTCGATTTAGGACGATCTAGACCTTATCTCGAAAAAGTCAGGTATTAAAGTTGTTCATAATTTCATTTTGAAGAAGTTTGTAGTTCACAACTTTTGCATCTGAGGTGGTTGACCGGCGTTGACCGCGATCTAACGGCAGCGTGTGGCGGCGCGTCGGACCTAATTGTGAGTTTATATTATCTAGACGATAATCTATGCATCCATACGAGCGTTTTAATATATAACATGGTCATGTTAGAAAACGTTGACAAATAGTCAATTTAAGTTTTGACGTTACTATTTATGGTTTTACAGTTTATATTCGGTTTACGATTTACGGAGATCAGACCATCGGTTTTACTTCAAATTTTAATATGATGATAATATGACTGTCCCGATGACTTTGTGGTGGTCACGGGAGAAGATCCGACCGTTGGATCTTCTTGTAATTGTAAAACAGTGATTCATGAGGTGATTCGTGAAGATCCGTCCGTCGGATTTTCGTATAATTTGGATAGGATGTTTCCAAGGGCGATCCGAGAGGATCTAATCGTTGGATCATCGTTTAAATTCGATCAGACCGTTGGATCGTCTTTATTTTAGAATCCAACCGTTTGATCATCATGTAAATTTATTTCGTGCTTCGGTTGCTAAGTAAAGACCATACTTGATTAGGTACTTGATGGCTTGAATTGACGAGCATTTGGATTATTGTGATTTGTATTTAAGTGAAGACGCAGCGGGAGTTTGGAGGTGAGTGAAGTTCACGTGGTTCATATTACGAACCGAGTGCTTTAAATTATTTATTTTTGTAATTGTGTGAAATATATTTATGGATTAAATATTTGTTTTTAAAATCACAATGGACTTGATCAACTACGGTCCATAGGTAAATAAAATGAATTTTAATTATACAAATGAACTTCACGATTTTCTTGTGTGAACCATAGATGGTATGATTTGAGTAGAAATGATGATTTGGATGATTACGTATATATATATTTACGCAGAATATATATATTGATTTGGTGTGTTGTTGAGTGATTATATGATTGAGTTGAAATGATGATTTGGATTATATTTGAAATGCTTAAATTTCATAATAATATTATGTATGTTGGATGAGTTGATTTCATTGTATGAAAACATATTATTGTGCTCATTATGGTTTTGGGTCAACGTAGTGACCGGTACGGGGGAATCAGACGCTCTAATCCTAGGTGGATGATGGGATACGATTGGTCGAGTGAGTACGATTATCGGACGTTCTAAATATGATACATAATGATGAAATACGATAAAAATAAATATGTCGGATGCCATAACCTAGGCCAGGTGACGGGCTACGATTCAGTTAGAGCTCTAGTCTGTCAATACCGTATTTTTATAAATACGATTTCGGGGTTTTGAGAATAAATATGTGAATTATGATTTTGTGTTGATTTGTGATTTGGTAATTGATTGAGATTGTTGGTTTGTTGTGGACGTGGGAATTGTTGAGTGTTGACTTGGGTAAAAATAAATATGATTTAATTAAACAATCGTTCTTTCTTTTTACTCATACGAGCTTTCAAAAGCTTACCGGGTTTTGTGTTGTTGCAATCCCAATACACTATTCAAATGGTGTAGTGGATATTCCTGCAGGTCAGGATAACCAGGGAGGTGCCCATACTGTTTAGGTGTTGCAGCATTTATTTTGATTTCATTTAAATTGTAAGGTTTGTTATGCTCATTTAGAGCTTTACAATTTATTTTGTGAGTGAGTTGTAATAATTAACCGAGACTAAATTTGGTTCTTGAAATTAAATTATGTGGCGAGGTTGTTAAGAAAAAGAATTTTTAAGGATGGTTATTTTAAGTTGTAGTATTTCATGTTTCGAATTTTGAATTTTTATTCTAAAATTCGGGGCGTGACAACATACATTCACACGAAATAGAGAGCAAAGAATGATTAGAAGCAACGAAACAAACACATATATCCACATATAATTAGAACTAGAGAAAGGAATACAACATAGAATGGGTTTCGGAAATCCTACTCCTACTTATATACATTTTACAAATCATAGTCACATTAGGAAATCCATATACAACAAGGATTAGAAATTCTATATTAATTAGGAGTCCATATACACATAGGAAAGAAAATCTCTGAAAAACACCAAGAGAATCCCTAAATTTTAGTAATCCCTAAAAAGAACACAAAACAAATTCCTAAAAACCACCAAAACAATTCCAACAAAACTCTAAGGTAATTTTCGGCCAAGAATTAATTCTTAAGCTATTATTGACGAATTATATACATTATTTTCAGATTATATCTTAATTATTTACGTTAATATGCTTCCTAAAAAAAACTAATTCGATTAACAAATTTACAAGAACAAGGGGGGTTTTGAATATCAAAATATAAATTTTCTGAAAACAAATAAAGAATGAAAACGTTTTATATACATAAGTGGGAAAAGAAGAATTTTCGAAAACAATTTATCAAGAACCATTCAAGATCAACATATTCATGCATCCCTTAATCTTTCTTAGTTACCATGGAACAATATCAACCAAGACACAAAGATCAAAGCAACCAATGTCCCTTTTAACTTTCTTTCTTAAGCCAATTGAATTAGCAAAGCACCAAGACTATATTTTGAAAAGTCGACATCACACAATCAAAGCAACCGTGTTGAAAATCCATTTTCAAATCATTAAGTTCCAGAAAGAATTGATAAACATGTAAATCCAAGCACTCAAAGCAAGTCAATTCATCACATGCATAATCTGATTTCGACTCAAAGCAAGCCTTTACTACTTATTTGAATTTGGGTTACAAAGCATAAACCTAATTATTAGCTCATGACATGCAAGTATTCCTATGTTGGCCACTATGACAATAGTTACATGCGTTTACCATAAAATCAGATTATTATTCCATTAATTCGGCAACTAATCAAGATCAAGAATACACAAACACATTAAACATTGAAAAGAACATCAAAATTGAATTCGAAAATTGGTTTGTCACATCATAGTTTCGGTTTACACAACAGAAATTCCAAAGCAGAAATTCTAATTACAAGAAAGACAAAACAGTGAAAATACATGAGAAGATGGTGGTATGAACAATCTTTGATCACGTCCTGAGGTCCAAAGCATCTCCAAGGTAGTGCACAAGTGATGAACACGTCTAAGGAGGTGGATGACCACGGCAAAGCTCCTTGAATATTATGAAAACCTGAAAACTAGAGAGAACAAGTGAGAAACGAAATTGTGGAGAATATCTGGTGCCTTTGTAACGTCAAATACATGTAGTATTTATAGGAAGACGTCCCAATACTCTCCAAATCCATTTCCCCTTTGGTTCTCCTAGTTTGAGTTGATTTAGGACTTGTTGACACAAAACAGATTCTCGGCCAGATTGACCTTCATGCACTAAATCAGCCATAACGTCTTCTAGAAAATTGATATCGATGAACCGTAAAAATTTCTGGAAACTAGACATCCGTATATTATGACCCGAACCAAAATTTATAGACTTACAGGTCTTTTGGATGGTAAACAAAAGTTATTTTAATTTTCGGCTCCTTACGAACTTTTAGGGGACCGTAAAAGATGACTTTTTGTTTGGCTCAAAATTTGAGAAAATATTCTTCATGAAAGTTGTAGAGGACGTTAAACCGAGTGCGTGCATATGTGGTACGCTTAAATCAGAGCTCGTATGAGAAAGTTATGGTCAAAATATCAAAGTTACTGTTTGTGGTAATTTATCTATAAATAGTCGAGTTACTGTAGTAAGTTTTCATTTCAGAAACTTACTGAGCTCTCTCCCCCCGATTCTCTCTTCCTCTCCGACCTCTTCACCTTCTCCCGGCTATAACTCCTTCATCCAGCGACGGATTTTGATGTATAAGATATCGTTGGAAAGCTTTCTTTCTTCTCTTCATTTCTGGGTTGGTTTGACAGCTTTATTTGAACTGTGGAAGGTACAGCAAGGAGAAGAAGAGGACCGTGCTGCTGTTTTTTTGGATTTTTGGTCGGAACTTGAGTTTCCACCCACCTCCGGCGATGATTCTTTCTGGGTCTTGGAGCTCTTGGATCATACAACCATCGCTCAAAGTTTCTTGATCAAATTTGAAGCATAAAGGAGGAATAGAAGGTTTGAAATTCGGAGTCACTATTCACATTTGGGTGTACTGTTTTCTTAATTGTTCATATAGTTCTAGTCATTTTCAGGCTTTGTGGTAGTTTTATGAATTGCTTAGGAGGTTGAGATGAAGGTCCTGCTAAAATTTGGTGACCATCGGAGGAGCTGGCAGCCGCGTGAACCGTGGCGGCGAGGTGAACAGTGCGTCGGGTGAACGGTGACTTAAATTCTGTTTTTTAGTTAATTAAATCACATAATTGATGAAGGGTATGTGAATTTGATGAAGTTTGGATGGATATCAAGGAGAATTGAGGGAGTTAAGATAAAAAGAGACATTTAGGAATTTGATTTAATTATCGTAAATTTAGATTTCCGTCATGTAATTATTTATTTACGAGTGTTATATTTATACAGGACGTGAAGAGGAATCACACGGAGGAAACTTCGAATAAACGGCAAGTTTAGCCTTATAATGTTACTGGACTTTTGTTTTAAATAATGATGCATGCATTTATTTTGAAATTATTAATTTATTTAATTATCGTTTTATTTAGCGAGCATAATATTTTGTTTTGGATTATAATTTTGGTATTGGTTTTTCCATATGAATTTCGGATATGAACTTATTATGCTCGAATTTGGATTTATGATTTGTTTTTTTTTTTGGAATATGAATTGATTATCGATATTAATTATGATTTATCTTGATTATGATTTGAGAAATGGATTTGTGACACTATTTTTTTGGATATTGAGCTTTCGATATTTATCTCCGATATATGATTATTATTTGAAAATGTGATTTCTGTGATTTTCGACGAATTATTTTTTGAGGTGATTTCCGTAATTCAATATTATATTTTATTCGTCGATTTTGAGATTCTTGAATATTATCGGAGATGAGATTTTCGAGGAAATTATTTACATTTATTTATGAATTTGAGAATATTTTAACGTGCGGGGCCATGTCATTGGAATATACGTATTTTTTTTCTCGAGGAATTGGGGAAGTTTTATGGATTTACGAGTTCTTGGATTATTTTTCTTTCATCATACTTGAGTTAGTTATTGTGTCTCCTTCTCACTTACTTTGTGTTTGTGAGTGAAGTCGAGGTGATTTATTCTCCTCCTCAGGTGAGTAGTAGAGGTTGTTATTTCTTTTCTTCACATAATTTATATGTGAGAGAGTCGAGGGTAGAGCTTGAGGGGTTCTGATATACTCATATGGTGATAATTGTTTTTCCCCGTATGATATTATTATTTGACTAGCGAGACTGGCCCGATTTCTTCTAACCGGCGGGGCTGGTATGTTTTTACAAGTTTTCATGTGGCGAGAAATTTTATAAATGTGGCATGCATCAAAATTTTTCTAAATATTTCAAATTATAGGAAAGTATTAAAGTTCGTTCAATTAAATTATATTGTTAATTATTTTTGTCCACTCACTCTAAGGTGTTTTTAAATTACTTTTCTCTGCCCCCTTTGTTTTCAAATGCCCAGTTTGCAGGCGATATTAGTCGAGATCGGGCGTACATGGAGTTGAGGCATACCTAGCACTACTTCCGCATTGTAGGATCTATCGATCCTTATCCACTTTTTATTTGTTTTAGAATTGCTCCGATAACCTATAAGAATTGTTGATTATGGAAATTGAGTTGTTGGTTTTTGGGGAGCCTGATGGCTCCAAAAGTATAAGGACAATATGCTAGAAGTGTAATTTGAATTCTTTGCAAGTTAGGGTTGTTCATTTTTGGGGAAAGTTATGTTGAATTTTCTCGAAAAGTGGACCCCGCAGGGCCACCTGAAATTTCAGGGAGAAATTTCGGGGCGGGTCTTGTCAGTTGGTATCAGAGCAATAGGTTGTCAGATTCTGTAGACTTGTTACCTTGTATGCTTGATGTTACTCAGTACCTCTCGAGTGATGGCCCGACTGCAGCGGTTCCTCATCATATACTCTTCTGTGGTCATGTACTCATCAAGTGTGTAAGGTATATGTCAAGTTGGTTTTCCTTCAAGTACTATGCCTCATGTACGCCGACCTCATAGGATTTCATTGCGTATTAGATCGTTTACCTGACTTCCACATTTTTCTAGTGATGGTAGAGTAAGAGTACTCTACATGGTTTTGTTATGTTTGGTATACAAGGTACTTCATTGGAAATGTTAAATTTCAGATTAGTGTATATGTTACATTTTTACTTTGGCAATATGAAATTTCGAGGACGAAATTTGTATAAGGAGGGGAGACTGTTACGACCCGAACCAAAATTTATAGACTTACAGGTCTTTTGGACGGTAAACGAGAGTTATTTTTATTTCGGCTCCGTTACGAACTTTTTGGGAGCCCAAAAAGATGGCTTTTTGTTTGGCTCAAAATTTGAGAAAACATTCTTCATGAATATTGTAGAGGACGTTAAACCGAGTGCGTGCATATATGGTACGCTTAAATCAAAATTCGTATGAGAAAGTTATGGCCAAAATATCAAAATTACTGTTTGTGATAATTTTTCTATAAACAGTCGAGTTACTGTGGTAAGTTTCCATTTCAGAAACTTACCGAGCTCTCTCTCTCTCTCCCCGATTCTCTATTCCTCTCCGACCTTTTCACCTTCTTCCGGCCATAACACCTTCATCCGGCGATGGATTTTGATGTATAAGGTGCAGCAAGGAGAAGAAGAGGACGGTGCTGCCGTTTTCTTGGATTTTTGCTCAGAACTTGAGTTTCCAGCCACCTTCGGTGATGATTCTTTTTGGGTCGGCGCTGATAGGACCCGACCCAGAATGTCCTCCTGAAATTCAAGGTGGCCCTGCGGGGTTCACTTTTCGAGAAAATTCAACAGAACTTTCCCTAAAAATGAACAACCCTAGCCTGTGAAGAAATCAAATAACACTTTTAAGCATGCTGTCCTGCCATCCTGCACCCCAAATTTCATAGGTTATCAGAGCAATCCTAAAGATCTTTTATTGAGTATAACATAACAGAACCCCTCAAGCTCTACCCTCGACTCTCTCACATATAAATTATGTGAGGAGGAGAAATAACAGCCTCTACTACTCTCCCATGAGGAGGTGAATAAATCACCTCGACTTCACCCACAAACACAAAATAAGTGGGAAGGAGACACAATAACCAACTCAAGTATGATGAAAGAAAATAATCCAAAAACTCGTATATCCATAAAACTTCCCCAATTCCTTGCGAAAAAAATACGTATATTCCAATGAAGTGGCCCCGCACGTCAAAATATTCTCAAATTCATAAACAAGTCGGCGAGAATAATAAGTGTAAATAATTTCCTCAAAAATCTCATCTTCGATAATATTCCGAAATCTCAAAATCGATGAATAAAATATAATATTGAATTACGGAAATCACCTCAGAAATAATTCGTCGAAAATCACATAAATCACATTTTCAAATAATAATCATATATCGGAGATAAATATCGAAAGCTCAATATCCCAGAAAATATATCACAAATCATAATCGAGATAGATCATAATTAATTTCCGAAATCAATTCATATTCTCAAAAACAAATCATAAATCTAAATTCGAGCATAATAAATTCATATAGAAAACCAATACTAAAATTATAATCCAAGACAAAATATTATGCTCGCTAAATAAAATGTTAATTAAATAAATCAATAATTTCAAAATAAATGCATGCATCATTATTTAAAACAAAAATCCACTCACAGTATACGGCTAAACTTGCCATTTATTCGAAGTTTCCTCCGTGTGATTCCTCCTCACGTCTTGTATAAATATAACGCTTATAAATAAATAATTACATGACGGAAATCTAAATTTACGATAATTAAATCGAATTCCTAAACGTCTCCTTTTATCTCAACTCCCTCAATTATCTTTGATATCCATCCAAACTTCATCAATTCACATATATTAACTCTTCATCAATTATGTGATTTAATTAGCTAAAAAACAGAATTTAGGTCACTGTTCACTCAGCTGCCAACTCCTCCGATTAGCAGGACCTTCATTTCAACCTCTAAGCAATTCTCTTAACTACCACAAATCCAGAAAACGACTAGAACTATATGAACAATTAAAAAAACAGTAAACCCAAATGTGAATAGTGACTCTGAATTTCAAACCTTCTATTCTTCCTTCATGCTTCAAATTTGATCCAGAAACTTTGACCGATGGTTGTATGATCCAAGAGCTCCAAAACCCAGAAAGAATCATCGCCGGAGGTGGGTGGAAACTCAAGTTCCGACCAAAAATTCAAAAAAACAGCATCACCGTCCTCTTCTTCTCTTTACTGCACCTTCCACAATTCAAATAAAGCTGTCAAACCAACCCAGAAATGAAGAGAAGAAAGAAAGCTTTCCAACGATATCTTATACATCAAAATCCGTCGCCGGATGAAGGAGTTATAGCCGGGAGAAGGTGAAGAGGTCGGAGAGGAAGAGAGAATCGGGGGGAGAGAGAGAGAGAGAGGGAGCTCGGTAAGTCTATGAAATGGAAACTTACCACAGTAACTCGACTGTTTATAGATAAATTACCACAAACAGTAATTTTGATATTTTGGCCATAACTTTCTCATACGAACTCTGATTTAAGCGTACCACATATGCACGCACTCGGTTTAACGTCTTATACAACGTTCATGAAGAACGTTTTCTCAAATTTTGAGCCAAACAAAAAGCCATCTTTTAGGGCTCCCAAAAAGTTCGTAACGGAGCCGAAAATTAAAATAACTCTCGTTTACCATTCAAAAGACCTGTAAGTCTATAAATTTTGGTTTGGGTCGTAACAGTTTCCCCTCTTTATACAAATTTCGTCCTCGAAATTTCATATTACCAAAGTAAAAATGCAACATATACACTAATATGAAATTTAACATTTCCAAGGAGGTACCTTGTATACCAAACATAACAAAACCATGTAGAGTACTCTTACTCTACCATCACTAGAAAAATGTGGAAGTCAGGTAAACGATCTAATACGCAATGAAATCCTATGAGGTCGGCGTACATGAGGCATAGCACTTGAAGGAAAACCAACTTGACATATCCCTTACACACTTGATGAGTACATGACCACCGAAGAGTATATGATGAGGAACCGCTGCAGTCGGGCCATCACTCGAGAGGTACTGAGTAACATCAAGCATATAAGGTAACAAGTCTACAGAATCTGACAACCTTATATTTCTGGAGCCTTCATGCTCCCAAAAACCCAACAACTTAATTTCCATAATAAACAATTCTCATAGTTTATCAGAGCAATTCTAAAACAAATGAAAAGAGGATAAGGATCGATAGATCCTACAATACGGAAGTAGTGCTAGCTGTGCCTCAACTCCATGTACGCCTGATCTCTACTAATATCGCCTGCAAACTGATCATTTGAAAACGAAGGACCCAGAGAAAAGTAATTTAAAAACACATTAGAGTGAGTGGACAAAAATAATTAATAATATAATTTAATTGAACGAACTTTAATACTTTTCCATAATTTGAAATATTTATAAAAATTTTGATGCATGCCACATTTATAAAATATATTTCTTGCCACATGAAAACTAGTAAAAACAGACTAGCCTCACCAGTTCGAAGAAATCGGGCCAGTCTCGCTAGTCAAATAATAATATCATGCGAGGAAGAACGATTGTCACTATACGCTAGTCAAATAAATCAATAATTTCAAAATAAATGCATGCATCATTATTTAAAACAAAAGTCCACTCACAGTATACGGCTAAACTTGCACCGTCCTCTTCTTCTCCTTGCTGCACCTTCCACAGTTCAAATGAAGCTATCAAACCAACCCAGAAATGAGGAGAAGGAAGAGAGCTTTCCAACAACATCTTATACAACCAAATCTGTTGCAGGATGAAGGAGTTATGGCCGGAAGAAGGTTGGAGAGGAAGAGAGAATCGGGGGGAGAGAGAGAGAGAGAGAGAGAGAGAGCTCGGTAAGTTTCTGAAACGGAAACTTACTACAGTAACCCAGCTATTTATAGACAAATTACCACAAACAGTAAATTTGATATTTTGGCCATAACTTTCTCGTATGAACTCCGATTTAAGCGTACCACACATTCACGCACTCGGTTTAACATCCTCTACAACTTTCATGAAGAATGTTTTCTCAAATTTTGAGCCGAACAAAAAATCATCTTTTACGGCCCCCTAAAAGTTCATAACGGAGCCGAAAATTAAGTTAACTCTCGTTTACCGTCCAAACGACCTATGAGTCTATAAGTTTTGGTTAAAGATCATAATTTTCTGACCTCTGAGCTATTTTTGATGCTCCGTTAAAGTTGACAGATCTGCAGAGGCAGATTTTCGAATCTGTAATGGATTTGACTTTCAAAGCACAACTCATATCCATTTAGGATTTCCTTACCGTCACATACCTTTTACGTGTCTTCCACGCCTTTCTATCTACTTCATGAATGTTCCATTTAAGGTTGTAATGGAGCCAAGGCTTAAGGTTTAAAGAAACGAAGAGATAGGAAAATCACAAGTACCCTAAAAACCTAATCGAGCACTTGTTGATGTAGAGAGACCATATTTCCGATTCCAACAAGCAATGTAACGTCATGTCCTCCATATGGGCTTTATAAAGGGCCAAATATCATCAAGTTGGGCCTAAACTTCATTCTAACCTTCTTTCAAACAAGTGTGAATTGGATAAAGACCAAGTTCTTCAACAATGGGCCTTCACTTCAAAGCAAACTCCAAATCCACAAAGTATAGGGGACTAAAATCCATAAAACTTAAACAATAAACACACATTTTTCTTTAATTGTCGTACTATTCTTTTTCTTTTTTTCTTATGATTTTTTTTCTTTTTGTTTTTCTATTTTCACGGCATATACATACATATTTCTTTATGGACAAGTCTAACCCTACACTTGAACTTCTTCATGTCTTCAAATTCTTCCTTGACGCCAAAACTCCAAGCAAAGTCTCAAAATTATGCTCCACTAAGTTTTTAGAATAAAGGGTAAGGATATAACTATATTAAGGTTACGGGTTAAGGAATTTTGAGGGTGATGAAAGAAAAACCTCAATGTAGGTTCAAAATGGTTAAACTAAGGGGGGTCCCACGGTGGGCACAAATGGGGACACAGGCTAAATTTGGCTATGGTGATAAAATCCTAATTGCCTTTATCCTTTCCGAAATCAGGGACATGTATTGATAAAAATTTCAACAAGTACAAAAGTGAATTCTAGCATTCTCTAGTTCATTAAACTTAATCTATGGCATGTAACCAATCAATATGAAAGAATAATGAGATCAACAAAATCATCGCCAAGAAAATAAGAACATAATTCATTTTTTCTTTTAATCACTCAACAAAGAAAGGGCATATGGCTCAAATTCTCACAAGAGTTTATTATGAATCATAACTTATCTTCAACATGTTCATATTCTGTACCAAAGTTAACGCATACACCATATCTACTACATATTCATATGTTTTTCATAAATCATAATTAACCAAAGAGTATCGTCAAACATTATCCCAATCTTGTGATCCTATTTTAGCCTTAATTTCAGAGATATAAACTCATCCTAGACAGTTAAAAAGGGCATCCTAAGACTCAAAACAAAAACAAAACAAACACATAAGTGACGCAACAAGCACAACAAAAACGTTTTGGACTTAGGGGTATTTCTCTTCTCCTTTCGGTAACTCCATTGGAACATGACCAGGTGAAAAGGGGACCGATTTTGGCGGAGCTACTCCCACATTGTGGTTTAGGCTCACTTGTAATGCACTTCTCGGATCGAAACTAGACCTTAGACATCACATCCCATTGGATGTGCCTATGATGAAGAAGATATTTACCCAAAATTCATTTTGACTCTTACAATAAATAACTAAGTAACAAACCAAAACAAAGCAAAGAACAAAACAAAACATCAAATCTAAAACAAAGTTAACGAAATTTTTTTATTTTTCTGATTTTTTTCGATTTTGTATGTTGTTTTCTCTTTATAACCACAAAACTAACTCCTAAAAACAAAGTGAAACGTAATAACCTTCCCCCACACTTAAATCATGCATTGTCCTCAATGTATAACAATTAGAAAGCATACAAAGCATTAATCAAGCATGGTATAAGAGATAACGCAAGAAACCTAAAAACAAATAACAATTGACGAAAAATAAAAAGAAGGAAGAGTTTAAGAAAGCAAATCTGCATTGATGGCTCCTCCACATGTACGGTTGAAATGGGTTGCCTCCCATGCAGCGCTTAATGTTTAAACTCTTTCAGCATAGACTTGTACCGCCTTTTATTCCTCTTGTTGTGGCGCCTCTTGGAGGGGTACATCCTCCACATTGTGCTCCAGAAACGCCTCATAGTAAGGTTTAAGACGATGTCCATTCACCTTGAACTCACTTCCAGTTGCAAGGCTCCTTATCTGTATAGCACCATGAGGGAAAACATTAGTAACAATAAAAGGACCAACCCATCGAGAATGTAACTTACCAGGAATAATAAAACTTTTTGACCCACTACAAAGGCCTTTCCATGAATCATTTTATCATGAAAAGCCTTTGTTTTTTCCTTGTAAATCCGTGCACTATCATAGGCCTCATTTCGAATTTCCTCAAGTTCATTGAGTTGCAACTTTCTGTGAATTCCAGCTGCATCCAAGTCCATGTTGAATGTTCTCACAGCCTACCAAGCTTTGTGCTCCAACTCCACAGGCAAGTGGCACGGCTTTCCATACATTAAACGAAATGGAGACATCCCAATTGGTGTCTTGTAAGCCGTCATATATGCCCAAATAGCATCATCCAAACATTGGCTCCAATCCTTTCTTAGAGATCCCACAGTTTTCTCAAGTATCCTTTTGATCTCCCTATTTGAAACTTCGGCTTGTCCACTCGTTTGAGGATGATAAGGTGTTGAAATCTTATAAGTGACGTTGTACTTCCTAAGCAAAGCTTCAATGGTCATGTTGCCAAAATGAGAACCTCCATCACTAATGATAACTCTAGGCATGCCAAACCTACTAAAGATGTTAGATCTTATAAACTCTGCAACAACTTTAGAATCATTAGTCATGGTGGCTTTCGCTTCCACCCACTTAGAAACATAATCAACAACTAAGAGAATATTGAAACCATTAGATGAAGGAAAAGGACCCATAAAATCAATACCCCAAACATCAAAGAGTTGGACAATTAGTATAGAATTCAAAGGCATTTGATCTTTAGGTCCTAAATTACTGGTTCTTTGGCAGCTATCACATGTTATACAAAATTCATATGCATCTTTAAACAAAGTAGGCCAATAAAAACTAGATTCCAACAGCTTCTAAGCAGTTATATCAGAGCCAAAGTGACCACCACATTGTTTAGAATGACAAAACTCAAGTATAGCTTTTTGTTCATTATTAGGCACATATCTCCTTATTAATTGATCAGAACAATATTTCCACAAGTAAGGATCATCCCAAACCCTAGCTAAAAACTTAAGTCTATCACGTTGTGCATGATTCATATTATTAAGAAACTTCCTAGAAACCAAGTAATTAACAATATCTGCATACCATGGCATGCTTACCTGGATTCCGAAGAGTTGTTCATCCGGAAAAGTTTCCACTAAAGGTATGATGTCCTCATCATGCACAAGTCTACTCAAGTGGTCTACCACAACGTTTTCTGAGCCCTTCTAGTCCTTGATCTCATTGTCAAACTCTTGGAGTAAGAGTATCCAATGAATTAGCCTAGGTTTTACCTCCTTTTTTGACACCAGGTACTTCGAAGCTGTATGATCAGAATAAATAATAACTTTAGTACCCAACAAATAAGATCTAAATTTTCTATGGCAAAAACAACAGCTAAAAGTTCTTCTTTAGTTGTAGAGTAATTGAATTGAGCATCATTGAGGGTTCTTGATGCATAGTAGATGGCATAGGGCTTTTTGTCCTTCCTTTGGCTAAGCACGGCCCCAATGGCATAGTCTGAAGCGTCACACATAATCTCAAAGGGAAGAGACCGATCTGGTGGAAGCATGATGGGTGCAGACGTTAGAAGCTCCTTGAATGTGTTGAATGCAACCGTGCAATCCTCTTTGAATTCAAACGCCACATCCTTTTGGAGAAGACAACATAAGAGCCTAGAAATCTTGGAAAAGTCCTTGATAAAGTGCATGTAGAAACCTGCATGTCCAAGAAAAGAACGGACCTCCCTCACACTAGTGGGGTATGGTAAGTATCTAACAAGATCTACTTTAGCTTTATCTACTTCAATTCCACGTTTTGAAACAATATGCCCTAAAACTATTCCTTGTTTAACCATAAAATGACATTTTTCCTAATTTAAAACAAGGTTAGTTTCTTCACAATGTTCACGTATCAATTCTAAATTACTTAAGCAATTTTTGAAGTCTTTACCAAAAATAGAAAAGTCATCCATAAAAACTTCAATAATCTTTTCAATAAAATCAGAAAAGATACTTACCATGCACCTTTGAAACGTACTTCGAGCATTGCAAAATCCAAAAGGCATCCTTCTGTAGGCAAACGTCCCAAATGGGCATGTGAATGTCTTTTTCTTTTGATCCCATTAGCAATGGCGATTTGGTTGTAACCAGAATACCCATCCAAGAAGCAATAGAACTCATGGCCAGCTAACCTCTCAAGCATCTGATTAATGAATGGCAAAGGGAAGTGATCCTTCCTAGTAGTGGCGCTAAGCTTCCTATAATCTATGCAAACTCGGTGTCCAGTTACAGTTCTTTGAGGCACTAACTCATTCTCTGCATTCTTCACAACAGTTATTCCAAACTTCTTTGGCACAACTTGAACTGGTGAAACCCATTTGGAGTCTGAAATAGGGTATATGACGCCACAGTCAAGGAGTTTGATGACCTCCTTCTTCACAACTTCCATCATAGGTGGGTTCAAACATCTTTGAGCCTCCCTAGTTGGCTTGGCTCCCTCCTCAAGCAAAATATGATGCACACAAGTGTTAGGGCTTATTCCCTTAATATCTGCTAAAGTCCAACCTATGACAGTCTTGTGCCTCTTGAGCATGGCCACTAATTGCTCTTCTTGAGTTGACGTTAGAGTAGAAGAGATGATCATAGTTATTGTGTCCTTATCCCCCAAATATGCATACTTCAAGTGATCCAGTAATAGCTTAAGTTCTAAGGTAGGTGCCTGCATCACGGAAGGTAAAGGTTTATTAGTAGAAAGTGGAATGGACTGTACCTCACTACTATTCAGATCATTGAATCCTATGCTGTCACCAACAATGAAATGTGGGACACTGACTCATACAGGCTTTGGTACGACCGCCTAGGGCACCCTGGTCTTGACATGATGATCCGTATATTAAAAAACTCACGTGGACATCCCTTCTTTTAAGTGAAAAATAAAATAGGACAAAAATCCGCCACACTGCAAGGTGTCGGTCCTAGTACTGCTCAAATGCAGTCATTGCCTTCTGAAGTACCAGAAGCACTACCTCCCTCCCATTATGCCTCATTGACTATTTCAAAGGCACATTACTCTTTTTCCAAAGCCTGCTCTTTAACAAAAACAGAATCGAGACCTTCCTATGCTAAAGATACAAAACAAAGCATTCCATTCTTACAAAGGATACAAGGAGATATATGTGGACCTATCCATCTAGAATGCGGACCATTCAAGTACTTTATGGTTCTGGTGGATGCTTCGACATATTGGTCACAGGTCGCATTATTGTCCACAAGAAATACTGCATTTGTAAAACTCTTAGCACAAATTATACATTTAAGGGCTCACCACCCTGATCACCCCATCAAGTCTATAAGGCTTGATAATGCTGGAGAGTTTACATCAAAAGCATTTGATGATTATTACATGTCTATTAGAATCGATGTAGAGCATCTTGTACCTCATGTGCATACACAAAATGGTCTCGTAGAAGCCACCATCAAAAGCCTACAGACGATGGCTAGGGCACTAGTTATGCGCACCAATCTGCCTATATTTGCCTAGGGTTATGCAATATTGTACGCAACTTTACTTATTCATTTCAGACCCACTGCTAGCCAACCATTTTCTGCATACTAGTTGGTAATTGGATATGAGCCTGACATTTCACACTTACGCATATTTGGTTGCGCAGTATATGTGTCTATTGCACCCCCACAGCGCACCAAAATGGGTTCTCAGAGACGATTAGGTATTTTTTGTTGGATATGAATCTCCAACAATTATCCACTATTTGGAACCCTTGACAGGCGATCTCTTTACTGCTAGATTTGCAGATTGTCACTTTGATGAGACAGCTTTCCCGTTGTTAGGGGGAGATAGGAAAAAGGATTTTCCAAGGGAACGACAGGAATTGTCGTGGTTTGTCCCCACTCTATCTCATATTGATCCCGGCACTTCACAATGTGAAAGTGAAGTGAAAAGAATAATCGATCTTCAGAACGTAGCAGATTTGATGTCTGATGCGTTTACTAATATCGCAAAAGTGACGAGATCACATATACCAGCTGCAAATGTGCCTGCAAGGTCAGAAGTCCCCAACAAGGGGCATAGCGCCACATATAGAGGTGCTACAACCACACTTAGTAGAGGTGTGGTTGAGGCCGTGGCTCCCCAAAGGAAGAGGGTAAGGCCACTTGGTTCCATTGATACTCACCCAAGGAAGAAGAGGGCGAGTAAGGCACAAACCGATCCATTAATCATCAATGTAGAGAATCCCTTTCATGAGATTGTCTCTGATTATAGTTATATCCATGAATCAATAGGACGCTCCGATGTTTGAAATGATTTCAGAGAACAAAGAAATCTCAATGGAATATGAGAGTGCGTATGAGTTGATGGAAGGATCTTCTATACACAATGATGATATATTTGCATACATTGTTGCTCACGAAATCATACAACACGATGATATCGAACCACGCTCTGTTGCAGAATGTCAACAAAGAGCAGATTAGCCTAAATGGAAAGAAGCAATCCAGGCAGAATTAGATTCTCTAGCGAAGAGACAGGTATTTGGTCCGGTAGTGCTAACCCCACCAAGTCTAAAGCTTGTAGGACATAAATAGATATTTATCAGAAAGCATAATGAGACGAATGAAGTCCTAAGGTACAAGGCTCACCTTGTGGCACAAGGTTTCTCATAAAGCCCTGGAATTAACTATGAGGAGACATACTCTCCCGTAATGGACATTATAACGTTCCGCTACTTAGTTAGCTTGGTAGTTTCCAAATGACTGGAAATGTAGCTCATGGATGTGGACAGTGTATATCTCTATGGGGATCTTGATTCAGAGATATATATGAAAGTGCCTGATGGCCTTACATTACCCAAATCAAGTAACTCTAAACCACGAAGTGTGTTTGCAATTAGGTTGAAACACTCACTTTACGGATTAAAACAATCCGGGTGGATGTGGTATACCTGTCTAAGTGATTACTTGATTGGGAAGGGGTATAAGAATGATGAATTATGCCCCTACGCATTCATAAAGAAAACAAGTTCCGGATTTACAATTGTAGTTGTATATATGGATGATATGAACATAATAGGACTCTTCATGAAATAAGAGAAACCGCGAGCTACTTGAAATCCAAATTTGAGATAAAGGATCTTGGTAAAAATCGATTCTGTATAGGCCTTGAAGTAGAACACCAAATTTGTGGAATACTAATCTACCAATCTACGTATGTCCAAAAGATGCTCAGGTGATTTAACATGGACAAAGCCCATCCTACTAGCACTCCCATGATCGGTCAAAGTTTGGATACAAAGAAAGATCCATTTTGTCCAAAGGAAGATGATGAAGAGGTGTTGGGAGCTGAAATTCCCTATCTAAGTGCAATAGGCGCATTATTGTACTTAGCCCAATGTACTTAAGCAGACATTGCATTCTCAGTGAATTTGTTAGCTAGATTTAGCTCAGCGCCAACGCAGCGTCACTGGAATGATATCAAGAACATTTTTTGATACCCTAAAGGAACCATTAACTTGGGACTGTTCTTTCCCTACAGAGAGACAAGAGGGACTGCAGATGGAACTGCAATCCCTAAAGGAAATGTTGATGGTGAAAGTGCCACTCACTACACCGAAACCCCAAATGATGTTTTGGTTGTTTTTGCTAATGCTGGGTAACTCTCTGACCCACAAAAAGGTCATTCCCAGACTGGTTATGTATTGATCATTGGGAACACAGCGATATCTTGGAGATTAACCAAGCAAACCATTGTGGCTATCTCCTCGAACCACTCAGAGATCATTGCTCTACATGAGACGGTTCGTGAATGTATATGGTGAAGAGCTATCATTACACATATTCGAGGGACTAGTGGTTTGAGTTCTACCACTGAAGAGCCTACTTGAATTTATGAAGATAATGCAACTTACATCGAACATATGAAGCTAGGATATATCAATGGTGATAAAACAAAACACATATCGCCAAAGTTTTTATATAATCAGCAACAACAGGTTCTCCTCAAGATTCAAGTGAATCAAGTAAGGTCTGAGGAGAATGTGGCAGATTTGTTCACCAAATCATTGCCTAAGGCCACATTTGAGAAACATGTGAAAAACATAGGAATGTGAAGACTTTCCAAGCTCCCTTGATTAATGTAAGTATCTGGGGGAGGTGTAGACGTCAGGGGGAGTCTAACACACACATGTCATCCTCAAATGTAGAAGGTACGTTGTGCTCTTTTCCTTCGACCAAGGTGTAATTTTTGTCCCACAAGGTTTTTATTGTTACTTAGCAAGGTTTTTAGTGAGGTAACAACTCGTGCACCATTTCGTCTTTGACTTGGCACAAGGGGGAGTGTTAAAGGAAAAACACATTATGTGCCTTCGTCAAAGTGACTGACGAAGAGGGAATCAAGGAATTACAATCACATCACAATCAGCATTTACTATCATTATTGTAATTGATGTTAATTGATGTTTCCGTTGTAATTACCCCTATATAAAGGGGCTATGCCATGAGTAGACCAATTCCAATTCACTTTTACAACTCGACCTTTATATATATAATATTACTTTTGTTAAATGAGTCATTTATGCGGTTTATATATAATATATAACCCGATTCGATCATTTAATAAAAAGGTTATACGGGTTCACTCCATGTCGGCGTGTTGACCCGCGCCCGACCCATTTATTAAATGGGTCATGGTGGATTGATCCGCAGCTAACCCACTTTAATCGTGCAGGTTCAACCTGCTCTATTTCGTGCGGATTTGAATCATGTTATTGAGTCGTGTCGAAATTGACAGCCCTATATCCACGTACTGGCATTCAGACTTGATTATAAAGACTATCACTACAAATACACCAATAGTTTACTGAAGGACATGAATAGTTTACTTAATGACACTTCAAATTTAATGAAGCATCTTCTTATTTGCTTGGAAGTTTTCAACTTAAAAATTTCTTTTATGAAAAAATAATTACTATATATATATATGAGTTATTATTGTCATAGATGGTACCTAACCTCATCCATTTCATTTTAAATCAAAAAGTTAAGGTAGCATCAGTAAGATAGATGATAAGTTTAGGTATCATTTATGATAATAACTCTTCTTTAATGGAGGAAAAATGAATTACAAATGAACTCCCAAGAAGGGTTAGGCAACATTGCATTAAGCAGGAATGTTAAGGTTGTTACTCTGCCTAACTAATCCTACTTTAGTTAATGTTAGAGTAACAATTTTGCCTAACAAATTAGTAATATATCAATTCTAGTTAATGTTAGAGTTAATACTTTGCCCAACTCCATTGATTTTATGAGTCTTCATTGATATGAATCATAATATAGGCTACATCTAATGAGATCCTGATTTCGTTATCTCCACATCTCCAACTTATCACGACTTCAACACAAAAACTATATTGCAATATTTCAAAGAAGAAAAAAATTAAATCTATGCGCTGAATATAATATTTTTCATACATCAACTATTTTTACCACTTTGAGGACTCATTTTATCACTTTAAGCACTTATTTTACCACTTGAGAACTCATGTGGTAACTAAGAAAATTTACTACTTTAAGGACTCATGCTACCACTTTGAGGACTAATATTACTATTGTGATGACTCATTTTACCACTTTAAAGCAATTGTGTGCATGTCATATGTTAACACATTGTAGAATTTTCCATGAAGATTATCCTACACATTCCTTTTTTTTTATGTTATTAAAGAAAAAATAATTTTCTAAAGTCAATTTCATTTACATATGCTTATTTTCTAATTTTCTTGTCCATTTTTTCCGTGAAAGTTCCTCTTTTTCCCGTACTAATGAAAAAAAAAACACATGAAATAATGTATCTTCAGTTTTAACAAGAATCACCTATGCCGATTCAAATTTCAATCATGAATATATTTCCGATCTGCGGTGTGATATGATTATAGCTCAGTTAGCTAATTTTGGCTAAAATGGGAAGAACATGATATTACCAGTCATGCATAGATTCAATACTTTAATCCTCTCATAAGAAAGCATAAATTGGGAAGAAAATGATGAAAATGAATATGCTTTGCCCGATCCTCTCTGCTACAAATCAAAGTGGGAGCTCCACCTTCCTACCTAGCAAGATGAAGTTTCACTCATACCCATATATTATTTACTCCTATATAGATGCATTGTGATGTCTGAATTTGTTTCTCCAATACTGTGATTAATGGTGCATGGTTAGAGGAAGTTCTGTAGTTGATGATGATCTTTATCGTCCTCATCTGTGGCAGTCTATAGTTTTTCTCTTTTCTTTTCTTTTTGAGTTTATCTTTGTTGCAAGGGCAAAACGTTTTTTAATTTTTCTTCAAAAAGCATGGTGTGTATTGACTATATTGCAATGTGTATATATAATTACTCCTTTTTTTGTCACATAACAACTAAGAATACACAATAATTAACCTCAGACTTAAACACAAAAAACTTAATCCATTATATGCAAAATTGGCACACATCGCATTTATTACTTCACAAAAAGGGCACGACATTAATGAGCAAAACAACGCATGGTTATGATGCCCACTTTTTTTATTAGTCATAAAATGCATACAGAAGATGAGAGAAGCTGACTTCCATTGCATCATCATCTGTCTTTATATAGATGAATTTTTTTATTAAGAAACTCATATACGTGTAGAGAAAAATGTGTTCAGAGATGATTGTTGAAGTAATCAACAAGCAAACAATTACACCATCATCTTATACTCTTCACCACCTTACAACTTCCAACCTCTCTGTCTTTGATCAGTTTATACAAGATTTTTATGTCCCCCTACTTCTTTTCTATCCCAACAATAGTACTACTGATCATAAGATCAATATAGTTGATGACCACCACTCTATGATTACTGAAAGATCCAAGCTTCTTAAAACTTCATTATCTGAAACCCTTAGCCGCTTCTATCCCTTTGCCGGAAGAATATTTAGCCACAACAACATTCTTTCGATATGTTACAATGACAATGGGGTGGCATTTATCCAAACCCGTGTCAACTGTCCCATATCAAAGGTTTTAGAAAAGCACCATCCTCAGACACTAAATCATTTACTTCCCAAAGACATAGAATCGACAACTGAAAGCACAGGCTATCTCCTATTAGTCCAAGCCAACTTCTTTGAATGTGGTGGACTTGCAATTGGGGTTCGCATTTCACATAAGATTGCGGATGGCTTCACACTCGGAACATTCATCCGTAGCTGGGCAGCAATGAGCCTTGGCTCTGATATAGCGGCTCTTCCAGCTGCAGAGTTTGGTATTCCATCATCTCTTTACCCCCCACAAGATTTAGTTATCAACTCATTGCCAACTTCCGTGAAACATGATAATAAAGAAGCTTACATAACAAGGAGATTTGTGTTTGATGCCTCAAATATTATACGTCTCAAGTCTAAGGCCACTAGTGCCACCGTTCCAAATCCAACTCGTGTTGAAGTAGTGTCAGCGCTTATTTGGAAATGTGCAAGGGAAGCATCACGATCAAACTTGGATTTTACAAGGCCAGCCCAGCTGTTTCTAGCAGCAAACATGCGGAGAGTATTGGAGCATCCCACTTTAATGGGAAATCTTGTAGGAGTTGTATCTACAGTAAAGACAGGTGAAAGTGATGCAACTCTTCAAAGCTTGGTTGCTATAATACGGGAAGCCATTGAGGAATTTAAAGTGAAATATTGTAATGGAGTTAGTAGGGATGATATCTGCCAACATTTTAATGATTACAGAGATTTAAAGGGTAATGATGATATAAATAGCTATGCAATCACCAGTTGGAGCAGGTTTGGCTTCTATGAAGCCAATTTTGGATGGGGAAAGCCATCTTGGGTCACTATTCCAGGTATGCCATTCAAGAATGTAATTGTATTGATTGACACAAAAGATGGTGAAGGCATGGAAGCGATCGTGATTTTTAAAGAAAAAGACATGGCTGTAATTGAAACCAATAAGGAGCTGCTTGCATATGCTTCTCTTAATCCCACTGTTATTTGATATGTAACCCCCACCCCTAAGAAAATAAAAATAAAATAAAGCCTCATCTTTTGTGTGATGAAAGCTTAGTGGAGTTTCTTGTGAGGGGCGAGTACAGTGGTACGGGTCTGGGTCTGATTGGATCATGTGGGTTGTCCTTGATGACCTACCTGTTCCTAGTTCAAATTTAACGGATGTGCCTAGTGTCCCTGCTACCCGGGAGAGTGCTACAGCTAGTCACTCCTTTTCTAATGTAAACGTTTTAGTCTGAATAAAAGTTTGTTTTTCTTTCTCAAAAAAAAAAAGCAAGCTTAGTGGAGTTTCTTATGCCAAAAAACATGTTATATAAGGAACTATATGCTTTTTACTAGTAAATTGTTTAGTTGCTATGTACTTTTCATATCAGCTTCCATGTTAAACTTGCATTTTGATTCGTTCATCTGAGTTGTAGTTGTGTTTAGATTTAAAGTTTATAATCTGTTACATAAATGTCT
Organism: Rosa persica; assembly: GCA_025331145.1. Classification (NCBI taxonomy): domain Eukaryota; kingdom Viridiplantae; phylum Streptophyta; class Magnoliopsida; order Rosales; family Rosaceae; genus Rosa; species Rosa persica. Next base: position 11,384,656 of record WFKR01000001.1, on the reverse strand, counting down.
TGTTCATTTGGTAACCTTTAAACTGTTCTAAATCAAATAAATGCAATGGACTACTTTTTTATATCATTTTCAGATTACACAGTTTTCTAAAGGGATCATATTTTTGGGCTACATAATTGCTTATCATGCATGTTGTTTAGTCGATCTTTGTAATACCCCGTAAATTAGTTATTAATTTTTATGTGATTTCCAGAATTTATAATGTTGGTTATTTGTACGATTAGTAGTTTCGTGGGTGAAGTGAAAATGTTTCGGACGAATAATTACTCGAGACGTTTTATTTTCGAGGGGTCAAGTGTTGAGTTTTTATTCATTAAATTTCTAAGAAAACTTTATTAAAAAAAGTCGTAAAGCGTGTAGATACGAGTTCGTAGATATGCGGCACACAAAAATTGGAGATCGTATAAAGAAGTTATGGTCACGGAAAGTTATTTCTTTTTTTGGAATTTTTAGTATAAATAGAAAAAATTAGTATATAATTTCATTTTCCCTTTTTGGAAATGAAGTTTCCGAAAAATTTTCTCTCTTTGAAACCCTTGGATCTGTCCAGCGCAAGGCTAACCTTATACTTACATAAGCATTTGTAAACATAATTAGCTATATCAGGGTCAGCCCTAGGTTGTCGTCATAGGGGCTGGCGCCATGTTAGGTGTGACCTCCGAGAACACCACCAGGTGGGCTATTGCCCGAGCTCTGGTCCAAGTTAGGATCACCTCTGACGCACCGCCACGCACCACGTCAAGGTGACCTCACCGAAGCATCAGAAAGTACAAAACTGATTTCTTGTACCATCTGAACTATAACTGCCCAGATGTAACCTATGATCACGTTAGGGGGGAGGCAGTTCTCTATGCCCAGGCGGAATATAGCACTTATGGTGCCACTCCACCATCGCCACAAACTCCCACCAAGAGCATTCAGCCTTCATCATCGCAATAAGGCACCGCTAGCAATCTTCCCACCACTGCCACACAGTCAAACGACAAGAACAGGGAATGGCAGCAGAGCAATTTCCAGAACAAGCGTCAGAAGGATTGTTGGATCATAATTCATATACATATTTGTGCCCTAAAACATGGAAATTACTTGTTCTAAAGTCCAATTTAATATTGACTAATCTGATTCCATTATTCCCCTAATTTTGTAGTTTTGTTAAACCTTTGTGTTTATTTATATATATTTGTTATATTTTTCTCATCATGCTAGAAAATGATGGAGAAGCATAGAAATGCACTAAAAAGTCAACCTTAGCACATTTTCCTACTCCGGCTAGGAGAAAGTGAGCTAGACAAGAAAGGAGGGGCGGAAGCATGATCAAACGAACTCCAAATAAGTTGAAACTTTCCAGATCTATTATAGACATCATAAGGATCATTTCTTATGGAGAGTGCAAGAGTTAATTCAGAGTGGAAGGCCTTCTCTGACTAAAAGATGAAAAAGGCAAAACCGGACCTGTACGAATTCCGGCTACATTTTAGCCCAAACCACCGTGAAATAAGCTCTGAAATTTTACCATGATGATCTACACTTATTGAGGAACATTTAGTATGAATAAGTCAGAGGAATCTTTAGAGATGTATCCTAGTCAAAACATGGTAGTCTGGCCTAGAATCTTCTTTAGGCAGATTTCTTGTTTATTTTTAGAAGGTCTATGTCTCTATGATGCTGAAATTATCAAGGAGAGCCCTAGAAGAATCCTACAACATTATGGTAAGAATAGTCCATCATATTATCCTTTGGATAATAGGCATCCCTATTGCACCTTCTCTCCTTTGGTTGTCACGTTGACTTTGGTGACCCAAAACCACCCCAACACTCTCCATTTTCATGTTTCCCATGCACAATAAAGAAAGCAGCTGCTCCACTCTTCTCCTAAGCCATCTTTTCTACTCTACACTCTCACATCTCATTATTACTTCCCTCTATTTTACTCCATCTCTTCCATACCACTTTCTCTTATTTTTAGGATCTATTTCCACTCTCATACTCCACCTCCATGCTTCTTACAATACTTGAGCTGCTCTCTTTTGGTTCTATCCATTATTTTACTCCTCTCTCCCTTCTCTATATAAGCATCTCTTCTCATAAGGAAGAGGCAACACTCATTCCACCCCATTACATCTTTTTTCTCTCTATCTCCACAACAAAACCCCCATCTCCACCTCGTAAAATCCAAACTCATAATATCCATACTCCTCAAACTCCATCACCACCACCACTACTCTATCACTACCACTTAAAGTTGGCCAAAGAAGCATCATATCTTCATCATCATTTCATTCATCATCAACAAGAAGTCAAGAAGTTCATCATCCATCCATTCCACCATCAAGGGTGGATTCAAGGAGCATTAAAGAATGAAAACAAGAGAGGAGCTAGCCATTGATTTGTTAAGCTTCAACTAGTTCATTCTTTCCTTTAACTCTTTAATTTACCTTGATGTATATTATAGATTTGATGCTAATTTGTATGATTATGAGTGAGCAGTTACTTTGTTGGGGATAGGGTTGAAAGCCCTAGCCAATCTTGCATGGATTGATGCTATAATATGATATGTAATTTTCTTTAGGGTTAAATACTGTTTACTCCTTGTACTTTTGCTCGAAAAACACTTCAGTCCCTGACCTTCTAATTTCACACGTTTAGTCCCTGTACTTCAAAATTTCAGACCAATAGGTCCTTGCCGTCTAAAAGTCACGGTGAAATGTCTATTATGCCTTCAGTTCTTTTTTTTAATTAATTAATTATTTTAATTTTTTTTGGAAAAATAATTTTTTTTTTCCCTTTCTTTCTTTCTTTTTTTTTTCTTTTTTTTCTTTCTTTCTTTCTGTTTGAAAAAAAAAGAATAAAGAAAATAAAGAAAAAAGAATTAAAAAAAAAAGAAAGGAATAAATTTATTATATAAAAAAAAAACTGAGTGCATAATAGACATTTCACCGCGACTTTTAGACGGCAAGGACCTGTTGGTCTGAAATTTTGAAGTACAGGGACTAAACGTGTGAAATTAGAAGGTCAGGGACTGAAGTGTTTTATGGTCAAAAGCTCAAAGACTAAACAATATTTAACCATTTTCTTTAATGTACCTACATGCTAGTTCAAGAGTTGAATGCATATGCTTAGACTTTACCACTTTGAGTATGTGTGTTTGCTATGTTATGATATAATGTTTAGAGATTAGTAACCTTTGAATGTTAAAGCATGAAAGTACATTAGGTGTGCATGTAGGGGTTGTGAATTACAATCACTTAGAGATAACTTTGGCTGATTTGCATGATTTCTTCCTCTCCAAACTTTATGCACTTAGGGTAATGCACTAGATACCTAACCGGATTGAAATGCATGACTTAAGTAGTTAAGTACTACACCCGAGAGGGGTTGTTTGATATCACAAAAGAAGCATGTCCCTTGTCATAACCGAGAAGGATACAAGGAGATAAACTGGTTAATTAATTTAGCATCATTCATATTGAAATGCATCAATATTTGTAAGGGAGGTTAGTGGTAGATAATTTAGTTTACAGTAATTTAGTTTACATTTGAGCATCTAGTTGTTTTCAATTCAAAACTATCTTCAAAAACCAAAATCAAATCACTACTCCATCTTGCACATACTCACCATGAGCCTAGATTTCCTTGTGAATTTAGGTTTGTGATTGTACATTTGCATATTCTAGCTCTCCTTAGGTTCATACCCAAGCTAGTAAAAGGAATCCAATCATCGTGGGTTCGACAAAGTTTCTTAAATCCCTATACTATTACTTGTACCCTTTATATTTGAGGGTTGCTATTTGGCTAACAAGGACCAGTAGTACCACAATAAGGATAATCGTCCTTCCATAATGATCGCCCTGATAATCGTAACAACAAGCCAGCAGCAAACTCGCTAAGGTACGAGGTGTTCGCGGTCCTGACAGCCTGTTATGAGGAGATCAACGATCAATGCAAGGATCAGATTCCTTCACCACTACCAAGAAATATCGGCAAGTGGTGCAAGTACTACCAAGATAGCAATCACAACACTAATGACTGCAACGCCCTAAAAAAAGGCAATTAAGTCACTCTATCGTGATAAAAAATTGGAGATGTACAAAGTCCACTAACCAGCACCGGTGGTCGCTAAAATTGAGCATATGCATTGTATCAACACGATTGACGGGACACTCTCATCAGCAACATGTCAAATAGGGTAAGAAAGCGCTATGAGTGTGCCAATCACCCAAAGGAAGTCCTCAACATCTGTTATGAGAGATTAGGCAAGATGACCAAAACCGGTTGGGAACCAATTACTTTTAGTGAGGAGGAAGAGTGAGTCATCCACTCACCTGGTCACCCCACGATGACCCATTCTTGATTGACGCAATCCTTGACAAGTGGTCAGTTGGAAGGGTATTGGTGGATAGCAGATCTACCGTTAATGTCATCTTTAACAACTGTTACAAGCAATTTGGATGCAACAAAAAAATTCTTACAAGACCATGAACCTCTACTCAGTTTCTCTGGCGACGTAACTCAACTGCTAGGATCTAACTACATGCGCTTGTCAATTGGAACCACCCTTTGCATGGTAGAGGTACACAATGAGTTCATTATTGTATATTGTTTCAGTTCCTACAATGCTATTATTGGGCGTCCAGCTCAACAAGCTAAAGTGCATCATTGTCGGATACATGTTGCCCATGAAGTTTCCCACCCTAACTGCACCGGTAGCGTGAGGGGAAGTCAAAAAATTGCCCGAGAGTGCTACTCAACAACTGTGGCGTGCTTAAGGAGCCACCACGAGATTCTTACGGTAGGAAGTTCGCCATCTCTAATGGATAAAATTGATGATCCAAGAGATGGCGAAAACAAGTATGTCAAGAAGGAGCCCGTCAATCTGGAGACAATGCCATGTGTTATTGGCATCTCTGACGAGCACCCAGAGCGAACAGTATGCATTGGAACCCAACTCTCCCCTGAGATAGCAGCAGAGCTCATCCAATTCTTACGAGAAAATGCGGCTATCTTCACTTTGTCTTATACGGATATGCTTGGTATCTCCCTTGACATCATCACACAAACTCAGCATCAAGCCATCATTCTATCTTGTAAAAAAAAATCAAAGGGCCTTTGACGAGGAGAAGAATAGAGCAATCAGGGAAGAAGTTACTAAATTGCAAGGCATGGGCTTCATCCGCTAGGTCAACTATCCACACTGGATCTCTAATGTGGTAATGGTAAAAAAGCCTAATGGCAGGTGGCGAATATGCATGGACCTCATGTCACGCCCCGAATTTTAGAATAAAAATTCAAAATCCGAAACATGAAATTACTACAAACTAAAATAATCATTATGAAAATTTCTTTTCTTAACAACTTCACCACCTGAAATAAAATCAAAACCGAATTTAGTCTCGGTTGATTATTACAACTCAAATCCAAAATGAACTGTAAAGCTCTAAATGAGCATACACACCTCACAACTAAATGAAATAACAAAAACTGCTGTAATACCTAAGCAGCTCGGTCACCTCCCTGATTATCCTGACCTGCAGGAATATCCGCTACACCATTTGAATAGTGTACCGGGATTGCAACAACACAAAACCCGGTAAGCTTATGAAAGCTCGTATGAGTAAAAGAAAAGACAGTTGTTTAATTTAATCATAATCAATTCTACTCAAGTCAACACTCAAACATTTCCACAACCACGAAGTACTAACAATCTCAATCAAATACCAAATCAGTAAATCAAGACAACCCCAACTCACATCTTTCTTCACAAAACCTCAACATCGTATTTATAAAAATACGGTATATGACAGACTAGAGCTCTAACTGAATCGTAGCCAGTCACCTGGCCTAGGTTATGGCATCCGACATATTTATCATTATCATATTTCATCAATATGAATATTTATATACATATTTAGAACGTCCGATAATTTCACATACTCAACCAATCGTATCCCATCATCCACTCAGGATTAGAGCGTCCGATTACCCCACACCGGTCACTACGTCGACCCTAAACCCGTAAATGAGCACATCATATAATATCACACACTGAAATCAACTCAACCAAGAAACACCATATTATTATGAATTACACAATTGAAATATAATCAATTCATCAATTCAACTCAAACATATCGTCACTCAACAATCCACTCATCAACATATATTTTCCACGTAAATATATATATACGTAATCATCCACTCAGGAATGACCACTAATACCATCTATAGTTCACACAAGGAAATCGTGAAATTCATTTGTATAATTAAAATTCATTTTACTTACCTATGGACCGTGGTGATTCAAGTCCATGAAATTTTAAAACAAATATTTAATCAGCAATTATTTTTCACACAATTACCAAAAATAAATAAATTTAAAACGCTCGGTTCGTAATATGAACCACGTGAGTTTTACTCACCTCGAAATTCCTGCTGCGTCTTCAATACAAATACAATTAACGCAGAAATAGCCCACTCAATTACAATCCGTCAATCACCTAATCAAATGTGATTCGAATTTAGCCAATAATTTCATAACATAGTTGAACTACCTTTTAACGGCCGGATTCTAATTTACAATAAAATCCGACGAGCGGATTCTCACGAATCGCTCCCCTAATTACCGTTTTGCACATATACGAAGATCCAACGGTCGGATCTTCGCCCATGACCACACAAAACCTTTGGGACAATCATATGATCATTATATCAAAATCATAAGTTCATCTGACGGTCCTAATTTCACAGATCATAAATCTAATGATCGAAATCGATCGAAATCACAAAATTCATAACTAATTCATACGATATCTGAAAAATAAGTATAATACGCCGAAATGATCGTATTGAAACATAGAATCATAAAATGGACAGAAACCCAATTTTAGACCTCCGGAGTTGGCCGGAAAGGGCCGCCGGAGTTAGGGACAGAGCCGCCGCCAACCACCACCAATGGTGTCGGGGCCGAGCTTGTCCCCTTCGTTTCATCATTCTGAGCAGCTTTCATAACTAGCATAAGACAAAAAATCGACGGGAAGGGATCGAAAAGTACCGATTACAGTCGGCGCCGGGAAATTTTCCAGAAACCGGCTAGCTTGAAAACGGATGTGTTCTGTTTTTGGCTTTCGGCCGAGAGAGAAAAAGGCGAGAGTGAGAAAGAGAATGAACAGTTCCTTTCCAAAAAAGGAAGGGAGGCCAGTGGAAAAAAAATAGGGTTTCCAAAAATTTCTAGGGTTTTTCCTATATATGCAAGTTTCGGAGAATCTTCTAAATTCAATAACTAATTCAGAAAAAAATCCGATCTTTGTGTTCCGCACGTGTACGGACTCGTATCGATGAGGAAGTTTCTCCAAATTTTGTATGTAGAAAAAGTCGATTTCCCAAACCGAGCATTTAGAGCTTTTCGTTAAAAATAATCGTTTCGAAACTTCGATGATTCAAAAAGTGAGTTATTATCGAACAACATTCGCGAAATCGCATAATAATCGTTCAATACAATTACTCGAATTTAAAATAAAAATTGCGGGTATTACACTTCAAAAATCTGAACAAGGCATGCCATAAGGATAGTTTCCCGCTACCACGCATTGATCAGCTGGTAGATGCCACGGTAGGGCACGTGCTGCTCGGCATGATGGACACCTACTCTAGATACAATCAAATCAAGATGCACCTAGGCGACCACGAATACGATACCTTTAAAACTGACAAAGGCTAATTTTTTTCAATCAAACTAAGCAACAAAATAAACTGAAACCACAAATGTTAATAAAAACTCAATCTTTGGAGTCAAATACTACATCCCAAGTGTTTAGATAAACATGAAAACATCAATGTAAAATGTAACGGTCACTAGGAGCATACCAAAAACCACAGTACGATAACAAAAATAGGTTCTGAACGTAAAATTGCTGCACTACTCGCCTTGATCTCAACCCTGGTGGTCCTGACCTATAGGAATAACCCCTACACGATGGAATGGTGCACCGGATTGCAAACAACAAACCTCGTAAGCTTTTTAAGCTTGTATGAGTAAACTCAAATAAAATGATTCAAACCCGCATGCTTGACAATTTCTCAACTCAAGAATAAATAAAGCAATCCGAAATCAACTCCACAATTTAGTAAGAACCCAAGTCCCTCAATGGACAGTAAAAGAAAGAAAAAACTCTCTTTTCAAAACATGTACTCATGGGCCTCAAGTAACTCCATGTGTTACCCCCATAAGATACAATGGTAGACAGACTAGAGTTCTAACTGAATCGTAGTCAGTCACCTGGCCAAGGTTATGGCATGGGATATATTTGTCTCAATCGTAGCCCGTCACTCGACCATGGTTATGGCATCCGATATACTTGCCTCTATCACTATTGTGACACTAGAATGAAACCTTTAGAAGTCACACATGACTCCAAATGTTACCCAAAACTCAAATACTCAAAGAGTAACATCAACAATTACATGACATATTGTATTCCCGCAAAGAGTAAATGCTTGAAATAATAATCCACATAAAATCACAATTATTACTCCACCCAATGCCACACCATCCGGATATATATTTCACGTAAATATATATATACATGTAGTCATCAACTCAGGAATGCCACTAATACCAACTATAGTTCACAATTGCAAAATTCGAGAAAATCATTTTATACTTAAAATCTCATTTTAACTTACCCATGAACCGTAATTGAACAAGTTCATATAATTTAAAACAAATCTTTATTTCCATAAAATAATTTCACAGTTTAGCGCTAAAATGTACAATAATGTAATTCAGTTCGTAAATGAATCATGTCAGATTTACTCACCTTTAAATCCTGATGCGTCTTCTCTTACAGCTGAGATGAAGTATCGAATGCGCTCCATCAATCATCTAAGTAAAATAAGTCTCAACTTAGTACACGAATCGTAAAGCGATTAAAGTTCGAACCCTCGTTTGAACTAAAAGCCTGAAAGTAATGTCAATCGAGGTGAAACTTTATCCGAGACGACCCAAAGTCTCAAGAACACTTTTATGATAGATATAACAAAGCTACAAGTCGATAGAACGGCTGAATCCTCACGGATCGAAAACCGATCGAATTGAAAATGCTAAAAACCCTAACATGTTCATACGATCTCCAAAAATTACATATCATATATCGAAATGCTCCTATCGACGAGTAGACAATACATGAAACATGAAACTGCCCAGACACAGCTGGACGCTCCGCCATACGTCGCCGGCAGTGGCTGAGCATGGGTTTTACACGCCACGAGCAACCCTCAAATTGGGTGGCGAGACCTCCGCCAAAATGTTCCTCTCAACATGTACAACAACATTCATAACTAGCACAAAGTCTGAATCAAAGCCATTTGGCCAAAATTTACCTTGAAAGGAAGAGGGCCGATGAAACCCTAGAAATTTCAACTCTAAAATTCGATCTCCACACTTTGAATCGTTGCAAGCCACCTGGAGGGGAGTATCTACGTCCTTTGGGCTACAAAATCCCCCAAGAGTTGTCGCCTGAGGTGGCCGGAGTTGGGAGTTCTAATGGTGGCTCAAACTGCAGCGCCGCCACCACTTTCAAGCTTTGTTGGGCCGTCAACTGCTCAAACCGAGCCACCACACTGCAGACGTGAAGAGGGAAGATAGGTGAAGAGAATGAGACCGGTGGCCCGTCGAATGGTTACCGGACGAAGTGCGGCTCGGGTGAGAGAGAGAAAGATGACTTTCCAAAATTAGAAACTAAGTTTTTTGATATTTTTTCTAAAATTTTTCTATTTATCCCAGAATGGAAACTTTTTCCGAATGTCATAACTTTTTCATACGAACTCTGATTCCGTCAAAGTCGTCTCCTCTTGCAGGAGGAAGTTGAAGGTCTTCGGAGGAAGCTAGGGGAGACATCGAACAAGTCAACGAACACTGAGCGCTAATTGTCCAAGTCAAAGTGCGACTTGGTGGATGTTCGAGGAAAGTTGGATGTCACTATTGATCGAGATATCGAGTGGAATAATGGTGTGGCGCAGTTGGAGCAAGACATGGTTCTGTTGTAGGAGCAGCTGGCAGTAAAATGTAGGCGTGCCGAGGTCCTTCAGCGGGGGTCTGCGAACAAGGTCGTAGAGTTAAAAAGGTTGGAGGGTAAGGTCGCTCAACTGCGTGCCGAGAAGGATCAGACAAGTGTCACTGCTGTGGAGGCCTTCAAGCAGTCACTAGAGTTCAAGCGCGCTCTAACAGAGGCGGTAAAGGCCAATGCCGCTGCCAACAAAATACTGGACCAAAAGGGCGTGATCAACTTGGACAAAGTGCCTAGGCCAGCCGGGGCTCGAGTCAGGTTCCAGTGCCTGCCGGTGGGTCGACCACTACGCAATCTGAAGGTGTGCGCTCCAGCAGTGGTGAGAGTGATCAGCATATGGCAGACGGCTCACAGCAGACTCCACTGCCCACTCAATCAGAGGTGTCTCGCTCCAAGTTTCTGGCAGCCCACACGCTGGCGGATGGTACAATGATAACACTAAGTCCCACTGCTCCTGGATATGATCAAACAAGCCGTTCTATTGTGCAAACCCCGCAGGTTGGTGGTGAAAATGTTACCGCTGCCCCCAGCAATCCCTGAAGATCCTGTCCCTATTTCTGCAGTTTGTTTTGTTTTCTTTATGTTGTCGCTGAGGCCTTTTGTATTTGTGACTGGACAAAAGTTTGGTTGGGGAGGCCCATCCTACATGAATGAAGTAATGTTGTTTCTTTCTGAATTTTTTTAATTTTTCAAGTGTGGGATTGTCGCTGACAAATATCTGTGTTGTTTGATTGTGAGTATACCACTAGCGTTTTGACGTGCTTTTGTTTGTCAATGAAACATTAAAGGAATTAAAATTGTTCTAAGTGCATGATGTAGCAGACATGGCCCGCTGAAAGTTGTTGGTGTTGCTAGTTAACTATTTGTGCTATGGGGAACAATAGTTTGAATAATTCCTCATTTCATTGATAGCTGAGAGATCAATGTTTACAAAAGAGGGAGAGTACCAGTTGGGTAGCTTCCCTTAGCTAAATATGATACAAAAATTTAGCTAAGTCAAGATGCTCATGGGTCAGCAGTATGACTATTTATGGTAATACCGAAGGTGCTCGGTGTTCTAAGGGTGGGTCATTATGACGCCATCCTTGTCCTTCAAGTAGAAAGTGCCAGGGCTGGCGACCTCTACAATTTGGTATGGTCTTTCCCATGTTGGACGTAGCGTCGTTGGCGGTGGAATGACTTCCTTTATTACCCAATCCCCCAGTTGGAGGTTCTAGGCTATGACCTTGGCGTTGTAGAAACACGACACTCGCTGCTTGTTTTGTAAATTGTGCAAGTGGGCCTTATTGCATTTTTCATTGAGGAGATCCTTGTTGAGGCTGATGCCTTCGCGGTTTGTCTCGGAGCAGTAGCCCTCGACCCTAGCAGTCGGCTGGGTGACCTCGATGGGTAGGACGGCCTCAATTGCAAACATCATGCAGAACGGTGTTTCACCATTAGCGGATGTTGGCGTTGTCTTGATGGCCCATAGAACCTCTGGGAGTTTCTCTGCCCATAAACCTTTGGCATCATCGAGTTTCTTTTTTAGTAGCTTCTTGATTATCTTGTTTGCTACCTCAACCTACCCATTGGTTTGGGGGTGCGCCATAGATGCAAAGCGCATCTTGGTGCCTAGGTTAGTGGTGAAAGATATGATGTCCTTGTTGTTGAACTGTGCTCTGTTGTCCGTGATAATGGTATGGGGACGCCGTACCGGCAATAGATGTTTCTCCAAAGGAAGTGGGTTACCTTAGCGGTAGTGATTGCAGTAAGTGGTTTTGCTTCGATCCACTTGCTGTTGTAGTTGATGGTGACGATGATGTACTTGAATTGTCCCCCACCGGTTGGTAGTTTGTCGACTAGGTCTAGGCCCCAAATCGAGTGGATCCATAAGCTGATGATTATGGAGAGGGGTTCTGCCGGTGCATGAGGGAGATCAGTGTACTAGTGACACTTGTTGTAGGATTTGGATATTTCTTTGGCGTTATCACCTAGTGTGGGTCGAAAACACCCTTACCGCATGGTGTGATTTGCCAGAGATCTGGCACCCGAGTGATTTCCACATTTCCTATCGTGAATCATTGTCAACACGACCTTTCCCTCCTCTGGGATCAGGCACCAAAGGTTGGGATGGGTGAACCTTTGGCGGCAAAGCTTGTCGTTCTTCATGTTATAGCAGGTTGCTCTCCGCTTAAGTTGCCGCGCTTTGACCTTGTCGATTGGCAGCGTTCCATTGCGCTTGTATTCGGTTATCTCATCCATCCAGCTTGGATTTTCCTCGATATTGAATATCTCTGCTAGGGTGTTTATGATGCTTGGCCTATCAAGGCACTCCACCCTTGTGTCCGTCGGACTTTGGTGTGGTTGAGCGGTTGCTAGTCTTGCCAGAGAGTCTGCCTTAGGGTTCTTTGCTCTAGGGATCTGTGTGATGGTGTGGAACTTGAATTTCTTGAGCAACGTTTTGACATAGCCCAAGTATTACGCTAACTGTTTATCTTTGGCCTAGAAGCTATCGTTGACTTGGTTGACGACTAGTTGGGAGTGGCTGAATATGTTGACGTTGTTAGTGCCTGAGTCGATGGCGAGCAGTAAGCCTGCAATGAGTGCTTCACACTCCGCCATGTTGTTTGAGGCTGTGAAGTTAAATTTTAGGGCATACTCCACGTTCAGTCCCTCGGTTCTGTCAAGATGATGCCGTCACCACAGGCCTTGATGCAGGCGAAGCCGTCAACATGAAGGTTCCAATCTGACTGTTGTTTGGGTGCTGGCTCCTCAGCGGGAGTTATGGCCGAGTTGGCCTCTTCTTGCATTAAGATGGGCTCGTCCTATTACTTCTTGAGTTCAGCAATGAAGTCGGCCACCACCTAGCCCTTCACAGTAGTTTATGGCTTGTATTCAATATTGAACTCACTGAGCTTGATAGCCCACTTGCTGAGACGTCCTAAGTGTTTAAGATTCTGCATAACTTGCTTTAGCGACTGGTTTGTTAAGATATGGAATGTGTGGGCTTGGAAGTATTGGCAAAGACGCCTGGAGGCGACAACGAGTGCGAGGGCGAGTTGGTTCAGGGAGTGTACCTGGTCTCAGCATCATTCATACCTCTGCCAACGTAGTACACTGGAGTTCATCCTGGCCCTCTCTTCGTACGATGGCGTAGCTTACCTCTGATGCGGATACCTCTGATGCGGATACCGCCAGGTATATATATATAATATCTCGCCCTGTACGCGAATGGAAAAGAGTGGGATTGCCGCCAAATATTCCTTCAGACTTTGGAATGCCGCCCCACAGTTCGGTGTCCAATCAATTTCTTTCTTGTGGATCCTCTTCATGGCTTTGAAGAATGGGAGACACCTGTCGGTGAGCTTGGAGATGAAATAAGAAAGGGTGGTTAGCTTGCCCTGGAGGCTCTGAACATGCACCTTCCACACAGGGGACCTCATGTTGAGGATGGCTTGTACCTTATCAGGTTAGCCTCGATGCCACGCTCGCTAATAATGTATCTTAAGAATTTGCTAGCGGTGACGCCGAAGAAACAATTCTTGGGGTTTAGGAGCATTCTGTAGGTCAAGAGAATGGCGAATATGATGCGGAGGTTTACCATATGTCTGCTGGCTTTGATGCTCTTGACTAGCATATCGTTTACGTACACTCTATGATTTCCCCAGGTGTTCCGCGAACATGGCATTCATCAACCTCTGGTAAGTTGCTCCAGCATTCTTCAACCTGAAAGGCATAACATTGTAGCAATATAGGCCCTTATCAGTGGTAAAGGTGGTGAACTCCTGGTCACCAGGGTTCATCTTGATTTGGTTATATACGGAGAAGGCATCTATCATGCTAAGCAACTCATGTCCCGCTGTTGAGTCGACCAGTTGGTCGATGCGGGGTAGCGGGAATCTATCCTTGGGACATGCCTTGTTAAAGCCTTTGAAGTCTACACATATTGGCCATTTTCCGTTAGGCTTTTTAACCATGACCAAGTTGGAGATCCACTGCGGATAATTGACTTGGCGGACGAACCCAATGCCCTGGAGCTTGGCTACTTCTTCCCTTATTGCTCGATATATTTCCTCATCAAAGGCCCTTCTCTTCTAATTGATTGGTTAGAAAGATGGTTTGATGTTTAACTTGTGCGTGATGATCTCAAGAGAGATGCCTGGCATGTTGGCATAGGACCACGAGAAGACGGCGGTGTTGTCTTGTAAAAACTGTGTGAGTTCTGCCGCTATCTCGAGGGCGAGCTGAGAGCCGATGCGGACCATCCGCTCAAGGTGCTTGTCCGAGATGCTGATGACCTATAGGGACATCTCTAGGTTGACATACTCCTTCTTTTCATACTTCTCCTCGCCGTCTCTAGGATCCTCAATTGCTTCCGTCAGCAGAACATGATTTCCTACCGTTAGGATCTCATGGCAGCGTGTTGACCGCCCCATGGTTATTGAGTAGCACCATCTCGCTAGCTGCTGACTGCCCTTCACACAGCCTGTGCCATTGGGTGTAGGGAATTTCATGAGGAGCATGTATCTGGTGATGATGCACTTCAACTTGTTGAGTGCTGGCCGTCTAATGATAGCATTGTAAGAGCTGAAGCAGTCAACTATGATGAACTTGGTGTGTATCTCCGCTGTGCATAGGCTGCCACCGATAGACAAGCGCTTGTAGTTAGAACCCAGTGGTTGTGTGACATTGCCAGAGAAACTAAGAAGTTATTCATGATGCTGTAATAGCTTTCTATTCCGTTGGAGTTGATTGTAGCAGCCGTTAAAGATGACATTGACAGCGGATCCGCACACCGCGTTCTTCCTCCTTAGAGAAGGTTATGGGCTCCCACCCGAATTTTGGTAGTTTAGCTGATCTTTCATAGCAGATGTTGCAAACTTCTTTGGGGTGGTTAGCTCATCAATAGTGTTTCTTTCATAGCAGGTATTGATGCGGCGCATGAACTGTTCCAGCTTGCCCTCACGGTACAAAGTTTCGATTGTCATTTTGAGAGCGTTGCTGTTGTTGGTGTTGTGATCGCTGTCCTCATGGTACTTGCACCACTTGGCAGTGTTCCTTTGTTTTCCCACCCTCGGGTATTTTCTTGGCAGTGGCGGTGGGATTTGGTCCTTGCACTAATCATATATCTCCTCATACATGGTCGTGAGGACAGTGAACACTACTTACCACTGGGAGGATTCTGTTTGTTTGTTAGACCTGTTGGACCTGTTGTAGTAGCGGTTGGACCTATTGGACTTGCTAGACCCCGTGGGATGAGCGGTTGGACCTGTTGTTATAGTGCTGATCCTTCTACCTCTTGCTTTGAAACTTGTTTTGTTGCCACTCTCTCTTCTTATCAGTTGGCGATGTGGCAGGAAATTTGTTGGTGGTCTCCTGTTGGTAGGAGGAAGGTTGAGAGGCCTTTACTAGCGTAGGTGGAGGTGGTGAATTCTGCATACGCGTGGAGGACGACCTCACTCATGACGTGGTCATACGTGGTGTTAATGTCTAAGATTCAGCGGTTGCTAAACCTTAGTTAACGCTGGTCTGATGGGCGGATCGATACTTGCAATGTAGTGTCACTTCCGCTACCTATCAAGTAAAATACAAAGGGCGTCAAAGGAAGGCCGTGCTAGGCGGTTTTATCTTCTCCGATGCCTAAGTTAGTCAATGTATTTGTGTTGACAGAATAATGGTAGGTAAGTAGTAAATGCGTAATTAATGAGGACAGAGGAGCAAACCTTTTATAGGTAGGGAAGAGGCTGATCTCTTCCTTGTTTTTGATGTGGGACTGATATGCTTCAGTTCCCACCTTCTGGAGCTTCTGATGCTATATTGGCACGACCGTGGAGGCGCGTCAGCGGTGATCTGGGGGTTAGCCCCTACTCAGGCGATAGCCTGCTTGGCTGTGTTTCCATAGGTCACTCCGTTGGTGGGAGTTGGTACAGCTAGCAGTAGCATGAGCGTGGCTCATTATAGCTAATTATGCTTGGCAAATGGTCATGTAAGTACAAGTCCCCAGTCAAGGAGGGCAATCTTGGTTGGGTAGTTGCCTAGCGGTTTAAAGCGTTACCTCCGCTAGACTTGCAAAACCATAATTAGAGTCAATGCTTTGTCAACCATGGACTTATTGAGCAAACACTTTATACCCTTTTAGGTAGGCCCCCTAGAGAGTCCCCCACTCCCTGGCTAAGATAGAACTCCTTTTGGTCGGCGTATAGTTTGTTGAGGGGAGCTGCACTGAGCAGAGGGTGTTGGGTAGCGAGCCCAATCTTTTTATACCTGAGTGGCGGGTGTCAACGTGCCTGATCATGGCCATCGTAGACTGCTGATGTGTCCCCTTGTCCTGGAGGGACATAGCTTGACTACACCGCGGTGTTGCGATCGTTGTCAGAATGAGGCATTGCCTCAGGAATCGCCATTGGTGGGAATCCCTCCACTGATAGTAAGCGGTAAGAAGTATCACGGGGACCTACCTGTTGCCGTTCAGTGGAGATTGTCTTGCTTGCAAGATGACATGGGAGAAGTTCCTCTAGTGGTGTTGTGCTTAGCGAAGACTGTCGCTTGCAAGATAAAAAAGGGGAAGTTCAGCTAGCGGTGTTGCGCTTAGCGGAGACTGTCTCACTTACAAGAAGAAAAAGGGGGAAGTTTCGCTAGCAGTGTTCCGCTTAGCGGAGACTGTCTCGCTTGCAAGATGAAAAGGGAGAAGTTTCGCTAGCTGTGTTGTGCATAGCCGATACTGTCGCTTGCAAGATGAAAAGGAGGAAGTTTCGCTAGCGGTGTTGCGCTTAGCGGTGACTGTAGCGGCGATTGGTATGTTTGGATTTTGACGGCTACTTCGAGTGGATGCTTCGTCTGATGGCGCCTGACACGTGGCAGTCATGCATTGGGTTAGCGTGTGGGATAAAATCTCCTCAAGACGCCCGTATCGTCACCATTAATGCGAGTGATTATGGATTTTGTAACCAAGGTGACGCCTCGATTAATCTGGAGAGTAAGTGTGATTGTGGGGCACATGTACAGCTGTCGTGTGATGTCTTTTTCCAGCAAACGGCCTAGATTTGTTTGACGTTGACATAAAAGAGAGGGAAACCACAGTGGTTTTGACATCTCTTTCACTTCAAACCCAAAACGTTGTCTTCAACCTTTCTTTTTGAGAGCCGAGGATTGGGTTCTGCAAATCAAGTGTGGCTCTTTGAAGAGAGAGTCATCGTCAAGAGGATAATCGTTGGTGAGCGCATCAAGGGTTCTGCTATTTCAGGTTGGTACTCTGATTTGAGCCTCGTCTCTATTTCATTGTTTTCTGTCAGTTTCTAGTTTTTGCTTTTTTCTTTCGAAGTGATTTCTACCATTCCCCAGTGTAGTTGAGGTCTACAATCATTTTGGGGATGGGGTTAGGTGTTTTGGCAGAGAGTTGAGGTTTATAGGTTTGCTAGATGGTCGAATCTGGGTTTGGAGTGTATATGCATTGTGTTCTTGCTTTGGTACTTTCTGGGTTTTCTGGGTATGGGTGTTCTTGATGTTCTCGGCTAAAATTTGACATAGGGTTAGTATGTTTAGATCTTGTTGGAACTGACTGACTTGGGTTTTAGGGTTTGTGATGGCTAAAGTCGTAGAGATCTCAAGCGGTGAGGATTCCGGGTCTGACGTGTTGCTCAGTGGTTCAGATAGGATATTTATTGATTTGTTGCATTCATCTGCCCCTTCAGGAACCTCACCGCCAGAACCGCTAAACATCTAACCCCTGCAAACCATACCTTGGGAGGTAGTGATGGGTCGTGTTAGACGTCCAGAGAGTTCTAGGGCAAGGGAGGATGTTGCTACCCTTAATAGGGGTGAGGAGAGGCTAGCAAGCGGTCAACGGGGGAGAGGCTGGCGGGGAAGAGATAGATTCAGCCTGGGTCTTCCATGACGGTACTGCAGTTAATGAGGCAGGAGGGCCGATGACAGCGGCCGCCTTTAACAGTGTTAAGTTGGTGTTTCGCCTTCCTGGCGTGGTGAAGTTGCGCCCGCCGACCATTGATGAAAAGGCATCCATTCTGCCAGCGGGGTATGCTGCCGTGTACGACGCCATCTTCCGCCAATGGGTCACCTTTCCGCTACTTCCCAATCTTCAGATTCTGGTGTACAAATTTGACCTCGCTTTTGGGCAAATTTGCCCTAATATGTGGCTGTTACTGATGGCACTCAACTCGTTGTGGTGCTTGTCCGGTTGTGAGGTTCCAACCGTGGCGGAGGTGTTACCTTTCTATGAATTGGTATGCGTGAAGTGCCAGGGCTGTAGCGGACAGGTAAATCTCACTCGCCGCCAGGGGGCATTCAAGTTGATAGAGAATTTGAAGAATTTGATGTCTCCCTGGCGAGCGACCTTCTATGTTACGACCTCGGGGTGGGAATATGACGCGGGGGTGAATAAAGGGGTGCCAACATTTAGGATTAAGTCAGCGCTCCAACCAATCCGAGGTTTCTGCCAATCTCTGTTGACGAAATCTGGCGGATTTTTTTTTTTTGTGATATGCTCTCGTGCTTTTTTTTTCTAATCACTACTTCTTTTTCTTTGAAGCGGGCCTACGTTTTAATTTGACGCGCAAGGAGCAGTGCCGCGTAGCTAGGATAAAGGGTTGTTGGCAGAACTGCAACTTGCTCGATCTTTGCCTACTCACCGGGTGGGAGTTGTTGGTCGACCTTAAGCTGACACACGCCGTTGGTAAGTATCTCCCGCCAACCTATACCTTGTTCCTATTTTTCTCATGCTAACTAGTGTTTTGCTTGTTTAGATACACCGCTGGGTAACAAAGCCAGTCTTGAGGCATTTGAGAAGTCCATGGATCGCATCGAGTTGTAGAACTTCCTAGATGGCATGTATATTGCCGAGGCTACTGCCCATCACACCGTGGTTAATTCAGACATGCTGGAGTTATGATGCCGATGCCGCATCATTCACACCTCGCTCTGGTTGGGCAGACCTGGGCGTCGATCGAGGGTGGTGATGAGCAAGGGGCTGCTGGACGGAGCAAGGTCCCCTCTGCTCTTGTGAACCCGATGGAGAGAGCGTCCGCCAATCTGGTTGGGCCCCAGAGAAGAGGGTGGTGCCCCCGAAGGAACCAGTTTTATTGTGGGGTTGAACCTGCAGATAAAATCAAGGCCTGTCGCCGCTGACGCTACACGGGTGGTTCTTCAAAGCGGTGGCAGAATGACACCGATAAGGAAGATGAGGCAACCGAAGTGGAGACCATCGGGGCCCGCCAACAGAAGAAAGCTAAGCAAGCCTCGCATCTGGTGACTGCGGCTGCCACTGGGGAGGTGTCACAAGGCCGTCTGGACTCATTCTCTGCTTATGAGGAGTTTCTGACTGATCCAGAGCGGGAATTCCTGTTCCATCTCTGTGAAAGGCTCGGGTTCGGTGGGCTAGATGGGAAAGCTCGCTCGACGACCGTTTAGAAGTCGCCATTCAGCTCGACATTTGGACATTTGTCCATCGGGCTGCATGAGCTATTCCTAGCCGTGTCAAACTAGCCTCGGGTTGAGCGGCAGCCGAGGGAGGAGATCAAAGGTCTCCAGAGGGAGTTAGGGGAGACAAAAGACGAGCTGGTGGATGTTAAGCGGCGCCTGACCAAGGTAGAATACGATGTTATGGATGCCCGCGGCAAGTTGAATGTCGCCATTAAGCAGAACCTCCAGCGGAACAACCACGTGCCCAACCAGGAGCAAGACATAGCTCTACTTCAGGAGAAGTTGGCGGCCAAGGTTAAGCATACTAATATTCTTCAGAGGGAGTCTGCCGCTCATTCTGCGGAGGTGAAAAAGTTAGAGGGTGAGGTTGCCCTGCTGGAAGCTGAGAGGAGCCGTACGGAGGCCTCCGACGTGGAGTCGTTCAAGCAGTCTGCGGCATATAAGTAAGCAATGATGGAGGCGGCGAAGCTTGGTGTCGCCGCTAATTTGGATATGTTGAACAAGAAGGGTTCCATTGATTGGGCCAAAGCGTCACAGTCGGCCAGCACGTCGAGCCAGCGGCCAACACTTGTAAGATAGCCTGCCGCTGCTCAAAGGGGTGGTGTGCGCTCAGGTAGTGGGGATAGCTATCATGGTCAGGCGGATGACTCCTAACGGACCCCCATGCCTACTCAATCCGAAGTGTCCCGTGCCGAGTTTATGGCGGCCCACACTCGGGAAGATGGCACAATGGTGACGCCGAGCCCCACTGCTCGTGGTTCGGATCAAACAAGTCGCCTGGTGAATCCACAGCCTCCGGTGGTCTAAGAAAATGTGGCTAATGCTCCCAACAATCCATGCGGACTACAGCGTAGCCTTTGTAATGCCGTTGAGGCTTTTTTTTTTTTTGTAAGTTTGATAATATTATTGGGCGGGTAGTCCCGACCCTAAATATATGCAGTTGCTATTTGCTTTTGAAATTTGTCTAAGCGTGGGATTCTTTCTGATGATTATGTTGTTTGAATGTTGCCATACCGCTGGAGTTTTGACTCGTGCTTTTGCCAATCCACGAAACATTAAAGGAATTAAAATTGTTCCAAGTGCACGATGTAGCGGACGTGGTCCGCCAAATGTTGTTGGCATTACCAGTTAACTCTTGTGCTAGACTTGGTGACAATGGTTTGAATAATTCCTCGTTTCATTGCTAGCGGACAGATCAGCATTTACAAAAGCGGGGTTGTACCCGTTGGGTAGCTTCCCTTAGCTAAACATCGAACAAAAATTTAGCTAAGTCAAGATGCTCTTAGGTAGTGGCATGGCTATTTGTATTAATACCGAAGGTGTTCGGTATTCCAAGGGTGGGTCGTCGTGACGCCATCCTTATCCATTAAGTAGAACGTGCCGGGATTAACGACGTCCACAATTTTATACAGTCCTTCCCAAGTTGGGCGGACTGCCGTTGGCAGTGGAATGACCTGTTTCATTACCCAGTCCCCTAATTAGAGGTTCCGGACTTTGACTCTAGCGTTGTAGAAATGCGATACCCGTTGCTTGTTTTGCAAATTGTGCAAATGGGCCTTGTGGCGTTTCTCCTTGAGGAGGTCTTTGTCGACGTTGACGCCCTCACCGTTGGTCTCAAAGTAGTAGCTCTTGACCCCAGCGGTAGGTTGGGTGACTTCAATGGGTAGGATGGCCTCAGTTCCGAATATCATATAGAATGGTGTTTCACCCATGGCGGAAGTTGGGGTAGTCCTGATGGCCCATAGAACTTCCGGGAGCTTCTCCGCCCATAAACCCTTGGCACCGTCGAGTTACTTTTTTAGCAACTTCTTGATTATCTTGTTTGCTGCTTCGACCTGGCCGTTGGTTTGGGGGTGCGCGACAGATGCAAAACACATCTTGGTGCCCAGGTTAGCGGTGAAAGATATGAGTTCCTTGTTGTTGAACTATGTGCCATTATCTGTGATGATTGTGTGGGGGACGCCGTAGTGGCAGTAGATATTCTTCCAGAGGAAGTGAGTGACCTTAGTGGTATTTATTGCTGCCAGCGGTTCTGCTTCGATCCACTTGCTGTTGTAGTCTACGGCGACAATGATGTACTTGAACTTACCCTTAGCAGTTGGGAATTTGCCGAGCAAGTCCAGGCCCCACGTGGAGTGGATTCATGGGCCAATGATGATTGACAGGGGTTCTGCCAGGGCATGGGGGAGGTCAGTGTATTGTTGACATTTGTGGCAAGACCTTGACACCTTTCTGGCGTCATCACCGAGCATGGGCCAGAAGTAGCCCTGTTGCATCATGTGATTGGCCAGAGACATGGCACCGGAGTGGTTACTGCATTCTCCAATGTGTATCATTGCAAGAACGACCTTTCCCTCCTCTGGGGTCAGACATTGGAGGGTGGGATGGGTGAATCCATGGCGGTAGAGTTTGGCATTCTGGATATTATAGCAGGTTGCTCTCCGCTTAAGTTGATTTGCCTCGACCTTGTTGGTTTGCATTGTTCCATTGTGCTTGTACTCAATTATTTCATCCATCCAGTTTGGTTTATCTCGACATTGAAAATTTCCGCTAGGGTTTTGGTGATGCTTGGCTTGTCAAGACATTCCACCCTTGTGTCTATTGTACTCTGGTGTGGTTGAGCAGTTGCTAATCAATGGGATGGTATTCCGCCATGTTATTTAAGACTGTGAAATTGAATTTTAACGCGTATTCCACGTTTAGTCCCCCTGGTCCTGTCAAGATGACTCCGGTGCTGGAAACCTTGGCGCAGGCGAAGCCGTCCACATGTAGGTTCCAGTCTGATTGTTGTTGGGGGGCTGGCTCCTCAGAGGTTACAATTTCTATGTTGGCTTTTTCTGCCCTTAGGTTGGGTTCATCCTGTCACTCGGTGAGCTCACCAATGAAATCTACCACTGCCTGGCCTTTAATAGTTGTCCTGGGCTTGTAGTCAATGTCAAACTCACTGAGCTCGATGGCACACTTGCTACGGCGCCAGGAGTGCTCAAGGTTTTGCATGACTTGCCGCAGCGGTTGGTTTGTTAACATTTGAATTGTGTGGGCCTGGAAGTATTGGCGGAGGCGTCCAGCGGTGAAAATGAGTGCGAGAGCGAGCTGGTCCAGGGGGGATATCTCGTTTCCGCCCCGTTCATGCCTCTCATGGCTTAGAACAATGGCATAGCTGACCGCTGATAGAGATACCGCTAGGTAGATGTAAAGTATCTCCCCTTGTACTGTGATGGAGAGGAGTGGTACTACCGCTAGGTATTCTTTCAAGCTCTGGAATGCCACCTCACAGTCTGGGGTCCAGTTGATTTCTTTCTTGTGGGTTGTCTTCATGACCTTGAAGAATGGGAGACACCTGTCGGTGAGTCTAAAGATGAACCGAGAGAGAGCGGTGAGCTTGCCCTAGAGGCTCTATATTTGCACCTTCCATTCCGGAGCCTTTAAATTGAGGATGGCTTTCACGTTGTCAGGGTTGGCCTCTATGCCCCTTTCACTGACAATGTAGCCCAAGAACTTGCTGGCAGTGAAGCCGAAGAAGCATTTCTCAGGGTTGAGGCGTATACCATAGGCCAGGAGGATGGCGAATATGATGCGGAGGTTCGCCACGTGTTCGCTGGCCTTGATGGTTTTGACCAACATGTCATCCTCATAGACCTCTATTATTTTGCCAAGGTGCTCCGTAAATATGGTGTTTATCAATCGCTGGTATGTTGCCCCAACATTCTTCAAACCAAAAGGCATGACACTATAACAGTATAGGCCCTTATCAGTTATGAAAGTGGTGTATTCTTGGTCACCGGGGTGCATCTTGATTTGGTTGTACCCTGAGAAGGCGTCCATCATGTTAAGGAACTCATGTCCCGCTGTACCATAAACCAGTTGGTCAATGTGGGGCAGCGAGAAGCTATGCTTGGGGCATGCTTTGTTGAGGGCTTTGAAGTCTGCACACATCCGCCACTTCCCGCTGGGTTCCCTAACCATGACCAGGTTGGAAATCTAGCTTGGCGACTTCCTCCCCTATTGCACGGTATCTTTCGTCATCAAAGGCCCTTCGCCATTGTTTGACTGGGTAGAAAGATGGTTTAATGCTCAACTTGTGTGTGATGATATCAGGGGAGATGCCTGGCATATCAGCGTAGGAACAGGCAAATACGGCGGCATTGTCTCGTAGAAACTGAGTGAGTTCTGCCGCTATCTCTGGGTCTAACTAAGCTCCGATGTGGACCATCTGCTCAGGGTGTTCATTGGAGATGCTGATAACCCTCAAGGATGTTTTTGGGTTGATAGGCTCATTTTTCACATATGTCTCTTCGTCATCCTTGGGATCTTCAAAAATACTTGTCGATGGTACATAGTTTCCCACCGTTAGCATCTCATGGCGGTTTATTGATCGTGCCACATTTGTTGAACAACATTCCCATGCCAGCTGTTGGCTTCCCCTCAGACAGCCTGTCCCATTGGGTGTAGGGAACTTCATGAGAAACATATACCCTGCTATGATGCACTTTAGTTTATTGAGCGCTAGTCGCCCAATGATGGTGTTATAGAACTGAAGCAGTCGACAACGATGAACTCTGTATGTATCTCTGCCGTGCATGGGTTGGCGCCGATGACTAGGCGCATGCAGTCAAAACCTAGCAATTGTGTGATGTCACCGGAGAAACTAAGCAAGGGCTCGTGATCCTGGAGTAATTTTCGATTTCGCTGAAGTTGGTTGTAGCAGCCATTGAAGATGACATTGACATCGGATTCATTGCCCACGAGGACCCTCCCCACAGACCATTTATCAAGCATGGTGTCGATCAAGAATGGATCTCTGTGGGGTAGATGTACTTTGCGCTCCTCTTCCTCTGAGAAGTTAATGGGTTCCCAACCAGATTTTGGGAGTTTAGCGGATCTTTCATAGTGGATGTTGCAAATTCCTTGGGGTGGTTGGCGAGTGCATGGCGCTTTCTTGCCTTGTAAGACATGTTGGTGATCGGAGCACCGCCGTCGATGGTGTTGATGAGGCGCATGAGCTCGATGTTGGCGACCATAGTTGGCGGTTGACGCATCTTGAACTGTTCCAACTTGCCATCCCGATACAAAGTTTCGATTGCCGTTTTGAAAGCATTGCAGTTGTTGGTGTTGTGACCGCTGTCCTCGTGGTATTTACACCACTTGCCTGTGTTTCTTGGTTTTCCCACCCTTGGATACTTTCTTGGGGGTAGTGGTGGTATTTCTTCATACAAGGCTGTGAGGACTGTAAATACTGCGTACCGCTGGGACGAATCCGTTTGCTTGCCACGGTTATCCCCGTGGGATGAGCGGTTGCCCTTATTGTAATGCTGGTCCTTTTGCCGCTTGCTCAGGTAGTTGCCTTGTTGCCATCTCTCTTCTTATCTGTTAGCGGTATGGCAGAAGTTTTGTTAGTAGTCTCCAGATGGTTGGAGGAGGGCTGAGTGGACTTTACCGGCATTGGCGGTGAGGGTGGGGTTTCTCCATATGTGATGAATTCTGCATGTGCATGGATGACGGCTTTGCTCATAACATGGTCATACGCAGCATTTTGATGATTATAGTTGAGATGATAGAGAAACGGTCCCTTCAGGAGTCCTTGCTTAAAGGCTGCCAGCGCCATTGTTTTATCCAAATCACTGCACTGAGACGCCGCTGCTCGCCACCTGGTGATGAATGCCTTCAATGTTTTCTTTGCACTCTGCTTGATGTTGAACAATTGACTTGTGTTGTGGTGTCCGGCGGCCAACAGGATGAACTAAGAGAGGAAAGTGTTCGATATTGCATGGAATGAGTAGATGGATCCCGGCGGGCACTTAAAGAACCAACTCATTGCCTCATTATCCAACGTTTCACTGAATAAGTGGCAGAGGGTGGCGTCATCAAATCCCTTATTGTTAGTGACTTTTTTAAACGTGTCCATATGGACAAAGGGATCAGTCATGTCGTTGTATTGTGGCATCTTTGGTGTCTTTGCGTGCGTTGGTCTGACGGCTTGCAAGATCCTGACAGTGAATGGCCCTGGCCTGGATGCAAATAGCGGATTAGGAATTGGCGCTGGGGCTCCTGCCTCCTCCCGGATTAACCTTTGCTCTAGTTGTTTCATCCTTTCCAGGATTAGGGTGGTTGCATCGCCAGTGGGCCCCGCCTGGAGGTTCTATTGTGCTAGCTCCCGCTTAGGATTTGGTGGGTTTCCTTCTATCCTAGCTCTGGTTATGGAGAGGTTGATGCGCGGTTGTGATTCCTCCTCCTGTTCTATCATCAACTGTGGTGGAGGTGGAGGTCCCAAATTTGCCAACTCGGGTGGGTTCAGCTGTACCTGCATATGCACGACTGGCGCAGGATAATCCCTCTCCTGTCCGGTCGACTATGCCTGGCGCTCCGCAATTGTTCACTCCTTGCTGGGTTGGCGTTTGCCTCCAGAGCCCTCTTTAGTTTGTCCAATCTTGACATGAGCGTGGCCACCTACTTTTGGGCCTCGACCTTTTCTTTGCACTCTTGTTCGCGCTCCATGTTTGCTTTGTGGAGATGCACCAATGCCAGTTCATACATAGCGGGGAGGTCCTGGCCTATAGGCCGGCGACTACTGCCTGGTTGAGTCTCCGATGTGGTTTGGGTCAGCGGGACCTGGGGATTGACCTGGGGTTCCCCACCTAGATTGACAGGTGTGTTGAATAGTGCACGATTAACATTAACTGCTGGGTTAATGTTAGTCACTGGATTGGTGGGATGGGGGTTGGCGGATTGGTCGGCCTGCTCTTCAGCGTTTCCCCCGCTACCGTTAGTCATGGTAATTGTTGTTGTGGGATGGCCTTTTGCTCAAGGATTCCCACAGACGACGCCAATGTTAATGTCTAAGATTCAGCGGTGACTGGTTCGATAGGCGGACCGATACTTGCAATGTAGTGACACTTCCGCTACCTGCCAAGTAAAATACAAAAGGCGTCAAAGGGAGAACCCGCTGGGCGGTCTTCTCTTCTCCGATGTCTAAGTTAGTCATGTATTTATGTTGACAGAATAACGGTAGATAAATAGTAAATGCGTAATTAATGAGGAGAGAGGAGCGAACCTTTTATAGGTGGGGAAGAGGTTGACCACTTCCTTGTTTTCGATGTGGGACTGATATGCTTCAGTTCCCAGCTTCTGCAGCTTCTGATGCTATCTTAGCGCGGCGCGTCACTGGTGATCTGGGGGTGAGCCAGGACTTAGGTGGTAGCTTGCTTGGCTATGTTTCCGTAGGTCACTCCATTGGTGGGAGTTGGTACAGCTGGTGGTAGCATGAGCGTGGCTCATTATAGCTAATTATGCTTGGCAAATGCTCATGTAAGTACATGTGGCATTTGGATGATTGTAGTTGAGATGATAGAAAAATGGTCCCTTTAGGAGTCATTTCTTAAAGGCTACCAGTGCCATTGTTTTATCAAGATCGTGGCACCTAGATGCCGTTGCTCTCCATCTAGTGACAAATGTCTTCAATGCTTCGTCGGCGCCCTGTTTGATGTTGAACAACTGCCTTGTGTTGTGGTGTCCGGCGGCTAACAGGATGAACCGGGATAGGAAACCGTTTGAAAGTGCATGGAACGAGTCGATGAAGTTTGGTGGGCACTTGAAGAACTAGCTCATTGCCTCGCTATCCAATGTCTCACTGAATAAGTGACAGAGGGTGGCGTCATCGAATCCCTTGTTGTTAGTGACTTTCTTGAAGGTGTCCATATAGTTGAAGGGGTTAGTGAGGCCGCTGAACTGTGCCATCTTTGGCATTTTTGCATGTGCTGGCCTGACGGCTTGCAGGATCCTGGTTGTGAATGGCCCTGGTCTAGACGTAAAAAAAGGATTATGACCTGGCACTGGGGCACCTGTTTTGGCCTGGATCAGTCTTTGTTCCAGTTGCTGCATCCTTCCAAGATTAAGGAGGTTGCGCCGCCAGAGGGTCCTGCCTGGAGGTTCCGCTGAGCCATCTCCTGCCTGGGGGCCGGTGGATTACCCTTGGTTGGTGCCCTGGTTGTGAATCGGTTGAAGCGCAGTTGTGACTCCACCT
The DNA here is from genome assembly GCA_025331145.1 of Rosa persica. NCBI lineage: Eukaryota > Viridiplantae > Streptophyta > Magnoliopsida > Rosales > Rosaceae > Rosa > Rosa persica. The sequence continues at coordinate 11,357,161 of WFKR01000001.1, read as the reverse complement.
CTTGTTCTATCATCAACCGTGGTGGAGGAGGTGGGCCCAGTCCTACTAACTCAGGTGGGTTCAGCGGTACCTGCATGTGCATGATAGATGCTGGTCTCAACCTTCCACCGTCAGGTCGGTTATGCCTAGTGCTCCACGATTGTTCTCTCTGCGTTGGGTTGGCGTTTGCCTCCAGCGCCTTCTTTAGTTCGTCGTATCTGGACATGAGCATGGGCACCTGTTTTTGGGCTTTGGCCTTCTCCCTGCGCTCCTGTTCGCGCTCTCTGGTTGCTTTGTGGAGGTATGCCAATGCCAGCTCATACAAAGCGGCGAGGTCCTGGTTCGATGGGCGGCGATTGCTGCCCGGATGATCCTCTGCTGCAACTTGGGTTTGTTGGATCTGGGGGGTGGCCTGAGGCTCCACGTTGGGATTGATTGGAGTGTTGAATAGTGTGCGGTTAACGTTAGCTGTTGGGTTAACGTTAGTCGGGGGTTTGGTGGGTTGGGGGTTGACAGATTGGTCCGTCTGCTATTCGGCGACTCCCCCACTACTGTTAGCCATGGTGGTTTTTATGGTGGGATGGCCTATTGTTCAAGGATTCCCATAGACGGCGCCAATGTTAATGTCTAAAGTTCAGCAGTAGCCGAACCTTGGTTAACGCGGGTCCGATGGGCGGACTGCTACTTGTGATATTCTTCTGTTACCTGTCAAGTGAAATACAAAGTGGCGTCAGAGGGAGACCGCGGTGGATGGTCTTCTCTTCTCTGATGCCTAAGTTAGTCAATGTATTTGTGTTGACATAATAACGTTAAATAAGTAATAAACGCGTAATTAATGAGGAGAGAGGAGTGTACCTTTTATAGGTGGGGAAGAGACTGATCTCTTCTTTGTTTTCGATGTGGGATTGACATGCTTCAGTTCCCATTTTCTGATGCTTCAGCGAGGTGATCATAGCGAGGCGCGGGGGGAAGCGTTAGCGGTGATCTCGGGGTGAGTCGGGGCTCAGGTGATAGCCCGCTTGGCTGTGTTTCCGTAGGTCACACCCCCGATGGTTATCTGTGCCACTGGCGGCAGAATGAACATGGTTCATTGTAGCTAATTATGCTTGGCAAATGCTCATGTAAGTACAGTGGCTTTGCTGCCACGATCCATTGAGATTCAGCCCTGCGTCGCTTTGATTCGTCCCTCCCCCTTCCATCTTTTCATTTTTCCTTCCTTTAGCCCAGTGAGGCTTAATCTCTCACACTTGGTCTTTTATCGAAGACATTGCTACTTAGTGAGGCTAACGAGCTGAATGGCTGGCAAGGCAAATAGTGCCAAAATGGCATGTTAAGAATGCCAAACCTTGTCAATACCAATTTTTATCGAAAATTCCCCACACAAACCTTATCAAAACTTGTATGGAATGATTTTTATGACATTTTCAAAGAAAGAGATCATAAATTCATTGAGTTTTCTATTTTTTATGATTTTTTCCGTTTTGTACTTTGAAAAATCATAAAAAATAGAAAACTCAATGAAATCACGAGAGGTTACCTCCAAAATGTCTAAGAATCATCCTCTACAAGTCCCCATCATAAGAAGGGGCAAGATTTTGAATAAAAAATAGACTTGACAAGGTTTGGCATTCGTGGACATGCCACGGTATGACATGCTAAGAGTGCCAAAACCATGTCAAGACCACTTTTTCTTCAAAATTTCTCGTGCCATAATTGCACCATACATAAAACATGATTTTTAGGACCTATTCCAAGTTATGGAACTCAAAATTATCGAACTTTTTTTCCCCAATTTTTCCCACTGTGAAAATTAAAAACATGTACTTCCGAGTTGAAAAAAATTCTGAAAATATTTCTCAATGTTACTGACATTATTCTTAGTGTCTCTGTAGAAAATTATCGATTTTATATCTTATATTGAATTAGTTATGGCCATTTAGGCTCCTCAGATATTTTGATGTTTCTCTCCACCTTGGCCATTTAAGTCTGATTCTATAGGGGAGTGGTGCTTGCTTGACATCTGACCCCCTGCAGGCAAGGCCTCCTCCCCCCTCCCCCAGCCCCTCTCGTACCACTTCGGCCATCCTATAGATCTCGACGAGCTACATCAAATAAAAAAAAAAAAACTGCCCCGAATGAACACCCGAGCATAAAGTTATGGCCATATAAAGTTGTCACCACATTGTGACAACTATTTCAAAGGTGAATTTCTCTTTGTATTTGCATGCGAATCCATTATTTCAACTTACTATTGCATGTCTCTCGAAAAATCCTGCATTTCAGTTAATTGAGCTGCGAGTTATGGCCTTCCAAGTGCTTCAGAACCATCTTCTGTAGCATCCCAGAACTCGCTCTTGCCGGCCGGAATTCTTTAATGGGTAAATTTCAAAACTAACCTCTTCCTATTTCTTTGTTAGGAATGTAAGCAAGGACATATCAGTATTTTAAAACTTTTTTCATCAAGAATGAATACCAATGCCGATGAACGGCGTCACAAAAAGATACCAAAAGTGGGTAGCAAAGGAAGGCCTGCCTTTATTAATTCGATTTGATTTCAAGGACTCTCGACTCTTGAGAGAGTGAAGGCATGGAGAGAAGAGGGCGTCGAAACCGTTCTTCTTCTTCATCTTCTCGGGGATCAAGATCCTGGAGCAGAGGTGGAACTAGTTCCGCCGAGAAAGTGGAAAACGTCGCCGTTTCCGATGCTCCCGCCATAGTGGGCTCCTGCACTCTGATGTGCCCAGGTGAACTAACCAACCTCCGTAACTCCGCCTTACCTAATTGATTTGATGGTGATGATGCTGATCGTTGTTGTTGGATAACGCAGAAGCAGAAAGGGCACAGCGGGAGCGCCTTCGCGATTTAGCTCCCTTTGAGAGGCTAAGTGGAAATCCAGCTCGCTCATCACCATCCATTGCAGTTAAAAAGGTAACAAGTTAAATTTACTCTTTTAGCTCTTAACATGTCATCGCTATAGACTCTTGTAATATGGCTGTTGTGTGTGCAATTGAATCCGATTTACGATGGAGTGTACTAAAACAACATACATTGTATATGTAAATGCAAATAGGAGAGCTAAGACGTGTTTTCTTCCGCTAGTTTTTCAGAACTATGTCCACCAAACAAGTTCAAGCGTCAGATGTTCGGCCGCTCCCTGTTTTGGAGGATACCTTAAATTACCTCTTAGAGTTGTTTGATTCTAAAGACTATCCTTTTGAAGTGATTCACGACTTCCTCTTTGATCGAACAAGGTCCATAAGGCAAGATCTCAGCATGCAGAATATTGGTGGCGAGAAAGCAATTCACATGTATCAGGAAATGGTATGATTTCCTTGCAAAACGTCCCATAAGAGTAGCCAAATACAATATTAATGTTGTTCAACTTAAAAAAGAAGAATGGCAAAATAAAAAGTGTAGATTACAGGAACTTGAACCTGGCCACACCTAAGGAGTTTCTCACAATTTATGTAGTTCAAGTTTGGATACACACCTATCATAAGTATATATGCATAATACGCGTACACACACATTTGCATATACATAGAGAAAGAGAGTAATTAGCCAATGCCCTGTAGTGATTATGTTTGATGGTTCTTTGATCCTTAATGGTATTAGAACAGTATTTGTACATGCTGACCAGCATTCTGGGTCTCATAACTCACAACACAGATTGCAGTTTATCTTTTTTCTGCTTTTTCTGGTGGGCGTTATGACATAGTGGTGGCCATTTTGACACTGGCTTGTGTGAAGTACACATCTCAAGTTGGAGATTAACTCAGGTTAAATAAACCAAAAAAAATGAAGGCTTTGTTTTAGATAGGAACACACAATCCATGCTCTCTCTCTCTCTCACACACACACACACACATCGGGAAATAAATGATTCATCATAGCTTTACTCTCTTTCTCCTGCTCTTATTTTTTTTTTTGTCTCTCTGTCTCCTGTTTTATAGATTTTTCTAGAACATTGTTTATGCGGATAGAGATGTGAATCGTTCCCAGATAAGAAATTTTGTGGTCATAATTTTCGAAGAAAATAATAGTAAGAACAATATGGAAACTGCTACGTGGATTTTGGAACCTCACAAATTCTATTCATTACGTGGATTTTGGAACATATCTTTGTGGTGAAATGCTCCTTTTTTATTATTATATCAGGGAAAAGTTCACATGTTGCTAAATTTCCATAGAGGCCAAATAGGTCCTTTGTTGGATTATCTTGGCGTGCAATATTAAGCAAGTTCATAGCTGGGAAATCATTTCAATTGAATCTTTGACCAGGGAATGCAATTTTTTCTTTCTTTCTTGGTGCAGCCATGCAAATAGTATATATAGTACCCACTATTTTTTGTTTTATTTATTTATTTATTTTTGTGATTTATCTTAGTAGTTTGAAATTCCAAATGATCTTATTAATCCAGTGTTTGTTGTACAGGTTAAATTTCATATCATCTCTCTTCATAAGCTTCGAGGTTGCAGCAGTCAAAATACTTCTCCAATGCATCACCTCAACATGGAGCAGCTTGCAAAGACCTTGACATCTCTATTTAATCTGTATGGCGCAAATCGTCATTCCAATTCCACTTATGAAAATGAGGCTGAGTTTTGTTCTTTTTATGTGCTACTTCATCTTGGTTCTCGTAGCCAACCCCTGGTTGATCTCTATTCATCTTTGTTTATTTATTTTCTTTCAGTTCTTATAGCTTTTTGTATGTAGTCCTCTATATATAAATTATAGCTTGTTCTGGTCCTAGGGGGAGTCACTTTCTTGGTGGTTTAGTCATGTGCCTTCTTCGATAATCAAGTCAAAGGAAATGCATTTTTCCCGAAAGATTTTACGGTAATTTCCACTCCCTTTCGATTGATTTGATTAAGTTTTTTTTTTCCTTTCATTTTTTTGTTGTTGAATGAAAACGGCTTTTAATTCTTGGCATGAAACTTTTTATGTAACAGATATTTTCGGATGGGTAACTATAAACGTTTCTTAAGTACTGTAGCAGCTGAGGCATCTTATCTTCAATACTGCATTATTGAGCCTTATGTAGATGAGGTAAATAACTTTCTATCATGTTATCATTACTTTTTGGGTTTGCAATTTTGAACTCTATAGACCAACTTGCATGACCCAATAGAAAAAGAAGATCGCTTTGGCAGTTTTGCACTTACATTGGCTAGTCTTTTACTCTTTTTCAATGCTGCATGCTCTGAGGTGGTATGGTTCTTCCTTTTTCATTCAAAACAACATTAAACTAATTATCCCTGTGGGACATAAGCGTACAAGCATCAAAACACATATTAGGGTACATGTGCTTGGGACAATTATTAAACCAAATACAAGGTACGTTGACTAATTTTATGACCAAGATTGGCAAATTGTCCGCTAAGAAGTGGCCTTCACAATTCGTACGGATTGTGGCACACAGGAGAGTGAATACATGCGATGTTCTACAAAGGAGACCAAATTGTTGCTTCTCCTCCCACTGGTGTGTGTTGTGTAAATCACAGGAGGAGACTGTTGATCATATTTTCGTGCACTGTGAAGTTGTTGCATCTTTGCGGAAAAAGCTCTTCAGGGAGGGTGCAATGATGTGGGAGATTTCAGTTGGAATGGTTGATTTGCTAAGCCATACGTAAGTTGGAAAATCAGAGAGGAGCATTGCATACAAAGAAAGGGAATGTCCACAACTATACAAGCAGTCCTTCAAGGGGACTTAAGCTCTTTGATTCAGAGTATTGATTAGAATTTGAGAATTCCAGAGAACTTATCTGGAGATGTTCAAAGCCTGAGCTTCCTCTGGGAGAACCAAAGCATACACCAAAGGCTTGAAGCCTGCAACCACCACTCGACCAACACAATTCTTGATAATAAAACCCACTGATGTTTGTCCTGCTAACGAAACTGGACCATCAAAATTCAGTTTGTAACCTGCTATTTTTATTTACTTTTTTCCTATGTTTACTTTCTTCCTATGTTTATGAATAGCAGTTTTGTTTGCTTCCCAGACTCTTAGGAATTTGGAAATGAATGACTGCTTCTCTAACATTGTTCAATTTATTCTGGAAAAGGAGTGTATTCCTCTGATCCCCAAGTTTCTTACATATAGTAGTACACTCCTCCATAGATTAAAACTGTGAAGTCCAATGGGAAACAAGCCAGCAAATTATTTTTGCATTATCGTCAGAACCCAGGAACAAAACTGACTTAGATCATGACAGGTGACCAAACTAAATTAGCACAGGCACAATTCTAAAAAGATTATCTACTGTTTCAGAGCGTGGAACATAGGACAGACATCTAGAACAACACCTGTAAATCTGGACAGTATTGATCTGAGTGAAATCTTTTCTGAAAACAAATAACAACCTAAATTCATTTTGGGAGGCTGCTCCAGTTTCCTGATGTTAGAAAGGATTTTAGAACGAACATTGAAAGAAGGTTGAATCTGTATTCCTGTAGCTGACTTGATTGTATATTTACCATGAGGTGAAGGTACCTAAACAAATGAATCTTGAGGTCATATGATTTTTTTCTTTTTTTTTGATAATTAAATGAATTTTGTTTACTTCTTCTTTTTTTTTTTTTTTTTTTTACTTCTTCTTCTTTTTTTTTTTTTTTAGTTAATTGGTTATTGTATCTTTTGGACCATGAATTTTGTTCACCTTCAGTTCCAAGTCTTGTTTACTTGTAATAACATTTTAGTTCACTTGCTTTAATGTTTGTAGTGTTAAAATAGTTGACACTTTTGTTCTTCTGTTTCTTAACTGCTACAGGTTCGAGTTTTAGCTGTGTCATGCATCAATAGTGGTGGCTACAAGCTTCATCCATATCCTCTGTCGCATTTATCCAAACTCTTGATTATGAAGGTAGTTTATCAATAACTGGATACTCATATATATATATATATATATATAAGCTGTAAATGTAATTATTTATTTATTTATTTATTTATATATTAAGCTTGACCCATATGTTGCTTCAGGAATCAGATTTGGAATCTTTTCTCAAATCCTGTGGTCTTCAAATTTGCACTGATGAAGGACATAATTTGTTGCCCACTAAGCAAATGACCTTTTGTCAACCCAAGGATGGGTCTCAAAACTACAGGTTTTGGGGTATGGAACAATTTGATAGGTAACTTCAGACTTGTTCCAACTACAAGTCCTCCAGCGTCAACATCCTCATACATTGTTTCAGTTTTGTTCCTGAAGGTTTTTAGGAATGAAAACACTTTTATGAGTTTATCTCTAAGATGGCTTATTTTTCCACGCCAAGTGTTCTGCAAAATTAGTTTTGTCATACTGTTTTGAAAAACTTGTTGCTTAGAGCATGTGAGAACTTGATGGTACAATAGCTCACTTTGTACAATAGAGAGCTTAGTCTAACTGTGAGCAGATGGTTGGAATGGATTACCTGTTTGTCCGGCCGCCGAAGGTTCAGGTGGTCAGGTAGATGTGGAGAATTGATTGCTTTGCTGGTTTAACCAGAAGCCGGACACTGCAGATCAGAGGATGGGACATCTGGTTTTGGGCCGTTGGGTTTGGGGTCGAGTCTAGGTTGTACTTCAGGTTGAATTTGTTGATCCAATTGAAAGTCAATTCAGTAGCTGGGTTTGTGTCTTTGGGCCTGGTTGTCTTCAGCACAAGATGGAAGGTGTTTTACCACCCTCATTTCTTACTTAACATTGGGCAGGTGAGGTTGGGGGCTTTTACACTATGGCGTTGTTAGATGTCTTTACTTTTCACAGTGGCCAGTCTTATACACCTGGGAAATAAGTGTTCCTTTGCACCTTGGTGTTCTGATTTTGTTTTTTCTAGGTTTAGATGTTTATGCCCTAGTCTGTTTTGTCTTTTCAAGAAGTGAGCATCTGTTCCTTAGATGAGCTTCTGGCTTGGGAGCTACTTTCAGTTGCTGCTATGGTATTTGATGCATACTATTAAAGGCTGTCTTGGCGAATGTTCTGAATGTACCCTGGTTCTTTCTATTAATGGAGTTGTTTTTTCTTTTTTTTTTAAAAAAAAAAGGGGGACAAAAACAGTGAAGAGATGGGAAGTTTGATTTTTTGCTGCTTTTGGGCTATGCTAGTGAACCATAGAGCAGGTCGGCTAGGTGGCCAGTACCAGTTTGGCGTTGGACTCATGCTCTAGTTGTTTTTCGATTGTTAAAATTGGTTTCTTGGATTGATATTTGAGGATTCATTTGCAAGTATTTGGAATTGATATATTTGGTGCTTTGGCTGCTTGCTGCGAATGTAAGAGTTAAGTTATAGTAGCAGAAAGAAGCAGAGACACATGGTGTTTCGATTTTTCTCAGAGTAATGTGCAGACTGAATAAATATACAGTGAAAGTTATTCAGATAGATGACTTGAGTAGATCTCAGAAACTTTGTTTACGGGGTAGTCAATACATCTGGATTTGGGTAGTTTTGCCTGAGATGATGGAGTTTCCATGGTAGTTAACTTTTACATAATCTTTTGCCATCAGTTAGCTCTATCAGATTCATGATTAATCTTTGTTTTGTTGGGACAACAGAAACTGATCAGTTTGAATGGCGAGTAAAAAGCCATATGCTACAATTTAGTCAATTTCAGTCCGTAGACATTCTTTGACCCATACAGTTCTATCTATAGGTATGAAGAGAGAAGTTCACCATTTAGAGCTCCATGGGTAGGTTATCCAAGTATCCAAACCATTGTTTGTGAAAATTGTCACGTCATTCATGTTGAAAAGAATTTAAAGAGTGTCGGTAATTACAATGATAGACAAAATTGTGACAGAATGATAATTGAGGGAAGTGTATAATCTGTTTATTATTATTTTTTTTTTGTAATAATATTTTTTTTTTTTTTTTTTTTGGCTTCCAGAGAGATGGTCTCTGCTCCTTTTTAAATGTCTCCGTTTCTTGTTTCCCACCCTTTCTATCGAGTCAAATGATCATGTATTTCTTTGTAATTCCTAATTTTTTTTTTTTCCTCCAGGAAGTTCTTTCATTTGTATTTACGGTTTTTGTTTGTTGGCTTTGCATGTAGCTTGAGCTCGATGTTCTCTTTATTATCTGTCTAATTTCAGGTAATGAAACAAAAGTTGAGGATAAGAAGCTAATCATTATGGGGATGCATATGGAAAGATATTTTCTGGCTTGTGGCAAAGTCTAGTGCTTCTGAGTTCAAGCAGTCAATCCAACTGTTGATATAAGCGTAGAAAGGTCTTATTCTTCTAATGGGAAATGATAACGTATGGGAAATGATAACGTTGGTAAGCATTGTTCTTCGGATGGTAGCAATGATGTAAATCTTAAGCTAGCCAGATATGAGGTGTGATGATTGTGGGAGTATCCATGGGAGTTCAATCTCTCAAGGAAGTTATTGCCCAAAATGGAGTATGTTGACTTTGATATTAGAGTGACTGCAATATTCTGACTGAAGGTGTAAAATCTATGTTGGATGTGTATTAGAGGCTTCTACTTCCTTGCTATCATCCAAAGTGCACTGCTCACGACTCGTTCATACTAGCAATAGCACCTGCGCTTTGCCGCTGGATTTATTGTTACTATCAAATTACAGATTCTTGCTCAAAATGATAAAATAAGAGACCTAGTTTCCTCTCTCTAAAATTGTTTTGAGTTGACATTATCGCAGTTCACCCCAGTTTCTTCCCCACAGTAAGATTGAGGTCTATATACAATTCTTCGTTGTTAATTATGAAGCAATAGTATTATCATTATTTGTCCAATTGGAAAACCTTCATCTTCATTTACAAAGACTGATACCTTTTTCATTAGACTCAATCCATTTTCACTTTTCTCCGTACCAACATACTGTTCGATTTACCTTAATGATTTCACTTAGAATCTAAATCAATCATAATTAAAGAAGACAGAATTCAAAACAATGAGAAACCAATGACCATCAGATAGCTTTTCCTCTTTCTGATGTATATCAAAATTTTATTCAAAACAGTACACTACTAAAACAATGAGTACAAAGATACAAAACAGAAACCAAGGAAATTCGCCAATATACAGAAGCTGGGATAAACCCCAAGGCCTCTAAAAGAAGAATGGCAGCAATAATTTTCCCTTTTTTCTCTCTGTGCATTTCTTCGGCAACCTTTATTTTCAATTTAGCTCTCTTGTCCTCTCCACTTTGGCACATAATCAACTCAGCAAGGTGGCAATTTTATGGTACAGAAACTAAGCCAATTTCAAACTTGGCATTCAAAACAAAACGTACCACCCAAAAACCATCATAAACACCGCACCTCTATGATGTGCACACAAGTTTGGACCAATGGTCCTCCAACCTCTATGATCGATGTTTTGGTGAATGATGGTCTCCCATGCCCACATAGGTCTATCTGAGATTTCATCCCAGTCCATAGGATTGGTTTTGTTGCAGCTTGCTGCTTGTTTTTCTCTTATGTTTGTGGTTTTTACTGTACTTGTTTCTTCTGTTCTTGTATCTTTGCTCTTTTTGAGCTTTCAATTGAAGTATTTTTCAGACCAAAAAAAAAAAAAATCATAAACACCGCACCTAAACCAAAATTTTCTTTGTACTGTTTATGAAAAGATTTGTCAGAAACTAACAATGATCAAAATGACTCAGAAAAGTACTTACCTGGTCACCTTCGCACTGTACTGCGTTGTATTAGTAATATATGTGCTTCTAAATTCCCAAACAAAGACTCCCTTTGTCCACCAGAGTCAAGGGCTAAAAACAAAGATATAAGTTACTCATATGAAATACAAAGAGGAAGACAGAATTACAGGCATAGATAAGAACAAAGGGTGTTTAGGTAAGGAGGTTCCTCTCTAAATGCAGCCATATAGTTTGATGTCAAACTGAGCATTGTGGGACACTTTGATAGAACTGAAATATACTCTTTTCTACAATCAGCACACAAAGAACAGTAGACATGACCAGAAAATGAAAAAAGAAACAGTCCAAATCTTATCTCATTCTGTACTGAATGTTTAAAGCTTAGACAGATTCATATGGGCCAGAAAAATTTGGTAAGGCATGCATTTATCCACTCACTTTGAAGCTCAATAATTGACTGTGAAGCCCAAGATCATCATCATACCAGTAAAAGTCTTGGTTTTCAATCTATCTACGCTAACAAAAGACAAAGGCTAACAAATGAGAATATCAAATCTCTATAGAATACAAATAAGGAACTGCCCTTAAACTTATAAGAAATTAATACGCAAGGCATTAATACTTTTTAGTTGCAGCAATTTAGCAGTAAATGATAGATGCAGATCAATGTTCATATCCAACATCAAGATTCATAACTAAAAACATCTGTGTGAAATCATTTAACTAAAAAGCATCATATCTGAATACCATGTATACGGCCTCTTAAGTTGGTTTGTTGACTGAATAATCAATAAGATGAGTACAAAATAAAATCATGCTGGTTAATACCAAAATAAAATCATGCTGGTTAATACCAAAATAAAATCATATTGGTTAACACCAAAATAAAATCACATCTGAACACCATGTATTCGGCCTCCTAGGTAGATTGTTTATGTAGACATTTATACACGAATAGTACACAAAAATAAGGAAGGAAGTACCCCATTCTGTGTGAGTGGTCATTATTTGACGTTAGAAACTTCGAGGCTTGGATGCTGAGTTTAAGGGTTAGAAAAAGACTAAACCTTACAAAAACTTTGACTTCAATCAAAGTAGTCTACAACTATAGAAAAAGACTAAACCTTACAAAAAGCTTGTGTCACAAAAAAGTAGCAGAGCATATAAAAATAATTTAGTTCTTATTTGTGATTGCCGTACCAAACTGGAATGCTATAACATATATATGTTATAGGTGGCTGGGCCTGTGTTTCATTTGCATCAGAACAGATAGCTATACAAATGGCAACTAATTATTCCAAAAGTAGATGACTCACTAATCATACAATAACATCAATTAAGTTATTAAGGACTGAATTAAAGAGCAAGATTATATGCTATACATAAAATAACACGAAGCTAAACAACAGAACGGTTCGACACCACACCTCCTACAGCAACGTCCTTCAGAAAATGATCTTCAATTTAATAACATGCATCAAAGCCGCTTTTTATGTTCATTTTTTTTTTTGTCAGGGGCGTCAGATCTTCAAAGCCACTTTCTAACTATTTTGATCATGGACGTAGGAGAGTTGTGAGCGGCACGTTGTGATTCCTTATTTCGAATATGCCCCTCCAGCTTTTCTAGTTGTTTCTTGTTAAATAGAAATATATGTAATGGCCATCTTGGCATGAGTTTAGTGAAATCCACAATTCAAACGAAAAATTATGATGCAATAGAAAAAATATTAGATAAATTTTCTTCTTATTAGTATAATAGGATCATGAAACAAAGGATAGAGAGCCACCGTGTAAACTAAATCAAATAAGCAGGTGAAGCGTCATATAAGATCAAATTAAATAAAAACAATAAAATGAGCAAATTTAATTTTCATAATCATAAAAAATGAAAAAAAATTCCCGATTTCAAAAAGAAAAAAATGAAAATTGGGATTGAAAACAATTACCATATATATTTTTAATTTTTGACACAAAGAAGAGAAATTCATTAAAAGCAGCCTCAATGGAGGTGCCTATGATCAAAGTTGATTACATCAATAATGCACTCTAGCACCATACTTAACCAAACAGTATGATGTTGTGCTTCAAAACCTATAGCAGCAAGTCGATGAGCCACCATGTTGGCAGAACGTGGTGTATGACCCAACTGGAACGAAGGAATCCATGCAGCAGCATGCTTAATGTCATCAATAATTCCTCCATTGGCAAGTAGTGTATGATTTCAACATTGAATCTCAGCAACAGCCTCCATACAATCACTTTCAACCACGATATGATGAATATGGAGAGACGTTAATAGGTCTAGCCTCGCTCTGATAGCAAGCAGCTCGCATTGCTTTGGGGAGGTTGTGTGTGCAACTGGTCCGGCAAAAGCCGCAACAAAGCTTCCAGTGACATCCTTGATAACCCCTCCAATACCTCCTTGTGTATGTTGTGGCAGAAAAGCAGCATCAACATTAAGCTTAAAAGCACCATTCTCAGCAGGTTTCTGTCTTGTAGAAGTGTGGACATTGGCCGTAGCTCGTGTTTTCTGGAAGTCAACAAGCCATGCAAAACTGCCCAGGCAAATATCTTGTGCAGTTTGTTTAGTTCCATTCCAAAGACAGCTATTTCGATTCTTCCATAGTGCCCAGACTAGCATTAGCAACTTGGCAAACATGTCAGACTGCATAGTTGTTGCCCTCTCCAACATCCATTCCTTAAAGTTAAGAGTGGGAAGAATTGTGTGTTGTAAATTAAAAGGAGGAGCATGCAAAATCTCAGAAGCGACCGAACACTTACAGAACAAGTGAACCACATCTTCCACTTGATTATTACAGATCAAACAATTCATAGGCCCCTCATAACCTTTGGTGAAAAGACGATCATGTGTAGGCAAGAGGTTTTGGCAAGCTCGCCATACACAAATACTAACCTTGCCTGGAACCTTAGCTTTCCAAAGACACCTCCACAATTCCTTATACGGGTCTCCAGTAGATGTTGAAGCTAGAGCATGTTGCATGACCTCAATTCGAGCAATCCAATAAGCAGATTTAACTGAGTAATACCCCTTCCATTCTGGGCTCCAAATGAGTTTATCTGCGATAAGCTGTCTGCTGATTGGAATACATAATACGCGGTCAGCTACTTCCTTTGGAAATAGGCTATATACAAGATCATACTTCCATTGCCTAGTTGTGTCATCGATAAGCTCTGCAACTTTACATAGGGTCGAGCCTTGAGGTCTGGGGAGCATAGGATAACCTGAAATTGGCAACCATTTGTCATGCCATATGTTAACAGATTTTCCATCCCCAATTTTCCACTGTACACCTACCCTGTAGAATACTTCTCCAAGAGAATGAAGATGAGTTCCCGATTTCGGCTTCCCAAAAGGAACTATTCTGGAAATATTGAGCCTTGTAAAGCCTAGAAATCAGGGATTGAGGGTTGGAGATGATTCTCCAGCCCTGTTTAGCAAGCATGGCTATATTATACACATAGATATTCTTAAAGCCCATACCTCCCTCATGTTTGGTCAAACATAGACTCCCAACTTCTCCAATGAATTCTCCTTTTTTCATCAGTGTCCCCCCAAAAGAAAGAAGCACATAGTTGATGTATATCATCACATAGATTTTTAGGCAGTAAATAGCAGTTCATGGCATACAAGGGCATAGTTTGTGCAATTGCTTTGATGAGAATTTCCTTACCAGCACAACTAAGGATCTTGCTTTTCCAGCTGATCAACTTCTTGGACAATCTTTCTTTAATATATGCATACTTGGCTGTTTTGGATTTACCAACCCGCAGAGGCGGGCCAAGATATTTATCGTGTTCATCCACACGTTGTACTGCAAGAATAGAGGCCAAACTATTTTGGAGATCCATATATATATTTCTACTGAAAACAACACTACTTTTTTGGAAGTTGACCCTCTGGCCAGATGTTTTTTCATAAATGTCCAGAATTTGTTTGAAAGTAATACATTCAGTGACCGTAGCTATTCCAAAGATTAGGCTATCATCAGCAAAAAAGAGATGACTTAATGTCGGCCCCTGAGGGCTCATGGTTAAACCCTGCACCACATTATGTTGAACTGCATGTGTGATGAGCGTAGATAAATCCTCAGCACAAAGAATAAATAAGTATGGTGATAAGGGGTCTCCCTGTCGGATACCTCTTGTGGGAAATATAGGAGGAGAAGGCTCTCCTTGTATCAGGATAGAGTAGCTGACCGTGGTTACATTACTCATGACCATTTTAATCCATTCAGGCTGAAAGCCTAATTTTGTAAGGATTGCTTGCATATAGTTCCATTCAAGTCGATCATATGCCTTGCTAATGTCTAACTTGAGAGAGAAGAAACATGTCTCTTGATGCCTGAGCTTGTGCATAAAATGAGCAACTTCATTAGCAATTAAGGTATTATAAGAAATAATACGTCCTGGCACATATGCACTCTGCAAAGGGGACACAATTTCAGGTAGCCATTGTTTAAGTCTGTTTGCAATAGCCTTGGAGCATATTCTGCAAATAACATTGCTAAGTGCAATAGGCCTGAAGTGAGCAGCTTCTGTGGGATTTTTGATCTTTGGTATCAAACACAAATAAGTATAGTTTGTAGCCCGTTCCATATTTCCAGTTTCCAGAAAGCTACGTGCTGCAAGGCATACATCCATACTGATAATGTGCCAATATTTTTGAAAAAAGAAAGGAGACATACCATCAGGTCCAGGACTTTTGGAGGGGTGCATTTGGAAGAGTGCAGACTTGATTTCCTCATCAGAATATGGCTGCATTAGACTCTCATTCATTGCAGGTGTCACCTTTGTTGGTGTTGCTGCCAGAGTTGCATTTAGGGCTGCTTGGTTAGTATGTTCAGAGGAGAAGATGCCATGAAAGTATGTCAATAAAAATTCTTGTATATCATTTGGATCCACCTGCCATCGTCCCTGCCCATCAGTAAGACCTTTGATCAAATTCTTACTTCATCTGTTGCTTGCTTTTTTGTGGAAAAAGGCAGAATTTTGATCTCCCTCTTTGAGCCATAATGTTCTTGATCTTTGTTTCCAATACTTTTCTTGCTGCGTCAAAATCTGACTATGCTTTACATGCAACACTCTTTGCTCTTCATACTGTTCTGGAGAGAAAGGTAGTCTCATGATGTCATTCAACTTTTCTTGGATGATACGTAACTCCGTTTTCTGATTATCAAATTCTGCTGTGCAAAAATAATTATATCATCCGCAAAAAAGAGATGTGAAATACCAGGGCCAAATTGGGAAGCTTTGACAGGTTTCCATACATTTCTGTTGACTGCATCAGCAATTAAATGAGACAGCTTCTCAATGCGTAAAATAGGTAAGGAGAGAGAGGATCCCCTTGCCTGATTCCATTGCTAGGGGCAAACCTTTCAGTTAACTCACCATTGAAGCAGATTTGATAACTGACAATAGAAACACACAGCATTATAAGAGCAATCAAACTATGGGGGAGATCAATCTCTTGCAGTACATTCTCAATGAACTTCCAGTTAAGCGGCCTTAGAGAGATCAATCTTCCAGGGTTCTTACGATCCTCTTTCCTAGGTGTGTCATTGCATAAGTCTATGACCAGTATCTTTGATCTTAGAGGATAATTGGAGTAGAGCATTCCCGGTGGATGGTTTGGTCCACATTTGTTGAATAATGGCTCCACAGTTTGGATAATCGTGCCAACATTTTTCAAACCGGAACTGTCTCTGACTCTTTTTTAATCGTAGCTTCTCCATACTAACCACGATTAACAGTGGACAATGATCTGACTCACTAGGGTTTAAAGTAACAACCCTACTATAAGGGAATTTGGCTCTCCATGAGGGACATTGAAAGCCTCGATCAAGCCTTTCCTTAGTAAACTTGTTGCTCCATGTAAAGCAACTACCAAGAAAACCCATATCTATTAAGTTGCACTCAGCCATCGTTTGAAGGAAAGTGGCCATGGGTGCTACTACTCTTGGAGGTCCACCAGACTTGTCCCTATTTGACATGATTTCATTAAAATCTCCAGCAACTAACCAAGGGAGAGTGCAGTTCTCTAATGCCAGCTATGACTTCTTTTCAATAATTATTTCAAACTTTTTTTTTTTTGGAAAACAAATAGAGTATTAAAACTCATTTTTAATGCTTGGAACATTCCATTTATAATTAAGGTTAAGTTAGGTATTTGAAAGAGGTTTAGATAGCAAATTTATTTTTTAAAAAGCAAATAAGAGGTGTAGAGAGCATGGGAGGTCAAATGAGTAAATATGGAGGCCCCAATAGAAAAACTCTTGGATTTACATCCAAGGGTGGTTGAGTATTATTTTCTTGGTCAATAACTGACCAGGTGAACATTTTCGATCTCTATTTTAGGGTTAGGGATCAAAGAGAAAACTAAATTTCTCAAATTTACAGCAAATCGCTAAAATTATAGCGATAGCAAAATTTTAAAAATTTCACGTTCTACACTCTCCCAACGTTTCAAAGAACGCTTCATCTCAGTTGGAGAAGACTGAATCCCGACCCAGAAAGAAGATATTGTAGGACAGGTGAGCCACCTCCACCACCTCTGTTCATTTTGATTCACTCTAATTCTCTATTTGTTTTCGTCTTTTTCGACCTCAGTTGTTTTGATTTATCAGAGAATTTCAATTTTTTTTATTCTTGATTAACGTTTAATGGTTGTTTCGATGTAGATTATTTGGGTATGTGTATTTGTTTTAGAGTTACGATTTGTTTGGATGCTTCCTTACTTTAGGGATTTAGTTGTTGAAAGTACCGATCTTCAGGAGCATTAGGGATTAGTGATTCGAACAATATCCGTACTTATATTTTCATAATATATGAAGAGTCAGGTATGTTCTTGTATGATTAATTTTCATAGTTTGGCTTGTACTTCTTCAAACATCAATCATCGATCATCAATCATACGTTTATTTTGATTGATCGGCGCCAAAAAAATTTGTTTCTTCCCTTCTTGCTCTGTTCTACTTCTTATGTGCTTCATGAATTCAATTATCCTCTAAATTCCCATTTATTACATGACTAATATATAGCTCCAAATTATTTGCTTCCCAAAGTCATACAGATTGGTCAAAGCCACGCCTTAAAGTCCATTTGTTCCAAGCTATCTAGCAATGGCTTCTTTTCTGGACAATATGCATGGTTCCAATCTAGCCGTAGCTTCAGAACCCCTCTAGAACGTCAGGGATATTTGCTAATTTAAGGATGGCTTTTTATTTGGACACCCTGCAACAACTATTAGTCACTAGTAGCAGCTATCTAGTTTTAATTATTTTTAGGGGTTTCTTATACTTTCAATGACAATTGTCTTTTTCATCACTTGTTCAATTGGGACTGAATATTTATAACTCCCTGCACCAAATTATATTTATATGATGTAACAATTTTGCCTCAGACATGAATGTACCTCATAGATTTGATCCAAAATGAGGGCCATCCCATGAGCAAAAGGGACTAGAGCATTGCTATCAAAGTAATTTCTCTGTGACTCCATTCCCCACTATGTGACCTTTGAGATTTACAACCGGTTTGGTTCCATTTTGTATACGTACATACATCATTAGTTCATACAGTAGTTATATGATCATCCATGATCGATCAGTGCTTTTTGCAAGAGGATAGAGATAGAGAAACAATTATGTAGTTTGTTACCTGTGGCAACCTGTGTACAATTTATCTTATTTCTATTGAATTTAATTTATTTGTCTTTGCATTTTTTGTAGATGGACTCGACGTCATTGAATTTCACTGACCTCATCAACAGCGAAACAAACCTCAATGAATCTCCTCTAACATATGATTTCCCGTCAAGTCAATATCACACCGATGGTTCTACTTGTGCTCCTACACCATCTGAAGATTGCACTTATGAAGAGACACTTACTAATGAAAATTGCACTAATGAAGGAACAACTTGTGCAGCTGGCAGCAAGAAAGCACAAAGACAAGCTAACTTCACGGTCGAAGAAGACAAACTTCTTATATCTGCATGGCTCATTATTGGCATAGACTCAGTGAAAGGAGCTGATCAAAAGAAAAAACAATTTTGGAAAAGAATTACTAAATACTTTGAAGATAACAAGAAGTGGTCTGGTGAACGGAGTGAAAAATCATTAACAAACCGTTGGTCAAAAATCAATACCACTGTGAGTAAGTTTTGTGGATATCCTTCTCAAGTTGAACACTTACGGAAAAGTGGTTACACGGAACAAGATACGGTAAGGACTTAATATCATTATTTTCAGTATCGTGTTTTTTTATTTTAATAATGGATTGTTGCTCTTGATTTTATTTCTGGAGCTGTGGTGGCGTGTTTGTGTGTTTGAGATCCCTTTTGTATGTGGGACGTATGCAGTAGCAAAAGCAGCTTCCTTTACATAGGAATTAGGACCCTCTCAATTATTAAAGCCTCTGGCCCTTTATTTTTATTTTTTATAAGCTCATATCTTTATATATATATATATATATATATATGGTCATGCAATATTCTTTCAATTTCAAGATGGATACGAGCAGCATATAAATTTAAATTCTCGCATGATAGATGAATTAGGATAGTTAAAAAGTTCTTTAGATTGATTGGTGAGCCTACTTGCTCGCATATACAATTGGCTTACGTATTTGAAATCAGAAGATACATACCAGTACCTTTTCTAATATGCTCATACTATTGAAGAGCAAATAAGCAATTTTTTTTTTCAGGTCCAGTGTTCTTATATATTAAAGCACTGGGCATATATATATATATATATATATATATATATGATTTTTCTTAGGTAAGGATGTCCTTACCTAAGCTTATGGAACGGATTTTCAGTTTTTGACCACTTTTCGATCACATATTCACATTTTAACCGTTCAGTTTTTAAGTCCTAATGTATAGATCATCTCTGTAAAATTTCAGCCAAATTGATGATCGTTAAGGCATCCAAAACTGTAATTTACACGGACGAACCAAATCTGTCGAACCGGAACCGTTAGTGTACATTGTTGTAAATTACAGTTTTGAAAGCCTTAATGATCATCAATTTTGGTTGAAATTTTGCAGAGATGATTTATACATTAGGACCTAAAAACTGAATAGTTAAGATGTGAATATGTGATCGAAAAGTACAAAAAAACTGGAAATCCGTACCTAAGCTTAGGTAAGGATGTCCTTAGCCAAGAAGGACTACACACACATACACACACACATACAGATCCTATTTAGAGTGAAGTTTCACTTTGAAATTAAAGTGCGCATTTAGAGTTTATGGTTACTTTTTGGTCGCATATCCACATCTCGACCGTTCAGTTTTTAGGTACTAATGCATAGATCATTTCTGCAAATTTTCAGCTAAATTGATGATCATTAAGGCATTGATAATTGCCTTAAAGCTAGTATGATTCAGGTTAGACAGAGTCAGTTTGTCCATTGGTTTTAGCGAGTAAGATACCTTAATGATCATCAATTTGGCTGAAAATTTGGAAAGATGATCTATACATTAGTACCTAAAAACTGAGCGGTCGAGATGTAGATATGCGACCGAAAAGTGACCCTAAACTCTAAATGCGCACTTTAATTTCAAAGCGAAGCTTCGTTCTAGATAAAATATGTATATATATATATATATATTTATATATATATTACTTTCTATCAGTTACTTATTTATTGAATTCTGCATCAATGTATATCATTTTTATTGACTTTGTAGATAGTGGAGGCAAAAGAGATGTTCAAGAAAAAGGTAGGTCATACATTTGTACTTGACCATTGTTGGGCTATTATGAGGTTCCAGCAAAAATGGATGGATGAACATCAAAAAATCAATGCCAAGAGAAAGTTCAAGGCTCTTGATTCAATCAATTTAGAAGATGATGATGTAGAAGGTCCTGAACCTGCACCCTTGAAGAGGCCAATTGGGAGAAAGGCTACAAAGGAAGTGATCAAAAATGCTAAATCCAAAGAACAAGTTGGTGAAAATGAGACACCCTTGAAAAGTGCTTCTGAGTTGGGAGAGTTTAGGGCAAAGAAATTAGAAAGTGAACGCACAGGGGTGAAACAATTTAAGTTGCTACTTGCTACTGAGCAAAGGAAAGTTGCTCTTAGAGAAAAGGAAATTGAAATTCAGCTTCGAAGTGAGGATGCTAAAATAATGGCCATGGACACTAGTGTCATGCCTCTAATTCAAGCAGAATACTTTATCAGTCTTCAGAAGGAAATCTTGGCAAAAAGAGCTAGCAGCAGTTGAAATCAAGTGTTTCTTTCTTAATGTACAATAAGATAAGATTAGCTTCAGTACAATTCGATCATAATAAAGAGGATTAACCAAACACTTAATGTATCCTTATTAAAAAACAGATTACTTTTCTTTGTTTGCTTTTTTTTTTTTTGTGCAGCACATAGTCTAGTCCAAAATCTGAGATTTATCATCTGCATCATCCTCATTTCCAGTTGCTCAATGTCACTATCATTTCCAAAGGAAGGCATGGCTGTAAGGATATGAGTAATAGCTTAAAGCATTCTAAAGAGGATGAAACATACTCCAGTTTTCTTTATTTATACTTACAGAAAAATAAAATCAAGTCACAAATTGATTTAAGCAACAGTGCAAAAATGCATCCTCCCAATCTGATTAATAATGACCATCACAGCTACTTTATTAATGACCATCACAGCTACTACAACTCTGGCACAAAGACTAATAGTTTTTAAGCTAAGATACCAGAGCATCATTCAAGAGGTACAGAGAAAGTGAAATGATCTCTTAAAGACATTCACTCCCTAAATTTCTTAAACCAATTAATGGACCATTAAGGGAATGATATTTCTCCCCACTTTCTCTTTTAAAAACAGTTCTGTAGCCAAACAGCACACTTTACTTCGCAACTGCAGGCAAAAAAGACAACCCTCTGCTCATCCCTAGACACCAGAAATACTCTGTAAATGCACCTGCATACAAAACTTGGTCTATTTTTCAGGTACTTGGTTCCACCTCCTGATGACATGAACCTGGGCAGCTCTATTACTTCCTCAACCCCACATCCGGCTCCACCATCCTCCTAGATACACATCCTGCTCCATCCCTCCTAGATGCCACAGATGAGCTACTCTGTAGTCTTGACTAGGTTTAAAATGTGGTCTATTCTTGAGGTAAAAATCCCCATCCGTCAGCTATGCAAATTCTATCTAAACTATAAAAAGTGAAGTAAGTGTTGTAAAAAATATGGGACGGAAGTCCTGTAAAATTAAAATAAAATAATATGAAAATATCTTAGAAACTAAGAATTGAGATATAGATAAGAAAATGAAATAAAGTAAGAAAATAATATAATATATAGGTTTTATATAGGAAAACTTATCGAGTCGAGGCGTGCAAGCGCACTGTCCTAAGAGAAGATTCGTCCCATACTGCACAGGATTGAATGACGAACTTCCCCCAAGATACAACAACTCTTCGAGCTCCGTTGTGCAGCTAAGAAGCCTCATTGAACCTTAATCACCCGTGCACTCAAAACGGTGTATAAGTAAAGTATGTATATGTATAGTTTGTAAGAATATCTTTGGTAGAGGTATTTGGCTAGAGTGGTTGCATTATGGTGGATTATACCGTCATATATACCCTCATTATCCGACAATCTAAACTCCCACACATGTACATGTTTCATGTCTCACCATATGCCTTCCAACCATAGCCACGTACCCTTATATAGGGCACACTTACCATACCATCAATAGCCTCATTAACCATGTAACGGTTAAATAATAATAATATATTTAAAATATAAAACCGTTAAACCATAAATAGAGTAATAAACACAAAATGAAAATAACCTCCAAAATAAATAAAGAAATAAATAAAATATATTTTAATTTTAAATCATAAAATTTCCAACAATCCCTCACTGATTTAAAATTAAAATACGATCATTTAAAACAAAATAAGTGAGTGCTTTTACTGTGCAATCAGCATAGGTACCTTTCGGGTTTGAACCTAGCTTAGTGTGATAGTCTCCATTTGAGGAACCAAAGTGACACAGTCTTGAACTCTGTTACCTTTAACCAAACTTCAACATATCACACACACAGTACGGGTAATTAGATAGGTACGCGTGTTAGCGCATTTATGGCCGTGCGTGTATCTTGATTCTCATGAGAGTATTAGAGAACAGCCCAATTCTCATTGTCGCGGCCTCACGAACAACTCTCACTTAGGTGAGTTCTCCAAGGGTACGTGTGCCCGGACCCCGTGGGAGTTTGCCCGCCTCGAAACTCATTCAGGGTATCATTGTTTTCCCTTCATAACGTCACATTTAATATAGCACTTAATGTCTTAGGGATGCACAGGATAATATCTCTTTTGGATATATCCTTAAAGTTTATGTGTGCTATATTTGAGTCACGCAGTATGGATTGTTTCTATCACATTGAACTTCCTTCATGGGATCTCCAATTACAGAAGTTGGGTTACCTCCCTAGGTGACTCCCTTGTGGACTTAAGCACATCCCCCTTCAGCAATTTTTTATATATAGTCTCCTCCTCGAGACTATAGGGGCCTCCTCCACGAGGCATGTTTATATGACTTTTGTCATATTATATTTATTTTATTTTTCTTTTTGGTTATATCTTGCTTGTCACTTTAGCTCGCAAAACCTGCATTTTAATTTGTCTGCAAGCCTCAAATAAACCATCAGCCACAATTCTCACAGGAGTGTTTTCCTCCATATGAGAACAAGAAAATTTATAACTCTGCACTAATTATTTAATTAACACATATGATAAATCGCTACGAGTATTATCCCCACATTACCATACGACATTTAAAAATACCATTGAAGTAAATACTAAATGATGACTATAAATATAGATCATAACCCCTAGATTACTTGATATTAAATGTTCTTAAAGACATGTTTATAAATATTTACAGGAGTTATCGCTAGAGTTTACCCCCCACATCACCAAGATAGATGCTCTTCATGAGAGAATGGTAAATGCTAAATATACTCATAAATCAGACATATAAAACCCATAATAATAAGCATTAAAGAATTCTCTAATGAAATAGTTGAAATAGTAACCCCCACTATTGAAATCAAAAATAACTCCTCACTTATTTATTAAAGCAAAATGAAAACCTTCTAGATCACAATTGAACTTACAAGTATTTATTTTTGAGCATGCATTTCCGTTTATGACCTGTTGCATTTGTTGACACGCAAGCTAACATAAAATAGCATATGTATATCTCGTAATATAAATTAAATTAGAAGTGTAAGAAGCAATATACCATCACTATTTACTTTCCCTGAAATCACTCGAAACCTCAATAAATGTTATCGCTAATAATTCAATTAGATTTTAATAATGAGACAAAATTAATACTATCGCCACAATTTGAAGCAGCATCATTTTAGATATGAAAGAAATGATAAATAATCATTAATTATAATATGTAACTGCAACGAAATATAAACTTCTCAAATCAAAAGACAAAAATCATCTACAACTGACCTGACAACATGTAAAAATCTGCAATAGACTTTAAGGTCAATCGCATTCATAATATAACTATTAACATATTTAATTGTATGCAAACAATTATTAATATGTATGTAAATGCAATAGAATAGCTCATACCAGTAATGAAGATGTACATACCTCGAGTAGCAACATTTTATATATCATAAGAAATATCAGTTTCATGTAACGGTCGACAAATCATAAATTAAGAATAGCCGACCTGATCTCATGGTAGATTAATTGTCATTGAAAACAAATTTATTTTGCAAAGATGACGATAGAAAATAGGTTAATGTATGTAAACCAATTAACTGTAACATGCATATGTATGTACCTGCTTGCTGGTTACTAACACATATATACTTTAATCACAATTTTATAATTTGCATATATGGAAAAAACTCATATGCATTAAATATGAAATTATATGCCAAATGATATAATAGTAACTATAAAATGATAATCTTCAAAATATATATATATATATATTTCTTACAGAACAAAAATGGTTATGTTGTAGAAGTGGTTCAAGATTCCTTTGTCATGGTGGAGGCCAATGCATGTATATTGTATATATAATTCCTCCATCAACTGAGAGATTTTCCTATCAAGAATTAGTTGATATTAAATAATTAATTAGTACATGCAAAGTAAAATGCAATTAGCATATTCAAGACCAATATAAATTAATAATTGGAAGAAAAATATCAAGGTATTTATAAGTTGAGAAATTAAGAAGAAGCTAAATGTGTGATATTGAATGATATTCCTTGAACTTCATGTTGTCCATCTTTGTCAGAAATTCCTCTTGAATCTTCTCTTAGATTGTTGTAAAAAATATGGGACGGAAGTCCTGTAAAATTAAAATAAAATAATATGAAAATATCTTGGGAAATAAGAATTGAGATATAGATAAGAAAATGAAATAAAGTAAGAAAATAATATAATATATAGGTTTTATATAGGAAAACTTATCGAGTCGAGGCGTGCAAGCGCACTGTCCTAAGAAAAGATTCGTCCCATACTGCACAAGATTGAATGACGAACTTCCCCCAAGATACAACAACTCTTCGAGCTCCGTTGTGCAGCTAAGAAGCCTCATTGAACCTTAATCACCCGTGCACTCAAAACGGTGTATAAGTAAAGTATGTATATGTATAGTTTGTAAGAATATCTTTGGTAGAGGTATTTGGCTAGAGTGGTTGCATTATGGTGGATTATACCGTCATATATACCCTCATTATCCGACAATCTAAACTCCCACACATGTACATGTTTCATGTCTCACCATATGCCTTCCAACCATAGCCACGTACCCTTATATAGGGCACACTTACCATACCATCAATAGCCTCATTAACCATGTAACGGTCAAATAATAATAATATATTTAAAACATAAAACCGTTAAACCATAAATAGAGTAATAAACACAAAATGAAAATAATCCCCAAAATAAATAAAGAAATAAATAAAATATATTTTAATTTTAAATCATAAAATTTCCAACAGTAAGCTCAAAAGGATCCTTGTGATAAAGGTTTCTGCAGTAAAACACTGATCTGGTAAATGAATGATTTTTCTTGCTAAAGTTCGAATCTAGAATTTGAGTCGCTCATATTATGCTTTTGTGTTGTTTAGAATAATGCTAGATGGTTCACATTACGCCATGACTCTGCACATCAATAATTCCAATTATATATCAATTAACATATCTAATGTGGCAGCTACTCAATTTAGGAAGAGTGTATTAGTACATTGCTGAATACTGACCATCTCCAGCATCATCCATCTTTAATTACGGTCAGTTAATTCCTACTATATAATAGTACAGTACTTGACCACCCTCAAAATTATCCACACTGAAAAGCAGGCGGGTTGTGATAAGTTAATTCAGTTAAGAACTAGGATAACAGATGTTTCAACTGGCTTCATATACCAGATTTAATTGAAGAAGTTTTGCAATTTCAAAAAAGGAAAATGCAAACGTAGGAATATCAGAGTCAATGGGTATGGGGAAAAGAACAAGAACTTATAGCAGAAGCAATGCATGAAGTTTCAGAACATTTCTATGGGCCACTAGCAGACTGAAACTGTAATACCCGCAATTTTCATTTTAAATTCGAGAAATTGTGTTGAACGATTATTATGCGATTTCACAATTATTGTTCAATAATAATGCACTTTTACAATTATCGAAGTTTCGAAACATTTATTTTTAACGAAAAGCTCGAAATGCTCGGTTTGAGAAATCGACTTTTTCTACGTACAAAATTTGGAGAAACTTCCTTCATGAAAGTTGTTCGTCGTTACGAGTCCGTACACGTGCTGAACACGAAGATCGGATTTTTTCTGAATTAGTTATCGAATTTAGAAGTTTTTCCGAAACTTGTATTAATAGGAAAAAACCCTAGCTAATTTTTCAGAACCCTTCTATTTTGGTCCGGCCTCCTTACATTTTCAGAAACCACTGTTCATCGTCCCCTACCTCCATCCCTCGACCAAAAACGATCGAAAAAGAGAGCAAAGTTCACCTTAATCGTTCTCCCTCCACAGGCCACCTCTCGACCTCAAACCAAGTCCCAGGCGTTCATCTCAAGCTGCTCTACCTCCTGGACGGCGTCGCTTCCACCGGCAAAGCCTCCACCGCCGGCGAAACAACTCGAAACAACCGGACCTGAAAACGAACCAAAACTAGCTCCTTGCGTTTTCGACCACCAAATCAAGTGAAACTCGTTCCTCTACATTGACTCAACCTCTTGAAGCTTCCAGAGGTGGTTTTACAAGGCAGCGCGGCCTGTAGCGGCGGCGGCACGGCCCGAACCGAAAACTATCCTTTTCGGTTCGATCTTGATATCTCGAGCTACACACCACCATTTCAATTGATTCTTGGCTCATTGAGCTCGCCTCAACTTCCTCTACAATCACCAAGAAGGACCGGAACTGGGTCTAACGTTTTCACGTTCGTCGGAGCTCGACCCGAACGGATCGAAACAACCAAATTTTCGATCAAGATATCTCGAGCTATACACGATCGTTTATTGTGATTCTTGGCTTGTTGAGTTCGCAAGGAAGTTCTGAACAAGTTTCCAGAAGGGATCGGGGCCTGAGGTTGCAGTTTTCACGTCGGTTTTCAAGCTCGCCGGTTTCTGGAATTTTTTCGGCCGCCGACTGTAATTGGTACTTTTCGATCCCTTCCCGTCATTTTTTGGTCTTGTGCTAGTTATGAAAGTTGCTCAGAATGATGAAATGAAGGGGACAAGCTCAGCCCCGACACCATTGGCGGTGGTCGGTGGCGGCTCTGTCCCTAACTCCGGCGGCCCTTTCCGGCCACCTTCGGAGGTCTATAATTTGGTTTCTGTCCATTTTATGATTCTATGTTTCGATACGATCATTTCGACGTATTATACGCATTTTTCGGATATTGTATGAATTAGTTATGAATTTTGTGATTTCGATCGTTAGATTTTTGATCTGTGAAATTAGGACCGTCGGATGAACTTGTAAATTTGTTATGATGATCATATGACTGTCCCAGGGGCTTTGTGTGGTCATGGGCAAAGATCCGACCGTTGAATCTTCGTATATGTGCAAAACGGTAATTAGGGGAGCGATTCGTGAGAAACCGCTCGTCGGATTTTAATGTAAATTTGAATCCGGCCGTTAAATGGTAGTTAAGTTATGTGTTGAAATTGTTGGCTAAATTCGAATCATATTTGATTAGGTGATTGACGGATTTTATTTGAGTGGGCTATTTCGGCGTTAATTATAATTATAATTATATTGAAGACGCAGCGGGAATTTCGAGGTGAGTAAAACTCACATGGTTCATATTACGAACCGAGCGTTTTAATTTTTTTTTTTTAGTAATTGTGTGAAAAATATTTGCGGATTAAATATTTGTTTTAAAATTTCATGGACTTCAATCACCACGGTCCATAGGTAAGTAAAATGAATTTTAATTATACAAATGAATTTCATGATTTTCTGGTGTGAACTATAGATGGTATTAGTGGTCATTCCTGAGTGGATGATTACGTATATATATATTTACGTGGAAAATATATATTGTTGAGTGAAGATATGATTGACTGAATTGATGAATTGATTATATTTCAATTGTGTAATTCCATAATAATATGGTGTATCTTGGTTGGGTTGATTTCAGTATGTGATATTATATGTTGTGCTCATTTATGGGTTTAGGGTCGATGTAGTGACCGGTGTGCGGTAATCGGACGCTCTAATCTTGGGTGGATGATGAGATACGATTGGTTGAGTATGTGGAATTATCGGACATTCTAAATATGTATATAGGTATACATATTGATGAAATACGATAATGATAAATATGTCGGATGCCATAACCTAGGCCAGGTGACGGGTTACGATTCAGTTAGAGCTCTAGTCTGTCAAGTACCGTATTTTTATAAATACGATGATGTGAGTTGTGAAGAAAGTTGTGAGTTGGATTGTCTTGATATATTGAATTGGTGTGTGATTGAGATTGTTAGTACTTGCAGAGGTGGAAATTGTTGGGTGTTGTTGTGTGTGGAAATAAATGTGATTAAATTAAGTAATAGTCCTTTCCTTTTACTCATACGAGCTTTCATAAGCTTACCAGGTTTTGTGTTGTTGCAATCCCGGTACACTATTCAAATGGTATAGCGGATATTCCTGCAGGTCAGGATAATCAGGGAGGTGACCGAGCTGCTTAGGTGTTACAGCAGTTTTTGTTATTTCATTTAGTTGTGAGGTGTGTATGCTCATTTAGAGCTTTACATTTCATTTTGGATTTGAGTTGTAATAATTAACCGAGACTAAATTCGGTTTGATTTTATTTCGTGTGGTGAGGATGTTATGAAAAGAAATTTTCAGGATGATTATTTTGAATTTTTAGTATTTTCATGTTTCGGATTTTGAATTGTTATTCTAAAATTCGGGGCGTGACAGTTTGGTATCAAAGCGTAAGGTACATATTTGGTGATATGTCAGTACTTACCGAGTGATGGCCCGTCTGCAGCGGATCCCCATCGTGTGCTCTTCGGTATTGACAATGTCATTGGGTATGTGAGTGCGTTAGGTTGGCTAGGAACGTTAGTATTTTAAGAAATTTAGGCATCGTTATGTATGATCAGTACTTGGTTAATATGGACTTGCATTTGACTTATGCTTTGTTTAAGTGTTATGTGTGTATTAATCAAGTATATCATGCTTATTAGGTAATGGAGATTGAGGGAAACGAAGCCAGAGGTCGGGGTAGAGGTAGACCTCGTGGAAGGGGTAGAGGCCGAGGAAGGGGTAGGGCCCCTCCGGTCGAAGAAGTATCCGAGACGGAGGTAGATTCACCTTATGAGGATCAGCCTATTCCTCCTGTGGCTGTGGTTGATAATCCTGCTCGCTTGCTGATGCTAGCAAGGGAAATTACTCGCTTGGGAGCAACCAAGTTTGGAGGAGGCACTGATTATATTGTGGCGGATAGTTGGATAGAGGATTTGCAGACCTATTTCGATTTGCTTGATTGCACTGAGACCGACAAGAGGAAGCTAGCTGCATTCATGCTGAAGGACGAGGCTAGGGTGTGGTGGAACGTTACTCAGAGGAGCATTGAGGTGTCTACCTTGACATGGGACGGCTTTGAGAGGCTGTTCAGGGAGAAGTACTTTCCACCAGTAGTGAAGGAGAGGTTGGAACAAAAGTTCCTTGCACTTGTACAGGGGAAGATGACCGTAATTGAGTATGATGCGGAGTTCTCCAGACTGTATAAGTATGTGAGGCAGATGGAGGATGAGGACTTGGCCAAGAAGTTTCAGAGAGGGTTGAGTCCTTCGATTGAGCGTGATGTGGCCATCTTGGAGCTGAAGACCAAGAGAGAGATCTTGGCTAAGGCACAGATCATTGAGCAGCAGAATCTGATTCGTAGAGAGAAGGAGTCTGTTGAGAGAGACTTCCAGGGCAAGGGAAAGGCCATAGCAGGAAGCAGTAGAGCTAGAGACTTCAGGGGTGGGTTCTGGAAGAGACAGAGAACTCGGTTTCAACATCAGGCTCCAGCCAGGGCAGCAGTAGCTCCTCCTGTCCAGGCTATGCCTATCAGGCAGATAGCACCAGCAGCTCCGGTGAAGTGCTTTAACTGTGGCGAGCCGGGCCACATCTCTCGTGCGTGCACGACACGGGGTAGGATATGCTACAGCTGTGGATAGGCAGGGCATTAGGCTAGGGAGTGTCCTCGAAATCAGGGTAGAGTGCAAGGTAACCAGCAGAGGCAGCTACCACCTGCTCATGCTAGAGTCTTTGCCATCGGTCAGGCAGGCAAGGGAGTGGAAGGTACCTTATCTGTTTATCACTTTCTTGCTAAAGTACTGTTTGATACGGGAGCCTCACACTCTCTCATATCTAGTTCGGTTGTGGATGTTTTGGGTTTGATTTCTATGCCTCTGACTAGATCATTGTGTGTTACATCACCTCTCGGTGTGTCTCTTGAGCTTAGTATGCTTTGTGATGATTGCCCTATTGGGATTGGTGGCAGAGAGTTCTCTGCATCTTTGATTGTGATTCCGGATCACACGTATGATGTGATTTTGGGTATGGATTGGTTGAGCCCGAACCATGCTGTTATTGATTGCTTTAGGATGATTGTGTCCTTCCATGTTCCGGGACAACCGGTGTTTCATTACCGTTGTCTGAAGTCTGACATAGCCATGAGGATAGGGATTTTGGCCCATATTGAATCAGGGGGTAGTACTTCAAAGATTACAGGGAATCCTGTAGTTTCAGAGTATGAAGACGTGTTTCAGGAGATCCCTGGGTTACCTCCGAAAAGGGTAATGGACTTCTCCATTGATGTGATACCAGGTACTTCACCTGTGTCAAAAGCACCCTATCGAATGGCTCCAGCTGAACTTCAGGAGTTGAAGGTTCAGATTGAGGGCTTACTTGCACAAGGGTTCATTCAGGCAAGTGTGTCTCCTTGGGGCGCACCAGTGTTGTTTGTGAAGAAGAAGGATAGTTCACTTCGTCTATGTGTGGATTATCGACAGTTGAACAAGGTGACCATCAAGAATAGGTACCCTTTTCCTAGGATTGATGCCTTGTTCGATCAGCTTAGAAAAGCTACTGTGTTCTCGAAGATTGACTTGAGGTCTGGATATCACCAGTTGAGGGTCAAGGAGGAAGATATCCCAAAGACGGCGTTCAGGACCATGTATGGACATTTTGAGTTTCTTGTCATGCCTTTTGGCCTCACGAATGCCCCCGCAGCATTTATGGACTTGATGAACCGTATGTTCAGTCCTTACTTGGATCAGTTTGTGGTAGTGTTCGTAGACGACATCTTGATTTATTCAAGGTCGTCAGCTGAGCATGAGAAGCATCTGCGGATAGTGCTGTAGACGTTGAGAGAGCAGAAACTATTTGCCAAGTTCGAGAAGTGTGATTTCTGGCAGAGTGAAGTTAAGTTCCTTGGTCATGTGGTCTCGAAGGATGGAGTTTCTGTGGATCCTTCGAAGGTTGAAGCAGTGATGAGTTGGAGTCGCCCTACTACGGTTACAGAAATCTGTAGCTTCCTTGGACTGGCCGGGTATTACATGCGCTTCATTGAAGGGTTTTCTGGTATTGCTTCGGCTTTGACCAAATTGACCAGGAAAGACACTCAGTTCGTATGGTCGGATGAGTGTGAGAAGGCTTTCAATGAGCTGAAGACTAGATTGACTACAGCTCCGGTGTTGACTATTCCTACTAGTGGTGGTGGATTAGTCATTTACAGCGATGCATCTCATCAGGGTTTGGGGTGTGTGTTGATGCAGAATGGTAGTGTCGTTGCTTATGGTTCTAGACAGTTGAAGGTACATGAGCGGAATTACCCTACTCATGATCTAGAGCTAGCAGCAGTGGTGTTTGCCTTGAAGATTTGGAGGCACTATCTTTATGGTAAGAAATTTGAACTCTTTTATGATCACAAGAGTTTGAAGTATCTATTCCCCTAGAAGGAATTGAACATAAGATAGAGAAGATAGATGGAGCTCATTAAGGACTATGATTTCACCTTGGAGTATCATCCCGGAAAGGCGAATGTAGTGGCGGATGCTTTGAGTAGGAAACCGCGGGTAATCATGGCATCAATTATGGTGCAGGAGTGGCGCATGTTAGAAGCTGCATCGGAGTTCGACCTTATGCCCGCAGGAGCAGGACAGGGAATCTTTCTCGGTAGTATCACCTTACAGCCCACCTTGATCTCCAGGATCATTCAGGGTCAGACACTTGATGAGTTTGCTCAGGCAAGGATTGCTGAGATGACTGTTGACCCGGATGTGGAGGGTCCTTCCGAGTGGATGATTGGGGCTGATGGAGGGTTGAGATTTCGAGGGAGATTGTATGTACCGAGTGTTGATAACCTCAGAGAGGAGATCATGTGGGAAGCACATAGGTCTCGATACACTATACATCCAGGAGATACTAAAATGTATATGGATCTACGAAGGCAGTTTTGGTGGTATGGTATGAAGAGGGATGTGGCAGAACATGTGTCGAAGTGTCTTACCTGTCAACAGGTGAAGGCAGAGCATCAGAGACCAGCAGGAATGCTGAACCCCTTATCGATTCCTGTTTGGAAATGGGAAGATATCTCTATGGACTTTGTGACTGGATTGCCTAGGTCCAGGCAAGGTTATGACTCGATTTGGGTGATTGTTGACCAGTTGACTAAATCAGCACACTTCCTTCCGGTGGCAAAAACTTACTCAGGGGATGCGTTGTGTAAGTTGTATGTGAAGGAAATAGTGAGGCTTCGTGGAGTGCCTGTAACGATTGTCTCTGATCGTGATGCTCGTTTCACTTCAGAATTCTGGCGTAGGTTCCATAAGGCATTTGGTACGTCTCTTGCTATGAGCACTGCATTTCACCCACAAACAGATGGACAGACCGAGAGAGTGAATCAGGTGATGGAGGACATGCTCAGAGCTTGTGTTCTGGATTTTAAGGGTAGTTGGGCGGATCATCTGCCATTGGTAGAGTTTGCCTACAACAACAGCTATTACTCTAGTATCGGTATGGCTCCATATGAGGCTCTTTATGGTAGGCCATGTAGGACTCCTATCTGTTGGGCGGAAGCAGGGGATAAAGGGCTCATCGGTCCCGAGATTGTACAGGAGACTACAGAGAAGGTCACTACTATTCGGGACAGAATCCAAACCGCTCAGAGTAGACAGAAGAGTTATGCTGACTTGAAGAGGAGACCTTTGGAGTTTGAGACAGGCGATCATGTGTTCTTGAAATTCTCACCTATGAAAGGTGTGGTGAGATTTGGCAAGAAGGGGAAACTCGCACCGAGGTATGTTGGACCCTATGAGATTCTGGAAAGGGTTGGTAACTTGGCATATCGTCTTGCTTTACCTGTTAGCATGTCGGGAGTGCACAATGTCTTCCATGTGTCTATGCTCAGGAAGTATGTTCGAGATGAGTCTCACGTGATTGATCACGGTACGATCGAAGTGAACACGGATGTGATATTTGTAGTTGAACCTGTTCGTATCTTGGATAGGTCTACAAAGAAACTTCGTAGGAAAGAGGTAGATCTCGTGAAGGTGTTGTGGAGTCATCATGATGAGGGTGATGCATCATGGGAGTTAGAATCTGACATGAGGATGAGGTATCCACAGCTTTTTGGGGAATTGGGTACTTGAATTTCGAGACGAAATTCCTTTAAGGGGGGTAGATTGTAATACCCGCAATTTTCATTTTAAATTCAAGAAATTGTGTTGAACGATTATTATGCGATTTCACGATTATTGTTCAATAATAATGCACTTTTACAATTATCAAAGTTTCGAAACGTTTATTTTTAACGAAAAGCTCGAAATGCTCGGTTTGAGAAATCGACTTTTTCTACGTACAAAATTTGGAGAAACTTCCTTCATGAAAGTTGTAGAGTTCGTCGTTACGAGTCCGTACACGTGCGGAACACGAAGATCGGATTTTTTCTGAATTAGTTATCGAATTTAGAAGTTTTTCCGAAACTTGTCTAGGAAAAAACCCTAGCTAATTTTTCAGAACCCTTCTATTTTGGTCCGGCCTCCTTACATTTTCAGAAACCACTGTTCATCGTCCCCTACCTCCATCCCTCGACGAAAAACGACCGAAAAAGAGAGCAAAGTTCACCTTAATCGTTCTCCCTCCACAGGCCACCTCTCGACCTCAAACCAAGTCCCAGGCGTTCATCTCGAGCTGCTCTACCTCCTGGATGGCGTCGCTTCCACCGGCAAGACCTCCACCGCCAGCGAAACAACTCGAAACAACCGGACCCGAAAACGAACCAAAACTAGCTCCTTGCGTTTTCGACCACCAAATCAAGTGAAACTCGTTCCTCTACATCGACTCAACCTCCTGAAGCTTCCAGAGGCGGTTTTACAAGGCGGCGCGCCCTGTAGCGGCGGCGGCACTGCCCGAACCGAAAACTATCCTTTTCGGTTCGATCTTGATATCTCGAGCTACACACCACCATTTCAATTGATTGTTGGCTCATTGAGCTCGCCTCAACTTCCTCTACAAGCACCAAGAAGGACCAGAACTGGGTCGAACATTTTCACGTTCGTCGGAGCTCGACCCGAACTGATCGAAACAACCAAACTTTCGATCAAGATATCTCGATCTATACACGATCGTTTCTTGTGATTCTTAGCTTGTTGAGTTCGCAAGGAAGTTCTGAACAAGTTTCCAGAAGGGATCGGGGCCTAAGGTTGCAGTTTTCACGTCGGTTTTCAAGCTCGCCGGTTTCTGGAATTTTTCCAGCCGCCGACTGTAATTGGTACTTTTCGATCCCTTCCCGTCATTTTTTGGTCTTGTGCTAGTTATGAAAGTTGCTCAGAATGATGAAACGAATAGGACAAGCTCGGCCCCGACACCATTGGCGGTGGTCGGTGGCGGCTCTGTCCCGAATTCCGGCGGCCGTTTCCGGCCACCTCCGGAGATCTAAAATTTGGTTTCTATCCATTTTATGATTCTATGTCTCGATACGATCATTTCGGCGTATTATACGTATTTTTCGGATATCGTATGAATTAGTTATGAATTTTGTGATTTTGATCGTTAGATTTTTGATCTGTGAAATTAGGACCGTCGGATGAACTTGTAAATTTGTTATGATGATCATATGACTGTCCCAGAGGCTTTGTGTGGTCATGGGTGAAGATCCGACCGTTGAATCTTCGTATATGTGCAAAACGGTAATTAGGGGAGCGATTCGTGAGAAACCGCTCGTCGGATTTTAATGTAAATTGGAATCCGGCCGTTAAATGGTAGTTAAGTTATGTGTTGAAATTGTTGGCTAAATTCGAATCATATTTGATTAAGTGATTGACGGATTTTATTTGAGTGGGCTATTTTGGCGTTAATTATAATTATAATTATATTGAAGACGCAGCGGGAATTTCGAGGTGAGTAAAACTCACATGGTTCATATTACGAACCGAGCGTTTTAATTTATTTATTTTTAGTAATTGTGTGAAAAATATTTATAGATTAAATATTTGTTTTAAAATTTCATGGACTTGAATCACCACGGTCCATAGGTAACTAAAATGAATTTTAATTATACAAATGAATTTCATGATTTTCTTGTGTGAACTATAGATGAAATTAGTGGTCATTCCTGAGTGGATGATTACGTATATATATATTTACGTGAAAAATATATATTGTTGAGTGAAGATATGATTGACTGAATTGATGAATTGATTATATTTCAATTGTGTAATTCCATAATAATATGGTGTATCTTGGTTGGGTTGATTTCAGTATATGATATTATATGTTGTGCTCATTTATGGGTTTAGGGTCGACGTAGTGACCGGTGTGGGGTAATCGGACGCTCTAATCCTGGGTGGATGATGGGATACGATTGGTTGAGTATGTGGAATTATCGGACGTTCTAAATATGTATATAGGTATACATATTGATGAAATACGATAATGATAAATATGTCGGATGCCATAACCTAGGCCAGGTGACGGGCTACGATTCAGTTAGAGCTCTAGTCTGTCAAGTACCGTATTTTTATAAATACGATGATGAGAGTTGTGAAGAAAGTTGTGAGTTGGATTGTCTTGATATATTGAATTGGTGTGTGATTGAGATTGTTAGTACTTGCAGAGGTGGAAATTGTTGGGTGTTGTTGTGTGTGGAAATAAATGTGATTAAATTAAGTAATAGTCCTTTCCTTTTACTCATACGAGCTTTCATAAGCTTATCGGGTTTTGTGTTATTGCAATCCCTGTACACTATTCAAATGGTGTAGCGGATATTCCTGCAAGTCAGGATAATCAGGGAGGTGACCGAGCTGCTTAGGTGTTACAGCAGTTTTTGTTATTTCATTTAGTTGTGAGGTGTGTATGCTCATTTAGAGCTTTACATTTCATTTTGGATTTGAGTTGTAATAATTAACCGAGACTAAATTCGGTTTGATTTTATTTCGTGTGGTGAGGATGTTATGAAAAGAAATTTTCAGGATGATTATTTTGAATTTTTAGTATTTTCATGTTTCGGATTTTGAATTGTTATTCTAAAATTCGGGGCGTGACAGAAACAGTTTGATTTTGTGAAATTTTCTAGAATACATGTGTAGAGAGTGGTATAGAAACATAAGAAAGGTTAAAAAACTTGCAGCATGGTCATTACTAATTGTCTAATTAACATCATATGAGCCACTTGTGTCAAATTTCTGCCTCAAAAAGAGAAAAAGATATAGATACTTTCACCAACTGCTAACTGTATCCACTAAGAGGAACAAAAAAAAAAAATTTAAAAACCAACAAGCAAAAAAATGTACAATTTTTGTTCATCATCATATAGACTTGACCCATATAAACAAAGTCTGCAAATCTATAATATATTGCCCTACTATAAAAAAGAGCACTAGCTTCCTTATATTTTCGAATGCTCAGAACCATCAGATTAAATATAAAATAAAAGACTCAAAACGTGGAACCAAAGAAGAGAAATATTAATCAATGCCTACTGGTAATGTCCAAATGAAATTCTAGCCAACAACTGGCAAGGAGTTGTGGGAAAAGTACTAAACTCATGCATAAGCAGAAAGAAAGCAACAGAGGGAATTAGCTCCCCGGGTAGAGGGAGAGGCACTGTTCCAAGAAATTTTCCGACTCGAAAAGCAAAATGAAGAGCGTGAAGCACAGAACGCTATTCTTCGCCAACGAATCGAAAAAGAGAAGAAAGGTTATGAACTTTACACAACAAGTATTAGAACAAAATTTTATCTCCAACTTTTTAGCTCTTGTTGAATAACAGCAAAACAGTGGTGTGCAAACAAAATATAACTTTCTGAATATATTTCTATAAATTCTGAAAGTCCCTAGTCATTGAGCCTGAATTCAGTATTTCCAGCTCATAGTTCCTTTCCCCTCTCCTTTCTTAAATTTTGTTGCATGGTCAAGAATTGAACATGATGGACAATGTACAATCCGACAGTGGGAATTCTAAACTTGCATAATAGAAACCTTGGAGATGCAAGTTTTCCCTCTAGTTAAACTATGGTGACTGAGAAAGTACACAAGGTAAGTAAACAATTATAAAAGCTAGCATGTGCATAAAAGGAATATTAAAAGTAATTCAAGGACAATAAGTAGCATAAACCACGAATTACCGGGCAAAATAGTAGGAAGACTCCAAACCACTACATCATCAAGGATTCAAGGGAACCCGGCACTACTGGAAGAAGTAGTTCCACTTGTTCGATCTGCACATATCCTGTTCAAATTTAAATAAGGTACAAAAGAACATAATAGGTCATGCCCTGTCTTGCATCACACATCAGTACGAATATTCACAAGACGTGTGGTTAACAGACTCGACACCATACTAACCTCAAATCACCCATCAGATGCTCTAAATTATAACTAGAACTACAAGACCAGATTAAATTGTCTAGTCTAAAATCAGATATATATTTATCATCAGTATTACTATCGCTTGAATGCATAATGAAACTCTTGTTTGAGAACAAGCTAAATTGACACACAGAAAAATAGAGTAATATTTCAGAGAGAATGGAGATTTCAAGTGTGTTATTCATCTCATACAATGGGGTATTTATAGGGATACATTTGTAGTGTGAAAGCTCAAAGAGAAAATCAAAATGATAACCATCTTGATGATGATTTCTGCCATGCTTGTTGCCCCTTGGTAAAGCATGTTTACATAAGTCTTCATACACTCAAGTACCTATGATTATACACTCAAGTACCTATCTATACATTTTAAGTATTTGTTACATGATATAGACATACAGTGTATTATACATTTATACTACAACACTCCCCATTGGATATTTCATGTTCAATAGTATTGTGTTGGTGGTACGCTTCGAAGTTGTCTCGTTAAAAACCTTGTCAAGTAATAAAACCCTGTGGGAACAAAACAACCTTGGTCGAATGGGAAAAAGAGCACAACACGCGTTGAGTGTGAAGTATATTTCTGGATACTCCCCCTGATTTAGACTCCCCTTGAAGATCGTGGGAGTTCGGATATCCTCCTCAATCCGATGCTCCTTACATGTTTCTCGAAATGGGATTTTGGTAGTGACTTAGTAAATAAGTCAGCTACATTATCTTCTGATTGGATTTGATTTACTTCAATATTTAGAAGTGTCTGTTGTTGCTGACTGTAGAAGAATTTCGGCGATATATGCTTGGTATTGTCACCCTTGATGAAACCTAATTTCATTTGCTCAATACAAGCTGCATTATCCTCGTAAATGCATGTAGGTTCATTTGTGGTAAATTTCAAACCACAAGTTCCTCGAATGTGTCTATTTACAGACCATATGCACTCACGCACGGCTTCATGTAGTGCAATAATCTCTGCATGATTTGAGGAAGTAGCAACAAGAGTCTGTTTTGTAGATCTCCAAGATATCGCGGTGCTTCCTATGGTAAAGACATAACCTGTTTGGAAGTGACCTTTGTGAGGGTCAGAGAGATACCCTGTATCAGCAAAGCCCGTCAGAATATCATTATCATTTTGATGGAGGGGAGGAAGAGAACGTCGGTCACTATGGATAGTGTTGCCGGCGTTCACTTTTCTTTTCTCTCTGTAGGGATAAACAAGCTCATATCAATCGTACCTTTTAGGTATCAATGGATTGTCTTTATACCAATCAAATGACGGCGTGCTGGCGTAGAACTATGTCGAGCTAACAAGTTTACTGCAAATGAGATATCCGGTCTTGTGCATTGAGCTAAATACAATAATGCGCCTATCGCATTTAAATATGGTATTTCAGCCTTTAATAAATCTTCGTCCTCATCCCTTGGACGAAACGGATCTTTCATGGGCTCAAGACTACGGTTGATCATGGGAGTACTCACAGGCTTTGCTTTATCTTCATTAAAGCGCCTTAGTAAATTTTGAGTATATGCTGACTGATGGATCATAATCCCATCATTACGGTGCACGAGTTCTATTCCGAGACAAAACCGTGTTTTCCCGAGATCTTTCATCCCAAATTCAGATTTCAAATATGTAGCAGTTTCTTTTAACTCATCTAGAGTTCCAATTAGGTTCATGTCATCGACATAAACTGCTACAATTGCAAATCCGGATCTTGTTCTCTTAATGAACACGCAAGGGCATATTTCATTGTTAACATATCCCTTCCTAATCAAGTAGTCACTTAGACGGTTATACCACATCCGTTCGGATTGTTTCAATCCATATAGTGAGCGTCTTAATTTTATTGAAAACGTGCTCCGTGGTTTAGAGCCACTTGATTTGGGTAATTGAAGTCCATCTCGAACCTTCATATATATCTCTGAATCTAGATCCCCATAGAGATATGCTGTAACCACATCCATGAGCTGCATGTCAAGTTTTTCAGAAACTACCAAACCGACAAGGTAGCGGAACGTTATAACGTCCATTACGGGAGAATATGTCTCCTCGTAGTCGATTCCAGGGCGTTGTGAGAAACCTTGCGCCACAAGGCGGGCTTTGTATCTAACAACCTCATTTTTCTCATTACGCTTTCTAACAAAGACCCATTTATGGCCAATAGGTTTTAAATTTAGTGGTGTCAGTGTTATAGACCCAAATACATGTCTCTTTGTTAGTGAATCCAATTCAGTCTGGATCGCATCTTTCTATTTGGACCAATTTGCTCTTCATTGACATTCTTCAACGGAGCAAGGTTCGATATCATCGTATTCTATAATTCCTTTTGCAATATGATATGCAAATGCATCATCAATAGTCATAGAATTTCTGTCCATAATTACATGTATACTAGTGTAATTCATGGAGATCTCTCTATTCTCTGGAATTGGTTCTACCATTGGAGCGTCCTCCAATGATGTCTCTTGGACATAACCATAATCCGGAATTTTTTCATGAGATGGATTATTTGTATTGATGATTAATGAATTATTTTGTGTCAAGCTCGCTTTCTTTCTTGGGCGAGAATCCATCGAACCTATGGGCCTCCCGCGCTTCCTGGCAGGAGCCATGGGTCTAGCCACTGCATCACCCATAGAGGGGATGTCATGTCCTTTAGTTTTAGGGACATCAATCCTTGCAGGTACGTTTGCAGCAGGTATGTGTGATCTTGTCACTTTAGCGATATCAGAAAACGCATCAGGCATTGATTCTGCTACGTTCTGAAGATCGAGAATCCTCCGCACTTCTATTTCAGACTGTGTGGTTCGGGGATCAAGATGAGACAAAGTGGGGACAGACCACGACAATTCCTGTCTTTTCTGTTGAACATTAGTGTTCTTGTCTCCCCCTAATGACGGGAAGACTGTCTCATCAAAGTGACAATCCGCAAATCTAGCAGTAAATAGATCACCTGTAAAGGGTTCTATGTAGTGGATAATGCTTGGAGAATCATATCCAACATAAAGGCCTAAGCGTCTTTGAGGACCCATTTTGGTGCGCTGTGGCGGCGCAATTGACACATAGATTGCACACCCAAATATACGTAAGTGTGAGACATCAGGCTCATACCCAGTCACCATTTGGGACGCAGAAAAGGGTTGGGCGGCAGTGGGTCTCAGACGAATAAGCACAGCTGCATGTAATATTGCATAGCCCCAAGCAGAAATAGGGAGATTGGTGCGCATAACCAATGCCCTAGCAACCATTTGAAGTCTTTTAATGGCAGTTTCTGCGAGTCTATTTTGGGTGTGTACATGAGGGACAGGGTGTTCGACCTCAATCCCAATGGACATGCAATAATCATCAAAGGTTCTTGATGTAAACTCTCCAGCATTGTCAAGATGAATTGACTTAATAGGATGATCAGAGTGGTGAGCCCTTAACTTAATGATTTGTGCTAGGAGTTTAGCAAATGCAGCATTTCTTGTGGATAAGAGCATGACATGGACCAACGTGTCGATGCATCAACCAACACCATAAAATATCTAAATGGTCCGCAAGTTGGTTGGATAGGTCCACAAATATCACCTTGTATTCTTTGTAAGAATGGTATATTTTCTTTAGTGTCCTTTGCATAGGATGGTCTTGATCCTACCTTTGCTAAAGAGCAAGCTTTGCAAAACGAATGATATGCTTTAGAAGTAACTCTTTGGACCAATGTTTGGTTCGTACTTCTTTTCGTTTTGAAGAATGGATGTCCGTGTGAAGTCTTTAATATACGGAGCATCATATCACGACCTGGATGCCCCAAACGGTCGTGCCAAAGCCTGTATGTGTCAGGATCCCATAAATTGTCATTCATGACATGGTTGGATTCAATGACTCTAATAGTGGTTGCATACAATCCACTAGAGCGACACGTAAGTTTCTCTAATACTCGTGTATTTCCGTAGTTTTTAGAGGTAATGCAAAGGAACTCTTGTCTATTCTCACAATGTGTTTCCACATGAAAAATCATTGGCTCTTATGTCTTTAAAGCTTAATAGGGTTCTTCCAGCCCTTGAAGCATATAGAGCTTCAGCGACATTAATATTTGTGCCATTTGGTAACAAAAATTGAGCTGGTCCTCGACCATGAATCAATTGTGATAGTCCCGCCATCGTAGTTACTGAAGATCGACTAGGTGACATCCATAAAATAATTGCTTATGTCGCAATATAGTATGTGTGGTGCCACTATCAAGAAGACATTCTAATTCTCCGGAAAACATACTGAAAATGAATAAAGTTCGGAATATTAACACATGTCCATGACATTGAATGATAATGCGATACTTTATTAATAGGGAAAATAGCCAATGATTACATCAAAGTTATTCATAAATCTATTCCAAATATCAAACTCTAGACAAATTGTTATCACTCAATCCGTTTAGTAATTCCAATAAAATATGACCAGAAAAGTAGAGAGATGTTGGTGGAGCGAGGCTCGCTTAAATACCCCGATCTCAATTGATTTCCTAGACATCATACTTCATTGGATACACCACATAAGAAGGAGTTTAATACAATTGTTATTTATTGACTAAGGCACATTTGCCATTCTTGGAAAATAGAAAGAGGATTATTCTGATCAAAGTCTGTGGCATTCTCGTGCTCTTCATTTATAGCTTTGAAGTCCTCAATGGTGAGATTGACATCTTCACTATTTTCATCTTCGGCAAGGTTGGCTTCTTGCTCTCTTGCTTCCCTGTGCTCCTTGTAGCGTACAATTAATTGGGTACTTGCATGACATTGTTTAAACCAATGCTCGATTCATCCAAATCGATGACACATGTCATTGTGGTTCCCTCCCTTCATTTGAGGTGCAGGTTGTGCACGTTGTGGATATTCTCTAGGAGGGTTGCTGCTACTACCACGGTGCACGATGCGACCTCCACGGTTCATGGTGCTATTTCCACGGCCGGTGTTGCCATATCTCCCTCTTCCACGTGTGGAGTTGCCATCACGTGTGCCCGCTCTAAAGTTGCGGTTTCCTTCTTTATTAGGGCGGTTATATGGACATGTTCGTCCTTCATGTCCCCTATTATTAGGGTACACATGTCCCCTATTGCTAGGGTACCGCTCCTTGTGCCCTCTCTTGGGTGTATTATTATTTGCCTCACGAACGTTCTTGGTTCCAATGGGTCTTGAATTATAATCCTTTACGAGAATGTTGTTGTGCTTTTCGGCTACCAACAAAATATTAATGAGCTCATTGAACCTCGTAATTCGTCCAGCATTTACTTCAGTGCGATACTGCTTTGGTAGCAAAATTGCTGCAACGGGGAAGGTGGAGAGAGTTTTCTCAATTAGCTCTTCTTCTGTGAGGGGTTTTTGAAAGAACCTCAACATGGATTTGAGACGAAGAGCTTCTGAATTGTACTCAACAATAGACTTGAAGTCGGAGAAGCGTACATCGTTCCACTGAACCTTCAAGTCAGGGAGGAGGGAATCTTGGATATTGTTAAAGCGCTCTTGTAGCGCCTCCCATAAATCCTTTGCATCTTTGATGGACATGTACTCTAATCTGAGTGCTTTGTCCATATGATGTCGCATCAAGATGATTGCTTGTGCATGCCTCTTGGGTGTTTGAGGGAACGCAAGGGCCGGGTCTGGTGCATGGATGATTGGCAATATCCCCTTAGATGTGAGATGGTTCTCAACGTCGGTTTTCCAGCTATGGTAATCCGAACCTGTTGAGTCAAGGATTTGAAAATCGAGTCTAGGTTTATTCGACATCCTTGAAGATAAGAAGAAAATATTAGTTTCGGAGTTTAAACTTCCACGAAAAATAATAAGATTTCAGAGCTATGCTACCAAGAAATTAATTTCCAAGAATCATTATGAACACTCTTAGTTCATTGATTCCGAATGCTCTTAATTCGTTTGGCGTGAATTTCTATAATTCCGCTTTTGATTGTAAATTCCCGAGAAAAAAGGAAAAAAGGAGAGAAAATGAATAAAAACTCAAAAAACGGGAACTTTTAGTAAAGAATACCTTGAAA
Source organism: Rosa persica (assembly GCA_025331145.1). Lineage (NCBI taxonomy): Eukaryota > Viridiplantae > Streptophyta > Magnoliopsida > Rosales > Rosaceae > Rosa > Rosa persica. The sequence continues at coordinate 11,313,133 of WFKR01000001.1, read as the reverse complement.
TAGTGTTGCCAGAAATTTTGACCGGAAAAACTATCGGAGGTGATCGGAAGGATTGTTGGGAAAAATAGAGAAAAATCGTCCTAAAAGTCACCGGAAAAGTCATCGGAAAGTCGCCCAGCAAATCTGTCGACAGATGTATCGGCAGCTGCTGCGCAGCGTCTCGGCAGATGTTGTCGGCAGCTGCTGCGCAGCGTCTCGGCAGATGTTGTCGGCAGCTGCTGCGCAGCTCTCGGCAGGACCTCGGCAGCACCCTGCAGCGGTCCGGTTTGTGCTCTCAGCTTCCGGCGGCCGGTTCAGGCCTTTTCCGGCCGATTCCAGCAATTCTGAGACTGGTTTCGGGCTTCTGGAATCAAGGGCTTTGATATAAACTAGGGTTTGGGGATTTTTTGTAGGTTTGGAAAAATGACTTCGATCGATGATGAACTCTTCTTTCGTCAATTTTCGATTATAATTCTAGAGTAACTTCGTGCTGATAACGTGTTTGAGAACAAGCTAAATTGACACACAGAAAGAGAGAGTAATATTTCAGAGCGAATGGAGATTTCAAGTGTGTTATTCATCTCATACAATGGGGTATTTATAGGGATACATTTGTAGTGTGAAAGCTCAAAGAGAAAATCAAAATGATAGCCATCTTGATGATGATTTCTGCCCCATGTTTGTTGCCCCTTAGTAAAACATGTTTGCATAAGTCTTCATACACTCAAGTACCTATGATTATACACTCAAGTACCTATCTATACATTTTAAGTATTTGTTACATGATATAGACATACATAGTATTATACATTTATACCACAACAACTCTCATTTTGAAGACAAAGCACCAAAGAATGCAAACTACTAGCAATCACATCAGTCAAGATAGACTACAGAGAGGAAAACAAAGACACTAACCAGTCACTCTGAAGCTCAGGCTCATTACATGTACCGGTTATATGTATTTGCCTCCACATTTTCATCTTAAGTAAACTTTTGGTAGCTACTACCTTCTTCACCTCACAAGAGTCATCCAAGCCATGAGCTGCAATTCAGAAGCATCAGTAATTTCTTGCATTCATATTGAACTATTCTTGCCTAGTTCCAATGAAATACTCACAAAAATGACCAAACTATAATGAAGTGATTATTCTATTTTTTATTTCTTTTCACAGAAAATGCTATGCATAGAAGTTTCTATCTGTAGAGAGTTTCAGCGTAAATAACTCCCTGCACAATCAGATTCCTTCACAGTCACTAACCATAAGTGTTTATGTCACACTAGTATATTAATTTGCAGTGTCAATAATCCACAAATACTCTTCTTCAGTGAGAGGAGGAAGTTGTCTAGTCATGCGCCTTAAATTATGCTTGTGCCTCTCATCCTTGAAGTGATCTCTAAAAGGCTTCGAATCACCCACAAATGCATTGCATGTGCTGCATTTTGCTCCCTCCCTACAGCATTTCCATTCCCCATAGGCCATAGAGATGGTTTGTTTTTTTTCATTTTCTCACTCAACTTTAGTATAGGATCAGTTAATTCTAATCAGAATCAGTAGGTTCTATCTTTTTTGATGAATCAGATAGAAACCCAGATCGAGTTCACAAACAATACGTCACTGACTCATGGACTGATCTTTTGAAGCTATGCTAGCATTCCAAGCAGTCAGCTTCTCCACAATAGATGATATTTCTTGTTCTCCAAAAACTGTAAGACACAATCTCATACGAGACCATTATATTGGAAAATGCTTCTCAATCTCATGAATAACTTCAAGACCCTGCTTCTTTGAACCTTATCTACAAAAATATGAATTTCCTGTAATAATTTCAATCGAGCTAATAGTATAAACTAGTTTCAGTATATGTTTTGTTCATATCAATGGTAGCAATGACTCTTGGATTGATGACCGGGAAGGGGTTGATAATGTGTTGGTTTGTTTTAGCACGTATATTGGTATGAATTAATTAACATATTATAGATATGGAATGTAGAAGAATCTCGCCATATGGCACGAGCAGTTGAGTACAGTACTATCATGCCTTTGTTGTGTGAAGAAACTAAAAAATTTGCAAAGCACGCACCTCAATCACCCTGCGTCCCTGCCTGTGTGAATTGAACGAACTGACAATAAGTACAACCATCCTGTTCAGAGATGTTTTTGAGGCTCTCCCCAAGATCTCCAAACAGGTATGCAGCCACCCACTTTCTGGTTTTGGCAAGAACACCTTTTGAAACATTTATTAATGGTAAACGTTGTTCTGATAGAGCAATTTAGATGCGAATCCTGGCCTTTCTGAGACTCCCCTCTCCTATATTTGTTAGCCTTTTCTGTCCTATGGACTGTTGCGCCATGGACCTTGGGCCCGTCCGAGACATCTATAGCCTTGTCGTATGTGTCTCTCAGAACGAGAATCCTAAGAAATTCTTTAATGTGTTGAAGGAAAATCAGCTTTGTGTGCCTAATCAAACTAGTAGTAGTTCCATGATTGTAATAGGAGAGAATGTTTTAGAATTCCTAGTTTTATTCGGAATAGTTTTCCTTGTATTATTAAAACAAGTACTTTGTAATCCCTATATATAGGGCTCCTATTCTCAATAATGAAACACAATTCTCTCATCAATCTCTCTCAATTCTCATATCATTCATCACGTTATCAGCACGAGTTCTAACCACAAAAACCAAAAATCCAAAAACCGCAATTCTCTTCAACATCACCTTTTACACCGTTACACCTAACCCGAGCTACCCTAGCCGCTGCTGCCCACCTGCGCGCCCCTGCGCTGCACGCTGCCCCTGCGCATCCATGTGCCGCCTACTGCCCCTGCAGCAGCGCTGCACGACTGCTGCCCCTGCAGCACAAAAGCTCGCTAGTTCCTGTGTAGATCAGTCTGCTTGCACGCCCCGAAATGTCTTGATCGGGACCTCAGATCAAAATCCTTCTCTCATAAAAGTTGTTCATCTGTGTCTCTTCTTTCTGACTTAAACATTTCAGCCATATTGGAGTCGTTTTGTGTCTTGTACACCAATCGAAGCGGGAGCTGTTCAGAAGCAAATTTGTTCCGAATTTTAACAAGTATTTAAGATTAAAGTTCTATCTTTTGAAATTTAATTTCTCCTTCTTTTTCTCGGGGACTTGCAACCTCCCTTCTTCTACATCCCACCTTTCTTATAACGTGGGTTCGATTCTATAAAAGAGGAATCATGAGGATTCGCGCTATACGAACTACGAGCGTTCGTAAAACACAAATAAGAGTGTTCGTGAGCATCAAAATATTACGGACTAAGAGTGTTCTTAAGCTTCCGACTAAGAGCGTTCGTAAGCATCGATTTATGACCATATAAACATCATTGTTTCGATCTAATCTAAAAATTCTTGGAAATCAATTTCTTGGTAGCTTAGCTCAGAAATCTTATTATTAGTTTTCATGGAAGCACTGACTCTGAAACTAACTTGTTCTTGTTTTATCTTTCAGGATGTCAAACACAAACAAACTCGATTTTGTTCCATTGGGTGCAGGCAAAAGGTACTTAATATGAGTCATTGATGTCGAGATCCACCTTATTGCCAGTGATTTATTGCATACTATCCAAGAGATTTGTCCTATAGAAACAGCTCCACACCCTCAAACTGAGAAAGATAATTTCAGGACACTTGCCTTCATGAAACATCACATGGATAGTGACCTCCAGTTTGAGTTCATAAATGAGGATAGCGCCATAAATCTTTGGCAAGCGCTTTGCGAACGATATGGCAATGTTCGTGACTCCATCCTTCCGAATATAGAAGCAGAATGGAAAGATCTTCGCTTCTCTAAATTTGACACGGTCATGCAATTTTATTCTGAAGCTCTTTGCATCAGATCAATGATGCATCTCTGTGGAAAGACGATCACAGAAGACCAACTGATTGAGAAAACCCTCAATACCTTCCCCGTCTATGCTATGAGGTCCTCTAATTTATTCCGGACTCATGTAAATGCAAGACGGATCACAAGCTTTCAACAACTTATTAAAGCTATGGAAATTGCTGAAAGGCAAGGCAAAGAGTTTGTGAAAAGAGAAATTGGTAGGCTTCAAAATAGCTATCAAGAGCATCGTCCTATGACTAGAGAAAGTCGCCATTGACGTTATGATCCATACGATCGAAATACTCAAGAAGGTACTCGCCAAAGGCGACAATCACACTGTCACGCCCCGAATTTTAGAATAAAAATTCAAAATCTGAAACATGAATTACCACAACTCAAAATAATCATCCTGAAAATTTCTTTTTCCTTAACAACCTCACCCCACACAATTTAATTTCAAAACCCGAATTTAGTCTCGGATAATTATTACAACTCACTCACAAATTAAATTGTAAATCGCTAAATGAGCATAACAAACCTCACAACTTAAATGAAATTAAATAAATGCTGCAACTCCTAAATAGCACGGTCACCTCCCTGGTTATCCTGACCTGCAAGAATATCCGCTACACCATTTGAATAGTGTACCAAGATGGCAACAACATAAAACCCGGTAAGCTTTTGAAAGCTCGTATGAGTAAAAAGAAAGAACGGTTGTTTAATTAAATCATATTTATTTTCACCCAAGTCAATCACCAAATCAACAATTCAACACAAAACCTAAACTCACATCTTTCTTCTCAAAATCCCGAAATCGTATTTATAAAAATACGGTATTTGACAAACTAGAGTTATAATTGAATCGTAGCCCGTCACCTGGCCTAGGTTATGGCATCCGACATATTTATCTTTATCGTATTTCATTAATATATATACGTATATACATATTTAGAACGTCCGATACTCGTACTTACTCAACCAATCGTATCCCATCATCCACCTAGGATTAGAGCGTCCGATTTCCCCATACCGGTCACTACGTTGACCCTAAATCCATAATGAGCACAACAATATGTTTTCACACAATGAAATCAACTCATCCAACATACACAATATTATTATGAAATTTAAGCATTTGAAATATAATCCAAATCATCATTCCAACTCAATCATATCATCACTCAACAACACACCAACCAATATATATATTCCACGTAAATATATATATATATATATATATATATATATATATACACATGTAATCATCTACTCAAGAATGACCACTAATACCATCTATAGTTCACACAAGAAAATCGTGAAATTCATTTGTATAATTAAAATTCATTTTACTTCCCTATGGACCGTAGTTGATCAAGTCCATGTGATTTTAAAAACAAATATTTAATCCATAAATATATTTCACACAATTATAAAAATAAATAATTTAAAGCACTCAATTCGTGATATGAACCACTTGAGTTTTACTCACCTCGAGACTCCCGTTGCGTCTTCAATTAAAATACAAAACTACACCGAACAGTTCATCCAAGTATAACCCGTCAATCACCTAATCAAATGTAATTTTAATTTAGCCAATAATTCCAAAACATAACTAAACTACCATTCAACGGTCGGATTCTAATTTATAAGAAAATCCGACGGACGAATTCTCACGAATCGCCTCCCTAATCATGGTTTTGCAATTATACGAAGATCCAACGGTCGGATCTTCGCCCATGACCACACAAAGCCACCAGGACAGTCATATGATCATCATATCAAAACTACAAGTCCATCAGATGGTCCTAAATTCACAAATCACAAATTTAACGATCGAAATCAATTGAAATCTAAAAATTCATAACTAAATCATACGATATCCGAAAAATACGTGTAATATGCCAAAATCATCGTATTGAAACGTAGAATTTTAAAATGTATAGAAACTATATTTTAGACTCCCGGAGGTGGCCGGAAAGGGCCGCCGGAGTTAGTGGCAGAACCGCCGCCGACCACCACCAATGGTGTCGGGGCCGATCTTCTCCCCTTCGTTTCATCATTTTGAGCAACTTTCATAACTAGCATAAGATCAGAAAATATCGGGAAGAGGTCGAAATGTACCAAAAACAATCGAGGTGGCCAGAAAATTTCCAGAATCTGGCAAGCTTGAGTTCGACGTAAAAACTGCAACAACTCACTTCGATCCCTTCTGGAGACTTCTTCTGAAGCTCAAGGCGAGTTCACCAAGCCAAGAATCACAAGAAATGGTCGTCTGTGACTCGAGATATCCGGATTTGAAGGGTTGTTTTTCGATCTAAATGGGTTGAGCTCCGACGAACGTGAAATCGATATACCTAGGTCCGGTCCTTCTTGGTGCTCGTTTAGAAAGTTGATGCGAGTCTAATGAGCCAAGAATCAAGAGAATTGGTGGGCTGTAGCATGAGATATCGAGCTTGGAACCAAAACGGGTTTAACCCGGCCTCGAGCTCCACCGCCGTGTACGGCTCACGAAACGGCGAAAGGCTACCACCGGCAGCTGCGCAAGGAAGAGGCAAAGGCGTGGATGTGGTCTGGGGTCGATCGATGGCCTGTGGAGAGAGAACAAGCTTGGAGAACAATTGCTTTGTTTCTTGGATGGTTTCGGACGAGAGAGAGAAAGAGAGTCTGCTAGCTTGTTTGTATGTTTCTTCCAATTATGCAATCATGTAAGATAGTAAAGCATCAGTCTTCTAATTATGTGATTGACCACTACCCTTAAATCACGGAACACACCTAACTTTGATCAAAAACATCTGCCACCAAAATTTGCTTTGATTAAAAAAAATATAGCTTATTACACACACGACCGTAGGAGGCATGATTTTGAGGGAAGAAGGGTTGGAAACCATAGAGCCAATGTTGGCCATGGTCATCACTTTCCAACCCCGCAAGTCCTAGGGACTATGCATATTGCGCCAATGCGCCTCAATGAAGGGAGAATCCTCTTTATGGTATCTATTTCTGATATGGAACGTCTGATCAATGGACCTGAATTTGCAATGTACCAAAGAAGGTAGCCACATCATGGTGATCAAGACATCGAGTTCAAAAAGACTTTAAATCTGGCGATGAATACAAAATGCCGCAGATTTTTATCTAAAATAGTCTTTTACTTTTCCAAGAATTATGTAATGTCAATTATGCCTTAATCAATAAAATGACTTATTGGATTAACTCTTTCTCACTAGGCTTACTCAATGAAGTATGATGTCTAGGAAAGTAATTGAGATTAGTGGTACTTAAGAGAGCCTCACTCCACCGACATCTCTCTCTACTTCTCTTGTCATATTTGATTGGAGTTACCAAACGGATTGAGTGACTACGATTCGTCTAAGCTTGATTCTTATTTTGGATTAGACTTTAGTTAAGAAACTTTGATGTAATCATTGGCTATTAATAAAGTGTCGATTCCTTTATTTTAATGTCTTGGACATACCTTATTTCGAACTTTATCATTTCAAAGATATAAGAGCTAATGGTTTTCATGTGGAAGCACATTGTGAGAATGGACAAGAATTCCTTTGCATCACCTCTAATGACTACAGACATAAAAAAGTCTTAGAGAAACTTATGTGTCGATCTAGTGGGTTATATGCAACCACTATTCGAATAATTGAATCCAATCATGTTATGAGAGATGATTTATGGGATTCCGACATATATAGGCTTTGGTATGACCGTTTGGGACACCCAGGTCATGATATGATGATCCGTATCTAAAAGACTTTACACGGACATCCATTTTTCAAAATGAAAAAAAGTAAAAATTAGATTTTGGACCCCGAAGGAGCCCTTGTGCCTCACGGTGCCGTTCACCCCAAAACCGACCGACGCTGCCATCCCCCTGCGGCTCAAGAGTGGGTTTGACGCCACCTATTCTCCCATAACTCCTAGTTTTACTTCTAAAGTCTATTGTGACTTCATGGCTCAACCAAAATCCCCATTGGTTGTTTCCAAAGCCCATCATTCGTTCTGCAAAGCCTGTTTTTTAGCAAAATTAGGATCTGCGCCATCTCATGCAAATGACACTAAAGCAAACATGCCATTCTTACAAAGAATCCAAGATGATATTTGTGGACCTATTCAACCACCTTGCGGACCATTTAGATATTTTACAGTGTTGGTTGATGCATTGACATGCTGGTCACATGTCATGCTATTGTCCACAAGGAACGCTGCATTTGCTAAACTCCTAGCCCAAATTATTAAGTTAAGAACTCACCACCCTGATCATCATATTAAGTCTATAAGATTAGACAGCTGGAGAGTTTACATAAAAAACTTTCGATGAATATTGCATGTCCATTGGGATTGAAGTTGAACAACCTGTTCCTTATGTTCACACCCAAAATAATCTCATAGAAGCCGCCATTAAACTACTACAAATGGTCACTAGAGCATTGGTTATGCGCACCAATCTTCCTATTTCTGCTTGGGGCTATGCAATATTGCATGCAGCTGTGCTTATTCATCTGAGGCCTACTGCCACTCAACCTTTTTTTGCGTCCTAGATGGTGACTGGATATGAGCCTGATGTCTCACACTTACGCATATTTGGGTTTATCTGCCAATTGCGCCGCCACAGCGTACCAAAATGGGTCCTCAATGACAATTACGCATTTATGTCGGATATGATTCTCTAACGATTGTCCCTTACTTAGAACCCTTGACAGGCGATCTCTTCACCGCTAGATTTGTGGATTTTCACTTTGATGCGATACTATTCCTGTCGTTAGGGGGAGATAAGAACATAAATGTTCAACAGGAATGACAGGAATTGTTGTGGTCTATCCCCACTCTGTCTCATCTTGATCCGCGAACCGCACAGTCCGAAATTGAAGTGCGGAGAATTCTTTATCTTCAAAACATAGCAGAATCGATGCTTGATGCGTTTTCTGATATTGCTAAAGTGACGAGATCACACATATTTGCTGCAAATGTACCTGCAAGGATTGATGTCCCTAAAATTAGAGGACGTGATGCCATCTCAAGAGTACCTGAGAATGGCCCCAACATCCCCTCCTTTGGTGACATTGTGGCTAGGCCCACAGCTCCTGCCAGGAAGCACGGGAGGCCCATAGGTTTGATGGGTTCTTGCCCAAGAAAGAAAGAGAGTTTGACACAAAATAATCCATTAATCATCGATGTAAATAATCCATCTGATGAGGATATTCCAAATTATAGTTATGTCCAAGAGACATCATTAGGAGACGCTCTAATTTCAGAACCAATTCCAGAGAATAGAGAGATCTCCATGAATTACACTAGTGTACATGAGATGATGGATAGAAATTCTATGGCTATTGATGATGCATTTGCATATCATGTTGCAAAAGGAATTATAGAATATGATGATATCGAACCTCGCTCTGTCGAAGAATGTCAACGAAGAGCGGATTGGGCTAAATGGAAAGATGCGATCCAGGATGAATTAGATTCACTAGCAAAAAGACAGGTTTTTGGGCATATAACGTAGACACCCCCAGATATAAAACCTGTTAGTCATAAATGGGTCTTTGTTAGAGAGCGTAATAAGAAAAATGAGGTGGTTAGATATAAAGCCCGCCTCATGGCGCAAGGTTTCTCACAACACCCTGGAATCGACTATGAGAAGACATATTCTCCTGTAATGGACGTTATACATTCCGCTACATTGTCAGTTTGGTAATTTCTGAAAAACTTGACATATAGTTTATGGTTGTGGTTACAGCATATCTCTATGGGGATCTAGATTCAGAGATATATATGAAGGTTCCAGATGGACTTCAATTACCCAAATCAAATGGCTCTAAACCACAGAGCGTGTTTTCAATAAGATTAAAACGCTCACTATATGGATTAAAACAATCCGGACGGATGTGGTATAACCGTCTAAGTGACTACTTGATTGGCAAGAGATATATTAACAATGAAATATGCCCATACGTGTTCATAAAAAGAACAAGTTCCGGATTTGCAATCATAGCAGTTTATGTTGATGACATGAACCTGATTTGAACTCTAGATGAATTAAAAGAAACTGCTAAATACTTGAAATCTGAATTTGAGATGAAAGATCTTGGGAAAAGACGGTTTTGTCTCGATTTAGAACTCGAGCACCGTAGTGTTGGGATTTTGATCCATCAATCTGCATACACTCAGAAAATTATAAGGTGCTTTAATAAAGATAAAGCAAAGTCTGTGAGTACTCCCATGATCGGCCGTAGTCTTGAGCTCGGAAAAGATTCGTTTCTTCCAAAGGATGAGGACGAAGAATCATTAGAGGCCGAAGTACCCTATTTAAGTGCAATAGGCGCATTATTGTACTAAAATCAATGCACAAGACCGGATATCTCATTCACAGTGAACTTGTTAGCTCGATATAGCTCTACGCCAACACGCCGCCATTGGATTGGTGTAAAGACAATCTTTCGATACCTAAGAGGTACGATTGATATGGGCCTATTTTATCCCTATAGAGAGAAAAGGAATGACGGAAATTTGGGATAGGACCTCAAGAGGCAAAACACCACCTTCCAAAACCTTGCCACTAGCCATGTTGCCGCTGCCGGCACCGCCACCGTCCATGGAGGTCGGCGTCCCCCTACTTCCCTCCATCAAAATGACAATGATGTTTTGATGGGTTTTGCTGATGCAAGGTACCTTTCTGACCCTCACAAAGGTCGCTCCCAAATAGGTTATGTCTTTACTATAGGAAGCACTGCGATATCTTGGAGATCTACAAAGCAGACCATTGTTGCTACTTCCTCAAATCATGCAGAGATTATTGCTCTACATGAAGCCGTGCGTAAATGTAAATGGCTACGATTTATAATTAGACACATTCAAGGAAGTTGTGGTTTGAAGTCTACTACGGATGAACATACATGCATTTATGAGGATAATGTAGCTTGTATTGAGCAAATGAAGTTAGGTTTCATCAAGAATGACAACACCAAGCATATATCGCCTAAATTATTTTATAATCAGCAACAACAATCTCTTCTAAAGACTGAAGTGAATCAAATTCGATCAGAGGATAATGTAGTGGACTTATTCACTAAGTCGTTACCTAAATCCACAGTCGAGAAACATGTGAAGAGCATCGGATTGAGAAACTTATCCGAACTCCCACGATTGTAGCAATCAGTGGGAGATATCGACATCAGGGGGAGTTATGATATCTATATGTTCGATCTCGAAGAGTGAAGGAAGTGTTGTACTCTTTTTCTCCTCCTCGAGCTTGTTTTTATCCCACAGGGTTTTTCACTCGAGCAAGGTTTTTAACGAGGCAACGAATGAAGCGTCACCACCAAGTTTGAGCAGCACAAGGGAGAGTGTTAAAGGAAAATCAGCTTTGTGTGCCTAATCAAACTAGGAGTAGTTCCATGATGATAATAGGAGAGAATGTTCTAGAATTCATAGTCTTATTCAGAATAGTTTTTCTTGTATCATTAGAAAAAGTACTTTGTAATCCCTATATATAGGGCTCCTATTCTTAATAATGAAACACAATTCTCTCATCAATCTCTCTCAATTCTCATATCTTAAACCAGAGCCCCAATCCTTTACCCTTTTTGGTCTAGGAATCGGCAAATCCATTATTATTTAGGAAACCCTGTAAAAAAAATAAAAAAAAATACAACTATTTGTATTGCAGCAGATCTCCTACAATCCCACCCCAGCAGAAACTCTCAATAATCTGTCATGCAGCTTCCATTTTCTGATCTTCAGCAGAATCATCTCCTTTTGAGCAGACAACAGTCACGACACAATAACAATCATCCACAGACATCCTTTAGGCAAATAAACTCATCACAACATGCTCCTTATATTCATCAGAATGCATCATCAATTCCATAGAGTATACTAATGCGATCACAGAAGCATGCTGTGATGAGGAGAAGATTAGCTGCTACCACTCTACAACAGAATCAGTCAACTTGCCTCGACTTTCCGCAACAACAACACATTAACACACACCAGCTGATTGATGCACAACAGTAGTTATATAGACATAACCTAAATCTTTCGAGTCCGCATCATGAGCAATTGAGCCAAAGAAACATTATCTCTATACAGCAACAAACTCTTGAGAGACAGTGAACTCTTCATAGGTAGAGAAGATGCAAAGGCAGCAAAACCGAGTAGAACAAGATGAGCAGCAACCACATCAAATGGCAGGAATGCCAGTTTCCACGTTATTAATGGAAGGGAAGGTCTACCGAAAAGTCCAAATGCTAAAAACCAAGTATGAAAGACCACTGAAAGTTATCTTCCAAAGGCTCACATATTGTCTCCATAACCTAGATAGACACAATATCAACAAACTTGAAGTAGTAAACAGCTTTTATCAGACTGTCAAGTCTATCCTTAGGATGCTGAATGTGCCAGAAAGTGACATTACGCCTACTACCAAGGAAAAGTTGGGTCTACTTGAGAAGAGAATCGAAGATATTCTCCACCCATATAGTAACCATCATCGTCAATTGGTGCAAATTGATTCTCGAACTCTTCAAGCTTAAACAAACCAAGAGGAAAAGAAGCCACCAACGCAGACAGTGAATATAGAATGTTTTGCAACAAAGATGCAGCAGAGCAATGTGACAAACTTGATGAACGATTCTCAGCCTCTGATCGAGAAACATGACAGAAAACATTTGCCAAGAAACTTGACAAGGAAAGATTCAGATCAAGCAAGTTTGTCCGGGTACTTGAAAATGTCTACAACCAGTCCCCAACAACAAAATGTTATGACCTTGTTGTCACAAAACCCCATTCAGTCAAATGTGAGTAATTTGGAGTCAAGATTTAGTGTACCTCGATATATGCACCTAAACAATCTAAAGAACAGCAGGATGTGCAAACTCAAAAACCAAAACAGCAATTACTGCAGGAAAATCACCGGCTGGTGAAGTTGTAGTCTGAAGCTTTTCCTAATCCTTTGCGGGAAGATCATAATTCTTCCAGTCAGCAAGTTCCAAAACATACTTGTCAGAGTGAAAAGATCAACCTTCCAATGCATCTTACAAAAGTTAGAAGTCCTTTCAATTCACCCTCTAGAATTTCTTCTTTGGCTTCCAAGGCTTCATCACCTATGCCAGTGGACTCTGAGAAACCCAAGTCAGATACTCTGTCCCATTCAGATGCTGGAAATAGTGGAGATAAACAAGTAAAATGTGCAACAGAAGCCCCATTATTAAGTACTCCTTTACTTGAAAAGTCCAATGATGACATATGTAGTAATAAGTCCACAGTAGATTCTGATGCGGTGCAGCCTATTTAGCAATTAATTAATGTGGTGAACTCCATGTCATCTAAAGCAGCAAGTGCTTCTGCTTCAGTGATTGCTTCAGTAGTGTGTATGATTGACAGGATGAAAATGAAGCGCCTTAGAAATACATTGCCAATTATTGAAGCTGATTCAGAAAGTGGGATATGTCATATGATGAAAAGGCCCAGGCTTGAGGTGAACCAAACCCTCTTAGAGGAAATTAGAGCAATCAACAAACAACTAATAGACACTGTACTAAATATTAGTGACCAAGAGACTGCTCCATCAGTTAAGGATGGTGAAGGAAATATTGTTAGGTGCTCCTTCGTTGGTGTGGCCATTAGTCCTAATCTGATGTCATCTCCAATGTTTTCACTCCAGCCTTTAAGATTGCTTGTGCCTGCAAACTATCCATTCAACTCCCCTATATTTCTGGACAAGTTAACGGTGCAAGCCAGGGATGAGCTAGAAGATCTCTCAGCAAAGGTCATGTCAAAGCTAAGTCACTCTCTCTGGACCCTAGCGGAGCCCTTATCTCTTGGGGAGATAGCAAGGGTATAGGATACATGCGCCTGAGCGGTTGTCTGTGAATACGCACAACAGTGTGGGGAGGAAGCTTCAGTTCCAAGTATGGAACCTGGGAAGATTTCCTCACTGTTGCTTATTTAGTATATGGGAGAGAACTGGGAACAGGAGACAACTTGTTATAGCAAGTTGGTGGAAGGAAAAGGTAACAACAATAAAGGAAAGATGGAGTGAGAAGAAAGAAGATTGGAATGGCTGCTGATTGATGTTGGAGAAGAAGATGGTTGCCCAATGCCGAGAGGAGGAGAAGGATTTCTTTCAAGTTGAAAAGAACCTGAATTTGTGTACCAAAGCAGAACTGAAAATTGGGAGAATAGAGAAGGAGAGTTTTGAGTTTGTTTCAGAAGGAAGAAAGGGGTAAAACAACTAGAGTAACTGTGATCAAAAAGGGCCGAAAGTCAAAGGCTTTAAGGGAAATGAGAAAAGAAAAAAGAAATAGTGAGAGAAAGAGAGAGAGAGACTCAACACAGGACAAGGGATCGAGAAGAAGACTTTAAAAGAGATATGAAATTATGAGAGAGAAGGATGAGTTGATATGAGTTTCAGAATGGGAGGGCTCCAAATAGGGGACATTGAGTGCACTGAAAGTTGTTAAGCCAGATATCTATTTTCCAAGCACATGCAAAGTGAGGAAAAGACTTGAACAAAGCAAAACAAATGCAAGAGGAAGGAAAAGAGAGACTAAAAATAACATAAAAGCATGAGAGGAACGTTATACACCAGACAAGGAAAAGAGGGAGAGTGTGCAAGCATGCGAAAAAGAAATTGTAAACGAAGAAAAAGGGAAGATGTGGAAGACAAGACTCTTTGTTATGTATTTGCTTTGTCTTGGTGTGGCAGACAATGGGGAAGATGTGGGGAGAAGAAAAGGAGGGAATAACTATTAAAAAACAAGAAAGATGATCAAATTGATAAAAAGAGATGGATGAGCAGTTCGGCATTGACAAAAGGCAGAGAATTAAACAAAGCAAAAAGCAAAAGCAAATTGAATTAAGAAGAAGGATTCATAGATGCTGCAATCTGTTTCAGACCCGTGGGTGCATGGAGAAAATTATTCCATACACCCAAGGAAGGTTTTGGAGTTCACAGGATCAAGATCAAGAGCTGTTAAGCAGAAGCTCTGATACCATGAAGAGAAATGGAATTGCTTGATTGAAGATTGTAATTGATTACAAGAGTGAACAGATATTTAAACTAGAGTACAAGCATAGAGAAGCCAAAAGCATGGCAGACAAGATTTGTGGAGATGCCAAATACAATGTGTGTGGCAGACAAGACTTTTAGCACAAGGAGCATGCTTGCTTCAGTCTGTTAGTGGTTGTATTGTTGATTACTGCTATTAGTATATTCTGCCTAGTTATTGACTTAGTGTATAGATTAACTTGCATGTCTACCAGAGAAAATCTTATCATGTAGATGCTTGTGCATTTTCCTTTGTATAAGAGCTTACCGTCTTTAAATTCCTCTTTTCATCACTCTTGTGGCCAAGGTTTCTGTAAGGAAGGCAAGATATATAGTTGAGAGTATAGCTATTGAGAGAATTCACTTTTGACTCATGGTTTTGCAGACCATTACTTAACAGCAAAGATATGGAGTTTAAACTCTATTCTCTAGTGTTCATTAATAAAGGATAAAGAGCTATATGGAACTTACTCTCCATAAGTTGACAGGTTTATGCTGAGGATGTTTAGTCTACCTCGGATCTTTGTAGTACATGTTAGGACCTTTAAAGTGGCGGATCACTGAAAAGTGTAGAACCTTTTCAAAAAAATATTCTGAATGGACTAAAATTGGATTCTAGTTGAAGTTAGCTCAGCAGTGAGGATCTGCTAAACCTTTGATTTCATGGTAGGTCATAATGGGTACACTCTCATGTCCTTAATTTCTGGTTGTTGATTTGAATTGCAGTGTTACATGAGTTGAAAAGACAGAATAGCATTTATATTTAATCTACATATTTGTAGTTAACAAAATCTACAAAATTGTGATTATTCTACTGAGGGAGCAACTGTCTATACACATTTATACACATTTACGCATTACTTCTAATCAACATTGGATTACCATTTGGAGGTTATCATGGTCCTCAGGGTGTGAGTCTAACAGTATATATACAGATACTCATATATGCAGCGTTGTGGTGCTACTGCTAGTGCAAATTACAAGTCATTTGGCTGTGACATATCAGATCGATACCCATTCAGGCTTGCCTATATAGTGGAATAAATTTCTGCAGGCATAGGTTTTCATATATTGCTCCAGTTTCTATAATGTTCTACTTTTGATTTCAATCGGTCAGTAATAACAA
Organism: Rosa persica; assembly: GCA_025331145.1. Taxonomy (NCBI): domain Eukaryota; kingdom Viridiplantae; phylum Streptophyta; class Magnoliopsida; order Rosales; family Rosaceae; genus Rosa; species Rosa persica. Next base: position 11,297,116 of record WFKR01000001.1, on the reverse strand, counting down.
TCTGTGTTTTCAAGTAGATAATAGTTTAGGAATTGAAGTTCACTATCAAATGTTCTGTTTAAGATACATTCTTAAGGTAAATCGTCCCTATCCTGGTGCCAGCAACTGCATAATGCATACCTTTTATAAACAGGGACTACATTATTCCTAGTGATGGCTCGGAATTGACTTTGGTGTGCTAGACTTCTGCAGCAACGCCTTGAATGGAGGATCGGTGATGGTAGCTCTGTGAACTTCTGGAAAGATATATGGCTTGTGGTCCCCCTATTAGTAATGCCAATGCCACTATTGTTGATAGTAGTTTTGCTGGTTAAGTATATGCTTACTGATGAAGGTTGGAATGTAGACCTGCTTTATAGACTCCTTGATATTGATATATAGTTGCTATAATAATAAAACTCCGGCAGGTTTGTTGGTTGTGGGAGTGACAAAATGATCTGAAAACATACCTTAAATGGGAGATTTACTGGGAGATCTGCTTATTCATTTCTAGCTCACGATGATAATTCAAATGCTGCTGCTTGCAGAATGAGACTATGAGCTGTCTGGAGGTTAAAAATGGTGCATCTTATTTATCTCTTCACTTGCTGGTATCTATGCAAATGGACAAACCAATCCTTCTTTGATGAAAATTATGAGTTTTTATGCAGCCTTTCAAATTCACTACTGAAAATGCTATTGCCTAGCATGTTGCTCAGAGTTATATTGTTGCTGGAAAAGAGAGCATGTTTCTTCTTGTAAAATGGTCAAAGCTTTATGTATCTGGGATGGTAATACTCTTTGTATGGGGATTGGGGAGAAGAGTTGTCTACAGAATTTTTAGTGCTCACTATTACATTGCCAGAAAGAAACAACAATAATTTCTTCAACCTTTAGTCTTTCTTAATTTGGGTGCTTTACTTTTGGATTGAGGAGGCTATGGAGCCTAAAGTGGCTGAGCACAAATATATAAGTGGATTTGGGTTTTTTATAGAGGTTTCTGTAGTTTCTTCTTCACTTCTTTGTTGGTGCTTTGTTGCCGTTCTCTTTGAGACCTGCACATTTTTTTTGGGTGGTTTTCAACACCCAAAGAGCCTCTGCATCTCTTCCTTCAGCTGAACCGGCTTCTGCCTCTTTTTTCTGGTTTGTAAACCCTCTGCTTTAACTCTATTTAATGGAAGTGTTTAAGTATTAGACTTGTTTTCTGTTAATGAAATAATTTTCTCTAAATATCTTGGTTTCCCATTGCATTGCTATTTTGTTGTTGTACTGTAATACCAGCAATTTTCATTTTAAATTCAAGTAATTGTGTTGAACAATTATTGTACGATTTCACAAATGTTGCTCGATAATATTTCATTTTGTTGAATTATCGAAGGTTCAAAACGATTATTTTAACGAAAAGCTCGAAATACTCGATTTGAGAAATCGACTTTTTATACGTGCAAAATTTGGAAAAACTTCCTTCATGAAAGTTGTAGAGCTCGTCGATACGAGTCCGTGCGTATGTGGAACACATTGCCTGGATTTTTTTTGAATTAGTTATAGAATTTAGAGTTTATTCCTATTTTAGTATAAATAGGATAAAACCCTAGCTATTTTCAGAAACTTCCTCTTTGGTCCGGCCTCCTTTCCATTTTCAGAAATCACTGTTCATCTCTCTCTCTCGCGTCCTCTCCCTCTCGGTCGAGCCCAGCAAAACAGAGCACAGCGTCACCGTGCTCCCTCCTCCTCATCCGGCCACCCCACGACCTCAAACCACCTCCAAGAGCTTCGTCCCGACCTTGCGCAGCTGCCAGGGGCAACCTTGCGCTGCGACATGGCCGGCAGCGGCTGCGGCGAGGCCCGAACCGAATAAGCTCGTTTTCGGTTCGATCTCGATATCTCGAGCTATAGGTCACCATTTCACTTGATTCTTGGCTCATTGAACTCGCCTCAACTTCCTTAACAAGCACGAAGAAGGACCGGAACTGGATTGATCGTTTTCATGTTCGTCGGAGTTCAACCCCGTTAGATCGAAAAACAACCTATCGATCCAAATATCTCGAGTTATACGATCGTATCTTGTGATTCTTGGCCTGGTGAGTTCGCAATGAAGTTCTGAACAAGTTTCCAGAAGAGATCGAAGCAAGTTGTTGCTTTCACGTCGGTTTTCAAGCTCGCCGGTTTCTGGAAAAATTCCGACCACCGACTGTAATTGGTAATTTTCAATCCCTTCCCGTCGTTTTTTGATCTTGTGTTAGTTATGAAAGTTGCTCAAAATGATGAAACGAAGGGGAGAAGCTCGGCCCCGACACCATTGGTAGTGGTCGGCGGCGGCTCTGTCCCTAACTCCGGCGGCCCTTTCCGGCCACCTCCAGAGGTCTATCCATTTTATGATTCTACGTTTCAATACGATCATTTCAGCATATTATACGCATTTTTCGGATATCGTATGATTTAGTTATGAATTTTGTGATTTCGATCGTTAGATTTATGATCTGTGAAATTAGAACCGTCCGATGAACTTGTAATATTGATATGATGATCATATGACTGTCCCAGTGGCTTTGTGTGGTCATGGGCGAAGATCCGACCGTTGGATCTTCGTATAAGTGCAAAACGGTGATTAGGGGAGCGATTCGTGAGAATTCGTCCGTCGGATTTTCTTTTTAATTAGAATCCGGCCGTTAAATGGTAGTTCAGTTATGTTTTGGAATTATTGGCTAAATTCGAATCACATTTGATTAGGTGATTGATGGATTATTTTTGGGTGAGCTGTTTCGGTGTGGGTTATATTTTATTTGAAGACGCAGCGGGAGTATCGAGGTGAGTAAAACTCACGTGGTTCATATTACAAACCGAGCGCTTTAAATTTATTTATTTTTGGTAATTGTGTGAAAAATATTTGTGGATTAAATATTTGTTTTTAAAATTTCATGGACTTGCTCGCTACGGTCCATAGGTAAGTAAAATGAATTTTAAATTATACAAATGAATTTTACGATTTTCTTGTGTGAACTATAGATGGTATTAGTGGTCATTCCTGAGTTGATGATTACGTATATATATATATATATATATTTACGTGGAAAATATATATTGATGGGTGGATTGTTGAGTGATGATATGATTGAGTTGAATTGATGATTTGAATTGTATTTCAAATGATTAATTTCATAATAATATTATGTATCTTGGTTGGATTGATTTCAGTATATGATAATACATGTTGTGCTCATTTATGGATTTAGGGTCAACGTAGTGACCGGTGTGGGGTAATCGGACGCTCTAATCCTGGGGGATGATGGGATACGATTGGTTGAGTATTTGCAATTATCGGACGTTCTAAATATGTATATAAGTATACATATTGATGAAATACGATAATGATAAATATGTCGGATACCATAACCTAGGCTAGGTGACGGGCTACAATTCAGTTAGAGCTCTAGTCTGTCAAGTACCGTATTTTTATAAATACGATGTTGAGGTTTTGTGAAGAAAGATGTGAGTTGGTGGTTTATCTTGATTTATGGAATTGGTGTTGATTGAAATTGTTGGTACTTCGTGGACGTAGAAATTGTTGAGTGTTGATTTGAGTGGAAATAATTATGATTAAATTAAACAACAGTCCTTTCTTTTTACTCATACGAGCTTTCATAAGCTTACCGGGTTTTGTGTTGTTGCAATCCCGGTACACTATTCAAATGGTGTAGCGGATATTCTTGCAGATCAGGATAACCAGGGAGGTGTCCGTACTGCTTAGGTGTTACAGCAGTTATTTTTATTTCATTGAGTTGTGAGGTGTGTATGCTCATTTAGAGCTTTACAGTTCATTTTGTATTTGAGTTGTAATAATTAACCGAGACGAAATTCGGTTTGATTTTATTTCGTGTGGTGAGGTTGTTAAGAAAATAAATTTTCAGGATGATTATTTTGAGTTTGTGGTAATTTTTATGTTTCGGATTTTTGAATTTTATTCTAAAATTCGGGGCATGACATGTACGTCTGTAAATTTTTTTCTTTAAACAATAATTTATGGAAAGTAGAAGAGAAGTTTACATTTGCTTCGTTTGATAAGCGTAAGTACCTAAACCAATGTGAAAGAAATGTGTTTTTATTATAAGTTGGATGATGCCACCATGCCCACTTTTCAATTGTTTCGTACATGGCCAACATTATGCTTGATTGTGAGGGTACACGTAATTCTTTTGAAGCACTTTGACAGATTCTTTGCACTATTTGAATGATCATTTTTTTTTTTTTTTAAACTTCAACCATGCACCAAGACCTAACTAATTTGCAGCAACTCACTGAAGACGTGTTGGAATTGACATCAGACGGACAAAGCCAAACCAACTAAGACTTTTTTTAGTTTCACGTAATGATTTACTTTGAATTTGTAATACTTTAGTTTCACGTAAAATTGGATTTAACCCAACCTATTATGAGAATTGTGAATCTAATATGTATTAACTTTTGATAGTTTAATTTAATGATTTTCTTTGAATTTGCTGATTTTCAAAGCAACTATGAAAAAGAGTTTCTATGGGTAATGGGTTGGAAAAGGGTTTCAAAAACAAAAACAAAAACTTTTTTTTATTTTTTTTAGGAGAAATTTTATTCACACACCTCTAAATACTAAATACACATTCCTTTTTTCATACACCCAACATGACATTTTATGGGTAAGTTAAATTACCAAAAGAGATATTTATATTAACAATAAAGAAACATAGTTGGAATTAAGAAATAGCTGCAGTTTTTTTTTTTCCTTCCAGGTCTATCGCAGATGGATATCATGAATTTGATTCTCAATAATTTAGTATACATGGGATCGAGCCTTCATATCAATCTAGTTTCAAAAATATTTAACTGTCCAAATGATATGGACAAACAAGAGCAAGTGAAAAATGTTGAAAAATTCCTCAAGAACTCTTGTGATGTATTGTTTTGTTTCGCTCCAATTTCATCATTAGTAGTTCACAAATCTCAACAATTGGTATCTGAGTATTGTCTTGGTCAAGTCCTCAATGACGAAATGGTGTTAGCTCAGTGGTTAGAGCGCCCACTACCTAGGATCCAAGTGGGTTCGAGTCACCATAGGGGTAGGAATAAATATTTGATCCTCTTTTTAAAAAGAAAAAAAAATTGTTGACAAGCAATTCCCCATTGGCATCTGATATGTTCAACCCAACAAGTGAAAAACAATTAAAACATTCTTTGGGTGCCGTTGTATTAACTTTAATGATGACCATGTGATTTACCGAAACTCTCACATTGAGCCATTGAGGAATTAACGCTGAGTTTTCTAGTGTAATATGCCCATAGGTAGTCTCTTACAAGATATTCATCTCAATTTATTTCAAAAAAAAAAAGATATGTATTTAGTGAAAAGATAGTGTATTGTGAATGAGAATAGTTTAGGAAGTTTGAGGTTGTGTTTCTAGTAAAATGTTAAAATAAAAAGTTAATAAGTTTGTGATTAAGTATGAGCTGTGTATCTATCATTTAGCAATGTGTGAATAAAATTTCTCTTTTTTTAGAAGAGTTTTAATGGATAATGGGTGAGAAAGAGTTAAAGAAAAATGCATAAAAAAGAAAAGAATATATATATATATATATATATTCATTTTTAAGTTAGCGGGTCTTAACGAGTTTCAGTGGCCAATTTATTGTTAATGGGTACTAACGAGTTTAAATTAGGGCTAGGCACGGGCCCGGTCTAACTATAATTTCACTGGACCCGGAACCGGCCCGTTTTTCACTCGGCTTGCGGGCTTTCGGGCCCAAAAACATATATTTTTTGCTTAGTAGGATACCTTGCTATGTACCAGATTTCATTCATTTCATTTCATTCATTTCAACCTGTTCATATTTGAATCAAAACACAATATCAAGATCCAAAGTTGAAGCTGCAAATTGAACTATCCAAAATACATAAAATTCAAATTCAAATACAAGTTAATCACAATACCCGCAATTGAAAGTTTGGAATACAATGACCCAATTTAAATATGAAATCCAAGTGTCCAATTGTCCAAGTTTGAAATACAAATATGCAATTGAAATAGAAAGTCCTAATTCAAAATTTCAAATACAACAATTTAGCAGCCCTTTTTCCAGTTCTCCATTGAGTAAATCAACAGCTACCATCCATCAATTGGACTCCACAGTTTTGCTTTTGCCTACAACAACCATCATAAAGAGATTTAGATAACATGGAAGTGAGGACTGAGGAACCATTTAAGCTGCAACTTAACTAGCACTACACACAAAAATGCAGCAAGCAATACACCAAATACCAGCAGCCATCTTCAATTTTTTGGTCCTACAAGCAGCCTTTTTTGCTGATTGAACCATTTTTTTCTCCTTCGCATAATCTGCCATTTCATTCACAAACATTTAATTAACACAGAGTCACTATCAAAAAGTGAAAAAAAATAGCATAGGAGACATGTTAAAAATCAAAATAGTAAACTTACCAAGTTCACACAATTCATAGAACTCCATCTCCTCAATTGTTGGAAAAAACTCAAGACTTTGAACGTTCTCCGATTTGATCCAATTCTGCAAGCATATTAATGCTTCAACAGATTTAGGAGTTAGAGAACTCCTATAAGGATCAATAACTCTATTGCCGGTGCTAAAACAAGATTCGGATGCAACAGTTGACACTTGAATTGAAAGGACATCTCTTGCTACAAGCTGAAGATTAGGATGCTTGGAGCCATTAAGCTTCCACCATAATTGTAACGTCCCGAACCTAAATTTACCCGTTTACTAGTCATTTGGACGGTAAATGATAACTAATTTCATTTTTACCTTGTTTCGATACTTTTAGTGGCCCTAAAAATTGACTTTTTGTTCGGGTCAAAATTTGAGAAAATGTTCTTCATGAAAGTTGTAGAGGACGTTAAACCGAGCGCGTGCATATGTGGTTCGTAAAAATCGGAGTTCGTATGCGAAAGTTATAAGCGAAATACTAAAGTTACTGTTCATAATAAAAAGTATAAATTTGAATTTTTACTGTTGGGGCCGGTAACTTTTCATTTTCTCTCTCTCTCTCCTCCTCCCCCGTGTTTTTTTTCTTTCTTTCTTCTCTCTTCATCCTTCTCTGCAACTCCGGCCTTCTTCCTTCTCCGGCCACCTGACGACATAAAGCCAGCATCTTTGGACTCGCCTCCTCTCCCTCTAGGCGCCTGTGGTGGTATTTTGCGGTGGCTCCGCCCGTGGAACTCGGATTTAAGCTTTGAAGTTCACTGTAGCAGTTTGGGTGTTTCGTCGATTTCCTGCGATTCCAGCCATTTCCGGCCACCAAACCAGCGTCGAAGGTCGGGTTTTTGCCAAGGATCATTTCCCCCCTAGCCTTGAGCCACGATTTGCAGTGTAGAGGAGGAATTGAAGATTTGAAATTTCGGGTTACTATTCACGATTCGGGTACAAACTTCTCCTTAATTGTTGAGGTACTTCTACTCATTTTCTGACTTGGTCATAATTGAGAGAATTAATGGGTGTGTTGAGAAGGTGCTGCTGCCAAAATTTGGTGGCCATTGGAGCTGGTGACTTTGGTGGCGACGCCGCCACTGTGGGCGGCCGTAGCGGTGGCTAGGGTAACTTTTTAATTCCAATTTCTGGCTAGTTAAATCCTATAATTATCCTAGAACTTGTATATGAATTTTGGTGAGGATTGGTGGAGTTTTGAATCGGTTATAAATTTCTAAAGATTTGGATTTCGATTAATGTTAATCGTGAATCCGATTGTCGGATTTTCTCCATAATTGTTGTAAAGTCTGAATTTGACGATTGGGCGGTGTTGGTGAAGTTTGGTTTGTTGTAGAAGAGGATTAGAGGAATTGAGGTTATGGGTTTAGGATTTAATTATTGTTTATCGTAACATTATTTTCTTCCGTCCGGTAATTGTTAGTTACGAATAATTATGTACAGGACGAGGTACCGACTCATCACTCGACGAGGATCCTTACACTTGGATACCACGTTAGCCGTATACTGTGAGTGGACTTTTGGTTTTCTAAATATTGATGCATGCAATTGATTTTCCGAAATAAGTATTTACTTAATTAATAAAATATTATTATATTTTACTTTCGGGAAATTGATATTGATTAATGATTTTGTTTTGGGAAATGGATTAGTAATTTAAATTATTGTTTTAATTTATCGAGCATATTATCTGATTTTTAATTGTGGAATTATTTATCGTTCGAATTTCGGATTGGAATTTGTTATGCTCCATTTTAAATTTGTTATCTGAAATAATTTTCGACGAGTTGTTTTCCGAGATTATTTCCGGAAATGAAAGTATTATTTATTAGCGGATTTGCTTTTTCCGAGGAATCCTCGGAAATGGGATTTTTCATCGGAACTTAGTAACTTATTTGATTTCCGTTTGTTGGTTTATGATTCCGAATTTATATTGGCGTGCGGGTTCACGTCGCTGGATTAAATTTCTTTTCTTGTAAGACATTGGGGATGTCTTACTGATTTTCGATTTTCGTATGGTTTTTACCCACCATACCTGGGTCGATATATTTTATTGCTAGCTAGCCTATTAGTACTTCTCCCTGCTTACTATGTGTTCGTGGGTGAGTAGAGCAGAGCATGGGATGCTCCAGAGTGTGGGACACTCCGACCCGAGCCCGAGAGGCTCCCTTATTTCGTATGGTGATACTTCTTCCCCATATATTATTTTATTATTTTGACTAGCGGGGCTAGTCCGATTCCCCTAACCAGCGGGGCTGGTCTTATTTTCTTGAGTATCAGAATTCTTTCCTTTTTGCTCGGTTGTGACTAGCGGGGCTAGTCGGTTTTCTTGACCTGAACTAAAGTTATTGTGTTTCTTTAAATTGCTACATGCATCGGGTTTTTAAGAAGATATGTGCGGGAAAGTATAAATTTATTTTCTCCTTACAATTACTTATTTTTGTCCACTCACGCTAACGTTTTTATATACTTTTCCCCTGGGCCCTTCGTTTTCAAATGCCCAGTCTGCAGAGTAGCTGGTTCGGCATAGTAGGATTCGAGGCATAGCATCTGCTGCTGTTGTCTTCATTGTAGGTTAACTGTGGAACCTACCTGTATTTTATTTTCTCTTTCTCTTTTAGATTGCTCTGATAACCTGTGGGATAAATGTTGTATGATTCGTATTTTAGTTGTAAATTGTGGAGTTGTTGTGATTTGGGGAGCAGGGTGGCTCCAGAAGAATAAGAATGGTTTATTAGAAGTGTGAATGTGTTATTTATAGGTTTTTGGGTAGTCCATTTTAGGGGTGACTCTGCTGAATTTTTGGTAGAGTTATTCCTAAGGTGGGCCCCACAGGGCCACCTCGGATTTCAGGGTGAAATTCGGGGCGGGTCCTGTCAATAATAAGATGCTAAATTCAGCTGCTCTTGGAGGCTTTTCAAAAGGATCCAACAAATACCTATCTACCTCACTCTCCACGACAACTTCACAGCTGTTTTCAAGCTCCCTCTCCCAATCATCGAGCATCTCTGCCATTTTCCCTGTCTTTACTTCAGAACTACTAATGCACTGCTACTGTTCACAGACTCTCTTCCTCTATTTTTTTGACCATTTTGAGCAGCAGTCAATGAGGCATACAAATCTGTCAAGGATACCAACAATTCCTTCACTTCAGCAGCTTTTTTTTCGCACCTTCATTGTCAAACTGCAGGTGCTTGACACATAAATGCTCAATATTCCTAAGTTTGAATCTGGGGTCCAAAACCAACGTTACTAACAGCAGCTGATTGACATCATCTATGCTATCAAAATACTTCCGGAACTTTATTCCCATCTTCACAGCCATCTCAACCATAAGCTTCTCACCTTCACTTCCATCTTGCATTTCTGGCATCTTAAATAATGCATTAATCTCTGCATGTACAACAACAATATCATGAAATGCTCTATGTGCAGTAGGCTTAGCAGATGCACTGATCCGAAGAGTGACCTCATAGAAAACTTTCAAAAAACCCACAAACAATTCAGCTTTCTCCCAATCAACGGCCTTTGGAGGCCTTATCCTCTTCATCGGTTTTCTGCGTTTTGCCACTTCAAGAGCAGCTTCTTCTTCTAATAGTTCCTCATCCTCATCAAAATAGCTTGTATATTTCACATCTTCTTCTTATGCCAATCTAACAAATGCCTTCCTTAACTGAATTGCAGTCTCTAACATTAGATATGTAGAGTTCCATCTTGTTGGAACATCGAGTATACACACCTTCGTGCAGCCAGGCACTTCTATCTCAACACACATCTTAAATACGTCTAATCTAGATGAAGAGCTCCTAACATATTTCACCGCATTCCTTATACTAGCTATTGTGCTATCTAGTATAGTCAATCCAGATTTCACAATTAAGTTTAAAATATGTGTAAGACATCTAACATGCAAATGCTTGCCTTCCAAAACAGGGGGTATAGCCTAATTGGCAATTTTTCTCCTCAAATAATCAATGGCAACCTTATTTGCCAATGCATTATCGACACTAACAGTCAACACTTTATCAATTTTCCACTTAACCAAACATGCTTCAAGCATTTTTCCTATGGTTGTTCCGTGGTGATTGGAAATGACACAAAAGTTCAAGATTCTTTTGTGCATTTTCCACCCACAATCTATAAAATGGGCAGTTAATACCATGTAGTTCACATTTTGTACCGACATCCATGTATCGGTAGTGAGACAGACCCTATGCTTGCTTAATTCCATTTTCAGCTCCTCTCTTTTCTCATCATACAATTCTAAAAACTTTCTTACAATGGCACGTCTAGATGGGACTGTCCATTGGGGGATAGCTACTTCACAAAAATGCCTAAATCCAGGTTTCTCTATATGACTAAATGGCAGTTCATCGACAATCATTTTACAGGCAGCTAATGTACATGCATCTTCTATCCAAGTTCTAGCCACTAGACTACGGGAAGCCATCCCATCACTAGTTAAAACTTGTTGTCCCTCTATATCAGCCCTACCTGGGTATTTTTAGCATACAGTCTCAATGTGCCTTCTTAATGTGCTAGTACCACTAAAAGAAGAATCTCCAGCAAGATTAGTTTCACAATACCTGCATTTTGCTCTTACTTCATGTCCAACTTCCTGCTTCTTTCCGTCCACCAGTTCCATTATAGGCCTATCAAACTTGTCGAAGTGTGCCCATACATTGGACTGCATACTGAGCTTCAAGGACTTGACTGGCTGCTTCTCAACCCTTTTCCTCTTGCGTTGGACAGGTCTAGGAGGACGACCTGTTGGATCAATTGGCATTGTTGGGTCTGGTTCAACTGGAGCTGTCGGCGATGGAACAATATCCGTCCCATCAGTAGCCATGCTGCAAGCCTGTAATCACATTGTACAAGCTACATTAAAATCCATTTTCATGAACCAGAAGTCCACAACTCACAAGCATATTTGCAGCCACTAAAAATCAAAAAGTTAAATTTAGGATTCAACATTTCTATCACATTTCAGCCTCATTTTATCAGCAAACACAATCACTGTATCAGAATATCACAACAACTTAACAAAGAGTAATGAACTGAACAAACAAGTGAAATAAAATTGCTCATTGCTCTCAAATTGTAATGAACTGAACCCATGAAGATCAAACCAGTGAAATACAATTGCTCATTGCTCTCAAATTATAATGAACTGAACCCATACAATTGCTACAAACCAACTAAGCACAAAAAAGAGATCAATTTTATCAATAAACTGAGGAACCAGTGAAGATAAAACGAGAGTGGCAGACCGCAGACCTGAAGAACGAGGTTCTCTTCTCTGGCTTCGAATTGGCTTATGGCATAATGATCTGTGAGGGAGAAAGGAGGAGTTGTGCAGCTGCACAGGTGAATTGAAGAGAGAGAGTGCAGCCACAGCATAATCTAGAATTAGTAAAACAAAGTTTATAGGCTAAGCTGAGACCAGAAGAAAGCAACAAAGCAAAGACCAACACTCATAGAAACTCTGACCACGTTATAAACCGACAAAAAACACAAGCTCTGATAGATCTATAATCCAATCAAATCAAATAAAAAAAATAGAACCACAAACAAGTTCACCAATCTCAGAGAGTAAGGAAAAAGACTAAAACCCAGGCATATAGAAGAGAAAATGAAAGAGAAGTAGGAAGAAATTACCGAATTACTTTCTCTTCTTCCTCCAAAATAATCAGAATCAAACCAAAATCAACAAATGAACAAAGAGAGATAATTTCTACTAAATATCCATGCCAAGTATCAACTGAACACCAAATGCATGGTAAAAGAATTTTAAAATACAGCCCTAACAGTCATCAACTAACCATACTCTGGGGAATCATGCCTCAAAGGCTTACAAAAAACAACAATAATTTGAAAAGATTATATTATCAAATGTTCAAAACACTAAAGAAATTAATGTGCGCGAGGGACAGAAATATACATATAAGATGAAATAACACTCTATGCTCCTTAATTCTCAATGCTCAAGCACTTAGTAGTCAAAGTGTAGTGAATCTGATCAGTAAACATTCAATAGACTATTGCCAACCAAAAATTAATTACATCTTCAAAATTATATTGAAACAATGAAACCCTCACAAACTGAAAGTAAAGAGAATCACAAGGTTACAGGCTTTTCCAAGTTAATATCTGAAGCATACCTGTGAGTTTGGTGCTGGAGGAACTGCATCTACATGAGAGAGTGGAGAGGCTTTTGTAGCCAATGTGTGCAAGGCCAATGAACCATCATGTTGCTGCTTCAGGCTTTTAGACTCAAGAAGCCCCACCAGCAGCTCCAATCCTGCAAGAAATGATTGTGTCCAAATACTTAATCTTGGAATGCAAAGAGAAACTAAGAGAAACTGAGCAAAGAGAAACTAACCTGCCCAGATCGAGTAAGCTAACTGAAGGTTCAGATCGAATATGCTAACTGAAGGTTCAGAACTAGTTTGGGAACTGAAGGTTCAGATCGAGTATTTTCAATGAAGGTTCAGATCAAGAGAGAGGGATGAATTGAAGGCTAACTGATTAGGCTGAGACCGAAGTGAAGTGAAGAGACAGAGACAGAGGTCTTGGAGATGGCGGAAGCGGCCGGAGGAGGTGCTCTCGGGTTCGGTACAGATCGGCTTTGTGAAGGAGGCGGTCTCTCTCTCAGATCGAGTTTGGGAACAATATGAATTGAAGGCTAAAAGTGAAGTGAAGAGAGAGAGAGAGCTTGGTGTTGGTGAACATGGCGGAAGCGGCCGGAGGAGGAGCTCTTCGGTTCGGTTCAGATCGGCTTTGTGAAGGAGGCGACCTCTCTCTCAGATCGGGTTTGGGACAATATGAATTGAAGGCTAAAAGTGAAATGAAGAGAGAGAGAGGGCTTGGTGTTGGCGGACATGGCGGAAGCGGCCGGAGGAGGAGCTCTCCGGTTCGGTTGAGATCGGCTTTGTGAAGGAGGCTCTCTCAGATCGGGTTTGGGGGAAGAAATGAGGCGAGACTGAGTTAGTTGTTTGGGACTCTAGGTTTAGCCGTTTAGGTATTTCAGTGGGGAATATAATTCAGTGTACCTGATCCTATGACAATATTTTGTGGCCTTATATTGACCAATAAAACACTGACATCTGTCTCTCTTTTACCTAATACGGGCCTGACAGGCTTTTCTAAATTTCAATGTCAAGGCCCGGCCCGAACCGTAATTTTGAAAGTGAAGGCCCGGCCCGAACCGTTTTGGTGAAGAAAAAAATAGGGCCCGACCCGTTCGGGTCAGGCTTTCACGGACCGGTCCTGATTTGCGGGTTTTCGGGTTTAAACGTCCAGCCCTAATTTTAATGGCCAATTTATTAGAAAAGAATTTTCTTTTTTTTTAAATCTTTCAGTCTTAACGGATAATCCGCGAACCTATTATAACCCATTAAGTTAACGGGTTATTAAGAGCTCCGTTAAGACCGCCCGTAACCGGCCCGTGACCGCACTCTTGCCAGGCTAGGGGGGTTAGTCGTTAGGGTTTTACCACCATTTGAAGAAGCTCCACTTTCTCATCACTACCTCTCCGCAACTCCTCTACTTGCCCTCACAGGTCCAATTCCTCTCTCTCTCTCTCTCTCTCTCTCTCTCTCTCTCTCTCTCTGTAGGTTTTCAGGTGAAAGATTCCTGTTTTCTCTGTTTGTCTCTTCTTCTTCTTCTCCTTCTCTCTCATAATTTCAAGTGTAATTAGCCTTCCAAGATTTCGCACATCGGTTTGAGATCGGTCAGTTGCTTCTTCCAAGATTCCCCAAATTTTCACCATCATGTCCAGAAATGTTTGAAATTTGTTGCTTTTTTCTTTCTTTCTGGTATTGTATGTTGAGTACTGCGTTTATGACACAATAGGCTCTGGTGGGTTTTGCTTTCAACTCTCTTCGTATCACTGCAGAATCACCACCACTGGATTTTAATTCCTGGTTTTTATTATTTTCTGTTTCAATCGCCTGCTTACTGAATCAATAAAAGCTATTGTTTTGATAGGATTTCTAGAAATAGCAATGCTATTGTGGTTGCTTCTTTCTTCTTTTAGTCTTTAGATACCATGAATGATACAAGGAATTGTGGTTGCATAGGAATCTAATTTCTTTGGTTCTTTATTGTTTAGTCTTTAACAGCCTTAACTGTGTCTGTGTTTTTTCGGAGCATTTTAGAAAATGGGACATGAATTACACAAGGAATTCTAGGATATGTTGCATAGGGAAATGTTGTTTTGATTGTTTTTAAACTGTAGAAGACTTAACAGTGTTTTATCGGAGCATTTTTTAGAATGGGTCGCGAATGATAGTTTTGAGTTCATAGGGATGCAGTATTGCATTTTGTTTGTGTAGCACTTGTGTGAATAGCAGCATCTTTTAAGTACAATGGGAGTAAAACTGTTTGTTTTGTTCTTGTAGCTATGTGGGTTTACTCGTGATTTTCTGTGTCATACAAAATTTAAAATTTAAAACTAATATGTAATTACATTTTAAGTTCTTTTCGTCTTGTTGAATTGTAATTCTATGTGTGGCAAAGTTTTTGAAGAAACCGTCCCAAACCATGACAGGTCGTAAATTGAAATTGAAAACTAAGTCCGTCCAACTTTAATTGGGTTGAACTTCTGTTCTGTTGGGATTTGTTTGTGAACTACATAAACCAATTGTTATTGGATTGAGAGAGTCATTGAATCAGGTTCGTTTCAGAATGATGACCATCCTCAAAATGAAGGGAACAAACTTCATTGTTGTTTTGTAGTCCAATTTTTGTTGGGTGGTTCTCATTTTGAGTCTGAACTGAAACTTTGTTTCTTGTTTCTTGTTTCTTTTTTTCTTTTCTTTTTTGCTTTTTTGTTTCTATATTTTGTTCGACTCCATTAATAAGATAAAGATAAGTTCTTCTCTTTATGTATGATGACAGTGTGTTTGTTTTTCAGAGGATTTTCTCTTTATTTTCCCTTTTCTAAATTATATTGTTTGTGATTGTTTCTTGATAGATGTATGTATTTTGATATGCTTGATTAATGTATGCTTATTGAAACACAATCTATGCAAGAAACTGTCTTGGTTATCAAGTTTGACTTGATCAATTGATTACCATACATATTTGTTGTAGGAATTCATTTTTCATTATGTGTCAAATTAGTGATGATAACCTTCTTCATATGGTTTTCATCGTTTACTTATTATGTCAAAACTTTAAGAGGTTTTTGTGCATCAGAAAGTCATGTGTGTACATATTTACATTTTTTTTTTCATATGCTTCATGCACTTCTTTTGTTGTTTCTGTTTTAAGAACTGGTAGGTAGGTATGTCGACATAAACTAGTTATCTCTCTCTTTTTTCTTGAATTCTTTGTTTTTCTATGTAGCTGAAAAGGAGTATAGACAAAGCTTATCGATTTGGTTGAAAGTAGAAGTTACCCTTAAAAATGGCTGCCGCTTTGGCTTCAAAGTGTTCTCGTGGTATGTTATTTTTCAATATGAATGCTTTTATATCATTCCTTACTCAATTATTAAATTCTAATATCCTGTAATTAGTGATAGGAAACTATCTATACATTTTGATTTTCTAGATTCAAGAATGACTTATGTAGTACATTGGAATTATTGACTAGGAATTATATTGATTTGGGAAACAGTAGCAAAAATGTTTGAGGTAGAGAACTATAGAGCAACAGCTATAAACTGTTGCAAAAACTTCTGATACAGATCAACCTTACTTTTTTACTTTAGCATAAGCGTAATGTGTGAAAGTCTACTCATATAAACGTATAAAGTCTGTTGCATTAGACTTTTGGTAACTGGGTAAAAGCTGTTGTTGACACATTTGAGGTGAGTGTTCTGGTCCACAGTAGCCTCTTCCTTGCATGATACTAATATTAAGAGATAAATTCATTTTACTACCTTGAACTTCACACTTAAAATCAGTTGTGTCCCCAAACTTTTAATTTGATCACATGTGCCCTTGTACTCTCTAATTTGATCAATTATGGCCAATCCTTCACTAATATATCAATTTATTCATATATTGTTGTCCACTCAAACTAATTTTCAGCCTTTAATCATGCAAAAAACACACCATTTACATGATCAAGGCTAAAAATTGACCCTAAGTGGCCATGCATTGTCACTAATTTATGAAGAAATTGAGGAATTAGTTTACTAATGATTATGATTGATCATATTAGAGAGTATAAGGGCATATATGATTAAATTAAAAATTCGGGGGCACATACGATTTTAGACATAAAGTTCTAGGCGGTAAAATGAATTTATCTCTAATATTAAACAGTTCAGCAGACAACAAAGGATGCCACACTTCTCAAATTATTGTTCTTAGATAATATTCTGGTTGCCTTATGTTATATAGTGTATACCGTGTGTGAGCACATGTCTACCTATACTTAGGACTGATTGTATGCTTCTGATGTTCAAATTTGGGCCTTTTGGTTTCTGCTTTCTTATTATACTCTTGCATGTTGACTCACTGCAATCTATTCAATCCGCTGGAAAACAAACATAGTGGGCCGTTCATTTTTGGGGGGCCTTGGCAACAACTTGTCTGGCTTATTGAGCGCATCACATGAGATTACATGCAACACTTTCTTGTCTCAGGTCAGTGTTTAAACGTGTTTTTTTTTATGATTCTGAGTATGATAGTTGGTAATATTTACAGAGGGTGGGTTCATTGGATTGGTTCAAAGTTTAGGTTCAAAGTCTTATTATTAGAACGAACCTTGTTTGATCTTGATGTAAACTTTTTAATTTTTTCACTAGGTGTTTGTATCATTATTTTTTGTTGTTGTTGGTGTTATTGGGTACCGATGTCCTATCTTAAACATTTAGGTTGTAGAATTGACAGTTTCTTGTAATCTTGTGTTGCGACACATATTATGGAGTTTAAAAGGGCCAAAATTTAGGTTGTAGAGAATTCAGAGTTTCTTGTAATCTTGTGGTGCTACTATGTATAGAGTTTAGAAAGGGTCAAGAGAAGAGTTGGTTTTGAGAGGCTTAAATGGAGGCTTGGTGCTATTTGTGAGTGCAATGATTGAGCAGTGTGGCATGTTATCTAAATCTAAAATGCCTGTTAAAATGTTTAGGTCAAGATGTTTTTGTTTACCAGGTGGATCATCAAGTTGGGTTACATATATGCTGGATGCATCATTGCAATCAACAAAACTAGGACTGGGCAGTTACATAAAATTAAAAGCAGTCATGAAAAGGACTAGATTGTTTCTAACAAATGTAAATGTATGGGGGTGTTTAGATGCTCAAAATTTATTTTATTCAAACTATATGGTCAAAATACTTTTAAATAAAATTGGAAGGGCTGTCACTCGGTTGGTTCGAATCGGTTTCAAAACCAAAGCTTTCGGTTTCAGAATTGAGCTACCAATTACCAACAAAAATTTTCGGTTTTTAATCATATCTACCAAACGGTATTTTGGTTTTCGGTATTACCAACTTTAAAACAACTAAGTCTTTGCAATAAAAATTAGAATGAACAAAACTAGGTTCTTCAATTTCATAGTTGTAGACTTTGTATTCATCTCCTAATTATAGCTTTCTTTTGTATATATGACGTCAGGTTTTTGCCATTTTCAATAAAACCAAGTTATTTAACCATCTTTGACTAGGTTACTTAAAATACATGTACTATTAATGTAGTATATGTAGTAATGTTCATACTCTTATGAATAATTTTATGTTTATTTCTTAATATACATGTATGTGTATTGAAAACTATAGTATATAAAACTAATATTTAGATAATCGGCAGATTTGGTATTTACCAAAACCAAACCAACTTTTTCGGTAATTTTTTATTTCGGTTTTATTGGTCTCGGTTACCAAAAAGTTAGTTTATGAAACTTAAAACATCGATTGGTATTCGGTTGGTTTGGTAATTTCCAAACCAAGTGGCAGCTCTAATTGGAAGTCATGGTGAATCAACTTTGCTAAATGCCTTAAATATTCAACTCTTTTGAGTTTTGGTACTTGGTAATTGGGTATGGATGTGCATGAGATTGATTTATTGATTTCTTTAACAGCAACAAAGGACCTTCATACAAATGAGGACCATTCTCAAAGTCGTGGACAACTCAGGGGCGAAGAAGGTGATGTGCATACAAGCTTTGAAGGCAAGGAAGAAAGGGGCAAGATTGGGAGACACAATTGTTGCATCAGTAAAGGAGGCCCATCCAAATGGAAAAGTGAAGAAAGGAAAGGTAGTGTATGGTGTGGTCGTTCGTGCTGCCATGCAACGAGGCCGCTGTGACGGGAGTGAGGTCAAGTTTGATGACAATGCTATCGTACTGGTTGACAAGCAGGGCCAGCCAATTGGGACTAGAGTATTTGGACCTGTCCCACACGAGTTGAGGAAGAAAAAGCATGTTAAGATTCTTAGTTTGGCAGAGCATATTGCCTGAAGTGCATAGCATAATGGAATCCAGACTTATGTTTTTCTTCCAATTGCTTACACAAGTAGAATCTGGTGTAAGATTCACAATGTTCCAAGTTTGCTGTGCTTTCAGCTAGGATGCTTAGCTCTCCTGCAACTCCTGTGGCTGCTTGTGTAATTACACCAAATTTCAGTTTTTCTTCAATTCAGTTGGAATTAGCACTTGATAACTATGATTATTAGGCTCGGTCTGTTTCTCCTCTTTGCAAGTGGGAGTAAATCACTTCAGGGCATATTCTCTTTTAAAATGTGATAGTTAACACGGTCAGTTACTCTTCTGAATGTTGCAGACTATACATATATGTAGGTATATCTCTGCCCCAGTTATGACTTCTTTTTGGTTTGTTTGTTTTCTTTATTGAAAGTAGTTTGAAAATTTGGATCTAGGTAGTTAATGATAGTGAGCTATAGAAGACTAGCGAAATGAATATTACAGTTGGTGACAGTTCACCTTATTTGTTAATTAGAGATTGGAAAATTTTGGATGGAAAGCCTCTACTCGTGGAAAGCTTTTACCCCACAGCCATTACTAAATATAAAACAAATTCACACCATTTTAAACGGTATTGAAGTTTCAATAACATATTATCACAAACTTAGAATGTTTGTATTCATAAATAAAAATTATTATTACAAACTAAAAATTAAATAAAATAAAACAAAGCCAACAAGTCTGTTCAGTCCATTTATTTGATGAAAGTTAATTTGGTTTACAACGCGAAGTTGAAGTGGGCTTGGGCTTCATTGTTTCTTTCGCTCTAAAACATTATAGATAATTTAAAATCAATCAGACTTTAAAATTTATACCGCATCAAAAATAAATATGAAACCACTCCAACCTATGTAGTTTGAAGTTTGAAATGTCTTTTACCTTAATAAAATCTTTTGGGCTAACGTCCTAGGTTGAGTCAGTACATCAAATTCCTAAATCAAAGACATTCAGGAAAATAATGCAAATAAATTCTTTCATTAACTGTAGAAAAGCATACTGTGCTTACCATAACAACCCGTGGGACAAGTTCACCACTAAATCCTAGGTTCAATACTCTACCTTTAATTTTAATTTTCTCCAACATCTTAGAAAAATGTAACCCAAGATCTGGATTGCATATCAAAGTTTTGATATATTACTAAAATTATGATACTGAAAATTGAAATACACAAACAGAATAATGAGTCTCTCTAATAATTATAGTTCATGTATTCAATACATGTTGCTGAAATGTGAACGATGTGAATTACAGTCATCAACATTATCATGTGATGGAATACACAAGTTTTTTGTGACACATTGGGAGCTCTCTAGCCATGTTATCAAAAGGGATTTTAGCCGAAGGGTGAAACAGAATTTGAACGAAGGTAAATATTGTCAGATCGTTTAAACCTCATACCCTCCATTAACCTTGAATGAACAAGTATCACATGCATTTACTCAATAAAGTTTAGTTTTGTTGCGGTTATTTGAAGTGTAGGCCTGTAAATGTATGAAAAAAGAAAGTCTCCTTTGCCAAGGCAAAGTTGACTGCCAAGAGAATGATGGTAAGAATTGAGAAATCATGTGTCAATTAAGGTCTTGAATCTTATCTTTCAAAAAAAAAAAAAAAAGGGTCTTGAATCATGAGTGACTTATTGAAGTTCAGACTTTCAGAATCGAGAAAATGGGATGTAAGGTATTTACTAGCGGTATGCCGGCCAATGCCTGAATATGAAAAGGTTGAGAAGGGAAAATTACTTTCCCAACAATCACCTGAACTTCTGCAGTGTTCTAAGTTTGCTAAAGCATCAGCCGGAAAATTCGCTTCTCAAAACACATGGTTAATGGAGAAGCATTCAAAACAGCTAGCAATCTTCTTAATATCTTAGATGATTGCCTTGAGTCTCCAAGGAACACCACATTTATTTTGGATGCAGTCCATGATCAGCTTGGAGTCTCCGTCCCCCATGCTAAAATAGAAGAATAGTCCAATGTGTAGAAACACTGTAAATTTGTATATAATTAGGATTTCATTTAATTAGGATATCATGTAATTATGGAAAGTTTATTTCCTATTAGAGTTAAACTAGTCCTTTGTACTTGTATATATACCCTCATTGTGGGATGAATAGAATTATCGAATTAACCTTGAATTGAAGTATATCAGATCAAGTTCAATCCTTTGAACTTGCGTTGCATCTTTTGAATCCTGAATCCTGAAGAACACCACAAACCGCTGCATACCACTACCGTTGAAATCAAACCATCTTGAATTTGAAACCATCATCACCCTACCTTTTTCCGGAAAAAGAAGAAAAAAAATTTCCAAAACATTCATATCCATCTTGAAACCCTAGAAAATCCAATCCTGTGAAAATTCTGAATTCCTCAATGGTGCAATCAGAGAAACAGGCTATGGGGCATTCGGTAACTACCGAATTTCTGTTATGGCTCAATGCAAACAGGGTCCTCCTCCAGGCTTCTCATGACCTTCTCTACGTCATCCTCTAGGTACACCAAATCCATATGCAAACAAAAGGTGCATTATCTGTGGGGAATTAGGTCATAGCAAGGAGCGGTGATATGAAGTGATTGGTTACCCTGATTGATGGGACTTCACCAAGAAATCATGAAAGAATCTGGGCAAGGCCATTGTTGCTACTGCAGAGGAAATTTACCTAGACAATGCCTCCGCTAATGTAGCACAGTCAGGTGTGAAGAGTAAGGTTACTTTTAATAGTACATAGATAATTGATACAGGTGCATCTGACCATATAACCAATGACCCAAGTCTTGTGAAAAAGAATTAGACGTTCCCCTCAAAACATTGTCTCTACTGCTGATGGCACTCCAACTCCGGTTACCGGAGAAGGTTCTATTGCTTTATCTGATACCTTAACCCTTGAACATGTCTTAATTGTTCCATCACTAGCTTATAATCTCCTGTCTGTTGGTCAAATTATTTTAGCTCTTGCATGTATTATGACCTTTTATCCGTCTTTCTGTGTGTTTCAAGATATTTTGACTCGACGGATTCCTGGTTATGGTGTTAGAAGGGAGAAATTGTACTATCTAGATCTGATAGAGACTGGAAAGAAACATAAGCATCTTTTGGGACAAGCTAATTAGATCAATGGGGTAGAGAATGCGAAGGAAGTTGTATGGTTATGGCATCGCCATTTAGGTCATCTATCCTTTAGTTATCTTAAGAAGCTGCAACCTCATTTGTTTTCAGTTGTTAATGATTTGGATTTCCACTGTGACATTTGTGAACTAGCCAAGAGTTACCGTATTTCATATTCACCAAGTCTTAATAAAAGTCTTGTTCCTTTTATGAAGATTCACTCTGATGTCTGGGGTCCTGTGAAAATTCCTTCTCTTTCTGGAGCTCGGTATTTTGTAATGTTTATTGATGATTGCACTCGTATGACATGGGTGTCATTACTGAAGAATAAGAGTATGTATTTGGAATGTTTACCGAATTTCACAAAATGGTGGCAACTTAGTATCAACAATCCATCAGAGTGTTTCAGTCTAACAATGGTGGAGAGTTTGTGAATGGCCCTATGATTGAGTTTTGCCGGTCACATGGAATTCTTCATCAAACCTTTAATTCTTATACTCCTCAACAGAATGGTTTAGCAGAACCGAAGAACAGGCAGTTGATGGAAGTTGTCTGTGCTTCCTTGTTTGGAATGATTGTACCTCGGTCCTATTGGGGAGAAGCAATGAAATCAACAACATATCTTATTAACTGTACTCCTTCACGGGTAATTGAGTTTCAGAATCCTCATCAGAAGCTTCATACACTTTTGACCATCCCTTCTATGCCTAATTTGGAGCCTCGGGTGTTTGGTGCATAGCTTATGTTCATATTCCCAAGCCTCAATGCAACAAGCTTGATCCCTGTGCCCGTAAGTGTATATTTGTTGGTTATGCTGACTTCCAGAAGGGTTATCGATGTTATGATCCTCTTACTGACACTATACATGTCTCTCTTGATGTTGCTATTCGTGAATCCGAGCCTTATTACTCAGGGGGAGCTTCTCAGTCTTCCCTTAAGGGGGAGAGAGGTTATGAAGGGAATCCTTGTTTTATTATTGATTTTGATGCCTTTGAAGACCTGGAAAATTTGGAGGAACGATTTGAAGGTAGAAATTCTGAATTTGAAGGTAGAAATTCTGAAAAAGAAAATTCAATTGTCGAACAGAGCATTATGAATTCCGAAACAGAAAATGCAACTGCGTTATTGTACTCGGTCTATTGACAAAGGTAGTCTTGGACTCTTGGTATAGATAAAACACATAAAAGTCTTTTGTTGGAAGATAAATATATAAATTATAACTATATTTAAAGCTTATCCTAATAAAGTGGCCCAAAGTTCAGCCAAACCAATGGGCAGCAGTGCAGAACTCCTCATAAAAGTCAATTAAAGCCTCAGCCATTCAGACTTAGTTTTATATGAAAGAAGCTTAGATCTCAACCAATAAGGAGCAATTCCCAAAAATTGAGAGGGATCAACTGACCCTTCTCGCCCTATATTGGCTACACCCTTACTTGTTGGAGTTTTGGATTCCAATTATCTACGAAAATAAAGATTCATGCAAGTAAGGTGATTCTTTGTCAGATGTTTTGCAAGTGTTATCTCTTTTTTCCTTTTATCTTTTTTTTTTTTTTTGGCTGAGTGATTTTAACTTGTTATACATGTATTCAGCAATCTGCAATGGAATACACGTTCTTCTCGACTCCTCTACTTCTTCTTCTTTTTTTTCCCTTTTTTTTTTAGAAGAGAAGAAAACACTTTTAACACTTTTATCAAACAGACCTAAGGATAAACAGTAATTAAATGTTACAAGAAGCCAACTACGGTATCGAAATAAGCCCCTAAGTAGTAACAAAGACTCCAGCTCCTACAGTCCCAGGTGCACCCCAGATGTAAACCCTAAAATGGAACCCTAGCCACCATGAGCGTTCTCTCAACATCAGAACTAGAGGGGTCGCAGCCGGCATGACCACCACCACCATCTGGATCGCCACTACTATCCAAATCCATGAAACCAAAACTTGAAGCAAGGAGGGTTGGAACCAAAACTGGTCGTAAAGTTTCTCGATGACTCTTCTTGCAAATTATGATCTCTTCTTCTCTTCGAATTCATTGTTTCAGCCATTCAAATTATTTTCCAAGCAACCCCAAAAGTACATAATGATGTTCCATTCTCTGTGTTTTTGTTGGGATGGAGAAGTGGCAAACCTGCATTGTCACGCCCCGATTTTCGAATAATAAATTCAAATCCGAAACATGAATACAACTAAACAAATCACGTCCTAAATTTTTTTCCCAAAACTAACATCTCATAAACCATAACACAAACCTCGTAGCAAACTATCTCTCGAGTCAATTATTACAATACTAACATAAATAAAATGTTCTGCCCACAAGAGTCTACAAAACACACCAAAATAGACTAAGTGCTGGTCTCGACCCTGCTGCCCTACACAGCTCGCTCTCCACCCTGATTATCCTAACTTGCAGGATTATCCGCTACACCGTTTGAATAGTGTACCGGGATTGCAACAACACAAAACCCGGTAAGCTTTCTGAAAGCTTGTATGAGCAAATAAGAATGAACGGATGTTTTATTAAATCACACATCTTTTAACTCAAGTAAACAATCAACAATCTCAACAACCATAAAGAAACATCAAACTGACACACAGGAAACAACATGGAACACATTTCCGCAATCACCACATCATAACTCTCACCACTTGGCACCTAATCACAACTATCGCCACTTTGACCCCACGTTAGAGCTCTAACTGCCTCGTTACCTCTGACACCTTGGCCCGGGGTCAAATAACGGTACATTCAGGTTACTCAGTAACCTGCGAACTTTGGATCATTTCATGTCCTCAGAACAATATATTCCCGTTATTATTTAACGGTCGAACTTTGGACCTCCCTGTCCTCAGAACACATACACTCCGGTTATCATTAACCAAAGATCGTTGGACCATTCGATCCTCGGAATCCTACGTTTCTCTACCTTCTATTCAACTCACAAAATCAACATGCTTATCACCAACATTTATCAAATATTAACAGCATAATAAAATCATATTATCAACATTTATCAACAACATATTATCACAATTCCACACCTCAATGTCACACCATTCAATATATAATCACGTAAATATATATATATACGTAACCATCCACACATGAATGATCACTAATACCAACTATAGTTCACACCATGCAAAATCAAGAAATTCATTTTTAATATACTTTAAAAACTCATTTCTTAAAACCATTTTCTCACACATAACAAATAAATTGGGCAATTAAGGAAATTCGGTTCGTAAATGAACCAAGTGAGATTTACTCACCTCTAAACTCCCGCTGCGTCTTCTTACAGCCCAAAATACGATTCACAATCGTCCGCTAACAAATCCATCAAACACCTAATCAAAACGATAATTAACTTAGCGTATAATTTCAAAAACACACTTATATGAAGATCCAACGGTCAGATCTTCACCTGTGACCACACAAGGTCATCGGGACAGTCCTACGATCATTATATCAAAACTAGAATTCTATCGGACGGTCCAAACTTCATAGATCACTAATCGAGCGATCGAAATCAATTGAAATCGTAAAATTCATAACTAATTCATACGATATCCAAAATTCACATGCTATATATCAAAATGATCGTATCGACATGTAGAATCTAAAAATGAGCAGAAACTACTCATGGTACCCCCGGAGGTGCCCGGAGGGGCCGGGCTTATCCGCTTCGTTTCATCATTTTGAGCAACTTTCATAACTAGCACGAAGTGAGAACACAAGTGGAAGTGGTCGAAAATACCTAAAAACAGTCTGGTTCGCCGGAAAACCGAAATTTTCCGATAGTTGCTCCGTTCGACGTCAAACGCTTCACTTCCGGTCTGGGTCTTCTTACTGCGTATTCTACTCCTTAATACGAGTTCAACAAGATAAAGAACTCAAGTTTTGGTGACCGGAGCTAGAAGAAATCGCCGCTGGTTTGGTTTAGGGCTCGGATTTATTTTAAAGTTCCACCGCCGCGTAGCCGCCACGAGAGGGGAAACCGTGACCACCTTTCGACTCACAGGAAGGAGTAGAGTCGATCTGGGCTTCGTTTCGCCTCAAACGGTGGTCGGAGCTGTGAGAAAAGGGCCGGTAAAAATTTGCTCTGTTTTGGTGGTCGGTCGCGCGCGGGAGAGAAAAAAAAGAAGATGATGAACAGTGACAGCGACTGAAAATGGAAACCCTATTTTCGGAAACTTTCCATTTATATATATACCCAATTTGGCAACTTTTCTAAATGCTATAATTTCTTCGTACGAACTCCGATTCTTGCGTTCCGCATATGCACGAACTCGTATCGACGAGCTCTACAACTTTCATGAAGGAAGTTTCCTCAAATTCCTTACGTATAAATAAGTCGATTTTTAATAACCCTAAATAACGTTAAATTTCGATATTAAAATCATTCGAAACCAAATTTCTCAAATAACGACATTCGAATCACACCCACAATTCATAATTCATATAATTTGACAAATATTGAATTACGAAATATGTAACTGAAATTTCGGGTCTTCACATGCATAGCTCGTTTATAACCTCAAATACTCCACCCTGGTTCTCAAGTTAATTATTTCTCCAAAACATTATTCCTACCAAATTTACCACCTACATACTACTAGGGGTCATCATTTGGCCCTAAGCCCGCCCTGCCCGTAGGGCCGAAGCCCGACCAGGCTCTTGCATTAGGGCGGGCCGGCCCGACCCTTTCTAAAATAGGGTAGGGTATGGGCCATGAAAATGAAGTCCGGCCCGGCCCTTTAAGCCCGTCCGAATAAGCCCTAATAATTTTTTATTTTTTCTATTTTTAGTTATGTCTCTCTTTTTTCTATAATATGCAATTTATCTCTTTCTTTGTAATTGATTTCATAAGTTTTGTTTTCTTTAATTTCTATTTTCTTTGTTACACAACAATTAATATTGGGAGATTTATATAGATAGTTAATTGAATATAACCACTTTAACTAATATTAATAAATGTTATAAGTTAATTCCAATGTGTGTGTGTATTAAATATGTTCAATAAAAAACAATAAGTCTTTTATTATATATATACACACACACACACACACACACACACCATTAAGCCATATTTTGAGAAGAAGAAAAATAATGTTTTTTGTTTTTTTTTTGTTAAACAAAATAGTGCCATTTTCAGTCCTATTTGGAGGGCCGGTCCGACCCGGTCCTAGTGGATCAGGCTTTTTAGGCGAGTAAGGGTTAGCATATTTAAGCCTCTGCCCGACCCTATCCTAAGTCCTAAAATTTAGGGTATGGCCGACCCTAACCCAGCCTATGATGACCCCTACATACTACAGTTGTGGAGGCAGCAAAACAGCTAATAGGTCAGAAGCTATAATCTCATTATATTATACATATACTAAAGCTGAATTCACTGTTTATATCCCCAGATTTTGACATTATTTTACATATACTAAAGATGATCCACGGTTCAGACTATTAATCACTTTTCATAAACAGTGAAATGACGGTTTTACCCTTAACTTTTAACTAAAATTAAATTTTTTTTTTTTCAATTTTACCATATCCTTTCAGATTTTTTAATTTTTTTATGAGAAACAATTCTGTTTGTATCTGTAAATTTCTACAAATTGTGAAACAAATTTATTTGTTGCTAATCTATTATTAACAACATAACAAATTATATTCTAAACAGCACTCATATCTTTTAGATTATAAATATTCATCTATTATATATAAAATTTGAAAAAAAAAATCTTATACAACATCGCGCGGGTCAAGTTGCTAGTGGAATATCTATACGCAAACTTAATTTAAAATTTTAAATGCACCATAACACGCATCACTTGTTTTCAAATAAACATACCACATTTCAAAAATACGGCCGCTTAACTTGGAAAAAAACTTGATTAGTTTAAGCAATTCTCAGTCTGTCACTGATACAACAACGTTGAGTAAAAGACTGAATAACTTGACTAAAATTGGAAATAATCCGGACCAACTTCCAGCACACATGATCTGAAAAAACCATAAAAAAGACAAGCATCATAGGGGATAACATACTAGAAAACATTTCTAAAGACACTTCAGTTGGTAAGTTCCATGATAGCAGAAACAATGTCTCCCTCAGCAGCCTTCAGTGCCTTTACAGCCTTTGATCTAGATACTCCTGCTTGTGTCATCACCAACTCAATATCCTTGGGCTCTACTCCAGTCTCATCTACATCTTCATCGTCCTGGGCTATGGCCGAGGTCTCCGGTTTGGAAATCACATGACTGAGATCCGGAGCTTTAAACTGCTCTGCAGCCTGAGTCTGCAGTTGCGAGCTCAAATCCTCAATCTTTGCCTCACCAAAGATAACATAGGTGTCTGAAGTTGGGCTCTTGAAAACATCCGGTTTGGATATCACAAATAAGATCTGATTTTCAATTGAAAATATAGTATGTTAGCAAACTCAAATACTAGCACAAACAGTTAATAACAGCTAACAAAGTGCATAACAGTAGAAGATGCACTAACATTCTTGCTCTTTTTGACTGTGACCCGGCTAACTCCTGGAATAGATTTCATTCCGAGCTTCAGCATTGCTTTGCGGCTTTTCTTTTCACTTCTACTTTGCTTTGACCTGCCACTTGCTTCCCCATCTTGTCCTGCAACCGAACAAAAATAGTTAGAAAAACGTTGTCAAACAAGGCAAAGTGTGCCTTCAATCAGGTCTATATGCCTATGGCAGGTTTGAAACAAGAAGTTTTAATCAAACTGATCTTTCATTTTGTTTGTTATTTTCACCATGACACATAAAACCATCAAATATCAAGTATTGTGGCTTCATTTGAAACTCATAAGCTAAATATACAGTTTCTGGAAAGACATTTATGCCAACACAAATATAGATATATATACATATAGAGATATATATATATATAGATAGATAAGAGGTTATGTGACAGATATCTAACGCATGTCAAAAAAATAAAAAATAAATACAAGGAGGCAGTTGATGTATTACATTCTGAATGATCTTCCAACTTCTTGTATAAAAGATGCTACTATTTCTTTAAAGACAGGCCTTCTGCTACATTTTCTTGTATCAATGTTTTACAGAGAGAAATTATATACTCATTAAGGTGTCATTTATTGTAGAAAAATTCAAAGTAAATATAATGTACCGTTCAGATATTCCCTACCTCCTTACAACTAGCGGCAAGCAAATTAAAAAGAGAGTGCACATATTTTTTTTCCTTCTTTAAATCAAGGATATAAAAGCTTGAAGGAAACCAAAAGAAGAAGAAACACTGAAGAAGAAACACTGAGCACCACAAACTTTATTGAACTTACCCTCGACTTCATCGTCATCCTTGTCATCATCATCGTCTTCATCTTCATCATCGTCATCTTCCTCTTCAACTGTAGGCTGATCAGGCTGCCAAGAAAAAAAAAGTTATCATATTACCATCTGTCTCAAATCTTACATCCATCACCACCTAATTATAAATTAACTACAACCGCAGTAGCAAAAGTTCAAGCACAAACATTACGATAAATGAAATAACAATGTTATGAATGTAAATACAGTGACACTCATCAAAAGTCAATGGTACCAATATTGCATCCATAAATTAGCCAAGGTTTATTTCAAAATTAAGTTCTATTTATTCCGTTTGTCCTAGGAACTTTACAGTTTTACCACATCAAAAAAACAAAAACAAAAACAAAAAAACACAACAAAACTCCGTTCTTGAAACTAGAAATATAATCTCATTCAATCCGATTATAATAATTTCATTGTTCATTTGAAGTGTACCAAATCAAACTCAAAACTAAGCAAATAGTGTTCTCCCCTATCAAAGACAACCAAATCTGAAAATATTGATAAACAATTATCCGATTTCTACAGTAGAAAGCATTTAAGGTTGAGAGAAGAGTTAAAGCTTACATCGATGGTTTGCTGTTCGAGATGGGCGGCGAGGAGTTCTTCCTGAGTCTGAGCAGTCATGGCTAGATTTGATGAGTTTAAAAGAGAGACAGAGAGAGATTGAGAGGTTGCGTCGTCTCGCTGAAAACCCTAAAACCCCAAAGTCGGACTCTGCAGGGACTGAAACCGACTCTTTTATACTCGGAGGCTCCCAGGGTTTTGTGAAATGACCAATCTGACATTTAACCTTGGTTGAAATTGCAGTCTAGTACTACTCACTGTTGGGCCGGCACCCTTTCTTTTATCTGGAGCCATTGGTCCAACACCTTTTTTTCTTGTTTTTTTCTGTTGGGCGGGGACCCCAACGTGAATTTATGTGGTACTGTAAAAACATAAAAAAAATAAATTAAAGGAGAGAGAGAGGTAATGAAAGAAAGTTCAAAAAAAAAAAAAAAAAGGGGGGAAGGGACGGGGGTGATTCTGTTTAAGTTTTAATTTTTTGGTAAAACAGGCCCATAAAGGATGAAAAAAATAAAGTTATGAAAATAAAATAGTACGGGATGAGAAATCCCTAGTAAGTCCTTAGCAAAACACATGGAGGTGGATCAACACTTCATTAAAAAAATTTTGGATAAAAAGGTGATTCAATTGTCGTTTGATTAGTTAGAACCAAATTAGTCTCAAGAAAGGTATTTAACAACTTACTTGACAAGTTGGGCATGATTGACAACTATTCACCAATTGCAGCCCCCTACTAGAGACTTTGTTAAAATCAATTTTGATGCCTCGGTCTGCAAAGATTATGCTGTAGGAAATTTTGTAACAAGGACTCATTTGGAAGGCCTCTGTTTGCAGCTACTCGACAAGTTGGCAGGACAACAGTGCTAGTTGCAAAAGCCAATGCCCTTCGTAATAGCCTGGATTATACAAAAGCTAAAGGCTACAGGAAGATAGATGTGGAGGGAGACTCAAAGCTTGTCATTGACGCTGTTAGAGGATCTATCAATCCGCCTTGGAGACTAATCAAAATAAGGACATAAAGAGGATCGCTACCGATTTCCATTCAATTTCGTTTAATCATGTCCTCAGAGAAGCAAACTCCGTAGCAGGTGCAGTAGCAAACTTAAGTCGCACTACCACTAGTGATGTTTCTTGGACTAATAGGGTTCCTTTAAAGGCCTCAAAAGCCTTGTTGTTTGACACTGTAAACTCTGGTTGCCCCAGAGGTTTTAGTTTTTAATTTATTTTATTCTTCAAAAAAAGACTACTATTCACCAACTTGAGGGGAGAGTGTGGCATGAGCTTTATAATTGTGTGATAATGAGGATTATGTAATTTTATTCCTTATGTAATTATTAGTTTTCTAAATATACAAGTTTGTATGAGTATATAAGCCTTTATAAGAAGAAGAATAAAATCATCTCAAATCTTATTCTTGTCATTGGCATCATGAAAGATATTGATCTAGTGTCCATAGTTATTAATATTTGGGTTAAATACTGGTTACTCCCTATATTTATATGGTTTCATCGTTTCAGTCCATGACCTTTGAATTTCACCTAAAAAGTCCTTGAACTCCCAATTTCCTTCTAATTAGTCTTTGCCGTCAAAAACTCCGTTATATTCCCCTAAAAAAGTCTATTACACCCTCAATTACTTCCAAAAAAAAATTTCCCTTCCTCTTTTTTTTTATTTTCTTTACTTTTTCTTCTTTTTACCACTTCTTCTTCCGGCTTTCTCGCATCTTTTTGTTCATCACCACATCAAGATGGTTTCAATCCACACACCTTCAAGAGATGAAATGAAAAAAAAAGAAAGAAAAGAGAGAGAAAAATAAATTTTAAAAAAAAAGTGAGGGCATAATGACATTTTTGGCAAATTTAACAGAAAATTTTGACGGCATGGACCAATTGAGAAAAAATTGAGAGTGTAGGGACTTTTTAGGTGAAATTCGAATGTCAGGGACTGAAATGATGAAATCCTATAAATACATAGAGTAAACAGTATTTAATCCTTAATATTTCGTCCAATGTATGATACTATGTTAGTTCTACTCGGATTATTGATACTCTCATCACATATGACTCACTTGAGTCACTCTTACCTCTTTGCTCAGTTTAGACTCCAAGATCAACAACAAGCTACTCTACTACTCTTGGTGTTGGAGCCATGACCATTGCCTTACATGCTCCTTATTTCCAATAGTGATCACGGTCACTATTATGTCACTTTTTGTCATCTGGAGCTCTAACTCTACTTTTGGGTTAAGTTTTATAAATGAATTAAGGGCATCTTCCACCATAGACCAAAGGTAAAGGTCAAATAGATTTAGCCTACCAGAAAGGGAATATTCCCTCCAAGATGTTCATTTGGCCTATTAACAAAAAACAGTACTGTCACCGTAAGACAAATTCTATAAGCCAAAAATAAAATATCATCATCTCCAACGGCTATAATTTGAAGGGAAAATTACTGGTCCCCCCTATACTTTGGGTGCGTCGACAGTTCAGTCCCTCGCTTTTTAAATTAAACAGTTTAATCCTTATTCTCTTTAATTTTCACACAATATGTCTAAAATGACTATTTTACCCTTCACTTCCTCTTTTTTATAATTATGTTTTCTATATATATATATATATATATATATATATATATATCTTCCCCTACCAACAAATAAAAAAGTTTCCCTCCCTTTGTTTTTAGGAGGAGTCCTTTTTTTATTATTATTTATTTATAATTATGTTTTGTGCCTCTCTCTCTCTGTCTATATATATATATATATGATTTTTCTCAGCTACGAACGTCCGTACCGAAATTTCGGTATGGATTTCTGGTTTTCGACCACGTTTCGATCACATTTTCACTTCTTAACCGTTCAGTTTTTAGGTCCTAATGTATAGATCACCTTTGCAAAATTTCAACCAATTTAGTGATCGTTAAGGCATTCATAACTGCAATTTACACTAACGGACCGAATCTGTCGAACCGGAACCGTTCGTATTTATAATGGTAAATTACAGTTTTTGATACCTTAACGATCACCAAATTAGCTGAAAATTTTGCAAAGTTGATCTATATATTGACCTAAAAACTGAACGGTTAAAATGTGAAAATGTGATAGGAAAGTGGGGGAAAACAGGAAATCCATACCTTCCGCACCGTAGCTGGACTGTATATATATATATATATATATACATATATATATATATATATATATATCTCTTCCCCTACCAACAAATAAAAATGTTTCCCTCTCTTTGTTTTTAGGAGGAGTCTTTTTTTTTATTTTTTATTTTAATTATCTTTTGTGCCTCTCTCTCTCTCTCTCTATATATATATATATATATATCTCTTCCCCTACCAACAAATAAAAATGTTTCCCTCTCTTTGTTTTTAGGAGGAGTCCTTTATTTTATTTTTTATTTTAATTATCTTTTGTGCCTCTCTCTCTCTCTCTCTATATATATATATATATATATATCTCTTCCCCTACCAACAAATAAAAATGTTTCCCTCTCTTTGTTTTTAGGAAGAGAGAGAGAGAAGCAGCAAAAACAATAAAAAAAGAGAGAAGAATTGAAAAAAAAAAAGATGAAGTGAGGGGTAAAATAGTCATTTTGGACTTATGTGTTAAAATTAAAGAGAATAAGGACTAAACTGTTTAATTTCAAAAGCGAGAAACTGAACTATCGAAGAACCCAAAGTACAGGGAGGACTAGTAATTTTCCCTTTGAATGAAAGAATAAGAAAAACGGCTAGTTTGACTCACAATTGTATGATGATAGTTGTAAATAACGGCTATAAACGGCTAGTTTGACTAATAATGTTATAATGATAATTGTAAATAACGGCTATAAATGGCTATATTTGATGCAAAAAATTTCTTATAAAAACTTGCATATTATCATTGTTTCCATCGCCTCAGTTTTCACTCAATTATATTCCATCTCTCTCTCAAATTTAGTTCACTACAATGGAACCATCCCAAACATCATCATCCTCTCTATCTTCAAATGGAACCATTGAGTATTGTAATTTTGTCTTGCCTGGATTTGATCGGGAGCAAGATTTGTTACTTTGTATGTATGCTAACAATAATTTCCTCTTGGCGGAACATCTCAACGACGAAGAGGATGATGCTCAATCAAAAAGGAGAGGCGCAGTTCCTAGTCACATAGTTATTTATCGTGATCGAGAAGCTGCTACACTTAATTTGTTTACAGACTATTTTGCGGAGGTCCCTTGATTTGTTGAGGTAAAATTTCGCAGACGTTTTCGAATGAGTAAAGGTTTATTTCATCGTATTGCTGACGCAATCAAAAGTCATGACAACTTCTTCGTGCAACAACGCGATGGAATTGGTAGGCTCGGATTGTCATTCCTTGTAAAAATCACAGTTGTTTTTGAATGCTTGCATATGGTGTACCAACTGATTCTCTTGATGAATACTTAAAAATTGATGAGTCTACAGCAATTAGATGCATGCATGCAAAAGTTTTGTCCGGCTATTGTAGAGATATTTGGGGAGTAATATCTCAGAAAGCCAATAGCCATTAATGTTGCAAGACTTCTTCATATTGGTGAAGAACGTGGATTTCTGAGAATGTTAGAAAGCTTAGATTGCATGCACTGGAGGTGGAAAAATTGTCCAGCAGCTTGGGCAGGTGCTTATGTAGGGCATAGTGGATCATCGACAATTATTCTTGAAGCAGTTGCTGATTATGATTTTGGATATGACATGCATATTTTGGCTTACCAGGCTCCAACAATGACATTAATGTTTTGGAAGCATCCTACTTATTTGCGGAGCTTGCTGCAGGTAAATCACCTCCATGTACATATTTTATTAAGGATAAGCAATATGATGCCTGTTATTACTTAGCTGATGGCATCTACCCCAAGTGGTCCACGCTTGTTCAAACTATTCATGATCCTCAATATCGGAAAAAACAATTTTTTTCGACTAAGCAAGAATCATGTAGGAAAGATGTTGAACATGCTTTTGGCGTTCTTCAATCACGTTGGGCAATTGTTAAGGGTCCAGCACGTTTTTGGAATAAACGTGTTTTACATGATATAATGATTATATGTATCATTATCCACAATATTATCATCGAGAATGAGTGTGATTTGACAGCTCCAATTAGAGAATTTAATCATGCATCTGCCCCTACTGTTGAGATGGTTGTTGATAAAGATGCACGATTTAATCAGTTTCTTGCGCAAAATAGGCAAATCAAGGACATGAAGGCTCATTTTGAGCTTTGGGATGCATTGATTGATCATCTATTGTCATGGTAAAGGTGAAGCTTGAAGTAGTGGATTAGATGTTTAATTTTGCATTATTTTTTCTTTGATGTTGTCCATTTCGCTTGATATTCTCATGTATTCATTTATGCCTCCTTGATTATATTTTCTAATTATAATGAAATAAATGATTTAGCATTGTTCCAAACAAATTTCACACATCTCATTTTACACACATTTTAAAAATATGTATCTCAATTATTCTACTATCTGAACACTCAATTATGAATTGGACAACATTATTTCACATTGTCCAATGTGATCAGATAAGATAGGATTGTCCAACCATTAGATTAGATTACGTAAATGCATCAACACCGTTAGATTTAAATATTTAAAATGAGTATTTATCGACATGATAACCATAAATACTCCTCTTTTCCCACAATACACAACACACCAATTCACCTACTACTTCAATGTCTTCTTCTAAGTGTAGGTTGAATTTTACAGTAGAGGAATATTTACAATTGTGCCATATATATGTTGATCTCTCTCAATGTCCAATTAATGGTATTAACTAAAAAAAAGGATGCGTTATGGCAGAGGATTGTTGTTATCTACAATGAAGACAAGCTTGAGGAAATGATCAGATCTGGTGGGTCTCTTCAAAGTCGATTTTTTGATCTACGCTTACCGGTCAGTAAGCTTCGTAGTCTTGTTCGACAAATTGAATACCAAAATCCAAGTGGTGCATCAGAATCATATATCATAAGTATCACATAATTATAAGTTGTAGTATGATTAAGTCTTAGACTATCTAAATCTTAATGATTGCTTCTTTTTTTTTTCACTTTCTAGTTGAAGAAAGCTAAGGAATCACTCCTGGATGATCCAACTTATAAGAAGAAAAAGTTTCAATTTGATCATGTGTGGCCCCTTCTAAAAAATGTTGAAAATGGCTTGTTGCCATGCATGACACTAACCGCGTAGGAGAAAGGAGTCATCTGAAGGATCTCAATCAGGTTCTCACACATCAAAGTCATCTAAACCTCCATCGTTTTGCGTTGATTTTGAATGCAGATGAAGACGAGCAAGAGTACATCAATGATGAAGTTGTTCCACTTGATCGTCCCATGGGAACAAAGATGGCAAAGATGAAAAGGAAATCCACGGAGGAGAAGAAAAAGAATTATGATAAGATCATGGCTGCGACTATTTGACGATGCAAGGAACTCGCCGCCGTCCTAGGCCAGACACGACACTCAAGGTGCGCATACCAGGACAACGCCTACCTCGCCCTACTAACTTAGAATAGGACATTATTAAGGGCATGAAGCCACCTCAAGCTAGAAAACAAACAAAATGCAAAAAAGAAAAAACAAAACAATTGGCCCAGAAAATAACTCCCTGGCCCAAATACCCTGAGGCCCAAATGGGGATCTACACGCAGTCAGTCACCTCAGGGAGCATCCTCGCCATCGCACCTCGACACCACCGCTTGAAGCGTCCTTTACCAGATCCCCATCCACTCGGTCCTAGCTGCCAAAACCCGACAACACTCGACCCCCCAATTGCAATTTTGAGATAGTCAGAAACCGGCGACAACCCCCAACACCTGCCACCACCAATCCACCAATCGAAGCATTGGTCAGAGATCTGACCGGATCGCGCCACTTCTGCAGTCAAACCAGCCAACCAACTGATATGCTTCCTCCTTCATAGTTTTTGGCCAGAGATGGGAGACACCGCAATCTGGTTGGAGATCTCGCAGTCCCACCCGTCTACCACCGCCACTCCTCCTCTGCTTATTCCTCACACCAACGCTTCCAAGCGGCAATGGCAGGGCTCGATCTGGACACCCTGATGCCTTCAACATGCAGCCCTCACTCCGACCACCAACGTTCCACGAGGAACCACCCACAGACAACCCGTCCTGTCTAGCCCGTCCGACGATGACGTCCTAAAGACGCGCCACCGGACAAGGCATGAAGATTTGCTGGAGAAGACCAAGCCCTAGGCGGGTGCGGCGCGTTCTATTACAGAATGTTGATATATCCTATATTTCAGTTGTTGGAGAAGACCAACCCCTAGTTTCATTGTTTTACTTTATGTTGTTTATGTTTTAGCACATCGCACTCTAGTGCTCTTTTTCCCAGCTCGGAATATATATCCGAGTATGGTTTTGACGAGGCTATTAATAAAATTAGTCTATTTTACTTAAATAAAAACATATATGTGTATGTATATATATCATAAAACTTGAAAATTACACAAAAAAACAATTCTAAACATATCAAATATTAGGCTCATATTGAAGATCTCAACAAAATCTTAACAATGGTGTAATTTTTATATTCAGAAACATTATAAATAACACATTTATATAAGAAAATTATTATTTCATAAATGTATAAAAGATAATATATAAAGAAATAAAACATAAAAAACAGATGGGACCCACCATTTGGCCTATGAAATGGAAAGCCAAATTTGCCCTTCACAATGTTAGCAGGCCAAATTTTTTTTTTTTGAAGCCCGTGTACTGGCCTACGGTAGGAGAGAGAGATAGGCCAAAAATGGAGATATAACCGAGGGGGGAAGATGCTCTAAAAAAGTTTAGGTTTAATAGATGGATAATATAATCAACTAGAGCATTATTTTGATGTAAAGATTAATATCATTTTAGGTTAATACTTATGGTTCTTGCTATGAAATTTATTTCCAACTAGACGACTAAGTTCATACTATTCACCTTTTCTTTCAACAAAAATCTGAAATTGGCACTATGAGTGTGCATTTGTCATGCCATGGCGCATATCATGCACATTAGCCATTGTATTAGTTTAAAGTCAATTTACTACCAACTAAGTTTATACAATTCGCCTTTTTTTTCAACAAAAAATCTGAACTCAACACCTATGATGTACATGTCCTCAAACAAATACCTAGATTTGTCGTGCCGTGGCGCATATCCTACATATTAGCCATTGCATTAGTTTATAGTCAATTCGATGTGGCAAATGGATAAACTTGTTAAAGCATCATAATTTGATGTATAAAGCCTCATCTACAGGCATGTTAAATGGAATTTGAAATACAGTCAACCTGGTAGGCTCAACCCCATGCTTATATATAATATTAAGTAAAGAAAAATACATCAGACCATCAAGGGGGACGTAATGCCTAATTCCCGTAAACTACATATGACAGATAAAACATCATTACAATCCATGAGGTAGATAAATCTCATCTACTGACATATTATATTGTTTCCACCTTCATTTTAACTCTAAGTTTATTATAAATCTCAAAACAAGTTCTTGAAATACTGTGTAAGAATATAATCACGTTTGAAATTAGAAACTTGACTATTATTTTTTCTGACATGTAACTAGCATTCAAGTCTTCTTGATTCAAGAGATTTGTTGGCTAAGATATGCTACTATCAACACAATGCACACCAACAATTATAAAATGATAGAGTAAACTAAACATTGGTTACAGAACAATCTTTGCGTTCTTGCCTGTACCGCACATCCTTATATCAACAATGTTACACCTTGCCTGCTTACTACAATACTCGACAACCTAAAAACAAACATATTTAGCATTAAAAATAAAACACACAGAACAAATAGTTAATAGAGAATAAACTGCGTATAAACAATGTCTATTAAACAGGGGTATGCAAAACACCATTACAATCGACTAAAATGACCGAGACTCACAGCGTATAAATTTACATGTGTAATAGATCAATCTCAATGTAAAAGTGTTGGAAAAAAATATTTATTAAAATTATATAGGTCAAAGACTGACAAACTGCCTAAACCAAAGCGCCTTTATCCAGACTAGTTTGGTTTGGTTGGTTTTAGATGATATTACTTTGTTGTTGGTTTGGTTGGCTAAGTTGCATATACAGTATAACATGTATTGTATGCCTATGTAACCATGGAGTTTTTTTGTAGGTCCAAGGCTGCTGTCCTTGCTTCTATTTTCTTTTGATGGTGTTGGTGATTTTGTGTGCCTAACTTTGGTTTGGGTGGAGGACCTGGGGTGCAGCGGCGAAACCTAGAACATGTCTTTGGGAAGGCCAAAAAAATAATAAAGTATCTTTGTACAATAAAATTTTACTATAAAATTCAAGATACAAAAATAAAAAATAAAAACTGTTTTTCCTTCATTTTCGAAACCACATATTAAGTTATGTATTAATATGCTCTTTTTATTACGCAACTCATTTATTTTTATAGAATCATATCAAGGCAATTAATTAAGGCACTTATTACAATTTTCCTTTTACAGTGGATATTTAGAGTTAAGGCATCAATTAGGGGTAGGGGTAGGGGTAGGGGTGGGATGGGGGTTATTGTGATTTATTGTCTATATACCTACCATTTATGAGAAAATAGAAATCAGCCAATAATATCACAAAAAATTCAAAATAATCACACTTTTTCCCTAATGAAGTTCGGTCATTGCTGAGGTAGTTTGTGCCTCGTCGGATGGGGGTCAGGGGTTTTAGGTGGAGGTTGCCATATTAGTTATTGTGATTTATTGTCCAAATACCTATGATTTATGAGAAAATAGAAATCAACCAATAATATCACAAAAAATTCAAAATAATCCCACTTTGGCCCCAATGAAGTCTTGTCATTGTTGGGGTGGTTTGTGCCTTGTCGAATAGGGGTCGAGTTTTTTAGGTGGAGGTTTCCAGATTGGTTTTGGCCTCGCGAGATCAAAGTTCAACTGAGGTGGCTTGGAGGGGGGGGGTGTTATTGTAATTTACTATGTAAATACCTTCAATTTATGAAGACAATATCTGCTCCGGATTCACCCTGTGGGGCCCACCTTAGGAATAATTCTACCCAAAATTCGACCGAATCATCGCTAAAGATGGACTACCTAAAACCTATAGAAAAACAATCTACACTTCTAAAAAATGAATCCCACAGATAATCAGAGGAATCTAAAGGAGAAAAAATGAAATCAAATTATACGTAGGTTAAATAGGTAACCTACAATCAAAATACAACAATACCTGAGGTTATGTCTCGACTCATACTATGTTGAACCAGCTAATCTACAAATTGAGCAATTGAAAAAACATTAGTGCGATTGGACGAAAATAAAACAAAATCGAGAACTTAATACTTTCCGAATTGTACATTTACAAAATCAACAATCATGCAAGTTTTTTAAAAAAATACTCAAAAAAATAAAACCGACTAGCCTCGCTAGTCAAAAATAATAAAGCATAAATAGAGGAAGGCAACAACCATACAAGTGAGCCTCCCAGGCTCGGGTAATAGCCTCGCAGGCCAAAAGTATTCACGCACTTCCATATCTTTACGTCACTAAGGTGGATAGACTACTGGGCTTTCGTGATACCATCAGTAAGACAACACCACATCACTACATAGGCAGAAAGAGCTTTCATACTCCACCGCTGAGGTAGTAGTCACATCGCCAAAAAAGGCAGAACAAGTACAACATGCTAGCATGGTAATATAATCACCAACAAGAATGGCAAAAGAAAACAAACGAAAAGCGAGATCAATAAATCTTCCCCAAAATCTCACAAACCAATAATCGCAAACAAGACCATACTCGGAAAAATTTTAAATAAAAATCATGCTCATAAACATAATAACAATGTGATTAACATAGACCATACAATTTCTCAAATCGGTAATTCATAATGTGCGAGATTAAAGAAAATCATAAGTCAAATAATAAATACATTTCGGAAAGCTCAATATCATTTAAAATCATAAAGCAGCCTCAATTCTGAAGGTCATAACAGAAATTAAGTCAAGTAAGCCATTTTCAATTCATTTCCGAAAATAATGACCGAAAACCAAATCAATAAATCAAACTCAAATTTCATATTCCGAAACCAAGATCAAGAGCGTCAAATAAATAATATGATATTTATTAAAAACATTCCATCCATGTATATATATATATATACATACATATATAGAGGGCCCTTCCACTAAGAGATCTCTTTTTTTGGTCTTATATATATATATATATTAGACAAACTTTTCGATCATATTTAGGCATCTCAACCGTTCAATTTTTAGGTCTTAATGTGTAGATCACTTCTGCAAATTTTCAGCCAAATCGGTGATCGTTAAGACATTCAAAACTGCAATTTACATGAACGGACCGAATCTGTCGAACCGGAACTGTTCGTGTTTATAATGGTAAATTACAGTTTTGGATGCCTTAACGATCATCAAATTGGCTGAAAATTTGCAGAAGTGATCTACACATTAGGATCTAAAAACTGAACGGTTGAGATGTTTAAATATGATCGAAAAGTTGGTCTAATGCCATATCCCTAGAAAATACAAAAAAAAAAAAAAAAGATCTCTCACTATAATGGCCCTATATATATATATATATATATATATATATATATATATATATATATAAGGAAATGTCCAATCACAGTATAAGGCTAACGTGACCAAGCGTAGAGATCCTCATTGAATGATGGGTCGCTATGTCATCTTGTACACAATTATAATTCGTAA
Organism: Rosa persica; assembly: GCA_025331145.1. Lineage (NCBI taxonomy): Eukaryota > Viridiplantae > Streptophyta > Magnoliopsida > Rosales > Rosaceae > Rosa > Rosa persica. The sequence goes on along the minus strand of WFKR01000001.1, from coordinate 11,255,423 downwards.
ACGATAATCGAATATTCGAAAGTTAAATACGATTCCAAAACAAAACCCGAAAACTCCTCGCCGAACTAATTCATCGAACATTTGAAAATTGCATCGGATTTATCTTAAACTTCAACAGTTTTGTCACTGTAATGATTTTAACATCCTAGGAAAAATGAAAGCGATCTAACGGTAGGATTTCCTCAAATCGTAACCTGAAAATCCGAAACACGGTAATTTTAGATCGATTTCAAAAGTTCACCAATCACAACCAAAATCATAGCGACACGTTCGTATTGCCAAGTTCTATTTGACGAGTCGAGGCAGTAGGTCAGAAACGGCCCCAGACGCCGCTGATTTCCAACTCTGATTTGGTCATAGCACCTTTGCCAAAATGTTCCTCTCATCAACCCCTTCCATTCTTAAACTACAAAATAAGCCAATTTGAAACATATAGGCCAGAATTTACCTCGAAGCAAAATTAGGGCCGAAAACTTCTGAAGCTCGATTCTCCCTTCTCACTACGAATCGTCCAAAGCCACTTGGAGGGATTGAAGAATGTCTCACAGGATCCAAAACCTAACTGGTCTCACAGAAAATGGTGGCCGGAAAGTGAAATTCTGACCGGGTTGACCCGTATCGATTGCCGCAAGGCTTTTTGGTTCACTACGTCTTCCACACTTCGATTCGTGCACTATCACCGCCAGAGGGAGGAAGAGGAAGCTGGCGTGCGTCGAACATAACCAGTGCGGTGCTGAACGAAGGCCGGACGACGAAGTACCTGTCGGGTCACGCTTTCAAGTCGAGTCGCGTCGCATGTCGAATTGGAGAGAATCTCGGTTAGGGTTTTGGGGCCACTTTCCGAAAATGGAAACTTACCAAAACGAAATTGCCATTAATAGTCGGTTTCTCGAAACAGTAACGTTAATTTTCTGACAATAACGTTTACATACGAACTCAAAGGTACTTACTGATGATTGTGACTGTCACTGGTGAATGGTATATATAATTATGGTGGTCATTCCATGATCTATAAAATTAAGCTTAATATCTAACAACAAGATAGCACAAAGAGAACACATACGTACAACATAAAAATATTCCCATGTCCTAAGACTGCTTGCAAACATCATAAACTCATTCCACCCAAGATAAGTGAATGCATTGTTAGTCATCACACAGAGATTACAAGTATTCCTTTGCTATCAGGGAGGGGGAAAAAAAAAACCTAATCTCAGCAATTGGATTTGCCAAAAGTTTAATTGAACCCTACAATTGCAAAGAATATGTCTGTAACCCAAAAAGGGAAAATCAGATATGATATTCTAGTACGTAAGAACAAAAAATTAGGAAACTTTTCTCTTCCAGTGAATGCAAAATTGGAGTATCTCTTCTCAATCTAATAATAATCTTAATTCTGGCATACTGTGACTGTAATTATACAGCAATTGCATCTGTCGCCACATCAACCTCCAATCTGCATCACTTATTGAAAGCTTTGCTTTTCCATGATTCAATGACACTTTAAATTTGTGAATCTACAGCGACCAATATGCAGCTCCCAAGAATAAAAAATTTGTGAACTCACACTCACCAATAATCTCCGCAAGAACAAGTTCCATTCCTGAAATGATGGAACCGATGCATATCACGCACTATGATTTCCCTTCCAGTTACTAGTGAGATATATTTGGTTGCGTTGTGGCAATCACCACAAACTCGTAGGTTCTTTCGAATGTGTATTGTTGTACCCGGGGTAGTATTCAAGAGTCCAAATGCGATAGCCAGCTTCTCACTATGGCTATTTAGCAGTTGCTCCTTGACATCATCTTCCACATCATGAATTGAATTTGTGTCCGGCACATAACCAGCAGCCTTGATCTTATCTCCCAGTGTCTCCAGATAACTATATATTCTCTTGGATTGGGGATGGCTTGTACTTCCAGAATAGAAAGTGTGAACCTGGTTCTTTAAATCCACTAAACTGCATCCTGGAGTTTTCTTGAGCCCTTTCTTCTCCATTGTTGTTCGCACTTTGGCCACTTTATCCCACATTGAAGCTGTGGAATATATGTTAGCAAGCAAAACATGGTACCCACCTTCAACAGGGTTCAACTCAAATATTTTATCTGCTGCCTTTTCCCCCAATTCAACATTTTTATGAATTCTGCAAGCCCCTAACATTGCACCAAAGACTGTAATGCCAGGTTCCATAGGCATCTTTTGAATAAAATCCCAAGCCTTATTTAGTCGGCCAGCTCGACCAAGAAGATCAACCATAGCACCGTAGTGATCCATTGCAGGCTCCAAGCCATAGTCATCCTTCATGCTTTCAAAGAATTTAAGACCGTCTTCCACCAAACCTGAATGAGAGCAAGCAGATATTACACATAGAAATGTTATATCATTTGGCTTTATTACTCCCTTTTTCATTTCATTGAACAGTTCCACAGCAGCCTTCCCAAGCCCATTTGTTCCATATCCATCGATCATACTGTTCCATGTTGTCACATGCCGGTCATCCATCATGTCAAAAAGTTTTCTTGCAGTGTGGACAGCTCCACATTTTGCGTACATATCAACAAGAGCAGTCATCACAAAAACGTTTTTGTCAAAACATTTTCTTACAACAAGTCCATGAATCCACTTAGCCTGACGTGTAACTGATAACTCTGCAAGAGCTGGAATTACACTCACCATTGTAAACGAATCTGGCTTTATATTTTGAGATTGCATCTCACAGAAGTGACTTAAAGCCTCGCTGATGCGACCATTCTGTGCAAAACCTAATATCATGGCATTCCATGAGACAATGGTCTTCCCTTTTAAGCCTCTAAACAATTTTGCAGCGATATCAACTCTCTTACACTTGGAATACATGGATATCAAAGAATTCACAACCGAGACATCATATCCGAGGTTCAGTTGATCCAATAATTTATGCACAAACTTTCCCCGCTCAAGATCTCCCAACTCAGCACAAGCATGTAAAGCTTCCATAATAGTAACATTGGTTGGTTCAAAGCCTTCATCCAGCATCTTCTGGAAAATCGCCATTGCTTCCTCAGGATCTTCATTTTGTGCATACCCAGCTATCATGGAATTCCAGGAAACAACAGTCTTGTGATTCATCCTGTTGAAAATTGACCGAGCAGTGGCCACAGATCCACATTTCGAATACATGTCTAGAAGAGCGGTAGAAATGTTTACCAGTGACTCAAAACTGGCTCTTATAACATAGGCATGTATCGACTTTCCGATCACCAAGGACCCAAAATCTGCAACAGCAGGCAATGCAGTGACCAATGTGATGGAATCAGGCCTCTGGCCTTCCTTCTGCATCCTAATAACCAACTCCAAAGCACTCCTGGCGAACCCATTTTGCGCATAAGCAGCAACAATAGTGTTCCAAGAAACCAAGTCCCTCTCAGGCATTCTATCGAACATATTATATGCATCATCAATCTGCCTACATTTAGCATACAAATTTACAACTCCGGTCATCGCAAACAGATTAGTAGCAAAGCCATTGGTAATTAGAGAGCCATGAATCTCCTTCCCCCTCCTCAGGTCAGCAGTATCGCCACACGCCTTGAGCAAGTAAGTAAAATTGTACACAACAGGGGCAACCCCATCATGCTTCAATCGGCAAAAGAAGGAAATGGCCTCCCCTAAAGAGGAGTTCTTGGCGTACCCTTTGAGCAGAGTGTGGTAGAAAACGTCGAGTTTGTCCCCGACGGCGTCGAAAACCCGGTGGGCTTCAATTGGGCTGCCGTATTTGCAGAAGAGGCTGACGAGCTTGGTCTGGAAGTAGTGCTCGTTGTAGAGACCGTTCTTGATTATGAGGGGGAAGATTTGGTGGAGTTCTCTCATGGAAGTGCAGAGCTCGAGGAGTATGGCAGTAGGGTGTTTGTAGACATGAGAAGGAATGTGGCTTCTTTGGGAAAGCTGGTGAAATGTTGATGTTGGTATTGGAAGTCTAGTTGATACTGGTGGTGGTGGTGTTTTGGTGTTGGTTATGGAGAGCAGAGGTGTGACTGGCAAGAGCTGTAAGCTCATCTCGTCTCTCTGTGTATGGCTTGTCTCTGCGTTTCATGAGTTTTGGTGCAATTTATATGTTTCGGATTGGATAAGAATCAGGTGAATGGAGGGGGTAATGTGCAAGTGCCAAAATCAAAATCACAGATTATTTAGAGGTGTCGGGATGGCAAGGCCTCGAGGCTTAAGAGGGTGGTTGCGAGGGAGCCCACGTCATCATCGGGACCCACTGCCACGTCAACTCGTCCACGTCAGCATAGGGACCCACCATCACGTCAGCAACCAGACCCCACTGCCATGTCAGCACCTTACTGTGACTTTTCTGGTGACTTTTTCCAGTCAAATTTTCCAACGACTTATTTCGAGGTTTTTTTTTTTTTTTACTAAAACTTTCTGTTTTTGAAGTTTTTATTTCTTTCCTCTTCTTTTTCTCGGGGACTTGTAAACTCCCTTCTTCTACCCTCCTTTCTTCATTATAGGGGAGACCTAATTAAGCCAAACTGTGGGGGTTTGTGCTCACTACAAACTTGGAGTTTGTTGAGATCTTCAAACTTATAGTTTGTAGAGAATTTATGATCGACCACTTACGTCATTGTTTCGATCTAATCCAATATCTCTTGGAGTTGAATTTCTTAGAAGCGATTACGCTCAGAAATTTTATATGTTTTCGTGGTAGCTTTTTCGCTCCGAAACTAATCCTTTTTCTTGTTCTCTTTTAGGATGAGTAACCAGAACAAATTGGACTTTACTCCATTGGGAACAACTAGCTCTGGATATCATAGGTGGGTTCGTGATGTCCGCCAGCATCTCAAGGCCGATGAAATCCTGGATATGATTCTGAAGCCTAGCCAGTACATGCTAACTGTTGAGCAAACTCAAGCTTTGGAAGCAAATAAAGCAGCCTTAGAGGAAAATAAGGCGAAAACCATCATCCTAATGACTCGTCATATGGATGATTCGCTCCAGTACGAGTGTATGAATGAAGAAGACCCCAGAAGGCTGTGGGTCTTACTCGAAGAAAGATTTGGCAACGTCCGTGACTCCTTGCTTCCTGACCTAGAAGTGAGATGGCATAGCCTCCGCTTTTATGATTTCAAGTCAGTTCCTAACTACAACTTGGAAGCACTTCGCATTAAATCTTTAATGGAATTCTGGTGGTAAAGAGATCACAAATGGGATGCTGATTGAGAAGACTCACTCTACCTTCCATGTCTCTGCATTGATGGTTGCTAAGAACTATCGAATCGATGTTACTGCAGGACGGATCACAAGGTTTCATGAGCTTATTGGAGCTATGAATGTCGCTGAAAAGTATGACAACATCCTTGTGAAAAACTATAATTCAATTATAGTCTCGCCCCTAAGAGAGGGCGCTAAGAGCGAAACCCTAATCTTAGGAATATTTCTGGATGTTTTGGTCCATATAATCGCTCTACTTGGGAAGGTAACCGCCAAAATAGGCGAACACCTAACCGAAGAGGTCAATGTGGAAAGAGAGAGGGAGTCAATGCCTCTGGCCATGTTGGTGGCGCCACCAACACTAAGAGCCATCTAAATGACGCTTTCAAAGTGAATCAATCAATGGAGTTTGAGCAAAGAGATGTATGTTCTCGATGTGGAGTATTCTGTCATTGGGCACACATTTGTAGAGCTCGTGAAGAAATTGTCACCACCTACAAAGCATATTGTGAAGTAAGAAAAGCTCACTATGTAGAATAAGAAGACGATCTAGAGTGAAGGGTTGAAGACTACAAATCTGGCTGGGATCAATAGATCGCCAATTCTGTTTAAGTCTTTATTTTTCTAAGAGATGTAATAGGCAATTGCTATATACTTTCTAGTAAATGCCATTGGTTTAGTTTTTCTTCACATAGGCTCATCCAAAATGAGTGTGATGTCTAGGAAGGTTTTAAGATAAGTGGTACTTAAGCAAGTTTTGCTCCACCAACATCTCTCTACTCACCTGGTCATATTTATTTTAGAGTTACCGAAAAAAGTCAAACGACTACCTTTCTTTTGCATTAGCTAGCATTAGGATTAGATTCTCTTAATGGTTAAGAGACAATGATGTACTCTGTTAGCTTATGAATAAAATTTTGAGTTCTTTTCATTATGACTCCATTTTGATTCTGAGTATATTACTTTGTGACTACGATGACTGGACCATCAGTATTAATTCAAGGACATGGGATAGACCAAGTTCCCCTGCCAAATAGCACATTGATTATAGTCACAGAAACTCTCTACGCTCCTAGGGCAAATCGCACATATGAATAGCCAACGGATTCCATACGAAAATGCATATAGAGAACGAAAATAAGTTCCTTTGCAGTATCTCTAATGATTGCAAACAAAGACACATCTTAGAGAAGTTTATGTGTTTCTCTAGTGGACTCTATGTCACTATTCGAGCTATTAAATTCAATAAAGTCATGAGAGAAGATCTCTTGGATTTAGACACATATTGGCTTTGTCACGATAGGATAGGTCATCCTGGTCCTGATATGATGATCCGTCTACTAAAGACTTCGCACGGACATCCATTCTCTCGAGCGAAACGAAGCATAAATCAAAAGTTGATTCTTGGACTAAGTGTGACCTCCACAGTTGCCTCTAGCGCCGCCGAGGTCCACCACCAGCTTAGGGCTGGCAAAATCCTTATCAATGACGCCATGGATGGCATCTATCATGGCGATGATGCCCTAGGTGATGCTGCAATCACCAACTTTGCTTCAAATAGCGTTTTAGACTCTCAGGCCCAACCAAAATTCTCATTGTTGCTTACAAAGTCTGTTCCTTGTAATGCTGCTTATGCTACACTCCTAACACATATCATATGACAACAACCTGACTCCCCGAATCATCCTATTCAGTTAATTGGATTTGACTATGCTAGAGAGTTTACATCGAAGACTTTTGATGGATATTGCAATGAGACTGATGTTGGACATCATATTCTCATGAACACACCTAAATGGTCTCTCGAAAATGACTACGATGGTAGTCAGGACATTGATAATGCGCATCAATCTCCTTATATCCGCTTGGGGTGATGCAATATCACATGCAGCTATGTTAATTCGTCTACGACCTACCGCCACTCAATGTATCTCTGCGTTACAGCTAGTGACTGGGTACAAGTATTTCGTACTTATGCACATTTGAGTGAGCCATTTATGTCTCAATTGCGCCGCCACAGCGCATTATGACAGGTCCTTATAGCCGAATAGGCAACTACGTTGGATTTGAGACTCCTACAATCGTCCGCCACTTAATACCCTTGTAAGGCGATCTCATTACTACTAGATTTTCGGGTTGTCACTTTGATGAGATAGTCGTTAGGGGGAGATAAGAACACGTTTATTCAGCAGGAATGACAGGAATTATTGTGGTCTGTCCCTACTATATCTCATCTCGATCCTCACTAAAGTGACGAGATCACACATATTTGCTGCAAACATGTCTGCAAGGATGGACGTCCCTACCAGAGGACATAGCCACCCTACACGGGGTATGGCACCAACGCCAAAGAAAGTGACACTCCAGCGTTACAGGCCATGGCCCCAACTAGGATGCATGGGAGGCCTGTGGGTTCGAACGATACCTTGGCACAACCCAATCCTTTAATCATCGATACTCAAAATCCGTTTCATGAGAATCTTCTGGATTAAGGTTACCGTTGGGGGACGCCTCAATGTCAGAACCTATTATGAGAATATAGAGCTCTATGAAAATTAAACTAGTGTACATGAGACGTGAGATAGAAACTCCATCATAATTGATGATGTTGTTGCGCATGAATTTGTTGAGTCCGATGATATTGATCCACGCTCCTTTGACGAATGAATGCCAATGTAGAGAAATTTTGCCTAAATGGAAAGATGCGATCCAGGTTAAGTTAGATTCTCTAACGAAGAGGAAGGTTTTTGAGCTAGTGATGCTAACACCTCCTAACATAAAACCTAGTGACTAATGGGTCTTCGTTAGAAAGCGTGATGAGAAAAAGATATGGCAATCTCGCCTTATGGCGCAAGGCTTCTCACAAAACGCCATGCAATCGACTACGATGAGATATATTCTCTAGTAATGGATGTCATTGCACTCCACTACCCTATCAGTTTGGTAGTTTCCAAATAACTGATCATGTACCTTACGAATGTGGTCACTACGTATCTCTATAGGGATCTAGATATGGAATATACATAAAGGTTCATGGTGGACTTTATTTGCCCAAGTCAAGTGGCTCTAGACCATGGAGTGCATTTGCAATAAGATTGAAAACGCTCACTAAAGTGACTACTTGATTGGGAAGGGATATGCCCAAGCGTTTCTATAACAAGTTTCTGATTTATAGCGGTTCATGTGGACATGATCTTCATTAGAAGCCCTTAAAGAGTTAAGGGAAACCGCTGAACACTTGAAATCTGAGTTTGAGATGAAGGATTTTGGGAGAACACGATTATGTCTCGGTTTGGAACTTGAGCATTGTGTTGATAGATGCTTAGGCATTTTGACAAGGTCAAACCTTCAAGAACCCCCATGATCGTCGGTATTCTTAATCCTGAAAAGGATCCTCTTTGTCTGAAGGATGATGACGAAGATGTGCTAGGGACAGAAGTGCCTTACTTGAGTACAATAGGCGCATTATTGTACTGAGCTCAATGCACAAGACCGGACATCTTATTTGCAGTGAACTTGTTAGCTAAGGTATAACTCCAACACGATGCCATTGGATTGGTGTAAAATATATGTTTCGGCACTTGAGATGTACGATTGATATAGACTTGTTTTATCCTTACAGAGAGACGATGGATTCAGACCCATCACACACCAGGAACGCCGCCAACACTGGCCTGAGCCGCTATCCCCATCCCAAAATAATAAGCGTTTTGGAAGGTTTTGCTGATGTTGGGTATCTCTATGACCCACACAAATGTCATTCCCAAACTGGTTAAGTGTTCACCATGGGTAAAGACCATGATATCTTGGAGGTCTACAGAACAGACCCTAGTCGCTATATCTTCAAACAATGCAGAGATTATTGCCCTTCACAAAATAGTTCGTGAATGTATATGGATTGGATCCATAGTTTCGCATATTCAAATAATTGTGGTTTGAAGTCTACCACAGATGAGCTTACGAGCATATAGGATAACGCTGCTTGTTTTGAAGAAAGGCTACATCAAAAGCGACAACACCAAGTATAATCAGCAACAACAGACTCTCCTCAAGATCAAAGTGAACTAGGTTCAATTTGAGGACAGTGCGGCAAGATTGCTCACTAAGTCATTGCCTAAATTCCACTTTTGGGAAACATGTTGGTAACATCATTTGCGGAAGTTATCCGAACTCCCATGACCGTAGTCATCAGGGGGAGATGCAGACATTAGGGGGGAGATGTCTACATGTATGGTCTCAAAACGTGAAGGGTGTGTTGTGCTCTTTTTCCCCTTCGACAACGGTTATTTTTGTGCCACTGGATTTTTGTTACTCGGCAAGGTTTTTAATGAGACAACGAGAGAAGCACCACTTTTGGGCGACACAAGGGGGAGTGTTCAAGTAAATCTAGAATATGTGTTTGGCCAAAACTCTAGGTTACTTGACCTAGTTGTAATGAGGTATAGATCTTTCTCAGAAATATTTATAGATATCCGATTAATTGTACGATTATCTTTCATTGTACAACTCTGATTCTATGTCTTGTAATCCTTTATATAAAAAGGACCCCTATTATCAATGAAAGGATGACTCAATTCTCTCTCAATTTTGATTTTCCTTAAACAATGACAACTATTACATAATCGATTATTTGCATCAGTTCGTGCAAAAAAAAAAAAAAAAAAAAACCAAAATATTGCTTCGAGCAGTTGATCTGATCAGCCAAAAGCAAATTACGGCATATGTAATGTCCGCATTGATTAATAAATCTCGGTCATCGATTGACCTGATTGATTGGTACTATATCTACTTAAATATCTCCATCCCAAAGCTCTTCTAGAGACTTGAAAGGGCCATTATCTGAAACGAACTCGGATGCTTGACATCCTCTCTTTTGTGGAATTTGATTGATCTTGTCAACTTCCTCAGGCAGCAGCTCCCACTCAAATATGTCCATATTTTCCTTAATCCTCTCTTTGTTAAAGCTCTTCACCACCACACTCACCCCTTGCTCATATGCCCATCTCAGACAAACCTGATCATGATCCACATGGAAAAATTTTAGCCACAGTTTTGATTAAAACGAGGGAATTAATCGAAATGAAAGATCTGCATCTGAATAAACGTACGTACATATTTAAGGATAGAAATCAGAAATTTAGCATGTAATACTTAACCTGAGCAAGAGTTTTCCTTTTTGCTTCAGCAATTTGTTTGAGCGTCTCACATTCCATCACTCCATTTGTTCCCCACGGTGTCCCTTTTGCCCCCAAAGGCGAGTAGGCAGTGATGATTATACCTTTTCTTTCACAAAACTCTCTCAGCCTTTTCTGCTGCCATAGTGGGTTCATCTCCACCTAAATTAATTCCAAATCAATGAAACCAAGTCAAGCATGCATGCAGTTATTTAATAAACTAAAGAATAACGTACCAAACCTTTATTAACTACTTAATTACTTGGTTGACTGCAGGAGGGATTTTTGCAGTGGAAAGCAAGATTTCAATCTTTTTGCATGAGAAATTGCTGACTCCTATTGCCTTGGTGAGGCGTAGCTTCTGGCACTCTTCCATTGCTTCCCACACCGACTTGAAGTCCATAGGAAGAAGATGCTCTTTCTTAAAAGGTATTTCATAGCTTCCCGGCTCCAAACTCATAGGCCAATGAATGAGATACAAATCTAGGTATTCCAATCCTAGATTCCTGCAGGGGTATAGCCAGATATATACTAAATCAAAAGATCCCCCTAATTAATGTGAACATTTGCAGATTCGATAACTGCAGAAGTCTACCCAATAATTGGAAGTTCCGACTTTTAGTTTTCTCTTCGAAGGTAGTCTATGCTATAAACTAGCCAGATTTGAAATCATTCATTTAGCTATTTGATTACTATTAATATTATCATCCAAGTACAAACACCACGCCCAATATTTCTCAGATTTTTGGCACGAATTATCTTTACTTAGGGGTTAACCAGAAAATGAACAATTTTGATTGTCAAAGTCTATGATTGGGTGGTCGACTAAGCATAGGAAATGTGCATTTTTTCAAATATATTAACATGGAATCTTGTCCGTTACAGATAAATCAATATATAGATCCCACTATCCCAGAAAGGTGAGTATTGCACATATAACAAGGCTGTATGTGTGTGTGAAATTAAATGAATTGAGTATACGTACTTGAGTGTTTTATGAATGGCAGGCAGGACAAGGTGATGGTGTGCATTCGTGCACCAAAGCTTGGAAGTAACAAAAAGCTCATCCCGGGATTTGACGAGGCCAAGTGAAAGAGCTTCGGCAATGGCTTCACCAAGAACTGGCTCCGTCTGGTAAACAGCAGCGGTATCAAAATGTCTGTAGCCGGCTTGGATTGCCGTGAGAATGGCTTCTTTTGCTGCTTCAGAGGCAACAAAAGGATATGCAGCAGTTCCTAAACCCAGTACCGGAATACTGCTTTTATCACTTGCAATACTACTACTTGGGACGACGGTTAGCGCCAACTCCGGAATACTGCTTATGTTCTCCATTTTCGAGATATCTACGTACGAAATCGATAGTTAGGATTATGTGGTACAGTGGTAGTGATCCATTTTTGAAAGCCTTAACTATCACATAGACGTTTGCGTCTTTCTTACAACTTTCGACATGGTACACACGTTCGGTTTCCAAGTCTATCTACAGTGTCTGCTGACCACCTGGGGTGGTTATCCATATGGGATTTAACAGGACGTGATTCACACGCGCTGTTTGGCAGATGACCAAAAATGATTGTTAGGCTCGGTAAAAAAACGTATCACTCTGTCCTGTTAGAATGGGTTCATTCTCTCCCCCGGGTACACTACAAAGGAAACGTCTTCCATTCTTCCAGACTCATTTTCACCTTCAGCTGCAGAAGGGATTTGACCGACTCGATCACTCTGATCTTGAATTTTCACACCAAATTCATTTCCAATATTTGACCTGCAAATTGAATTTGGAACAGAGAGAGAGAGAGAGAGAGAGAGAGGAACAAAAGTCGATCAATGCTCGGCCAAACCTCAGATTATACTTTTGGAGGTCAATGAAGATTCAGAGAAGCCAAAAGAGCTGCCGCCAAAACCAACCAAAGACACAATTAATCAACACTTGATCGAATTCAAAAAATAAATACACTACCGTGCAGAGTTTAACCAGAAACCGCCGCCGGAGCCGCCAGAATTTACCCAGAAACCGTCGGAGCAGCAGGAGCTTCCAGCCTTCGATTCTCTCTCTGCGGTAGACTAACAATTAAATCAAACCATTGGAATGCCGACGACGGCAAGACGAAGAAAATGAAACCAGTGCGACGTCGTGCGGTGACCGGACGGCGAATATACGTTCGGGTCACATTCTCGGGTCGCCGGGTTCGAAGCCTAAGCCTCGAAACTTCTAGGCTTGAAGATCATTGCCCCGGAAGGAGAGTGTAGCCAAGGTCATTCCATAGGCAGAGAAGGAATTGAATTTGTGACCGTGTTTAGGAAGATGATGGGAGCTGAAGACTGATCGAAAGGTTTGGTTCTTTCAAAACTAGCCGGCTAGCAGTACTGATCTGTCCTTTGCTTTTTTTCTTCTTTTTTTTTCTTCCCCAAATTAAAATTCAAAATTTTTGAAAAAATCATTATAAATAACTCAGACGTCCGAAAAGTTTTTTAAAAATTCTCATGAACTTGTTGTGTCGTGTACTTTAACATCAAAACTTTAAAATTAAAAATTTCGCCTTGTGAAAAATTTCAAAAAATAATTCCGAGCATTACATCAATTACTGATATCATTATATAACTTCTGAATGATGTGACATTAGCTCGATAAATTTTCTGAGGATCATAGCTTGGATGTCCAAAAAAATCTCCAAACGTTTTTACAAACTTGTCATGTAGCTAGCGTCCTTTATTACACAATATTATAAACCATAAACCCTAAACCCCAAACCCTAATTTTTTTTTACACATTATTTATTAACACACTATAAATATGTGGGTTTTCTCTGTTTTTTTTATTTTATTTCCAATTTCAATTATATTGATTGCACAAAAGCTTTTATGCATACTAATGTGATCTAACTTGTTTATTAGTTTTATCGACAAGTATACCTTCCATGAGCAAGAAAGCGGAGAAAATAGAATTTATCAAAATCAGCCGTTAGATGTTTTCATGATTAGAAGAAATAGTTATGGTTAAAATTTCAGTTATTTTCGTCGTCATTTGGCTCTTGATCTATTAGGTCAACCTTAAATCTTAAGTACCACATCAAACTAATATGCTCATAACCAGTCATTTGAAACTTCTTTTTTTCAATTTGTCAGCTCTCACACTTTCGTGAGTGAGCTATATCAAGTGTAAAAATTTCGGGAAGTTTATCTCCTAGTGATTCAACTCTCCTTAGGGAAGTATAGGTGTATAAAAAGTTGACCACTTTTTTTTATGTTAAAATGACGGCGGATCGAGTTAAATTTTTTACACAGCACCTGTTAATATGCTATTGTATATACTGCCTATATCAAATACCGCCAAGCATAAGCAACAACCTCGTAGGTGGCCCTCGAGACATGGTAAGTCCCGCCTATGACATGCATCCCGGAGACCGGTATCTTGCTAGGAGGTCACTCTTCCATGCTCTCCAAGAGGCTTCAAGAGAAGCAACATGTGTATTATTATCCCACATCAAAAATATAGAATAGAATGGGACTTCCTTTAGCTATAAGAGGAAGTCCTCCCCTTCTTGGAAAGGGATGGATCCATGATCCCTATACTTAATTGTATCACTACAAAGGCTACTTGGCCTCATTACTAGTGGAATCTCTAAGTGGACATAGTCTTGCCTCACGGGCAACGTGAACCACTATACATGCTTGTGTCGCTCTCCCTCTCTCTCGGTCATGCTTCATACTTAGGTCCCGTATTCTCACACAGAAACATTGGCGCTGGAAGGATGGTCCCTAGGTTTGGGTATGAATCTCTGACCTAGGGCAAGGGACATGTACGGGAACCACCAATCATGTACGTGCAAGACACCCCGTACCTTAAGCAAGGGTCATGTACGGGTACCACGAGTCAGTGGATACATGCAGGACACTCCACACCTTCCTCACCCAAGCCTCCGAGGAGCCACCGGGTACATAAGCCATCGGGTACCATGACGTAGTGGGTACTACGAGTCAGCGAGTACGTGCACCCGCTCCCAAGTACCTTCAACTCCACACCCAAGCCTCTTCTCCAGGTACCACGAGTCCGCGGGTACGCGGGAACAGAAGCAAAAAGCCGTGTCGCTCACTCACGCAACTCTCTTGCTTGGTCATGCATACAATCATGTCGCAAACTCTAGCCTCGTATGTGGTACCCGTCTATAATTACCCCACATGGTCACTCTTGGGTCCGGCAACAACTCTTGCTCATCACATGTATCACGTTGCCATGCAACACACAAGCACCCATCTTAGAATCAAGGTCCCGGACAGTGCCGTTGGCCTCCTTCATCAACTCACACTGGAGACACTAACTTGTATTTGAACACCCTAAATCTACTCTCTACACCTGGACATTCCTCTCGCATCTGCCTATTCGTACACACTAGATAGGAGTTTGGTCCCACTGCCTCAACCCACCATCCCGGTCCAGTTCGTACTTAGAGACTTGACCAATTGCTTGCCTCCCAGTCGGGACCATTGAGTTCACCCATGGTTCTCTCAAGCAAATTCATCGAACTCTTGATGGCTTCCCCAAGAGCCTCCCTGAAGTCATCAACCTTCTTTCAGTGACTGTCACAACTTCACCTCTCGGTGACCTAACCTGAACTGCACTGACAGCATCCCCAAAAATACTTTGGGCACCCTGAGCTGCTTCTCCTTTGATGGATCCCGAGCTCCACCAGCAACACAAGGTCACTTCCCGCCCCCAACCGACAACTCACCGAGCATCTTGGTGACACTCAAGTTCCCGGATCGGCGTGCATACCAGTCTGAGAAATTAGTTCAGCCGGGAGCTCAACTCTAACGGTGATTCAAATTCCAACCCCATGCTAATTACCCAGTTATACCCACTATGGTTTAAGCTCCTGGAAATCCTCCAAGCACCTCGTCACACCTCCACCCATCAGTCAAATTATGGTGCTCTCAACCAGTCACCAATTCATATCTCACTGGTATCGTCTTCCCCTCTCGACGACTCTCCCCGGATCCAAACACTTTGAGTTCCCGCCACAGGCAGCTCTGGGACCCTAGCTACCTGCAAACTCACTGGGTCTCGCCTGCCGACGACACTACTGTTACCCGATTAAAACTCGGAAGGACTTTCCGGCACCCCTTGATCCCAACGGGTCTCTATAGCTCGCTGGAGACCCATCAGCTATATATCAACAATCCGAGACCCGCGTCTGGTACCCTGTTCAACTGGAAAACATGCGTCAACCCGGTAGCTTATTCACCCCTCACTGACGCAGCCGCTTCTCCTCTCGGTGACTAAACCTCGAAATTAGTCTCATCTTCGACACATCCCGGTGGCATCATGTGTAAGCCAGAGTCCCGGGAACAACATCATTTCTGGAAGCCAACTCTGGTTCGCCTGTTCAAAAAAAACAAACTGTTCTTGGACACCTAGACAATTCCTCTGGGCAACAGAGAAGCTAGTTTGGAGGCCAACCCAGAGAGCATATGCCACTGGGGATCACCCCAGCAGGTTTTCGACCCGTGGCCACGTCAACCCCGATGCACCAACATCCGAATACCCATCGATCTACTTAACCCGGATTCTTCCTCCTTCAGGTACTCCACCTCGAGCGTTGCCAGAATCCTAGAACTGTGCATTGCTCCCGGAAGTATACATATGTCATGCAAAGCTAAGTCTTCGCACTCTTACCATTTCTCAAATTTATCAGTGATCATATGTCTACATGTTGCTGCTCTTTATGCAATTATTGCCTACTCTGTACTACTGTGCGCATTGATCTGTTTCCAGAAAACAGGTACCAGTGTTTAAAGCTTCAAAAATAGCTACAATGTATGTCTTAAGGGCTATAACGTAGATGCCACATAACATGTAAATAAACCACCACGTGGTAGGGCAATGATATAGGGCCTCAATGAGGTCTAAGATTTGTGACCTCAAATCTTAGGTGTCATGCCATGTAAGCAAATTCAAATTTTATTTCAATTCCACATAATACTTGCCACACTTAAGCCTTTATTAATGAAACAGGATACATAAGGAGGGGCATGGTGCCTTAACCCCAACTTACAATTAGCGGTAAGAGAATGTCCCGCAATAATAGCAGGAAAATCTACAAAAACAATGTATCATAACATGCACCAAATAGCAATGGTTGCATCTCTAGCAACTGCATTTGCTTTACAAGAGCGGTGACATACCGGAAAGATCAATATCACGAAGAGCATCAATATACAAATAATAAAAGCAGCTTTTCCACTATGTTGCCAATCGGAATCAAGACCGATGACACTTTGTTTCATTCTTCCACTAAGAGGTTTCGTCCAGTCAACAACTACTCGCCACCTCACTAGGTCAGACAAGACATTATGCAAGCCGGGACAAAGCCCACCAAACTCTACCGCAGAGTAGCACAAATTTATTTTAAACATAAACTTACGAGGACTGAAATAAGCAACAATACCTATAATACCTAATAATAATGAAAGGCAAGCCCACCAGATTAGGCCCAGTAGCCTAGATGAGGCCCCAACTCCTTCGTTCCCAGCAAGTCTGACGTGCTCAACCGAAGCACACCAGTGCCGACGAAACTGTACTGCCACCCCCGTGGATTCACGTTGCAGTACTGAGCCATGAATAACCAGCGATATGGATGGTTGAATCGCCCGGAATCCAAGAGCTAAACTGAATCCGGGTACCTGAGTGGGACGATCACCATGTCTTCCATCAGAATTCCACAATCCCAAAACAAGGGAAGATGCAACGCCATCCCAAATCGATGATGGAGGTCATCCTCGCGAACCACTGATCCATCGATCCACCACCATAATTTCGGCCTTGCGCATCCCCGACCCAATCGTCGATCGGCTATGAACAAACCAACATCAATCCGCATGTCGTGTCCTCGTTGTATGCAAAACAGAAGACACACTCTTCCCGTTCCGGCCCCAAATAAACCACTGCCCCTTGCCGGTGGACTCACCTACATCTACTAGTCTGACGACAACGTCACAAGGACGGGCCGCCGGACGGACCAACACAACCTCTGAAACACCAAGCATGAAAACCGTTCCGTTTGCTTAGGAACTGCTGCAGATCGTTTTGTCTAAGGGAAACACTTTCAAAAGATAAGCTATTACATTATACTATTACATTACTTTTAGATATTAGAGGATGAATCAATTACATTAAATAATTAAAATAGGTGATGAAAAAAAGAAGTTAAGCTATTAATTATGTATTAATTTAAGAGATATGTCTATAAATTCTTTGACAATTATTTTTCTTCATTTAATTAAATTCTTTCCTATAATTTTTCTTTCCAAATAACATCAATATAGTCAAGAAATAGGCATTAACTTTTCTTTTCAAATATTGATTAATTTCCTCCAAAAAAATAGCATTAATAAATTGAATTTGAAAAATATGTATGTGTAAATTAAGAGGTAAGAAAAAATTCCATCGATTGATTATCATCTACAAATCTAAATATAAGGAAAAAAAAACAAACGAACAAAATAATAAACTCAAAATATAACATGTAAACCCTAGCTACATAAAGAGACAAAAAAAAAATTAAACATAAGAATACATATAATCATATGAATATGTACTTTTCACATTATACTTTCAAAATTTACAAGAACTCAACAAACGTTGAATTCATATACATGTGTTATGCAAATCTATTGATCGAGTGTATGTGCAAATCTATTGACTGAATTATATGAATTTTTTTTCCATTCTTGATTGAAGAAAAAAATTGTTGTTTAAAGAGAGTAATGAAAAGAAAAAAAGAAAAAAAAAAGAAAAAATGAACCAAAAGAATTTTTGTTTAGAAGAAAGCCAAAATAACTTAGATTCATTAGATTTTGGAATGATAAGATTGTCTTTTTCTTAAGAATTACATGTCATGATTTAACAAATTAGTGATGTGTGTTGGTGATATAGTATGACACCTAAAATTAAGGCCACAAATCATTTTCCCGTAAACATGCAGAAGCTTAATACCACGTCCAAATTATATGTGCTGTACGAATATGCATGATATTATGATATCAAGTTCAAACACCACATGTTTACATAAACTTATGATTCATGGCTTTATAATTGAGGCATGACATCTAGAGATATACATGACAAACATGACCCATTTTACATTCATATGCACAACTACTGCATATAATACCTCACATATGCATGATTTCATCAAATTGTCATTATCTCATTGGGTAGCATCTCTATTACAAATCATAAATACCATCTTCTCATCGGGACACTTGCAGAAAAGATGTTCCACAATAATATAACACATTTGTTTCATTTCCATATTTACTTCTTCAAAATTTCACATGAAAACTGTTTATCATTACATGCCACACTTCCCCATGCTTACTATATCCATGCAATAGTTGTGATCAATACGGGATGGACCTGTTACCTATGATTATTATTGTCTACATCTTTTACACAGCTTCATCAAATCCATATGTCTATAGTGATGAATCAATTATATTCACGTGCTAATTATTTATCTATTTTTGAGATAGTACAATCACCCCAACACCTCAATGAGGCAACTTCTTATATAAACGAGGCTAAATAAACTATTGGTGCTCGCTAGCCGATATAGTCCTACTTATGAGCAACTCCAATACTTTACAATGTTTATACCACTTCTTCATGGCTCCAGATAAGTTCTCACTTATATTTTTTAAATTTGAGCTAATACAAATGTTTTACATGCTTCAATAATGATTTCTATAATCTAAGCATATGCCTACAACATTTGATGCTTTCAATAGCATATTCATTGTGCCTATTTATTAATGTCATGCTTCAATTTAATTGCCTGTCAATTAAAAATTGCTACATGTATACATATGACACTCAATAAGTATAACTTGCAGCACTTAAAATCCTCGCCCCTAGCGATGTACCCCAACGCCACCTGATACCCCAACGGGGTTACGAGGCACAAAGCCATCATTCTACCCGGAGCCACGCCACTGGGTAAAGGAACTCTCATTCGACCACATTGGGTTACGGAGGCTCATGCCCTCATATGATCCCACCGGGTCACGACGCTAAAGCCGTCATTCTACCCCAACGAGGTTAGGAGTCTTAAGCCATCATTCTACCCGGGCCCACGCCACTAGGTGAAGGAGGCCTACCAGCCCTCATTCAACCCCATTAGGTTAAGGAGGCTCAAGTTCATCTACTCCACAAGGTGCTAAGGCTCAAGCCTATCCACCCCACCGGGTACACGAGGCCTACATGCCCTCAAAAATCCTTTACTCGAGTGAGGTATCTTGACGGGATAACTAAAGGGTAGCTTCCTTACAAAAGCCAAGGCCCAGTTCCTTGCATCCAAATCCTTGCCCCGAGCGAGGTACCCCCAATGGATAAGCCAAGGTCCAGTCCCTTACTTTTAAGTTATCACACCTCCCGACCATTCTCTACACTTGGGGGACTATCATTGAGCTTCACACTTATGCTTTCCGGGCATCTCCAAACATCACGTTTGTGCCTTAGCGATACGTGTGACTTTCGTGTTATGGTCTATTAATGGAAATATTGAATTTTTCACTTATTGTTGAGCGCAACAATTAAATTCCTTTTGCATCCATTAATAAGATCATAGGACAAAACTCATACAACCTATCACCCACTCGACATGAGCGAACTCAAGTTCAAACTTCAATTTTACTAACTACATAACTTGGGGGACTCGGCGAGTAACAACACTCCCAATCCTAACACATATGCATCATATGCATACAACATATACATATCCTTATGTATGTATCATCATGTTCATCACACATCTATGCATCATATGCACTTTGTATGCTATCATAAACCACATACATTTTAGACTCACACGTCGCATTAACCCTCGACAAATACAAGCATCCACACAATGTGTAACATGCATCTTATATAAACATTTGTGTACTTCGATGCATTTGACTCAAACGTCACTTAGATTGCCCTAGTGCAATCAACATGTTATTTTGTACACCCTTATCTTATTTGCAGGTACTAACTCGATGAGAGGCCCCCGTGGCACCAACCTAACATGAAATCTTTACAAGACCCGAAGAGTCCCTTCTTGCTTACGGACTTGGGGGACTAGAGTATGGGTATGGCGTTCAATGAGGTCGTCACTCATACTTGGCGACATCATATTTAAACTCCCAAACCAAGAAGCGCCTCATACTCGGAGACTTGGGGGACTTATACATACCGCCTATATCACATACCGCCAAGCATAAGCAACAACCTCGTAGGTGGCCCCCGTGACATGGTAAGTCCCGCCTACGACATGCATCTCGAAGACCGACACCCGAGCTACCTCGCCATGGTGAAGGTCGGCCGGTATCTTGCTAGGAGGCCACTCTTCCATGCTCTCCAAGAGGCTTCAAGAGAAGCAATATGTGTATTATTGTCCCACAATTGAAATATAGAATAGAATGAGACTTCCTTTAGCTATAAGAGGAAGTCCTCGGAAAGGGACGGATCCATGATCCATATACTTGTATCACTACAAAGGCTACTTCAGCTCATTACTAATGGAATTTGTAAGTGGACGTAGCCTTGCCTCAAGGGCAAGGTGAACCACTATACATGCTTGTGTCGCTCTCTCTCTCGGTCATGCTTCATACTTAGGTCCTGTATTCTTATACATAAACAACTATATATAGATAGGTAATGTCAAATTAATCGATTTCTAATTTTAATTTTTTGAATCGCACAAAAACCTTATATGCCTACTAATATTGTCTAACTTATTTATTAGTTATATGAAATAAGCCCTTCCATGAGCAACAAGGTGGAGGAAATATAATTTAACAATATCGACCGTTGGATGTTATCATGATAAGAAGAAATGGTTATGGTCAAAATTTGAGCTATTTTCGTCCTTATTTGGGTCTTGATTTAATAGGTTAATGTTAAACCTTAAGTACCACATAAAACTAATATGCTCATAACCTGTCATTCACAACTTTTTTTTTTCGATCTGTCAGCTTTCACACTCTCAGGCATATAAGCTATATAACCAATGTCAAAATTTCAAGAAGTTTATCTCCTAGTGGTTCTAACTCCCCTTAGGAAATTTTAAGTATCTTTTCACCCAGCTTTATATCTCTGAGATTTAAAAGGGTGAAGTTTTAATGAGGCCACTCATGGGCATGCCTTCTCCATCTTGGTTATTCATAAATTTCCATTTCGAATAAAAGATCTCTAAATTAGTTCCTGGTATTCTTATTTGGACATGCTTTTAGTTCACTCCAGGGTTACTTTTGTTCGGATGAATTACATGTGGGTCACCGCGTGATTGGTAAAAAAAATTCCTGCATGGAACCTTAATACGAGCATTACTTCATACTGCATGGAACCTGCTATGTTTCACCATTAGTGTCTCTAATGGGCTTGACAAAATTAACAAAAATTATTTTGGGGACACTCCTGAATTCCTAACCATGGAATCTAGTTTGAATTTCAGTGCTTAGCTGCTTGCTCATCTTCATACAAAATCTGCATATTTTACTGGACTGGAATAGTATACTGTATTAGTCTTTATCGATCACTTGGTTTCTATGGATGTGGTGGTGTAAGAAGTTCATATTTGATCAAAACTTCTATATGTCCGTTTATCTTAATACAAAGTTATCTTGCTGGAAATGTGTGGTTGGAGGCTAATACTCCTAATAAAAAAGAAGAAGGAATATACTGATCATTTCATCTACAACAAATAGTTATTCAATTCGAGAGAAATGATCAGCCTAATCTGAATACCACAATGCAGACGATACAGTTTTGATTAGATATTCCATTAAAATAACAATACATTCAAGTGAAGAAACATTAAGGCTTCAGAGATTACAGGAAATGGTTTTACATTTGTTGGTGTGGTTTTGACAAAAGTCTCGACGCTAAGTTTGAGGTGATCGGTTCTGGACGACATAGATATAGAATGGTGAAATCGGTGGATTAAGTGGGTCAGTGAATGACCTGTTGTCGACATGATCAATCTGGTCTGACTGGTCTTTAATATAAGCTACTGCAAATTTAGTTACCAAACTAAAATGTGGAAGTGTTTCCAAAACATCCCAACTGAAGTACCTAGCTAGAGTAACTCGGGTTGGAGAACGCATTTCTGAATCTCTGCACTTGTCTTTACACTTTGCTCACTAGAACTCCAAATTCAAAGCAACACACCTAATTCGTTGCACCTTTTATTACCAATAATATTGGTGAGGAAACCATCTACTCACGTACTATCCTAGGGGATAGAACACCCATTTTTCGTTGTTAGCCACGAACAAGTACTTGAGTTGTAGACATAATTATCAAGCATGTAGTGAGCGATATAGCTGTAACACCGTGTAGTAAGCGATTAACTTCATTTCATCTTGCTAACAATATTTTCCTCTTGAACTTCCCAAAACTCCTCAGCTACAGTGACACTTCGCATTAGTTGCTTGTGTGTTCCCTTGAAGTAGTTAAAAGTGGAGTCTTCATCTTAGAAACAGAGCTATTAGACGAACAATTAATGACGATGACGACTAATGTGGAAGATAGAGTGTATGAAAGTGATCACAGCGAAGGATGAAAAAGAAAGGAATGTGTTACTTGTAAAAACTCAGGTCAATTTAACCATCACAAACCGACTAAAGCATTGTGAGTACCACGCAGATCCAACCTCATTTATGATCCCAAGTGTGGAAATTCTCCACGAGCCGCGAGAAGTTATAGGTTGATCCTTCAAGTGGGCAACATCATGACATCCTAAAATTTCATTTCCGATCGCCAAGAGTCCACTAGAAATAGCCCATAGTTTACCTAATACCAGGTCCAATACACCAGCTAAAACTAAGTAACATTAGCTAGGCAACGTAAAAGTTTGGGAGGGAAGAGAGTGTTCAAACAAGCGAGGACGACCCCATTCGTCATTAGATCTTCATGGGGTATAGAGCCCATTTCTTACCTTGAAGGCACTCCTACTAAGTATGAGAAAGTGTTCCGGGAATAAGAATTGGAGAAAGAAAGCGTGAAGGAAACCTCAACTATTTGTGAGTCAAACAAAAAGGAAGTCGATGTTTATGAACAAATGGTGGGTTTTCTGAAAGGAACTGGGGTTGGCAACCTATAACTAAAAGGATTAGAGGATGGGGATTGTTTGGGTTTGAGGAAGGAAATAATGGGAAGTGTAGGAGAGTGTGTGTCTCTGTTTCGAAATAAGGTTCAAATTGGAACAACGTTTTGTGAATGCTGCCAGATTTTTTTTTTTTAGGCTATTTTCCAGAAATTCATGAATTTTGAAGATCAATAGGTTGGGCAAGATAAGGCTCGAAGTGGGCAGTCTAGTAATTGACTTAGGAATTTTCAGCAAGGTCAAATTTTGCTTTAGAAAATGAAGAAATGTAGGCCCCGTGGAATTCCAAACATCACTCTTGGACGGGATATATATTTTTTCTTTCGCAACCTCTATTTGTCTAAAGACTTTTGGAAATTTCTTGATGTTAATGTCTAAGATTGAGCGGTAGCCTAAATCTCGGTTAATGCTGGTCCAGTGGGTGGACCGCTACCTGTGATGTTCTTGGAGCTTCCGCTATCTGTCAAATAAAATACAAAGGGCGTCAGAGGGAGACCGCATTGGGCGGTCTTCTCTTCTCCGATGCCTAAGTTAGTAAATGTATTTGTGTTGACAAAATAACAGTAGGTAAGTAGTAAAGGTGTAATTAATGAGGAGAGAGGAGTGAACCTTTATTAGGTGGGGAAGAGGCTAACCTCTTCCTTGCTTTCGATGTGGGAATGATATGCTTCAATTCCTAGTTTCTGATGCTTTAGTGAGGCGATCTTGGTGCGGCGAGTGGCTGCGCTTCAGCGATGATCTAGGAGTGAGCTGGGGCTCAGGTGATAGCCCGCTTGGCTGTGTTTCCGTAGGTCACATCGTTAGTGGTTGTTGGTGTTGCTGGCAGTAGCATGAGCGTGGCTCATTATAGCTAATTATGCTTGGCAAATGCTCATGTAAGTACAAGTCCTTGAAGTCCCCAGTTAAGGAGGGCAATCTTGGTTGGGGAGTTGCCTAACGGTTTGAAATGTTACTTCTGCTAGACTTGCAATAGCATAATTAGTGTTAGTACGTTGTCAACCATGAATGTATTGAGCAAATGCTTTATACCCTTTCGGGTGGGTCCCTGCAGGGCCTCCGAAGGAGTCCCCCACTCCTCGGCTAAGATGGGCCTCTGTTTGGCCAACATATTGTTTGAAGAGGGGGATCTGTATTGAGCAAAGGGTGTTGGGCAGCGAGCCCAATCTTTGATACCCTAGTGTCGGGGGTCAACGTGCCTAATTAGGGCTATCGGAGACTGTTGGCATGTCCCCTTACTTGTCCCGGAGGGACGTAGCTTGACTGCAACGCCATTTGGCGGTTGTAGTGAAAATGAGGGGTTGCCTTGGGAATCGCCGTTGGCGAAAGTCCCTCTGCTGATAGAAAGTAGTAAGAAGCATCGCGGGAACCTTCTGGCTTGCAGCTCAGCGAGCGGTGTTGCTCTCAGTGGAGACCGTCTCACTTGTAAGATGAAAAGGGAGAAGTTCAGCTAGCGGTGTTACGCTTAGCGGAGATTGTCTGGCTTGCAAGATGAAGTGAAAAGTTCCGCTAACGGTGTTGCTCTCACCGGAGACTGTCTCGCTTCTAAGATGAAAAGGGAGAAGTTCAGCTAGCGGTGTTGCGCTTAGCGAGGACTGTCTAGCTTGCAAGATGAAGTGAGAAGTTCCGCTAGAGGTGTTGGGCTTAGCGGGTACTGTTCTCGACGATTGGTATACCTGCTCTTTAACGGTTACTTCGGATAGACGCTTCGTCTGAGAACGCCCGACACGTGGCCATCATACATTGGGTTAGCGTGTGGGATGATGTCTCCTCAGCACGCCCGTATCTTTGTCTTTAATGCAAGTAATTATCGACTTTGTAACCGAGGCAATGCCTCGGTTAATTCGGATACTGACTGCAATCATGGGGCACGTGTATGGTGCTGGTGTGATGTCGTTTTTTAGTGGACAGTCTCGATTTGACTGATGTTGACATAAGCTTTTGATATCTTCTGCACTTCAAACCTAACTGGTCGTCATCAAGCCATGCTTTCTAAGAGTTCAGGAGTGCGTTCTGCAAATCGAGCGGGAGTGTTGTCCTGTTATGGCATGAGGTTTTCTGAAGTGAAGACGAGCATCTCCAAGTGTCTGAACGTTTCCATATTTCAGGTTGGTAAGCTGAGCTCCGTACTTGTTTGATTGTTTCTGTCAGTTTCTGGTTTTGCTATTTAAAGTGATTTCTGCCATTCCCCGGCGTATCTAAGGGTCTAGAATGATTTTTTGGGGATGGGTTTACGTGCTTGGCAGAGAGTTGAGATTTATGGATTTGCTAGATGGTCGAATCTGGGTTTTGAGTGTATATACATTGTGTTCTTGTTTTGGTACTTTCTGGGTTTTCTAGGTATGGTTGTTCTTGATGTTCTTGGCTAAAATCTGACATAGGGATAGTTTAGATCGTTTTGGAATTGAATGACTTGGGTTTTAGGGTGTTTCCGATGGCTAGCGTCATAGAGATCTCGAGCAGTGAGGGTTCCGGGTCTGACGTGTGGCTCAGCGGTTCCGATAGGTTTTTTATTGATTCATTGCGTACGTCTGCCCATGCAGGAACCTCACTATGGGCAACGCTAAATATGCAACCCTTACAAACCATACCGTGGGACGTAGCGATGGCTCGTGCTGGTCACCCAGAAACGTCAGCGGTGAGAGAGGAAACCGCTGAGCCCGAGCTACTTAAGGACAGGCTGGCTTGCCACTGTGCTACGAGTGGTTCTGCTCATGGAGATGACGCCGCTGAAGAGAAAATAGAGTCAGCGTGGGTTCTTCGAGATGACACCTCGGTTGACGAGGCGGGAGGGCCGATGCCTCCGACCGCCATCACAAAGATGAAGAGGGTGTTCCGCCTGCCTGGCGTGGTGAAGCTTCGCTCACCGAAGAAAGATGAGAAGGCATCGTTTCTACTGGCTGGGTATGCCACTGTGCATGAGGCCGTGCTCCGCCAAGGTGTCACCTTTCCACTACTGCCTAACCTTTAGATCCTACTGTGTGAGTTTAACCTTGCCTTCGGGCAAATTTACCCCAACATGTGGAGGCTGCTGATGGCGCTGAACTTGCTCTGGCTGTTGTCTGGATGAGAAGGACCAACGGTGGCTGAGGTGCTTCACTTTTACGAGCTTGTGTACGTGAAGCGCTAGGGTTGTAGCGGGCAAGTGAATCTATCCGGCTGTCAGGGGGCGCCTAAGTTGATTGAGAACCTAAAGGATTCCATGTCCCCCTGGCGGGCGACCTTCTGTGTCGCGACAGAGGGTTGGGAGTTCGACGCGAGGGTGAACACAAAAGCCCCGAGTTTTAGGATTAAGTCGGAGTTCCATCCTATCCGAGGTTGTTGCTAGCCTTCATGTCATGATTTGTTAGTTGCCTTGTATTTCTTCTGACTTTTAATAGCTCTTGTCTTTGTGTAGCAGGCTTGCGGTTTACGCTAACGTGCTAGGAGCAGTGCCACGTGGCGAGGATTAAACGGTGTTGGCAGAGTCACAATTTGCTTGACCTCCATCTGTTGACAGGCTGGGAGTTGTTGGCGGAGCTGAAATTAAACCGTCTTGCTGGTAGGTGTTCTCCGCCAATTTTGCTGATATATATTTTTTGTACTTGTCCCACGACAATTTTGCCTTGTGCGGTTGTTTGTTCAGATCTTGTTCCTGGTAACAAAGCCAGCCACGACTCATTTGACAAGGCAATGGATCATGCAGAGCTGAATAATTTTAACGAGGTCATGTATGCCGCTGGGCTCAACGCTAAGCAGACTGTTGTCGATCCACAGACGCTGGTGGTGAGCCAGTCGGAGACAGCGGTGGTGATGTTGATGCCTCATCACTCACATCTTGGCGCCGCTGGTCCGCCCGTAGTGTAACCTGAGCCTCGCGCCGGGCATGAGGCTGCCTGCGGGAGCAGGGCCCATGCTGCTCCCGAGAAGACGAAGGATAGAGTGCCCGCCCAGCAGCGAGGGTTGGGTTTGGGCCTTAGGCCCAAAAATAGCTTAAGGTTAGGTTCATATTTTCAAACATAGATATGGGGGCGGACCTGGGCAATGACTAGATGTAAAAGCCTAACCCTTACTTTAGTTAGTTTTGCAGGCTGTTGCTGTCGAAGCTTGGGTACGGAGGATTATCTTTAGAGGCCACAAATTGTTTTATTTAAAATTTATTTTCCTCTTTATTTGGCATGTTTGATCCCGTCAAATTTTGTAAAGATATGTATGGTTGATGATGCGTGTGATTGCTTACCACCAAAGTGGAACCCTAGGATTAGAACCTCCACTTGAGTTTAGGTCCTAGTGGGCTAGACTTAGAAGACTCACACAAATTACCATTCAATGAACCTAATGTAAATTTGCGCTAAGAATTAAAAATGACGTAGGTTCTAAATTCAACACAACACCACTTTCCTTTCCTCTTCTTTGCCTAGTTCGTAATCTTGTGGTTACGAGCCAAGCCCACTATGCAAGCCTATGAATTTTAGGCTTATAGATTTCTTGTTTTTCAACCTAAAGGCCTTGTCTCTTTAAAGAATTCTAGGCCCAAAGCCACTTACTCCCTAAGTGTCGCGGGTATAGGGTTCCTTAGGGAGGCGGCGTTGTGGTAGTCCAGTCTCCAGGTCGCCACAAAAAACTTGGTATCAGAGCATACGGTTCTAATGGACCTTGAACTTAAACCTTTTCATTGTGTGAAGTTTGATGGATTGCCTTTAATCCTTGTTATTATCATCAACTATACTAAAAGTGTTTTGAAAAATATGTTTTTCAGATTTGAAAGAAAAATGTCCGACTTCTCCATGGACTCCTCTGGCACCAACAGCACAGCCGTATCCTGTGACCATAGAATCAAAACCCTCTGCCCGGATGGATGTCCCTCCACCCTCTTCCTCTAATGCTTTTACCTTTTCTTCCGCCAAGCGTCCGAACCCGAAGGTGGTGGAGATGAGGAACCTAATTGCTGAACTTGATAGGGATCTCAAAAGTGTAACAAGGGCGATGAAAGAAGCCGTCTACCCTTGACAAAAGGTCAATTCATTACAAGAGTATATTCAAGAATTCTTGGCAGTGAGAGCTAGACATCTTGACATATATGAATGCTTAGAGAATTGTAGTTATCGATTCATACATGGTCTAAATTCAAGGATGTGAGAAAGGATGACAATAAACTACTCCCGACCTTGGCACGAGGTTGTTGAGGAGGCCGAGAGGGATGGCGCATTCTTGGACGAAATATACACTATGCTCGATGCAGAATGCAACGGACAACTGTTTCCTCTGGAAGCGATCAAAAACTGTATCAATCTTGTAGACTATCATAGGGAGATAGCGTTTTATCCATATGATCTGAAAGATTCAGACTAGAGCTTATTGTTAGCAGGACGTTTGTGATCACTTTGTTAGACCCCCTAGTCTTTTCCAACGTTTTGTGAATATTGCCAGAGTAAAGAGTTCGAAAAGCAACAAGAGTCCCCCCAACAAAGTGATCACAAACGTCCTGCTAACAACAAGTTCTAGTCTAAATCTTCTGGATCATATGGATAAAATGCTAGCTTCTGATTATAGTCTACAGGATCGATACGGTTTTTGATCGCTTGAAATTCCGGAGGAAGTGGTAGTTCGTGGCCTTCTGCATCGAGCACAGTGTATATTTCGTCCAAGAATGCATCAACCCTCTTGGCCTCCTCAACAACCTCGTGCCAAGGTCGAGAGTAGTTCATTGTCATCCTTTCTCGCATCCTTGATTTAGAACATGTATGAATCGATAATTATGACCCTTTAAGCTTTCATAAATGTTAGGATGTCTAGCTCTAATCGCCAAGAATTCTTGAATATACTCCTGTAATGAATTGACCTTTTGTCGAGGGTAGACAGCTTCTTTCATCGCCCTTGTTACACTTTCGAGATCCCTATCAAGTTCGGCAATCAGGTTCCTTATCTCCACCACCTTCGGGTTCGGACACTTGGTGGAAGAAGAGGGAAGAGTATTAGAGGAAGAGGGTAGAGGACATCAATCCAGGCGGAGGGTTTCGATTCTACGGTCACACAAGATTCAGTTGTGCTGTCGGTGCCGGAGGAGTCCATGTAGGAGTCAAATATTTTTCTTTCAAATATTAAAAATATATTTTTCAAAACACTTTTAGTATGGTTGAAGATAATAACAAGGATTAAAGGCAATACATCAAATTTCACATAATGAAAAGGTTTAAGTTCAAGGTCCATTAGAACCGTATACTCTGATACCAAGTTTTCTGTGGCAACCTGGAGAATAGACTACCACAGCGCCTCCTCCCCAAGGAACTCTATACCTGTGATACTTAGCGAGTAAGTGCTTTGGGCCTAGAATTCCTCAAAGAGACAAGGTTTTTAGGTTGAAAAACAAGAAATCTATAAGCCCAAAATTCTTAGGCTTGCATAGTGGGCTTGGCTCGTAACCACAAGATTACGAACTAGGCAAGGCAGAGGAAAGGAAGGTGGTGTTGTGTTGAATTTAGAACCTACGTCATTTGTAGTTCTTAGCCCAAATTGACATTAGGTTCATTGAATGGTAATTTGTGTGAGTCCTTTAGGTCCTAAACTCAAGTGGAGGTTCTAACCCTAGGGTTCCACTTTGGTGGTAAGCAATCACACGCATTATCAACCATACATATCTTTACAAAATTTGATGGGTTCAAACATGCCAAATAAAGAGGAAAATAAATTTTAAATAAAACAATTTGTGGCCTCTAAAGATAATCCTCCGTACCCAAGCTTCGACAGCAACAACCTGCAAAACTAACTAAAGTAAGGGTTAGGCTCTTACATCTAGTCATTGCCCAGGCCCGCCCCTATATCTATGTTTGAAAGCATGATTTATTCTTTGATAAAAATGTAGTAGATAAAACTGGTTTGCGATTCCACATGATCGTCACCACGTAATTATAATCTCATGGCAATTGATCTCCTTCCACAACTTCCATCATAACCATCAATCTAGTCAATCACTTTCTGGAATTCAACCATTATTACAAGGCTAGAGACAAAGGAATCAATAACAAGGGCATGGTGCACACTACCCACCACCGGTGGTTCGGGATTTTCATTCACCAAGAAGGAACAAACCATCTCCTTACATCCTCATCAATTTCCAACACATCAATCCAACCACGCAAACCATTTCAAGTGTAAAACATATAATTCTCAAAACATGCAAGAGGCCTCATATAAAACATAGTACATGCAAGATAAGCATTGATAGAGTTGAAGGCATCCCCTACCTGGAACTTAAGCTTTCTCTTGCAACACTTGGCCTCAATGCAACCTTGTAGCAACCACCACTTCACAAGATCCTACCAAGATATCGAGCTGAGATCAAATAAGCGACGTAAACAATAATAAAAAGGTTAGCAATTCACTCTCAATATTGTCAGAAGAAAACTCCTCCTTTAATCTAATGTACTAACTAATAACCAGATCATTTGGGTTCCAAGAAGGAGTGTTTTTTTTTTTTTTGGAAAAAGTGGTAAGAACACCTTTAAAAGAAAATTTTTTAAAAGCTGGAAACAGAGTTTAAAAAGGAACTATCAATGGTCAAGGAAAACTGTTCAAAATACTAAGGGTAAATTCTTGAGAAAATTTTGAAAGGAGGATGGTTTAACAACCAACTCAGTAAGTTTGAAATGGTTATTGAATTTCAAGCGAAGCCAATCATAGAGTAAAGGTTTTAAAGGTTAAAGTAAAACAATGTGCAAATTCTTTCTAGAAGTATCAGCTGCTATACACAAATTTTAAACTTCCATAACTAATTGTAGAAAAATGCTTTTGGAGTGATTCATATTCAGAAATGTTCATCTTTATGTCTACTATCTTTCTCTAGAATAAACTGATCCCAAACTCTTAGCGGTTTAGCTCCAATTTTGAAATAAATCCAATTGGATCAGATTGTATTGAAAACTGAAAAATTGCATAAAGTTGTTCTCTTGTTAAAAGCTCCTTTGGTACCACATAAGGCTAGTTAAGTAGACTCTAAGACACCTAAGAATGTTTCTAAAGCTTCTAAAGACCTAAAATTTCAGTCATCCTCTAAAACTATAAGGGGAGATTTGGACAACCGTAAAACAAATAAACTCTTGGACCAAGCACGATTTTAATGTTCAAGATATGACCATGGTATAACATAATTCCAACACATAAGAATGAACGAGAAAATCAAAGTTAAAGAAACAAGGTACCAACAACAATAGTGACAAGTTGTAATCTGCAAGGATTCGTAACAACGACTAAATCAAACACAGTGTTAAGGAAAGTATGATACTCACCAAAGACTAACCAAAAAGGTGAGTTTCCTTGAGGGCTTCAACTAGAAAGAGACTTGAGGGAGCTTGATTTGATCGAGCCCAGTTGCAGGCCAAGAAGTTCATTCGATCTCGGACAAGCAAAGTGAAACAGAAATTTCTCAGTATGTAGAAAAGTTGTTTGAACGTATTGAGCCTAAAAATTGAGGAAAGAGATAGAAACTTGATAGTTCAATGATCTTACCAACTATTGATATCAATCTCAAACAAGATGTGTGGGATTAGTGCGACGACTTAAATTTTTTAACATTTTCTGAAAAATAAGTTTAAATTTTAATTATTGTGCCAAACTATTTGTTTAATATATATATATAAGGGCTAAATACTGGTTACTACCATGTGGTTTAGGTCCAAAATCAATTCAGTCCCTGAACTTCTAATTTCATCAAAAACACCCCTGCACTTTCAATTTTGATCTAATAAGTCCAATTCATTAATATTTTGCTATGGGTTCAAGTTATAGTTATATTATTTGTTGAAAAACTATTTATTTTTAATAGTATGACTCACTCTTAAATTGACTAGATGTGATTTGCAGACACCACATCATAAAACATAGGCCATATATGAGCCATGTTAACAAGTTAAATAACTCAATTGTTGGAAAACTAACAAATTGGATCTATTAGATCAAAATTGAAAGTGCATGGGTGTTTTTGATGAAATTAGAAGTTCAGGGACTGAATTAATTTTGGACCCAAACTATAGGGTAGTAATATGTATTTAGTCCTATAGATAATGTAGAGATGATTTTACTTGTTTATGGGTTTAAGTAAATAGAGTGTAGCCCAAAGTATTTGGCCCAAAACTCAACCCAAGTGGCTTAACAGCTTATAGAAAGAAATTCCACAACCAAACTAGATCAAACAACGTTCTAAACTCAAAGCTTTGTCCCGTCTCTTCATCGCCTTCCTCACCTTCATATTCTCTTCCATCTGATACACCAGCCACCGCCTTAGGAAAGTACAAAGGTCATAATCGCTGCCATGGGCAAGTAGGAGGTGTCAACAACCTTAGAAATCAAGTTTCAGAATTGGTGATTCCTCAAAGCTATGAAGCTAGAGCTGGAAACCCTAGAATCAGGAGCTGGAACTCTAGAAATCTAGAGGTGGCAAGTCTAGTACCTATATGGATAAGATTTCAATTAGAATATCCAAATTTACTTTTGTTAGACCTATCTTGCTTTCTACGTTTTCACCTCCTTTCTAGATACTATAAATAGGCTGAACCATCTATAAAGTCATACAATTCCTTGAGTTGCTAGATACGTAAATAAACAAGGGGGCGAGAGAGAGAGAGAGAGAAAGAGAGTTATGGTGTCTTAGAAGTGGAGGACTAAAAAGTCAGGTGTGATTCTTTTTCTGATTTGATAAGTTCTTTGTTGGTTCTGATTGTAAATGCAATTTGGAAATTGGGTTATGTTTCTGCTTTAAATATCCGTAGACTATTATAAGACATAGGGATTCATGATGATAGAAAAACTTGCAATAGATATGAAGTTTAGTTAGGAATAAATTGTTGTGACTGAAACAGAATTAATTATTTTCTCATCTTCTATTTGATTTCACTAGTTTTCTGGATAGTTTATATCTTTGTTCTTTGAATTTATCCAAAGTAGAATTTGAAATTATTTTGCATATGGTTTGTTGTTTCCTTTATTCATTAGAGTTTTTGGAAGACATCAATTAATAGAATCTGACTTGAGAAGACTCAAGAACCAAGTAGGAAAGATATGCAGTTTTAAAGTTGAATTTAGAAAGCCTTAACTCATCCTTTAAGGCCTTGTTGAGAGTGTGGTTTCTTTTCTTTGACACTTTAGGATGTTTATTTTCAGTACTGAAAGTTTTACACAAATTGGAGTTTTAGAAAGTTACAGTAAACAGAAGAAGTAAGCACACAGCAGCAGTTTTTGCAGAAAAACGTAGAACTGTAGCTGAACTTTAAAAATTCATAACTAATTATAGGAAAATCTTTTCAAGTGATTTTAACTCTGAGAGTTTCTTTGAGATGCAAGCTACAAATTGTTAGAAGACCATGAAATCAGATTTTAAACAGATTTGTACAGTTTTTAACGTAAAGTTGACTGGGTCAGGAAACTGCAGTATTTCAGTCTGTCAAGTAAACACCTGTTTTGATCAAAACAACTCACTGCTCAGATTTTCAAAGTATTTTAGCTGAGTTTTGCTTTAATTCTTTGTGTGTGGAACTAATGAATTATATTCTTGCAATAGGAATTTGTTTCCATCTCGATACTTAATAACGTGAAAATCGATCGAGGTAGGGGGAAACTTGGGGAGCCTCTATGTTTGCATTGGATGGTTGTTTACATGATTGTATGCATATATGTTCTCTGTTTCTGCTTGTTTGGAATGGATAAATAGTGAATACACTTATATACTCAAAGTATTTGATGCATTAGTAAGACATGAAGTATAACGGTGGTGATGGTAATGTGAGTATGCTATTGGAATAAGTATGTTGTTAGTTTATCTTTTGCGTAGTTGAATCTATAACCTCAGCAAGTACCAGATCCCAGTATACCCACTTGTTAATGTGCACTTAGTATATGATATTAAAAGGGTAATTCAGGATTGACGAAAGGAGAATGGACAAGATGACTAGCAAAAGAGGGTTCGGGGATTGATTTTGGGTGGGGGTTAGTTCACATTGTTGAATACTCTGAGTCACCTTCGTGGTAAAATACATGGTATGAGACATATAGGCTCGGTTTATTTTGCAATGTGGATTATCGGGAATTGATAGTAGTTGCATCCATTCATTATTGCTATTCTAACTATGATCTTCAAAGAGGTTTTATTCTCCTACTGGGCAATGTATGCTCACCCCTTTTATCATTTTGCAGGTGATGAATAAATAAGTTTGAAGTTATTTTACTGCAAGGGTGTTTTTAATAATGTGATATACATGTGTGTTATTGTTAATCATGCTTGGGTTCCTAGACAAGAACTTGGAATATAGTTGGTCTTTTGTTGTAACTGTTGGTGTAAACCCTCTTGTAATAAAGGTTGTGTTTCAATTTCGGAAACTTTACGAGTGTCGTTCTTTTCCAATTATTCATATTTTGATTTCAGAAATTTATTTCCATGATTGGAGTATGAGTTGCATCTCAAAAAAAAAAAATTTGGAATGTGACAATTCGGGTAGAGCAAGAGAAGGAATTCAAGCAGAAATTCAGAGCAGGTTCGCTTCTTAACAACTCCCACTTCGCTTGATGTACAGGTATCAAAACGACTTTAATAGGGCTGAAATTTGAAGGTCAGCTAGAAGAGATAGCGAAGAAAGCATTTTGATCGGAGGTCCCAAACTAGGGGTTTCGGGGGGTGCAAGCAGACTGATATGCACAGGAACGACAGAACGGGTGAGAAGAGAAGGGTGAATGAAAATCTCTGGCTTGGATACTTCCTTTTAAAGGCCTAGGATGATTTTCTAGGAGAGGTTGCCCCTTGCATGGTGGCAACGTGGAATAGAGGAGCTGAATGAGGTTCTCCTTTCTCTCTGCCCAATTTTGATGTGAACAAGAAAAAAAGAAGCTGGGCTTTGCCTGTGAGGTAGGAGACTCAACTTGGGGGTAGTAAAAGAATTGAATCAGATAAATCATGGGGTAAGAAAATAGGTTGTGAAAACCAAAATGATGGGGAAATAAAATTAGAATAGATAAATACAAGAAAACTCAAAATTAAAATGTTGACAAGACTAAATAAGAATTTGGCGTTGCCAAACTTGTATTTAGATAGAAAAATGGCAAGGTAAGTTTTGTCGGAATTTGATCGAGTTTGAAAAATATATTGAGCAAAAAAATATATTGAGCAAATAAATATATTTCAAAATTATGCAAGGATGCTATCATGAGCTATAAGAACCTTATTGGATTAATGGAGATGTTCGGGTCAAAGACCGACTAACTTATTGGGCTAGGTTCACTAGCATACCCATCTATTGGGTGTCCAAAGTAAATTATAGACTCTAACCTTAAGCTATTTAACCCAAGCAATTTCCAAAAGTCTTTAGACAAACAGAGGTGGCGAAAAAAAAAAACATCTCGTCCAAAAGTGACGTTTGGAATTTCACGGGGCCTACAGTTGGGGATCACAACAGCAGATATTTCATACTTGCAACTGTCCTCCGAAACTTGGCTAATTAAAAGTTTCAATATCAGATGAAAGAGTCGATATGAAACGTTAGAACTAAGAACAATCGGAGGTCGAGATTAAAAAAAATATATATAAAAAAAAACTCTACCTCTCTGTCTCAAATTTTTTTTTTTTTTTTATTAACATGGTAAGACTGAGGCCCCATTTGTTTGTGAGGAAAAGGAGAACATGAATAGGAAATGATCTTCATTCCATGCAGTTGTCTTGTTTAGTTAAACATCTAGCTGGAAAGGAAATAAAAATTGAAGGTTTGATCGAAGTCAGATTCACTGTTAGAGGAGGAATATAATTATCGACTAGTGGTTGGTATTTCAATGCCATCAAACTATGGAATTATTGTTAAATTATCAATTTTATCCTTTATTATCAGAGAAGAGAATAGGTTGAGAGACTCTGCCAAGAATCATATTAACCCTTATTATCCAGATTTGTTCTTTCTTTCTGATCAAGCAGTTCGTGAAGTTCGATACAAGATTTTTCAATTAAGATCTAATCCTATGAGAATTTCTATGATAACAAAGTGGTTTTGATCTTAATTGGATATGTAGGTCTACTATTCGTTCAGCCTAGACCTCTGATGTCAAAAGGAAACCTCTTCTTCTTCTTCTTCTTTATATCAAGTCAAAGGCTCTCAAGGATGAGAATATCAAGAACTTGATATATCTATCTATCAGGTCGCTTGTGTTGAAGACTACCTCGAGCTTGGTAGAATCTGACCTCTGGTATCTACGAATTAATTTGAAACCTTAAAAACAAAATATGCAGAATTGCAGATCATAGCGATATAATCTCATTAGTTTTACAAGACCATATCATTTATACGTAGGTATACTATTCCCATAAGTTTCTGGGAAAATGGCCCATACAGTACCCCACATTTTGGCCATTTTAAACTCTCTTACCTCAGCTTTTAGAAATATGAGAAAGATATTTGAGGTTCTGACCTCGATCCAATTTTGGTATCTGGAGTCGTTAGCTCTGTTACGTGCGTGCCACGTGGCATATAATGAGGGGTATTTTCATCCATCTTGGTATTCCCGCTAATTCAATGACCTATACATTCCCTCAGTTTTTCCTTTGTGGATCTGAAGATGCATTAACAACCAAATTTGGAGAGAATGGTTATTCCCTCCATCAGAGGACCAAACTATATATCATTTTGGTACCTCATTTTTTGGCCTTGACCAAAAATAAGTGCCTGTAATTTTTGAAGCTCTCTTTATCACTGTGGCACTAATATGACACAAACTATGTAACCAAACTGACAAAATATCAAACATCACATGACCTGAAATAAAGCTTGCATTGCCACAAAGTTTCAAACACAATTGTTGTTTCAAAAGGCACAAATGACAGCAAATTAATTTGAATCAACAACATACAAAAACAGAGTATGCTCTGTGTCAACAACACAAGAAAGAAAACAAATCCAATGTAGTCTCACAACTCTTCTCTATTCATCTGTAGTTGGTGATGGAGGGGAATTCTTTGGCTTGGGCTTCCTGTGAGCAAGTGTTTTGAACCTTCTATGTTTAAATTGGGAATGGATGAGGTTTCTTGACCAATACTGGTATGTGATTGCTGAGTGGGCACAAAAGCAGGTTGGGACTCTTGCTGTTGCTGCAAATTCTTTACACTGTGTTGCACACTCTAAGCTTGTGACTGTTGTGGATTGTGAGCTTCATGCTCTGTCACATTCACTATAACCTGTTCTTGCACAATCACAAGTTCCTCCTGCTGCACATTATTACCTTCCTGAGATCCCAAAATACAAATTAATATTTGGATCTACAACAACAATAAAGATCACCATCCACAACAACAATCCAAATCTACATCAATTCAAGTCAACATTGATCCATATCCTCAAACCATACCTGATTCCTTGCTTGACAGGTCCTCCTATTGTGACCCTTTTTCTTGCAGATTGAGCAAGTTACCTGGGAGTAGTACACCTTAGGTAACTTTCTGGTTATACTAGAAGATGGGGCTACCTCACGTACAATTATTTTAAGGCAGTGTGACACAGTTAGTTACATGGAAAAAATCACAAAAATTGGCTCGAAATGAAACTTCAAATGGCCTTTTACCCTTGTCAACTTGTCTCTTTTATCCCCTGTCATATTCAACTTTAGCCCTGTCAGTGTGTGGCCCAATATCTTCACTAGTTGGCTCCTCAGGCCCATGTCCCATCTCTTCACTATCCTCATTAACAATATCATCAGGCCTATCCACATCAATTACAACCTCAAGCACAAATTGTGGATCCCAATCTTCTACACTTAACTCATCATCCCAATTAGGAATGAATTCCACCTCTTCAATGTCATCAATTAACCAACCCAAGAAGCTAGTGTGATCTAGGTTTTCTGGATAAACATTTAGCTCATTAGCTCTAAACACCCTTCTTTCTGCTTCACACACTATGTACATCTCCAGCATCTTTGTTCTTTGAGAAACAAACCTACACATATCCACTGCTTCCATATCATTGGTTATAGGAAGAAAGCCACCCCTAGGTTCACTACCTGGAATCCTAAACCAGAATTGCATTGGAGGGACATGATATCCAATATCATAAGCCTAGTATACCAAACTTGTCATAGAGATCTTGTCTGGGTCTAATCCTTCAACAAACAAGACCCCCCCCCCCAATACTGCCTATTTAACCCCTTCTCACTATGAAACCTACCTCTATGATAAATTTTCATAGTGAACACATTTGGATCTGTAGCAACAAAATCAACAACCACATTAATCAACATTGTCTAGTTTAAAACCATGTTTTGCAGAACCATTAATCCACATTATAAACCCCAATTTTGGAGACCCATTATTTTAAAGCTCTAAAATATTGTACCCTAGTTATGACTGTCACCAACCCAGCAATAAAAACCGTAAACCCGAACAAATCTACAGGGATTTTTAATTCTTCACCAACCCAGCCCCAATCCTTAAACCCAATTCATTTATTCATCCCACCCACTAAATCCCAATAGCAAACAGACACATAAATAGAAAATTGCAGATGATGACAAGAAAAAAAAAAGGCATAAAATCCTAACTCTAGACAAAACCCTTGAAAGCTAACAAAAAGTGAAACTTTCTTGCCCAATTCGGTTGCTTGCTAATTCTGCATGTTGATTACAATTATTATATTTGTCATTGACGTTCACTTATGATCGATCTTGAAGAGACGTCGATTGTATTATGAAGACGAGGAGAACATTTAACCTATAAGAAATTATTTAATTAATATTTTGATATATAAAGCATTTAATTCTTATTTATTTTTGTGGACTCTTCTTTGTTTGTTTTTATTTATTTATTAATGAGGAGGGATATAGATGGAAGTTTGATGACAAAAAAATATAGGGATGTGCATTAAGTAATTGGGGATGTGTATATAAAACATCTCAAAGGAACAGGGTAAATGTATCAAAACAAAAAGGAAAAGGGGACCATTTTACCTAAATCAGTAAAATGGGCCCCTACCACATGAAAATATCTCTACTTTTGGGCCATAGCTTGGAATCTTATGGATCAGTAATAAGAGAATCTCAGAAAATCTCTGAGTAAAGATTCAAATCAGTTTAGAGAGTGAGGGAGAGATTCGTTTTAGGAGAGAGAGGGAAACACCGTTTCTGATTTCAATTTGGGAAGGGGGAATAACGAGATAGGGTTAAGATGTTTACAAACATATGGCTGAATAGACGAGATACCCTTGCACATTTAAATTTAGGAAGCGTCGATCCGTAATGGAGCTGGGTCGGGGTCAAAACCTCAAATACCTTTTTGATATTTTTGAAAGGTGAGGTACGAAAGTTTAGAATGGCCAAAAGGTAGGGTATTGTACATGCCATTTTCTCTAAGTTTCTAGTAAAAACAACGGATATTATTGGAAATGACTTAATTCTTTTTCCTATATTCATTTTCCTCTTTGCAGAGTTACCAAAATATTCCAAACGTTGGGAACAAAAACATTAAAATCATTCCATTCCAATGCAGATGGGAAATGAATACAATTCCATTTCCAATTCTCACATTCCCTTTAAACAAACGGGGTTTAAAAGTTGATTTTGAACATTTTCTTTTGAATACCAAAGGAGGTAAAACGAACACCATAATTTAGTTTAGTCCTATTGAATTTCCAACTCAATTCCAACCCCCTCTCACCATTTGAGCTTACTAAAAAACTATTTTTGGGTCCTTGCCTAAAAGCACCAAAATGAGCCAAAATTTTCCCACTTACCCTATCAACAGATTTTTATTCTCACTAACCCAATTCAGAGTACAATGACAAATATACCCTCAGTATAATTAAACAACTTCATTTCATGCCATTCTCTCATATATCTCTCTCTAGCATGATATTCTCTCTCTCTCTCTCTCTCTCTCTCTCTCTCTCTCTCTCTCTCTCTCTCTCTCTCTCTCTCTCTCTCTCTCTCTCTCTCTCTCTCTCTCTCTCTCTCTCTCTCTCTCTCTCTCTCTCTCTCCGTATCCGGTACAGATCACCGACCACCTTCACTGGAGAGAGTTTAACGGTGACAACGCTCCCGGCCTCGTCGATGACACTAAGTCGTCGTTGCTACTCCCGAGAAGTCGCTTCAGTCCGACTCGTGACGTCGTCGAGGAGGTCATCACCGGCTTCGATGAGATTGATCTCCACCACTCGACCCGAGGACCCGATCCGGTGAGGGCCTCAGCTCCGTTTTGCAGAACCACCAGCCGCTGTCATTTCAGCCTCGGGCTCCAGCGAGTTTGGATTTGTTTCAAGGACCGGCCAGAGTCGAATTCGATTCAGGCCTCGTCTCCAATTTGATCATTTTTTTAATATTTTTTATATTTTTTTTAAGTAACGGGACAGAAGGAAAGAAAAAAAAGTTTTGAATGTCTATTGGGGGGCAATATACGTTTATTGGAGGGCAATAGACGTTTTTAAATTGATATAATTTGTTTGTTTTTTTCTTTAATCAAAGTTTTATTTGTCTAATTTTAAGAAAATTAGTTCCCATTCTGGCTACCGAAAATTCTATTGGAGGGCAATAGACGTCTATTGGGAGGTAATAGAGGTTTATTTCCCCTCTATTGAGGGGTAATAGACTATTGGGGGTAATAGACGTCTATTGAGAGGCAATGAGGAGCAATAGACGTCTATTGGGGCAATAAACATTTCTGACAACCTATGAAATTTCTGACGACCTCTTTAGGGATCTCCGGTCAGATTTTCAGAAAAATCCAGTGGGCAGTGGTCGGTGACTGGAACTTAGGGAAAGTTGACCGGAGTCCTGCGACCGGTGACCAGAATCCGGCAGCCGGTGATCGGAATGCCTTGCTTTGAGTAAGAGTGAATTAAAAAAACTTAATAAGTGAGAAAAAAAAATAAAACTAAAAAGTTTGACGGTAAGATTTATGGTAAAAGGATTAAATAAAAATTAAAAGTGGTAGTAATAATATGATGGAGACCAAAAAAGGCTCTCAAAGTTGCGGAACCAGCCGTAATTCAAAAACACTGTAAACTTGTCCACTCGGGTGAATTTGAGCAGAGAAAGCAGGAATCAGGAATGCCTTGCTTTCCCCAACCCGGTTCCGTCACCATTTGCGAAATCAATCGCGACCTAAGTAAGTCCCCAACCCCCCTCTTTCTTCTTATTTCGACCTAATTCTTACCTCAATTGCTTATTGATAATCTCATCATATGATATAGTCACTTCTGAAAACCTCTCGGATGATGGAGCCAAAGAAACTTACGGAAAGATTCTGGTCTGTGTTTCCTTCACATTTTCATGTATCTGCATATCTATTCATTCATTCATTCATGTCAAAATTGATGGGTTCTATGTGTTTTAACAGGGAATCACATTCAGCCCGGTTCCATTTCAATCCGAAGTTGGGCCTCCACCGAGTCCGGACCGCGAAACAGCTCCCACAAAGGGACTCCTACAAAGCCTATTCCATCCTAACCATGTATCTTGTCTTTACTCTTCTTTGTTTTTTCCCAATTGCACTTTTTCATTAGTTTGCTACAAGAGAGTTACTAGTGACTTTCGCATTATTCTTAGCGCAGTTTAGTTTTTAATGTATAGGGGCGGCATTGTCGAGTTAACGATAGTAGAGTACAAGTATGTGATAATACAAGCTTCTAAAGTTTCTATGTCGTCACTCGATGTGTAGGTGAACTTGTTGCCAGAAGTTGATCTTCAGGGATTGAGCTGGCACCCACATAAACATGTTATAGCATTTATATCTGGCTCAAATCAAGTTCTAGTTCGAGATTACGAGGATTCAGGTTAGATGATTATCTACTTTCTGTATCAATTTTGCTGGCTTGTTTTGTTAGACTTTTATCTTTGGCTGGACTCGTATGTATGTGAATGCAATTTTTACTTCAACAGAAGGGAAGGAGCCATGCATTTTGGCTAATGAATCGCAGAAAGACGTCAAGGTACTTGAATGGAGGCCAAATGGTGGGAGGACACTTTCTGTGGCATGTAGGCAAGTAAAAGAGTTCCTGCCTGATGACATTGTACATTTTATTTATTTAGTGTGGCTATGTGTTTGTTAACCCTGATCTTGTTTCATCGCATGGTGATTATTTCAGTGGTGGGATCTGCATCTGGGCCGCTTCTTTCCCTGGCAGTGTTGCATCTGTGAGATCTGGTGCTTCTTCCTTCTTGGGAACTCTCTCCAGAGGTTCTGGAATCCGATATACTTTGGTGGATTTTCTTCGCAGTCATAACGAGGAACAGATTACTGCACTTTCCTGGAGTCCTGATGGAAGATATCCAAACAAACTCACTTCTGGGTTCAATTATGTTAAATTGAAAACACACTGCATGAAAATGAAGGCTTTCTTGCAACTTATACTAGTTTTTCGGACATGCAAAATGTTTTTTATTCCCCTTTTAAGATCAATTGTTTTGTTTTGTCTTTGATTGCAGAAATCCACAGAAACTTGCATACTCCATATCACCTTTTTTTTTTTCCTTTCTTCTTTTGATACCGAGGTATCTGCTTTATAGTCATGCATCATATTCTAAAGCAGGAAAATATGCTCTGCCTTCATTGTATTAAAAGAGGCTTTAGATAATTTGAACCCTTACTTTGTACATTATGGCTATTTGAAATATCCTTGACATGTACTTACATATTTGGCTTCTGGCTCTTATGAGAGTTCATCATTTACCATATGGGATGTTGCTCAAGGTATTCACCCTATACTACTCACTTCTTTTGCTAATTTCATTCGTTGTGAATTCTATCTTGATGTTTGCCTCAGAGGAAGTGTTGTCTAGCTTGCTGTTAGCTATTAGATGACATTATTTTCTGTTTTCAATCTGTCTTAAACTTTGATGTTCTTCCGCATTAGCATGTTATTACTAGATTGTCATAACCATTACTAGTAGTATTAATCATGAATATTGTTCTAGCTCATGCTGCCCCCTATACCCTTTCACTGCATTCATGTTCAAGCATGCATGCCATGTAAACTGACACACTGCAGCTAATTTACTGATTTAATTGTTGTTTTGGTAACATAACTTGATCTGACACTTTGGCTTGTGTCTTGCCTAACTGCACACCATCAAATACTGTATTTACCAATTTGATTGAAAAAGGATTGCATATGCTAGTGCACAACTGGCACTGCTTTTATGCCCTTCGTAATGACCCAATATGCTAGACCATCTTAAGATTGGTAAAAGATGATAAAGGGTACATTTGGGATTTTTAATATTAGTTTTTGTATGACCATCTGCATCTGCTTTTCTAATAAAATTTGTCGGTTTTATTATTTTGTATATTTTTTCAAATTTAGCAAGCCGCTTTGCTTTGCTTGTGCATGAAAAACCTTTTTGGAAATTCTTCTTTAAAAGCTGGTAATCTGCTCCATTCAGGATCTAGTACTTTTAGTTTATTTGACTTTTGAAACTTCTTTGTTTGCTGGTGAGTAAATTAGATGCTTTATACTCTTAAAGGCTTAAAGCAGAAAACTTATGCTTTACTTTGTCAACTTAATTGCCTTATCTGCTTTCTTAGGGATTGGGACACCTATTCGACGCGGACTAGCTGGCATATCAATACTGAAGTGGTCACCAACTGGCGATTACTTTTTCTCCGCAAAATTGTACTGTCATAATGAATATTTGCTCTTTGGTTTGGTTTGTCCTAAACTTAATTGTAACAA
Source organism: Rosa persica (assembly GCA_025331145.1). Classification (NCBI taxonomy): domain Eukaryota; kingdom Viridiplantae; phylum Streptophyta; class Magnoliopsida; order Rosales; family Rosaceae; genus Rosa; species Rosa persica. The sequence continues at coordinate 11,211,251 of WFKR01000001.1, read as the reverse complement.
ATACCAGTTTATGATGAATAAGCTGATCATTGTTTTATTGTTAAACAGTGATGGAACATTTTATCTTTGGGAGACAAACACATGGGCATCTGAATCATGGTCGTCAACTAGCGGCTTTGTAAAGGTTAGCTACAGTGCTACTTTTAATTTGTAGATGCATATTAAGTGATGACCTATATGGCTACCAATGTCTTAGATCATTGAGGTCAGTAGCCTGTGTACCATGCTGTGATTTTGAGTGCATGGCAGGAGGAGTTCCCTTTTTTTCTTTTCCTGGTTGTTGCCTTGCTATGAATGGCTCCTTACAGGTATGTTGTATGTTTCTTGTGAGGATTGCTCAAGTTTCTTGGGTAGTTAGCCCGCAATGGAACTTTCGTGGGTAGTTAGCCACTTAGCCTGCAAGTAGAACTCTTAGTCCTATCACTTTTGAACTGAATCACCCATTGTAACATACAATTTCTGCTCGTCCATTGCCTCACTCACTCATGAAGCCCATTAATGCACATTTAGTTGAACAGAAATGTCTGACCTATACCAGTTGCAGTTTTCTGTATCTGTGCTTATTGTTTTGTCTTCGTACTAGGGAGCATCATGGGATCCTGATGGGCGTATGATACTTCTTGCCTTCTCTAAATCTTCAACTTTGGGGTCCATTCACTTTGCTTCAAAGCCACCATCACTGGGTATGCCAGCGTACTTTAAAGTTTGTATGCATGAGATATTTTTCTTTTTTAATTTTTTAATTTAATTTAATTTTTTTTAATGCGAAACAAGACTTTGGTTATGTTTGAGACAATCATTGACATTAAGTGTGTTCGTTTTGAACTCATTTTGTTGTTCTCCTCTTATTTTTGTGGTCAGCTTAATTGACATAAGAGATATGTTAGAAACCTTACAGTAGGAAGGGCATCCCGATGAAATTTGAGAAGCAGCTAAGTAACAATTTTAATCTTCAAGCTGGTGGAAGCTTTTAATTAATTGATATCTACAATACTATTAAGAGGGCTATTTAGGGGCTTTTGTTGCTTGCTTTTTAAGGTCTTATGTAGTTATCTTCAAGTTCTATATGAACTATGCTAAGATTGAAAATTGTATATTTCGTTATGATCTCTGTTGAAGAAGGAACTTGAGAGAGAAGAGATTCGCTAGTGCATTACACAGCAAGAAATACCTGGCTTTCTTGAGAAACAGATCTCCCCAAGTCTGCTTTCGATTTCAACCTTTAATATAAGCTGACAAGGAATTCCAAACAGTCGGTGCTTAATTCAAGTAGTTAGGATCTTAACTTTAACAATAGGTCTCCTAGATTAATGACACTTCCCGCAAGCTGGGAAGCAGACATCAAGGACTCAGGCTTGGTGCAAATAGAATTAAAGGCAGTCTTTGGAAAAGCCTTAGTACAGATGTCAGCCAAATGATTTCCAGCGGGTCTGTGAGAAGTAATATAGCTGCTGTCAAGTTCAGCCTTTAATGTACACTAGCAGACAATTAGAAACAATCAATCCCTAACTTTAGTCAATAGGGAAGATCTCTGATGGAATGTCACTCAGTGTCATTTCGGTTCGAAACATATCATTTGAGAGCAGTTACCATGCAACAGCTTTATTGCAAAAACAGATGCAAGCTCATTTTCTGTACAAATTGTCTCATTTATTTCAACTTGATTTTTGAGTCTGTACGACTTTAATAAACTTTCACATACACCAATTAACTTCAATTTGAACCTAACTTTCCTTTGCTTAGTGAGGGCAGTGCGCACCTTGTGTGTCAATGCTTACTGTATTTTTTTTTTTTTTTTGTCAAAGCATTCTTATGTGTACTATGCTCTTTCTGGTAGATAGAGAATGGATGGTTTTTCATTGATGCCATATGAACTTGCAAAATGTACTTTTCAAATGTATGACAGTACTGTCAAGATGAATTAACAGTTCGTGAGTTGGTATTGAAGAACTATTTTCGGAACCTTATGAAATCTTACTGTTATTATCTTTTCACTGGTTTTTTTCCCAGATGCGCACCTATTGCCTGTCGAACTACCAGAGATTACGGCCTTAACAAACAGGTAGAGACAACCATTTCCAACTGTTTTTACATTTTTAATATTCTCCATGAGTGTTTGATATACTGATTTTATTCAATGGGATTTTCTGCAACCGTGATTCTTACAAAAGACGATTGAGTGTAGCATGTTATCTTGGTGTGTTGGATGTTAGAAGTGGCCTGCCTTTCTTTTATCTCTCTCCCTCTCTCTCTATTCTATCTTTCTTTCTTTTTTGGGTGCTGTAGTAATATATATAAGTTTCCTAAACTTCCCAATGTGTCATTTTTTTTTTAACCTTTGAGTTGGATACTTTTTGCGTCTATTTCATCTTTTATCTTTAGCCAAAAAGGCTAAGTATTTCATATGACAGTCGCAAGTTGGAAAACCTCAACAGAAGATTTTTTAGTGTATTTTACCACTTGTACATGGCAATGTTTGTTGAAGCCAGTTCTGATCTAAGTTGTTATCTCTTCAGTCAGGGCATTGAGAAGATAGCTTGGGATGCTTCGGGAGAGCGATTGGCTGTATCTTTGAAAGATTGCGATGAGTTGTATAGAGGTCTGATTGCCATCTATGATGTTAGAAGGACTCCTCTTATCTCTGCATCATTAATGTGAGATGATTATTCTTTTTTTTTTTAATTATTATTCTTCTCTTTTCCTGTATAATAGTTGTCAAATGCTGTATGTTAAATTAGTACAGTCTGCTGACAAGAATGATTAAGTATGTTGCCTTTGCTTATGGTTTACTATAATATGAATTCAGTGGATTTATCAGAGGACCTGGGGAGTATCCAAAGCCTATAGCATTTTCATTCCATGACAAGTTTAAGCAAGGACCATTGCTTTCTGTGGTAAGTTGGTTTCAACTGTTCTTTCTTTTACCTAGTATACTGGGAACTGTGGTGTGTCATTATTCTCTGTTCGAAATTTGGTTATTTTAGGTATCTGTAAATGCATGTGACTTTCACATAATTTATCTGATACAATGTTGTCAAATTATGATTATGATATTGTTATATCAAATTCCCATGCTTGTATATAGTTTTTTGCATTGATCAGTACCCAACTAGTTAGGGGTTTTCTGAGGATTGTTAATTGGAGAATGGGAAGAAAAACTAATTGCATGACAGCTTGCTCATCCCCTGGGGACTGGGGTGGAATACCTCTTGTTTATAAGGGAAACACATTCTTTGATTGCTTACATAAAACATAACTGATCATGCCCTTTAAGGGCCTAAAAAGAATCCCAAAAGAAAAATAAAGAAAGATAGAAGCCAGGAGCCTAAATGGAAAAAATCTTCAGGAATTGTCTTAAAATATTTCTTATAAATTATTTTTAGAAAAAAAGGTTATGCAACTTTGACTAACTTGTGTGTACTTTTGCAGTGTTGGAGTAGTGGATTTTGCTGTACCTATCCTCTGATATTTCGTTCCCATGTTCTTCCTTAGTTTGTTCCTGAATTGCTCTCCTACCACAGATTATGTTTATTTGACGTCAGAGTAATGTTTTGTACATCATTTTGTAAAATTGAATATTGTTAACCTAGATGTTGAAATTCTCTTCATTGTTCTCAAAGGGAAGTATTAATGAGATAGATGTTTAGATGTTAGTTATTGGTTTAAAGTTTCAACAATAGATTACACAAACACTGATTTTGTATGAATTTTTCAGCTTCTCAAATATCTCATTATTTTTTATTTATTTGTCGTCAGAATTTTCAGATAAGGTCTCTCCAAGGGATCCCAAGTTTATGAGTAACATACTCAGCTTTTGGTACAAAACCAAAAACACGCGGATCAACTTGATTTTCTAGCTTTCCTGAAGTTGTAGATCATGTGAGATTCATTTCTTAGTCATTTGTACAGACAGTTTGTGACACGAATTAGTCTTCATATTATGGTATGATTTTGTACTATAGTAAGGATTCAAGGGAGAATACAACAAGTAGAGAATTTTCAGTACTGCAGAGGAAACCAGATTAATAGGAAGAGCAAGGGCTGCTATTTGGATAGGTAATTCCGATAAAAAAAAATGTCGACTTATTAATTGAAGCACAAGAAATGAGGGTACTCTTGGTGACATATCTCAAGCTTGAGTGGAGCCATCTCCAACTACCTCTGTAACTTCAACTGCACTGAGCTTCCGAGATAACCTCTTCCCCTCTTATTAGGGCTTAGGCCATGTTCGTCCTTCCCTTTGGCCTGCCTCTCTTCTTCTCTGTTTTTTTGGTCAATGATTGTATTAGAAGATCCAAAGAAAGCAAAATACAAGAGGTACATTAGACCCCAGATAAAGAGGCACATAAGTCGAGATAAAGAGGCACATAGGCCCAGCAAATGAAGCACACAGGCTCAGATAAAGAGGCACATAGGCCCAGCAAACATAAAATAAAACAAAATACAACAAACCCAGCTAAAAGCCAAAAGCCCAAAGAAAAATTACAAACCCTAATCCTATCAGATAGCCACCGAATCCACTGCCGCAAAGAAATACCACCGCCGAGTTCATACCGCACCATGAACAAAAGCCACCACCGTAGAACCAAATCATGCCATCTCCTCCACCAGTGGGAACACACACAGGGCTCAAGAGCACCTGAGAGAAACAAAGTAACCAAAGTAACCATAGAGGGTGTGATTGCCGAAGCAATCTGGACAACCTCTTTAAAGTGGACAATAATCCGCCAAAGGGCGAAGGCTTGCCTAGTAGTGGTGGAGAAGAAAGCAGATCTGGAAGCAACCATAGTCAATCCCGTCCAAAGAGAGTATGAGCAGATGTAGGGGTAGAACTCAAAGAGAAAAATTTTGTGACTAGAGAGGAAAGATGGTCTGCGGAGAAGGAGAAAACGAGGGATGGAGAGGAGGTGAACATGGTGGTGAACATGGAGTTTTCTATCACTTACAATCTCAGGTGAAAAAAGAGAGGAAGTTGGTAGATGATGAAGTGGGCAGATTTGGTCGAGAAAAGAAGTTGGGTGAAGGTGGAGATGGAGGTGAAGGTGATGGGGGCAGTGGTGGAGGCGGTAGCGGGTTGGGTAGGAGTAGACTCTCAAAATAATGGCAGATCTGGAGAAGACTTCTAGAGAGAAGGAGGACCCTCTCTCTCTAGAAATATTCTCTCACGGGATGTGTTGGTTCGCCTCTCTTCTTCTTAGTAGGCGAAATGTGCACCACACCAATTGATTTTTGATATACCAAAACCCTCCTCCACATCCAATGGAGAGGAAGCTACCAGAGCTAGCAAAGTGACTGTTGCACCCAGCTCGAAATGGGGTGCACACCAAACACTAAGGGCTAGTTTGAGATTACTGCGATTTAAAAAAAAAAAAAACTGCTGCTGCTGTGTTGTGAGAATAATCAACTGTGAATTAAAACAGTTTCGTGTTTGGTAAATAATATTTTTAAAAGTGCTATCAATACATAAAACAACTGCAGAGCGTGTTTTGATCCACAACAGCTTTTAAAAGCAACCTCTGGGTTGCTTCTAAAATCTACTGCCAGTGACTTATAACTTTCAATTAAAGCTGCTTTTTATTTATTTACCAAATACAATAAAATCTAAAATTTTGAACAAAATATGATTTTTTTTAAAAGCGAAGCAATCCAAAACGGGGCCTAAATATCCCACCAAATAGACGTGTATGGATAAGTTGTCGAGGCAACATCATACATCAAACTTGGTATACACACCACCGTAGCAGTAGGCTTTGCTGCCTCAACAACCATTTTAGTGTGGCTCGGTGGTGGCGCAACGATAGTCTACCTTAGCTGGCCATCACCTTCTACTCAGTACGAAATGTCAGCATTGTTATTGTTGCCTTCTGCAGTTTGACCATCAATTGGGCTGAGCCTGAGATTTATGATTTATTGAACTTTAAGAGCCAGCTTGAGATTACTTCTAACAAGCCTAACAATACTTTCTAAATTTGACAAAAACGCCTATATACAAGGAGTTTACTTCTCAAAACCATGAAGACGCATTCCACTTCTTTGCAATTTTTTTCTTTCCTATATAATTCAAAAACATTTTTTTTTTTTTTTTTTTATGACTATTCAAAAACCTTTGTGCATTACTGTGGAGGGTCCTTAAACCGCATCGCCCCGCACCGTGCCCACCTCTACCAGCAACCATTTTTCTATGACTCGGTGGTGGCGCAACGACACCGTACCTCAGTTGGCCATCACCTTCTACACAATACAAAAAGTCAGCGTTGCCGTTGCTGTATCTTGCAGTTTTTATCGCTTGTTTGACCAGCAATTACACTGACATTGCTAATTTATTGAAGTTTAAGGCTAGCTTGAGATTAGTTCTAAAATGCCTAACAATACTTTTTAAATTTGACAAAAACGTTTGTATACAAGGAGTTTGCTTCTCAAAACCATCAAAATGCATTCCATTATCTTGCATTTTCTTATAATTATTTTTTATTAATTCAAAAACGTTTTTGCATTACTGTGGAGGAGCCAAACTCATGGGAATACAAAGAAATAAGGTTTCTTACCTCCCAAAAAAAAAAAAAAAAAAAAAGAAGAAAAAAGAAAAGAAGGAATTACGTTTAAATCAGATTGGGAAAGGAAAGAACTTCAAAGTTGAAAGTTGCAGAGATAACCGAAACGCTGCCGTTCGTGGTGTTCCTGTGGTTCTCGTCTTCTGGGTTTGTCCCACTGCGCCATCTGAGCTCGTATCAGGTACTTTCCTTCATCCAAGTCTCCCCCCCCAGAAACAAAAATTGAGAAATAATCACTACAAATTATAAAGTTTCTTCTCCATTCTTATCTAATAGAAAATGTGAAGTTTTGTTCTCCCAGAGTAATAGATATGTTTGTGACTATTCTAAGTCTTTATGAAATTTGCAGTATGTTAAAGGAGTAAGCTTTGTTAATAAACCAAGTATGATAAAACACCAGGAGCTTTAGTTGTGGCCAATCATTTCTAGATTTACTCTCAGACTTTGAATTTTTGTTTTCCATCATTCCAGGGTGTTGAAATCACTGTGGCATTCCCACCTTAAATGGGCATTCCAGGTTTCCTACAGAGTTGCGCTGATCACTAAGTTCACAAAGGGGAGAATGCTCCTTTTGGCAAGACTCAAGAGTGGAACCAATCAAATTACTCAAACCCCTCGAAAGCTAAAATTTTCTCTTGTGTCCGCTGCTAAAGTATCCAGCCAATGTGTATCATATATAGAAACGGATGTCGACATTGATAGGATTACTAGAATTATTAACAACCATCCATATCCTGATCAACCACTTCAACCAGCTCTTCTCCAGAATATCCCACCACCTCTTCTTTCTACCAGCTTTGTGGAGAATGTTCTGGGTCACCTTTTCGGAGCCCATTCCAATGGTCTTAAAGCTCTCGAGTTCTTCAATTATTCCCTCCATCATTCCCAGTTATGTCCAAGTTCAGATGCTTTTGAAAAGACGCTGCACATCCTTAGCAGGATGCGCTATTTTGATAAAGCGTGGGAGTTGATGGAGAAGATAAGTAGTATGCATCCTTCTTTGCTTACCCTGAAGTCGATGAGCATCATGCTGTCAAAAATCGCAAAGTTTCAATCTTATGAAGATGTCCTTGTAGCATTTGAAAAGATGGAGACCGATATTTTTGTTGGGAGGAAGTTCGGTACTGATGAGTTTAATGTACTCCTTAGAGCATTTTGCACACAAAGACAAATGAAGGAGGCACGCTCAGTTTTCATAAAGATGCATTCTCGGTTTTCGCCCAACACCAAGACCATGAATATTTTGCTCTTGGGGTTCAAGGAAGCTGGAGATATTACTGCAGTAGAACTCTTTTACCATGAGCTTGCTAGAAGAGGCTTTAAGCCAAACAGTATAACTTATAATATTAGGATTGATGCTTACTGTAAAAGAGGTTGCTTTGCTGACGGTTTGAGGCTTTTTGAAGAAATGGAAAGGGCCAAATTGTCGCCTGCATTACAGACTATCACTACACTGATTCATGGAGCTGGGGTTGTTCGGAATCCAATTAAGGCACAACAGTTATTTGATGAGATTCATTTGAGAAATTTGCTTCCTGATACTGGGGCTTATAATGCTTTAATGAGTTCACTTATTAGATCCAACGATGTGCAGTTGGCAGTTGCCTTGATGGATGAGATGGAAGAGAAGCATATTAAGCATGATCATATGACTTATCACACCATGTTTTCTGGCCTGATGAGAACATCGGGTATTGAGGGGGCTTCTGATCTGTATTACAAAATGGTTGATAGAAATTTTGTTCCCAAGACACGAACAGTGGTGATGTTAATTAAATTTTTCTGTGCAAATCATCAGCTTGATTTGGGTTTGCACTTGTGGGGATACCTAGTGGAGAAAGGATATTGCCCTCATGGTCATGCATTGGATCTTTTGTTAACAGCATTATGCTCCCGCAGTAGGGCAATAGAAGCTTTTGAGTGCTCCTTACAAATGTTGGAGAGAGGGAGGGATATGAGTGAAACATCATTTCGGACCTTAGAGACTTTTCTGCTTCAAGCTGGTGAGAAAGACAAGCTGAGTAAGCTTAAGCAGATGAGACAGAAACTGCATAATCTGCTGGCCCATTAAGAGCTCTTAAACTTTCTATTATTGCATCCGGAAACAAAAGTAGTATGGACTCTGTGTTTTACTCCCCCTCATAAGTATATTTGTCGTCTCTTTTATATTCTTGATAAATTGAATGTGGGACCTTTCAAATAGATTCAATAGAAACAGATATTTAGTGACGAAATGCCAGTTTTCCCTACAAAAGTTGCACTCCTGAACTATGGGGAAACACATATGTACTGCTTTGTTTATTTTTCATAACAATCTTTGTAACTAATTAATTTAATTAGCAAAATTGTATCTCACTAACTTCTGATTAATGTATTGTATAATGATATATTTAAAAATGAAAATGCAGTAAACTCATTGTGGGCTAATTATCTATTGAATGAAGATAAATTGGACTGATGCAATTGCATCTTGCATGGTGAAAATACATTGTATGAAAATTATTGAATTATCATATACTTGTGGCTACTGGTTGGCTTTCTATTAGACTCTGTCTGGGATTGAATTATGTAGCTGTACTGAAATTATATTGCTGATATGATGCATTCTGACTTGATTGACAGCTACAATGAATAGATAGTGGACTCTTTGATAATGAAAGATTGTTCAATGCATGTCTACGCTGATCCGTAGGAAGATAAAAGGTAAAACTGTTCTGTAGTATATCTAATATAACCTGTATTTCTTTTAGTGTTGTCATTAACTCTGAGAAATTTTAGCAGATTGAGGTGTAGAGAACCATTTCTAATGGCTAAGGTTAGTCAATGGATTTTACGACAAAGACATATTTGTTGTTAAAAAGTCCATCTTCACGCCCCAAGGACATGCTTTTATAGCTTGTTCTTTATATATGTTTATATTGTTTTTTTTTTCTTTTTTTCCCAATCATATTTGTATTGAATTTCTATCCAAGTTTTATTAAGCTTGTTTGCATGACTTTGCTGAATTGTACAGATGGATTGAAATTTCTTCTCAAAAAAGCCGGCAGGTCCTTGAGGCTTTTAATTGTGCTCATGACCGAAGCTGTCCCTCTAGGATGGGAAGTTGGTGGAACACCAGATTATATGGGATCATGAAACCTAGTTCTCAAGGCTTTGGATTTGTAATGTTTGAGTTTTGACAGTGAAGAAGTTGTAGATTCATTGTTATCTAACTGAAACATGATTGATATGATGGAGGTGAGCATTTTTATAGGGTCCGCCTCACCAGATTATATGGAGGTGATAATCCGATGCAAGAGTTCTGGGCGAGTCAAGCTGCCACATTATTATTGTTGCAGGGGATATAGGGGAAATACCGGTGAGCAAGAGGTGTAAATCTTAGGATGGGAAGTTGAAATGTGTTGGAATTGATATGGACTTTCTGTGTTGAGTTCGTTCTTTTGGAAGATTGATTATGCTACAAAATCTTGAGTGGATCTTAGAATCTTTACTTGGTTCGGATTTTGGCTGGTCAGAATTTAAAATAAAAAAATAAAAAATAAAAAACAGCATGTATACCGATCCCCTTCCATGGTTGCATCCCCAGTTCCATATCAGAGTGTGAGGTTGGGATGATTTTTTTTCTGAAAGCTGTTCATGATGGAGAGCATGTTTTTGGTGTCACTCACATCTTTGCCTCCTTCAATGATACCATAGTTGTAAGTTTTGCATCTTCTTGAATCTAACTGTCATCATGATTTGCAAGTTTGGAGTTGTAAATGAGTTTTGTGTATTCTAATCGCAGCATGTGACTGATTTGTCAGGGAGGGAAACTCTCGTTCGCATCACTGGTATGGTGTTCTACTCATCCCTTTGTTTATAATGGAATAATATTGGGTACAATTGGTTTATTCTGGTGTTGAAATACCTAGTAATTGATTGCAGTTCTGTTTGTAAAAACCGGCTCAATGAAAGATTATCGATGTTTATCAATTATATTTTTCAATTCATGGAATTTGAACAGAGTCGTGCTCTGCTGGACGAGTCAGTGGACACTAGTGAGCCAGTGGAGTCGGTGTTTGAGTTGTCTAAGAGCAAAGAGGAGAAGGTGGGGGGTGAAGGAGTGGAAGCTGGCGGAGAGCATCGGGGCTGAAAAATTGTGACCAGTTTGGCTTCAGTCATTGAGGATGAAAATAGGATTTTGATACTTCTTTTTCACTATTAGAGAACTGCAATATCATATATGCCTATATGGTAGCCATTAACCGTATGATCCCTTCTATCAGTTCCATATTTTTGATGTAAGGGTCGGAATTTATTCATAGCAATAAAACTCTTGAAGAAGAAACTAGTTTTTGAAAAGATCCCCAGAACATTGTCCTTAATTTGCTTGTTTTAATTTCTGTAATGAGGAAGATGATCATATTTGAGGGAGAAGGCAAAAATCTGTGTCTTTGTATGATTGTTCTTGTGCAACATGGTGTTTTCAATTAATTGGCTGCCGTTGATGTCACAGTTCATGTCACAGTTAAATCCTTATCTTATTAAATTGTTGTTGTTCATGTCACAGTTCATGTCATGTCACTGACGAATTAATCACGTCACTGACTAAGTCGCTCACCATGTTACAGTTTATGTCACTAACCAAGCCGCTCTCAATGTCACGGTTCATGTCATGTCATAGTGCACATTATGATACTGTTCATGTCATAAGGCACGTTATATCACAGTCCATGTCATGTCACAGATTTTGTCACAATTCATGTCATTGCCATTGCTATTACCTCTTTGCGACCTTGATTCAGATATATGTAAATTCAACCTGTCTTCAAATTCGATCAGTGAGGCAGTCTAATCGATGGCTGCGATTGCGTTTCTTCTAGAAGCAGGCAATGGGAGCTGCCATGGAGGTTAGGATTTCGGCAGTGGATGACTGCCGATCATCTCTGGAACTCAATTTCCCTTTTCAACTTAAATTTGCCGTTGCTTATTGAATGAGAAGCTTCAGATACCATCATTATTTACATTTCATCTCACAGCTTTGATGGTATTTTAGTGCTTCTTCGTGTTGTTTAAATATGGCATTAGTGTTGTCAGCTTGAGCTGTATTGATGAAATAGGTGACCTAAATATGTTAAAATAGCTTAAGCTGGCGTTAATGTTCTCAACAATTTTTAGTTCAGTTGTTATAAATAATACTAGTGGGCTCTCCATTGCTTTTTTTTTTTTCGTGTTTGTTTGGTTCCTTCCATTACTTTGGTTGGTTGATGAGAAAATGCAGCTAGTATACAATAGTACACGTTAAAGGCTCAATTTGCAATACTTGGGGATCACTTGAAACGAATAGGCTGCAAGGATTTATTAATCTGGCCAATAGGATTTAGTATTTCAAATTGGAACTACCAAGTCTTATTAATGTTGGAATGTTGCGGCGATACTAGGCGACAAATTGGAACTCGACGCCCAGTCAAGTGCTTATAGGATTTACAATAGTTATCGGTTGAAGTCTTTTTGGGACTTCTCGATCTTTTCTGTGAAAACAATGACTTGGTTTCATTGCTTTAGCAATCTTTAGTTCCTTCTATAATTTTGTCTTTGGAAACAATTATAACACATTTTAATGTCATACCATTAAAAGTTGTGTTTATGCAACATTTGTTTAGTGATTGTGCTTAATAAAACACAAAAAGAAAGTTTGTTGATGAAGTCACAACTGACTAGTAGCTTACCGTGTTACAGTTCATGTCACTGACTAAGTCGCTCACTATGTCACAGATCATGTCATGTCATAATTAAAGTCACAGATCATGTCATTAACGAATTCACAGACTATGTCAATAAGTCGCTCACAATATTATAGATCATGTAACTGATCAAGTCATTGACCATGTCACATATCATGCTACTTACGAATTCACAGATCATGTCACTAACCAAGTCGTTGATTATGTCACTAACTAAGTCGCTAACCATGTCATATTTTCATGTCGCTAAATGCATCAGTGACATATGTTTAGAGAGAAATCATCGTTATATCAAACAAATATGTATTTGACATGCCACTGATGAGGTTACTAAACAGGTCACCGTGTGTGTATACTTGGCCATCCTGATTCCATGCTACTTTTTTTTTTTTTGATAAAGACAATTACCATAAGTACGAGTGCCTTAAAAATAATTAAGGCATCTTTAACAGAAAGAATAATAGGAAACATCCAAAATTCGAAGTCATCTCTGAAACTGTAGTTCATCATAACCTAACATGACCTAACAACTTACCCATAGGTGTCACTAAAATAAAAAATAAAAAATATATTAAAAAAAAAAAAAACTTACCCACAGCTAATCACATGAAAGCCAATTTGATTTGTCCAATCAACCACAGCATCACAAGCCAGCAAACAGGACTAAGAAATCGATCGTAAGAAAAATCCAAAAATTTATTTCGTGGGCATTAACCTTACATGACCAAACAAAAGGCACATCAAATTTCATATCATAGCTTTCACATGAACCCCAACAGGATTGTTTTTGTCCAACCAAAAAAAGCATTAGAACCCAGCAAACCCCAAGAGAAATAGGTCACATAATACAACCTAACCGATTCAAAATGATGAAATATCAAAATCAAAACCGCATCGAACCGAACTGAACTGGCTAGTTTGGATCAGTTCATTGTTTTTCTTTACAGTATATAAGAGTATATTTTCATGACATACACCTTCACGTACTGCTGATATGGGAAGATTTTGAATGATAAATAACTGATTCTATATATAGACGGCCAATATTATATGTTTATTATAAGTGGACTTACACCCGCCGTGTATACGAGAATTTTCGCTTTTCTTTGGCCCAAAAACAGAAAAGAAAATGAAAAGCATCCCAAATGTCCTTGCCCAAGAGAAACTCCCGCACATAAAGAATAAGAGAACAGTGTTCCGAGTCGAGCACCAAGCCATGCCGCAGCTTGGTCTTCTTCAATGTTCCTTCCCAGAAAGAAAGAAGCAGAAGCCATGAACGAACCGAGTCTCGAGTCCCCAAGATGAGGAGAAAACCCATTCTCCGAAGCAGCAGCAGCAGCAGCAGCAGGGCCTTGTTTCTCCACCTCAATTCCAAACGCTTCTTCTCCTTCACAGCTTCCGCTTCTGCTCCCGAGCCAGTCCTCGACGATCTCCCCTCCCAGCTCTTGTCCATCCTCTCCCAGCCCAATTGGCAAAGACACCCCTCCCTCAAACCCCTAATCCCCTCCATATCCCCCTCCCATGTCTCCTCCCTCTTCTCCCTCAACCACCACCTCCCCCCCCAAACCGCCCTCGCCTTCTTCAATTGGATCGCCCTCAAACCCAACTTCACCCACTCCGTCCACTCCCACTCATCTCTTCTCTCCCTTCTCCTCCCCAACCCTTCCTTCCTCTCCGTCGCCGAAAAGATCCGCATTTCCATGATCAAGTCCTCCACCTGCCCCCCTGACGCCCTCTTCGTCCTCCACCATCTCCGCAACTTGAACAAGACCCACTTCAAGCTCACCCTCAGGTCATACAACTTTCTTCTCATGTCATTGTCCAAGTTTTCGCTGTTTGATGATTTAAAAACTGTGTATATGGAGATGTTGGAGGATAAGGTTTCCCCCAATTTGCATACATTTAACACCATGGTCAATGCTTATTGTAAATTGGGGAATTTGGCTGAGGCTGAGATGTATTTCAGTAAGATAGGGCAGGCCGGATTGCGGCCTGATACTTTTAGCTACACGTCTTTGATACTGGGGCATTGTAGGAATAAGGATGTGGACAGTGCTTATAGGGTGTTTAGGGTAATGCCGCAGAAGGAGTGTCGGAGAAATGAGGTTTCGTATACCAATCTAATACATGGGTTGTGTGAGGCGGACCGGATTGGTGAGGCTTTTAAGTTGTTTTTGCAGATGGGGGAGGATGATTGTCAGCCGACTGTCCGCACGTTTACAGTTCTTATTTCTGCATTTTGTAGATTGGGGAAGAAGTCAGAAGCAATGAAGTTGTTTAGAGAGATGAGGGAAAAGGGTTGTGAACCAAATGTTCATACTTATACCGTGCTTATTGATAGTATGTGCAAGGAAAATAGGCTAGGTGAGGCTAGGAAGTTGCTGAATGAGATGTTGGAGAAACAGTTGGTTCCTACTGTTGTCACATACAATGCATTGATTGATGGGTATTGCAAGGAGGGAGCAGTTGAGGCTGCAATTGATATTAAGGCTTTGATGGAATCGAATAAGTGTTGTCCAAATGCTCGAACTTACAATGAATTAATTTTCGGGTTTTGTAAAAGGAAAGATGTAAACCAGGCGATGGCATTGCTCGCTAAGATGCTCGATCTGAAGCTCTCACCAAGTGTGATTACGTATAACTCATTAATATATGGCCACTGTAAAGCAGGTGATTTAGACTGTGCTTATAGGTTGCTTGATTTGATGAAGGACAGTGGTTTGGTTCCTGACCAGTGGACCTATAGTGTTTTTATAGACAGTCTTTGTAAGAGTGGGAGACTAGAAGAAGCTCATGCCCTGTTTGATTCTCTTAAGGAGAAAGGCATAAAGTCAAATGAAGTGACATTTACTGCTTTGATTGATGGTTACTGCAAGGTGGGGAAAATCAATGATGCCCATTCTTTGTTTGATAGGATGCTTACAGAGGGGTGTGAGCCAAACACATGCACTTACAATACCTTGGTAGATGGATTGTGCAAAGAAGGAAAATTGCAGGATGCAATATTACTGGTGGAGAAGATGTTAAATACAGGCCTGACGCATGCGCCACATACTTATTCTATACTAATCAAACATATGCTGAAAGAAGGGGACTTCGGCCATGCTCATAGACTGTTCAACCAGATGGTTTGTTCTGGTAGTAAACCGGACGTATTTATTTACACTTCATTTATTCATGCATATTGCAGCATAGGGGATATAGAAGAGGCAGAAAAGCTGATGGTTAAGATGAGTGAAGAAGGAATTAGAGCAGATTCGTTGACTTACACATTATTGATTAATACATATGGACGTATGGGACTACTAGATTCTGCATTTGGTGTTCTTAAGCGCATGTTTGATGCTTGCTGCAATCCTTCTCACTATACCTATTCTTTCCTGATCAAACATCTTTTGCACTCGAAGACGAATGACGATATAGTGAGGCTTGATTTGGCCTCAAGCTCCATTGATATTGCTGATATATGGAAGACAATGGATTATCAAAATGCTTTAGATCTGTTTGACAAGATGGTTGAACATGGCTGTGCACCCAATGGCAACACATATGAAAAGCTTATAATAGGTCTTTGCAAAGAGGGGCGCTTGGAAGTAGCCCAGAGGCTATATGTTCATTTGAGAGATAGGCGGATGTCTCCCAGCCAGGATATTTATCATTCTCTTATTAATTGTTGCTGTCGGTTGCAATTGTATGGAGAGGCGGCAAACCTGCTGGATACGATGATTGAGGATGGTTATTTACCAACATTAGAGTCTTCCAAGTTGCTTGTATGTGGGCTATTCATTGAGGAAAATATCGAGAAGGCAAAAGCCGTTTTCTGTAGTTTGCTCCGTTGTGAGTATAACTTTGATGAAGTAGCTTGGAAAGTTCTCCATGATGGTTTACTTAAGAGGGGTCTTGTCAATAGATGCTCTGAGTTGATAACCATCATGGAGCAGATGGGTTGCAAGCTTCATCCTCAGACATATTCAATGCTGATTGAGGGAATTGATGGAACATAATGTGACATGCGCAATCTTTGTATAGGGAATGACATTCTGCCCAGGTTTCATTTCAATTGGGTCATCAGCAACTTCTGCCGCCACCAAGTCCAGACCACGAAGTTGCAACAACAGCTCCAACAAAGGGAGTTTTACAAAGACTGAAGGGTTTCATCAACCACTCCCTAACACCTCTGTTCCATCCTAACCGATGTATGTTGCTGTTATTTGTACAAAGGATCAACCCAATTGCACTTTTTCATTATTTCCTACCAGAGAATCAAAGCTAAAATAGTGACTTGCGTTAATCTTATGGTGTTTGGTTTGAAATGTCTGGGCATTTGGCAGTCATTTCAAGTGAGGCATTATCTAGTTAAAAATAGCAGAATAAAACCTTCATTTTGTTGTTGAGAAATTTTTGGGCTTAGTTATTCGTTAGTGAAGTAGAAGTAATACTGATTGATCGTAGGTATACTTATAGTTTAATTGCTGTTGCAATGGATCCAACTTCTCTTTTAAGAGGCAATTCTGTATCTGCAAGATTTCTTTTACTTTACCGGAATGTGGATATGATCTTTCAAGTAGAAGTCATCCTGGCAAGAATCCATGTTCATCATATATCAGAATGTTGTACAGCTGTGGCCATAGCTTGCAATATGTTAGAAGGCCTGTAGCATGTGACTATAGATAGTATTTGAGACTACCTCTTGTTGCTGAACTTCTTGCTAGTGTGAATTACATAATGATGCTAACATTTTTATCAGAAATAAACACCTGTGAAGAACAAGTGCATAGAGGAGAACGTTGTCCTCTAATTTCTATATCCTTGATAAATTTATAGGTAACCTTGTTACTGGAAGTTGATCTTCAAGGATTGATCTGGCACCCACATAAACATGTTATAGCATTTATATCTGGCCCCATTGAAGTACTAGTTCAGGATAACGAGGATACTGGTTGGATGATTAACTAGTTAGTATTTGCAGTAGTATAAGTTGTGTTTGTTAATTTTGCTTGCTTGTTTTTTTTTTTGAATTTTACCTTTTTGATTGATTCTTATTCTTGCTAATGGAATTTATTCTTCAACAGAAGCTAAGGAGCCATGCATTAGTCACAGAAAGATGTCCAGGTACTTGAATGAAGGCCAAATGATAGGAGCCAACTTTCTGTGGCATGCAGGCAAGTACCAGAGTTGCTGCCTGACAACATTTACATATACAGTCTCATTGCATGGGATTTATTTCAGTGGTGAAATTTGCATTTGGGCTTCTTCTTTACCTGACACTGCTCATCTGTGAGATCTGGTGCTTCTTCCTTCTTTGGAACTCACTATTAGAGGTTCTAGAATCAGATATACTTTGGTGAATTTTCTTCTGAGTCATACCGATAGTGCATGGAAGATATCCAAACAAACTCAGTTCTGGGTTCAATTATGTTATATCGATAAGACTGCATGAAAATGAAAGCTTTCTTGCAGTTTATATTTTATAAAAGTTATTTGTATATGCAAAGTATGGTAATTTTGTTTTTGTTTTTGTGTTTCATTTTATTGCAAAGTTTGCATGCTCTAAAGCATTATGTTCCATATCAGTGTTCCCTTTCATTACAATTATTGTGCTCTATAGTCATACTCATATGTCATGGTTGGAAGTAGGAAATTATGCTGTACTTTTATTGTGTAAAAATGAGGCTTTAGATTGATTATAACTATTTCAGTTCATAATGGCTATGTAAAATGGTTTCTTAACGTGTATTTGAATATTTAGCGTCTTGGCTCTTTTGAGAGTTTGTGATTTATAATATGGGAATATTCATCAAGTATTACCCACTTCTTTTGCTACTTACATACATTGTGAGAACTATATTGATGTGTGCCTCATAGGAGGTTTTTTTATTTTATTTATTATTATTATTATTATTTTTAAACATAGGAGGTGTAATTAAACTTCATATTTGTTTGCATCTTTAGCATGTTATTACTTCATTATTGTAACCATCAGGAGTATTGTTTTTCATGAATATTATTATAGCTTATGGTGTCCTCTATATCTTCTTTTGCTGTCAAAATAACTAGGTCCAGTTTGGCTTGTGTCTTCCCTAACCGCACATTATCAAATAATTCTTTTGCCAGTTTGTCAATAAAGATTCAGAGACTTATGCACGCTGCTTTTGTGAAGTGTAAGTAATCCTTTCTAACGGCCCAATTTGTCTGAAGACTGGGCAAAGGAAGATTTTAAAGGATCCTGTGGGATTCACTTATCAGTTTGATATTTTTTTTTTCCCATAACCATCTGCTTTAATTTTTAATGGCAACAACTGTAGATGTTCAGATCGGTTCCATTAATTTTTAATGGCAGCCAATGATGTGGCTGATGCCTTGGTTAACTTAGGTCATGGGTTCATGGACACTAGGATCTGGGTTTAGTATGATCCCCTCGAGGGCTTCCTCTACCTGCAACCTTGATCGGCTTCAGATCAGTTGTAGTAGAGGTTCTTCTTTGTAATTCATTTTCTGAAGAGAAAAAGGATGTTTTAAAACTTAGCAAGGTCCTTTGCTTTGCTTGTGCGTTAGAAAAACATTTGAGTTTGTTTGTTTGTTTTTTTTTTTTTTTTTTGTCTTTTTTTTTCCCTAAAGCTGGTTGTGCTTCTACTGTACTAATGGGGGCGTATATGGTGAAGTCGGATAATTGGTTAGGTATGGAGATGGAAAGGAAGGAATTGGGATAGGGTAGTGAGAGTGGTAATGGTATGAAGATGGAAAGGAAGGAATTGGAACAAAGTCAAGCTTCTACTATGGCGGGCTTGCCACGGATTCCTACGCTGTGGTGAGCATCTGTTGAGGTGCAAAATTGGTCCTAATAGGGGGTGTGAACGGTGTGGAGGAGACTCTGTTACATTATTTTTAGGAGTGTCCGCAGGTGAAGAAGACCTGGAAGTATACTTGGCACGGGGTGGTGGGGTGTGTGTAAGTTGTGGAATGAACCGGGGTTTCAAGATTTGCTTGCTCATGTTGTTAAGGTTGGGCAACAGGGAGAAGTAGAATTCTTCTGTTTGATGGTTTGGTGGCTGTGGAAGGATAGAAACAATCTAGTACACGGGAAACCAGCAATTGCAGCAGTAGATTTGGTTTATAGTGTCTGAATGGCTGGATGACTGCACTAGTGCTCATGAGCAGAAACGGTTGCAGGTCACTGAGTTGTCGGATGCTATCCAAGTGGAACAGCAGGTCCAGCGCTGGATGCGTTTAGACCCTCAGTTTTTTCAGACCGAATTTTGATGGGGCAAGTGACTTGAAGAAGGGAAGATTTGGGCTGGGTGCGGTGGTTAGAGAGGAAGCTGGTAACTGGTGCGTTAGCTGTCCCAGTTCAGGCACAATTATCTTCGGCAGCAGCAGTGGCGCTGGCACTCTGGAAAGGGATGCGTCTGTGTAAGCAGCTGGCAGTGGTAAGATGTTGGAGGGTGATGCTTTGAATGTAATCAATGCCTTGCAGTCATCTCAGGGATCTTAGCAATAATGGAGCAGTTCTTGATGGGATTAGGTTGATGCTAAGCGAGTTTGAACGGGAAGCATGTCAAAAAAACATGGGAATCAGGTGATGTTTTGCCAAGAGGTCGGACCTCCATGGCTTTTTGATTTGATTGAAGCAGAGTGCTGATAGGAGTTTCAATAGGGGCAACTCCTTTGGAGTGTTGGCACTTTGGTAGTCCCAGTTTGTATTCAAGTTTATTAATGAGTATTTCATTTCATAAAAAAAAAAAAATGTTGGTTGTGTATAGACTGACTCTGGAACTTTTGAGTAAACACTTCTGGCCTCCCCAGTCTCCTCGATTCCGGATCTAGTATATTTAATTGTATTTTTTTATCTTTCATCTCTTCTTTTATACTTTTTGTTTGCGAGATGAGTGATGAATAAATAAGATGGTTTTATTCTCTTGAAAGTATGCTTTACTTTCCCAACTCTCAACTCTATTGCCTTGTCTGCAGGAGTTGCAGAAGTAAAAAAGATGGGTTAGATGGGTTCACGAATACTTGCAGGAGTTGTATACCAAAAACTGCCTTCTCAAGTAGTCACGAAAATAGCTTGAGTTTTTATTTATTTTTCTTTAGGGCCTTGAAATAACTCAAAAAAAAAAAAAAAATAAATTGGAAATTGTTTTTGAAAAAGAAAATTTTTTGCAGCAAGGACTAACTTGGGCATACTTGTGCGGTGGAGAACTGGTGGATTTTTCAGTACCTACCCCTCTGATTTCGTTCCCATGTCATCTGTCCTGAATTGCTCTCTGCTGCTAAAGAAGTCCCATTTCGTTTTGTAAATTATTGTACATACTTTTACTTTATTTTTTTTTTTTCATTGATCTCGGAGTAAATTATTAGATCTAGATTTTAGATATAGGTTCCTACAACTGAATGACTGAAGGAAATTTACAAGGATGTATGGGATCTCCAGTTTCTGAGAAAATACCCAATCTTTTGGTGTAACAGAGAAGAAAATTTACAAAACCAAAGACATGTATAATAGAACTTCCGATATCAATTTATAACAGAATGGTGTAAAACAGTAACATCCATCCTTCTAAGGCCTCAACCTGATGAGTTGAGGCACAGATTGATTACAAGATGCACACATTAATAAAGAATAAGAATAACACCGACAGTAGGTAGTTAAGAACAAGTTTAAGAATGGGCGAAGCTGGTGGCGATGGGGATGACAATTACAAGAATGAGTATGAGGAGAATTATGATTCCGATACACATCCACTTCCTGGTGTTCCTCTGGTATCCCTTTGCAGTGTTGAGTTGTTTGGTTCCAGCCTTGACATAGTGTGAAGCATTTATGACATGTTGCTCAATGTCATCCATCTGCTCACCTTGAGCCTCCACCATCACAGCCATGTCCAAGAACACCTGATGCAGCTCCAGCAAGCTCTTTTCGATATCCTTTGCCGCGTCGTGCCTGTCTTGTATCTCAACCACAGTTTCCAGCACCTTCCCCCTCCCATGTTCCTGTATGGCTCTCCCCATGAACTCCTCCCCTCCATTCGAGATGATCTTTTCGATCACCTCCTCATCCGCCTTCTCTCCTGTCACTGTGAAATACCTCCTCCCCACAGTCTCCTTGTACTCGCTCATCATCCTCTGCCTCAGACCCTGAAACTCCATCATCAGCTCCTTCAGCTTCTTGCGCAGCCCGTTGGTGACCGCCATCCTCGTCCTGTAAATCGGGGTGCCTTCTTTCGCAGCCGAGAGCCTCTTATTGGCGGCATTGGCACGGTCCATGTCTTCCAGATGGCATCGAATCGTCCTGGCCTGCTTCAGAACACTCACAATGTCGGCATTAATACGGCTGCGCAACGATTGCAACGCCTCGGATTTGTGGAGGGACTTGCTCTCCTCGTTGGCTTGCTGTAATCGGCCCAGAATGTCACGCACACAAGCCATCTCCTGCTTCACCTTTTCTGCCTCTTCCAGGAACAGACCCAGGTCACTGTGCATGTTTGTTGACAGCTCCAAGTTCCCAGCTTCAAGGTCCAGGTCTTTCATCGCCTCTTTCTTTAGATCCACATAGTTGGTGAACGATTTCGTCATCAGGTCATTCATCTTTCCTGCATCATTCACCCAAAGTTAGAGTAATATTTCAACATTTGACTACTAAAATCACCCCATGTTAGAGCTGCATACCTTTAATTTGAAATTACGGATTGCTTCTTCTTCTTCTTCTTGTTTTGGGTTAGCGAGAATTGCTGCGGATTATAGCCGATATGACCTGCTTTTATCACAATGATTTTGAAAACGGCAACATTTCAAGTTTTAAAGAAATCTGCATCACTAAAGTAGCCGTTGAGATTCCAACGGCTATATCTCAAATATCTGTCCCACCCGTTTTTTTTTTTTTTTTCCTGGGAATAAATATCTGTCCCACCTTCAATTTTTTTCCTCCCATTTTCTTTTTCTTCTCCCATGACTTGATGTTGTTGAATATACAAGTCAGATCTGAATACTGCTTATTCATGACATTGAATGGGTGCAGCGCGACGTGTCTTTATTTTGGGTCGATGAATATAGTGATGTCGACGGTGAGACACCTTTGAATTGGCGGTAAAACACCGATACATAGATGAGCGTCAAAGTGTACCTACAGTAAGGACACCATGTAAGAGAGTTTTACATAAAAAATTATCAATTGATTTTATTATATGTGTATCAGCAACCTTTCGATTCACAGAATAACCAAGTGGAATGCAATTTACATGCATTTTTTATAGGGTTAATTACATATAAGTGCATCTTGGAATGTTTTTTTAGCCATAAGGCCACCACCTAGTTTTTTTCCCTTATAAGGCCATTAGATTAAAAAAATTGTTATATTTTGGATATTAAAAATCAATATATTTACATAAATGCCACTAGAGTATAAAATCAACAGTCATTCTCTCTCTCCTCTCCGGCGAGGTTTCCGGTCAACTCCGGCGGGTCTCTGGCCGACCTCCGGCAAGCTTCGGCTGACTTCCGACCAACTTCCGACGGACTCCCGCGACCACAAATGCTACTGTCACTAACACCAAAAGCTACTGTAGCTAGCAACAAAAGCTACTCTGATGATATTTCCGGCAACCTCCAGCGACATCACAAAAGCTACTATCACTAGCAACAAAATCTACTGTCACTACTAATAAAAGTTACTCTGGTGAGATTTCTAGCAACCTCTGGCAAGATAACAAAAGTTACTATCACCAATATTAAAAGCTACTGCTTACCAAAAAACCTATGCCCCCAAAAACAAAAAGCTACTGTCACCAATATTAAAAGTTACTCTCACTAACAACAAATGCTATTCTTACCAACACTAGAAAACTACTCTCACCAACACTAAAAGCTACTCTCACCAACAACAAAAATTACTGTCACCAACACCAATGAGCTACTCTCACTAACGTTAGAGAGTTACTCTTGTATCAAAAATTACTCTCACCATTAACAAAAGCTACTCTCACAAATGCAAAAAACTACTATCACCACGGCAAAAAACTATTATCACCACTGACAAAAGCTACCCTCACCAACGTCAAAAACTACTATCTCAACCACAAAAAGCTACAATCATCACCACCAAAAGTTACTTTCACCAACAACAAAATATACTCTCATCAACATCAAAAACTCTTCTCACCAATAACAGAACGCTACTTTCACCAAAGCCGATAGCTACTCTCACCAACATTGAAAACATAGATACCATAGCATAGAAACATAGATACCATAACATCAAAATTGAATAATGAGGCATAAAGATCCAGTTTCATTACCATAACAAAAATACCATCAATCGAGTGTAGAAATAGTTCAAATAATAGTCTCTAACTGTAATTCAATTTCAACAAAAAAACCAGAAGGATTAAGGTTGAGACCAAATAACTAAACCAAATACAATGACAATAACGAATGAAATTGAAAGGCTTATCACATTTCTTGGCTGGCGGTGTCCCAAATCTGGGCCTTGACGATCTAATCATCTATGTGGATGCTCCGGCTGGCAAACTCAAGACCGATGGTGGACTTAGACTAGAGGTTGAACTCGCTGCACATGAACCTGGACAACAAATCGGATTTGCCGATGCCAGAATCGCCGATCAAGACGACCTTGAAGTGGTAGTCGTCGTCTGACCTGTAGGCCATGTCGAAGAGCCGGAGAGACTTTCCGGTTGGAGATGAAGAGGCCACAGGCCTTGTCGTCGTCGCCGGAGAATCAGTGCTCATTTAGGTTTCCGATACAGGTGAGGTGGAGGAAAAGGCAATGGTGGCGGTGGAGGAAGGGTGTTTTCAGAGCCGAGCTAGATTGTGAGGAATGGAGCTGCCAGAGCTGAGGCGCGTAAAGCATTTCGAGTCGAAATTGGAGATCTGAGTGAATCAAAGATGAGTAGAGAATCGTCTCCAGTGAGAGAATCTGAGAGAATTGGAGATGAGTAGAGAATCAGAGAGATCTGAGTTGAACACCAGTGAGGTAGCTCCGATCGGAGCTTCTTCGTCGTCGTCATCGTCTTCAGGCATGGTGGCGCTGTTTCGAGGTTTTGCAAGCTTGGATCCATTGGAATCTCACCAGATTGGAGGCAGTGGTGGTCGGAATAGGGGCGGGGGGGGGGGGGGGGGGGGGGGGTGGTGTGGTTAGGCTTTGGTCGGGTTTGTGTTGTGGTTCAATTGATGGTGACGGTGATGAGAGATGGTGGCCGAAATTGATTCTTTCCGATTATTGCAGAGAGAAGAGAAGAAGAATAGAGATAGGGAAAGAGAGAGAGAAAGAGACAGAGAGAGAGAGAGGAGAGGGAATGAATTTCTTTTCGTTTTGGCCGGATGATTATGGAGTTAGTGGAAGGATAAAATTGTCAGGTTGAAAATAATTTAAAGCTATAAGTGGCCTTATGTATACAAGAACACTTTAGTGGCCTTATGACTAATTTAAGTTTCAAATTAACACTTGTGTGTAATTTTCTATTCTCTAGGGTCTATATTGCAATCCATACTCCATGTTTAATTATTTAGTATCATAATATTACATGTTTTACAATCAATACTACGAAAACACAAAGCTTAATACTAAAATGATGAGGCATTTTAATCAAGGTCCAATTTGTTACATCAATTTTCATTGTAGTCCGACCACTTTTTTTATCTTTAATTGTGGTCCAACCATTTTCTTCATTGTCCATTTTGCCCCTCAAGGTAAATAAAGAAAACAAATCAAAATCTTATAAATTGGGGACTTTGTTTCTAGTTTAAATATTTAAATTTTGAATTTCAAATTCCTAAAATCTACTCAAGGAAATCATAATAAATAATATGGCAACTAAAATCTATGTAAACATATCATGTATACCTACATGAAATGTCAATAAATTCTCAAACAATGTAGTGTATCTATAAAAAGACAAACTAAGTAGCGTCGTGGATACAACAATACTTAGACCTAGTCTATACTGGTCCATGGTTGAGTTTTAATATTATTCATACTTAATAGGTAGGGAAAAAGAAACCAGCACTACTCTACCTTTGTAATAGGTATATTTTTATGCACAAGGTAATGAAAAAAAGAGCAAGGTAGTTTAAACATGGTTCCTACTAAAAAGGTAGGAAAAAAAAAATCATTGCAGCTTGCCTTTCTTCTTAAGAAATTTCTTTTGTACTAGGTATCAAAATTGCAAACATATCTATGCACACGATAATGAAAAAAGGGCAACTTAGTTTTAACATTTTTCCTAATCAAAAGGTACGGAAAAAAAAAAAAACCATAGCAACTTGCCTTTCTCTTAAGATATGAAAAATGCATCTCCCCTTCTAGAATATCTCTCCTTTGTACGATTTATCTTAAGGTGCAAAGATAGATATGCATAGTGTAGAATATTACCATCTTTTAGATGGATCAAAACCTTCTTACGAATACCCATATGAAATATTTATTTGATTGTATAATAAAGTTGAACAACATGACAATTCTATAATGAAGGTGTAAAGACAAGAAGAAAGTGATGAAAATAAAGAAGAAGAAACGAGATAATATATATATATATATAGGGTGTAGAAAAATGATGGTAAGGTATGATCATTTTATTAACTTTTTTAATGACGATGCATCAATTAAGGATTTTGTTGTGCTGATGACATATTATAATTGGTATGGTTTTTATGAATACCAAATTAATTGATAAACAACATTATCTCTCAATCAATTGACTCATAAATTATTGATTGTTTTGAGTAATATTATTATGGGTAAACTTAGTATGTGGAAAAGTGGAAGTTGACTCATCATTCTAATATAGGAAAGTAAGCTGATGTGGATGCCTAGTCACTGAACCGTAATTAACAAAAATTTCATTTGGATTACATTCAAAATATAAGTTATGCTTTTTGGACTTAAAACTAATTAACTCAAAAAATTAAACATGAAGTATGAATTGTAAAATGAGGAGTGAATTTCATTCTCCATAATTAAAGCCAATTCATTGGTAAAGTTGGTATGTTACAAAGTACTATGGAGTAATATTAATTCATCAAAACTAATAATACTTCATAGTACTTTATAGCATAGAGAAAGATGTAAACACAGAAAACCCACTTTCAAAAATATTTATATAAATAAAGACATGAGCCCAGACACAAAAGCCAAATGATGTAAGTCTAACTCCCAATTTTAATGGAAAATGACCAATGCTTGAATTTCATCACAATTTATGGGCATTGCCACTGACCCAATATCCAATACCCAAAAACAGAAAACCCAAACCGAGCGACCGAGCCAACGCCAAAACAGAAACCCCCAAAACACCAGCGACGGGGCCAACGCAGTAGCAGTGTAAGTTTTTCTTCAATTTTGAACTTGATTCATGAATTTTTCTTTGATTCCATGTTAAAGTAGTAGCAATATGTTAAACCACTTGATTTTCAAATTTCACAGTTCTTAATCTGCAAAATCTCCAAAGCAGTAGCAGCTAGGATTCAAATTCTTGCTCAACTCGAATCTGGCTTCAATGGAAATCGATAAGGTAAGCCCTTACTCCAATTTTGCTGCCTTCATTTATATTTCTTTGAATTAGGATGTGAAAAGATGAGGTGGTAATGAGACCAGAGTGGAGATGACTTATTGGGTTGGTTTCAGAGAAAATGGAGGAAGCGAAGCAAGCGTGAAAGAGTGAGAGGAGGTTGGAGTAGTAGTAGGAGTAGAGTTACTTATTGGGTTGGTTTCAGGTAGTTGGGTGGGATGGGAAGTACAACAACATTTGCAGTTATCAATAATGGCAGAGGATCAATAATGTTCTCCTAATGTGAAGGTTTGAGTTGCAATCTTTGAGTTGAGTTTTGGTTTTCAGCTGCATTTGGTAGTTTCAGAGTGGAAATTTGCTTGATTTTGATCCGATATTGAATCTGTGTTACTATGTTTTGTTGTACAATGTGCATTTTTCAAGAAGATAATTTCTATTTCTTGGTGGAATGAGTTTTCTACTGTCTTTCTTGGTCTAAATCTTTATGGGTTTTTGGTGTTTGGCTAGTTATTATGGAGTGTTCAAGTTATAGTTCATGGTTTGTGTTGTTCCTCTTCATCTTTTCTTTTTATTTTCCAGTATATATATATATATATATATACATATATATGAGATTGTTTGTTTGCTAGGGAAGTGTGGGAAATTAAGCAATACATATTGCCACTGCATCTAAAAGCTGTAGTAATATGTATTGTCCTTGTTGTCCTCCTAATGTGGTTGGTAAGCTGAATTCATCTCGATTTCAATGATGTTCATGAAAATCCTAGTTAGATTTGAAATCCTGGTTAGTATTCAGATATGATTTTGTAAATGAAATCTTTTTATATTCCATTCATTATTGTTCTATTTGAAAAGGGGTTCTTTTGTAACCTCTATTCTGAATTGAACAGTTGCATTTGGATCTACAGTGCCTAAAAAACCATATCTTATTGTTGCCTATTATTTTTCCTCATTATTGTATGATACTGGCTCTTTCTAATTATTCTGGTTCATAAAAGACTTGACAAAGAAAAGTGTTTGTTAAAGAATGTGAATACAAGTTGTATTTCAATCTCCTGTTTTTTGTTATTGTTCTTATGATATATAGGATACTACAACTTTATAGTTATTCTACTTGATGAATAAACTACTAAAGCGTAAAGTACTGTTTAGTGAATTATCAATATGTATTATAAATAGTTAACTAACTATGTACAGTACTTCAGTTAGCATTTGTGTCTTCTGTGAGTTTTCTTAGTTGCAATCACTTGCTTAAAGTTGGTTGGAAAGTAAAAGAGCCAACAATAATTTATATGTTATAATGCATTCAAGCATCGAGAGGCTTCATTCTCTATCTTACTACTACTATTGCTGAAATTGGTTGGAACTTTTAGTCACAACATCACCCTAGTTGATTGCTCACATAATAATTACTTGTCCGACAGTGTCAGTACAAAAAGGATGTAGCTAATTAAATCAGAGTTCAATTTATCATTGTTATCCTTCATCACCTGTTTTTTGTTCAATTTCAAAAGTTTCAGTCTTTCTAACCATGATAAAAGTTATTATTGATCTGCTACTATTCAAATTGAATTGAGATATTACTATATAGTTTATAGTTTATGTCAATGATATGCTTTGCTACTATTTAGTGATATGATCTGCTATTTGGTTCAATGATATGATCTGTTACTATTCAAATTGAACTGATCTGCTACTTTATAGTTTATGGTTTATGTTAATGATATGATATTCATTGTTTATGGTTCAAATTGGCTACTATGTGTAGGTTTGTAATAAAAAAACCAAAAATTTACATAACACTTATTTTTTTTTTTGCGTTATATGGTAGCTATTGAGTAATGATTATAAAATGAAATTAAACTATCTCCAGTTGTTTATTACTGAAGTGGAACAATATGTATGCTATCGTGTGCAGGAATGATCCGACTTGGTTCAAGGAATGGGATGATTTGTTGCAGAGTGAGTACGACGATCGAATTTGGCTATGCGAGCATTGATGAAGAATAGATTAACACAGTGGAGCATTTGCAAGATGTAGCAATGTTGAAACAAGATATGGTAGGAAGCGCTATAAAAGGCTGCAAAAGGAAGCAAGCTTATATAGAGAGGCTGTGGGATGAAAAAGAAGAAGTGACAAACAAATACAAAAATTTGAAGACACAATCGGCGATAAAGAGAATCAAAGGAAGAACCGATCCGAAAGAGAAGCAACTAGAAGGTTTCGAGCTGCAGAAACCATCGAAGAAACAAAGTAAGAAGTGCGATTAAGGGACTTCACAAACATACTAGTAGTCTATCTTGGTGCACCAATCTTACAAGATTTCGGTGTTAAGTTAGTCATCTAATTTAGTATATATTTTCATGTGCAGAAGATGGGGATATGTTTGTAGATTTGCTATTGCCCTTCATTGTTTGATCTTTAAACAAGCCAGGATGGGGAGGGGATCAAAATCTTGAATTGCAGAGTTGCTTAAAAGATTGAAATTGATTAAGATTGAAATTGATTCTAGTTTTCTAAGCCTAACCAAAATTTAATGTTAGGTTGGGGTGATATTTTGTTGGGGAACCAAAATGTTAGGAAGGCATTTGATTGTGGTATTCTGGTTTGGTGTTCTTTTCTCTCTGCTTCATTTGTGGTGGCCAAATATAAAATAAAAAGATTGAACATACAAGAAGGCAGAAGATTGGACATAAAAAAAGGCAGCGTGTCGCTGCACCGCCAAAAGGCCCTGCTACTACAATAAAATATCTTGCTACTACACCACCTGAAAAAAGGTAGAAGAGAGAACATAAATCAATCTGCTACTTCATTACAGGAAACCAAAAATAATTACAAAATGACAATCATTGAAATTAAACTTTTTTCTATAAATTTTGAAAATCTTGAATTTGCTACAACAAAACAATGTCATATGCTACTGT
This sequence comes from Rosa persica, assembly GCA_025331145.1. NCBI lineage: Eukaryota > Viridiplantae > Streptophyta > Magnoliopsida > Rosales > Rosaceae > Rosa > Rosa persica. The sequence continues at coordinate 11,181,536 of WFKR01000001.1, read as the reverse complement.
TGAATATGCTATTGCTTAAAAAGTGTCATTCATGACCATGTATCCTTATAACACTCAATTCTTCATGACATATAAACTTCTTAAGAGCTCAAAAAATTAATATGAGGCACTGCTACAATATAAAATTGTAGTGCGAACATATATGAATAAAAAAATTGCATGTGCTACTGTTGAATCATGTCATCTGCTACTGTTGAATTAATCTGAATCAATCTGCTACTGTTGATCATGCCATGTGCTACTGTTACTATTGAATATGCTACTGCTACTGTTAGATATGCTACTACTCAGATAGCCACATTGCATGACCTGCGATTGTGGTGGCCAAGTTGATCACACCGTTTGCATCTCATTGGTCTAGATTCCTCCCCAAACAACTTGATCCTCCTTATCCGTGGTCTTTCGGGAGATTTTCGAGTCTTGGGAGGCTGCAAAGCTGAATCACCAAAACTACTAGTATCGGCCTTATCAAGATCCGGGACTGGAAAAATAGAAGGACCATGCGCACTTCTATAGAATGAGGTCTTTTAGTAATCATCAATGTAACAGTAAGGGATACGGTTCGCCGTCTGCATTACTTGAACTGCATGAGAACATGGGAAGCACCTAAACAGCCACAAACCACAAGAACACTCACTCTCAGCCAAGTTCACCATGACGGTGCGATCCTCTGTACAAACTTCAAAAATATCATTACGAGACAGGCTAACTCTCCACATTTCTCTCTTTTCGATCGACACCTTTTTCTCAAGCTTAGGACATAGCCGGGATTTGTTATAGTGACTAGGCAGCAGATCATAGATATTTTCAAAAGCTTGGATGTGAATGGAGACAACAAGCTCTCCTGGGATGAGGTGAAGGCTGCGTTCGCTAAACTCGGGGCGTTTTTGCGTGACTACAGAGCTTGGCAAGGACAAAACTATGCCGATTCTGACATGGACGGCTTCATCTCTCTCGAGATCGAGCTCGGTTAACTTGCCAACTATACCCTGGAGCTGAAGTACAAACCGAAGTAGTTAAACCAGCTTCTGGTTCATGCATGAGCTTAATTGCTTTACGTATTTTAGATTCGGTACGTGTTATATGTGTAAGTGTATTTGTATGTGTAGACGCATGAGCGTCCTGCTGTGTAAGCAGTAATAAATCTATAGCTGAGACCAACTAACTGAAAGAAGGAGGTGACCTATCCGTACGTTGCCCCTATTTGCATGTATTAATTTCTAATTACCAAGTTAAAATAAGATTCAAGATGTTCTCTTACCAGATGCTTGTAACTGGTATATATCTTATTGTTATTGAATTCAAGGACAAATTTTTACACCAACTTGTCTAATTATATTATGTATATAAAAGTTTGCACACAAAAAGCTATTGAAATACAAGAATACTCCAGCGGTAACAGAGAGTCCCCGGCCAACATGCATGTTAATTTATAGGGGGAAGGGGGAGCTGCAAGCCTCCAACAGATTATAAATAGCTAGGATGTTCCAAGGCTTTCACAGCACCATCTGCAAATACAAGTATTCAACTACCACAAGCTAGATTATATACATTTCTCTATGGCGATTAAAAGCAAGTCTGTAGCTAGTGATGGCAAACGTGTTGACCACCGAGGATTTGAAGCAGTGGCTGAAAAATTAATACTGATTAAGATGGCCGTATAAGAAAAGAAGACAACAATTAAGATAATGAAAAAAATTAAAGAACAATAAAACACGATTTATATGCACACGTATTACAGAGATAAGTGTAGTAGCACAATTACATGTACTATGTCATCCAATATAAGCGCTCAAACTTTAGAATACATATGAGATCAATGTTCACCCCAAATAATCAATTAGATATTGATCAATTTTTTAATTGTGCAAGTAAGTGTGTGTGTGGGTGTAAGATACATACATATATATGCACATATGCAGGGACCAGATCAGAGCTCTATATAGATAGATGTTATGTGCAACCCACTGATTGTATACAGATTCATAGTAGTGCAAGTCATATCTGACCCAACAAGCCCCAATTTTTCTTGCATATATGTCTCCGCGGAACGACAGTATGAAAGGGCGTCCAAGGACTCGCAATCCCAATGTTGCATACCCCAAGGAGCAGATGATTACTTTTTTCAACATCTTTGACAAAAACTTAGACAGCAAGCTATCCAAGGATGAAGGATGAGGTGGCCGCAGCATTAGCTAAACTCGCGGCGTACTTTCCCGAGTACAGAGCCCAGAGAGCACTATGCCACGTTGATGCCAACAAGCAGGACGGCTTCATAGGTGGAGACGAACTCAACAACCTTGTAGACTACGCACAGAAGCATTTGTGTGCCAAGATCACACATATCTGATCACCACTGTTGTGTTCTCTCTGGAAGTAACTTTCAGTAATAGAATAAACGCAACTGAATGTAGCCCCACCAAGGTCATGCAGATGCTTGTGCGTGGTGATTGGTTGGGGATATGGATTGCTTACACACACACACATACATATATAAGCGAGGTTCTAGAAATCAAAAGTTACACATAACTAAAGTAATTAAGGTAATCTTAAAGTAAAAGGAGTTGACCTTCATCCAAAAATCAGATCAGTTGAATAAGATATGGGGACATGAACTTACATTTGAAATTACTTCTCAGCATGAAATATACGGGAATAACTTGCTATTAATTACTCATGTTGCATGGTTTCTAATAATACGAATAATGCCTATTACCAGACCTTCATCGAATAATGCTTATTAAAACTTACAATCAAAGTGTTCACGGGACTAAAGTACGTCAACAGATTATATAAAATTGGACTTTTTTTTTCTTTTGGCAGAGTACCAAATTGAATTTAAGAGAACGAAAAAACATCAAGAGAGAAAGAGCCGGATAGAGATCATACGTACTGAAACAACTGTATTCATGATTCCAATGAAAACTCACATATGACGAAATTCACCTAATTCCTATAGTTGTTCTCTGGTGGCCACTCTTGTATGTATGACCGTCTGTACACCGGTCTTAACTTTGATACGATTTGTCAGACCAAAATAAGAAGGATAAGTAACTTTTATTCGATATGGGATATATCTAAATTCTACAGTACCTGCATATATATATGATTTTTCCATTAAGGCATCCTTTTTTTCGGCCATGTTAATCGATTCCTTGTGGGACTCAGTTTTCGATCACATTTCGATACTTCAACCGTGTTTTAGGTCCTAATATGTAGATCACTTTTGCAAATTTTCAGCTCAATTGATAATCATTAAGGTACCTAACTAGATTAAATCAATGGACGGACCAAATCTGCCCAACCTGAACAGTTCATATTTATAATTGTAAATCGCATTTATGAATGCCTTAACTATTATTAATTTGACTGAAAATTTACAGTGATGATCCACTTATATAGACCTAAAAACTGAATGATTGAAATGTGAATATGTGATCGAAAAGTTAGTCTAATAAGTAATCCTTCAAAATGATCAGAAATAGAGATCCTTCACTAGAAGAGCCATATATATATATATAAAACCTTGCTCAGGTGCGGATATCCGCACCTAAGCAAAAACGTACGGATTTTGTGTTTTGTCCCACTTTTCGATCACACATTCACATCTTAACCATTCAGTTTTTAGGTCCTAATATATAGATCATCTCTGCAAAATTTCAACCAATTTGGTGATCATTAAGGCATCAAAAACTGCAATTTACACGAACGAACCGAATCTGTCGAACCGGAACCGTTCGTATATATTGTTGTAATTTGCAGTTTTGAATGCCTTAACGATCACCAAATTGGCTGAAATTTTACAGAGGTGATCTATACATTAGGACCTAAAATCTGAACGGTTAAGATGTGAAAATGAGATCGGAAAGTGGGTCAAAACTGGAAATCCGTACGGATCGAAAAACTGCGGACGTCTGCAGTGTAGAACCACTGGGAGAATATAAATATAGGGGTTTCTGGTATCAGAGCCGTAAGAGTTGATTATAGTTAATGAAGAACAAATTGAATATCAGTCAAACGATAATATTGACATGAACGATTGGAATATACCCAGAGTCCCTAGTAACGAAATTTATAAGAAAAAATGGTCCATTTCTTCATTCAAAAGTGAACATCATATTAAAACAGTAGAACAAGTTTATGCCCTTACTAAACAACATGAAACTTGTCAGCTATTTAGCCCTGAGTCAATCAAAAAACACAAAAAAGATGGTCACAATTTCTTACACATAGGTTTAGTCCAAATCGGCGTTAAACCTTGAACCCGAAGAGGTCTAAATGCCTCAATACTTTTATGCCTTAGAGATGCAAGATTCACCGACTTCAGTGACAGTACTCTAGGACTCATCGAGTCGAGCTTATTCAACGGCCCAATCCATTTTGATTGTTATCCAGATTTTACAATTAGTCTTAGTGATCCTCACATCTTAAAATCCTTAACCTTAAATATTAAAACTTCAGGTTATAATGTCCTCGAAGGAACCCAACCATTAGCCTTAATTTATATAATCCACTATAAAGTCACCGGTACAAATATGAATTTTCAAGCCATCAGTAAAAGCCCAAAAGATCAAACTCTTTTAATTCAAAGTAGTAGAGACAATGCTAATATTAGAGTTCCACACACAATCAGCTGGTTAGATGTTCATCTACCATCTGAATGGTCTCTCACTAGTGAAAATCAACCTATCAACATACAACATAGTCTCTCTGATTTGAACTGTATCCAACAATATAATGATGGTATAGTAAGAATCAACTTTCGTAAGAAACCCAACCAGTCTTAGATGAGGAGGAACAAACATCTCCCACAGCTACTGATTTTGAGGTCGTCCCTCCCATAAATCCCCAATTAAGTACACTTAGTCGACCATTTACCATAAATTATTCAAAATTAGATAAAGATCTTGAATCTCCAAAAAATATTCATAGACGAAATCTTTATAGGAAACAATATCCCTTAATCGAACAACGAAAACAATTGTTTCAAAATTGGCAAGCTTTTATGCTCGAAACCCAGTCTGAAATATTTTTCCTTGATTTCATTGACCAAAAAAGCTAAAAAAATATTCAAACCCTCACAAAAACGAAATGGAAAACACCCACTAACTCCATTGTTACTTCCAGTCATCCCCCTGTAGAAACCATTGTCATTGATCACCTCAACACACCTATAACGGCATCACCTTTTATGGTTGCTGGCGATAACCCCAAACTTAAGAAAACCATTGAACAAAATAATTACACAAACCAAAGCCTAGTCACTACAAGAAGCCAATTAGACAAAATAGAAACAAAAGTAGATACAATTTTCTCAAAAGTAAGCATCCTACCCCAACAACAAACAGAAACACCTTTAATCCACTTTAATGAAATAAATAAAACTAATCTCAAGCCCATTTCCACTGCACAAAAAACTGAACGAATGCTCAAAGAACTCAAAACTGAACCCAGCAGAATTGCAGTCATCCATAACCACGAATCTTGTCACGCCCCGAATTTCGAATAATAAATTCAAATCCGAAACATGAATACAACTAAACAAATCACGTCCTAAATTTTTTTTCTCAAAACCAATATCTCATAAACTATAACACAAACCTTGTAGCAAACTATCTCTCGAGTCAATTATTACAATACTAACATAAATAAAATGTTCTGCTCACAAGAGTCTACAAAAACACACCAAAATAGACCAAGTGCTGGTCTCAACCCTGCTGTCCTACGCAGCTCGCTCACCACCCTGATTATCCTGACCTGCAGGATTATCCGCTACACCATTTGAATAGTGTACCGGGATTGCAACAACACAAAACCCGGTAAGCTTTCTGAAAGCTCGTGTGAGTAAATAAGAATGAACGGTTGATTTATTAGACCACAACTCATTTATCTCAAGTAAACATCCAACAATCTCAACAACCACAAGCAACATCAATCCAACACACATGAAACAACATGGAACACATTTCCACAATCACCAAATCACAACTCTCGCCACTTTGGCACCTAATCACAACTATCGCCACTTTGGCACCCACGTTAGAGCTCTAACTGCCTCGTTACCTCTGACACCTTGGCCCAAGGTCAAGTAACGGCACCTCCAGGTTACTCAGTAACACGCGAACTTTGGACCATTTCATGTCCTCAGAACAATATATCCCCGTTATTATTTAACGGTCGAACTTTGGACCTCCCTGTCCTCAGAACACATACACTCCGGTTATCATTAACCAAAGATCCTTGGACCATTCGATCCTCGGAATCCTACGTTTCTCTACCTTCTATTCAACTCACAAAATCAACATGCTCATCACCAACATTTATCAAATATTAACAACATAATTAAAATCATATTATCAACATTTATCAACAACATATTATCACAATTCCACACCTCAATGTCACACCATTCAATATATAATTCACTAATACCAACTATAATTCAGGAATGATCACTAATACCAACTATAGTTCACATGATACAAAATCAAGAAATTCATTTTTAATATACTTTAAAACACATTTCTTAAAAACCATTTTCTCACACATCACAATAAATTGAGCAATTAAGGAAATTTGGTTCGTAAATGAACCAAGTGAGATCTACTCACCTCTAAACTCCCGCTGCGTCTTCTTACAGCCCAATATACGATTCACAATCGTCCGCTAACAAATCCGTCAAATACCTAATCAAAACGATAATTAACTTAGCGTATAATTTCAAAAACACACTTATATGAAGATCCCACGGTCGGATCTTCACCCGTGACCACACAAGGTCACCGGGACAGTCCTACGATCATTATATCAAAACTAGAATTCTATCGGACGGTCCAAACTTCATAAATCACAAATTGAGCGATCGAAATCAATCGAAATCGTAAAATTCATAACTAATTCATACGATATCCAAAATTCGCATGCTATATATCAAAATGATCGTATCGACATGTAGAATCAAAAAATGAGCAGAAACTACACATGATACTCCCAGAGGTGGCCGGAAAGGGCCGCCGGAGTTTAGGGCAGAGCCGCCGCCGACCACCACCGATGGTTTCGGGGCCGAGCTTATCCCCTTCGTTTCATCATTTTGAGAAACTTTCATAACTAACATGAAGTGCGGAAATGAGTGGAAGTGGCCGAAACTTACCAAAAACAGTCCGGTTTGGCCGGAAAAACTGCAGAAACCGATATGTGCTCCGACGAGCGTGAAAACCTCCACTTCCGGTGCTGTCCTTTTTACTGCGTGATCTACTCCTCCATACGAGTTCAACGAGATAAAGAACTCGTAATTTGGTGGTCTAGAACTCGAGATATTCGCTTCGCACTCAAAACAGCCGAAAATGGAAAACCAGCTTCCCGCCGCCGCTACAAGTCGTGCCACGGCACAAGGCTGGCTCTGGCAGCTGCGCAAGGTCAAGGCGAAGCCGTGGGAGGTGGTTTGGCGTCAAACGGTGGCCGGAGGAGCAAGAACTCGGCTGGAGAAGTTTGGCTCTGTTTTTGGTTTCGGTTCGGTGCCGTGCGGGAGAGAGAGAGAGAAAAAAATCTAGGGTTTTCTGATTTTTTTCAGATTTTTTCCAGAAATGTTAACCTATATATATACAAAATCGAAAACTTCTAAATGTCATAACTTCTTCCTACAAACTCCGACTCTTGTGTTCCGCATATGCACGAACTCGTATCGACGAGCTCTACGACTTTCATGAAAGAAGTTTCCTCAAATTCCTTACGTAAAAATAAGTCAATTTTAATAACCCTAAATAACGTTAAATTTCGATACTAAAATCATTCGAAACCAAATTTCTCAAATAACGACATTCGAATCACACTCACAACTCATAATTTATATAATTTGAGAAATATTGAATTACGAAATATTTAACTGAAATTTCGGGTCTTTACAAATCTCCCTCAGACTCCTCCTCTGATAGTGATTCTAGTACAATTTCCAAGATAAATCAAACATTTCAAGACCTCCAACTACATAGAATTGTTCATCCAAAGAAACCGCATCTCAAAAATTGGACCGAACGCCCTTTACCATTAGATATCCAACCCACTACTTATCCTAGTAATCAATTTTCAGTCTCTTCCGACAAAACTTACGAATGGAACATTGATAATTTATCTGAACAAGAAATATTAAATAAACTACATCACATGTCCATGGCGGCCAATAATTATGTCACCAACCATAATTTCAGCCAGCCTGAAATTATTGATATTCTCTCCACAGGATTTACAGGAATGCTTCATTCCTGGTGGGAAAAACATCTCACTCCTGACTCTAGAGCAGCCATTAAACAAGCAGTTAAACATGATGAAGATGGAATTCCAATCTTATATGAAAACATTGGAATGGGAATTTCTGATGCTGTCAATACTTTATTTTACACAATTATTCAACATTTCATAGGTACACCTAGTCACATTACCTCTAGAATCCATGATCAACTTAGTAACCTTAGATGTCCTACCTTAAGCGACTTTAAATGGTATAAAGATGTGTTTATTTCCAGAGTTATGCTTAGAGATGATAGTAATCAACCCTTCTGGAAAGAAAAATTCATAAACGGGTTGCCCAAACTATTTGCCCATAAAATTAGACAAGTCTTGAGTAATGAAACAGGACATATTAACTATGATACCCTTACATATGGAAATATTATTACAGTTATTCAAAAAGAAGGTTTAAAAATATGCATAGATATGAAATTAAACTCTCAAATTAAATCGGATAAGAAAATAGCCAAATATGAGTTAGGCAACTTTTGTGAACAATATGGTCTACCATCTTTACCTCCTTCACGACGTCATAAAAAGAAAAACAATGAATTTGACTATCATCATACAAGAAGAAAATTTACCCCCAATAAATTTTACTAAAAAAACAAAAATGATTTCGAACCAAACAAATTTTACTCTAAAAACAAATTTCGAAAATCCTGGCCCAGAAAAACAAATCACCATTCAAAAAGAAAGTTTTTTGACAAAAGTAAAACCAAATGTTATAAATGTAACAAACCTGGCCACTTCGCCAATAATTGCCCAGTAAAAAATACTATTAAACAATTGAAAATCAGTCAAGAAGAACGCGACAACCTTATCCAAATTTTAGAATTAAGAAACACTGACTTAGAAAATGAACATAGTGAAAATGATTTTACGCCGATAGAATCTTCCACCCCATCTGATTATGATGAAAACTCTTCACCAGATATCACTTTTGGGTGCAAAGATACCTATTGTAAAACAATAAATGTTCTTTCTAAACAAGAAGAACAAGAGGAATTACTAATTGACCTCATTGGCAAGATTGATAACCAAGGATTAAAATCAGAATATCTCAAGAAATTGAAAAAATTAATCACGCAACAAAACATTGTTCACACCACACCAAAAAAAATTTGCCTCACTTCGACTTTTGACAAATTCAAAACTAGTAGAAAAGAAATAACAATCCAAGATTTACAACAAAAAATAAAAACAATTAAAACACAGATACAATCATTACAAACTACAAACTTAGACATCAAACATGACTTAAATATTCTTAAAATGGATAATCAGTTCCTTAAAATATGGCATCCTCACGACCAACCCATTCCCGATGACCCTCCTAAGCACAACGATGAAGCATCCTCTGAGCACCACACTATTAGTATTATTCGTCAAATCCAACTTAAAAAATGGTATACCACATTACAACTTAAAATCAAAAACTTCACGTTAGTAACAACAGTCCTCATTGATTCAGGTGCAGATCTCAGCTGCATACAAGAAGGCCTGATACCTTCCAAATACTTTGAAAAAACAAAAGAGTCATTACGGTCAGCTAATGGAACTAAAATGGATATGGAATACGAAATCCTCAAAGCACATATCGGTCAAAACAACGTATGCTTCAAAATACCATTTGTCTTAGTCAAAAACTTAACCGACAAAGTAATTCTCGGTCTTCCTTTCATTACCTTAATTTACCCTTTTAAAACAGAATATGATGGAATCATCACCTATCCATTTGGTGAACCAGTCAAATTTACCTTTTTATCCAACCCTGAAATTCACACACTAAAGGCTTTCCAAGAAAATTCTATCTCCAAAACTCTCAACTGTATTCAAGCAAAATATAAGCAGATCACCTTTCTTAAAGAAAAAATCAATTTCAAACGAATCGATACCCAACTACAAGAACCTTTCCTTCAACAAAAAATCAAAACATTCGAAGAAAAAAATCATTAATGAATTATGTTCCGATATTCCTACAGCCTTTTGGCATAGAAAAAAACATATTGTCACTCTCCCTTATATTAAGGGATTCAATGAGAACAATATTCCTACCAAGGCTCGCCCAATTCAAATGAATCAAGAAGTCATGGAATTTTGCAAAACAGAAATCAAAGATTTACTCCATAAAGGAATCATTAGACAAAGTAAATCTCCTTGGTCGTGTCCTGCTTTTTATGTTCAGAAAAATGCTGAATTAGAAAGAAGAACTCCACACTTAGTCATCAATTATAAACCCCTCAACACAGTGCTAGAATGGATTCGGTACCCTATCCCCAATAAACGAGATCTCATTAATAGATTAAATAATTCTGTCATTTCTCCAAATTTGATATGAAATCAGGCTTCTGGCAAATACAAATTAGTGAAGAGGACAAATACAAAACTGCTTTTGTCACACCTTTTGGTCATTATGAATGGAATGTAATGCCATTCGGTCTCAAAAATGCCCCCAGTGAATTCCATAATATTATGAATGATATTTTTAATCCATATAGTCATTTTTCCATAGTCTACATTGATGATGTCCTTATTTTCTCCCAATCCATTGATCAACACTGGAAACATTTGCATCAATTCTTCACCATCATAAAGAACAATGGTCTAGTAGTCTCCGCTTCAAAAATAAAACTTTTTCAAGCTAATATTCGATTTCTAGGATTCAATATCCATCATCTCCAAATTAGTCCAATAGATCGAGTAATCCAGTTTGCTGACAAATTTCCGGATGTAATCCTGGACAAAAATCAATTACAGAGATTCTTAGGCTCGTTAAATTATGTGGCAGATTTTTACCAAAATCTACGAAAAAAATGCAAACCTTTATTTAATAGGCTACAAACCAACCCCCCTCCTTGGTCATCAATCCATACTGCTTTAGTCAAAGAAATCAAAAGTTATGTCAAAACTCTTTCATGTTTAGGAATTCCTTTAGCCAATTCGTTCAAAATTATAGAAATTGATGCTTCAGAAGTAGGCTATGGTGGTGTCTTAAAACAACAAATCTCCCCTACTCATCCTGAGTAAATTGTTAGATACTACTCTGGTGTCTGGACACAATCACAAAGCAATTACAGTACTATTAAAAAAGAAATTTTATCTATTGTTCTATGTATCAGTAAATTCCAAGATGATTTATTAAATCAAAAATTTTTAGTCAGAGTTGATTGCAAAAGTGCTAAATATGTTTTAGAAAAAGATGTTCAAAATATTACAAGTAAACAAATCTTTGCTCGATGGCAAGCAATTTTAAGCATTTTTGATTTCGAAATTGCATTCATTAAAGGCAGTGACAACCATATTCCAGACTTTCTAACCCGAGAATTTCTACAGGGTTCCAAACATGCAGACAAGATCATCCAAAGGGAGAAATCCCTCAAATCCAATTACAGAAGACCCTTTTGATATTTGCCCAAGTGCTCCTAAAAATACAATCAAAACAGAGTCAGCCACACCAGTCAAACAAGAGTCATCCTCTAGTCTTGTCCCATATGCTGGACATCCACCACTACCACTACCGCCTAATAATAGAATCAATACCATTGGTAGCACCTTTGGTTCTAATCGTCCTAATTACCAGTCAACCCTAGTTAACCAATATGACCCATTCAAATCTGATTCTCAAACCAATTACAAAAAAAACCTCTCCCTATTTCCAGCGAACTAGTCACAATCTTTTTTATGTTGAACCAACTATGAGTCATCTCAAAAATCCAATGTCCTTAGTTAAAGCTTATTACCCTCCTGGTTTTCACTTCCTTCCTAGTCATCCTACCAAGTCATTAAAATTTTATAGAGATATTCTCTTTGAAACCAAATCAGTCACCATTAAGCCTATTCCTGACATAAAAGATTCAACCAAAATTCTATATCATTCTCTATATATAGTCCGCATCATTTCCCTTTCTCAATGGCGTGATCCTCCTTACACCTACCACAAATTAGGAGACCTATCATTTAATTATTATGATTATCAAGAAGCCTGGAATACAATCTTCCTTCACCAAACTGATGATTTCAGTCATTCCTGGTTCTTAAATTTTGATAAAGTATTTAACCGATAATTCCCAATGTGGTTCCTTGGATGGTGGAGGGCTCATGGATGCCCATTTGATATCATTCCACAAGAAATACAAAAAACAATCACTTGTTTTTCAACACTCATGAATTTCAAAAATTATGAGTTAAATTTCCCCATCACACTGCATTTCATGGCTAAATACAAGCTCCCTTGAATCTTCAAATGGCATTATGAACTAAATGACCATGTAGTGACAAGACATTTACTAGTCAAATGGTGGGATAAATTCAAATTCGAGAGAATTATCTCCCAATTTAATGAAGAATTTCCAGTTACTCCAGCACAACCCTCTCAGTCAAGATCTCCAGTCACTCCAATGCCAATTCAACCGGCATCCACTTCTCAGTCAACGCCACAATCCCTCAAGTTGCATTCCTCTTCAAAATCCAAGGGGAAAGCGAAATCAGATACATCCTCCAAGTCAGAAGAATTGAAAGAGTTAGCCAAAAACACAGCTAATCGTGCTGCTTCCTGTTTTTGGCATTTTCCTAGTAAAAGCATATTCTCTGCCCGCATCATCCCGGCGTAAATGCCTATATAAGGAGCATCCCTCCTTCAGTTAACAAAAAGTTCATTTTCAGAAGTTCAAAAATTCCATTTTTCATTTCCTCCTTAGTTTTAGTAGAGCAACTCATGTGTTGAGTAGTCTCTGCCCCAGTTAGCCTCTCCCTTCTGTAACCACCATAAATACTTTCCATGCATTTGAATTAGTAAGTTTTATGTTTTGTAATTTGAATCAGTTTTATTTTTATATATATGCTTTAAATTTATGTTTTAAATATATATAAATATATTATATATATATATCCACCGGGAGAATATAAATATATATCTCCCAGTTACATGGGTAAAATATTCCTTTTGCTTTTACTCTTATAATAGCAGTACATGTGTGCCACATGATGTTGGTTACTGCTTGTATCTTTCAAGAATATCAACTGTAACTAAGTTAAGACCCCATTTGGAAATGAACAAGTAACTTAGATTTATTCGATTCAAACGAAGCTTCAGGGTTAATATCGTCTTTAAAATTCTAAAAGCTTTATACTATGTTAGCATTGACAGATAATCTTGGTTCTTATCCTGAAGAAGCTAGCCAATCCCCAAGCATCACATGAATATAAATCCACGTGCATTTCGCACTCATCCAAAAGAAGAGGAAATATTATCTGACGCCATTTGATTTTGATTCCAGTTATTCTGGACATATTTGAACTAAAGTTATGGATGCAGAAGAGTTATGGGTAGCTGCCAGAATCCATAAGATGCTTTTCTTCGACTTTAAGCGGTCGATCTCCTGGTCACAACTCACATGAGGGGTCCTAAGTAATCTATTTGTTATCGTCCCACTATATCCTAATTAATAGTTTTAAGTTTTAGTAAATTAGACCACAATTCAGATATTAAAAAATAAAAATAAAAATAAAAAAACGCAACCCCAAACTTCAATTATAATTTACATGCATAATATTTCTGGACATAAGTGTGTACTGTCACAGTATAAGTTGCTCAAAGTACTGTACCTACGAGAGTAAAACTGACCGTTAATAATCAATTATATCAATCTTTTCTTACTCGTGCCGGTATATATTTAGCTTATACGCGAAATATCTGACTGGCTCCTAGAATTGGAATATATGCAGGGACCAGCCAGAGCCCTATATATAGATGCTTTGCTCAACCCACTGATCATCATATACAAATTCATAGTAGTGCAAGCCATATCTCATCCAACAATCCCTAAATTTTTCTTGCAGATATGCCTATGAGAATTAATTATAAGGTTTTACCGTCCACTAAGCAGCAGATCATAGATACTTTCAAAGGTTTTGACCAGAACGGAGACGCAACCTGTCCAGGGATGAGGTGAAGGCTGCGTTTGTTAAACTCGGGGCGTTTTGGCCCGACTACAGAGCTTGGCGAGGAGAAAGGTGTGCCGATGCCAACAGGGATGGCTTCATCTCTCTTGACACCGAGCTCAATGAACTTGTCAACTATACCCTGGAGCTAGAGTATAAACCTTAAATCAGCTTCTGGTTCATGCATAAGCTTAACTGCTATACGTATTTTAGATTCGGTATGTCTTATGTGGACGTGTATATCTATGTGTAGACGCATGAGCGTCCTGGTATGTAAGCAGTAATAAATATAAAGCTGCGAGGAACTACGTGAAAGAAGGAGGTGACCTAGCCGTACGTTGCCCCTCTTCGCATGTACTTCTAAGTACTAAGTTCAAATAAGATTCAAGATATTTTATGACCGGATGTACATTGCCCCTCAAGCACCACATAAATTTAAATCCATGTGCATGTCCCAAAAGACGAGGAATGATTAATTGTCTCAAGCCATTCAATTTTGATGCTAGTTATTATTAGAGACATTTGAACTAAAATTGTGGATGCAGAAGATCTTCTCTGACTTAAAGCGATCCTCTGGTCACATGAGGGGTCCTGATACGATCCGATAATTCAAGATATTAGTTAGGATCATTACCAAAAAAATTAAAATAAAGATATCAGTTAGGATATCTTCCACCACATAAGTACATCATGTTCTTCCGGTACTATTGGAGATCTGCTTTCAATAGCTGAAATGGTTACAAAATATAATATATGTCGTAGCTTTATCTGTGTATGATAGAATCTTGCTCCCATTAGGGTGACTAATTCCAAAGAAGCATGCAGTAACCAGTAAGTCAAAAACTGATTATAAGTTAATTTGTACTCGATAGCTAGCCGGTAGTTGAGTTAAAAAAACGAAGGAAAAAAATTTATTAAAAAAGTCTTCAATGATGAATGGGTATTTATGTTGGCTATGAATTCAAATCAAGTAATACAACTACACAAGCATCTCTTATTCACTTGCACTAGGTAACTAATCTATTTATTCTTGTCCAACCATATCCTAATTAATAGTCTTAAGTTTTAGTAAATAGAATAGTCTTAAGTTTTAGTAAAGAAGACTACAATTCGGATATATATAAAAAAGGAAAAAAAATTGACCACTAAATATTTTTTTTTGGTTACAAGGAGGTCTCAGAAAGACCCAAACATAGCAAGACAATAAGAAAAGCTAAATTACAGGTCTAACACAGGACCTGGATCTGGAAACTTCAGAGAGATCATCAAGAAATGCAGTAGCAGTATGGGGAGGAGGGGAGTCGAAGAATTGGAATATATGCAGGGACCAGCCCGGAGCCCTACATAGAGGAAGTCATATATCACACAGCAAGCCCTAAATTTTCTAGCATATATGCCTGCCATGGAGCGTCCTTGGATCCACAATGAATATAAGCCTGCTCCTGGCCTTGAGTACACTAGACAACAGATCATAGATATTTTCAAAAGCTTTGACGTGAACGGAGACGGCAAGCTCTCCTGGGATTAGGTGAGGGCTGCATTTGCTAAATTCGGGGCGTTTTTGCCTGACTACAGAGCTTGTTGGCCAGGACAAAGGTGTGCCGATGCTGACAAGGATAGCTTCATCCCTCTCGAGACTGAAATAGGTGAACTTGTCACCTATACCCTGGAACTAAAGTATAAACTGCCGTAAGTAATTAAACCAGCTCCTGGTTCATGCATAAGCTTAATTGCTGTACATATTTTAGATTCTGTACGTGTTATATGTGTATGTGTATGTGTATTTGTATGTGTAGACGCATGAGCGTCCTGGTGCATAAGCAATAATAAGTATATAGCTGTGACCAAGTGAAGGAAGGAGGTGACCTACCCATATGTTGCCCCTCTTTGCATGTATTTCTAATTACCAAGGTAAAATAAAATTCAAGATGTTCTGTGACCTAATGTTTATATCTGATAAATCTTATTGTTATTGAATTCAAGGAGACATTTTTAAGCTTTTCTTGTTCAAAGGGTTTTATTAAATCTTCTTTGAGAAACCCTAAGACCGGGCTTCCCCTTTCGCAATATTGTTTCTCGTCTAGCGACGCCTGGACTTTCAGGCTGGGCGCTGGCCTCGCCACCATCATAAGGTCTGCTGCCAGACGAGTAAATCAACGTCTACTGCTCCTGGGGCTCTGTCAGGGGAGTTTTCGTGTGGGGCTTTATCAATTATTTTTCCGACTGGTTGGTGCGAGGTGGCGGTTGTGCGGTGCAAGTCCGACGGGCGATCTCTGTTGATGATTCTTGGCGTACGGCGTCGTATTGATGGCGCTGTATGAGGTGAGGATCTGGATCAGGGATGAGTTTTTCCGTGGTGGCACAGGCTTGTGGCGGTTTGCGTCGCAGACGGTGAGTGGCCATGGCTGTGTGGACGATGGTGCTGCAGGTTGTGGGTCAACGGAGAATGGCCGGACTGGTATGTGCAGCGGGGGTAGGGAATGATGATGGTGACTGGCCCAAACCAAGCTTGATGGGCCTGCGTGGATTTTCTATGGTGGATGCCCTCTTGGGCTTCGATTTTGGGCTGGGGTTTTGCCCCAGTCCATTAGTTATGTTTTAGTGTGGCTTTTTACAATAATTTCTTTTTAGGAAGCTAATGCATATATGTGCACTCTATGTATCTCTAACGCCTCTGGAATAGTATCAATGGAGGATCTCTGCTATGTCTACGTATATGACATGTCTAATGAGTATCTCTACTTCTATGTATCATTGTGGATACTACCACTATCTTCTTGTCTGTCTGTAGATCACAGCGGAAGGGTATGTAACGATGTATTCTGGCTTTAGATGAATATATTGACACATGTCTTATAGGTTTGGGTTTGGTTCCAAAAAAAAAGAAGGTGACATGCTTGCTCTTTAGATTGTGGGTCTCTCAGCTTTGGAAAAATTATGTGGAAGAGATAGATTTGGCAACCATCCTTCACATGACCTCAGATTTGGCAACCATCTTTCACATGACCTCAGAACATACTTGTAAGAATACTACCAAACTATTTGATAATGTGCCTCATAGATCAGCACCTTCTGCCAAGCATATGCACTTCAATCAAGTTTCAACTAACAATTAAAGCAGAGACTTGAGAGATTCAGAATCAGCTTCCGCTGTCTGTTATCAAAGGGCAAGATTTGCATTTGGAGTTTGTAATACTTATGCAAGGATGCAAACAAAATTGGTGTGATTGCAAAAGTACAGGATGAGTAAGTCTGAGAAGTAGACATAAGAAACAATGTAGTTCTAGTTCCAAGACCATTCATTTCAACTATCCTGATGGTGAAAGCAAATACCATTCCTCTGAAATGGTGCTCATTAAAGTTATCATTTATAGGAAACCAAAAATATTTAAGAAAAAAAAAAACAGGGTCTGCACTAGTGCAATGAGCAATTATTCTATAAATGCACGACAATTTTTGCTATAAACTAAGAGATTAGATGAAAGACCATAGTCGGTTGAATGAAGCAAACCAATGATTCCTATAGACAACTGGGTTATCTTTTTTTTTTTTTTTCCTTCCTTGTTTGGACTGGATTATCTTCTGAACCATAAAGAAATTAAGATACCTCATTCAGTACCGACGGCAACTGATCAACAAACTCAGTGAGTGAATTTAGAGTTTCCTTTTCATTTTCCAGTAGAACTGCTCCAGCTGCATCAACTTATATAGACTGTCCCTTACTTTGAGAGCAGGTGATTATTATTAATACCTATTATACCATATGCATTGTGAAATTTAATGATCAACCACTTTATGATGCAGGGACTGAGATCAGTAGAACTTCATAATGACAATGATTTACTAACCCCTAAGATTTTGAACAATTTTTGGAGGAAGGTTTCAGAAGAAGTGGTTGCCAAAGTTTTGATCCAAAACTGTTCCATTCAATTATCTAAAATTCTGCTCTTGAGTGAGTTTTTTCTTTCTAAATTTTGTGTATCTATACTATTATTAAGAGAAGAGGTGTTGTTAGCCAAACCTGATTTTTTTAACCTTTATAACCCTTAAATATGAAAATATCATGAATTACATTTTAACATCAGGGACAAAAATGTAAAAAGCAAAATAAAACAATAAAAAATAAAATAAAATAACTATTTCAAACTCCCCACTCTCAGAATTATAACTCCCCACTACTAATTATTATCTATACTATTATTAAGAGAATAAGGTTTGTTAGCCAAAATCTAAATTTTGACAGAATTAACCCTAGAAGATTAATAAACTTTGAGGAATCAATTAAATCACAAGGATAATTAAGACATTTACTAGTTATTAGGGCTAAATACTGGTTACTACCCTGTGGTTTAGGTCCAAAATCAATTCAGTCCTTGGACTTCTAATTTCATCAAAAACATCCATGCACTTTCAATTTTGATCTAATAGGTCAAATTCATTAATATTTTATTACGGATTCAAGTTATAGTTGGATTATTTGTTGAAAAACTATTTATTTTCAATAGTAGGACTCACTCTTAAATTGACTAGAGGTGTCCTGCAGACACCACATCATAAAACATAGGACATATATGAGCTACATTAACAAGTTAAATAACTCAATTGTTGGAAAACTACAAATTGGACCTATTATATCAAAATTAAAAGTGCAGGGGTGTTTTTGCTGAAATTAGAAATTTAAAGACTGAATTGATTTTGGACCCAAATTATAGGGTAGTAATCTGTATTTAGCCCTATTTATTATCTATACTATTATTAAGAGAAGAGGCTTTGTTACCCAAAATCTAAAATTTTGACAGAATTAACCCTAAAAGATTAATAAACTTTGAAAATTAATTAAATCACAAGGATAATTAAGACATTTACAAAATGTATTTTTATTAAAATTTTTGTTTAAAAAAAATATCCACAACTCACTTTTCTCTCTCCCATTTTCTTTTCTCTGTAATAACAAACATTTAAAAAAAAATTAAAATTGGTGCACTTCAATCAAGTTTCTACTAACAATTAAAGCAGAGACTTGAGAGATTCCAAATCAGCTTCCGCTGTCTGTTATCAAAGGGTAAGATTTGCATTTGGAGTTTGTAACACTTATGCAAGGATGCAAACAAAATTGGTGTGATTGCAAAAGTACAGGATGAGTAAGTCTGAGAAGTAGACATAAGAAACAATGTAGTTCCAGTTCCAAGACCATTCATTTCAACTATCCTGATGGTGAAAGCAAATACAATTCCTCTGAAATGGTGCTCATTAAAGTTATCATTTATAGGAAACCAAAAATATTTAAGAAAAAAAAAAACAGGGTTTGCAGTTGTGCAATGAGCAATTATTCTATAAATGCACGACAATTTTTGCTATAAACTAAGAGATTAGATGAAAGACCATTGTCGGTTGAATGAAGCAAACCAATGATTCCTATAGGCAACTGGGTTATCTTTTTTTTTTTTCTTCCTTGTTTGGATTGGATTATCTTCTGAACCATAAAGAAATTAAGATACCTCATTCAGCACCGACGGCAACTGATCAACAAACTCAGTGAGTGAATTTACAGTTTCCTTTTCATTTTCCAGTAGAACTGCTCCAGCTGCATCAACTTATATAGACTGTTCCTTACTTTGAGAGCAGGTGATTATTATTAATACCTATTATACTATATGTTGGAATTTCGGATATAGGTTGCTAAAATCTAACAAAATTCGAGTCTCGGATCGGAGCTGTTCAAGAGGAAAAACACAATTTATGATATAGACCAAAACTCTGGAAACAAAAGGTTCATTTTAATCAATATTA
The DNA here is from genome assembly GCA_025331145.1 of Rosa persica. NCBI lineage: Eukaryota > Viridiplantae > Streptophyta > Magnoliopsida > Rosales > Rosaceae > Rosa > Rosa persica. Next base: position 11,161,520 of record WFKR01000001.1, on the reverse strand, counting down.
GCCAACTCTTCAATTAAGCATAAACACAGCAAAGTGACTAACTGAATTTAACTTTCAACAAACTTGGAATCAAAATTTTGAAATTAGAGAATCAAATTCAATCACCCAAGACAACCCCCAATTTAGTAACCCTAACCCTAAAAGCTAATCAAACAAAATCAAGGCCCCAAAATCAAAATCAAAACCCAACCCAACAAAACTCAATTCCTACTTTCCGAAACCCTAAATCACAAAAGGAAAGTGATAAAGATAAGAAAAACGCACCAAGATTAGATCAAAGAGCGTGGCCTGGTCAACCTTGATGAAATCTTGAGCTCGTCCTCGGTGAATAATATGGAAGTCTTGCGTGGCCTGGTCTTCTTCCAAAACGCAGGTTCAGCATGGGGCGTAGGGCTGGATCCAAGTAGCGTGGGATAGTTTCTATGCTGTTTGGTGGTGTTGTTTGGTCAAGGAGGATGGGGCTGATTGTTCTCTCTGCTGCCTGAATGGCAACGATGTGATTACAAAAAAAAAAAAACAGAGACAAAACCGTCTTTTTAGTCCCTTATGAACAGTAGTAACAGCAACCAGGCTTTAGTATATTAGTAATAGTTCTTCTATGACACAATATCAGTTGTTAATATATATGATCTATCATCTTATATATATAACAATTTAATTTGCATTTGAATGATCTCATTTACAGTTGATTGATTTTACGAACTAAATTATATGACCTTTAGCATATGTCTTAGGAGATATTTTTCTGTTCCCCTGTTGCTGGGATCGAAACCAGGTCATCACTATGCTAAAGAGACTTTCTTATCCCTCAATTATTATTGTTTGGTAGTTGCTTTCGATCTTTTACTGATATTAGTATATAGAGCTCGGTAAGGTTCCTCTAGCCACTCGGCTTCGGTAGTCATAGAGTTTTTTTTTGTAGTAGAAGAGCAGGTGAAAGTCTCTGCCTTTCACTGGTGCATGGTATCGCTGTTCTTAATTAAATTGTGTATAATCATGCAGAGATTTAAAAATTTGAGGATATTGGGAAACAATTTATATCAGCGAGTGATAATATTATCATATCAATTACTTAACCTCAATGCAATATTTTTGCAGACTGACTTCAACTGAATCATATCATTCACGAGGCATTAGGCAAGCTATGTTGCTGCATTTCCTTACTCCCCACATTTCTTGGTAAGTATTAACACTTACTCTAGCTCTTGCTATAATTCCATATTAGGTTGAGAAAAATTTGTCAAATATGCATTGTGAAATTTAATGATCAACCACTTTATCTTGCAGGGACTGAGATCGGTAGAACTTCATAATGACAATGATGCACTAACCCTAAGATTTTGGTCAATTTTTGGAGGAAGTTTTAGCTTTGTTTCAGAAGAAGTGGTTGTCAAAGTTTTGATCCAAAACTGTTCCATTCAGTTATCTAAAATTCTGCTCTTGAGTGAGTTTTTTCTTTCTAAATTTTGTGTATCTATACTATTATTAAGAGAAGAGGTGTTGTTAGTCAAAACTGATTTTTTTAGCCTTTATAACCCTCAAATATGAAAATATCATGAATTACATTTTAACATCAAGGACAAAAATGTAAAAAACAAAATAAAACAATAAAAAATAAAATAAAATAACTATTTCAAACTCCCCACTACTAGTTATTATCTATACTATTATTAAGAGAATAAGGTTTGTTAGCCAAAATCTAAATTTTGACATAATTAACCCTAGAAGATTAATAAACTTTGTGAATCAATTAAATCACAAGGATAATTAAGACATTTACTAGTTATTAGGGCTAAATACTGGTTATTATCCTGTGGTTTAGGTCCAAAATCAATTCAGTCCTTGGACTTCTAATTTCATCAAAAACATCCATGCACTTTCAATTTTGATCTAATAGGTCCAATTCGTTAATATTTTGTTATGGATTTAAGTTATAGTTGGATTATTTGTTGAAAAACTATTTATTTTTAATAGTAGGACTCACTCTTAAATTGACTAGAGGTGTCCTGCAGACATCACATCATAAAACATAGGACATATATGAGCTACATTAATAAGTTAAATAACTCAATTGTTGGCAAACTACAAATTGGACCTATTATATCAAAATTAAATGTGCAGGAGTGTTTTTGATGAAATTAGAAATTTAAAGACTGAATTGATTTTGGACCCAAATTATGGGGTAGTAATCTGTATTTAGCCTTAGTTATTATCTATACTATTATTAAGAGAAGAAGCTTTGTTACCCAAAATCTAAAATTTTGACAGAATTAACCCTAAAAGATTAATAAATTTTGAGAATTAATTAAATCACAAAGATAATTAAGACATTTACAAAATGTATTTTTATTAAAATTTTTGTTTAAAAAAAATATCCCCAACACACTTTTCTCTCTCCCATTTTCTTTTCTCTGTAATCACAAACATTTTTTTTTAAAAAAAAATTCTGCATTTGTGAAAATGCTAGTACTATATTAACATGTGAATGAAAATAATTTGGCTTTTAAGTTTCAACTAATACTAAGATCGTGGCAAAGCGCGGGCAAAATTTCTAGTTTCATTTCAGATGGTTAGGGTTTTTCCTCTTTGTTCAGCATGGCAACAGAGGACGGCGGTGTATCAAAAAAGAGGAAAGCCGTTTCCTTCGACATTTCCGAACCCGAACCGATCCCGACTCCTCCCCTCCGTCCCGCTACCGCCCCAGTAAAGACTCCCGACGTCATCTTCCCCTCCCCACCGATGATCATTTGTTCGACAACGAGATTGACTACACTACTGATCGCAAGTACCGTATTCCCGACTGGATATGGTATGACAATGCTAAAGGTAAAAAAGATGATAATCATCGACTATTGTTCTTGGTAAGTTTTCATATCCTTCTTGTTCTTCAGATTGATATTCTTTCTTCGGTTTCGATTTATTGATTTTGGTCCCATGCATTTTGCAGAACAAAAGGGTACGTGAAATTGATCTGAAGCGCTTACAAGTGAAATTTCTTAAAGAGGAAAAGATATTTCAAGATAAGAAACAGAAATGGGTTGAAGAATACTTGAATCAGCCTGGCTGCGACCAGGTATCTAGTATATCTCTTCTTTCGATCAATTTTTGAATTGACTTGAATTTGCTGATCCATGTATTTTGCAGGATGAGTTGAAAAAGAACTTGTTTGCGGAGGTATCTAAATGGGAAGCACTATACGAGGAGGAGCACTTTGAGCCCTTCTACAAAAAGAGATATGAGATTGTTACTGGAGGAGGATATGAAAAACCAATCAAGGTAGGGTGGGTCCCTTCACAAGTTGACTCTTTTAACTCTTGCACTAGACTTGAGAGAGTAATTGAGTAGTGTTTTGTAACGTAGACAGGGGGCTGGATACATTTTGGGTTTTTGCGTAGATGGCAAATCAGATACTTGTTAGGCAGGTGGGCTAATTTTCTTTTCTATGCTTATGATGTGTTTTTAATGAATTGTTTTGTGGGCACATGATCTAACTATCTCCTTTCCTGGAGTAGATCGAATCACCAGACCATGATTATCAGGCTCTCTGTCATATCATTGATATCAGGTGTCACAGGCTAGACGATCCAAGAGGATTCAAGCTCGAGTTTCTCTTTTCTCCTGATAATCCTTTTTTAAAAAATGAAATCCTTACTAAAACATTTGAGATGATTGGGGACAACTCGTCTGTGGTGTTGAAAGCAATTGGGTAATTCTAGTTTCTGTTGTTGATTAATTTTTTTTTTCTTTTTCTTTTCCTGCTCAAGTTTGGGGTTATGTTGTAGGACGGAAATTGAATGGTATGATAAGAAAAGCTTGACAGAGAAACTTCTTTTAGTAAGGTTGCACAAAGGTTCGCAAGTCCAAGTTATAGAGAAGTGTCGAAGCTTCTTCAACTTCTTTGAAACAAAAATTTATGAACAGGGTTTTATCTTAAATGAAGAATCTGTAAGTTTGGGTTTCTTCGTTGAATTTAGTTATTGATGATGTTAAGGGCTAGTTTTCTGAATTATTTGTTTAATGGACATCATGTGTCAGGGTGAACTCAAAGGGCGGCTACCGATGGATTATATAATTGGGTGCTTTCTTTTGTTTTGAATTTCTAATGCCCCATATAATTGATTATGCTGTACTCATCTATTGGTTTTTGAAAATGACATGCTGGTGTTTGTGATCTGTAGTCTTGCTATTCGAAACCAAATCATTCCTCATGCAGCATTGTGGTACAAATGGGAAGAGGAGAATTGTGTGCAGGATGATGAGACAATCATTCCTTGGGATGATTGTATGCCGGATGAGCATGCTGTCATTCTGACATGGTATTTTTTTTTTGGTCTGTTGGTAATCTTGTTTGGGTGTTCTTTGGTTGTGAACCAGTGCTAATACACGTTTTCATCAACTTCCTCAATTTTGCAGCACTTGATGGGTGGATGCACTTGCTTGGTCTACATGATTCTGCTTTTGAGAGTTTTTAGTGTTTCTTTTGGCTCTTTTGAAAATCTCAAATGTCAAAGTTCTTGTGACCGGTTCGTTTTTTCCAAAAACGTCTTATTAAATTAGATTTTCCCTTCTGCCATTTATGTTGGAATTTTACCGGTGTTTTGAGTGTTTTATGTTGGAATTTGGCCTCCTGCCTTTATGATGTTCTATGTTTTGATGTGTTTTATGTTAAAATTTGGGTCCTGCCTTTATGGTGTTTTTGTGTTGATTAGAATGAATGCAAGTAAGCTTTACTCTATCCGGTACCCGAAAGTTTCATTTTTTGTAGTCCAACCGGATCACTTCCAACGTTAGGGAGTATGTTACAAACTTCGATAGTAAAGCATAACTTGAATCAGGTAAGGGGATCTAGCCTGTCTAATTGGATGTGCTTTATTCCCGTAACTGGATTCAATCGGTAATATGGTTGTGCAATTAGGACCACAAACATTTGTGGGATGAGGGATGAAGCAGATTTCTCATTTCAGAATTCCATTATAAGTCCTCAATAGCGAATTTCCTCAAAACTTGATGGGGGCGAGATTGGCAAAAGACCCACTTGGATGTTTGGGGTAATTAGCTCGCGGCTGTGATTTCAATTTTGTGTCCATTTCGTTTCTTTTGTTGTTTGATAAGTATCGCAATATTGTAAATGTTGGGCCTATGAAAAAAAAATGATTTGCAGTAAAACCTTGATAAAATGCATGTTCGATAAATTAAGAGGTATTTTGTTATAGGTGCCACAAACTAACTACCCACTTCCACATTGAAGAACAACCCCGGGTTAGTTTTCCATTAATCTAACACCTTTTTTTTTTTAATGACACATTTATCTAACACCTTGAATGCTGTGATATATGGTTTTCTGGGTCAATTAGCTTTTGCAATTTGGCAATGTCAAAATACGATTGAAATTACAGCTGAATACAATTCAAGACAACAAAAAAGGCGTCTGAATGATCTTGAATTAGGTTATGCCTATGCTTCAATTTACAGAGTACCAGAAGCATACTCTTCAAATTTACAGAAACAACAAACAGACGGCATGCTCAAAATAACCATAAAATACTCTTGTGAGATGCTTCACACTATTTGAGGGCACATCCAAGTCTTCATGTAGTTGTAGTCTCCAATCAATTTACTAAACAATAGGCACACTCCCAAGAACCTCGTCTAAGAGCTCATCATCTTGCATTTCTGGATCCCCCTGTTCCTAAAATCAGCTAATGTGACATTAAATGTAATTTCAAACACCCCATCCATAAACATGATTGCATACTACGACCAAGGGTTTAATCCCTAAGCATTTGAACTGAACTGAAATGGGTTCACTAACCTAATGAAGCAAGGAAGAGTCAAACTTAAGAATAGCCCCTAGAAGGAATAGACTGATGGGACCAGCATAACCTAAGTCTGCACTCTGCAGATCCAATCCTACAAGGATATTAGTTTCTGAACTATTTCCTTCTCAAAAGAGGAATTCAAAGAAGACTTTGGAAGTCGCAAGACCTGATGGTCTTGAGATTCACAGCACTAATTTATCCAAAAAACGACTCACGTACTCTGTACATATAACTCATTACTTAATAATGAGATTGACTCTCTGCTAACTCCGAGCAAGAGTTAGAAGTTTAACCAAAACAGCTTGCTTAGGCAGCAACTGGCCATACCAGGCCACTTACCAGAGAATTTATTAATGCAATTATTTTTGGAAACACTAAAGAGACTGCTACTTTCAGAACATACCTTTAGATCAATCTCTGTGCCTTTGCTTTTTATGTCACTCAAGTGCTTTCAGTTGTTTCTTAGCCTTGCTCCTTGTTGACTGCCGTTCAGCACATCGTGCTCTAGTAACATCAGAATGACAGGCTACACAGAGTACTCATGCCTGCATTCACCTACAAAAAGTTTGAAAATTATCAAATTAGAAAACCAGAGCTTAAGTTCGAAGGAAGCAAAACGTAGAAGACAAATTTATTGTGTTCTGTAAAGATGAAGGCATCCTCCAAAATCACACAAGAATATGAACAAGAGCAGCTGAAGTATTGTCTTATGACTACCATTTATAATAAGATTGTATAGATCCTTTTTTTTTTTCTTTTGCATAGGGCTAATACATAGGCATTTCATCAGTTCAAGGACAACAATTATAAAATGGTATCAGGCTATATATAACCTGACTAAACGATAATCAATATTATTATGGTCTGCTCGGTCTATATCACAATTTTTTAGCGGATTATTTGCTTACAAGTCATATTTCCAGGTATCAGCAGTTCAGAACATATTCATGAAAATTTTGTTTAGGCACATACCTCCACCAAGATAGACAGGAACAAGGTGGTCTGCGTGCCATGAATTTCCCTCTGCTGGATCCTTAACAAGCCTCTCAAGCCCGCAGAATGTCAAATGTGAAATATTTGGCCTAATGGGTATTGTTTGTATTCGAAAAGTGTAAGACAGTTTGTAGATGCATCAAACAGAGATAAATATGTTTAACAAGTTGCACGACAATTATCTGCATTACTCACTACAGGTTGCGTTGTTTTACTACTGTAATTAAATCTAGCATATTTAGAGAAGCATGTGAACACACAAAAATGTGCAAAACTTTATAACCCTCAGCAACAACTAAAATACAAAGATAGTCATCAATGTTTAAGGACAAATTAAATTAACAGAGATAGAAAAAGAGTAAAGTTTCAGAAAGAAGGGAGATTTCAAGTGTGTTTATTCATCTCATACAAGAGGGTATTTATAGGAATACATTGTAGTGTGAATGCTCAAAGAGAAAACCAAAATGATAATAATCTCAATGATGAAATCTGCCATGCCTGTTGCCCCTTGGTAAAGTATGTCACACAAGTCTTCATACACTCAAGTACCTATATTTATACACTCAAGTACCTATCTATATACTTAAGTATTTGTTACATGATATAGACATATATAGTATAATACATTTATACTACAACACTCCCCCTTGGATATTTCATGTCAATAGTATTGTGTTGGTGGTGCGCTTCGAAGTTGTCTCGTTAAAAACCTTGCCAAGTAATAAGAACCTATGGGAAAAAACAACCTTGGTCGAAGGAGAAAAAGAGCACAACGCGTGTTGAGTGTGGAGTATATTCCTGGATACTTCCTCTGATTTAGATTCCCCTTGAATATCGTGGGAGTTCGGATATTCTTCTCAATCCGATGCTATTTACATGTTTCTCGAAAGGGAATTTTGGTAATGACTTAGTAAATAAGTCAGCTGCATTATCTTCTAATCGGATTTGATTTACTTCAATATTCAGAAGTGTTTGTTGTTGCTGACTGTAGAAGAATTTCGACGATATATGCTTGGTATTGTCGCCCTTGATGAAACCTAATTTCATTTGCTCAATACAAGCTGCATTATCCTCGTAAATGTATGTAGGTTCATTTGTGGTAAATTTCAAACCACAAGTTCTTCGAATGTGTCTATTTACAGACCTTAGCCATATGCACTCACGCACGGCTTCATGTAGGGCAATAATCTCTGCATGATTTGAGGAAGTAGCAGTAAGGGTCTGTTTTGTAGATCTCCAAGATATCTCGATGCTTCCTATGGTAAAGACATAACCTGTTTGGGAGCGACCTTTGTGAGAGTCAGAGAGATATCCTGCATCAGCAAAGCCCGTCAAAACATCAATATCATTTTGATGGAGGGGAGGAGGAGAACGTTGGTTACTATGGATAGTGTTACCGGCGTTTACATTTCTTTTCTCACTGTAGGGATAAAGCAAGCCCATATCAATCGTACCTTTCAGGTATCGAAATATTGTCTTCATACCAATCCAATGGCGGCGTGTTGGCGTAGAACTATGTCGAGCTAACAAGTTTACTACGAATGAGATATCCGGTCTTGTGCATTGAGCTAAATACAATAATGTGCCTATCACACTTAGATATGGTATTTCAGCCTCTAATAAATCTTCGTCCTCATCCCTTGGACGAAACGGATCTTTCCTGGGCTCAAGACTACGGTTGATCATGGGAGTACTCACAGGCTTTGCTTTATCTTCATTAAAGCGCCTTAGTAACTTTTGAGTATATGCTGACTGATGGATCATAATCCCATCATTACGGTGCTCGAGTTCTATTCCGAGACAAAACCGTGTTTTCCCGAGATCTTTCATCTCAAATTCAGATTTTAAATTTAGGAGTTTCTTTTAACTCATCTAGAGTTCCAATTAGGTTCATGTCATCGACATAAACTGCTACAATTGCAAATCCGGATCTTGTCCTTTTAATGAACACGCAAGGGCATATTTCATTGTAACATATCCCTTCCCAATCAAGTAGTCACTTAGACGGTTATACCACATCCGTCCGAATTTTTTCAATCCATATAGTGAACGTCTTAATCTTATTGAAAACGCGTTCCGTGATTTAGAGCCACTTGATTTTGATAATTGAAGTCCATCTGGAACCTTCATATATATATATATCTCTGAATGTAGATCCCCATAGAGATATGCTGTAACCACATCCATGAGCTGCATGTCAAGTTTTTCGGAAACTACCAAACTGACAAGGTAGCGGAATGTTATAACGTCCATTACGGGAGATTATGTCTCCTCGTAGTCGATTCTAGGGCGTTGTGAGAAACTTTGTGCCACAAGGTGGGCTTTGTATCTAACAACCTCATTTTTCTCATTAGGCTTTCTAACAAAGATCCATTTATGGCCAATAGGTTTTATATTTAGTGGTGTCAGTGTTATAGACCCAAATACCTGTCTCTTTGTTAGTGAATCCAATTCAGTCTGGCTCGCATCTTTCCATTTGGACCAATATGCTCTTCGTTGACATTCTTCAACGGAGCGAGGTTCAATATCATCGTATTCTATAATTCCTTTTGCAATATGATATGCAAATGCATCATCAATAGCCATAGAATTTTTGTCCATCATTACATGTATACTAGTGTAATTCATGGAGATCTCTCTATTCTCTGGAATTGGTTCTGCCATTGGAGCGTCCTCCAATGATGTCTCTTGGACATAACCATAATCTGGAATTTTTTCATGAGATGGATTATTTGTATCGATGATTAATGGATTATTTTGTGTCAAACTCGCTTTCTTTCTTGGGCGAGAATCCATCGAACCTATGGGCCTCCCGCGCTTCCTAGCAGGAGCCGTGGGCCTAGCCACTGCATCACCCATATAGGGGACGTCATGTCCTTTAGTTTTAGGGACATCAATTCTTGCAGGTACGTTTGCAGCATGTATGTGTGATCTTGTCACTTTAACGATATCAGAAAATGCATCAGGCATCGATTCTGCTACGTTCTGAAGATCGAGAATCCTCCGCACTTCTATTTCAGATTGTGTGGTTCGGGGATCAAGATGAGACAAAGTGGGGACAGACCACCACAATTCCTATCTTTTCTGTTGAACATTAGTGTTCATGTCTCCCCCTAATGACGAGAAGACTGTCTCATCAAAGTGACAATCCGCAAATCTGGGGGTAAATAGATCACCTGTCAAGGGTTCTATGTAGCAGATAATGGTTGGAGAATCATATCCAACATAAAGGCCTAAGCATCTTTGAGGGCCCATTTTGGTGCGCTGTGGGAGCATAATTGGCACATAGACTGCACACCCAAATATGCGTAAGTGTGAGACATCAGGCTCATACCCAGTCACCATCTGGGACGCAGAAAAGGGTTGGTTGGCAGTAGGTCTCAGACGAATAAGCACAGCTGCATGCAATATTGCATAGCCCCAAGCAGAAATAGGGAGATTGGTGTGCATAACCAATACCCTAGCAACCATTTGAAGTGTTTTAATGGCTGCTTCTGCGAGACCATTTTGGGTGTGTACATGAGGGACAAGGTGTTCAACCTCAATCCCAATGGACATGCAATAATCATAAAAAGTTTTTGATGTAAAATCTCCAGCATTGTCAAGACGAATTGACTTAATAGGATGATCAGGGTGGTGAGCCTTTAACGTATCTATAAGAGCATGACATGTGACCAACGTATCGATGCATCAACCAACACCATAAAATATCTAAATAGTCGGCAAGTTGGTTGGATAGGTCTAGAAATATCACCTTGTATTCTTTGTAAGAATGGTATTTTTTTCTTTAGTGTCCTTTGCATACGATGGTCTTGATCCTACCTTTGCTAAAGAGCAAGCTTTGCAAAACGAATGATATGCTTTAGAAGTAACCCTTTGGACCAATGTTTGGTTCGTACTTCTTTTCGTTTTGAAGAATGGATGTCCATGTGAAGTTTTTAATATACGGAGCATCATATCACAACCTGGATGTCCCAAACGGTCATGTCAAAGCCTGTATGTGTCAGAATCCCATAAATTTTCATTCATGACATGGTTGGATTCAATTACTCTAATAGTGGTTGCATACAATCCACTTGTATGCAACTAGAGTGACACATAAGTTTCTCTAATACTCGTGTATTTCCGTAGTTATTAGAGGTGATGCAAAAGAACTCTTATCCATTCTCACAATGTGTTTCCACATGAAAATCATTGACTCTTATGTCTTTAAAGCTTAATAGGGTTCTTCCAGCCCTTGAAGCATATAGAGCTTCGGCGATATTAATATTTGTGCCATTTGGTAACAAAAATTGAGCTGGTCCTCGACCATGAATTAATTGTGATGGTCCTACCATCGTGGTTACTGAAGATCGACTATGTGTTATCCATAAAAATAATTGCCTATCTCGCAATATAGTATGTGTGGTGCCACTATCAAGAAGGCATTCCAATTCTCCGGAAAACATACTGAAAAAGAATAAAGTTCGGAATATTAACACATGTTTATGACATTGAATGATAATGCGATACTTTATTAATAGGGAAAATAGCCAATGATTACATCAAAGTTTTTCAAAGTCTATTCCAAAATAAAATCAAACTTTAGACAAATTGTTGTCACCCAATCAATTTGATAATTCCAATAAAATATGAACAGGAAAGTAGAGAGATGTTGGTGGAGCGAGGCTCGCTTTAATACCCCGATCTCAATTATTTTCCTGGACATCATACTTCATTAGGTAAGCCACATGAGAAGGAGTTAATACAATTGTTATTTATTGACTAAGGCACATTTGCCGTTCTTGGAAAATAGAAAAAGACTATTCTAATCAAGTTTGTGGCATCCTCGTGCTCTTCATTTACAGCTTTGAAGTCCTCAACTGTGAGATTGACATCTTCACCATCTTCATCTTCAGCAAGGTTGGCTTCTTGCTCTCTTGCTTCCCTATACTCCTTGTAGTGTGCAGCTAGTTGGGTACTTGCATGACATTGCTTAAACCAATGTTCGATTGATCCACATCGATGACACATGTCATTGTGGTTACTTCCTTTCATTTGAGGTGCAGGTTGTGCATGTTGTGCATGTTGTGGATATTCTCTAGGAGGGTTGCTGCTGCTACCCCGGTGCATGGTGCGACCTCCACGGCTCATGGTGCTATTTCCACGGCCAGTGTTGACATATCTCCCTCTTCCACGTGTGGAGTTGCCATCACGTGTGCCTGCTCTAAAGTTACGGTTTCCTTCTTTATTGGGGCGGTTATATGGACCTGTTCGTCCTTCATGTCCCCTATTTTTAGGGTACACATGTCCCCTATTGTTAGGGTACCGCTCCTTGCGCCCTCTCTTGGGTGCATTATAATTTGTCTCATGAATGCTCTTGGTTCCAACGGGTCTTGAATTATATTTTTTTACGAGAATGTTGTCGTGCTTTTCAGCTACCAACAAAACATTAATGAGCTCATTGAACCTCGTAATTTGTCCAGCATTTACTTCAGTGCGATATTGCTTTGATAGCAAAATTGCTGCAACGGGGAAGGTGGAGAGAGTTTTCTCAATTAGCTCTTCTTCTGTGAGGGGTTTTTGACAGAACCTCAACATGGCTTTGAGGCGAAGAGCTTCTGAATTGTACTCAGCAATAGACTTGAAGTTGGAGAAGCGTATATCGTTCCATTGAATCTTCAAGTCAGGGAGGAGGGAATCTTTGATATTGTTAAAGCGCTCTTGTAGCCCCCCCCCCCCCCCATAGATCATTTGCATATGGTGTCGCATCAAGATGATTGCTTGTGCATGCTTTTTGGGTGTTCGTGGGAACACAAGGCTCGCGTCTGGTGCATGGATGATAGGCAATATCCCTTTTGATGTGAGATGGTTCTCAACGTCGGTTTTTCAGCTATGGTAATCCGAACCTGCTGAGTCAAGGATTTGAAAATCGAGTCTAGGTTCATTCGACAACCTTGAAGATAAGAAGAAAATATTAGTTTCGGAGTTTAAACTTCCACGAAGAATAATAAGATTTCCGAGCTATGCTACCAAGAAATCAATTTCCAAGAATCATTATGAACACTCTTAGTTCATTGGTAACGAACGCTCTTAGTTTGTTTGGCGTGAATTTCTATAATTCCACTTTTGATTGTAAGTTCCCGAGAAAAAAAGGAAAAAGGAGAAACAATGAATAAAAACTCAAAATAGGAACTTCTAGTAAAGAATACCTTAAAATAGTGTTGCCGGAAAATTTGGCAGGAAAAAGTTATCGGAAGGATCGCTGGAAAAAAAGTCGAGAAAATCTTTCGAAAAGTGGCCGGAAAAGTCGTCGGAAACTAGCCTTGCAGATCTGTCGGCAGCTGCTGCGCAGCGCCTCAACAGCTCTTGGCAGGTACTCGACAGGACTCGGCAACGGTCCTTTTCCGGCCGGTTCTGGTGGTTCTGAGGCAGATTCCGGGCTTCTGGAATCAAGGGCTTTGATATGAGCTAGGGTTTGGGGGTTTTTTGTAGGTTTGGAAAAATGACTTCGATTGATGATGAACTCTACTCTTGTCAATTTTCGATTCTAATTCGAGAGCAATTTCGTGCTGATAACGTGTTTAAGGACAAACTAAATTAACAGAGATAGAGAGAGAGTAAAGTTTCAGAAAAAAGGGAGATTTCAAGAGTGTTTATTCATCTCATACAAGACGGTATTTATAGGAATACATTGTAGTGTGAATGCTCAAAGAGAAAACCAAAATGATAACAATCTCAATGATGAAATCTACCATGCTTGTTGCCCCTTGGTAAAGTATGTCACACAAGTACCTATCTATATACTTAAGTATTTGTTACATGATATAGACATATATAGTATAATACATTTATACTACAACAATCAACAATTTGACTTGCAATTTCCTCAGCCTTGCCGCTCTTGGTGCAAGATTTTCAATATACTGCCTCCGCTTTACATCAAATCCACCATAGTGTCTGACAATTTACACAAACACTGTGTTCTAGTTGGAAAAGTTTCTGAAAATTGTGCATATGTTAAATTATGAATAGAAAGAAAAATGCACCAAGTAAATGACAAAGTAGAAAAGATAAGTATCCGGAAAGCACAAAAAAAAAAAAATTCAATTATAAGTATCACATGGAGAAAATGAAACTACAACAGAGAAAAGTATAACTGAACTTGATTCTTTCAACAAATTAATATAGTTCATGGCCTTTTGTGACAAATAGATCTGCTACTAGTTCAGATGCGGTACTCTCCATAACAGTAAAGATTACAGAACAGGGCTTCAAAATATTCAGGTTCCTGGGCATTGTGACCCCTGAAACCAAGTAATGTGATTGTCCAACACAAACAACACTATTAACAGATGATTTAAACAGGAGTTAGCCGCATGGTGTTTGGCAAAGTTTACAGAGAGGTTCATCAGTCAAAGTGTAACCCTGAGGCTGTGTTTGTTTCGTGGGACTGAACGGGATTGGACTAGCTTATGTAAAAAAATTAGACTTATCCCATGTTTGGCACACATGAGAGCAACTCTAGCAGCTTTCCTATATTTTGATTTTTTTTTCTATTTTAGGGAAAAACAAGGCTTTTTTTTCTCAAACAAATTCCCTATAACTATCTCCATTTTAGATATAGTGAGGAAAGAGAAAACCAATTCCTTACATTTACAACAATCTCTAAAAATTTAAGAAAGAATTATGGAGATTTTAGAGAATGCTGTAAAATAGAGAATCTTTTGGAGTTGGAGAAGATAAAGAGGCTAAAGTTTTGACTTTTGTTTCCCTATAATATTGGAAACTATTGAAGTTGCTCTGAGGACTCAATTAAATAAGTTAAGAGAGTCCCCCACATCAGCTTCCGACCTTCTTACATAGAACCCCCAAAACTCACCGGACTGTGGAAGCAAGGGCTTCAACAATGCTTATTAGTCTGTCCATCCCTTTCATGCGCTTCAGCCTCGTCTCTCCACTCTCGATTGCACTTCAGCCTCCTTGAACTCCTCGTCCAATTTCTTTTCTCTCTCATGCTCCTTTTGCTTTGATTCTGATTTCCTCTTCCCTTCGACCCCGTTTAGCTTATTCTTCTGGTGTATCTACTGTGATTTGTTAAATTAAAGACTATGGATTGATTTTCTATTAAAAATTGCTTATGAGTTTTAACAATTGGTGTCTGGGTAGCTTGATTTGCTAAGAATTGATCAATTTCAAGACTGAGTTTTTTTTTTCTTTTAAGAACATCTGTGTTTTTATCATAGATTTAATATTTCTGGATTTGGATAGTTTGATCATAGATTTAATATTTTTTTTGGTATAGGAGTCTGCTAGAGGTGCATTTGAGATTACTGGGAAACATTTTCCAGGAGTAGAAGGCAAATGGGGTGATCAGGGTCTTGAGGAAATTATTGTAGATAGTTCAATTCTTGGTGTTGCTGTGGTTTTAGCTGGCCAAGCTCAAGTATAGCTAAGACTAAAGCTTGCTTTTTTTTTTTTTATTATTATTGAATCATAGAAATAGAAGTTTGGTAGTAGAAATTTGTAGTCTTTCTAGCGTTTTGTGTGTAAGAGGATCTTATTCGGATGAGTGGATTACATGAATAGTATTATGTGTGTGAAGTAATGGTCTCTTAGTTTTAATTGTTTGGTTATACCCTACGAGCAGAATGTAGAACTAATTTTTGTGTGGTTGTTGATCCAAACTATAGTATTACTGCTTGTCCTCATTTTCATCCAATCTTTTTTTTTATTATTATTTTTTTTAGAATACATTTTCATCCAAATTATAACTCTGACGAAATGAAAAAAAGAAAACATAATGAACTAACTATATAGACGTGAAGATGTATTCAAGTATGTGAGAGACCCTTTCAGAGATGTTTTTAGCATAACGTGTAGTTATATAGATGTGAAGATGTAATCAAGTATGTGATATGAACCAACTCATGAAGGTTGATTTCTCACTGAAGCTTCTCAAAGCAGGGAAGAATGTCCTTCAAGGTTAGTCCTAGTCTCTAAACAATTGTACAGTTGGATTTTTAGAATGATGTAATTCTATTTGTCAGATTGATAGTTATGTTAAAGGATTTGTAAAGCCATCTCCACCTCCAATCAACCCCTAGGCTGGTGCCTTCTTTTTTATTTGACAGAAAGCTTACATGTTATGGTGCTATAATAAATCATCTATTCGTTTCAATGACTACAGTGGACTGAATCTTTCCTTCTGCTTGTCATTGTTGTACCTATTCACTATTGCTTGGCCAACTTGATGGACTTGAAGAAAAACCAGCAGCAACTAGTAAGTAGGATGCAGTTTACTTTTATGTGTTATAACTATCTTTCAATTTATTTTATGACGTCTTAATTTGGAAAGTGTTGGTATTTGTTATGTTATTACTTTTACATGTTATTCTATTTATTCTAAGTTACTTATTCTGTTATGCAGCCTCAAGTGAATTGGAAACTGCAGTGTCAAGTTATAAATCTATTGTTGCTAATACCCCCAATAAACCAATTTGGGCTGTAGCAGAAAATTATCGATTTGACCTATTTTGCTCGTAGTGTATAACCAAACAATTAAAACTAAGAGACCATTACTTCACACACATAATACTATTCATGTAGTCCACTCATCGGAATAAGATCCTCTTTCTCCATTATTAATTAATAAGGCTTAACAATGTTTAACCTTTGACTACAAGACCCTCTGTGTCGTTTTCACGAGGCAAGAAACTAATGACTGAAATTGGAGACGTGATGAGCATCCAAGATATTGTTGAAGGATCAATGAATAGTTCCAACCCTTACTTCTCAAGCTCTTGGAGGTGAGACTCTAATGTATGTACTACGATATAGCTGATAACTATGAAATTTCTCCCTTCTTCATTAGAAACCATCACCTGCTCAATGCATTGGTTCTGACTAGGGGTGGAAGTTTCTTGCAATAAACAACTTAAAATCAACACGATTGTTAACCAGAATTCCACCCCAAGTCAAAGACTTGTGACTAATGAGATACACCTATCGCTTAATCCATGCAAGAGTTGCTGCACTTGCTTATGTTGGACAAGCTCCTGCTTTTGCCAGACTAACATTCATTTTTCTAATTGCTTGATGGAACTTTATTAGCATGTGGAATGTTAAATCAGTGTATCTCAGGCTGTGTTGTATTAATAGGTGGATTTGTCAATGTGTAAAAACTAACTACAAGTATGCAGATTGTGGTTGCTCTTCTCAATCTATGATTACTTTGCTGTATGTGAACTTTGCCAAAAAAACAAGCTAGAACATTTTAAGACACTTTTTGTGATTGCCATCTTGCTAAGAATTGTCTTCAGCTTTCACCTTCCAATTTTATTTTCTTCTAACAAACTCAGAAAATCGTTCACGTTTCTGCAAATTACCAACTTTTAGTCCAATACAGAAACAAACATGGGATACGACTATCTTAACTATTCTGCTTTTTAGTCCTAAGCAGTACCAAACATGGGTTATGTATTAACATCGCATATCCCAGGCCAGAAGTCCTAGACTATTATAGGAAATAAGGTGGGCGATAATAGTCCCCTGTAACAAACACAGCGGAGTGTATTAATTTGATGGTAAGGTTTGCTAATCTCATCAGATGGTGTAGAGCGGCCCTTGCTTGGGCCTTCAGCAGTCCCTTGTCATAGAAATGAAAATAATTATTATGTCCATAAGTCCATCTGACCACAAACTGCTGCAATTGTAGAAATTATAAGGTACACTGAAATGAGTTTACTGTACATTCATCAGAGAAAAGAATGATCAAATTTACTCCCACAAAGGATAATCAGACGAAGGAAGTTCAAATGTACCGTATCGCCGTGGTTAGTGACTTCACACAGGAAGCACAACTCAACAGTTGCAAAGGCTTCCAATTAATTTCTTTTGTTTAATGGGCCTCAGTTTCTTCCATTCTTTATTCAATGCAAGATGTGCATGCGAATAAGCTCAACCATGCCCCAAAGTTGGGTTGGGGTAATTAGCTCTTGGCTGTGATTTCAATTTCGTGTCCATTTCATAGAGTTAAGGTCCTAATATGTTTTTAGATCAGGGTTTAGGTCCCAGCCATATTATATATAGTTTAGTTTGTTCATTACTCAGTATTATATACAGTTTAGTTTGTGCTTTTTTTTTTTTGAAGAAAACGGAATTTTATTAACGAATACGATTTAGAACGTACATGAAGGCATCCAATAATAAGTCTAGAGCATTTACAAACCATTCATGATTGACGTTAGATTCAAAGCCAGGACTAGCTAATCTATGAGCTACTGTATTGGCTTGCCGAGAAGCAAACCTGATACTGATACCTGCACTTGCAGTTAGTAATCCTTTCACTTCTGCAATTAGAGCACTGAGTGGGGATAAATCATCAAGGTCACTGTGGATAGCTGTCATTGCTGCTTGGCAGTCGCTCTCTACCACAGCACTAGTGACTTCCACAGTACGCAGAAGCTGCAAACCGTAAATGTCACAGCCCGAATTTTAGAATAATAATTCAAAATCCGAAACATGAATTACTACAACTCAACAAATAACATCCTGAAATTTTTTTCACTTAAAAACAAACACACCTCACACCACTCAATAATACATAACCAATCCTCAAGGAGCTTATTTATTATAGAACACTCTCTCCAATATAATGTAAGCTCAGCTGAGCATAACAAACCTCACAACAGGAATGAAATCAAACAACGCTGCAACTCCTAACCAGCACGTTCTCCTCCCTGATTATCCTGACCTACCTGATTTTCTTGACCTGCAGGATTATCCGCTACATCATTTGAATAGTGTACCGAGATTGCAACAACACAAAATCCGGTAAGCTTTCTAAAAGCTCGTATGAGTAAATAAGAAATGAGCGGTTGATTTATTAAATCACAATTATTTTAAATAAAGTAACATCCAATAACCGCAACATCCCAAAAAAAACATCACACCAACTCACGAGAAACAACAAGGGATACATCCCCATAATCCCCTAACCTCAAAATCACCCATGTGGTCTTTCCCACAACCTACAATTTTCCCCACTGTGGTCTTTCCCACAACCTGCCATTTTCCCCACTATGGTCTTTACCACAACACGTTAGAGCTCTAACTACACCGTTACCTGTCACTTCGGCCAAAGTTCAAGTAAACGATGTCTGCCAGGTTATCTTAATAACCCTCGAACTTGGGACATCCCCGTCCTCAGAACAAATATACTCTGGTTATCCTAATAACCGATGTCTGCAAAGGTTATCCTAATAACCGTCGAACTTCGAACATCCCCGTCCTCAGAACACTACATTCTATATCTCTATACAACCCACAATGTCAACCATGAATATCAACATGAACTCATCAATCATGATCATCACATATAAATATGGTAAGTCACATTTCATCCCATAATAACAAAATCATCACAATTCCACACTCTTCAATGTCATACCAATTCATTTATAGTCACGTGTGTGTATATATATATAGACACACACACACACACGTAATCATCCACTCAGGAATGACCACTAATACCATCTACAGTTCAAGCATAACAATCGTGAAATTAATTTGTATAGTTAAAATCATTTTACTTACTTATTGACCGTAGTTGATAAAGTCCATATGATTTAAAACAAATATTTAGTCCATAAATATTTTCACACAATTACGATAAAAATAAAGTAATTAAAAGTACTCGGTTTGTAATATGAACCACGTGAGGTTTACTCACCTCGATATTCCTACTGCGTCTTCATATTAACACAATTCACAACCGAACTTACCCACTCAAGTAAGACCGTCAATCACCTAACCAAATATGACTTAAGCTTAGCCAATAACTCAAAAACATACTTAAACGACAATCCAACAGTCGGATTCTAAATTATATGAAAATCCGAAGGACGGATTCTCACGAATCGCCTCCAGAATCACTGTTTTGCAATTATACAAAGATCCAACGGTTGGATGTTTGCTCATAACCACACAAAGTCACTGGGACAGTCATACGATCAATATATCAAAACTACAAGTCCATCAGACGGTCCTAACTTCACAGATCACATATCGAACGGTCGAAATCGATCGAAACGTAAAAATTCATAACTAAATCATACGATATCCAAAAAACGCGTATAATATATCGAAATGACTGTATTGAAATGTAGAATCCACAAATGCACAGAAACTGTATTTTTGATCCCCGGTGGTAGCCAGAAAGGGCCGCCGGAGTTAGTGGCAAAGCTGCCGCCGACCAACTCCAATGGTGTCGGGGCCGGGCTGCTCTCTTCATCTTCTCATGCTTATCAAAAAACTCCGAAGGCATGCTATCAAAAAACATCAGGAAGGGATCAAAATCGACCCTAGAAGCTACGATGGTCGAAAAATTCCCAGAATCTGGCGAGCTCTAGTTCGACGTAAAAACCTTCACCATTCGCTTCGATCCCTTCTGGAGATTTGTTCAGCAACTCAAGGCGAGCTCACTAGACCAAGAACCACACGAATCGAAGTCTTGTAGCTCGAGATATTTGGATTGAAAGCTCCGTTCGATCTGATCGGGGCTGGCTTTCAACCGCCGCCACAGGCCGCTCCGCCTTACAAGGATGCTTCTTGGAGCTTCAGGAGGTCGAGGCGATGTAGAGGAAGACATTTGGTGAGGATTGGTGGCCGGTAGCTCGAGTTATCATGATTGGAACCTAATCGGGCTTAAAACAAACCAGCCTCTCTGCCGTCGCTGCCGGCCGTGCCGCAGCAAGGTCGAGATGAAGCCAATGGAAGTTGTCCGGTGTGAATTGATGGCCAGTGGAGGGAGGGAGAGCTCAGTGAAGCTTGCCATGTTTCTAGGCTCGGTCGCACGTGAGAGAGAGAGAGGGGGAGAGAGAGAGAGAATAGTTGGTTTCCAAAAATGGGAGGTTGGGTGAAAGAATTGAAACTTTCCAAAAAAAAACTAGGGTTTTAAGTTTTTTTTTTTTTTTTACGTACTAAAAAGAGGATCAAAGGATTTCACTCCTACCCCCATGGTGACTCGAACCCATGATTTCGTCATTAGGTAGTGGGTGTTCTAACCACTAAGCTAACACAACTTCTTGTAAATGCCATAAATAATTCATAAAAATTCCAATTTTTGTGTTCCGCATATGTACGGACTCGTATCGACGAGCTCTACAACTTTGATTTTTAGGATCGAACATTTCGAGCTTTTTGTTAAAACAAAATGTTTCTAAACTTCGATAAATCCACAAATGAAATTCTTCATGGCTAAAATTCATGCAAAAGCACGTTAATAATTCAACACAATGACAATCTATTCTCCTTAAAGGAATTTCGTCCCGAAATTCAGGCATCTAATTCCCGAAAAAGCTGCGGATACCTCACTCTCATGTCAGACTCTAACTCCCATGATGCATCACCCTCGTCATGATGACTCCACAACACCTTCACAAGACAACCTTCTTCCTACAAAGTTTCTTCGTAGACTTATCCAAGATACGAACAGGTTCTACCACAAAGGTTACATCTGTGTTTACCTCGATCGTACCATGATCAATCACGTGGAACTCATCTCGGACATACTTCCTGAGCATAGAAACATGGAAGACATTGTGTACACCATACATGCTAACAGGCAAAGCAAGACGATATGCTAAGTTCGCAACCCTTTCCAGAATCTCAAAAGGTCCAACATACCTCGGTGCGAGTTTTCCCTTCTTGCCAAATCTCACCACCCCTTTCATAGGTGAGACCTTCAAGAACACATGATCACCCATATCAAACTCAACTGGTCTCCTCTTTAAGCTTGCATAACTCTTCTGTCTACTCTGTGCGGTCCGAATCCTGTCTCGAATACTAGTGATCTTCTCAGTAGTCTCCTGAATAAGTGCAGGACCCAGAGTCCCTTCTTTCCTACTTCTACCCAATAGATAGGAGTCCTACATGGCCTAGCATAAAGAGCCTCATATAGGGCCATGCCGATGCTAGAGTGATAGCTGTTGTTGTAGGTAAACTCTACCAATGGCAGATGATCTGCCCAACTTCCCTTAAAGTCCAGAACACAGGCTCTAAGCATATCATCCATCACCTGATTCACTCTCTTAGTCTGCCCATCTGTCTGTGGATGAAATGCAGTGCTCATAGCTAAAGATGTACCAAAAGCCTTATGGAATCTACGCCAAAACTTTGATGTGAAACGAGTATCCCGATCAGAAACAATCGTAACAGGCACACCATGAAGCTTCACTATTTCACTCAAGTACAACTTACACAACGTATTACTTGAGTATGTCTTCGCCACAGGAAGAAAGTGTGCAGACTTTGTCAATCAGTCCACAATCATCCAAATCGAGTCATAACCTTGCCTGGACCTAGGCAATCCAGTCACAAAGTCCATGGAGATCTCTTCCCATTTTCATATAGGAATCGGTAAAGGTTTCAGCATCCCTGAGGGCCTCTGATGCTCTGCCTTCACTTGCTGACATGTAAGACACTTCGACACATGTTCTGCCACATCGCTCTTCATTCCATACCACCAAAACTGTCTTCGTAGATCCATATATATTTTGGTACCCCCTGGATGTATCGTGTATCGAGATCTATGTGCTTCCAGCATGACCTCCTCCTTGAGGTTATCAACACCCGGGACGTACAATCTTCCTCAAATCTCAACCCTCATCTGCCCCAACAGTCTACTTAGAAGGGCCATCCACATTCCGATTAGCAGTCATCTCAGCAATCCTCGCCTGAGCAAACTCATAACTGACCATGAATGATCCTGGAAATCAAGGTGGACTGTAAGGTAATACTACCGAGAAAGATCTCATGTCCATCTCCTACAGGCATAAGATCAAACTCGGACGCAGCTTCCAACATGAGCCAATCCTACACCATAAGCGATGCCATAATTACTTGGGGTTTCCTACTCAAAGCATCCTCCACTACATTGGCCTTTCCGGGATGACACTCCAGTGTGAAATCATAGTCTTTGATGAGCTCCATCCATCTTCTCTGCCTCATGTTGAACTCTTTATGGGAGAATAGGTACTTCAAACTCTTGTGATTAGAAAAGAGTTCAAATTTCTCACCATAAAGATAGTGCCTCCAAATATTCAAGGCAAACACCATTGCAGCTAGCTCTAGATCATGAGTGGGGTAGTTCCGCTCATGAACCTTCAGTTGTCTAGAACCATAAGCAACAACACCACCATTCTGCAACAGTACACACCCCAAACCCTGATGAGATGCATCACTGTAGATAACTAGACCACCACCACTAGTAGGAATAGTCAACACTGGAGCCGTAGTCAATCTAGTCTTCAGCTCATTGAAGGCTTTCTCACATTCATCCGTCCATACAAACTGAGTGTCCTTCCTTGTCAAGTTGGTTAAAGCCGAAGCAATACCAGAAAACCCCTCAATAAAGCGCCTGTAATACCCTGCCAATCCAAGGAAGCTATAGATCTCCGTAACAGTAGTGGGGCGACTCCAACTCATCACCGCTTCAATCTTCAAAGGATCTACAGAAACTAGAAACTATATCCTTCGAAACTACATGACCAAGGAACTTGGCTTCTTTTTACCAAAAATCGCACTTCTCAAACTTGGCAAACAATTTCTTTTCTCTCAACATCTGTAGCACAATCTATAAATAATTCTCATGCTCATTAGATGACCTTGGATCAATAAAGATATCGTCAACGAACACTACAACAAACTGATCCAAGTAAGGACTGAACGTGCGGTTCATCAAGTCTATGAATGCTGCAGGTGCACTAGTTAGACCAAAAGGCATGACAAGGAACTCATAATGTCTATACCTGGTCCTTAACGCCGTCTTTGGAATATCCTCATCCTTCACCCTTAACTAGTGATATCCAGATCTCAAATCAATCTTTGAGAACACAATAGCCTCCCTAAGCTGATCGAACAAGTCAGCAATCCTAAGCAAAAGGTACATGTTCTTGATGGTCACCTTGTTTAGCTGCCAATAATCCACACATAATCAAAGTGAATTATCCTTCTTCTTCACAAACAGCACTTGTGCGCCTCAAGGTGATACACTAGCCTGTATGAACCCTTGTGCAAATAATCCATTAATCTGAACCTTCAACTCCTGAAGTTCAGCAGGAGCCATCCAATAGGTGTTTTTGATACAAGGGCAGTACCTGGTATCACATCAATGGAGAAGTCCATTACCCTTTTCGGAGGCAACCCTAGTATCTCCTAAAACACAACAGCATACTCCGAAATGACAGGATTCCCTGTAATCACTAAGGTACTACTCACTGATTCAATATGAGCCAAAATCCCTACCGTCATGGCGATGTCGGACTTCAGACAATGGTAATGAAATACTGGTTGTCCAGGAATACAGAAATCACATCATATGTGTGATCCGGAATCACAATCAACGATGCAGAGAACTCTCTACCACATATCCCAATAGGGCAATCATCACAAAATATATCCAGCTCAAGAGATACACCGACAGGTGATGTAACACATAATGATCTAGTAAAAGGTATGGCAATTAAACCCAACACATCCACTACTGAACTAGATATGAAAGAGTGGGAGGCTCCTGTATCAAATAGTACTCTAGCAAGATAGTTATAAATAGATAAGGTACCTTCAACCCATGCGCCTCTTTGACCGGTTGTAAAGACTCTAGCTGGTGTTGGAGGTAAAAGTCTCTGCTGGTTACCCTGTCCTTCACCCTGAGGTTGGGTGCAGTGAAAACATCTCAAAGGTGCTGCAGGTGCAGCCTGCCTCACAGGTACAACCCTAAATGGGGCCGGGGTTGCCCTAGCTGGGGCCTGGTGCTGATAGGTTACCCTAGATAGTGCATGTGGATGGGAATTAATCATCTGCCGCTTCCACGACCCACCTCCATGATCCCTGGAACCACTGCTGCCCACAATCGCCTTCCCTTTTCCCAGGATTCTCTCGCAGCCCCTCGTTTACTTACACGCATGTTGGTTGCCTGCTCATGGGCCATGGCACTAGCCAAGATCTCTTCCTTGGTGGCTAACCGAAGAGGATACATTGCCTTTCTAATCCTGTAATTCATTCCCCTTAGGAACTTCTTAGCCAAGTTTCGAGCATCCAACTGGGGAACAAACCTGTGTAACTGGGTGAACCGTGTTTCATACTCTCTCACAGTCTTAGTCCCCTGCTCCAAAGCAATGAAATCTAACTCAATCTACTCCCTCACTGCATCAGGGAAGTACATGTCCTGGAACAATCCCACAAAACCATCCCAAGTCTAAGTAGTCATATCCACCGTCTTCCACTGACCAGCCCACCCTATTCTGGCATCCCCCTGAAGCAAATAAGTAGCAATCTTCCACTTCTCAATCTCGGTGTAGATCACCATCTTGAAATAGCTCATCATATTCCCAAGCCACTGATCAGTAGCCTAATGATCAACACCCTCATTAAATGGGGTTGCACCTAACTGTTTGATCTCCTTAACCAGTTTGGCTAAGCGAACAGTATCCACTACCTCCACAACAGGTGGAGTTGGCGGTGCATCAAAAGAAGACGCGCATCACTCTCATAAACCTCCTCTAAGGGACAGGTCATTTCCCTACCACCAACTCTGCCTCCTCTTCTGCGCACATTACGACCTCGCTATCTATCCATTACCTAAGGTGTATAGTATGCTTAGTTAATATAAGTATAGCACTTAAACACATTATAAGTTAAATACAAGTCCATATTAACCAAGTCAATACTACAAGGAAAGTATTCACGTTCCTAAGATGACTTAGCGGCCTAAACCTGACTCCTAACACTCACACATACCCAATGACATTACCAATACAGAAAAGCACATGACGGGGATCAGCTGCAGGCGGGCCATCACTTAGAAAGTATTGACATAGCGCCAAATATGTACTTTACACTCTAATGCCACAATGTCACGCCCCGAATTTCAGAATAATAATTCAAAATCCGAAACATGAATTACTACGACTCAACAAATAACATCCTGAATTTTTTTTTTCTCTTAAAAACAAATACACCTCACACCACTCAATAATACATAACCAAAACCTCAAGGAGCTTATTTATTACAGCACACTTTCTCCAATATAATGTATGCTCAGCTAAGTATAACAAATCTCACAACAAGAATGAAGTCAAACAAACAACACTGCAACTCCTAACCAGCACGTTCTCCTCCCTGATTATCCTGACCTGCCTGATTTTCCTGACCTCCAAGATTATCCACTACACTGTTTGAATAGTATACTGGGATTGCAATAACACAAAACCCGGTAAGCTTTCTAAAAACTCGTATGAGTAAATAAGAAATGAACGGTTGATTTATTAAATCACAATTCGTTTAACTCAAGTAACATCCAACAACCTCAACATCCAAAAGAAAACATCACACCAACTCACGAGAAACAACTAGGGTTACATCCCCACAATCTCCTAACGTCAAAATCACCCATGTGATCTTTACCACAACCTATAATTTTCCTCACTGTGGTCTTTCCCACAACCTGCCATTTTCCCCACTATGGTCTTTCCCACAACATGATAGAGCTCTAACTACACTGTTACCTATCACTTCGGCAAAAGTTCAAGTAAACGATGTCTGCACAGGTTATCTTAATAACCCTCAAACTTTGGACATCCCCGTCCTCAGAACAAATGTACTCCGGTTATCCTAATAACCGATGTCTGCAAAGGTTATCTTAATAACCGTCGAACTTCAGACATCCCCGTCCTCAGAACACTACATTCTCTACCTCTATACAACCCACAATGTCAACCATGAATATCAACATGAACTCATCAATCATGATCATCACATATAAATATGGTAAGTCACATTTCATCCCATAATAACAAAATCATCACAATTCCACACTCTTCAATGTCATACCAATTCATTTATAGTCACATAAGTGTATATATATATACACATGTAATCATCCACTCAGGAATGACCACTAATACCATCTACAGTTCAAGCATAACAATCGTGAAATTAATTTGTATAGTTAAAATCATTTTACTTACTTATTGACCGTAGTTGATCAAGTCCATATGATTTAAAACAAATATTTAATCCATAAATATTTTCACACAATTACGATATATAAAGTAATTAAAAGTACTTGGTTCGTAATATGAACCACGTGAGGTTTACTCACCTCGATATTCCCGCTGTGTCTTGAAATTAACACAATTCATAACCGAACTTGCTCACCCAAGAAAGACCATCAATCACCTAACCAAATATGACTTAAACTAGCCAATAACTCAAAAACATACTTAAACGACAATCCAACGGTCGGATTCTAAATTATATGAAAATTAGACGGACGGATTCTCATGAATCGCCTTCTGAATCACTGTGTTTGCAATTATACGAAGATCCAACGGTCGGATCTTCGCCCATAACCACACAAAGTCACTGGGACAATCATACGATCAACATATCAAAACTACAAGTCCATCAGACGGTCCTAACTTCACATATCCCAAATCGAATGATCGAAAGCGATCTAAACGTAAAAATTCATAACTAAATCATACGATATCCAAAAACCCGTATAATATATCGAAATGATAGTATTGAAATGTAGAATCCAAAAATGCACAAAAACTGTATTTTTGACCACCGGAGGTGGCCGGAAAGGGCCGCCGGAATTAGTGGCAGAGCCGCCGCCGACCAACTCCAATGGTGTCGGGGCGGGGCTGCTCTGGTTCATCTCCTCATGCTTATCAAAAAACTACAAAGGCATGCTATCAAAAAACATCAGGAAGGGATCGAAATCAACCTTGGAAGCTACGGTGGCCGGAAAATTCCCCGAATCTGGCGAGCTCGAGTTAGACGTAAAAACCTCCACCACTTGCTTCGATCCCTTCTGGAGATTCGTTCAGCAACTCAAGGCGAGCTCACCAGGCAAAGAACCACACGAAACGAAATCTTGAAGCTCGAGATTTTTGGATTGAAAGCTCCGTTCGATTCAATCGGGCTGGCTTCCAGCCACCGCCACAGGCAGCGCCGCAGTGCAAGGATGCTTCTGGAAGCTTCAGGAGGTCGAGGAGATGTAGAGGGAGAAGTTTGATGAGGATTAGTGGCTATTAGCTTGAACCAAATCGTGCTTAAAACAAACAGGACTCTCCGCCGCCGCTGCCGGCCGTGCCGCGTCGCAAGGCTGCCACTGGCAGCTGCGCAAGGTCGAGGTGAAGCTTGCCTTGTTTCTATGCTCGATCACGTGCGAGAGTGAGAGAGTGAACAGTTGGTTTCCAAAAATGGCCGGTGGAGGGAGGGAGAGCTCGGTGAAGCTTGCGCTGTTTCTGTGCTCGAGAGAGAGAGAGAGAGAGAGAGAGAGAGTGAACAGTTGGTTTCCAAAAATGGGAGGCCGGGTAAAAAAATGGAAACTTTCCCAAAAAAACTTGGGTTCTAAGCTTATATACCCGAATTGGAAAAATCTTGTAAATGCCATAACTAATACATAAAAAATCCGGTTTTTATGTTCCACATATGCACGGACTAGTATCGATGAGCTCTACAGCTTTTATGAATGAAGTTTATTCCGTAAGTACAAAAATTCGATTTTTAGGATCGAACATTTCGAGCTTTTTGTTAAAACGAAATGTTTCAGAACTTCGATAAATCCACAAATGAAATTCTTCATGGCTAAAAGTCGTGCAAAAGTACAATTCGACATAATTACACAAAATAAAAAAAATGAATTTGCGGTTATTACTGTAAAGTATATCCAGCCATTCAGATTCAAGAGATGAGCTGACAAAATCCACCCTATGGGCGAAGGCAGCAAGGAATTGCCCTTGTGCATTACGGATGACTCCACTTGTGCCTCCATGTGGAATATTAGGTAAAAAAGCTCCGTCGACATTCATTTTCAGAGTATCCCCAGTAGGAGGAACCCACTTCTTCGGTACCTTCTATCGACCTTGAGTAAGACGTGCGGTCAAATTGGCCTGCAAGTATTCCTCATACCATGCTAAAGCAGATGCCAGGAGACCAGAGCTAGAATGGGACTGATTCCCCCAGAGTATTGGCATTGCGGTTTCTCCATATACTCGATAACAAGATGAGCAGCTTGTCAAAGAGAGGTGACAATAGAGAATTGGCTCTCTCCAAAAGCCAGTCTTTCCATGGTGAACTAGTAGGAGAAATAGGGAAAGGAAAAGCATTCCATATATCCTGAACAGATGAACAATCACAGAAGAGATGTTCAATTGTTTCAGCAGCGTGAGAACACTCAACACATTGTACTTCACCTATATAACCCTTCGTTGTCAAAGCCATCTTAGTAAGAAGAAGATTATGAGCAGCACGCCATCCAAAAATAGCCACCTTATTAGGGACTTTGGGCTTCCACAAGGCCTTCCAAAGCTAACCATAGAGATCTCCAGTTGAAGGTGTAGCAAAAAAATTGCCTATGGAAAATTCACGACCTACCAAGTAAGCAGACTTAACCGAGAACCAACCTTTCATGTCAAACTTCCAAGCAATCTTGTCGGACCCGAAATGTCTACTTAGAGGAATAGATAATACGTGCATGAAAACCTCTATGTCAAAGCATGCACGAACCACGACATGATCCCATGACCCAGTGCTAGTATCGATTAAATCCGAGACAAATTCAAAGATAGTATCCGATGGTCTAATGACAGAGTAAGCTGCAACATTAGGGATCCAATCTTCCCATATATTAACGGAACTTCCATCACCAATTCTCCAAAATAAACTGGCTTGAAGTATTGGTCTGGCCTCCAGAATACTACGCTAGGAAAAAGATGGTTTTTCTCCCATACTAGCTGTAAGAAAAGAGCCATTCGGGTAGTAAATAGCCTTGAAAACCTGAGTCATAAGAGAATTAGGGTTGGACAACAATCTCTATCCTTGCTTCAATAACATGGCTAGGTTATGAGCATATATAGGTGTTTAAACCCTAGTCCACCATATTCCTTGGGGATGCACATGCATTCCCAAGACCGCCAATGGATCTTGCGTTTTTCATCAGTGCTACCCCAGAAAAATTGGGCACATAATTGCTGGAGATCGTCACAGAGGGACTTGGGAAGCAAATATCATAACATAATTTGGTAAAGCCTGAGCCACAACTTTAATTAGAATCTCCTTACCTCCAGCACTAAGAATCTTGGATCTCCAGTTGATTAATTTCTTGGTGAGACATTCCTTCAGATAAGCAAAAATAGCTGTTTTATCATGCCCCACATGAATGGCAAGTCAAATATAACAAGATTGAGAATGAATTTTCTGATGATATTATTCATCTCACAGTGGAGGTATATAAAGAAGTTTACAGGGATATAACAGGTAAGTACTAACTACGAAATAATTACAATATATTACAATATATTCTACTCCTAACGTTAAACTATGACTCACGCTAACACTCCCTCTCAAGTTGGCGCATACACATCAATCATTCCCAACTTGCTTAGTGAGTCATAAAACACCTTCCTGGAAACTCCTTTGGTAAGTATATCTGCAAGTTGCTCTGCAGATGGAACAAAAGGAAAGCTAATAATTTTGGCATCTAGCTTCTCCTTTATAAAGTGACGATCAACCTCCACATGCTTAGTACGATCATATTGTACTGGATTCTGTGATATGTCAATGGCTGCCTTGTTGTCACAATACAACTGCATAGTACTTTTGAGTTTAAAACCCAGATCACGTAACAGATTTCTCAGCCACAACAATTCACACACTCCGTGAGCCATACCTCTATACTCAGCCTCAGTACTAGATCGTGCCACAACTTTCTGTTTCTTACTCTTCCATGTAACCAAATTACCTCCCACAAATGTAAAGTAACCTGATGTTGACCTCCTGTCTGTAATATTTCCAGCCCAATCTGCATCTGTAAAGCCACAAACCTCCCCTTCCTGGAGCTGACTTCAGGTACTTTAAAATTCTCATAACAGCATCCATGTGACTCTCGCTCGGGTTATGCATGAACTGACTCACCACACTCACTGCATATGCAACATCTGGTCTAGTATGAGCTAAATAAATTAAGCGCCCAACTAACCTCTGATAGTGAGCTCGATCAGTAGGTACCTGATCTGGATACTCAGCTAAACAATGATTCTGCTCAATAGGAGTATCAATAGGTCTGCAATCCAACAAACCTGTCTTTGTCAGCAAGTCAAGAACGTACTTCCTCTAGCACAGGTAGATCCCTTCTCTCCCCCTGGCTACCTCAATTCCTAAGAAGTACTTAAGTTCACCCAAGTCCTTCATCTCAAACTTAGAGGCTAGCTGTCTCCGCAGTCTTGTTGGTGCTTGAGGAATAAGGTATGATCTGAGTTGCTATGTTTGTAACCAACATTCCGCATGAATTGTGAAAATCTCTCAAACCAAGCACGAGGCGACTGTTTGAGACCATACAATGACTTTCTCAATTTGCATACAAAATCACCAGGAAAAGCAACTACATACCCAGGTGGAAGGCTCATGTACACTTCCTCGGCTAACTCTCCATGAAGAAATGCATTCTTGATATCAAACTGTCGGAGTGGCCAGTTTAAACTAGCGGCAAATGAGAGCAGAACCCGAATAGTGTTCATCTTGGCAACATGAGCAAATGTTTCAACGTAGTCTATACCATACGTCTGAGTAAACCCCTTTGCTACAAGGCGTGCTTTGTACCGATTCACTGATCCATCTGCATTATGTTTCACAGTAAACACCCAACGACAACCTACATCCTTCTTGCCTTATGGTGGAGACACAAGTTGCCAAGTACTGTTCTTCTGCAACGCCTCCATCTCTTCCTCCATTGCCTTCCTCCACTTTGGATCCCCCAACGCATCCTGCACTCTGTTAGGTACTGATAGAGCAGATATTTGATTCACAAATGATTCATATGACTTAGACAACCTCCTAGTGGACATATAATTGGCTACTGGGTATTTTGATTTGGCTGTAAGAGTAGGTTCATATCTTTTGGCTGATTGACCTCGAGTGGTCCTATTTGGTAACACATATTGCTCAACATTAGACTCACTATTGCTAGTACCAGTGGATGGACATACCTCAAATGAGTGATCTTCAGTACCAGGAAGTTGTGGGTCAGGGGTAGAAGCGATGGCAGGAGGGGCAGTTGTGTCTTCAACTGTATTCTCAATGATTGAAACTGGTGTCTGGATGTCTGGAGCTTCTGCTTCTGGAGATGATGAGCTGATGCTCTCAACTGGATCCGTCAAAATACCTCCTGCTTGTGTGACTTCCACTCCTCCCTCTGATTCCTCCCCCTCTCCATAATACAGCTCTTCAAAATATGAATTCTCCCCCTGAAAAGCTGTATCTGAAGAGGAAAAATAACTCATGTCCTCAAAGAAAGTAACATCCATAGTGACATAGTACCTTCTGGTAGGTGGATGATAACATTTGTACCCTCTCTGATAGCCTCCGTAACCAACAAACACACTTAAGTGCCCGAGCATCCAACTTAGACCTTTGGTTTTTAGGGACATGGACAAAAGCAACACAACCAAAGACACGAGCTGGAAGATTATGAAATGAAGGTAAGGAGACATGAGATGCAAGAACCTCAAATGGAATTTTTCCCTGAAGGACACTAGATAGAAGACGATTGATAAGATGAGAGGAAGCATGTACGGCATCGCCCCAAAGATACTTAGGCATATGAGCACTAAAGAGAAGGGCACGAGCCATATCAAGTAAATGACGGTTTTTCCTTTCAGACACACCATTTTGTTCTGGTGTTTGTGGACATGTAGTTTGGTGAACAATCCCATGGGTTTTGAAAAACTCTTGGAAAACATGATTAACATACTCTCCCCCATTGTCAGAACGAAGGACTTTAATGGTGCTATGATATTGTGTTTGAACAAGAGTGCGAAAGGTTTGAAAAGCTGGAAATACTTCATCTTTGGTTTTAAGAAGAGCAACCCATGACAATCTCGTACAATCATCAATAAACAACACAAAGTATCTCTAGAAGGTCCCCAAACATCAGAATGAATCAACTCAAAAGAAGTAACACTTTTATTAGAAATACTAGGAGAATAAGTAGCACGATGACTCTTTGCCAAAACACATGTTTCACAATGTAAAATAGACTCATCCACACCAATAAACAAAGTAGGCATGGTTTTTCTCATAAGACTAAAAGAGGGATGCCCTAAACGGCGATGCCACAACAAAATTTCACTTAGCTTATCAGAACTCGAAGTCAAAGCGGTGCGAGACTGTGCTCCTGGTTTCTCTCATGCGTATGTTAGATCCAGATGGAACAACCTGCCCCTCAGATACCCCGGACCGATTATCTCCCTGGTGAGAAGATCCTGAAAAATCACATACATAAGATAAAAGGTTACGGAGCATTTAGACTCAGTATTCAACTGGGGAACAGATATCAAATGGTGAGACAAGTCAGGCACATATAACACATTATGAAGTTCTAAGGTGGGAGTAATACGAACTGACCCTGACCCTAACACAGGAAAGGCCTCACCATTGGCATTGGTTACATAGGACACGGGTGGGGAAGACAATTCAATAAAATATGATTTGTCATAAGTCATATGATCGGAGGCACCAGAATCAATAATCCATGTATCAGAACCAACAAAGTTAGAAACCTTTAAAGCCATACCAATTTTACCTCGACCAGCTATAGAGGCTGTAGGAGTAGCTCCACCAGCTGTATGATGATCTTGGCCAGTCACTCCATAGAAATCTGGTTCTTGGACCAATTGAACCGCAGCTGCTTTCCCTTTGGGACAAAAACCTTGATTTTTCGGTTTAAGGTGTGGATGCAACTTCCAACAAGTCTCCCGAACATGCCCAAGATCGATGCAATAAGAACATTGAGGACGAGGGCGGTTAGTGGAGCCTTGTGGAAACCTTGCTGATGAAGTGGGGCTGAACTCTGCTGCTGAAGGAAAGGTGCTCGTGACTTGGCCTGAAAGGCTAGGCTAGATACTTCAACCTGTGCATGTTTGACACTTTCCTGCTGAGACTCATCTTTGCGGATGTATGTAAAAGCTGTGTTCAAACTAGGAGGGTCTGTCATTCTAAGCAATTCTCCCTTGGCACTGCTATGCTTCTCATCAAGCCCTCTCAAGAATACATGAACCCTTTCTAGTTCCTTCTCCTTCTGGTACCATACAAGATCTTCCTGATTCTTGATCTTGCAAGGACGCTTCTGATCGATTTCAGCCCATACATTCTTCAGCTTGGTGAAATACACAGCTACTGGTTGCCCGTTCTGTTGCATACTAGCAGCCTTACACATCAATTCATGAACCTGTATAAAATCAGACTCATTGGTATACAGATCCCCCAATGTCTTCCATATTGTTTCAGCAGTCTCACACTCTTCCACCAACTGTAAAACATCTTCAGTCATGGCTTTGAAGAGGAGAGTCATCATAGATCCATCATCATCCTCCCACTTAGCAAAGGCATCCACATCTGCCTCACTAGGAGCTTTGGTTGTTCCATTCACATGCCCCATCTTGTGTATGCCACGAAGATGGACATACATAATCTTCTTCCATGTTCGAAAATTGGTACCATTGAGTTTCGGACCACCAAAAGAACCACCATCTGAACTTCGAACAGAAACCTCAATCTTTTGGACCTCATTGATCTTAGAACTCTGTCCTTCACTATCATCACCACCCATTGCAACAATACAGCAGTAAAATTACACAATCACAGAATATGCAGCGGAATGAAAGAGACAGAACCAAAAAAATAGTATAACGTGCAGATTTTCCTTTTTTTTTTTTTTTTGAAACCTGTTGCAGGTTGACCTGTTGTACGGGTTTATTGGGTTTACTGGTTGCTTAGGCGATCTGGTAATCAAGGGTGACTTCGGTCTTGAACAGAGGAAGCTGACGCTTGTTGGAAAAAGAGAGAGCCGACAGCTGACGCTGGTTGGAAAAAGAGAGAGCCGGCGCCGATCTGGTATGATATCAAGGGACGACTCCAGGAACAGGAAAAACGAGGCCGGAGACTTGAAGGAGCGATCGGACTGAAGGAACGACGCCGGACTAGGTCGTTCTCGGACACGCGTCAGACAGAAGCAAGCGCGGCGCCTATCTGGGCAGCGACGGCGTCTCCGGACGCGAAATCGATCTGGGCAGTGGGGTAGAGGAGAGCGACGCGGCCTGGGTGAGCGAGAGAGTGACGCAGGCTGGATGAGTGAAATCGATCTGGGCAGCAGGGTTGAAGAGAGCACCACGACCTGGGTGAGCGAGAGAGAGCTGTGGACCCGGTTTGACTTGACAAAGGTCGGTCTCTAAAAGGAGATGAAGACCAGTCTTGAATTAAGGGTGGAGAACGACAAAAAACAACCCTAACAAAGGGGTTTGGTTTTGTATCAATTGCTCGGATTAAATAACTAAAGAGACAAAGTCCTCTCGGATCTTTGCTCTGATACCAAGTCAAATATAACAAGATTGAGAATGAATTTTCTGATGATATTATTCATCTCACAGCGGAGGTATATGAAGAAGTTTACAGGGATATAACAGGTAAGTAGTAACTACGAAATAATTACAATATATTACAATATATTCTACTCCTAACGTTAAACTATGACTCACGCTAACATGGCAATCCTAGGTACAGACCATGCTCCTTAACACATTTAACACCAAGAATAGAAGCAAGATGAGTCCTGACTTGCAGATCCACATTACCACTAAAGACCACGCTAGATTTCTCTAGATCGATCTTCTGACCTGAAGCCCGAGCATAAATTAAGAGAATATTCTTAAAGGCCTGGCATTCTCTAACAGAAGCTTCCCCAAACAGAAAGCTATCATAAGCAAACAACAGGTGATGCATGTATGGTTGGAGCAGAAGGGGACAATTAGTTTGTTGATTACTCAGTATGCTAGTTTAGTGTAGTGGATGGTTGATGAGATAGTAACATGAGGGTTATGGGTTCGAGACTAACAACCCAGTTTTTGTTTTTTGTTGGTCTGAACATTTTATGTTTATATATATAATATATATTATGTTTTCGACATTAGCACTATTTTTAATCTACTTTTTAATTATTTTTTAAAAACTTTAATATAGTTATTGACAAATTGCATCTGACAATTTACAAAATATCATTTTGAGTATTTTTTTTTTCTTTTATGAAGTTTTGATATTTTGTGTGCCCCACTGAAATCTGATCTTGGCTCAGCCACTGTCCACAAGTGAGGGAAAAAAATGGCTAAATACAGATTATTACTCTGTGGTTTGGGTCCAAAATCAATTCAGTACCTGAACTTCTAATTTAATCAAAAACACCCATGCACTTTCAATTTTGATTTAATAGGCTCAATTTGTTAGTTTTCTAACAATTGAGTTATCTAACTTGTTAACGTGGCTCATATATGGCCTATGTTTTATGATGTGGTGTCTGCAGACCACCTCTAGTCAATTAAAGAGTGAGTCCTACTATTAAAAATAAATAGTTTTTAAACAAATAATTCAACTATAATTTGAATCCATAAAAAAATATTAACGAATTGGACCTATTAGATCAAAATTGAAAGTGCAGGCGTGTTTTTAATGAAATTAGAAGTCCAGAGACTGAATTGATTTTGGATCTAAACCACAGGGTACTAACCAGTATTTAGCCCAAAAAAAAAATTATGTTCAAGTAAATCCAGAATATGTGTCTGGCCAAAACTCTAGGTTACTTGACCTAGTGGTAATAAAGTTAGAATTAGAGATAATATATAAGAGAATCTTAGAGATATCCAATCAATTGTAATATTACGTTTCCTTATAGAACTCTGATTCTATGCCTTGTAATCCTCTATATAAAGAAGCCCCTATTATTAATGAAAGCACGACAACAACTTTCTCCCAATTCAGTTTTACTTAAACAAGTTATCAGCATGAGGCCCTAATCCTGAAACAAATAACTAAACCCTCATTCAAGAAGCTAAAACCCTAAATTCGAATACAAAAACTTGAAGCCTTTTCTGCCTCCACCTCACACCTTAAAGTCCTCGATCCCAGGAATCCATAACCGGTGGCAAAACTACACGAATCGGCCAGAAACATACCAAACAGGCCACCGGAAACTCCAAACCAACCGCAGCAAATTCTCTACTGGTTCACCATGTTTTGGACCTCCAATTTCTACCAAATTTTTCCAGTAGAACATACATGATTCCATAATCAAGGAATCGGAAGAAAAATCCCAAAAACCAGCCTAAAACATGCTGAACCGGCTGCACAACTTCCTAAATAAAAACCGGCAGAAAAGAAATGAGAAAAAAAGGGAAGGAAAAGGCAACCCAAGGCCCACCAAGCCCAGAAGCCTCATTCATGTCAGCATCCAGTCAGCCTCACCGTGTCAGCAACAGCTCCGCCACATCAGCACTATCGGCGACTAGTCACCACTGGCCACTATTCCGACAGAGGTCAGTGACTTTTCCAGCGACCTCCGGCCATTTTTGGTTACTTTTCCGGTCACTTTCTGGCAAGATTTCCGGCATCATTTTCCTGCGACCTATTTTGAGGTAATCTTTACTAAAAGTTTCCGTTTTTGAAGTTTTTATTCTTTTTCTTAGGGACTTGCAACCTCCCTTTTTCTACCCCTCATTCTTCTTCATAAGGGAGACCAATAGCCGAACTGTGGGGATTCGTACTCACTCCAAGCTTGGAGCTTGTAGGGTCCTCCAAACTTAGAGTTTGTTGAGAAGAAAACGATCGACCACACATATCATTGTTTCTATCCAATCCAATACCTCTTGGAATTGGATTTCTTGGAAGCGACTACTCTCAGAAATCCTAATTACTTGGAAGCGATTACGCTCGGAAATTCATAATTTCTTGGTAGCGACTACGCTCAGAAATTTTATATGTTTTCGTGGTAGCCTTTTACGCTCCGAAACTACCCTAATTTCTTGTTCCCTTTCAGGATGAGTAACCTGAACAAACTGGACTTCGCTCCATTAGGAACAATTGGATATCACAAGTGAGTTTGTTATGTTCGCCAGCATCTCAAGGCCGATAGAATGCTAGATACGATTCTCGAGCCTAGCCAAGACGTGCTAACGGTTGAGCAAGCTCAAGCTTTGGAAGCAGATAGAGCAGCCTTAGAGGCAAATAAGGCGAAATCCATCATCCTAATGAGTGTATGAATGAAGTAGACCCCAGAAGGCTGTCAGTCTCACTCGAAGAAAGATTTGGCAACGTTCGTGACTCCCTGCTTCCTGACCTAGAAGTGAGATGGCATAGCCTCCGCTTCTGTGATTTCAAGTCAGTTATTGACTACAACTCGGAAGCACTTCGCATTAAAACCTTAATGGAATTCCTTGGAAAAGATATCACAGATGCAATGTTGATTGAGAGGACTCTCTCTACCTTCCCCGTCTATGCTTTGATGGTTGCAAAGAACTATCAAATAGATGTTACTCCAGGATGGATCACAAGGTTTCATGAGCTCATTGGAGCTATGAATGTCATTGAAAAGCATGACAACATCCTTGGGTAAAACAATAATTACCCATGGGAACAAAGCATTTTTCGGAGTCCAATTATAGTGGCGCCCCTAAGGGAGGGCACTAAGAGCGAAACCCTAAATCTAGGGACAATCCTGGACGTTCTGGTCCATATCATCACTCTAATAAGGAAGGTAATTGCCAAAACACGATAACACAAGACCGAAGAGGTTAATGTGGAAAGAGAGAGAGAGGCAACGCCTCTGGCCATGTCGGTGGCACCACCAACACTAAGAGCCATCCTAGTGATGCTTTCAAAGCGCCCTAATCAATAGAGTCTAAGCACAGAGATGTATGTTCTCGATGTAGAGTATCCGGTCATTGGACACACATTTGTAGAGCTCGTGAAGAAATTGTCACCACCTACAAAGCATATTGTGAAGCAAGAAAAACTCACTATGTGGAACAAGAAGATCAAGAAGAGGATCTAGAGTAAAGGGTTGATGACCACAAATCTAGCTGGGATCAATAGATCGTCAATTCTGTTTAAGTCTTTCTATTTCCAACAGATGTAATAGGCAATTGCCATATATTTTTTGTAGTAAATGCCAATGGTTTAGTCTTTCTTTAAAGAAGGCTCACCTAAAGTAAGTGTGATGTCTAGGAAGGTTATGAGATTAGTGGTATTTAAGAGAGCCTTGCTCCACCGATATCTCTTTGCTCACCTGGTCACATTTATTTTGGAATTACCGAAAGAAGTTAGATGACTACCATTGTTTTGCATTAGCTAGCATTTTGGATTAGATTTTCTTTGGTCAAAGAGACAACGATGTAACTCCGTTGGCTTATGAATAAAATTTCGAGTTCTTTTAATTATGACTCAATTTTGGTTCTGAGCATATTACGTTATGAATATGATGGGTCGGCCATCAGTATTAATTCAAGGACATGGAATAGCCTAAGTTCCCCTTGCTAAATGACACATTGATTACTGTCACAGAAACTCTCTACACTCCTAGGGAAATTCGAAGCTATGAATAGCCAATAGATTCCATGCGAAAATGCATGTAGAGAACGGAAGTGAGTGTCTTTGCAATGCCTCTAATGATTGCGAACAAAGGCGCATCTTAAAGGAGTTTATGTGTCTCTCTAGTGGACTCTACATCACTATTCGAGCTATTAATCCAATAAAAGTTATGAGAGAAGATCTCTTGGATTTAGACATATATTGACTTTGTCATGATAGGATGGGCCTAATTTGTTGGAAAAATAGAGTAAATAAATAGTGCTATAGATATATCAGAGAAGAAAAATTCTCTTCCGTATTGGGGGATCGGGCATTTTTGGAGAGCAAAAAATGGGTTATATGATACCATTTCGTGGTAGATCGGCGAATTTTTTGGCCGAGCTGGATTTGAACCAGCGTAGACATATTGCCAACTAATTTACAGTCCGTCCCCATTAACCTCTCGAGCATCGACTCAGGAAGAATAAATTCCAGGCTTATTGATAATCCACGATCAACTTCCTTTCGTAGTGCCCTACCCCTAGGGGAAGTCGAACCCCCGCTGCCTCCTTGAAAGAGAGATGTCTTAGTCATGATATGGTGATTCGTCTACAAAAGACTTCATATGGACATTCTTTCTCTCGGGCGAAACGAAGCATGAATCAAAAATTGATTCTTGGACTAAGTGTGACCGTCGCTCTACCTCTGGTGCCATCGCCCTCCACCACCAGCCTAGGGCTGGCACAATCCCGATCCATGATGCTATGGATGACATCCATCATCTAACATGAATGCATCTTGGTGGATCCATTTGATGATTTGTAGTTTTTTTGTTCTCAGTTGATCACTGTTCATTCGGTAAAATAGAGCTATGCACAAAATATGGCAAATGAAATTGATTGTACAACAGTTTTATAGTGTGGCTATCCAACGTTGTCTGAAGACACAAAACTGGCCATTCACTCAATGTATTCTTTACATATCACACAATGGTTTTAAAAAAAACATATTTCTTCTCATTTTACAATCACACAACAATTAAAATTGAACTAATGTTATTCAAAACCAATTCACACAACAAACATACAATACAACTGAAGTGTGATGGCATATCAGACGACGGTGAAATTAGGGAATACGTTATCTGACTAGGCTTTCCAACAACAGCTTGAAAACAAGATCTGTTGCATGAATGATGCACCTGCCATGCTGTGTGGCAGTTGTGCCTGGCATCTGCATAGAGATGCTGAGAGCAGACACAATGGTGATAACAAAAATGTGTCGAATGTTTGTATATCATACAACGATGCAGCACTGTTGTGCAAATTTTAAACACACAACACTCCAATACACAACGGTGATCCTCCAAATCAAACAACGAATTTAACCCGTCGTCTGTTTCATTTTTTGGTGTAGTGATAAAATCAACAAAGAAGCAGACTAGTTCTTGCCATCATAAACCTTAAACAAACCTCTTTTTACTATCGAAACATGGAAGAACATGCAGTTGGTTCGAGGGAGTAGGGACCAATTCTTTCATAAAAATAAAAGTGTTGGATGAAACAAAATTGCTAAATAAATTTTCTTTAAGAGAATCATAACTTGATAGCAGCAAATTCTAAGGTTTGAGCAAAGTGCGATGGCGACACTCTTCTGAGGATCCGCTGGTACCAGAGCTGCAATGATGAAGGCGTTGATTTAGTCTTTGATTGTTTTCTTGTTTAGCGTTGGCCGGTGTGGAGTAGATCTGAGTTGTGGTTCATCTTCGATCTCAGATCTGCGATTTTGTGCTTAGTCCAACAGGCTGGGTTCAATAGGGTTTGATTTTAATCTCATGCTATGGCGATGGTTGATGGGGTAGTCCACCTAAGTTTGGTGCGGAGAGGTTGACAACGAAGGTTGGGATGTCCATCGCGGTGAGGTTTATCAGCTATGGCTGTCGACACTGGATCTAGGATTAGTGGTTAAGGCGCGAGGGGTGCAAGCACTGGCGCGCGGTGAGTCAGGGCAGTTGGAAGGTGGAGGTGCAACCAATGACACTGGCGGCGGCGAGCCTAGGTGACAACACGGCACTGTACAGGGTGTGCTGATTCTAGGCATGCGGCCATTGAAGCCGCAGCAACAGGCAGAGGCGATACCTGTTCTCCCTTTCTGTGCTTGGTCCTACCTTGATTGGATGTCCAATATAAGGTCGTGGGCTTGGGGGCTGCTTGCTTTGGGCCCAAAACAGAGCCCAATGGTTGGGCTTGAGTTCTCCACAGATTTGGATTTAGGAGTCAGGAGGTGTTTTGGATACTTGCTTGCTCAGATGTGTTCTTCCTATTATTTCGGGTGTGTTGTGCTTACGTGCAAGCAGATTGTTCATTGCTATGTTCTATAAAAGATCTTTGTATAATCACGCTGCGAGTGCCACAATTGGTGCTTGGCGAGGAGTGTTAATTGTGCTAGGACGAACTTAGTTTTGAGTTATGTACCAATCTCTTGCATGCCCGAATTACAAATTCTGATGGTTTGGTCTTCAAAGCTCAAGGTCGTGGCAATGGTCTCATTGTTGGTAATTATCTTCAGGAGGTTGGGAATTTATCTTCAGTTTTCTATTAGTTTCTCTATAAGTGATTCAGAGTAGTATTTTATTGTACATGAACTTCCTGTTCGAGCTTAGCTTTAGCTTCAAGCCGTCTGTAATA
Organism: Rosa persica; assembly: GCA_025331145.1. Classification (NCBI taxonomy): domain Eukaryota; kingdom Viridiplantae; phylum Streptophyta; class Magnoliopsida; order Rosales; family Rosaceae; genus Rosa; species Rosa persica. Next base: position 11,119,578 of record WFKR01000001.1, on the reverse strand, counting down.
ACCTAGTTTCTTAATCAAAGTAATTTGGTGGCAAACACCTTTGATCAAAGATAAGGTGTTTCGTGATTTAAGCATTAGTGGATCAATCAAGACCTGTGCTTTATTTGCTTACGTGTTTATGCATAATTGAAATTCATTCAACAAACAAAGCAGAAGAAATCTCACTTTCTCTCTCTCTCGTCCGTACCTCCGAAAAACAGAGCAAAGCTTCTCCAACTGAGCTCGTGCTCCTCCGGCCACCGTTTGACGCCAAACCACTTCCTATAGCTTCGTATCTTCCTTGCGCAGCTGCCTGAAGTAGCCTTGCGCCACGTCTTGGCTTGTAGCGGCGGTGGGAGCTCAGTTTCGGTTAGAGGCCGAGTTGAGTTCAAAACAAGATTCCTAATAGTTCCGGCCACCAAAACTCGAGTTCTTTAGCTTGTTGGACTCGTATCAAGGAGTAGAACACGCACCAAGAAGGCCCGGACCTGAAGTGATCGATTTCACGCTCGTCGGAGGCCTTGCCATTTTCTGCAAATTTTCCGGCCAAACAGGACTGTTTTGGTAATTTTTGACCTCTTCCACTCGTTTTCTCACTTCGTGCTAGTTATGAAAGTTGCTTAGAGTGATGAAACGAATGGGAGAAGCTCGACCCCAACACCATTGGTGGTGGTTGGAGGCGGCTCTGTCCCTAACTCCGGCGGCCCTTTTCGGCCAGCTCCGGATGTCTGAAATTTGGTTTCTGTCCATTTTATGATTCTATGTTTCAATACGAAACATTTTGGCATATTATACACATTTTTCGGATATCTTATGAATTAGTTATGAATTTTGTGATTTCGATCGATTTCGATCGTTAGATTTATGATCTGTGAAATTAGGACCGTCCGATGAACTTGTAATTTTGATAGGATGACCATATGACTGTCCCAGAGGCTTTGTGTGGTCATGGACGAAGATCCGACCGTTGGATCTTTGTATATGTGCAAAACGGTAATTAGGGGAGCGATTCGTGAGAACCCGCTCGTCAGATTTTTTTATAAATTATAATCCGGCCGTTAAATGGTAGTTCAATTATGTTTTGGAATTATTGGCTAAATTCGAATCACATTTGATTAGGTGATTGACGGATTGTATTTGAGTGGGCTATTTCGGCGTTATTTATATTTGTATTGAAGACGCAGCGGGAGTAACGAGGTGAGTAAAACTCACGTGGTTCATATTATGAATCGAGCCTTTTAAATTTATTTGTTTTTGGTAATTGTGTGGAAAATATTTGCGGATTAAATATTTGTTTTAAAATTTCATGGACTTGAATCACCACGGTCATAGGTAAGTAAAATGAATTTTTATTATACCAATGAATTTCACGATTTTCTTGTGTGAACTATAGATGGTATTAGTGGTCATTCCTGAGTGGATGATTACGTATATATATATTTACGTGAAAAATATATATTGATGTGTGGATTGTTGAGTGATGAAATGATTGAGTAGAATTATTGAATTGATTATATTTCAATTGTGTAATTTCATAATAATATTATTTATCTTGGTTGTGTTGATTTCAGTATGTGATATTACATGTTGTGCTCATTTATGGGTTTAGGTCAACGTAGTGACCGGTGTGGGGTAATCGGACGCTCTAATCCTGGGTGGATGATGGGATACGATTGGTTGAGTATGTGAAATTATCGGACGTTCTAAATATGTATATAAGTATACATATTGATGAAATACGATAATGATAAATATGTCGGATGCCATAACCTAGGCCAGGTGACGGGCTACGATTCAGTTAGAGCTCTAGTCTGTCAAGTACCATATTTTTATAAATACGATGTTGAGGTGTTGTGAAGAAAGATGTGAGTTGGGGTTTGTCTTGATATATTGAATTGGTGTTTGATTGAGATTGTTAGTACTTTGTGGATGTGGAAATTGTTGGGTGTTGATTTGTGTGGGAATAATTATGATTAAATTAAACAATAGTTCTTTCCTTTTACTCATACGAGCTTTCACAAGCTTACCGGATTTTGTGTTGTTGCAATCCCGGTACACTATTCAAATGGTGCAGCGGATATTCCTGCAGGTCAGGATAACCAGGGAGGTGACCGTGCTGCTTAGGTGTTACAGCAGTTATTGTTATTTCATTTAGTTGTGAGGTCTGTATACTCATTTAGTTCATGTTGTATTAGAGTTGTAATAATTAACCGAGACTAAATTCGGTTTGATTTTATTTCGTGTGGTGAGGATGTTAAGAAAATAAATTTTCAGGATGATTATTTGAGTTTGTAGTATTTTTCATGCTTCGAATTTTAATTTTTTATTCTAAAATCCGGTGCGTGACACCGTCTGTGGCTTGTGTATGCTCTCAAGGTTTTTTGGAATGCTATTCTAAACGATTATAATCATTAAAAGTTTTAATGAATTTACTTTTCAAAAAAAAAAAAAAACGATAGCTCAAAAATAAATTCCTCTACCTCAAGCTTATCAAGTGGTTTTTGCAGTAATACGGGGCTCAGCAGCTTGCTCCAATTGATCTCCCCCTTGTTTATCTTTCTCGTTTGATGTCAAGCACTTTATACTATCAATTTCTTAAAATTTCGACACGTTTGAATTGAAAAAGAAGATGAACAGATGAACCCGATATATGCTGATTGCCGATTTCTCAGCAACCACTACTCAAACTAATGTATAGACCTCAATACATATCCGATTGAGCTGATTTTTGGATATTTTATAGATGAGACGATGATGAACAACTTTTCTGAAGACCTTTTTTCGATATAAGGCTCAAATACAGGTGTATTAAGGCATGCAAGTCAGCTGAAGAATATGGGTAAAAGATTACTTGAAAGGGATGAATGGGGCTTAATATCGATAACCTCAGAAATCATCTGATCGGTGTATGTGTTTTCTCTAAGGTCTAGAATGGGCTGGGCTTAGTAATATTCGGATGGTATTTCTAAACTTGAGAAAATCACAAGGAAAGCTCAATTGTAGAAGAAGTAAATAATTTATCTTTAAAAATAATAACAAGTTGTGACAAATTTTGACACAAACTAAAATTTCTCAAATGTCAAAAACAACTTATTGACGTAAAAAGAATTGCTGCCAAAGTTTTGGAGTAATACAAATATAAACTGTGGCTGCATGATTATTTACTGTAAATGTGAATGTAATGATTTTTCTGTTTTGTAAAAGTCTAAGCAGCTGATTGGAGATGTCGTTGGCAGCAGCCTCGCATTTGAAAACAATAAGTAAAATTATGGTATTGGTGTGTAATGCAAAACATAGTTGATTTGTAGTCGTGAATGAAGCATCATTGTAACGGGAATAGTTGTTCCACCTATCCACAACCAATTCCATTCTGCTTCTCCTCATCAAAGAATTCGAAAGGTAAACAACAGTGAAAAGCATGACAAAAAGGGTTTCACAAATAAAACACAGACGGTGCTGTAGAGTGAGAAGCTATTATCAGAGAAACAAATCGGGGGTCTAAATGGGGTGAGGGCCTGTACGGTCCCAAGTCTGGGGCAACTACTAAACATGCTGCCATGAAAGCAGGACTGCAATTTGCTTTGGTATGCTGATTCTTAGAACCTCAAAATCTGCCATTACATTTGGCACAACCTGTTGCAACCAAAAGATCGATGCTGAGGCTTGGATAATAACCATAGCAGATTTGCTCATCTAAGGGACAGTTTTAAGGGACTGTGAGGGACAAATACATCTAAACCACATGTATTAAATATAAACACAGAAATTATAACAACTTAAAATTGTACATTTATTTTCAGCCGTTAGATTCACTTGCCTCTCACAATCCCTTAAAAACTGTTTCTCAGGTGAATAGGCCTTATAATCATAGTGTCTTGGTTAAAGACAGATGGTTACTAATTAATAATTTGTCATAAATACAACGAAGTCAGAATGGAGAATCAAGCCTCTTATTTAAGTTTAATAAGAAACATACTTTTGACTTTCAAGAACCAAAAGACACCACTTGTAAATAGAAATTGACACACACACCCAACACTCATGCTCATGATAACTAATCATCTCTGCACAGAAGACTTCTGGATTCCTTGTTATGGGGGATCATTCCTGTCAGAATCAAAGGCAAGAAATGTTAAAATCATAATGCTATATCATTTGATAACGAGGAAGAAGAAGATGAATATATAGCATACCACAGCTAATTCACTAGCTTCTTATGAATTCGTATCAGATTTCAAAAATGACCAAGAAAAAAAATGTATGAATAGTAATAAACAAGAAGCAAAATCTCATTGTGATAATGTTAACCTAGACAACAATTTTCGTCTCTTGTTGGGCCCAAGGATAAAGGTGAAAGACCAGTGGGTTAAAATTCAAATCTCAGACTTTCCAAATAGAGATGAGACCTTGAGCCAATGCAAACAAATATAAAAGAGTTAAAAAACGATGCACCTACAACAGATGAGCCAAGATGCACACCTAATAAGGATGAACAAAACAGAAAATTAAAATTCTTTCAATTAATAGCCATCCATTCCATTATACATGCAACAGGTCAATTAGGATGGTATGGAGTACAACATCGGGGAGATCGAACGATCTGAAATAGGGATTTTTTGTTTTTTGTTTTTTGTTTTGTTTTCTGGAATTAATAAAAATCATATCAAGTCAGCATCAAAGAATCTTGCAAATATATGAATACTGAACGATTACAACACGAAACTAAAAGATGGAGCAAACAAAATTGTATTTGTAGATCTAAAATTAACATGTATGTATCTAAACATCTGCAAATCTTAAAAAGGAAACAAGGAAAAAAAAAAAAAAAGGAACTGAAATCCGACGAATGCAGCACAGGCAGTAGAAAGGCCTATTGCCGCCATCTTCTCGACAATATTCATCTTTGCGTCTCTGCAGAAAAAAGCTTCGATTTTAGGGTTCGCTGCTATCTCGATCTCTATCTCTTGTCTCCAAGGTCAGACTCTACGTTGTCTCGAGCAATAAGACCCCAAAAAGAGTCAAACACCCTCGCCTCTTATCGAAGGCGGGAATCTTGGGATCCAAGCAATCCAAGTCCAGTGGGGAGCCCAAGCCCAAACCCAATTACCCACCAAGATCCAACCCCAAAGCTCGAACTGAGCTGAGCGCCAACTGTGACAGCAAAGCCGAGAACGGAATCGTCCACCGTGACATCCATCAGTTGCAAGTGCAAATAAAAATCACTGATCCACGATCCGATCCAAAGAGAGAAGAGAAATCCTCTCAGAAACGTCGAAAAATGCTGCTGTAGATTATAAGCCCTGCATTGCAAAACATGTTCATGCTTCTCTGGTATCAAGTGTCCAGTACACCAATTACAAATTATTCAGCATGAGGTTTTTCTTCCTGCATGGCAATAAAATCAGTCAAAGACTCGATAAATAAATCAATGAAGCACTTGGAGGTGAATCGATTGTTTGCGAACACTGCTGACCGATGCAAAAAGAGGTCACACATTTTAATTTTTTCCATTGTAGTAAATTAAAAGACCAACTTAAAATTGTGTAATGAATTGGAGAAAATGAAATGTAAGCTTTATAACTGATAATGAACCAGCATCCTGGTAAGATGGAGAAGCAGTCCTCCAAAACTAGTTTAACAAAGACTATTGCAAAGCAGCCGAAAAAGAATCTAGAGATTTAATCCTATCTCAAAGACTCAAACTACTCCCCTTCCTCCCCTCAAGGAACCTCTCCTTCCAAACATTCAGGTAAGAGCCAAAGCAGTACATCTGCAAAAGAGTAACCACCTTTTTGTTGGCCCTTATACTCAACAAAAGAACAATAGCTCCTAGGCCTAAGACGACACCCGAAATTTCAAACACCTCCAACCATTGAGCCTAGATTTTCATAATTAAATGGCTATGCAAAAAAGTGGCCAAAGATAGCTACCAGAAATTACACTAGAACAAAGACAAATGAGTTTTACCTACTAGAGCAATTTCATATTCAATTGTATAGTAAATTTTTTCAAAATCATACATAGGAAAAGAAAAGAAAAAATAATCATATAGCGACATCAATGGCATCACAGATTGCACCCTACACAAAGCAAAAACAATTACTATCGAAAGAAAGAATTTCTAACCGATCTACTGCTTCCTTGCACTGCAAAGCTGCCATGTTCGCGAGTTGATGTATTCTATTGAAATTCTTTTGACCCATTGCTTCTTTATCAAATATGGCATCTGATAAAACAACTGAAGAGGCTCCCTTAGCAATATATTCCCCAGCTGAACCTGGTTAGAAGAAAAAAGCATCTAATTAATTCAGGGGCAAATACTTGAGTAGTATCGCAAAATAATTGCAGGGCTGGAACATTAAAGGAAACAGGAGAGCCAAGTTTCCTAACCTATTGTTATGCCTTGAGAAGCAACCATTGAGATGTGAGGAAAAGGTTTCTTGATGGCTGATATATAGTGTATGCCGCCTAATGCAGAAACAGGATAAATCTGTTCTACAAAATAAAACAATCTTAAAACATGCAAGTCATGTCTAGACCTGGAAGTACATGGATAACAAAATGAACTAAACTACCTAATCGTGTCTAATTCCTTTAGTGTTACTAAATTATTCAGTAAAAGCATTATATTTCCCATGAAAGTTCAGGTTTAAACACAGAATAGGTCCAAAGTGTCAACTCAATAGCGGTTTAATGCAGGAGCACATAGAGAAGTACATGCTGTGCTGTTTCCAGCATATTGTTCTCAGGTGATGAGAAATGACAGAACTATTTGATCAAGATATAAATAATACAACAGGCTAACCATATGCATTTGATATGCCAGGGTGGTGAATGTTGTTCATTAAAGTCTCTAGTCTTTAACTTCAACGAAGCATTTTAGATGGGAAACTTCTGCTACTTGTAGTCTTATACTTGAGTAAGACTCGTTATAAATAGACCGTATGGTGAGCAGAAACTCTCATGTTATTCTAATGGTTCATATACATTGAAACTTATCAAGGTGTAGGATAATCAAACTCCATTGACTTTTATAAGTGGATATGGGCTAGCAGAAAGTTGATGCAAATGACATTATGATAACATGTCTGCCACAAGTTTAAATTAAAAATAAAAATAAAATTAATGAAATCTCTATGGAAGATGCAAGTTCCTCATTAAAAGATAAATTAGAAGACTCACCTTCACAATTTTTGCACCAGCATCATAGGCAGACAAAATCTGAAATGAGTCAAATGACAAAAAATAAATAAATAAACATATAACATGATACAAAAGAAAAGGTTCAGTGTTTTAATCTTCTCAGTTTCCATAACAATGAAAAAAATACAGCTTAAGAGATAAAACAACAGAATCAGCAAAGGAAGTTGAAGTGAAAATTCATTTAAGCCTCGGAGATTACAAGGAGTTCAAGCATAAGAAATGCCTTCACCTCTGTTGGAGTCATAACTCCAGGTATGTACAAAACATCCCCATACCGAAAATCATCCATAATATCCTGATCCACGTTTTGAATTGAGATTATTAGAGACATATCCTAATATATTCAGATGCATAGTCATCGTGTAATAGTTAGAAATACATAAGATGAAGCTAAGAAAATTTAGAAATTGGAGGGAATGGCAACCTTATGGCATTATTCGAGATCTCTATTAATTGCCTTGGGGTTTACTATGGTCAAATTGGGTATTTAGGATCTAGGACTTATGAATTACCAAAAGGAAAAAGAAAAAAAATTTGTCAAAAAAAAAAAAAAAAAAAAAGAGAGAGAGGACGGTCAAACAACCACTGTTAGCAATCACATTGTGCTCAAATCTAAGCGCTCAGTACCCCTTATCCAAACCATGTGCCAACAAACCTCTATAAGCCCCACAGAAAATTAAATGCCAGCAGGTGGAAAGGTCAATCATCGCAAACTAAGTTGAACAGATATTTCACTGTGCTGTAATGAGTTGCGAGAATAGAGGCCTCACCCAAGAATAATTTCCTCCTAAATAAACTAATTCTACAAGGCCAAAAAGTAAGGTTGCCCCTCCTGAAACAACAGTAGTTTGTATGGCGAGAAAAGAAAATAGAGGCTCCATAAAAACTACACAGAAATAATATGATAGGAAAAGGAGGAAATAACTTTAGTTCTAGAGTGATAAAACTATGTAATTGCTTGCCTTCACTAGAGCAGGACTCATAAAAAACTTGGCTCCAGCTGTCACTGCCCTTTCCGCATCCTCAATGTTCAGTACTGTCCCTACCTGCAGGAAACTTGGCAGGTTGAGAGACTAATTGTAACAGTTTCAATACATGAAGCTGTGCTGGCAGTTCGTCAATAAACTAGCATTATGGACGCCAATCAGAAACAAATTTATTAGGATTTATTTCAGATTGGTCATTTACAATGCATTTACTAGGATTTTACCTGACAAGATGTGATTATGAAATTTGGAAAGAGTACTTAACGTTTTCTGCTAAACCCGATTTCTCATTGAAGAACGTTTATGTTAAACAAGGCGCATATCTTGTACATCCAAGAAATGATGCATGGACCAGTAGTTGTCTTAAACAGTGCAGACACAGAACTAAGTTTCGTATAAGTATTAAGATGCGGTGCATTCTTGTGTCAAACACCCTGAAATATAGTCAGGGCCAAAAACACAATGCATATAAGAGGTTAAGATATCAAGAGGTAAGAAGAAGACTTACTCCTAGGACTCTTGTAGGGTAGATATATACCAGCTGCTGTAGAACCTGTGGAGGCAAAAAACAGAACAAGGAAAATAACACACATAAGCTATGAAGCTAAGTGACCAATTTCAAAGGAAACAGGAAACTTGGAACTTCAAACAACCTCAAACACACCTGGTGTCGACATCACAATCTCGAGCTACATATCAAAAGATATACAACTATTATAAAGCCATAATTGGTGATCCAAAATAAAATATTACAGTACTGCGCATCTCCTAATTAATGCAACCACTCAGGGTTGCACACCCTGGCTCTCATTTGGAAAAATGCCGTAATTAGATTGTAGGTTAGCAATGCAAACAAAGAGGAAGGGAATTTGAGAATATATGTAGCTTATCTTCCAGAATGCAAACATCATGTATTATGCAGAGCTGCAAAACTAGTATTGCCTCATTATGATAACCCTAAGAAATTCTGAAACAAACATTCAAAAATACAAGACACCCCAAGGATGGAAACGATTTACCAAATACCAGCTACCAGGGAGACTCAACAACCTGATTTTTATCTATTTGGGATATCCTATAGGCTATAGGGGCTAGTAATGTCTTTCAGACAGTCCAAACTGATGCAACTATTTTATACCATGAAACATACACGAGCAATTACAAAACTCTAGTAGAACTTGGAGTAAAACAAGAGCTCCATCAATAAAAATAAAGGAAAACTGGGTAGTTCAGAGCTATAGCTTTCTCTCTTTGTACTTAGAGAAAAATATGTACTTAAATGTGTTTCTGTGGATCTTCTTTTTTTCCGTTAACAAAAAGCTTTTCTAAAAAAGAACTCACAACTGAAATGCCGCCTTCAAGAGCAGCACATGCAGCTTCAAATGCCAGCTCTGCACTGTACATAACGGAAAGAGACAGTAAGTTCACAAATCTAGCCCAGAACACGGTGTAAATTTACCCAAAATAAGAAAACATTCCTGAAATAAAAAAATTTAAAAAAAAAACTGAAAACAAGCACCGTTATTTTTTCAGGTGAATAAGAAATATTACTCAACCAAAACGGAACTCAAGCAGCCAGATCACAATCTAGCAGGTTTCAATTATGTAAGCTGAGGTCGTACCCCAAGCCTCGAATATGTTCCTATCACTAGTACTGTACAGCACCTCCAACTTAACAAAGAAAACAAGCCATAAGCTGTTCTCTTCTTCTTTTAGTTTTTAGGGTCTAGGAAAGAAGTTCTGTTTACCTCGTGTTAAAAGCACTCTAAGGAACTTAAGAGAAGTTGCCGGTGAATTCAGAAAATTAAAATATGGTCCCCTGGAATTTCAACTATTTTCTTTATCTGATGCTAATAGTTCTAGAAAATTGAGCATTACAGTGTTGTATGTAGCAGGTGCCCAGGGAGAAAAAGAAAAGGTACCTGTTGGCGCGAAGACATGCGATGACGCCTGAGCTATCAACTTCCGTCAACGTTTTCTGGACAGACGAGCAACAAACCCTAAGGCGATGTGGCCGGCGGGGCAACGGAGGTGGTGAGCTCTTAAACATAAAACTACTACTGAGAGAAGCGAAAGGGCTTCTCATCAAACTCTTCGCAGTCGCCATATCCTCTCTGGTGAACAGGGAGAATGAAGATATGGATATTTTGGGCGGGAGGATAAGAATCAGAATCCTAACGTTTACTGCACGTGACATGACCACGTGAGAGGCAAATTGAGGTTCATTATTATTTTCTTTTTTCTTTCTATTAAAATTACACGGTATCGTCAAAGACTTTCTAAGTTCAGAGACTAATCCATGCGGGAGGGTTGAGTCATGTTAAAATTCTTCCTCCTCCCTAGCTACCAAGAATAGATTGAGATTTAAACTTCAGTCAATGTCGACGGGATTCGAACCCGAGTGTGGAGGTTCCATACTTGAATGTTCTTACCAACTTGACCACATGTGGTAGTTTCATTAATATTTTCTTGATCTTTAATTGGTCTTTTAATGAATGTGTAGTTTGACAGACCAAAAAAAAAAAATCATGTGTAGTTTGTGGGTGCTAATTAAGTATACTCGATAAAAGGCTTAGGCACGTGTCCAGACCAACCTAATTTTCACTGAGTCACCGGATTGAATAACAAATTCAGTTCATAACTTGGATTTATCCCTGACCAAACAGAGACCAGCCGGTTTCATTTTTGGCCCAAAAAATAGGTTTTAGTGTTTTTCAATTTTTTTAGATTTAACTCGATTTAGTATTTACTAAGACAAATAAATACAAAGCTAATGCAATTCCTCCTTTTTTAAAAGTTCAAACACAATTTCAATGCAATGCAAGTCGATGCAATTTATAATCACATTCTCACTATGAAAATTGAAGGTAGCATGAAAGATGAAACAAGAAGAATTAAGAGGTTTAGAACACTGTTCACTTCATTAATTCATCGGTTCAACCTTTTCTTTTTCTTTTTAATAAAAGCTTGGTGCGACTGCTCTCATGTCTTGATTAATAAAATTATCGAGTACAAAGAGGGGACATTGAGTCTAAACCTCTTATAACAATAAGCATCTAGAGTATTTACGAAATAATATCAGGAACCTCTACAGAAGACATGTATTTTAACAAGCACCAACTAGAAAATAGTGCTTTACTGGCTACTCAATTTGCTTTGACATAGCAATAACATAACGGAAAGATAGCTCGATATGCAACCCGATTACAATATAGCATAATTACCTTAAGCACAGCTTTCCTACTTTATTGCCACCGGAAGATAAATCCAACGACACTTAGCTTCAACAGTTCAAGTTAGAAATGGGAAGAAAAAATTGAAAAAGAATGAAGAAGTGATGAATTGAAGCTCTACATTATAAATTCATGAACAGTAATTGAATCTGCAGCACACCAACAACATAATGTACTTCTCTTCAACTTCACCAAGGTATCAACAGCTTATTGGAACCATTTCAGTCTACTTGTATCACAGGCAAGACCATCAAAGCCAGTGAGCTGTGATCTGGTGGTAATTTATAATTGCAATATTATAAAGGTCATGAGTTCGATTCTCACTGACATATGTAAGGGATGGGTGAACTATTTTTTTTTTAAATGGTAGGACCAACAATCAATTAGCAAGATCTAGTGTATGCTTTCCTACAGATTATCACAATCACAACTTCAATGACAAAGCCAAAATCCAAATTTTGCCATTTCATTATTGACAAACAATATCATGTTTGACAAAGTCAATAATTGACCTAATGTTAGTATAGGAACTTAATTGCATTGTTGGCATTCCTTATATACAAACTAGTGAGTCCTAGCTTAAGAGTGTGTGTCAGAATAATGGATTGGAAGAATGGAAGGTTCAAGATTGTGGAGCAAGTCAAGATCCTATCTGACTTATGCGACATTTCAAGATAAGATTCATTCATTGCAGTTTGCATGATTGAATGTTGGGATTGATTGATGTGCTTCAATCTCGAATAAGTCTGTATAGTGTCTTAATTGCTCATTCGTTGATCTGGTAGCTGTGATATCTTGTCTTCTAAAGTAAAATGAATACTGAATCTTTTAAACCAGACTTGAAGTCATCAATCTGCTCTCTGATTTTGGTTAATACATATCTCTTATTTTTAGGATAAAATATATTGTTAGGTGATGACCTGCATTTCTATGATTGTAGTTATATCTAAACATTAGAAATAAGTTAATCCTTAAATCAATTATAATGTAATTATTCTATTTTTATTTATTTTGTAGTAAAAAAGCAAAGTAAAGGAAACCAAGAGAAAATGATAGAAAAATTAAGTAATTATGAGTTTCAGATAAAATGACGAAATAGTCAATGTCAGTCAACCATAATCTAAGCAAGCGAGATAACGAAATCCGACTACGAGGATTGAAGTCCTAAAATTATAGAAGATAAAAGAAGAAAATTGTTAAAGAAAAATAACACTATGTGTCTTTGTCAAAGTAACTGACAAACAGAAAATCAAAGAATCAGTGATTACCAATCAATCAGCATCAATTACGGATCAATCAGCATTTAATGTCATTATTGTAATTGATATTTCCGTTGTAATTTATTCCCTATATAAAGAGGCTGTGAAATAAAATGAGTAGATTAATTTCAATTCTCAATTTACTTTTACAAAAATATATTTAATTAAAAAATTATTTGATTATTTATTTATTTTAATACTTGTTTAATTAAAGAATGGACCGTCAGTGCAGCATTGCAACTTAATCAAAACAACATGAAGCTGCGCAAACACGTCGCACATTAAGCAAGCACCCATCATTTAATCAACACACGTCACACATGGCAGCCCCATTCTTTATATCTCTTCCTTCTAATCCCTTCGCACACAGTACCTCACGACCTCATGTTTGCTTCGACCACAGCGCCGAACGAAAACGGGGACGGCCCAAAGTCACCCATTTGCTTCCATATCCCTTTTTCTTTTCTCACTTCTCCACCACCGAAGCTCATTAATTTCTCAACATTTGAAGGGGCTTCAAAAGGATGGCCACTCCAAGCATTAAGGGCTTCATCACTATCATAATTTAGACTTGGATAAAAGTCAAAAGCTATAAATTAAGGCTTATCATGTTTGCTCAATAACAAATTTTGACTTGTTTTTGTTACATCCCACTTCTCTTCACATGTCTCTTTGAAAAAATAAAAAATAAAACTCTTAGCCTAACCCATCCTTACATATGTGTGATGACTTGGATTTTCGTTTTTTAATTCTTATAATTAATAATGGTTCAGTTGTATAAATTATGGGTTGGGCTTTGTTCAAATGTTATTTGTGAAGTTGATTTATTATCATACGAATAATTATTCAAATTTCACAGTTTTAGGGAGTGTACGAAGTTTGACTTTTTATACGTTGGGTTTCTCTAAAAGCTTTCTTCACGAAAGTAGTAGAGCACGTTAATACGAATTCGTGGATATGTAGAACGCGAAAATCGGAGTTCGTCTGTGAAAGTTATGACCATTTGAAGTTTTTGCCATTTTTTTGGAAAATCAAATTTTACATTTTTCGAAAGTTGCCATTTCCGAAAAGCCATAAACCTGATCTGTTCTCTCCCCTAAAACGCAAATGACCCGACCCGTATCCGGTTTTTCGACCTGATCGGAATTCCATTTTCCGGCGACCTCTATCGGTGATACCAACCAAGATCGCTTCACCTCTTCCGTGCGGTCCTCCCTGTGGTGGTCTCTAACTGCAATTCTCACCCACGGCAGCGTAGCAAGACGACAAAGCGAAGAGGAAATTTAGACTTGATCGAAAATCTCACCTCCGACGACGGCTGCGGCTCAAACTAGACTTGTTAGGTTCATGGGAGCTTCCTCCTTCAACCCACGGTGGTAGTTTCGATCAATTCTCGATGGTTTGCTGCAACTCAAAGTGAACAGTAAATATTGAGCTTGAATCCCAAATATTAAAGTTGTTCTACTTTGTATTATTGACATTTTAGACGGTTGGCTTGTGGTGGTTTTGAGTTTAGCCCACGGCGATGTGCCACCTCATGTGGTGGCGCTTGGCGGCATTGCAGCCAAATTAGGGGAAATTTTTGGTTCTATATACAATCTACTCCTCAATACGAACATTTCGATATATAATACGCAATTTGTGGAGATCGTATGACATTGTTAGGGTTTTTACCGTTTTCGATTATCTCAGTTTTCGATCTGTGAAAATCCGATCATCCTATCTACTTGTGGTTTTGATATATTGACCGTATAAATGTTCTAGAGACTTTGGGTGGTCTCGGATTAAGTTTCGCCTTGATTGGCGTTACTCTCAGGTTGTACTTCGATTTGGAGGATCCTAACTTTAATCACTTTGTGATTCGCGTACTGAATCTTAGGTACTTGACAGAGTGCGTTCTGTAAGTTATCTAGTTGTGTGAAGATGCAGCAGGAATATCGAGGTGAGTAATCTCACAATGTTCATTTATGAACGGGTTTACCTTATCGTTTTAGGAGTTATTTATTTAACTGCAAACTACAGTTGGTATTAGTAGCATTCTTGAGTGAATGACCATGTATATATATATATATATATATATTTACGTAAATATATATGTGTTGGTGGTTTTGTTATGATGAAAGCAATAATTGTGATAGGGTTCACATTATTGTTGGGTTAACTTTTCGAAAATACGATATATTGTGGAAATGGTTGATTTCTATTGTTTTGAAAAGTGTTGAGAATTGTTGAACATTTTTTTGTCATGGGTGACTTATTTAAATGTTAGGTCTTTGCACCGGAAGTAATTGATAGGGATCAATAACAAAGAATCTTTTATTTTAGATTCGGGTAACATTTTGGGTCTATTGCGACTTGCTTGATGTTTTGATCTTTGTACCGGGAGTAATTGATAGGGATCAATTACGGGGGGAATCTTTTATTTTAGATTTGGGTAACATTTTGGGTCCATTACGACTTGCTTAATGTTTTGGTTTTTATACCAGGGATCCAAATACCTGAGGGTGAAGGATCGGGGATCACCTACAGTAATTGGGGGTCACGAATCTGATCATGGCATGTTACTGAGAACCACGACTTGGTCAGATTAGTGGTTACGATCAGTTAGAGCTCTAGTCTGTCTGCTAGGATTTTAATTGAATCTTATGGGGGTAATAGTTGAGATTACTTGGGACTCATAAGTACAGGTTTGAGAAAGAGTCTCGAGAGTATTCTTTCTTTTATTCTCCATGGGGGTCTTTGGGTTTCATATTTATTTTGTTATGTGATCAAATAGCATGATTCTTATCACGGAGTGACATATGCATCTCCTTTGAGGAAATGAATTTATGCGTGGGTTGTTTTCATTAAATTGAAAGGGTGGGTTTCTTGTGGTTGGTGTGAGTTGTTTAATGGTTGTTTTGAGTTACTCATACAAGTTTTCATAAGCTTACTAGGTTTGTTGTGTGGCAAGCCGGTGCACTATTTGATGGTGTAGGGGTTAATCCTACAGTTCAAGATAATCGTGACTGAAGCTGAGGTAGCGTGTTTGCAGCTTTATGGTAGGAAGCCAATTTTGTGACTTTACCTTTAATATGACTTCCGTTGTATAGTAAGCTCCAAGGAGCATTTAAGTTTTATTTTGTTGTTGCAACTTCATTCGTAAACTTATGTAATATATGACTCTATGACGCGGCTTTGTATTGACCTAATGGGTATAGGGCGTTGGTATGTACTTGGTTTAAAAGAAAAAAGTTTCGAATGTATTTTGTATTGATGGTAGAACCATCACGCATGTATAATTATGTGATTATCTATGAATTTTTAATTGTGTTTAAAAAAATCCGGGCGTGACAATATGTCAGTGAGAATCGAACTCATTACCTTCACATGTCCCTTTTTAATTTGATCTATATTGATGTTGATTTGATTACGGGCAGTCAGTAGTTTTTTTTTTTTTTTGTCAGGAGTTAGGGTTGTGTGCCCTAGCCCAAAAATATTTAATTTAATGTAATGATGCAATTTTATATTATGGATTCTTATATCAATTATTGTTGCGTTAAATACATGTCTTGGAGCATGTCAACTCTAGAGTAGTAATAGAGCATGTGTAGGATGGAGTTAGAGGCTCGAGGTTCTCTAATTTCTAAGCTAGAAACCCTCAATTTCTTATACGAGGGGTTATAAAAATGGTGAAATGCACTTGTTGCATGATTGCATGGGCAGATTACTTAGTAGTCTAATTTTCAAGTTTTATGCCAATTAAAGTGAGTTAGTAAACCTGCTCTCTCTCTCTCTCTCTCTCTCTCTCTCTCTCTCTAATTGAGTTAATGTGACCCTTAAACCGTCGCATAAATACCAAAATGAGAATATATGGTCCTTGATCCTTGAACAGTCTTACATAAGACTACCGCCAAAGTAGAAAATTTGCATCAACTTTAGATCATCTTCTGACACATGTAATTTGGGTGAAAAAGCGTCTCTAGCGCCCAACATTCCAATTTATATTGTTTACTTTTTTCTTAGTTTCTTTACATTTTTATTAATGGGTTAAAATCTGTTTAGTCCTTATATTTTGCCTCTTTTATTGTTTCAGTCTCTGACATTCTAATTTAATAAAAAAACTCTCTAACCTTACAATTTCACTCCATCCAAATGCTTTGTGAGCTAGCTGACGTGGCAGTAAACTAGATGCCAACTTAGCACCACGTAAGCGTATGAAACTGTGAAATGTCTAGAATGACCATACCCTCTATTACAATCATTTTGACCCTAACCTTGAACCTAATCCCCCAAAGAACCCTAAATTTCAAATTCTTGAAAATGTAAACGCTCTCTACCCCTATAATCCAGAAACCCAGAATTCCTATTCCGATCCCATTGAAGCTCAAAAACCCTAAACCAAAAACTGAAATCCGGGCTTAATAGGGAAGGACAAATGTGACTCGGTTTGAAGCAGAGGCTGATATCTAGATGTGGTGATGTGGTGGTGAACAACCTTGATGTTTGGGTTCCTCGAGTTGCAAAAAGCGAGAATAAAACCTACAAAACACATGAAAGTCTACCTTTTTACAAATTAATAGTGTCGACGCTTTGGAAGCCAAAACTACCCAGAATGATATTCACAATGGTAAAGTGGTGAATCGGATTGATTGATTTTAGAGTTTATGCAAACAAATTAAAGTACCAAAAATAAAGTAAACATAAAATAGAGATTTTGATGTAAGAGAGAATAAAGAGTTAGGCATCACACCTAGCCTTAATCATGCACACAATGTAACCCAAATTTAATGTAACAACATGCTTTGAAAAATTTCCCCTTAGTGCTTTGCAGAACTACCAAGAAACCAACTAGTCATGCACTTTAACAATCTCTTCCAAAGCAAAGTTAAATTACACAATCTTTATACCATTCAAATCTTCCGGATCCTAAATTGCCTATGGTATGAGTCTAAATTCTTCCGGAACCTAAACCCACAACATCATGCTTTAATTTCTAGGTAAGAAATTCAAGCAACTAAGTTGTTCCCATAGGAATAAGCTAAGCCACCACCTATTTAGCTACACATGCTCACGAAATCAAGAGTTTATCAAGTTTATGTTTCCGATTCCTTAATTTCCTAAAACATACTTCTAGGTGATAAATTTATAAACACACATAGGATACATGAAAGTATAGTAGCCATAGATTCAAAACATGCATAAACATTAAAGAAAATAGGAATTTACATTGTTTTGTGAACAAATTTGGGTAGGCCAAAGTCTTAGCCCCAAATTCAACTACTCACAACAAATATTTACCCAACTAGCTACAAGCCATAAACATCATAAATAACAAATAAAAGAGAGCAAAGAATGGAAAACAAGTGATATACCCACGGGTTTGACTCTTTTTAGAGTTAAACCAAAAGTACAAGATGTCTCCCTTGCCTTCTAGATGCTATATGAGAGGAGAAATGCTTCAAAATATATAGATTTCCGTTTCTAGAACTCAAATCACTATACAAATCCATAAAATCTCACAAACAAAATAAGAACAAGGCTTGAATGTGTGAGAAACAAGAGAAGTGATTGATCAAAGTGTGTAGAAACTTCGGTTTTGGTGAAACCCATGTGGCTACACACCTTTCTCTTACACAAAACTCAAAGAACTATGTACAAACTATGAAAAACTAACCTAAAATTAGAGAAAAGAGAGATTTTGATGTTCCAAAATGGAAGAGCCAAAGGTATGCATGGTTTTGGGAGAGAGAATGGACTATTCAAAGGCCAAAGCAATTCAAATCAAAGGTAGAGATCAAAAGGAATCAATGGAGAGATGTAATAGACAAATGTATAAGCACAAAATATGAATCTAGTCTTTAAATCCACATAAAAATGACTTAAATGCCCATAGATATTTTGGTGCAGTTTTTTTTGTCTTCTAGCGTAGAAACTTGCACTAATCTTTTGAAGGTCTTCAACTCCAAAACCAGCACTTGTACTCTTCATACGAAATGATCCGCAGGATGTCTAGAATGTTTCTATAAAATTTTAACTCATTTGGAGATCACATAGTTATGCTGCCGCTTCTCCTTCTTTGCATAGCTCGAATTCTCCTAACCGGAGTAGGAAAATATGCTAAAGTTACTTTTTAATGAATTTTCAAGCGTATCCATCTTTTCCTAGCATGATAAGGAAAACATAATAAATATACATAAATAATCACAAAGGTTAAGAAAAATTGCAAGATTAGGGGAATAATTACTAGGTAATTATGGACCTAACAGGTCCTAGTAGAGATTAAATAATGAATTTTTTGAGTGTGACCATGTATGAAGGTGTTTGTATATGTTTGCTGGGGACCCTATGTTTTATTTTTAGCCCTGTTCTGTTTTGGCTTGTACCTCTTTATGGAGGCAAACCAATTGGTTGTGGAGTCTTTATGAGGGTATGCACTTTTAGGGCTATGTACTTCGTGTTTTGGCTGCAAAAGAATGCTTTTGAGTTAGATATTTATGCTAACCAATTTCTTGTTAACTGTAAGGGTTATTAATTGATGCTTTTCATTGACATTAGCAGGTAATCCATGCTATTTCACATTGAATATCTGGCATAGTGGGTGCATAAGGGACAAGGCTTATGTTAGAGAGAAGACATATTACTTTGACAGAATCTTAAAGGCGTGGACCTATAAGATAGAAATTGTGAGATCAGAGAGTTTTTAAGATTAAATAAGAGACTAAACATAATTTACCCCTTGATTTTTTTTTTTTTGATCAAGAATTTTTATTTTGATCAAGAAAGGATTTTTTTTTTTTGTTCATGAAAAACTTCAACAAGAAGTATATGGTGGCCCCTCATTAAACCCACCACAATTTGGTTGGGAAGATTACCACATTCCAAACTTTGAACAAATCAATCACTATACTTTTCAACTAGCATCATTAACTAGACTTGGAGAAAGCCAATCTGGAACCATTCTCCACTAATAAGTAGGAAATGCCATAGAAAGTGCTGCACGAGGTACACTATGAGCATGTTTATTGCACTCTCTGGGGATATAGCCCCAATAGAAGACTGAAAATGACTCAATAATACTTTTACTTCATCAACCAAAGCTCCATCAGGGGTCTAGTCATCAATAGAAGAATCTAAAGCCAAGAAGGCGTCATTCGCATCACCGTCCACCTCCACCTGAGAGAAACTAGCTGGAATGCAAAAAATGGAGACCTTTTACTAGAGCTAGGAGCTCATAAGTCTGAGGTTTCAGAAACCCCGTACTGGGGACTACCCGGACACCAAGACACCCACCATGCTCATCCCTAATCACTGCCCCTGTATCATACAAGCCTCGCTGCAGATCCAATGCCCCCTCAACATTGAGTTTGATAGCACCCACTCTTGGCTTCCTCCACCTGCTATGGTCTTGTCCACTTACCCCGCCCCATTGCCTACTACTTTCCTTCTTCTCCTTATACCTATCACCTCTGCCTCACAACATATAAACTTCCCACCAACTTGCTGCCTTGGTGATTAGGCCTCTATCTTTCATAGCAAGTTGTCGGTGCACCCTATCATTTCTTTCCTACCATAGTTGTTAGGCCACCACCCCAAACCACTCCAAGTCGTTATCATGTGCCAGAGAAGCCACATGTAAGAATAACTCGAAAAAGCTCCTCTCTTTCCACACCTTAACTACATCCCAAAGAAACATAAATTGCCATACCTTACGAGCCAACTGACAATCCCATAATGCATGCATCACCATTTCTTCATTGCACCCACAACCCTCGCACCACCCCACACTACAGACTTTCCTTCTTCTCAATTTTGCCGCACATGGAAAAAAAATTACTGCATGCTCTCCAGAAGATTTTAATTTTTTTAGGTAAATTTAAACCCTACAACACTTTCTCCACCCCCTGTTGAGAACCTGCATTCTTGTTGCCATTGCTCCCTATCGCTAGCAGATCATCTCTCCTTTTTTCTTGTTTGGAATCAATCTTGATTATTACAGAATCTTATTTTTTTCATTCATATATTTTGTTTTATTTTTGTTCCTTTGTATTCTTATTTTATTTCAACATCTTCTTTTCCTTAATATTTTGTTTTTCTATTCTCTTTTTTTTTATGAACTTTACAAAAAAAAATTATTTAAAAGAGTTGGATTTTTTTTATTATATCAATCTGACCAAGATTTTTTTATATTTTTTTGTTTAAATCCTGCTGTCAGTAAGGCCTAATTTAGATTTTCACTCCAGATCTCTGATGTAGAACCCCGTACTTTTCTTGTTTATTTTAAATTTGTCATATAACGTATAAAATTATGTAGTCGTAAGGTATCAATGCATTCGCGCTTAGATTAAGATTTTGAGGCCATTAAAAGGATTAAGAAATTTGAGAAAATCCAATTTGGGTCTAGAAAAGTATTTTTAAAGTGTTGAGGCTTAGGACAAGCCTGAAAAATTTTTCCGAGAGGAATTAGTGAAGTATCGGAGAAATAAGGATGTTTAAAGATGTATTTTCGGATTTGGCTTGTGGGAAATTAAGAGAAAAATGAAATAGGAGCAACCCAAGCCCATTGGCCCAAAAGGAGGGGCATATTCGACTTTTTGCATTCATTAAAGGGGAGAGGTATTTAAGCAAAACATTCTCTCCAAACCCTAGCCTCTTCCTCATTTTCTCCCTTTCCTTTCTCTCTCTACCTCTCGCTGGAAATCGCCCCTACCACCGAACGCCACCGCGTAGCCGCCGTACCGCCATCGGCCGCCGCCGTCGCCCGAATCCCAAGCCTCACCAAAATTTCTACATTTTCTTCTCTTCATCCCCTCTTTCCATTTCTCCAACCAAAATCATGAAATTTTTCCATTTAACCCTAGAACCCGAAGCTAAAATTGGGGCTTTTTGTGAAATTTTTCTTTGCAAGTTCAAATCAAGGTATTATCCATCCTAATCTAGTCTCTATTCATCCGATCTATACCTATTTCTTCCTAAATCCGAGTTTTTAATTTTGATTTGTGATTTTGGTGCATGAATCCATTTTTCCCTAAATCACGAGGCTAGGCTACGGGTTTGTCGAGGATCTACCCATGCAAGCTTGTTTCGAATTTTTTTGGTTGTTATATTGATGTTGGACAGATTTGTTGGAGAAGAATACATAGGAGGAGGAATATGCCGTGAGTTTTGAAGAAGAAAGGGTAAGAAATGGGTTTTGGACAAACCCTAAAATTTTTGGAATTTATTTGGTTGATTTTAATTTTTTGTTGAATTATTAGGTTGGTGGAAAATTGTGAAAAATAGATATTTGAAGATGGTTTAATTAGTAGGATTTTATTAGCCTAATTTCCAAAGTGTTGGGATTTTAGTGTTGAAGATTTGGTAATTGTTGTTTTGTGATTTTGGCCCAAAAGAAAAAGAAAAGGGAGAAAAAGAGTTATTTTGATTAATTGGAAAAAGGGGAAAGTGAAGAAAAGAGATATTGGAAATTTATTGGTATTAAATCCCATTTAAAGGAGAGTTTAATTAGTGTGAATTTATTTGGTCTAATTTTCAAAGTATTGAAAATTGGTGTTGAAGATTTTGGTAGTTTTGATGTGTAATTTAGACCAAAGGAAAAGAAAAAGAAGAAGAAAGAAAGTCTCTATTTTTGGAAAAAAAAAAATGAAGAACAGAGTAAAATTTGGATTAAATGAGTTGTACTATGGTAAAGTGGTAAAAAGGTAAAAGTGAAAGTGTGAAGGTAAATTGGTAAAAGGTGAAAAAGGAGGAGTAAATAGATAAAAACATAAGTAAAACTTTATTTATAATTATTTACTTATTTATTTTTAATAAATAAGAAATAATGGTAAATAAAGGAATATTTTGTTAAAAGTCAGAAGTCAAAGTCAAAGGTCAAAAAGTCAACTCCGAGAGTTGAACATGGTTGACCGACTTCGTAAAAACGTGAGGATCGACTCGACTTTGGTTGTTCGGATTGGCGATAGTTTAGCGGAGCGATAACGACGTTTTTCCTTTTTAAGAAAGAAGTTAGTTTCCCAAATTGGTAAAGGTTAAAAGAAGTAATTAATGGTCTCGTTAAAACAAAAAGGAATTAGTATGCGCGATTACTTAGAGTTGATCATGACGTTTACCTGGATAATTACTTACAAACTAAGTAATGGTTCAGGAAACGTGATTGTTAAGGAAGCTTTAGCGGAAAGCACCATAGTGTGGAATACGCCGGCATTCCCATGTATGGTGAGATGTCCCTTCCTTGTTAGAGGCTTTTCTATATACGTTGAATGCTCTAGTATATTAATATGTTGCCTGCAAGTATGTTTTTGGTTGTTCATTAGTCGATGCCTCGTGATACCTGTGTTTTCATAACTGATAATTGTTGATTACGAAAACCGAGGCTCGACTTGTATGTTGAGATGCTATATCCAGTATATGTATGTACTTGTGACCTGAAAGTGAATGGGACCTAGA
This sequence comes from Rosa persica, assembly GCA_025331145.1. Taxonomy (NCBI): domain Eukaryota; kingdom Viridiplantae; phylum Streptophyta; class Magnoliopsida; order Rosales; family Rosaceae; genus Rosa; species Rosa persica. The sequence goes on along the minus strand of WFKR01000001.1, from coordinate 11,096,490 downwards.
CGAGTAGATTCCTAGGGATCCCACGGTGTCGATAACCGTGAACCTCCAGAGGGGGCTGTACTCCTATGTTTGTCAAGGAAGCGTTTTCAGACTTGTTATTTTGAGTATTGTGTTGTTGATTGAAAGTCCTCTTTCAAAAGTTTTCTTTGTCTCATATTTTCTAAAAGTTGCATTTTCAAAAGGCCTTATAATATTAAGTTGATAGGTCTACGGTATGTCTATGACGTATCGAGTTCTTATTAGCTTAATATTACGGCGCTGTGGTATACCCATCCGGGTCACCACATTTGAAAAGTCAGGACCAGTGCTGTAAATAATTGAAATAATTTTTTAAAGGGCTAAATACTGTTTAGTCCTTAAACTTTTGACCATAAAACACTTCAGTCCCTGACCTTCTAATTTTACACGTATAATCCCTGTACTTCAAAATTTCAGACCAATAGGTCCTTGCCGTCTAAAAGTTGCGGTGAAATGTCTATTACGCCCTAAGTTCTTTTTTTTTTCTAAATAAATTTATTCCTTTATTTTTTTTAATTCTTTTTCTTTATTTTATTTATTCTTTTTTTTTTCAAACAGAAAAAAAAAGGAAAAAAAAAAACAGAAAAAAAAAAACAAAAAGAAAGAAAGGGAAAAAAATTCTTTTTCCAAAAAAAATAAAATAATTAATTAATTAAAAAAAGAACGGAAAATAATTAATTAATTATAAAAAAAAGAACTGAGGGCATAATAGACATTTCACCGCGACTTTTAGACGACAGTCCTTGACCTTCTATTGATCTGAAATTTTGAAGTACAGGGACGAAACGTGTGAAATTAGAAAGTCAGGGACTGAAGTGTTTTATGATCAAAAACTCAAGGACTAAACAGTATTTAACCCTTTTTTAAACTACCCTCAACTAGGCACCACATAAACTACTTGAGGCGGCCACCCAAAAGGATTTTTAGAACACTGATATTTATAGTGAATTTTTTTAGAAACTAAGAGCATCTTTAGCAGACTCTTTATCTTGACTATTTAGCTATTTTAGAGAGCATATTTAGCTTTTTATCAATTTTAGCAGCTCCACCAGACTCCTAAAAGCATCTTTAGCAATGCTAGCAATTTTTCAGTCATATTTTAGCCAAAGTAGCTACAAAGTCATTTTGGGTACTTTAGAAATACGTCTGTATTAGTGCTCCATATCTTAACCAAATTTGAATTTATATTATTTTTTAAATGAAGATTATATAGTTTAAATGTATTTATAAATTATATAAAATAATTCAAAATAAATATTTTAAATTCTAGAGTGTCTCATTTCACTCTTTATATTATGAGCGAAATAATTAAATGTTATAATGGAAAGCATTTAGGAGTCTGGTGCAGCTGCTAAAATAAGTAAAAACTAAACATGCTCTCTAAAATAACTAAGGAGCCAAAATGGAGAGTCTGCTAAACATGCTCTAAGTGACTTTTTATTTTAACTTTTAGCTATCTCGCTCCTAAATATATAGAGTAAAATGATACTCTATTATTTTTATTAATTCAAAACATTCCTTTTAAGTCATTCTATTAATTCAAAACATTTAAACTATTTTTTCTTCATTCAATAAATAATATAAATTCAAAATAAAGCTAAAATAAAAAGAACTGATGCAGATGTATTTCTAAAGTGGCTAGCCAAAATAGTTTTTTAGCTACTTTGACTAAAAAATGGTTAGCATTGCTAAAGATGCTCTAAGGACATTATTACAAGGTAAGATGAGAATATTCTTCCAATTTTTGGGAATTTTTGGTTTTAGACCCAAAAATGAAAGTCCAGATTCAATATCCATGTCAAGAGCCAAGAGAAGTTGACTTGGAAGCATTTTGAATCATTTTGAAAGTTTGGAGATGATGAATTAAGAGGATTAATTGCACTTCACTAATTTCCTACTTTGCCAGATAAATCCATCTTCCAGATAAGAATTTTGAGTCATAGCACATAGGGTGATGGTAGGTCTGGAACTCCCCAATAAGGACCTTGTGTAGTTGGTGAGGGTAAGTAGAATTTTTTTTTTTTCCTGATTCATTCCTAAAATTGACACTGCATTAAACTGTCACCTTTGGATAAGTGAAGGAAAATATCCCTGTACTGAAAAGTAGTCTTAGTCTTAATAAACTGCACTACTTTTAGTCTTTTATCATTGTCTTTTTCCATTCATTGTTAAAAAAATTACATAAAAGACGGCCCTTTTTTTTTTGAAGTAAAAGACGGTCTTATTAGCATAAACAAGTTGACTATTCATCCTCATTAGTCAATTTGACCGTTTAGGGTTAACGCATTGCTCTTTACATAGAAATGTATAATTAATGCCGTACTCTCTACGTAGAGACATCCTTGACCGTTTAGGGTTCAAACTGCAGTACGTCTATTTTTGCCTCGGTGGGTTTGTTTTTCACTGAAGTTTTTCTCCTTGAACTCTAATAAAGATGAACGACTGGCTAATTATCAATTTGAGTTTTGAATTTTTAAAAACAATAAATATGTCCATCTTTTTTTTTTTTTAAAGAAAAAGAATATGTCCATCGTCTATCACAAAGAATTTGAACCAGGCAGGTTATTGAAGGTTAATTTTGTCGATTACCTTTAAAAAAACAAAACATAAAAGGCCGTCTTATTAGCATGAACAAGTTGACTATATGATCCGCATTACTATTTAGGACGTTAATGCATTGCTCTTTACGCGGACATGTATAATTAATGACCTGCTCTCTACGTAGAGACGTCCTTGACCGTTTAGGGTTGAATTGTAGTAAGAACTCTATTTTCGCCTCAAAATCTCCTTGGACTCTAATAAGGATGATTGACTGGCTGATTATCAATCCAAGTTTTGAACTTTTGAAAACAATAAATATGCTCCATCGACTATCACATAGAATTCGATCCAGGCGGATCATTAAAGATATATTACAGATTGATCGATCAGTGCAATATCAAAACTGACACAAATTAGAGTCATGCTCGATCTGTTCAAATCATCATGGTGATAAAAGTTCTCTCATGCGCCTAATTCCAACTCCATTAAATTGCAAACCCTTAATTAATTAGGTTTTGTTCTTCCAAAAAAAAAACCCCTTAATTAATTGGGAAATAAACATAAATTAAGATTATAGATCGTGACACTAACAGCACAAATCTTTTTGATTTTTTAATTTAATCTCCTCTGAATATTTTGAATTTCAAAAGCTAAAGGAACTACATTACAAATGAGAACAACAGATCGATTGGAAGAAATACATAAATCTAATCCAGAAGATTAACATCTAAATGACATTAACTTTCAACATACCCTGTGTATATATAACTTAAAATAGATAGAACAGCAATAAAACTAAAATTGAAATAAACTAAAGCTTAAGGGACAGATCGAGTCCAGCACCATCAGTATCACATTGAGGAGGCTCTGCTTGTCGGAGAAGATCAGTACCATTTGTTGGCGGCACCCTGTTGTTGAGAGCTGACAGATTTGAACCACCAAAGTTTTCAAGACCACTAGTACTCCCCTGCTCGAATCTTGGAGCGGTAGCAGTTCGTCCAGCAAGCCCTAATTCATTGATATTATTCTGGAGGCCTTGCAAGGAGGTTAGCCTATGTTGATCAATAGAGTTGATGAGGCTCGAGCCTGGCCGCGACCAGCCAGGAGCGCCTCCACTGAGGCCGCTGGCAGCACCGCCGAGGGCAAGGCCAAAGCGGCCGTAAGTTTGGGACCATGGGGTATAAGAAGGCTTATGAATCATGGAGTCCATTCTGACACCAAGAGAAGACCTGTTGTAAGATCCATAGAGAGAGTGTGTGGAGAAGCCTGAATATGGGCTGTAATAAGGAAAGTGCGAGTGCCCTAATCCACCCATATGATCAAATGCTTGGCTCCGCCGTTTCGCCAGCTGGCGCTCCTGCTTGTGGGCGTTCTGGTGCCCTCCCAAGGCCTGGGAGGTCGAGAACTTTCTCTGGCAGAAGTTGCATTTGAAAACCCTGGGCTCCTTTTTCTGATCATGCGCCGCCGGGTTCTCGTCTGAGCCCTCCTCCACCTCCACCACCTCTGGTACTAACTGAGACGACGAAGAGTTGAAAAGCGCGAGTTCTAGATTGGATCCACCCGGCGGACCCTGGTTGGAAGGTGTCATATCAAGCACCACACCAGAGCTGGTGGATCCACCCACCGCAGCCTCCTTCTCCTTCTCTAGTGATTGTTGGGGCTCGTCTATTAAGACAATTACTTTCTCCTTCATCTTCATATTGCTCTTGTCATCACCATCACCACCTTCTTTGGTAAGCGAAGAAGGCAATGGTGGTACTTCAGAGACAACCTGGGACTCCAAAGGACATGCTTCCACTGCACGTGGTTTCTTCATCCTCAAACTGAGATTAGAAAATTGGGTTTGATGAAAAGATTGTAAGACATGAACTCCTATTTATTAAGGGTTGAATTTAACTTGCATTCGTTCAAAAATGGTATGCAATCTCAGATCGTAATTGTAATATGCAATTTCAAAGTTGGAAGATTAATTTGATGACGAAGGCTTCCCTGAGATTTAGTTTTTGGACAACCGTTTTCCCTCTCAGTTATTACATGCATCACACCAATATGTGTTTCGGCTAATTACTCAAATCTCCGTATAACCTTCCATACTGAGTTTTCATATGTGGTGTTAATCAGTGCATTGGCTTTTTAAGTAGTTTCATATTTTCAATTTGAACATAGAACCAAACTTGGAATTTAGTTAGCACAAAAGGTAAAAAAAATCATATGGAAGGTTGGCTGGTACTTTGATACCTTGCTCAATGTATTGTTCTTATAATGGAACATCAGTAGAGGTATGACTCTTACTACCTTCTCGTTTAAGTAAATAAAGTTGGTGGGGATTCAATCATAAATTCTTACTTTCATGATATGGAAAAAAATTACAATTTTTCCTCTTTCAAGTATATTATAGTTTTTGAAAAGAATTATAAGGTAAATGCAAGCACCAAAAGTTCATGCATACTACATCAATAAATTCCTTTTTTCATCAAGTGCGTATATCAATGGTTGAGACTAGTTACGGGCACAGTTACGTTGAGAATAATTCACTTGTGCACACAGTTACGTTAAGAATAATACAGTTGTACTTGAAAATTAATCAAGAACATTGGACATCATCCATGAATTATGTCATTTTAAGAATCTAAAAATATACTACAAATATCTCTCCATTTTAGAAAAGTTTTAACTAGCAGACCGTGTTCCACATAGGTTTAATTAGTCCAATAAACTCATCTATAATTCTGCGCTTATTGGATTGGTAAGAGCATCTTTAGCAATGCTAGCCATTTTTTAGTCAAATTTGAGCTAAAGTAGCTAAAAAGTCATTTTAGCTAACCACTTTAAAATTACGTCTGCATCAATGCTCTCTATTTTAGCTAATTTTGAATTTATATTATTTTTAAATAAAGATTAAATAGTTTAAATGTATTTTATTACATAAAATAACTTAAAATGAATGTTTTAAATTATAGAGAGCCTCATCTCGCTCTCTATATTTAGGAGCGAGATAACTAAAAGTTATAATAGAGAGCCGGCTACTTATGAGTCTGATGTAGCTGCTAAAATAGATAAAAAGCTAAACATGCTCTCACTAAGGAACCAAAATAGAGAGTCTGTTAAAAATGCTCTAAGATATGCTAACAAGTGCTTCTAAAAAAATCAAAAAATATGTTAACAAGTGTGTCACTATGTGTATTTTCATTGAACTCTTTAATAATTGATACCCTTGCTTCAATAAAAGGCAAAAGGGTTGCTCTCTCGTCTCTCTCTCGAGAAGCAGCCTCCACTCTTTTTCATGCTCCATCCTAAATAATTGATACCCTTGCGATGTCGTCGGGTTGGTCTTCCTAGTCTTAGCATCGATCTGCTATCCCTGCAGGAGTGGGAGGTGGGGGTTGGGAGAGAAATAAACGTCTCGACGCATCGGCATGTCGACTGGATCGATTCTAGCCGAGATTGAGGCTCGTTAAGTTGGTGGCGCAAGTGAGGTTGGGCATGTTGGGGGGCGCGCGGGTGGAGGAGGTTGTTTCGTCGGGGGTGGTTGAGCTGTTGTAGTCCTCATGGATCTAATTCACTGGGTCTGGTTCGGTTGGCTATCAGAGGCAGCTGCTTGTCGGTCGTCTGGTGGTCGTTTGGTCTGGATCACGTGCGAGGTGTGCAAGTGTAGACTAAGGCGGGTGTCCAGGCTGTGTAGGTGGCAGTGGTAGGAGACGGCTGGTGCCTTGGTTGCTCTCGGCATAGGTCGAGGTCAGAGGGTGGAGTGCTAGCCTTACTTAATGGGTTGTTTAGGGGCTGGGCTTGATTTGTTTTGGGCCAGTCTGATTAGGGTTTTAAATCTAGATTTGTTTAGGTTTTTTCCTTTAGCAGTGTTCTCTAAGATAGGAGGATGATCTTAGGGATCAGTGAATAATACTAGGATTGGTGATCTTAGGGATCAATGAATAATACTAGGATTAGTTCTTGGTTTCGTTCCGGAACCTTCCTAGTGTTAGGTTACTAGTTACTTCTGGTAATGTTGGATAATTTTGCATTTTAGGTAGCCCTGTTCTACTGTTCCGATTCGGGTTTAGCCATCTAAGGTCTCCCTAAAGATGGCTCAATCTTGTCATAGCCCTCTCTTAGAGGAGTTTTTTTTTTTAAATTTAAAGAGGATCAAATAATTTCACTCATACCCCATGGTGACTCGAACCTAGGACCTGGACCCTAAGTGGGGGGTGCTCTAACCACTGAGCTAACACCACATTGTCTTTTCATAAATGGGTAAGCTATTATATGTAATATTTTTCTATATTTATCAATGGATTGACACCTACATTCTCTCAAAAAAAGAAAAGGCAAATATTTCCACATTAACTCGTATAATTTTGATGCTTCACCTTATAATAAGGAAAAACGAAAAATCAATTCCCCATCTAATTAACCCACCCCATTAGACAATGTATATATTTGACAATGCATTTGATTCATGGCGTAAATTGTTATCAGCATTCTAACATAGCACTCTATTAGGGTTTGCAAGTTTTAGAACTCTTATCGACGATTCTGCAGTTTTCATTGCTAAATAGAGAACATTGTAGGCCTTGAGCTTGTCTTTCCCTTAATTTCTCTTCACCTTTGTGGGTGGAGGTACGTTGTTTTTATCTATAAGGGCAGAGAAGATTGACAATGATCATCCACAAGATGTGAGAAGGAGCATTGGTTTGTGGTGACTAGATGAGTCGATTCGAGTGGAGCCCTTGGATTGCAGTTTGGTGGTGGTGATTGGTTGGTGTCAATTGTTGTATGGATCTGACAATTTGTATATGCTATAATTACCCGCATTTTTATGCATGTTAACACTAGAAATAAGCTGATCCGTGAGAATAAACATTATGTAACTAACCCTTATCTATTTGTAGGAACTTGAAAGACTAGAAATAAGCGAAGTCATGAAAATTGAAAGACTATAGAGTGAAAGTTGATCAAATTGAAGATCCCAACAAATGAATGAGATAGTCAACACCAAGTCAACCATGAGTCGGCGCTGTGAAGAGGGTGGAACTCGACCCATCATGTAAAATAATAATAATAATAATAATAATAAATAAAATAATTCAAAGGTTACATGTCTGTGATGTTAACATTTAGTTAATCTTTAGTCTGATTGAATTAGAGTAGAAAAAATCAACATATGCAGTTCAATAGAGACATTGAATTTTCAACTCTTAAAGCCATCTAAGTTGATTATACAGAGCCAAATATCAAGGGATTAATGTGCTCTCTGTTTGCGGATTGATGGGAGATGAAATCACTAAGGTACCCAACGAAGAACAATAATGGGTAATTGGTTTTGGATTTGATTTTTTTCAGAGTGCTTCTATTCATACCTCTTATATTGACTTTTGGACCTCCATTCGTTTTTGAATAATTCGAAATTCTATTTTACCCTTCTTATAAATTCCACATCAAAAAAATAAATAAATAAAAATAAAAAATTGCACTAGGTTGCGCCTCTCTGAGATTATCCTCTATATCCATCTCCTCATTTGTGAGGAACACTCTGACTTTCTCCATCTCAATATATCTTATATCTAGAAGCAAATTAGCAAATTTAAAAGCAATAGAATGAACAGAGCATATGATTATATGAATCCCTTCCCACAGCCTTAATATTCTCTCTCTCTCTCTCTCTCTTTCTTTTTTTTGCTGCAAAATCTTAGGCACCTCTTGATCTATATACAATCATAACATATAATGAGAGAGTCAAAATATTTCACTATGGAAAATTAGTGCAAAAAGCTATTGACTTATAAGTAATGTCGCTCTGCCTTCTTTTTCTTCTACATTTTTTTTTTTTTTGGGTTGTAGCTAATAGCCATGGATTTCTATTGTCAGAGAAGGTTGTGTAGGTGGGGGTGGATGGTGTAGGAAGAAGATGATCGGTATAGACTAGAGAGAGATAAGAAAATGGGCAAAACTGGAAGTTTAATGGTGAAAATTAGTATAGGAGGTCCAAATACTAATATAAGAGGTATGAATAGAATCACTCTTTTTGTGAAGACCCGAAATTTCGTTTAAATAAATATATGTAATTCAATATTTGTTAAATAATATGAATTAGGAATTTTGGGCTTTGAACGAATTTTATTTTCGAAACGAACGTTATTTAAGGGGTCGTGAAAATTGACTTTTTATATGTTCGAAATTTGAGAAAACTTCCTTCATAAAAGTTGTAGAGCTCGTGGATACGATCTCGTGTATATGTGGAACGCAATATTCGGAGTTTTTATGAATAAGTTATGAATATTTGAAAATTAAAATTTTTCTATAAATATCAAGAAAATCTGAGTTTTTTCATTAAGGCGAAAAAATCTCATTTTTGCGGAATAGTCTCTCAGCCTTCTCTCTCTCTCTCTCTCTCTCTCTCTCTCTCTCTCTCTCTCTCTCTCTCCTGTGCGCAGCCCCCCCCCTCCCCCCCCCCCCCCCCCCCCCCACCCCGGGCCTGCTTGCCTTCGCCCTAAGCCGCCTAGCTGCCTAGTGCCCTCGCCTCGCCGTTCTGCCGCCCCAGGAGCTGGATCAAAGCTTCTCCCTGAGCCCAAAACCCGACCCGACAGGAAATTGATTTTTTTCGGCGTTGCACGGGCCAATCCTTCCCATTTTCGTGGTCAACTCTTCCCCCTGATCATCTTCATATAAGTTTTGCATCACGATTTGATCAGACGCACGAGATTAATCCAATTTCAAATCTCGATCTAGACCTCATCTCGCTTAGCTCCAGGTATGAAAGTTGATCACCTTTTTATTTTGAAGAAGTTTGTAGTTGACAACTTTTGCATCGGATGTGGTTGACTGGCGTTGACCGCCGCGTTGACCACCATTTGACCTCCGCGTGTGGTGGTGCGTCGGACCATATTTTAAGTTTATATTATCTGGACGATGATCTATGCTTCCTTACGAGCCTTTTGATATATCACAAGGTTATTTTAGAAAAGGTTGATAAATAGTGGATTTATGTTTTGACGTTACTATTTACAGTTTTTACGTTTTATCTTCGGTTTAAAAGATGTGGAGATCAGACCATCGGTTTTGCTTAAAATTTTAATATGTTGATCGTATGACTGTCCCAATGACTTTGTGAGGTCACGGGCGAAGATCTGACCGTTGAATCTTCGTATAATTGTAAAACAGTGATTCGTGAAGATCCGTCCGTCGGATTTTCGTATAATTTTGATAGGATGTTTCCAAGGGCGATCCGTGAGGATCTGATCGTTGGATCATCGTTTAAATTTGATCTGACCATTGGATCGTCTTTATTTTAGAATTTGACCGTTGGATAGTCTTTATTTTAGAATCCGACCGTTGGATTATCATTTAAGTTTATTTTGTGTTTCGTTTGCCAAGTAGAGACCGTACTTGATTAGGTATTTGACAGTTTGAGTTGACGAGCGATTGGATTATTGTTGTTTTGGTTTATAGCAGACGCAGCTGGATAAGAGGTGAATAAATGGCACATGGTTCATTTAAAAACCGAATTTAGTAAATTATATTGATTTGATAATAATAAGCATTACTGTGTGAATGTCTATGTATATATATTATTTATGTGATGATATATATATTGGTTGATGGATTGTGTTGAAGAAACAATATGCATGATTGTGTTGCTATTATTGTTTAAATGTTTACTGTTTGTGATTGATATGTTGAGAAAGGAGTTGAGTTTTATTGCTTGAGAAACAATAAATTGTTTTGATCTGTGGAGATCAATAGGTCACGAGTGTGACCATGACATACTATCAGTGAACCACGCTCTTGTACCGAGCTGGTAGTTACTAATAACATTATAATCGTGAACCACGCTCTCGCGTCAGGCTGGTGGTTGCGATCAGTTAGAGGTCTATTCTGTCTGCCAAATGTGAGTGGTCTTATGAGGGTAACGTTGAGGTTACTTGTGACTCATAAGTATAAGTTTTAGAAGAGAGTCTTGAGAGTATTCATTCCTTTATATTTTAGGATATTTTGGAGTTACCTTGTGAGTTTATATTTATTTACTTAAATTGTGCGATCTTTAAATTTACTGATACGGGCTTTCAAAAGCTTACCGGGTTTTGTGTTGTTGCAATCCCGGTACGCTATTCAAACGGTGTAACAGATAATCCTGTAAGTCAGGAGAACCAGGGTGGTGATCGAGCTGTTTAGTGTAGCAGTATTTGATTTATCGCATTTGCTTTTGTGAGGTTTGTTATGCTCATTGAGCTATACAATTTAAGTTTGTGAGAGTGTGATGTAATAAGTAATTTGAAGATTTGGTTTTCGTATTATTGAGTGGGTGAGGTGTGGTTGTTTATGAAAAAATTCAGGACGTTTTTTTAATTAAGTTGTTTAATTCATGTTTCGGATTTGAATTTATTTATTCAAAATTCGGGGTGTGACACTTTTTTTTAAGAAAAGCGAAATCAAAAAAGAGATTTTTTTAGGGATGATGACCATTTACACAATTTTAGCCTAAAAATTGTGCACTTACCCCACTAAGTGTTTTTTACTCTCATTTATCCAATCTAACATCTATTGACAGTATTGCCCTCATTTTAATTAATAAATTACACTCATCTCTCTCTCTCCCTCCCCTCTTAGATCAATTCTTTCTCCTCCCCCTCCCTGATTTTTCTCTCTCTTTCTCTCAACTCGAGTTGACTCAGCGACCACTATCAACCTCGAAGATGCAAAGTTCACCAACCACCGTCAGCCTCGAAGATGTCGGATGAGGAATGGATGGCGATTGACGTATGAGGGGTCAGGGATGGAGATTTCGGCATCCTCGCACCCGATCCAGAAGGCCATATTGATCAAGAAGCAGCACGCCCTGATCTCCAATGTGGTGGCACGTTACCACAAGCACGACGTGGGCCCTATTCAGTGCCGCTCTGTCATGACGCAGGAGATCGTTGCTCCCGTCTCCACTGCGTGGTAGTGATCCAGTCCAGCGCTTTGACAACCCCCAAGCCTACAAGTACTTCGTCAAGAGCTGCGACATCATTGTTGGGGACGGCGACATCAGCACCTTCCATGAAGTCTAGGTCATCTCTAGGCTTCTGGCTAACAACAACACTGAGAGGCCGGACGTGCTAGACGAGGAGAGCCACGTCATCAGCTTTAACATGCTGGGTAATGACCACATCCTATCCACTAGAATAGCATATGCTTGGTAGATTTTGTAGACTGATTTTACTAATGATTAATTGATAAAATTGTTTTGTTGGGGAAATGAACACTTTATTGAGGCAAATAATGTTTCTATTAGGGGGCAATAATGTTTCTAGTAAGAGGCAATAAACCTTATATTAGGGGGCAATAATGTTTCTATTAGGGGCAATAAACCTTCTATTAGGGGGCAATAATGTTTCTATTGGGAAGCAATAAACCTTTTGTTTGGGAGCAATAATATTCCCCGATGACCTATGAGATCCTCATCGACCTTTTTTAGAGATATCCGATGAAGTTTCCGGCAACCGGCGACTTGTAATCGAAGTCCGGTAACCGGAGTGATTGAAGTTCAGTGAAGTGTCCAATGACTTCTCTCTAAGTGACAAAGAAGGAGCGGGCAAAATTGTCCTAAAAATAAATAAAAAATAATAAAAAAATATTTAATTGGGTATTAGGGCAAAGCATATATTAAATATTGTATAAGTAGGCAATCTCTTAAAGTGTTTGGGTATGTGGGGTTAATTAACCTCAAAATTGTGCAAATGGTCAATATCATTTTTTTTTATTCTTCCTATATTTCTCTCTTAACTATAAAATTCATTTAATTTAATTATTTTGTTCATGTTAAACCATGGTTCAGATAAAAAAAAATATATAAAAACTTACAATAGGACAAATCAGTCCTTTTATACTCATTTTTGCCTCATGTGCGTCACAAATGCATGGGTGGTTAATGGCTCCGTGACAGAAATTGAATGGAGGTACGACATTTATAAGGAAAAAAAAAGTTCAGGTATCACATTAAAACTTTGTAAATTCAGTTATCACATTAAAAGTTTCCTCAATGGTCAGACATTGTTGGTGAAAAAACTAATTTTTCATCAGCCTCAAGGAACAATAATTGTCAAATACCCCCTAATTAAACTTGGACATAATTGCCAATTTACACCACAAACTTGCAATTGAGAAAAATCAATTTCTTGAACTATAAATTTTCAATTTACACCATCTCCAGTAATTATAATGTTTTCAATATATATGTGAAGAACCTACACGTGATGGGTAATATGATCATTTCAAAAAAATTATTATTTTTATTTCTGTTTCTGTGGTAAAATCGATATGATAAGGACCAGTAGAATCATGGGATAATGTGTCACTATTGCCTTCACCCTCTTGTCAACATGTAAGATGAATTAACAAATGTCATAAGGAAGACTGGGTGTGCCGACCTTCAACTCACCGCTGCCTAAGTCAGTATCGTTATAAGATGGTGACAATTAGGAAGAGATAGTAAACAGTTACCTTTCGATGACGACGGAGATGTCTATTTATAAGAAGTTTGGGGAGTGCGGTTCCTCCCATTTCCAATGTGGGAGGATTAGAGTTCCCAATAACGAAATGTAAGGTATTGAGATCATGTCTATGTGTGATCAGTGGTGTTTTGTGAAGGCTACTAAGCCTTGTTCTTTTGATATTTGTGCTTGGGAAATATGCATATCAACAAGTTCCCGGTCAAGAGTTCTCTTGGGTGGGGAGTTTGTTATGGCAGAAATATCGGAAGTGCAAGGCGAGCATTCTTCCGACGTGAGTTCAATACAGTGATTACCCACCAGTCCCCAAGTCCCCACCTAAAAGGAATCTTAACTGGGGTGGTGAGTTTGATTGGATCGATATCGCTATCAGGATTATTAACAAAAGGTTGCATGCGTCTTTTTGTTGTATCTTCTACGCCCTGGCAACAGGTGTCTCGTTGTGATTTGTATTTGGTACACGAGAAGTTGGCGTACTGGATTATGTAACGAGTAATAATGGCGTCGTGGACGGCACCGAGCGGCGGCGCACGTCCAACCGTCCCCGTGCTCTCACCAAACCAATATAAGTGGAGGAGAGAGAGGGAAACAACTACTGGCTTGATATTCTTGCCAAATGTCCAGAGAATGGAACAAGAAAAAGGTTGGAGCTTTTTTTTTTTTTCTTTTGCCAAAAAGCTTGAATCTTCTCTGTTTGAGTGTTCTTGAATGTTGAAGAAATATGCCAGCGTTCGATACTGTTGTTCGTCTAAACAAGTTCATCAAGAAACACAAACAGGTACAGACTCAATTTTGTTTTTTTTGGGTTTGTGCCTTTATTTGGTTTCCTGTCGTGAAATGTGGGTTCAGGTGAGTTCACTTCTGTTTGAACCGAAAAAAATTGGGTGCCTTTGTGTCATTGAGGCGATTTTGTGTGTCTGGGTTTTTGTCACGCCCTGAATTTTATAATAACAATTCAAAATCCGAAACATGAAAATACTACAACTCAAAATAATCATCCTGAAAATTTCTTTTCTTAACATACTCGCCACACGAAATAAAATCAAACCGAATTTAGTCTCGGTTAATTATTACAACTCAAATCCAAAATGTAATGTAAAGCTCTAAATGAGCATACACACCTCACAACTAAATAAATAACAAAACTGCTGTAACACCTAAGCAGCTCGGTCACCTCCCTGGTTATCCTGACCTGCAGGAATATCCGCTACACCATTGAATAGTGTACCGGGATTGCAACAACACAAAACCCGGTAAGCTTATGAAAGCTTGTATGAGTAAAAGAAAGAACTGTTACTTAATTTAATCTCATTTATCCCCACACACAGCAACACCCAATAATTTCCACATATGCAAGTACTAACAATCTCAAACAACACCAATTCAATATATCAAGACAATCCAACTCACCACTTCCATCACAACTCTCATCATCGTATTTATAAAAATACGGTACTTGACAGACTAGAGCTCTAACTGAATCGTAGCCCGTCACCTGGCCTAGGTTATGGCATCCGACATATTTATCATTATTGTATTTCATCAATATGTATACCTATATACATATTTAGAACGTCCAATAATTCGACATACTCAACCAATCGTATCCCATCATCGACACAGGATTAGAGCTTCCGATTACCCCACACCGGTCATTACGTCGACCCTAAACCCATAAATAAGCACAACATATAAAATCACATACTGAAATCAACCCAACCAAGATACACCATATTATTATGGAATTACACATATGAAAATAAAATCAATTCATCAATTCTACTCATTCATATCATCACTCAACAATCCATTCATCAATATATATTTTCCACGTAAATATATATATATATACGTAATCATCCACTCAGGAATGACCACTAATACCATCTATAGTTCACACAAGAAAATCATGAAATTCATTTGTATAATTAAAATTCATTTTACTTACCTATGGACCGTTGTGATTCAAGTCCATGAAATTTTAAAACAAATATTTAATCCGCAAATATTTTTCACACAATTACCATAAATAAATAAATTCAAAACATTCGGTTCGTAATATGAACCACGTGAGTTCTACTCACCTCGAAACTCCCGCTGCGTCTTCAATATAATTATAATTATAATTACGCCGAATAGCCCATTCAAATAAAATCCGTCAATCACCTAATCAAATGTGATTCGAATTTAGCCAACAATTTCAACACATAATTTAACTACCATTTAACTGCCGGATTCTAATTTACATTAAAATCCGTCGAGCGGTTTCTCACGAATCGCTCCCCTAATTACCCTTTTTCACATATACGAAGATCCAACGGTCGGATCTTCACCCATGACCACACAAAGCCTCTGGGACAGTCATATGATCATCATAACAAATTTACAAGTTCATCCGACGGTCATAATTTCACAGATCAAAAATCTAAAGATCGAAATCGATCGAAATCACAAAATTCATAACTAATTCATACGATATCCGAAAAATGCGTATGATACGTCGAAATGATCGTATCGAAACATAGAATCACAAAATGGACAGAAACCAAATTTTAGACCTCCGAAGTTGGCTGGAAAAGGCCTCCGGAGTTAGGGACAGAGCCGCCACCGACCACCGCCAATGGTGTCGGGGCCGAGCTTGTCCCCTTCGTTTCATCATTCTGAGCAACTTTCATAACTAGCACAAGACCTAAAAATGACGGAAAGGGATCAAAATTACCTATTTACAGTCGGCGGCCGGAAAAAATGCAGAAACCGGCGAGCTTGAAAACCGACGTGAAAACTGCAACCTCATGCCCCGATCCCTTCTGGAAACTATTCAGAACTTCCTTGCGAACTCAACAAGCCAAGAATCACAAGAAACGATCGTGTATAGCTCGAGATATCTTGATCGAAAGTTTCGGTGTTTCGATCCGTTCGGGTCGAGCTCCGACGAACGTGAAAACGTTCGACCCAGTTTCGGTCCTTCTTGGTTCTTGTGAAATGGTGGAGTGTAGCTCGAGATATCAAGCTCGAACCGAAAATGGTGGTTTTCGGTTCGGGCCGTGCCGCCGTCGCTACAGGCCGCGCCGCCTTGTAAAACTGCCTCTGGGAGCTAGAGCAGCTCGAGACGAACGCCTGGGACTTGGTTTGAGGTCGAGAGGTGGTCTGTGGAGGGAGAACTGAGAGAGAGAAAGCTCAGTTTTTTTTTCCAGAAAAAGAAAGAAGAAGAGAAAGAGAGGCCGGTGGGAAATTAGGGTTTCCCAAAAAAAATTTCTATATATACATGTTTCGGAAAACTTCGTAATTCGATAACTAATTCATAAAAAATCCGATCTTCGTGTTCCGCACGTGTACAGACTCGTATCGACGAGCTCTATAACTTTCATGAAGGAAGTTTCTCCAAATTCCGTACGTAGAAAAAGTCGATTTCTCAAACCGAATATTTCGAGCTTTTCGTTAAAAATAATTGTTTCGAAACTTCGATTAATGTAGAAGTGAATTATTATCGAACAATAATCGTTAAATCGTATAATAATCACTCAACACAATTACTCGAATTTAAAATAAAAATTGCGGGTATTACAGTTTTAGATTTCAGGAAAAAACTAGTCTAGGCATTATGGCTCTAAGAATTTATCTTTTGGGTTTCTGTAAAATTTATTGTGGCATGGAGTGGAGTGGAGAAGACGATAGGGAGTGCCCCAGTATTAATGAGTTCAACTCCATGTTTGAGCTACATTACTCTAAGAAGTCTGGTGATAGCAGTTGTGTGAATTTGAAGTCACGTGAGCGTGTCATTATCGAGGAGTTGCCCTCTAATATCTACGCCCAATGGAGGAGTAAGCGATGTATGGTAGGCAACGTCTGTCAGGACACACATTCGGCACATCACGATAGGTGTGTGCTAACAACGTTGTATTTGTTATAATGCAACAATCTTTTGAACTTAGCCCGCTAGAGCAGAAATGCTTTTATAGGGCACTAGGCAAGTTCCCTCTGGGGAAGATGGGTTTTATCACTTGTGTAGGCTGGCAGTATACGAGGTGGCATGTGGGGAGGTTCTTGGTGAGGTTTTGTAATTGTCTGGTGGTGTCTGAAGATATTGCATTAGTCTAACCTTGATTTTTACAGCAACAAATATGCCTAGTAAAAGCACGGCGCCTTATCCCGGCTCTAGGATGGAGGACATTATTGAAGACCTCATAACCAAATCCAGGAAAGTGAGGTAAGCCAATGTGGATCTTGAAGACTGTAGGGTCTTCAACACTGGTGCCTGAATGGACTCACACTTGCCTAAGAGGGTCTACGATAGTTTCCCCAATAGGATCGCTGCATTTTTTGGTATCGAGTTGTCGGATGGGGAGGAAGGGGAGCAAGTTGGTCCCGAACAAGGTTCTCAAAGGAGTGTGCCAGAGTAAGCGAATGAATAGAGGCAGTCCTCCAGAGATAATGTTGGGGTGGAGTAAGCCCCTCATGGTTATACCGAGGTGGAGTAGCCGCCTCACATTGAAGTAGAGGTTTCTGTTGAGGAATTTCTAGAGGCGGTGGAGCGGCAACACGGCAATGTTGGTGATATGACTCATTTGGTGGAGAGCTGTGCTAGAGCAGTTAGAGGGTTGTGAGCCATATCCTACTTGTTTTTCCTCTGTTTTATCAACTACCCAATTTGGGCGTGGGTCTTTTGTTGAAATGGAATGGCCTTACTTTTTATTTTTATTTATTTATTATTTATCGTTAATGTGGGTTTATTAAGTATAGTATGTCCAACATATGTTTTACGCCCCATAATTCTTCCTCAGCCAGGCTGGGGCAGAATAGCAGAGCAAGTACAAGTAATAAATTAGTAGCATAGAAAAAATGCGTTCCTCGTCATTCGCCAAGATATTGATGGTGATTCTCAGCAGAACATAATGTGATACAATGAGATAGAATGCAATAGAAACAAAGACACATCTTATTCTCTGTTGTGAGCCATATCCTATTCACTACTAAGGTTCAGTATGCATGTGAAGTTTGCTATTTGGAGTCAATAGCTACATCTTATTCTCTCCTGTGAATTGTATACATGTCATGTTTGATGTTGAGGGTCAACAATAGTCTCATATTCTTTTTGTAAGCCAGTAAGCCATACCCTATTTGTAACGTCCTAAACCTGAATTTACCAGTTTACTAGTCATTTAGACGGCAAACGACCTTTACTTTTACTGTTATTTCGGTACTTTTAGTGTCCCTAAAAAGTTGACTCAAAATTTGAGGAAACTTTCTTCATAAAAATCGTAGAGAACGTTAAACTGAGCATGTACATATGTGGTACGTAAAAATCGGAGCTCGTATATTAAAGTTATGAGCGAAATACAAAAGTTACTATAGATGATAAGTAGTATAAATTCAAATTTTTTTCACTATGGCTGGTAATTCTCTCTCTTTCTCTCTCTCTCTCTCTCCCCTTCCCCGCGTCTTCTCTCTCTCTCCTTCCCCGCGCTACTCTATCTCTCCTCCGCGCGACTCTCTCTCTTCGGCCTCACCTCTGCAACTTCCTCCTCCGGCCACCTAAGAACTTGTGGTGGGCACCGTTCGACTCCTCTACCCATACACAACCTTTGCACAGTGGTAGATCATGGCCTCATGGTCGGAAAAAGGGCGGGACAAGGCCGAGAAGCCCGCGGCCCCGTTTTGAGTCAACGACTCGTTCTCCCGACTCAGGCCACCAAAACTGGCCAAACTTGGCCCATCCGGAGCGGCTTGAGAAGTAAATTATCCTCCCTAAAGCTTTGGCCGAGAAGTGAAGCGTGGAGGAAGAAATGACGGGTTTAAACTACAGGTCACTATTCACAAATCAGATTGAAGCTTCTCCTTAATTGTTGAGGTACTTCTAGTCATTTTCTGATATTGTTGTAGTTGAGAAAGTTTTCGTATGGTTGAGACGATGCTGCTGTCAAAATTTGGCGGCCATCGGAGTTGGTGGCGGTGGCGCCGCGCAGCCACTGTCGGCGGCTCGTGGTGGCGGGTATGGCGGCTTTCTAGCTTCAATTTTTAGTTATTAAATCCTATAAATTTTTTAGAGCTTGTATATGAAGATTGGGGAAGTTTTTAATTAATTATGAATTTTCAAAATTAAGAGTTTCGATAATCGATGTACGAGAATCCGACCATTAGATTTCTTTTGACTTCGCTTTAGAATTTGTAAATTGATATATTATTATATTGGTGAAGTTTGGATGGAATTGGTTGAGGATTCAGGATGTTAAGCCTAGAGGAGACATTTGGAATTTAGAGTTTTAATTATAGTAAATCGATTTTTCCGTAGTGTGCTTAGTTATTTATAAAAGTTATAATTGTATAGGGCGATATACCGAGTTACTGCTCGACTAAGGAAACCTATATGCATGGTCGTCAAAATAGTACTGTGAGTGGATTTTTATTTTAAAATGTGATGCATGCATTTTATTTTTGGAATTAATGATCTATTTAATTATCATATTACATTTCGAGCATATGATTTGATCTTCGAATTTGATATCAATTTGTCTCGTGGATTTACTTGAATTGATGATCTTCAAAAGTTGATTTTCTATCTCGATTTTAATTTGGGAAATGGAATTGTGATTAAAATTATTGTTTTAAATTATCGAGCATATTATTCAGATCTAAATATTTATTTGTTATATCGTTTGGATTTTCGAATTGAAGTTTGCTACGCTCGATCTTAAATTTGTGATTTATCTGATTTATCGAAGAATATTTTCTGAGAAGAATTCAGGAAATTTAAATTGTGCTTTGTTAGTCGATGTGGAGTTTTCTGGATTGATATCAGAAGTGAGATTTTCGAGAAAATTATTTTTATATCTTATTTCTCGCCTATTTGTTTATAAATTCTAGAATAATTTTGGCATGCGAGGCCACGTCATTGGAATATACTTATTTTTCTTTCTCATGAGAAATTGGGGAAGCTTTATGGATTTCACTAGATTTTGGATGTTTTCTTCACCATACTGGGGTCGTTCTATAGCGTCTCCTCCTCCTCACTTACTTTGTGTTATGAGAGAGGCAGTCGAGGTGATTTATTCTCCTCCTCACGTGGGTGGTAGTCGAGGTTATTAGTTCTCCTCCTCACTCAATCTATGTGTGAGTGGCAGTCGAGGGTAGAGCCTTTACCCGTATGGTGATATTTATTCCTCATATCCTACTATTACTTCACTAGCGGGGCTGGTCCGATTTTCTCTTAACTAGCGGGGCTGATATGTTTCACAAGATTTTTGAGTTAAAAAAAATATATATGTGTTTATAAACATTGCATGCATCGAGATTTTGTAACTTTAAATAAGTGGGAAAGTATTCAAGTTTACTTCATTCTTGACGATTTATTTTTGTCCACTCACTCTAACGTGTTTTTTCTATACTTTTTCCCTGGGCCCTTCGGTTTCAAATGCCCGGTTTGCAGGTGAAATTAGTTGAGGTCGAGCATACACGGAGTTGAGGCATAGTTGTCACTGCTTCCGCATTGTAGGATCTATCGATCCTTCACCCTCTTTACTTTTATTTCTATTATACCTTTTGTTTTAGAATTGCTCTGATAACCTGTGGGATTAATGTTATTAAGTTGAGTTTTATGTATTGTGAAACGGAAGATGTTGTGATTTGGGGAGCAGGGTGGCTCCAGGAGACTAAGGATGGATTGCTTAGAAGTGTAAATGTCTTTCTAAAGGTTTTGGGTAGTCCATTTTTAGGGGAAGTTCTGTCAAATTTTTGATAGAATTTCTTCTAAGGTGAGCCTCACAGGGCCACTTCAGATTTCAGGGTGAAATCCGAAGTGGGTCCTATCACTATTTGCTATCGGTAGTGTAGTCCTATTATACTTGCTACTGAGGGTCTGTATACATGTCATCTATACTGTTGAGCTTCAATACACTATCATTTTTTTTTGTGAGCTAGACCTATTATATTTGCTACCGAGGTTCAATATGCATGTCGTATGTGTTATTGAGGGTCAACAGCCATATCATTTTCTGTTTTTAGGGCAGTAAGCCATGCCCTCTTTCCTGTTTATGGTCAGGAGTTTTATTCTATTTGCTATTGAAGGTTAGTGTGCATGTCTTATTTGATATTGAGTTTTTTTTTATACTGTGATAAGCTGGAGTTCGACATGCAAGTCTTATTTGATGTTGCATGTCCTATTTTCTATTTATAGTGAATAGTCTTATTCTATTTGCTATTGAAGGTTAGTATGCATGTCTTATTTGATATTGAGATTTTAATATTTTGAGAAGTGGAATTCGACCATTTTCTGGAAAAATAAAATAATAATTTGTCATTTGGTTTAATATATTGATGAAGGTTTTTTTTATTTTTTTATCTTATATCATTTGATCTAGTGGCATAAGTCTCCTCTTTGTAAGTGGAGGTCGTGAGTTCGACTCATAATAGACTAGTTATTATATATGACTTGTTATTTGATAAAAAAAAAAGGTTATGTTTTTTTTTTTGGGTATAATGGTGGAAATAGGCCCTGGTAAAACACAAAAGAATAAGCCAGTTAACAGTATTAGTGGTGATTCTAGAATGAGCAACACCAGCAATATTTAAAACATGCGGTGACAATTCTATAATAAATAGAAATATAATGTATATTTAGATAATGACTCTGCTCTGTGTTTTTCTATTATTCTCATGGAGGTTTGACCAGCTAATTTCATCTTTTTGGTAAAGGGTGAGGCTATTTCCACCCTATCAAATGTTTTGTTTATCCCACAAATTTTATCATGAAATTTCTAATTTCACCCTCAAATAATTTTAAAAAGAAAGAAAGATATTACCATTGAAAATTTAAAATTAGAAAAGAAAAAAGAAAAGAAAATTAGCACACAATCAACCTCATGCTTAGGACTGGCACGGGCCGGGTCTAACTATAATTTTACTGGGCCCGAAACAGGCCCGTTTTTCACTGGGACAGGACCCGGCCCGCTTTGACATAAACAAGGACAGGCCCGGGACGGGCCAATTTAACTTCGGGCCGAGTATTTTTTTGCTTAGTAGGATATATATCTGCCTTGCTGTGTACCAGATTTCATTCATTCATTTCAACCTATTCAGACTTGAATCAAAACACAATATCAAGATCCAAAGTTGAAGCTGCAAATTGAACCATCCAAAATACATAAAATCCAAATTCAAATACAAGTTAATCACAATACCCGCAATTGAAAGTTTGAAATACAATGACCCAATTTAAATATGAAGTCCAAGTGTCCAACTATCCAAGTTTGAAATACAAATATGCAATTGAAATAGAAAGTCCTAATTCAAAATTTCAAATACAAGAATTTAACAACCCTTTTTTTTCAGTTCTCCATCGAGCAATTCAACAGCTACCATCCATCAATTGGACTCCACAATTTTGCTTTTGCCTACAATAACCATCATAAAGAGATTTAGATAACATGGAAGTGAGGACTGAGGAACCATTCAAGCTGCAACTTAACTAGCACTACACACAAAAAAATGCAGCAAGCAATACACCAAATACCAGCAGCCATCTTCAATTTTTTGGTCCAACAAGCAGCCTTTTTTGCTGATTGAAACGTTGCTTTTTCCTTTGCATAATCTGCCATTTCATTCATAAACATTTAATTAACACAAATTCACTATCAAAAAGTGAAAAAAATAGCATAGAAGGCATGCTAAAAATCAAAACAGTAAACATACCAAGTTCACACAATTCATAGAACTCCATCTCCTCAATTGTTGGGAAAAACTCAATACTTTGAACGTTCTCCGATTTGATCCAATTCTGTAAGCATATTAATGCTTCAATAGATTTAGGAGTTAGAGAACTCCTATAAGGATCAATAACTCTATTGTCGGTGCTAAAACAAGATTCGGATGCAACGGTTGACACTTGAATTGAAAGGACATCTCTTGCTACAAGTTGGAGATTAGGATACTTGGCGCCATTAAGCTTCCACAAAATAAGATGCTAAATTCAGCTGCTCTTGGAGGCTTTTCAAAAGGATCCAACAAATACCTATCTACCTCACTCTCCACGACAACTTCACAGTTGTTTTCAAGCTCCCTCTCCTAATCATCAAGCATTTCTGCCATTTTCCATATCTTTACTGCATAACTACTAATGCCATTGCTACTATTCACAGACTCTCTTCTTCTATTTTTTTGACCATTTTGAGCAGTTGTCGATGATGCATACAAATCTATCAAGGATACCAACAATTCCTTCACTTCAGCAGCTTTTTTTTTCGCACCTTCATTGTCAAACTGCAGGTGCTTGACTCATAAATGCTCAATATTCCTAATTTGAATATGGGGTCCAAAACCAACGCTACGAACAGCAGCTGATTTACATCATCTATGCTATCAAAATACTTCCGGAACTTTATTCCCATCTTCACAGCCATCTCAACCATAAGCTTCTCACCTTCACTTGCATCTTGCATTTCTTGCATCTTAAATAATGCATTAATCTCTGCATATACAACAACAATATCATGAAATGCTCTATGTGCAGTAGGCTTAGCAGATGCACTGATCCGGAGAGTGACATCATAGAAAACTTTCAAAAAACCCACAAACAATTCAGCTTTCTCCCAATCTCCAGCCTTTGGAGGCCCTATCCTCTTCATCAGTTTTTTGAGTTTTACCTCTTCAAGAGCAGTTTTGTGAAGACCCAAAATTTCAGTTAAATATTTCGTAATTCAATATTTCTCAAATTATATGAATTATGAGTTGTGAGTGTGATTCGAATGTCGTTATTTGAGAAATTTGGTTTCGAATGATTTTAGTTTCGAAATTTAACGTTATTTAGGGGTTACTAAAAATCGACTTTTTATACGTAAGGAATTTGAAGAAACTTCATTCATGAAAGTCGTAGAGCTTGTTGATACGAATTTGTGCGTGTGCGGAACACAAGAATCGGAGTTCGTAGGAAGAAGTTATGGCCTTTGGAAGTTTTCGATTTTGTATATATATAGGTTGCCATTTTTGGAAATTCGTAGAAAAATAAAAAAAAATCAGAAAACCCTAGTTTCTCTCTCTCTCTCTCTCTCTCTCTCTCTCTCTCTCTCTCTCTCTCTCTCTCGCGCGGGCACCCGAGCCGAAAGCAAAACCCGAGTTCGTGCTCCTCCGGCCACCGTTTGATGCCAAACCACCTCTTGTAGCGGCGAAGGGAAGCTTGTTTCCATTTTCAGCCGTTTTGAGTATGAAGTGAATATCTCGAGTTCTATGCCACCAAACTTCGTGTTCTTTGGCTTGTTGAACTCGTATTAAGGAGTAGAACACGCAGCAAAAAGACCCGGACCTGAAGTGATCGATTACACACTCGTCGGAGCTCCCAACGGTTTCTGCAGATTTTCCTGCCAAATCGGACTGTTTTGGTAAGTTTCGACCACTTCCACTCTTTTTCTCACTTCGTGTTAGTTATGAAAGTTGCTCAAAATGATGAAACGAAGAGGATAAGCCTGGCCCCGACACCATTGGCGGTGGTTGGAGGCGGCTCTGCCCTAAACTCTGGCGGCCTTTTCGGCCAACTCTGGGGGTATCATGAGTAGTTTCTGCTCATTTTTAGATTCTACATGTCGATACGATCATTTTGATATATAGCATGTGAATTTTGGATATCGTATGAATTAGTTATGAATTTTACGATTTCGATTGATTTCGATCGCTCGATTTGTGATCTATGAAGTTTGGACCGTCCGATAGAATTCTAGTTTTGATATAATGATCGTAGGACTGTCCCGATGACCTTGTGTGGTCACGGGTGAAGATCCGACCGTTGGATCTTCATATAAGTGTTTTTTTGAAATTATACGCTAAGTTAATTATCGTTTTGATTAGGTGTTTGATGGATTTGTTAGCGGACGATTGTGAATCGTATTTTGGGCTGTAAGAAGACGCAGCGGGAGTTTAGAGATGAGTAAATCTCACTTGTTTCATTTACGAACCGAATTTCCTTAATTGCCCAATTTATTTGTTATGTGTGAGAAAATGGTTTTAAGAAATGAGTTTTAAAGTATATTAAAAATGAATTTCTTGATTTTGCATCGTGTGAACTATAGTTGGTATTAGTGATCATTCCTGTGTGGATGGTTACTTATATATATATTTACGTGATTATATATTGAATGGTGTAACATTGAGGTGTGGAATTGTGATAATATGTTGTTGATAATTGTTGATAGTATGATTTTATTATGTTGTTAATATTTGATAAATGTTGGTGATAAGAAAGTTGATTTTGGGAGTTGAATAGAAGGTAGAAAACGTAGGATTCCGAGGATCGAATGGTCCAAGGATCTTTGGTTAATGATAACTGGAGTGTATGTGTTCTGAGGACAGGGAGGTCCAAAGTTCGACCGTTAAATAATAACGGGGATATATTGTTCTGAGGACATGAAATGGTCCATAGTTCGCGGGTTACTGAGTAACCTAGAGGTGCCGTTACTTGACCCTGGGCCAAGGTGTCAGAGGTAACGAGGCAGTTAGAGCTCTAACGTGGGGCCAAAGTGGCGATAGTTGTGATTAGGTGTCAAAGTGGCCAGAGTTGTGATTTGGTCATTGTGGAAATGTGTTCCATGTTGTTTCATGTGTGTTGGATTGATGTTTCTTGTGGTTGTTGAGATTGTTGGATGTTTACTTGAGATAAATGAGTTGTGGTTTAATAAATCAACCGTTCATTCTTATTTACTCACACGAGCTTTCAGAAAGCTTACCGGGTTTTGTGTTGTTGCAATCCCGGTACACTATTCAAATGGTGTAGCGGATAATCCTGCAGGTCAAGATAATCAGGGTGGTGAGCGAGCTGCATAGGGCAGCAGGGTTCAGACCAGCACTTGGTCTATTTTGGTGTGTTTTGTAGACTCTTTTGAGCATAACTTTGTATTTATGTTAGTATTGTAATATTTGACTTGAGAGATAGTTTGCTACGAGGTTTGTATTATGGTTTGTGAGATGTTGTTTTTGAGAAAAAATGCAGGATGTTATTTGTTTAGTTGTATTCATGTTTCGGATTTGAATTTATTATTCGAAATTCGGGGCGTGACAAGTTTCTTCTTCTAATAGTTCCTCATCCTCATCAAAATAGCTTGTATATTTCACATCTTCTTCTTCTGCCAATCTAACAAATGCCTTCCTTAACTGAATTGCAGTCCCTAACATTAGATATGTAGAGTTCCATCTTATTGGAACATCGAGTATACACACCTTCATGTAGTCAGGCACTTCTTTCTCAACAGACATCTTAAATACGTCTAATCTAGATGAAGATATCCTAACATATTTCACCGCATTCCTTATACTAGCTATTGCGCTATCTAGTATAGTCAATCCAGATTTCACAATTAAGTTTAAAATATGTGCAAGACATCTAACATGCAAATGCTTGCCTTCCAAAACAGGGGGTATAGCCCAATTGGCAATTTTTCTCCTAAAATAATCAATGGCAACCTTATTTGCTTATGCATTATCGACACTAACAATCAACACTTTATCAATTTTCCACTGAACCAAACATGCATCAAGCGTTTTTCCTATGGTTGTTCCATGGTGATTGGAAATGACACAAAAGTTCAAGATTCTTTTGTGCATTTTCCACCCATAATCTATAAAATTGGCAGTTAATACCATATAGTTCACATTTTGTACCGACGTCCATGTATCAGTAGTGAGACAGACCCTATGCTTGCTTAATTCCATTTTCAACTCCTCTCTTTTCTCATCATACAATTCTAAAAACTTTCTTACAATGGCACGTCTAGATGGGACTACCCATTGGGGGATAGCTACTTCACAAAAATACCTAAATCTAGGTTTCTCTATATGACTAAATGGCAGTTCATCGACAACTATCATTTTACAGGCAGCTGATGTACATGCATCTTCTGTCCAAGTTCTAGCCACTAGACTACGGGAAGCCATCCCATCACTAGTTAAAACTTGTTGCCCCTCTATATCAGCCCTACCAGGGTATTTTTTGCATACAGTCTCAATGAGTCATGCCTTCTAGTTTCTTTTTACTCTTTTTTTTTTTTTTTTTTTTGCTTCTTCTCTATTTTCTCCCTATATCAACTACTATAACATATAATCAAAACACGAGTTACATGAAATAGAACAAATAATACTAACCAACAATGCTTTTCACTTGGTGCTATAGCTTGAAAATTTCATCTAATTATTTGTTTGGTCGGATAGCAATGTAGAAGCTAAAATGATAATTATTATTTTTTTTGGTATAGAAAGCTGTTATGATAATTCATAATTAGGATGTATGTTCGGTAAAGTTTTAATTAAAACAAAATTGAATTCTCATTTTCATTGTTTTATGTTAATAATTATTGTTCAAGACAATTTTGGAATTTTAAAGAAAAATTTTTGTTATATGGTGAATAAAGTATTTAGTATGGTGAAAATACTTTAGTATCTCTACCCTCTTAAAAAAATTAAGTTTTGATGATCTCTTTTTGTTAAATTCTATTTTCGTAAGAGGGTAGAGATACACTTTTATTTCTATTTTTAACAGAGCTTCTTTTTCTTTTTTCTTTTTTTGGTTTGAAGGGGATTGAACTTCTATTTTTATTATCATTTTGTTTTGACAAAATAATAGAGATTTCTTTTAATCCAAAGCCAGAACGGTACAAACAAATAAACCTTTCATGCTTGTACCCTAAATCAGTGGTCAAGCAGGTAAGGAATACGGGTATCATCCACTAGTACAATGATGCTCATTTGAATTTTACGAGCCTACACAACTACAAATCTCAGCGTACACTCAATGGTGGTACTCCAGGAGATTCATTAACTTGGTGTAAGAAGAAACCATAGCAATGTAGACTAAAGCCCACTAATAAAGCAAACCTAAACTGGGCCAAAACCCACTACTTTCCCCGAACAAACTAGGGAGTTATCGGAATTTTAAAAAACCTTAAAAAAAACCCTAAACCCTAAACCCTAACCCAAGGTCAAACCTATGGCCCAGCCCATACCAATCATCCCTCCCTGTGCAGCACCACTGTACACACCAAAACTCGCCGCCAACTTCACGCCGCCGCAAGCAACCCAGAGCCACGACGCCTAAAGGAACGATCACCAGAAAGCACCGATGAAGCCTGAGCAAGCCAACAAAACTTGGATCGCCGTCTCAAGCCGCTACCAGTTCCCCTCGAAGTAGCCATCCCCGCCGTGAATCGCCTCCCTCAAGATGATGTCTATGGCCTCCATATTAATATTTTGATATTAATTATTATCATATTAATTGATCAAAATATTATTCAGTAAACAGAATTATTTAAATGGATATTTTCAACAAATTACCCTTGAATATATGTCAGGTGCTATGCACATATTAGTTTTTAACAGAAAATTAACTGAAGTTAGTAATTGGTTCCATTTAAAATGAAATCAAATTACCCTTAAATTCATTTTCTTACCAGTGAGCCGTAGCCCTATGAACCGTAGTCGATCAAGTTCATATCATTTCAATCACATATTTATTTTCTTAAAGCAATTTCCACACATTCACAATTCAATATAAATCACTAAATTTCGGTTCGTAAATGAATCATGTATGATTTACTCACCTCTAGTCCCGCTGCGTCTTCTTAACAGCCCAAAATATAACAATCTGAATCATCCACCAACTCGATCCGTCAATCACCTAATCAGATGCGATCTTACTTAGCAAACCATTCATAAACCACACTTATAAGACAATCCAATGGTCGGATTCTAAATTAATGATGATCCAACAGTCGGATCATCCTGAATTGTCCTCACAAACATCTCCACAACTTTATACGAAAATCCGACGGTCGGATTCTCACGAATTGCCTTCTGAATCAATATTTTGCAATTATACGAAGATCCAATGGTCGGATCTTCGCCGCGACCCCACAAGATCATCGGAATAATCATACGATCAACATATCAAAATTTCAAGTAAAACCGATTGTCAGATTCTCATTAATCGCGAATCGAAGGTAAAACGTAAAAACGTTAAAACTTAATCATCCATTTATCAACGTTTTCTAAAATAACCTTGTAATATATCAAAATGCTCATAAGGATGCATAGATTATCGTCCAGATAATATAAACTCAAAATATGGTCCGGCGCGCCACCACACGCAGCGGTCATACGGTGGTCAAAGCGGCGGTCAACTCCGATGAACCACCTCCAATGCAAAAGTTGTCAACTACAAACTTCTTCAAAATCAAAGGGTGATCAACTTTCATACCTGGAGCTAAGCGAGATGAGGTCTAGATCGTGTTGGATCAATGTTGGAAGTTTGATTAATCTCGGCCCTCTCATCAGATTCCCGATTGAATCACAGCCCTTGAAAACTTCAAATTTTGATCTTTTACTCTACACGCAAAATCATCATGCAAGAAGGATATGAGGATGATCAGGAGGAGGAGGACAACCCAAAATTAAGGAGGATCGGCCCGTGTAACGCCAGCACGGCCAAGATCCGATCGGGTCGGCTACTCCGCTCAGGGGGGGGGGAGAGAGGCGGAGGGGGCTTCGATCCTCGTCTGGGGGTAGCGGTTGGGTGAGGGAGCAGCATGAGGTGACGGGTGTGCAGCGGCGAGCACGGGAGGGGCCGAAAGACTTCGAAGGAGGCTCGTTCGGCTGGGTCAGGTCGGAAGAGACCCGAAGGGTCTGAGGCCGAGAGAGAGAGAGAGAGAGAGAGAGAGAGAGAGAGAGAATTGGGGGGGCTAAAATGAAAAAATTGAATTTTTTCGTCCTTAATGAATCAATTCTGATTTTTTTGCTCTTTGTAGAAAAAATCCAATTTTCAAATATTCATAACTTATTCATACAAACTCCGAATAATATGTTCCACATATGCACGAGATCATATCGACGAGCTCTACAACTTTCAAATATTCATAACTTATTTTCACAACCCCCTAAATAACATTCGTTTTCAAAAATAAGATCGTTCGAACTAATCCTACAATCTCTCCAAGCTTCGTAACCTCACCCATGACCACGAAAACCTTTTTAAAAATCCACGAAATTTAATTTGGATTATTCGGGGTATTAAAATCTACCCTCCTTAAAGGAATTTTGTCCCGAAAGTCAAGCTCGCTTATCGTCGAACAACAGTGGATACCTTGATCTCATATCTGATCCAAACTCCCAAGATGCATCATCTTTAACATGATTACCTCACAATACCTTGACTAAGTTAACTTCCTTCCTTTAAAGCCTCTTCGTAGACCTATCCATGATACGGACTGGTTCAACCAAGAAGGTTGCATCCATGTTTACCTCCATCATACCACAACCGATCACGTGAGACTCATCTTGGATATACTTCCTCAGCATAGACACATAAAAGACATTGTGTTCCTCAGACATACTAGGAGGTAAAGCAAGTCGATATGCCAAGTCTCCTACCCTTTCGAGAATCTCAAAAGGTCCAACATCTCAATGCCAACATTCCCTTTATCTTGCCAAATCTCATCACACCTTTCATAGGCAAGACTTTCAAGGATGCATGATCACCTACATCAAACTCGACATGTCTTCTCTTCAAATCAACATAGCCCTTTTATCAACTATGTGCTGTTTGAATCTTGTCTTGGATAATAGTGATCTTCTCGAACGTCTCCTGAACAATCTCAGGACCCAAGAACTCTTTATCACCAACTTCCGCAAAAATCCAAACACAAGCTCTCAACATATCTTCCATCACTTGATTCACTTTCTCAGTCTACCCATCAGTCTGTGAATGAAAAGCAGTATTCATAGCTAAAGATGTGTCAAATGCCTTATGGAATCTATGCCAATATTCTGAAGTGAAATGAGCATCACAATCAGAAACAATCGTGACATGCACACAATGAAGTTCCACTATTCTATCGACGTACAACTTGCACAAGGTTAGTCTTTAACACAGGAAGAAAGTGTGTCAATTTTTTGTTAAACAGTCAACTATCACCCATATTGAATCATGACTTTGTCTGGGCCTAGGTAATCCAGTCACAAAGTCCGTGGAGATCTGCCCCCACTTTCACACTGGAATCTATAAAGGCTTCAACATCCCTACAGACCTCTGATGTTGTACCTTCACTTGCTGACGGTAAGACACTTGGAAACATGTTCTGCCACGTATCCTTTCCTTCAATTCCACCAAAACTGTGTGTCTTTCATTGTTAACTTGGTTAAAGCCGAAGCAATACCAGAAAATCCTTCAATGAATCACCAGTAGTACCCTGCCAATCTAAGGAAACTACGGGTCTTTGTAGCAGTAGTTGGACGACTCCAACTCATCATTGCTTCAACTTTTGACGGATCAATAGAAACTCCATCCTTAGTAACTACATGACCAAGGAAGTTGACCTCCCTTTGCCAAAATTCGCACTTGGCATAGAATTCCTTCTTTTTCACGAACAAAATTGGTGCACCCAAAGCAGAAGTATTAGGTCTAATGCATTCTTGTGCAAGTAACTCCTTAACTTGTGTCTTCAACTCTTTTTAAGTTCAGCTGGTGCTATCCGACAGGGTGCTATTGATACAGGTGTCGTACCTGGTATCAAATCGATAGTAAACTCCACAATCCTCCCCGGAGGTAACCCCAGTATCTCCTGAAGTACATCACTGTACTCCACACTACTGCAATCTCTACCAAAATCGCAGCACAACTCACTAACTCAATAGCTAAGAATCCTGCCCTCAAAGTAGTATTAGACCTAAGACACCGATATCGAAACACTAGCTGTCCAGGAATATGGAAGGACACAATCATCCTAAAGCAATCAATCACTGCATGGTTCGAGCTCAACCAATCCATTCCCAAAATCACATCATATGTGTGATCCTGAATCACAATCAACGATGCAGAGAACTCTCTACCACATCTCCCAATAGGGCAATCATCATAAAACCCAACACATCTACCACATAACTAGATATAAAAAAGTAGGAAGCTCCTGTGTCAAACAATACTCTAGCAACATAGCTATAAACAGATATGGTACCTTCCACCACAGCGCCTCTCTGACCAATGGCAAA
This sequence comes from Rosa persica, assembly GCA_025331145.1. Taxonomy (NCBI): domain Eukaryota; kingdom Viridiplantae; phylum Streptophyta; class Magnoliopsida; order Rosales; family Rosaceae; genus Rosa; species Rosa persica. The sequence goes on along the minus strand of WFKR01000001.1, from coordinate 11,064,439 downwards.
GACTCTAGCCTGACCTCAAGGCTGTTGTCCCTGCTGATTCCTTTGGTCCCTACCCTGCTGCTGAGGACACTCATTAAAGAAATGCTCCATCTGGCCACAAATGTAGCATGCCAAATTTCTTGGCTTCGTGCAGTTCTGAGAAATGTGTCCCAACTCATGGCAATTGAAACATTTTAGAGGCGCCACCTGTCTAATAAGTATCGTCCTAGCAGGTGCTGCAACCATGGCCCCAACTGGTGCCTACTGGTTAGTCCTTTGCCTCTTCCAAAAGTTACATCGATTATCCGCTGTATGGCTACTCTCAGCAACTTCCTTTCCCTTCCTCTGAAAATCTCTCTCAGTTGTATGCTCTTCTAAGAGAATCTGGTTTTCCTGCTCAGTGGTTAATGCCTTAGCCACAACGAGTCCTAGTTCTGTCAGTTCCAAAATGGATACGTCACGCCTAATTGAAGGGTTCAGCGCCAACTGAAACTTCATGGCCAAACTCTCTGGATCTAGCTATCTCACATATTGCTACAACCGGTTGAACTCTGCCTCATAATCCCTCACACTCAACTTCCCCTGAGTTAGTGAATGGAACTGTCTCTCCAATTGGGTGTCTCACTGTAACAGGTAAATATTTCTTCCTGAAAAGTTCCACGAACTCATCCCAGGCTAGAATGGTCACATCCATCATTCTCTCTGTGCTACTCCACCACAACCGTGCATCCTCCTGAAGCATAAACGACGTTATCTTCCTCTTTTCCTGCTCATCACAAATCCCCATCTGGAAGTAGCCCTTCATGTTTTCGATCCATTGATCTGCCAATATGTAGTCTGTGCCTCCCATAAATAGAACTGCTCCCAGATGAGAAATCTCCCTTGCCAATTTCGACAAATGAGCGGGATCCGCCACGGGTGGAACAAGCAACTCAAACTCTGGTGCTTCCACTTCGTCCTCATAAAATTCCACATGAGGGGCCCTATCCCTACCTCTGGGTCTCCCTCGACCCTTACCTCTGCCTCCCACAAGATACATTACCTATGGACAATAGTACAAGTACACCTTGTCAATAAATGTATAACACTTAAAACATAGCATAAGTCAAATACTAGTCTATATTAACCAAGATACTAGCACATCTAAGGTAACACTCAAGGAACTATACTTGCTCCAACAAGAACCTAAAGGTCAACCCTACCGTTCTAAGGACTTAGACCCTAACTAGACTCCGCACTACTACATACCCAATGATTATACCAGTACTAAAGAGCATATGATGGGGATCCGCTGCAGACGGGCCATCACTAGGGGGGTACTGATTATCACCAAATATGTACTTTACGCTCTGATACTAAACTGTCATGCCCCGAATTTTTGAATAACAAATTCAAATCCGAAACATGAATAATAACAAATACAAATAACGTTCTGAATTTTTTTCTCAGAAACCATCACCCCTCACACCGCTCAATATTACATAAACCAAAACCTCAAGTTAATTATTACAGCCCACTCTCACCAACTTAAATAGTAAAGCTCAATGAGCATAACCAACCTCACAAAAACAAATGCGATAAATTAAACACTGCTACACTAAACAGCTCGATCACCGCCCTGGTTCTCCTAACCTACAGGATTATCCGCTACACCGTTTGAATAGTGCACCGGGATTGCAACAACATAAAACCCGGTAAGCTTTTGAAAGCCCGTATGAGTAAATTTAGAGATTGCACAATTCAAATTAATAATAAAAACACACAACTCCAAAATACACTGAAACATAAAGGAAATAATACTCTCAAGGCTCTCTTTTAAAACTCTTACTTATGAGTCTCAAGTAACCTCAACGTTACCCTTATAAGACTACTCAACATTTGGCAGACAGACTAGAGCTCTAACTAATCGCAACCAACAACTCAGTGCAAGAGCATGGTTCACGACAATCAACAACTCCTCAGAGCATGGTTCACCAACATCAGCAACCAACAACCCCTAAGGGCATAGTTCACTGATAATTTGTCATGGTCACCCTCGTGACCTATTGATCTCCACAGATCAAAACAATTAAAGAAGTCACACTTGACTTCATAATGTCACTCAACTCTCAATACTTTTCAAACAATAAAACTCAAGACATTTCTCAATGTATTGTTCTCGAAAAGTAAACATCCAAACAATAATAGCAACACAAACATGCATATTGTTTCATCAACACAATCCATCAATAAATATAAATTATCATGTAAATAATATATATACATAGACATTCACGCAAGAATGACTACAATACCAACTATAGTTCACATGCATTAAAACAAAATTCATTTTATACTTAAATTCATTTTCTTACCAGTGAGTAGCAGTCCTATGAACCGTAGTCGATCAACTTCATATTATTTCAAACAAATATTTATTTTCTTAAAGCAATTTCCACACATTCACAATTCAATATATTTCACTAAATTTCGGTTCGTAAATGAACCATGTGCGATTTACTCACCTCTAGTCCCGCTGCGTCTTCTTAACAGCCCAAAATATAACAATCCGAATCGTCCACCAACTCGATCCGTCAATCACCTAATCAGATACGATCTTAACTTAGCAAACCATTCATAAACCACACTTATAAGACAATCCAATGGTCGGATTCTAAATTAATGATGATCCAACGGTCGAATCATCCTGAATTGTCCTCACAAACATCACAACTTTATACGAAAATCCGACGGTCGGATTCTCACGAATTGCCTTCTGAATCAATATTTTGCAATTATACGAAGATCCAACCGTCGAATCTTCGCCGTGACCCCACAGGGTCATCGGAACAATCATACGATTAACATATCAAAATTTCAAGTAAACCCGATAGTCAGATTCTCATTAATTGCGAACCGAAGGCAAAACGTAAAAACGTTAAATACTGTCTTCAAAACTTAATCGTCCATTTATCAATTTTTTTCTAAAATAACCTGTAATATATCAAAACTCTCGTAAGGATGCATAGATCATCGTCCAGAGAATATAAACTCAAAATATCGTTTGATGCACCGCCACACGCGGCAGTCATACGGTGGTCAACGCGGCGGTCAACTCCGATCAACCACCTCCAATGCAAAAGTCGTCAACTACAAACTTCTTCAAAATGAAAGGGTGATCAACTTTCATACTTGGAGCTAAGTGAGATGAGGTCTAAATCGTCCTAGATCAAGGTTGGAAGTTTGATTAATCTCGGCCCTCTGATCAGATTTCAGATTGAATCACAGCCCTTGAAAACTTCAAATCTTGATCTTTCACTCTACACGCAAAATCGTCAAGCAAGGAGGACATGAGGATGATCAGGAAGAAGAGGACAACCCAAAACTGAGGAGGATCGGCCCGTGCAACGCCGGCACGGCCAAGATCTGATCGGGTCGGCTACTCGGCTCGGGGGGGGGCTTCGATCTGCGTCTGGGGGTAGCGGCTGGGCGAGGGAGCAGCACGAGGCGACTGGGCGTGCGGCGGCGAGCACGGGAAGGGCCGGAAGACGCCCGGGGGGGGGCGGCGGCTATTTATATAAAAATTCAAATTTTCAATATTCATAACTTATTCATACAAACTCCAAATATTGTGTTCCACATATGCACGAGATCGTATCCACGAGCTCTACAGCTTTCATGAAGGAAGTTTTCCCAAATTTTGAACGTATAAAAAGTCGATTTTCACGACCCCCTAAATAACGTTCGTTTTCGAAAATAAAATCATTCGAACTAATCCTACAACCTCTCCAAGCTTCCTAACCTCACCCATGGCCATGAAAACCTTTCTGAAAATCCACGGAATTTAATTTGGATTTTTTGGGGTATTACAAATAATATAAATAGGTGAAAGCTGTGCTGATGACTATGCCTCAACTTTAGGTACGCTCGACCTCAACAAATCTAGTCTGCAAAATGGCCATTTGAAATCGAAGGGCCCAAGGGAAAGTAATTGAAAAACGCTAGCGTGGGTGGACAAAAAATAAATACTTGTAATGAATGAAATAAAAGAGGAAATTATTTTATATTTTCCCACGTATTAAACTTATAAAGCCTCGATGCATGCAACATTTATGAAACATATTACCTTTAAATCATAAATCTCGCAAAAACAGCTCTGCCCGCTGGTTAAGGATAAATATATAACATGAGGAAGATAAATATCACCATACAATAAAAGAGCCTTGCAGGCTCTATACTCAGCTGCAACTGATAAACACAAAGTAAGTGAGGAGGACACCCAAACAAAACCCTCAACTGCAACTCACATGAGGAGAAGAACTAAATAAATAAACTCAAGTATGGTGAAGAAAAGCATCCGAAATCGAAAATCAATAAAGTTTCCCCAAAATCTCGCAATAGAAGGCATGAGTACGATTTCCAACTATACTAAAAAAAATCTCATGAGAAATCAAATAAAACTAAACATGTCCCACATGTTCTCGATAAGAACACAATTCATACCCCATGAGCCACCAGAAGCGGTGGCGAGTGGGCTCAATGCGCCTTATATCCAACCCTAATTTGGGTCTCACCGCTTATGCCAAAATGGTCATTTCAACAACCCCAACCAGTCTTAAAACTACAAAAAAATCATAATTGAAACCAAATGGCAAGAAATTACCTCGAAAAATCAAGAAGAAAACATAGAATTTCAAATCCTTTTTTTGGCCTCCTTGCTTTGAATTGGTTCAACCCATTTGGAGGGATTGATGTATGTTCCAAGGGCTTCAAAATCCAACAAGAATTGTTGCCAGAAAATGGAGTTCTGGCTCGATCAACCCGCACAGCGACAACTGTTGCTTTTCGCTTCGATTCGCCTTCCACAATCCAAAGCCTCCAACCACCACCATAGATTGGAAGAGAAGGATGACACAGTTCGAAGGGCACCGGTGGCCCACCGTAAGGTGGCCGGATGGCGAAGGTACGTCCAGGTAGAGGTCGGGTTTCTGGATTGGCTTGAGAGAAAATGAACATGGCAATTAGGGTAAGTTTCAGAAAATGGAAACTTACCAAACGTAATTGGCTATTTATGGTAAATTTTCCTAAACAGTAACTTAGTTTTCTGACCTTAGCTTTTGCATATGAACCTGATTTGAGTGTGCCACGTGTCCGCATACTCAATTTAACGTCTTCTACAACTTTCATGAATGAAGTTTCCTAAAAAACTAAGCCTAAGATAAAGTCAATTTTTGGAGCCCATAAAAGTATCGAAACAAAGTTAAAAATCAATCAAATTATTGTTTACAATCCAAATAACCAGTAATCGGATAAATTAAGGTACAAGATGTAACATCAGGTACCACATTTAAGATAGAGGATAAATTTACGTATCATTTATGATCAAAACCCAAAAATGTAAAATTACTGAAATAAACATACTTGTTTAATGGGTGAGACTTTAGCCATTTCTTTTGCTAAAACTGTCAACCACGATATAGTGAGAGAGTGAATGAGAGAGAGAGAGAGAGAGAGTTGTATTAAGATAATATTATTTGTACTATAAAGTTAAAATCAACTATGATGTTCGCTAAATCAAGAAACTCATTTATAAAATGTGTACATGGTTTTCAAGATATAAATTGTGCTAGGGACCTATAGTACCATTAAGGATTTAGAGCATTTTTAGCAATGCTAGCCATTTTGTTGTCAAATTTTAACCAAAGTAGCTAAAAAGTCATGTTGGCTCGTCATTTTAAAATACATCCGTATAAGCTTTTCTCTATTTTAGCTAGTTTTGAATTTATATTATTTAAATTGCAGAAATAATAGAGAGTCTCATCTCCCTTTCTATATTTAGGAGTGAGATAGCTAAAACTGAAAATGGAGAGTCACTTTTTTTTTTTGAATAATATCATGTGGATATATAACTCAAGCCAGAAAGGGCGATTACATATCCTTCTTCCTCTATCAACTATGGATAGCTAAAGAGTTTGCGGCAAAACCATAGTGATACATAGATCATGTCCAATTATTTGACGGTACCCATGCTCACTAATTGAAGAAAGTCTCTAAACTATGCAATTCAAGACAAGTAAATTGGCTAAGTTCAAGAAAAGAAAATAAACTTAAATTTTCTCCTTGCCCTTTAACCCAAGGCTAAGAGGAAAAGGGCATAGCAAGCTTAACACCTCTTCAGCTGGGATCTTCTTGGTCTTTGAAGAGTTCTTAATTTTTGAACCCAAGAGACATCCCCTCTTCTTTTTGGGTTCCATTTTCACCAACAGCATGGCTTCTTTAGTTCTCTAGGAATCAAGCCTTCCTTAGGAACTAAGACACCTCTCGAGGTTTCAATGAGACCCAGTGATTTGGCAGAAAATTTGGTGTGAAATTCAGGGATCATCATTTTCTTTTTCAGCATGGATGAACTAGAAGTAGCCTCACCTTCATTGAAGAGAATCTTCAATTTCTTTGAGGATGTGTAGGGTGACGTAGGATGGTTCCTTTTTGTGGTTGGTTGCTCATCTTCCACTGGAACTAAGGTAAGAGTGTTTGCTACATCTGTAGGTCGCAGATCATCACTACGCAGCACAATAGTTTTGCGATGCTTGTTCAGAGTAGGAGTACCAAACAGATTCCTCGCAATTGGTGGCAAAATAGGTTCCTGTAGTCCCCTGAAAGTGAAAAGCTCCATTTTGGAAACGAAGATTAGTAAAAGTAGGAAACTAGGAGGTGATCCTAGGTGTTTCTATTCCTCCACTATGTCATGCAAAATCAGTGCAGCCTCATCAGAGCACATCCCTTGCTCATAAAAAATAAGATTGCAAACTTTGCATTTTCCATTTAAATACTCAAATAAAAATGTTACCTCCTTTACGATCCCAGGGATGATTTTAAGGGTCATTTCAGATAGAAAGGTTGGGAGATAGCATGGGCAACATGAACCTTAATTCGACCCTTGTGATCAAACAGTTTTTGATCAAAGTCGAAATAATAGCTCCCCGCTATAGAAGCAACATTCATAATGATATTTTTCTCTTCCAAAGCCGGCGGGATACCTGTGATTTTGACCCAAAAGAAGAGTAAATTCATGGGGACGGATAGTGGATCTTCCATGCCATCATACTGTTGCAGCAGAGACGGAGCCCTATTAAAGTACCATGGCCCTCCACACAATACCTTGTTTTTGTCACACTTCAAATCAAAGGAGAAATGATGAGAGCAAAATTTGCTATATTTTAAGTGTTATTCTCTCTACATTTTTCTTAGTTATTCTCTTAAAATTATCAGTTCTAACTTCGTTTCTATTTTTATGTAGTTTTGAGTCTATAAAGTCAGGCAAGTAAGAAGTGGCGCAGAAATGATAAAGAAATGGGAGAAATGAAGTTTTCCCAATCTTACTAAGAAAATGAATTCCAATTAAAGTAGGAAATTTAAGTCAACTAGGAGTGAGCTGGTGGAAATGATGACAGAAATGATAAATGCCATAATCCTAGTTGGACAAGGAAACTCATTCCTACCAGGAAATGGAAACCTAACATGACTAGGAATCCCTGTTATACAAGGAGAGCTTCAGAAGGTTCCAGAACATATCAGAAATTAAGAGTCCTGAATGCACTATGAGTCCTGATGATACTAGGATACCTGAGAAGGTTAGGAGATGTTGTGGCTTCAAGATGACTCAAGATTGTGCAAGAATGACAAGTTGGCATCATATACAACAATGACAAGTTGGCATCATATACATAAACATGAGCTTTGAAACTATGGGTGGGCGCGGTTCGGTGTTAGGCTAAAACCGCAACCAAACTGCTTCATTTGGTTGTGCTATATTTAAAATCGCAACTGCATTTTAAAAACCTACACCGCTTACTTTGGTTACACCGTTTGGCGGTGCGGTGCGGATCGGTTTCAGTTGTGTTCGACTTTCTATTTTTTCAGATATTTGCGACCAAAGTCGATAAATTTAACTATCCTCAAATGAGTAACCATTACTATCAAAACATCAACAAAATAAACCACTCATAATCTGTTCACTAAATCAAGTAATGAACATTTCAAATAACCTATTCATGACATCAACATCTCAAGTTGTCAACTAGACAAATAACATTAACAATCTGTCAAACCTGCAGATGAACTATCAAACATCAACAAAGCATTTTCCAAAACTATATCAAAGTTCCAACAGTCTAACAATCTGTTTCCAAACCAAATAGTTAACATGCAGCACAAACATAAATCAAAGTTCCAACTTCCAAGTTCCAGCAGTAAATCAAAGTTCCAGCACAAACATAAATTATGCAGTAAATCAAAGTTCCAGCAGCACAAACATCACGTTCAAACTTCAATGTACCAAACATAAATTTAAAGTTATTACAAACCATAATTAAAGAACTTAAAGGCAGTAACATCAAATTCCAAGTACCAAACAGAAGTTAAACTTATTAGTTATTACAAACCAAAGTTAAAGCAGTTCATACTTGAATGAAAGAGGAAGGAAAAAAAAAACCAGAAAGTTGGGTCACGGAGCACTTGCTCCAGCAGCATAACAATTTATTTCAAAAGGTAGTTCCATTAGTTCGATTTCCAACAGCTGCAACCTACTTCATCCCTCAGAGTCAGACACTTGGGTCACAACAGAGTCTAATGAAACCAAAAACAACAATCACAAACACACAAACTATGAAACTAACACAGATAAATATATTCAAATTAACAATTACTGTAACATTAAAAATTACCTGATTCAAGCTTCTCAAGCTCATTATAAAGCTCCAACTCAGTCTTTGTCGGCTCTTTGTACTCATTAAAAGCACCACCTCTTAACCAATCATTGAGACAAACCAGCCCTTCAACCATTGTAGGAGTCAATGAAGCTCTAAATGGGTCAACAACCCTTTTTCCTAGGCTAAAAGCAGCCTCCGAAGCCACCGTTGAAGCTGGAACAGCAAAGACATCCTTTGCAATTTTAGACAAAGCTAGAAACCTAAGAGAATTCTCTTTCCACCAATCTAAAACTTGAAATTTTGTATTGGCAGGGTCTTCGGCAGCTTCAAGCAAGTACTTGTCGACTTCATTCCTTATCTCAACCACATCTTTTTGCTTCCTAAGCCTCAAGAACTTGTTCATTGATGCAGCATGACTATCCTCCTCTCCGGCATTAGAAATTGATTGAGTAGGTGGTTGTGTAGCTTCAAATGACGCTTGTACAGCCGCAGGGTCAGAATTAGCATACTCATGATAAAGCTGCATCAATTGACCCTTAACATCATTTATCTTCTCTGAGACCAAGCCTATGTCTTGCTGCAGCAAAGGAAAAAAGAACTCAAGATACAATATCCTGTATCTTGGATCTAATACCACAGCAAGCAGCAAAATAGGGTTCAAGTCCTCCAACTTCAACCAATATTTGTCGAATTTTTTCTTCATTGATGCCCTAATGTTAACCATCAAAGGATCAACACTTTGGCTGCATTTTTCCAATTCTTCAATGATGGTACACATCCACACAATAGGCTGGTTTGCAGTTTCCACTTTAGTGCCGCTAAATGCCAAAGTTGCATCATAAAAAATCTTGAGAAATTTCTCTAACCTAGCAGCCTTCTCCCAATCCTCATTTCTAGGTGGCCCGACCCTTCTTCCTCCCTCAACCCTTTCCTGAAAGTAGTTTTCGTACTGCTGGTCCTCATCTTCCAACCTCACGAATGCCTGCCTATACTTCACAGCTATGTCTAACATGAAATAGGTGGAGTTCCACCTTGTGCACACATCTAAAGGCACAATACCCCCTTTGTGTTCAACCTTCTCTCTAGATGCACACTTCCTAAATTTCTCGAGCCTTGCAGGTGAAATCCTAATAAACTTAACAGCGTTCCTAATTGCATCGATGGAGGAATCAAGCTCCTCCATCCCATCCCTCACAATAAGATTCAAAACATGGCAGCAACACCTAACATGCAGAAAACTCCCACCTAACATTAACTGCTTCCAATTCCCAATCTTATCCTTCATATACTCTATTGCAACCTGATTACTCGATGCATTGTCAACTACAATGCTAAAAACTCTCTCAATACCCTAATTAATCAAGCATGACTCCACCGATTTCCCTATTGCCTTACCCTTGTGATTCTCAATAACAGTGAAGTTTATTATTCTCTTGTGTAGTGCCCAAGTCTCATCTATGAATTGAGCTGTCAAGATAAGGTAATTGATATTTTGGACCGAGGTCCAGGTATCGGTGGTAAGAGAAACCCTAAGATTGTTCCTAGCTAAAAACTCTCGAATCTTTTCCTTCTCAAATTGATAGATATCCCTAATATCTCTACCAATTGTCCTCCGAGAGGGAGGATCAAACCTTGGTGATGCAATTTTCATAAAATCAATAAAACCTTGCCCCTCTACATGACTAAATGGCAGCTCATCCCTCACAATCATTTTAGCACAAGCTCTTCTACATTCATCTGGGTCCCAACCCCTAGGAACTAACTTACCACCACTATCAACAGAATCAAAGGAAAGAAACTTTTGCTTCTTAGCTGGTTGGTATGCCGGACACTTCTAGCATTGGTAAAGCATATAAGTCCTCATGGATGTTGTCCCATTTGATCTTGAGTCGCAAGCATGCGTGGTGGGACAGTACTTGCACTTAGCCCTTGGTTTCTCAAACGGAGTACCATCTGGATTCTTCATCTTCTCAAAATGGTCCTATGCTGCAGACTGGTTCTTCCTCTTCACATACTCAGCTTCACTAATTGGAGTAGCAGTTGCAGAAGGTGGTGGGGGAGCAAGCATAAGCGGTGCAACAGCTTCACTTGTAGCAGTTGGTGTTGTTCCGGTGCTTGACCCAGTTGGTGTCGTATTGGGAGTTTGCGATGCTCCACTTCCCTGATAAGAAAGTAAGAAAAAATCAAATCAGTAAAGAATAAGATACAAACAGGAACAGCAGAGCAGCTCAAAAATTCTTCAGACCACAATTCAAAACAATCAGTAGCACTAATAATAATCAGTAGCACTAGTAAATCAAAACAATCAATAGCACTCATAACAAAACCACAATTCGAACCAATAAGTAGCACTAATAACAATCAGTAGTACTAGTAAATCGAAACAATCAATAGCACTAATAACAATCAGTAGTATTAGTAAATCGAAACAATCAGTAGCACTAATAACAAAAGTAATCAAACCACAATTCTCAAACAATCAGTAGCACTAATAACAAAACCAAACTGATCATTCTTATTTCAAAATCAAACTGATGCTCTCATGCTCATTAGAAGAACTGAAGAAGCAAGCAAGTAAGAAAGAAGAGATCACTTCGAAACAAGCTGAAGTGCTGAACCCAAAATCGAACTGAAGAAGCAAGCAAGAAACTTTCTCATCAAATCAAAACAAGTTGAACCCAAAATCGAGCACAAACACATATCAATCCGAAACGGATGCTCCCAAACAAGCTGCACCCAAAATAAAACTCAAAATCAATTCAAAATCGAATTCCAAAAGTGATGAGATGAGATGAGAGCTGATGCTTTCCATACCGATTCCATCTACAGATGACATAAGACCTGAGAAGAGCCTTGGCGTTGTCGATCAGCTGCGAAAATGCAGCAAACGAAGGAAGAAGACGTACTGTAATGGGCAAGAGAAGAAGAGATCAAAAGGAAGACCAACACAAAGAAAAAGATCATGAAAGAAAAGATCAAAAAGAAGAGCACCAACTTCCTCTGATGGCTTTGATTCGGTTGATTTCGACACCAAAGTGTTGGGGTTTGTCGATCGGCTTTTGATTGAGAGGCCACCAGCTTTTGATTTTGTCGATCGCCGAGATTCACTTGCTTCGAGTTGGGATTCAGGACGGGGTGGGTACGGATCAAACACTCAGATTTTCTTATTTTGATTTCGGTATCTGTGGTTAGCTGTGTGTATGAGTCGAAAGAGATGAGGGTTGGGACTTGGGATAGATGAGAAGAGCTGTCGAAAACTCGAAATGAGAGGCTGACTAAGTCAGCTAGGTTTTCTCTCAATGAGAGTAATCCAGTGTAGCAAGGACTAGCCAGGGAGTAGTGTAACCTGATTTCCACCAATTAAAATTTGACACCCATTTAAAAATATATAAATAATACTAAATTAATTAAAATAATAATAATTTAAATAAATATTAAATATGCGGTCCGGTCCGGTTATTTCCGGTGGGTTCTGAAGCTAAACCCGGTCCCGAACCGTTAAATGCGGGTCCAGTCCAGTTTTTTTTTTTTTTGCAGTCTTGTTTCATCCGGTTCGGTCCTCGAGCCGGTTTTCCAGGCCGGTTCGGTCGGTTTTTGATGTCCGGTTCGGTTTCTGCCCGTCCCTATTTGAAACGTCCAAGTTGAGAAGGCTGGCCCAAATATTGAAGCATGTGACTTCCATATGACCTTCTAGAAGAGTCTTGATGTCCTGGAGGCGTCATAGTCCCACAATTACTTGTTTTGCCATGAGAAATAAAGGAAAATAAAGAAAATTTAGGCAAAGGCATAAAAAGGGAGAGTTTTGGAGAATCTCTACTTTGTGTGAATTATGGAAAAGAAAATAAAAGAGAAAAATTATCAATTTAGATTTCTTGATTGCATACGAGTTGAATGAAGACCAAATTGAGACCAAGTACATAGTGATTTCGGCAAAGAAGATTACAATGAAGATTCAAGATTGTTCTCTACTTTTCATGGAATATTTTGGTTGTTTGAATGATGTAATTGAAGTATAAAGTAATCAAGACACTAGGAGGGGCCATGCACTATATATAGGGAGCATTATGAAAACTTTTTCACCACCACATAATTCCGATTCAAATTCACAAACACTTCTCTTCTTTTTCTCAAAGTTTCGGCATTCTTCCATTCCCCAAAGTTCAAGACCATGAAGCATCATCACCTCCATCATGCATCCTTGCTGTGAGCCATCTTCAACATTCCACCACCTTTGAAGCTTCTTGAGTCCTTGAATATTCAAAAGTGTAACCATGAACACCTTTTTATTGTTTTCAGTTTTGATACTTTGTAAAACAAATTCTATTTCAATTTCCATTTTGGTTATTGTTTTTGTACAATGGTTTTTGTGATTTCATGTGAGAATGAAGTTTTGATTTTTAATGTTTAATTTTCGAATACTATGAAGCATGTTTTAGGTTTTAGGTTTTCAAAACAGAAAATTGCGATTTCATATATGTTATGTATGATTGTCAGTTTTGTGCGAATAACCCATCATTTATGTGTTAATTGATCTTAGGATGCATACTTTGATTGATGAGCATGTAATTGAATCCATATTAAGATATGCTAGCATTCTAGGTCTTAATAATTGAAGTGAAAAACCTATAATTCCTAAGGTAAATCAACAATGAGTTTTGCATGATAAGGTTAGCATTCTAACTTGTTATCTTTACTTGAATTGATCAAACTTCCATATGTGCTTAATGCTTTAAAAGTGTTTTTGTTAGTGATTAGCTACCACTAGTAATTGCATGCTTAATAAAGTTAAAAATTGTGCATTCATCTAGTTAATTTAATTAAGGGAAGTAAAAAAGATTTTGTATGCGTTCATCTCTGTTCTTGATTGATTTCTTGCTATAATATGTTTTGATTCGTGATTTGAGCTTTAAAACCTTGCCAACATGTTAGTAGTAGTTAATTACTTCTATATTTCATTCCATTCATAATTATCTACTTGATTATGTGTGTTGGTGAGTCCCTTGTATATTGTTAAGTTGTTAGATTAAAATACAAATCCTAAATCCCCTTTCTTTGTAATTCGTAAATAATAAAGTTTAAATTTAATTTTCTTTTGTTGTCTAACATTTTTCTTTTGCAGGAATAAATAATCCTTAATCGTCGGTTGAGAACGATCCCTACTTATTCTTACTATATTGATACGGTTTTAAATTGTGTACTAACTTTGGTGCAATCAGAAAACAAAGCCGCTTTGAGTTCTGTCTAGGACTTTGAAGCCTCCATCAAGGACCCAGATACGTCTGAAATGACATTGTTGATCCTATGTTACGGACTGTTTCTTCGTCAAGGCCAAAAGAAAAGCCTGGGAGGTTGACTGGTTTCCTGCTTTATTCAGGTGAGAGATGTCGACGACATCTGAGCCCACGAGAGCATGTGATGCAACGTAGTTGGCTGTGACATCGTTGATGGACTTTATGGTGCAGTGGCTGGGGAAAGAAATCGAGCAGCCGTTAGGTTCATAGCTAGAGTTTCGAGAGCGGCAACATAGTCGCTCTAGTTTTTTTTTTTTTTAAGTAATAACACATTTTGAAGAGTCACTTAGAAGTCTGGTATAGTTGCTAAAATTGATTAAAAAGCTAAACATACTCTCCACAATAGCTAAAGAGTCACGACATAAAGTCTACTAAAGATTCTCTTAGAAGTCTATTGTAACTGCTAAAATTAAAATAGATAAGAAGCTAAGATAAAGAGTTTGCTAAAAATGCTTTTAGAGTTTAGAGTTTGGTTTTGCTAGGGTTTATATGACTTTTTTGGTGATTGTATTTAGAATATAAAAAAAATCATTCAACTTCACTTGTGTTAATAAACTCAAGTTGTTGAGCATAAGGAAATCCCAAAAGTAGAGCCAAGAATGTGAGGACCAAGCTGCCATGATCAATGAAGAAGGGAAGTAAAGAAAAGAGAATAGGGATACAAATCTAAGTTTGTCTTTTAAACTTTTCTTCCAACAATTTTTTACTTTTTTTGTTGTTTGATAATTCCCGTATCCGATTTACCTCTTTTAATGTACATAAGTTTTTTTTTTTTTTTTTAATCGAAGGAGGTCAGCCATTTATTGAAAGTGAAAAAGTATAATGATACGATGCCAAAAGGCAACAAGAAATGTATAAAACATGCCGAAAAGAAAAATACATGTGAAATATAAAAACTTAATAACGCAAGGAGCAGCAACGTCGAGACGCAGCGCTGATTTTACACGACGGATTGCAGCCGTGTAGTGAATTGAGTAGTCGGTGGTTTGACTACTAATCGAACTCCAACGCATAAGTTGACAAAAATCAACTTGGCGTCGGAATGAAGGCACTCTCCCACCTAAAGATCGAAGCAATCCAAGGGTGTCAGAACATGGCCATGTTGGTAGACGATCTTTCACGAACAAATACCATAGAATTAGGTCCTTGATCCAATATCAATAAGGCATAGGAGCCCCAATCCATTCTAGCAAATCATAAAAAGCCCAACAAAGATTATGGGCCGCAGGCCAAAACCAAACTCCACCCGGATCCCAGATCCGGCTCCATCTGCCAAGCCCACCCGGATCCCAGATCCGGATCCTGATGCTAACAAGCTGGACCGCAGCACTGATGGATGCGTCCTAAGGACCTGCAACAGAGAATGTTAAACTGCAATAGCCATCGCTGACGAGATCGACGCAAACGACCACTATTGACGGCCCAGCAACACCATCAAAGCCACAATTTCGCATAGCCCATGCCGACGACAAACCAGCAAAATGCAGAACCCTGATTCCAACTCTCCAGCCTCTCAGAAGCGAGGCCCTTCCATCACTGCATCCGGAACCACCACCGCTATCGAACGATCCCATCCAATCCAAACCAACCGTTTCCCCATCAAACTTCTTCTTTGGGAACTTCGAGACACAACCAGCAAAAGAGACGCAAAAGAAAGACAGCAGGACTAGGCCTGCAGTTTTGTCCATAAAAATGGAGTAGGTGTGAGAGCCGCCACCACTAAATGCGGCAGCCCTCAAAGCCCTAGCAGAGCTAGGTCATATTGAAAACGTAGACTTGTTAAGGGGTATGTACATAAGTTAATTACTTTAAGTTTTACTTTCCTCGATTTTCATTTTTACTAATTAGGGGTCCTAAGAGTTGACTTTTTATAAGATAACAATTTGAAGAGATTTCCATTACAAAAGTTGTAGAGGACGTTAAATCGAGTCTCTGGACACATGACACGCTTAAATCGGAGTTCATATGCGAAAGTTATGATCAGAAAACAAAAGTAATTGTTTCAGGAAATTTTACTATAAATGGAATACTATTTCCGGAAACCTACCTTATTACCCTGTTCACTCTCTCTCTCTCCCCGACCCAATCGGCCCTTGATCCAACTTTTTCTCACCGTCCTCTTCAATTCTAGGGTGGTTTTGTGGCTCGGTTTGAGCTGTAGAAGGTGAGCAAGGAAGAGAAGAAGTCAGCGTCGTCGTTTTGAGTTTTTGATAGGAACTCGAGTTTTCGGCCACCACCGGCTACAATACTTGTTCGGTCTTGAAGCCCTTGGAACGCACATCCATCCTCCAAGCCGCTTGATCCAATTTGAAGTGTGGAGTATGAATCGAAGCTTTGAAATTCTAAGGTTCCAAATCAACCCTTTTGCTTTCAAGGTAAATTCCGGACTTTTGGCTTCAAATTGGACTTTGTTGTAGTTGTGAAATTTGTTATGCTTGTTAAGCAGAAGATTTTGGCATAGGTATTGTAACCCAATTTGGGGTTCCGACCTTCTATTTTAAATGGTTTAGTTGTATTTAACATATAGGACTTATATGTATAATTTTGGTGAAAATCGTGGGTTTCCGAAGTTTGAAGTTATGATTATCGATTTATGAGAATCCGACGGTTGGATTTCTTTCAGTTCTGCCTAGAACTTTTAAATTAACGAATTGATGATAGTGGTGAAGTTTGGGTCGAATCCGAGAAGTTGAAGCAATTAGATTTTCGGGGCCGGGGATTTAGTTTAGATTATTGTCCTTTATATTTAAATTCTGAACCTTGAGTTATTATTTATGATCACCTCTTTGTACAGGACGTGAGGAGACTCCACTTGAGGAGGATTCCGATTGACGGCAGGACTAGCCGTATATTATGAGTGGACACTTTATTTTAAAATATATGCATACAATAATTCTTTTCGTAAATAATAGTTTTATTGACTTGATATCATCTTTTGGTTTCAGAATATGAACTATATGTTTGGTATATTTACTTTGGCTTGCGGTTATTATTTTTTGAGAATGCCTTGTCAATTTTAAAATTATTTTGGAGCTTTCCGATGAATCTTTCGAAATGTGGACATTGTTGGAATTTATGAACTTCTTTGCTTATTTGTTTATTGATTTGAGAATATTTTGGCGTGTGGGACACGCCATTGATTTATTCATTTTCTCACAAAATTTTCTGAGTGCGGTTGGGAACCGTACCTGTGCTTTTATTTAGAGAGTTGGGTAAGTCTTACTGTTTTTGGTTTTCTTATGTTTTTCCTATGCCATACCTAAGGTGATTATATTATCATGTTAGCATGTTGTCGGCCTTTGTGGCGACATGATTGGATCACGGAAGCTTGTCCGCCTTTATGGCGTTGGGTTGCTGCCTTTGTGGCGGTAACTATGAAGCCTAGTATCTTATTAGCCTTAGTGACTAAAGGTATATACGGGAGTATAAGAGTACTTTAGCCTGAGAGGCTCACTCATATGGCTATCATCTTCCCCTACTTATACCTTGTTAGTTTTGGCTAGCAAGGTTAGTCAGTTTTGTCATTTGATTTTCATTCTTAAACACTTGCATGCATTAAGGGTTTAAAAACTAATTCAAATTGTGGGAAACTATAAATCACTCTTTAATTTCTTAATTAAAATATTTATTTTTATCCACTCACTTTAACGTTTTTATATAGTTTCCCCTGGGCCCTTTCGTTTCAAATGCCCAGTTCACAGTGTTGCTGTTCAGCATTAGTAAGAGTTGAGGCATAGTATATGCATCCACTGCTGTCATCTTATTTGTAGGCTATTTGTTTAACCTACTAGTTGTTATTTAAGTTTCTTATTTTAGATTGCTCTGACTATCTTGGGGATGTTATTTAAATTCATAGTATTTCATTCAAGGTTTATGACCTAGCTACAAGGAGTTGATGTAATTTAATTTGTAGATCTTTTTATTGGGATATCTGTATTTGAGTTGTTGTTTTATTTTATCAAATTGTGGAGTTGTTTGGATGTGGGAAGCAGGGTACGTGGCTCTAGGAGAATAAAGTTGGTTTATTAGAAGTGTGTTTTCTACTGATCTTGGGTAGTCTATTTTTAGGGGTGGCTCTGCCGAATTTTTTATAGAGTTATCCTTAAGGTGGGCCCCGTAATGGCACCTCGGATTTGAAGGTAAAATTCGAGACAAATTCTGTCGCTATTATTGTCTAAATATCGCAAATGTAATTTTTATGTGTGATTTTTTTTATTTCTGATTTAATTTGTTTTTGCATAGATGCAGTCCAAAAGGCTGAAAAGGGAAGAAGAAAAGAACACCAAAACAAACTTACCCATGGCTGTTACAGCTTTCTTATATTTAAGAAATTCACACAAGTCATCTAACGCAAGGTTAGTAACTTGTGGAGGAGGTTGCTCGAAGTAGATAACACCAATCTCAGCAAATAAATTGTATCTTGAAAAGACATCCGCTATCATATTAACTTCTCGAAAGTCGAAACACATGGCGCCTGATAACACATTCGGAAAAGCTACTTTGAAGGTGAAGACAAAAGTTGATAACAGTCTTCAAAGGGTGCAAATCATCAACTCAATTATTCATCAGATTAACCAACACTTAGAATCACATTCCATGACCCTTTGTCCATTCCAAGATCAAACAGCCATTTGTAATCCCATGCAATAACATGCCCCATGTCTTAGCTTTCGAAACCTGACTTTGCCCTATATGAGAAACAAATCCATGTATCCAGTAACAATATTGATCTCTAAGAACCCCCTCTAGCTCCTATTTCCCCATTTGAATTGGCTCTAGCACCATCAACATCCAATTTGATCCATCCATCCAATTTGACCTATCCATTCAGTAAGTCTGATTAGTCCCTGTATTCTTCTTTCCATGAGCAAGATACCATTTCGTACCTTTATGTAAAGGAAAGTATTTGATGTCAAGTGACTTTATTCAATTTTAAAATATACAAAATAGTGAAATACTCTTTAGAATAAAAAAAGCACTCATAATAAATTTATCCAAAAACGTTATTAAAATAAACAAGAAAATGACACACAAAAACATATAAAATTGAGGTACGAGGCACCAAATAAAACAAAACACTAGAGCTATGAGGCCATGTCACGATCCTAACGGCTATAGCTTTCATTTTTTGGCAATCCAACGGCTGTAGTTTACAACAGTTAGAATTGAGAGGCTAGCATTGTCCCGAGAATAATCCCGAGTCTGCTCATACCCAATCAAAACGTAACACGTGGAATAAGCAGAAGACTTTTTATTTTCTTGGTTTTATTTTTATTTCGTCAAGGTCGTAAGGACGGATATTCTGTTGGAACCAAACCCCCGGTTTTTATCTGTTTGGTGTTATTATTATTATTATTTTTTAATTTTAATTAAAATTAATTTTTGTGTGAAAGTAAATAAAAATTTGGGATCTGGAGAGTGGAGAGGGGGGTTTCATGGTGGCAATCATTTTTGCGCTTCTGAAAAAAAATTGGATTCCCTTTTCGGACGTGTTTTGTCGATTTGATTTGATTTTGATTTAATTAATGTTTCTTCAAATCTGACGACGCCATGAGGAAGAAGCTCGATACGCGTTTCCCTGCTGTAAGTTTCTTTTGCCTCCTCACTTTTACTTGTTCCTCAAATTGAGTTTCTGATTCGCTTTGATTGCTGCGAAATTTAAGCACAAAAAGGGGGGAAATGATTGGATTGGTAGCGAATTTTCGTTGATTCGAGTTTAATTTTTCTGGGTGTTGATGGGTTTTTGATTTGATGATGTGTCTTTGTTTGTTGTGATTGGAATTTGGGTGACTCGTATTTTGATCTGGTTTTGGGATTGGTGTTTTTTTATGCTTGATTTTGGGTAGGGTTAAAGTCAATTGGGATATATAGGGAATTGGTTTCTCTGATGATGTGGTCTCTTTTATTTATGGGTCAAGATGAGATCATGAGTGCGTTGAATTGTGATGTCCTTATAGTAGAATCTGATCTGGTTTTGTTGATTTTCGACTGGATGAGTATTGGGATTATTGGTTGTGAAAATAAAAGGAAAGAATGAGTTTTGGACTTTCTTTCTCATTTAGTCTGTAATCCATACAGTTCATGAGTTGGTGGATAGCTCTGATAGTGGGTTTAGTTGGACAGGAATTGGGATCGGGTGCGTAGATCTTATGTATAAAACTTTTGGAAAGAGAAAACAAAGAAACATCTTAGATGCTTGGCAATTGTAAACTTCGTGATTGGAAGTAGACATGTATGAAATACAATTTGGTAATTTGTGCAGCGTTGCTCTTTATTAACAGTTAGAATGCTTCCTCATGTTTGGAGACCAAGATTGGACATCTGCCTAAAGTTTTAGAAATCATTGTTTTGTAGCATTTTGCATGGTATAAGTTGTGGGAAAATATTGAAATGTGAATGAACTGAACTTTAATATATATACGTAAGATTGTGTCATGAATCATGGGCTTTGGCTGGTGTTAGCAGATGTCACCGACTATTTCTTCAATTTGTGCTTCTGATTTCTTAAGCCCACTGGTTTTTGTGGTGCTTCACCGGAGCAGTAGGAAAGATAGTAGCTACTTACAGATTCTCCTTTTATAAATTGTAGGAGAGGAGAAACAGAGAGGGATAGAGATATATGTTCTCCTAGGGACATCACTCTTAAGCATTTGCTTTTGTCATCATACATTGCTCATCAATTGCTTCCTTCTACCAACTCTTTATTTTCTCAAATTACTGCTATGCAAATCTGTAAGGCAAGATCCTTCCTTCGTATTTGGTGTTCAATAATTTACAGCTAAAGAGCAGTCTGGCTTCCAATACTCCAAGTGGCACAAGTATCTTCATTTTCATTATAAGATTGATTTATGAATTGGCACTTACTTTGAGATAGCTAACAATATGTATGGCTTCAACTGATGAGAGAAGACCTTGTCTAGGCTTGACTGGAAGTATTTATTTCCTTAGGGTGACCCAAGTGAGCTCGAAACAATTCAGATTCTTGTGTTGCGTTATGGAGTGGTACAAACATGTTGGTGTAGAAATTAGATGTGTGGGACTGGAGTAATATGCTGTGTTAGTAATCTTTTGGATGTTGTGGGGGGAAAGGAATAGAAGGATTCTGCAGCGTGCAAGGGATGAAGAGGTGGATATATTTGTGGGAGAAAGTTCGTTTTTGGGCCTCTCCTTGGGCAGATAGTTCAGTTTTGTTCTGAACTTAGGGGTTATTATGATATAGAACAGATAGGGATAGGACTGAAGTTTATGCAATAAAACTTAAGATGCTAAAAAACAACAGAGACCGAGAGCAGGAAAAATAGGTTTGGTATAGATCACTCATACCTCTATTAGTGAATTAATAACACTGTTCATTTCCCAAAATGACAGAGTTACATGCTCTAAGTAGACTGTAGAGACTCACTAGAACCTTCTAGTCACGCTTTACAAGACATAAGTTAAATATCAGCTTTAATGACTAATTTGTCATCCAAGCATGACTTGACTCCTAAATAAATGATACATTGACCAAACCTTTAGACCCTTCTAGGAACATCTTTGAAAACTGCTACACCAGTTATGATTGAATCAAGCTAAATCCCACCAGGGCTGCTGTACCCTCATCCCGGCAGATCAAAGTATTGGGCTGAGCATGCAACCTCTTCGTAGTCCATTTATAAAGTTTGACGTGGGACTATCCTATTCTTTTCATGCAATGCTGTATGATTAGAATACTGTTGTGTTAATTGTTTTTTGGAGGTGCCTTCCTATCCCATGTATCTATCGATTCTTTTTAAAGGAAGTTAGTTATCTATCAAAATAAGTACATGTTTTCCTTATGCTTCCTATGATGGGATGAATCACAAAAAGGTTTAGTTTATTGAATTCCGAGGTGGAATTATTTTTTTGTGGTCTGGCTTAAAAGAAGCTCCCTAATGCTGTAGGAGTAGCTACTTGTTTTTAGTTTGCTTTTTAAAGTTTTACATGCATTTCATCCCTTCTATTCTGTGAGGCCCTTTAATATAGCCCAATCTAATCAAAGTTTAAATTATGCAGGCCCGGATCAAAAAAATAATGCAAGCTGATGAGGATGTTGGCAAGATAGCATTAGCAGTGCCCGTTTTAGTTTGTAAGTTGCTCTGATTTTCAAGGGCATGCTGGGTTCTTTTCATTTTATGTCATTTATTTCTTGTGTTGCTTATAATTTTCTTCTTGAATATTGATGCAGCTAAAGCATTAGAGTTATTTTTACAAGACCTTTGTGACCGTACATATGAGATAACTCTCCAAAGAGGAGCTAAAACAATGAATTCAGTGCATCTGTAAGTGAAAGATTGAGCTATACTTTTTCTTTATTCTTGTATTTGGATTAACAGAGAATTTGAAAGTGAAAATGGTACATTGTCTATGAACAAACTGTCTACCCAATGTGCTCTAGTAAAGTCTATTGGTTATCTGTAGTTCAAATCTAATACAACAAACTAAAAGGTGTGAAGAAACAGTGGCTTTCAGTTGCTAAAGAAAAATAGTATATCTCTAACATTTAAGGACCGGGATACCCCCAATTAAGTTCAAAAGGGTTCTCTGTGGGGAATACAGTTGGTCGAAAAATGTTGGTGTTCTTGCTCTCTATTAGGGGTAGAGTTTGTCGAGGAGAACACATGTACTATCAACTTATGGAAATATCTAGGAGGCTTTACCCCCTCTCTTTTTTCTGCTGCTTTTTCAATACCTTATGTTTATCACCTGAAGCGTCTTAAAATTGAACTAAGATTGTCCAACTGTTAAGCAACATTGCCCTCAATCAAATATTAGTTGTCATGTGGTCCACTTCTCCGTAGCCAAATCTAAGTGGTCCAGTTTATGTATAGATAAGTAAGTACATTGACCAAGTGATATTACATTTTCAGCTTTATGGTCATGTGTTTGGCTGGAAGAAAAGAATTAAAAGGATGTGCACTTTGCCCTGCAATGAGATAAATTCCTAGCAGTTAATTGTCATGTGCAATATTTGTGAACTTCTGGAACTTATGGAACATGAACTGACATAAACTTTATATATATTATTTTTGCAAATTTTGTTTTTATTTGAGTTTTCGTAACTAATTACTCTACCTCAACTGCAGAAAACATTGTGTACAGAGCTACAATGTGTTTGATTTTCTAAGGGACATTGTCAGTAGGGTGCCTGACTATGGTCATGGTCATTCTGATGCTGCTGCTGATGATCGAGCCATCACAAAGAGAAGGTATAGATTTTCTACTTTGTTATTTTGCCACTCCATAAATTAATTATGCAGTTGTGGAGTCTACTCGTCTTCTTGTGTTTTTTTTTTAATCTACTTAATGTATCTACTCTTCTTTCAACCCCCTCTCTCTCTCTCTCTCTCTCTCTCTCTCTCTCTCTCTCTCTCTCTCTGACACAGAAAACCACCAGGTGATGAATGCATTGACAGTGACGAGGAGTTGAAGAGGAGCAAGATGGTAACTTATAGCTCCCATAATTTGTTCCTTTTATGTTTTTAACATTCCATATATCAACATGCAAAGTTTGTGAACTCTTCATATTATACAAATTTTGTTGCTCGTTAAATTGTTCTGAGTTACTGGGATCTCTTTGATTTTTATGATACTTTTTTTTTTTCATGACTGGAAAAAGTTCAACTGCTACAAGATTTCTTTTGGCTTCCTTAGGAAATATGAATATCTGTAAATGAGTTTCTTATATGGATTTGCTACTTAGGTTGACTTATCTGATAACTTGCTTGTAAGTTGAATGCAAATATTTGACTGATGGCAGAATCTTCTTTTCACTTCCTGCAGCTTGAGGTGAGCCATGGAAGCAGCAGTGGCAGGGGAAGAGGACGGGGTCGAGGACGAGGCCGTGGACGGGGTGCTCGAATAACTGAAAGAGAGCCTGTGCATCATGAGACTGAATCTGAACCCTGCACATCTCTTCAGCAGAGCAGCAAACCTAATATAAACTCTGCTACGGCGGTGGACGATGTTTCTGAGTCAAAGGAGTTATTGAAGGAAAATGTCAGTGTCCCTGATGAATCTGATCCGACAGTTAGAAATTTTGACTTGAATGCTGATGTACATGAGAACGAGGACACAAAAGCTGCAGCGGCAGCAGCCCAAGCCTCATCCGCGGCAGCAGCCCATGCCTCATCCGCGGCAGCAGCCCATGCCTCATCCGCGGCAGCAGCCCAAACCTCATCCGCCGCACCTACTTCTGAGACTAAACATGAAGAATACCCTGGATGGTCTCTTTCAGACGTGGACAAAATGGCCATTGACCCTCTTCAACTTGCACAGCTGAGCAAAAGGCTAGACGAGGATGAGGAAGACTATGACGAAGAGGGCTAACCTTCACTTGATGGGGGCTTATTGCCCCAAAATAAGCTGCTGAGATCAATATCAAGTGGAGGCTCATGGAGGAAAGTTCAAATAAAAGTATACAAAAGCTCGAATAGTGACCTATTCATTGGAGATGAAATGGCCTATGCACTAGTCCCGATGAGGACTTGGAAGTTCTTTTCCTATAGCATTTGCTAACATCCATTTCCAGAGGTAGCTTTTGCTGACAATGGCAGAGAGGTTAGCCTCTGACCCTTGACTCTTTGATCAGTGTATGAGGAATATGGCACCCTTAGATAGTGGTGGATTGACCCTCCTTTTTAATTTTTAATGTTTGTTTTAGAATTTGGTACAATTTGTAATATTGCTCACAGTTATCTTCTGGAAGTAGTAGTTATGGTAGTAGGCCTTTGATTAATCTGACCTCTAACGGATTCCTCTCTTGGTTTCTTAGCTCCTAACACGTTTCGTATAATATAAGGTTTACAGTTATTTACGGAAGTTTAATGAAATTGGATGGTGCATTGATGCACCATTGAGTGAATTTTTTGTGTTCATAACACTCTCAACTGTTTCATTGCGGATTTAAGTTGTGCACATCTCCACGGCACATGTGATGACTGTATAGCTAGAACTTGGATGAGAGTTCAACTTACGACCAAACACTACTGTTTACATCTTCTGTGGGGCCAGTGGTTGATCAACAAGGAACTAATTGTTGTGTCTCCCCAAAATTGATCAACAAAGAAAGCGCAAGGAACGAAAGTGGTCAACAAATAGTTCTGAAACATATGATCCCGACAGTAAAAAGTTAGTCCGTCTGGTTTGGCTAGTCTCCAAAGTGCACTTTGTAAGGACAACAGACTAATGCATATAACACTGCATCATGCAATTCTCAAAGCAAAACTTAGATTTTAAAGAAGTCACCAGAAACTATATGAAATACTGCCCAATATTATTACAACAACATTCCTCCCAGATTGGTAATATACTAATAGCAACCACCACTCAAACAAATACTATATCACTTCATCTTCATTTTGAAGTAAGCTAGCCGACTGTATAGAATCATGACCCGACAGTGTTGATGACCAAGGTGTATCTGAATTGTCTTCATCATCCACTATTGACTTGTGTTCTGGATATAGGAGAGGCTTTGGGGGCATTTGAAGGCGTTCAATATCTCCTTCAAGCATCTCTACCACTTTGTTCATTGAATTAGGACGATCACTAGGCTTCATTTGTATGCACCATAATGCGACGATAACCATCTTTTTTATTATCAACTTTTCCTCCTCGGCGGTCTCTCCCATGTCTATGTCCTTTCCTTTATTGAATTGGTCATTGACCCAAGAAGGAAAGTAAATTTGGCTCGAATGGGCTGCACCTGCATTCTGGTTCTTCCTTCTTCCTGCAATTTCCATCAGTAACATTCCAAAACTATAGATGTCAGCTTTGTTCGAGACACTTCCTATATTTTTGTAAAACAGTTCTGGAGCCATGTATCCAAGGGTTCCTCTTGCAGCAGTCATAGTTAAACTACTATCATCTAATGGACATAATCTTGCTAGCCCAAAGTCAGAGATCTTTGGAACAAAGTTATCATCAAGAAGAATGTTGTGTGGCTTGATATCGAAATGCAAAATTTTCATGTCACATCCTTGATGTAAGTAGTCAATACCACGAGCCACTCCAAGTGCAATTTGAAATGCTTCTCTGCAACTTAAAGAGATGATTCCTTCTTTAGGAAATATGTGTTTATCCAGAGAGCCATTTGACATATACTCATACACAAGAGCACGCTTTGATCCCTCAGCACAGTGGCCAATTAGTTGCACCACATTTACATGATGAATCCTTCCTATTGTAGCAACTTCATTAATAAAATCTTGCCCGTTAGCTTTTGATGTTCCCAACATCTTAACAGCAACAAGGCGACTGCTCCGGAGCTTTCCTTTATACACAGAGCCATAACCTCCTTCCCCCAATTTTTCCTCAAATCCTTTGGTCATTTTCTTGATTTCTGAGTAGGAGTACCTTATTGGCATGATGTTGTTGTGACTTTGCAAGAATTCTTCGATAACGCCATACATTGATAAGTGCCGCCTCTTTAACGTATAGATTAAAAACAAAATCACACATGGAATCCCCAGTATAATTTTTGTTGCGGTCCACGCTGATACTGTAAAGGACATATAAAAAATAATGTAATCAACTAATTTGGCTTTTTGCAACTTGAAATTGCTGTATTACTATGTTACGTGCTACTAAAGATACATTATTTGACCCTATATGGTATCAATCTATAGGAACTGAAACTTCATTTTATTCTCCTACATTTAACTATATATCAAAGCTTGTAGGTACGTACAAAAAGAAGATTAAAGAAGAGTAAAACTCACCAGCGAATAGAACAAAGCTACCAGCAACTGCAAGAAAAGATAAAAGAGTTTTAAGACTGAGAGTTGATTAAGATGTTGGGAAAAGGATCGGAAAGAATGAATACAATAAGATTGACAGAGCCCTCACATAATATATACCGGCCAATAGTGTTATCCCTGAGGAGATCATTGAGGACTGCATTGTTCGAAGACAACAATAAGCTGAAGTACATCTTAACAATAATATCGGTTGACATATTAATGTTAGACACTTGATATATCAACAGTAAGAATGTGAGCGTGTATACCAGAATCTCCGCATTCAACATGGTGAGTATCATAATCGATGTAACAAGTACTCCAAGGATATCTCTCGAAGCTGTCCAGCCATGAAAGTTCAAATCCATAGACCAGCTCATTGTGGATGTCTATGTAGGAAACGTTCATGTCCTTTGTACTAGGCCATGATGCGATCATAGTCATAAGCTCAATGCTGCATGAATCCCTCAACTCCGAGGCATTTAAGTCGCCAATCATAACATAAGAATGTCTGCTACGATTGTATAAAGCATAACTGGAACTACAGGGAGCAGTATCTACATAGAGAGGAGAATTCACTGAGGTTTCACAGGTCATGAAGATTATTGGCTTTGACAGCTCAAACCCATTAACGTTCCTCTGATCGGAACCTTTATATACATAAATGTAATTGTATGGATCGTCATAACTGAAGTTAAAGCTGGCCAACGAATTACGAGGGATTGAAGAGCAGTTACCCTTACGAACATTGGCATCCACAACTCGGATTGTGTAGTTTCCGTAATTGATCGACTGTACATAGTATTTCCCAGAGTACAACACAGTAACATTGTTCTCACAAGACAGGCTATACCTTGAGTCACCACAGTTTTGTGGATCGCTTTCTAGTCGAAAAGGGTTGCTTATGTTAGGGATGCTGCCACAGGAGGAACGTTCACAGCGAGGATGATGATGATGATTTCCCCAAGGCCAAGCATTGGAAGTTCCACAGTATAAGCCAAGAACTACAACTAGAAGGAGCATTACTAACTGTGCATGAAATAGTACTCTTCCTGCAATCATTTCTTGAGGAAAACAGAGAGAGAGAGAGAGGTACAAACACTTGCGATAGTTTTCTCAGTTCTACATAAAGGATGTGATAAGGAAGCAACATTGTGAACTTCCCTCTACTAGTCAACATGAAATAAATGTGTGGTATTGATTATTTCTCTATCTTTGTCTTATTTAAGATATTTGATATTAGTCACTTCCCAAGTAACCAATAATTGAGCCAAAATCAAAGTTTAGGTCTTGAGTGACAAATGAACCCAGAATATACATTATTCTGTTATTTCTCACAGCCATACATCTCAAACTGAAAGTTATGTTTAAAATAGGAATTCCAGAAAATTACAGATAAGTACAGGAACTATAGAGCTTCGGACAAAAGAAACCTGTAGAGAGCATTGAATAAAGTTTAGTACAAGAGGTGTATTCTCCAAGTATAGAATAACACTTGTTACTCCATCATAGGACATGCCTGCTCCATTGTAAATACAAATATTAACTGGTGCTACGTCACAAATATTAACTATGGGCATTTTCTTTGTCATTTTTCTTTCCTCATCAGTGGCATCTTCGATTTCCATCTCTTTTCCTTCACTGAACTGGTCATAAACCCAAGAAGGAAAGTAAATTTGGCTCGAATTTGCTGCAAGTGCATTTAAATTCCTTCTTTTCCCTGCATTTTCCATCAACAACATTCCAAAACTATAGATATCAGCTTTGTTTGACACACCTCCAATATTCTTGTAAAACAATTCCGGAGCTATGTATCCAATGGTTCCTCTTGCTGCGGTCAAAGCTAAGCTACTGTCATCTAATGGGCATAATCTTGCCAGACCGAAGTCTGAAACCTTCGGAACAAAATTCTCATCCAGAAGAATGTTGTGTGGCTTGATATCAAAATGCAAAATTTTCATGTCACATCCTTGATGCAGATAATCAATACCACGGGCCACTCCTAGTGAAATTTCAAATGCTTCCTTGCAACTTAAGGTAATGAGTCCTTCCTTAGGAAATATGTGTTTATCAAGAGACCCTTTTGACATGTACTCATATATAAGAGCACGCTTTGATCCCTCAGAACTATAGCCAATTAGTCGCACCACATTTACATGATGAACATAAAATCTTGCCCATTAGCTTTGGAATTTCCCAACATCTTAACAGCAATAAGGTGACCGCTCCGAAGCTTTCCTTTATACACAGAGCCATAACCTCCTTCCCCCAATTTATCCTTAAATCCTTTGGTCATCTTCTTGATGTTGGAGTAGGAGTACCGTATAGGTATGATGTTGTTGTGACTTTGTTAAGAATTCTTCAATAACGTTGTACATTGATAAATGTCGTCTTTTGAACTTCAAGATTAAAAAGACAACCACGCATGGAATTCCGACTATAGGTTTTGTTGCAATCCACACTATAAAGGAAAATAATTTAGACCGTGCTAGAATAACACTAGAAATCAATTATTCAACGGTTTATGACTTTTTATCTCTTTAGAAAATGAAGTTTTCTCAAATTAAAATATATAATCAAGGTTACTTTTAGAAAAAGAAATTAAGGATAAAACGTACCTGTTATTGTATATAGACCTGCAAAATAGAGAGAGAACCGTTATACAAAGAGTCGATTATAAGTTGGTGTGAAAACAATAAGCTGGATTGACATGGTCTCACATTTTCCAAGGGTGACGGTAAAGATACCAGGAGCCTGCCTCACAAATATATATATATATATATATATATATATATATATATATATATATATATATATATATATATATAAAGATCAAGTTATCGACTCTGAATCTTGTAAATGAGAAAAAGTAAACTGAAAATAAATAATTGTGGAAAAGCTTGAATAATGTTTAAGAACAAGTTAAATTAAGAGAGAGAGAGAGTAATGTTTCAGAGAGAATGGAGATTTCAAGTGTGTTTATTCATCTCATACAAGGGGATATTTATAGGAATACATTGTAGTGTGAAAGCTCAAAGAGAAAACCAAAATGATAACAATCTCAATGATAAATTTTGTCATGCTTGTTGCCCCTTGGTAAAGTATGTTACATAAGTCTTCATACACTCAAGTACCTATGTTTATACACTCAAGTACCTATCTATACATTTATGTATTTGTTACATGATATAAACATATATAATATAATACATTTATACTACAACACTCCCCCTTGGATATTTCATGTCAATAGTATTGTGTTTGTGGTGCGTTTCGAAGTTACCTCGTTAAAAACCTTGCCAAGTAATAAAACCCTATGGGAAAAAACAACCTTGGTCGAAGGAGAAAAAGAGCACAACGCGTTGAGTGTGGAGTATGTTTCTGGACACTCCACCTGATTTAGATTCCCCTTGAAGATCGTGGGAGTTCGGATATCCTTCTCAATCCGATACTCTTTACATATTTCTCAAAAGGGGATTTTGGTAGTGACTTAGTAAATAAGTCAGCTACATTATCTTCTGATCGGATTTGATTTACTTCAATATTCAGAAGTGTTTGTTGTTGCTGACTATAGAAGAATTTCGGCGATATATGCTTGGTATTGTCGCCCTTGATGAAACCTAATTTCATTTGCTCAATACAAGCTGCATTATCCTCGTAAATGCATGTAGGTTCATTTGTGGTAAATTTCAAATCACAAGTTCCTTGAATGTGTCTATTTACAGACCTTAGCCATATGCACTCACGCACGGCTTCATGTAGGGCAATAATCTCTGCATGATTTGAGGAAGTAGCAACAAGGGTCTGTTTTGTAGATCTCCAAGATATCGCGGTGTTTCCCATGGTAAAGACATAACCTGTTTGAGAGCGACCTTTGTGAGGGTCAGACAGATACCCTGCATCAGCAAATCCCGTCAAAACATCATTATTATTTTGATGGAGGGAAGGAGGAGAACGTCAGTCACTATGGATAGTGTTGCCGGCGTTCATATTTCTTTTCTCTCTGTAGGGATAAAACAAGCCCATATCAATCGTACCTTTCAGGTATCGAAAGATTGTCTTTATACCAATCCAATGACGGCGTGTTGGCGCAGAACTATGTCGAGATAACAAGTTTACTGCAAATGAGATATCCGGTCTTGTGCATTGAGCTAAATACAATAATGCACCTATCGCACTTAGATATGGTATTTCAACCTCTAATAAATCTTCGTCCTCATCCTTTGGACGAAACGGATCTTTTCTGGGCTCAAGACTACGGTTGATCATGGGAGTACTCACATGCTTTGCTTTATCTTCATTAAAGCGCCTTAGTAACTTTTGACTATATGCTGACTGATGGATCATAATCCCATCATTACGGTGCTCGAGTTCTATTCCGAAACAAAACAGTGTTTTCCCGAGATCTTTCATCTCAAATTCAGATTTCAAATATGTAGCAATTTCTTTTAACTCATCTAGAGTTCCAATTAGGTTCATGTCATTTACATAAACTGCTACAATTGCAAATCTGGATCTTGTCCTTTTAATGAACATGTAAGGGCATATTTCATTGTTAATATATCACTTCCCAATCAAGTAGTCACTTAGACGGTTATACCACATCCGTCTGGATTGTTTCAATCCATATAGTGAGCGTCTTAATCTTATTAAAAACGCGCTCCGTGGTTTAGAGCCACTTGATTTGGGTAATTGAAGTCCATCTGGAACCTTCATATATATCTCTGAATTTGGATCCCGATAGAGATATGCTGTAACCAGATCCATGAGCTGCATGTCAAGTTTTTCGGAAACTACTAAACTGACAAGGTAGTGGAACGTTATAACGTCCATTACGGGAGAATATGTCTCCTCGTAGTCGATTCTAGGGCTTTGTGAGAAACCTTGCGCCACAAGGCGGGCTTTGTATCTAACAACCTCATTTTTCTCATTATGCTTTCTAACAAAGAGCCATTTATGGCCAACATGTTTTATATTTGGTGGTGTCAGTGTTATAGACCCAAATACCTGTCTCTTTGTTAGTGAATCCAATTCAGTCTGGATCGCATCTTTCCATTTGGACCAATCTGCTCTTCATTGACATTCTTCAACGGAGCGAGGTTCGATATCATCGTATTCTATAATTCCTTTTGCAATATGATATGCAAATGCATCATCAATAGTCATAGAATTTCTGTCCATCATTACATGTATACTAGTGTAATTCATGGAGATCTCTGTATTCTCTGGAATTGGTTCTGTCATTGGAGCGTCCTCTAATGATGTCTCTTGGACATAACCATAATCCGGAATTTTTTCAGGAGATGGATTATTTGTATCGATGATTAATGGATTATTTTGTGTCAAGGTCGCTTTCTTTCTTGGGCGAGAATCCATCGAACCTATGGGCCTCCCGCACTTCCTGGCAGGAGCCGTGGGTCTAGCCACTGCATCACCCATAGAGGGGATGTCATGTCCTTTAGTTTTAGGGACATCAATCCTTGCAGGTACGTTTGCAGCAGGTATATGTGATCTTGTCACTTTAGCGATATCAGAAAACGCATCAGGCATTGATTCTGCTACGTTTGGAAGATCGAGAATCCTCCGCACTTCTATTTCAGACTGTGTTGTTCGGGGATCAAGATGAGACAAAGTGGGGACAGACCACGCCAATTCCTGTCTTTTCTGTTGAACATTAGTGTTCTTGTCTCCCCCTAATGACAGGAAGACTGTCTCATCAAAGTGACAATCCACAAATCTAGCGGTAAATAGATCACCTGTCAAGGGTTCTATGTAGCGGATAATGGTTGGAGAATCATATCCAACATAAAGGCCTAAGCATCTTTGAGGGCGCATTTTGGTGCGCTGTGGTGGCGCAATTGGCACATAGACTGCACACCGAAATATGAGTAAGTGTGAGACATCAAGCTCATACCCAGTCACCATCTGGGACATAGAAAAAGGTTGGGTGGCAGTGGGTCTCAGACGAATAAGCACAGCTGCATGCAATATTGCATAGCCCCAAACAGAAATAGGGACATTGGTGGCGCATAACCAATGTCCTAGTAACCATTTGAAGTCTTTTAATGACAGCTTCTACGAGTCCATTTTGGGTGTGTACATGAGGGACAGGGTGTTCCACCTCAATCCCAATAGACATGCAATAATCATCAAAAGTTTTTGATGTAAACTCTCCAGCATTGTCAAGACGAATTGACTTAATAGGATGATCAGGGTGGTGAGTTCTTAACTTAATGATTTGTGCTAGGAGTTTAGCAAATGCAACATTTCTTGTGGATAAGAGCATGGCATGTGACCAACGTATTGATGCATCAACCAACACCATAAAATATCTAAATGGTCCGCAAGTTGGTTGGATAGGTCCACAAATATCACCTTGTATTCTTTGTAAGAATGGTATATTTTCTTTAGTGTCCTTTGCATATGATGGTCTTGATCCCACCTTTGCTAAAGAGCAAGTTTTGCAAAACGAATGATATGCTTTACAAGTAACTCTTTGGACTAATGTTTAATTCGTACTTCTTTTCGTTTTGAAGAATGGATGTCCGTGTGAAGTTTTTAATATACGGAGCATCATGTCACGACCTGGATGTCCCAAGCAGTAGTGCCAAAGCCCGTATGTGTCAGGATCCCATAAATTTTCATTCATGACATGGTTGGATTCAATGACTCTAATAGTGGTTGCATATAATCCACTAGAGCGACACATAAGTTTCTCTAATACTCGTGTATTTCCGTAGTTTTTAGAGGTGATGCAAAGGAACTCCTGTCCATTCTCACAATGTGTTTCCACATGAAAATCATTGGCTCTTATGTCTTTAAAGCTTAATAGGGTTCTTCCAGCCCTTGAAGCATATAGAGCTTCGGCGACATTAATATTTGTGTCATTTGGTAACAAAAATTGAGCTGGTCCTCGACCATGAATCAATTGTGATGGTCCTACCATCGTAGTTACTGAAGATCTACTAGGTGTCATCCATAAAAATAATTGCCTATGTCGCAATATAGTATATGTGGTGCCACTATCAAGAAGGCATTCCAATTCTCCGGAAAACATATTGAAAAAGAATAAAGTTCAGAATATTAACATATGTCCATGACATTGAATGATAATACGATACTTTATTAATAGGGAAAATAGCCAATGATTACATCAAAGTTTTTATAAGTCTATTCCAAAAATCAAACTTTAGACAAATTGTTGTCACTCAATCCGTTTGGTAATTCCAATAAAATATGACCAGGAAAGTAGAGAGATGTTGGTGGAGCGAGGCTCGCTTAAATACCCCGATCTCAATTACTTTCCTAGACATCATACTTCATTGGGTACGCTACATGAGAATGAGTTAATACAATTGTTATTTATTGACTAAGGCACATTTGCCATTCTTGGAAAATAGAAAGAGGATTATTCTAATCAAAGTCTGTGGCATCCTCGTGCTCTTCATTTACAGCTTTGAAGTCCTCAACGGTGAGATTGACATCTTCACCATCTTCAGCTTCAGCAAGGTTGGCTTCTTGCTCTCTTGCTTCCCTGTACTCCTTGTAGCGTGCAGCTAACTGGGTACTTGCATGACATTGCTTAAACCAATGCTCGATTGATCCACATCGATGACACATGTCATTGTGGTTATCTCCCTTCATTTGAGGTGCGCGTTGTGGATATTCTCTAGGAGGGTTGCTGCTACTACCACGGTGCATGGTGCGACCTCCATGGCTCATGGTGCTATTTCCACTGCCGGTGTTGCCATATCTCCCTCTTCCACGTGTGGAGTTGCCATCACGTGTGCCCGCTCTAAAGTTGCGGTTTCCTTCTTTATTGGGGCAGTTATATGGACATGTTCGTCCTTCATGTCCCCTATTATTAGGGTACACATGTCCCCTATTGCTAGGGTACCGCATTATAATTTGCCTCACAAACGCTCTTGGTTCCAACGGGACTTTAATTATAATTCTTTACCAGAATGTTGTCGTGCTTTTCAGCTACCGACAAAACATTAATGAGCTCATTGAACCTCGTAATTCGTCCAGCGTTTACTTCAGTGCGATATTGCTTTGATAGCAAAATTGCTGTAACGGAGAAGGTGGAGAGAGTTTTCTCAATTAGCTCTTCATCTGTGAGGGGTTTTTGACAGAACCTCAACATGGCTTTGAGGCGAAAAGCTTCTAAATTGTACTCAGCAATAGACTTGAAGTCGGAGAAGCGTACATCGTTCCACTGAACCTTCAAGTCTGGTAGGAGGGAATCTTGGATATTGTTAAAGCGCTATGCTAGCACCCCCCATAGATCCTTTGTATCTTTGATGGACATGTACTCTAATCTGAGTGCTTTGTCCATATGGCGTCGCATCAAGATGATTGCTTGTGCATGCCTTTTGGGTGTTCGAGGGAACACAAGGGCCGGGTCTGGTGCATGGATGATTGGCAATATCCCTTTCGATGTGAGATGGTTCTCAACGTCGGTTTTCCAGCTATGGAATCCGAACCTGTTGAGTCAAGGATTTGAAAATCGAGTCGAGGTTCATTCGACATCCTTGAAGATAAGAAGAAAATATTAGTTTTGGAGTTTAAACTTCCACGAAAAACAATAAGATTTCCGAGCTATGCTACCAAGAAATCAATTTCCAAGAATCATTGTGAACACTCTTAGTTCATTGATTACAAACGCTCTTAGTTCGTTTGGCGTGAATTTCTATAATTCCGCTTTTGATTGTAAGTTCCCCAGAAAAAGGAAAAATGAGAGAAAATGAATAAAAACTCAAAAACGGGAACTTTTAGTAAAGAATACCTTGAAATAGTGTTGCCGGAAAATTTGGCCGGAAAAAATTATCGGAGGTAATCGGAAGGATCGTTGGGAAAATCGAGAAAATCGTCCGAAAAGTCGCCGGAAAAATGTCCGAAAAGTCGCCTGAAAAGTCGTCGGAAACTTGCCCCGCAAATCTGTCGGCAGATCTGTCAGCAGGTGCTCGGCAATTGTCTCGGCAGCTACTGCGCAGCGTCTCGGCAGCTCCTCCGCAGGTCTCGGCAGGTGCTGTCGACAGGTGCTCTCGGCAGGTGCTGTCGACAGCTCTCGGCAGCTGCTGCGCAGCTCTCGGCAGGACAAGGCAGCGGTCCGGTTCGTGCTCAAAACTTCCAGCGGCCTGTTCAGGCCTTTTCCGGCTGGTTCTGGCGATTCTGAGGCCGGTTCCGGGCTTCTGGAATCAAGGGCTTTGATATGAGCTAGGGTTTGGGGTTTTTTGTAGGTTTGGAAAAATGACTTCGATTGATGATAAACTCTACTCTTGTCAATTTTCGATTCTAATTCTAGAGCAACTTCATGCTGATAACGTGTTTAAGAACAAGCTAAATTAACAGAAAGAGAGAGAGAGAGAGAGAGTAATGTTTCAGAGAGAATGGAGATTTCAAGTGTGTTTATTCATCTCATACAAGGATGTATTTATAGGAATACATTGTAGTGTGAAAGCTCAAAGAGAAAACCAAAATGATAACAATCTCAATGATAAATTCTGTCATGCTTGTTGCCCCTTGGTAAAGTATGTTACATAAGTCTTCATACACTCAAGTACCTATGTTTATACACTTAAGTACCGGATTTTTCTCAGGTAAGGATGTCCTTAGTTTTTCTTAGGTGCGGATTTAGTGTTTTCACCCACTTTCCGATCATATTTTCACATCTTAACCGTTTATTTTTTAGAGCCTAATGTATAGATCCTCCCTGCAAAATTTCAGCCAATTTGGTGATCGTTAAGACATCCAAAACTGCAATTTACACGAACGGACCGAATCTGTCGAATAGGAACCGTTCGTATTTATAATGGTAAATTGCAGTTTTGGATGCCTTAACGATCACCAAATTGGCTGAAAATTTTCAGAGGTGATCTATACATTAGGACCTAAAAACTGAACGGTTAAGATGTGAAAATGTGATCGGAAAGTGGGTTAAAACCGGAAATCCGTACCTAAGAAAAACTAAGGACGTCCTTAGTGTAGCCGGACTGCTTAAGTACCTATCTATACATTTATGTATTTGTTACATGATATAGATATATATAATATAATACATTTATACTACAACAAATAACAGAATCTTTGATGTTCCTTACCACAATTAATTTTGTTGGTGTAAGTGTCGACACAGCAAGCCCAGTGGGTACCTGATCCACGGTGGCTCTCTAACCATGAAAGTTCAAAACCATAGAGCAGCTCATTGTGGATGTCTATGTAGGACCTGTTCACGTCCTTTCTACCGTTCCATGTTGTCAAAACCTGATGCTCTATTGGGGATTGAAAATGATACTCCTATTTCCACAAGTAAATTGACATGTGCATGGAGGGGCGTAGTTTATAAAAAGGGGGTCTCGATTTCACCCCTCAGTAATAATAAAGGGTGCCTACAAATCTTGTTTAGATGGAGATTTTATAGACATATATACAAGTATTCAAGGTTTACAGAAAGGGTAATAAATAGCATGTATAATTTTCTTCTTTCTTAGAACTATAAATTAAATAAAATTATCCATGCACCATTGTTTGGAAACTAAAACCAAGGTTTGTCATATTGTTGCCATGAGGATGCATTCAACCAATTCTTACCATGATGCAATTGAAACAAATGTTTAAGCAAGCCCATTGGGAATTTCTTTAACCCAACAGTCGACGAATCAAATGGATGAAAATACAAGAAAAACTAAAGTGAAAAAAAAAAAAAAAAAAAAAAAACCTAGTTCCAAAAGAACAAAGACCCGAATGGACATCCTAAAGAGCCGCACTAATGCATATTTATGCCATCTCTATACCAAGTCGTTTCCTCCAACCTCCACTACTCATCTGCGAGACTGACACGTACATGTGAAGCTGACTACAATTTTTGATAGAAAACGCTTCTCCAATCTCCACTACTCATCCGTCACGCATCCATTTGAAGCTGATTGTACATTCTTGATATACTGGAGATACAAAGATGATATGCTGTTTCTTAAACACAATGACAACCATAACAAGGAAAAGATGGCTGCAATAGGAAAGATTCAACATACCTTGTACAAAATTCCACGGTTAGCCTTGTATGGAGGTGCAACCCAGTTCTTTCTTCGAGTGTCCATCTCTTGATCTGTTAACTGAACATCCAATCTTCTCTTTTCGACATCCACGGTGATGATGTCCCCATTTTCAATTAATCCAATAGGACCACCTTCCTGAAAACCATTTGAAACGCATTCTATCAGTTGTAGAAACTATTTTTTACTCATGATACCAAGACAAGGCCAATCACCCAATCCAATAATATGAAAAAGACATTAAAAGAACCTGTGCTTCAGGACATATGTGGCCAACAACAAATCCATGTGAACCTCCTGAAAACCTACCATCGGTCAACAATGCTGTTTCCTGCGAACCAAAAGCAATACCAAAGGGACCATCATTAGGAAATGCTGTATGGTCAACAAACCAGTGTGATATAGCGAAGGAACAAAGATGGAATTACTTGTATCAACAAATTAAATACATAAAGATCACTAGCTTTATCTGGAAGAGAACCTAATAGGAAGAAATGAAGTCAAATCATCATTGTTGGAACAAGAAACCATGCGACCACACTTCATGTGATGAAAACCAATAAATTTTGAAGTCAAAACTAATCAGAAACTAAATGTAAACTATAAATAAGTGCACCTTCCCAAGACCTGCTCCCATTATTGCACTGGTAGGTGTTAACATTTCAGGCATGCCTGGTCCTCCCTTCGGCCCTTCTCCTCTAATAACAACTACTTTTCCCTGGAAAACAACAAATAGATACGCAAATTAGGTATGCCATATGTGAGATCAATTAAAGAAAACACCTTGCAGTTTAAAGTCATCATGAACAGTTGCATGATGCAAAAAAGAAATGCCTAGAATCAATAAAAGAAACAATTTGAATCTCGCAGTGTTAAGCAACAAGTCTTAGATCAGGATTTTCCAATTCAAAGTTCGTCAAGAAATCATCGCTAGAAACAGGTGAAGTTATAAAACAAGAAATGACCTTGAAATTCATAGGATTCTCTGTGATAGCAGCAATCATAGCCTCCTCCCCTTCAAAGACAAGTGCTGGACCTGTAGTGTTTTAACAAATAATTCATCAGCATAGGAACTTTCATTAAAAGAACAAATAACTTCAGGAGAATGAAGGAAAATGTAAAAATAAATAACAGAAAACAAAAGCAATACCAGAGAAATATAGCCCTTCTTTCCCTGTAATCTTTGCTACAGAACCCTTTGGTGCAAGATTTCCATATAATACTTGGAGGTGGCCTGTTTTCTTGATAGGATTTTCCAAGGGTCTTATTATATCCTGAATGATGAGAAGAAAAAAGAACGAGAATAATTAAAAGTTGTCTTCAAACACATGATTTATCAACAACAAGCAATGGCAATATTTCAGATAGTGAATTTAAAGATTAGAAAGCTATCAAACCTGCCCGGTAGACAAAGGAAGGAAGCTTTTGGCATTCTCAGCCAGTGTCCTCCCGGTTACTACAGAAAAAAAATAATATCATTATGTCAATGTTATGAAAATTACTTGAGTAGAATCATGCAAACACTCCCAATACGTACCAGTTACACAATCCCCATGCAAAAGTCCATTCTCCAATAGGTAGCGAAGAACGGCTGGTGTTCCTCCAATCTATTAACATAATTAATCAGTACTCTTTGATCAAGAGAAACAACAAATACCGAGAACTCTTCAAAAAATGTCATATGCATGATTGTACCATATTAGGCACACACCAACAAATAAATAATTAGTGGGAAAAAGAATTTCTAGAGTTTAGACCTTGTGTACATCCTCCATGACATACTTGCCACTAGGCTTAAGATCTGCAAGAAATGGAACCTTATCGCTAACTCTTTGAAAATCATCTAGGGTTAAGTCCAGACCCACAGACCTGCCAAGAATCTTGTCAGTAAATTATTTTCATTCTCACAATTATTAGCATCAGAGGATGGTTTCTCACCTGGCAATAGCAATTAAGTGTAACACGGCGTTGGTAGATCCACCCAATGCCATGACAGTGACCATAGCATTATGTAGAGACTTTGGAGTAATAATATCTCGTGGTTTTAAATCCATTTTTAATAATTCCAGCAGATATTTCCCAGCCAAGCGGCACTCATCCAACTTTAATGGATCTTCAGCAGGTGTAGAAGAGCTTAAGAGAAAAGGAAAGAAAGTAAAAAACATGAGAGATATTGGTCGCAAACATCAAATAGAGTTTCTTTTTGTTTATTTTTATTTACAATAGTGGGGACATCTCTACCTGTAAGGTATAGACATTCCTAAAGCTTCAATGGCACAAGCCATTGTATTAGCCGTATACATTCCACCACAAGCCCCAGCGCCAGGACAGGAGTTACGAACAACATTCTTTCTGTGTTCATCACTTATGGATCCACTTACATACTCTCCATAAATCTAACATCAAGAAAATAAATATATAAAATTACTGAATATGTGAATTTCAAACTGTAAACAATTTCTAATGCTTTGAAGTAGAACATTTAACTTCGAATGCAATGAATATTCATATCAGCAGATATTAGATGTAGAAGTAGGTAATGAGGACATATATACACACGATATTCCTATACACCAACAAATAAGCCCCAAAATCATAATCTAACCACAGTTTAAAAAGCATACCTGAAAGGCCGATACTATGTCATAAGTATTGCCTTCGAAATGCCCAGGCTGCAAGAAAAACAGAGAGAAGATAAAGAAACATAATAATAAAATCTAAAAGATAGACAATGTAATTACCCGGTTCAACTATGATCTACAATCACTAAACCCCAATCATCACATAAGTATATAGTAAAAAGAAACTGAAATAATTCCAAAATATCTTAGCTCAGAGTCACCAAGTTCATTAATGAAGGAATCAAAGACAAATATCACTTCTCAGAATCCCATAACCAAAGCAAAGATCAAGAAATACCAAAGAGAATGAATTTTGTTTCCAAAAATGAGCTCGTAACATCCAGATAGTATCTTACCCTATCATATGCAAAAGAAGTTTTATAAATGCAGGCTGGAGTGGACCATATCATTTTTATTCATCCTATTCAAAATCAACCTTATTATTTTATAACATATTGAAAGAGAAAAGAATTGATTACTAATCAGTTAGTTTTATTTTCAGGAGAAACTCAAAATCCATAACACATGAACAGATAATCAGAAAGGAAAGGCAACCATATTCATAGCTCCCATTTTCACTAATCAAACAAAACGTCGAACCTTGATAGTTCCACCATAAATCATGATACTTGGTCGGTTGAGCCGGCCCATTGCCATAATAGTACCTGGCATCTGCAACAAACAATGAGAAGACCATTTCCATAAAATTGAGGTCAAACAATCAAACTAAGCAACCGCAAAAGGAACAATGACGATGGCAAGAGCTCACATTTTTGTCACAGCCAGGAATGGAGATATTGCCATCATACCACTGAGCCCCCATGACAGTCTCAATGCTATCAGCAATCAAATCCCTAGACTGCAAGCTGTAGCACATGCCCCTAGTCCCCATAGAGATAGCATCGCTGACGCCGACGGTGTTGAACCGGAAGCCGACCATTCCGGCCTCTTGCACCCCTTGCTTCACGGCCTCCGAGAGGCCCAGCAGGTGCATGTTGCAAGTGTTCCCCTCGTACCAGACAGAGGATATACCGATCTGGGGCTTGGTCATGTCGGCCTCGGAGAGCCCCACTCCGTGGAGAATGGCCTGAGAGCCGCCCTGGGACTTGGGCTCCGTGATTTGGGAGCTGTACTTGTTGAGCTTCTTCTCGTCGACGGCGACGGCATTAGGGGCGGATTGGGCGAAGGCTCGGATGGAGAATAAAAAAGGAGTGGTCCTGCTCCGCCGCGTCTGAGGCGGTGGCCGGAGGTGGATGGTGGAAGTAGAGCTAGTGAGAGCGCCTTGCATGACGAAGCAAAGAGGTGGTGGCGGACGGTGTTTTTTTTTTTTTTTTTTTTTTTTGAAGAAATGGAGAAGGAGGGTTTAGGTAGGGGATGGGAGAATAGTTAAAGTGTGTGATGATGTGGTGCTGTAGAAGCAGATGGAGGACTGTTACCCGTCAGCTAATTGCGAATCAAGGGTCAGGATTCAAAATACAAATCTTGGAGAGGCCACAGGTGATTGGTGTCTTTTCTCTCCGATAAAAAAAAAAAAAGAGAGGGAATAATTATCTTGTTCCTAGTTTTCAATTTTAGAGAGTTATCTAGGCAGGTGGAGCGATAAGGTTAGAACATCTTAGGTTGGGTAGGATGGACGTGGCGGGTCTGAACACTGCACTAAAACATGAAAACATGAAGATGAGGGAGACTTCCGTACGGCACCCGTACCTGACAGTGAGGCGGGCCAATCAGTACCTAAATAAGGGGGTATTTTGAGTATCTCATATTAAAAATCAAGGGCAGTTTTGAAAAAAAGAGAAAAATTTTGGGTTTTTGGTTGAATGGCTGCACGGCCCCACCACGTGACAGGCCCCACGCAAGAATTTTTCAAATATGAAAACACCACTATTTATGAGTGATTATTCTATGGTTTACCTTTTGAAAAATCGAGTCAATTATACCATATATCAAGTTTCTTAGCTCATCAATGACATCCATATATCAAGTTTCTTAGCTCATCAATGACATCAATTTCTAAGACAAGTTAATATTGCGGCAAATCGCTAATTTGGAACACAAGATTTTCTTAAGATATTTATGAACACGAAATTTATCTCATTTCATGTCAAATGTAATCTTATTTGTTAACTTGAACAGTGGGTGTCTCTAAGCATTGTCCGTCTATTTTCTTTTTCTTTTTCTTTTTCTTATAAAAAAAATTATTTTATTGTCTTGAATTTAATGGGACTATGCAAGGGTGAAAAATAAAAAATAAAAAACTAAGATCAAATAAAAGTATGTGTAACCACTACAGATAATGGGGCGGTAGCAGGGTCTAGTCTGGAACCTCCAGGTCTAGCTTTCGAAACTCCATGAGCTCCTTTTAAGTAGTGGCCAGCTGTGGTGGAATTTTCCCCATAGCGATGCATGAAACTAGTCTGGCCTCGGGCTAAGATACCCTGTATGGGTGTGTGTGCCGCTAACTTACTAACACTGACCCCTGTGGTGGAATTTTCCCTATAGCGATGCATGGAATTAGTCTGGCCTCAGGCTGAGATACCCTACATAGGTGTGTGTGCCGCTAACCCCCAATTAAAAAAAAAGAAATAAGTATAATCTTCACGTGTACCATGTTTTGAGACCATATAATAATTTTTCACTAATAAACTTCTATAGTTCAATATAGCAGCTATCATCGGCCGGTAACGAACTAAACGTCGTACTGAATATAATGAGAGGGGCGGATCTCCCTTGACGCATGCAATATATGCTAGGATGATTCGTATACACGTTTAGCTTAACATACAGATCAACAGATGTGCTGCACAGCCAACTGTTTAACTTAATGCTTTAGCTGAAGTTGGCTCTGTTTGACACTCGAGAGAATGGTTCCTCCATCCGATTCCCATTTCGACTCAAAAATAAACAGCCGCCCCACACTGTCTTCGAATCTGAAAAGAAGTGCAAAACTGAGTTTAACTTATTCAGTTGTTCACCAGCAGAAAGACATCAGCATAACCAATCCCTTGCCTTGGTCGACTAGCGACTAAATACTTACTGTACTTTCAAATAGTTCCGTCGACAATTTTCCCATTCCATTTAGGGCCAAAATGTAAAGCATTCCGAGTTTGCATGTGATATGCTGTACTCAGAATATATCCTTAGATTGGAATAGTCCAGACCAGAATGTAATCAATGCGAAAGGAATGATCAAAATTGTAGATTGAGGAATGGCAATCACACTAAATCCAGAACTGAGTGCTTCATTTCAGTGCAAGCAAACAAAGAGGTATTGCCTTCCATTTATATGTTAATCTGCATATCTCCATCAGAGTTTTTAAGATGATTGTGTACTAATTTAGTCAAGCATCACACTGTCCAAAGTGAACGACTGCAAGTATAAAATGGTCCCAACCAAGAGATAAATGGGAACAAAAACATGAAATAAGAAACTGCAGAGTAATACATTGCAGATAGATAGCAAAGAAGAATATGAGAATGTAAGCAAGCAAACATCAGAAAATCCTGAAAATTTTCTGCACACATATAGTGACCATACTGGTTTTTCCGAGTATTGGGGAGGATGGATTTGAACATAAGACATCTTCCACCAAAGAATGAAACGATACAGATAATCTAAACGGTTTCTTATTTTCCCATTGTATGTCTGCAATGACAGATATTGCATTCCCAACCAAAAATGAAAAAGGAAAAGGATTTGAAAAGGAGCTTGCATATGGTGTAATGCACGACATAAGCTCAAAAGTAATCTGACATATGCCAACACCACATAATGTAATGATGGTGCACACTAAGAACTAATGGTGTTCAAACCGTTTGTAGGTACCTGTACCTCAAATAAAGCAGTGCTTGTAGGTAGGTTATGCATTCTATAAGACAAACTCCGTATCTTTTC
Source organism: Rosa persica (assembly GCA_025331145.1). Classification (NCBI taxonomy): domain Eukaryota; kingdom Viridiplantae; phylum Streptophyta; class Magnoliopsida; order Rosales; family Rosaceae; genus Rosa; species Rosa persica. The sequence goes on along the minus strand of WFKR01000001.1, from coordinate 11,020,151 downwards.
CTTAACATAAGAGGTTAGTGACTGGATTACAATATGCAGGTGTAATCTTTGGTTCATTTGCAGTTGCAACAAATGATTGAAGAATTTCATATGTGCAAAATGGTTCACTACAAGAGTTCATATCAGAGGACAGCAAGAACAATTTCCCTGGTTGGCAGGAGCTCCATTATTTTACTCAACATAGCCACAGGACTTGAGTATATCTCCAGCAGTGATGCGAACAATAATCCTTCATTTGATATCAAAACTCATAGTGTTCTCTTAGATGGCAACTTCAATCCAAAACTCAAAGCATTGGAGTCCAGTTCCCATGAAAGTGGCTAGGGGAACAATGGTTTACATTGCTCCTGAAGTATTCCTAGGGAGCTTTGGTGTCCAGGTCAGGTGTTTATAGTTCAGAATGTTATTACTTGAAATGGTACGAGGTAGGAAAACTGTTGAAGTGATAGGAATTACCAGAATGGATATATAATCCTCTAGAACAGGGAGATGGTCAGAGGCTACGAAAGTAAGTTTGAGATGTATTTTTTTTCTTTCCTTCATATTCTTTTAAGTTTTCCCTCAATAGATAATTAGGCAGGGGGACTCATTAATGAGGTATACAAACTGGTTACCCGTCCTTAGGACAGCATTTGCATACCACAGTTGGACGATTTGAATCCTTAGGATGTCTTTACTAAAACGTAAAAAGAAATTACTCTGCGGTATATAGTTTCTGAAAAATAGTCTGTATGCATATGTTAACTAATATAAAGATAACAGACATAATTTTGATAGGTACCGAGTCACATAAATTCGGCAAATTGTAGAATAACTCCTAAAATGGTTTAGGGTCATTTTGTACTCATCTGTACCACAGCCGTTGGCTGCCACGCCTACCATTTCTGCATGAATGCATCTTAAATAAGATGTCTTACATCTACCCAAAAGTTAAACTCCACACAATGGAAAGATCAATAAATAGGCGGAAAGGGATAGAGATAGGAATTATCATTGATATGATTTGGAAACGTAAGTACACAACAACACCTTAGTAACTAGTGTTTGTATCAACAGAGAAAAGAAATACTAACAGCAACATAGCATATTTACACCCAATTCATAGAATATTGGTATGCTACAAACCCATATATTCAGAGAGGTGAGGCTCCATCTGACTCAGATTGAAGGTACCTTCATTATTCTTATGCAGTTCAAATTTAGTTTCTCTGCTTTGCTCCCCTGATCTTTAGAAGCATCTTAAACATTGCAAGACCTTCTATTGCCTGCCCTCCCAAATTGAACATAAACATATGTAAGTATAGGACGATTGGAGTTCAGGATGTCGATCACAATCATAACAAATAAAATAAAAACTCAAATTAAATTCTGTGTTAAGGTACAACACCAAAAGATATGAACAACAAGAAAACATAAAAAATTTAAAAAAATAAATAAATAATAATAATAATAAAATTCAATATTGAATAACAACGAATCTTTGCACATGAGATTAGATGATTGAATCTGATTCCTAACTTCAAAACAAAACGAAAGAATAAGTAGTAAAATTCAAACATTAACTCTAGCTATGGATTCCCTATGGATAGAAGTATCTTAAGCAATTGGGATTTAGATTATGCCGCAAATATCAGAATAAAAATCATCAATTTCCTACGCTCAAAAATGTTTTTGATAAAATATCAAATTCTTCACAAGCTAATAACTGAATTCTCAAATTTGAGATCGGCACTACACAATGAAACTCCTGGAATCCACATCTTCCATTTCAAATGCTTCAATCAAGAGAAAAACATGAAGAAAACAAAATACACTACCTGAAAAACAAACTAGACGTCAGCAGCGGGTTTGAATTCCTGGACTTCCTTGAAGTTGAGCCAAGGCTTAACCCAGACCTTGGCCTCAAAAAGCTTCTTCTGACCCCCATCGGTGGCCTCAATGGTGAGATAGTACACAGTGCCCGAAACCACCTGTTGCTTGGTCTTCACAACCCTCACAAACTCAAGCAGAGCATTCTGTACACCATCGTCAATTTGTTGAAATCCAGAAACAATTTAGGAGCAAATAGATGAAATTGAAGCGGTTCATTACCTCCTTGGAGTTGTGCTCTTGGACGGCGAAGCGAGCGAGGTCTTCGGTTTCGAGGCTGTTCTCGGAACCATGGGATTCGTGGATTCCTCCGAGAACGGCGGCCATTTCCGGTGAGAGAAAAGAGAGAGAGAGTTTGACAAAGTTGGAATTCGAAGAGATTTGGATGAAATTGCTGAATGGATGAACGGAAACCTTCATGGGTTTGGGTTTGACTCGTCCACGTTTCGCAAACAAGAGAGATTCTTCCCTTACAACCACCGTACACGTGTCCCTCCGTTATTTTGCTTTGCTTTCTTTTTTGGTTTGTGCTATTTACTTATTTTCCTATGCTTAACCAGTAAAATATTGAAATAGTATCGGGTCTTACTATATTTTTAAATAGTATCGGATCGGGTCCGGTTCTATTATAAATTAAATGATTCAAGCTTATCCATTTAATGCGGGTCTTGCGGACTTTTTTAGACGGGCTCGGGTAAGCCTTGCGGGTTTTTTTGGAGCGGGTCTTGCGGGCTTTATTTACAAATAAATCTTTAAAGATAATATTTTTTATAAACTTATATTTATATATCATATACTTCAAAGAGCAACCTCTATCAACTTAAATAAAATGGAAAAATCAACCGTTGGATGAAATTATTATAATAAACTATGAGCGTGGTAAAAAATTTAACCAATTTCACCATATTTTCGAATCCGATCGAATTGGTCAACCGTCATCACTTGTATATTTTCTTGGTTGACCGATGACATGACAACTGCGGAACGTGCTTATTTTTTCACATCACATTTGTAACTATTCCATCGATGGATGTGCGTGAATGTAAGATAAAAATTTCAATTTTAATTACAAAAATGTTGGTCTATACCAATTTACCTCCTAAAATTGTATGACTTGTATATCGCATTTAAAATGTTGAGGTTCATTCTAAAGCAACCATGAAGTGGAAAATGAATTTAGAGAAACCAACCGCACGATTGAAAGATTGTAATGTTTTATGGTGGTTGTAAAAAATCCAGTCAATTTAGTTCTCGTTTCGAATTCGATCAACTAGGTCAAACTTAGTTACTCTTATAAACCTATATTTATATATCATACACTCCAAAGAGAAACTTCTATAAATTCAAATAAAATGAAAAAACCGACCGGTGGATGTGATTATTAAAATAAATTATGAGAGGTAAAACATTTAGCCAATTTCACCATATTTTCGAATCCGATCGAATTAGTCAACCGTCATCACTTGTATGTTTTCTTGGTTGACCGATGACATAACGACAGCGGAACGTGCTTATTTTTTCACGTCACGTCTGTAAATATTCAATCGATGGATGTGCGTGGACGTAAGATAAAATTTTTAATTTTAATTACAAATACGTTGGCTTATATCAATTTGCCTCATAAAGTTGTATAACTTGTATATTGCATTTAAAATGTTGAGGTTCATTATAAAGCAACCATGAAGTGGAAGATGAATTGGAGAAACCAACCGCTCGATGGAGAGATTGTAATGTTTTATGGTGGTTGTAAAAAATCCAGCCAATTTAGTTCTCTTTTCGAATTCGATCAATTCGATCAATTAGATCAAACTTAGTTACTCTTATAAACCTATATTTATATATCATACACTCCAAAGAACAACCTCTATAAATTCAAATAAAATGAAAAAACCGATCGTTGGATGTGGTTATTACAATAAATTAGGAGTGTGGTAAAAAATTTAGCCAATTTCACCATATTTTCGAATCCAATCGAATTGGTCAACCGTTGTTACTTGTTTTTCAAAATATATATGCACATATTTTATATACAAGTATGAGAACTTCCACACACACACACATACACATATATAAATGTACACATACACGTATGTATATGTGTGTGTGTATCTATATATATATATAAACACACACACACACACACACACATATATATATATATATAAACACACACACACACACACACATATAAAATAATTTACGGGCTTTTATGGGCCGGGCCTAGCGGGCTTTTGGCGGGCCGGGCCTATGGATAGGGCCGGGTTTTTGCCAGCTTTTTGACGGGCCTCCATCGGCCCACCTAGGCGGGCTTTTTGACCGGTCGGGCAGGGTTTTTGGCCCTGCTGGCCAGCGAGCCTCCATCGGCCCACTTGATCCGCGGGCTTTTTGATGAGGCCTACTTCACATTTGGTTCGGATCTCGCTCTCAATCTATTATCGTGTAAAAAAAAAATCTATTGTCCGTGAATACTGACTGGAGTTATCTCAATTTTTCAACGTTAATCGGAATTAAATCTCAATCTATTATCGGTGATTAAAGTAATTAACTGATGCTGACTAGTCTCAATTTCTCAACATTGATCGGCATGAAATTATAAATATACTAAAGCTCAGTTGGCACTATACACTGTTCATCACTGTGCACAAAGTGGAGTGACGGTTCTGCCCCTGATTTTCTACTACAATTTCCAGGCTGCCAAGGAGAGTCGGTATCTAGGTTTTTTTTTTTTGGTTTGTGTGTGGATAACTTTAGAATGATCGAGAGATAGCAAGAGAGAAAAAGAGAGAGAGCGAGACAGAGAGCTTCAGTTTGAGAGAGAAATAGCGCGAGAGAAAGAGAGAGTTTGAGACTGAAGAAGAGGGAGACGGGAAGAAGTTGATGCTCGATTCGAACAGAAATTGAGTGAACTGATCATCCCAAGTATTCTACGATGGGTTCGATTTTGTTTGATTTACTTTTTTGTCGGTCTCTCAGCTTTTCCATCATCATACATCACTGTTTTGGGTTTTTCCTGTTGAAGAACCAATCTAAGTAGTTTTCAATTAACCTGGGTTTGGAATTTGTGGTTTTCCTTTCAGCAAAAGCAAGAGAAGAGTTGGGTTTCTTTTCTTGGTAGGATTTGGATGTTCTTCGGTTATATCATATTGTGGTTTTCATTGTGTTATTTTTGTCTGAATTTTATCTGATATTAAACGGTGGCTTCCTTGATTTCATGGATTTGTTTTGTGATTTTTGATCAGATTAGTGTATGCGATTTGGCTTTGTTTGGTAGTCTGGGTTTTAACTTTTCAGCGATTCCAAGATCCAATTTTTTTTGAAGATTCTGAGGGAAAAGGATTGGGTTGAAAAGAAATAGAACAGGTTTTGTTTTTAATATTTGTTATCGTTTATTATAAGTTGTATATGCTTTATAGTTAGCAACTGATGTATGAATACGACTGAAGAATGACTGAAGAATGGATCAGAATGCTTCTTATTTCAAATATAGAATGTAGGAAGTTGTTTTTGCTCGGATTCCATAACGATTATTATATTATCTAAATATAGAATGTGTTTTTTTTTCCTCTCTGCTTCCAGAGGCAGTTTGTTTGATTGTTCATATCTTTGAGAAGTTGTAATGATAATTGATATTCACTATTATTCAAGGTCAAACTCAATGATCAGTTTTTGATGTCTGTTGTTTTTAATTTGCAGATTGTACATATTTAAGGGGTAGAGATTTGGACTGGAAATAGAGAAAAGAGGTTAGTTTTTGTTTGGTTAGATTTCTGGGTTTGCATTTTTGTAGTCTATTGGCTTTATTTTTTGTTCGGTTGTCTTTCGCAGTTCTAAATATTGTTCACTAGAATATCCAGGAAAGAAGAAGAGGGATTGAAATTGGTAAGATTCCAGAATTTAAAGGTTCGATTTGAAGTTTTGATTTGGTTAGATTTCTAGGTTTGCGTTTTTGTTGTGTTTTGCTGAAATGGTACCTGCGCTTTGCTGCGGGATTTGTTGTGTGTTTTTAAAGGATGTTAAGGCTTTAAGGTAATGCATAAATGAAGCATTTTGTATTAACTGTTCCTAATTATTAGGCTAAAACGAAGCATAAACTTTTAGAAAATAAACAGACAAGAAAGTAGTATATCTAAAAGATGTAGATACAGATCACAAAATGCAGCAACTTGAGAAAAGAAATTCATCGGTTAAAAATTTTGTTTCATCCTGGAACATGGTGCAATTTGTTTCGTTTGAGGAAGATGACTTTGTTAATCATAAATTTAACCATTTCATGACAACACCAAAAGCTACTATGCCAAGTTAATTGAGCACTATAGAGATGTTTGAACAAAAAGACAATGGATTCAGATTCATTCACAACTAAACAATAATTTTGGTAAAAGGATACAAAGTTTATACAAGAGGATTATAAAACGTGAAAAGAAATAATGATCAAAATATGAAGGATGATAACTCACTTAGACACTGCTGGCCATTGTACTGGTGCCCAAATGCATTTTTTCTGATCAATTCCAGCAAGTTATCTTAGAATCCAAACTAAACCTAAAGCATGGGCCAGAGAAGACCACCTGGTTTGAACCTATTATATAAATTCCACATCTTGAATTCCTAAAAATAAAAAGGATGTTTAACCTTCAATTGTAGGTCTCAAACTTTAATCTGCAATATGCATAGGTATGCCTTACCTTTGAATTGCTCAAAGTCTTCGTCTTTCTGTTTCAGTCATGACAATTGCACGTGAATGGATCCCTGCAAATGTAGATGATGAAAATCATGAAATTAATTTATCATTTTCTCCCAATATTCATATCAAATCAATTGCACAACTAAACCAAAGAATGACGCAAATTTTTTAGTAAATAGGAAATCAATATTTTGATAGTTTGTACTAAAAGCGGTGAATAGTTATAATGATGTGATTAAATGTGATCAGATTTCCACTTTACTTAGCTTCATCACGGATCCTTTTCTTTCTATCTTTCAAATGATGTTAATTATATGTTATTTGGAGACTTTGAAGAAAAGAATAGGATTTTAGCAGGTACTGTGTTAATTATATGTTAATTATTAGGCAAAGCTTCAATCATTTTAGCAGGTACTGTGTTAATTATAGAAGTTAATGATTCCCAGTACCTTCTTTGTTAATTATATGTTGATTATAAAGATTGAAGCTTTACTAGAGTCTGGTAATTGAAGGGTATTACTGTGTAGTTTATCGGCTTAAAGATCAAATTTTGATTGAAAGTTTTGTAATTTATTTTTGTTTTGTAGTGCTGCCATTTTGTCCAAACAACAATGAAGTTTACATCTATACTCTGATGCAATCCAAATGGGAAAAGCTGCATGTTCTTCAGACACCCATCGGCTTGTAATAATAGTTGTCGAAAAGCAATTATAATGTGATATTTCAATATAAACTTGAGAGAGATACAATATGATACTAGCTAAGTGATACCCATTTGATGGCTTCCTGCAATGTTCTGCCCTCCCAACTTATGAAAAGTATTCTGTCTGATGTATTGTTAGGAAAAGTGAAACCGTTTAAAGTTTGCATTTGAAAATGACGTTGTGTATACGTAATTGTGGGTTTCGATGGGTACATTTGTTTGCCCATACTCCTGATATATAATTGTGCATACTTGCTAGGAGTCTCGAGAGCAAAATATTTTTGTCAGATATATTGCCTGTATATCAACAATGGAAACTTGGAGCATTGACTTCATGGAGGTATGTGTCACCATAGATATCTCACTTTTCCTCTGATGCCAAGGTATTGTTCTTATCTAACAAGATGATATTCTAATTAATGTAATATATATACGGTATTTTAATAGTTTAATTAAGAATAAAGTCATTTTCAATTATATCTTTCATTATTATAGATTATTACCAACAATAAATCCCGCAGCAAAGCGCGGGTACCATTTCTAGTCTCATACTGTAGCAGAGGAATTTTTCTAACATGAATTATTTTCTGAATCTAAAAAGCTTTCAATACCGTCTGCTCTGGATAAATAAATAAAAACGATAATTTTTTTTTGTTTTTTGAAAAAAGAAAAAAAAAAACTTGTAAACCTTTTAGACAAGGTGGTCGCTCCTCCTCTCATTTTTTCTTTCATCGATCTTTCGCTTTCTCAGTCTCTCAAATCTCATCGTCTGGGGTTTAGGGTTTAAAGGATCGAGGATTGGCCAGGAGACCCAGAACCTCAATCACCCCAAAGCGCGACGCAAGATTTCAACTTCTTCCAAGGTGTGATTTCTAATCCCTGACCCTGAGTTCTTCATGTTTTGGGGATAGTTGATTGATATTGGTCAGCAACTGAGGGTTAATTAGGGTTTTGCTTTCTTACTGACATTGTAGTGTAGAGTCCGTAGAAAAGAGGTATACTGCACTCACCTCACTGAATTATGAGAAAAAAAAATGGAGCTGATTGGGTACTTAACAAAGAGAACACTACTATATACATGTGTCTGTAAAAATTACCTGGTGTGTCACAATTAGGATCTGATAAACCAGTTTCGACTGTCAGTTGGAATCAAGTGAAATTTATGTTATTCTAAACCTTCATGTTGGTATGCACTAATACCAATTTATCACATGAAAATGTACCAATTTGTACTGCTATTTAGAGATGATTACAGAAATTTTCAATAGGGAAAACTGTACGTTGCAACTTCTGAAATAGATGCCTAGTTACTTTATGATTACAGTGAAGAGGTCTTGGCTTTAGAGAGAATGTTTCATCTGGTACGCATCCAACTTCAATTGCTCAGTATTTCACTAGATCAATGCTTTTAATGTGTATTGTATTATAGATCTTTTTGCTGTTGATGTTGGTGTAAAGTTTCTATCTCTTTTTGCCTTGATGCTGTCTTGTTTGAGAGAGATTTGCTTCCCAAGATTCCAAGAACTTGCTAGGCTATATGAGAATCACTCAAGTTAAATAACTCCATTCTGTTCTAGATACTGTTCAGTGATTTTTTTTTCCGGTGTAAGCGGGAGGAACGAAAAACAATAGCATTTTGTATTTGCACTGTCTTGCAAATATTTACTGAAAGTATATATTAAGTGAATCACACGTGGAGATTAGTGGTTGGTTAGCGCGACATAGCTAGGAAGTTAACCTCATATAAAAAGGGAAACCTTATTACTACTCATAGTAAGCTTGTAAATATAGAGAAGATGAATTGACCTGATTGAAGCATATAATAGATTTCTTTTCGTTATTCTGTATACAAACACTGACAATCCCCCGAACTTTGGAGTTGTGGATGTTCATGCTGTTTAAGAAATGATTATTTGTTTGCAAGGAGTAAGTGCAGTTCATTGTTGTAGTATCCCATATTAGGCCTTCTCTTGTACTTTCTTTGGCCAACTGGCTTTGTCACTCGGAAGCATAAAATAGAACTGATTTGGTGGACTGCTTCACATTGTGTTACACTGTTACTATCATGGCAGGCCACCTTTTTTTTTCTTCATTTTTTTTTTCAAAGGCTTTTAAGCACAATTGTTTGGAATAATTTTGTTCTTTGTTGGCTTTTAAGGACATGTTTTTATGAAAGCATTCTATTTAATAATGTTCAAAGACAGTCATAAATTCTCGTTTGAGTACCGTTTGTCTTATTTTTATTTTTTTAACTTTCAGAAAAATAAATTTTGTTTATTTCATAAGCATGGTTAGCAATTGTCCTGAGGAAATAGAGGATCATGGAATACAGGATTTTCAAAAGGAGTTGTCCTCTTCAAAGTGGATGGTTTAGCTTTCCTCACTTGAGTTTTCTGTACTAGTACTTTTATTCATCCTTGTACAATGCGTGTGAGTGTTGTTTTATGAGAAGTGTTCTCAACTGCCTTTTCTTCTTGCAGAGCTGAAGAAAGCCTAGACAATAGAAAAAGATGCCACATAGAACTCGACCTATGACTGCACTTTTGGTGTTTACTGGACTGAATGCTATCTTAGTTTCAACCATTACTCCCGTCTATGATTTCGTCTGCTTTCTTCCTTTTTGGGAAAGAAGGGTATGCTTTCTTGTTATGATTTGTTTAGAAATCTTATATTTTTATTTATTTTCTTGGAAAGCTGGTAATAATAGCAGTACAAAAATTTATTTCGGTAGAATGGTGACCGGATCGATCGTAAAAAGTATTGGGCCATTTTATATACAACTCAAAACGAAGTTATAAAATGCGCTTTATTATTGTATGTGAATGAAGTTATGATATTTATTGAAACATTAAATATTGGTTTTATACATATAAATCTGTTGCTTCTACCTTTCTCATGTCATAATTAGTTCATAATTAGCATTATTTTTAGTCTTTTGATGAGGACATCATAGTCAAACCTTTTAAGGTTTATGAGTGAAAGAAATGGAAAAAGAGAGCAGCTAGTCATTCCCTTTCCATATGGTTTGATTAATTGCTTTCATTCTAGAAGTCTTTAGGCAGGTGTGTTTTCAGTTTCAGTTTCGGTTTGGGATTTTAAGTTTCTTTATTATTTCAGTTTCAGTTTAGGAGTTTAAATTCATTTATTAGGTCTTTTATGCTTCAGTTTTGTGAAGTGTAACAGTCCTAACTATGAATGAGTCTTTAGTGCTAGTTAATATGAGCTATCTGCTCAAATATAAACAAGTGTAAGTGCCAAGTGGCCAGATATGTCGTGATGAATAAAAATTTCAGTGTTTCTGAGTTTTCTAGAGATTGGAGTGTTGGTGTGAAGCCTTGTGTGTGAGTGAGAAACCTGGGAGGGAATCCTAGTTCTCAGTTTTCACTTTCTACCCTACAAAACCTGTGTTAAAGCCTAAACCTTAGAGTTTGTTGATCCTGGTGTCTAGGCAGTGATTATACTGCATCAGTTTTGGTATCAGAGCTGGACAAGCTTTGGTGTCTCCTAGCTCCAGCCAAAAGAAACTTCATTTAGCCATGGACCTTGAAACTTTGGCTAAAGCGATAGAAGGTTTAGGTGCCCAAATTGGTCATCTTGAGACCAGAATACAAGATCAGGCAATTGCTTCTGACCGTCGGTGGTGGGCAAAGTTTGAGATTGGTGGTCTAATGTGGAAAGACGAATTGTGAGAGATGGTGAAGAACCTATTGTTTAGTGGGATGAGATGAAAGAAAGGCTGAAGGAGAAGTATGTTCCTTTTTCTTACAAGGAACGCTTGCTGGACCAATGGCAATCTCTTCGTCAAGGAAGCATGACAGCTGCTAATTATATTGATAAGTTTGAAGAATTTATGGTGAGGTGTAACATCACCGAAGACCCATCAGTAACTCTTGCTCGTTTCAGAACAGTTCGTCCAGAACTTCAAAGAGAGCTGATTCCTCATAATGTCTATTCATTAGAGCGAGCTTATCAATTAGTGCAAGAATTGGAACCCTACTTGAAGACCGCACAACCCTTGTGCACAAGCGGTTTGACCAGCGGAATTCTGAGTTTCGTCCTAACACCTCTGGAACAAAATCGTCTCCATTATCTAAGGGTTCCAATACTTCCAATTCGCTGGTGAAAGCGGAAAAAGAAAAGGGATTACAATCTGGTATGTGATGAGGGGGATCTATAAGGTGCTATAGATGTTAAGGTTATGGTCACTATGCTGGTCAATGCCCAACAAAAGAGCAAACTCGAAGTTTGTTTGCAGCAAGCACAGAAGAAGAGGCTGATGCTCAAGGAGAACTGGAGGAAGAAGTTTATGAGCCTGAAATTCCAGCTACTGATGATGATATGAAAGGGGAACCTATAGACATTGTTCAACCAAGAATGGCTGTGGTTAGATGCACGTTGACTTAGCCTAAGAGCACTGGAGATTGGCGGAGAACAAACATTTTTCACACCTGTCAGGTGTGGAGACAAAAGTTATAAGGTCATCATTGACAACGGAAGCTGCATCAATGTTGTCTCCCCTCAAACCATCTCTAAACTGGGTTTGATCGCTGCTGATCATCCTCAACCTTATCGTGTGGCATGGATTGACAAGTCTTCCGTTCCTGTGACACAGCGATTTGAAGCTCCTATTCAGTTTTCATCTTACAAGGATACTGTTTGGTGTGATGTGGTGCCGATGGACGTGGGACACATTCTTTTGGGCAGAGCATGGTTGTATGATCTTTCGGGTCGTGCCAACTCATGCTCTTTTATTCATGAATAGAAAACAGCCTTCAAAACAAAGGATGGTTTGTATGAATGGTTAGTCATGCTATTTGGACTAACGCACCCAGTACTTTCATGAGAGTTTTGACACAAGTTTTGAGGCCGTTCTTGGGTAAGTTCCTAGTTGTTTATTTTGACGATATTCTAATTTATAGCACATCCAAAGAGCAGCACCTTAATCACTTGAAGCAAGTTTGCATAGCTCTTAGAAGAGAGAAGTTGTTTGCAAACCTTAAAAAGTGTTCGTTCATGTTCAATGAAGCTATCTTTTTGGGATTTGTTGGGTCGTCAAAGGGAATGCAAGCAGATCCAGAGAAAGTCAAAGCTATTGCTGTTTATGGTCACAAGCCCAGAGCTCCAATAGATCTTATTCCCATGACGGTTTCACATAGGCCGTCACAATCAGCTAATGAATTTGCAAGTCATATTCATGCGCTGCATGCTGAGATTAATTGTCGGATTAACAGGAGCAATGAGCAATATAAGAAGGTTGCTGATGTACATTGAGCATTCAAGGAATTTTCAGTGGGGGACTTTGTCATGGTTCGGGTTAGACCTGAACGTTTCTCTAAAGGGAAGGCAAAAAAGTTACAAGCTCGAAGCATTGGAACGTTTAAAGTATTGCAGAAATGGGAATCAGTTCTACTTTTAATGTGGAGGACTTGCTGCCTTATAGAGAACCTATGGTGCCTGTGTTGCCATTTTCTTTTAAATTTTCACCAATCACCCCACCTTTGCCTCGTTCAAAAGTTCCTAAGAGAGATGTGGTGGAAACATTGTGGATGAGCAGGTTGTTTCGACAAGACAAGGTGGCTACCAGAAGTACCTCATTAAATGGAAGGACAGACCAGATTCTGACAACACTTGGGTAACTAAGGAAGAGCTGTAGCGCATCGATCCAGATATCCTGGAAAGATACTATAGCTTTATCTCACCGGAGGCGAGTTCTTCCAGTCGGGGAGAATTGATGAGGACATCATAGTCAAACCTTTTAAGGTTTATGAGCGAAAGAAATGGAAAAAGAGAGCAGTTAGTCATTCCCTTTCCATATGGTTTGATTAATTTCTTTCATTCTAGAAGTCTCTAGGCAAGTGTCTTTTCAATTTCAGTTTGGGATTTTAAGTGTCTTTATTATTTCAGTTTCAGTTTAGGAGTTTAAATTCCTTTATTAGGTCTTTTATGCTTCAGTTTTGTGAAGTGTAACAGTCCTAACTATGAATGAGTCCTTAGTGCTAGTTAATATGAGCTATCTGCTCAAATATAAATAAGTGTAAGTGCCAAGTGGTCAGATATGTCGCGATGAATAAAAATTTCAGAGTGTTTCTGAGTTTTCCAAAGATTGGAGTGTTGGTGTGAAGCATTGTGTGTGAGTGAGAAACCTGGGAGGGAATCCTAGTTCTCACTTTCTACCCTACAAAACCTGTGTGTTAAAGCCCTAAACCTAAGAGTTTGTTGATCCTGGTGTCTAGGCAATAATTATACTGCATCATCTTTAGTGCAATGTGTTTGAAAACTTGAAAATGCTAAGTTTTTCAGTTCAATGATTGCACAATGTTTTTACCTATACCTGTATTTATGGATGGGGTTCTATTTTTATATTGTGCACAGCACAAAATATGCTTAAGCTTCCTACACAGGGTGCTTAAAGTTAGGATTGACATTTGGGGAGTTGTCTCCTAGGCTCTAATGCATCTTTGAAATCATACAAACTGTAACGAGTTTAAAAATTTAATTCATCTTAGGTTTTCTGCTTCTTCCTTCATATCCATAGTAAAACAGAGTTGTCCGAAAAAGAAGCAACGAGAGGGAATGCTTTGACTGTCAGAAAGTTCTTGTCTCACCAACTTGGACTGCATGTTTCAAAATTTAATGGTATCTGGTGGAAAGGAAGGTTGTAGAAACAACTATAAATGCAAAAAGGTTGAATTGGTGAAGTCCACTTGCCGGGGCAACGTAGCTCACAGAATGTAGTTGCCTCCTTCCATTTTGTGGGATTTTTGCTGGTCCTGTATGCCTATAGGCACCCTTAGTCGTGCAGTCGAGACATAGTATCTAAACCTGAGTGAGCAATACTTATCTGATTGCGGTAATCGTAGGTGCACTTAACTCATTACCCTCCTTTCTCCTTGGTGTACATTGGTTGTTATGTTTTCATGTAGGAGCTCACATTTGTGTTGTACTCTTCCAAAGTATGTAGGTTTCAATGTCCCTTGGCATTTTAATAAGCAATCATGGATACATAGAACAAACAGGCCCAGTTTGACAAACAAAAACTAGGGTTTCAATTCATTCACTCTCTCTTGTAGGGAACCTACTGCATATAATTAGAGTTGCACTATTTCTTTTGTGAATGCAAAGTTAAGAATACAATTTATGAGTGGTGGGCTAGCTAGGATTCTCCCCCTGGAGCAATGCAACTGTCCTCTGCAAAACTGAGATAAATCATTGTTGTTGGTTGTTAAACTAAGGCCTAGTCTTTTCAGTATTAAATTGTAAGCATTATGAAGACAAGAAACAACAGTTTTTGTAAGAACATACATATTTCAATCAACTGCAACGCAAGTGTCCCGACAATTTCTGTTAAGAGCGCTTGGTTTAAATTTTTTTAGTGATGTTGTTTGTTTGGCTGATTTCTAACTGCCAGTACATCCTATGCATACCCCACTATATACATAGCAGTTTCACAAACCAAAACCCTTTGTTTATGGTTCTGGGTTTGTTTGTTTGGCATCCACACTTACTGATTAACTCTGAAGTCATGCCGTGGTATCCTTCACTATGCTTTATGTGAAGTCGCAGACTGCATACATGTTTATTATTGGATTGGATTGATAATTCAGTTATTGCTAATTCCACTAATCAATGCGAGGCGATCAGTCCTTTAATACTCAAACGTGATCCATAATTTAATACAACCAACTAAAAAACCACTTTCGATAATATTGGATTGCATATGTTATTTTGTCCTGTAGAATTTTTTTTTTTTTTTTGGCATCCTTACATCTTGTATCCTTGTGGTTATCTTCTTTCAGAGGGAACAACTTCGTCAACAACGTGAAGCTACTTTATTAAAGAGTTCGTAATCAAGATAGAAGTATCGAATACAGATTATTATTATTTTTTTAGGTTGTTACACTTGGTGCAGTTGGAGGTTTTTGATGTATTCTAAGATCTTAGTAGAGAAAAATGCAATGAGTAATGAAGCTTTTGCTTTTGCCAATGAGATATGAGATCTGCTCTAGCGTACGATGTTTCTTGTTAGCGTATTGTAAGGTTACAACCTTACAAGGTTACAGTTCATGCTCTTAATCAGAGAAATTACCAACCTGTTGTAGTATAAATGTATTATAGCATAAATGTCTATATCATGTAATAGGTATTTGAGTGTATAATGTAGGTATAAAGACTTGTGTGACATGTTTTATACCAAGAGGCAACAAGCAAGGTAATTTTCATGATTAAAGACAACTATGCGGAGTTATTTGATGATCATCATAGTTACCAAATTAATTTTCTCTTAGAGCATTCACATTATCTTTGTACTCTTATATAAACCCTCTATTGAGTGAAGAATGAACACACATTATTCTCTCCCTCTCTCTGTTAATTTATTCTTGTCTTCAAACACGTTATTAGCACGAGATTGTTTTAGGATTCAAATCAAATCGACAAGAGAAGAGGAAGTTCATCATCTAATCGAAGTCATTTATCCAAACCTACAAAAAACCTCCAAACCCTATCACATATCAAAACCCTTGATTTCAGAAGCCTAAAACCGGCCTCAGAACTGCCTCAACAGACTAGCAGAAGATCTAAACAGCTGTCGGACTGTAATGACCACAATTTTCATTTTAATTTCATGTAATTGTGTTGAACGATTATTGTACGATTTCACAAATGTTGCTCGATAATATTTCATTTTTAGAATTATCCAAGGTTCAAAACGATTGTTTTAACGAAAAGCTCGAAATGCTCGATTTGAGAAATCGACTTTTTATATGTGCAAAATTTGGGAAAACTTCCTTCATGAAAGTTGTAGAGCTCGTCGATACGAGTCCGTACATATGCGGAACACATTAATCGGATTTTTTATGAATTAATTATCGCATTTACAAGAAATTTCCATTTTGGTATATATATTTTGGGAAATTTTCTGAAAATAGGGTTTCTATTTTCGGAAGGCCGCAACCCTCTCTTTCTCTCGTGTTCTCTCTCTCTCGGCCGAAACCCAGAAAAACAGAGAATGGCGAAGCCGAGCTTTCTCCTCCTCCTCCATCCACCTCAAGACCTCAAACCTCTTCCATTGGCTTCGCCTCGACCTTGCGCAGCTGCTAGAGGCAGCCTTGTGCAGCTACACGGCCGGCAGCGGCGGCGGTGAGGCCCGAACGGATAAAGTTTCGATCCGTATATCTTGAGCTATAGGTCACCATTTCATGTGATTCTTAGCTTATTGAACTCGCCTCAACTTCCTTAACAAGCACCAAGAAGGACCGGACCTGGGTCTATCGTTTTCATCTTCATCGGAGTTTGACTTGTTTAGATCGAAAAAAAACCTTTCGATCCGTATATCTCGAGTTATAGACCACCTCTTCCAGTGATTCTTGGCCTGGTGAGTTCGCCATGAAGTTCTGAACAAGTTTTCGGAAGAGATCGAGACGTGAAGTTGCAGTTTTTACGTCGGTTTCAAGCTCGCCGGTTTCTGGAAAAATTCCGGCCGCCGACTGTGTTTGATAAATTTCTATCCCTTCCCTTTATTTTCTAGTCTTGTGCTAGTTATGAAAGTTGCTCAAAATGATGAAACGAAGGGGAGAAGTTCGGCCCTCACACTATTGGTGGTGGTCGGCGGCGGCTCTACCATTAACTTCGGCGGCCATTTTCGGCCACATCCGGAGGTCTAAAATATAGTTTTTGTACATTTTATGATTCAACGTTTCAATACGATCATTTCGGCATATCATACGTATTTTTCGGATATCTTATGATTTAGTTATTAATTTTGAGATTTCGATCTATTTCGATCGTTAGATTTATGATCTGTGAAATTTGAACCGTCCGATGGACTTGTAGTTTTGATATGATGATCATACGACTGTCCCAGTGGCTTTGTGTGGTTATGGGCGAAGATCCGACCGTTGGATCTTCGTATAAGTGCAAAACGGTGATTAGGGAAGCAATTCGTGAGAATCCGTCTGTCGGATTTCTTATGAATTAGAATCCGACCGTTTAATGGAGTATAGTTATGTTTTGGAATTATTGGCTAAATTCAAATCACATTTGATTAGGTGATTGACGGGTTGTACTTGGGTGAGCTGTTTCGATGTGGTTTATATTTTAATTGAAGACACCGCGGGATCTCGAGGTGAGTAAAACTCACGTGGTTCATATTACGAACCAAGTACTTTAAATTAATTATTTTTGTAATTGTGTGAAAAATATTTATGGATTAAATATTTGTTTTAAAATCATATGGACTTGATCAACTACGGTCTATAGGTAAGTAAAATGAATTTTAATTATACAAATGAATTTCATGATTTTCTTGTATGAACTATAGATGGTATTAGTGGTCATTCCTGAGTAGATGATTACATATAAATATATGTATATATATATATATATATATATATATATTTACGAGGAATATATATATTGATTGGTGCAATTTTGAGTGATAATATGATTGTGTTGGAATGATGATTTGGATTATATTTCAAACGCTTAAATTTCATAATAATAATATGTATGTTGGATGAGTTGATTTCATTGTGTGGAAACATACTGTTGTACGTATTATGGATTCAGGGTCAACGTAGTGACCGGTATGGGGGAATCAGACGCTCTAATCCTAGGTGGATGATGAGATACGATTGGTTGAGTATGTACGATTATCGGACGTTCTAAATATGTATAAAGGTGTACATATTGATGAAATATGATAAAGATAAATATGTCGGATGCCATAACCTAGGCCAGGTGACGGGCTACGATTCAGTTAGAGCTCTAGTCTATAAAATACCGTATTCTTTTTTATAAATACGATGTTGGAGTTTTGAGAAGAAAGATGTCAGTTAGGATTTTGTGTTAATTTGTTGATTGATTGAGATTGTTGGTACTTCGTGGATGTGGAAATTGTGTAGTGTTGTTGGGTGAAAAATAATTACGATTTAATTAAACAACAGTTCTTTCTTTTTACTCATACGAGCTTTCAAAAGCTTACCGGGTTTTGTGTTGTTGTAATCCCGGTATACTATTCAAATGGTGTAGCGGATATTCTTGCAGGTCCGGATACCAGGGAGGTGACCGAGCTGCTTAGGTGTTGCAGCATTTATTTTTATTTCATTTGAGTCGTGAGGTTTGTATGCTCATTTAGAGCTTTACAATTTATTTTGTGAGTGAGTTGTAATAATTAACCGAGACTAAATTCGGTTTTTAAATTTAATTCGTGTGGTGAGGTTGTTAAGAAAAGAAATTTTCAGGATGATTATTTTGAGTTGTGGTACTTTTCATGTTTCGGATTTTGAATTTTATTCTAAAATTCGGGGCTTGACACGGACTGCTGTCGAGCAGCTGCCGAAAAGCTGCCGAGCCAACCTGCCGAGAGGACCTGCCGAGAGCTGCCGAGAGGACCTGCAAACAGCACCTTCCGAGAGCTGCCGACACATGCCGAGGGGATCTGTCGAGCATCTGCCAAACACTTGTCGACAGCAGCTGCCGAACCCCTACCGAGCACTTGCCGAGGACTTGCAGGGCAGCTGCCGAGCTCCTGCCGAGCAGCTGCCGACAGATCTGCAGGGCAAGTTTCCGACGACTTTTCCAGCTACTTTTTCAACATTTTTCCGGCGACTTTTCGGATAATTTTCTCTACTTTTTCCAGCGGTCCTTCCGGTCACCTCCGACAACTTTTTCCGGCCAAATTTTCATGCAACATTATTTTGAGGTATTTTTTTACTAAAAGTTCCCGTTTTTGAGTTTTTATTCATTTTTCTCCTCTTTTCTTTTTCTTTGAAACTTGCAATCAAAAAGTAGAATTATAGAAATTCACGCTAAACGAACTAAGAGCGTTCGTAATCAATGAACTAAGAGTGTTCATAATATTCTTGACTAAGAGCGTCCGCAAGCATCAATTTATGACCATATTAAACATCATTGTTTCTGTCTAATCTATATATTCTTGGAAATTGATTTCTTGGTAGTGTGGCTCGGAAATCTTATTATTTTAGTTTTCGTGGAAGTTTAAACTGCAAAACTAATATATCTTTTCTTCTTATCTTCAGGATATCGAATGAACCTAGACTCGATTTTCAAATCCTTGACTCAACAGGCTCAGATTACCATAGCTGGAAAACCAATGTTGAGAACCATCTTACATCGAAAGGGATATTGCCCATAATCCATGCACCAAATGCGGGCCTTGTGTTCCAACGAACACCCATAAAACGTGCACAAGCAATTATCTTGATGCGATGCCATATGGACAAAGCACTCAGATTAGAGTACATGTCCATCAAAGATGTAAGGCACCTATGAGAGTTGCTAGAAGAGCGCTTTGGCAATATTTAAGATTCCCTCCTCCCTGACTTGAAAATTTAGTGGAACAATATATGCTTCTCTGACTTCAAGTCTGTTGATGAATACAATTCAGAAGCTCTTCGCCTTAAAGCCATATTGAGGTTCTGTGAAAAACCTCTTACAGAAGAAGAGCTAATTGAGAAGACTCTCTCCACGTTCCCCGTCGCAGCAATTTTGCTATCAAAACAATATCGCACTGAAGTCAATGCTGGACGAATTACGGGGTTTAATGAGTTCATCAATGTTATGTCAGTAGTTGAAAAGCATGATAACATCCTCGTAAAGAATTATAATTCAAGGCCCGTTGGAACCAAGAGCGTTCGTGAGGCAAATTATAATGCACCCAAAAGAGGGTGCAAGGAGCGGTATCCTAATAACAGGGGACTTGAAGGACGAATGGGTCCATATAACCGCCCTAATAAGGAAGGAAACTGCAACTTTAGAGCGGGCACACGTGATGACAACTCCACATATGAAAGATGTGGATATGGCAACACCGGCCAAGGAAGTAGCACCATGGGTCATGGAGGTCGAACCATGCACCGTGGTGGTAGCAGCAACCCTCCTAGGGAATATCCACAATGTACACCACCTGCACCTCAAATGTGTCATTTATGTGGATCAATCGAGCATTAGTTTGAGCAATGCCACCCAACTAGCTGCACACTACAAGGAGTACAGAGAAGCAAGGGAGCAAGAAGCCAACCTTGCCGAAGATGAAGATGGTGAAGATGTCGATCTCACTGTAGAGGACTTCAAAGTTGAAACTGAAGTGCACGAGGATGCTACAGACTTTGATTAGAATAGTCCTTTTCTATTTTCCAAGAATGGCAAATATGCCTTAGTTAATAAAAAACAATTGTATTAACTCTTTCTCATGTGGCGCATCGAATGAAGTATGATGTCTAGGAAAGTAATTGAGATCGTGGTATTTAAGCGAGCCTCGCTTCTGTAATACCCGTAATTTCCATTTTAAATTCGAGTAATTGTGTTGACTGATTATTATATGATTTAACGATTATTGTTTGATAATAATTCACTTTTACATTAATCAAAGTTTCAAAACGTTTATTTTTAACGAAAAGCTTGAAATGCTCGGTTTGAGAAATCGACTTTTTCTACGTACGAAATTTGGAGAAACTTCCTTCATGAAAGTTGTAGAGCTCGTCGATACGAGTCCGTATAAGTGCGGAACACGAAGATCGGATTTTTTCTGAATTAGTTATCGAATTACGAAGTTTTCCGAAACTTGTATATATAGAAAATTTTTGGGAAACCCTAATTTCCACCGGCCTCCTTCTCTTTCTTTTTCTGGAAACCACACTGTTCACTCTCTCTCTCAAACTCTAGCATCGTTCTCTCTCTCGACCGAAAAGGAGAGCAAACTTCTCCTTAATTGTTCTCCCTCCACAGACCACCTCTCGACCTCAAACCAATTCTCAGGCGTTTGTCTCGAGCAGCTCTAGCACCCAGAGGCAGTTTTACAAGGCGGCGCGGCCTGTACCTGCGGCGGCACGGCTCGAACCGAAAACCACCATTTTCGGTTCGAGCTTGATATCTCGAGCTACACTCCACCATTTCACTTGATTCTTGGCTCATTAAGCTCGCCTCAACTTCCTCTACAAGCACCAAGAAGGACCGAAACTGGGTCGAACGTTTTCACGTTCGTCGGAGCTCGACCCGAACGGATCAAAACACCGAAACTTTCGATCAAGATATCTCGAGCTATACACGATCGTTTCTTGTGATTCTTGGCTTGTTGAGTTCGTAAGGAAGTTCTGAACAAGTTTCCAGAAGGGATCAGGGCCTGAGGTTGCAGTTTTCACGTCGGTTTTCAAGCTCGCCGGATTCTGCATTTTTTCCGGCCGCCGACTGTAAATAGGTAATTTCGATCCCTTCCCGTCATTTTTAGGTCTTGTGCTAGTTATGAAAGTTGCTCAGAATGATGAAACGAAGGGGACAAGCTTGGCCCCGACACCATTGGCGATGGTCGGTGGCGGCTCTGTCCCTAACTCCGGCGGCCTTTTCCGGCCACCTCCGGAGGTCTAAAATTTTGTTTATGTCCATTTTATGATTCTATGTTTCGATACGATCATTTCCGCGTATTATACACTTTTTTTGGATATCGTATGAATTAGTTATGAATTTTGTGATTTCGATCGATTTCGATCGTTAGATTTTTGATCTGTGAAATTATGACCGTCGGATGAACTTGTAAATTTGTTATGATGATCATATGACTGTCCCAGAGGCTTTGTGTGGTCATGGGCAAAGATCCGACCGTTGGATCTTCGTATATGTGAAAAACTGTAATTAAGGGAGCGATTCGTGAGAAACCGCTCGACGGATTTTAATGTAAATTAGAATCCGGCCGTTAAATGGTAGTTAAATTATGTGTTGAAATTGTTGGCTAAATTCGAATCACATTTGATTAGGTGATTGACGGATTTTATTTGAGTGGGATATTCGGCGTAATTATAATTATAATTATATTGAAGACGCAGCGGGAGTTTCGAGGTGAGTAAAACTCACGTGGTTCATATTACGAACCGAATGTTTTAAATTTATTTATTTATGATAATTGTGTGAAAAATATTTGCGGATTAAATATTTGTTTTAAAATTTCATGGACTTGAATCACCACGGTCCATAGGTAAGTAAAATGAGTTTTAACTATACAAATGAATTTCATGATTTTCTTGTGTGAACTATAGATGCTATTAGTGGTCATTCCTGAGTGGATGATTACGTATATATATATTTACGTGGAAAATATATATTGATGAGTGGATTGTTGTGTGATGATATGATTGAGTAGAATTGATGAATTGATTTTATTTCAAATTGTATAATTCCATAATAATATGGTTTATCTTGGTTGGGTTGATTTCAGTATGTGATATTATATGTTGTGCTCATTTATGAGTTTAGGGTCGACGTAATGACCGGTGTGGGTAATCGGACGCTCTAATCCTGGGTGGATGATGGGATACGATTGGTTGAGTATGTGGAATTATTGGACGTTCTAAATATGTATATATGTATACATATTGATGAAATACAATAATTGATAAATATGTCGGATGCCATAACCTAGGCCAGGTGACTGGTTACGATTCAGTTAGAGCTCTAGTCTGTCAAGTACCGTATTTTTATAAATACGATGATGAGAGTTGTGATGGAAGTGGTGAGTTGGGTTGTCTTGATATATTGAATTGGTGTTGATTGAGATTGTTAGTACTTGCATATGTGGAAATTATTGAGTGTTGCTGTGTGTGGGAATAAATGAGATTAAATTAAGTAACAGTTCTTTCTTTTACTCATACAAGCTTTCATAAGCTTACCGGGTTTTGTGTTGTTGCAATCCCGGTACACTATTCAATGGTGTAGCGGATATTCCTGCAGGTCAGGATAACCAGGGAGGTGACCGAGCTGCTTAGGTGTTACAGCAGTTTTGTTATTTATTTAGTTGTGAGGTGTGTATGCTCATTTAGAGCTTTACATTACATTTTGGATTTGAGTTGTAATAATTAACCGAGACTAAATTCGGTTTGATTTTATTTCGAGTGGTGAGGGTGTTATGAGAAGAAATTTTCAGGATGATTATTTTGAGTTTGTAGTATTTTCAAGTTTCGGATTTTGAATTGTTATTCTAAAATTCGGGGCGTGACAGTTTGGTATCAGAGCGTAAGGTACATATTTGGTGATGTGTCAATACTTACCGAGTGATGGCCCGTCTGCAGCGGATCCCCATTGTGTGCTCTTCGGTATTGACAATGTCATTGGGTATGTGAGTGTGTTAGGTTGGCTAGGAACGTTAGTACTTTTAAGAAAATTTAGGCATCGTTATGTATGATCAGTACTTGGTTAATATGGACTTGCATTGACTTATGCTTTGTTTAAGTGTTATGCGTATATTAATCAAGTATATCATGCTTATTAGGTAATGGAGATTGAGGGAAACGAGGCCAGAGGTCGGGGTAGAGGTAGACCTCGTGGCAGGGGTAGAGGCCGAGGAAGGGGTAGGGCCCCTCCAGTCGAAGAAGTATTCGAGTCGGAGGAAGATGCACCTTATGAGGATCAGCCTATTCCTCCTGTGGCTGTGGTTGATAATCCTGCTCGCTTGCTGATGCTAGCAAGGGAAATTACTCGCTTGGGAGCAACCAAGTTTGGAGGAGGCACTGATTATATGGTGGCGGATAGTTGGATAGAGGATTTGCAGACCTATTTCGATCTGCTTGATTGCACTGAGACCGACAAGAGGAAGCTAGACGCTTTCATGCTGAAGGATGAGGGTAGGGTGTGGTGGAACGTCACTCAGAGGAGCATTGAGGTGTCTACCTTGACATGGGACGGCTTTGAGAGGCTGTTCAGGGAGAAGTACTTTCCACCAGCAGTGAAGGAGAGGTTGGAGCGAGAGTTCCTTGCACTTGTACAGGGGAAGATGACCGTAATTGAGTATGATGCGGAGTTCTCCAGATTGTACAAGTATGTGAGGCAGATGGAGGATGAGGACTTGGCCAGGAAGTTTCAGAGAGGGTTGAGTCCTTCGATTGAGCATGATGTAACCATCTTGGAGCTGAAGACCAAGAGAGAGATCTTGGCTAAGGCACAGATCATTGAGCAGCAGAACCTGATTCGTAGAGAGAAGGAGTCTGCTGAGAGAGACTTCCAGGGCAAGGGAAAGGCCATAGCAGGAAGCAGTAGAGCTAGAGACTTCAGGGGTGGGTTCTGGAAGAGACAGAGAACTCAGTTTCAGCATTAGGTTCCAGCTAGGGCAGTAGTAGCTCCTCCTGTTCAGGCCATGCCTATCAGGCAGATAGCACCAGTAGCTCCGGTGAAGCGCTTTAACTGTGGCGAGCCGGGCCACATCTCTCGTACATGCACGAAGCCATGGGGTAGGTTATGCTACAACTGTGGACAGGCAGGGCATCAGGCTAGGGAGTGTCCTCGGAATCAGGGTAGAGTGCAGGGTAACCAGTAGAGGCAGCTACCACCTGCTCATGCTAGAGTCTTTGCCATCGGTCAGGCAGGCACGAGAGTGGAAGGTACCTTATCTGTTTATCACTTTCTTGCTAGAGTACTGTTTGATACGGGAGCCTCACACTCTTTCATATCTAGTTAGGTTGTGGATGTTTTGGGTTTGATTGCTATGCCTCTGACTAGATCATTGTGTGTTACATCACCTCTCGGTGTGTCTCTTGAGCTTAGCATGCTTTGTGATGATTGCCCTATTGGGATTGGTGGCAGAGAGTTCTCTGCATCTTTGATTGTGATTCCAGATCACACATATGATGTGATTTTGGGAATGGATTGGTTGAGCCCGAACCATGCTGTTATTGATTGCTTTAGGATGATTGTGTCCTTCCATGTTCCTGGACAACCGGTGTTTCATTACCGTTGTCTGAAGTCTGACATCACCATGAGGATAGGGATTTTGGCCCATATTGAATCAGGGAGTAGTACTTCAAAGATTACAGGGATTCCTGTAGTTTCAGAGTATGAAGACGTGTTTCAGGAGATCCCTGGGTTACCTCCGAAAAGGGTAATGGACTTCTCCATTGATGTGATACCAGGTACTTCACCTGTGTCGAAAGCACCCTATCGAATGGCTCCAGCTGAACTTCAGGAGTTGAAGGTTCAGATTGAGGGCTTACTTACACAAGGGTTCATTCAGGCAAGTGTGTCTCCTTGGGGTGCACCAGTGTTGTTTGTGAAGAAGAAGGATAGTTCACTTCGTCTATGTGTGGATTATCGACAGTTGAACAAGGTGACCATCAAGAATAGGTACCCTTTACCTAGGATTGATGACTTGTTCGATCAGCTTAGAGAAGCTACTGTGTTCTCGAAGATTGACTTGAGGTCTGGATATCACCAGTTGAGGGTGAAGGAGGAAGATATTCCAAAGATGGCGTTCAGGACCAGGTATGGACATTTTGAGTTTCTTATCATGCCTTTTGGTCTCACGAATGCCCCTGCAGCATTTATGGATTTGATGAACCGTACATTCAGTCCTTACTTGGATCAGTTTGGTAGTGTTCGTTGACGACATCTTAATTTATTCGAGGTCGTCAGCTGAGCATGAGAGGCATTTGCGGATAGTGCTGCAGACATTGAGAGAGCAGAAACTATTTGCCAAGTTCGAGAAGTGCGATTTCTGGCAGAGTGAAGTCAAGTTCCTTGGTCATGTGGTCTCGAAGGATGGAGTTTCTGTGGATCCATCGAAGGTTGAAGCAGTGATGAGTTGGAGTCGCCCTACTACGGTTACAGAAATCCGTAGTTTCCTTGGATTGGCCGGGTATTACAGGCGCTTTATTGAAGGGTTTTCTGGTATTGCTTCGGCTTTTACCAAATTGACCAGGAAAGACACTCAGTTCGTATGGTCGGATGAGTGTGAGAAGGCTTTCATTGAGCTGAAGACTAGATTGACTACAGCTCCGGTGTTGACTATTCCTACAAGTGGTGGTGGATTAGTCATTTACAGCGATGCATCTCATCAGAGTTTGGGGTGTGTGTTGATGCAGAATGGTAGTGTTGTTGCTTATGGTTCTAGACAGTTGAAGGCACATGAGCGGAACTACCCTACTCATGATCTAGAGCTAGCAGCAGTGGTGTTTGCCTTGAAGATTTGGAGGCACTATCTTTATGGTGAGAAATTTGAACTCTTTTCTGATCACAAGAGTTTGAAGTACCTAATCTCCCAGAAGGAATTGAACATGAGGTAGAGAAGATGGATGGGGCTCATTAAGGACTATGATTTCACCTTAGAGTATCATCCCGGAAAGGCAAATGTAGTGGCGGATGCCTTGAGTAGGAAACCGCGGGTAATCATGGCATCGATTATGGTGCAGGAGTGGCGCATGTTAGAAGCTGCATCTGAGTTCGACCTTATGCCCGCAGGAGCAGGACAGGGAATCTTTCTCGGTAGTATCACCTTACAGCCCACCTTGATCTCCAGGATCATTCAGGGTCAGACACTTGATGAGTTTGCTCAGGCGAGGATTGCTGAGATGACTGTTGACCCGGATGTGGAGGGTCCTTCTGAGTGGATGATTGGGGCTGATGGAGGATTGAGATTTCGAGGGAGATTGTATGTACCGAGTGTTGATAACCTCAGAGAGAAGATCATGCGGGAAGCACATAGGTCTCGATATACTATACATCCAGGAGGTACTAAAATGTATACGGATCTACGAAGGCAGTTTTGGTGGTATGGTATGAAGAGGGATGTGGCGGAACACGTGTCGAAGTGTCTTACCTGTCAACAGGTGAAGGTAGAGCATCAGAGACCAGCAGGAATGCTGAACCCCTTATCGATTCCTGTTTGGAAATGGGAAGACATCTCTATGGACTTTGTGACTGGATTGCCCAGATCCAGGCAAAGTTATAACTCGATTTGGGTGATTGTAGACCGGTTGACTAAATCAGCACACTTCCTTCCGGTGGCAAAAACGTACTCAGGTGATGCATTGTGTAAGTTGTATGTGAACGAGATAGTGAGGCTTCATGGAGTACCTGTGACGATTGTATCTGATCGTGATGCTCGTTTCACTTCAGAATTCTGGGTTAGGTTCCATAAGGCATTTGGTACGTCTCTTGCTATGAGCACTGCGTTTCACCCACAAACAGATGGACAGACCGAGAGAGTGAATCAGGTGATGGAGGACATGCTCAGAGCTTGTGTTCTGGATTTTAAGGGTAGTTGGGCGGATCATCTGCCATTGGTAGAGTTTGCCTACAACAACAGCTATCACTCTAGTATCGGTATGGCTCCATATGAGACTCTTTATGGTAGGCCATGTAGGACTCCTATCTGTTGGGCGGAAGCAGGGGATAAAGGGCTCATCGGTCCTGAGATCGTACAGGAGACTACAGAGAAGGTCACTACTATTCGGGACAGAATCCGAACCGCTCAGAGTAGACAGAAGAGTTATGCCGACTTGAAGAGGAGACCGTTGGAGTTTGAGACAGGTGATCATGTGTTCTTGAAAGTCTCACCTATGAAAGGTGTGGTGAGATTTGGCAAGAAGGGGAAACTCGCACCGAGGTATGTTGGACCCTTTGAGATTCTGGAAAGGGTTGGTAACTTGGCATATCGTCTTGCTTTACCTGTTAGCATGTCAGGTGTGCACAATGTCTTCCATGTGTCTATGCTCAGGAAGTATGTTCGAGACGAGTCTCACGTGATCGATCACGGTACGATCGAAGTGAACACGGATGTGACGTTTGTAGTTGAACCTGTTCGTATCTTGGATAGGTCTACAAAGAAACTTCGTAGGAAAGAGGTTGATCTCGTGAAGGTGTTGTGGAGTCATCATGATGAGGGTGATGCATCATGGGAGTTGGAATCTGACATGAGGACGAGGTATCCACAGCTTTTTGGGGAATTGGGTACTTGAATTTCGGGACGAAATTCCTTTAAGGGGGGTAGATTGTAATACCCGCAATTTCCATTTTAAATTCGAGTAATTGTGTTGACTGATTATTATACGATTTAACGATTATTGTTTGATAATAATTCACTTTTACATTAATCGAAGTTTCGAAACGTTTATTTTTAACGAAAAGCTCGAAATGCTCGGTTTGAGAAATCGACTTTTTCTACGTACGAAATTTGGAGAAACTTCCTTCATGAAAGTTGTAGAGCTCGTCGATACGAGGCCGTACACGTGCGGAACACGAAGATAAGATTTTTTCTGAATTAGTTATCGAATTACGAAGTTTTCCGAAACTTGTATATATAGAAAATTTTTGGGAAACCCTAATTTCCACCGGCCTCCTTCTCTTTCTTTTTCTGGAAACCTCACTGTTCACTCTCTCTCTCAAACTCTCGCATCGTTCTCTCTCTCGACCGAAAAGGAGAGCAAACTTCTCCTTAATTGTTCTCCCTCCACAGACCACCTCTCGACCTCAAACCAATTCCCAGGCGTTCGTCTCGAGCAGCTCTAGCACCCAGAGGCAGTTTTACAAGGCGGCGCGGCTTGTACCGGCGGCGGTACGGCCCGAACCGAAAACCACCATTTTTGGTTCGAGCTTGATATCTCGAGCTACACTCCACCATTTCACTTGATTCTTGGCTCATTGAGCTCGCCTCAACTTCCTCTACAAGCACCAAGAAAGACCGGAACTGGGTCGAACGTTTTCACGTTCGTCGGAGCTCGACCCGAACGGATCGAAACACCGAAACTTTCGATCAAGATATCTCGAGCTATACACGATCGTTTCTTGTGATTCTTGGCTTGTTGAGTTCGCAAGGAAGTTCTGAACAAGTTTCCAGAAGGGATCGGGGCCTGAGGTTGCAGTTTTCACTTCGATTTTCAAGCTCGCCGATTTCTGCATTTTTTCCGGCCGCCGACTGTAAATAGGTAATTTCGATCCCTTCCCGTCATTTTTAGGTCTTGTGCTAGTTATGAAAGTTGCTCAGAATGATGAAACGAAGGGGACAAGCTCGGCCCTGACACCATTGGCGGTGGTCGGTGGCGGCTCTGTCCCTAAATCCGGCGGCCTTTTCCGGCCACCTCCGGAGGTCTAAAATTTTGTTTATGTCCATTTTATGATTCTATGTTTCGATACGATCATTTCCGCGTATTATACACTTTTTTTGGATATCGTATGAATTAGTTATGAATTTTGTGATTTCGATCAATTTCGATCGTTAGATTTTTGATCTGTGAAATTATGACCGTCGGATGAACTTGTAAATTTGTTATGATGATCATATGACTGTCCCAGAGGATTTGTGTGGTCATGGGCAAAGATCCGACCGTTGGATCTTCGTATATGTGAAAAACTGTAATTAAGGGAGCGATTCGTGAGAAACCGCTCAACGGATTTTAATGTAAATTAGAATCCGGCCGTTAAATGGTAGTTAAATTATGTGTTGAAATTGTTGGCTAAATTCGAATCACATTTGATTAGGTGATTGACGGATTTTATTTGAGTGGGATATTCGGCGTAATTATATTTATAATTATATTGAAGACGCAGCGGGAGTTTCGAGGTGAGTAAAACTCACGTGGTTCATATTACGAACCGAATGTTTTAAATTTATTTATTTATGGTAATTGTGCGAGAAATATTTGCGGATTAAATATTTGTTTTAAAATTTCATGGACTTGAATCATCATGGTCCATAGGTAAGTAAAATGAGTTTCAACTATACAAATGAATTTCATGATTTTCTTGTGTGAACTATAGATGGTATTAGTGGTCATTCCTGAGTGGATGATTACGTATATATATATTTAAGTGGAAAATATATATTGATGAGTGGATTGTTGTGTGATGATATGATTGAGTAGAATTGATGAATTGATTTTATTTCAAATTGTATAATTCCATAATAATATGGTGTATCTTGGTTGGGTTGATTTCAGTGTGTGATATTATATGTTGTGCTCATTTATGAGTTTAGGGTCGACGTAATGACCGGTGTGGGTAATCGGACGCTCTAATCCTGGGTGGATGATGGGATACGATTGGTTGAGTATGTGGAATTATTGGATGTTCTAAATATGTATATAGGTATACATATTGATGAAATACAATAATTGATAAATATGTCAGATGCCATAACCTAGGCCAGGTGACGGGCTACAATTCAGTTAGAGCTCTAGTCTGTCAAGTACCGTATTTTTATAAATACGATGATGAGAGTTGTGATGGAAGTGGTGAGTTGGGTTGTCTTGATATATTGAATTGGTGTTGATTGAGATTGTTAGTACTTGCATATGTGGAAATTATTGAGTGTTGCTGTGTGTGGGAATAAATGAGATTAAATTAAGTAACAGTTCTTTCTTTTACTCATACAAGCTTTCATAAGCTTACCGGGTTTTGTGTTGTTGCAATCCCGGTACACTATTCAATGGTGTAGCGGATATTCCTGCAGGTCAGGATAACCAGGGAGGTGACCGAGCTGCTTAGGTGTTACAGCAGTTTTGTTATTTATTTAGTTGTGAGGTGTGTATGCTCATTTAGAGCTTTACATTACATTTTGGATTTGAGTTGTAATAATTAACCGAGACTAAATTCGGTTTGATTTTATTTCGAGTGGTGAGGGTGTTATGAGAAGAAATTTTCAGGATGATTATTTTGAGTTTGTAGTATTTTCATGTTTCGGACTTTGAATTGTTATTCTAAAATTCAGGGCGTGACAGCTCTGCCAACATCTCTCTCTGCTTTCCTGGTCATATTTCATTGAAGTTACCAAACGGATTGAGTAAACTACAATTTGTCTAAGTTTGATTTTTTTTCTGGAATAGACTCTGGAAACTTTGATGTAATCATTAGCTATTTTTCTTATCAATAAAGTGTCGCATTATTATTCAATGTCATGGACATGTGTTAAAATCCAAACTTTATTCCAATGGCTGGAAGAACCTTATTGAATTTTAAAGATATAAGAGCCAATGGTTTTCATGTGGAAACACATTGTGAGAATAGACAAAAGTTCTTTTGCATCATCTCTAATGACTACGGAAATAAACGAGTATAAGAGAAACTTATGTGTCGCTCTAGTGGATTATATGCAACCACTATTAGAGTCATTTAATCCAACCATGTTATGAAAGATAATTTATGGGATTATGACACATAGGCTTTGGCACGACCGTTTGGGACATCAGGATCGTGATATGGTGATCCGTATATTAAAGACTTTACACGGACATCAATTCTTCAAAACGAAAAGAAGTACGAACCAAAGATTGGTCTAAGGAGTTACTTCTAAAGCCTATTATTCATTTTTGCAAAGCCTACTCTTTAGCAATGGTAGGATCGAGACCGTCCTATGCAAATGACACTAAAGAAAATATACCATTCTTGCAAAGAATCCAAGGTAATATTTGTGGACCTATTCAACCAACTTACGGACGTTTAAATATCTTATGATGTTGGTTGACACGCAAACACGCTGATCATGTGTTGTGCCATTGTCCATCTGTAAAAGCTGCTTATGCTATACTCTTATCACATAACATATGACAACGGGCTCACGCCCCGGATCATCATATTTAGTCAGTTGAGTTTGACTATGCTAGAGAGTTTACATCGAAGACTTTCGATGGTTATTGCAATGGGACTGATGTTAGACATCACATTCCGGTATACACACCCAAATGGTCTCGCGAAAATGTCTGCGATGGTAACTCGGACATTGGTGATGCGCGCCAACCTCCTTATATCCGCTTGGGGTGATGCAATATCGCATACAACTATGCTAATTCATCTACGACCTACCGCCACTCAATGTATCTCTGCGTTACAGCTAGTGACTGGGTACAAGTATTTTCTACTTACGCACACTCGAGTGAGCCATTTATGTGCTAATTGCACCACTACAGTGCATTATGAGAGGTCCTTACAAACGAGTGAGCAACTCAGTTGAATTTGAAACTCCAACAATTGTTCGCCACTTAAATGCCCTTACTAGGCGATCCCCTTACCGTTAGATTTGAGGATGTCACTTTGATGAGACAGTCTTCCCGACGTTAGGGGGAGATAAGAACACGAACGTTCAGCAGGAACGACAGAAATTATCATGGTCTGTCCCCACTGTGTCTCATCTCGATCCCTATTAAAGTGATGAGATCACACACATTTGATGCAAATATGCCTGTAAGGAAGAACGTCCCTACAAGAGGATGTAGCGCCACCCTACACACAGGTAGGCAGGGCGCCAACGCCATAAAATGTGGCACTTTGGCGTTACAGGCTATGGCCCCAACTAGGATGCGGGGGAAGCCCGTGGATTCTAAGGATACTTTGGCACAAACCAATCCTTGGATCATCGACACTTAAAATCTGTCTCATGAGTATCTTCTAGATTATGATTATCATCGGGGGACGCCTCAACGTCAGAACCTATTCTTGAGAATATAGAGCTCTATGAAAATTACACTAGTATACATGAGACGTGAGATAGAAACTCCATCATAAGTGATGATGTAGTTACGCATGAGTTTGTTGAGTCTGATGATATCGAACCACGCTCCGTTGAAGCATAAATATCAATGTAGAGAAATTTGACCTAAATGGAAAGAAGCAATACAGGTTAAGTTAGATTCTCTAACGAAGAGGAAGGTGTGAAGACCCGAAATTTCAGTTACATATTTTGTAATTCAATATTTGTCAAATTATATGAATTATTAGTTGTGGGTGTGATTCGGATGTCGTTGTTTGTGAAATTTGGTTTCTAATGATTTTAGTATCGAAATTTAACATTATTGAGGGTTTACTAAAATCGACTTTTTATACGTAAGGAATTTGAGGAAACTTCCTTCATGAAAGTCGTAGAGCTCATCGATACGAGTTCGTGCAGAATAGGAGTTAGTATGAGGAAGTTATCGCATTTGGAAAAGTTTCCATTTCGGGTATATATAGGCTACTATTTCGAGAAATATCCCAAAATAGCAGAAATATCCAAAAGTGGAAACTGTCGAATTACTGTCGGTTAGAGGCTTGAGTTCAAACCAAAATTTCTCCTAGCTCCGACCACCAAAACTCGAGTTCTTTAGCTTTTGAACTCGTATCAAGGAGTAGAACACGCATCAAGAAGGACAGGACCCAGAGCCACCGTTTTCACGGTGAATGGAGCAGTTATCTGAAACTGCAGAAAATTCCGGCCAAACCAGCTTATTTAGGTATTTTCGATCATTTCCACTCATTTTCTCACTTTGTGCTAGTTATGAAAGTTGCTCAAAATGATAAAATGAAGCCGATAAGCCCGGCCCCGACACCATTGGCAGTGGTCGGAGGCGGCACTGCCATAAACTCCGGTGGCCCTTTCCGGCCACCTCCTAGGGTACCAAGAGCATTTTCTGCTCATTTTTAGATTCTACATGTCGATACGATCATTTTGATATATAGTATGTGAATTTTGGATATCGTATGAATTAGTTATGAATTTTACAATTTCGATTGATTTAGATTGTTTGATTTGTGATATGTGAAGTTTGGACCGTCCGATAGACTTGCAGTTTTGATATAATGATCGTAGGACTGTCCCGATGACCCTGTGTGATCACGGGTGAAAATATGACCGTTGGATCTTCATATAAGTGCGTTTTTGAATTGTATGCTAAGTTAATTATCGTATTTGGTTAGGTGATTGTTGGAATTGAGTTGGCGGACGATTTTGAATCGTATTTAAGCTGTTGAGAAGACACAGCAGGAATACAGGTGAGTAAATCTCACTTGGTTCATTTACGAACCGAATTTCCTTATTTGCACAATTAATTGTTATGTGTGAGAAAATAGTTTTAAGAAAATGAGATTTAAAGTATATGTATAAAATGAATTTCTTGGTTTTACTATGTGTAAACTATAGTTGGTATTAATGGTCATTCTTGTGTGAATGATTATGTATATATATATATATATATATATATATTTATTTACGTGATTTTATACGGAATGGTGTGACATTGAAATATGCCGGTTTTTGATGATTTCGTTTATATACTTGAATAAAAGATTTAATTGCCATGATTATAATGATATTTGGTATTGTTATGAGTATGATTTAGGTGGAGACTTGACATTGTGAATCTCGGGGGGGGGGGGGGGGGGGGGGGGGGGGGGGGGGGCGGGGATTCTGTTTATATTTTGTTTTGTTGACTGAAATGTCCAAAGTTCGATCTTTATCATAACCAGAGTGTTTTGTTCTGAGGGCAGAAATGTCCAAAGTTCGACGGTTATCATTGTGATAAATGAAGTATGTTTGTTCTAAGGGTAAAAATGCCCAAAGTTCGACCGTTATAGTATTAACCGAAGTATATCGGATGCTTGCCCCTGGGCCAAGGTGACAGGTAACGATTCAGATAGAGCTCTAGTTTGTAGTGGAAGTATGGTCATGGTTGTAACTGGGTTATTGCATTGTGAGTACTTTGTGCCACATGAGTTGGGTTGGTGATTTAATTGCTGGGGTTATTGTGTGTGTTCGGATTATTGAATTGTTTTACTTGAATTAAATGATTTGTGACTTAATAAATCAACCGTTCATTTTTTATTTACTCACACGAGCTTTCAGAAAGCTTACCGGGTTTTGTGTTATTGCAATCCCGATACACTATTCAAACGGTGTAGCAGATAATCCTGCAGGTCAGGAAAATCAGGGTGGTGAGCGAGCTGAGTAGGGCAGCAACGTTGAGATCATCACTTAGTCTATTTTGGTGTGTTTTATAGACTCCCTTGAGAATAACATTATATTTATGTTGGTATTGTAATAATTGACTCGAGAGATAGTTGCTACGAGGTTTGTGTTATGATTTGTGAGATGTTGGTTTATGAAAAAAATTCAGGACGTTATTTGTTTTGTTATATTCATGTTTCGGATTTGAATTTATTATTCGAAATTCGGGGCGTGACAGAATGTTTTTGAGCTAGTGATGCCAATACCTCCTTACATAAAACCTATTGACTAATGGATCTTTGTTTGAAAGTGTGTTGAGAAAAAGAGATGGTAATCTCTCCTTATGGCGCAAGATTTTTCACAAAATGCCCTGGAATTGACTACGATGAGACATATTCTCTCGTAATAGATGTTATTGCATTCCACTACCTTGTCAGTTTGGTGGCTTCCGAATAACTGAACATGCAGCTTATAAATGTGGTCACTATGTATCTCTATGGGGATCTAGATACGGAATATACATGAAAGTTCACAGTGAACTTTATTTACCTAAGTCAAGTGGCTCTAGACCATAGAGAGCGTTTGCAATAAAGTTGAAACGCTCATTAAAGTGACTACTTGATTGGGAAGGGATATGCCCATGCGTTTCCATAACAAATTTCACATTCTATCGCGGTTCATGTTAGACATGATCTTCATTAGAAGCCCTTAAAAAGTTAAAGTAAACCGTTGAACACTTGAAATCCGAGTTTGAGATGAAGGATTTTGGGAGAACACGATTATGCCTCGGTTTTAGAACTTGAACACCGTGATAATAGATGCTTAGGCATTTTGACAAGGCCAAAGCCTTCAAGCACCCCATGATCGTTCGTAGTCTTGATCCTGAAAAAGATCCTCTTCGTTTGAAGAATGATAAGGAAGATGTTCTAGAAGCATTAGTGCCTTACTCAAGTACAATAGGCGCATTATTGTACTTAGCTCAAAATGCATAAGACTGGACATCTCATTTTTCCATGAACTTGTTAGCTAAGGTATAGTTTTGCGCCAACGCGACACTATTGGATTGATGTAAAAGATATCTTTCGATACTTGAGATCTACGATATATATGAGCTTGTTCTATCCCTACAGAGAGATGATAGATTCAGACCCATCACACACCAGAAACGCCGCCAACGCTGGCCTCCGTTTTCTATCCCCACCCCAAAACGACGTAAGTGTTTTTGGAAGGTTTTACTGATATTGGGTATCTCTTTGACCCATACAAAGGTCTTCCCAGACTGGTGAAGTGTTCACCATGGGTAAAGACAACGATATCTTAGAGGTCTATAGAATAGACCTTGGTTGCTATATCTTCGAACAATGTAGAGATTATTGCTCTTCACGAAGTGGTTCATGAATGTATATGGATTGGATCCATAGTTATGCATGTTCGAACAGTTGTGATTTGAAGTTTACCACAAATGAGCCTACAAGCATTTAGGATAATGCTGCTTGTTTTGAACAAATAAAATAAGGCTACATCAAAAGCGACAAGATCAAACATAATCAACAATAACAAGACTCTCCTCAAAAGATCAAAATCAGGGGGAGGTGTCTACATATATGGTCTCGAAACATGAAGGTTGTGTTGTGCTCTTTTTCCCTTTCAACAGAGGTTATTTTTGTCCCACTATGTTTTGTTACTCAGCAAGGTTTTTAATGAGGCAACGAGAAAAACACCACGTTTGGGCAACATAAGGGGAAGTCAAAAATTAGGGGGAGTATCCAGAAACATACTTCACTCTCAATGCGCGTTGTACTCTTTTTCTCCTTCGACCAAGATTGTTTTTCCCACAGGGTTTTTATTACTGGGCAAGGTTTTTAACAAGGCAGCACGACTTAGACAATACTATTGACATGAAATATCTAAGGGGGAGTGTTGTAGTATAAATGTATTATAGTATAAATGTCTATATCATGTAATAGGTATTTGAGTGTATAATGTAGGTATAAAGACTTGTGTGACATGCTTTATATCAAGAGGCAACAAGCATGACAATTTTGATGATTGAAGACAACTATGTGGAGTTATTTGATGATGATCATAGTTACCAAATTGATTTTCTCTTACAGCATTCACACTTGCTTGTACTCTTATATAAACCCTCCATTGAGAGAAGAATAAACACACATTACTCTCTCCTTCTCTCTGTTAATTTATATTTATCCTCAAACACAACCGAAATATTTAATGGTTGGTTTCTTTCAATTGTTGGGTTGATGCTGTACCTCGCTATCTTATTTGAGAAAGTTTTGCTCCCAGGATCACAAGAACTTGCCAACTGATTGGAAATTTATGTTGTGTTGATGTCTGCGTCATGTGCCGTTGACGTTATTATCTAAAACTACTCGACTCCACTGTAGATTGATGCTTGCAAGTATTTTCTCGGTGGGGTCTTAGAAGTATCGTTTATTATTCAAGCTTGTCATTAAATTTCAAATGCGGAATCGTTTATTATTCTTTTTTTCTATTTCTTTTTTGACGTGAAATGCCCGACTTTATTTGCCCCAATATGTGGTCTTGGTGAGTTGAGACTAATCCATAAAAGATTAAAAGTTGAACTGAGGTCAGGCGCATGGTGCAGTATTCTACAAGTTATGAGTAAAACGAATAATGTTGACAGTGTTGCCATCCACAAAATCTGAAGTCAACCAATAAAAATGGACCAAAATTGAGATATGTCTCAATAACGCACTCTTTTTCCAAATGAAATTGGGACTTTGACCCACTTCCACTAGTCTGCATTACTCTGCAAGTCGTAGCTTCTATATTCCATATTTGTTGACTAGTAAATAAACATATCTTTATATCTCTGCTTTTGTGGAACTGATGAAGGCATAAAGCTGGATATTTCTCCCCGTCTATGTATCTTCCCACGATCACAGGAAGGCTAATCATGCCAGCACGACTGGTCCTTCTACTTCTTGGTTTGTGTAGCGTCGCTTGCCACGCTAAGGATGATCATCACTGTGAGCCTTCTTCCTGCGGCGACATCCGAAATATAAGTTACCCTTTCCGACTCAATGATGATCCAAAGAAGTGCGGTAAATCAAGGTATAACCTGTCTTGTGAGAACAATCTCGCTGTTTTGCACTTGTATTCAGGAAGATACTATGTGCTTGCCATCAATTATGGAAACTACACAATCCGAGTTGTGGATGCCAATATTCGTAAGGATAACTGTTCTTCACTCCCTCGTTATTCCTTGACCAGCTATAACTTCAGGGAGGAGGATCCATACAGCACTTATGTATGGAAAGGTCCCAGTTGGAGGGACGCGCAAATGTTGGAACTGTCAAAGCCTATAATCTTCATGACCTGTGAAACTCGGCCGGTGAATTCGTCTCTCTATATGGATACTGCTCCTTGCATTAATGCAACGAGTGGGCATTCTTTTGTTATCACTGAAAGCTTAAATGCCGCGGATTTGTGGGATTCATGTCGCATAGAGCTGATGGTCTTGACATCATCGTCGATTGGTATTAAGGACGTGAACAGTTCCTACATCGACATCCACAAGGAGCTGCTCTATGGTTTTGAACTTTCATGGTGGGACTGCTACCGATCAAGTCCATATTCGAATTGCTATGTCGACACTGCTACCAACAAAGTTAATTGTAAGGATTTCAAAGATCCTGTTCTTCAAGCTTTACCACAATTATTTATTTTCAGTTTACTTTTTCTCATTTACAAGATTCAGAGTTGATAACTTGATATTTGTGATGCAGGCAGCAGGTTGCTAGACTTGATAGTTGAATATCTATTATGTAAGGACTATGTCGATCCAGTTTATTGTTTTCACAGCAACTTATCAACTCCTAGTATAACTGTTGTCTCTATTTTTTTTGTAGTTTCATTCGCTCTATCTATACCAGGTGCGTTTTATCCTCAATTTCTTTTCTAAAAGCGACCTTGATTATATATTTAAATTTAAGGAAACTTCATTCTTTCAAAGAGATAAAAAGTCATAAACGGTTGAAAAATTGATCTCTAGTGTAATTCTAGCACGGCACTAAATTATTTCCTTTACAGTACTTGGGTGGACTGCAACAAAAGCTATATTCGGAATTCCTTGTGTGCTTGTGTTTTTAATCTTGAAGTTGAAAAGACGACATTTATCAATGTACAGCATTATTGAAGAATTCTTACAGAGTCACAACAACCTCATGCCTATACGGTACTCCTACTCCAACATCAAGAAAATGACTAAAGGATTTAAGGATAAATTGGGGGAAGGAGGTTATGGCACTGTATATAAAGGAAAGCTTCGGAGCGGTTACCTTGTTGCTGTTAAGATGTTGGGAAATTCCAAAGCAAATGGGCAAGATTTTATGAATGAAGTTGCTACCATTGGAAGAATTCATCATGTAAATGTGGTGCGACTGATTGGCTATTGTGCTGAGGGATCAAAGCGTGCTCTTATATATGAGTACATGTCAAAAGGGTCTCTTGATAAACACATATTTCCAAAGGAAGGACTCATCTCCTTAAGTTGCAAGGAAGCATTTGAAATTTCCCTAGGAGTGGCCCGTGGTATTGATTATCTGCATCAAGGATGTGATATGAAAATTTTTCATTTCGATATCAAGCCACACAACATTCTTCTTGACGAGAAGTTTGTTCCGAAGATTTCAGACTTTGGTCTAGCAAGATTATGCCCATTAGATGACAACAGTTTAACTTTGACCGCAGTAAGAGGAACCATTGGATACATAGCTCCGGAATTGTTTTACAAGAATATTGGAGGTGTGTCGAACAAAGCTGATATCTATAGTTTTGGAATGTTGTTGATGGAAATTGCAGGGAAAAGAAGGAATTTAAATGCACTTGCAGCAAATACGAGCCAAATTTACTTTCCTTCTTGGGTGTATGACCAGTTCAATGAAGAAAAGGAGGTGGAAATTGAAGATGCCACGGATGAGGAAAAGAAACTAACAAAGAAAATGCTCATGGTAGCATTGTGGTGTATACAAATGAAGCCTAGTGACCGTCCTAATTCGATGAAC
Source organism: Rosa persica (assembly GCA_025331145.1). NCBI lineage: Eukaryota > Viridiplantae > Streptophyta > Magnoliopsida > Rosales > Rosaceae > Rosa > Rosa persica. The sequence goes on along the minus strand of WFKR01000001.1, from coordinate 10,980,384 downwards.
AAAGTAGTAGAGATGCTTGAAGGAGAAGTTGAATACATTCAAATGCCTCCAAAGCCTTTCCTATATCCACAAGACATGCCAGTAGTGGATAATGAAGATGATCCGGAAACAACTTTGTCATCATCACTGCCATTGAAAAATGAAGCTCAGGAGTCAATTAGTTCGATTCAAAATCCAAATTAAAGGAAGTGATGTACTAGTTAATATTTGTATTCACAATGGAGCAGGCATTTCATATCATGCAGTAATTAATAAGTGTTCTTCCATGCTCCGCATATAAACTTCTTGTACTACTTTATTAATTCTATGCTCTCTGTTTTTTTTTTTTTCTGAAACTCTTTATGTGTACTTTGGATCAGCCATTTTCTGGGATTTCCTATTTTAAGCGGTGTTGTTTATTATATGGTGGCTGATGGATCTGAGAGCGGGTTGTGCCGATCAGAAATCATGATGGAAATTTTAGGAGTTTTGCAGTTCTTGCTACAAGACCTCTGTTCTCTACCGAGGTAGATTAATTCCTACTGGTTGTTATTGAAGATGCTCCGATTGATATCATATTCGTCAGCAGTTGTTTACAAGCTTCGTGAAGGTAATTATGCTCAGCATAACATGGACTGTTCATTAGAGGGAGGCCGATATCTTATTAGCTATTAACAAGTTTGAGGTTGGGGTGGTGGGGGGGAAGGGTTGGGGGGATGGGGAGCGGGGGAGAATAGCTAACAGAAAATGTTGAACAATCAGAAGACATCAGCTCAAACTCAAGCAGAAGACATCAAGATCTAACAGACAATGTTGAACAATTACCATTTCTTACCGCATGGCTACCCTATCGTGTTCTCTCTCTACACCGCTACCGTCACTTGAAAAGAAACGGTGCATAAAAGAAAAGCTGTACATATGCATATTGTCCAGCATTGCCCTTGCCAATTATTTCCATAAATCCGATAGAATTTAATCATGCATTGCCTCCCGTAAAGCAATTGTCTTGGTTATAACTTGCAGCTTAGCTTCCAGTGAAGCAGCTTTGCCTCATCATCTCCACTCGATTCGGAATCATAAGAATCAGAAAGATTTAAGTCCAATTTTATCTTGTTATTTGTTTCATGACTACAAGTAGAATGGGCAGTAGTAGCATCTGTGGCGTCTCTGATTGGGCCCAGGGATGAAGGACTTCTTGTACCTTTGATGTCATTGTTCTTCATCGCCAGCTTTGCCTTGTAGGTGGACTTGTGTACAATCTCGGGGCCAAGTCTCTGGTTTGGTCTTCTGAGGTTCGAAGATGATCATGCATACATCAGTACCACAAAGTGTTGAAAGCCCGTCCGCCCTCTTACATAAATTCCTCTCCCAATCCCGGAGAAGCTTTCATCGAGAACTGGGCAAGAGTTCCATCACTGGGACTAGTACATCAATTCAATTGTACCAGAAACCAAAGAACAATTGTCACTTCTGTTTAAAACGGCCTTTTCTTTTTTCTTATGAGCTGTTCTGAGATCTAATGCAAAATTGTGTAGCATTGCATCAGTTCTCCATTGCTTTCTCTATTTAGAGTATCTAGTAGAGGGTGCTAACCATTGTGGAAAGTTAAAGTCAATATTACTAGTTTCTGACTTTCCTGAAAGCACTAGGTTCCTGATGGCTAAAGGAGGACAGTAGTTCCCCAGTTAACTAGCTAGCTTTGTAAACGATGCTTCAATTAATTTCTTTTAACTATTCATTCCAGCTGAATATAGGATTTTCCTGTTCCCAGATCTCCAATGGCCAGGGAGTAGGCAAGGCTTCCTACATTGACTTGGACTAAACTTGATGGGATTGGAAGCGGATAGCATCACCAGTTCAAAAGTCGAGCTCTATGCCACTGAAGCATGGCTCCAATTCTGTATGTAGGACTCCCTCATACTTTTATCTTCTCCATAAGTTCCGGAAATTATGTTTAGACCTTGAAGTCTCAACGGACATTTGATCTTCAGGGTCGTTTACCTCTGCCCAATAATGAGAATGAACTATTGCCAAAAAAACAAAAAAATGTTTAAGCATAAACGTAAATTAACAGAGAGAGTGAGAGAGTTTAGATGCAGAGAATAGAAAGTAATGTGTGTTTATTCTTCTCTTAAATGAGGGTTTATATAGGAGTACAAGATAGTATGAATGTTATGGTAAGAAGTCCATTGTTGTGGCTTTAATGATCGCAGCTGCAACTCCATATGGTTGCTACAATGATGAGAGCTGTCATGCTTGTTGCTTCCCCACATACTTTATGCCACACAAGTCTTCATACTTTTATCTATACACTCAAATATCTATTTACATAATATAGCCAACATATTATAATACATTTATACTACAACACTCCCCTTTAGATATTTCATGTCAATAGTATTGCATTGGCCGTGGGCTTCTAAGTTGTCTCGTTAAAAATCTTGTCACGTAATCAAAACCCTGTGGGAAAAAAAACCTTGGTCGAAGGAGAAAAAGAGCACAACGTGTGTTGAGTGTGGAGTATGTTCTTGGATACTCACCTTGCGACTCCCCCTGAAAATATAATCATAGGAGTTCGGATAACTTTCTCAATCCGATGATCTTCACATGTTTCTCGAAAGGGGATTTTGGTAACGACTTAGTAAACAAGTCCGCTACATTATCCTCTGAACGGATTTGATTTACTTCAATATTTAGAAGTGTTTGTTGTTGCTGACTGTAGAAGAATTTAGGCGATATATGCTTGGTATTGTCGACCTTGATGAATCATTTGCTCAATACAAACTGCATTATCCTAGTAAATGTATGTAGGTTCATTTGTGGTAGACTTCAAACCACAAGTTCCTCTAATATGTCTATTTTCAGACCTTAGTGATATGCATTCACGCACAGCTTCATGTAGAGCAATAATCTTTGCATGATTTGAGGAAGTAGCAACAATAGTCTGTTTTCTAAATCTCCAATATATCACGGCGTTTCCCATGGTAAAGACATAACTCATTTGGGAGTGACCTTTGTGAGGGTCAGAGAGATATCCTGCATTAGCAAAACCCATCAAAGCATCACCGTCATTTTGATGGAGGGGAGGGGGAGAACGTCGGCCACCATGGACGGTGGCACCGACCTCTACATTACGGAAGGTGGTGTTTTGCCTTATGGGGTCCGATCCCATACTTCCGTATTTTCTTGTCTCTCTGTAGGGATAAAACAGTCTCATATCAATCGTACCTCTCAAGTATCGAAATATTGTCTTTATACCAACCCAATGACGGTGTATTGGTGCTGAACTATGTTGAGCTAACAAGTTCACTGTGAATGAGATATCCAGTCTTGTCCTTTTAATGAACACGCATGGGCATATTTCATTGTTAACATATCCCTTCCCAATCAAGTAGTCACTTAGACGGTTATATCACATCCGTCCGGATTGTTTCAATCCATGTAATGAGCATCTTAATCTTATTAAAAACGCACTCCGTGGTGTAGAGCCACTTGATTTGGATAATTGAAGTCCATCTGGAACCTTCATATATATATATATATATGAATCTAGATCCCCATAGAGATATGTTGTAACCACATCCATAAGCTGCATGTCAAGTTTTAAGAAACTACCAAACTGACAAGGTAGCGGAACGTTATAACGTCTATTATAGGAGAATATGTCTCCTCATAGTCAATTCCAGAGCGTTGTGAGAAACCTTGCACCATAAGGCGAGCTTTGTATCTAACAACCTCATTTTTCTCATTACGCTTTCTAACAAAGACTCATTTATGACCAACAGGCTTTATATTTAGGGGTGTCAGCGTTATAGACCCAAATACCTGTCTCTTTGTTAGTGAATCCAATTCAGTCTGGATCGCATCTTTCCATTTAGGCCAATCTGCTATTCATTGACATTCTTCAATGAAGCGAGGTTCGATATCATCGTGTTCTATAATTCCTTGAGCAATAGAGTATGCAAACACATCATCAAGGATAAAACGAATGTCTATTTAACGTCTCATGTGTACTAGTGTAGTTCACGGAGATCTCTCTATTCTCTGGAATTGGTTCTGGCATTAGAGCATCCCAATGATGTCTCTTGGACATAACCATAATCCGGAATATCTTCATGAGACGGATTATCTATATCGATAATTAATGGATCTTTTTGTGCCAAACTCGCTTTCCTTCTCGGGTGAGAATCCATCGAACCTTTGGGCCTCCCTCGTTTCCTTGCAGAGAGCCCGGCCTGAGCCACATTGCCATCACCATTAGTGGTGGCGGCGCCATTCCTAATATCCCTAGGGATGGTGTCATGTCCATGATTATTAGGGACATCAATCCTTGCAGGCACATTTGCAGCAGGTATGTGTGATCTTGTCACTTTAGCAATGTCAGAAAATGCATCATGCATCGAATCTGCTATGCTTTGAAGATCGAGAATTCTTCGCACTTCAATCTGAGACTATGCGGTTCGGGGATTAAGATGAGACAAAGTGAGAACATACCACGACAATTCCTGTTATTTCTGTTGAACATTCAAGGGTTCTAAGTAGCGCATAATGGTTGGAGAGTCATATCCAACATAAATGCTTAATCGTCTTTGAGGACCCATTTTGATGCGCTATGGCGACGCAATTGGCACATAGACTGCACACCCAAATATGCATAAGTGTGAGACATTAGGCTCATACCAAGTCACCATCTGGGAAGCAGAAAAAGGTTGAGTGGCAGTGGGCCTCAGACGAACAAGCACAGTTGCATGTAATATTGCATAGCCCCAATCAGAAATAGGGACATTGGTGCGCATAACCAATGCTCTAGCAACTATTTGAAGTCTTTTAATGGCAGCTTCTGTGACACCATTTTGGGTGTGTACATGAAGGACAGGATGTTCAACCTTGATCCCAATGGACATGCAATAATCATCAAAAGTTTTTGATGTAAACTCTCCAGCATTGTCAAAATGAATTGACTTAATAGGATGATCAAGGTGGTGAGCCCTTAACTTAATGATTTGTGCCAGGAGTTTAGCAAATGCAGCATTTCTTGTGGACAAGAGCATGACATGTGACCAACGTGTCAATGCATCAACCAACACCATAAAATATCTAAAATGGTCCTCAAATTGGTTGGATAGGTCCACAAATATCACCTTGGATTCTACCTTTGCTAAAGAGCAAGAATGGTATATTTTCTTTAGTGTCCTTTGCATAGGATGGTCTCGATCATACCTTTGCTAAAGAGCAAGCCTTGCAAAATAAATGATAAGCTTTAGAATGGATGTATGTGTAAAGTCTTTAATATTCGGATCATCATATAACGACCTGGTACGGTCATGCCAAAGCCGATGTTTCAGAATCCCATAAACTATCTTTAATGACATTATTGGATTCAATGACTCTAATAGTGGTTGCATACAATCCACTAGAACGACACATAAGTTTCTCTAATACTCATTTATTCCATAGTCATTAGAGGTTATGCAAATGAACTTTTGTCAGTTCTCACAATGTGTTTCCACATGAAAACCATCGGCTCTTATATCTTTAAAACTCGGGAAAAACTCACAAACAGTACCTGAACTTCGAGCCACTGATAACTTTCGTACCTCAAGTTCAAAAAATATCAGATTAATACCTGGACTTCTAACCCCCCCGAATATCAGTACCTGAGAATAGTAAAATCGTTAACGGAGTTAATTTTTTAAGGGTAAATCTATCATTTCACTGTTCACCTTCTCCAAAACTCTCTCCTCCCTCTCTGCAAATCCAGATTTCTTCTTCTCCTTCTTCTTATTTCATCACACATCGATTTGGGTTTGTGTGTGTGAGATATGAAGAAGATAATGAAAAATCTGGGTTTGGAGAGAGGAAGGAGAGAGTTTTGGAGAAGGTGAACAGTGAAATGACAATTCTGCCCTTAAAAAGTTAACCCCATTAACGATTTTACTGTTCTCAGGTACCAATATCGAGTTGAGGTCAAAAGTCCAAATATCAATCTGATATTTTTTGAACTTAAGATACAAAAGTTATTAGTAGCCGATAGATCATGTACTGTTTGTGAAATTTCCCCTTAAAACTCAATAGTGTTCTTCTTAGGGGTGGCTTCGGTTTGATTCGATTAGGTTTTAGATAAAACCAAGAACCGAACCGAACTAAACTTTGTTTCAATTCGGTTTGGTTTTACATTTTTCAAACTTTAACATCGAAAACCAAGCCAAACCGTTTGGTTCGGTTTAGTTCGGTCCTGTTCGGTTTTTTTTTCTTCTTTTTTTTTTCCTTAAATAACAATTATTTAATAAATTTGTTTTTTGAAAACCTTTTTGATAGTTCTTTTTCTATATTAACTAGCCTTTTAGGCTCCTTGCTCACCAATATACTTACATAAATTACACTTGGCACTAGAAAATTAGAAATCAAGGCCATTGGAACCATTTCGATGTGGAAAGAAAAAAGAGAAAAAGCTAAAAACATTATCTAGAAATTCCTCTAAACAGCTGGAAAGTTTTTATAATTGGTCTTGCTGCCTGCAAAGTGAGACGAAAATCCTCTAGCCAAAATATATTAGATAAAACAGAAGTTGACGTCCCAGAACACAAATATTTAGAGGGAAACATTACCTCAAACTTTATAATCATAGTCCAAATCTACATCAGAGCCGGATAGTCCTTCTCCTACAATAGCATTCCACTTCTGCACATTCAATATATAAATAGGATTCAAATGAAAAGAAAGTGCCACCATTATGCAATCAATAAAGCAATTATGTATGCAATTTACATACCGCACTCATCTATCCAAGTATCCAGTTATGGCACTCCACTTGAAAGTTGTTGCCATCTATAAATCATGATTGCTTCCATCTGTACATCACTACTTGCAAAAATAAGTTGAAAAGTATACTGTTAATTATCTTAACAAAGCAATAATTTAACAATAGAGGCAACGAGATCAATACATCTTGAACTAGCAATCATCAATGCTTTCTGGACAAAGTAATTCTGAAATTTAATTCCAAAAAATTTCAGATCTGAGGACAGAAAATCAATGCAAGCCGGATATGAAGTTAGATACCGTAAGAAACTGAAGAAAACAAGGACAAGCAACTCATGTGGGAAAAAAATAATAGTCAAAGCAACCTTATCTCTATGTTTCTTCAAATTCCCAGAAAGAACAAACAACAAATGAAACAACAATAGGTCCATTAAATTGTCAACAATATACGACTCCCTCATTGCTTTCATGATTACTTTTTCATGAGCTTCAGGAGAGACTAATGCATGAAATAAAGACATGATCAAGCTAAACACCAAAAGTTTACTGATAAATACATACCCACAAAAAGAAATTGAATAAGAATTAAAGCAACTTACTTTGCTACAGGAGCAAGAACCTGAGGCTTCTTTTCCACCATTGACACCTCTAGCAGATACCAAGTTACCACCTCTGACCAAATCAAAACAAATCTGTGATTATCATCCACAATATCAGAATGATTGAACAATCTTCGGTACAAAGAACCTACCTCAGGCTTCTTTTCCACCATCAACTCCTGATGTTCTTGCAATTGAAACAATGGCAAAAGAATTGTATGCTGACCTCAACTCCACTTGCAGCACTGGGTTTGTCAAAAAGACGAAATCAATATAAAATCAGTATATAAATCCAGCATCAAGAGCAGAGAGATTTGAAACTGAAAAAGCTTGAAATCGTACCAGATTACCAGCACCTCAACATCACCGTCGGTAATCTCTCCTGGGCTTGAAAATCCTAGAGATCCTTGCCTTCGACCTCACACCCAAGTGAGAAAATCTCCTTCACTGTCCCGCCCAGGTCTTTGGCCATTGATCTGGTCTTCATGACCCAACCGAGACCTTAGCCTCGTGAGCTTGATCTAGTCCTTGGGGATCTCTAATTTTTTGTGACGATGAGAAAACTGAGAGGGTGACGAAGAGAAGAATGAGACGATGAAAGGCTAGACAAGAATGAGAGGGTGAGAGAAGTTGAAGAGCAGTTCTCGGGAGAGAGACTGAAGACTGACCCAGGGAGTTAGCATCGATATATATGGCGGCCATTAGGATTTCTGAAGTTAAATCCAAAACAACGTCGTTTAGGCTGAATTCGGTTCGGTTCAGTTTGTTTCAATTTTTGACACCTATAAACCGAACACCGAACCGAACCGATTCGGTTCAGTTCGGTTTTTTCAATTCGGTTCGGTTTTTGTTCAGTTCAGCTTTTTTCGGCTGCGGTTTGGCTTTCGGCTCGGTTTTTTTTCGGTTTTCGGTTTCGCGAAGACACCCCTAATACTTACTTCTTCTAGCCCTTGGAGAATATAGAGCTTCAGTAACATTAATATTTGTATCATTTGGCAACATAAATTGGGTTGGTCCTCGACCATGAATTAATTGTAATGGTCCTGCCATCGTAGTCACTAAAGATTGACTAGGCGTCATCCATAAAAATAGTTGCTTATGTCGCAATATAGTATGTGTGGTGCCATTATCAAGAAGGCATTCCAACTCTCCGGAAAACATATTGAAAGATAATAAAGTTTAGAATTTAACACATGTCCATGACATTGAATAATAATGCACACTTTGTTAATAAGGAAAATAGCCAATGATTACATCAAAGTTTCCAAAGTCTATTCCAAAATAAAATCAAATTTAGACAAATTGTAGTCACTCAATCCGTTTGGTAACTCCAATAAAATATGACCGGGGAAGTAGAGAGAGATGTTGGTGGAGCGAGGCTCTCTTAAGTACCACTATCTCAATTACTTTCCTAGACATCATACTTCATTGGATGCGCCACATGAGAAAGAGTTAATACAATTGTCATTTATTGACTAAGGCACATTGCCGTTCTTGGAAAATAAAAATGACTATTCTAATCAAAGTCTACGATATCCTTGTGCACTTCATTTCCAGCTTTGAAGTCCTCAATGGCGAGATTGACATCTTCACCATCTTCTTCTTCGGCAAGGTAGATTTCTTGCTCCCTCAAGTCCCTATACTCCTTGTAGCATGCAGCTAGTTGGGCACTTGCATTGCATTACTTGAACCAATGCTCAATTGATGTGGGACACATGTCATTTTGGTTACCTCCCTTCATTTAAGGTGCACGTCGTGCACGTTGTGGATATTCCCTAGGAGGGTTGGAGCTACTACCACGGCTCATGGTGCTACCTCCACGGCCCATAGTGCTACCTCCATGGTCGGTGTTGCCATATCCACCTCTCATATGTATGGTGTTGCCATCATGTGTGCCCGCTCTAAAGTTACGGTTTTCTTCCTTATTGCGGCTGTTATATGGACCCATATGTCCCTCATGTCCCCTTTTATTAGGGTACACATGTCCCCTATTATTAGGGTACCGCTCCTTGAGCCCTCTTTTGGGTGCATTATAATTCACCTCATGAACCCTCTTAGTTCTAATGGGCCTTAATTCATAATTCTTCACAAAGATGTTGTCATGTTTTTCAGCTACAGACATAACATTGATGAGCTGATTAAACCTCATAATTCATCCAGCATTGACTTCAGTACGATATTGCTTTGATAGCAAAAGTGCTACGACAGGGAAGATGGATAGAGTCTTCTTAATTAGCTCTTGTTCTATGAGAGGTTGTTCACAGAACCTCAACATGAATTTGAGGCGAAGAGCTTTTGAATTATATTCAGCAACAGACTTGAAGTCGGCTAGGGTTCTTCAAAAGCCCACGGATCAAGCGGGACATTGGAGGCCCGCCGGCCTGTAAGGCCAAAATCCCGGCCTGGCCCTCCCAAAAAGCCTGCCATAGGCCCGGCCCAGTGGGTGGGGGGGCTTGGTTTAAGGTTTGAAACCAGGCCCGGCCTGCCAAAATCTCATTAGGCCCGGCCCGTAAAAGCCCATAAACTATTATATACATATATATGTGTGTGTATGTGTGTGTGTGTGTGTGTTTGTTTATATATTTAGGTATACTGTCACACACACACACACAACGCTTCTCTATTGCGGACGTCCGCAGTTTTTCTTAGGTACGGATTTTAGGTTTTGACCCACTTTTCGATCATATTTTCATATCTTAAACGTTTCGTATTTAGGTCCTAACATATAGATCACCTCTGCAAAATTTCAGCCAAATTTGTGATCGTTAAGGTATCCAAAACTGCAATTTACACAAACGAACCGAATCTGCCGAACCGTTCGTGTACATTGTTGTAAATTGCAGTTTTGGATGCCTTAACGGTCACCAATTTGGCTGAAATTTTGCAGAGATGATCTATACATTAGGACCTAAATACTGAACGGTTAAGATGCGAAAATATGATCGAAAAGTCATCAAAACTGGAAATCCGTACCTTTTTTCTTAGGTGTGGATATCCAGACCTCAAGTCAATCTTCGAGAACACAGTAGCTTCTCTAAACTGATCGAACAAGTCATCAATCCTAGGTAAAGGGTACCTATCCTTGATGGTCACCTTGTTCAACTGTCGATAATCCACACATAGACGAAGGGAACTATCCTTCTTTTTCACAAACAACACTGGTGCACCCCAAGGAGACACACTTGCCTGAATGAACCCTTGTGCAAGTAAGCCCTCAATCTGAACCTTCAACTCCTGAAGTTCAGCTGGTGCCATTCGATAGGGTGCTTTCGACACAGGTGAAGTACCTGGTATCACATCAATGGAGAAGTCCATTACCCTCTTCGGAGGTAACCCAGGGATCTCCTGAAACACGTCTTCATACTCTGAAACTACAGGAATCCCTGTAATCTTTGAAGTACTACTCCCTAATTCAATATGGGCCAAAATCCCTATCCTCATGGTGATGTCAGACTTCAAACAACGGTAATGAAACACCGGTTGTCCCGGAACATGGAAGGACACAATCATCCTAAAGCAATCAATAACAGCATGGTTCGGGCTCAACCAATCCATACCCAAAATCACATCATACGTGTGATCCGGAATCACAATCAAAGATGCAGAGAACTCTCTGCCACCAATCCCAAGAGGGTAATCATCACAAAGCATGCTAAGCTCAAGAGACACACCGAGAGGTGATGTAACACACAATGATCTATTCAGAGGCATAGCAATCAAACCCAAAACATCCACAACCGAACTAGATATGAAAGAGTGTGAGGCTCCCGTATCAAACAGTACTCTAGCAAGAAAGTGATAAACAGATAAGGTACCTTCCACTCCCGTGCCTGCCTGACCGATGGCAAAGACTCTAGCATGAGCAGGTGGTAGCTGCCTCTGCTGGTTACCCTGCACTCTACCCTGATTCTGAGGACACTCCCTAGCCTGATGCCCTGCCTGTCCACAGCTATAGCATAACCTACCCCGTGGCTTCGTGCACGCACGAGAGATGTGGCCCGGCTCGCCACAGTTAAAGCACTTCACCGGAGCTGCTAGTGCTATCTGCCTGATAGGCATAGCCTGAACAGGAGGAGCTACTGCTGCCCTAGCTGGAACCTGATGCTGAAACTGAGTTCTCTGTCTCTTCCAGAACCCACCCCTGAAGTCTCTAGCTCTACTGCTTCCTGCTATGGCCTTTCCCTTGCCCTGGAAGTCTCTCTCAGCAGACTCCTTCTCTCTACGAATCAGGTTCTGCTGCTCAATGATCTGTGCCTTAGCCAAGATCTCTCTCTTGGTCTTCAGCTCCAAGATGGCTACATCACGCTCAATCGAAGAACTCAACCCTCTCTGAAACTTTTTGGCCAAGTCCTCATCCTCCATCTGCCTCACATACTTGTACAGTCTGGAGAACTCCACATCATACTCAATTACGGTCATCTTCCCCTATACAAGTGCAAGGAACTCTCGCTCCAACCTCTCCTTCACTGCTGGTGGAAAGTACTTCTCCCTGAACAGCCTCTCAAAGCCGTCCCATGTCAAGGTAGACACCTCAATGCTCCTCTGAGTGACGTTCCACCACACCCTAGCCTCATCCTTCAGCATGAAAGCGGCTAGCTTCCTCTTGTCGGTCTCAGTGCAATCAAGCAGATCGAAATAGGTCTGCAAATCCTCTATCCAACGATCCGCCACCATATAATCAGTGCCTCCTCCAAACTTGGTTGCTCCCAAGCGAGTAATTTCCCTTGCTAGCATCAGCAAGCGTGTAGGATTATCAACCACAGCCACAGGAGGAATAGGCTGATCCTCATAAGGTGCATCTTCCTCCGACTCGATTACTTCTTCGACTGGAGGGGCCCTACCCCTTCCTCGGCCTCTACCCCTGCCACGAGGTCTACCTCTACCCCGACCTCTGGCTTCGTTTCCCTCAATCTCCATTACCTAATAAGCATGATATACTTGATTAATAAACGCATAACACTTAAACAAAGCATAAGTCAAATGCAAGTCCATATTAACCAAGTACTGATCATACATAACGATGCCTAAATTTCTTAAAAGTACTAACGTTCCTAGCCAACCTAACGCACTCACATACCCAATGACATTGTCAATGCCGAAGAGCACACGATGGGGATCCGCTGCAGACGGGCCATCACTCGGTAAGTATTGACATATCACCGAATATGTACCTTACGCTCTGATACCAAACTGTCACGCCCCGAATTTTAGAATAACAATTCAAAATCCGAAACATGAAAATACTACGAACTCAAAATAATCATCCTGAAAATTTCTTTTCATAACACCCTCACCACACAAAATAAAATCAAACTGAATTTAGTCTCGGTTAATTATTACAACTCAAATCCAAATGTAATGTAAAGCTCTAAATGAGCATACACACCTCACAACTAAATAAATAACAAAACTGCTATAACACCTAAGCAGCTCGGTCACCTCCCTGGTTATCCTGACCTGCAGGAATATCCGCTACACCATTGAATAGTGTACCGGGATTGCAACAACACAAAACCCGGTAAGCTTATGAAAGCTTGTATGAGTAAAAGAAAGAACTGTTACTTAATTTAATCTCATTTATCCCCACACACAGCAACACCCAATAATTTTCACATATACAAGTACTAACAATCTCAATCAACACCAATTCAATATATCAAGACAATCCAACTCACCACTTCCATCACAACTCTCATCATCGTATTTATAAAAATACGGTACTTGACAGACTAGAGCTCTAACTGAATCGTAGCCCGTCACCTGGCCTAGGTTATGGCATCCGACATATTTATCAATTATTGTATTTCATCAATATGTATACCTATATACATATTTAGAACGTCCAATAATTCCACATACTCAACCAATCGTATCCCATCATCCACCCAGGATTAGAGCGTCCGATTACCCACACCGGTCATTACGTCGACCCTAAACCCATAAATGAGCACAACATATAATATCACATACAGAAATCAACCCAACCAAGATACACCATATTATTATGGAATTATACAATTTGAAATAAAATCAATTCATCAATATATATTTTTCACGTAAATATATATATACGTAATCATCCACTCAGGAATGACCACTAATACCATCTATAGTTCACACAAGAAAATCATGAAATTCATTTGTATAGTTAAAACTCATTTTACTTACCTATGGACCGTGGTGATTCACGTCCATGAAATTTTAAAACAAATATTTAATCCGCAAATATTTTTCACACAATTACCATAAATAAATAAATTTAAAACATTCGGTTCGTAATATGAACCACGTGAGTTTTACTCACCTCGATACTCCCGCTGCGTCTTCAATATAATTATAATTATAATTACGCCGAATAGCCCACTCAAATAAAATCCGTCAATCACCTAATCAAATGTGATTCGAATTTAGCCAACAATTTCAACACATAATTTAACTACCATTTAACGGCCGGATTCTAATTTACATTAAAATCCGTCCAGCGGTTTCTCACGAATCGCTCCCCTAATTACCGTTTTTCACATATACGAAGATCCAACGGTCGGATCTTCGCCCATGACCACACAAAGCCTCTGGGACAGTCATATGATCATCATAACAAATTTACAAGTTCATCCGACGGTCATAATTTCACAGATCAAAAATCTAACGATCAAAATCGATCGAAATCACAAAATTCATAACTAATTCATACGATATCCAAAAAATGCGTATAATACGCCGAAATGATCGTATCGAAACATAGAATCATAAAATGGACAGAAACCAAATTTTAGACCTCCGGAGGTGGCCGGAAAGGGACCGCCAGAATTAGGGACAGAGCCGCCACCGACCACCGCCAATGGTGTCGGGGCCGAGCTTGTCCCCTTCGTTTCATCATTCTGAGCAACTTTCATAACTAGCACAAGACCTAAAAATGACGGGAAGGGAACAAAATTACCTATTTACAGTCGGCGGCTGAAAAAAATGCAGAAACCGGTGAGCTTGAAAACCGACGTGAAAACTGCAACCTCAGGCCCCGATCCCTTCTGGAAACTTGTTCAGAACTTCCTTGCGAACTCAACAAGCCAAGAATCACAAGAAATGATCGTGTATAGCTCGAGATATCTTGATCGAAAGTTTCGGTGTTTCGATCCGTTCGGGTCGAGTTCCGACGAACGTGAAAACGTTCGACCCAGTTCCGGTCCTTCTCGGTGCTTGTAGAGGAAGTTGAGGCGAGCTCAATGAGCCAAGAATCAAGTGAAATGGTGGAGTGTAGCTCGAGATATTAAGCTCGAACCGAAAATGGTGGTTTTCAGTTCGGGCCGCGCCGCCTTGTATAATTGCCTCTGGGTGCTAGAGCTGCTCGAGACGAACGTCTGGGACTTGGTTTGAGGTCAAGAGGTGGTCTGTGGAGGGAGAACAATTAAGGAGAAATTTGCTCTCCTTTTCGGTCGAGAGAGAGAACGGTGCGAGAGTTTGAGAGAGAGAGTGAACAGTGAGTTTTCCAGAAAAAGAAAGAGAAGGAGGCCGGTGGAAAGTAGGGTTTCCAAAAATATTTTCTATATATACAAGTTTCGGAAAACTTCGTAATTCGATAACTAATTCAGAAAAAATCCGATCTTCGTGTTCCGCACGTGTGCGGACTTGTATCGACGAGCTCTACAACTTTCATGAAGGAAGTTTCTCCAAATTTCGTACGTAGAAAAAGTCGATTTCTCAAACCGAGTATTTCGAGGTTTTCGTTAAAAATAATTGTTTCGAAACTTCGATAAATGTAAAAGTGAATTATTATCGAATAATAATCGTTAAATCGTATAATAATCACTCAACACAAATACACGAATTTAAAATGAAAATTTCGGGTATTACAAATATATAAATATAGGTTTATAAGAGTAACCAGGTTTGATCTAGTTGATTGAATTCGAAACAAGAACCAAATTGGCTGGATTTTTTACAACCACTATAAAATATTACAATATCTCTATCAAACGGTTGGTTTTTTCAAATTCATTTACCTCTTCATGGATGCTTTAAAATGAACCTCAACAATTTAAATATAATGTATAAGTCATACAACTTTAAAGAGGCAAATTGGTATAGGCCAATGTATTTGTTATTAAAATTGAAATTTTTATCTTATGTCCACGCACATCCATTGATGATATTTTTACGAACGTGATATAAAAAAATAAGCAAGTTTTGCGGTCATCACGCCATCGGTCAATTAAGAAAACATACAAGCGATTACGGTTGATCAATCCGATTGGGTTTGAAACTATGGTGCAATTGACTAAATTTTTAACCACACTCATAATTTATTGCAATAATAACATCCAATGACCGGTTCTCCCATTTTCTTTGAATTGATAGAGGTTGCTCTTTGGAGTGTGTAATATATAAATATAGGTTTATAAGAGTAACTATGTTTGACCTAGTTGATTGAATTCGAAACGAGAACTAAATTGGCTGGATTTTTTACAACCACCATAAAATATTACAATCTCTCTATCAAACGGTTGGTTTTTGCAAATTCATTTTCCACTTCATAGTTGCTTTAGAATGAACCTCAACAATTTAAAAGTAATGTATATGTCATTCAACTTTTTAGAGGCAAATTGGTATAAGCCAATATATTTGTAATTAAAATTGAAATTTTTATCTTATGTCCGCGCACATCCATCAATGAAATATTTACAAACGTGATGTGAAAAAAATAAGCAAGTTTTGCGGTCATCACGCCATCGGTCAATCAAGAAAACATACAAGTGACTACGGTTGACCAATCCGATTGAGTTTGAAACTATGGTGAAATTGACTAAATTTTTAACCATACTCATAATTTACTATAATAATCACATCCAACGGCCGGTTTACCCATTTTCTTTGAATTGATAGAGGTTGCTCTTTGGAGTGTGATATAAATATAGGTTTATAAGAGTAACTAAGTTTGACCTAGTTGATCGAATTCGAAACGAGAACCAAATTGACTGGAATTTTTACAACCGCCATAAAATATTACAATCTCTCTATCAAATGGTTGGTTTGCCAAATTCATTTTCCACTTCATGGCCGCTTTAGAATGAACCTCAACAATTTAAATGTAATGTATAAGTCATATAATTTTTTAGAGACAAATTGGTATAGGTCAATGTATTTGTAATTAAAATTGAAATTTTTATCTTATATCCACGCACATCCATCGATGAAATATTTACAAACGTGATGTAAAAAAATAAGTAAGTTTTGCGGTCATCATGCCATCGGTCAATCAAGAAAACATACAAATGACTATGTTTGACCAATCCGATCGGGTTTGAAACTATTGTGAAATTGACTAAATTTTTAATCACACTCATAATTTATTATAATAATCTCATCCAACGGCCGGTTTCCCCATTTTCTTTGAATTGATAGAGGTTGCTATTTGGAGTGTGTGATATATAAATATAGATTCATAAAAAATTAGTGGCTTTAAAAATTTGTTTATAAATGAATTAGTGTCTATATATAAATATAGATTTTTTTGGTACAATATAGATTCGTTCCCTATGGTTGTATTTGATCATTATCCAATGAATTTTCAAAGCTTGATTAAAAAAAAAAATATTAATGTCTTTTAATATTTATTTATAAATAAAACCCGCAAGGCCCGGCCTGGAAAAGGCCGCAAGGCCAAGTTCGGCCCTCCCCAAAAAAGCCCGCAAGACCCGCTTTATATGGACGGGCTTGGATCCTTCGATTTACAATAAAACCCGGCCCGGCCCGGCCCGCCATTATTTAAAAATATAGCAAGGCCCGGCCCAGCCCGACCCATTCATCCCAAGCCCGCTATGAATGGGCCGACCCGAGCCGAGCCGAGTCCATTGGCGATCCCTAAAGTCGGCGAAGCGTATATTGTTCTATTGAACCTTCAAGTCAGGGAGGAAGGAATCTTAGATATTGCCAAAGCGCTCTTCTAGCGCTACCCATAGGTCTCTTGCATCCTTGATCGACATATACTCTAATCTGAGTGATTTATCCATGTGGCGTTGCATCAAGATAAGTGCTTGAGCATGCTTTGTAGGTGTTCGTTGGAACACAAGACCCTGATTAGGTGCTTGGATTATAGGTAATATCCCTTTTGAAGTGAGATGGTTCTCAACGTCGGTTATCCAGCTATAGTATTCTGAGCCTGTTGAGTCAAGCATGGGAAAGTCGAGTCTTGGTTCATTCGACATCCTGAAGATAAGAAGAGACGATATATTAGTTTCGGAGTTTAAACTTCCACGAAAACTAAAATAATAAGATTTCCAAGCTATGCTAACAAGAAATCAATTTCCAAGAATATTTAGATTAGATCGAAACAATAATGTTTAATGTGGTCATAAATTGATGCATGTGGATGCTCTTAGTCCGAATGTTATGAATACTCTTAGTTCATTGATTACGAACGCTCTTAGTTCGTTTAGCGTGAATTCCTACTGTTCCGTTTTTTTATTACAAGTCCCCGAAAAGAAGAGAAAGGAATAAAAACTAAAAAAAAGGGAACTTTTAGTAAAAAATACCTCGAAATAGTGTTGCCACAAAAATTTGGCCTGAAAAGGTTATCGGAGATGACCGGAGAAGTCGTTGGAAAAAGTTGAGAAAAACCGCCCGAAAAGTCACCAGAAAATCGTCGGAGAAGTCGCTGGAAAAATCTAAGCAAGGCTGCTCTGCAAAGGCTGTCGGTAGGGGCTTGGCAGCTGCTCGACAGGTCCTCGACAGCTCTCGGCAGCTTCTCGATAGGCTTTCGACAGCTCTCAGCAACGGTTCAGATTTTTCCGATGGCCGGTTCAGGCTGTTTCAGGCCGGTTTTAGCGATTCTGCGGCTGGTTCTGGGCTTCTGGGATCAAGGGCTTTGATATGTGGTATGGTTTGAAGGTTTGTTGTAGAGTTTGTAGAATGACATCGATTGAATGATGAACTTCCTCTTCTCTTGTCAATTTGTAATTCGAACCCTAGAGCAATATCATGTTGATAATGTGTTTAAGCATAAACGTAAATTAACAGAGAGAGGGTGAGAGTTTGGATGCAGAGAATGGAGGGTAATGTGTGTTTATTCTTCTCTCAAATGAGGGTTTATATAGGAGTACAAGATAGTGTGAATGCTATGGTAAGAAGTCTATTGTTGTGGCTTCAATGATCACAGCTGCAACTCTACATGGTTGCTGCAATGATGAGAGCTGCCATGCTTGTTGCTTCCCCCACATACTTTATGCCGCACAAGTCTTCATACTTATATCTATACACTCAAGTATCTATTTACATAATATAGCCAACATACTATAATACATTTATACTACAACAAAAAACAAAAAACAAAAAAATTTAGATGAGCGAGCAGCCAGACTTGCAATATGAACCATCTGATCTCATGAATTGTCAAAGTTGGTCTAGCCTGTTTATATGGAGCTGACCTTGGCAGTTTTTAATGAGATCATCAAAAGAGAGTTGGGGCTCAAACTGTTTTGAAAAGAACGGCGCAGTAATTTGGCACAATAACGATTGGTTTACAGACTTTACTAAGCACAGTAACGATTGGTTTACAGACTTTTTACCAACCAAATGATTTCAACATCTATTTTATGCAATTACGAGATGTGATCTTATACCAGGTCATAAACAACACGTTTAAATATAGATAGATAGCGAGAAAGGCAGATCAAATATTAAGAAGCAACAGCATTGCCATGCTATACATGAAATACACTCGGTAAGCTGGTATTGATTTTTAGGGAAGAGTGTATCAAGAGTTCGGGGCATAAAAAGAAAGATTAATAGCAACGAAAGCAAAACATGTATTATACACCCAGTTCATATAAGATTGGGATGCTACAAAGCTCTTGAATGATTATATTTAGGAGTGCTGCGCCTCCATCTGATTTAGATTGTAGCTAGGCACCTTCATTGTTCTTGTGCACTTTAACTTTATATTTCTCTTCTTTGTCTCCCCTCTTCAGCTTAAGAAGCATGTTGAACTTGACGTGATCTTCTATCACCTGCTCACACAATTTTAACATGAGTAATAATCAGTTTTACTCATGCAGTCAAAAACAAAAACACACAATGAAAGGAAAATTACAAACGTCTGCTCATGACACAAAATATTTGATTCTTAATGGCAAATCTATATTTCTTCTAAAGAAAATGGTAAATCTATATTTGATTTTCTTTTTGTTCTTCAACCATCTACAAGGCTCTCAGGCATACTAAACAAGTTCATCGAATTACTTATAGTTCCTACATATGATGGACATAAATTGACCTAAAGCGCAAACGTAAAGCAAATTTCCTTCTCAAAGTTTAGTAATGTGATGTTTAGAGTTATTGCTTCCCCTGGAGCACATTATCCCCATTGCAAAGACAAACCAAGATGACAAAATATCACCCAATACTCAATGGAGCTTACAGCTAAACACAACCAATAGCTACCCCAACTATCGACCTCAACAAATCAATCATAGATAAGCGAACAAAAAAAAAAAAAAAACATTGAAGGAAATCACTACTGACCTCTGCCTTTGCGACAATCTCTTGAAGCTCATATGGGAACAATAAATTGGACTTTGGCTGAAGGCTCTTCACAGCATGGTTGGCTGCATCTTGAACTTGAGGATCATGAGGCTGCACATTTCTCACCTGATCAAACCCAATTCAGTCTCACAACCCAGTTCTCAATAATATAAATTCTGGAAATGGTAGAATTAACTCCTAAAAAGGTTTAGGGTCATTTCAGTCATGTATACCACAGCCGTTGGCGACCAAGCCTACCATTTCTGCATGGATGCATCTTAAATAAGATGTCTTACATGATATCTAAAAGTTTAAAGCTTCAAATATTGGACTCCACAGAATGGAAAAATCAATAAATAGGCAGAAAGAGATACAGATAGGAATGATCATTGATATGATTTGGAAACGCAAGTACACAACAACACCTTAGTAACTAGTGTTTGTATCAAAAGAGAAAAGAAATACTAACAGCAACATAGCGTTTCTACACCCAATTCATAAAAGATTGGTATACTACAAACCCATATATTCAGAGAGGTGAGGCTCCATCTGACACAGATTGAAGGTACCTTCATTATTCTTATGCAGTTCAAATTTAGTTTCTCTTCTTTGCTCCCCTTTAGAAGCATCTTAAACATTGCAAGACCTTCTATCATCTGCCCTCGCAAATTGAACAAACATATATAAGTATAGAACAATTGGAGTTCAGGATGTCATGCTGTCGACCACAGCATAACAATTAAATTTTAATTGCAGATACAATAACAAATAAAATAAAAACTCAAATCAAATTCTGTGTTAAGGTACAACACTAAATGATCTGAACAACAAGAAAACAGAATAAACAAAAAGATATTCAATATTGAATAACTAGGAATCTTTGCAAATGAGATTAGATGATTAGACTTTGATCCCCACCTAATAACACAACGAATGAATAAGCAGTAAAATTCAAACATTAAGTGTACATATAGATGCCCTACGGATAAAAGTATCTTAAGGAATTAGGATTTAGATTATGGTGTAAATTTCTGATTGAAAATCATCAATTTCTTATGCTCAAAAGAAAAAAATGTTTTGATAAAATATCAAACTTTTCATCCGTAGCTTATCAAGCTATTAACTCAATTCCCGAATTTCAGATCAGCACTATACACTGAAACTCCTCTAATCCACATCTTCCATTTCAAATGCTTCAATCAAGAGAAAAGCATGAAGAAAACAAAATACACTACCTGAAAAAAAAAAAAACTAGACGTCAGCAACGGGTTTGAATTCCTGGACTTGCTTGAAGTTGAGCCAAGGCTTAATCCAGACCTTGGCCTCAAAAAGCTTCTTCTGACCCCCATCGGTGGCCTCAATAGTGAGATAGTACACAGTGCCCGAAACCACTTGTTGCTTGGTCTTCACAACCCTCACAAACTCAAGCAGAGCATTCTGCACAGCATCTTCAATTTGTTGAAAATCCAGAAACAATTTAGGTCCAAATAGATGAAATTGAAGCGTTTCATTACCTCGTTGTTGTGCTCTTGGACGGTGAAGCGAGCAAGGTCATCGGCTTAGAGGCTGCTCTCGGAACCGTGGGACTCGTGGACTCCTCCGACGGCGGCCGCCATTTCCGGTGAGAGAGAGAGAGAGAGAGCTGACGAAGTTGAATTGAAAGAGATTCGAATGAAGTTTTTTTTTTTTTTTTTTATACGAAAAAGACTATAAATTAAAGATGGAAACCTTTATGGCATCCCGAGTTACAGTATCAAACATTAAGGCTCTTGAAGTCTTTGTACGGATTCTATTTGTCTACATATTTCCACTAATATGGTTGTGGCCTAAATTAGCTAAGGCATCTGTTATAAAGTTTACTTCTCGGAAGATATATCGAAAGGAGATTGAGTTAAAACCTGTAGCAATAGCTTGGATATCTTGAACAATTTTAATTAAGCGTCAGGGTGGGTGTATAACTTTATTGACAGCATTAATGACTAGTTTGGAGTCGCCCTCAACTTCAATGAAGTTGCTGAATGGATGAACGTGAATGACTTGGCCTTTATGGGTTTAGGTTTGACTTCTCCACGTTTTTGCAAACGGGAATCTCTCCTCTTTGCTTATAGCCACGTAACGTGTCCCTTTGGTTATTTTCCTTTGCTTTCTTTTCTGGTCTGTGTTACTTACTTATTTTCCTTTGCTCAGGATGTGTTTGGTATGACTGTGTTTTTAAGAAAAGTTAGTTTTTACTTATTTATGAGAATAAGTTGCTGAAAAACAAAGTAGCAGAGTGTTTAGTAAACTGACTATTTATAAGTGATGTGAGTGCTAAAAGCAATGACAAAGTATTTGGTAAATTCAAAACTAAAATTGCTTTGAATTTGTAGAATGACCTATTTAGACATGAAAGAATTTTTGTTATTGTTTGGTAATATGATATACAGTGCGCGTCCCTGCTTCTGCTTCTAATAGGTGGCTTGCAATGACTTCTGCATCTAATAGGTGGCCTGCAATGACTTCGGCTTTTCCAAAGAAAAAGCTATTGCTTCTGGAAAAAGCAGGTTGGAAGCCAAGTTACCAAACACCAAACCTCTTACTACTTATAAGCGGGGGAGATAAACCACAGACCACCCCCCCCCCCCCCACCGGCCACGCGCGCACGCCAAAGAAACCCACCTTTAACCTTGTTAATCACCGTTGAGTTGGTAAAATTTTTCAAGTCTAGTACTCTATATTTGGGTTCAAACCCTACCAATGTTGATTGAAGTTAATCTTAATTTATTTTTAGTGACTAGGGTGGTTTGAATTCCGCCAATGCTGATTGAAGTTAAATCTCAATCTATTCTTGATGACCACGGTGGTTCGCATCCAGCCGATGCTGAATGAAATTATATTTTATTCTATTCTTGATGACCAACGCGGAGGAAATCTTTCTTACATGACCCTGGCACGGATTATTTTACCATGTGATCTCAATAAAAACAAAACCTGTAAATTGTCTCCCTTAAAGCAATTCTCTTGGTTATGGCTTGCAGCTTAGCTTCTAGTGAAGCAAGCTTTGCCTCATGATCTCCAATCAATTCGTCCTCGGGAAACTTTGCATCTCTTGTCAGGTATTGCTTATCCATTTTTATGGCCTCTTCAAAACTTATAGCATCATAATCAGCATGCAACTTCTTAACTGTAGTCTCAGAATCATAAGAATTAGAAAGATTTAAGTCCAAATTTTATCTTCTTATTTGGTTCATGACTAGAAGTAGAACGAGAACTAGTAGCATGATATATAACATCTGTGGTATCTCTGATTCCCAAGGATGAACAACTTCTTGTACCTTCGACGTCATTGTTCTTCATCGCTAGCTTTGCCTTATACTTTTTGATAATGTGGTGGACTTGTGTACAATCTTGGGACCAAGTCTCTGGTTTGTTATTGTGGGGTTTGAAGATCATCAGGCATACATGGATCATCAGCAGTCGAACTGGCCCCTCTTTTCTAATCAGCCACCTGATTCGACCTCTCTCCTTCTCTCCCTCCAAGATCCCCCTGTCAATTGTCCCATCAACCCCCTATGATCATGGTTTTGTGACTCCGTTCTCTGATACTCCCTAGTCTACATATCTTCTTTTTCCCCTTCAGTTCCCCACTACACCTTCCTTGAGCCGCCCTCCCATGCATTTATTGCCTGTCTTTCACTCATTAATGGAGGTTCATATCCTACCTACCTTTGATTTTGATCTGGCCCTTTTCCCCTGTCACCTTAGGGTTTTTTTTGTTCTAGCAATTTGGCATCCCCTGTTAAAAGTAAAGTGCACCACTCTCCAATAAGCATTTATGATCGGTTCGTACGGAAATTCTTTCTGTTCCCTAGGCTCTGCTACTCCACCCTATCCTACTCTGTTAAAAGCATCTCCAACATCTTCCTTATAATTTCTCTATTATAGGAAGCAAAAATTAAAATCTCCATAAAAATTTATTCTCCAACTCCAACAGATTCTCTATGTTAGAGATTCCATAATTCTTCCCTAAATCATTCCCTAAAATTTTACAGATTGCAGCAAATATAAGGAATTTCGTTTTCTCTCTCATCACTATCTCTATTTTAAGGATAATTATAGGGAATCTGTTGGAGCAAAACAGCCAATTTTTTCCCTAAAATGGAGAAAAATCAAGATATGGGGAAACTGTTGGAGTTGCTCTAACTATTCTTCTTTTGATTTTCTCTAACCCCTCTGGCTGTCCTATTTATACTTTGCCGCTTCAGTTTCTCCCCTGCATCTACTCTCATTCTCTGCTGTTCAATTCACCATGTCAAACAATCATTTTCCACACGCTTCAAGATGAGGAAGATAGCGCTTCCTCCCCCCACCCCTTCCTCATTTAGCCTATTCCAATTCCTTTTAGTGAAGGCACTAGTTCCCATCCCCATCGCTATTCCATTGCCCCCAACTTAGACATTGCTGCTTCTCAGGTTTCAACCGGTCCCAGGGCTAATCGTTCCTCTGCTCTCCCACAGTATCTCTATAATGACCTTCCGACAGCCCAAGAAACCCATAATGTTCCTTTTACCTCTGTGCCTTTTTAAGTCCGTCTTGATGATCCCTACACTAACTCACGCCTTATGGAGAACACCAATCTAGTCCTTGTTGATAAGATCTTTGGTGAACCGGTTTCTAAACAGACTATTGTATAGCGTCAATGAACTAGTTGGGCTAATTTGCGAGAGGGATTTGAGATCACCATTGCTAGGTTCCAATGGTGTAAAGTCCAGTTTTGGCATGAAGCTAATCTACTGTATGTCCTTTAGAACCGTCCCTGGTATGTCCAGAGCCAAATCTCTGCCCTGCGTCGTTGGGAGCTGAGCTTTCATCTAGCCTACACCATCCTTGATCATTTGATTGTCTGGGTATGATTTCCCTTTCTTCCTTTCCATTACTGGAATGCTCCGGGAATTAATAGGGTTGCCAATCAACTTGGTATCTGTCAATGTATTGATCACGCCACCTTGAACCATAAGGCCTTTATCTTTGCTCATGCTTGCATTCAAATTTCTCTTCTTAAACCTTGGCCTCATGTAATTCTTCTTGTTGATCCTTGCTCTAATACAAACGTTGCCTTAAACTTGCATTATGAAACCGCTGGAGTCTTGCTTTTACTTACTGCAGTCGGATAGAGCACCCTCTTGGGTTTTGTCTTGATCATGTCGAGGATCATCCTTTTCTTATGATGGATTGTTTCACTGAAGAAAACTGTCTGGATCTAGCCAATGCAATTTATGACAAGCTCTACTATGGCCCTGTTCCAGACAACTAAGGCCCGTGCCATGACTAGACAACAAGCAGTTATAGCTGCTGACCCCAATCGTACTCTGGTTCATGCTACTAATTCAGCTATCTACCTGATGATCCTAAACCTGAAGGTGATTGGACTACTGTCAGGTGCCGTAACACATGCAAGCCCCGTCCCCCACCTCCTGCTCCCAAAGCCAACTCTCGGCTTGTGCAAACTGAACGTGGTCTGGTCTGTGATCATACTGTCACGCCCTGAATTTTGAATAAATAAATTCAAAATGAAACGCGAAAACTCAACAATCACAAGAAAGTGCTTAGAAAAATTTCATTTAAATTAAGCAACTAAACAAACTGAGCTCACAATATCAATACCGATTCATTCTTTAGAG
Source organism: Rosa persica (assembly GCA_025331145.1). Classification (NCBI taxonomy): domain Eukaryota; kingdom Viridiplantae; phylum Streptophyta; class Magnoliopsida; order Rosales; family Rosaceae; genus Rosa; species Rosa persica. The sequence continues at coordinate 10,954,868 of WFKR01000001.1, read as the reverse complement.
TCACATATTATATTAGGGATAGTTTACAAATTAAACTGAATAAAAATTATAAGTAAACGCACCCATTACACTCACTACACTGCGGAAGACTAAAACAAAATACACTTCTACGTCCAAGCTACAACAACTATAAAAGTTCAGCTTCAACGACTGTAACTCCGTCCTGCACAATAACCCCTACACCATGGAATAGTGCACTGGGTTAAAACAACAAACCCGATAAGCTTTTGCAAGCTCGTATGAGTAAACCTCAACAACCACATAACATATGCTTAAACCATCTCAGCCTAGCAAAATCAATATGCAATTATCACAATAAAAACATCAAGTTCATATCCCTCAATATCATGCTCACTTAAATTAACCCAAACTAAAACCCACATGCTTTGACCCTCGACTCATGCATCTAATCTCACACAACTTCAATTTTACAATTAAACTCTAGTAACATTTTAAACATCTTAAAACACAACAATCAACCCGATCAACCTTCATTTGTCTCAACAAACAACTACGAAATCACACATTTCCTCTCAACATAAAGCATTTGCCAAAACCATGACATCACAACTCATTTCTCACTCACTACATATCACAAACCACAACTGTACTCACAATAAGAATTAAGCAAAATCAGTAATCCCTACATAGAAACTTAGTTCAGGAGATCACATTAAAACAATTAATAAAATCATAGTAATCCCTGCATATATTTCAGTTCAAGAGATTACATTAAAATCAATAATTAGAAATTATAGTAATCCTTGCATATAGCTTAGTTCAAGATATTACGTAAAACAAACAATTCAAAAGGCAGTAATCTCTGTATATAACTTAGTTCAGGAGATTACATTCAAATAAAATCGAAATCAATAATAAAATCAAACAATTTAAATAAAACAGAAATCACCCTTTCAACTCCATTAAGATGATCCCACAATGACTCTTTTTCAAAACTCGACAACCTTACCTCATAAGGGTAACATACATCACCAAAGTGACAAAATCATATTATTTTCAACTCACAATTTAATATGAAATCAAGTCCCTCCTCGGACAATTAAAAGAAGAATACACCCCAAATTCTCTTTTAAACACGTACTTATGACTCTCAAGTAACCTGCTTGTTACCTCCATGACATACAATGACAGACAGACTAGAGCTCTAACTGAGTCGTAACCATAATCTGGCTAAGGGCATGGTTCCGATAACCACCCTTGATCACTACTGTGACCCTCGATCCTTAGACCCTCGATCCATAGACCAAAACATTTAAAAAGTCACTCAAGACTCAAAATGTTACACAACCTCAACACTTTCCAAAACGACATAATTGACTGCAACAATATTGTTTTTCAAAGTTCAACTCTCAACTCAAAAACAATATAGTAATCAATTTCGAAATATTGTTTTCACCCCTTAAACCACCAGCACAATTTAACAAGTAACTCTCAATTACGAAACGTCAATAATATAATTGTTTCCATTCAAAAGAACCAAAACTCATTCATTTTCTTGGAAAATTAAATCACAACAATAGCAACATCGAACTAAAAAAACATGTTAATTCCACCTCATTACACAACTGCACATTCCACCTAAATATATATATATATATATATATACGTAGTCATCCGCTCAGGAATGCTACTAATACCAACTATAGTTCACTATCGCAAAATTCGAGAAAAACATTTTTATACTTGAAAACTTATTTTACTATACATGTGAACCGCAGTCCTATGAACCGTAGTCGATCAAGTTCATATCATTTGAAAACAAATCTTCATTTACAAAAACGATTTCACAATTTATCACATAATTTCGACTAATAAGTAAATCCATTTATAAATGAACCACATGAGATTTACTCACCTCTAAATCCAGCTGCGTCTTCTCTAACAGCCAAGATAAATTACCGTACGTACTGTAAATCACCTAAAGAAAGTACAACCTCGATTCAGTACACGAATCACCAAAAATAATTAAATTCTGAAACTCCCAAAACAATCCAAAAATCCAAAAGTGATGCCAATTGAGGCGAATCTCATCCAAGACCAGCCAAAGTCTCTGGAACAGTTCTATAGTCAATATATCAAAACTACAAGTGGATCGGGCGACCGAATCCTCATGGACCGAAAACCCTAAAAACGCTAAAAATCATAACTTGCCCATACGATTTCCAAAAATTAAAAACTATATATCAAAATGCTCATATCGATGAGTAGATCGCAATGAGGAGCAGAAACTGCCCCAGAGTTGGTCGGAAGCCCCCGTACGGCGCCGCCACGGATGGTGGCAAAGCAACCGCCGACCACTGAGTTAGGTGGTGAAACCTATATGCATCTCTTTGTCTCAACATGCCCAACAATTTTCTCAACTAGCAAAAAGCCAGATAATGAATAGAAGTGGTCGAAAAATACCTCAATAGTAGCCACGTCGGGTTTTTACCCAGTTTTCCGGCGAGCCTTCGTTTTCTGTCCACACATCAATTCCACTCCAATCCTTCGAGGAGCATGACCAACAATAGCAGGCGACTCCAAAAATCTAAGTGGTACGAGCAGTGGTGGCCGGACAAGAGAGAAACCGACGTTGACCCAAAACGAGGTTAGGATCGGTTCCTCCTTGCTGTGTCGTGCACACGCTGAAATAGGCTGTGAAGCCACCACTAGCAGGTGCGGAAGGAAGAGGTGAAGCTAAAGCAAGAAGTTTCACGTCCAAAGGTGGCCGAAGGAGGAAGAAATCGCCGGTGGAAGAAAATCGGGCGATTTCTGGTCGGGGAGAGAGAAGGAGGGCTCGGTTTGGATTTCTGAAATTTTTGTCTTCTTTGCAAAAATCAGCAAATTTTGTCCTTTATACTAATTTGACAATTTTTCCGGAATGCGATAACTTCTTCATACGAACTCCGATTTTCGCATTCCGCATGTCAACGAACTCGTATCGACACGCCTACAATTTCCGTGTAGAAAGTTTTCACAGAATCCTAACGTTTAAAAAGTCAAACCTTGAGACAAAGCATTTCGAGCAAATAATTGTTCGAAATAATTTCCGCTCCACCCTCGAATCACGAAATTGCACTAACGAACACTTTATTAATTCCAGGAGATTCCAAGAAATTAATAACTAATTTTCGGGATATTACACATATTGAGTACAACAATACTTCTACACCTCATGCCTCTGATCTTGCTTCCCCATTTCGCAAAAGTGTTACTGTTCGAGAACCTGTTATCCATATGGGACCCTTCAGGAATGTCTCCTTTTCCAAAGCAGTTTTTATTCAATCGGATGATAGCGATGATAGTGATTCAATCTCACCACCTCTCTCAACGGTTCCAATTCAAAGTTTCATGCCAACTAGTCTGCGTAAAAGCAGGTGAGTGCTTATGATTCTGCTAATTCTGGTTGTCGTTTTAACACAGCAGGATGTAACTTTGATAGTTGCCCTGCTCTGTTTGTTAATGATGGTCTTCTTTCTATTACTGCATCTGACCTTGCTGACCTGCTTAAATATGACATTGATTTACCTGATCCAAAAAATGCTAGCCAATTCGTACTTAAAGACTTTCAGGGTATCCCCATTTCTGCCATCCCTGAACCCCGTGACACCCTGACCCCTAAGGATGAATTCCAACCAGCACTATCTGAGCCCATGCTGCCTTCCCAAGAGGACCATGATCAAGTTGTGGCCCCTTTTAGGAGCCCCAGGAAACAGACCAGGGATGATGAGGACATAAAGATGACTTCAGCTAATGACTCAGCCTTTCCTCTCAAAAGTCCCAAATGAGGTTGGGTTTTTGGAATTGTAGACGTGCTGCTAAGGAGGGCTTCCTTAGCCAGGCCCTTCATTTTGTCAATTTTTATGCTCTGGATCTTTTGTTTTTGCTTGATACCAGACTTTCAGAAAATGCAACATTTAAGCTAGTATATCATTTTCCCTTTTCTAGTTCTATAATTATCGGTAGTGATGGACAATGTGGAGGCCTTATCCTCTTTTTGGAATGATGTTTCTTTTGATCTAGATGTTATTATGAAGCATGATTGTTTTCTTCACTGTTCAATTACTGATAAATTGTTACACTTTAGTTAGTTTGCTAACTTTTTGTACATGATTCCTCATAAGACTCAATAACAACCTCTCTGGGATACTCTCACTCTTTGGATCCCCAAAATGATCGCTGGTTATAGATCGGTGATTTCAATTGCAATCTTTCTACTCAAGAAAATAAAGGAGGCATTCTTCACACTGATCGCTATATGATTAATTTTATGAACTTTTTGAATCATCATAATCTGATCTCTCTACCTGCTTCGGGTTCTCATTTTACCTGGTGTAATAATCAACCCTCAGACTCACATATTTATGAACGTTAAGATAGGGTTTTGGTTAATACTTCTTTGTTTAAGTTGTGTCCTCATATGCATTTGCAGAATTCACCTACAGTACACTCTGACCATAGCATTATTATCTGGTCTTCTACTGATAGGCCTACTAGGGCTACTAAGAACTTTAAATTTGAACCTATTTGGTTCAAGGAAGATTCCTTTCATTCTGTGATTTCTCGGGCTTGCTCTAATGCTTTTACTGGTACTAGCCTACAAAATTTTCATTCGTTTACTAATTGCCTTCAATTTCTATCTCAAAACTGGCGTAAACATGTTTTTGGTAGCTGTTTTATTAAAAAAGCTACCCTTATGACGGATCTTCATAACATTCAACAACGCTATTTCTCTAATACTGACCCTAACCTCCTGATTTAGGAAAAGTCTATCAGAAACCAACTAACTAACCTTTCTACCTATGAAGAACTGTATTGGAAACAAAGAGCCCATAATTGGCTCCAACTGGGAGATAAAAACATGACTTATTTTCAAACTCAGGCTCTTATTCACAGAAAAAGGAAACATATTTCACATCACTGATGGCTCAGGCCTTGTTATATCTGATTCAGCTCAAAATTCCCATACTATCACTTCATATTTTAAGAGACGTTTCACTCCAACTTTTTTTCCCAGCCCCTTTGACTTCTCACTTTATACTATTATTACCCCTTGTATTTCTCAAACTAATAACAACTCCCTTATTGCTCCTATCTTAGATTTTGAAATTTATTAGGCTATTCATCAACTTGGAGGCCTTAAAGCCCCGGGACCTGATGGTTTAAATGCGCTCTTTTACAAAACCTATTGGGACCAAATTAAATCTCAGGTTAGTTCTTTTGTTAAGGATTTTTCTTTCTCACATAACACTCCTTTACATCTGATCAATCACACGAGTATTGTTCTCATACCTAAAATAGATGACCCTCAATTAGTCAATCATTACAGGCCAATCAGTCTTTGTAATGTCAGCTACAAAATTGTCTCCAAATTCTGGTTAATCGACTTAGACCCTTACTTGATGAGTGTATCTCTCCTAACCAAGGTGCTTTTGTGCCTGGTCGATCCATTTTTGATAACATTCTCATTGTTCATGAGCTTTTCAAACTAAGAGAAAGTACTGCCTACGAAGCACTCCAATGGCTGAACTCTCAACGGCTGGAGGAAAGACTCCTACTCCCACAATAGGACTAGGGGTAGATCTTATTATGAACTATATTTCCACCGTCACTTTTTTCCATTAGTCTTAATGGGGTGCTTCAGCCTCCTTTTTCTCCTAAACGTGGAATTCGACAAGGAGACCCTCTTTCCCCTTATGTTTTTATTCTTTGTATTGAACCTCTAATTCGTCACTTTGTACTTCTACTCGTTCTCAGGTGGGTTTGCTTTCTTCTCCTAATGGGATCAAGATTTCCAATCTTTTCTTTGTAGATGACTGTTTGATCTTTGCTAAGGTTACTGCTACTGCCGCTAAGCATTTGCTGGATACTTTGGACATTTTTAGTAAAGCTACTGGCCAACAAATTAACTACAACAAGTCCACTCTCTACTTCTTTCATAATACTCCTTCACATACTAGGAATCGTCTGAGTAATCTTCTCAATGTTCAGACAATATTAAGCAGGTATCTCAGTATCAACAACATTATATCCCGGAAAGACTCTGTCAACTCTAAAGATCTTTTTATTAGGATGTAGAAAAAATCAGCAGGCTGTAAAGCTCACTCTCTTTCTCGAAATGGGAGATTAACTCTTCTCAACGCCAGCCTCTTAGGTCTCCCTAACCATGTCTTATCTTGTATAAAATGTCCTTCTCAGGTCTCTAAGTAACTTGATGCTGAATGTAGGAAGTTCTTCTGGGGCAATTCCTCTCAGTTCCCAGTAGCTTGGTCTGCTATTTATACACCTAAAGAAAACTGAGGTCTTGGTTTACGCAGTTTTTCCCATTTTAATCAAGCTGCTCTTGCTAAGCTTGGTTGGAAAATCGTTACTGATCCTAACAATCTTTGGGTCCAATTGATCAAAGCAAAATACTTACGACATGCTTCTTTCTGGACAGTTTCTAAGAAAGCAAATTCCTCTCTTGCTTGGAAAGGCATCCTGGACTCACGTAAACTCGTTTCTACTAGCATTCGTTGGATTATTGGTGATGGACGTTCTGTTAATTTCTGGCATTTCAATGGGGTTCTTCCTTTTCCTTTATTTCATCTACTCTCTGATTCTCAAAAGCAATTAGTAAATCAGCAAGATCCTGTTTCTGATTATATTCTAAATAATGACTGGAATACTTAGAAACTCTCTTCTATTCTTCCTAATGATATTGTCACTAAAATTAAGGCAATCCCTCTTCCTTTTTCTTCTTGCCCTGATGAAATGGTCTGGGGCCCATCCAGTAATGGATCCTTCACTCTTAAATCGGCGTCTTCTCTCTTACTTCAAAATACTGCTGCTCATTCCAATTCTGATTTATTACAAAAATGTGGAAACAAATTTTACAGCCTAAAATTAAGGTTTTTGCTTGGCAACTGCTTCGTAAGTGAATTCCAACCAGAGACCAAATTTTCACTAACCAAGTTGTTGATCGACATTGTCCTCTTTACAATTCTAGTCTTGAAAGCCCTGATCACCTTTTCTTCTTTTGCCCTGAATCTTAGAAGATTTGGAATGCTGTGCTTCCTCATTTTAATCCCACTATGTTTCAGCACTCCTTCATCTATTGGCTCCGTTTCCTCTCCACTAAATCCTCAACAGATAACCCTTCCTTTAGTATAGCCTTAAACACTACTTATTTTCTCTGGAGAGCTAGGAATGATCTTATTTTCAGAAATAAACCCTTTTCTCCTTCTTCTATTATCATTGTGGCGGCCTCCATGTTTTCTCACTTGTCTAAACATAATTCTCCTGCTTCAAAATTCAAGCCCAGTCCTAGACTTTTCAAATGGTCCCCTCCTTCCCAAGGTTACATGAAACTCAATATTGATGGTTATGTGCTCCATTCCTCTGCTGCAGCTGGTGGCTTTGCTTTCAGAAATGACCAGGGTCTCCTTATTCTAGCAGCGTGTAATAATCTCTGTAAGGTTGACATTCTAATTGCTGAAGGACTCTTATTAAGGGCTAGCCTTCATGCTGCTCTGCTCCACGGCTTCTCTTCTCTGGAGGTTGAAGGTGATTCTAAGATCCTAATTGATGTTGTTAATGGTTTGTGTTAACCTCCTTGGCGTCTGAGACCTCTCATTAAAGACATTAAGCTTTTGGCAAGTCAATTACACATTATGTCCTATTTCGACATGTCCATCGTGAAGTTAATTTTCTTGCAGATGCCTTAGCAAAACTCAGACATTCTTCTCAAGCTCAAGTCTGGTCTAAGTCTCTTCCTCTCTCTGCGGCTCAAGTCTTTATTTTGATTCCCAGAATTTAGGTTGTATTAGGGGTTTCTCTCTGTAATGTTTACTTTCTTTGTCGAAAAAAAAAACTTTTTTCGTGCACTTGTTCTGTAACTGGTATAAATATCAGGGCTTTGACTCCAACAAAACCATCAAATCCTCTGGCATAATTTCTTACTCAAACATCACAAAAGATGGGAATCTTAGTTTTGTTTACCGCTACCGTTGTGGTTGCATTCATTTTGTTTACTGTTCATTCAGAGCAAGATTCTAAGCAATATGACATCAGCTCACATGATATGATATCATTTCCTTTAAAATTCAACTATTGTCTAGAAGCTTCTGAAACCCAGCTAGAATCTGAGCAATATTAGTAGCTATAGAATGAGAAACTGTCACGCCCCGAATTTCGAATAATAAATTCAAATCCGAAACATGAATACAACTAAACAAATCACGTCCTAAATTTTTTTCTCAAAACCAATATCTCATAAACTATAACACAAACCTCGTAGCAAACTATCTCTCGAGTCAATTATTACAATACTAACATAAATAAAATGTTCTGCTCACAAGAGTCTACAAAAACACACCAAAATAGACCAAGTGCTGGTCTCAACCCTGCTGTCCTACGCAGCTCGCTCACCACCCTGATTATCCTGACCTGCAGGATTATCCGCTACACCATTTGAATAGTGTACCGGGATTGCAACAACACAAAACCCGGTAAGCTTTCTGAAAGCTCGTGTGAGTAAATAAGAATGAACGGTTGATTTATTAGACCACAACTCATTTATCTCAAGTAAACATCCAACAATCTCAACAACCACAAGCAACATCAATCCAACACACATGAAACAACATGGAACACATTTCCACAATCACCAAATCACAACTCTCGCCACTTTGGCACCTAATCACAACTATCGCCACTTTGGCACCCACGTTAGAGCTCTAACTGCCTCGTTACCTCTGACACCTTAGCCCAGGGTCAAGTAACGGCACCTCCAGGTTACTCAGTAACCCGCGAACTTTGGACCATTTCATGTCCTCAGAACAATATATCCCCGTTATTATTTAACGGTCGAACTTTGGACCTCTCTGTCCTCAGAACACATACACTCCGGTTATCATTAACCAAAGATCCTTAGACCATTCGATCCTCTGAATCCTACGTTTCTCTACCTTCTATTCAACTCACAAAATCAACATGTTTATCACCAACATTTATCAAATATTAGCAACATAATTAAAATCATATTATCAACATTATCAACAACATATTAACACAATTCCACACCTCAAGGTCACACATTCAATATATAATCACGTAAATATATATATACGTAACCATCCACACAGGAATGATCACTAATACCAACTATAGTTCACATGATACAAAATCAAGAAATTCATTTTTAATATACTTTAAAACACATTTCTAAAAAACCATTTTCTCACACTTAACAATAAATTGAGCAATTAAGGAAATTCGGTTCGTAAATGAACCAAGTGAGATTTACTCACCTCTAAACTCCCGCTGCGTCTTCTTACAGCCCAAAATACGATTCACAATCGTCCGCTAACAAATCCGTCAAATACCTAATCAAAACGATAATTTACTTAGCGTATAATTTCCAAAAACACACTTATATGAAGATCCCACGGTCGGATCTTCACCCGTGACCACACAAGGTCATCGGGACAGTCCTACGATCATTATATCAAAACTAGAATTCTATCGGACGGTCCAAACTTCATAAATCACAAATTGAGCGATCGAAATCAATCGAAATCGTAAAATTCATAACTAATTCATACGATATCCAAAATTCGCATGCTATATATCAAAATGATCGTATCGACATGTAGAATCTAAAAATGAGCAGAAACTGCTCATGACACCCCCGGAGGTGACCGGAAAGGGCCGCCGGAGTTTAGGGCAAAGCCACCACCGACCACCACCAATTGTGTCGGGGCCAAGCTCATCCCCTTCGTTTCATCATTTTGAGCAACTTTCATAACTAACACGAAGTGAGAAAATGAGTGGAAGTGGCCGAAACTTACCAAAAACAGTCCGGTTTGGCCGGAAAAACTGCAGAAACCGATATGCTCTCCGACGAGCGTGAAAACCTCCACTTCTGGTGCTGTCCTTTTTACTGCATGTTCTACTCCTCCATACGAGGTCAACGAGATAAAGAACTCGTAATTTGGTGGTCTAGAACTCGAGATATTCGCTTCGCACTCAAAACTGCCGAAAATGGAAAACCAGCTTTCCGCCGCTGCTACAAGCCGTGCCACGGCGCAAGGCTGCCTCTGGCAGCTGCACAAGGTCAAGACGAAGCCGTGGGAGGTGGTTTGACGTCAAACGGTGGCCGGAGGAGCAAGAACTCAACCGGAGAAGTTTGACTCTGTTTTTTGCCTTTGGTTCGGTGCCGCGCGAGAGAGAGAGAGAAAAAATCTAGGTTTCTGATTTTTCTGATTTTTCCAAAAAAGTTAACCTATATATATACAAAATTGAAAACTTCTAAATGTCATAACTTCTTCCTACAAACTCCGATTCTTGTGTTCCGCATATGCACGAACTCGTATCGACGAGCTCTACGACTTTCATGAAAGAAGTTTCCTCAAATTCCTTACGTAAAAATATGTCAATTTTAATAACCCTAAATAACGTTAAATTTCGATACTAAAATCATTCGAAACCAAATTTCTCAAATAACGACATTCGAATCACACTCACAACTCATAATTCATATAATTTGAGAAGTATTGAATTACGAAATATTTAACTGAAATTTCGAGTCTTTACAGAAACTTTGGCAAAGATTAAACAATCATATTCTGCAAACATGATATTAGAAATTTTCAAACCATGTTTAGAAGCAACATGAGTTTTGATAGAACGTGTCAATAGATAAGTTGTGTAATGAAATGTTCCATAGCTAGAATAAATAGATAAGGTGAAAGAAAATCTCCTTGTCTAAGGCCTCTATTTGGTCAGAAATTACCCTCAGGAGAACCATTGAGCATAATAGAAAAAGAAACATAAGTAATACAAGATTTAATAAGATTAATCCAAGTAGGAGCAAAGCCAAAAGCTTAGAGAAAAGCAGTAAGATAGTCCTAATTAAGATAATCATAAGCTTTCTCTAGATCTAGCTTAAGAGCCATAGAACATGGCTTACCCTTATTTTTGTTAAAAGTAGAGAATAACTCATGAGCAATAAGAATAGTATCTTGAATTGATCTGCCAAGTGCAAAAGCACCTTGATTTTGAGAAATGCATTTATTCAATAAAGTCTGTAACCTATGAATAATAACTTTAGAGATTATCTTGTAAGAAACATTGTATAAGCTAATAGGTCTGTAATGGTGGACTATTTCAGGAGTCTCAGTTTTTGGAATAAGAATAATGTTAGTTCGGTTTATCAAACTAAGATTCAAATTCAAAGAAAAGAAGAAAGAAACTAAATGAAATAGAGAGTCCTTAACCGGATTCCAAAATGAGTTATTGATAGGAGCATGAAATGTGACGTTATAAGTATCTAAACCCTATATTTTGCTAAGTTATTTCTTTTAACTTAATCAATTTAACTTAGTTAGTGTTTTTCAGGTAAAATGGAGTCTCAAAGTCCAAAAATGGCTAAGGAAGCACAAGTGGCGCAGAAATGGAAAGAAATGAAGAAATGGAAGTTTTCCCAGTTTGACTAGGAAAAGGAATCCCAGTTGGAGTAGGAATCTGAAGCTGACTTGGACTAGGAGTTCTACTTGGATAAGGAAACCCAATTCTACTCAGATAAGGAATACTAGTGTGATAAGGAGTCCCTGTTGGATAAGGATTACTCAAGAAGTGTCCGGAAAAGTGTAGAAGCATCTCGGAAAAGAAGTTCCTATTTGACTAGGAAACCTACTTGCATATGGAGTTCTACTCACACTAGGAGACCTGTGGAAGCTAGGAGAAGTCCTTGGAACGTTCATGAAGCATCTAGAAGTCTCAAGAAGATCATGTGCCGTGCACACTTGGAGGAAGTCTCAAAGAATTCGGATTTCAAAGCAATGAGGAGTTTGGATTTCTAGTTGAGTTTGGATTGGATTTTCCGTGAGATTCTTGAAGGTTCTAGGGAGTTCTTGACGTTTCATTCTTCAACAAGGCGTGGAAGACATGTGAGAGGCATGTGATGTGAAGGAAACCCTAAATGGACAATAGTTGTGCTTTGAAAGTCAAATCCATTACAGATTCGGAAATCTGCCTGTGCAGATCAGTCAACTTCAACGGAGTATAAAAAACAGCTCAGAGCTCAGAAAATTATGATCTTTATATGGTTGGAAAGATACAGATGTCTAGTTTCCAGAACTTTTTACAGCTCAGTGATATCTATTTTCTAGAAGAAGTTATGGCCGATTTGGTACACAGAGGTCAAGTCTGCCGGGAAACTGTTTTGTGTCAAAGAAGTCCTAAATCAACAAGAACTTGGAGAAGTCAAGTAGGAACGAATTGGGAGTGCCTTGAGACGTTCTCCTATATATACCTAGTGTATTTGACGTCTCAGGGTGACACATTCTTTCTCCACAATTTCGATTTCTCACTTGTTCTCTCTAAGTTTCAGTTTTTGCAATCTTCAAGGAGCATAGCCGTGACCATCCACCTTCCTAGCCGTGTTCATCACTTGTGCATCATCTTGGATCTGCTTTGGACCTTGGGACGTGATCAAGGGTTGTTCATACCATCATCTTCTCATGTTAATTTGCGGTTATGGCTTTCTTGTAGTTAGAATTTCTGCTTTGGAATTTCTGTTGTTTAAACCAAAACTATGATGTGACAAACCTATTTTTGGATTCAATTTAGATAGTTCTTTTCGTGTTTGATATGTTTATGTGTTCTTGATCTTTGTTAATTGCCGAATTAATAGAATGATGATCTGATTTTGTGCTTCAGTACATGTCAACGATTCACTTGGTCTGACAAACATAATAGGATGAATTGCATGTAACTTGCTAGTAATTAGGTTTGCTTTGTAAACTCTAATTCAGTATGTAGTGAAGGCTTGCTTTGAGTCGTAAATCAGATTATGCATGTGATGAATAGTTTTGACACGCTTGGATTTGCATGTTCATCAATTCTTTCTTGAACTTAATGATTTGAAAACGAATTTTCAACGTATGTGTGTATTCGGGTTTTCAAAATAAATTGATTTGGTGCTTTGCTATTTCGATTAACTTAAGAAAGAAAGTTAAAAGGGACATTGGTTGCTTTGATCTTTGTGTCTTGATTGATGGCGTTCTTGGTAATAAACAAGATTAAGAGATGCATGAATATGTTGTTCTTGAATTGTTCTTGATGAATTGTTTTCCAAAAATTCTTCTTTTCCCACCTATGTATATAAAACGATTTCTTTGCTTTTATTCTTTTATTTGTTTTCTGAAAATTTACATTTTAATCTTCAAAAACCCCCCTATCTTTATGTTTTCTTGTTCGTGTATATTTGTAAATAATTAAATTTAACTTAGATTCTTAGGTAGCATGTTCATGAAAATAATGAAATAAATAAAATAAAATAAATGTTTTTTTTTAATTCATGAATAGTGTCTCCGTGAATAGTAAATACGTGTTGGTTTTTTTTTAGGAAAAGTAGTTAGAGTTAGTTTTGACTTAGGATTTCTTGTTTGACTTGGTTTAGACTTTGTATCCTTGTTGTTTATGGTTTTCTAATGTAATTATGACTTGTAAATTGTGTATAAATAGGAGTAGGATTTCCAAAACCTTTTCTAACTTGAATTCTCTCTTCCTTTCGAATTATGTGTATATATATACTTGTGATTTTCGTTTCTCTCTCTCATTCTTTCTCTCTTACTTTCGTGTGATACATGTATGTTCTTGTCTCTAACTCTTTGTTGTTCTAACTTTAAAGCATGCTTGTAATTGTAAACTTGTAAAGTGTTCTAATAATTTCGTAACTTGTAAATTCTTCTCTTTAATTTCTTTGTTTTCGTTTCACATGTTTGTACCCTCAATCCCCGGTTTTGAACGATACCCTATTTGCTCTATACTAATGATGATATTTTTCAGGGTTTAAATTGGCGTAGCTTTTGCTCGTATCAATTATAGAAAATGGCATTAATGTCATCAGGACCTGGTGCTTTTAGAGGTCCAATGCTATGTACTGCATTATAAACTTCCATCATAGTAATTGGAGCTAATAATGAAGTATTATCTTCTGCTGATATACAAGGTGAAATTCAAGAAAGAAACTCAATAGTAGAATGACAAGAAGATGTAGTTGGAGAAGTAAAACGGTTTTTAAAGGAAGAAAAAAGAACTGAAGAAATTTGCTCTGGATAATCTACCCAAATACAGTGTCATCATTAATTTTATGAATTAGATTTTTCTTTTTATGCAAGAAATCTTGTGTCTGAAAAAACTTACTACTCTTATCCTCTAGTTGAAACCATTTAAATTTTGCTCTTTGCGCCAATCAATAAACTTCTTCATCTGAAAATAACTTATGTAATTCTATCACTAAAGCAACTTCGTGAGCAAGAAGAATAGTATTAAGCTGAGAGATAATAGCAGCTTGAACAGATTGCACCTTAGAATGAAGATCTTTCATTTTGTGGAAATTACCAAAAACAGTGAAGTTCCAATTTCTAGCCAGAGCTTGAAAAGCATTTGTTTTTCCGACAAAACTCTCAATAGCATTACTTGAAGTTATAGTTAGCCAAGAGTTATTAACAACTGTGGTAAAATCAGGATGATTCAACCACATAGCTTCTAACTAAAAAGCTTTCCTTTTCTTAGATACAGTAGGATTAATGGAAAGGAGAATAGGGCCATGATCTAGATACTATTCCTTTTCCTAGATACATGAATGCTTTATCGTTATTTTTGGGTCATTTCTTTTTATTCTTTTCCAATTATGGCAGTAGTTAACTTTTTTCGTGCACTTACTTGTTCTTGTAACTGGTATAAATATCAGGGCTTTGACTCGAACAAAACTATCAAATCCTCCGACATAATTTCTTACTCAAACCTCACAAAAGATGGGAATATCATTTTTGTGTACTGCTACAATTGTGGTTACATTCATTTTATTTATTGTTCATTCAGAACAAGATTCTAAGCAATATGACATCAGCTCACCTGATCTCAGCCAAATCACTGAGAAAGGTATATAGTGTAATTGTGCTTGTATAGTTTTAGGAATATAACTCTAATTTTACTCTTTTTTTTTAATTATTTTTTTTTAAAGCAGTGAATGTAACGAGACTGAGAATCAACCACATTAATTTTAAAATTAGAACCATTCCACATAAGTAACAAACCTCCAGATTGTCCCACAGCTGGTATACAATAGAAGTTACTAAAGGGAAGCTTATTTACTAATTTTTTAGAAGCCTCCTCATCAAGTCTAGTGTCTAGAAGACACAATACATCTAAATGCGCAAAAGAGAGATTAGAAATGTGATCTGAGCCAAAAGACCTTGCCGTGAACCTCCATGGCAGTTCCAGCATAACAGTGTCATTTAGAAATACTTGGAGGGTAAGATTCTTTATGAGATTGCAGGCTGCAGGTTTATGATACATCAACCATGATTACATACACTTAATAATAGTTTTTGTCACCTTTACATGAAAAGTGTGCATACAGTATAAAAAAAATATAGAAAATTACATATAAGTAACAGACCAAAGATTAAAAAACAGAAAACCCACCTTGTGTAAGTTTTATACAAATAAGGACAAGGGGCCCGGGCCCAAAGAAAATAAAGCAGGCTTAATCCATAATGTTTCATATGCAATTACAGATTGAAATAACTTTTCGTTAAAATTGCAATGATGCCACTGTAGGATAGAGTAACCCAAAACAGAGGTTTAATTTGATATGTATAGTACCGTTAGGTAGTGATGGACGGGTAATTGTACCTCGCCGACGATGTGGAGCCTGTGGCGGAGGAAAGGATCATAATTCCTATGGATTGAGCCGCCAAGGGAGCTTCCGATTGAAAAAAAGGCCCGGTCAGCGATCTAGAGCTCCACGTCCTGGAAAGCCACTTCGAATTGATCGCAGGGAATGGCCTCACAGTTCAGGTTAGCCTTACCGACGACGGCCTAGGAGTACGCGCTGTGCATAGGCGCCGGGAGAGGTCAGCGATGGTGAGGGCCTCGGCAAGAGGGGAGGTCGGCTTGTCCTCGGTGGAGGAGAGGTTCTCAATGGGGACGAGGTCGAGGTCAACGGAGGTCTTGTGGCCTTTTACACTACGTGATCGGCGGTTTCGGATTTTTGAGCGAGCTACTCCTGGGAGCAGACGACCTTGCTGGCGAGAATGCGTAGGAGTTCTGCCAGTTGGATCAGGTGGAGCCAACAGAGTTGTGGAAGTTGAGGGAGTCCGAGCGGTAGGCGTATTAGACGGTAAGGTAGGTCGGCCCGACCCGAGACAGGAGGGAGATGTAGGGCTTGAGGAGATAATTGGGTAGTGAAAGAGCTGCATAGTGGTGGATGAAAACAAAAGAAAAGATGAAATGGTTTATGTTGAGCCATTTTAATTTAGCTTCAAGCAAGAATAATCACTGTGCCTTCGATTTCAGGTTTGAAAGATTCTAGATATGTGAATTGGAGCAGCCATTGCAAGATTTGATCTTCACACAAGTTTTCGATAGGAGAGTTGGGGTTTTTGTTTTTGATGATGATTGTGATTGATTTGATGTTTGGTAATTGCCACTGGTTTGACTAATTGCTACTGGTTTGGTAATCTTGCTATGGAAATAATGTGATTTTCTATGTTTTCAATTTTTGACAGGACCCGCCCCAAATTTCACCCTGAAATCCGAGGTGGCCCTGTGGGGCCCACCTTAGGAATAACTCTACCGAAAATTCAGCAGAGTCACCCCTAAAAATGGACTACCCAAAACCTGTAAAAACACATTCACACTTCTAATAACCCATCAATATCTCCTGGAGCCACCCTGCTCCCCACAACACGACAATACCACAAGAAGCAACGAAATCCGAATCATACAACTTAAACTAAATTTACAATATTTGTCCCACAAGTTATCAGAGCAATCTAAAAGGAAAAGAATTCGAGATACAAGTGGGTTCAATAAATGACCTACAATATAGAAAACAACAGCGGCAGATGCTATGCCCCGAATCCTACTATGCCGAACCAGCTACTCTGCAGACTGGGCATTTGAAAACGAAGGGCCCAGGGAAAAGTATATAAAAACGTTAGCGTGAGTGGACAAAAATAAGTAATTGTAAGGAGAAAATAAATTTATACTTTCCCGCACATATCTTCTTAAAAACCCGATGCATGCAGTAATTTAAAGAAACACAATAACTTTAGTTCAGCTCAAGAATTAGGACATTAACCTATCTACTTTACATACCGAATGACTACACTAGCACCGAAGAATATATGATGGGGATCCGCCGAGGTCGGGCCATCACTCGGAAGGTACTAGGCGCCACTAAGCACATAAAGTAGTAGGAAGGAAAGAAGTCTACAGAACCTAACAACCTAATGCTCTGATACCAAGTCAGAAAATGAGTAGAAGTACCTCAACAATTAAGGAGAAGTTTGTACCCGAATCGTGAATAGTAACCCAAAATTTCAAATCATCAATTCCTCCTCTACACTGCAAATCGTGGCTCAAGGCTGGGGGGAAATGATCCTTGGCAAAAACCCGACCTTCGACGCTGGTTTGGTGGCCGAAAATGGCCAGAATCGCCGGAAATCGACGAAACTTCCGGATTGCTACAGTGAACTTCACAGCTCAAATCCAAGCTCCTTGGGCCGAGTCACCGTAAAACACCACCACAGGCGCCTAGAGGGAGCGGAGACGAGTCCAAAGGTGTTGGCTTTATGTCGTTAGGTGGCCGGAGAAGGAAGAAGGTCGGAGTTACAGAGAAGGCCGAAGAGAGAAGAAAAACGCGGGGGGGGGGGGGGGGGGGGGGGGGGGGGGGGGGGGGGGGAGAGAGAGAGAGAAAAGAAAAGTTACCGGCCTCCAACAGTAAAAATTCAAATTTATACTTTTTACCATAAACAGTAATTTTAGTATTTCGCTTATAACTTTCGCATACGAACTCCGATTTTTACGAACCACACATGCACACGCTCGGTTTAACGTCCTCTACAACTTTCATGAAGAAAATTTTCTCAAATTTTGACCCGAACAAAAGTTAACTTTTAGGGCCACTAAAAGTATCGAAACAAAGTAAAAAGTGAAATTAATTATCGTTTACCATCCAAATGACTAGTAAACGGGTAAATTTAGGTTCGAGACGTTACAATTTTATGCATAGATTGACAAATCTAATTGCTACTGCTACTGCTCCTACTCCTACACTTGTATGCAGACATTGTACAAGTGCAATAGCAGAACTGGATGAGTATGAGTGCAGCGAGTGCAGTAGCAGGATTGGACAAGTACAGTAGCAGGATTAGATGATGACAAGTGCAGTAGCAGAACACGAGTACAAGTGTAGTAGCAGATTTGGACGAGTATGAGTGCAATAGCAGGATTGGATGAGTGAAGTAGCAGGATTAAGCGATGAGATGAAAGTAGTAGGAGAGTGAGGTTTTGTGAAGTAACATAAAATGAATTATTATAAAAAAAAAAGTAACATAAACGGATTATTCTCATAAAAATAAAATAAAAAGTTAACATAAAAAGATTATTCTTAGAAAAAAAGGTAATATAACGGATTATTCTCATGGGAAAAAAATAACATAAAGGGGATTATTCTCAAGAAAAAAAAAAAAAAGTAGTTAAGGGTAAAAAAGTAAATTAACTCATGACATGTGGCAAGTGGAGAACATATTGTCCTTATTTGTAAGATTTAATCATTATAATGACATGTGACAAATGGAAAGCACATTGTTGTTATTTGTAAGATTTAGTCCTTATATGTTTAATTCAATCTTTAAATGATTTATTTGTTAAGTCATATTTTATCAATAACTAATATATAATTTGTTATAAAAAATATACATATTACTCTAACTCGGGAATTGCTTCCAGTTGAAGGTTTAATCTTTTGGCAGGTGTACTTGCACTTGTTCCTGTAGAACCTTGAGAGGAAAAAGGATTTGGAGGCATAGTTAAGTTTTCTCCTCCTTCCAACATCTGAACCACCCCTTTCATAGAAGGACGATCTACCGGGTGCCATTGGATGCACCAGAGACCTACAATCGCAAGTCTCTTTGCAATTTTAGCATCTTCTTCTTCCCCAACATGGATTCGAAGGTCTTCACCTTCTTCCAGTAGATTATAGATCCATTCTGGGTAGTAAACTTCAGTTGTGTTCTCTGTGGTTGAACTGATGTTCTTTCTTCCTCCTACCATCTCAAGCAGTACCATTCCATAACTATATACATCTGACTTATAGGATACATTTCCGAAGTTTCTGGAGAACACTTCAGGTGCAATGTACCCCATTGTTCCCCTAGCTGTAGTCATTGACACTATACTCTGATCCTTGGAACATAACTTGGCCAAACCAAAATCAGAAATCTTTGGGGTGAAGTTATGGTCAAGCAGAACATTGTGGGGTTTGATATCGAAATGGAGGATTCGTTGATCGCATCCTTGGTGTAGATATTCAATTCCTTTGGCTATGCCTAGAGCAATATCTTGCAACTTATCCCAACCAAGGAAAGAATTGTTATTGTCTGCTGATGAAATGAAATCTTGCAGTGAACCATTAGGTAAGAAGTCATAAACAAGAGCTCGTCTAAACCCATCAGCACAGAATCCAACCAAGCGAACCACATTGACATGGTGGATATGACCCATTGTTCCCACTTCATTTACAAACTCTTCCCCATCTCCCTTAGTACTATTGAGGACTTTGACAGCAACAAAACATTCAGAAGAAAGCTTTCCCTTATAAACAGTTCCATAGGCTCCTTGGCCTAATTTGTCCTTGAATTGATTTGTAATCCTCTTGATATCTGCATAAGAGTATCTGCTTGGTTTGAGAGCTCTGTAATCCTCTAAAAAAATTTCAATTTTTAATTGATTTTGTTTTTCTTTTCTGTCAGAACTATAGACATGATAAGCTGCAGCAGCAAGTAGTATGAGTACAAACGAACCCAGGGATGCACCTGCAAATTAATACTCTTGAGTAAATATCCACAATGCATATGAGATATGTTACAAACTAAAGAACCTGTTAGAAAACTCACCAGTGGGTACTAACTTTGTTTTTAAACCTGTAGAAGGATAATAGAAAAATCAGACCATATTTGTCAAATTAAGTATTTGAGTTGTGAGCTATAGCTAGTTTGCTACGACATAACTAATGGTGTAACATTGCAAGGACTATAGATGAAGGCTTTCAGACAAGTAATGTGGGACTAACTGAGCTCCATATTTCCAGTGATACATTATGTGTGCAAATTTTTCAATTTTCTATCAAGACATCATGTGCAAATAGGCTTGCTGAGAATGAACTCTTATGTCCATATATATGCTAGTATGTATCTCATTTCATGAATGCATGAATAATCATCATGTGCAAATATTCTTGGAATCTGTAACATATATATAGATATATATATAGCAAAATTTATATACGTATGTTACCCTGTACCTTCTTTCTTCCTGGGAAGGCATTCAATTTCAGTACTAGTGGTGCCATTCTTCTTCAATCTGCATTTCTTACCTTGTGCTTCACACGGTCTACAATTTGGTTCAGACCATTCCAAATAAAGATTTGGTTTATTTGGAGTTGGAGGTGCATTCGACTCGTGGCTGTACGGAACTAGTGAAAGATTACGCATCTTTGTACAAGACAGGAGGGGCAAGTCCTCAATGTTTTGGGAAGAAGAAACCGAATAGATTTGGTAGCCAGGGCCTGTAAAGCAGGGGACTTGATCCATATGGTACAATGATTTCCTTTCAGCTAAAGAACAATTGAATAAGGTAATATCAGTCATTTTGTCTTTTGAGTAGCTGAAGGGAGAGATTGGCATGTTGTGGACTTTCAATAGCTTCATCAGCAAGCAATTTTCTGGGTCGAATAGCTGGATTTTCTGAGCCTTATAGTCTATGGTTTTGATTGGGAGTTTAACTGGGATTGGTAGCTCAAGAATGGTTTCCTGCTTTTCATTGCAGGATACAAGAAACCCAGGATACCCAGAATTTTCTGTGTGGCTACCTTTGAAGCTAAAAGGGAATTTGATATCTGGGCCATGTTTACAATACCTCGATTTTTCACCAAGGACTTTGGAGGAGAAAGCAAGCAAGATGAAGCAAAAGGAAGAAATGAGAGTTTGCTGCATTTCTGAGGTAGTACTAGTTTTTTCTGGACACAGAATAAAATGGTGTTTAATTTTCTGATATATGTGGATGCAGAATTGAAGTGGCTAGCTAGAATAATGATTGGATGGTGTATGAAGATGACTGACTAACTAGTCTTCCAAAGAAAAAACTCAAAGTTGACTGAAGACTCTAAAGTCTATGGTCACCAGTCTAAAGTCTGATTAGTATTCAGCTTGACTCCATGGAAATTTCGCCGAAAATACCAACCCAATACCAATTAACAAAAGTCTAAAGTTACGGCTTAACTCTAAACTGTAACTTACAGCCGTTGCATTCTAACCGCGCCCCTTTTTCACTATTGTATGATTCCACAAAAAAAAAAAAAAAAAAACAAAACAACAACAAAAGTAATAAGAATAACGACAATCATTAAAATAAAATATAAAATAAAACATATCCACATGGATATCGAGAAGAAACCAAAAAAAATAATAAGAAAAAGAATCCGGACCAACTCTCATACTATTTTTTATGTTATAATTTTCTAAGTAGTGAAATGAAAAATGGTGAAGAACTGAATTATGATCAAGTTAGCTCACAGATTCATGAATCAGGAGATGAATCAATATTGTAATCAAGATATCAGAAATTTGCAGCCCTAAGAACCCAAAAGGATGAATTTCCACTTAAAAGTTAATTGACTACAGTTAATAGACCAATGAAACTTGAAGAGTTGTGTTTCTTCTGGCCTCAGTTCCCAAGCCTTCGCTTTCAATAGACTTATTTTTCCACTCAGACTGAAGTCGTGGGTTTAGTTTCAGCCGTACTTTATGTAAATTTGTGCATTTTTTTGTCCACATATCCATGGTACATAAAAAAAAATTAAAGTAACCATATTTTGAAGAGTAGACACTCTCAAATAACTTAACTGATACAGAATTTACAACTGGCTGGGAATTGAAGATTGACTACAAGACTACTTGAAAGAATTAAAGAATCTGACACTGTCATTTAGGGCATGGATAAAGTCATCAACATCCTCTCAAGTGTTGTAGAAGTAGAGACTCACACGTGCACTTGCACCGACTCCTAAATGTCGATGAAGGGGGTGGGCGCAGTGGTGACATGATCGGATAGCCACTCCATGCTGAATTCAAACATAAATCAGTTACATAACAGCTACTAATTTGAGATAATACTTAAATTAACAAATGCCAGGAATAAGTCAGACATGAAGGAAATAAAGTTTACCAGTTTTGCTTCTTGCATAAAGATAACTGTTGGTCAAGAAGAGTTTCCAAATCTGTAGGGTGTATATTCTCAACATTGAAAGAACAAAGAGCAGCGCGGTGCACATCTTCTGAAGGCACTGGACAATAAATTCAAATGTTGGCCAACCCTATCTGCAAAAAAATAAAATAAATAGATTGCAAACAATAATGAAGTTTCAAAACAAAGTATAAACACATGATCTTCACACACAAAATTTCTGAACAGAATGTTACAAGCACAATCAAATCTAAATTCTTCCACTGATTGCTTCCCCAAAATAATCATAATATTTAAACAATATGTATATTTCCCCAGTCTACACTATCCCCAATCAATATGATACATGAAATTGTAGGATTTCTTTGGATAACCAGAATGAATACAAACAATGCTCCCAACAGAATAAAAGAACCCAAATTCTTTTAGTTATATAACCTTATCAATACCATACATGAAAATGAACAGGAAGAATTGCAGTTATCAAATACTTTGAAAAGAAAAAAAAAATGGCTGCGGTTCAATTCACATTGTTATATATCAGAGTCAAGTCTTGCGATAAAAATTAAAAAGTTGCATATTTTAAGTTGAGTAAGCATGGCCTGCTTGGGCCCGTGTACTATTCTTATATATTCAATTTCCACAAAGGACAAAAAAATATATTTGTTCATAGATCTATAGGCGTTGTGTAGGGGTAGGCAAATTTACAATATAACAAAGATGAGTTCACTGTTCATCATGTTCATATGACAGTAAAATGATCGTTCTGTCCTCTTTTTTTTAGCTTGTTCATTCGGTTACTGTTCATAAGACGGTAAATTGATTGTTTTGCACTCCTTTGATATTTTAAGTAAGTCTAATTTGATACTACTTCATCCAATATTCCTTATGATGTTCCTCCATCAGATTGCAGGTAAAATTGCTAAGTTGTATGTTGCAATTACAGATGGTATTGTCAATTTAGTTAACAACGCAGACCTTGGTTTTCTATGTGCACAATGATGGGCAGCTGCTACAATTAATGATGGGCAATACTTGATGTTGTCATAGAATGGTTTGATTCTAACTACAATAATGTAGACCAAACAATTTTAAACAGATAAAATTTTCGCTCATTTTATCGTTCTGTCATTATTATAAATTATTAACAACAACAAACCCCTCAGCAAAGCACGGGCACTATTGCTAGTATTGAGTTAAACCCAACTGAGCCAACCTTACATGGTTGCAAACCAAAGCAATTGCCTATCAGGTTGCGCTTGCGGTTTCGGTTTTGTACTAACTGAATCCACACTCATTCCCTACCACTTTCAAAGTCCATTTAGGTATTCATTTTCAAAGCACCACCACCATGCCACATGGTACACTTCCAGTATTTGGGAAGGCCTTGGTATTTTAGATGAATTATTTCACTGCTATTTACTAAAAATTGAAGTTATATTATTTTTTTATTTTTTATTTATTCTTTTAAAAAGATGATCAAAGGATTTCACTCCTACCCTCATGGTTGAAGTTATACTACTCAAACCATACTGAAGACATGATGTCATAGTGAAGGTTTAAATTGATAAAATGCATTTAAAGCGCATGTAATAGATGAGTCCAAAATTCATTATATAGAAAAGATTAAAAGGAAGGTAAGTTTAATACCTCATACTCATGTATCCGTTGCAAACCAATTCCGACAAATAATCAATAGCTGCTCCTAGCCTAATTGCTTCCCCCATTGCCGTTGTTCCGGCCTTGAATCTAGTTGACTTTATGGGTGGTTGTCACGCCCCGAATTTTAGAATAAAAATTCAAAATCCGAAACATGAATTACTACAACTTAAAATAGTCATCCTGAAAATTTCTTTTCTTAGTAACCTCGCCACACGAAATAAATTCAAAACCGAATTTAGTCTCGGTTAATTATTACAACTCAGATACAAAATGAACTGTAAAGCTCTAAATGAGCATACACACCTCACAACTCAATGAAATAAAAATAACTGCTGTAACACCTAAGTAGCTCGGTCACCTCCTTGGTTATCCTGACCTGTAATAATATCAGCTACACCGGACTGTTGTTTAATTAAATCATAATTATTTCCACTCAAATCAACACTCAACAATTTCCACATCCACAAGGAACCAACAATCTTAATCAATCAACAAATCAACACCAAACCCTAACTCACATCTTTCTTCACAAAACCTCAACATCGTATTTATAAAACTACGGTATTTAACAGACTAGAGCTTTAATTGAATCGTAGCCCGTCACCTGGCCTAGGTTATGGCATCCGACATATTTATCATTATCATATTTTATCAATATGTATACTTATATACATATTTACAACATCCGATAATTGTACATACTCAATCAATCGTATCCCATCATCCACCTAGGATTAGAGCGTTCGATTATCCCACATCGATCACTACTTTGACCCTAAATCCATAAATGAGCACAACATGTATTATCACACAATGAAATCAACTCATCCAAGTTACACAATATTATTATGAAATTAAGCATTTGAAATATAATTCAAATCATCAATTCAACTTAATCATATCATCACTCAACAATCCACCCATCAATATATATATTCCACGTAAATATATATATATATATATATATACACGTAATCTCCACTCAGGAATGACCACTAATACCATCTATAGTTCACACAAGAAAACCATGAAATTCATTTGTATAATTAAAATTCATTTTACTTCCCTATGGACCGTAGTGATCAAGTCCACGTGATTTTAAAAACAAATATTTAATCCACAGATATTTTTCACACAATTAAAAAAATAAATAATTTAAAGCGCTCGGTTCGTAATATGAACCACGTGAGTTTTACTCACCTCGATACTCCCGCTGCGTCTTCAAATAAAATATAAACCACACCGACGGAGCTCACCCAAATATAATTCGTCAATCACCTAATCAAATGTGATTTGAATTTAGCCAATAATTCCAAAACATAACTAAAATATCATTTAACGGAATCATACAATATCCGAAAAATGCGTATAATATGGCGAAATGATTGTATTGAAACGTAGAATCATAAAATGGACAGAAACTAAATTTTAGACCTCCGGAGGTGGCCGGAAAGGACCACCGAATTTAGGGACAGAGCCTCCGCCGACCACCACCAATGGTGTCGGGGCCAAGCTTCTCTCCTTCATTTCATCATTCTGAAGAACTTTTATAACTAGCACAAGACCAAAAAATGACGGGAAGAGATAGAAAAATACCAAACACAGTCGGCGGCCGGAATTTTTCCAGAAACCGGCGAGCTTGAAATCGACGTAAAAACTGCAACCTCACGCCTCGATCTCTTCTGGAAACTTGCTCAGAACTTCATTGCGAACTCAACAGGCCAAGAATCACAACAAATGATCGTGTATAACTCGAGATATTTGGATCGAAAGTTCCGTTCGATCCGATTAGAGCTGGCTTCCAGCCGCCACCACAGGCCACGCCGCCTTGTAAAACTGCTTCTGGGAGCTTCAGGAGGTTGAGTCGATGTAGAGGGAGGAGTTTCACTTGGTTTAGAGGCCGAAAACGCAAGGAGCTAGTTCTGGTTAGTTTTCGGGTCCGACTGGTTCGGGCGGTTTCGCCGAAGCTAGAGGCCTTGCCGGTGGAAGCGATGCCGTCCAGGAGGTAGAGCAGCTCGAGACGAAGGCCTGGGACTTGGTCTGAGGTCGATTGGTGCTCTGTGGAGGGAGAACAAGCTTGGAGAACTTAGCTCTCTCTCTCTCGGTCAATTTTCGGATGAAGAGGAAGATGATGAAAAGTGACTGTCCGAAAATGGAAAGGAGGTCGGACCAAAGAGGAAGTTTTCTGAAAATAGCTAGGGTTTTATCCTATTTATACAAAAATAGAAATAATCCGGACAATGTGTTCCGCATACGCACGGACTCGTATCGACGAGCTCTACAACTTCCATGAATGAAGTTTTCCCAAATTTTGCACATATAAAAAGTCGATTTCTCAAATCGAGCATTTCGAGCTTTTCTGGTAAAATAATAGTTTCGTACCTTCGATAATTCAAAAAGTGAAATCTTATCGAACAACATTCGTGAAATCGTACAATAATCGTTCAACACAATTACTCGAATTTAAAATGAAAATTGCAGTTATTACAATCTACCCCCCTTAAAAGAATTTCGTCCCGAAATCCAAGTATCCAATTCCCCAAAAAGCTGTGGATACCTCACTTTCATGTCAGATTCTAACTCCCATGACGCATCACCCTCGTCATGATGACTCCACAACACCTTCACGAGATCAACCTCTTTCCTACGAAGCTTCTTTGTAGACCTATCCAAGATACGAACAGGTTCAACTACAAATATCACATTTGTGTTCACTTCGATCGCACTGTGATCAATCACGTGAGACTCATCTCGGACATACTTCCTGAGCATAGACACATGGAAGACATTGTGCACATCCGACATGCTAACAGGTAAAGCAAGACGATATGCCAAGTTCCCCACCCTTTCCAGAATCTCAAAGGGTCCAACATACCTCGGTGCGAGTTTTCCTTTCTTGCCAAATCTCACTACACCTTTCATAGGTGAGACCTTCAAGAACACATGATCGCTTGTCTCAAACTCCAAAGGTCTCCTCTTCAAGTCAGCATAACTCTTCTGTCTACTCTGAGCGGTTCGGATTCTGTCCCAAATAGTAGAGACATTCTCTGTAGTCTCCTGTACAATCTCAGGACCGATGAACCCTTTATCCCCTGCTTCCGCCCAACAGATAGGAGTCCTATAAGGCCTACCATAGAGATCCTCATATGGAGCCATACCGATACTGGAGTGATAGCTGTTGTTATAGGCAAACTCTACAAATGGCAGATGATCCGCCCAACTTCCCTTAAAATCCAGAACACAAGCCCTAAGCATATCCTCCATCACCTGATTCACTTTCTCGGTCTGCCCATTTGTCTGTGGGTGAAATGCAGTGCTCATAGCTAGAGATGTACCTAATGCCTTATGGAACATACGCCAGAATTCTGAAGTGAAATGAGCATCACGATCAGAGACGATCGTCACAGGCAATCTATGAAGCCTCACTATTTCCTTCACATACAACTTACACAACGCATCCCCTGAGTAAGTTTTTGCCACCGGAAGAAAGTGTACTGACTTAGTCAACCGGTTAACAATCACCCAAATCGAGTCATAACCTTGCCTGGACCTGGGCAATCCAGTCACAAAGTCCATGGAGATATCTTCCCATTTCCAAACAGGAATAGGCAAGGGATTCAACATTCCTACGGGTCTCTGATGCTCTGCCTTCACATGTTGACATATAAAACACTTCGACACATGTTCTGCCACATCCCTCTTCATTCCATACCACCAAAACTGCCTTTGTAGATCCATATACATTTTAGTACCTCCTGGATGTATAGTGTATCGAGACCTATGTGCTTCCCGCATGATCTTCTCTCTGAGGTTATCAATACTCGGTACATACAATCTTCCTCGAAATCTCAACCTTCCATCTGCCCCAATCATCCACTCGAAAGTGTCACGCCCCGAATTTCGAATAATGAATTCAAAATCCGAAACATGAATACAACTAAACAAATCACGTCCTACAATATTTTTTTCTCAAAACCAATATCTCATAAACTATAGCACAAACCTCGTAGCAAACTATCTCTCGAGTCAATTATTACCATACTAACATAAATAAAATGTTCTGCTCACAAGAGTCTACAAAAACACACCAAAATAGACCAAGTGTTGGTCTCAACCCTGCTGTCCTACGCACCTCGCTCACCACCCTGATTATCCTGACTTGCAGGATTATCCGCTACACCATTTGAATAGTGTACCGGGATTGCAACAACACAAAACCCTGTAAGCTTTCTGAAAGCTTGTGTGAGTAAATAAGAATGAACGGTTGATTTATTAGACCACAACTCATTTATCTCAAGTAAACATCCAACAATCTCAACAACCACAAGCAACATCAATCCAACACACATGAGACAACATGGAACACATTTCCATAATCACCAAATCACAACTCTCACAACTTTGGCACCTAATCACAACTATCGCCACTTTGGCACCCACGTTAGAGCTCTAACTGCCTCGTTACCTCTGACTCCTTGTCCCAGGGTCAAGTAACGGCACCTCCAGGTTACTCAGTAACCCGCGAACTTTGGACCATTTCATGTCCTCAGAACAATATATCCCCTAAACACACTTATATGAAGATCCAACGGTCGAATCTTCACCCGTGACCACACAAGGTCACCGGGACAGTCCTACGATCATTATATCAAAACTAGAATTCTATCGGACGGTCCAAACTTCATAAATCACAAATTGAGCGATCAAAATCAATCAGAAATCGTAAAATTCATAACTAATTCATATGATATCCAAAATTCGCATGCTATATATCAAAATGATCGTATCGACATGTAGAATCTAAAAATGAGCAGAAACGGATACCCCCGGAGGTGGCCGGAAAGGGCCGCCGGAGTTTAGGGCAGAGCCGCCGCCGACCACCACCAATGGTGTCAGGGCCGAGCTTATCCCCTTCGTTTCATCATTTTGAGCAACTTTCATAACTAACACGAAGTGAGAAAATGAGTGGAAGTGGCCGAAACTTACCAAAAACAGTCCGGTTTGGCCAGAAAAAACTGCAGAAACCGATAGGAGTTCCGACGAGCGTGAAAACCTCCACTTCAGATGCTGTCCTTTTTGCTGCGCGTTCTACTCCTTAATACGAGTTCAACGAGATAAAGAACTCAAGTTTTCATTGCCGGAGCTAGGAGAAAACACGGTTGGTTCGTTTTAGGGCTCGGATGGTGTTTGAGCTCCACCGCCGCTTAGCCGCCACGAGAGGGTGAACGGTGACCACCAGTCGACTCACAGGAAGGAGTAGAGTCGATCTGGGCTTCGTTTCACCTCTAACGGTGACCGGAGCTGTGAGAAAATGGCCGGATAAGATTGCTCTGTTTTTTTGCTTTCGGTTCGGTGCTGCGAGAGAGAGAGAGAGAGAGAGAGAGAGAGAAATCTAGGTTTTTTTCTGATTTTTCAGATTTTTTCCAAAAATGGTAACCTATATATATACAAAATCGAAAACTTCTAAATGACATAACTTCTTCCTACAAACTTCGACTCTTGTGTTCCGCACACGCACAAATTCGTATCAACGAGCTCTACGACTTTCATGAATGAAGTTTCTTCAAATTCCTTACGTAAAAAAAGTCGATTTTTAGTAACCCCTAAATAACGTTGAATTTCGAAACTATAATCATTCGAAACCAAATTTCTCAATTAATGACTTTCGAATCACACTCACAACTCATAATTCATATAATTTGAGAAATATTGAATTACGAAATATTTAACTGAAATTTCGGGTCCTCACAGTCTACCCTCCTTAAAGGAATTTCGTCCCGAAATTCAAGCAAACTCATCAACAAACAGTAGTGGGTACTTAGCCCTTATGTCAGACTCTAGCTCCCATGACACATCACCCTCATCATGATGACTCCACAACACCTTAACCAACTCAACTTCCTTCCTACGAAGCCTCTTCGTGGACCTATCCAAGATACGAACAGGTTCAACAACGAAGGTCATATCCGGACTCACCTCGATCGTACCGTGATCAATCACATGAGACTCATCTCGAATGTACCTCCTAAGCATGGACACATGGAAAACATTGTGTACACCGGCCATGCTAATAGGTAAAGCAAGCCGATATGCCAATTCTCCGACCCTTTCCAAAATCTCAAAGGGTCCGACGTATCTCGGTGCAATTTCCCCTTCCTGCCAAATCTCACCACACCTTTCATAGGTGAGACTTTCAAGAATACGTAATCACCCACCTCAAAGTCCAACGGTCTCCTTCTAAGGTCGGCATAACTCTTCTGTCCACTCTGTGCCGTACGGATCCTGTCTCGGATGGTAGTAACCTTCTCTGTAGTCTCCCGAACAAGCGCAGGACCCACGAGCTGTTTCTCTCCAACATCCGCCCAACATATAGGAGTCCTACATGGCCTACCATAAAGTGCCTCATATGGGGCCATGCCAATACTAGAGTGATAGCTGTTGTTGTAGGCAAACTCTACCAATGGCAGATGATCCGCCCAACTTCCCTTGAAGTCCAAAACACATGCCCTAAGCATATCCTCCATCACCTGGTTCACCCTCTCTGTCTGCCCATCAGTCTGTGGATGAAATGCAGTGCTCATAGCCAAAGATGTGCCTAAAGCCTTATGGAATCTACGCCAAAATTCCGAAGTGAAACGAGCATCCCGATCAGAGACGATCGATACAGGCACGCCATGAAGCCTCACAATCTCATTAAGATACAACTTACACAAAGCATCACCTGAGTAAGTCTTTGCCACAGGAAGAAAGTGTGCTGACTTTGTCAATCGATCAACAATCACCCAAATAGAATCATAACTTTGTCTGGACCTAGGCAATCCAGTCACAAAGTCCATGGAGATCTCTTCCCATTTCCATACTGGAATCGGCAAAGGTTTCAACATTCCCGCAGGCCTCTGATGCTCTGCCTTCACTTGCTGACATGTAAAGCACCTGGATACATACTCAGCCACATCCCTCTTCATTCCTATCCACCAAAACTGTCTTCGTAGGTCCATATACATCTTGGTACTCCCTGGGTGTACCGTATATCGAGATCGATGTGCTTCCCGCAGTACCTCCTCCTTGAGGTTATCACCGCCCGGGACATACAATTTCAATCGAAATCTCAATCCACCATCAGTTCCAACTGTCCACTCTGATGGACCTTCCTCGTTGGCATCAAGGATAATCTTCGAAATCACCTTTTAAGCGAACTCATCATGTGTCTGACTCTGAATGATCCTGGAAATCAAGGTCGGCTGTAAAGTGATACTACCGAGAAAGATTCCCTGTCCTTCTCCTGTGGGTATAAGGTCAAACTCAGATACAGTCTCTAACATATGCCACTCCTGAACCATAAGTGACGCTATGATCCCTCGGGGTTTCCTGCTCAAAGCATCCGCTACTACATTGGCCTTTCCGGGATGAAACTCCAAGGTGAAATCATAATCTTTGATGAGCTCCATCCATCTTCTCTGCTTCATGTTCAACTCCTTCTGGGAGAATAGATACTTCAAACTCTTATGATCAGAAAAGAGTTCGAACTTCTCACCATAAAGATAATGCCTCCAAATCTTCAAGGCAAACACCACTACAGCCAGCTCTAGATCATGAGTGGGGTAGTTCCGCTCATGCACCTTCAACTGTCTAGAACCATATGCTACTACACCCCCATTCTGCATCAACACACAACCCAAACCCTGATGAGATGCATCACTGTAGATAACTAACCCACCGCCACTAGATGGGATAGTCAACACTTGAGCTGTAGTCAATCTAGTCTTCAGCTCACTAAAGGCCTTCTCACATTCATCTGTCCACACAAACTGAGTATCCTTCCTTGTTAACTTAGTCAAAGCCGAAGCTATACTAGAAAACCCCTCAATGAATCGCCTGTAGTATCCTGCCAAACCAACTACGGATCTCTGTAACTGTAGTGGGGTGACTCCAACCCATCACCGCTTCAACCTTCGAAGGATCCACAGAAACTCCATCTTTCGAAACTACATGACCAAGGAACTTGATCTCCTTTTGCCAAAACTCGCACTTCTCAAACTTTGCATATAACTTTTCTCTTCTCAAAATTTGCAGCACAATCCTCAAATGCTTCACGTGCTCGTCAGACGACTTTAAATATATCAAGATGTCATCAACGAACACCACCACACACTTATCTAAGTAAAGACTGAATGTGCGGTTCATCAAGTCCATGAAAGCTGCAGGTGCATTAGTTAGACCAAAAGGCATGACAAGAAATTCATAATGCCTATACCTGGTCCTAAATGCAGTCTTAGAAATATCTTCATCCCTCACCCTCAACTGGTGATATCCAGATCTCAAATCAATTTTGGAGAACACCGTAGCCTCCCTAAGCTGATCGAACAAGTCATCAATCCTAGGCAAGGGGTACCTATTCTTGATGGTCACCTTGTTCAGCTGTCGATAATCCACACATAACCGAAGTGAATTATCCTTCTTCTTCACGAATAATACTGGTGCGCCCCAAGGAGATACACTAGCTTGTATGAACCCTTGTGCAAGTAATCCTTCAATTTGAACCTTCAACTCCTGAAGTTCAGCTGGAGCCATCCGATAAGGTGCTCTCGACACCGGTGCAGTACCTGGTATCACAACAATGGAGAAATCCATTACCCTTTTCGGAGGAAATCCTGGTATCTCTTGGAACACATCAGCATACTCTGCCACTACCGGAATCCCTGCAATTTCTGAAGTGCTATTCACTGATTCTATGTGTGCCAAGATCCCTGCCCTCATGGCAACGTCAGATCTCAGGCATCGATAATGAAACAATGGTTGCCCAGGGGCATGAAAAGACACAATCATTCTAAAACAATCAATCACTGCATAGTTCGGACTCAACCAATCCAAACCTAAAATCACATCATACGTGTGATCCGGAATCACAATCAAAGATGCAGTGAACTCTCTACCACTAATTGCAATAGGGCAATCATCACAAAACATGCTAAGCTCAAGAGATACGCAAAGAGGCGATGTAACACATAAAGGTCTAGTAAGCGGTATAGCAGTCAAACCCAAAACATCTACCACAGAACTAGATATGAACAAGTGGGAAGCACCCGTATCAAATAGTACTCTAGCAAGATAGTTATAAACGGATAAGATACCTTCCACCCCGGTGCCTCTCTGGCCGATGGCAAATACTCTGGCTGGTGCTGGAGGTAAGGTTCTCTGCTGGTTACCCTGTCCTACAATATGAGGTTGAGTACAGTCCCTGGCAATATGTCCAGTCTGTCCGTATCGAAAACATGCTCTAGGCCTGAGTTTAGGGCAAGTCCTAGCAAGATGACCCAACTCATTACAGCTATAACACCTCATAGGGGCTGCTGGTGCTGCTTGCCTGATAGGTGGTGCCTGAATAGGGACATGTGCTGCTGCTATCCTGGCTGGAGCCTGATGATGAAAATAAGGCCGCTGTCTCTTCCAGAGCCCACCTCTATAATCTCTGGACCCACTACTCCCTGCAACCGCCTTCCCTTTTCCCTGAGAATCTCTCTCAACTGTCTGCTTCTCCTTGTGGATCAGATTCTGCTGCTCAATGATCAGGGCTTTAGCTAAAATCTGCTCCTTTGTCTTCAGCTCCATAATAGCCACATCGCGCTCAATAGAGCCATTCAACCCCCGCTGAAACTTCTTAGCCAAGTCTTCAGCATCTAATGGTTTCACAAACCGATATAGCCTGGAGAACTCTGCCTCATATTCTCTCACATTCATCTGCCCTTGAGTAAGCGAGAGAAATTGTCTCTCCAGCTGTTCCTTCACCGATGCTGGGAAGTATTTCTCCCTAAAGATCCTCACAAATCCATCCCAAGTCATGGTAGAAACATCAATAATCCTCTGAGTGCAATTCCACCACACCCTAGCCTAATCTTTGAGCATGAAAGTGGCTAGTTTCCTCTTCTCGATCTCATCACAGACAATCAACTCAAAATAGGTCTGTAAATCCTCGATCCATTGATCAGCCACCATATAATCTGTGCCTCCAGCAAATTTAGTTGCTCCCAACCGATTAATGTCCCTCGCCAACACTAACAGACGAGCGGGATCATTAATCACAACCTCAGGTGGAACAGGTTGCTCCACAAACGGTGCCTCCACCTCTTCCTCATGTACTCCCACATGTGGAATCTCACCCCTACCTCAGCCTCTACCTCTACCTCTAGGTCTACCTCGACCCCTACCTCTGCCTCCCACAATATCCATTACCTAAGGAGCATAGCATACATGGTTAATACATGTATACACTTAAATCAAAGCATAAGTAAATACAAGTCCATATTAACCAAGCTACTAACACAAAGAGGTTAATTCAACTCCTATTACGTCCTAACGTTCTAGACAACTCCCAACACTCCCACATACCCAATGACATTGTTAATACCGAAGAGCACCCAATGGGGATCCGCTGCAGACAGGCCATCACTCGGAAGACATTAACTTATCACTAAATATGTACCTTACGCTCTGTTACCAAACTGTCACGCCCCGAATTTCGAATAATAAATTCAAAATCCGAAACATGAATACAACTAAACAAATCACGTCCTATAATATTTTTTTCTCAAAACCAATATCTCATAAACTATAACACAAACCTCGTAGCAAACTATCTCTCGAGTCAATTATTACAATACTAACATAAATAAAATGTTCTGCTCACAAGGGTCTACAAAAACACACCAAAATAGACCAAGTGCTGGTCTCAACCCTGCTGTCCTACGCAGCTCGCTCACCACCCTGATTATCCTGACCTGCAGGACTATCCGCTACACCATTTGAATAGTGTACCGGGATTGCAACAACATAAAACCCGGTAAGCTTTCTGAAAGCTCGTGTGAGTAAATAAGAATGAACGGTTGATTTATTAGACCACAACTCATTTATCTCAAGTAAACATCTAACAATCTCAACAACCACAAGCAACATCAATCCAACACACATGAGACAACATGGAACACATTTCCACAATCAACAAATCACAACTCTCGCCACTTTGGCACCCACGTTAGAGCTCTAACTGCCTCGTTACCTCTGACACCTTGGCCCAGGGTCAAGTAACGGCACCTCCAAGTTACTCAGTAACCCGCGAACTTTGGACCATTTCATGTCCTCAGAACAATATATCCCCGTTATTATTTAACGGTTGAACTTTGGACCTCCCTGTCCTCAGAACACATACACTCCGGTTATCATTAACCAAAGATCCTTGGACCATTCGATCCTCGGAATCCTACGTTTCTCTACCTTCTATTTAACTCACAAAATCAACATGCTCATCACCAATATTTATCAAATATTAACAACATAATTAAAATCATATTATCAACATTATCAACAACATATTATCACAATTCCACACCTCAATGTCACACCATTCACTATATAATCACGTAAATATATATATATATATATATGTAACCATCCACACAGGAATGATCACTAATACCAACTATAGTTCACATGATACAAAATCAAGAAATTCATTTTTAATATACTTTAAAACACATTTCATAAAAACCATTTTCTCACACATAACGATAAATTGAGCAATTAAAGAAATTCGGTTCGTAAATGAACCAAGTGAGATTTACTCACCTCTAAACTCCCGCTGCGTCTTCTTACAGCCCAAAATACGATTCACAATCGTCCGCTAACAAATCCGTCAAATACCTAATCAAAACGATAATTAACTTAGCGTATAATTTCAAAAACACACTTATATGAAGATCCAACGGTCGGATCTTCACCCGTGACCACACAAGGTCACCGGGACAGTCCTACGATCATTACATCAAAACTAGAATTCTATCGGACAGTCCAAACTTCATAAATCACAAATTGAGCGATCGAAATCAATCGAAATCGTAAAATTCATAACTAATTCATACGATATCCAAAATTCACATGCTATATATCAAAATGATAGTATCGACATGTAGAATCTAAAAATGAGTAGAAACTGCTCATGATACCCCCGGAGGTGGCCGGAAAGGGCCCCCGGAGTTTAGGGCAGAGCCGCCGCCGACCACCACCAATGGTGTCGGGGCTGAGCTTATCCCCTTTGTTTCATCATTTTGAGCAACTTTCATAACTAACATGAAGTGAGAAAATGAGTGAAAGTGGCCGAAACTTACCAAAAACAGTCCGGTTTGGCCGGAAAAACTGCAGAAACGGATAGGAGCTCCGATGAGCGTGAAAACCTCCACTTCAGATGCTGTCCTTTTTGCTGTGTGTTCTACTCCTTAATACGAGTTCAACAAGATAAAGAACTCAAGTTTTCGTTGCCGGAGCTAGGAGAAAACACGGCTAGTTTGTTTTAGGGCTCGGATGGTGTTTGAGCTCCACCGCCGCGTAGCCGCCACGAGAGGGTGAACGGTGACCACCAGTCGACTCACAGGAAGGAGTAGAGTCGATCTGGGCTTCGTTTCACCTCAAACGGTGGCCGGAGCTGTGAGAAAATGGCCGAAGAAGATTGCTCTGTTTTTTTGCTTTCGGTTCGGTGCCGCGCGAGAGAGAGATAGAGAAAAATCTAGGTTTTTTTCTGATTTTTCAGATTTTTTCCAAAAATGGTAACCTATATATATACAAAATCGAAAACTTCTAAATGCCATAACTTCTTCCTACAAACTCTGATTCTTGTGTTCCGAACACACACAAATTCGTATCAACGAGCTCTACGACTTTCATGAATGAAGTTTCTTCAAATTCCTTACGTAAAAAAAGTCGATTTTTAGTAACCCCTAAATAACGTTGAATTTCGAAACTATAATCATTCGAAACCAAATTTCTCAATTAACGACATTCGAATCACACTCACAACTCATAATTCATATAATTTGAGAAATATTGAATTACGAAATATTTAACTGAAATTTCAGGTCCTCACAGAAAGGACCCTCCATATCCGGATCAGCGGTCATATCAGCAATCATCGCCTGAGCAAACTCATCAAGTATCTGACCCTGAATGATCCTAGAGATCAAGGTGGGCTGTAAGGTGATACTACCGAGAAAGATTCCTTGTCCTGCTCCTGCGGGCATAAGGTCAAACTCTGATGCAGCTTCTAACATGCGCCACTCTCGCACCATAATCGATGCCATGATTACCCGAGGTTTCCTACTCAAAGCATCCGCCACTACATTCGCCTTTCCGGGATGATACTCCAAGGTGAAATCATAGTCCTTGATAAGCTCCATCCATCTTCTCTGCCTCATGTTCAATTCTTTCTGGAAGAATAGATACTTCAAACTCTTATGATCAGAAAAGAGTTCAAATTTCTCACCATAAAGATAGTGTCTCCACATCTTCAAGGCAAACACCACTGTTGCTAGCTCTAGATCATGAGTGGGGTAATTCCGCTCATGTACCTTCAACTGTCTCGAACCGTAAGCAACAACGCTATCATTCTGCATCAACACACACCCCAAACCCTGATGAGATGCATCGCTGTAAATGACTAATCCACCACCACTAGTAGGAATAGTCAACACCGAAGCTGTAGTCAATCTAGTATTCAGCTCATTGAAAGCCTTCTCACACTCATCCTACCACACGAACTGAGTGTCTTTCCTTGTCAATTTCATCAAAGCTGAAGCAATACCAGAAAACCCTTCTATGAAACGCCTGTAATACCCTGCCAATCCAAGGAAGCTACGGATTTCTGTAACCGTAGTAGGGCGACTCCAACTCATCACTGCTTTAACCTTCGAAGGATCCACAGAAACTCCATCATTCGAGACCACATGACTAAGGAACTTGACTTCACTCTGCCAGAAATCGTACTTCTCGAACTTGGCAAATAATTTCTGCTCTCTCAATGTCTGCAGCACAATCCGCAAATGCTTCTCATGCTCATCCGACAACCTTGAATAAATCAAGATGTCGTCAACGAATACTACCACAAACTAATCCAAGTAGGGACTGAACGTGCGGTTTATCAAGTCCATAAATGCTGCAGGTGCATTCGTGAGACCAAAAAGCATGACAAGAAACTCAAAATGTCCATACCTGGTCCTGAACGTCGTCTTTGGAATATCTTCATCTTTCACCCTTAACTGGTGATATCCAGATCTCAAATCAATCTTTGAGAACATAGTAGCCTCCCTAAGCTGATCGAACAAGTTATCAATCCTAGGTAAACGGTACCTGTTCTTGATGGTCACCTTGTTCAGCTGTCAATAATCCACACATAACCGAAGTGAATTATCCTTCTTCTTCACGAACAACACTGGTGCGCCCCAAGGAGATACACTAGCCTGAATGAACCCTTGTGCAAGTAATCCCTCGATCTGAACCTTCAACTCCTGAAGTTCAGCTGGTGCCATTCAATAGGGTGCCTTCGATACAGGTGAAGTACCTGGTATCACATCAATGGAGAAGTCCATTACCCTTTTCAGAGGTAACCCAGGGATCTCCTGAAACACATCAGCATACTCTGAAACTACTGGAATCACTGTAATCTTTGACGTACTACTCCTTGATTCAATATGAACCAAAATCCTTGCCCTCATGGCGATGTCAGACTTCAGACAACGGTAATGAAACACCAGTTGTCCCGGTACATGGAAAGACACAATCATCCTAAAACAATCAATAACAACATGGTTCGGGCTCAACCAATCCATACCCAAAATCACATCATACGTGTGATCCAGAATCACAATCAAAGATGTAGAGAACTCTCTGCCACCAATCCCAATAGGGCAATCATCAAAAAACATGCTAAGCTCAAGAG
Organism: Rosa persica; assembly: GCA_025331145.1. Classification (NCBI taxonomy): domain Eukaryota; kingdom Viridiplantae; phylum Streptophyta; class Magnoliopsida; order Rosales; family Rosaceae; genus Rosa; species Rosa persica. The sequence continues at coordinate 10,916,146 of WFKR01000001.1, read as the reverse complement.
ACACACCAATAGGTGATGTAACACATAATTATCTAATCAGAGGCATAGCAATCAATCCCAAAACATCCACAACCGAACTAGATATGAAAGAGTGTGAGGCCCCCGTATCAAACAGTACTCTAGCAAGATAGTGATAAATAGATAAGGTACCTTCTACTCCAATGCCTGCCTGACCGATGGCAAAGACTCTAGCAGGAGCAGGCGGTAGCTGCCTCTGCTGGTTACCCTACACTCTACCCTGATTCTGGGGACACTCCCTGGCCTGATGCCCTACCTATCCACAGCTGTAGCATATCCTACCGCGTGGTTTCGTGCACGCACGAGAGATGTGGCCCGGCTTGCCACAGTTAAAGCACTTCACCGAAGTTGTTGATGCTATCTGCCTAATAGGCATAGCCTGAACGGGAGGAGCTACTGCTGCCCTAGCTGGTGCCTAATGCTGGAAATGAGTTCTTTGTTTCTTCCAGAAACCACCCCTGAAGTCTCTGGATCTACTGCTTCCTGCTATGGCCTTTCCCTTGCCCTGGAAGTCTCTCTCAGCAGACACCTTCTCTCTGCGAATCAGGTTCTGCTGCTCAATGATCTGTGCTTTAGCCAAGATCTCTCTCTTGGTCTTCAGCTCTAAGATGGCCACATCATGCTCAATCGAAGGACTCAACCCTCTCTGAAACTTCTTGGCCAAGTCTTCATCTTCCATCTGCCTCACATACTTGTACAGTCTGGAGAACTCCGCATCATACTCGATCACGGTCATCTTCCCATGTACAAGTGTGAGGAAATCTCGTTCCAACCTTTCCTTCACAGTTGGTGGAAAGTACTTCTCCCTGAACAGTCTCTCAAAGCCATCCCATGTCAAGGTAAACACCTCAATGCTCCTCTGTGTGACGTTCCACCACACCCTAGCCTCATCCTTCAGCATGAAAACGGCTAGTTTCCTCTTATCGGTCTCACTACAATCAAGCAGATCAAAATAGGTTTGCAAATCCTCTATCCATCGATCCGCCACCATATAATCAATGCCTCCTCCAAACTTGGTTGCTCCCAAGCGGGTAATTTCCCTTGCTAGCATCAGCAAGTGAGCAGGATCATCAACCATGGCCACGGGTGGAATATGCTGATCCTCATAAGGTGCCTTTGCTTCCGCCTCATAAGTATCATCAACCGGAAGGGCCCTACCCTTACCACGAGGTCTGCCTCTACCTGAACCTCTAGCTTCGTTCCCCTCAATCTCCATTACCCAATAAGCATGGTATACTTGATTAATACACGCATAACACTTAAACATGGTATAAGTCAAATGCAAGTCCATATTAACCAAGTAACTAAGCATACAAGACAACACCTAAAGTTCTTGTAGCATGCTAACGTCCCTAGCCAACCTATCGCTCTCACATACCCAATGACATTATCAATACCGAAGAGTACACGATGGGGATCCGTTGCAGACGGGCCATCACTCAGAAAGTATTGACATATCACCAAATATGTACCTTACGCTTTGATACCAAACTGTCATGCCCCGAATTTTAGACTAAAAATTCAAAATCCGAAACATGAATTACTACAACTTAAAATAGTCATCCTGAAAATTTCTTTTCTTAACAACCTCGCCACACGAAATAAATTAAAAACCGAATTTAGTCTCGGTTAATTATTACAACTCAAAAACAAAATGAACTGTAAAGCTCTAAATGAGCATATACACCTCACAACTCAATGAAATAAAAATAATTGCTGTAACACCTAAGCAGCTCGGTTACCTCCCTGGTTATCCTGACCTGCAGGAATATCCGCTAAACCATTTGAATAGTGTACCGGGATTGCAACAACACAAAACCCGGTAAGCTTATGAAAGCTCGTATGAGTAAAAAGAAAGGACTGTTGTTTAATTAAATCATAATTATTTCCACTCAAATCAACACTCAACAATTTCCACATCCACAAGGAACCAACAATCTCAATCAATCAACAAATCAACTCCAAACCCTAACTCACATCTTTTTTCACAAAACCTCAACATCGTATTTACAAAAATACAGTATTTGACAGACTAGAGCTCTAATTGAATTGTAGCCCGTCATCTGGCCTAGGTTATGGCATCCGACATATCTATCATTATCGTATTTCATCAATATGTAGACTTATATACATATTTAGAACGTCTTATAATTGTACATACTTAACCAATCGTATCCCATCATCTATCTAGGATTAGAGCGTCCGATTACCCCACACCGGCCACTATGTTGACCCTAAATCGATAAATGTGCACTACATGTATTATCACATAATGAAATCAACTCATCCAAGTTGCACAATATTATTATGAAATTAAGCATTTGAAATATAATTCAAATCATCAATTCAACTTAATCATATCATCACTCAACAATCCATCCATCAATATATATATATTCCACATAAATATATATATATATATATATACGTAATCATCCACTCAGGAATGACCACTAATACCATCTGTAGTTCACACAAGAAAACCGTGAAATTCATTTGTATAATTAAAATTCATTTTACTTACCTATGGACCGTAGTGATCAAGTCCACGTGATTTTAAAAACAAATATTTAATCCACAGATATTTTTCACACAATTACAAAAATAAATAATTTAAAGTGCTCGGTTCGTAATATGAACCACGTGAGTTTTACTCACCTCGATACTCCCGCTGCGTCTTCAAATAAAATATAAACCACACTGACAGAGCTCACCCAAATATAATCCGTCAATCACCTAATCAAATGTGATTTGAATTTAGCCAATAATTCCAAAACATAACTAAACTATCATTTAACGGCCGGATTCTAATTTATAAGAAAATCCGACGGGCGGATTCTCACGAATCGCCTCCCTAATCACCGCTTTGCACTTATACGAAGATCCAACGGTCGGATATTTGCCCATGACCACACAAAGCCACTGAGACAGTCATATGATCATCATATCAAAATTACAAGTCCATCGGACGGTCCTGATTTCACATATCATAAATCTAACGATCGAAATCGATCGAAATCTCAAAATTCATAACTAAATTATACAATATCCGAAAAATACGTATAATATGCCGAAATGATCATATTGAAACGTAGAATCATAAAATGGACAGAAACTAAATTTTAGACCTCCGGAGGTGGTCGGAAAGGGCCACCGGAGTTAGGGACCAAAAAATGATAGGAAGGGATCGAAAAGTACCAAACACAGTCGGCGGCCGGAATTTTTCCAGAAACCAGCCAGCTTGAAACCGACGTAAAAACTGCAACCTCACGCCTCGATCTCTTCTGGAAACTTGCTGAGAACTTCCTTGCGAACTCACCAGGCCAAAAATCACAAGAAACGATCGTGTATAACTCGAGATATTTAGATCGAAAGTTCCATTCGATCCGATTGGAGCTGGCTTCCAGCCGCCACGACAGGCCGCGCTGTCTTGTAAAAATGCTTCTGGGAGCTTCAGGAGGTTGAGTCGATGTAGAGGGAGGAGTTTCACTTGGTTTGGAGGCCGAAAACGCAAGGAGCTCGTATTGGTTCGTTTTCGGCTCCGACTGGTTCGGGCGGTTTCGCCGGAGCTGGAGGCCTTGCCAGTGGAAGCGACGCCGACCAAGAGGTAGAGCAGCTCGAGACGAAGGCCTGAGACTTGGTCTGAGGTCGATTGGTGGTCTGTGGAGAGAGAACAAGCTTGGAAAACTTAGCTCTCTCTCTTGGTCGATTTTCGGACGAAAAGGAAGATGATGAATAGTGACTGTCCGAAAATGGAAAGGACGCCAGACCAAAGAGGAAGTTTTCTGAAAATAGCTAGGGTTTTATCCTATTTATACCAAAATAGAAATAATTTCTAAATTCTATAACTAATTCAAAACAAAATCCGGACAATGTGTTCCGCATACGCACGGACTCGTATCGTCGAGCTCTTCAACTTCCATGAAGGAAGTTTTCCCAAATTTTGCACGTTTAAAAAGTCGATTTCTCAAATCGAGCATTTCGAGATTTTCCGTTAAAATAATCGTTTCGTACATTCGATAATTCAAAAAGTGAAATATTATCGAACAACATTCGTGAAATCGTACAATAATCATTCAATACAATTACTCGAATTTAAAATGAAAATTGCAGTTATTACAGTGGTAATTACAAACAAAGATCAGAAGGTCGCCATATATATTTTGGATTTATATGTACAGAATATAAGAAATTAGTGAGGGAAAGAAAAAAAAGGTACAAAATACTAAACACTAAACAGAGGACAACTTGACCTTTGGGCTTCATATACCAACTTATTAACCCCTACAATCAAAGAAAGATGGTAATAAAATTAATATCAGAGCATAAACATTTCTAAGATCTTCAATCCAAGAGACCTCGGAAGAAGCTAAACCCCGTAGAAGATTACCAAAACTGCTGAATTCTATCCCACAAAAGATTCAGCTAATGCGCCCGCCCGAACAAACACCCCACGCCCCCCGCCCCCCCCCCCCCCCCCCCCCCCCCCCCCCAAAAAAAAAAAAAAAAACCCCAACCCCAACACACCAAACAAACACAACCACCACCCCCGAAATTAAAAACATTACAGATGATCCTCTTATTTCTTTCTATCCAAACTAACTAGAAAAGAAATCAGCCAACATAAAACGTCTCCCCAACACCAGAAATTAGCACATAAAGCTGGAGGCTACCATCTCAAGTCAGCCTCCCTAAACAACCTTAGCACAAAGACGATGCAATTTGACAACGGACAAGCAAATGATCCACAGTTTCAATCTCACCTATACAAACCACACCAATGGGGAATATACTAACATAAGGTCGTCTCTTCTGAACCATATCAAAAGTGTTTGATCTTCCATGAGCAATTAACCAGGCTAACACCTGTACCCGGGTGGGTCCAAATTACATGAGTAGGAGATGGCCTAAACTAAGAAAAGAGAAGAATTATCCATCAACTGCTTAGACAATTACCCCTAACAACTCCATAAACAGAATACCCTACTCTGCTAATATGGAGTGGCAGAACATTTTCTAAACAGGACAGTGTGGATGTAGCTCCCCTAATTTCCAAATCAGTAAGATTCTAGGGAACCTAGGGTTCCAGCTCAAGGGATATGTAGAAGAATCAAAAGACGGTCTAGAAAGAGCAAAATTATGGGAGTTCAACGATCAGTATTAATATTAATTGGAATGAGTCGCGTTTCAGGCTATAACATATTACATTGTCCAAACATTAAATTGTCCTGACAAATTTTTATTAAAAGACATATATCTAGAGCCACAAATGATAATTTGCAACTATTTTCAATTCTATACATGGCATAATAAGAGACGTAGAGAAGTAGAGATCACAACCTTTGGTTTCCTTTATATAAGATTATATTTTAAGAAAGAAAATAAAAGTTCACAAAAGAAGTAAAAGTGATTCTGCCATGAAAACAGGTTTCCAATTACAAAAGAAAAAGACAATAGTTAATAAGACTAAGAAACTAAACTTATAGAGCTGTATATTATGACCTGAATTAACTAAATTGCTTAAGTTCCAACTGATAAAGCTTCCATATTTCGAAAAACAACTGTTAGATAGATCACTTCATTAGACTAGAAACTTTAATACAAAAAGACAGTAAAAGAAATATATATATATATATATATATATATATATATACACCTTGCTCAATTGCCTCAAGATCTTCAAGTCCTTCTTCAACAGTTACTGGTGATGCTAAACCTTTAATCTAATCCAATCTTGGGTGCACAACAAAGCCTCGGTGATAGATGGCGTCAAAGAGCTTCTAAATGGATCAAGTACCCTTTTAGCAGAACTAAAGGCGCATTCTGAAGCAACAGAGGCTATAGGAATTGATAGTACATCAAATGTATGTGCCATCAATGCAACTGAATGATAAGTTGAAAGTTTTCCTTTTCACCAATCTAAGATATTAAAATTTGCAACGTCATCCTCAACATCATCTTGTAAGTATCTTTCTAGATGACTCATAAAAGGTTAGCAAATCCTTCTCTCCTCCCTGCACGATTGCTTGTATTTTTAGTAATTTTTGCCATATCCTGAACTAACACATTTGTCGGTGCTTCAACATCCATGGAAGAAATAAATTCTGCCTTGTATTTTTTATGAAGGCGTGACATGAAATCTGCTGCCTTTCCAACCAGAGTCTTCATTGTACCATCGTCAAAATATTTCTCTAGCATCCACTATACACAATGCAATTTATTTCTAGGATCCAACTCTAGTGCAACTACTAAGATTTGGTTAACATCTTCAATCTTGTAGTACTTCTCAAAATTCTCATTCATCAATTTAGCCATGGCCAGAAGATCAGCTCCCTCACTCTTCATATGCTTATCAAGAAAGTTTTTTGTTTTTGTTAATTCATCCATGTATGTAATAGAAGTCACGTACTTAGAACCAGAGACACGGTTTGTGATATCATAAAATTCTTCTAGAAAGACTTGCAAAGAAACCAACTTGCTCCAATCACAATCCTTGACATGGTCAACATGCTTTGCATAGAATGCATCTTTATCCTCTAATCTTTCAAAGGCTGTCTTGAATGCCATCGCTGAATCTATCATGAGATAACTTGAATTCCATCTTGTTTTAACATCTAAAGACAAGTACCTCTTTGATACGATATCTTCTTCAACAATTTTTTTTTAAATTCTTGTAGACACGAAGGAGAACTTCTCACATATTTGACACTTCGGCGAAGGCGCTTAATAATGAATTTAGCCTCCTCTAATCCAGCTCGAACAACAAGATTCATTACATGTGCAAAGCATCTAACATGAAAGAATTCACCATCCAATAGCAGGCCATTTCTTTTGTTCAATCTTGTTACCAAAGAAACTACAGCTGAATCATTATTCTTGGCATTGTGAAGGGTGATGCTGAACAATTTATGCAATCCCCATTCAAGCAAACAAAAATCTATGGCCTTTGCAATGACCTCACCCTTATGTGGATGTGGAGTCACACAAAAATTAATGATCTTCTTATGTAGCTTCCAATCCTTGTCAATGAAATGAGCTGTTATGACCATATTTGGAAGATTTTGGATAGACGTCCACGTCTCATTTCTTATGCATATTCTTGTAGAATACACTTTAAAATACTCTTTCACCTTTTTCTCTTCCCGATACAAAAGTAAGCAATCTTTAGTCACTATAGTTCTACCATATACATGAAACTGGGGTGCAATTCTTCACAAAACCATTGGAATCCTTCCTTCTCAACTTCACTAAAAGGAAGTTCACAAAGGATGATCATTTTTGTAAGAGCTGTACGACATCTATCTTGGTCAAACTTCCAAGCTGCAGGTTGCCCTTGTAGTATAGCCATGATTGTTTGTTCTTATCTTCAAAACCAGAAAAGGATTTACATTTGCCAAGCTGGTTCCATAACTTTGTAGTTCCACCAGTTGTAGGCGCAGCACACTTGGTATCACAGTAGTTACAACTACGTGTTCCGGAATATTTTTTTGTTCCCTCGATTAAATCTTTAGTAAAATGATTCCAAGCCTCAGAAGGACCATGGTTTCCTGGCATACCAGATTTCTTCCCTGTCTTTTGCTAGGACATATACTCCGGATTTCTTGTTTTTGGTTGCCATCTAAATGGCTCAGACTTGGTTCCATAGCACATATAAAAAAAATTAAAAAAATCCAATGACTAAATCCACATATAATTCAATCAATAAAGATACAAAACGTTTTAACTGTTATAAGCTAATAACGTGTTATAAAGTAGAGAGAAGATGGAGAGAAAATAGTTGGGCGCAAGTAGAGGTGTTCTCATTCAGTCTCATTAGCCTCCTTTATATAGAGGTAGAGTTTACATCAAAGTACATAACTAATGAGTATTTACATGGGTATCCACATAGATAATAATATTTACAACACTCCCCCTTGGATGTCCACCAATGAATGATGGTATTGGACACACTTATTGTTGCCTCGTTAAAAACCTTGCTAGGTAATAAAAACCCAGTGGGACAAAAATAACCCAGGTCGAATGACAAAAGGAGCACAACACGCATATGTCCTAGGTAGCATGCTTCTGGATGCTCCCCTTGATGAGAATCTCCCCCTGATTGTTCCAAGCCTCATTCATGTATGTGATAAGCTACATGTACCATGTATAATAGTTTGATGTTTCTATCATTGAAGTGAGACCATGTGTGCTTTGCATATAGGGGCTCATCACAAATTTTCATACCTGTAAAGTTTAAGCAATACCAACAAAGCTAGACGATTTTCAATAAATCTTACCTCATATGATAAGGATAGAAACAATCTCATATGCTCAAATTCATACACAAAGTGATAGCAAAAAAATATAAAAAATTTGACACATTTAACTTTGTATAGTTTAAAACATTGAAAATCATCATGGCATACTAGCTATACACATCAATATCTTTGTGTATTGATATGTCTCATATAAGCTCTTCAAGAGCTCTAAGTGATTCATAACTTTGCCAAAGTTAGAACATGTTGCAACATTATAATCATAATTCGAATTCGATAATAGTCTCGTCATGGTACTCATTAAGGCAATTTAGATCTCGTTGACTAAAACGAAATGAGTACATACGTGCTAGCTTTAGACTCTTTGATTCCATGAGTGAGCTTCAGGCTCTTTCAACCTTCCATGGACTTTCATTTGAATAATTCATGTATTTGAATCCCTTGAGGATTTGATAAGCAATACGCTTACAATGACACTTTACTTTTGAGATTTTGCTTTTAGCAATGTGTCTTTAAGCAGATCTTCATAATATATGATGACAACGTGCCATAAATCTCTCGTCAATATAACAGCTATATATAACACTGTATGTATAGAAAATTGTCATTCATATAAGGGAAGATGTTCACAATCTCATATATTTATAAATAGACATTGTGTCGTAGTGACATTGTGTCGTAGTGATTTATCTTCACTTTAGTAAATACCCTTTTGTAACTTGTAGGGTTAAAGGTTTAAGTATTTGATCACATTTCAAATATTCATTGGAATTGCCTCTTTCCAATTTTGGTCAATAATATACTTTGTCAACATTCATGATTGTAATACCCACAATTTTCATTTTAAATTCGAGTAATTGTGTTGAACGTTTATTGTGCGATTTCACAAATATTGTTCGATAATATTTCACTTTTTGAATTATCGAAGGTTCGAAACAATTATTTTTAACGAAAAGCTCGAAATGCTCCATTTGAGAAATCGACTTTTTCTACGTACAAAATTTGGAGAAACTTCCTTCATGAAAGTTGTAGAGCTCGTCGATACGAGTCCGTACACGTATGGAACACAAAGATCGGATTTTTTCTGAATTAATTATTGAATTTAGAAGATATTCCGAAACTTGTATATATAGAAAAAACCCTAGATTTTTTTTATTGGAAACCCTATTTTTTTCACCGGCCTCTCTTTTTTTTTTGGAAAGAAACTGCAGCTTTCTCTCTCTCCCTCCGCGCGGCCGAGACGCAGAAACAGAGCACGATTTCACCGTGCTCCCTCCTCCTCATCCGGCCACCCCACAACCTCAAACCTCCTCCAAGAGCTTCGTCTCGACCTTGCGCCGCAACACGGCCGGCAGCGGCGGCGGCACGGCCCGAACCAAAAAGGCTACTTTTCGGTTTGATCTCAATATCTCGAGCTATAGATCACCATTTCACTTGATTCTTGGCTCATTGAACTCATCTCAACTTCCTCTACAAGCACCAAGAAGGACCGGAACTGGGTCGAATGTTTTCACGTTCGTCGGAGCTCGACCCCGTGCGGATCGAAAAACCAACTTTCGATCCAAATATCTCGAGCTATACATGATCGTTTCTTGTGATTCTTGGCTTGTTGAGTTCGCAAGGAAGTTCTGAACAAGTTTCCAGAAGGGAAAAAGGCGTGAGGTTGCAGTTTTTACGTCGGTTTCAAGCTCGCCGATTTTTGGAAAAATTCCGACCGCCGACTGTAATTGGTACTTTTCGATCCCTTCCCGTCATTTTTTGGTCTTGTGCTAATTATGAAAGTTGCTCAGAATGATGAAACGAAGAGGACAAGCTTGGCCCCGACACCATTGGTGGTGGTCGGCAGCGGCTCTATCCCTAACCCCGGCGGCCCTTTCCGACCACCTCCGGAGGTCTAAAATTTGGTTTCTGTCCATTTTATGATTCTATGTTTCAATAGGATCATTTCGCCGTATTATGCGCATTTTTCGGATATCATATGAATTAGTTATGAATTTTGAGATTTCGATCGATTTCGATCGTTAGATTTATGATCTGTGGAATTAGGACCGTCAGATGAACTTATAATTCTGATATGATGATCATATAACTGTCCCATAAGCTTTATGTGGTCATGGGTGATGATCCGACCGTTGGATCTTCGTATACGTGCCAAACGGTAATTAGGGGAGCGATTCGTGAGAATCCGCTCGTCGGATTTTATTGTAGATTAGAATCCGGCCGTTAAATGGTAATTCAATTATGTTTTGAAATTATTGGCTAAATTCGAATCACATTTGATTAGGTGATTGACGGATTGTATTTCAGTGGGCTATTTCTGCGTTAATTGTATTTGTATTGAAGACGCAGCGGGAATTTCGAGGTGAGTAAAACTCACGTGGTTCATATTACGAACCAAGCGTTTTAAATTTAATTATTTTCAGTAATTGTGTGAAAAATATTTGCGGATTAAATATTTGTTTTAAAATTTCATGGACTTGAATCACCACGGTCCATAGGTAAGTAAAATGAATTTTCAATTATACAAATGAATTTCACGATTTTCTTGTGTGAACTATAGATGGTATTAGTGATCATTTCTGAGTGGATGATTACGTATATATATATATATATTTTTACGTGGAAAATATATATTGATAAGTGGATTGTTGAGTGATGATATGATTGAGTTGAATTGATGAATTGATTATATTTCAATTGTGTAATTTCATAATAATATGGTGTATCTTGGTTGGGTTGATTTCAGTATGTGATATTATATGATGTGCTCATTTATGGGTTTAGGGTCGACGTAGTGACCGGTGTGGGATAATCGGACGCTCTAATCCTTAGTGGATGATGGGATATGATTGATTGAGTATGTGAAATTGTCGGACGTTCCAAATATGTATATAAATATACATATTGATGAAATACGATAATGATAAATATGTCGGATGCCATAACCTAGGCCAGATGACGGGCTACGATTCAGTTAGAGCTCTAGTCTGTCATGTACCGTATTTTTATAAATGCGATGTTGAGCTTTGTGAAGAAAGATGTGAGTTGGGGTTGTCTTGATTTATTGATTTGGTATTTGATTGAGATTGTTAGTACTTCGTGGTTGTGGAAACGGTTGAGTGTTGACTTGAGTAGAATTGATTATGATTAAATTAAACAACAGTCTTTCCTTTTACTCATACGAGCTTTCATAAGCTTACCGGGTTTTGTGTTGTTGCAATCCCAGTACACTATTCAAATGGTGTAGCGGATATTCCTGTAGGTCAGGATAACCAGGGAGGTGACCGAGCTGCTTAGGTGTTAGAGCAGTTTTTGTTATTTCATTTAGTAGTGAGGTGTGTACGCTCATGTAGAGCTTTACAGTTCATTTTGGATTTGAGTTGTAATAATTAACCGAGACTAAATTCGGTTTTGATTTTATTTCGGGTGGTGAAGTTGTTAAGAAAAGAAATTTTCAGGATGATTATTTTGAGTTGTGGTAAATTTCATGTTTTCAGATTTTGAATGTTTATTTTAAAATTCGGGACGTGACAATGATGAAACGTGGTATAGCATCAATACAGCCCTTAATGATTTTTGGTAGCTACAAAATGTAAATTATCATCGATGATCCACAATCATAGATCTCACACATTCTTATATGCATGCATGCATTAGCTATAATAAACTTATTGATATTTGGTACCCATGCCACTTCTGGGGCATACATTGTCACTTCTAGGACAATCATCTCTCATAGATGAGTCATGTAGCGAATCTGGATCTTTTTACTTATAATCTTGTGTACGAGCATTTATAGGGTTTGTATAATCTTCCCTGTTTTGAGAGCTTAAAACTTTAGACATGGTGGATATAATCCACACAAATTCAGGTCGTTATTCAAATGACAATAGTCTTTCCTCCCTCTAACGGCGGGAAGACTTTCTTATTTTGACCATGCTTAAAAGCAAAAATCTATCACTTTCTTTGGAATGAAGATGTTCATTGGCTGGTGGCGAACCCAAACCAAGTTTTAGGTCAAAAATGTTTTGTCCATTAGCATCAACCATATTGATTCATTATTGTATCACTAAGACATCATTTCATAATTGCGTACTTACACCCTTTGTATGTGTAGCCATATTAGGAGTTGTGACACTGTTTAATGACATTCTCTTCAGGAGAATCATGTCAATTGGATACACTTGTATCCCACAAATGAAATGGAGTCTACATTGTTTGTATTAATATAGTTGGTCTTAGGGACTTTAACCCAAGTAGATGGTCTTTACATTTAGCATATAATTTTGTCACTATCTTTAATCAAATCCCTAGCTTAGATATTTCCCAAAATCAAAATGAGACAGTGGATAAATATCTCACACCAATTCATGTTGTTCTTCAGAAACAATGTTTCTCCCCCTCATTGTAGAAGGACTGTCTCATTAAAGCGACAAATCACAAATATGCGGTAAATAAACAATTTGCGTGTGAGTAAGATTAGCAGTCATCAAACTGGTAAGTGATTCTACGCAACATGGTAGATAAAAGATGACGTAATCGATCACGCCAAATGGGGTATTTTGTTTAATGGACTTCTGGTTCACGACATTTTTTATGAGCCTCAATTTACTGTAAAAATTTGATACAGTATATATGAGATAGAAAAAAAAATCTTCCCCAACCATATTAGAGGCACTTAGTGTGAAATATTTCAAATTTGGTAACATAATAGTAGCTCATTCGGAGCCACAGATCAAGATCTACAACTCTTGATATGAGTGTTACCTAGCTTGAGTAAACATCAATTGTGAAATGCTGACAATTGGAATGGACTTAATTCATTTTGAACTACTGGCCAAAATGATAAACTCGAAATTTCGAGTTGAAGACTACAATCTATGATAGTAGAGTAACTTTATCATGTGGAGAACCTCAAGTTCTCTGTCACATATAAATTTATAGTCATAAAGAGAAAGGACCTCAGGCCCTCATATAATTGGGGATCCAAGAAACTTGATGTCAGAACCCATCCCGAAAATCCTCTCAAATTTTCAAGATGGACTCTGCGGGGCCCACTTTTAAGAAAAATTCGACAGAACTTCCCTTAAAAGTGGACAACCCAACCTGTAAGAAAAACAACAAAAGCAAATTTTTCTAAATCCAAGATCTAACAACATGCAGTCATCCTACATTTCACAACCACCACAAGTTACCAATCTAAAAACCAAGCGTAAAGGCAGTAAAATTTATACAATACAGCCTGGGGGTTCTAATCTTCAACTCCACAAATAAAACACATCTCCGACAACGAAATTAACACACAATAGTACTAAACCTCTCAAGGTTATCAGAGCAATCTACAATAAAATCAAATATATTACATGAGGTAGGTTAATATTAACCTACGAAAGGCAAGTGGCAGGACTGGTGCTAAGCCTCGATCCCACGCCGAACAGCAGCACTGCGAACTGGGCAAAGGAAACCGAAAAGCCCATGGGAAAGTAAGCAATAAAACGTTAGTTGTGAGTGGACAAAAATATTTAATCAAGAAAGAAATGTTTCTTACTTTCCCGCATTTATTGTTTAGAACGTTCTTATGCATGCAATAGGGAACTAAAGATTTCAAATCACTTTCATGACTAAGCCAGCCCCGCTGGTTTGAGGGAAGTTCGACTGACCCCATTAGTCGAACGAATAAATAAATAAATAAATAAATAATTTTAAAGGTATGGGGAAAGACGTCATCACCATACAATAAAATAAAGTGCGTCGCTAAGACTCGGGTCGGAGTGTCCCACACTCAAGAGCATCCCATGCTCGGCTCTACTCACCCACAAACACAAAGTAAGTAGGGAGGAGTACTAATAGGCTAGCTAGCAATAAAGTATATCGACCCAGGTATGGTGGGTAAAAACCATATGAAAATCGAGAATTTGTGAGATTTCCTCGAAGTCTCACAAGAAAGGAACTTAGTCCAACGACGTGACCCCGCACGCCAACATGATTCAAAATCATGAACCAATATACTAAAATAAAGTAAGTTCATAATCTCGAAGAAATCTCCAATTTCCGAAGATTTCTCGGAAAGCTCAAATCTACTAATAAATAATGATACTTCCACTTCCTGAAATAATCTCGTCGAAGATTATTTCTGATAAGAAATTCGAAATGGAGCATAACCACTTCTAATCGGCAATTCGAACGATAAATAATTCCACAATCAAAAATCGAATAATATGCTCATTAAATAAAAGATAATTTAAATAAATTCGTAACTTAGAAAATTTAATTGCATGCATGAATTAAAATCAAACGTCCACTCACAGTATACGGCTAAGCTTGTCGTCGATCCGAACCCTCCTCGTGAGAATCCTCCTCACGTCCTGTACAATGTAACGTTCATAAACCGATAAGTACAGGACGGATAAAAATTAAATTCACCAAAAACACAACCATATCCCAATTGTTATTATTTACTTAAAAATCTCCAATTTCACTTTTCTAACTTCATTTCTTTACTTTGAGCTTCCGATTAAGGAATTCCGATACACGGATTATCCGTGAATTAATCAGTGAATTTCACACCATAACGAAAACCATATCTACACTTCACGAAATTAATTCGAGGTCACCAATATGGAAACTACATTATATCAATTATTAAATAGCCAAATTACGACAGTCAGAAACCTGCCCTACACCACCTCACGCGCCGCCCACATTGGCGGCGAGTGGCGGTTACTCGCCGGAATCAACCTCCTCCTATGGCCACCAAATTTCATGTACAACATCAATTCTACCCACTGGTCATTTCATTCAACTACAACACATCCAAATAACAATTAAAACCGGCCGAAATCAATAGATGAACATAAACCCAGAAATTTTCCAAGAACCCTAAAATTTCATTTCATCAATTCGGCTTCTACACAACAAATCGTGATACAAGGCCATAGGGGAAATGATCAGTGATGAAAACCGAACCTTCGACGCTGGTTTGACAGCCGGTGACGGCCGGAATCGTAGGAAATTGTCAAAAGACCGAAACTGCTACAGTGATCTTCTTGGTTCAATTCCGACCTCCTCCGGTCGAGACGCCGTGAAATACGACCATGGACATGACGAGAAGGAGGAGGCGAACCTAGGGATGTCTGAGTTTCGTCGTGGGGTGGCCGGAAACGAAGAAATTTAGAGGAGGGGAAATCGGGCCGAACGGGAGGAGGAAGGGTCGGGGGAGAAGAGAGAGAAGAGGCCGGGTAAGTTTCCAAATTTAGAAAATTACCATAGTAACTTACTATTTAAAGAAACTTACTATGAACAGTAACCAGGAATAGTAAATTTAGTTTTTCGCTTATAACTTTCGCATACTAGCTCCGATTTTTACGAACCACGTATGCATGTTCTCGGGTTAACATCCTCTACGACTTTCATGAAGAACATTTTCTCAAATCATGGCCCGAACAAAAAGTCAACTTTTAGGGCCACTAAAATCGTATAACGGAGTAAAAATTAAAAGTAACTGACATTTACCGTCAAATTAATTAGAAAATTGAAAATTCTAGGTTCGGGACGTAACACTTGAGGTTTCAATTTTAGAATAAAAATTCAAAATCCGAAACATGAATTACCACAACTCAAAATAATCATCCTGAAAATTTCTTTTTTCTTAACAACCTCACCACACAATTTAATTTCAAATCCCGAATTTAGTCTCGATTAATTATTACAACTCACTCATAAATTAAATATAAAGCTCTAAATGAGCATAACAAACCTCACAACTTAAATGAAATCAAATAAATGTTGCAACTCCTAAACAGCACGGTCACCTCCCTAGTTATCCTGACCTGCAGGAATATCCGCTACACTATTTGAATAGTGTACCGGGATTGCAACAACACAAAACCCGGTAAGCTTTTGAAGCTCGTATGAGTAAAAAGAAAGAACTGTTGTTTAATTAATTCATAATCATTTTCACCCAAGTCAACACTCAACACTTTCCACATCCACAAGGAACCAACAATCTCATAATCAATCACCAAATCAACAAATCAACACAAAACTCTAACTCTTTCTTCTCAAAACCCCGAAATTGTATTTATAAAAATACGGGTTGTTGACAGACTAGAGCTCTAACTGAATCATAGCCCGTCACCTGGCCCAGGTTATGGCATCCGACATATTTATCTTTATTGTATTTCATCAATATATATACGTATATACATATTTAGAACGTCCAATACTCGTACTTAATCTAGCCTCATTACCCGACAAGGGTTGTGGCATCCAACTCATTCAAACCAATCGTATCCAATCATCCACCTAGGATTAGAGCGTCCGATTCCCCCATACCAGTCACTACGTTGACCCTAAATCCATAAATGAGCACAACAATATGTTTTCACACAATGAAATCAACCCATCCAAAATACACAATATTATTATGAAATTTAAGCATTTGAAATATAATCAAAATCGTCATTCCAACTCAATCATATCATCACTCAACAACACACCACCCAATATATATATTCCATGTACATATATATATATATATATATATATATATATATATATATATAATCATCCACTCAGGAATGACCACTAATACCATCTATAGTTCACACAAGAAAATCATGAAATTTATTTGTATAATTTAAAATTCATTTTACTTACCTATGGACCGTAGTTGATCAAGTCCATGTGATTGTAAAAACAAATATTTAATCCATAAATATTTTTCACACAATTTCGACAAAATAAATAAAATAAAGCACTCGGTTCGTAATATGAAACTCGTGAGTTTTACACACCTCGAAACTCCCGCTGCATCTTCAAATTAAACACAATCACACCAAAACAGCTCACCTAAGTACAACTCGTCAAGTACCTAATCAAGTACGGTCTTTACTTAGCAACGAAACACGAAATAAACTTAAATGATAATCCAACGGTCAGATTCTAAAATAAAGACGATCCAACGGTTGAATCTATTTTAAACGATGATCCAACGGTTAGATCCTCATAGATCGCCCTTGGAAACATCCTATCAAAATTATATGAAAATCCGATGGACGGGTTCTCAAGAATCACTTCCCGAATCACTGTTTCACAATTATACGAAAATCCAACTTTTAGATGTTCACCCGTGACCACACAAAGTCATCGAGACAGTCATATGATCATCATATTAAAATTTGAAGCAAAACCGACGGTCAGATTCTCCAAAATAGAGAACCGAAGATAAAACGTCAAAACGTTAAATAGGAGCGTAAAAACTTAAATTGACTATTTATCAACTTTTCCTAACATGACCATGTTATATATCAAAACGCTCGTATGGATGCATAGATCATCGTTCAGATAATAAAAACTCAAAATTTGGTCCAACTCACCGCCACACGCTGCGGCCAGACCGCGGTCAACGCCGGTCAACCACCTCCGATGCAAAAGTTGTCAACTACAAACTTCTTCAAAATAAAAGGGTAATCAACTTTCATACCTGGAGCTAAGCACGATTTGGTCTAAATCGTCCTAGATCGAGGTTTGAAGTTGGATTAATCTCAGCCCTCGATCACGTTTCTAGATCCAACCAGAGCAGTCAATTTTCAAGCCTTGATCTACAACTCTACACTCAAAATCGTGATACAAGCCACATATAGGGATGATCAGGAGCATGAGGAGGTCACGAAAATGCCAACGATCGGTCGAGGAGACACCGAAAAATGGAATTTCTGGTAGGATCCGTTTTCTTGAATGTGGAGGCTCCGATCTCCACCTTCCGGTGGTTTCTGTCGGGAACGAGCAACAAGGGGAGGACGGCGAGGGCGGGGCGAAGGGTTCTGGGATGGTGGCTCGGCCGGAGAATGCCGAACTCGGCCCGAAAACCCAATTCAGGTCGAGAGTGTCCGGGTCGGGTCAGAAGGAAAATTTGCATAGTGAAGGTACCAGCCGAGAGAGAAGAGGGAGGAGAGAGATTTCCATTTTCGGAAATCTAGAAAAATGAAGGGAAATATGAAAAAAAAAAAGAACATATTTATACCCAAAAAAGAGCTCTACAACTTTCATGATGGAAGTTTTTCCAAATTTCGAACGTATAAAAAGTCAATTTTCACGACCCCCTAAATAACGTTCGTTTCGAAAATAAAATTTGTCCGTAACCCCTTTCCTCACAAAACGACATACGCAGCAAGCCCAAAATTCATAATTCATATTATTGAACAAAATTGAATTACATTTAATTTATTTAAATTAAATTTTGGGTCTTCACATAAATGACCTACATATTAGAATCTAAAAGCTAAACGGTTGAGATGTCAAAATGTAATCGAAAAGTTGGTCTAATACCCTATCCATAGAAAAACAAAAAAAAAGATCTCTTAATGGAAGAGCCCTATATATATATATATATATATATATATATATATATATATATATATATATATTTATCCAGAGCGGAGCTCTGCTTTGAAATTAACGTGTGAAGTTCGAGTTTTGGGTCACTTTTCGGTCCCATATCCACATCTCGACCATTCAGTTTTTAGGTATTAGTATATATATCATCTCTGCAAATTTTCAGCTAAATTGATGACCGTTAAGGTATCTAACTCACTTAAACCAATGGACGGATTGAATCTGTCAACCTGAACCATACTAGCTTTAAGGCAATTATTAATGCCTTAACGATCATCATTTTGGCTGAAAATTTGCAGAGACAATCTATACACTAGTACCTAAAAACTGAACGGTTGAGATGTGGATATGCGACCGAAAAATGACTCAGAACTCAAACTTCACACGTTAATTTTCAAAGCGGAGTTCCGCTCTGGATAGGATCTGTTTTATATATATATATATATATATATATAACCCTACAAAAACAGTTTCATCCATAAAGAAACTGTTGATTTGCTTAACGGTTTATTCAAACCCTCAACTGCAACCTGGTTTTGAATTCAAACAATGCATAATCTTATCCACATAATTTCTTACAGCTTATACACATGTTTTAAACTCGGATCATCTTTCATGTGTTTGTACTGCATATATAGTATATAAATTCTAAGTCGTGTCAAGTTCTATAAGCTGTATTGTTACAGCCAAGTCTCTGGTTTGGTCTTGTGAGGTTTGAAGATGATCAGGCATACATCGGTACCACAAAGTATTGAAAGTTCGTCCGCGTTCTTACATAAATTTCCCTCCCGATCCCGAAGAAGCTTTCTTCAAGATCTGGGCAAGAGTTCCATAACTTGGACCAGAAAATCAAATTCAATTTAAAACTGCTTTTTCCTTATGAGCTCTTCTGAGTGCTAATGCACAATCATGTAGTATTGAATCGGTTCTCCATTGCTTTCTGTATTTATAGTGTAGAACAGTAGAAGGCGTTAATCAATATTACTAGTTTCTGACTTTCCTAATAGAACCAAATTCCTGACGGCCAAAGGAGGACAGTAGTTCGCCAATTAGTTTTGTAAATCTATATTTCAATTATTCCTGCTGAATATAGGATTTCTTTAGTTCCTATTGGAGACCTAGCCAAGTAAAAAGAAATTGATGTTGCAGAAGGCAAGGCTTCCTACATTGACTAGGACTAAATGAGATTGGAAGCTGAAGCAGGACTCCGATTCCCTCCGACTTTCAAGCTCTCAAGAGTTTAGGAAATTATGTTTAGACCTTGAAGTCTTTAAGGGACCACTTATTTTCAGGGTCTTTAACCTCTGCTCAATAATGAGAATGAACTATTGCCAAAAAAAAAAAAATGATGATGAACTAGCAACCAGACTTGCAAAATGAACCGTCCGGTCTCATGAGCTGTCAAAGTTGGTCTAGCCTTTTTATGAAAATAACCTTCACAGTAAAAATTATCCATAGAACTGCTAGTAATTTGGCACTAAAATGATTGGTATGCGGACTTTTGACCAACCAAACCATTTCGAAGTCAATTTACGCAATCAAGAGATGTGGTCTTATACCAAGTCATAAACAGCAGTACAGCACATTAAAATATAGATAAACTGTTAAGAAGCAACAACATTGCCATGCTATACAAGAAATAGTAGTGAAATACACTTGGTAAGCTGGTATTGATTTTTAGGGAAGAGTGTATCAAGAGTTCAGGGCATAAAAAGAAAGACTAAGAGCAACGAAAGCGAAGCATGTATTATACACCCAGTTCTTATAAGATTAGGATGCTACAAAGCTCTCAAATGAATATGTTTAAAAGTGCTGTGCCACCATCTGATTCAGATTGTAGGCACCTTCATTGTTCTTGTGCACTTCAACTTTATACTTCTCTTCTCTGTCTCCCCCCTTAAGATTAAGAAGCATGTCATGATCTTCTATCACCTGCTCGCACAATTTTAACACGAGTAATCAATGACCAGTCTTTCTCATGTAGTCAAAAACAAAAAAACACAATGAAGGAAAATTACGAACGTCTGCTCATGACACAAATGTTTGATTCTTAATGGCAAATCTATATTTCTCTAAAGAACATGGTAAATCTATATTTGAGTTTCTTTGTTCTTTAACCATCTACAAAACTCTGAGGCATACTAAACAAGTTCATTGAATTACTTGTAGTTCCTACATATGATGGACATAAGTTGACCTAAAGTGCAAACGTAAACCTAATTTCCTTCTCAAACTTTAGTAATAGTGATGCAGAGAGTTATTGCTTCCCCTGCAGCACATTACCCCAATTGCGAAGACAAACCAAGACGGCAAAATATCACCCAATACTCAATGGAGCTTACAGCTAAATACAACCAATAGCTACCCCAACTATCGAGCTCAACAAATCAATGATAGATAAGCAAAAAAAGAAAAAGAAAAAAACACATTGAAGGAAATCACTACTGACCTCTGCCTTAGCATGGACAATCTCTTGAAGCTCATAAGGGAACAATGAATTGCACTTTGCTGAAGGCTCTTCACAGTATGGTTGGCTGCATCTTGAACTTGAGGACCATGAGGCTGCACATCTTTTGCCATCCTGGAGCATGCCCACCTGATCAAAACCTAATTCAGTCTCATAACCCAGTTCTGAATAATATAAATTCTGGAAATGGTAGAATAACTCCTAACAAGGTTTAGGGTCATTTTTCAGTCATGTATACCACAGCCATTGGCGACCAACCCTACCATTTTTGCATGAATGCATCTTAAATAAGATGTCTTACATGATATCCAAAAGTTTAAAGCTTCAAATATTGGACTCCACAGAATGGAAAAATCAATAAATAGGCAGAAAGAGATAGAGATAGGAATTATCATTGATATGATTTGGAAACGCAGGTACAAAACAACACCTTAGTAACTAGTGTTTGTATCAACAGAGAAAAGAAATACTAACAGCAACATAGCATATTTACACCCAATTCACAGAAGATTGGTATACTACAAACCCATATATTCAGAAAGGTGAGGCTCCATCTGACTCAGATTGAAGGTACTTTCATTATTCTTATGCAGTTCAAATTTAGTTTCTCTGCTTTGCTCCAGTGACCTTTAGAAGCATCTTAATCATTGCAAGACCTTCTATCGCCTGCCCTCACAAATTGAACATAAACATATATAAGTATACAACAATTGGAGTTCAGGATGTCAACTTGTCCACCACAGCACAACATTTAAATTCTATTAGTAACAAATAAAATAAAAATCATTTAAATTCTATGCTGAAAAGAAAAAATGTTTTTGATAAAATATCAAACTTTTGATCTATAGCTTATCAAGCTAATAACTCAATTCCCAAATTTCAGATCAGCACTCCACACTGAAGCACCTGGAATCCACATTTTCAATTTCAAATGCTTGAATCAAGAAAAAAAAACAAACATGAAGAAAACAAAATACACTACCTGAAAAACAAACTAGACGTCAGCAACGGGTTTGAATTCCTGGACTTCCTTGAAGTTGAGCCAAGGCTTAACCCAGACCTTGGCCTCAAAAAGCTTCTGCTAACCCCCATCGGTGGCCTCAATGGTGAGATACTACACAGTGCCCGAAACCACTTGTTGCTTGGTCTTCACAACACTCACAAACTCAAGCACAGCATTCTGTACGCCATCGTCAATTCGTTGAAATCCAGAAACAATTTAGGTACCGAATGGATGAAATTGAAGCGTTTCATTGCCACCTTGGTGTTGTGCTCTTGGACGGCAAAGCGAGCGAGGTCGTCGATTTCGAGGCTGTTCTCGGAACCTTGGGATTCGTGGATTCCTCCAACGACGGCGGCCATTTCCGGTGAGAGAAGAGAGAGAGAGTTTGACGAAGTTGGAATTCGAAGAGATTCGAATGAATTGCTTGATGAGCGTAAATGACTTGGCCTTTATGGGTTTGGGTTTGACTCGTCCACGTTTTGCAAACGGGAATCTCTCTCTCTTCGCTTACAACCACCGTACACGTGTCCATTTCGTTATTTTCCTTTGCTTTTTTTTTTTTTTGAATAAGAGCTGTACGGCTGCCCTCAGGCCTTTATTAATGAAACGGATGAATACATAAGGGGGGACATAAAGCCGAAACCCCTCATCACAATACAAATCAAGCGAAACTCCAGAATAATACCAACAGCCTCTACAATTACAATGTATTCAAACATGCCCCTCATAGCAAAGAGTGTCATACCGACTACTCCATTTGCTTTACAATAACGGTGGCACATCGGAAAAATAAAGTAGTGCCATAATACCAATAGATAAGTAGCTTTCCCAACATGCTGCCGATCGAAAACCGCCCAGTACGAAAGAGAAAAAAAAAAAACCTTAGCTAGCAAGCCTCACGCTAGCCTAATACTTGTTCTGCGGATTCTCACAATATCATCAAGGTCTTCAAAGTAAGCTTGGGAAACATAAATTGAAGGATTTTCAAAATCCACAACTCTATAGGCATTTTTAGCAAAGCAGTTAACAACCATGTTACACTCCCTATAAATGTTTTTTAGAGAAAAAGATCGGAACTTACCAATAAGAATTTTGCAGCAAGTGATGAGAGAACCAAGAGGATGAAGAGAAACATCAATGTTCTTAATGAACCTCACAAGAACTACAGAATCAGATTATTTCAATTTGATTGACATGGCAGCGGTTGTTTTTTTTTTTTTTTTTTGAATAAAAGGTTGGTGCAGCTGTCTTTAAGGTTTAAGGATAATGACCACTTACCCAAAAAATACCAAAATACACCCCATACACTCCACCAACTTATTTTTATCCCCATTCACACAAAAGTTTTTCTTTTTTCCTCTCCACTATTCTTTTCACTTATTGTTTATACCATTAGTACCCTTCCTTCATCTCTCTCTCCGATTTTTGCATATTACTATTAATTTGAATAGTTTTCTTTCCCTCTCCTTTTGATGAAACATGGTGGGCTCATCTTAAAGTTATTTGTCTAGACTATAATTGCAGTTAAAATTCATCCTCTATATTTGACGGTAAACAAGCTAGTTTTCACCATTCATAATTTCAATCAAAGATAGATTACAGTTGATTGCCATCTGCAACAAAACCAGCAAGGAATTAGCAGAAGAACAAGACAAGTTAAGAAAAGCTTAAGACTACAGAGATAAACTCAGTAGAGTAACTCCAGAATACTGGGATAGAATTTTCCAGGTACAAAAATATATTTATAGATTTGAAGAAAAAATTGAAAATCTGAGATATGTTCTAAAAGAGGAACAAAACCTCTTGATTATTTTAGCATTGGTCAGATCCGCAAATCACTTGTATCAGAGCTTGTAAAGAGCTCAAAAGGGGAATCCCCAATGGGGACAATGTCTGAATTACTATTAGAGAAGTTGAATTCTCTACTAAAATAGTCTGATAAGAAATATCAGAACCTGATACAAGAAGTATCTAGATGTCAAAATCATCTAGAAAAAGTACCAGATATAATCACCCAATTAGAAAAATTGGAGCACAAAATAGATTATATCAAAGAACTTCCAAAAACGGAAGAAGAAAGGCTAACAACTGTTAGTAGAAAAATCAATGAACAGCAAAAATTGCTGGATTTATGAAAATTACACTGAAGGACAAGAAAGTGCCTCCAGTAAAGACAAAGAAAACTAATGGATTTAAACCATTATTAAAACCAGATAAGAATCTTGTTCCAAACATGATTTTTCTAGAGCCATTTACTAGTCTGACTAGTATCCGGTATGAAAACCCGGAACACTTAGAAAAAAGAGATGTCAAAAATGATGAGCATCTTTGGAAAAAGAAAGGAGTACAACTGCTAAATGCTGAAGAATTCGAATACAACGAAATTGAACAGGAGATAAAAAAATCCTCAATCCCAAAATTAGATTTTAAACAAATCTACAAAGGGGAAAGTTTGAACTGATGGATAGCCATCATTTCAAATTATTGAAATTCACAACCCCTCCACAGTAGGAGAGACAGTTCTCTTAATGATCACTCCTGAAGAGGTTGCTAGAGCAAGAACAAAGAATTATCAATTTATGCATATTGGAGCAGTCCAAGTTGGCATAAAAAATTTTGGCCGAGAAAGTATAAACTGTTCAATTCTATGTGTCTTGAACCGTAGTCGATTAAGTTTATATTATTTCAAACAAATCTTTATTTTCTTAAATAATTTCCACACATTCATAATTCAATATAAATCACTAAATTTCGGTTCGTAAATGAACCATGTGCGATTTACTCACCTCTAGTCCCGCTGCAGCCCAAAATATAACAATCTGAATCGTCCACCAACTCGATCCGTCAATCACCTAATCAGATACGATCTTAACTTAGCAAACCATTCATAAACCACATTTATATGACAATCCAATGGTCGGATTCTAAATTAATGATGATCCAACGGTCGGATCATCCTGAATCGTCCTCACAAACCTCTCCACAATTTTATACAAAAATCCAAAGGTCGGATTCTCACGAATCGCCTTCCGAATCACTATTTTACAATTATACAAAGATCCAACGGTCGAATATTCGTCCGTGACCCCACAAGGTCATCGAAATATTCATACGAACAACATCAGGACCGCTCACCTGCGGGACAACAATTAAGGGATGAAACGGGACAAAACGATAATAGCCATGCGATTTTAGATGAATGGATCCAACGAATACAATAGCAAAACCATTAAAAATTAATTTTCTTTGACCCATTACCCAATCCCGTTACTTTGGTTACAGAACCAAACACTCACGCCTGGGATTCTTCATCTTCTTCCTCCCTCTTCTGAATCCATCATATGCCATTTGAGATCACCCAAAGCCTCCCTTACATCTAAGTGACTTTTAAGGCATAGTATCCCAACATTTTACAATTTATAAGGTATAGATTTATGCCACATGTATTTAGTTAGGCTCCCAAACTGGGTTTTCTTTCTGTGGGATTTTGAGAGAAATCGGATCAAGTCCATTTCTTGAGCTGTGTAATCAATAATAGTGTGCTTGCTTGATAAGAGAGACTTTGATTACACCAATCCACAAGCCCTATACCTTAATTAAATAAACAAAAAGCACCACAAAAAAATGAATTGAACTGGGAAGCAGAAAAAGAATGAAACTTTATTTCGATTAAAAGATTGAATAAAAGATTCTGGCATATATAGCTTTAGTTCGATCACCGATGCGAAGACAACAAACTCCTTCAATACTTTATGCACCTGCAAAGTATGTATCTGCATTAGGGACTCTCTTCGACTTCGATCAATCTCCACCATCATATGCAGAAATTCTCTCCGACTCCGATCAATCACCACCTTCATTTGTAGAAATTCTCTTTGATTCCTCTATTAATTTGAATTGCATTCTTGAATCTGAACTTGCAAACGGTGATCGATCTCAGATGGATTCATATAAGGGAGGAAGGAGGAGAAACTCAGGCTTGAGTGTCTGGTTGACTGAGGCTCTGTGGACAAAGAGACGAGATTTGGTAATAGGTCCAAAAAAAATTGGTTTTCAGTGGTTCTGCTATTGTATCCATTTGATCCATTCATTTAAAATCACATGGTTGCCATCATTTTGTCCCGTTTTGTCTCTTAATTATTGTCCCACATATGAACGGGCCTGCGAACAACATATCAAAATTTGAAGTAAAACCGATGGTCAGATTTTCAATAATCGCAAACCGAAGATAAAACTTAAAAACGTTAAATAGTGTCGTCAAAACTTAAATCATCCATTTATCAACTTTTTCTAAAATAACCTTGTAATATATCAAAACGCTCGCAAGGATGCACAGATCATTGTCTAGATAATAAAAACTCAAAATATGGTCCAACGCGCCGTCACAAGCGGCAGTCAGTGAGTGGTCAACGCCGGTCAACCACCTCCGATGCAAAAGTTGTCAACTACAAATATGTGCAAAATGGAGGGGTGATCAAATTTCATACCTGGAGCTAAGCGAGATTTGGTCTAGATCATCCTAGATCATGCTTGGAAGTTGGATTATTCTCGGTCCTCTTATCAGATTCAAGATTGAATTACAGCCATTGAAAACATCAAATCTCGATCTTTCACTCCACACTCAAAATCGTGATGCAAGGCTTATATTTGGATGATCAGGGGGAAGAAGAGATCACGAAAATGGGGAGGATCAGCCAACGTGATACCAAAAAATAGGTTTTCCGGCCGGGTCAGGCTAAAATCAGGGAGGGGCTTCAATCCAGCTCCTAGGGTAGCGACGCTGCAAGGCGGAGGCACCAGGCGGCTAGGTGGCTCAGGACGGAGGCAGGGAGGCCCGGGTCCGGGGTCGGAGGACACCGGAGGAGGGCCTTTCTGCCGGGTCGAGTCAGACGAGACCCGACGGATCTGAGGAGCAGAAGAAGAGAGAGAACGGAGAGAGCTGGGGGGACAAAACGCAAATTTCTAATTTTTTCGTCCTTAATGAAACAATTCTGATTTCAAAAATTTATAACTTATTCATACGAACTCCGAATATTGCGTTCCACATATGCACGAGATCATATCGACCGACTCTACAACTTTCATGAAGGAAATTCTTCCAAATTTGGAGCTTATAAAAAGTCAATTTTCACGGCCCCCTAAATAACGTTCGTTTCGAAAATAAAATTCGTTCGAAGCCCATCTCCTCATACAACGACATACGAAGCAAGCCCAAAATTCATAATTCATATTATTGAACAAATATTGAATTACATAAATTAATTATATGAAAAAATTGGGTCTTCACAGTTCCATAATTTCTTGGAACAAAGTTTCTACTTTTTTCTATTTTTGTTTAGAGAAAAATTCTTTATATTCTTGTTCTACCAATTGGCTGATAAGGCAATTCTTGGTTTTTCTTCTTACTTCAGCTATGAAGCATTCTTTATGATAAGTCTTTTTTGACTCTTCACAGAACATAGGAAGTCCATACTTTCGTGACATAAGCAGTAATTAAACGAATGTACCAGGGTTCACCTGATAAGAAGACGTCATTGCTTCTGTCTTACTGTCTTCCTAGTTTTTGACTCTAAGATCATTCATCTGTCTAGATTCTAAGTATTCTATATTAGAATCTATTTCAGAATCAGATGATTCTTCTTTTTCAGACCAGGCAGAGTAAACTGATCTATCATCTTCTTCGTCATCAGAATAGGCAATTTCGTAGCCTTTTATGGGCATTCATTGGCATAGTGCCCTTCAGCTTTATATAACCAACACCTGCAAGCTTTCTTGCCGGGTTGTTTATTATGCTAGTTGGAGTGATGATTCTTTTTCTTGAAGAATTTCTTTCTTGGATCATAATCCTGTTATTTCTTGAAATTGGAACTCTTCTTGAATTTCCAATCTTTTTTCTTATTACTCCTTTTGAATCTTTTTGAGTAATATTTTTCTTTTTTCTTTCCGTGGAACTTGGATTCATGACATCCCAGTTGGTAGGCATGTCCAGTATTCCATAGCAGAAATTTTCAACTCCTTTGAGTTGCTTCTTGGCCATTTTGGGTCTAAGGTTTGCTTTGCATTGTTCTTTCAGTAATTGCCTAATTCTGTCAGCAATTCCTCCAACTGAAAATCTTTCAATTGGTTTTTCAGCTATGCTTTCTCTCACAACTGTTCTCCATGGTTCAGGGGGTTTTCTGTGCAACAGGTTGACTAGATCAATATTTTCTAGTTCATCGATTGTACAGTAATATTTTTGAAATGCATTCAAGTATTCTTCAAAACATCTCATGTCACAAATCTTGAGAGCATAGATATTTGATTTGGCCGTTTCTTTAGCCTTCTCACTCAGATTTAAGAGATCTCTACATAACTGATCATACAGGGGTACTGTAAAATCATACGGAGAGTTTGAATTTTCTATTTCTTCTAGCACTCTTTTCCTCTGGTGATCTCTTTGAAAGACAAATAGTACTCTTTAGCTACTCCGGTGAGAGTCATTTCATAGTACACCTAAAGATTTGGTGCTTCAAATTTCCCAACGGTTAGAGAAGAGGCCATCATCAGGCTATCTACCCATTGGTCAATGGCCTTTCTTTTGTCTAGAGCTTTGTCTAGATTTAGCCAAATGCCATAGTTGGTGATTGGCACTCTAGGCATATTGTCCTCTGGGACAGATCTTTGAGAATTTTTTTTCTTCTTTTCTGTCCGTAGGGGCTTTCTGTGCAGGGATCAGAGTTTCAGCTTTCCCTTTTCTCTAATGATGAAAGTTTTGGAATTGGAGTTTTCTCCGTCTTCCATTTCTATATCTTGATAAGAAAGGATTTTTCTTACCTTTCCTGTTTTGAATTTTTTCATTTCTTCGATTAGTTTTTCTAATCGTTCAGGAGTTTTGCAAGATTCTGCTTCATCATAGAGTTCATAGAGCTTTTTTGCTCTAAGCATATTTACTAGTCTATTTAGATCATCTTCTAGTTCTTCTTCAGTAATAGGCTCTGTTGGTTCTTCAGAGTATTTGGTACCACTAACACTAGCTTCTCTAGTGCTGTAGCTCCTTCTGAGAAGATTTTTGTTTATCCTGATGTTTTCAGGACAGACATCACTTTTTCTGTGATTTTCAAAATTTAGACTAATTTCTCCAGTCTTTCTGCTTTCATAACTTTTTGCTTTCACACTTTCTAGTGGTTTCTTCGGACCAGATAATTTCCATTCAATAAGAAAAGCTACTTCATTCCAAGTAACCTTGTGAATCTGTTGTAAATGGTTCTTCTGACTGGTGAGGAATCCAGTAGTAAGACCTGGGATATTTGATATCCTCATCTTGGGCTCTACTGTGGTACTCATCAGTTTATAGTATATTCTGTATACTATTGCGAGTCCTTGCATATCTTCTTTCATAGATTTGTCATCTGTCTTGACTCTCAGTCTTAGACAGTGAGCTACATCTTTCAAGCTGGTTGAGAAATTGGAGAAACAGTTGAAATACGCCACTTAATTGCATAGAGATGCTTCAAGGGTTCCCAACAAACTGGCTTGAAAATCTGTTAGTCTATTGTCTTGTATAGGGCTGCGGCTCACAGGTAACAAAATGAATTTATGTATAAATTGAATTTTATTTTAATGCATGTGAACTATAGTTGGTATTAGTAGGCATTCCTGCGTGAATGTCTATGTATATATATTATTTACGTGATGATATATATTTATTGATGGATTGTGTTGAGGAAACAATATGCATGATTGTGTTGCTATTATTATTTGGATGTTTACTTTTAATGAACAATATATTGAGAGAGGTGTTGAGGTTTATTGTTTGAGAAACAATAAATTGTTTTGATATGTGGAGATCAATAGGTCATGAGTATGACCATGGCATACTATCAATAAACCACGTTCTTGTATCAGGCTGGTGGTTGCTAATAGCATTATAATCGTGAACCACGTTCTCGCACCGGACTGGTGATTGCAATCAGTTAGAGCTCTAGTCTGTCTGCCAAATGTTGAGTGGTCTTATGAGGGTAACGTTGAGGTTACTTGAGACTCATAAATATCAGTTTTAAAAGAGAGTCTTGAAAGTATTATTTCTTTTGTGTTTCAGTGTATTTTGGAGTTACTTTGTGTGTTTTTATTATTAACTTAAATGGTGCAATCTCTAAATTTACTCATACATGCTTTCAAAAGCTTACCGGGTTTTATGTTGTTGCAATCCCGGTACACTATTCAAACTGTATAGTGGATAATCCTACAGGTCAGGAAAACCAGGGTAGTGATCGTGCGGTTTTGGGTGATAATATTGATTTACAGCGTTGTATTGTGAGGTTTATTATGCTCAATGAGCTTTACTATTTTGTTTTTGAAATGATGAGCTTTACTATTTTATTTGATGAGAGTGTGCTGTAATAAATAACTTGAGGATTTGGTTTATGTAATATTGAGTGGTATGAGGCATGATGGTTTCTGAGAAAAAAATTCAGAACATTATTGTATTTGTTATTATTCATGTTTCGAATTTTGAATTTGTTATTCAAATTCGGGGCGTGACAGGAACCCTCTTCCTCAACGATAATGGAAGGAAAAATCGATGAAAATATAAAACTGGTTGAACCACCAAAAATTGTTCCAGAAGAATGCTAACCATTCATACCACAGGAGCTCAAGAAAATGAGCTTCAACAGTCAAAAATCATCTCTACTAGTAGATACAACAACTACATAGAGATTTGATTAAAATTCCTTGATCATAAGAAATATCATCTACATGCATTTGTAGATAACAGATCAAGATTCACAGTTACAAAGAGATTTGCGATTCCAGAAGAACTCTGGAAAGAAGATAAGAAAAGAATAGCTACTGGTGTCCAGTTTGATGGAAGCCACTTAACCATGAACAAAGTAGCTAGAAATGTTCACATCACCATTGGTGGAGGAACATTTATAATCAGCAATCTTTGGCAATCAGAAGGACAAGGAGCTGATTTCTTGTTAGGAAATGACTTTATTGTCCAACAAATATATATTCAAGATGAAGAAGCGATTGGCTTCAGAAAAGGAGAACGGGTGTTCTGGGCAGACAAGCTTCATCAAGCCAAAAGTATAGTAGGTCCAAACTTTACTACTCAGTATCAAAGATCGCAACAGAATAGTGGTGATCATAAGCCCTACAAACCCAAATTTGAACCTGTGCTTCAAATCAAGCAACAACAAGAATTGTTGTTTATCGAAGAATCTTCTAAAGAAGAAGAAGAAACTAGTGAAGATGAAGAAGCTAGTTTCATCCATGAGCACAACCTTAAGCACTTCCAGAATAAGCTTGAGTCTCAACACATTCCTACTCTTGATAAAATCAAGAAAATGCTCGAACAGAATATAGATGTCGACCCTCAGAAATTTTGGGAAAAAGACCCAGTGGTCTGTGAATTAAGATTATATGATATGAATGTTATATGTCATGTCAAAGTCATTCCTCAGTACAAAGAGGAAGATCAAAAAGAATTCAGAAAAGACATTAAAGATCTCCTGAACAAGAGATTAATCCAACCATCCACTAGCCCCCATCATGCTCCAGCATTCTACGTGAGAAATCATGCAGAAAACCTCAGAGGAAAAGCTAGAATGGTAATTGACTACAGAGATGTCAATAAGAAGACCGTTAAAGACAGTTATCAAATTGCTCAAGTACGAGTAATGATCTACTCGCTCAGAGGAGCTAAAGTCTTTTCAAAATTCGATGCAAAGTCGGGTTTTTGGCAAGTCAAGATGCATCCAGATAGTCTTCCTCTCACTGCATTTGGAACACCACAAGGTCATTACGAATGGTTAGTAATGCCCTTTGGCCTAAAACAAGCCCCTTCAATCTTCCAGAGAAAGATGGATGACATCTTCAAACATGTTGCTGAATTCTGCGTTGTCTACATTGATGACAATGTTGTCTTCTCCAAAAACAGAGAAGAAAGTATGAAACACCTCTATGAGGTTGTGAAGCTTCAGCATGGAATCATCTTAGGAGAAAAGAAAATTTTCTTTATTCTAGATGGAGTTGATTTGCTCGAAATAAACATCAAGAATGGAGTGATAAAACTCCAACCCTACATCCTTGAGAAAATCTGGAAATTCCCAGATAGATTCCCAGATGCTAAGAGTCTAGAGAGGTTCTTAGGAGTCATCAACTATAGGAGGGATTTCATTCCTAAAATCTCATGACTAACAACAATGTTATTTCCTAAAACAAGTTCCAAAAGAAAATGGAACTTCACAGAAGATGATGAAAAAATTGTGAAGCAAATAAAAGCTCTCTGCAAGAATCTCCCTCTTCTTCAACAACCAGAAGAAAATGATGAAATCATTCTCCAAACTGTTGCTAGTGATAATTACTGGTCTGGTGTTGTTCTGGCAAAAACTCCTGGAACTAACATTGAAAAGATCTGTAAATTTGTAATGGCAAGTTTAGCCCTGCAGAACAAAATTATCCTACAGGAGAAAAAGAAATCTTGGCTATCAAGAAAACAATTTTAAATTCTCCAGCTTTTCTTGGAAAACCCCTTACTGTACGCACTGATTGTGCCAGAGTAAAGAATTTTAAAAACTTTAGACTTGATAAAGCTGCTGATAGAGGAAGATTAGCAAACTGACAATTATTTCTTAACCAATATGATTATAATGTTGAATTAATTGCAGGAAATAAAAATTATCTTCCAAACACATTAACCAGAGAAATGACAATGTTCAGCCGAAGAGATGACAACAAAGGTCGCAATCTCAGAAACAGAAGAACTGGGAAAGAACATGAAACTGTTGAGGATCCTAACGAAAAAATCCTCAAAAGGTTTTTGCTAAGTCCAAAAGGACTAGCCACAACTGATCAATCCTATGGTAAAAGATTGGCTAGCCCGTCTCAAACGGCAGACGGTAAAGGCTCACCAAGACCATTGGAGGCTGTTGCTTTACCAAAAAGCAAATCAACTCCTATTGGAGTTATAAATGTTTTTAGTTACGAACTAAAAACCTTTGCTGATCCTATGTTCAGAACTGGCAGGAGGCTAGCATACCACTAGAAGGCAATTTTAGATAACCTCTTATTCGCCTTTCAAGAAAGAAACAGTGGAATCATGTTCCCAGCTCTCTTTGCATTAGCTGAAGAACTCCATGAAAATTCTAGACCACAGCTTGAGAAAGCTCATAACACACAGCAAAGTGCTGTCCAGAGTAAAAAAAATTCACTATCTTGAAGACCCAGAAAGTGCAAAAGTTCCTATCATTGCACTAAAAGAATCAGATTGGTTTGAGTCCCATAACCTGATTGGGAGTCATAATTCTGAGGCCTGTATTCCTCCAACTCTCTTTATAATTGTTGGACCTTATGTTGGAAGATACTCAGTTAATGTTCAGAGTGAACATCCTCAAGAGCACAAGCTTTAGCTTGTTGAAAATGGTTTTGTCCGTAATCTATGGACCAAAACAAATGATGATCTCAAAGGCTTGCCTCCCATCATAGTTAACACAATCAAAAATGTCAGAAAACATGACTGCATGCTTAGACTGAAGTTCAGATCTACTCCTCCAGAATGGATTCAAAAAGAGAATGGTGAAGTTGAATATATTTCTCCATATCATTATGTCAGGATCATTCAAAAAAGATATCTTCAGCCTGCCTGTGTTGGATACAATGGCCAGCCAAATTCAAGCATTCCTTGGATGAAAGCCATGTCCCTAGAATATATCAAAAGGATCATCGAAGAAGACACAAGCAATACATATCTGGCAGTAGGAGAGAAAATAATAATCATTGCCTCCGATCATCCTGATGTAATAAACAGTGACCCTTTCCTATCCCTCACAAGAAAAGAAATAGACTCCACATTAGCATGCGTAGATGGGTAGAAAAGTTGGAAGGGGATAACCACTACAAAATGTATGCAGATACAGATGTAGAAGAAAATGCAACCACTGCCAGAATGGCTCGGATGGATAGTAACTCCTTTGTTCTTGGCCATAATTCATAAACATATGAGAACATGTCAAGCAGTAGGTGTAGAAAGCACCGAAAAGCAACTTTGGACTTTTCTCAAAAGCTGCTTTTTCTTTTCAGAAAAGAGAGGTGAAAAATATTTCACCTAAAAAGAATATGCTTTTGCCAACCGACTTCCAGCATCAGGAGCACTCACGAAAGCAGAAAATCATGGAGTTGTTCTGTACATTTTTATTGTTTTGAATTATGGTTTGAGTTCCGCTCCCTATATAAGGAGCTTTAAGTTTCAGTTGTAAGCATCGAAAAATAGACCATCAGATAAGTTTCATGTTAGTTCTAGCTCAGAAAATTGCGTAGAAGAGTCTTCTCTCAAGGAGTAAGAAAGCTATAGTAGCAGTGTGATCTTCCCTTCCTGTCTAGGGAAGTAGTGTGCTTTCATTACAAGTAAGTATATGTAATTATTCTTATGGATAGCTAAACAGCTTTTTAGCTGTTTACCTGAGAATGAAGCTCTGAATTTCTAGCTTGTAATTGTGTTTATATGAATAATTTCAGTGTGTTCATCCACTTCATCAAGTTTTTTTGTTTTTTTTTTTAATTTTATTTTGTTATATTATATCTGTGTGGTGTTAATCCTTAAATCATGTTTTACCTTTAAGTTCAGAATTTATGTTTCTTAGGAAGATTTGCCTCATCTTAGTATAGAAACAAGCAGTAGTGATTCCGCCTGTTAAAGTAACCGCTAGGCAGGGAGCCGTTAGGTGAAAAACTTGAGCATGTTGAAGGCTAGTTTTGTTTTTCTCAAAAGCTGGAACAGGTTTTTCCAAGAAAAAGGAAGTTTTTGAACCCAAAAGTCAACATAGGATGCATTAGGCACTACTTTAGAAATGACTACCCTTATAAGTATTTTCCCCAAAAGTTTGTGTAATTAGGCAAAATACCAACTTGGTTGATTGATTGGGCAAAATACCTCATGATTTTGGGCAAACGGGCAAAACCCCTAAGGTTTAATTAATGAAACTGTTGAATACCTCCAGACATTCCCCCAAACTCTTCTAGAACCCTAGAAACTATATTAAACACTCCTAATTCCCATATTATATTAAATGTTAAGACAGTTATCAGAGAACTATTCCTCTTAGATTCTCTAAACAACATTTAATAAAGACATTAAAGCATAACAAACAACTACCAAGGACTCTAAATCACAATTACTTGCATCAATAACGATGCCTAAGAGGTTGTTTTTTTTTTTTGAATAAAGGGTTAGTGCGGCTATCTTTAAGATTTAATTAATGAAACTGTCGAATACCTCCAACCATTCCCCTAAACTCTTCTAGAACCCTACAAACTATATTAAACACTCCTAATTCCCATATTATATTAAATGTTAAGACAGTTATCAGATAACTATTCCTCTTAGATTCTCTAAACAACCTTTAATAAAGGCATTAAAGCAAAACAAACAACTATCAAGGACTCTAAATCACAATTACTTGCATCAATAACGATGAAGATTGGAATTTCATTTAACATATATATATATATATATATATATATATATATATATAACATCCTAACCAGATGTAAAAAAAAAAAAGTTGGGCCTGAGTCAGTTGCCTCTTGGGTCTCGCCTCAGGTCCAGGCTTGCAAATTGCTAGAATCTATCTTTACCACAAAGATGTTATTAATTGAAAACTTATGTTCCTCCTGAATGACAATTATCCAAAACTACAATGACTATTTATGACGATGTGCCCTAAGAATCTAAAATGAATTGCTAGTGTGGTCAAGTTTGAGAAGTTACACCCTTGCCACCATTATTTTGGTGAATTGGAGACTTGTGATGGTTATAATGGTGTTGGCGTGCTGAATTTTCTTCTTGTATTCTATCATTAAATTGTGTACCTTTTGGTTTCTCCTTAATGGTATTGACCCTCTCTAGAACTACCAAAACTTCTTTCATGGATGGCCTGTCTTTTGGATCAGATTCTAGGTACTTGTAAATAAGCTAAGCTGCTTGGTATGCCCCTTTTGTAGAGTATTGATCTCCAAGTGTTGGGTCCATCATCTTCTTCAACTCTTCTTTCTTAAGAAGAGAAGGTCTCGCTCACTCTACCAAATTGTGCTCATTGACCAGTTTGTTAGTGTCGAGGGCTTGTTGTCCTGTCCACATCTCCAATAACACCACATTGAAACCATACATGTCGCTTTTCAAGTACAAATGGCATGCATATTTGGTTCTTTAATACTTTATTGACAAGGCTGAATCTGAGATTTTCATACTTGAGACGAACTTTGAAAGTGGGTGATCTAATCATAGTACGGATTCAATTTTTCTTTTTTGGAAGAATTATCCATAAATAAACTCAAAATTCAAACAATAAACCAAAATTTAAGAGATTAAGCTAAAAATGTTCCAAATTAGATCTATAAGAATAGATTAAGAGCATCTCTAAAAAGAGTACCTAAGTGAGATATTTAGCTATGAACTTTGCATAGTTATATTTCTATCTCCTTTTTTTTTTTTGTCCTTTATCTAGACTATAATTTATGATCTAAGAAAACATTTGAAATAACTAATATTGTTGGAGAAAAATTATTAAACTTATAACTATATTTCAGTTTCTTAGTTAGTTTAACTTAAAATATAGCTTGCCTTGTTGAAAATACTGAAAAGATGTTCGATCTACACTAAAAATTAAATTAATAAAGTTGTCACGGTCACCAAAAATGAGATATTTACTTTTCTTTAAGCTTGGGGTAATTGTATTGTTGCATATAATGTATATAAACTTTTCTTTATCCTATATATAACAAATCTTTTACTCTTAATGGTGATTAGACTCTCTCTCTCTCTCTCTCTCTCTCTCTCTCTCTCTCTCACACACACACACACGTGTGCGTATGTATCTTTATATAAAGGCCATTCCACTAAGGGATCTATTTTTTTGTCATTTTAAGGGATCTTTTGTGGGACCCACTTTTCAATACCATTTCGTCATCTTGATCATTTTTTTTTTGTTATAATGTATAGATCAAATCTGCAAATTGTCAGCCAAATTGATGATCGTTAAGATATTGACCTAGTTTAAATTAATGGGCAAACCGAATTTGTCCAACCTGAATCGTTCATGCTTATAATTTTAAATCACAATTATAAATGCCTTAATGATTATTTGACTGAAAATTGACAGAAATGATCTACTTATATAGACCTAAAAACTTAATGGTTGAGATGTAGAAATGTAATTCTAGAGTTTAGGGTTTAGGTATGTGTCGACATATGTGTATCAAAATTAATATGCATTGAGTTGAGAGCAAAAGGTGTTGACAGCTTTAGAAGAGCTGAAGTCATAAACCCCAATGTTTGATACATAGGGTTGATCTCAGTAGGGGTATAAAACCAATCCCAACGACTGGTCTAACGTTCTTCTTCTTAATCTCCTTGGGGAGAGCAAGAAAAGATGCAACTGGCCACACTCTTCATCTCGGCCATTAGTTTAGTTAGGATGTTGTGGTTGATTACCTGAAACAATCCCATGCCTGTGAGCATGTCCTCAGAGTTTCATACATTTGGGGAAATTCATTCATGTCAATAACAGGAAGAGACATTGTTCAAGTTTTGGTTTGTTTTTTGTTTGTTTTTTTTTTTTTTTGAAAAAGCAAAGTTAGGAAATTCAAAGAATTGGCTATGAAGGAAAGGGGTGTTCAGCTGGCTATATATATATATATATATTAGAAAAGGAATTGGAATGCTAGGAGGCTCAGCCCGAGCCAATTCATCTTATTTATATTGGATAAGAATGATCTTTCGGTGGAAATGTTAGTGCTCAACTTACAAAACTAAAATACTATCAAATTTTAAATTCAAAGCATTGCAGCCTCATTTTCAGACAAGATGATCAACCAATCTTGGTCATGAAGCCAAATTGAGGTTGTCTTTGCTTTTCCTCACCTTTCTTCTTCATTGTCTTGATTGTTATATTTTCTCATCCAAATATTGCTACCTACGTCTGGAATAGTGGCTACCAAGACTCATAAACAATTTTTAATTTAATAGAACAGTGGCTACCAACTCCCCACGTGCCAAGACCTCAATGTTTGAAGTATGCTTAGAACAGTGGCTCTTGCTAAACTTAACCCTAAACCCTAAAATCATATTTTCACATCTCAACCATTCAGTTTTTACATATACATGAGTAGATCACCTCTGCCTATTTTCAGAGAAATTGATAATCATTAAGGCATTCATAACTGCAATTTAAAATTATAAGCATGAACGGTTCAGGTTGGACAGATTTGGTTCGTCCATTGATTTAAACTAGTTCAATACCTAAACAATTATCAATTTTACTGAAAATTTACAGATTTGATCTATACATTAGGACTAAAAAACTGAAAGGTGGAGATGTGATCGAAAAGTTGGTCTAAAAAGCTATCTCTTAAAATGATAAAAAAAAAAAATCCTTTAGTAGAAGGGCCCTATATATATATATCTGTGTGTGTGTGTGTATTAAAAGCCCAATCATCATCATTTAGTATATACACACTTTTTTCTATCATATTTTTATTGTAGCCTAAGAGCAACTCCAATAGTTTCCCCATCTTTTAATTTTTCTCCACTTTAAGAAAAATGAACCTCTTTTGCTCCAACAGATTCCTTATAACTATCCATATTTTAAGGAAAGTGAGGAAAAAGAAAACCAAATTCCCTATATTTATAGCAGTCTCTAAAATTTTAAAGAAGAATATGGAGATTTTAGAGATTGCTACAAAATAGAGAATCTGTTGGAGTTAGAGAAGAAAAAGATGCTGAAGCAATGACTTTTGCTTCCCTATTATACAGAAATTATAGGGAAGCTGTTGGAGTTACTCTAACAAGATGTAAAAATAAGTTATGGGTTGAATCAGCTGTTAGCAATGAAGATTGAGTCACCTAAATTTCTAGGCTTTTAGCAAAAAACTAAATAGCATGAAGATTGGACTTGCATTTATCATATATATATATATATATATATATATATATATATATATATATATATATAACATCTGAACAAGATGTAGGAAAAAAAAACATTTTGGGCCTGAGTCAGCTGTTTCTTTAGTATCGCCTCAGGTCCGGGCCTGTGTGTGTTGGTATATAGTATAAGTTTGCTATCGCTCCTTTATGCTAGTGTCTGGAGAAATGTTGTAAATTGCTTTGAGGTCTAAATGATGTGATAACTCATGAAAGCTATGTGTGATTCTAAAGCAACTCTTCAACTGTTTAAAAATCTCAAGTTGGTTTTATATTTGGGAAAACTACAAACTTTCTTCTTCCATGAATTTACAGTAGAGATTGGAAGTTTTTTGAAATTGAATTTTTTACTTTTCAGCTGTGTTTACTTTGCTCCTGAAGGGAGCGCTGACATTTTATATTATGCAGGGCAAGCACTACCTTGGAACTGTGTTGATCGTTCTGGCTGGAAGATTCAGAAGCAACAATGTTGTCTTTTTGAAGCGTCTTTCTTCAGGGTCACTGTTAAGTTTTGTTTTTCTTAACTGATAGAGAAATTATTTTTACATTTGGTTACAAAGTAGTGCATTTTGATCTAAGAAGCACGGATACGGGTATGAGTACCCTAATATGATACGGTGTTATATGTGGATACGACAAATCTGAAATGTAATAGGATATGGGTACTAATTTATCACAATTAAACATTATCAATCCAAATGTTCAAATAAAAGGTTAACACAATGGTGCTTTATCATCTATTCTCTCATTTTCAGGATCAGCAGCTCCACTATTAGCACTCGCGTCAATAGACCCGACATTAGAACTAATAGGAGGTGTCCCTCCATCACTCATGGTTCCTGAAAAATACACAATTTACCACAATTCACAAATTAGCAAGGAATTGTAAATGTTTTGATCAATTTACATGTGGTTTCTTATGTTTGAGTGTCATTGTGCTGCAGATCATAGAATAAGTAACAGTACCTTTTTGAAGACCTGAAATTTCATTTAAATAAATTTATGTAATTCAATATTTGTTCAATAATATGAATAATGAATTTTGGGCTTGCTTCGTATGTCGTTGTATGAGGAGATGGGCTTCGAACGAATTTTATTTTCGAAACAAACTTTATTTAGGGGGTCGTGAAAATTGACTTTTTATACGTTCAAAATTTGGAAGAACTTCCTTCATGAAAGTTGTAGAGCTCGTCGATACGATCTCGTGCATATGTGGAACGCAATATTCGGAGTTCGTATGAATAAGTTATGAATATTTGAAAATTAGAAATTTTCTATAAATAGCAAAAAAATCAGAATTGATTCATTAAGGACAAAAAAAATTCTATTTTTGCATTTCAGCCCCTCCCCCCGATTCTCTCTCTCTCGGCCTCAGCTCCGTCGGGTCAGACGCGACCCGACCGACATTTTCCTCCCTCCTCCGGCCTCCACCGCCGTCGACTCGGCCCTCCCCTGCACTCCCCCCAAGCCACCCAACCGCCTGGTTCCGCTGCCCCCATCCTTGGATCGAAGGCACCCTAGCCCCATGAGCTGACCCGATTGGATCTCCCCGTGTCGGCGTTGCACGGGTCGATCCTCCACCTCTTCGTGATCTCCTCATTCTCGTGATCATCATCATATCCTCCTTACAAGACGATTTTGAGTGTGGAGTGAAAGATAAAGATTTGAAGTTTTTGATGGCTGTGATTCAATCTGGAATCTGATTAGAGGGTCGAGACTAATCCAACTTCAAAGCTAGATCTATGACGATCTACACCAAATCTCGCCTAGCTCCAGCTATGAAAGTTGATCACCCTTTTATTTTGAAGGAGTTTGTAGTTGACAACTTTTGCATCGGAGGTGGTTGACCTGCATTGACCGTCGCGTTGATCACCGTCTGACTTCCGAGTGTGATGGCGTGTCGGACCATATTTTAAGTTTTTATTATCTACGCGATGATCTATGCATCCATACGAGTATTTTGATATATTGCAAGGTTATTTTAGAAAAAGTTGATAAATAGTGGATTTACGTTTTGACGTTACTATTTACGGTTTTTACGTTTTCCCTTCAGGCTACAATCTGCGGAGATCAGACAGTCGGTTTTGCTTCAAATTTTGATATGTTGATCGTATGACTGTCCTGATGACTTTTTGGGGTCATGGACGAAGATCCGACCGTTAGATCTTAGTATAATTACAAAATAGTGATTCGGAAGGCAATTCGTGAGAATCTTACCGTCAGATTTTTGTATAAAATTGTGGAGATGTTTGTGAGGACGATTTAGGATGATCCGACCGTTGGATCATCATTAATTTAGAATCCGACCATTAGATTGTCGTATAAGTGTGGTTTATAAATGGTTTGTTAAGTTAAGATCGTATCTGATTAGATGATTGACGGATCGAGTTGGTGGACGATTCAGATTGTTATATTTGGGCTGTTAAGAAGACGCAGCGAGACTAGAGGTGAGTAAATCGCACCTGATTCATTTATGAACCGAAATTTAGTGATCTATATTGAATTGTGAATGTGTGGAAATTGTTTTAAGAAAATAAATATTTGTTTGAAATATTATGAACTTGGTCGACTACAGTTCACAGGGTTGCGGCTCACATGTAACAAAATGAATTTAAGTATAAAGTGAATTTTGTTTTA
This sequence comes from Rosa persica, assembly GCA_025331145.1. Classification (NCBI taxonomy): domain Eukaryota; kingdom Viridiplantae; phylum Streptophyta; class Magnoliopsida; order Rosales; family Rosaceae; genus Rosa; species Rosa persica. Next base: position 10,874,408 of record WFKR01000001.1, on the reverse strand, counting down.
ATGCATGTGAACTGTAGTTGGTATTGTAGTCATTCTTGCGTGAATGTCTATGTATATATATTATTTACGTGATGATATATATTTATTGATGGATTGTGTTGATGAAACAATATGCATGATTGTGTTGCTATTATTGTTTGGGTGTTTACTTCGATAACAATATATTGAGAAATGTCTTGAGTTTTATTGTTTGAAAAATATTGAGAGTTGAGTAACATTATGAAGTCAAGCGTGACTTCTTTAATTGTTTTGATATGTGCAGGTCAATAGGTCACGAGGGTGACCATGGCAAATTATCAGTGAACCATGCCCTTAGGGGTTGTTGGTTGGTGATGTCGGTGAACCATGCTCTGAGGAGTTGTTGGTTGCCAATTATCATGAACCATACTCTTGCGCTGAGTTGTTGGTTGCGATCAGTTAGAGAGCTCTAGTCTGTCTGCCAAATGTTGAGTGGTCTTATGAGAGTAACGTCGAGGTTACTTGAGACTCATAAGTAAGAGTTTTAAAAGAGAGTCTTGAGAGTATTCTTTCCTTTACGTTTCAGTGTATTTTGGAGTTACTTTGTGTGTTTGTATTATTAACTTAAATTGTGCAATCCCTAAATTTACTCATACGGGTTGTCAAAAGCTTACCTGGTTTTGTGTTGTTGCAATCCCGGTACACTATTCAAACGGTGTAGCGGATAATCCTACAGGTCAGGAGAACCAGGAGGTGATCGAGCTGTTTAGTGTAGCAGTGTTTGATTTATCACATTTGTTTTTGGGGATATCTTCACAAATGGTGTATGAACTTTAGGCCATTTTACACTTTGGTGTACCAACTTTCATAACTATCAGAATAGTGTATCAAGTTTGCTCTAATCTTTCATTTTGGTGTATGTAGAATGGCCTAAAGTTCCTACACCATTTGTGATATTTTCCTTTATTTTTGTTAGGTTAGTTATACTCATTGAGCTTTACTATTTAAGTTGGTGAGAGTGGGCTGTAATAAGTAACTTGAGGATTTGGTTTATGTAATATTGAGTGGTGTGAGGCGTGATGGTTTCTGAAAAAAAATTCAGAACGTTATATGTATTTATTATTATTCATGTTTCGAATTTGAATTTATTATTCAAAAATTCGGAACGTGACTTCCTCATTGTATAATAAGTATTTAATATTTGCAAGTGCAGTATTATTAAGCTAAACCATATTGACGATATACCCGTACCTACTACCTAGTACACACTGCTAACCGGTGAAGGAGTACCATTCGAATTCGACGAGCTGTATAACATCCTTATCTTTCTGTGGATAGTCTCATGGTTAGTCTATTCTGTTTCGGCGCAAAACCCACAATTTCATAGCCATCCATTCAAGCAAAGCAGCAGCCTTTCGCATCGGTTCTGGTACTTTCTCCTCTTAAAATTTCGATATCAGATCCGTTCTGGGCATTACCCATATTCGCATGCAATTTTCACCAGCATGAATGCATGATACTGTGGTGAATTGACTGACTATTTTGGCAGCAAATCTATGCCATAATTGGATTATAAGGCCAAGATGATCAACCTTATCTCTAACTTTTCGATGTAGCATCATAATCAGTCCAAGATTTCATCTTTTCTCCACTATTAAGCACCAAATTCAATGAAGAAACATTAACCAGTCACCGACACAAAGCCACCCACATTCACCCTCTATATGATTCGCATTCAAATCATTCATGGTTTGATTGATTTCGGTGTAAATACCCAGAAATCGATTTCAATTTGTTCCAAGGTGTCATTTCTAATCCCAGACTCTGATTATGGATGTTCTTCATGTTTTGTGGATAGTTGATTGATATTAGTCAGCAACGGAGGGTTAGCTATGGTTTTGCTTGCTTGCAAACATTGTTATATTTATATAACTCATTGTAATGTAGAGTCTGTAGGAAAGAGGTACCCTGCACTCATTACACTGAATTGTGAGAGAGAAAAATGAAGCTGATTTGGTGCTTAACAAAGAGAAGATTACTATATCCAAGTGTATATGTGAAAATTATCTTAGGTGTCTGGTAACTGGTAATCAATTAGGCTCTGAGAAACCAGTGTCGACTTTCTGTTGCCATTAAGTGAAGTAATCTTGTTCAAAATTTCTTTAATGTGATGTACAAATCGAGTTCCTCTTTTCTTTTCCTTTTGTTCAATGCACTAGTCACCAGTTTATCACATGAAAATGCAATCCCGTGTTGTCTTACACTTCGTTTGTACTGCTATTTTAGATATGATTTGGGAATTTTTTGATAGGGAAAACAACTTCTGAAATAGATGCTTGGTTACTTTATGATTACAGTGAAGTGATAATTTTGGCTTTAGAGAGAATGTTTCATCTTGGTACCCGTCAAACTCCTATGGCTCAGTATTTCACTAGATCAATGTTCTAATGTGTATGGTAGTATAGATCTGTTTGCTATTGATGTTGGTGTAAAGTTTCTATCTCTTTTTTGCCTTGATGCTGTCTTGTTTGAGAGAGATCGGCTTCCCAAGATTTCGAGAACTTGGTAGGCTATATGAAAATCACTCAAGTTATATAACTCCCTTCTGTACTAGATACTGTACAATGATTTTTTCTGGTGTAAGTGTGAGGAACGAAAAAAGAAGAGCTTTCAGTTTTTGCACCGTCTTGCAGCTATTAAAAGTATTTACTAAAAGTATATGTTAAGTGAATCACACCCGTGTGGGGTAGTGGTTGGTTCATGGGACATAGCTAGGAAATTATCCTCATATGACATGGGAAATCTTATTACTACTCATACTAAGCTTGTAAAATATAGAGAACTGGATTTACCTGATTGGAGCATATAATAGATTGCTTTTCATTATTCTGTATACAAACAGTAACAATCCCTTATACTTTAGAGTTCTGTATGTTTCTTGCTGTTTAAGAAATGATTATTTGTTTGCCAGGATTAAGTGCATTTCATTGATGTAGTCAGTGGCGGAGCCGGGAACCCATACCTGGGGATGTGAGCTTTCCAATGCTTAGAGTATGTAACTAACAACAGTCATTGATAAGGCAGAAAATTGAGTTTAGAGAACCAAACTTTTGAATGATGTATGATTGATATACTGAAGTGGAGTAGTGATATCCATCATGGTAGGCTACCTCTCTCTCTCTCTCTTTCTAAAGGCATTTAAGCAATTGTTTGGAATAAGTTTCTTCTTTGTTGGCTTTTAAGGACTTGTTTTTATGGAAGCATTCTATTTAATAATGTTCAAAGACGGTCATAAAAAAAAAATCGTCCTCTAATCTCGTTTGAGTATGGTTTGTCTCATTTTGATTTTCTTTTTGACTTTCAGAAAAGTAAATTTTGTTTATTTCACAAGGATGGTTAATAATTGTCCTCAGGAAATAGAGGATGATGGAATACAGGATGTTCAAAGCCGTCGTCCTCTTTAGAGAGGATGGTTTAGCTTTCCTCTCTTGCAATTTCTGTACTAATACTTTTATTCATCCTTGTACATTGAGCGTACTCATATGCCTGACAGGCATGCATGTGTGTGTTGTTTTCTGGGAAAATGTTCTCAATGGCGTTTTCTTGCTTGCAGAGCTGAAGAAAGCCCAGACAATAAACATGCCACATAGAACTTGACCTATGACTGATCAGACCAAAAAAAAAAGACCTACGACTGCACTTTTGGTGTTTACCGGACTGAATGCTATCCTAGTTTCAACCATTACTCCTGTCTATTATTTCATCTGCTTTCTTCCTTTTTGGGAAAGACGGGTATGCTTTCTTGTTATGATTTGTTTAGAAATCTTGTCCTTTTATTTATTTCTTTGTTTATATATTTTTTCGGAAAGCTAGTAATAATAGCAGTGGAAAAATTTCTTTAGGTTGAATGGTAATCAGATTGATCGTAAGAAGTATTAGACCATTTTAAGCAGGATACAACTGAAAACAAAGTTTGACAAAATGCGTGATACTGGTTTATTGTATGTGTATGAAGTTATGATACTGATTGAAACATTAAATGTTGGTCTTACTGTTGGTGATACATATAAATCTGTTGCACCTTTCTCATGTCATAACTAGTTCATAATTAGCATTATTTTTAGTCTTTAGTGCAATTTTTTTTTGAAAACTTGGAAATGCTAAGATTTTTTGTCTTTACCTATACCTGTATTTATAGATGGGGTTCTATTTTTATATTGTGCACACCACAAAATATGCTTAAGCTTATTGAAATTTCTACACAAGGTGCTTAAAGATAGGACTGACATTAGGCTAGTTGTCTCTTAGGCTCTAATGCATCTTTGAAATCATACAAAACTCTAACGAGTTTTAAAATATTTAATTCATCTTAGGTGTTCTGCTTCTTCCTTCATATCATTAGTAAAACAAAGTTGTAAAAAAGAAGTAACGAGAGGGAATGCTTTGACTGTCGGAAAGTTCTTGTCTCACCAACTTGGATCGCATATTTCAAAATTTAATGATATCGAGCCGAAAGGAAGGTTGCAGAAAACACTGTAAATGCAAAAAGGTTGAATTGGTGAAGTCCACTTAGCTGAGCAATTTGCTCACAGAATGTAGTTGCCTTCTTCCACTTTGTGGGATTTTTGCTGGTCCTGTATACCTACAGGTACCCTTAGTCGTGTAGGTCAAGACATAGTATCTAAACCTAAAGGAGCACTATTTATCTGATTGCGGTAATCGTAGGTGCACTCATCTCCGTACCCTCCTTTCTCTTTGCTGTACAATGGTTGTTATGGTTTCATGTAGGAGCTCACTATTTTGTTGTACCCTTCCAATATATGTAGGCTTCAATAAGCAATGATAGATGCATAGAACAAACGGGCCAAATTTGACAAACACAAACTAGGGATTCAATTCATTCACTTTCTCCGAGTTTGTTGACTTGTAGGGAACCTACTGCAAATAATTAGAGTTGCACTATTTCTTTCATCAATGCAAAGGTAAGATTATGATTTATGAGTGGTGGGCTAGCTAGGATTCTCCTCCTGGAGCAGTGCAACTGTCCTCTGCAAAACTGAGATAAATTCATTGCGGTTTTCAGTTAAACTAAGGCCTAGTCTTTTTAAGTATTACATTGTAAGCATTATTAATACAAGAAACAACAACTTGTTAAGAACATATGTATTTCAATCAATTGCAACACAGATGTTCTGGCAATTTCTGTTAAGAGCACTTGTTTTAAAGTTTTATAGTGATGTTGTTTGTTTTGGCTGATTTTTAACTGCCAGTATATCCTATGCATACCCACTATATACGTAGCACTTTCTCAAACCGAAACCCTCTGTTTATCATTCTGGGTTTACCTGTTGGGCATCCACACTTATTGATCAACTCTGAAGTCATGCTGTAGCAACCTTCACTATGCTTTATGTGAAGTCGCAAACTACATACTTCTTTGGATTGGGTTGGATTGGTTATGTTATTTAGTTACTTCTAATCCCGCTAATTGATGTGATGCGATCAGTCCTTTAAGACTCAAATGTGATCAATCCTTTAATACTTAGATGTGGTCCATAATTTAATATAATAAACTAAAACCACTTTAGATAATATTGGATTGCATTTGTTAGTTTTTCTTGTAGATTTTCTTTTACATCCTTACATCTTGTATCCTTGTGGTTTTCTACTTTCAGAGGGAACGACTTCGTCAGGAACGTGAACCTACTTTATTAAAGAGTTCGGAATCAAGATAGAAGTATTGATTAGTCCTTTTTTTTTTTTTTTTTTTTCTGGTCTGTTATACTTGTTGCAGTAGAGGTTTTTGATGTATTCTAGCTTTCTTAGATCATAGTATAGAAAGATACAATGAGTAATGAAGCTTTTGCTTTTGCCAATGAGACATGAGATGTTGTCTTGTTTATGGTGTTTCCTTTTAACACACTGTTAAATTACACTCTTACAGAGTTACAGTTCATGCTCTTAATTAGATAAGTTACGTTATTTAGGCATTTGAACAGAATATTTAATGGTTGATTTCTTTCCAATTGTTGGGTTGACGGTGCGCGCTCTCTTATTGGAGAAAGTTTTGCTTCCCAGGATCACAAGAACTTGCTAACTGATTGGAAATTTCCACTATGTTGGTGTTTGCGTCAAGTGCCTACTGTTGTAATCTAAAATCATTCAAGTCTGATGCTCGCAAGTATTTTCTCTGTGGGGTTTCAGAAGTATCGTTTATTATCCAGGTTGTCATTAAATTTCAAATGCCTGACTTTACTTGCCCCAATACAAATGTGAGATATGCAAAGAAGCCTTGTGGATACAATGAAGCATTATGTTAGCCTACAGAATTATGTTAGTCTGCATTTCGCACGATCTTCCTCTCCCTCTTTTATGGTCATGGTCAATCCCTAAACTTTGATCTCTAAATCTTCATTTACCAAGACACTAGAGAAGGTATACAAGTACAAGCTTTATCTAAATGAGATATGTCATTTGTGGTGTTGGTTAGTTGAGAGTTGAGGCTAATCCATAAAAGTTGAGCTGAAGTCAAGCTCATTAAATCTCTTGCACTCAAATTTAAATGAACAGCTAGTAGTATACTGCGGGAAATATTGGGTGTATGCTATTGTATTTTTTTGAATTCATTAGAAATATTAGGCATATGCTATATCATTAGCTAATCTCACTATTTCCAACGGTAAGCGTCGTGGTCGAAAATATTACATATATATTTTCCGTTGACAAAAAAGTCTCGTCGAAAAATGATTTATTATTTTCAGACGACATCAGGGACTTTGTGAACAAGTTCTCGGTGCTCATGCTTAACATCCTGGACATGTCAGAGAAGACCGGTTGTTCTATTTCCTTGAAGGCTTAAAGCCATGGGCCAGGACAGAACTCTAACGGCAGAGGGTCCAAGATTTGGCCTCTGCTCAGGTTGTCGAAAGGTTGACAGATTACACATTTGAAGAGAACTCTATTAGGAAGACCCAGTCCTTTTCGAATGTGAATGCCAGCAAAACCATGAGGCCCAGACAGAGTAGAAGTAGGGGAGTGAAGTCCAAATTTTCCAACTTAGAAGGAGGGGATAGGAGGACAGCTAATGCGAGGGACACGACAATTTCCAAGCATGCTGCCTCGATAAGGGTCTTCACCCCTTGACCTTTCAATCCCTCAGGCTATACTCCTAAACCATTGGCTTCTTCTTATGCAGAGGACCTCACAGAGTGAATGAGTGTCCTCACAAGACAACCCTATCTGCTTTACAGGCTCATATCCAAACAAAAGAAACAGAAGACCAGTAAGCACTAGATGAAGGCTTAGCCACATGCGAGCTTTGAGATTCTTAGGTGCAGTAGAGAAACAAGTACAATCACACAAAGAAGTTTCAGGCTAAGGGCTTGATGTTAGTGGATGATTGTATTAATGGGAAAGTTGCCAAGAGCGTACGTGATGACTGACACGGGGGCTACCCACAACTTTGTGTCGAAAACTGAAGCACAAAGGTTGGGGCTAAAGTTGGAGAAGGATGTTGGTTGCATGAAAGCTGTGACCTCTAAGGCCTCACCCACAACAGGACTATCCCGAGGGGTACAACTCAAGCTGGGTCATTGGGAGGGACATTGTCTCAAAAGTTAGAAACCACATCTGGGTTCAAGATTCATGTTCTGGTGGGAATTGCTTCAGTTTGAGACATATTTGATGAGTTTTTGGTTTAATTAACTATCAATTAATTGTCTAAATAAAATAAAACAACAGATTATCATTAGAGTGTAGAGAATTACTTGCGAATCATCTTCACAAGTGAATAAGCAATCATCTCAATGGAATTTATTTGTTGTCTCGAACCCAAGATTAAGAAGTAATATTCATTGAATAATGTATTCCACTAGCCCATTGAGAGCAGAAGAAACTACTTAAAGACTATTCTCTCCCCATGCTGCTGGGTATAGAAAGAAAAACCCAACATTTACCGGGTGTTCGCGATGGGTCAATGATGGAAAAATTAATTGAGTTTATTATATATTTTTAATTTAAAATAGTTGTCGGATATACTTAGATTTTTGTTGAGTACATTTAGAAACATTATTTTTTAATTAATCCTGATAAATCTTTTGGACAAAATGTAATCGCTCTGCCTTATTCATTTTCACTTTCATCGATCTTTTCCTTTCTCACTATTGAAGGTTTTTCAGTGTTATTTATATACCGCTATCCAATAATTAATAATGGAGAATGGAGATTCAAAATTAAAATTTCAAATATCCCAATGAACACTCAAACAATTATTGGCCAATAACTTAAACTACAGAAAGCCTTCCCAATTCTTTTTTTTATTTTTTCCTTGTTATTCCGAAGCTTGGGTTAGATAACCAAGAATTTAACCCAGATAGAAACCCGCCAAGTCTTAGAAAGAAAAAGGAAAAAAAAAGCCCACCACTGCCCGACCCAGTTCTTACTACTCATCAGCCTCCGACCTCGCCCGACCCAGTTCTTACCACTCATCGACCTCCGCCTCTGTAATCCCATCTCTCCCCTCATCTAAAAGTTTTATTTTGTATTCGAGGTTGGCCAGAAGACCCAGAATCTCAATCACCCCAAAGCGCGACGCAAGATTTCAACTTGTTCCAAGGTGTCATTTCTAATCCCAGACTCTGATTATGGATGTTCTTCATGTTTCGGGGATAGTTGATTGATATTAGTCAGCAACAGAGGGTTAATTAGGGTTTTGCTTGCTTTCTAACACTGTTATGACTTAATGGTGTGAGAATGTATTATAACTCATTGTATTGTAGAGTCTGTAGAAAAGAGGTACCCTGCACTCCTTTCACTGAATTGTGAGAGAAAAAAAGAAGCCGATTGGGTGCTTAACAAAGAGAAGATTCCTATATCCAAGTGTATATGTGAAAATCATCTCAGGTGTCTGGTAACTGGTAATCATTTAGGCTCTGAGAAACCAGTGTCGACCGTCAGTTGCCGTCAAGTGAAGTATTCTTATTCAAAATTTCTTTAATGTGATGTACGAATCAAGTTCCTTTTTTCTTTTCCTTCCGTTCAATGCACTAATCACCAGTTTATCACATGAAAATGAAATCCCGTGTTGTTTTACATTCCGTTTGTTCTGCTATTTTGGAGATGATTTGGGAATTTTTCGATAGGGAAAACTGTTACAACTTCTGAAATAGATTCCTAGTTATGATTACAGTGAAGAGATATTCTTGGCTTTAGGAGAGGATGTTTCATCTTGGTACCCGTCAAACTTCTATAGCTCAGTATTTCACTAGATCAATGTTCTAATGTGTATGGTAGTATAGATCTTTTTGCTATTGATGTTGGTGTAAAGTTTCTATCTCTTTTTGCCTTAATGTTGTCTTGTTCCAGAGAGATTGGCTTCCCAAGATTTCAAGAACTTGGTAGGCTATATGAAAATCTCTCAAGTTAAATAACTTCATTCTGTACTAGATACTGTACAATGATTTTTTCTGGTGTAAGCGGGAGGAATGAAAAAAGAAGAGGTTTCAGTTGGAAGCATATCTGCCTCCTCCCCTGGTTGTAGTATACCATATTAGGCCTTCTTTTATACTTTCTATGGCCAACTGGCTTTGTCACTTGGAAGCATAAAATAAAACTGATTCATTCATATTGTGTTCCCATCATGGTAGGCTACCCTTTTTTTTCCTCTTTTTCTCTTTTAAGGCATTTAAGCACTTGTTTGGAATAAGTTTCTTCTTTGTTGGCTTTTAAGTACATGTTTTTATGAAAGCATTCTATTTAATAATGTTCAAAGACAGTCATAACAAAAAAAAAGTCCTCTATTCTCGTTTGAGTATGGCTTGTCTTATTTTGATTTGCTTTTTGACTTTCAGAAAAGTAAATTTTGTTTATTTCATAAGGATGGTTACCAATTGTTCTCGGGAAATAGAGGATCATGGAATAAAGGATATTCAAAAGTCGTTGTCCTCTTCAGGGAGAATGGTTTAGCTTTCCTCCTGCGATTTCTGTACTAGTACTTTTATTCATCATTGTAGATTGAGTGTTCTCATATGCCTGACAGGCGTGCATGTGTGTGTTGTTTTCTAAAAAAATGTTCTCAATTGCGTTTTCTTGCTTGCAGAGCTGAAGAGAGCCTAGACAATAGAGAAACATGCCACATAGAACTCGAGCTATGACTGCACTTTTGGTGTTTACTGGACTGAATGCTATCCTAGTTTCAACCATTACTCCTGTCTATGATTTCGTCTGCTTTCTTCCTTTTTGGGAAAGACGGGTATGCTTTCTTGTTATGATTTGCTTAGAAATCTTGTCCTTTTATTTATTTATTTCTTTGTTTATTTATTTTCTTGGAAAGCTGGTAATAATCGCAGTGGAAAAATTTCTTTAGGTTGAATGGTGACCAGATTGATCGTAAAAGTATTAGACCATTTTAAGCAGGATACAACTGAAAACAAAGTTTTACAAAATGCGTGATACTGGTTTACTGTATGTGTATGAAGTTATGATACTGATTGAAATATTAAATGTTGGTCGTACTGGTGGTGATACATATAAATCTGTTGATTGTACCTTTCTCATGTCATAACTAGTTCATAATTAGCATTATTTTTAGTCTTTAGTGCAATGTTTTTAGATGGGGGGTCTATTTTTATATTGTGCACACCTCAAAATATGCTTAAGCTTATTGAAATTTCTATACAAGGTGCTTAAAGATAGGACTGACATTAGGATACTCTTAGGCTCAATGCATCTTAGAAATCATACAAAACTTTAATGAGTTTTAAATATTTAATTCATCTTAGGTATTCTGCTTCTTCCTTCATATCAATAGTAAAACAAAGTTGTGAAAAAGATGTAACGAGAGGGAATGCTTTGACTGTCAGAAAGTTCTTGCCTCACCAACTTGGATCGCATATTTCAAAATTTAATGATATCGAGCCGAAAGGAAGGTTGCAGAAAACACTGTAGATGCAAAAGGGTTGAATTGGTGAAGTCCACTTAGCCGAGCATTGTTGCTCACAGAATGTAGTTGCCTTCTTCCATTTTGTGGGATTTTGGCTGGTACTGTATGCCTACAGGTACCCTTAGTTGTGTAGGTCAAGACATAGTATCTAAACCTAAAGGAGCAGTATTTATCTGATTGCGGTAATCGTAGGTGCACTCATCTCCGTACTCTCCTTTCTCCTTACTGTACAATGGTTGTTATGGGTGCTTACTATTTTGCTGTACCCTTCCAATATATGTAGGTTTCAAGAAGCAATCATAGATGCATAGAACAAACAGGCCCACTTTGACAAACACAAACTAAGGATTCAATTCATTTACTTTCTCCGAGTTTGTTGACTTGTAGGGAACCTACTGCAAATAATAAGAGTTGCACTGTTTCTTTCATCAATGCAAAGGTAAGATTATGATTTATGAGTGGTGGGCTAGCTAGGATTCTCCTCGTGGAGCAATGCAACTGTCCTCTGCAAAACTGAGATAAATTCGTTGCTGTTTTCAGTTAAACTAAGGCCTAATCTTTTAAGTATTACATTTTAAGCATTAGTAATACAAGAAACAACAACTTGTTAAGAACATGTGTATTTCAATAAACTGCAACACAGATGTTCTGGCAATTTCTGTTGAGAGCACATGGTTTAAAGTTTTATAGTGATGTTTGTTTGTTTTGGCTGATTTTTAACTGCCAGTATATCTCTATGCATACCCACTATATAAGTAGCACTTTCTCAAGCCGAAACCCTCTGTTTATCATTCTGGGTTTACCTGTTGGGCCTCCACACATTGATTAACTCTGAAAGTCATGCTGTAGCAACCTTCACTATGCTTTATGTGAAGTCGCAAACTACATACTTGTTTATTATTGGATTGGATTGGATTGGATTGGTTATGTTATTTAGTTATTGTTAATCCCGCTAATCGATGTGATGTGATCAGTCCTTTAAGACTCAAATGTGATCAGTCCTTCAATATTCAGGTGTGATCCATAATTTAATATAACCAACTAAAACCACTTTAGATAATATTGGATTGCATTTGTTAGTTTTTAATATAACCAACTAAAACCGCTTTAGATAATATTGGATTGCATTTGTTAGTTTTTCTTGTAGATTTTCTTTTACATTTTCACATCTTGTGGTTTTCTTTTTTCAGAGGGAACAACTTCATCAGGAACGTGGACGTACTTTATTAAAGAGTTCAGAATCAAGATAGAAGTATTGATTAGTCTTTTTATCATCATCAAGAAAGCCAAAAGAACTTTCTTGCTTTGCATACTAAGTAACCCCCTCAATCTTAGTCTAGCATTGAGCTAACCCTAAATCCAGCTTAGCACCTGTATCTTGGGATACGTCTTTGGTATCAGAGCCAAAAGGCCGAGAGGGGAATTAGTGAGAGAGAAACCCAAACCTTAGGAAGGAGTCAGCTGAGGAAGTAGCAACTTGTGTTCCCGGTAGTAAGTCGTAGAGAGGCGCAGTGAAATCGTTGGTAAGCTTGGGTGCCCCGTCAAAGACCTCAACCTAAGAATTAAGTCCATCTCCCTCTGAAACCTCTTAAATCCCAATGACTTCTGAATCAGGAAGTATTACAGATACAATGCTAAATTGTGAGGAGTGGTCTTCATAGCTTAACTGAAGTTGTAGGAAATTGAAAATTACCCAAGAAAAGCTACAATGAAATATACAAAGTAGGAACTTTTGATTTCAAAACTTTATATTCAATTAAGACTCAAGAATAAACCATTAAGGTAGGATCTAATCATCAAACTATTCAAATGTTTACTCCAAAAGCTTTAGCAGAACACAAAAAAAAAGATTACAAGTATTTGCACATAGGTGCAGTACAAGTATGAATTCAACCTTTGACCAGGAGTGGTCTTAGAGCCTCAGTTTTTGTTGCTCCACGGGATTGTAGACACAGAAACTTTGAAGACTCAATTTTAGGGTTAGTAGAGTCAAGTCTCTGTCATGGCTCTATTCACTTTGAATGTTTTCCAAACTTTACTGTGTCACTTAATGATCCAAGACTTTTAAAAACTTTAACCTTAAATGTCAAAACTCATGGTTATGACATGTCTCCAGGAGAACAATTCTTGGCTGTCGTATACTGTATACTGAATTCACTACAAAGTAATGAATACTTTGTTAAGTGCAAAGGCAAAATCTACAGATTCCAAAGGTCAAACTCTTTTATTAGAAACAGACATGAGAAAGTCAAATGTTGTTATACCCAAAATAATAAAATGAACTGACATCGAGCTTCCATCTGAATGGAAACTTGATGAGGCAGTTCCTCCAAAACCCATTGAAAATCATCAATTAGATTATATTTCCCAAAATATAGATGGAAGTGTAAAAATACACTTTGCATCGAGTAGTGCAAGAAACAATTTACTCTGTAGACAATTTTCAAGCTTAAATAGATCTACCCGTTCAATCCCAACACCACATGAAACTAAAAGAAATATTAGAAATCTTAATCTTAGAAACTTAGATGAATCTTCTATGATACCAAGACCTTTTTATACAGTAGAAGAACAAGAAACCAGACATGCGTCTCCAACTCAATCTTCAATGGCTGTAGAGGAAATAAGAGACCCACAAATCTTTACAATATTAAAACCTTTTGAAATTGACAAGACATACCTAAGAGAGGACTTTTACTCCAAAAAAAATGATTTCAATCGTAAAGCCTTCTTCATCATGTTTGACAAACATGAGAGAGATGAAATCTAAGGAGAATACTATGTTTTTTTAAACAAACATAAATTAAATATTTATTTCTTTGATTGATACTTTGATTTGTCCAAAAAAGAACATGATTTTGACAAGAAAATTAACGTAACCAACAAAATCACAAAAACTTGGATTCTAGCATACAAGAAAACTCTAGAAACTGAGATACCACCCATGGAAGAAATAAAAATTCCAATAAGAAAAGAAACAATTATTGCTTCTCCGTACAAAATGCAAAATGCGCTAGATAAACATAAGGAAGCAACAAAAGAAGATATGCAAAAAATTATGGAACAAAACAATTTTACAAACTAATATTTAGATACGGTAGAAACTCAATTAGATCACATAGAAATCTTAGCTAGATCTGAATCTAAACCAAATTCAAAAGGAAAAGATAAAAAAATAAATGAGTCTATTCTCAAACCCTTTTAACGTGAAGAATCTTTTTCTTTAAAAAATGATAGTCAACTACTTGAAGAAATTGAACAACATTTAAAAAGACTAAATATAAATGAAGCAACTAGTTCAAACCCTTTAAAGATTAATACCCTTTCTGACCTCAAAGAAGATTTAGACAGTGATTCCGATGTTAGTGAAATTGAAGAAAATTTTAAAATAGAAAAACTAAAATTGCTCCCATCTAGAAATTATTACCCAAGGCCAACTCCAATATTTACAATTTGAAGAAACCAAACTTGAAAAACATGTTGGATACTTTGTTGGTACTTTGTACGAGTGGAATATAGATGACATGAGTGAATATAAAATCATACAACACATCAATGAAATGTTGATGGTAAGCAATGTTCACAAAAATACAAAATCAGATAGAGAAATCGGTAATATCCTCGTAGCAGGATTTACTGGATAGTTGAAAGGTTAGTGGGATAATTATCTCACGACTGATCAACGCCATCAAATATTAAGTAGTGTCAAAATAGAACAAACAACTGGTGCAATGATTTATGACCAACAAAACCAGCTAGTAACCGATGTGGTAGTAACCCTTTGTTACTCCATCATGACTCACTTTATAGGTGATCATAAATCCATCAAAGATAGAATAACAGAAACCCTGACAAATTTAAGATGTAAAAAACTCCAAAATTTTCGTTGGTACAACTTTCCTTTCAGAGGTCATGCTTAGAACAGATTCAAACCAACTTGTATGGAAAGAAAAATTCATATAAGGATTACCAAATCTTTTTACAAATTGTTCCAAATTATCAAAATTAATGGATTAGTTTTATCTGCACCAAGAATCAAGTTATTTCAAACTGAAATTAGATTTGTATGACATAATATCAAATAAGAAACTATAGTCCTAATTTTTAGAGCAATAGAATTTGCTGATAAATTTCCTGACGAAATTAAAGATAAAACCCAATTGCAAAGATTCTTAGGATGTCTTAATTATATTTCTGACTTCTATGAAAAACTAACAGTCGTGTGCAAACTCCTATACCAAAGGCTGAAGAAAACTCCTTCCGCATGGACAAATGCTCGTACTCAAGTTGTTAGAGAAGTTAAAATTTATGTCAAAACCATTCCATGTTTAGGACTACCAGACTCAGAATCTTTTAAGATAGTTGAAACAAATGCGTTTGACAGGGTATGGTGCAATTTTAAAACAATAGTTAGCAAAAGATCAACCAGAACAATTAGTGAGATTTACCTCAGGATTATGGAATCAAGCCCAGCAAAATTATAGTATTATCAAAAAAGAGATTTTAGCTATAGTGCTATGTATCACAAAATTTCAAGATGATCTTTTAAACAAAAAGTTTTTACCTCGCATTGATTGCAAACCAGCAAAATCAGTTTTTAGAAAAAAATGTTCAAAATCTTACCTCTAAACAGATTTTTGTAAGATGGAAAGTAATACTTTTAGTTTTTGATTTTAACATTGCATTCATCAAAGGAGAGAGCAATTCCCTTCCAGATTTTCTTACAAGAGAGTTTTTACAGGGAAGATGAGTAAAAAAACACAACCAACATTAAAACAGTCATATGCAATGACTCCAGTAAAACCCCAGCAAAGCAGACTGGTTTCCAGTCCAAATACTATGAATGTTGCAGGTCAATTAGTTCCGGTCAGGAACTGTTTCACTCCCTTAGCGGAGCAAACTCAAACTTTTGCCCAAATGTTTACTCAGCCAAAATCATCTGCTTTACCGTCTTCAAGCCAAACAAAGTTTTCAAACCTACAAAAACTTTTTAAAAGCCCGTATTTTATCAAACCTGAAACCAAAACCATTCTTGTTATTGACCCAGAAATTTATGACCCTGAACCTTACCAAATTCTCAGAAAAACAACTTATCTCAATTATTTTGTTACTAATGATCTAAACAAAGGCTAAAGGTTTTATGAATTTGTCTTGGTTGATACTAGCTCAATTACAATAACTCATAATCAAGACAAAGAAAGTGGTCAAATTTCACATTCAAAAATTCAAATCCGCCAAGTTTTAATATTTGACGATTGGAATCAACACCCAATGACTCCAAAAAGATTTTCTCACAACTTTGTTCTTCAATATTATACTTACTGGGATTATGTGGATGCCTAGACAAATGTTTTTTGTCTTCAAAATAAAAGTAGGCAACATTCCTGGTTCGTTTTCTTTTGCAAAAATTGTCGTCAAAAATTCCCTTCATGGTTCAAATCCTGGTGGCAGTTTTTCGGTGCTACTGAAATCATTCTACCTCCACAAATGAAAAATCAATTTAAATTTTTCCAAGAAAATTGGGAGATCTCTTTTACCAAACCATTTGATGCAGTTTTTATTTTTTATGCTTCCCAAAATATTGCATGGATCCTCTCGTATGATATAATTGTATCTCCACCAAATCAAGACCAAGCAATAACTTTAACCACAAGATTCAAACAAAAATGGTGGGATGGCTTCACAATTGACAGATTTTTAGAAGAGTTCCTCCTCCAATGGTTCAAAGATCACCCTCAATACTGGTAACAAAGATCGAAAATTCAAAGTCAAGAGCAAAGTCACTTCTTATTGCAAAAGTCCATGATTCAAAGCCAGCTAACGGGCATCTCTTATCCTCACTAGTATGCCCTAAAGCTTAAAGAAGTATTATTTCAAATTTCCCAAAGTGATAATGAAGATGATGACATCATGGATGAGGTCCAGTCTCAGTTCGCAAATCATGACCCTGATGCTTTTGTGCTTGGCGATTTTTAATCGCACAGCTGTCTCTCAAAATAGTAAGAATCTCTCACAAGATCTCAAATCAGACAAAACTCAAATCAGATCTGCAATCGGACAAGACCCAATATTTACAGGAGTCCTAACCCTGATAATTGGGACATGTGTGAATAGTGCAACCTCCCTCAACATTCACCCTTTGTTGACACGTTCCTTGCTAGGAACACTCAGGAGCAAAGATTTCAAATCAAGACTTTCTTTTCAAACATGCAAATGAAAGTGACATGACTAAGATTTTCAATGATGGCGACCTTACTCTCCAGTATGCATAAATTGATGCATGGCAAAGAACACGTCAAAAGTTGATGCACCAAAGTCTTCAAAGCCTGTCAAGTTCGGTAGAATTTTATCCGGACGAATCTCCTCAAGTCCAAGAAAAATCAATTTACTTCCCAGCTGTATTCTTACTACAGTATTGTAAACGGCTATAAAAGGCCATCAAATGTAACAATGTAGGCAGAGTTGGAAAGAGTTCAAAAGAGCTGAAAAAAGAGAATATTTTTAAGAGTTTTAAAGAAAAAGAGTTAGTCTGAGAGTTGCATAGTAGCCTGCATACTTGCTCTCATCAAGATCTTGTAATCAAATCATTTCATCAATCAAAGTTTCAACTATTTCAAGGTATATTTATTTTATTGCATTTGAGAAACAAAATTGCTGAATATCAATTTTATCTGAGAAGATTAAAATTACAACAAAAATTTGTTCAAGGAATTTATCCTGTTGTTCTTCTTCCTTGTCCATCAAATAGCTATGAATATGATTGTTATAATCTATATTATATATCTTCTATGAATTTTGAATGGAGAATTTCAATGGTTCAATGTTTATTAAATTATTATAGAGAAGAACTTTCAAAGTTAATCTGCTAGATGTTAAAGATAAACAAACTTAAAAGAGAAATAGCTAGATTCAAGAGACAACTTGCCCGAACAGAATTACAATTAAGATTTGTTAAAGCCAAATATCATGTCATCCTCCCTCCTGTTCGGGCAAGTTGTTTTTTGAATATAGCTATTTCTTTTTTAAGTTTGTTTATCTTTAACATGTAGCAGATTAACTTTGAAAGTTCTTTATAATAATTTACTAAATATTGAACCATTGAAATTCTCCATTCAAAATTCATAGAAGAAATATAACATAGTTTATAGCAATCATATTCATAACTATTTGGTGGACAAGGAAGAAGAACAACAGGATAAATTCCTTGAACAAATTTTTGTTGTAATTTTAATCTTCCCAGATAAAATTGATATTCAGCAATTTTGTTTCTCAAATGCAATAAAATAAATATACCTTGAAATAGTTGAAACTTTGATTGATGAAATGATTTGATTACAAGATCTTGATGAGAGCAAGTATGCATGCTACTATGCAACTCTCAGACTAACTCTTTTTCTTTAAAACTCTTAAAAATATTCTCTTTTTTCAATTCTTTTGAACTCTTTCCAACTCTGCCTACATTGTTGCATTTGATGGCATTTTATAGCCGTTTACAATGCTGTAGTAAGAATACAGCTAGGAAGTAAATTGATTTTTCTTAGACTTGAAGAGATTCGTCCGGATAAAATTCTACCGAACTTGACAGGCTTTGAAGACTTTGGTGCATCAACTTTTGACGTGTTCTTTACCATGCATCAATTTATGCATACTGGAGAGTAAAGTCGCCATCATTGAAAATCTTAGTCATGTCACTTTCATTTGCATGTTTGAAAAGAAAGTCTTGATTTGAAATCTTTGCTCCTGAGTGTTCCTAGCAAGAAACGTGTCAACAAAGGGTGAATGTTGAGGGAGGTTGCACTATTCACACATGTCCCAATTATCAGGGTTAGGACTCCTATAAATATTGGGTCTTGTCTGATTGCAGATTTGATTTGAGTTTTGTCTGATTTGAGATCTTTTGAGAGAGCTGTGTGATTAAAAATCGCCGAGCACAAAAGCATCAGGGTCATGATTTGCGAATTGAGACTGGGCCTCGTCCATGATGTCATCGTCTTCATTATCACTTTGGGAAATTTGAGATAATACTTCTTTAAGCTTTAGGACATACTCGTGAGGACAGGAGATGCCTGCTAGCTGGCTTTGGATCTTGGACTTTTGCAATAGGAAGTGACTTTGAATTTTCGATCCTTGTTTCCAGTATTGAGGGTGATCTTTGAACCATTGGAGGAGGGACTCTTTTGAAAATCTGTCAACTGTGAAGCCATCCCACCATTTTTGTTTGAATCTTGTGGTTAAAGTTATAGCCTGGTCTTGATTTGGTGGAGATACAATTACATCCCACGAGATCCATGCAATATTTTGGGAAGCATAAACAGTAAAAACCATATCAAATGGTTTGGTAAAAGAGATCTCTCAATTTTCTTGGAAAATTTTAAATAGATTTTTCATTTGTGGAGGTAGAATGATTTCGGTAGCACCGAAAAACTGCCACCAGGAATTGAACCATGAAGGGAATTTTTGACGGCGATTTTTGCAAAAGAAAACGAACCAGGAATGTTGAATGCTTTTATTTTGAAGATAAAAAACATTTGTCTAGACATCCACATAATTCCAATCAGTATAATATTGAGGAACTAAGTTTTGAGAAAATCTTTTTGGAGTCATTGGGTGTTGATTCCAATCGTCAAATATTAAAACTTGGCGGATTTAAATTTTTGAATGGGAAATTTGACCACTTTCTTTGTCTTAGTTATGGGTTATTGTAATTGAGCTAGTATCAACCAAGACAAATTCATAAAACCTTTAGCCTTTGTTTAGATCATTAGTAACAAAATAATTGAGATAAGTTGTTTTTCTGAGAATTTGGTAAGGTTCAGGGTCATAAATTTCTGGGTCAATAACAAGAATGGTTTTGGTTTCAGGTTTGATAAAATACGGGCTTTTAAAAGGTTTTTGCAGGTTTGAAAACTTTGTTTGGCTTGAAGACGGTAAAGCAGATGATTTTGGCTGAGTAAACATTTGAGCAAAAGTTTGAGTTTGCTCCGCTAAGGGAGTGAAACAGTTCCTGACCGGAACTAATTGACCTGCAATATTCATAGTATTTGGACTGGAAACCAGTCTGTTTTGCTGGCGTTTTGCTGGAGTCATTG
This sequence comes from Rosa persica, assembly GCA_025331145.1. NCBI lineage: Eukaryota > Viridiplantae > Streptophyta > Magnoliopsida > Rosales > Rosaceae > Rosa > Rosa persica. Next base: position 10,854,422 of record WFKR01000001.1, on the reverse strand, counting down.
CATATGACTGTTTTGATGTTGGTTGTGTTTTTTTCACTCATCTTCCCTGTAAAAACTCTCTTGTAGAAAATCTGGAAGGGAATTGCTCTCTCCTTTGATGAATGCAATGTCAAAATCAAAAACTGATTACTTTCCATCTTGCAAAAATCTGTTTAGAGGCAAGATTTTGAACATTTTTTTCTAAAACTGATTTTGTTGTTTTGCAATCAATGCGAGGTAAAAACTTTTTGTTTAAAAGATCATCTTGAAATTTTGTGATACATAGCACTATAGCTGAAATATCTTTTTTGATAATACTATAATTTGCTGGGCTTGATTCCATAATCCTGAGGTAAATCTCACTAATTGTTCTGGTTGATCTTTTGCTAACTATTGTTTTAAAATTGCACCATACCCAATGTCAAACGCATCTGTTTCAACTATCTTAAAAGATTCTGAGTCTGTTAATCCTAGACATGGAAGAGTTTTGACATAAATTTTGACTTCTCTAACAACTGGAGTATGAGCATCTGTCCATGCTGGAAGAGTTTTCTTCAGCCTTTGGTATAGGGGTTTACACACGACTGTTAGTTTCTTATAGAAGTCAGAAATATAATTAAGACATCCTAAGAATCTTTGCAATTGGGTTTTATCTTTAATTTCATTAGGAAATTTATCAGCAAATTTTATTGCTCAAGAAATTGGGACTATAGTTCCTTGTTTGATATTATGTCCTAAAAATCTAATTTCAGTTTGAAATAGCTTGATTTTTGGTGCAGATAAAACTAATCCATTGGTTTTGATAATTTGGAAGAATTTGTAAAGATGTTTCCAATGTTAGTCAACATTTTCTAAAAAGATTAAAACATCATCTATGTAAACAATTGAAAAGTTTGAATACGGATTAAATATATCAATCATCATATTTTGAAATTCTGAAGGGGCATTTTTGAGTCCAAAGGGCATAACATTCCATTGAGGAATTTTATTTAAAGATTTGTAGTTAATTACAAGCCTCAGAGCTCATCTTTCTAATTCAGAAGCCTTATGAACATAAAAAGCCGAGCAACTCCATGGCGATTTGCTAGGCCTTATCAACCTTTTGTTTAAGAGGTCTTGAATTTCTTTCTTGCAATATTCTTATAATTCAACTATCTTAAAAGATTATGGGTCTGGTACTCCTAAACATAGAAGGGTTTTGACATAAGTTGTCACGCTCCGAATTCTAGAATAAAAATTCAAAATCCAAAACATGAATTACTACAACTCTAATAATCATCTTGAAATTTTTTTCTTAACAACCACACCACACGGATTGAATTTAAAATCCCGAATTTAGTCTCGGTTAATTATTACAACTCAAACTTGCAAATAACATTGTAAACCTCTAAATGAGCATAACAAACCTCACAACACAAATGAAATCAAATAAATGTTGCAACTCCTAAACAGCACGGTCTCCTCCCTGATTATCCTGAACTGCAGGAATATCTGCTACACTATTTGAATAGTGTACCGGGATTGCAACAACACAAAACCCGGTAAGCTTTTTGAAAGCTCGTATGAGTACAATAAGAATGAACGGTTGTTTAACTAAGTCATATTTATTTTCACCCAAGTCAACACCTAACAATTCCAATATCCACAATCTCAATAATCAATCACCAAATCAACAATTCAACGCAGAATCTAAACTCACATCTTTCTTTTCAAAACCCCGAAATCGTATTTATAAAAATATGGTGTCTGACAGACTAAAGCTCTAACTGAATCGTAGCCCGTCACCTGGCCTAGGTTATGACATCCGACATATTTATCATTATCGTAGTTCATCAATATATATATACATATATACATATTTAGAACGTCCGACACTTTTAGTCAATCTAGCCCCATTACCCGACAAGGTTGTGGCATCCAATTTACTCAACCAATCATAGCTCATCATTCACTTAGCATTAGAGCGTCCGATTCTCATACCGGCCACTACGTCGACCCTAAATCCATAATCGAGCACAATTATATAATTCACACAATGAAATCAACCAATCCAAGATACACAATATTATCATGAATTTAAGCATTCGGCATATAACTCAAAATCATCATTCCAACTCAATCATATCATCACTCAACAACACACTAAACAATATATATATTACACGTAAATATATATATATATATATATATATACGTAATCATCCACTCAAGGATGACCACTAATACCATCTGTAGTTCACAAAAAAAAAATCATGAAATTCATTTTGTATAAATAAAATTCATTTTACTTACCTATGGACCGTAGTTGATCAAGTCCATGTGATTTTTTTTTAAAAAAAATATTTAATCCATAAATAATTTTCACACAATTACGACAAAATAAATTAATTAAAAGTAATCAGTTCGTAATATGAATCACGTGAGTTTTACTCACATCGCCTAATCGAATACGATAATTAACTTAGCGTACAATTCAACAACACACTTATATGAAGATTCAACTTAACTCGAGTTGTGTAGCTTCTCGGCATTGTAGCGCCTCCCACAGTTCTTTTTTGACTTTGATGTCTTCTACGAAGTTTTAAATGACTTCAAGGCGAGCAAAATTGCTTTTGGAATCAAGTTGATTGGTCACTTGCTTTGAAGATATGGCCGGAAGAAGAGGAGCCCAGATTTTCTGTCGAAAATGGGGGAGAGGGAAGAGAGCTCAGGGGGCTGAAACGCAAAATGAGAAAATTCTGGATTTATGAATAATTCCGGAATTTTTCTATATTTATACTAAAATCTCAAACTTCAAACTCTCATAACGTCTTCAGACGAACTCCGATTTTTACGTTCTACATATGTACGAACTCATATCGACGAGTTCTACAACTTTCATGAGAGAAGTTTTCCCAAATTCCGTACGTACAAAAAGTCAATTTTCATGACCCCCTAAATAACGTTTGTTTCGAAAATAAAATTGTTCGAACTAATTTCACAACTTCTCCAAGCTTCGTATTCACGCCCACGACCATGAAATCATTTCTAAAAATCTATGGAATTTAATTTGGATTTTTCGGGGTATTATAATCTACCCTCCTTAAAGGACTTTCGTCCCGAAATTCAAGCATGCTCATCGTCGAACAACCGTGGATACCTTGTTCTCATATTTGATCCCAACTTCAAAGATGTATCACCCTCATCATGGTGACCCCACAATACCTTGACCAAGTTATCTTCCTTTGAAGCTATTTTGTTGATCTAACCATGGTACGAACAATTTCCATGACTATGATCACGTCCGTCTTTACTTCAATAGTACCATGATTGACCACGTGGGATTGATCTTGGATATACTCCCTCAGCATAGACACAGGGAAGATATTGTGTACCTCAGACATGCTAGGAGGTCAAGCAAGCCGATATGCCAAGTCTCCGACCATTTCCAGAATCTCAAAGAGTCCAACATACCTAGGTGCGAGTTTCCCTTTCTTGCCAAATCTCACCACACCTCTCGTAGGTGAGACTTTCAAGAACACATGATTACCTACACCAATCTCAACCGGTCTTCTCTTTAAGTCTGCATAACTCTTTTGTCTACTCTGTGCTTTTTGGATCCTATCTCTAATAGTATTGATCTTCCCAATAGTCTCCTGAACAAGTGCAGGACTAAAGAGCCTTTACTCTCCAATTTCTGCCCAACAGATAGGAGTCCTACATAGCCTTACATAAAGAGTCTCATATGGAACTGTCACGCCCCGAATTTTAGAATAACAATTCAAAATCCGAAACATGAAAATACTACAAACTCAAAATAATCATCCTGAAAATTTCTTTTCATAACACCCTCAATACACGAAATAAAATCAAACCGAATTAGTTTCGGTTAATTATTACAACTCAAAACCAAATGTAATTGTAAAGCTCTAAATGAGCATACACACCTCACAACTAAATAAATAACAAAACTACTGTAACACGTAAGCAGCTCGGTCACCTCCCTGGTTATCCTGACCTGCAGGAATATCCGCTACACCATTGAATAGTGTACCGAGATTGCAACAACATAAAACCCGGTAAGCTTATGAAAGCTTGTATGAGTAAAAGCAAGAACTGTTACTTAATTTAATCTCATTTATTCCCACACACAGCAACACCCAATAATTTCCACATATGCAAGTACTAACAATCTCAATCACACACCAATTCAATATATCAAGACAAACTAACTCACAACTTTCTTCACAACTCTCATCAACGTATTTATAAAAAATACGGTATTTGACAGACTAGAGCTCTAACTGAATCGTAGCCCGTCACCTGGCCTAGGTTATGGCATCCGACATATTTATCTATTATTGTATTTCATCAATATGTATACCTATATACATATTTAGAACGTCCAATAATTCCACATACTCAACCAATCGTATCCCATCATCCACACTAGGATTAGAGCGTCCGATTACCCGCACCGGTCATTACGTCGACCCTAAACCCATAAATGAACACAACATATAATATCACATACTGAAATCAACCCAACCAAGATACACCATATTATTATGGAATTACACAAATTGAAATAAAATCAATTCATCAATTCTACTCAATCATATCATCACACAACAATCCACTCATCAATATATATTTTCCACGTAAATATATATATACATAATCATCCACTCAGGAATGACCACTAATACCATCTATAGTTCACACAAGAAAATTATGAAATTCATTTGTATAGTTAAAATTCATTTTACTTACCTATGGACCGTGGTGATTCAAGTCCATGAAATTTTAAAAAAAAATATTTAATCCGCAAATATTTTTCACACAATTACCAATAATAAATAAATTAAAATGCTCGGTTCGTAATATGAACCACGTGAGTTTTACTCACCTCGAAACTCCCGCTGCGTCTTCAATATAATTATAATTTATAATTAACGCCGAATAGCCCACTCAAATAAAATCCGTCAATCACCTAATCAAATGTGATTCGAATTTAGCCAACAATTTCAACACATAATTTAACTACTAATTAACGGCCAGATTCTAATTTACATTAAAATCCGACGAGTGGTTTCTCACGAATTGCTCCCCTAATTACCGTTTTTCACATATACGAAGATCCAACGGTCGGATCTTCGCCTATGACCACACAAAGCCTCTGGGACAGCCATATGATCATCATAACAAATTTACAAGTTCATCCGACGGTCATAATTTCACAGATCAAAAATCTAAAGATCGAAATCGATCGAAATCACAAAATTCATAACTAATTCATACGATATCCGAAAAATGCGTATAATACGCCGAAATGATCGTATCGAAACATAGAATCATAAAATGGACAGAAACCAAATTTTAGACCTCCGGAGGTGGCCGGAAAAGGTCGCCGGAGTTAGGGACAGAGCCGCCACCGACCACCGCCAATGGTGTCGGGGCCGAGCTTGTCCCCTTCGTTTCATCATTCTGAGCAACTTTCATAACTAGCACAAGACCTAAAAATGACGGGAAGGGATCGAAATTACCGATTTACAGTCGGCGGCTGGAAAAAATGCAGAAACCGGCGAGCTTGAAAACCGACGTGAAAACTGCAACCTCAGGCCCCGATCCCTTCTGGAAACTTGCTCAGAACTTCCTTGCGAACTCAACAAGCTAAGAATCACAAGAAACGATCGTGTATAGCTCGAGATATCTTGATCGAAAGTTTCGGTGTTTCGATTCTTTTGGGTCGAGCTCTGACGAACGTGAAAACGTTCGACCTAGTTCGGACCCTTCTTGGTGCTTGTAGAGGAAGTTGAGGCGAGCTCAATGAGCCAAGAATCAAGTGAAATGGTGGAGTGTAGCTCGAGATATCGAGATCGAACCGAAAATGGTGGTTTTCGGTTCGGGCCGTGCCGTCGCCGCCACAGGCTGCGTCGCCTTGTGAAACTGCCTCCGGGAGCTAGAACAGCTCGAGACGAACGCCTGGGACTTGGTTTGAGGTCGAGAGGTGGTCTGTGGAGGGTGAACAATTAAGGAGAAGTTTTCTCACTAATTCGGTCGAGAGAGAGGAAGATGCGAGCTGAGAGAGAAAGCTCAGTTTTTTTTTCCAGAAAAAGGAAGAAGAAGAGGAAGAGAGGAACCGGTAGAAAAAAATTAGGGTTTCCCAAAATTTTTCTATATATACATGTTTCGGAAAACTTCGAAATTCGATAACTAATTCAGAAAAAATCCGATCTTCATGTTCGGCACGTGTACGGACTCGTATCGACGAGCTCTACAACTTTCATGAAGGAAGTTTCTCCAAATTTCGTACGTAGAAAAAGTCGATTTCTCAAACTGAGTATTTCGAGCTTTTCGTTAAAAATAATTGTTTCGAAACTTCGATAATTGTAAAAATGAATTATTATCGAACATAAATCGTGAAATCGCATAATAATCATTCGATACAATTACTCGAATTTAAAATGAAATTTGCGGGTATTACAGGAACCATGCTAATATTGGAGTGATAGCTGTTGTTGTAGGTAAACTCTACCAACGGTAGATGATCCCCCCAACTTCTCTTGAAGTTCAAAACACACACTCTCAACATATCTTCCATCACCTAATTCAATCTCTCAGGCTGTCCATCTATATGTGGATGAAAAGCAATATTCATAGCTCAAGACGTTCCAAATGCCTTATGGAATATAGTGCATCTCTTGAGTAAGTCCTTGCCACATGAAGAAAATGTGCTCACTTCGTCAAACGGTCAACAATCACCCATACCGAGTCATACTTTGTTTGGACCTAGGTAATCCAGTCACAAGGTCCATAGAGATCTCTTCCTATTTCCATACAAGGATTGGTAATGGCTTCAACATACTTACAGGTCTCTGATGCTCGCCCTTCACCTGCTGACAGGTAAGATACTCGATACATGCTCCGCTACGTCTCTCTTCATCCCACTCCACCAAAATTGTCATTGTAGATCCATATACATTTTGGTGCTCTCTGATTGTATAGTATATTGAGATCGATGTGCTACCTGCAGGATCTCCTCCTTGGAATTATCATAACTCGAAAAACACAGCCTCGATCTCAATCTCAACCCACTTTCTGCTCCAACTTTCCACTCAGAATGTCCCTCATCATTCAAATCCTAGTTGACTTGCCACGTTTAAATCAGTCAAATCCTTCGCTCAACGTTGTATTGTAGTACCATCTGGGATCACACACCGACACCAATGATGGTTGTACCAACTTTTACTCCAACAGTACTTCGATCACCCGCTCTGGATCTATCATAGACTTCTTCCTTAGTCTAAGCACATCAATACGTTCGGTGCCACGAAATTCTAGGAGATACGATAAAACTAAACATCAAATCTCCCACTTCTCACCATAACCACAATAGGTCTAACAGACCTCAGTCTTATCTTTAGGTTTGAAGTGACAAACGTCTGCCTTCAACATGATCTCCAACACTTGATCTAATCTTTCAACCCGTCCAACAATCTGTGGACAAAATGTTGTGCTCGTACTTCTAGTAATTTCTCATAGCTTTCTAGATTAGTCTCCACTACTACATAAGACATACCTTGATTCATCAATCAATACTGGTACAACACCTAGTAACTCACCCACGGCTCGCTTCACTGCCCACTTGGTGGTAACCCAAGTCGTGAGTCTCAACTCTGCAGTTATAGTACCTCACACTGACTATACCTCAGTTCAAACTCCTATCCTCACAACAATATCTGTTCCCATATATTGATAATACAACACTAGCACTCCTAGGGTTGAAAATAACATTATCACCTCAGCTTATACGCCAACACAATGTCTCTTCACAGTCATCTTATCACGAGATCATATCACTCTTTCCATATGCCAAACCATACAAGAAACCTATCATAGTAGCAATGAATCATGCATTACTACACAATAAGTGTTTTACCATTTCAGGGCACAATCATGATAAAGTCTAGCAACCCACACACAAATTATCACATGGCATTGCACACAAAATCATTGTCACACAGACTGCCACAAAATACTGCTAGACAGTTAAACAAGCACTGCCACAAGGGCTGCCACACAAGCACTGCTACAAAACCTGCTATAAAGGTACTGCCACAACGGCTGCCACACTTCCATAAAGATGTATCACCAACAATCATTCTCAAACACACCAAAAATCAAATCACACAGAGAAATTGGCTAGAATCATATGAGTTAAACCAAACACAAAATAAATGTGAAGAAATGCAATGCTTCACTACGAGCAATAGCTCAGACCTCCCATTTAAAACATCATGAGAGCCCTACATGCCCAATGTGTGTAGTTGAACTAAATTCAACAGCTACCTTAGTTGACGCCTGCTACTGATCATCTGCCTTTTCCAAGACCCACACTAAATACCTGACGTAGTACTGAACTCTCTACAACTACATTTTCCCTCTTCCTCTGGAATCCCACATTATCGTCATCTCCCTAAAAGAAGTCTGAAATTCCTGCTATATATTATTCAATCACTAGCAAGGTTCATTGCCATAGGAGACATCTTTAAAGGGACCACTCTCTCCCTGATCTCATAATTCAGTCCCTATTAGAACATATGAGCCAACTCCTCAATAGCGATTAGCCAGACAAATTGAAATTGATATAGTAGTGTGAACTAAGCTCCTAATCTTCGACACTCATAACACTTCGAACTAACGTAATGAGATCAACTCCAACTTCTCCACCACTAGAATATAAGCACACGCCCTAAAAGGGTTCTACAAAGTCCTCCCAAGATATGGTCACTATATTCCTAGTTCCTTAGCACAAAAATCCCGCCTTCATCACATCTCACCTTAAAGAAGGAGCATAACTATCTTTTTCTTCTTCTTGTCATGGTAGGTATCCATATTCCCGATCCTTGGATTGTCAATCGAATAATCTGTACCATCCTAGCGTCCACTGCTCCTAGTCTAGTGACCACCTTAGTCAGCCTCGATAGTTGAGTAGTGTCAACTGCTTTAACAATAACTCAAAACAAGTAGTACTACCTCCTCCACAAGACTGAACTCCACCTGAACGGAACCTATGCTTATACTCATAACTCTTCCTTCTAAAAATTCATCGCCAAGTGGACATGGAATCACTACACAACCTTCTCAATCAAAACTAAGAATTCAATGTCACACACCGTTAATATAACTGCCTCGGAGTCATTTTAAACACATATCACATGCCAATTACCAGGACTCCACTAAGACATTTCGTTAGAAAATAAGACATCTAACCCTTGGTACGTACATTCCATCCAAAAACATCTGCAATTCCAACTTAAGAAGGCAAAATTACTATCGATTAATACTTGTTTCCACATTAGATACGTGCATAGGTCAACTCCATGCCTTCAACCAAACACTTCAACATATAAAAGGACCTCATTTCTATAAAATGATCCTCACCGACTCAACAAAGTTAAATCTGGAGGTTCCCATTCCTCGAAGATTGCAACTCACAGAAACTAAACTTATTCTAATACGAACATACAAGACAACTCTACAGTCCTACCCTGGCACCACCACGGTTTCTAGACCTACCCCTTCAAACGTCCAACACCTAAGAAGTATAGTATGCTTGGTTAATACATATATAACACTTAAAACACAGTATAATTCAAATAGAAGTCCATATAAACCAAGTCAACACTATAAGGAAAGTATTCACGTTCCTAAGACGACTTAGCGACCTATACGACTGCTCACACTCACACATACCCAATGACATTGCAAATACCGAAGAGCACACGATAGGGAACCATTGCAGATGAGCCATCACTCGGAAAGTATTGACATATCACCAAATATGTACCTTACGCTCTGATACTAAACTGTCACGCCCCGAATTTTAGAATAAAAATTCAAAATCTGAAACATAAATTACTACAACTCAACAATAATCATCTTGAAATTTTTTTCCTTAACAAGCACACCACATGAATTGAATTTCAAGTCCCGAATTTAGTCTCGGTTAATTATTACAACTCAAACTTGCAAATAACTTTGTAAAGCTCTAAATGAGCATAACAAACCTCACAACACAAATGAAATCAAATAAATGCTGCAACTCCTAAACAACACGGTCTCCTCTCTGATTATCCTGATCTACAGGAATATCCGCTACACCATTTGAATAGTGTACCGGGATTGCAATAATACAAAACCCGATAAGCTTTTTGAAAGCTCGTATGAGTAAAATAAGAATGAACGGTTGTTTAATTAAGTCATTTATTTTCACCCAAGTCAACACCTAACAATTTCAACATCCACAATCTCAATAATTAATCACCAAATCAACAGTTCAACTCGGAATCTAAACTCACATATTTCTTCTCAAAACCCCGAAATCGTATTTATAAAATTACAGTGTCTGATAGATTAGAGCTTTAACTGAATCATAGTCCGTCACCTGGCCTAAATTATGGCATCCGACATATTTATCATTATCGTAGTTCATCAATATATATACATATATACATATTTAGAACGTCCGACACTCTTACTCAATCTAGCCCCATTACCCGACAAGGGTTGTGGCATCCAATTTACTCAACCAATCGTAGCCCATCATCCACTTAGGATTAGAGCGTCCGATTTTCCTCATACCGATCACTACGTCGATCCTAAATTCATAATCGAGCACAATAATATAATTCACACAATGAAATCAACTAATCCAAGATACACAATATTATCATGAATTTAAGCATTCGGCATATAACTCGAAATCTTCATTCCAACTCAATTATATCATCATTCAATAACACACTAACCAATATATATATTCCACGTAAATATATATACTTAATCATCCACGTAAATATATAACACACTAATACCATCTATAGTTCACACAAGAAAATCATGATTTGTATAAATAAAATTTATTTTACTTACCTATAGACCGTAGTTGATCAAGTCCATGTGATTTTAAAAACAAATATTTAATCCATAAATAATTTTCACACAATTACAACAAAATAAATTAATTAAAAGTACTCGGTTCGTAATATGAATACCGTGAATTTTACTCACCTCGATACTCGCGCTGCGTCTTCAATTTAACACAATTCACCCCGAAATTGTCCACCAAAGTAAAACCGTCAATCACCTAATCAAAAACGATAATTAACTTAACGTACAATTTAAAAACACACTTATATGAAGATCCAACGGTCGGATCTTTATTACCACACAAGGTCATCGGGACAGTCCTACGATCATCATATCAAAACTACACGTCTATCGGACGGTCCAATCTTCACAGATCATAAATCGAACGATCAAAATCAATCGAAATCGTAAAATTCATAACTAATTCATACGATATCTAAAATTCACATGCTATATATCAAAATGATCGTATCGACATGTACAATCTAAAAATGAGTAGAAACTGCTCTTAGTGTGGCCGTAGGTCACCAGAAACCACTACCACAGCGGTGGCGGCGCCGCCATACTAAAGTCAAAATTTTCCAAAACTCCTTACATCAAAGTTCTTCATCTCAACTCCAATTTCAACTTTCATAATTAGTATAAAGTCAAATTTCAAGTCTAGGGGCTTAAACCTACCTAAAAAAGAAAGAGGCCGAAATCGCCCAAAATCGATCAAATCTAAAATTCGTCTTCCTCGGGTTAAATGGAGATGTGAAAATTGATGATTTTGTAGAGCATGGCGAGACGAACAAAGCCCAGTTGGTCTCTCCTTCTAATTTGGTCAGAGTTGGCCGGAATTTGAAGAAATGCTGAAAAAATGATATGACCTTCTTTGCTTCGATTCGTTGTCTATGGTGAATGATAGGATGCAAGGCATACATGTATAGAAAGGTTGTTTCAAGGCGAAGAGATAGAGACAAGCGGCTCGTCGATTGGTGGCCGGAGGAGGAAGAAATCAGCGGGCAAAGGGAGGAGCAGCACGGGCAATTTCAGCTCAAGCTGTGCAGCTTCTGGGACTTATAGCGCCTCCCACGGTTCTTTTATGACTTCGACTCTTCGAGGAAGTTTTAAATGACTTCAAGGCGAGCAAAATTGCTTTTGGAATCAAGTTGATTGGTCACCTGAGGAGGATGATATGGCTGGAAGAAGAGGAGCCCAGATTTTCAATCGAAAATGGGGGAGAGGGAAAAGAACTCGGGGGTCTGAAACGCAAAATGAGAAAATTCTGGATTTATGAATAAATCCGGAATTTTTCTATATTTATACTAAAATCCCAAACTTCAAACTCTCATAACTTCTTCATACGAACTCCAATTTTTGCGTTCCACATATGTATGACTCACATCGACAAGTTCTATAACTTTCATGAATGAAGTTTTCCAAATTCCGTACGTACAAAAATCCAATTTTCATGACCCCCTAAATAACATTTGTTTCGAAAATAAAATCGTTCGACCTAATTTCACAACTTCTCCAAGCTTCCTATTCACGCACACGACCACGAAATCATTTCTAAAAATCCATGGAATTTAATTTGGATTTTTCAGGATATTATATAAGTTTTGACTTCTCTAACAACTTGAGTATGAGCATCTGTCCATGCTGGAGGAGTTTTCTTCAGCCGTTGCTATAGAGGTTTGCATATGAGTATTAGTTTCTCATAGAAGTCAGAAATATAATTAAGACATCCTAAGAATCTTTGCAATTGGGTTTGATCTTTAATTTCATTTGGAAATTTATCAGCAAATTCTATTGCTCTAGAAATTGGGACTATAGTTCCTTGTTTGATATTATGTCCTAAAAATCTAATTTCAGTTTGAAATAACTTGATTTTTGGTGCAAATAAAACTAATCCATTGGTTTTGATAATTTGGAAGAATTTGTAAAGATGCTTCCAATGTTGGTCAACATTTTCTGAAAAGATTAAAACATCATCTACGTAAACAATTGAAAAGTTTGAATAAGGATTAAATACCTCATTCATCATATTTTGAAATTCTGAAGGGGCATTTTTAAGTCCAAAGGGCATAACATTCCATCTATAGTGTCCGAAGGGAACATTAAAGGCTGTTTTGTATTTGTCTTTTTCGGCAATCTGAATTTGCCAAAACCCAGATTTCATATCAAAGTTTGAAAAAAACATTTGCTTGAACTAGTCTTTTTAATAAATCTGTTTTGTTTGGAATTGGGTATCTGATTCAGTGAAGGACTTTATTTAAAGGTTTGTAGTTAATTACAAGCCTTGGAGCTCCTCTTTCTAATCCAGAAGCCTTCTGAATATAAAAAGCTAAGCAACTCCATGGAGATTTGCTAGGCCTTATCAACATTTTGTCTAAAAGGTCTTGAGTTTCTTTTTTGCAATATTCTAACAATTCATTGTTCATTTGAATTGGTCTTGCCTTAGTAGGTATTTTTCTTTTGTCAAAATCCTTCTCATATGGTAATTCAACCATATGAGTTTTTCTATTCCAAAAAGCATTTGGGATGTTTGAACTTACTTCTTTTTCTAATTTTTCTTTAAATTTGTTGATCTTGTTTACTTCTTTTTCTAATTTTTCTTTAAATTCGTTGATCCTGTTTTGTATGTAGGGCTGTTGAAGTTGATGCTCAATTCTTTTAATGTGCAAGTCTTGTTTGAGATAGTTCATGTGATTTTGTTTGTTTTGAATTAAATTGACTTTTTTAGTAATTGCAGTATTCCGAATTAGGTTTAAGTTCCTAGTTTTTACTTTTTCAATGAAAGGAAAACGAACTGTCTGACCTAAGATTGTTGTTTCTAGTCCTTCATCAGTTGTTAAAAATGGATGGATTAAACTGATAAAATGGGTTCCTAGAATTAATTCAGTGTCAAGGTTATTGATAACTGTGAGAAATGTTTGTATGCAGATATTATCTACACATACATGGACTTCTGGTAATTTGTAACGTATTTTTAATTTTGATCCTTCTGCTCCAGTGAGTTTTTCTTTTATTTTTCACCGTATTTGGTAGGGATTATCCCTTGCTGAATACAGTTCATATCTGCTCCTGTATCAATCAAGGCAACAATTTGAATAGTATAAGAGTATGAAATTGCAAGAGTTATTATTGTTTTCCATTTTTGATAAGTTACTTGAGTAATAAATCCAATGAATTGCTCTCTATCCATATGAATTGAATATTTTGAGCATTTTGACTATTTTCTCCTTTTTCTTCTACTTTGGGTGGTTCCTTTTCTGTGGGTTTATACTTGAGTTCTGCAATTTCTGTTTTCAAACGAATTATTTCTTTTTTAACTTGATTTATTTCTTGCTATTGATCTTGAATTGTTATTTTTGGTTGTTTTTGTTTTTGTCGAATCTTTGAAAAATGTCTTTTATATTATAAAGATCATTTGACTGACTATCTTTTTCCATATCTTCTTTTATTAAATCTTTGAAGATAGTAAGAAATTGAGCTTGAAGTTCTGTGTCTTCTAATTTTGAAGCGATTTCTAAAAACTCATTTTTTGTTTTTCAGGAAATCATTTGAATTTTTAATTTGTTTTTGCAATTGCAAATTTTTATACCTTCTTTTGAGAGTTTACACTCCGTTTCTTCTTCATCAGAACTCGAAGTTTCTGAGAAGTCAATTTCGTCTATTTGTAAAGCTTCTTCTGAATCAGAACTGTCATAATCCGAGCTTTTTGATTCTGAATAAAGCATAATTTTGAGAAGTTTATTTTTTATTTCTTCATCAAGGTTTAAAGAGTTAATTTTTTGTTTAACACGACAATTTTTTTTGTGATGTCCTGCTTTGCCACACTTGTAGCAAATAGGAAGTTTTGAGTTTTGACCTGAGTCTTTCCTAACAAATTTTCTTTTGTATTTTTTTTAAGGTCTAGAGCTTGTATAGGGTTTAGAAGTGGTTTTCTTCTCTGGGTTTGACTTATGTTTCTTATAATATTTTGAATATTTTTTATGATGTTTTGGTTTTTTCCGAGAAGGAGATTTGAGAAATTGGTATCCAAATTGTTCACAAAAGGATCCTAATTCTTTCTTTGTAGTGATCCGACTCTTTTTCATTTGGGCCTTTAGCCTAATATCGTTACAGAGTTCTAAACCTGTGGTGTTGATCGTGCTAATCAAATGTCCATAGGTTAAGTTTCCATAAGGAATTTCACTGCCATAAATTTGTTTTAACTTTTGTCTAATTTTTTCTGCAAAAAGATTTGGTAATCCTGATATGAATTTTTCTTTCCATACAGGTTGGTTTGAATCTGTTCTAAGCATGACATTTGAAAGGAAAATTAAGTCCATCTCCCTCTGAAACCTCTTAAATCCCGATGACTTCTGAATCAGGAAGTATTATAGATACAATGCTAAAATGTGAGGAGTGATCTTCTCATAGCTTAACTGAAATTGAAGGAAATTGGAAATTACCCAAAAAAAGCTACAATGAAATATACAAAGTAGGAAATTTTGATTTCAAAACTTTATATTCAATTAAGACTCAAGAACAAACCAATGAAGTATGATCTGATCATCAAACTATTTAAATGTTTACTCCAAAAGCTTTAGCAGAACACAAAAAGAAAGATTACAAGTATTTGCACATAGGTGCAGTACAAGTAGGAATTCAACCTTTGACCAGAAATGGTCTTAGAGCCTCTGTTTTTGTTGCTCTACGGGATTGTAGACATAGAAGCTTTGAAGACTCAATTTTAGGGTTAGTAGAGTCAAGTCTCTGTCATGGCCCTATTCACTTTGAATGTTTTCCAAACTTTCATGTGTCACTTAATGATCCAGGACTTTTAAAAACTTTAACCTTAAACGTCAACACTCATGGTTATGACATGTCTCCAGGAGAACAATCCTTAGCTGTCGTATACTGAATCCACTACAGAGCAATGAATACTTTGTTAAGTGCAAAGGCAAAATCTACAGATCTCAAACGTCAAACTCTTTTATTAGAAACATACATGAGAAAGTCAAATGTTGTTATACCCAAAATGATAAAATGGACTGACATCGAGCTTCCCTCTGAATGGAAACTTGATGAGGCAGTTCCTCCAAAACCCATTGAAAATCATCAATTAGATTATATTTCTCAAAATACAGATGGAAGTGTAAAAATACACTTTGCATCAAGTAGTGCATTATCATAATCATCATCATCTAGTCTGTTATACTTGTTGCATTAGAGGTTTTTGATGTATTGTACCTTTCTTTGATCTTAGTATAGAAAGACCCACTCAGTAATGAAGCTTTTGCTTTTGCTTTTGGCTTTGCCAATGAGACATGAGATGTTGTCTTGTTTATGATGTTTCTTTTTAATGTACTGTTAAATTACGTCCTTATAGAGTTACAGTTCATGCTCTTAATTAGATAATTTGCGTTATTTAGGCATTTGAACAGAATATTTAATGGTTAATTTCTTTCCAATTGTTGGGTTGATGTTGTATGCGCTATCTTGTTGGAGAAAGTTCTGCTTCCCAGGATCACAAGAACTTGCTAACTGATTGGAAATTTCCGTTGTGTTGGTGTTTGCGTCAAGTGCCGTCAATTTTGTTATAATCTAAAATCATTCAAGTTGTTGCTACTCGCTGTAAATTGATGCTTGTAAGTATTTTTTCACAGGGGTTTCGGAAGTATCATTTATTATTCAGGTTGTCATTAAATTTCAGATGCCTAACTTTATTTGCCCCAATACAAATGTGTAAATGAGATATGCAAAGAAGTCTTGTGGATACAATGAACTAATGAAGCTTAGTCAACAGAATTATGTTAGCCTGCGTTTTGCACGAGTAAGGATTCAAATTTCGGTTTCACTTTCAATTTCGGTACTTTAAATTTAAGGATATTTCGGAGAAAGTTTCGATTTAGGTAGAAATTTCAGTTAAAAATAAAGAAATCACATTAATTGCATTTATAAAATGATATTTTTGAATGAAATTTTTACATAGACTAAACTAACCTATAATAAACCTATTTACAATGTAATCTCTCTAAAATTATACATTTATAATAGAATTGTGATATTTAATATCGACTAGTAATTAACTAGTGTTTTTATCTATATGTAATTATAAATGTGCTATAAGTGTGATTTTATTCTCAAAAAAAAAAAAGTGAATGTGATTTACTTTTTTTATTATTATTATTTTTTATAGCTGGAACCAAGTGAGAGACTTTGCCATCACCCCTTTTTCACTAATAATTAGAAAATTACAATGGGGCAGGGTGGAGCACATAATACTAAAATTTCATGAATGAAAATGAACAAGTACAACGAAAGGAATATAAAAGCTACTATGATGTAGTTCGATCTAGTTGGTTGAACTGCTTCCCTTTAGTATCATATAATACTGTGAAGACCCAAATTTTCATAGAATAAATTTATGTAATTCAATAATTGATATATTAATTGAATTATGATATTTTGGATTGAATTATGATATTTGGGATAATTGGAATGTCGTGGGTTGAGAAAATTGGTTGCGAATGATTTTATTTTCGAAAACGAACGTTATTTAGGGGGTCGTGAAAATCGACTTTTTATAAGTTCAGAATTTGGGAAAACTTCCTTCATGAAAGTTGTAGAGCTCGTCGATACGATCCCGTGCATATGTGGAAAGCATTATTCCGAGCTCGTTTGATTAAGTTATGAATTTTTGAAAATCAGAATTTTTCTATAAATATTGGTTTTTTTTTCGGACATTTCAGAAAACAAAAAAAATACCGAATTTTTTTTCTCTCCCTTCTCTCTCGGCTGAAGCCCGAAGGATTGAAGAAAGTGCAGCCGACCCGACCCGACCCGACCCGACAATAGCCTTCCCGGCCACGCCGCCGGAGGACCCGGACCTTCCCGGCATTGCCGCCCCTCGCCCAATCGATCCCCGCCCTTGCCTCGGCGAGCCGCCGCTCCTAGGCTTGGATAGGAGCCTCCTTCCGAAGCTCCAACCAGACCCGGCCGGAAAACCAATTTTCCGACGGTGCACCGGCCGATCAATCCCATTTTCGTGACGTGCTCTTCCACTTGATCATCCCCATATGTGGCTTGCATCACGATTTTGAGTGTAGAGTGATAGATCAAGAGTTGAAGGTTTCGACGTCCCTGATTCAATATGGAGATTGATCAGACAAAACCCGATCTAGGACGATTTAGACCTCATCTCCGAAAAAGTCAGGTATTAAAGTTTTTCACAATTTCATTTTGAAGAAGTTTGTAGTTAACGACTTTTACATCAGAGGTCGTTGACCGGCATTGACTGTCGCGTTGACCGCCATCTGACCGCCGCGTATTGCGGCGCGTCGAACCAAATTTTGAATTTATATTATTTGGACGATGATCTATGCATCCATACGAGCGTTTTGATATATAACATGGTCATGTTAGAAAACGTTGATAAATAGTCAATTTCAGTTTTGACGTTACTATTTATGGTTTTACAGTTTACCTTCGGTTTACGATTTACGGAGATCAAACCATCAGTTTTACTTCAAATTTTAATATGATGTTCATGTGATTGTCCCGATGACTTTGTGTGGTCACCGGCGAAGATTCGACCATTGGATCTTCGTATAATTGTAAAACAGTGATTCAGGAGGCGATTAGTGAAGATCCGTTAATTGGATTTTCATATAATTTTGATAGGATGTTTCCAAGGGCGATCCGTGAGGATCTGACCGTTGGATCATCGTTTAAATTCAATCCGACCGTTGGTTTGTCTTTATTTTAGAAACCGACCGTTGGATTGTCTTTATTTTGAAATCCGACCGTTGGATCATCATTTAGGTTTATTTCATGCTTCGTTGCTAAGTAAAGACCGTACTTGATTAGGTACTTAACGGCTTGAGTTGACGAGCATTTGGATTATTGTGAGTTATATTTTATTGAAGACGCAACTGTAATTTCGAGGTGAGTAAAACTCACGTGGTTCATCTTACGAACCGAGTACTTTAAATTATTTATTTTGTAATTGTGTGAAAAATATTTGTGGATTAAATATTTGTTTTTAAAATCACAAGGACTTGATCACTACGGTCCATAGGTAAGTAAAATGAATTTTAATCATACAAATGAATTTCACTATTTTCTTGTGTGAACTATAGATGGTATTAGTGGTCATTCCTGAGTGGATGATTACGTATATATATATATATATATATATATATATATATATATATATATATTTACGTGGAATATATATATTGATTGGCGTGATTTTGAGTGATGATATGATGATTTGGTTTTATTTCAAATGCTTAAATTTCATAATAACATTATGTATGTTGGATGAGTTGATTTAATTATGTGAAAACATACAGTTGTACTTATTGTGGATTTAGGGTCCACGTAGTGACCGGTAAGGGGGAAATCGGACGCTCTAATCCTAGGTGGATGTGGGATACGATTGGTTGAGTATGTTCAATTATCGGACGTTCTAAATATGTATATGGGTATACATATTGATGAAATACGATAAAGATAAATATGTCGGATGTCATAACCTAGGCCAGGTGACGGGCTACGATTCAGTTAGAGCTATAGTCTGTCAAATACCGTATTTTTATAAATACGATGTTAGGGTTTTGTGAAGAAAGATGTGAATTAGGGTTTGGTGTTGAGTTGTTGATTGATTGAGAGTGTTGTTTTCTTGTGGATGTAGAAATTGTTGCGTGTTGACTTGGGTAGAAATAAATATGATTTAATTAAGTAACCGTTCTTTCTTTTACTCATATGAGCTTTCATAAGCTTACCGGGTTTTGTATTGTTGCAATCCCGGTACACTATTTAAATGGTATAGTGGATATTCCTGCAGGTCAGGATAACCAGGGAGGTGACCGAACTGCTTAGGTGTTACAGCAGTTATTTTTATTTCATTGAGTTGTGAGGTGTGTATGCTCATTTAGAGCTTTACAATTCATTTTGTATTTGAGTTGTAATAACTAACCGAGACAAAATTCGGTTTTGATTTTATTCGTGTGGTGAGGTTGTTAAGAAAAGAAATTTTCAGGATGACTATCTTAAGTTGTAGTAATTCATGTTTCGGATTTTGAATTTCTATTCTAAAATTCGGGGCGTGACAAATACTACTTCCAAGTACATGAATTTTGAAAATTATTACGTCCCGAACCAAAAGGTTACGTAGTACTTATGAAAGCACGAAGGTGAACGTTTTCGATCATATTTTATTTGTTTTCGATATGTGTAGTGGCCCTAAAAATCGACTTTTTGTTCGGGCCAAAAAAATTTTAAAACGTTTCTTCACGAAAGTTATAGAGGACGTTAAACCGAGCATGTGCATAGTTAGTTCGTAAAAATCGGAGCTCGTATGCAAACGTTATAAGCGAAATATGAAAGTTACTGTAAATAGTAGATGATATATATTTGAATTTTTACTATGGTAGACCAGATGTATTTTTTTCCCTCCTTTTCTCTCTCCTCCCTCCCGTGCGTTCTCCCTCTGCTCTACAACTCAGACCACCTCACAACTTTGGCCACCTGGGGACGAACGAGTTGCACCGTTCCATTCCTCTGCCCAAACCCAACCTCGCCATGGTGGTAGATCACGGCCTCGTGGCCGGAAAACAACGGGAAAAAGGCCGAGAAGCCCAGGGCCACGTTTTGAGTCACCGCTTCGTTCTCCCAACTCCGGCCACCAAAAATGCTTAGACCAAGTCCATTAGGAGCATAGTGAGACGATGAATATCCTCCCCAAATTTCAGGCTGAGTAGTGGAGCGTGGAGGAAGAACCGACGAGTTGAAATTTGGGTTATTATTCACATTTCGAGTCAAAATTTCCCCTTAATTGTTGAGGTACTTCCAGCCCTTTTCTTGATTTGTTGTAGTTGGAAAAAATGATTAGACGATTGCGATGGTGGTGCTGCCAAAATTTGGCGGGCATCAGAGCAGGTGAAGGCGGCGCGTGAATCCCACACGCCACCACTGTAGCAGGCGCGTGGCGGCGCCTCGGACATCCATTTGATTTCAGTTTTTGGCGCATTAAATCCTATAAATATTTTAGAGCTTGTATATGAAATTTGGTGAATTTTGGAGAAGC
Organism: Rosa persica; assembly: GCA_025331145.1. NCBI lineage: Eukaryota > Viridiplantae > Streptophyta > Magnoliopsida > Rosales > Rosaceae > Rosa > Rosa persica. The sequence goes on along the minus strand of WFKR01000001.1, from coordinate 10,833,463 downwards.
TTGGAATTAGTTATGAATTTTTGAAGTTTAGGGTTTTGATTTACGATTTACGAGAATCCGGCCTTCGGATATCTCTCGAATTCATTCAGAAAATGTAAATCATCGATTAGAAATTGTTGATGAAGTTTGGATTAAATCCAAGGAGGACTGAAGGATTTATCCACGAATTTATGTATAGAAATTTATAAATTTTACCGTAAATTTAATTATCCGTCTGGTAATTATTTTATTTACGAACTATATATATTGTTCAGGACGTGAGGAAGACTCACACGAGGGGACTTCGGAGAAACGGCCAGTCTAGCCATATATATATTTTACGTGAGTGGACTTTTATTTTTAAGCCAATGCATGCAAATAAATTCTTGAATTTTGGGTTTATTATTTGAATATCTTATCTATTTCAATAAATCAGATAATCGATTTTTTTGATTATAAGTTGAGTTATAGATTGAAATTTTGAAGTGACATTTTCATAATTAAATTTGGATAAATTCAATGGTGACGAACTATTTGTGAAATAATATTTGAGAATTATCATTATTAACACTATTATAATAAATTGTTTGAGATTTTGAGAGATTTTTGTGGAATTGAAAGTTCCGGAGGTATATATATATGTTTATTATTTTGGCTCATCTAATTATGATTTTTGAGAGAAGTGTTGACGTGCGGGTCACGTCGGTTTGATTTAATCAATTACTTTCCGATGAGATATATTTGGGAAAGCTTTATGGAATTTTTGGATTTTTGAATTTTGGATTATTTTCCTTCACCATACTTGAGTCAGTTATTGTGTCTCCTTCTCACTTACTTTGTGTTTGTGGGTGAAGTCGATGTGATTTATTCTCCTCCTCACGTGAGTAGTAGAGGTTGTTATTTCTCCTCCTCACATAATTTATATGTGAGGGAGTCGAGGGTAGAGCTTGAGGGGCTCCGTTATACTCGTATGGTGATAATTGTTCTTCCCGATATATATATATATATATATATATATATATATATATATATATATATATATATATACACACACAACGGTTCTCCACTGCGGACATCCGCAGTTTTTCGATCCATACGGATTTCCAGTTTTGACTCACTTTCCGATCACATTTTCACATCTTAACCGTTCAGTTTTTAGGTCCTAATGTATAGATCACCTCTGCAAAATTTCAGCCAATTTGGTGATCATTAAGGCATTCAAAACTGCAAATTACAACAATATATACGAACGGTTCCGGTTTGAGATTCTGTTCGTTCGTGTAAATTGCAGTTTTGGATGCCTTAACGATCACCAAATTGGCTGAAATTTTACAGAGGTGATCTATACATTAGGACCTAAAAACTAAACGGTTAAGATGTGAATGTGTGATCGAAAAGTGGGGAAAAACACAAAATCCGTACGTTTTTGCTTAGGTGCGGATATCCGCACCTGAGTAAGGTTATATATATATATATATATACATTTCGATATTATTTATTATGACTAGTGAGGTTAGTCGAGATTTCTTTTAATTAGTGAGGTTGCCACGTTATTTTCGAGTTTATTGAAATTCGATTTTAAATTTCCTTTTTCGGTAATTGTGGCATGCATTTGTTTTTGTTATAAATGTATTGTGGGAAAGTATAGAATCCATGTTATTCGATCACTTTACTTAAATATTCATTTTTGTCCACTCACGCTAATGTCTTTATATACTTCTCCCCTGGGCCTTTCATTTTAAAAATGCCCAGTTCGCAGTGCACTATTCGGAATAGGAGTTGAGGCTTAGCACCATCATTGCCATCTATTCTCTGTAGGTTATTCACTAACCTACGTATTGTAATATATTTCATTTTCCATAGATTTGCTCTGATAGCCTCGGGAAGTACTACTTTCTATGTTTGTATAATTATAGGAAGTGAAAAGTGTCGTATATAGAAAGATGATGGTTGTTTTCTGTGTGATTAAGAACTATGATATTTGGAGAATATATGGTGATGCTTTTGTTGATTCATTAAATGGAACTTGTGAAATTTTGGGGAGCCGGTTGGCTCCAGGAGATGTTTCTAAGTTGTCCATAGAAGTGTATTTGGTCTTCTCGAATATGTCAGGGTTGTCTACTTTCTAGGGAGGTTCTGTCGAAATTTTCTTAGAAAGTGGGTCCCGCAAGGCCACATAGAATTTTAAGGAAAATTTTGGGACGGGTCCTGTCAAAAATGATTTTGGTACTTCATCATATGGTCATTGTATGTGTGTTGATCTCTTCCCACATGCAATCCATATATCGGATATTGTGTAATTACCACAATATGTTGTTTCATTGTATAAAGCATATGACATTGAGACGAAGCAAAAAAAGGAATCATGTTGTGGTTGGAGCATTCATCTTTGTAGCAAATAAAAGTAAAAAGGTCTTTTGTTGTATTCAACTTGATTGCAAAAAAAAAAAAAGTCAAAATTTCATATTTTCTTTATGAAAGTATGAAGTAAAAAATTCATTGTCTGTGACATAAAAATTTAACAGAAAGGGTAAATTTTTAAATATATTTTGTGTGTAGATATTTCAGAAATTAAGAACTTTGTGAAAATGTACTGGAAATTTCGAAAAATTTTGGGAAACTCCTGATGAAAATGATATAACATATGAATTTCATTTCGATACTTCAAAATGACAGAAATTTCTACGATTTCAGAGAAATTTAAGACCTTGAACCGAAGACTAACTCAAGACACTAGAGAAGGTATGCACGTACTCGAGCTTTATCTAAATGAGATATGTCTTTTGTGGTCTTGGTTAGTTGAGAGTTGATCTAATCCATAAAAGTTAGAGCTGAGGTCAAGCTCATTGAATCTATTGCACTCAAATTAAATGAACCAGTTGCAATATACTACAAGTTACAGATTCTCGATTATCTTTCCATATTGACTAGTAAAACGAATAATGTTGGCGGTGTTGCTATCCACAAAATCTGAAGTAGCCAATAAAAATGGAGCAAAAATTGAGAAATGTCTCGATAACGCACTCTTTTTCTAAATGAAATTGGGACCTTGACCCACTTTTACTAGTCTACAAGTCACCACTTTTACTAGTTGACTAGTAAATGAACATTTCCTTATATCATCTCTGCTAGATATTTCTACCCCGTCCATCTCCCATGATCACAGGAAGGCTGCCCATGCCCAGTAGTGCTGGTCCGTCTACTTCTTGGTTTGTGCACAGAAGCTTGCCACGCTAATTAAGAAGAAGTCACTAATCAAAACAGAATTTTCCGGTGAAGCATAGAAGATTGACTAGTTTCACCATGAGTATTGCAGCAAGTATACCACCCTTTCCAGCAAGGTCAATTTTGGTATACAGAGTCCTGCCATGTCGACAGAACCAAGAAAGTTAATTGTGGTAAGGATATCAAAGAAGTTTTTTTCTGCTATCATCGCAAGCTTGACCACTTATCCACACCTTTTCATTTTCCATTTACTTTTTCAGAGAGTTTATAGCTTGGTATTATATATTGCCTTTTATGATCCAGGCCACCCTGGTATTGTGGAGTATCTAATAGGTGACAACTATTTCAATCTTATTGTTTTCAGACCATCTTAAATTATCAACTCTCACAACAACTCTCCTCTCTCTTTCTCGCAGAATCAGCTGGTTTGATTCTAGTTGCAGGTGCTCTCTCTCATTTCTCTCCATACATGCAACCTTGATCATACATCTTAATTTCAGAACATAACTCTTTCCAACAGTTACAAATTCATACGGTTTTGAATAATTGATCTTTAATTAGCAGTAGTTACTAGAACCTACAAAATCATTTTTCTGATTATTTTTTATTTCTTTTATAGTGGTTACTGCACCAAAAGCTATATTCGGAGTTCCATGTGTGGTCGTCCTTTTAATCTTGAAGTTGAAAAGACGACATTTATCAATGTATAACGTTATTGAAGAATTCTTACAAAGTCACAACAACCTCATGCCTATACCGTACTCCTACTCCAACATCAAGAAGATGACTAAAGGATTTAAGGATAAATTGGGGGAAGGAGGTTATGGCTCTGTGTACAAAGGAAAGCTTCGGAGCGGTCACCTTGTTGCTGTTAAGATGTTGGGAAATTCCAAAGCTAACGGACAAGATTTTATGAATGAAGTTGCTACCATTGGAAGAATTCATCATGTAAATGTGGTGCAACTAATTGGCTATTGTGCTGACGGATCAAAGCGTGCTCTTGTATATGAGTACATGTCAAAAGGGTCTCTTGATAAACACATATTTCCCAAGGAAGGACACATTTCCTTAAGTTGCAAGGAAGCATTTGAAATTTCACTACGAGTGGCCCGTGGTATTGATTATCTGCATCAAGGATGCGACATGAAAATTTTGCATTTCGATATCAAGCCACACAACATTCTTCTTGATGAGAAGTTTGTTCCCAAGATTTCAGACTTCGGTCTGGCAAGATTATGCCCATCAGATGAAAGCAGTTTAATTTTGAGTTTTTGACCGCAGTAAGAGGAACCTTGGGATACATAGCTCCGGAATTCTTTTACAAGAATATTGGAGGTGTGTCGAACAAAGCTGATATCTATAGTTTTGGAATGTTGTTGATGGAAATTGCAAGGAACAGAAGGAATTTAAATGCACTTGCACCAAATACGAGCCAAATTTACTTTCCTTCTTGGGTGTATGACCAGTTCAATGAATAAAAGGAGGTGGAAATTGAAGATGCCACGGATGAGGAAAAGAAACTAACAAAGAAAATGCTCATGGTAGCATTGTGGTGTATACAAATGAAGCCTAGTGACGGTCGTAATTCGATGAACAAAGTAGTAGAGATGCTTGAAGGAGAAGTAGAATTCATTCAAATGCCTCCCAAACCTTTCCTATATCCACAAGACATGCCAGTAGGATGATGAGGATGATTCCGAAACAACTTTGTCATCATCACTGCCATTGAAAAATGATGCTCAAGAGTCAATTAGTTTGATTCAAAATCCAAATTAAAGGAAGTGATGTACTAGTTAATATTTGTATTCACAATGGAGCAGGCATTTCCTATCATGCAGTAATTAATAAGTGTTCTTCCATGCTTCTCATATACACTTCTTGTACTACTTTATTAATTCTATGCTCTCTATTTTTTTGTTTTTTTTTTTTGTCTGAAACTGTCTATATGTACTTTAGATCAGCCATTTTCTGGGATTTCCTATTTTAAACAATGAATGTAGGTGTTGTTGATTATGTGGTGGCTGAAGGATTCAAGAGCGGGTTGTGCTGATCAGAAATCATGAGGGAAATTTTGGAAGTTTTGCACTTCTCGCTACAACACCTCGTCTCTACCGAGGTAGCTTAAGTCCTACTGGTTGTTATTGAAGATGCTCTGGTTGATATCATATTGGTCAGCAGTTGTTTACAAGCTTCGTGAAGGTAATTATGCTCAGCATAACATGGACTGTTGGTTAGAGGGAGGCCGATGTCTTATTAGTTATTGTCAAGTTTGAGGGTTAAAAGAAGAAGAAGAAAAAAACTGTAAGCATAAGCTCAAGCACAAGACATCAAGATCTAAAAGAAAATTTTGAACATTCATTCATTCTTACTGCATGGCTACCCTATCGTGTTCTCTCTCTACACCGGTACTAACATTTGAAAACAAAAGCTGTATATAACTATATATACATATGATCCACAATTGCCCTTGCCAAGTAAGTTACATAAAATCCGAGAGAATTTAAATATGTGTCGCCTCCCGTAAAGCAATTCTCTTGGCTATAGCTTGCAGCATAGCTTCCAGTGTAGCAAGCTCTGCCTCATCATCTCCAATCAATTCTGAATCATAAGAATCAGAAAGATTTAAGTCCAATTTCATCTTGTTATTTGTTACATGACTACTAGTAGAATGGGCAGTGGTAGCATCTGTGGCGTCTCTGACTGCCCCCAGGGATGAAGGACTTCTTCTTGTACCTTTGATGCCATTGTTCTTCATCGCCATTGCCTTGTACTTTTTGATAATGCGGTGGACTTGTGTACAATCTCGGGGCCAAGTCTCTGGTTTGGTCTTGTGAGGTTTGAAGATGATCGGTACCACAAAGTGTTGAAAGCTCGTCCGCCTTCTTACACAAATTCCTTTCCCGATCCCGGAGAAGCTTTCTTCAATAGTACCAGACACCGAAGAACAATTGTCACTTCAGTTTAAAAACTGCTTTTTTCTTATGAGCTCTTCGAAATTGTTTAGTATTGCATCGGTTCTCCATTGCTTTCTCTATTTATAGAGTAGACTAGTAGAGGGCGTTTACCATTGTGGGAAGTTAAAAAGTCAATATTACTAGTTTCTGACTTTCCTGAAAGCACTAGGTTCCACATGGCTAAAGGGCGATAGAAGCCTTGACAATGTTCGACGGCATCGGAGCAGCCTAGTCCTTCCCTCCCGGCATCAACTCTCTCAAGGTACCAATCGCTCTCCATTCTCAGTTTTCAATTTCAAATTCTCAGTTCGTAAATCAAAATCAAATGCTCAGATATCTCTCTCTCACTCACTCGCAGCGTCTCTCAGATCAGCTCGCTTCTCTGTCTTTGATTCCCAAGAAGATCAGCTCGCTTTTCTCTGCGCATTACTCCCTTCGCTTCCTGCAATTCTCCTCCGATTCTGATTACAGGTACTGTTTTTTGTACTTATTGTTCGTTTATGGCGGTGTTTTGGTTCGGAAATTGGAAGCAATTGTATGGGCAATTGGAAGCAATTGAGTGTATGGCTATGTGGCATCGAATGGGCTTCATTAATGTACCAATTGATTAGAATGGAATTTGTGACTAGTTAGCTGCAATCTGAGACTAGATTTCTGCATTTTAAGAAAATAGGTAGAGCAGAGTAGCATGGAATTTTGACATTTATGCATGTTTCATGTTGAACTCCAGAGGATATATGCATGTTTTCATGTTTTCCTTTTCTACTTCAATGGTAAAAGGAAGACTAAAGAGAAATCATTCTCTGAAATTCCTTTTCATGTATTGCATTGAGAAATTGCTGCTTAAGAGTAGTTTCATCTGATAATCGCTTTTAGCAGGTTTTAATGGGATACTGGATAGCATCTGGATACTGCTTAATGTTTTCTTTTGGTGCATACTAGATAGCATCTCTGAAATGAAAAGGAAAATTTAACTTTGAAAGGTCGAACTGAACAGAAGGCTAAATTTAACTTGGTGCATACATGATGTTGGATTGGTCTACTTATGGTGTTCATGGTGTTTGTGAGTTTGAATTTTTGAATATTGAATATTTGCCTGGACTGATTTTGTGTTTTTTCTGATTTTAGGCTTACCAAGTTGAATTGGAGTAATTGGGGGGTTGAATTAGATGAGGAGAACGAGCTGCATTTGAAAGAGAAGGTAATGAAAAATGCAGCTGCTCTTCAATTGTGTTATTTTAGTATGTGCTCGTCTCTTATTCGTGAAATGTGCTTTTCTATTCTAATGGCCAGAACTTTATGCTCTTTAATCTTTCCCACATGCTAGGATTAGCTTCAACAACACAATTAGTAATCTATTATTTCTGTTCTGAACTTCTGATGGTCAAATACTTCATGATAACCACAGAGTCTATGTTAGCCATACATTGGTCAAACAGCCTCCATTTATATCTGCCCTCCATGGGGGTTATGTTGGTAGTACTGTTCTCAGCACATATATCAGTAGTTTTAGATTAGAAAGTAGAAGAAATTTTTCATTCATAGAATGACATTGGAAGCTTTGTTTTTGAGGTTTTCACTTTTAACTTGTAGCATGTATTTTTGTTGAACTTATAATAGACCATGTATTCTCACATTGATGGTAAAAATAGACCATGCATTCTCATCAAGGGATATTGGTCTACTCCCCTGACTCTTGTTTAATGTCAATATCCCCGCCAGTCTGTGGTACCTAGGATAATGGCATGCTTTTATAATTTATGAAATGGAAGGACATCCATTCTAAAAAGTTATAACTGTATTAGTAATATTAGTCTGGTATGATAGTATGAGTCGTCTTGCTAACCAAATATGTTCATCAAATATTAGTCTGGTAATATTTCAAATATGTATTGAATATTAGTTGTCTTGAGTTAGCCCCCGTTTTCTAAGAGTCTGGTAATATTAGTCTGCTTGATAACCAAATACTAGATTCTGTTTTGACATATAAGTAAGTTCAAGTTTAGGTTTAAGAGCTTAAGGCCAACATTCAACTATAGACAACATGCCGAGGGTGTAGTTACAAATTACAACTTGCGCTTGAAAAGTTGTCAAAAATTTACGACAACGTTCAAAGCACCTGGTTGAATAATAACAACAACTTGCTTCACCTCTTTTTGACAACTTGCAAAGGGCAATGTTAAGGTCTCTTGGACTTTTAATGACTCTGACATCTACAACATGCGCCGAATATTGTCCAGAGTGATTGACAACGTAAAAATTGCATGTTGTTAAACATGTTTTTTCTTGTAGTGTTTGTTGGCTTTTAACGACATGTTTTTATGAAAGCATTCTATTTAATAATGTTCAAAGGCAGTCATTAAAAAAAAAAAAATCGTCCTTTGGTTTTTGTCTTATTTTGATTTTCTTTTTACTTTCAGAAAATTAAATTTCGTTTATTTCATAAGGATGGTTAGCAATTGTCCTCGGGAAATAGAGGATCATAGAATACAGGATGTTTAAAAATCGTCGTTCTCTTCAGAGAGGATGGTTTAGCTTTCCTCTGTTGCAATTTCTGTACTAATACTTTTATTCATCCTTGTACATTGAGTGTACTCATATGCCTGACAGGCCTCCATGTGTGTGTTGTTTTCTTGGAAAATGTTCTCAATGGCGTTTTCTTGCTTGCAGAGCTGAAGACCCAGACAATAAACATGCCGCATAGAACTCGACCTATGACTGCACTTTTGGTGTTTACTGGACTGAATGCTATCTTAGTTTCAACCATTACTCCTGTCTATGATTTTGTCTGCTTTCTTCCTTTTTGGGAAAGACGGGTATGCGTTCTTGTTATGATCTGTTTAGAAATCTTGTTCTTTTATTTATTTTTTTATTTGTTTGTTTATTTTCTTGGAAAGCTGGTAATAATAGCCTTAGAAAAATTTCTTTAGGTTGAACGGTGACCGTATTTGATCGTAAAAAGTATTAGACCATTTTAAACAGAATACAACACAAAATGAAGTTTAATATGTGATACTGGTTTACTGTATGTGCATGAAGTTATGATACTGATTGAAACATTAAATGTTGGTCTTACTGGTGGTGATACATATAAATCTGTTGCCTGCACCTTTCTCATGTCATAATTAGTTCATAATTAGCATTATTTTTAGTCATTAGTGAAATGTTTTTGAAAACTTGGAAATGCTAAGATGTTCAGTTCAATGATTGCACAATCTTTTTACCTATACCTGTAGTTATGATGGGGTTCTATTTTTATATTGTGTGCACCACAAAATATGCTTAAGCTTATTGAAATTTCTACACAAGGTGTTTAAACATAGAACTGACATTAAGCTAGTTGTCTCTTAGGCTCTAGGCAACTATGAAATCATACATACCTTTTAACGATTTTTAAATATTTAATTCATCTTAGGTGCTCTGCTTCTTCCTTATATCAATAGTAAAACAAGATTTAAAGTAACGAGAGGGAATGCTTTGACTGTCAGATAGTTCTTGTCTCACCAACTTGGATCACATATTTCAAAATTTAAAGATGTCCGGCTGAAAAGAAGGTTGTAGAAAACACTGTAAATGCAAAAAGGTTGAATTGGTGACATCCACTTGGCCGACCAATGTTGCTCACAGTATGTTGTTGCCTCCTTCCATTTTGTGGGATTTTTGTTGGTCCTGTATGCATGAAGGTACCCTTAATCGTGTAGTCATGACATAGTATCTAAACCTAAAGGAGCAGTATTTATCTGATTGTGGTAATCGGAGGTGCACTCATATCTGTACCCTCCTTTCTCCTTTTTGTACATTGGTTGTTATGGTTTCATGTAGGAGCTTACTATTTTGTGTACTCTTCCAACATATACGTTTCAATGTCCCTTGGCAATTTAATAAGCAATCATAGATACATATAACAAATAGGCCCACGTCGACAATCAAAAACTAGGGATCCAATTCATTCACTTTCTCTGAGTTTGTTCTTGTAGGGAACCTACTGCTAATTAAGATTGCACTATTTCTTTCGCCAATGCAAAGGTAAGATTATGATTTATGAGTGGTGGGCTAGCTAAGATTCTCCTCCCGGGGAATTGCAACTGTCCTCTGCAAAACCTCAGTAAATTCATTGCTGTTTTTAGTTAAACTACGGCCTAGTCTTTTAAGTATTACATTGTGAGCATTATTAATACAAGAAACAACAATTTGTCAAGAACATATGTATTTCAATCAACTGCAACTCAGATGTTCTCACAAGTTCTGTTAAGAGAACTTGGTTTAAAGTTTTATAGTAGTGATGTTTGTTTTGGCTGATTCTTAACTGCCAGTATATCCTATGCATACCCACTATATATGTAGCACTTTCTCAAACCGAAACCCTCTGTTAATCATTCATCCACACTCGTTAAATAACTAAAGTTATGCTGTAGCAACCTTCACTATGCTTTATGTGAAGTCGCAAACTACATACATGCTTGTTATCGGATTGGATTGGATTGGTTATGTTATTCAGTTATTGTTAATCCTGCTAATCAATGCGATGCGTTCCGTCGTTTAAGACTCAAATGTGATCAGTCCTTTAATACTCAAATGTCATCCATAATTTAATATAACCAACTAAAACCCCTTGAGATAATATTGGATTGCATCTGTTAGTTGTTCGTGTAGATTTTCTTTTACATCCTTACATCTTGTATCCTTGTGGTTTTCTTCTTTCAGAGGGAACGACTTCGTCAGGAACGTGAACCTACTTTATTGAAGAGTTTGGAATCAAGATAGAAGTATTAATTACAGTTTTTTTTTCAGTCTGTTATACTAGTTGCAGTTAAATTTTTTTGATGTATTCAGACTTTCTTAGGTCTTAGTATAGAAAAATACAATGGGTAACGAAGCTTTTGCTTTTGCCAATGACACATGAGATGCTCTCTTTTTTTATGATTTATCTTTTTAACTTTCTGTTAAATTACTCCCTTACGGAGATACGTTTCGTGCTCTTAATCAGAGAAATTACGTTATCTAGGCATTTGAACATTATATTTTATGGTTAGTTTCTTTCCAATTGTTGGGTTGATGCTGTACTTGCTATCTTATTGGAGAAAGTTTTGCTTCCCAGGATCACAAGAACTGGCCAACTGATTGGAAAATTTTCATTGTGTTGATGTTTGCGTCAAGTGCCGTCAACACTGTTATAATCTAAGACCACTCGACTCACTGTAAATTGATGCTCCCAAGTGTTTTCTTGGTGGGGTTTCAGAAGTATCGTTTATTATTCAGCTTGTCATTAAATTTCAAGTTATTTGCCCCAGTTTATGGTCTTGGTTAGTTGAGACTTGATAGTAATCCATTAAAGTTGAGCTGAAGTCAAGCTCAGAATGTTTTGCACTGAAATTAAATGAATCGGTTGACAGTATACTACTACAAGTACTAGTACCTAATTCTCGATCTATCTTTCCATAATGACTAGTAAAACGAATAATGTTGGCAGTGTTATCCACAGAATCCGAAGTAGCCAATAAAAATGGAGCCAAAATTGAGCTATGTCTCAATAACGCACTCTTTTTCCATACAAGTCATGTCTTCTCTTTTCCATATATGTTGACTAGTAGATGAACATTTCTCTATATCATCTCTGCTTCTGTGGAACAGATGAAGGCATAAAGCTAGATAATTCTCCCTGTTTTATGTATCTTCGCACGATCACAGGAAGGCTACCCATGCCAGCACGACTGGTCCTTCTACTTCTTGGTTTGTGCAGTGTAGCTTGCCACGCTAAGGATGATCATGACTGTGAACCTTCTTCCTGCGGCGACATCCACTACATAAGTTACCCTTTCCGACTCGATGATGATCCAAAGAAGTGCGCTGACCTAAGTTATACCCTGTCTTGTGAGAACAATATCACTGTATTACACTGGTATTCAGGAAAATACAATGTGCTTGCCATCAATTATGGAAACTACACAATCCGAGTTGTGGATGCCAATTTTCGTAAGGATGACTGCTCTTCACTCCCTCGTAATTCGCTGGCCAGCTATAACTTCAGTGATGAAGATCCATACAACACTTACATATGGAAAGGTGCAAATTGGTGGTCCTCAGATATGTTGGAACTGCCAAAGCCTATAATCTTCATGACCTGTGAAACTCGGCCGGTGAATTCATCTCTCTATGTGGATACTGCTCCCTGCATTAATGCAACGAGTGGGCTTTCTTTTGTTACCACTGGAAGATTAAATGCCTCGGATTTGGAGGATTCATGCCGTATACAGCTGATGGTTTTGACATCATGGATCGGTAGAAAGGACGGGAACAGGTCCTATATAGAGATCCACAATGAGCTGCTCTATGGTTTTGAACTTTCATGGTTGGACAGCTACCGTCGACCATCAAGTATATATTCGATCTCGAATTGCTATGTCGACACTGATACCAACAAAGTTAATTGTGATGGTAAGGATTTCAAAGATCCTGTTCTTCAAGCTTTACCACAATTATTTATTTTCAGTTTACTTTTCTCATTTACAAGATTCAGAGTTGATAACTTGATATTTATATACTTGTGATGCAGACTCCTGGTATCTTGTCTTGTCCAGAAAATGTGAGGACTAGCTTATTTTTTTCACAACTTATAATCAACTCTTTTTTTTTTTTTTTTGGTAAGCAAGGGGTCAAAAGACCCAAAAAAAGAGACAAACAAAAGAAACAAACTAGCTAGGCCTATTGGGCTAATAGAGATTCGTCTTTGTCGAGCAACTCCTTCCAGATCATCATGATAGGTAGGAGAGGCATGGATAGGAGGGCTATCAAATTCAATTATTCCATAAGCATGATTAATGCTTTGTTTAGCAAGACAGTCTTCAACCATGTTACCTTCTCTATAGATGTGTTTTAGGGAGAAACACTGAAAGTTTCTGATCAGATTTTTGCAGCAACAAATAAGTGAGCCCATAGGATGGTGCTCCAGTCTCAGAGATCAACTTTACCAGAATTGCAGAGTCAGTTTCAACTTCAATATGAGTGATGTGGCATTTAAGAGCTTGTCGAAGGCCATAATAAAAACTCCAAAATTCAGCATCTAAGACATCACCTATGCCCAAATTTATCTGAAATCCTTTAATCCATAAACCATTAGAACATCTAAGAACCCCTCCTACACCGATTTTTCCAGAAAGTCCATTCCTACTACCATCGATGTTTAGCTTGTGGATTCCATGAGGGGGTTTCATCCAATTTAGAAGATTAAGACAATAAGATCTGTTTAGGTCAGTTTTGAGCTGGGCATTATTCGAGATGGCAGCAGTAGTGATCGTACCAGGATATCTGGGCTTTTGAAAGTGAGCCTCAAATATATGCTAGTTCCTCCATTTCCAGATGAACCAGCATATGAATACAAAGGTAGAGCACCAAACTTTTCCAGCATTACATTTGGCTTTGTAGAGAAGATTTGCCTGCAACCAAACTTCCCATCTCATGGAAAAAGTAAATCTGACAGACTCGGGTAAAGTGAAGGAATTCCACACGTACATCAATTGCAGCAGGGCAGTCTTTAAACAGATGAGAAAGGGATTCACTATTGTTGTGCATATAGGACAAGTATCATCATAAATGAGATTCTTTTTTATTCTGTGAGCATTGGTAAGAAGTTTACCATGACAGAGCACCCATAGAAAAGTCTTGAGCTTTGGGGGAATTTGCATTTTCCAAATAAACTTCCAAGGAGAGTTAATGTGGTCGGAGTCATCCAGAAAAATGTTGTAAGCTGACTTGACAGAAAAAGAGCCATTAGAAGTACAACCCCAGATTTGACTGTCAATTCCACAACCATCAAAACCAGGAGGAATGCATAGAAGTTGATCAATAATATCAGCAGGTAGGCAAGATGAAAGCAAATTCAAGTCCCATCCATGGTCATTCCAAAAGCTGCAGATAGTAGCACTAGTATCTATAGTAGAATTTGGCAAAGCATGATTGAAAAGGGGTATATAGGAGGGAACCATGTATCAGTCCAGAACTTGATTGTTCTACCATCACCAACCCTCCAAGTTAAACCTTTTTTCACCAAATTGACACCATGAAGAACACTTCTCCAAGTACTAGAACAATCTTTGTGTTGCTGATAGTTTTGATCAAACAAATAGCCATGTTTCAAATACTTTTCTCTATAAATTGAAGCCCATAAACTAGTATCGTTTCGAAATAGCCTCCAACCAGCCTTAGCAAGCATAGATCGATTCATATAAGAAGATTTCTTGATTCCTAATCCACCAAGATTCTTGGGCAAACAAATAGTAATCCAGTTCACCAAATGAATTTTTTTCTTATTTTCATTATCACCCCACAAAAAGTTTCTGTTTATTTTGTCTAAGTCATCACAAATAGACATGGGCAATTTAGCAGTCTGCATAGCATAACTAGGAATAGCAGCAGTAACCGAATGAATTAAAGTTAACCTGCCAGCTAAACTTAAAACTTTGCATTTTCCAACCAGCCAAACAACTTTTCACTTTATCCAAAATGCTAGCATAAGTAAACTTAATAACTCAAGAATGGATGAGAGGCATACCTAAGTATTTTCCCAGATCAGTAGTAAGAAGAGAGCCACAAGTGCTGCTGATATAAGAAGCCATCTCTTTGCTTGTGTTAGGGGAGCAGAAGATGAGAGATTTTTCATAACTGACAGCTTGGCCAGAGAGAGAACAAAAGTTATCAAGGCATTGTTTGAGAATACATGCTTGATCCATGGTTGCTTCAGCGAATCACATAAGGTCATCAGCAAAAAAGAGATGAGAGATTTTAGGACCTGATTGAGACTCTTTAACAGCTTTCCAAGCTCCAACATCAACAGCAGATATGATTAAGTGGGATAATTTCTCCATACAAAGAACAAAGATATATATGGTGACAGAGGATCACCTTATCTTATTCCTCTTTGAGCTTTAAAAGATTGAGTAAGTTCACCATTAAGACAAATCTGAAAGCTTGTCGATGTAACACAACTCATAATAAGATTCACCAGAGATTGAGGAAGAAGTGATTCACTTAAAACATATTCAATGAAATGCCATCTAAGACAGTCATATGCTTTAGATAAATCTACCTTCCAAGCAAAGAAGGCTTTCTTGCCAGCAGATTTTTTGAATTTAAAGAGAACTTCCTGAGCAATCATTATATTGTCTGAAATTTGTCTATCAGGGACATAACTGACCTGATTAGGGCTGATTAGCTTTTGCATCAAAGGTCGACTTCTTGCCACAATGATTTAATGACCTTGTAAACAATATTGCATAAGCTGATAGGTCTAAATTGCGACATGCTTTGAGGTCCACTCACTTTAGGAATTAGATAGATAATATTATGGTTTCAACCACAAGGAATTTCACCAGAGGTAAAAGCATTCTGCACAAGAGAAAGAACTTCTGTAGCATAAATATTCCAAAATTTTTGGTAGAAAGCAGCAGGAAAGCCATCAAAACCAGGAGCTTTGAGTCCTCCAATTAAGAACATGGCAGTTTTAACCTCATACATGTCAATTGGAATACATATATTATTTAGCTCATCAGATTCAAGTGAGGGAAAGAGCCAAAGAATAACAAATCCAGTCACATTAATGGTAGAATCAGAAAAATGACTTTGGAAGAAAGCAACAGCAATATTTTTTAAATAATCTGTCTCAGTTTGCCAAACTCCACTTTCATCAAATAATCCTTCAATTTTGTTCCTCCTCCTTCTCACAATAGTACTCAAGTGAAAGAACTTGGTATTTCTATCACTTCCTTGTAACCATTTATCCCTAGATTTTTGCTTCCAAAAAAGATTTTCCTGATCTCTCAAAGTTTCATACTCAGTTATGAGCTCAGCTTCAAGTTTGAGAAAAAAAGGATTGTTGTACCTGTCAGTAGCTTGTTGAATTCCACCAATGCGAGCAAGCAACTGTCTTTTCCTTTTGAAGATGTTACCAAAGGTAGTTCGATTCCAGTCCAAAAGAGCATGAGAGAGAGCATTAGTTCTTTCAATAAAAGAGCCATGAGAACTTTTCTAGGTATTACCAACATAAGAAGCAAAATCATTGTGAGTCATCCACATAGCCCGGAATCTAAAAAAGATGGCACCTCTATTCGCAGTCATTATATTGAAGCTGTAGAAGAATAGGACAATGATCAGATTTCATTTTAGCTAAATGTCTGATAAAAGCTTCAGGAAAGTAAGATCTCCAATCACAAGTGCAAAAAGTTCTGTCCGGTCTTTCTTTAATTCTGTTATTTGACCAGGTAAACTTGGATCATCCCATATCAATTAGGGAGTTATAGTCCACCCATTGCTTACGACCTCCAATTTTTCCACCCATAGAACCAAAATTTTTATCAGCAGAAGAATAAAGTTCATTGTAATCACCAATAAAAATCCAAGGCAGCTAATATGTTGAAACCAGGTGATCAAAATAATTCCAAAGATTCCTTCTAACAGAGTTAGTATTCCTTCTAACAGAGTTAGTAGGTGATGCGCTCGAAATGAGCGCTCAAGATTAATCATGTTGTCAGTTGTTAGTATAAAGCAAGTAGGGATCATTCTATCCGGGGATTGAGGGTACTCATGTCAATTAAAAGTCAAAGAAAGAATTATTATTCACAAGTATAGGGTACTTACAAAAATTACAAAGTAAAAGGGGTTTTGAAAAGTTTGTATTCTAATCTAATTAACTAATTACAATGATCAATCAAACCAAGAATCAAGGAGATGAGATGGATGGATAAGATGTAAGATAAAGTCATCAACCATTAATACAAAAACAGAAAATCAAGTTGCAATTACGAATCAAAATATGTATTTGGGAGAAATCAATCAAGAACAGAGTGGAACGCCTACAAAGTTCTTTTTACCTTCTTCAGTTAGATTAACTAGATGAACGCACCATAGTTAACCCTATTAAACATGTAATGCTAGTGAATGATCAAATCCCTAACAAAACACACTTAACGCAATAAGAGCCATGAAAGTTTGATTAATTTAAGAAGAACACACAAGTTAGAAAGCTAATCAAGCATGCAAATCTCTTTGTTGATTTACCTATGGAATTATAGGTTTTCCACTTAGTAATTAAGACCTAAAACGCTAGCATATCTTAATCTAGAATCAATCATGCAATTGAGTCCTAAGCTGGCCATCAAAGAACACGAAAACATGAAAGGTGAGATTGAAGCACAAAATCAACAAACATCTAATAGCATATAATGGAATCGTAATTCACAACCTAAGAATCCTAAAACATTTTCATGCTTCAAGGTTATAGAAAACTAAACATCAAAACATATTCTTTAATCTTACAAAGTTTCGAATCCAGCAAAACAAAACAAGATGTTCTGAATTAAAAACATAGGAAACCGAAAACAAAATCAAGATGAACATGGATACACTTTTGAAGAACTTCAAGAACACAAGATGAACATCAAGAGGATGAGGCTACGGCAAGGACGTGATGGAGATGATGGAGCTTGCTTCACGACTTCAAAGGAAGGAAGCTAAAACTTTGAGAGACAAAAGGGAGAGAGTTGCGAAATTGATTCAGGGTCTGAAAGATGGTTTTTTGATGTGTAACTCTCCCCTATTTATAGCCTTGATGTCATGATATTTCTTCATAATTCGACCAGTAGGAATCTTCCACAAGCAAGTAGAAATCAAATTGAATTAGGACTCTTCCTTTCTCCAAAATATCTCTTCTAGGTTGTAAAAGTCAAATTGAATTAGAACTCTTCCTTTTGCCAAAATACTCTTTTAAGTTGTAGAAGCCAAATTGAATTAGAACTCCTCCTAAAATATCTCTTATCTTCTAGAGATATTTTGCCAAAATATCATTTATCTTCCATCATGAAGCCATATGGTCTCCTAGTTGATCCAGGATTCCTACTTCTACTGTGATTCCTTTTCCTAGTAAGATTAGGAATACTTCATTTATTCATTTCTTGACCAGTTCTGCGCCTTATTTCCTCCTTGCCGTTTATTTCTTTCATTTCTTGCTTCCTAAAGCTCATTTCTTCGTTCGTAGCTCAGATGTACCTAAAGACACTAAAATAAGTTAATATGATTAAGTTAAAGAAAATAACTTAGCAAAATGTGAATAGAAAAACACATAAAACATCGCATATAATGCTCCTATCAGTAGGACTAGCATAAAGCACAGTGAGCATCCAATTAGAACCACCAGGAATAGTAACTTTAACTGTGATTGATTGACAGTTTTTATCAACAAAATGGATATTGCAGATATTAGAGTTCCAAAAGAGCCAAATGCCACCAGAAAATCCATTGGCTTCAACAATTATATAATCAGAAAATCCAAGAGATAAGATTAAATCTTTAGCTCTAGAAAATTGGACCGAGGTTCACAGATAGCCAAAATATCAATTGAATGTAATTGAACAAGATCTGCAACGTTAGATCTAAATTTCTCACTTTCGGCACCCCTAGAATTCCAAAAGAGAACTTTACTCATTGGAAAAAAGCAGGTAGAGGGAGGGCTGAAACCCAAGGTCAATTGTCAACCATCCTCCACATTGGGGGATAGGTCAGTGTTTTCATCAGTGACAATAGATATCATGTTATCCATGTTAGCAGAAGCAAGGACAGAACATACCTAGCCAGTGCTAGTAGAACCATCATTAGTCGAAACCATTTCAGTGTGAGATGACTCCAACTTTATACCACTCTCAGAAGGGCAATTCCCAAATTCAGCAGAGAAGTTGGACAGAGGGTGTGAATCTAGGACTGGGATGGGAGAAGCTGGAGAGTTGTTCTTGTCAGTGGCATTAGGCTGATATGATGCACTGGACTTCTTCCCTGTATGTGTCGTCACGTGTCTTCTAGAATATTGAGCAACATTTTTTCCAGCAGCGAACATAGGTGCAACTGGTTTCAAAGAAGGTTTTCCATTAGTTATGTCTTTGAGAGGCTTTTTAAGAGATCCATGATGTTTGCCCTTGTAGGTGCTCTAGCTAGACGTAGAAGCTTGTTGCGAGTTGTCAATAATGGTCTTGCTGGCTTTCTTTTGAACTTGTTCTCACATTTGCACTACTGCAGGTTCAAAATTGTTTTCAGCATTCAGAGAGTCAATATTAGTAGGTGGTACCTCCCTGAGAGCATTTTCCTCACCTTCAACAAAGGTCTGAAGAAGAGCCAATCTCGAACCAGATGGTACAGGTGCACTGTTAGCAGGAATCTTGCTAGAGTTAGAGTTTTTGTTCTTGTAGGACATGAGCATCCATGGTCCATGACCAAGATCAGTTGCTTTCACATTCTTATGAGAAATTTTCATGTCACTACTCTGGTGGTCATGAGTTTCAATAGGCTGAGCAATTTTAGTAGAATGTTGAGTAGAGTCTATTGCATAAGAAGCTGGGAGTGTAGAAGTCTTAGCATTCACAAGAGGTTCAACATCAAGAGTACGTTTAGAAGGTGCAGAGTGAGGGCAGTTAGCTTTGGCATGTCCATAGCATCCACAATTGAACAACCCCTTCAATCTCCACAAAAGGTTTTAAAGGTGCCTGAAGATCAATTTCAACACAAATTCAGGCCAATTTCCCTCGAGCTTGGGCTAAAGTTAACTTATCAACTTTGATGACAGTTCCTAGAATTTTTTCCCACCACCTTGAGTGTATACTCCTTGAAATATCTAACCGGTACACCCAGAATTCTCACCCTTACAGCCATGTTGTTTATTCTTTCATTATTGGGATTGAAATCAGGACGCCATTTTTGAACAACCAAGGTTTGTCCGGCCAGAATCCAAGGACCTCCACATAAGGCAACATTAAGGTCAGATTCCAGAGTAAATTTAACTATGTAGAAGTCATTGGGTAAGTCAATAAGCTGCCATGGGCCTTGAGGATTCCATTTTCATTTGAGACCGCTATGCATAAACGTATAAGCATTCTTGACATTAGGCTTTCCCATCAATTTCACAATAACAGCCCAACGCCACTCAATATCCAGTTTATGATTAACTCGTTGAGAAAAACAGATATTGGGAGCAGTCATACCTTCAGTGATAGTGTAGTCTTCCTCAGTCATTTCAAAATCTTCGACTGCAGCTTTACCATAGTGGCTGAAGGGATTGAGGAGACGGGGACGCATAGCTAGTCGAATCAAGAGAAGGACCAGGTAAAGGAGATTCTGGTTCGGCATCAGTGATCTGTGCTGCCATGGATTTATTGCAGAGCAGGTCATCATTTGATCGGGACCGCTTGTTCTGATTTGCAGAAATCAGGTCATCTCCGCCACTCCTCATTGGGAGGGCGGAGAAGGTGAAGGTAGGAGAGGTAGCCATCGCGGTCACCAGAGGAGGAGTCCAGATCTGCGGTGAAGTCAAAGTCGATGATGGTGACAGCGTGGAAGCTGCGAATGGGGTGAAGGGGAAAGCAGTTCGCCGCGCGTGAAGCGCGTATAATCAACTCTTTGTATAACGGTTCTTTCTCTATTTTGCAGGTCCAACAACAATGATAGGTACTTTTTATCCTTAATTTCTTTTTCTAAAAGTGACCTTTATTATATGTTTTAATTCCTAAAAAATTCATTCTTTTAAAGAGATAAAAACTCATAAATCGTTGAATACTAGAGATCAATTGTAATTCTAGCACGGACTAAATTAGTTTCCTTTACAGTGTGGATTTATACAAGACTTACAGTCGGAATTCCATGTGTGGTGTTTTTAATCATGAAGTTGAAAAGACGACATTTATCAATGTCCAACGTTATTGAAGAATTCTTATGAAGTCACAACAACCTCATGCCTATACGGTATTCCTACTCCAACATCAAGAAGATGACTCAAAGGATTTAGGGATAAATTGGGGGAAGGAGGTTATGGCTATGTGTATAAAGGAAAGCTTCGGAGTGGTCACCTTGTTGCTATCAAGATGTTGGGAAATTCCAAAGCTAATGGGCAAGATTTTATGAATGAAGTTGCTACCATTGGAAGAATTCATCATGTAAACGTGGAGCGACTAATTGGCTATTGTGCTGACGGATCAAAGTGTGCTCTTGTATATGAGTACATGTCAAAAGGGTCTCTTGATAAACAATTATTTCCTAAGGAAGGACTCATTTCCTTAAGTTGCAAGGAAGCATTTGAAATTTCACTAGGAGTGGCTCGTGGTATTGATTATCTATATCAAGGATGTGATATGAAAATTTTGCATTTGGATATCAAGCCACACAACATTCTTCTTGACCAGAAGTTTGTTCCCAAGATTTCAGACTTTGGTCTGGCAAGATTATGCCCATCAGATGAAAGCAGTTTAAGTTTGACTGCAGCAAGAGGAACCATTGGATACATAGCTCCAAAAATGTTTTACAAGAATATCGGAGGTGTGTCAAACAAAGCTGACATGTATAATTTTGGAATATTGCTTATGGAAATAGTAGGGAAAAGAAAAAACTTGAATGCAAATGCAGCCAATACGAGCCAAATTTACTTTCCTTCTTAGGTGTATGACCAGTTCGGTGAAGAAAAGGAGATGGAAATCGAAGATGCCACGGATGAAGAAAGGAAACTAACAAAGAAAATGCTGGTGGTAGCATTGTGGTGTATACAAATGAAGCCTAGTGACCGTCCTAATTCAATGAACAAAGTAGTAGAGATGCTTGAAGGAGAAGCTGAATTTATTCAAATGCCTGCAAAGCCTTTCCTATGTCCACAAGACACGCCAGTTGAATGATGAAGATGATTCAAAGACAACTTTGTCATCATTACCATGGAGTAATTTATTAAGTGTTCCTCCATACTCCGCATATACACCTGTTGTACTAGTTAACTTTATTCTATGCTCTCTATAGTTCCTTTTTTTCTGCCCTCGCACGGAGCTCTCTATAGTTCATGTACTTCAGATCAGCTATTTTCTGGGATTTCCTAGCCTATTTTAAACAATGAATGCAGGCGTTGTTATGTGGTGGCTGATGGATTCAAGGGCGGGGTGTTTGCTGATCAGAAATCATGAGGAAAATTATGGGAGGTTTTCAGTTCTTGCTAATCGAATGTAGCTTAATTCCTACTTCTTGTTAGTGACGATACTCTAATTGGTATCATATTAGTCAGTAGTTGTTTACAAGCTTCCTGAAAGTAATTGTGCTCAGCACAACATGGACTATTGTTTTGAGGGAGGCCGATGTCTTATTGATTATTACAAATCTATGCAGCAATATTGCCCAAAGTGTTTAAGGAAATTGGAATACAGAGAGATTGAGGAGAGAACTGTGTATTCCACTATTGATAGGGATTACAAAGTACATATTCTAATGATACAGGGAAAACTATTCCGAATAAGACTAGGAATTCTAGAACCTTCTCTCCTATTACAAACATAGAACTAGCCCTAGTTTGATAAGGCACACCAAATGTCAACATTCTTCAATACTCCCCCTTGTGCCGCTCAAACTTGGTGATGACGCTTCAACCGTTGCCTCGTTAAAAACCTTGCTCAAGTGAAAACCCTATGGGACAAAAACAACCTTGAGGAGGAGAAAAAAAGTACAACATGTCATTCACTCTTTGAGATCGAACATGTAGACATGCATCATACCTCCCCCTGATATTGATATCTCCCCCTGATTGCTACAATCATGGGAGTTCAGATAATTTTCTCAATCCGATACTCTTCACATGTTTCTCGAATGTGGATTTTGGTAACGACTTAGTGAATAAGTCTGCTACATTATCCTCTGATCTGATTTGATTCACTTCAATCTTTAGAAGTGATTGTTGTTGCTGATTATAAAAGAATTTAGGCGATATATGCTTGGTGTTGTCGTCTTTGATGAAACCTAACTTCATTTGTTCAATACAAGCTGCATATATTATCCTCATAAATGCATGTAGGTTCATCTATGGTAAACTTTAAACCACAAGTTCCTCGAATATGTCTAATTACAGACCTTATAGTCATATGCATTTGCCATGCCTCTGATTTTTAACATAAATAAAAATCGATATATAATCTCATAATTATACATGCATGATCGTTCAGCCATCAATATAAAATACATGAAAACTTTTCTCCTTAAAATCAAATACATATTGATGCCCTAAACCCACTATGTCAATATTGAACCGCTCCGTAGAGTCATATATTATATAAGCTTACGAATTAAATTGTCAACAACAAAATAAACGTAAATGCTCCTCAGAGCTAAATACACACGGAAGTCTTTATCAACGGTAAAGTCACAAAAATGGCTTCCTACCGTAAAGCTGCAAGGCGCTACCTTATCTTCAACCACGATTATCCTAACCTGCAGGATTAACCCCTATACCGTTTGAATGGTGCACCGGGTTGCCACACAACAAACCCGATAAGCTTTTGCAAGCTCGTATGAAAAACTCAAAACCGCCACGAAACAACTCATCCAAAACTAAAGAAAACAACTCACTCCTTGATTCCTTACACCAATTAAAGAAACCAACTCACACCAATCACGGATAAACCCACATGTTTCAACAAATCACGGGATAAACCCACACGTTTCAACAAATCACGGGATAAGCCCACACGTTTCAATCAAGGAAAAAACTCACATAAATCACGGGATAAACCCACATGTTTCAATCAAGAAACAAAGCACGAGATAAACTCACACGTTTAGCCATTATCCTACTAATCACCACGCAGATTCCGCGGGTCATCACACAGATAGCAATTGTCCAGCTGGTCATCACACAGATAGTAATTGTCCAACTGGTCATCACATAGATTTCGCCGGTCATAGCACAAATAGTAATCATCACAAAGATTCATCACACAGATTTCAACGATTCATTAAACAAATATTCATACACAAGGTTTTCCACCCATGATCACATTTCATGATCCATGATCTTCAACTCGTAAGTCTTTGGATCCACGGTGTAAATACCAAAACATTTAAAGGAGTCGCACATGACCCAAAATGTTCCACGAATCTAAAATAAAAGATTCCCTGTAATTGATCCCTATCAATTACTCCTGGTACAAGACCCGCATTTAAATAACCCACCGCAAACTAAAATGTTCCACAATACACAACACTTTTCAAAACAATAGAAATCAACCCTTTCACAAAATATTGTTTCACGAAAAGTCACACCCAAAACAATAAAATGAACGCACCCATAATTATTGCTTTATCACACAATCCACCTACACATATATATTTCACGTAAATATATATACACGTAGACATTCACTCAGGAATGCTACTAATGCCAACTATAGTTTGCAGTTAGCTAAATAACGAACAAAGCGATATGGTAAACCCGTTCGTAAATGAACATTGTGATATTACTCACCTCGAAACTCCCGCTGCATCTTTAATATAGAACAAAGCAGTCAAATCACAAAATATTCTTCCAAGAATACTTCGTCAAGTACATAATCACATACGGTCTCAACTTAGTAATGATTCACAAACGATTTAAATCTGAAACCCCTGTTTTGAACTAGAATCCCCAAAGTGACGTCAATTGAGGCGAAACCACATCCGAGACCACCCAATGTCTCTGGAATACTTCTACGATCGATATGTCAAAATCACAAGTCGATCGAACGCTCAAATCTTCATAGACCGAATCATCGAACGGCCCGAAACCGTAAAAATCACAACATATTCATACGATCTCCAAAAATTACGTATTGTATATAGAAATGCTTGTATTGATGAGTAGATCAAACTCAGGAACATAAAATATCCCTGAGGTGGCAGGAAATAGCCGGAAAACACCACCACAGTGGTGAGGCCGCCGTCGGCCCAAAGTCGGAATTTGAGAAAACTCTCAACACCAAAGTTCTTCATCTCAACTCCAATTACAACTTTCATAACTAGCACAAAGTCTGAATCAAAGCCATATGGCCGGAATTTGCCTCGAAAGCTTTGAATTCCGATGAACCCTAGAATTTCAATTCTAAAATTCGACCTCCACGAGTTGAATCGATGCAAGCCTCCTTGTGGAAAGCATCTACGTCCTCCGAGGTTCAAAAGCCCTCAAGAACCACCGACTATGGTGGCCGGAATCTCCAGTTCCAACGAAGGCCATTTCATCCCCGACGAGGCTTTTTCTCCGCCTTGCAGCGCCACCTACAGCTCGTATTTCACTTCCATTTCTTCTACAAACTTGTAAGGGAGGTCGAGACGAAAAAACCCCAATTTATTTCGCGTCAATCGGTGGCAGGATGAGGAATATATGACAGGAAAACCAGAGAGGAAGAAATCTGGGCTCGGGAGAGAAGGGAGAGAAAAATCCTTCCAAAAAGGGAAATCTGATTTTTTTGATATTTTTCCTGAAAAATCCCATATATACCAAAATGTAAACTTTTTCCAACGGCCATAACTTCTTCATACGAATTCCGATTTTCATATTCTGCATATGCACAAACTCGTATAGACGAGCTCTACGACTTTCATGAATGAAGTTTTAGGAGAAATCCAACATATAAAAAGTCAACCCTTGCAACCCCCCTAAAATCATATTCTTCGAATAATAATTCGTCTGAAACATTTCCGCTCCGTCCACGAGTCACGAAACCGTCCAATAACCACATATTAAATTCCGAAAAATTCTCGAAAAATAATAATGAATTTTTAGGGTAATACAGCATTCACGCACGGCTTCATGTAGAAAAATAATCTATGCATGACTTGAGGAAGTAGCAACAAGAGTCTGTTTTTGTCACGACCCGAATTTTAGAATAACAATTCAAAATCCGAAACATGAAAAATACTACAAACTCAAAATAATCATCCTGAAAATTTCGTTTCTTAACATACTCACCACACGAAATAAAATCAAACCGAATTTAGTCTCGGTTAATTATTACAACTCAAATCCAAACGGTAATGTAAAGCTCTAAATGAGCATACACACACCTCACAACTAAATAAATAACAAAACTGCTGTAACACCTAAGCAGCTCGGTCACCTCCCTGGTTATCCTGACCTGCAGAAATATCCGCTACACCATTGAATAGTGTACCGGGATTGCAACAACACAAAACCCGGTAAGCTTATGAAAGCTTGTATGAGTAAAAGAAGGAAACTGTTACTTAATATAATCTCATTTATTCCCACACACAGCAATACTCAATAATTTCCACATATGTAAATAATAACAATCTCAATCAACACCAATTCAATATATCATGACAACCCAACTCACAACTTTCTCCACAACTCTCATCATCGTATTTATAAAAATACGGTACATGACAGACTAGAGCTCTAACTGAATCGTAGCCCGTCACCTGGCCTAGGTTATGGCATCCGACACATTTATCAATTATTGTATTTCATCAATATGTATACCTATATACATATTTAGAACGTCCAATAATTCCACATACTCAACCAATCGTATCCCATCATCCACACTAGGATTAGAGCGTCCGATTACCCACACCGGTCATTACGTTGACCCGTAAACCCATAAATGAACCCAACATATATCATCACATACTGAAATCAACCCAACCAAGATACATCATATTATTATGGAATTACACAATTGTAATATAATCAACTCATCAATTCAACTCAATCATATCATCAATCAAACAATCCACTCATCAATATATATTTTCCACGTAAATATATATATACGTAATCATCCACTCAGGAATGACCACTAATACCATCTATAGTTCACACAAGAAAATTATGAAATTCATTTGTATAGTTAAAATTCATTTTACTTACCTATGGACCGTGGTGATTCAAGTCCATGAAATTTTAAAACAAATATTTAATCCGTAAATATTTTTCACACAATTACCACAAATAAATAAATTACAATGCTCGGTTCTTAATATGAACCACGTGAGTTTTACTAACCTCGAAACTCCCGCTGCGTCTTCAATATAATTATAATTTATAATTAACGCCGAATAGCCCACTCAAATAAAATCCGTCAATCACCTAATCAAATGTGATTCGAATTTAGCCAACAATTTCAACACATAATTTAACTACTAATTAACGGCCATATTCTAATTTACATTAAAATCCGACGAGCGGTTTCTCACGAACCTTCCCCTAATTACCGTTTTTCACATATACGAAGATCCAACGGTCGGATCTTCGCCCATGACCACACAAAGCCTCTGGGACAGTCATATGATCATCATAACAAATTTACAAGTTCATCCGACGGTCATAATTTCACAGATCAAAAATCTAACGACCGAAATCGATCGAAATCACAAAATTCATAACTAATTCATACGATATCCGAAAAATGCGTATAATACGCCGAAATGATCGTATCGAAACATAGAATCATAAAATGGACAGAAACCAAATTTTAGACCTCCGGAGGTGGCCGGAAAAGGCCGCCGGAGTTAGGGACAGAGCCGCCACCGACCACCGCCAATGGTGTCGGGGCCGAGCTTGTCCCCTTCGTTTCATCATTCTGAGCAACTTTCATAACTAACACAAGACCTAAAAATGACGGGAAGGCATAAAAATTACCGATTTACAGTCGGCGGCCGGAAAAAATGCAGAAACCGGTGTGCTTGAAAACCGACGTGAAAACTGCAACCTCAGGCCCCGATCCCTTCTGGAAACTTGTTCAGAACTTCCTTGCGAACTCAACAAGCCAAGAATCACAAGAAACGATCGTGTATAGCTCGAGATATTTTGATCGAAAGTTTCGGTATTTCGATCCGTTCGGGTCGAGCTCCGACGAACGTGAAAACGTTCGACCCAGTTCCGGTCCTTCTTGGTGCTTGTAGAGGAAGTTGAGGCGAGCTCAATGAGATAAGAATCAAGTGAAATGGTGGAGTGTAGCTCGAGATATCAAGCTCGAACCGAAATCGGTGGTTTTCGGTTCGGGTCGTGCCGCCGCCGCCACAGGCCGCGCCGCCTTGTAAAACTGCCTCCGGGAGCTAGAGCAGCTCGAGACGAACGCCTGGGACTTGGTTTGAGGTCGAGAGGTGGTCTGTGGAGGGAGAACAATTAAGGAGAAGTTTTCTCTCCTTTTCGGACGATTTTGGTCGAGGAACAGAGGTTAGGGATGATGAATAGTGTTTTTCAGAAAATGCAAGGAGGCCGGACCAAATGATAGTTTTCTGAAAAATTAGCTAGGGTTTTTTCCTATTTATACTAGTTTCGGAAAAACTTCTTAAATCGATAACTAATTCAGAAAAAATCCGATCTTCGTGTTCCGCACGTGTACGAACTCATATCGACGAGCTCTACAACTTTCATGAAGGAAGTTTCTCCAAATTTTGTACGTAGAAAAAGTCGATTACTCGAATCGAGCATTTCGAGCTTTTCGTTAAAATAAATGTTTCGAAACTTCGATAATTGTAAAATGAATTATTATCGAACATAAATCGTGAAATTGCATAATAATCATTCGATACAATTACTCGAGTTTAAAATGGAAATTGCGGGTATTACAGTTTTGTAGACTTCCACGATATCACAGTGCTTCCCATGGTAAAGACATAACATGTTTGGGAGTGACCTTTATGAGGGTCAAAGAGATACCCTGCATCAACAAAACCCATCAAAACATCATTGTCATTTTGATGGAGGGGAGTAGAGCGTCGACCACTATGGACAGCCGACGACAATTCCATTGACGGCGGCGACTTGCCTTATGGGATCCGATCCCAATTTTCCATCATACCTCTTCTCTCTATAGGGATAAAATAGGCCCATATCAATCGTACCTTTTAAGTATCGAAAGATTGTCTTTACACCAATCCAATGGCAGCGTGTTAGCGTAGAACTATGACGTGCTAACAAGTTCACTGTGAATGAGATGTCTGGTCTTGTGCATTGAGCTAAGTATAATAATGCTCCCTACACTTAAATATGACACTTCTGCCTCTAATAACTCTTCGTCCTCATCCTTTGGACGAAATGGATCTCTTCCGGGCTCAAGACTATGGCCAATCATGGGAGTACTCACAGGTTTTGCTTTATCTTCGTTAAAGCACCTTAGAACTTTCTGAGTATATGCAGACTGATGGATCAAAATCCCATCACTATGGTGCTCGAGTTCTAAACCGAGACAAAACCGTGTTTTCCCAAGTTCTTTCATCTCAAATTAGGATTTCAAATACTTAGCAATTTCCTTTAACTCATCTAGAGTTCCAATTAGGTTCATGTCATCGACATAGACTGCTACAATTACAAATCCAAAACTTGTTCTTTTAATGAACACACATGGGCATATTTTATTGTTAATATATCTCTTCCCAATCAAGTAGTCACTTAGATGGTTATACTACATCCGTCCGGATTGTTTTAATATGATTGTTTTAATCCATATACTGATCGTCATCTTATTGAAAACGCACTCTGTGATTTAAAGCCACTTGATTTGGGTAATTGAAGTCCATCTGGAGCCTTCATATATATCTCTGAATCTAGATCCCCATAGAGATATACTGTAACCACATCCATAAGCTGCATTTCATGTTTTTTGGAAACTACCAAACTGACAAGGTAGCGAAACGTTATAACATCCATTACAGGAGAATATTTCTCCTCATAGTCGATTCTAGGTCATTGTGAGAAAGCTTCCTCCATAAGGCACGCTTTATATCTAACCACCTCATTTTTCTCATTACGCTTTCTAACAAAGACCCATTTATGGCCAACAGACTTTACATTTGGGGTGTCTGCGTTATAGGCCAAAATACATGTCTCTTTACTAGTAAATCTAGCTAAATCAGCCTGGATCGCATATTTCCATTTAGGCCAATCCGCTCTTCATTGACATTTTTCAATAGAGCGAGGTTCAATATCATCATATTCTATAATTCCTTTTGCAACAGAATATACAAAGGCATCCTTAATAGGAATAGAGTTTCTATTCATCATCTCATGTACACTAGTGTAATTCATGGAGATCTCCCTATTCACTGGAATTGGTTTTGACATTGGAGCGTCCCCTAATGATGTGTCTTGGACATAACCATAATTTGGAATATTCTCATGAGATAGATTATTTACATCGATGATTAATGGATTATTTTGTGCTAAACTCACTTTCTTTCTTGGGCAAGAATCCACCGAACCTTTGGGTCTCCTTAGCTTCCTTGTAGGGAGCCCCGCCTAAGCCACTGCGTCATCACCATTGTGGGCAGCGGCGCCGTGCCTAATAACACTAGGGGCAACACCATGTCCTCTATTTTTAGGGACTTCAATCCTTGCAGGCACATTTGCAGCAAGCATGTGTGTCACTTTAGCTATATTAGAGAACTCATCAGGCAACGAATCTGCTACGTTATGAAGATCGAGAAATTTCTGCACTTTAATTTCAGAATGTATGATTCGGGAATCAATATGAGACAAAGTGGGGACAGAACAAGATAATTCCTGTCATTCCTGTTGAATATTTATGTTCTTATCTCCCCCTAACGATGGGAAAACTATCTCATCAAAGTGACAATCTACAAATCTAGTGGTAAAGAGATCGCCTGTCAAGGGTTCTAAGTAGCGGATAATAGTTGGAGAGTCATATCCAACATAAATGTTTGATCGTCTTTGAGGACCCATTTTGGTGTGTTGTGGCGGCGCAATTGGCACATAAAGGACAAAGTGAGGACAGACCACGATAATTCCTGTCATTTCTGTTGAACATTTATGTTCTTATCTCCCCTAAACGACGGGAAGGTCTCATCAAAGTGACAATCCGCAAATCTAGCGGTAAAGAGATCGCCTGTTAAGTATTCTAAGTAGCGGATAATAGTTGGAGAGTCATGTCCAATATAAATGTCTAATCGTCTTTGAGGACCCATTTTGGTGCGCTGTGGCAATGCAATTGGCACATAAACTCCACACCCAAATATGAGTAAGTGTGAGACATCAGGCCCATACCCAATCACCATCTAGGTCGCAGGAAAGCGTTGAGTGACAGTGGGCTTCATACAAATAAGCACAGCTGCATGTAATATTGCATAGCCCCAAGCAGAAATAAGAAGATTGGTGCGCATAACCAATACTCTAGCAACCATTTGTAGTCGTTTAATGGCTTCTTCTGCAATACCATTTTGGGTGTGAACATGAGGAATTGGATGTTCAACTTCAATCCCAATGGACATGCAATAATCATCAAAAGTTTTTTATGTAAACTCCCCAGCATTGTCAAGTCTTATTGACTTAGTAGGATGATCAGGGTGGTGAGCCCTTAACTTAATAATTTATGCTAGGAGTTTAGCAAATGCAGCTTTCCTTGTGGACAATAGCATGATATTTGACCAGCGTGTCGATGCATCAACAAACACCATAAAATATCTAAATGGTCCGCAAGGTGGTTAAATAGGTCCACAAATATCACCTTGGATTTTTTACAAGAATGAAATATTTTCTTTAGTGTCATTTGCATAGAATGGTCTTGATCCTAATTTTGCTAAAGAGTAGGCTTTGTAGAACAAATGATGGGATTTAAAAGAACCTATGAGGATTTTGGTTGAGCCATAAAGTCACAATTGACTTTAGAAGTAGAAATTGGAGTCAAATAAGCACATGTGGTGTCAATGCCACATTTGGGCCGCAGGGGATGGTAACGCCGACCTTATGGAGGGGGACCGTTATGTGAGGTGCATATGCTCTCCCTCGATCCAAATTTCGAGTTTTACTTCTTTTCATTGTGAAAAATAGATGTCCCTATGAAGTCTTTAGTATACGGATCATCATATCACGACCTGGATGTCCCAAACGGTCATGCCAAAGCCTATATGTGTCGGAATCCCATAAATCATCTCGCATGACATTGTTGGATTCAATAATTCAAATAGTGGTTGCATACAACCCAATATGCGACACATAAGTTTCTCTAAGGCTTGTTTATGTCCGTAGTCATTAGAGGTGATGCAAAGAAACTCTTGTCTATTCTCACAATGTGTTTCCACATGAAAAACATTGGCTCTTATATCTTTAAAGCTTAAAAGGGTTCTTTTGGCCTTAGGAGCTTATAGAGCTTCAGTGACATTAATGATTGTGCCATGTGGCAACAAGAATTGAGCTGGTCCTCGACCATGAATCAATTTAGATGACCTTGCCATCATAGTCACTGAAGATCGAGTAGGCGTCATATCAAGAAATAACCGCCTGTTTCGAAATATGGTGTGCGTAGTAGCACTATCCATAAGGCATTCTAGCTCTTCGGGAAACATACTTCAATGAATAAATTTCGAATCAAAATCAACTCTTTATTTCAATGAAAGCCAATGATTACGTCAAAGTCTTTAGTTCAAAATTCAAGCCAAAAATAATAATCAATTAGACAAGTAGTAGTTACTCAATCCTTTCGGTAACTCCAATTTGGTAGAGACCAGGTAAGATAAGGCAAGATTTTAGTGGAGCTATGCTCACTTTTAAAACCGTTCTCTCAATTCAAACCTTTCCTAGACATCGCAATTCATTGGATGGGCCTACTTTGGAAAGAGTTATAACCATTGTCTTTGTTGATAGTTTCCAAATTTTGAATTTGGATTGAAATCAATGACGTTTATATGGTCAAATTTTGATGCTCACGAACGCTCTTAGTCCGGAAAAGTCGATGCTTACGGATGCTCTTAGTCCAGAGATTACAAACGCTCTTAGTTCGTATATAGCGTGAATCCCCACGATTCAACTTTTGAAAAATCGAACTCACCTTATAGAAAGGTGGGATATAGAAGAAGGGAGGTTGCAAGCCCTGAGAAAAAGATTCTAAATTAAAATTAAATTCAAAAGCGGGAACTTTAATATAAAACTTACTTGGTAATTTGAAACTTGAAAACCTTGATACACAAGCTTGTTGATGCAAGCGTTTAAGGGTCTTTAGGATTGCTGATGTATTTTGATCCTTTCTGTAAGATTGCAAGGCAGCTTTTGATCCTGATTCCAAAGTAGGTTTGCTAACGTGTAGCAGGATTGCTATTGGGTTGCAATCCCGGTCGTGCTAGTGTGTGCATGCTTGTGTGTTGCTGTTAGAGTACGGGTTAGGTCGCAGAGGCCTATGTGCGCAGGTGTGCAGGACTGGAGGCGAGTAAATGTGCGGGATTGCAGTTGGCTTACAATCCTGGTCGTCAAGATTCACTTGCTGACAACACTGCGGTGGTTCACAGTTGAGGTAGTGATGCAAGGGAGGCCAAGGTAGTTTTTGTTCTATGTAAGAGGAAAGGCAGCGCAAGGTGGGTATAGGATTTTTGGGTATTTAGCTTTTTGGTTTCAGGGCTAGAGCTCGTGCTGATAATGTATTTAAGGAAATTGGAATGCACAGAGATTGAGGAGAGAATTGTGTATTCCACTATTGATAATAGGAACCCTGTATATAAGGATTACAAAGTACATAGTCTAATGATACAAGGAAAACTATTCCGAATAGGACTAGGAATTCTAGAACCTTCTCTCCTATTACAAACATAGAACTAACTCTAGTTTGATAAGGCACACCAAATGTCAACATTCTTCAACACCAAGCAAGTTCAATATATAATCCGATAGAATTTAAACATACGTTGCCTCCAGTAAAGCAATCTCTTGATTATAGCATGCAGCTTAGCTTCCCTGGAAGCAAGCTGTGCCTCATCATCTCCAATCAATTTGTCTTCGGGAAGCTTTTATTCCTTGTTAGACTGCATCTCCATCTCCATGGCCTCTTTGAAATTTGAACTATCATAATCAGCATTTAACTTCTTACCTTTAGTCTCGGAATCACAAGAATCAGAAAGATTTTTCAATTGTATCTCGGTATTTGTTTTCTTGACTACAAGTAGAATGGGAAGTAGTAGCATCTGTGGCGTCTCTGATTGCCCCAAGAGATGAAGGACTTATTGTACCTTTGATGTCATTGTTACTAATCGCCAGCTTTGCCTAGTACTTTTTAATTATGCGGTGGACTTGTGTACAATATTGGGGCCAAGTCTCTGGTTTGGTCTTCTGAGGTTTGGAGATGATCATGCATACATCAGTACCACAAAGTATTGAAAGCTCATCCACCTTCTTACATAAATTCCTCTCCCGATCCTGGAGAAGCTTTGTTCGAACTAGGCAAGAATTCTGTGGGTGGGACTAGAAAATCAAATTCAATTATACCAAAAACCAAAGAACAATTGTCGCTTTAGTTTAAAACTACTTTTTTTCTTATGAGCTCTTCTGAGATCTAATGCAAAATTGTGCAGTATTGCATCGGTTCTCCATATTGCTTTCTCTATATGTTAGACTAGTAGAGGGTGTTCACCATTATGGAAAGTTAAAAGTCAATATTACCAGTTTCTGACTTTCCAGAAAGCACTAGGTTCCTGATGGCTAAAGGAGGACAGTAGTTCCCCATTTAGCTAGTTTTGTAAATTATATACTTCAATTAATTTCATTTAACTATTCATTCCTGCTGAATATAGGACCCTCTAGTTCCTATTGGAGACCTGGCCAAGGAGTAGGCAAGGCTTCCTACATTGACTAGGACTAAACTTTGATGGGATTGGATGTAGCTAGAGAGCATCTCCAGTTCAAAAGTCGAGCTTTATGCCACTGAAGCATGTTAGGTCCATAATTACCTAATTATTATCCCCATAATCTTGCATTTTTGCTTAACCTTTGTGTTTATTTATATCTATTTATTATGTTTTCCTTATCATGCTAGGAAACAATAGAGAAGCATGGAAATGTACTAAAAACTCAATTTTAGCACATTTTTCTACTCCGGTTAGGAGAAACCGAGCTAGGCAAGGAAGGAGGAGCGACAGTTTGACCAAATGAACTCTAAATGAGTTGAAACTTTCTAGATCCATTCTAGACATCCTAAGGATCATTTCGTTTGAAGAGTGTAAGAGCCATTTCGGAGTGGAAAGCCTTCAAAAGATCGGCCTAAATTTCTAACTAAAAGACAAAAATTGTAAAACCGGACATGTAAGGATTCCGGCAACAGGTCCAACCAAACCATGGTGAACTAAGCTCTGAAATTTTACCAAGATGATCTAGACTCATGGAGGAACATTTAATATGAAGTCAAAGGCCAATTCAGAAGTCTTGGTGGAGATCTAAGTGAAGGAAGAAAGGGGAAAAAAGTACTCAAACGGACAAAAAAGAAGTCAACTGAGGTCAACGCCAAATTCCGGACATTTCCCGCCAAGTTGGCCAGCCAAGACCATGTGCGGAGGATAAGGAAGAGCTGACTAGGGTTAGAGGTGGAAGACTTTAGGTCTGGGTTATTTTGAAATTCAAAATTTGAAAGATGACAAGTGGTCTCATTTTTACACCTTACACCTTTGTCTCCCATTTATTACCTTGTTCCCTTACACAATGACTCTTCTACCCTTACATTTTCTCCTCCACCAAAATATCTATAGGCTTTCTAGGTCATTTCTATTTGGAGTCAAAGACTAGATCACATTTTTTGCTTACACATTTGTCAATTAGATCTCACAATTGATTCCTTTTGATCTCCACCCTTGATTTAAATTGCCTTGGCCTTTAAATAGCCTCTTTTCTCTTCCAAAACCGTGCATCTCCTTGGCCAGCTCCCTTATTTGTTTTAGGTTAGTTTTTCATACCTTGTACATAGTTCTTTGAGTTTGTGTGAGAAATATGTGTGTAGGCACTTGGGTTTCACCAAAACCGAAGTTACTACACACTCTAAATCAACCATAACACTTGCTTTCACATATCCAAGCCCTTGTTTTACCTTGTTCTTGAGTTTTGTGGATGTGTATGGTGTTTTGGGTTATAAAAACTGAAAATCTCATACCTTGAAGCAATTCTCTCATCATTTGATATTTTTTTAGAGCTAGGTGGAAGGTTGGGTAGTTCTTCTCTTTTCTCTTCCTTCTTTCTTTATTTTGATGTTTATGGCTTGTATTTGTAATAACATGTATTGTGAGTAGTTGGATTTGAGGCTAGGGCTAGCTCTAGCCAAACTTATGTGCAAATAATGTAAATTTCCATGTGTTTTGGTGTCTATGCATGTTTTTAATCTTTTGGCTACTATACTTTCATGTACCCAAAGTATGTTTATAGATTGATCACTTAGAAGCATACTTAAGGAATTAATGAATCAAAAACATGAACTTGATAAACTCTTAATTTCGTGAGCATGTGTAGCTAAATAGGTGATGGCTTTGCTTATTCCTACGGGAAGAACTAAGTTGCTTAAATTTCTTACCTAATAATTAAAGCATGATGTTGTGAGCTTAGGTTTCGGAGGAATTTAGACTCACTGCACCATAGACCATTTAGGATCTGGAAGATTTGAATGGTATAAAGGTTGTATAATTTAGCTTTGCTTCGGAAGAGATTGTTAAATTGCATGACTAGTTAGTTTTCTGGTAGCTTCGCACTAAGGGGAAGTTTGTCAAAGCATGTTATTACATCAAATATGAGTTACATTTGATGCATGAGTAAGGTTAAGTGCGATGCCTAAGTCTCTATTGATTTAGTCTTTACATTTTATTTGTTTATTTTATTTTATGCATTTAATTTTTTTATCCAAATTAAAATCAACCAAGTCACTCATTACCACAATTGTCAATACCATCCTCATGATCTTTAACTTCCAAAGGACTAAGGTTGTGAACTTATAAAAAGGTAAACTTACATATGTTTCCTAGATTTATTTTCACGGTGATCTATGATCTAAATAGGATAGAGTTACTCAATCTATTATCTACAATACCTTTATTAAAACTTACCCTCCTATAATCCTATAATTGGGAGTAGGAAACATCATCATACAAATCTGCACATATTTTCATACCAATGATGTCCGCAACAAAGCATGTCCCCAATTCTGTATGTAGGCCTCCCTCAGGGGGAACCTCAGCCCAACAATGAGAATGAACTTCAGATGAGAGAGCAGTCAGACTAAATGAGCAGCCAGAGTTGCAATATGAGCCATCTGATCTCATGAACTGTCAAAGTTGGTCTAGCCTTTTTATATGAAACTGACCTTCGTAGTTTTCAATTAGAATATGAGATCGTCAAAACAGAAAGTCGGGGTGCAAACTGTATTTTACAAGAACTGCCTAGTAATTTGCACAATAACGACCGGGTTACAGACTCTTGACCAACCAAAGGATTTTAACATCTATTTTATGCAACCAAGAGAACTACCAAGTCATAAACAGCACATTAAAACATAGATGGCCAAAAATGCAGATCAAATGTTAAGAAGTAACAGCATTGCCATGCTACACATGAAATACACTTGGTAAGCTGGTATTGATTTTAGGGGAAGACTGTGTCAAGAGTTCAGGGCATATAAAAAAAAAAAAAAAAAAAAAGACTTAATAGCAACGAAAGCAAAGCATATATTATACACCCAGTTCTTATAAGACTCGGATGCTACAAAGCTCTCGAATAATTATACTTAAGAGTGTTGTGCCTCCATCTGATTCAGATTGTAGGCACCTTCATTGTTCTTGTGCACTTCAACTTTATATTTCTCTTCCTTGTCTCCCCTCTTCAGCTTAAGAAGCATGTTGAACTTGGCATGATCTTCTATCACCTGCTCACACAATTTTAACGGGTAATCAATCAGTCCTTCTCATTAGTCAGAAACCAAAACGAAAAACATAATGAAGAAAAAAATATAATCAAGTTCACGAATGTCTGTCATGACACAATGTTCGACTCTTAATGGTAAATCTATATTGCTTCTAAAAAAAATGGTAGATCTATATTTGAGTTTCTTTGTTCTTCAACCTATTTGAGTTTCTTTGTTCTTCAACCATCTACAAGGCTTTGAGTCATACTAACAAGTTAATTGAATTACTTGTAGTTCCTACATATGACGGACATAAGTGGACGTAAAGTGCAAATCTAAAGAAAAATTCCTTATCAAACAGTAGTGAGTGTATAGACTTATTGATTCCCCTGCAGCACATTACCTCAATTGCAAAAACAAACCAAGACGACAAAATATCACCCAATACTCAATGGAGCTTACAGCTAAACACAACCAATAGCAACCCCAATTATCGAGCTCAGCAAATCATTTATAGATAAGCGAAAAAACCACTGAAGGAAATCACTACTGACCTCTGCCTTAGCATGGACAACCTCTTGAAGCTCATAAGGGAACAATGAATTGGACTTTTGCTGAAGGCTCTTGACAGCATGGTTGGCTGCATCTTGAACTTGAGGATCATGAGGGTGCACATCTTGCCACCCTGGAGCATGTCCACCTGATCAAAACCCAATTCAGTCTCACACATTCCATATCCAAATCAACACCAAAAAACAAAAAAATCCACATCCAAATCAACACCAAAAAAACAAAAAAAATGATCAGCGAGTGATGCACCTTGTTTAACGCCCAAATCGGAAGGAGTAAACGACGGCGTTTCAGATGCAGCTTCGGGATCCTCAGCGTGCTTGAATTCCTGAACTTCTTTAAAGCCCAACCAAGGCTTGACCCAGACCTTGGCTTCATAAAGCTTCTTCGTGCCGCCGTCAATGGCCTCCACAACCAGATGGTGCAGAGTGCCGGCAACCACCTGTTCCTTAGCCTTCACCACTCGAACAAACTCCAGCAGAGCATTCTGCACAGTCAAATCCACTCAAATCACAATCACTTCGCAACATTCACATCTCAAAAACAAGTACACAAATTAAAGAACACAATCCGATCATTTGATTAATCACCTCCTTCTTGTTGTGCTCGTCGACGGCGAAGCGGGCGAGGGATTCGGTTTCGAGGCTGTTCTCGGAGCCGGCAGGGCAGTCGCGAATTCCGCCGAGGGTTGCCATTGTAGAGGATGAAGAGACTGCGACCAAGGAGAAGAGGCAGAAGAGAACGAGAGTGAAGAATGGGGAAGACGATGAGTTCGATTGTGATTTCAACTTCATATGCTAATGCTCTTTGGTTTTGACGGTTTGGACTTGCTGTAGGATATTTATACCCTTGCGGTTCTCCGATTTTTTCTGATACGTGTCCTACACGTGTCGAAGCGGGAATCTATCTTTGCTTAGCGAGTAAGCTTTTCCTGTTGCTTTGGCTTTTTGTTTTCAATCTTAATCTCTAAGCTTTAGAAAATCACAGCATTTGCACTAGTTACAGTTTCTTTATTTTTTTTGGTCAATGAAATATAAAAAAAAAAAATGGGGTATCATAGAACACATCTCTATTTTGGTGACCAGCTTAGCTTTCTCTACTCCAAGTGACCAAGTTTCGGGTGGTAAATCCTTCTCTATTAGGAGAGAATCTATGAGGGTTTGCTTAGCTTAGACATAGAGCCAGAAATGAAATGCAAAGGTTGGGGGGTCAACAGTTCTTCACTTCCACAATGAAAATGTTACGACATGTCGAAACTCAGTGCCCAATTTTTCTTTCTGTTTCTCAAGCAGGTTTTCAAAGGAAAACTAATATAAAATTAATTTTCTTTGACCAAAAAAAAAATCAATGAAGATCAACTGCAGCTGGTTTTTTTTTTTTTTTTTTTGAAAGAGCAGCTGGTTTTATTAATGCCAAGCAGTTCAATGAAAAATCACGAGCATGCTTGCTCTAACTCCACTCAAAACTCATCTTTCTTCCTTGACTTGAGTTGTGGCTGTGCAGGGAGCTCTTCTTTGTAATCCTTTATTACATTGAAGGAAAAAAACCTTTCTAGATAATGCAACATAATATACATTACAGTTGTTCTTTGTAATTCTTTATTACATTGGAAAGAATAATAAATAAATAAAAAGTAGTGTTTTTTGTTATTACATAACTTTCTAGATAATGCAACATAATATACATCAACAGTTGTGTACATCAACATACAATACAAGATGAACGCCCAAGTGGGGGAGAAAAAATTCACGACAGAATGTAACATTGCAGGATGGGTAAGAAAACCAGACGGCTCCGCTTCAACAATAGCCCAGGAGTGCTTATAAAACCGGAAACCAGGGCTATTCTAAAAAGTAAAAAGAGGGGAAAAAACATGAGCTGGGAATTTACTCATGTAACATCCTCGCCCTCAATAGCAAATGAGCAGAAATGAGCATCCATCATGAAACCCCGGGTGAGGGAAAAAGATAAAAAGGAGGTGTCTTCTTATCAAATACAAATGGTAAAGTAAACAGAACACACTAATCCACATTAAAAGCTTTCTGCGTCCTCATCCCTTCAGCGGTTCCTTTCTACAAAAACTATATGTGAACTAGAAAGAAGCTGAAACCCGAAGTTATTTGGTTTTGAGGTATCCTGAGCTTTTGGATGGAGCTTTATCTGCAATATTTCAAATAACATTTAGAACTAAATCACTATATTCTGCAAGATTAGAGTTCAAGAATAGAGTTGAGAATACGTGGTTGTTTTACTCCAGACATTTTACAATACTTCAGGATGCTTTGATCACAATCTCCCAAAGAGATAATGGGTACAATGTGACTTTACATTAGGTACTTGTATTGCAGTAGGGAAAAGCTTTGGATTCCAGGTTCCAAATCTAAAGTTCATCATCCCAAATATATATATATATATATATAT
Organism: Rosa persica; assembly: GCA_025331145.1. NCBI lineage: Eukaryota > Viridiplantae > Streptophyta > Magnoliopsida > Rosales > Rosaceae > Rosa > Rosa persica. Next base: position 10,792,893 of record WFKR01000001.1, on the reverse strand, counting down.
ATATATAGAGAGAGAGAGAGAGAGAGAGAGAGAGAGAGTAATAGGACAAACCTCATACTGTTTGAGCAACGACGCGAACACCATTGCAACTCCTTCGGTTACAAATTTCTGCCCAACGCAAGCACGTATACCAGAGCCAAAGGGAAGAAATGCTGTACTTTTATTTGGATCATTCAAAGTGAAGGAGCTCTCTCCCTGATTCACAAACTTCTGAGCAGCACCTGAGAATAATTATTACCCAAGTATTGTTACAAGTGGAGTACACTAATCTAGATCTTTTCCTGCTATGTTAAACTAACTTCATGCCACATTATAGATGTATTACAACTCTTAATATGCATCCAAGTTCATCCAATACTTTTAAACCAAAAGCTAATCCACCATATCCGAGTAAATATATACACGTGTGTGTGTGTGTGTGTGCAGATTCTCCTTCGAGAGAAGACATTGCTTTGAGATATTTGAGGATGCTCCTATGATATAAGTACCTATATTTATATTTCTTTTTCGTAGTAGATAAATGATCCACTCATAAAGTTACACTATTGATATGCATAATGACTTCTCAAAGATGCAAAGAAATTAATTATCCTACAAAAACAATCACTGACACAAAAATTAACCAGTTGTATACATCTTCAGCACGATAGGTTTCTATGAACATTGTCAGATCAATAGATAACTGGATGGTGTATGTCAACTACATGATTGTTTTTAAGATGAAACCATTATAGAAATTTTGTTCTTTGACAGTGTTTCTTGTGGTTTTGCACATTACCCTTAACATTAATTAATGCTTCTGGAACTACAGATTTGCAAAGTAAGGAGATAGCAAACTAAATAAACTTAGTTGGCAGTGGAATAAGTAGGAAATGAAACCTGAAAATGATTTTCTTAGAAATATACCAGATCCCTCTCCAGCCTTCGACAAAAAGCGGTATGGATTGAATTCACTAGCATCACCTCCCAAAGTGGAATCATCCATCATTACCAGCTCTACAGGCACAACCAATCCTGCTCCAGCTGGTATGGTATGACCACTCTTAAGAGTAAAATCTTCACGAGGAAAAACAAGAAAAATAATCAATTCCTAGAGAAGTAGAGCAGCAGTGAAATCAGTATTAAATGGGTATCACAGTGAGGTAAGCAATAGCTAAAGATAAATTTCAAGGAGCATTAAGCTGAATACCATTCACAATTCACTGGATGCCTATCATATCCAAAATTCTAACAAAATTCAGTGCCATTTTGTCAAGCTATTATTGTCATATTTAACAGCTCTATGGGTCATTTGAACACAGGTTATAGTAATTCAGTGCCTTCTACCCATGTATATGGATCTGCTTCTCGGTTTTACATTTCCTAGATTGTCAGTTCTCATTCTATAAAAGTTATTTGATTTCATGTTTTACATGACTGAAAATGGGTTGATTCAGTAGACATGATCCATTGACTATAATTTCAGTTTAATCTAGATGTAAGCATAGTTGGAAATTTGGGCATGATGCAAAGCACAGCTCAGAAAGTGATATCCTGATAAAGAAAATTGACCGTCTAATAAGAACGTTGAGATATGGTACCATGTTTGAGAGAACATCTCTGTAGCAAAGACCCGGCTGACACAAGACGAGCAGATTCGTAAATAGTTGCCCGTAATAAGACCATCTTATCAGCATTAATCTGGTCTTCTTTCATTGCATCTTTTTGTGCCATTGTTACCTCCGAGTAGATCTTCAGAAACATACAAAAAGAAATTTAGGTCTATCTAGCTAAATGCATAGTATGACTCGTTATATATTTCTCTACAAGCAACAAGAAGCATGATTAAAAAACCCAACCAGATAGCATCACTGTTCATGTGCATTGACCCGGATCAAATAATATGTAGAAACTAGATATCCCAAAATATGACCAGAACTTTTTGTAAAAGAAATGAGAAAAGTTCAGTTCAGGCCCATTAGATTGTTGATCAACTTCACTCAAGCAGCTTAGCAAACGTAATTAAAATGTATTTCCATATGCCAGTATAAGCGGAGACAATCTAAATTCATTCGTGATACAGGACGTAGGTTATTATATAATTGCAGGGATCCAGCACACACCCATATAACACTAGGTCTAGTGAAAGCTGACTGAAGCTGGCATATATATTTTCAGAAAATTGGTAGATAGTCGATATGAATCTTATTTTCATTCCTATTATGAAAAAAAGTTGTTTTTTGCACAGTTGCTCAACATGATTCACTGGTATTGTTTGTGTGTGTGGGGCTTCTCCAGTAAGGACGTCCACACATTTAAACATAATGTATGCTAAAAACAAGAAAATTAAGCACAATGTATCAAAATAAAGATCAAAATTCAAATGAAAGAGAGAGGGAGAGGGAGTGTGTGTGTGTGTGTGTGTCCTCTCTCTCTCTCTCTCATTTGAATTTTGATCTTTATTTTGATACAGTGTGTGGGGCTTCTCCAGTAAGGACGTCCACACATTTAAACAGAATGTATGCTAAAAACAAGAAGATTAAGCACAATGTATCATAATAAAGATCAAAATTCAAATGAAAGAGAGAGAGAGGGAGACCTTATCCTGTATTTGTGGATGCATAGCAAGGTTCATCATAATGTTGTTAATCAAACTAGCTGTGCTGAGGCATCCATGAAACATTATGCCCATAAGATTCCCACATGGTTCTTTGCTGCCATTAAAATGGCCATTAAGCTCCTCAACGAATTGATTGTCTGCTATCCTAACTTCAGAGCAAGATGGTCCACCACAGGCAACCTCCTTTCCTAAGTTTCCAGTTTCCCAAGGGTATAGGTTGCAGCACTGTTGAACAATATCTTGCGTTAAGCATTTCAACTTTGTGCATACAGATTGATACTTCCAAAATCCACACTTCCAAAAGGGAGTAACACGATAAGAAGCCCAAAAACCAGCATCCTTAGCAATCATCATGAGGAGCTCCTCGTAAAAAGCTGCCTCAGACCAAGCTAGAAATGCATCTCCAAAGAGGGTGGCTCCTAATATGGTAAAAGCCATGTGTTGAGAAACTACTTTACTGTCAACACTATATTTACCCATTACATTGTTTATCCTCTCCAAGACACAGTCCACAGCCTTAGTGGGGAACACATTTTTGTTCTCACGAAGTTTTCCATTTAATTCTGTTAATAATGTTTCCCTTCTCTTTTGCACCTGCAAATGAAGTATTATTAAGGGTAAGCATATTGAAATCACCACATGAAATTGAGAAAAATTGTAGAAGTAAAGAGAAAACAGTGTGTAATGGTTTGGTTTCCTCCTTTGAAAAGCCATTATGGCACATCGACAAATGCTTTGCACAGTGAATTAAGTTTTGGAGATATGAAACTGCCTAGTTGATGAAAAAGGTTGAAGATTAGTGCAAGTATAAATCACACAAGTGGTATACCACAATAGTTCTAGCCTTAAGAGTGACAAAATCCAAAAGAAAAGTTAAGTTCTAGTTTAATGTTTCATAATTTCAAGATTGTCAATAATTAAGCCCTATGTTTACAAATTACAAGGCTTTGGAAGAACATAAGAAACGTCCGCCACAAGTTGTGAAACTTTTTCGCGCTCAAGCTAAGCATCCCAGCCAAAACAAAATGCAAGACAAAGGACTCTAATAGTGATATTTAAAAACATATAAATCTCTGAGGACCAGAAGTACTTCAACTTTCTGTTACTAGTAAATCAGTTCATTCTGTGGTGGCTTTCCTTCCCCTCTTCTTGTCAATAATAACACGTAGGACGAGCAGCCAAGATGGTCACAAGGCAGTTTTTAGTTTACTGACATCAAATTGTTTAAGAACAGAGAGAATAAAAGGTAGAAAGAGATAGAAACTACTAAGTTCACAAGGTAGTAATTCTAGGAATCACTGCTGCATAGAAATTGGAAGATATTCCACCATCACACCAAAGGTGCCTTGGAATCTCCAAGTCAACACATGTTTCACACAAGCAGAAAGATCTCAAAAAGTTTTCACGATCAACTTATCTTTCAAATCATACAGAATATCCCATTATTCTTACATGAATCACTGGTCTAATGCACTTAGAATTCTGAAAGACAGATAGTGGATACACTGAAAATTACAACATAAAAAAACTTACGGGACAATAAACTAAGAATGATGCATTTTTGAATCGCATTTATAACATAATCAATGACAAAATCTTATTATACAGTGCTTAGTAATTGGATGAACTTGTTTATTATAATCTAAATCAGCATTACAAACAGTAGTATTATTGTCAACCCTGATACTACATAGAACTTTAAGTTATGCACACACAAACGAACATGCATTTTTTTCAACTACCCAAGAACAGAAGAAGTGAAAAAAGGAGCTGATACCTCATCGAAAGAAGAAGCAAAGAGACTCGACCTTCCAAAGGCCAAATGGAATGCCCTCCCAGTCATAGGTAACTTATCTGCAGCCTTTAGTAGCATCTCTTTGATAAGAATTGGATCCTTTATTGACACTAAAAGCTGAGTCGGTCCCAACCACAACTTCACAACAGAGCCATATTTCTTGTGCAAATCACCCAACACCTCTGAATACCAAAGAGTCAATGGTCAATGCTCTATGGTCTTCACCAAATTCAAACTCACCGCATGAAAAATTCACAATCAAATTCAAAAACAAAAAAATAACTAAAATCTCCTACTTCTTATCCACAAAGACCTAGATAAAAACCATGAAGCAAAGCTGAATTGGCGGGAAAGGAACGGACCAGTAATATTTTGGCGGGAAAGGAGGTTGGAGTGGCCGTAGAAAGAGGGGCAAGAAGGCCCAGGGATGGGCTTGGCTTTGGCCCATAATCGGAGCAGTTCGAAGAGCTTCCGGAGCAACAGAGCGGTGACGGCGATGAGAGAAACCCAGAGGAAGGCGTTGAATTCTCTGGCGGCCAAGTCTCTGAGAATAGAATCGTTGCCGCAGGCTTTGGATTTCGAGTGGAACAGAATGGTTAATAGCGTGTTTGATCCGCATGACGAAGAAGGAGAAGAGGAGGAGGGCTTCATATCCCAATAATAATAGTTCGGACTTCGGATATTCTTTGTCTATTGCTTCAGTGATGCTTAAGAACAGGACCTTGCTCTCTGAAGGCGATCGCTTTTGGGATATGGACTTTTTTGTACGACGTGTCATTTGCAGTCATCTGTTGGGTTGATGGCAAAGTTTCCTTTGGCAGATGCCGCTTACTCTCCGAGCAGAGTAGCTGTTCCCTGGTCGCTGGAAAATAATTCATTAGAAAATTAGTAAATTACACGTCATCACATAGCCAAATATGTAAACATAAAAAATCAACTTTTAAAATTAAAAACATTTATTTATAAATACATGAGTTCAAGCCCAAAATCCAAACAATACAGGCATAACTCTCAATTTAATAGAAAATGACTAAAATGCTAGGATTTCATCACAAATTACGGGTATTGTCACTGACCCGATTATAAAAGAGGGACAGTGGTCCGTTGGGTTCCATACCTCACTCAAGTTTTTTGTAGAAAATAATACATATATATATATATGTTGTAGAGAAAATAAAATTGAGAAGAATTTGTTGTATATTCTCATTGATAATAGTGGCCTCTTTATATAAAGGATTACAATGCATAGAATATGAACATATAAGGAAAGTAATTCTACATTGAATAGAATTCTAAATCATTCTATAACCATATTACCACTAGGTCAAGTAACCTAGAGTTTGGACCAGATACATAATCTAGATTTCCTTGAACACTCCCCCTTGTGTCGCCCAAACGTGGTGCTTCTCTCGTTGCCTCATTAAAAACCTTGCCTAGTAACAAAAACTCAGTGGGACAAAAATAACCTCGGTCGAAGGGGAAAAGAGCACAACACACTCTTCACATTTTGAGACCATACATGTAGACATCTCCCCCTAATGTCTGCATCTCCCCCTGATGACTACGATCATGGGGATTCAGATAACTTCTGCAAACGATGCTACCAACATGTTTCTCGAAAGTGGAATTTAGGCAATGACTTAGTGAGCAAGCCTGCAGCACTGTCCTCAGATTGAACCTAGTTCACTTTGATCTTGAGGAGAGTTTGTTGTTGCTGATTATGCTTGGTGTTGTCGCTTTTGATGTAGCCTTGCCTCATTTGTTCAAAACAAGCAGCATTATCCTAAACGCTTGTAGGTTCATCTGTGGTAGACTTCAAACCACAACTGTTCGAACATGCGTAATTATGGATCCAATCCATATACATTCACGAACCACTTCGTGAAGAGCAATAATCTCTGCATTGTTCGAAGATATAGCAACTAGGGTCTGTTCTGTAGACCTCCAAGATATCACGGTCTTTATACCTATGATGAACACTTAACCAGTTTGGGAATGATCTTTGTATGGGTCAGATAGATACCCAATATCAGCAAAACCTTCCAAAACACATGTGTCGTTTTGGGATGGGGATAGAGGACGCAGGCCAGTGTTGGCGGCGTTCCTAGTGTGTGATGGGTCTGAATCCATCATCTCTCTGTAGGGATAGAACAAGCTCATATCAATCGTACATCTCAAGTATCGAAAGATATCTTTTACACCAATCCAATGGCGTCGCGTTGGTGCAGAGCTATACCTAGCTAACAAGTTCATAACATATGAGATGTTCAGTCTTGTGCATTGAGCTAAGTACAATAATGCGCGTATTGCACTTAAGTGGGGCACTTTTGCCTCTAGCACATCTTCGCCATCATCCTTTAGACGAAGAGGATCCTTTTCAGGATCAAGACTACATACGATTATGGGGGTGCTTGAAGGCTTGACCTTGTCAAAATGACTAAGCATCCATCGACACGATGCTCAAGTTCCAAACCGAGATATAATCGTGTTCTCCCAAAATCTTTTATCTCAAACTCGGATTTCAAGTGTTCAGCGGTTTCCCTTAACTCTTTAAGGGCTTCCAATGAAGATCATCTCTAACATGAATCGTGATAGAATCTGAAACTTGTTATGGAAACGCACGGGCATATCCCTTCCCAATCAAGTAGTCACTTTAGTGAGTATTTCAACCTTATTGTAAACACGCTCCATGGTCTAGAGCCACTTGACTTGGGTAAATGAAGTTCACTATGAACCTTCATGTATATTCTATATCTAGATCCCCATATAGATACGTAGTGACCACATTTCTAAGCTGCATGATCAATTATTTGGAAACTACCAAACTGACAAGGTAGTGGAGTGCAATGACATCCATTACGAGAGAATATGTCTCATCGTAGTCGATTCCAGGGCGTTTTGTGAGAAGCCTTGCGCCATAAGGCGAGATTACCATCTCTTTTTCTCATCATGCTTTCTAACGAAGACCCATTAGTCAATAGGTTTTAAGTTAGGAGGTGTTGGCATCACTGGCTCAAAAACCTCCCTCTTCGTTACAGAATTCAACTTAACTTGGATCGCATCTTTCCATTTAGGCCAAATTTCTCTACGTTGGTATTCATTCATAAACGGAGCGTGGTTCGATATCATCGGACTCAACAAACTCATGTGCAACGAAATGCACAACTACATCATCAATTATGATGGAGTTTCTATCCCACGTCTCATGTACACTAGTGTAATTTTCAAAGAGCTCTATATTCTCATGAATAGGTTCTGACGTTGAGGCGTCCCCCAACAATAACCATAACCCGGAAGATACTCATGAGACAGATTTTGAGTGTCGATGATCAAAGAATTGGAATGTGGAATGTGCCAAAGTATCATTTGAACTCACGGGCCTCCCACGCATCCTAGTTGGGGCCATGACCTATAACGCCAGAGTGCCACTCTCTTTGGCGGAGGTGCCATGCCTACCTCTGTGTAGGGTGGCGCTACGTCCTCTCATAGGGACGTCCTTCCTTATAGGAATGTTTGCAGCATATTTGTGTGATCTCGTCACCTTAGTAGGGATCAAGATGAGACATAGTGGGGACAGGCCACAACAATTCCTGTCATTCCTGTTGAACATCCGTGTTCTTATCTCCCCCTAACGACGGGAAGACTGTCTCGTCAAAGTGACATCCGCAAATCTAGCGGTAATGAGATTGCCTTGCAAGGGCATTAAGTGGCGGACGATTGTTGGAGTCTCAAATCCAATTTTCCCATTCGTCTGTAAGGACCTATTACAGTGCGCTGTGGCGGCGCAATTGGCATATAAATGACTCACTCAAATGTGTGTAAGTATAAAATACTTGTATCCAGTCACTAGCTGTAACGCAAAGATACATTGAGTAGCGGTAGTTTGTAGACGAATTAGCATAACTGCATGCGATATTACGTCACCCCAAACGAATATAAGGAGATTGGTGCTCATTACCAATGTCCAGACTACCATCATAGTCATTTCCACAAGACCATTTGGTGTGTACATGGGAATGTGATGTCCAACATCAGTCCCAATGCAATAACCATCGAAAGTCTTCGGTATAAACTCTCTAGTATCGTCAAGTCCAATTGACGGAATTAGGATGATCTGGGGAGTGAGCCCGATATGATATGTGCTAGGAGTGTAGCATAAGCAGCATTTACAGATGGATAATGGCACAACACGTGACCAGCGTGTTTGCATGTCAACTAAAATCATAAAATATTTAAACGTCCGCAGGTTGGTTGAATCAGTCCACAGAATCCCAACGGATTCTATGTAAGAACATAATGAGTATTTTTATATCCTTTGCATAGGATGGTCTCAGTCCTAATCTCTCTAAGGAACGGGCTTCGTAAAACGAGCTAGAGACTTTAGAAGCAACCAATGAGAATTTTGGTTGGGTCTGAGCGTCTGTAGCGCTATTAGAAGCAAAAATGTGACTACATCTCCCATCATGGCGTTGGAGCCATGGGAATTAGTATGTATGGCGTCATGGCCATTGGGAGGAACAACCATGGCATCATGCTCATGGTTGGCGCCATTTATGGCCTCATCACAAGGCATGTTGGCGGCCCTATGGCGGCCCAAGACAGCTGCAGCGCCAGAGGCTGCAGTTGTTACGGTCTTGCTAAGTCCAAGAATCAACTTTTGATTCATGCTTCGTTTCGCTCGTGAGAAATAATGTCCATGTAAAGTCTTTTGTAGACGGATCATCATATCGTGACAAGAATGACCTATCCTGTCGTGACAAAGCCAATATGTGTCTAAATCCAAGAGATCTTCTCTCATAACTTTTATTGGATTAATAGCTCGAATAGTGACATAGAGTCTACTAGAGAGACACATAAACTTCTCTAAGATGCGCCTTTGTTCACAATCATTAGAGGTATTGCAAAGGAACTCATTTTCGTTCTCTACATACGTTTTCTCATGGTATCCGTTGGCTATTCATAGGTGCAATTTGCCCTAGGAGCGTAGAGAGTGACAGTAATCAAGGTGCCATTTGGCAAAGTGAACTTGGGCTATTCTATGTCCTTGAGTTAATACTGATGGTCCAGCCATCGTAGTCACAATGCCATATGCTCTGAATCAAAATGGAGTCATAATGAAAAGAACTCGAAATTGTATTCATAAGCCAACGGAGTTACATCATTGTCTCTTTAACCAAAGAAAATCTAATCCAAAATGCTAGCTAATGCAAAACAATGGTAGTCGTCTAACTTCTTTCGGTAATTCCAAAATAAATGTGACCAAGTGAGTAGAGAGATGTCGGTGGAGCAAGGCTCGCTTAAGTACCACTAATCTCATAACCTTCCTAGATATCACAGTTACTTTGGGTGAGCCTACTTTGAAGAAAGACTAAACCATAGGCATTTACTACAAAAATAATATGGCGATTGCCTATTACATCTCTTGGAAAAATAAAGACTTAAACAAAATTGGCGATCTATTGATCCCAGCCAGATTTGTAGTCTTTAACCCTTCACTCTAGATTATCATCTTGATCTTCTTGTTCCACATTGTGAGCTTCTCTTGCCTCACAATATGCTTTGTAGGCGGTGACCAGTTCTTCACGACCTCTACAAATGTGTGCCCAATGATCAGACACTCCACATCGAGAACATACATCTCTTTGTTTGAACTCCATTGATTGAGGTGCTTTGAAAGCATCATTTAGATGGCTCTTAGTGTTGGTGGTGCCACCAACATGGCCAGAGATGTTGCCTCCCTCTCTCTTTCCATGTTGACCTCTTCGGTTCTGTGTTCGCCTATTTTGGCGATTACCTTCCTAAGTAGAGCGATTATATAGACTAGGACGTCCAGAAGTATCCCTAAGATTAGGGTTTCGCTCTTGGCGCCTTCTTTTAGGGGCGACACTATAATTGGATTCCGGAATATGCTCTGTTTCCACGGATCTCGAATTATAGTTCTTCATAAGGATGTTGTCATGTTTTTCAGTGACATTCATAACTCCAATGAGCTCATGAAACCTTGTGATTCGTCTTGCAGCAACATCGATTCGATAGTTCTTAGCAACCATCAATGTAGAGACGGGGAAGATAGAGAGAGTCTTCTCAATCAACATCGCATATGTGATCTCTTTACCACAAAATTCCATTAAGGATTTAATGCGAAGTGCTTCCGAGTTATAGTCAAGAACAGACTTGAAATCACAGAAGCGAAGGCTATGCCATCTCACTTCTAGGTCAGGAAGCAGGGAGTCACGGACGTTGCCAAACCTTTCTTCGAGTGAGACCCACAGCCTTCTGGGGTCTTCTTCATTCATACACTCATATTGGAGCGAATCATCCATATGACGAGTCATTAGGATGATGGCTTTCGCCTTATTTGCCTCTAAGGTTGCTCTATTTGCTTCCAAGCTTAAGCTTGCTCAACAGTTAGCACGTCCTAGCTAGGCTCGAGAATCGTATCCAGAATTCCATTGGCCTTGAGATGCTGGCGGACATCACGAACCCACCTGTGATATCCAGAGCCAGTTGTTCCCAATGGAGCAAAGTCCAATTTGTTCAGATTACTCATCCTGAAAGAGAACAAGAAATTAGGGTTAGTTTCAGAGCGTAAAAGCTACCATGAAAACATCTAAAATTTCTGAGTGTAGTTGCTCCCAAGAAATTATGAATTTCTGAGCGTAATCGCTTCCAAGAAATTAGGAATTTCCGAGCGTAATTGCTACCAAGAAATTCGATTCCAAGAAAGGTTGGATTAGATCGAAACAATGATGTGTTTGTGGTCGATCATAACTTCTCAACAAACTCTAAGTTTGGAGGACTCTACAAACTCCAAACTTAGAGTGAGCACGAACCCCCACAGTTCGGCTTTTGGTCTCCCCTATGAAGAAGAAATGGGGTAGGAGAATGGAGGTTGCAAGTCCCCGAGAAAAAGAAAAGAAATTGAAATTACGGAAGCAAAATAAATTAAATAAAAAAATACCTCGAATGTGGGCTTGGGCTTTCTCTCCTTTTTTTTTTTTTTTTTCTCTTCTTCTTCTTTTTGGGCTGCAGGCCCTCTTCCTTTTTTTTTTTCTCTCTCTTTCTTCTTTCCGGCCCACCTCTTTCTTTCTTTTTTTTTCTTCCAGCAGGTGCACGTGGGCAGGCGGCTTGGCAGCTTCAAGTGGGACTGGCGGCTGGCGGCTTGGCTGCAGCATGTGGGCTCGGCAGTGGGCTGCTGCACTTGGGCTCGATTGTGGGCTGCTGCACGTGGGCTCGGCTGTGGGCTGCTGCACGTGGGATTGGGTTGCGCAAAGGGGCAGAATTTTCTGGCGGTTCAAGGAGGTCCGGCGCTTCTGGAGTCCGGTCCGGCCATTTTCCAACCGGTTCTGGAGGTGGATTTTCCGGTGAAGGGTTCTGGAGTCAGGTTGCCGGTGCTGGCCAAATATGACGGTGGAAGGTGGTCTGGAAGGATGCAAACCGGGCAGAGGATCTTCGGATTCTTCTTGGGAGGCCGGTTTGAGCACTTCCGACAACCGGTTCGGGTAAATTCCGGCCGGTTCTGGGGGCAACGCCGCCGGTTCTGGGTTCCTGGGGGTGAGAGCTTCACGATGGGCGGCGGAGATTTGAAGGCTACGAATTTAGGGTTTCAGGGTAGAGAAACTAAAATTGAGAGGAATTTGCTGTATATTCTCATTGATAATAGGGACCTCTTTATATAGAGGATTACAATGCATAGAATCTGAACATACAAGGAAAGTAATTCTACATTGAATAGAATTCTAAATCCTTCTATAACCCTATTACCACTAGGTCAAGTAACCTAGAGTTTGGGCCAGACATATAATCTGGATTTCCTTGAACAATATATATATATATATATGATTTTTCTCAGGTAAGGATGTCCTTAGTTTTTCTTAGGTGCGGATTTGGTGTTTTCACCCACTTTCCGATCGTATTTTCACATCTTAACCGTTCAGTTTTTAGAGCCTAATGTATAGATCTCCTCTGCAAAATTTCAGCCAATTTGGTGATCGTTAAGACATCCAAAACTGCAATTTACACGAACGGACCGAATCTGTCGAACCGGAACCGTTCGTATTTATAATGGTAAACTATAGTTTTGGATACCTTAACGATCACCAAATTGGCTGAAAATTTTCAGAGGTGATCTATACATTAGAACCTAAAAACTGAACGGTTAAGATGTGAAAATGTGATCGGAAAGTGGGTTAAAACCGGAAATCCGTACCTAAGAAAAACTAAGGAGGTCCTTAGCCAAGAAGGACCGGATATATATATATATATATATATATATACTGGAATCAAATTTTGCTATATGTTTTTATATTAATTTATCAACTTGACTGATGATGATGGACCATCTTCAAAAACGTTTTTTTTTTTTTGTGGGATTGTTTGAGCAGACATGCTTGGTGCTCCCAACCTTGATAATTAATATCATATATTTTCTTTTTCAAATCTTTTTTTCTTTTTCAAATCTTTTTGACATCCAATATATAACCCATTCTATATTAATGATTTCTATTTCTTTCTTATTTACATATTTTCACGTCCAATGCAGAATCGATTAAATTATTTTATTACATCAATATCAATAACATGCACGTCTATATAATATAATCAAATAATGATCCTCAGCTAATTCTTTTGGGACATTGATATTGATTTTACCAGTTACGACTGCAAGTATAGAGAGCGTACTTTTTGTTATGAACATTGTGAAGACTCGTTTGCGAAATCGAATGGGAGACGAGTTCTTGAATGATAGCTTAATTTCATGTATTGAGAAAGATATTTTTACTGGTATAGATGATGTGACTATCATGCAACGATTTCAAAATATGATTCAATGATAATATGATTCAATGATATGCTCTACTACTGTTCAGTGATATGATCTGTAATTTGGTTCAATGATACAATCGACTACTGTCAATGATATGTTCTGCTGCTGTTCAAATTGAATTGAGCTATCATTCAATCATTCATGGATTGACAGATCTAATTGCTCTTGCTCCTGCTTCTGCTACTACTCCTACTCCTGCTGCTACTACTACTACTGTAATAACCACAATTTTCATTTTAATTTCATGTAATTGTGTGGAACGAATATTATACAATTTCACGAATGTTGCTCAAAATATTTCTTTTTTTAGAATTTTCGAAGTTCTGAAATGATTGTTTTAACGAAAAGCTCGAAATGTTCGATTCAAGAAATCGACTTTTTATACGTGCAAAATTTGGGAAAGCTTCCTTCATGAAAGTTGTAGAGCTCGTCGATACGAGTCCGTACATATGCAGAACACGGAAAACGGATTTTTTTATGAATTAGTTATGACATTTAGAATGTATTTCCATTTTGGTATATATAAATTTGTAAAGTTTCTGAATCAGGGTTCCCCATTTTCGGTAGCTGACTGTTCCTCTTCCTCCTTCGTTCTCTCTCTCGTCCGAAACCCAGCCAAGAACAGAGCTTGGCTTCTTCGATCGATTTCTCGCTCCACCGGCCACCAAACGGCGTCAGACCACTTCCTTTAGCTTCGCCTCGAGCTGCTCTACCAACTGGACGTCGTCGCTCCCTCCGGCACGGCCTCAAGATCTAGCGAAACGGTTCGAACCAGTTGCACCCAAAACCGAACCAAACCATCCTCCTCTTGTTTCCGGCCACTGACCCATACTAAACTTCTCCCTCTACGTCGACTCGACCTCCTGAAGCTCCCAGAAGCAACCTTGCACGGCGGCGTGGCCTGTGGTAGCGGCTGGAAGCCAGCCCCGATCGGATCGAACAGAACTTTCGATCCGGATATCTCGAGCTGTAGAGCTTCGATTTGAGTGATTCTTGAACTGAGGAGCTCACCTTGAGTTGCTGAACAAATCTCCAGAAGGGATCGAAACCATTGGTGGAAGTTTTTACGTCGAACTCAAGCTTGCCGGATTCTGGAAATTTTCCGGACACTGTGACTATTTTGGAACTTTTCGACTTCTTCCCGTTATTTTCTGACCTTGAGCTAGTTATGAAAAATGATCAGCATGTTAAAATGAAGAAGAGCAGCTCGGCCCCGACACCATTGGTGGTGGTCGGCGGCGGCTCTGCCATTAACTCTGGCGGCCGTTTCCGGCCAACTCCGGGGGTCAAAAATATAATTTCTATATATTTTAAGATTCTACATTTCAATACGATCATTTCAACATTTTATACGTATTTTTCGGATATCGTATGATTTAGTTATGAATTTTTAGGTTTTAATATATTTCGATCGTTAGATTTGTGATCTATGAAGTTAGGACCGTCCAATGGACTTGTAGTTTTGATATGATGATCATATATTGTCCCAGTGGCTTTGTGTGGTTATGGACGAAGATCCGACTGTTGGATCTTCGTATAAGTGCAAAACGGTGATTAAAGAGGCGATTCGTGAGAATCCGTCCGTCGGATTTTCGTATAATTTAGAATCCGACCGTTGGATGGCAGTTTAAATGTGTTTTGGAATTATTGGCTAAATTCAAGTCACATTTGATTAGGTGATTGACGGGTTGTACTTAGGTGAGCTGTTTCGGTGTGGATTTGTATTTTAATTGAAGACGAAGCGGGAGTTTTGAGGTGAGTAAAACTCACGTGTTCATATTACGAATGGAGTAATTTTAATTTATTTATTTTGTCGTAATTGTATGAAAAATGTTTATGGAATAAATATTTTTTTTTAAAATCACATGGACTTGATCAACTACGGTCCATAGGTAAGTAAAATGAATTTTAATTATACAAATGAATTTCACGATTTTTCTTGTGTGAACTATAGATGGTATTAGTGGTCATCCCTGAGTGGATGATTATATATATATTTATATTTACGTGGAATATATATATTGGTTGGTGTGTTGTTGAGTGATGATATGATTGAGGTGGAATGATGATTTGGATTATATTTCAAATGCTTAAATGTCATAATAATATTGTGTGTCTTGGATGGATTGATTTCATTGTGTGAAAACATATTGTTGTGCTTATTTATGGATTTAGGATCAACGTAGTGACTGGTATGGGGGAATCAGACGCTCTAATCCTAAGTGGATGATGAGATACGATTGGTTGAGTAAATTGGATGTCACAACCCTTGTCGAGTAATGAGGCTAAATTAAGTACGAGTATCGGACATTCTAAATATGTATATACGTATATATATTGATGAAATATGATAAAGATAAATATGTCGGATGCCATAACTTGGGCCAGGTAACGGGCTACAATTCAGTTAGAGCTCTAGTCTATCAAACACCGTATTTTTATAAATACAATTTCGGGATTTTGAGAAGAAAGATATGAGTATAGGTTTCGTGATGAATTGTTGATTTGGTAATTGATTGTTGAGATTGTGGTTCCTTGTGGATGTGAAAATTATTGGATGTTCGCTTGGGTGAAAATAAATATAACGTAACTAAATAACTGTTCTTTCTTTTACTCATACTAACTTTCAAAGGCTTACCAGATTTTGTGTTGTTACAATCCCGATACACTATTCAAATGGTGTTGCGGATATTCCTGCAGGTCAGGATAGCCAGGGAGGTGACCGTGCTGTTTAGGAGTTGCAGCATTTATTTTGTTTTTCATTTGAGTTGTGAGGTTTGTTATGCTCATTTAGAGCTTTACAATTCAATTTTTGAGTGAGTTGTAATAATTAACTGAGACTAAATTCAGGATTTGAGATTAAATTATGTGGTGAGGTTGTTAAGGAAAAGAAATTTTCAGGATGATTATTTGAGTTGTGGAAATTCATGTTTCGGATTTTGAATTTTTATTCTAAAATTTGGGGCATGACAACTACTGCTACTGTTACTACTCATGCTACTTCAAATGAAGCTGCTACTGAACCAAGGATACGTTTAGCAATAAAGAAGAAAAAGAAGTTTGACGAAGAACTCTGAGATTCTCTCTCCTAGCAACGTATAAAAGGAAAAGTTTTTTTTTTTTTTTTTTTGTGAAGTAACATAAAGGGAATTCTCAGGAAAAGAAAAAGTAACATAAAGGGATTAAGGGAAATGATGAAAAAGGTCGCATTAGAGTGTGAAATGATAAAAATGTCACATAGTTTCTCATAGGGGTGGTCAACGGGCCGGGCCTTGCTAAATTTTTTAATAATGGTGGACCGGGCCGGGCCGGGCTTTATTAAAAATCGAATGATCCAAGCCCGTCCATATAAAGCGGGCCTTGCGGGCTTTTTCGAGCCGGGCCGGGCTTGGCCTTGCGGGCTTTTTC
This sequence comes from Rosa persica, assembly GCA_025331145.1. NCBI lineage: Eukaryota > Viridiplantae > Streptophyta > Magnoliopsida > Rosales > Rosaceae > Rosa > Rosa persica. The sequence continues at coordinate 10,776,264 of WFKR01000001.1, read as the reverse complement.
GGGCCGGGCCTTGCGGATTTTATTTATAAATAAATATTTAAAGACACAAATATTTTTTTTTTAATCAAGCTTTGGAAATTCATTGGGTAATGATCAAATACAACCAAAGATAATAGATCTATATTGTACAAAAAAAAATCTATATTTATATATAGATACTAATTTATTTATAATTAAATTTTTAAAGACACTAATTTTTTATAAATTTATATTTATACATCGTACACTCCAAAGAACAACATATAGCAATTCAAAGAAAATGAGAAAACCGACCGTTGGATGTGATTATTACAATAAATTATATGTGTGGTTAAAAATTTAGTCAATTTCACCGTAGTTTCGAACCCGATCGGATTAGTCAACCATAGTCACTTACATGTTTTCTTGGTTGACTGATGGCGTGATGACCGCAAAAAATGCTTATTTTTTTACATCACGTTTGTAAATATTTCATCGATGGATGTGAATGGACATAAGATAAAAATTTCAATTTTAATTACAAATACATTGACCAATACCAATTTGCCTCTTAAAGTTGTATGACTTGTACATTGCATTTAAATTATTGAGGTTCATTCTAAAGCAAACATGAAGTGAAAAATGAATTTAAAAAAACTAACCGTTTGATGGAGAGACTGTAATATTTTATGGTGGTTGTAAAAAATCCAGCCAATTTGGTTTTCGTTTTGAATTCGATCAACTAGGTCAAACCTAGTTACTCTTATAAACCTATATTTATATATCACACACTCCAAAGAGTAACCTCTATCAATTCAAAAAAAATGGGAAAACTGACCGTTGGATGTGATTATTACAATAAATTATGAGTGTGGTTAAAAATTTAGGCAATTTCACCATAGTTTCGAACCCGATCGGATTGATCAACTGTAGTCACTTGCATGTTTTCTTGGTTGACCGATGGCGTGATGACCGTAAAATTTGCTTATTTTTTTACATCACGTTTGTAAATATTTCATCGATGGATGTGCGTAGATATAAGATAAAAAATTTAATTTTAATTACAAATACATTGACCTATACCAATTTACCTCTTAAAGTTGTATGACTTATACATTATATTTAAATTGTTGAGGTTCATTCTAAAACAACCATAAAGTGGAAAATGAATTTGGAAAAACCAACCGTCTGATAGAGAGATTGTAATATTTTATAGTGGTTGTAAAAAATAAAGCTAATTTGGTTCTTGTTTCGAATTCGATCAACTAGGTCAAACCTAGTTATTCTTATAAACCTATATTTATATATTACACACCCCAAAGAGCAACCTCTATCAATTCAAAGAAAATGGGAAAACCGACCGTTGGATGTGATTATTACAATAAATTATGAGTGTGGTAAAAAATTTAGCCAATTTCAACATATTTTCGAATCCGATCGAATTGGTCAACCGTCTTAACTTGTATGTTTTCTTGGTTGACCGATGACTTGACGAACGCAAAACATGCTTATTTTTTCACATCATGTCTGTAAATATCCTATCGATGGATGTACGTGTACATAAGATAAAAATTTCAATTTTATTACAAAGACGTTGGCCTATATCAATTTGTCACCTAAAGTTATATGACTTGTACATTGCATTTAAATTATTGATGTCCATTCTAAAGCAACCATGAAGTGGAAGATGAATTTGGAGAAACCAACCGCTCGATGGAGATATTGTAATGTTTTATAATGACTGTAAAAAATCCAGCAAATTTAGTTCTTATTTCGGATTCAATCAACTAGGTCAAACTTAGTTACTATTATAAACCTATATTTATATATCATACACTCCAAAGAGCAACCTCTATAAATTCAAATAAAAATGAAAAAACCGACCGTTGGATGTGATTATTACAACAAATTATGAGTGTGGTAAAAAAATTAGCTAATTTCATCATAGTTTCAAATCCAATCGAATTGATCAACCGTTGTTACTTGTTTTTTAGAATATATATGCACATATTTTCTATAAAAATATGAGAATTTCCTCATACACACACACACATATATATATATATATATAAATATAAACACACATATACACACATCTATATCTATATATATATATATATAAATATAAACACACACATACACACATCTATATCTATATCTATATATATATATATATATATATATAAACACACACAGTGCACATACATATCTCTCTCTCTCTCTATATATATATATATAAGCGCGCGCACACACATATCTATTATATATATATATATGTATATATATATAAACATACACACATACACATATATATAATATATATAAAATAGTTTACGGACTTTTACGGGCCAGGCTTAGGTGAGTTTTTACGGACCGGGTCTAGGGGGCTTTTGACGGGCCAGGCCTATGGGCAGGGCCGGGTTTTTCCGGGCTTTTTAGCGGGCCTCCATCGGCCCATCGAGGAGGGCTTTTGCGGGCTTTTTGACGGGCTGGACCGGGCTTTTGACCCTCCTGGCCGGCGGACCTCCATCAGCCCACTTGATCCGCGGGCTTTTTGATGAGGCCTAGTTTCCCACTTGATAAAAAAGTCTATTATCAATTGTTAGTAATATTAATTTAGTCCCTATTAATAATGAACTGATGTTAAAAAATGTCAGTTTGTGATATTTTCATTTCCCATTTTACCCTTAGTATTAATATACCCTATTTGTATTTCAATTTCAAAACCTGATCAGTACTCTCTCTCCTCAAGACGCTATTCCCCTCCAGCGTTCTCCACCTCTCCATCAACCCCCTCGCCATCTCCGAAGTCGATGTCGTTTTATGCCGATCTTTCGCCGGCTGGAGCCGAGTCGCCGGTGACCATTGGATCTCCGTCTCCGACTGGAAAGAGACCTAAAGATGAACTGGATGGCGACGAAAACCATGAAGACGACAGGAGCTGCGGCCGAGATTTGGTGCTCGAGACTCGATATGCACCTACAGCTTCTTCTTCCTCATCGCGGATTTCATTCTCATTTCCCGCTCCCAAATCCCTAACGCGAACAATTTTCAATTTCAGACCTATTTTTCCTTTAATTTCTTGAACCATTTTTATACGTTCCCCTTGTTAATTTTGTTTTTGTTGCTATTTCTTTTGTTTTCATGCTAATTTGTTGATATTTTGTGTTTGTTTTCATGTTTTTGGGAGCAGATGCTGGAGTGGAGGCCAAAGATTGCATCAAGATCAAGGATATGGCATCGAAGCCTCGGAAGCCTACAAAAACTGCAACCGTGTTCGAGGCTGTATGGCGAACACCGGAATCGGAACTATTCGGATTCTGATATGTCGGCGAAGTTCCACTGCTCGCACCAGAGGACTGGGAGCTCGAATTCAACGCTAAGGCTATGGGGGAAGGAGATGGAGAGCAGGCTGAAAGCACTTTCGAGTGGGGATGGAGCATCCAGTGATGATTCACAGCAGGTCTCCATTGTGAGGTTAGACGGCTCTCTTTTCCTTCGGTGTTTTTTTTTTCCTCCTTCTAATTATTGAATTTCTACTTTTCTAGTATCGCATCTTGGTCTGTATGTTAGTGTGATTCACGGTAGTTTTGGAGGCTTGGATTGGTTAATTGTGCCAACTTGGTCACAGTTTTGTTTATATTCATAAACTGATTATTTGATTACAAATCAGAAGTTTATCTAGATTATGTTACAATTCCTATCCAGAGAGTTGAGTCTTTGTTTTACCTTCTCATAGTTTCACATGTTTCATGTGGAGGACCAATCCCTTATTTTTATTTTTTTGGGATTTGATATGTTCCATGTTTTATTTGTGGTCTACTGTGAGCTGTCATAGCTTGGGGTTCAAATCAGTTAATTGTGCAAACTAGTTACTTAATTATCAGGGTTGCTGGACTGCCAATTTTATTGAATCTACAAAAAATAAACTGGGTTTCTGAAATCCGTCTTGCGGGAAATCACTGTCTTTTACATGCCCCGACATCTTGTGAGTAGAATTTGATAGATGTGTACAAGGTCCTTCAATAGAGTATGTGCTAGCTCTTATGGAGCTGTTTAAGTTCACCTGAGACTACTCCTTGGACCCTGATCAGTAGACAGACGTGGTTTGCATTTTGGAAATTGGTATAGTAACAAGCTATCATAGAAAACATATACCACAAAATAAAGAAAACAAGTAAGCACTTAGTTTTCAATGCATGTTAGACCTAGAGTGAGATTACTAGGTTGTTCCCAATGTTGAGTTCATCTTGATCGAGTTATTTTACATGCATTTGATGGGTAGCTCTATAGCATTTGAACATATATGTTTGCTTTTGAATAGTACCTTTCTAACTTGGTGATAGCTTCACATGTACTTTAACCATCAGAGAACTGTTATTTGAAAGAGAAAGCAACTTAGCTATACAATTATGTATTTAAGTACATATGTCATTCATGTGTGTACTCTATGGTCTCAACTAACAATACTACCCTCGGTCTGCTTAAAATTAACAGTGTGCAAGATAATTTCCTTTTCTTTTCTGCTTTCAAATTCTTTTCCCTTGTAATTACGCAAACTTTCCAGATCACTAGGGAACAACATGGGGGAGGGTTTCTGGACCTTATTCCACACAAGTGGATGATGTTGCTCATTTCTATTTCCTTATGTCTGTAGATTAGAGGCACGCATATCAGCTTAATCCTAATGCCCCTAGAGAAAGAGTTGATAAGAGAAAGTACTATGAGCAAAAATCTGGGCAGGAGTGCAGCTTCTTTTCTTAAAGCTTCCAAGTCAACCAACTGCCTTACCTGTTGTGAAGCAGAGAAGATGATTGCTTATGAAACATGTAATAGCATTTGGAAGATGATAACTCCATGATAGATATTTAGCATTTCCTTTGAGATAGCTTTGTAATATGTATATATATATATATATATATATAGAACTTTGCTCAGGTGCGGATATCCGCACCTCAGCAAAAAGGTACGGATTTCTCATTTTTTCCCACTTTCCAATCATATTTTCATATTTTAACCGTTCTGTTTTTAGATCCTAATCTATAGATCATCTTTACAAAATTTCAACCAAATTGATGATCGTTAAGGCATCTAAAATTATAATTTACATGAATGAACCAAATCTATTGAACCGGAACTGTTCGTGTTTATAATGGTAAATTGCAGTTTTTGATGCCTTAAAGATCATCAAATTGGTTGAAAATTTGCAAAAGTGATCTATACATTAAGACCTAAAAACTGAACGGTTAAGATGTGAAAATATAATCTGAAAATGAAAAAAAACTGGAAATCCACACCTAAATAAAAAGTGCGGACGTCCGCACCCAAAAAAGGCTATATATGTGTGTGTGTGTATATATATATATATATATATATATATATATATTAGTAATTGTGCATTTCCTTTAGGAACAACTTAGCCCCAAATGATTCGGAAAAAAAAAAAACTTAGCCCCAAATGTGGGTAGTGCAACTGTTATGAACTCTAATTTATGGGAGTCTGAGAATTGAGTGCAAGTATGTTAATTGATGTGGGTCAATTATATAACCATCAAATCTGGATAAGTGTTAACTGTTAGCTAGCTACTTGTATTTCTATGAGAGCATTGAAGGAATTGCTGTGTGTTCCTAATACGATGAGATGGAATTACATCTTACTACATATTGGGCTGTTATAAGGAGTTTTGATGTTGTTTGTGTTTGTGGTTGAAATTGATGATTTGATAGTGATGAGACCCTTGTTAAGATTATCAACATTGACTTGGCCACAGACTGACAGTGACGTGGATATAACAGTGACGTCAATGACTAAGCAAGTGAAATATGATTAATGGTGGCTTGGTTAGTGACTTAGTGAGTTGCTTCAATTACATGATCAGTGACTTAGTCGGTAAGAGTAACTCCAACAGTTTTCCCATATTTTGATTTTTCTCTACTTTAGAGAAAAATACCAAAACATTTAAAGGAGTCACACTAGACTCAAAATGTTACACGATACACAATACTTTTCAAAACAGATATTTATTTCCATAAAACCTTTTTCACTTTAATCACAATATAAATAAGGAAATTAACGACATTTGGTTCGTAATATGAATCATGTGAGATTTACTCACCTCTTATCCGGTTGCGTCTTCTAAAAATGCAAAATCACAATAATTCAGTCGCTCTTCAAATCCAACAGTTAAGTACCTAATCAAGTACCGTCTTTACTTAGCAAAAGAAACACAAAATAAACTTAAATAATGAACCAACGATTGGATTCTAAAATGAAGACGATCCAACGGTCCGATTCTAAAATGAAGACGATCCAACGGTCGGATTCTAAAATAAAGACAATCCAACGGTCGAATCGAATTTAAATGATGATCCAATGGTCGGATCCTCACGGATCGCCCTAGGAAACATCCTAGCAAAATTATATGAAACTCTGACGGACGGATTCTAACGAATCGCCTCGCGAATCACTGTTTTACAATTATACGAAAATCAAACGGTCGGATCTTCGCCCGTGACCGCATAAAGTCATCGGGACAGTCATACAATCATCATATCAAAATTTGAAGTAAAACCGATAGTCAGATTCTCAAAAATTTCGAACCGAAGATAAAACGTCAAAACGTTAAATAGGAGCGTAAAAACCTAAATTGACTATTTATCAACTTTTTCTAACATAATTATGTTATATATCAAAATGCTCGTAAGGATGCATAGATCATCGTCCAGATAATAAAAACTCAAAATATGGTCCGACTCATCGCCACACGCGGCGGTCAGACTGTGGTCATCGCGACTGTCAACGCCGGTCAACCACCTCCGATGCAAAAGTTGTTAACTACAAACTTCTTCAAAATAAAAGGGTGATCAACTTTCATACCTGGAGCTAAAAGGGATTTGGTCTAGATCGTCCTTGATCGAGCTTTGAAGCTGGATTAATCTCGGTCCTCTGATCACGTTTTCAGATCCAACCAGAGCCGTCAATCTTCAATCCTTGATCTACCTCTCTACACTCAAAATCGTGATACAAGCCATATATGGGGATGATCAGGAGGATGAGGAGATTATGAGAATGGGGAGGATCAGCCGAGGTGTTGCCGGAAAATCCAAAATCCGGCAGGGTCGGGTTTTAGCCTTGGGGGAGTGCTTCGATCCAGGTGGGGGAGCCGCAGCGGGGCAAGCCGGTGGGGGGAGGCGACAGGGCTGCTCGGGGTGCACGCGGGGAGGGCCGGGTCGGCGGCAGTGGAGGCCGATGGCGGCGTGTGGCACCGGGTCGGCCAAGCTAGTTGCGCACGGGAGAGAGAGAGAATGAGCTGAGAGAAAATTTTTTTGGGTTTTTGAAAATTTCAAAAATTTTCTTATATTTATAGAAAAATTCTAATTTTCAAATATTCTTAATAAATTCATATAAAATCCGAATATTACGTGCCACATATGCACGAACTCGTATCGACGAGCTCTACAACTTTCATGAAGAAAGTTTTCTCAAATTATGAACGTATAAAAAGTATATTTTCATGACCCCCTAAATAACGTTCGTTTTTGAAAATAAAATCATTCGAAACCAATTTTTTCAAACCATGACATACGAATTTATCCCAAATATCATAATTCAAATAATAGACCAATTATTGAATTACATAAATTTATTATATGAAAATTCGGGTCTTCACAGAAGTGATAAGCATTTTGTATGTGTCATTTCTGTTCTTGATTGATTTCTTCCTTCACATATTTTGATGCGTGGTTTATGGTTAGATTGCTTGTTTTTGTGTTAATGATTGTTAACTACATCTCTGCATCTTATCTGTCCATCGTTTCCTTGATTCATGGTTGATCGATCACATGTATTATATAGTTAGATTAGAATACAAACTCTTAAAAATCCCCTTTTCTTGTAATTTTGTAAATATATACTTTGTCTTATACTTTGTGAATAATACTAATTTATTTAACGTTTTTGACAAGAAGTGTACCTCAATCCCCGGCTTAGAACGATACCCGGCCTACTTGCTCTTACTACGATCTGATGCAGGGTTTTAAATTGGCACTCACTTTGAGCATATCATTTTCTATAAGAAATAATTGTAATTCTGACGAATTAGTTGCGACCACACTTTTTGTAAGAATATCTATTTTCAATGACGTAATTTTGACCAACTATTTCGTCGGAATTACTCATTCCCACGAATTTCTTCAGACCACAAAGGTTGTTTGAAAACTTTATTCTACGACATATTTTTGACCAATAGCTTTGTCGGAATAAATATTTCTGACTAACTACTTTTGGTGGGAATTACTATTTGAGTATTTTCTATGACATATTTGCTTTGTAGGAATAACCATTTCCGTCTATACAAATGACTTTTACCAACGAATATTGTTTATCAAAATAAACATTTTCGCCCGGAAATTGTTGTCGGAAACGGCTCACCTCTTGTGGGAATAAATATTGTAAATGCGATTGTATCCAAATTAGTTTGCAGGGAGCACTTAGAGTTTCCACGACAAGTCCAGGATTTATCTATGAGCCTTATGCACTTCGTGAAGAAGTTCCATTTTTTCAGAGGTTAGTAATTTCTTTTATTATTCTTCTAAATTGTCGTGCAAGCCTTCATAATAATGGAACTCTACTTAGAGTTGTCGCAACTTCATGCATGAGTGGCAATAATAAAAATAGGGCTAAATACAGATAACTACCCTGTGGTTTGGGTCCAAAATCAATTCAGTCCCTAGACTTCTAATTTCATCAAAAACACCCATACACTTTCAATTTTGATTTAATAGGTCCAATTTGTTAGTTTTCCGACAATTGAATTATTGAACTTGTTAACGTGGTTCATATATGGCCTATGTTTTATGATGTGGTGTCTGCAGGTCACCTCTAGTTAATTTAAGAGTGAGTCCTACTATTATAAATAAATAGTTTTTGAACAAATAATCCAACTATAACTTGAATCCATTACAAAATATTAATGAATTAGACCTATTAGATCAAAATTGAAAGTGCAGGAGTGTTTTTGATGAAATTAGAACTCCAGGGACTGAATTGATTTTGGACCTAAATCACAGAGTACTAACTAGTATTTAGCCCATAAAAATATTATTATAAACATGTGTATTGAGCATTTCGATCAGGATATGGAAATAGCCCTAAATTTATTCTTATGGTCTGTTTGACAATTTTAATTGATTTTGTTGTTGCCTTGTTCTCTTCCAGTGTTTTGGGGATTGATATGGGATTCTAGAAATTGCGAAACCTTGCTTTCATTTACCAACTCAAGGAGGCAAAGCTACGGCTTTCCAATGAATCGAACGGAATTGAATTGGCAAAGTACATCCTGAAGCATGCTCAGAACTTGGAGAAAATGGTCATATTTCGTTTATTGAAGGCCTGTTACAATGTTATGGTTTAATACGATTAGTCTATAATTAGTAAAGGTATTGTGATAACATATATATGGACTCTCTCTAGACATATATCACTCTGTCTCAATATGCCACTAAATCATATTGAAAATGCCTTAGAAAAATCACTACTACAAAAATTGAATCAGACGATACTTCTCACACGACGCATCATACTTTTCCATCGTCTGATTAATTTTTATTTTTTCGAATGTCCTTTTTATAAAATCTGTCGTTTGATATGGGCTTATGAATTAGTTCAGAAGGTGTTTAAGGAAAAAACTGTTGTGTGATGCTTAAAAAATTGAGCAGCAAGTTTTCCATCATGTAAGTGGTGACAAAATCCCATCTCAAACCCCAAGTTTTTCCTCTAACATTTGTTAATCATACAACAAAAAATAATAAAACTGTGGTCTGATCAATACGTTTGGCTGAAGGAGGGAGATTTCCTACCATCATTTTTCTCCACCTCCCCAAAGAGGGAAGTTAAATTGATTGGAAACAAATCTCAAATTTAAAATTGCTGCATTCAGACCACAGTTTTGTAAAATTTTGTTGTGCGAGTCTTTGTTCGAATTAATATAGCCGGGCTTGAAGCCTTAGCACTTGAGCAAAAGAATAACAAAAATACCCACAACTCCTCAATCGATCGACAGCGCCTCACTCTCTCTCTCGACGACTATCAGTGCCTCCTCACTTCAACCATATCTCTCTGTTCTACACGGTGTCGAAATCCATCAGATCAAAACCTAGACCTTTCTCCTCTCTCCTCTTTCCCTACAGCCAAAACCTCACTCTCCCAAATCCTCTCTCTTCATCGACAAACCTCAACCTAAACTCTTTCTCTTTGACAAACCCCGACCAAAAACCATCTTTCCCTCTAGCTAGGTTATTCCATTCTGGGAAATAGCAAAGGGAAGAAAACCTAATGGGTAGCCTTTAGGGTTCTTCATATCTTGCAGCGACGGTGGTTGTTGCTTTCGTCGGTGGTTACAACTTTGAAAGCAAGTGCAGAGGGTTCACGGCTTACCAATTTTGAAAGCAAACCTAGAGTTGAGGGATTTTTTTTTTTTTTTGGTATCTCAATGCAGTCTCCTCTCTTGTTGAACCCGATTCAACGGTCGGGTAGCTGGTGTTGAGCTAATTCCTTTATGCTTTGTTGTTTTTTAGGCTGAGCATCTTGCTGAGTTTTATGAGTATCGCAAGGGCTTGAATCTTGCTAGAACTTTTCAGTTTCCAACATGGTGGATCTCAGCCCCAGGTCTGAGATCTCATTCTTGCAGACCTTCTTGTGTGGTGTATTCGCTGCTTGTTTAGCCAAGGTATCCATTGTCCTTCTCGTTATATCTAAATTTCATTTCCTTTTTGTTGATTGTAGTTTATAGTTGTGAAATTTGCTTACCTGGGTCGGCGGTTTGATGATCATTTAGCTTAAATTTATGTACTTTTTAGCTTCATCAGTGCATTTTCTTACTTGGGTTATGCTGAATTTTGTGTTGAGCAATCCAAAGTTTACATGATGTCAATACATCTTCGGTTTTATGGGTTTACGTTCTAAATTAGTTGAAGTTAAACTTTAGGGCCTAGTTTGATGCATCTGGAAATTGCATAATGATTCCCTTGGATTTCAGTGGCAATTGTATTAACGCTGCTTAACAAATCTAATAGGACTTATATACCAAGCTCACTCTCTATTTTGTACTGGTGTTAAAAAAGATGTCTACATGATATCTGACCAAGTGTAACGCAGAATCAAGCTTATGCAGGACACTTACATCCATCAGATGTTGGAAAATGATATACCCTACACCCGAACTACCTAGTTCACTATGGCAATGCATAAACTAATTCTGAACATATAACATGCTGAACTAGTTCATTTTCTGGAAACTGAAGCATCGAGCTCTCGAATGTGAGTTTATTTGTTTGTTTTTGATTTGCTTTTCTTTCTGTTCTTGTTGTTTGTTCATTCGGTTTTCAGGAGAATTGCTGCATACATATTTTTCTTTTTAAGTTGAATATTAGCTAAATTTGGTAAAGCTGGAAAGGGGTAACTGATTAGACCCAAGAAAGGCTGCAATTGAAAAGTATATTTCTCTGAAATCGATCTCTGGTGCTTCAAGTATGGAACTTTATTCTGTCCGGGCCCTAATTTACACTTATTGTTTGACATCTGATTGACTTGGACTTTGGGAGGTTTTTAGTTGTGCTTGTTATTTTGTTATTCTATTTGATCAAAGTTGATCTTTTTTTTTTAGTTTCCTTTTAACATCAATTTGATCAATTAATTTCCAGGTTGCAATACTAGTGGAGATTGAGGTTGTCTTTAATTGAAATTAAAATTCCAATATGTTGTTCATGTCCTTTGGACTCGAGTACAGCTGGAGTGGCAATTGAAACTCCTAAGATTCTTGATTGATTATATGTTTGATTGTTAAGTATGAAATTTCTTGTTCACCAATCTCTTAAGTTCCATTTTGTGTTGAACATAGAATTCTCTGTAATGCTTGTGGATAATTTTCTGTTGAACTTATAAAAAATTCATGCCCACTTGGCCCCATGTCTATACTAGTTGAATTGATGGTACAAATTTTATAGCAATTGGTAAGTTGTTTTTGGCTGTGATGGTAAATTGCGTGCTACAGTAAGGTTAGTTGTCTTTTTGTTCATTTTGCAGCCTACCACAGAAAATGGCACACTGAATTTCTGGTATTGCTGCATGTCCCAATCTAACTGCAATATCGGTTAATCGGGTTAGTGAGTCTTTTTCTTCCTATGTTCAGGTTAGTCATTGTAAACTGTCCTACACCATTGTTATTTGTATTTAATCTTTTCTCAGACATAATGTTTTAGGAGGTTATCGTTTGGAACAAACAACTGCAAAAGCTTACGATATAACAAAACTCAAGCACGTGAGTAGACAAAAATATGTTACTGACTGAGAAGGTAACCTAAGTATGTAGCTTTAATTCTAGCATATATAGGACTATCGCCTTCAAACAATATATCTAAGTTGTGTGCTTTTAGTTGATACCTATTTGACATGCTGTTTTTTATTATTTATTTATCAGGAAAATTTATATCAAGTGCAACTCAAAGTATCCAGCTTCCATGTTGAATTTTGAAGAGTCTGAGCTATTGTCTGAGACAGGACAAGAGCTCTAACTTTGTCACCTCTACATACTGACTACTAATTCAACAATCAGAGTTAGAGCTCTTGTTGAAGCCTAGGAGAAGTTGAGGTAATAAACCATTTGGTTTGTTGATTAGTATCTAGAGAACTATATGTATTGATGTATTAAAGTTTAAATAGAAAGATTTATTTATCTGTTTTGTTGAATTTTACAATATAGGAGTTCCTAGGCATTACTCTGGAGCTAAAGATGCTTATTTCACTATAGTGAGGTAGGTTAGTTTTCTTAAAGTAGAAGAATGCTTCTTTGCCCCTTCCTTCAATATATTGTCACCTTATCATCTTAATTATTTGTTTATTTATGTTTGTCAAAAATTAGGAAGGTTTAGGAGCTCTATGGACTGGGCTGGGACCAAATGTAGCACAAAATGCTATTATAAATGGTGCTGAGCTAACCAGTTATGATCAAGTGAAGGAGGTAATTGCTTTCAATCTCTGAAGTTCAAGTATAATTATAGACCGCCAGTTATTGCTAATTTCTACATATAGGATGATAATCCCAATGAATCCTAATTCTTCATACTATGCAGACAATTTTGAAAATTCCAGGGTTCATTGACAATATTTTCACTCATCTCCTAGCTGGTCTGGGTGCTGGTTTCTTTGCAGTTTCTATTGGTTCTCCTGTTGATGTGGTATGCATTCTGAAACCTATTAGCCTAAATAATAAGTTGGCTGCTTCTATTTATCATTAAAAGGAGGCAAATTTGTGTAGTAGTTTAAATTTCAATGACAGTGCATGCGCATAAGAAAAGATATTGAAACTTCAAAGATTTTTTTGACACAATAAACTAGACTCCCTTTTCTTTTTGTTATTCATCAGCATATATTGTGGCTCTGGATTCCAAGAACTGAATGCTAATGACATATGTGTAAGGAATTGTTACTAGCTCAATTGTGAATATAAAACAGAAATTTAAATAAGAGTGTATTCAATGATAGATAGACCAAAGATCGACACGTGGAGGTAGTAATCTTTTTGATAAAGCAGCTACTTTGCATATCTTAGCTTCCACATGCATGTGATGGGTTAATGCTTGTAGGAATTATGTCATTCCAAGTGATGCATGCATTACGGCTATCTGTTCCCTTGAATTTGGTGAAACATGGAGCGCTTAAAGAAGCTTTAGATATAGTCCAGTTTGTTGTGGTGGCGGTGTGTAGAAAAGATGGCCGGAGATCGAAGAGGTACCGGTTAAGGAACAGCGACGCAGTAGTTTTAGGGGTTACGTGCTGTGGTCTAGTCATCTCGATCGACGGAGGGGTGGCTGGGTTTTGTTCTCCGTTGCCTAGGCTATCTTTTGGTGGTGGTGCGTCAAAAGACGACGTACGAAAGTCGAGCTTTCCGGCGTGAGAGAGAGAGAGAGAGAGAGAGGTCTGCGGCCTGAGCGAGGAAGAAGGAGGAAAGGCTAGGTTTACCTTTCCCTTATATACTGCTCTTAACATTTCACTAAAATTTAGTCAAACGGAGGGAAGTGAAATTTGAAAATTTAATAAAGTGTTAAAAGCCAATTCTTGGGCGCCAACATATATATTGACCTAAAACTCACCCAACATAAACTCAAGTGCATTGTCTAAAAGAGAGTGGCACAACAGAAAAGTAAAACCTGTTATGTGAATCAAAACAATCAGACAACATCTTTTAGTAGCATTGACTTAAAAGATATCAGACAACAGACACCTAATAACAGTTGTGTGATTGAAAATAATCAGACAACAGTAAAAATCAACGATTGTATAAATGAACCTTGGACAACATCATATAATAACTGTTATCTGAATTAATTCATTCAGACAACATCAAAAAATTCAACCATTTTCTGAAATGCTATTGCACAACAGTCAAGAAAAAATTGTTGTTGGATTCGGAAACTTAGACGACATAATATTTTTTGCTGTCGTCTGATTATTTCAGACGACAGTTAAAATGTTTGCTGTCGTCTAATATGTGTTGTTTGATTCCGAAATGGGTGTAGTGTATAAGTTTTGAATGGCAGGCCATAGCACACAACATAGCTTACTAGATGGTAGTGGTGGAGGAGAAATGAGAATGGAGATGGTGAAATGAAATTGGGGATGGAGATGGAGTGGGTCAGACCCATGTGACAGACCGACCACCACCATTTTGATAGGCCCGAGTGGATGTCTCAGTTCGCTTCATATCAACCTTAACAACCAAAATAATCCAACCACAACAACAATCCAACATACTCACAATCACATAACACCACCTCCCCATCCCCCAATAAGTAAGTGAAAACGATTTTAAAGAGAATTGAGACCTAGTTACAGAATCGAAGACAACCAAAAGAAATGATTTTGATACCTGAGGCGACGGGAACAAGTCCGGCTAAACTGGCCAACGGTGCTTCGCTCCAAGGGAATCAGCTCGATCTGGAGAGGTTCAATCCAATTCGCAGAGAGATGAGATTGGTTAGAGAGAAGAATGAGGGTTTGGGAGAGTGAGGTTTTGGCTAGAGAGTGAGGATTTTCGTTTCGCTATGGGTCTGTAGACAGTGAGGCAACCAAGAAAGGAGATGAGTGAGGATTTGTGTTGCGTTTCCTATTTTGGCTTTGTTTTTACGTCTGTCGACAGAGACGAGTCAAGATTGAAGGAGGTGCTAGCTGTCAAGAGAGGGTTTTGCTATTTTGTTATGTTTTTTTGCTCCAAGTGTTAGGGTTTCAGCAGGATTTGTGAGGACCTATCAATTTGGAAAAGGATTCACACAATAGATTTGTGTAAGAACGTGGTCTGAATGCAGCCGTGTGTTGTTTCCTAATATTTGGACTTCCCTCCCTCGAAAGTTGGAGAACAATTGTGGTGGAAAATCTCCCTCATTTCTGTCAAACATATTAATCATACCACAGTTTTATTGTTTCTTGTCGTACGATCAATACATGTTAGGGAAAATTTGAGGTTTGAGATAGGGTTTGGCACCACATGACATGGTGGAAAGTTGGCGCTTAATTTTTTTAGGGTCATACAACGGTTCTATCCTTATACGTCTTCTGAATTAATTCATAATTCTATATAAGACGACGGATTTTAAAAAAAAACGTCTTAAAAAAAAATCTATCACACGGTGGAAAACTATAATGCATCGTCTTATTGAATTTTTGTAGTAGTGTTTGTGAATATAATTTTTTTTTTCAAAGAACTCATAAAAGATATCAATTACTCGCACAAATAGACTTAAGTCAAAGGTTCAACTCTTACAACTCATCTCCATAGATCAAAGGTTGTCTCATATTAAAGATAAAAAAGGTCATATAAAGGGTTGTAATGGCGCCAAGTGTAATACCCGAGATATTTTAGAAATAAAAAATTTTATTCACATATTATATGTAGTGATACGAACTTATTAGTACAGAATATATTTCTCGCATAAGAAAGATTATGAAACCACAAGAGAATAGAATAAATATTTTCTTATTATCTCAATAGATTTGAGAAGTGAATAAAAGAATCAAACATAAATGAGTTATTTTTAGTAAATGAAGAAATTGACTATTATTACTTTTATCAAGCAATTTAAATAAATTCTATCTTCATATAATAAAATTATAAATATGTGTGGGTGTCTAAGCCTGCGCCGGGGGGGGGGGGGGGGGGGGGGGGTGGGGGGGCTATTATTTTTGGTATTGACACATAGCAAAATCGGGGGAGATCTAGAGGCTTCGGGGAAAAAAGAGAGAAAGAAAAAGGGGAAGAGAGTTCTAGAGAAGGGAAGTAAGCTGGAGAGGGAAAGAAACCGATCCATGACCGCCTCCATCTCTCTCTGTCGGTATCTGGAACCCTCGAGAGCAATTTCTTTTTCTCTTCTTTCTGGAGGACGGAGGGGCAACTCCTTTTGGACATCTCTAGCTCTCTCTGTCACAAATGATCTAGCTTTTTGTTTTTGAAACACTGTTCGTCAGTTGACTTCGACGGCTAAACGCTCTAATTCGGGGTACTCGGGTGATCGTGACTTCTTCATGAACGTTGCTCGTAATTGTGTCTTCTAAACTGTGTTCAAGTTTCATGAAAATCCAACGGTTGTATTTTTCCAAATCAAGGGAAGATTAATGATTCTTCATCCAAGTTCTGTTTTGAGTTAAAATGATGAATTGACTCCAATTTGTGTTTTCATGTTCTATTCCCTTTAAGATTCGGATTTATTTTCTATTAGTCCGGGTTGGGATGTTACAGATGGTATCAGAGCAGGAATTTGATTACTGGAGTTTATCTGTGGGGAAGAAATGCACGGATACTATGTTTCTTTTCTCTGATTTGGGTGCGTTAGTACTAGACTGCTGATTGCTGGGTATGATTGGTTCTTTTATTCTTCTTGGGCTTTTGGTCCGCATCCAAGTATTTCTGTAAGTTCTTCATTCTCTATCCATTTCACCTTGACTTACTGTTATTTGATAAATTACTAAATCACTTATTGATAGTGTTTGAATGGGTAAATGGTTGAGAGTTAGTTAACCAAATTTTAACTTTTCCTTAGAATGGTTTTTCTTGGATTTGTTACGTATTATTGGTATTAAAATATATATCTTCAAATTAGTTTGATATTTTACAGTTGTAATGTTTTTCTTGAATTGATTACAATACTTAAATGTTTGGGGTTGTGTCTGGTGTGTCTCCAATGCTGTGATGTAATTGCATGTCATAAAAGGACATCTAGTTCCATTAACTCTGTTAAATGTGGCCTTTCAATCATTTGGTTAAATATTGATTAAGCATTCATGTAGTTTTGTAGTTTTGTTAACATTAAATCATATGATCTTGCATGTTTTGAGTTATTGGTAGCAGTACTCCCTACTAGTTTATGAAAACGTATTTTGAATAATAAGAGTTATTTTGTCATTTAGATCTATGTTCAAAGTCATTTGCAGCACATTCATTGGTAAGATATGTGGGCAATTGCTCATCTGTAAATTCGTTCTCTTAAATCGGAAGGATCATTCAGGCATTCTTATGGAGCTTAATTGTATACGTTTCAAGAATTTATAATTGAGGTTCTAGAGCTCATTGCTTGTCCGAATTTTGAATAACAATTCAAATCCGAAACGTGAATTAAATAACTCACTTGAATAACATCAAGATTTTTTTTTTTACATAACACTCGCCATTCGAAAATAAAATTTCAAGATCCTCGAGTTAATTATTACAATTCACATATAATGTAAATTATAAAGCTCTAAATGAGCATAACAAATCTCACAAAAGAAAAGCGAATAAAATAAATGCTGTCACTCTAAATAGCTCGATCACCACTTTGGTTCTCTTGACCTGTAGGATTATCCGTTATACTGTTTGAATAGTGTATAGAGATTACATCAACACAAAATCATGTAAGCTTTTGAAAGACTGTATGAGTAAATAAAAATAAAACACTATATCAACAACTTTTACTCAAAACAATCATAACTTAAAACAAAACATTCCACCTCCATTTCCAAACTATTTTCCAACAAATTTCATCACTCGACCCATCTTATATAATAAATATGTATTCATGATCACGAGTAATTTAACTCGCTGCTTTCATGTCAAATGTCAATTTCAAAAGTGTATTAATAATCACGAGTAATTCAACTCGCTGTTTTCATGTCATATTGTATTCATGATTACAAATAATTCAACTTGCTGCTTTCATGTCATACTATGACAGACAGACTAAGGTTCTAACTGAATCGTAATGTGTCACCTTGGTCAAGGTTCACGCTTACGATAATCTTGTCTCAATCACCACTTGTGACCAATCCGTAGATCAAAACATTTAAAAGTTGTCATATTTAACTCAAATGTTACGCTTCGACTCACTTATGCTTTCTCACAATAAAATCGATAATTACATGATATATTGTATTTCTATAGAAGTAAGTGCTCGAAATAATAATCCAAAAATCCAATAGCACCCCATCCACATATATATAAGTCACATAAATATATATATATATATATATATATATATATATATATATATGTAATCATCCACTCAAAAATGACCACTAATACCAACTATAATTTAAGTATAATTTATTGAGTACATAAGAAAATAATGAAATTTAGTTCGTAAATGAACTATGTGAGATTTACTCACCTCTTATCCAGCTGCGTTTTCTATAAACCAAAACCACAATAATCCAATCGCTCGTCAACTCAAACTGTCAAGTATCTAATCAAGTATAGTCTTTAGTTAGCAAACGAAACACGAAGTAAAATAAAATGATGATCCAACGGTCGGATTCTAAAATAAAGACGATCTAACGGTCATATTGAATTTAAACGATGATCCAACGGTCAGATCCTCACGGATTGCCCTTGGAAACATTCTAGCAAAATTATATGAAAATTCGACGGATGGATTCTCACGAATTCCTTCCCGGATCACTATGTTACAATTATCCAAAAATCCAACGGTCGGATCTTCGCCTGTGACCTCACAAAGTCATCGGGACAGTCATAGGATCAACATACTAAAATTTGAAGCAAAACCGATGGTCTGATTTCCGCAAATCGTAAACCGAAGATAAAAAGTAAGAATCGTAAATAGTAACGTCAAAACGTAAACCCATTATTTATCAACTTTTTCTAAAATAACCTTATGAACGCTCGTAAGGATGGATAGATCATCGTCAAGATAATATAAACTCAAAATATGGTCCGACTCGCCGCCGCACCTGGAGGTCAGACGGTGATCAACGCAGCGGTTAACTCCGGTCAACCACATTCGATGTAAAAGTTGTCAACTACAAACATCTTCAAATAAAATGGTGATCAACTTTCATACCTGGAGCTAAGCGAGATTTAGTATAGATCGTCCTAGATCAAACTTGGAAGTTGGAATAATCTCGTGCATCTGATTAGATTCCATATCGAATTAGAACCGTTGGAAACTTCAAATCGTGATATTTCACTCCACACTCAAAATCGTCTTGCAAGGATGATATGAAGATGATCATGGGGAGGAGGAAATCACGAAAAGGTGAAGGATCGGCCCGTGCAACGCCGGCATGGGGAGTTCCGATCAGGTCGGCTTCTCCGTTTGGGGTCGCTTTGATCCAGGCTTGGGAGCAACGAGCCCGGGTCCAGGGCCTAAGGAGGCCAGATGGGGTCGGGTCGGGTCCTAAAATGAAGACGATTCAACAATCGGATTCTAAAATGAAGACGATTCAACGGTCAGATCAAATTTAAAAGATGATCCAACAGTTGGATCCTCACGGATCGCCCTTGGAAATATCCTAGCAAAATTATATGAACATCCGACGGACGGATTCACACGAATCACCTCCCGAAGCCTTGTTTTATAATTATACGAAAATCCAACGATCGGTTCTTCGCCTGTGATCACATAAAGTAATCGGGACAGTCATACGATCCTCATATCAAAATTTGAAGCAAAACCAACGGTCATATTCTCAACCGAAAATAAAACGTCAAAACGTTAAATAGGAGCGTAAAAACCTAAATTGACTATTTATCAACTTTTTCTAATATAACTATGTTATATATCAAAACGCTCGTATGGATGAATAGATCATCGTCCAGATAATAAAAATTCAAAATATGGTCCGACGCACCACGACACGCGGCGGTCAAGCACCTCCGATGAAAAAGTTGTCAACTACAAAATTGTTCAAAATAAAAGGGTGATCAACTTTCATACATGGAGATAAGCGAGATTTGGTCTAGATCGTCCTAGATCGAGCTTTGAAGTTTGATTAATCTCGGCCCTTTGATCACGTTTCCAGATCCAATCAGAGCCGTCATTATTCAATCCTTGATCGACCGCTCTACACTCAAAATCATGATACAAGCCATATATGGGGATGATCAAGAGGATGAGGAGATCATGAAAATGGGGAGGATTGGTCGAGCTGTTGCCGAAAAATCCAAAATCCTGCCGGGTTAGGTTTTAGGCTCGGGGAGTGCTTTGATCTAGGTGGGGGAGTTGCGGCGTGGAAAGTTGGTGGGGGGAGATTACTGGGTGGCTCGGGGGACACACGAGGAGGGCCGAGTCAGCGGCAGTGGAGACCGGAGGCGACGTGTGGCACCGGGTCGGGTCGTCAGGTCGACCAGTTGGGTTGCGCACTGGAGAGAGAGAGAGAATGGGCTCAGAGAATTTTTTTTGGGTTTCTGAAAATTCCAAAAATTTTCCTATATTCGTAATAAATTCATACGAACTCCGAATATTACGTTCCATATATGCACGAACTCGTATCGATGAGCTCTACAAATTTCATGAAGAAAGTGTTCCTAAATTATGAACGTATAAAAAGTCGATTTTCACTATCCCTTAAATAACATTCGTTTTTGAAAATAAAATCATTCGAAACCAATTTTCTCAAACCACGACATATGAATTTATCACAAATATCATAATTCAAATAATAGAACAATTATTGAATTACATAAATTTATTATATGAAAATTCGGGTCTTCACAGTCTACCATCCTTAAAGGAATTTCGTCCCAAAATTCAAGCACGCTCGTTGACAAAAAGCTGTGGATACTTTTTCCTCATGTCAGACTCTAACTCACATGATGTATCACCCTCATCATGATAACTCCACAACATCTTGACCAACTCCAATTCCTTCCTTCGTAGCTGTTTTGCTGACCGATCCAAGATACGTACAAGTTCCACCACGAATGTCACATCCCTTCTAACCTCTATCGAACCATGATCAATCACGTGGGACTCATCTCGGATATACTTCCTGAGCATACACATGGAAGACATTGTTTACGCCAGACATGCTAACAGGTATAGCAAGTCGATATGCCAAATCACCGACTTTTTCCAGAATTTCAAAAGGTCCCACGTATCTTGGTCCTAGTTTACCCTTCATGTCAAATCTCGCCACACCTTTCATAGGTGAGACTTTCAAGAACACGTGACCACCCATTTTGAACTCTGTCTTTGTTTCCAAGAGTGTTGAAGCAAAGTTCTGGAGGTTTATGTCAACTGACATACAAATTTACGGAAGACAAGCATAAGTTGCTTGGACAAGCCAACTGGAGTTTGGCAAAGGAGATGTTCACTTGAGGAAGAAGTTGATGACTTAGTGTCATAGTAACAAAAAGATGCGTTGTGTGCTGAAGTTACATTCTGCAAGATTGGAGTTTCTTAGCAAGATCTGTGTTTCGGTATGGGATGATTGAGTTTCTTGGCAAGATCTGTGCTTCGGTATGGGACGAAGCAAGATTTTGGTGGAGTGTATGGGTGGCAGCAATGCGGATGCTGAATGGGTGAAAGAAAGGTTCCTTTGGCAACAGTCTAAGCAGACTGACAAGCGTTTCAAGCCTTACTGATGACAAGGGCATCGTCTAGCTTTAGTAGGGGAGGTTTGTTACACCCTCAGTGCCGCGGAGCACTGAGACATGGCATGAGCCTTGTGACATGTCGAAGCGGGGCACGCACACGAGCGGGGTCATGTGAGAATAAAAAAATGCAAGGCAGCCCAGGTAGGGCATGGTGCCAGCCTAGCATGACTGGAAAGCTACGGCAGATGTGGCATATGAGTGGCCAAGGGGCCAGCCTTGCTAAGCACTGATGGCAGATCAGCAGGCAAGGGGAAAAAGCTACGGCAGTGGTGGGATGAGTGGGTCAAGGGGCCAGCCTCGCTAAGCACTGACAAGGGTCAGCGGGCAAGGAGGAAATCCGGAAGTAATGATGGCACGAGCCATGCTCGCTAAGCACTGACAAGGATCAGCAGGCAAGGAGGGAATCTGGAAAGCAATGATTAGTGGGTTAAGACAGCAAATGTGCCAGCTTGGCTAAGCACTAACACTGGGTCAGCAGGCAAGGAAGAATTATGACAGTTGCACTAGACATTGATGGTAGATCAGTGGGAGGCAGCCGAAAGGTGCCAATGCACTAAGCACTGTGGGCAGGCTAGTGGGAGGCAGCAGAAAGGTGCCGAGCACTGATGGCAAGTACAAAGGATTGATGGCTGACGGGCAAAGGCAAGAAGCTGAAAGCAAAGGCTTGTGGCAGATAGGCATAGGCAAGGGGCCAAAAGCAAGTCATGGCAGACACGGAAGCTGGGAGCCGAAAGCAATCTGTGGGGCAGCAAAGGGTGGCAGCAAGCTGGAGGCATGTGAGTCGCGACATATGGCCGACATGTGGATGTCACAATGCTGGCAGAAAGTGTGGAAGGCTGAGTAGCATGGCATGCAAGTGGTGTCAGCTGTCATGCAATGCATTGTGAGGTATATAACTCTACCCATGGGGTTATCATGGGCACGAAGCTGGCAGAAGTCCAGTTGAGTCAGTGATTTTAGACTCCAGGAGATTGAGAGTTCAGTCAAGATGTAGTCGAGGGGACTCAAAGGGGTGAGACCGAGATATAGGTCGAGCCAAAGCATAGATAGACAGAGAGCTGCGTCTATGTTGGTTGAGATGTTAGGCAGATTGGGCATGTGGGATTGCTAAGGCTGTAAACACTCATGTCGGGTAGCTAGGCAGAAAGTGTGTTGGATCACTATGGCTGTAAGCTCTCGGGTTATAGTTGCTAGGCAGAAAACACATGTGGGATTGTCGAAGGCTATAAGCACTATTGTACATTTGTACATTCCTTTATAGTGAGTACAAGCTTGGGAATGGTTTCCCGTAAACATTGTGGGTTGGTTGTTGGATGGTTGCTTGTATACTATTTGCTGTGTTTACTTGATAGTTCCGCTGTGCACTCAAGCAAGTGAGTGATAGAGGTTGGCTGGTCAGGCAGAAGAGAAATTGTCACGGGGACGATGTTTCTCCCTAAACGTTTCGCCCTCGTGATGACGCCAAGTAACCTTCTTCTGCCTGATGAAGCCAACCTCTATCACTCACTTGCTTGAGTGCGCAGCGGAACTATGAAATAAATACAGCAAGTAGTATACAAGCAACCATCCAACAACCAACACACAATGTTTACGGGAAACCATTCCCAACCTTTTACTCACTATAAAGGAATGTACAAATGCACAATAGTGCTTACAACGTTCGACAATCCCACATGTCTTTTCTGTCTAGCAACTATAACCCGAGTGCTTACAACTGTAGTGATCCAACACACTTTCTGCCTAGTTACCCGACACGAGTGTTTACAGCCTTAGCAATCCCACATGCCCAATCTGCCTAACAGCTCAACCAACATAGACACAGCTCTCTGTCTATCTATGCTTTGGCTTGACCTACATCTCGGTCTCGCCCCTTTGAGTCCCCTCGACTACATCTTGACTGAACTCTCAATCTCCTAGAGTCTGAACTCACTGACTCAATTGGACTCCTGCCAGCTTCGTGCCCTTGACAACCCCATGGGTAGAGTTATATACCGCATAATACATTACATGACAGCTGACACCACTTGTATGCCATACCACTCAACCTTCAACACATTTTGCCAGCATTACGACATCCACCTGTCGGCCATATGTCGCGACTCACATGCCTCCAGCTTGCTGCCACCCTTTGCTGCACCACAGATTGCTTTCGGCTCCCAGCTTGCTTGTCTGCCACGACTTGCTTTCGGCCCCTTGCTTATGCATGTCTGCCACAAGCTTTTGCTTTCGGCTTCATGCCTTTGTCCCTCTGCGATCAATCCTAAGAGCTTGCCATCAGTGCTCGGCACCTTTCTGTTGCCTCCCACTAGACTGCCCACAGTGCTTAGTGCATTGGCACCTTTCGGCTGCCTCCCACTGATCTGCCATTTATGTCTAGTGCAGCTGCCATCATTCTTCCTTGCCTGCTGACCGATCGTCAGTGCTTAGCCAAGCTGGCACACTTGCTGCCCTAGCCCATTGATCATTGCTTTCCGGATTCCCTCCTTGCCTGCTGATCATTTTCAATGCTTAGCGAGCATGGCCTGTGCCATCATTACTTCCGGATTTTCTCCTTGCCTGCTGACCTTTGTCAGTGCTTAGCGAGGCTGGCCCCTCGGCCCACTACTGCCGTAGCTTATTCCCCTTGCCTGCTGATCAGCGAGGCTGACCCCTTGGCCTCTCATCTACCATATATGCCGTAGCTTTCCATCCATGCTAGGTTGGCACCTTGCCCTACTTGGGCTGCCTTGCATTTCTTTACTCTCACATGACCCCGCTATCATGTATGTGTGCCCTGCTTTGACATGTTACAAGGCTCATGCCATGTCTCAGCGCTCCGTGGCACTAAGGGTGTAACAAACCTCCCCCACCAAAGCTAGACGACGCCCTCGTCGTTAGTAAGGCATGAAGCGCTTGTCAGTCTGCTTACACTGTTGCCAAAGGAACCTTTCCTTCACCCTTTCGGCATTGGCATCGCTGCCGCCCATACACTCCACCAAAATCTTGCTTCGTCCCATACCCAAACACAGATCTTGCCAAGAAACTCAAATCTTGCATAATGTAACTTCAGCACTCAACGCACCATCTTCTCACGATGACACCAAGTCATCAACTTTTTCGTCAAGCGGACATCTCCTTTGCCAAACTCCAGTTGGCTTGTCCAAGCAACCCATGCTTGTCTTCCGCAAATCTGTATGTCAGTTGACATAAACCTCTAGAACTTTGCTTCGACACTTTTGGAAATAAGACAGAACTCCCTCCATCTTCGCAACTCAACCTTGAGTTTAGGCCATGGCTGCAACAAACCGACCTTTACCATCAGGAGCATCACCTCCCGATCAATGCAATGACACTCAACCTCCTGAAGCTCCCAGAAGCAGCTTTACAAGGCGGCGCGGCCTATGGCGGCGGTTGGAAGCTAGCCCCGATCGGATCGAACAGAACTTTCGATCCAAATATCTCGAGTTATACCCGATCGTTTCTTGTGATTCTTGGCTTGTTGAGTTCGCAAGGAAGTTCTGAACAAGTTTCCAGAAGGGATCGAGGAGTGAGGTTGCAGTTTTTACGTCGGTTTCAAGCTCGCCGGTTTCTAAAAAATTTCCGGCCGCCGACTGTAATTGGTACTTTTCGATCCCTTCCCGTCATTTTTGGTCTTGTGCTAGTTATGAAAGTTGCTCAGAATGATGAAACGAAGAGGACAAGCTCGGTCCCGACACAATTGGTGGTGGTCGGCAGCGGCTCTGTCCCTAACTCCGGCGATCCTTTCCAGCCACCTCCGGAGGTCTAAAATTTCGTTTCTGTCCATTTTATGATTCTATGTTTCAATACGAACATTTCGGCGTATTATACGCATTTTTGGGATATCGTATGAATTAGTTATGAATTTTGTGATTTCGATCGATTTCGATCGTTAGATATATGATTTGTGAAATTAGGACCGTCAGATGAACTTATAATTTTGATATGATGATCATATGACTGTCCCAGAGGTTTTGTGTGGTCATGGGCGAAGATCCGACCGTTGGAGCTTCGCATATGTATAAAACGGTAATTAGGGGAGCGATTCATTAGAATCCGCTCGTCGGATTTTATTGTAATTTAGAATCCTGCCGTTAAATGGTAGTTCAATTATGCTTTGGAATTATGGGTTAAATTCGAATCACATTTGATTAGGTGATTGACGGATTATATTTAAGTGAGCTATTTCGGCGTTAATTATATTTGTATTGAAAACGCAGCGGGAGTATCGAGGTGAGTAAAACTCACGTGGTTCATATTACGAACCGAGCGTTTAAAATTTATTTATTTTTGGTAATTGTGTGAAAAATATTTGCAGATTAAATATTTGTTTTAAAATTTCATGGACTTGAATCACCACGGTCCATAGATAAGTAAAATGAATTTTAATTATACAAATGAATTTCACGATTTTCTTGTGTGAACTATAGATGATATTAGTGGTCATTCCTGAGTAGATGATTACGTATATATATTTACGTGGAAAATATATATTGATGAGTGGATTGTTGAGTGATGATATGATTGAGTTGAATTGATGAATTTATTTTATTTCAATTGTGTAATTTCATAACGATATGGAGTATCTTGGTTGGGTTGATTTCAGTATGTGATATTATATGTTGTGCTCGTTTATGGGTTTAGGGTTGATTTAGTGACCGGTGTGGGGTAATCGGACGCTCTAATCATGGGTGGATGATGGGATACGATTGGTTGAGTATGTGAAATTATCGGACGTTCTAAATATGTATGGGGATCTTTCCCATTGTTTTAACCACTGCAAAGTGTGTCCTTGCAATGTTACTGCTATGTAATCTAAGAATCTCTCTTTTGTCCATATGTTTTTATAATTAGTTATAAGAATGGAAATGGATTGTGCCCAATCTTCTATTGTTCTTTTTTTATCTTTAAAAAGTACATGAGTTAGATCTAGATATGTTCCATTTTGGGTCACTGTTTGTTTATTCATATCGTCTCTTTTAGTATAAGTTGGACTTGGTTGGCTCATAGGTTCATTTTTTACACCAAAAGATGAAGCATAATTTGTTGTTTTAATAAAATCATTATATGTATCGTCTTGAGTGTTTCTCAAGTATTCTTCAAAAGCTTCTTGGTTAGTAAACTCCGAAAGAGATTCTTTAGCTTTTCTTTTCTTTTGTGTGTCAGAAGTTTTCTTTTCTGTATCTGTGTCTTCGTCACTTGAAGTGTTTACTTCATTTTCGTCTCCTTGTGACTCTGAAGAAGATGTTTCATCATCAGACAACATATTAATGTCATAGTTGAAATAAGAAAGCAAGTCTTCATATTCTAAACAAGTTGTTTTTATTTGGCTTAAAATATGATTTCTTTCCTCAATTGTTGACTGAGGATCTTTATAGATTGTTTTCCAATAGTCTAAAATTTCAATTATATTATCATATTCATCTTGATTTGGTTCTTTGTTTTGAAGAACCATTATGTCTTCTGTTCCGTAGAACAATATGGGGATTTGGTTATCTCCAGGGTAACTCATCTCATCTTGTTGTAGGATAAGAGTATTAATTGTTTTAGACTTAGATGTACTAAAACAATGGTTATTTAATAACTTTATAGGAGATAGTCGTATTAATAGCAAACCAGCTACTATAGAGTTCCAAACCTCCGGGAACAATCTCTATTTTAGAGACAAGAGAGCACAAAGTCAAAAGTGGTTAGAATTTTCACAAAAGTCAAGTGTGCAAGAAAATAAGCCACTAGTCATAAACAATGATAGTGATTTAAGAAAGGTAAAATAAAAATTAAGAAGAAGAAGCAATGACAATAAAACAAGTGCAAATCCCGATCATGCCGAGAATAAGTTATGAAAAAGAAAAAGAAAGGAATGAAAATAAATAGAGATAATAAAATTTTTTGAAATGTACTACATTCCAACCGTGAATGAAGATTTTTTTTTTTGCCCCTACCCAAGAGAAAAAGAGATATACATATCTTAGGAGAATTTAAATTCGCAGGCTATGAACCATATAGTCTTTATTTGTTAATAGATACATGAGCAACAATCTGTGCATACAGACCTGATGCTCTACCACAAGAAAAATGGACTTATTATAGTTACAACCTTACCCTTTATTCTAAAAACTTAATGGAGCTAATTTTGAGACTTCACTTAGAGGATTTGACATCAAAGATGAGAAAAGGTGAAAGTTTAAGTGTGGGAGTAGACTTATCCATGAAAAACAAAAATATGTTTATACTGTAAAAAAAAACCTAGTAGAAAAATAATAATGTTTATAGATTTTAGTCCTCCATACTTAGTAGATTTGGAGTTTGTTTTAAATTGAAAGCAGATGATAGGAGCATTATATGCGACTTTTTAAATGTTTTCTACTCACATTTTGCTAAGTTATTTCCTTTAACATATTAACTTAGCTTAGCGTCTTTAGATACATTTGAGCTATAAAAGAAGAAAATGAGCTTTAGTAAGCAAGAAATGAAAGAAATAAAGGCAATGAGGAAATGAGGCACAGAACTGGTCAAGAAATGAAGAAAATTGAGTATTCCTAATCTTACTAGGAAAATGAATCGCAGTTGGAGTAGAAATCTTGGATCAACTAGGAGTCCTAGTGATACTAGGAAATCTGATAGCACTAGGAGCCCATGTGACTTCATGATGGAAGATAAAATATATATATTTTTTTTTGTAGAGATATTTTGGGAGAAGTTTTAATACAATTTGGCTTCTACAAACCTAAAAGAAATATTTTGGCAAAATCTCTCTTAATATTTTAGCAATAAAAGAGTTCTAACTTAATTTGATTTCTACAACCCAAAAGAGATATTTTGACAAAAGAAAGAAAGAGTTCTAAATCAAACTGATTTTTGCTTGCTTGTGGAAGATTCCTATTGGTCGAATTATGAAGAAATATCATGACACCAAGGCTATAAATAAGGGAGAGTCAGACATAAAAGAAAAATCATCTTTGACACATTGAATCGATTTCGCAACTCTCTCCATTTTATCTCTCAAAGTTTCGATCTCCTTTCTATGAAGACATGAAGCAAGCTCCATCATCTCCATCACATCCTTGTCGTAGCCTCTATCCTCTTAAAGTTCATCTTGCGTTCTTGAAGTTCTTCAAAAGTGTAACCATGTTCATCTTTATTTTGCTTTTGGTTTCTTTTGTTTGTAATTCATAACATCTTTTTGTTTTGTTTTGTTGGATTCAAAACTTTGTAAAATTAAAACATATGTAGTTGATTTTAATTTTCAAATCTGAAGCATGTGTTAATGCTTTAGATTACAAATTACGATTTCAAGGTATGCCTATGAATGATCATTGATTTTGTGCTTCAATTTATCCTTTATGTGTGTTATGTTTTTTGGTTGCGAACTTATAACTAAAAGCATGTAATTGCTTCTACGTTAAGATGCAAGGATTCTAGGTAAGGTAATTACCCCGGTAACAGCACCAAATATTGATGAATTAAGACCTAGAACGCCAGCATCTTAACGTAGAAGCAATTACATGCTTTTAGATCTAAGTTTGCAACCAAAGAACATAAAACTCAAAGATTAAATTGAAGCACAAAACCAATTATCTTTCATAGGCTAAGTTTGAAATCATAATTTGTAATCTAAAACATTAACACATGCTTCATGGTTTGAAAATTAAAATCAACTACATAAGCTTTAATCTTACAAAGTTTTGAATCTAACAAAACAAAACAAAAAGATGTTCTGAATTAACAAACATAAGAAACCAAAAGCAAAATAAAGATGAACATGATTACACTTTTGAAGAACTTCAAGAACGTAAGATGAACTTCAAGAGGATGGAGGCTACGGCAAGGATGTGATGGAGATGATAGAGCTTGCTTCATGTCTTCATAGAAAGAAGGTCGAAACTTTGAGAGATAAAATGGAGAGAGTTGCGAAATCGATTCAATGTGTCAAACATGATTTTTTTGATGTCTAACTCTCCCCTATTTATAG
Organism: Rosa persica; assembly: GCA_025331145.1. Classification (NCBI taxonomy): domain Eukaryota; kingdom Viridiplantae; phylum Streptophyta; class Magnoliopsida; order Rosales; family Rosaceae; genus Rosa; species Rosa persica. The sequence continues at coordinate 10,746,420 of WFKR01000001.1, read as the reverse complement.
CCTTGGTGTCATGATATTTCTTCATAATTTGATCAATAGGAATCTTCCACAAGCAAGTAGAAATCAATTTGATTTAGAACTCTTGCTTTTGTCAAAATATCTCTTTTGGGTTGTAGAAACCAAATTGGGTTAGAACTCCTTTATTGCTAAAAATATTGAGAGAGATTTTGCCAAAATATTTCTTCTAGATTTGTAGAAGCCCAATTGTATTGGAACTTCTCCCAAAATATCTCTACAAAAAAATAAATATCTCTTTTATCTTCCATCATGAAGTCACATAGTCTCCTAGTGCTCTTAGATTTCCTAGTATCACTAGGACTCCTAGTTGATTCAAGATTCCTACTCCAACTGCGATTCATTTCCCTAATAAGATTAGAAATACTCAATTTCTTCATTCCTTGACCAGTTATGCGCCTCATTTCCTCATTGTCTTTATTTCTTTCATTTCTTGCTTCTTAAAGCTGATTTTCTTCTTTTGAAGCTCAAATGTACCTAAAGATGCTAAACTAAGTTACTACGATTAAGTTAAAGGAAATAACTTAGCAAAATATGAGTAGAAAACACTTAAAACGTCGCATATAATAACGTTATCTCAACCCTCCTATGATGGAAATAGTAAAGAAGGAGGTCATCAAACTCCTTGATTGTGGTGTCATCTACCCCATCTCAGACTCTTTAAGTGGGTTTCACCTGTGCAAGTTGTCCCTAAAAAAACTGTAACTGGTCACACAGCCTACATCGACTATAGAAAGCCCAACTCTACAACAAGGAATGACCACTTTCCATGACCACTTTCCATTACCATCATTGGTCAAATGCTTGAAAGGTTAGCTGGTCATTCATTTTACTGTTTTCTTGAAGGTTATACTGGATATAATCAAATATGCATAGCTCAAGAGGATCAAGAGAAGACTACCTTCACTTGCACTTTTGGCACTTTTGCTTATCGTAGAATGCCATTTGGACTTTGCAACGCCCCACGTACGTTTCAAAGATGCATGTTTTCTATATTCTCATATTATATTGAAAAGATTATTGAAGTATTTATGGATGATTTTTTGGTATATAGAAAAGACTTTGATAATTGCTTAAATAATCGAGTTGAATTTAGAAAGATGCATTGAAACGAACTTAGTTTTAAATTAGGAAAAGTGTCACTTCATAGTAACACAGGGTATAGTCTTAGGGCATATTGTATTTTCTAAAGGAATTGAAGTAGACAAGGCTAAGGTTGATTCTGTTCGCTACTTACCCTCTTCCACTTCTGTGAGAGAGGTTCGTTCTTTTCTTGGACATGCAGGATTTTATCGATGCTTTATCGAGGACTTCTCCAAAACTGCAAGACCCCTGTGTAGGATGTTGCAAAAAGACGTTGCCTTTGATTTTGATGAGGAATGCAAGAAGGCGTTTGACGAGGAATGCAAGAAGGCGTTTGACAAGCTCAAGGAGTTGTTGACTACAACCCCCATCATGCAAGTGCCGGATTTGTCCTTACCTTTTGAACTTATGTGTGATGCCTATGACTATGCAGTTGGAGCCGTACTTGGTCAACGCAAGGACAAAAAGCCTCATGCCATTTATTATGCTTCTCGCACTTTACATGATGCTTAATTGAATTATTCCACAACTGAAAAGAGCTTCTAGCTGTTGTGTTTGCTTTAGAGAAATTTAGATCTTATTTACTTGGTACTAAAGTGATTATTTTCTCTAATCATGCAGCTCTAAAGTATCTTCTCTCGAAAATGGAAGCTAAGCCTAGACTTATACGCTGGATCCTCCTTCTTCAAGAATTTCACGTGGAAATCAAGGACAAGAAAGGAAGCAAGAATGTGGTGGCAGATCACCTAAGCCGTTTGGTATATGACCAAGATGCCCTACCCTTAGTAGAGACATTTCCAGATGAATAACTCTTCAGAATAGAGGTAAGTACCCCCTGGTATGCTGACATAGTCAACTTCTTAGTTTACAATGTTCTTTGCATGCTAAACTTAGAAAGACTGCTAGAAAATGTGTGGGATGACTCCTATTTGTGGAAATTTTGTAATGATAGCATAGTTAGTCATTGTGTGCATGGATCTAAGTTCAATCATATCGTAATTAGTTAATTAGATTAGAATACAAACTTTTCAAAACACCTTTTACATTGTAATCCTTGTAAGTACCCTATACTTGTGAATAATAATTCTTTCTTTGACGTTTAATTGACAGGAATACCCTCAATCCCCGAATAGAACGATCCCTACTTGCTTTATATTAATAATTGGCAACAAGATTAATTTTGAGCACTCATTATGAGCACATCAGCACACTATCCAAAAAATTTGGTCTTTGTCGATTCACAAGTCCAAAGAAAATTTAGAATGAAGTTTTGACCCAACAAGAAGGCATTACGCCCTTTATTTTGCCTCTATGTGATTACGACGTTTTGTATGCCTGGTGGATTTCTAGGAATCTCTCTATATCAATATGAGCTTTACTAGGTTTTCATGATACTTTATGAATTTCCTTACCATTTTAAAACCTTGAACCTTGTCCCCATTACTACCTTTTATAAGACCTTTTTTATCCTTAATATGGGACAACATTTAATCTGTGGAGATGAGTTGTAAGAGTTGAACTTATGACTTCGTTCTATTTATGCGAGTAATTGATATCTTTCATGAAATCTTTGAGAAAAACAAAAAAAAATTATATTCACAAAGTGCTTTTTATTTCTTATACATGTGAGCTATTTGATTGCCTCAAAATATTTTCTCACATATACTTGAGTGATTATAAGCTTTCAAGCATTGCCTTTATCTGAGCGCAGGAAGACTGGATATACCTTGTAAATCATGCTCTAAAACATACATGTTAAGCTCCATCTCATCACCATTGTCACAACCAAGTCCTACTTATTTATATGTGGATTATATGTTTGAATTAACTCTCGAATATCTAAATATTGATTTTTTGTTAAGTGTTAATCTTTATGCTATGAAAGTAGGAAATCTCTAAGACTAAATGTTGAAGGGCAACAGTGTCATTGTTTTTTGTGACGTCTTTGTTTTTTTTTTTTTCCGTTGATCAGAGTCTACGTTTTTAGTTTCTTTGTTTTGATTTTACCAAGGAACTAACAAAAGCTAAGTGTGGAGGAATGATAGGAACATAAAATCCGGCATTTTATAATGTTTAAAACTTGACTAAATTAACTCCAAATGAGCTAAAACTTTTCAGATCTATTCTAGACATCTTGATGATCATTTCTTATGAAAAGTGCAAGAGCTGGATCAAATTGGAAGACCTTCAAAAGATCAGTCTAATTTTCTGACCAAGAGACGAAAACTGCAAATCGGATCTCAACGTATTCAGACAACATTTTCAACCAAACCGCAGCGATCTAGGGCGTGAAATTTTACGAGGATGATCCACATTTATGGAGAAACATTTGTTATGAAGAAGTCAAAGAACAAAATCTGAACTTTCGATGGAGATAAAATTTGTCTCACATTTATGTCAAGTGGGAAGACTTTTTTAGCATTCTGAGTCATTTTTGGTAAGTTAGATCAACAATTTGCGTTTATACATTTTCCTATCATATCTAGCTCTTCATTTTTTTCATCTCCACCCTCCATTTATCATTTATGACCTATAAATACGTCGTCCTCTCACTAGAACCTTTTTTAGACCTTCCTTCATCCATTTTCATCTTCTTCTCTCCATTTTCTCTCCAATCTCTAGTTCCTAGTTATGCGTCTTCAAGTGAAGGAGGGGGGGGGGGGGGGGGGGGGGGGGGAATAAAAAGGAACCCTAAGCAACATCTTGCCTAGTCACCATCCACCTTGTGCCGTAACCTTAAGGAGACTTGCTTTCAAAATCTTTAAGGTCCAATGTCTCAAGTGTTCATCATTCATCCTTCACAATGTAGTTTTATCTTTTTCATTATGAACTTCTATAAATTTTCTTGATTTGATTTCGTAAACTATGCAATTGGTTAATATATAACGTTAAGGATAAAGTTTGAAGCTCGCATCGACGTTTGAATAAAAGCTGCGATTTTTTTATGGTTGATTTTATGTTGCTTATGTGAGATTGTTTAATTGATTTTGGATTATAGAAGACTTTTATATATGTGTGTTCTTTGGATTAAATAAAATAAATAAAACAACAAATAAACAAGGATGAATCACAACTAACAAAGCTCAAAACCACAACAATATGCAAAAACTTCGGTTATAATTCTTATAATTGGTTATCTATATCATGAGGAATCATATGACCATGTGAACACGTTAGTAAGCAAACAATTTCTCATATTTTCCTTTCCTTGAATAATTAATTTAAGTGAAAGCACCTAAATTAAACCTATTGAACATGCAATCATAATCTAGAAAGCTAGCTAATCAAGAGCACATTCAATCTTTGAAGAACAAATAAAGGACGTCAACCAAAGAGCACAACCGAGTATAAAAAAATTCATTTATTTGCAATCCTCCTCATTGATTTCAACTTTTGTCCAAAACCTTTACTACTTATGAAAGAGGTTCACAGGACTATTAGGTAAATTGTTCACCTAAATCTAGCTCCAATGACATGCTAATATCCTAAGTTGGCCACCAAAGAACACATACGCATAAAAGTTACTATACTCCAAAATCAATTAAGCAATCTCACATAAGAACATACAAACCAACCATAAAGAAATCGCAACTTTTATTCGAATATAGATACGGGTTTTAAACTTTGCTCTTAATGTTATATGTTAACTAATTACATAGTTCACAAAATCAAACCAAGAAAACTTAAAGTAGTTCATAAAGAAGAAGTTAAAACTAGATCGTGAAGGATGAACACTTGAGATGTTGGATCTTAAAGATCTTAAAAGCAAGTCTCCTCAAGGCTACAGTACAAGGTGAATGATGACTACGCAAGACGATGCTCACATCTCCCCCCCTCCCGCCACCCCGCTTGAAAAACATAACTAAAAACAAGATATTTAAGAGAGAATGGAGATAAGAAAAAGATTAAAATGGATGAAGGCAGAGATGGAAACGGATGAAGGGAGGTCTGAAAAACGTTCTAGTGAACGGATGGTGTATTTATAGGCCAAAAATAATGAATAGAGAGTGTAGATGAAAAGAAATGAAGGGTTAGATATGATAGACAAATGTGTAAACACAAATTGTTGATCGAGCCTACCAAAAAGTACTCATAATGCTAAAAATGTCTTCTCACCTGTCATAAATGGAAGACAAATTATATCTGCACCAAAAGTTCAGATTTTGCTCTTAACTTCTTCATAACAAACGTTCTTCCACGAATGTAGATCATTCTGGTAAAATTTCAAACCATAAATCACTATGGTTTTGCCGGAAATGCTACCAAAATACGTTCAGGTCCGAGTTGCAGTTTTCATTTTTTGGTCAGAAAATTAGACCATTTTTTGAAAGTCCTCCACTCTGATCCAGCTCTTACACTTTTCATAAGAAATGATCCTTACAATGTCTAAAATGAATCTGGAAAGTTTTAGCCATTAAGAGTTAATTTGGTCAGACTTCCACTCCTCCCTCCTCACTTAACTCGGTTTCCCCTAGTCCCTCCTTACTTAACTTGGTTTCCCCTAGTCGGGATAGGAAAATGTGCTAAGGTTGACTTTTCAATGTATTTCCATGCATCTCAATCATTTACTTGGTCATTTCTTCATTTGCAACTCCATTTAGCTCTCAAAATATCTTTACGAACACAACGTATCTACAATACACATACTAAATTAAATTGATCAATTTTAAGGAAATAATTTAACAAAATATAGGATTTTAGACAATATTAACGAAGCATTTTATGTTTTAATCATCACCCAATCATCACTTCTTTTGGAGTTCGTATAGCATGGAGCTTACGCTTTGGAAGTCTGAGGCATTATGCCTTGAAGTTGGTGTCCAACTTCTGCTTCATTTTGATCAACTGCATGGCATAGATTTTAATGGACTACAAAATTCACTAAAACTCATTCTTATGCTTATATGTTCCTGATCTTGGAGAGGATAGAGGCACCTTAGAAACTTCTACCATAGTCAAAGATAACTTGTGTCCCCATTTTGTGTACGCAGTGTGCACCCCTTAGTTTAGGGGTCATCATTTGGCCCTTCGGTCCTAAGCCCATTTCAAGCCTGCCTGGCTCGGCCCTTACTTTAGGACGGGTCGGCCCGACCCTTATTCAAATAGGATAAGGTAAGGGCCATGAAAATGAAGCCCGGCGCATTTGAGCCTATTAGGGCTAAGCCCGCCCTAACAAGCCCTAAAAATTATTTATTTTTTCTATTTTCTAAATATGTTTATCATTTTTTATCATACAACTTATCCATTTATTATTTTGTAATTGATCTAGGAAAATTTATATTCTTTATTATTTTCTTTGTTAAACAACAATTAATTTAGGAGATTACATAACTATTTTAACTAATATTTATAAATGTTATTATGGTAACCTAAACAAAATATATATATTAAATAGGGTCAACAACAAAAAATGAGTGTTAAATTACATACCAATAGAAATCATACAACATTGAGCAACATTTTATCAAAAAAGAAAAAAGAAAAAAAAAAGATGATGTATTTTATTTTTTGTCAAACAAAATAAGGCCCTTTCGGCCCTTATTAGCCATATTTGGAGGGTCGGCCCGGCCCTTTTGACCCTTACGAGAAGGGCCTTAAGGGCGGGTAATGGCTTACATATTTAAGCCTTAGCCTGGCCCGGCCCGGCCCTAAGTTTCGTTGACTTTGACTAGACCCTACCTTACCATACCCTATGCCCTAAAATTTAGGGTAGGGCCGGCCCTGACCCGGGCCATTATAACCCCTACCTTAGTTGAACCAATCTGAGCCAACATTTGAACCTTTTCTTTCATCACCCTTGGAGCCTTAGTATAGTTATATCATTACTCTTGTTCTCAAGATTTAGTGGAGTTTTATTTTGAGACATACAAAATCTAAGTGGCGTCAAGGATGATGAAGATGATAAGAAAGAATAAGTGTGGGGACAGACTTGTCCATTAAAAAAAAAAGGTGTACCCAAAAAAGAACAATGAAATCATAAAAAATAAATAAATAATAAAAATAATGTGTACGCAAATGAAAAATGTGCAAGTATTTATAAATTTTCACCCCCGCTGGATAAGGAGTTTGTTTTGAAGTGAATGCCTAAGTACAATGAATTTGATCTCTGCCCTATTTCACAAGTGTTCAAAGGACAGTTAGAAAAAAGCATGTGCCCAACACAATAACATCTGAATGTTGCCAGATGCCTTGGTGACTAAAAGAAGAAAGCCTCTCTACACCAACATAAGGCTACTACGTTTTTAGAACACTTTGTTGTTATGTTGTTTTTCTTATTCCTTCGTTTCTTTAAATCTTAAACCTTCGTCCCATTATAATCTTTATTAAGACCTCTTTGATCTATGAGATGGGAAGCCTTTGATCTGTGGAGACTAGTCAAAAGAGTCAATGGTTTAGATCCATTTGTACATGCATTGATATCCTTCATACATATTTAGAAATATATTCATGTTTTTCGAAGCCTTCTTTTCTATATGTGAGCTATTTGTTTTTTTTTTTTGATATATCATCTCTCACACACACTTACAGTAAATGAAAGCTTTTAAGCATGACCCTTGAATCTGAGGAAAGAAAAAGTGGATACCTTCTGAGAATTTGAATCATAACTTATCTGAAGCATGCATAGCACCAAAAAAACAAAGTTCTACTTGTATATATGATAAGTCATTCTTTATTAGCCTTAGAATGATCTTGGATTGATTCTAAGTTTTGTGTTTATTTTGGTACAATAATAAATAAATAAAATTTAAAAAAAAATCTGAAACAACAATGTTGAAAGGCTAGTTTGCTTTGAGTCTAGAGTCTTTTGCTCCGTTTTTATGAAGTCTTGCTAGTTTTGATTTTGCTAAAAGACTAACAAAAGTCAAGTGTGAGGGAATTTGTGTGAAAACCCGAAATTTTATTTAAATAAATATATGTAATTCAATATTTGTTCAATAATATAAATTATGAATTTTAGACTTGCATCGTATGTCGTTGTGTGAGAAGAGGGGTTTCGAACGATTTTTATTTTCGAAACGAACGTTATTTAGACGGTCGTGAAAATTGACTTTTAATACGTTCGAAATTTGGAAAAACTTTCTTCTTCAAAGTTGTAGAGCTCGTCGATACGATCTCGTGCATATGTGCAATTTCGGAGTTCGTATGAATAAGTTATGAATATTTGAAAATTAAAAGTTTTATATAAATATTAAGAAAATCTGAGTTTTTCCATTTTGGACGAAATAATATCATTTTTTGCGGAATAGTGCCTCAGCCTTCTCTTGCGCCCCCCACACCCCCCGGTCCGACCTGACCCGACCAGAACGCAGCCTTCCCGACCATGTCGCCCCCGGACCCGGGCCTCCCCGCCTTCGCTCTGAGCCACCCAGCCGCCTGGTGCCCTCGTCTTAAAGTGCCGCCGCCCCAGGAGCTGGATCAAAGCTCCACCACGAGCCCAAAACCCGACCCGATCGAAAATTGATTTTTCCGGCGTTGCATGGGCCGATCCTTCCCATTTTTGTGATCCAACTCTTCCCCCTGATCATCCTCACACCCTCCTTGCACGACGATTTTGAGCGTGAAGTGAAAGATCGAGATTTGAAGTTTTCGATGGCTATGATTCAATCTGGAAACTGATCAGAAGACCGAGATTAATCCAGCTTCAAAACTCGATCTAGAATGATCTAGACCTTGTCTCGAAAAAAGTTAGATATTAAAGTTGTTCATAATTTTATCTTGTAGAAGTTTGTAGTTGACGACTTTTACATTGTAGATAGTTAACCAGCGTTAACAGCCGTTTGACCACCAAGTGTGGCAATGCGTTAGACCATGTTTTGAGTTTATATTATCTGGACGATAATCTATGCATAAATACGAGCGTTTTGATATATCACAAGGTTATTTTAGAAAAAGTTGATAAATAGTGGATTTACGTTTTGACGTTACTATTTATGATTTTTACGTTTTATCTTCGATTTATGATTTATGGAGATCAGACCATCGGTTTTACTTCAAATTTTAATATGTTGATAGTATGACTGTCTCGATGACTTTGTGAGGTCATGGGCGAAGATCCGACCGTTGGATCTTCGTATAATTGTAAAACAGTGATTCGGGAGGCGATTCGTGAAGATCCGTCCTTTGGATTTTCGTATAATTTTGATAGGATGTTTCCAAGGGCGATCCGTGAGAATCTGACTGTTGGATCATCGTTTATATTCGATCTGACCGTTGGATCGTCTTTGTTTTAGAATCCGACCGTTGAATCGTCATTTAAGTTAATTTCGTGCTTCGTTTACTAAGCAAAGACCATACTGGATTAGGTACTTGACGGTTTGAGTTGACAAGCATTTGGATTATTGTGATTTTGATTGATAGAAGACGTAGTTGGACTAGAGGTGAGTAAATCGCACATGGTTCATTTAAGAACCGAGTTTAGTAAATTATATTAATTTCATAATAATAAGCATTACTGTATAAATGTCTAGTATATATATTATTTATATGATGATATATATATTTGTTGATGGATTGTGTTGAGGAAACAATATGCATAATTGTGTTGCTATTATTGTTTAAATGTTTACTTTTCGTGATTGATATGTTGATAAAGGAGTTGAGTTTTATTTGAGAAATAATAAATTGTTTTGATCTGTGGAGATCAATAGGTCAAGAGTGTGACCATAACATACTATCAGTGAACCACGCTCTTGTACCGGACTGGTGGTTACTAATAGCATTATAATCGTAAACCACGCTCTCGCGCCGGGCTGGTGGTTGCGATCAGTTAGAACTTTATTCTGTCTGCCAAATGTGAGTGGTCTTATGAGGGTAATGTTGAGGTTACTTGTGACTCATAAGTATGAGTTTTATAAGAGAGTTGAGAGTATTCATTCATTTATATTTTAGTATATTTTAGAGTTACCTTGTGAGTTTATATTTATTAACTTAAATTGTGCAATCTTTAAATTTACTCATTGAGCTTTACAATTTAAGTTTGTGAGAGTGTGATGTAATAAGTAATTTGAAGATTTGGTTTTCGAATTATTGAGTGAGTGATGTGTGGTTGTTTATGAAAAAAATTCAGGACGTTTATTTGATTAAGTTGTTTAATTCATGTTTCGGATTTGAATTTATTTATTCAAAATTCGGGGCATGACAATTTGATAGGAGCATAAAATGCGACAAATTTATAGTTTTAACTCTTCCTACTTTTGCTTAGTTATTTTGTTAAAAATATCAAAGTAACTTTAGGATATTTTTAGGAGGTTTGTGAAACAACAGTGGAGAATAGGAGCTCAATTGAGGCAAGTTAAGGCTCGGATGTATAATAATGATGCAAAAGATGAAAGACGACCACTTACGTGATGAGAAACAAAAAAGAAAGCTTGTGAAAAACTTCGTGAAGAACAATTACCGAGAAGCAAAATATGAAAACTGGAATCTACCTCACTTTCTTCTATTTTTAGACCCATTTTGAAGACATTTCGAGTGTACTTTGGCAAAAGGTCTTGGCTACATTTGTAGACCAAATGTTTCACTATAAAAAAAGCTAAAGCAATGGTTAAGAGAATTAAGGACGAAGTCAGAAACTTTGCTATCTCGAGCAGTTCTCCTCCTTCAATCTTATCTATCAAGCATATTTGAGGCGTCTTTTGGAGACTTTATTGGAGTCATCTGGAAGGCTTGTTTAGACTTAAACAAATGATAGCCATAGGAATTGTTGGCTGAGAACCGTTTAGAAAGATTGAAACAACATCATTCTACAAGCCCATTAATTTGACAAGAAAATAAGGAAAATTCCGAAAATTTATGATAGAATTTATTTCGAAGACTTCTCAAGGCTGTTTTTGAGCAATGAGTTGACCAGCTCCCAAAAAGGCTTCTGCAGCTTTCGAAAGTCAACATCAAGACTTTTAACTGACTAAAAATCACATTCAAAACTGAGGTGGTACCTATTTAAAAGATGGACTAAAAAGACAATCTTACTTTAGGCAAAAAAAAGAAGTTACCTTTCATATCTTCTAACAGATTGTTTTCAGGCTTTTTGGGGATTCTTTGCTAAGTTTTACACGTTCTATATGAGCGTGAATGATCTTCTTAGGCCGAACCCTTAAGACTTCTAGATCATTCACAGCTATATGAGCTGTGAATGCATACTTCCCCCTCTTCATAGCTCACGAAATCCCTCCTCCAAAGAGAAGCTGTAGACCATGCAACATGTTGAAAAAATTAACCTCAGTTAATCGGCCTACATATTGAAAAAATTAACCTCAGTTAATCGGCAGACCATGCAACATGTCACAGCGGCCACGAGTTTTTTCTTGATTAGATAGGACCATTCACAGAGCAAATAAGGAGGTGTACTCGAAACTTGTGTGACTACCTATCATCATCATAACCTTCTCGTCTTTCACAAACATCTATTATGTCAAGTGTCGGTATTTAATCTTAGAGCTCAAAAACCTCTTTACTAACAAAGGTAGGATCATTCAGAGAGCAAGAATCTGGTGCGCCACTCAACAGAGAGAGAAAAAAAAAAGATTGAAAACAGATTTAAATGTAATTTGCTATCCTAGTCTTCTTTTGGAACCCACGTTACTTGCTAAAAACATAAAAGAGCCGAATTCAGTTCATTAGAATTCTGGACTGAGAAACGACAACAGGAGGATGGAAAAAAAGAAAAGGTAAGGAGAATCAAAAACCACAGTGCAGCTCCTATGCAGATATGCATGACAAACTTATCTTCATCCACATCAGTAATCATCGCCTCTTGATATGACCTCTTTGCAGGTTGGCCGGAGTAAAATTGTATGCTCAAACTGAGATACATAGCTCCCTTTAACATCACAGAGAGGAGGATAGGGCTGCCAGAAGAAAAACAAAACCATTACATCAATCTCAATTCAGCAAAATGATAATACAGAAGAAGATTAACAGAAACTATGTTGTATTATAAAGTTCAGATGATCCCCAAAAGTATAATGAATCCCCTTAACAGAAGAGTAATGCACATATTTTGTTGTCAGCACCATTTATGAACCGAGAAACTGTCGAGCCGGTCGGACTATTTTTCAATTCAAGAAAAATGTGAAAGCCCACCAACAGGGAACGGCCCCAAGTACCAAAAGGGACTTCCACCGAAGATAGTTCAATTTAACAAGGCAAAAAATTATGTTTCCGAGAGGCCCGTCTTATAACCCACTTTAAAGCAGATATTTATATATATACGAATCCATATGTCTATAAAATTCATTTCGCCTATCACTAGCAGTCAGATCCTAACTCAATTTTTCTGTTTCTGTCAGTTCAGCAAATCCTCTACCAACTCATCCATTGTCATTCAATGCAAGCAATCCCTAATACATGAATCCCAGTACAATGAAATGCAGATTAATACCATAAGGCTGAAAGCAATGTCCACTTTTAACTTACAGTTAGTAGTCGCAGATCCTTATGTGACTGCGAATTATTTGTGCTTCACTTCTTGCACTCAAACTATATTTCTAGTATGACACTAGAGCTCAGAGCTAACTTATATATTTTCATGTGAACCCTTTCCTTAAGACTAAAGCATACTAAAGCATCAACTAAACGACATGCAATGCATGTATATCATGGAACTAAAACAAATTCTTCACTTGAAAGTGACAGTTACAGCTTGTGTGTCATGAACCGTAACATATGCATTACTATATAGGTTATCATACTGAGTTCCCGTGGATGATTATTGCATACTAACAAAAGTCAAACTAAAGGCATGATTTATAATACTAATTAAGTAATTCGTAATGAAAAATTGTTATTTTATGGGTTAATGAAAAATTGTTATTTTATGGGTACTGACATGAGAGGTTAATATACAGATATTTGGATAAATGCTGATAGGTGAAACATACCTGGACAATGCCAGCATCACACAAATTCTTAAGCGCCATAAGATACTTTGTCTCCCCCAGGCGGTCTAAATATCGCCTGCAGAACGCCAACGTGGAGAAGTTCTTGTTAATTGTTGCCAGCAGTTGCTTTGCCCTAGGCAGCCTCAGTGGGATGTGGCCGGCATCAAAATTTTTCATGTAATGGCTGCACTCTAGATCTTCTCTGACATATCCTTTCCCTAAATAAGTTAAATAGCATGGGACAATTAGCAACAGTAAGCCCCATGTGAAGTACCATCTATTTCACACCCAGAAATCAAATTCCTGCCAAATACAAAAACTTGGTTTTACCAGTTGATGCGAAAGTTTCAATTGCAAAAAATTCACCCTCTTCCATTTTTGTCTGCTCCCCTCCTTTCACAATGGGAACTGATTTTCCAGCATGGATTTGGTAAGGTCCAATGCTATGTCCATTCAAGTTCCGGATACTTTTAACTGCCACAAGTATCCATAATTAATAATATGACGAGAGAACACCAAAATCTCTATTTGATGTGCAAATACAAATACAACATTTACATAATCTCTACTACTTTATTTCCAACAAATAAGGCATAACGTCTTCTGCCACATCACTTGATAACCAAAACTAACTGCTTGGTGCCTTTACCATTGCCAATTCATTAAATTACATCATTAATTATGTTTTGCAGAACTAACTTAAAGCTGAGGCACAAGAATATGGTTTTTCCCAGGCAATTTAATGGTTAACGTTTAATTACAAAAAGGACTCTGACAAAATAGTGAAAAGGCTACATGCATAACGTTTTACCTAGGGGTCATCATGGGCCGGGTCAGGGCCGGCCCTACCCTAAATTTCCTGACCCGGCCCTACCCTAAATTTTAGGGCTTAGGGTAGGGTAGGGTGGGGCCTAGTCAAAGTCAACGACACTTAGGGCCGGGCCGGGCCGGGCCAAGGCTTCAATATGTAAGCCCTTACCCGCCTTTAAGGCCCTTCTCGTAATTTTCTGCCCGGCCCTCCAAATAGGGCCAAATAGGGCTAACAAGGGCCGAAAAGGGTCTTACTTTGTTTGACAAATTTTTTTTTTTTTTTTGGCAAAATGTTGTTCAATGTTGTATGACTTGTATTGGTAGGTAATTCAAGACTCATTTTTTGTTGTTGACCCTATTTAATATATACATTTTGTTTAAGTTACCATAATAACATTTATAAATATTAGTTAAAGTAGTTATGTAATCTCCTAAATTAATTGTTGTTTAACAAATAAAATAATAAAGAATATAAATCTTACTAGATGAATTACAAAATAATAAAGGGATAAGTTGTATGATAAAAATGATGAATATATTTAGAAAATAGAAAAAATAAATAATTTTTAGGGCTCGTTAGGGCGGGCTTAAAGGGCCGGGCCGGGCTTGGCCCTAATGGGCTCAAATGGGCCGGGCCGGAGGGTCGGGCCGGGCTTCATTTCCATGGCCCTTACCCTACCCTATTTGAAAAAGGGCCGGGCCGGGCTTGAAATGGGCTTAGGGCCTAAGGGCCAAATGATGACCCCTAGTTTTACCCTTCCCAGCAGCCCCAATTACGGAAGCCTCGTGCACCAGACTGCCTTTTTTAAGAAAATAAGGATGCTGGAAGTAATAATGCTATATGACAAAAGTAACTATCTCTCATATCAAAAGGAAAATTACCTTGATACACCTTCCCATTGATTTCAACCTCATATGATTCCATGACTTCTTGGATTGCAGCACCAACATCACACAGACGCACATCAATTCCAGACTCCTAAAAAAAATATGAGACAGAGAATAACTGCGTAAGAAGCTTATTGATTAAGGCACTAAAGTCTAATTCAGGTAAAACTCCATGCTGTGAATATGTAAGGATGATCGATCAATCACAGGATAGTAATAATTATAGAGCAGAATACAATTTACAACCCTGAGGTCTACAGTGTTCCAATGCCAATACCTGTCAGGGGCCTGAACTAGGAACTCTAGATAGCAACAGCCAAGTAAGAAACCAATGCAAGAAACAAACAAACAAACAAACAAACAAACAAAAAATAAATAAAAAAATAAATCTTTATGTACCAATGAACAGAAGAGGGGTAAGTTGGATAAGATCCCAAACATGCATACAACAGATTCATTTCCTATACAGTCCCTTTGGTCTTTTATTATTTATTTTTTCTTCTTTTGGCAGAAGGCCAGTCCATGGTCCCTTCTATGGTCGGCCTAATCCCTGTCCTCAAATTTTGACTATGTCAACACCGAAGTATTGAAGTTGTTTCATTGTTACCTGGCCGTCAGTTTGATCACACATTAAGTGATGCTCTGGGTTTAGTGGCACCCACGATCTCGTCTCTTGAAGTGTATTTTGGGATTTCACATTTTTTTTTTGGCTCCCTTTCTAAGTTTATGCACTGTACTTACTGTTTATTCAGTGCTTTCTAGGTGGTCTTGGGCACAGAAGGCTGCAAAAAATCTAAAAGCTCAATATCCCTTTCAATAATGGTTGGGTTGGGTTGGGTTCTGCCACTTCATCACTTAATGTCTGTACGAATGGTAACAATGAAACAGGTTCTAAGGTTTTGACATTATCAAAAGTAGAACAAGGGAACACTTAAAAAGAATGTATATCACAGGGTATTAAACTGCATGTTATAATAAATATCCAGTTAATAAGCTAGTTATAATACCCAGGTAGAATGATTCAAAAAGTCAGTGACATGAAGACTACTTTCTGAGGAAGACAGAGAAACCACTCAAAGAGATGTCACTTAAAAAAAAAAAGAAGGCACAGAAATGCAATAATTCTAAATCGGAAAGACTGAAGATAATCTTACCGATGAGCACATAAAATGGTATTCTCACAACATCTCAATCTGTCCTCCCCTCCAGTATTCACCATGCCCATTATGTACAAACACAATCCTATCAACCCTCCCCACCCTATCGACCCTCCCCATTCTCATTTATACCAAATACTGCAAGTCAAAATTTGTTCATCACTGATACAGCATCTCCCATCCTTTTATGTGTTAGGAATACCTTCTTCTTTTTGTCTCCCCCCCCCCCTCCCTCTTGAAAAAGAAACACCTTCCAGTGAAAGTAAAAGAGGAACAGGAGCTGTGGACAAGAAGTTCACAGCCGAAAAGAACAGGGGAAAAACATCAGCAAAACAAACAGGAACAAGAAAGCACTAGTGACACACTAGCCTATGAGACACAAAGCCTGAAAACTAAGGTACAGCAGCCTTTTATCTTGAACAATAGAAGAGAGGATGAGATTTTAATTCATTAAAAATGAAAACCCACAAGGATGATAAGAACCGAGCTCTCCCAAAGCTTATCAACCCCCACACCTTTGTAATCTCCCTTTTGGTTTTCAATAGACTTGATCAGCACAATACTGAATATTTGGGGACTCGTTAACGGTGTAAAAAAACAAGGCCAAAAAATTACAACTTGATTGCACATATGTTTCAACCAAGTTGGTTAATATGACGTAATCTTGACAAATGGATATCTACCATTCTTGGATTATCATAATTTGAGTCATTTTGTAGTTACTCATCATATTATCCACTCAAACATCCTATCCTCAAACTCACAACAACAAACAATTACTTTACAAGCAATAATCGTGGACTTCAACCAAACAGTTACACAGATATTGATAGACTTGTACAAATTGTATGGAGATGGGGTCAGTTGACACTTAACAGAACAATAGGATACACGTCAAAAATGTATTTGTTTAATTTTACCAAGGAGATAAGAGTACCTTGATACCCGTATTTGTTGCTTCACGTGAGGCTTCAAGTAGTGGATCAAACATAGGATTGAATGCTACCGTAAATGCACAGTCAACTATATGACCTGTAAAGTCAACAATAACTCGGATGATGTCTTGCCCTTCAAAGTGTAAGATAGTTCACCACCAAGAGGTGACTTCTGAAGAGACGTCAAAATACACTCAAGCAATTGAAATTGAATTACCATCAACATGGGTTCCAAAATCTAACTTCATCACATCATCATACTGAAGCACCGTCTTGTCCCCTGTATTTGGGGTCCAATGAGCAGCAACCCTGACAACATGGAGCAACGAATATAAATACAACCATATGAAGGACAATAGAAGAAATAAAATTCATGGCTGACATATTAAAAATATTACCAATTCAAAGAGCATCCTGTGGGGAATGCAATGCCTGCTTCCAGACCATTCTCGGATATTAACTTACGGACTGTGTTCTCCAAAGTCTCACACAAATCAGTCATCAACATTCCAGGCTTTAAAATCCCTCTGATGTATTTCCGTACCTAGTTAAATGTTACCAAAAAGTCACCAGTTGGTTTCCTCTCCAGGATATTATAATCTAAGAAGCAACATATTGACATAATGAAATTGCACCTGGCGATGAACTTCCGCAGCTCGACGAACTGAATTATATAATGGTTTTTCAAGGCGTTCCAACTCCCTCTTTTCTTCAGAAGTAGTCCTCCACAGGTTGCTGAAACACGATACAAAATTTGAGCTAAAATCTTCAAAAATAAAAAATGAAACAAAAATGCAAGACCTACAAGGATCAAGTATCGTGCAAACTAGGAAACTGGGATACATTTAATTTACAGGATAATAAATCTAATAAGAGCAAATTCCATTATTGAGTGTTCGATGCTTCTGGTCATGCACTTATATCAACTCCCACACCACCACCACCACCACCAACCCCCCCCCACACACCAACACTAAACAATAAAAAAAAATAATAAGAAAATAAATTCTTGATCATCATATTCTAAGTTGCAGATAACAATACAATTTTGACTATAATTTTTAGTGGATTACAAAATCACAACCCCTAGAAAAGTGCCTAAAGCTTTGAAATATGTAAAGTTACAAGAAAACAGCCTACACTCACTCATCTCTGTATTGTTGAATTTCACCCTCAGGAAACTCTCCATGTGGGAACAGATCAATAAGAGGAATGGATGGTGGATCAGTTTGCCTACTTGTAGATTGTGGAGCAGTTTGCCCACTTAAAGATTGTGGATCAGTATGCTCTGCCTGTGCTTTCTTTTTCCTGCACATAAGAAAAGACATTATCAGCTTTCTAGTGAAATTGTTCCGAATAAACAAATAAAAACCCGAAATGTTCCTTACTTGCTCTTATTTTTCTTCTTCTTTTTCTTTGAAACATCTGCACAATGAAAACATTAGGAACACATCAACAAATTGGAGTATAAAACAATAAAGCTGTCCAACAAATGTAGACCTCCACTTACTATTATAGTTAATTCACAATACTAAGAACTTCCATTTATAATAAGGTATAGATACTTCTTAATGGAACTCTTAACCCTGGAAAAGGATTACCCACTTGCTACCCTAGGGATTCTTATGTACAAAACCTGTGACTGTTCTGCAAGCCTCATAATTTAAAACATATTAGAGTGAAATTCAAATGGTTTTCCTGTTTTTGCATGGCAAATTCCCAGAACAAACTGCTAGTGAGCCTGGTTGGTATAACTGGAAAAGCATGAACGGTCAAGACATGGACAAGACTTAAGGTCACTCGAATAGGACCATTAGAATGGATTACATCAATCCTACAATCCAAGATTCGTACACTTTATTTTCTCTTCTAATGGCAGGGAAGATTGTACGGTGGAACCAGACTCCTGATGAAGAATAAAGGTGGTTGCATGCAGAGTTTACCGTACCAATTTTGTAAACGAGGAGGAAATATATAGATAGTTGGCATAAAGTCTAGTAGTGGTCTACATACTTAATGTGGCCTTCACTACTTTCGAGAATAGGCCAAGTCTGATCTGTACCAAACTGATAGCTTATTAGGATGTACTCAAGTTACTTGATTATCCCAATCAGAAAAGTTGCTATCTGAGGCAGGATACCTCGCCGAGTTTGACTATTAACATCCTAGTAAGTATCATTTAGCCCATCCTTTTTCTATGATTTCACAAAGGTCCACCTGCACTCTCCTAGTGATCCATCAGTCTAAGTTACAGAGAAAAAGAGGAAATAAGAGTTGCATGGCAGTGGTATTCAATATGAAAATATAACCTTTGTCTTCATCCTCATCTTTCTGAACAGTCGGAGATTGTTGAGCGGCTTCTCCATTACCATTGCCATTCGAAGATTCTACAGTCCCATTTTCCTCGCAAGGAATATTATCATCCAAGTTCTCCCCTGCCATACCTAATTAAATGAAAAAAGCTTTCAAGTTTGAATTCATACAAAACAAAAGAACACCCTATTCAGTGGCGGAACCGGGAATTAAAGCCTGGCTGAGCTAACTCTCAAACTAGGGGGTAAAAAATTGTGAACCTTGATGGTAGGAGAAAAATTTATCAATCGAAGAGAAAAATAGCAAAACAGATCATTTTGAACCTAATTTAACCGTGCTAACTGTGAGTCAGTCTAAAGAACAACAGTAAAATGACATCACAAAATCCATAATTGAACTCAGCTAAATGGCAACAGCTAAGGTAAACAAACGGTAGCAAAATAAGATGACAATACAAACATAACTGATTCAACCCTAAATAAACTGCCACTACAGAGAGAAAACAAGAACCTAATTGAACCATGCCAAAACCCTAAATAAAATCCTCAAATTGAACCCATCAACCAAAACAAGCAAAAGTGAACAAAGATATAATCTTTCTCCTCAAAAGGTTTGGCAATATGCGAAACACTAGTTTTGGTTACAGGACCGTATTGCATATATTCTTCTTATGAAAAACCTTCAAAACTTTATTGAATCCATACGCACGTACGATAAGAAGGCATGGATGTTACCTTTGGAAAAGATGAGTGATGATCGTTGATGCCGTGAGGAGAGAAAGGAGAAGGATGAAGAACTGGAAGAAGAAGACGACGACGACGGCTTCAAACAGCCGCTTCTGGGCTTTATGTAAAACAAGAGCGACTGATGCTAAAGCCTTTCGTACAGCAAACGGCGTCGTAATTTCTTATAATTTCCTCTCCTTTTTTTCTTTGGTGTAAATACTTTCTTTTGTTTTTACTATGTAAATAATAATTTCTCGGCCCGAGAAATTTTATCAGTGCTCTCGTCAAACCCACGTCAGCACGCTGATATGGTTTGACGTCCGACTGAGATTTTAACAGCTGGTTATATAGTCGGTTCAAGTGAACTTCACTGATTTTTCTAATTTTGTAAGGACCTTTCTTGATCATCTCCTTCTATAGTCTTCTATAATCGATCTCCAATCTCATGGATACAAAGACTATGAACAATCAATCAATTTGGACAATTCTACCGATAACCCAGGGCCTCCATTAAAACCATGAAACCATCATACGTATTTTCTGAAATCATGAAAGCAGTGTAAGCCTCAGCTAAATATATGATTTGCTGGGAGGATATGGAATATGTGATTTACTGATCGCTATATATAGTTTCATTGTTTATTACAAATGTGATGTGCTCAAAAGATTATCAAGATTTCAATTTCAATTCTGTAGACTCAACTCTTCTTGTACACATAATTTCATGATCTGGTATATGAATATAATAACCACTAAAAGAACCCAATCAATCACGTCTCATCAACTAAAGAAAATGACCAAGACTGGAGATTAGTTGTTGAACATTGTCATGGACTCTGTGAAGAGTCAAAAAAGTACACGGTAAGCCATTCACATACGCCATTAATACAAATCTAAAAATGTCTTTTTACCATGAAATTAAAACAATAGAAATTAAAAAAAGAAGGGTACACGGTAAGCCTTTCACAAGTCGCAATTGCTTAAAATTAAAATAGTATTGTAAAAATAGCTACTGATACAGTTTTAAAATACTCATGTCATACTTTACAAACGCTACTACCATTGTCAAACAAAGCTATTGTTCATTATTTATCAATTACTTAGCGTTTTCATTCATATCATAGCTAGAAGCTAATAATCTAATTGATAGAGTCCTGGGTTTGCAGTGCAGATCGAGAAATTTCTCTTGTTTTTACTATATACTAGCATCTTTAGCGCGAGAAATTTTTCAAGGCTCTCATCAAACCACATCAGCACATTAATATGGTTTGACGGCCCACTAAGATTTTAACAACTGGCTATTTAGTTGCTACAAGTGAACTTCACTGATTTTCCTAGCTTGTTAAAAGACCTTTCTAGATCTTCTCCCGCCATGGTCTTCCATAATCTCCAACCTCATAGATACAAAGACTATGGATAGTAAAATCAATTTGGGCAATTCTATTGATAACCAAAGGCCTCCACTAAAATCATGAAACCACCGTAAGTCTGCTGAAACCATGAAAGCCATGTAAACCTCCACTGAAACTTGGGCAAATGTCCATGGGAACCACTTTGTCAAGGTCTGTTTGCTTCATTGAGAGGATAGAGAATATGTGATTTACTGATTGTTATATATAGTTTCATTGTTTATTACAAATGTGATGAGCTCAAAAGATTAATCAAAAAATTCAAATTTCACTTTCATAGACTTGGCTCTTCTTATGCACATAATTTCATGAATCAAAATATGAATTTAATAACCATTGGAAAAACCCAAGCACGGGTCATGTCTCATGAATTAAAGAAAATAACCACGACTTGAAATAAGTTGTTGAACATTGTCATGGATTCTATAAAGAGTCAAGAAGAGCACACAGAAAGCCATTCGCATACGCCGTTAATACAAACCTAAAAAAATCTTTTTCATCATGGACTTAAAACAATTGAATATATTACAGATCCAGTTGTCAAAATCTTGGTCGACTGTCAAACAATGTTAGCATTATGATATGGCTTGTCAAGAGCATTGAAAAGTTTCTCATTGCATGAGCGCTTACCAATTTGTCTCTTTATTTATTTCTTATTTTGTCATTTTTTTTTTTAGAAGTAGATAATTTCATTACTTATCCATGGTCAGAAGGCACGTACATTATATGTTGTCCCACACCAAGCAACCCTAGCCGATCTAAACTGTTAAGATATAACAGGTAACCCTTATTGGGAACAACTGGAGCAGAAAGTTTTAACCTAGCTATAAGGAGACGAATCCAACAACTATCTAAATCCTTTCTAGAGTAACCCTAATTGCCAAAGACCTCAACTGGTGTACAATAAGAGAAACTAAACTTAAATAGTAATAGACTGGAATCAAATGCTAGATACCGAGACTGACAAATGCCTAGATCGGGTCGGAGCCCACTACCTCCCTCCACAAGAGGGAATTACTAAAAACAAAAACCTAGCAGCAGCACCCAGCCCAACCATAAAGATATTAAACTCTAAGAAAGAAAAGATTTATGAAAAAAAAAAAACCAATTTTTTTAATGGTGAGAAACTGTTTTTTTTTTCTTTTTTTTTATTACTAATTTAGTCTTTTAAAATAATTATTTTACATAAACAATTCAATCATTCAAGGGCATATTAGGAGTTTTGAAAAAATGATTAAATTTAGTTTAGTCCTTTTAACTTTAGGGCCAAAATCAGTTTGGTCCCTGATTTTTTTTTTAATTATGATGGTCCCTGTGCTTTCAAATTGCATCATCCTCGTCTAAAATTTGAATTTGGCTCGAAACATGACATTATGTGCTAAGCTTGACTCGACAAAGGGGCTCCTTTTTCAGCCATTGACCCGTTAGAGCATCTCCCATGGTATTTGGCTAAATGGTTTTAGCCTACCAAAAACATAATATTCCCTTTAATATGTTTTTTTTGCTTACAAATAAAAAATAGTGCTGCCACCGTAGGCCAAATTCCGTAAGCCAAAAATCAAATATCGTCACATCCAACGACTATAATTTGAAAATGACAAAAAATGGTTATTTTTCTAATCAATGATATAATGATAGTTGTAAATAACGGCAATAAACAACTATAATTCGTAGGCTTTGAATATTCTAGTAATCTTTTTCCTAGTTCAGAATATATCTCCGAGTATAATTTTGATGAGGCTATCAATAAAATTAGTCAATTTAGTTAAATGAAAATAAGTATGCCATAAAAATGAATGATTATACATTTATTTTAAAAATTCTAAACATATCAAATATTGGGCTCATATTTACAATGATGTAATTTTAATATTTAGTAGCATTATAAATAAACCGTGTATATAGGAAAAATAATTTTTCTTAAATGTAAAATTCATATTCTTAAAGAAACAAAAAAAAAATCAACAGGGCCCACCATTTGACTTACCAAAACTGAGGCCAAATTTGGCCTAGCAAATTTGGACAGGCCAAATAATTTTCTTGGTCCTTGGGAAATAGCCTACGGTGGGAGGAAGTTTTAGGCCATATATGAGATTGTGGCCTACCGTGGGAGATGGCCTTAGGGCATCTGCCACCATAGGCCAAAGGTCAAATATATTTAGCCTACTAAAAATGGGATATTCCCTCTAAGATGCCAATTTGGCCTATTAACAAAAACTGTGTTGCCACCGTAAGCTAAATTCTATAAGCCAAAAAAAAAATATCACCATCTCCAATAGCTATAATTTGAAAAGAATAAGAAAAACGGCTAGTTTGACTCACAATTGTTAAAACAAGTGGTGGTTATGGAGGAAGTGATGCTAATCTGCCAGAATATTAGCTATATTTAGTTTTTTTTATATTTTTTATGTGTATTTCAATAATAGTTAGTTTCATTGTTTTACATATCAAATATTAGGTTCATATTGAAGATCTCAACAAAATATTAATAATGATGTAATTTGTATATTCAAAAACATTAAAAATAACACACTTATATAAGAAAATTATAATTTTATAAAGGTATAAAACATAACATATAAAGAAATAAAACATAAAAATTAAATGGGACCCACCATTTAGCCCTACCAAATGGGAAGCCAAATTTGGCTTATGAAATGTTAGCAAGCCATTTTTTTTTTCTTGAAGCCCATGTATTAGCCTACGGTGGGAGAAAGAGATAAGCTATAAATGGTTATATAGCCTACGGGGCCAGATGCTCTTAAGAAGGGTAAATCCCAAAACAACCTTTAAAGCTAAATTCATAAAAAAAAAAATTGAACTCTCTCTCTCTCTCTCTCTCACATCTCGAACTCTCTCCTCTCAAACTCTCTCTTTCATATAGACCTCCTTCACCGCTTCATCCTCACCGTCTGACTGTGGCGGTGCTGAATTGGGCGGTTGTGTCTCATGAGCAAGAACCTTGAAAAGCTCGATCTGGGTCTCTGTAAAAGCAAGCCTATCACTCAGATAATACAGTTTGGGTGAGATCGTACAGTTATGTGCACTCATTGAAACATAAATTACTCTATCCTATAACTCTTCCCCAACAATCACAATCCAATTTTCTCAAATTATATTTCCACAACCATATATGCAAACAAACAATTATTGCAAACCATGAGAACTAAACACTATCAAGAACTTAAACTTGTAATAAATATAAACATCTCTCTACAAATCCAATTTCTTATTCAAATAGAAAGAAACCAGAGATTTCATCTTAATCTTCCTTACTTGAGGTGGCACAGGAACAAGACCTTGTCGTTGCTCCAATCGAGCTCGTAGCTAGTGACACCCTTAGGGAGGATCCCCATCAGGAAGCTAAAGTCTTGGATGACGCCATAGGGCGATCGGTTTGGGTGTGCTGCTGGTTTTCATATCTGTTGGGAACTCTATTCTTTTGGGAGAGACCTGCGATTTGGATGTGCCCAGAAAGAAGAGGTTTTGGGTGTAGAGAGAAGATTTGGGGGCTGGCCATTTCGGTTTGGGCGTGTTGCTGGTGAAGCTCCAGTCGAGATGTTCGGCAGTAGAAGACGTAGTGAATGTCATCATTGAAGGCGGTGCGGTTCTGGCTTTGGTGAAACATATGCAAGTGCTGCCCTGCAGCAAGGTCGATCGAAGCTCTTCGAAGCATTACGACCATATTCTCTTTAGATTCTGATTTTGGGAGAAGAAAATAGAGATGTGAAATGTGCACTTAGGAGGGAGCGGTTTTGATAGGGTGTGGAGTTTGGTTGAGAATTTCAGTGTAGTGGGTGGTGGGAGCTTATGAAGTGTGAGAAAGAGATGGGGTGGGGAAGAGAGGATCAAAATTCAGAGCCTAGTCGGAGAAAGAAATCGGAAATTGATAGGGTAGTAACCCTTAGAGCTAGAAGAAGATAAGGAAGGAAATGAAAGAAGTAAAATAAAAGCAAAATTCTCATTCAATGTGTCGGCAATGGTTATAAAGAGTTCTAATATACCCACTCAAGGTTGCCTACGATTATGACACTTGTCAGCCATCTAACACGTTAAACTAACCCTAGTAATTACACAAAATAGCCACGTGCCAGCCATGTGCACGAGCCATTATTGTCAAATAGATAGATTGGTAATACAATGCGTATCAGTTCCAAACCATACATTTCACCTCCCTTCAAAGGAAACTTGACCTCAAGGTTCAGGATCAAAACTGGGAAATCTGAGAAGAATGTCATCAGCATATTCCCAGGTGGCCTCTTCAGGAGCTGTACCAAGCCAATGTACTAGCCACTGAGTAGCTGCAGCACCATTGCGTTTCACCATTCTTCGGAGCACAGTAGATGGTTCCCACTTAGGGTTAGCTGGGTCCATGATGGGAGGTAAGTGGTTGCTTACTTGAAATGCTCTCCAACTCTCTTCTTCACAAGTGAAACATGGAATACATTATGTATTCTGGCAGTAGCCGGCAGCTCAAGCCTATAAGCCACAGAACCAATTTTCTCCAACACAGTGAAAGGACCATAATATTTAGGAGAGAGTTTATGAAAAGCACCTTGATGAACAGTTTGTTGTCTGTAGGGTTGGAGTTTAAGAAAGACCACGTCACCAACCTCAAAAGTCCGGTCAGAGTGTTTTTTGTCAAAGAAACTCTTCATTCTAGCTTGAGCTTGCGTGAGGTTTCTCTTTAACACAGCTAATAACATATCTCTGTCCCTCAGTTGGTGGTCCACTTGAGCAGTAGATGAAGAACCTGGTATGTAGGGTATGACAGATGAGGGAGCATAACCATATAAAGCTTCAAAAGGGGTCATTTGGATAGTAGAATGGTGAGCTGAGTTGTACCACCATTCTGCCCATGGCAATGCTTGCACCCAGTTTTGTGGTTTTTCTCCAACTACACAACTGAGGTATTGTTCCAGAGTCCTGTTCAAATTCTTAGTTTGTCCATCCGATTGTGGATGATAGGCTGATGATTTACTGAGTTTGGTGCCATGTAACTTGAAGAATGCTTCCTAAAAGAGGCTTAAGAATATGGGGTCTCTGTCAAATACAATTTCTTTTGGCATGCCATGCAACTTAAAGATGTTATGTACAAATACCTGAGCCAAAGTGACAGCTGAATATGGATGGGATAATGGTATGAAATGAGCATACTTGGTCAGCTTATCTATAATCACCCAAATGGTGCTCTTGCCTTCAGATTTCGGTAAAGCATCAATAAAATCCATTGAGATAGTACTCCAAGCCCTGTCCAAAATTGCCAAAGGTTGTAATAAGCCTGGTGGTTTGATGGTCTCATAATGATTCTTTTGACACACCTCTCATTCAGCCACAAAGTGTTTGATATCCAACAATATACTTGACCATGCAAAACTTCTATGAATTCTCTTGTAAGTTCGGGTTCTGCCAACATGACCCCCCATAACTCCTCCATGAAACTAGGTTATTATCTTCTTTCTCCAACCATCAACCTGAGGCACAAAAATTTTGTTTTTGTAAAACAACTGTGAGTTGTGTAAGGAGTAAGGTTTCTTACCTGCAGGATTATGGTTGTAATGTCTGTATGATCTGTTGAGCTTCAGTATCCTTTAAACAAGCCAGCTGAATTTCAGACACATAAGTATGCATAGGTTTAGAGATTCCAGTGATGCCATAGAGACAGGGTGAACGAGACAATGCATCTGATGCAGCATTGTTTTCCCCCGACTTGTAATGTATGGTATAATTATATCCCATCAATTTCACTAACCACTTTTGTTGCACAGGCGTTGTAACTCCTTGGCTCAAGAAATGTTCTATAGTTCTGTGGTTGTGAAAATCTTGAAATGGTGGCCTAGAAGGTATGGTCTCCAGTGTTGTACAGCTGCTACCAGTGCAAGCATTTCTTTGTCATAAACTGAATGTACTAAATGTCTTTGAGACAATGCCTTACTCATGAATGCAATAGGATGTCCTTCTTGGGAGAGGACGACACCAATGCCTAAATTAGAAGTGTCGCATTCGACCACAAACTCCTTGGAGAAATCTGGCACAGCTAGTACATGAGTAGAGATGAGAGCCGTTTTTAACTCTTTGAAGGCTGCCACTGCCTTCTCACTCCAATGAAAAGCATCCTTTTTTAACATGTTAGTTAGAGGTTTAGCTATGATTCCAAAGCCCTTAACATACTTTCTATAGTAGCCAGCCAATCCTAGGAACCCTCGTAGCTCCTTGAGAGTTTTTGGTTTTGGCCAGTGCTTGATACATTCTGTTTTTGCTGGATCTACAGCCACACCTTCAACCTTGATGATGTGACCTAAATATTCCACCTGTGGGACTCCAAAGCTACACTTGCTAGCCTTGATTTTCAATGAATGTTGCTGCAGCCTTTGGAACACTTGCTCTAGGTGGTTTAGGTGCTCAGCCACAGAAGTACTGTAAATCAAAATGTCATCAAAGAATACTAGTACAAATTTCCTCAAGAAGTCTCTCAAGACATCATTCATGACCGATTGAAATGTTACAAGAGCATTCGTCAAGCCAAAAGGCATCACTAAGAATTCATAATGGCCAGAATGAGTTCTAAAAGTGGTTTTGCTGATATTCCTCTCATGCATTCTTATCTGATGATATCTATACCGTAAATCTAACTTGGTGAAGATTACAGCTCCATGTACCTCATCAATGAGCTCGTCCACTACAGGAATGGGATACTTGTCCTTGATAGTAGCAGCATTCAAGGCTGGATAATCTACACAAAGCCTTCATGTTCCATCTTTCTTTTTTACCGGTAGAACAGGTGAGGAGAAGGGACTCACACTGTGCCTAATAACCCCATTTCCTAATAACTCTTGGATAATTCATTCAATCTCCTCCTTTTGGAAATGTGGATATATATAGGTTTCTGAGCATTTACATTCGCCGTAATGGTGTCTTTCAGTCCTCTAATAAAACAAGACAACAACACTTGTGGGGAGAAGCCATGAGCTCTTCTAGACATCTTGGTGAATTGGTCCATGTATTGCTCCACTGATCCAGTCTGGGACATCCGAATTAGAGCTGCCTGGTAATCTAGCACATTGTACCCACTGAACTCTCGCATTAACAGGTTAGCTAACCCTGGCCAAGAGTTTGGAAACTCATGTTTGAACATAAACCATTTATCAGATGCTTTTTCGGTTAAATGCATAGTAGCGATTGCTAACTTCCTATCCTCTGGCACTTGATAGAACTCAAAAAATTGTTCTGCCTTATTTAACCATTCCACTGGATCTCTTCCACTGTAAATGGCAAACTCAAGTTTCATCTGCTTCATAGTAGGTAACGTAGGATCCCAAACTGGTGTATAATGTTGTTGTTGAAAAAAAATGAGGTTGTACATGGTGTGTGAAAGGCTGATGTATATTTGGGGTTGTATCAGTGTAGCTATTAGGTTCACCAAGATGAGTGGTATAATGAGGTGTGGGAGTGGTAGCAAAAATGGCTTGGGTTGTACTCGTAGGCTGAGGAATAGCTTGGGAAGTGAATTGAGATACCTGAGCAAAAGACATGGGGGTGTGAGAATATGGACCTGAATAGGTCATAGTGAAAGGATCTGAGCTCAAATGTGGAGATGAATGACCCTGGTTGCTACTAGTGGCAATATAAGTGCTAGTAGGGTGGATATAGGGTCGAGATCGATAGATGGAATACTGATGGAATTGTCCCCCACCTCCTTGAGTCATGCTAATAAGAGCCGCTTGTGTTATGAGAGCTCCGGATGCATTTGGAACCAAGACACTCGAGCTAGCCAAACCTGTCGACATTTCCACTAGCTCAGTGGACATGGTGCTCATAGAACCCACAACAGTATACTTCTCAGGCAAATTCAATGAAGAAATAGAGGGAGCTTTGGGCATGATATCATTATGAGGAGGCACAGCTGTGGACGTGAGAACTCTAGTGGAAAAAGCCGAGTCTTCCCTCGTGGGTGCACGAGGAGATCCAGAAATTGGTGGTACTTGGGGACCCTGAGCTTGGGGTGCTGGTGACCCATTTGTGGGAGAAAGAGATCCAAATCTGAGCAGGGAAG
Source organism: Rosa persica (assembly GCA_025331145.1). Taxonomy (NCBI): domain Eukaryota; kingdom Viridiplantae; phylum Streptophyta; class Magnoliopsida; order Rosales; family Rosaceae; genus Rosa; species Rosa persica. The sequence continues at coordinate 10,717,153 of WFKR01000001.1, read as the reverse complement.
AATCAAGGTGAGCTGCAGAGGCAGCTGACGTTTCCTTCATAGACTGAAGCTCTTTCATCATCTCAGTGCGAAATGAGTTCAAAGATTCCTGATACACATTAAGGGTCAGCTTGCTGTTTCATCTCGGTGCACCTAGAGATCGAACTCCATACTGCTAACCTCGCAGACGTGTATGGAATCGATCCACCACTGCCACCCCCTTTCACCACCGCCGGACGTGTGTCAAACTCCATACCAGTTGATAGGGTAGTAACCCTTAGAGCTAGAAGAAGATAAGGAAGGAAATGAAAGATGTAAAATAAAAGCAAAATTCTCATTCAATGTGTCGACAAGGGTTACAAAGAGTTCTAATATACCCACTCAGGGTTGCCTATGATTGTGACACTTGTTAGCCATCTAAACGTTAAACTAACCCTAGCAATTACACAAAATAGCCACTTGCCAGCCATGTGCACGAGCCAATATTATCAGATAGAATACGGTGCGTATCAGTTCCAAACCATAACAGAAATTAAAAAGGATGTGAGGGGGTATTGTTTTGTTGCCTCTCATCTGAAACGAGAGAGAGAGAGAGATAATGTAGAGAAAAATAAAAAATAAGGGGGGTGTATTCAATCTAGATTTTAAATGATTATGTCTGATTTTTTTATATAATTTGTGGATTCTATAGAATTTACGGATTGTATTAATTCCATATGGATTCGGATAGATTCTAAAGTATTGTAATAGCAAGATTTGTTTGGATTTAAATAACTCCATGGTGTTAATGCTTGATATTTAGCGGTAACTAAATATGATCAATGCAGGCCCAGTGAGCGGACTGTTACTTGATATTACCGATATTCCCGCTACCTTTCAAGTGAAATACAAAGAGGGCGTCAGAGGGAGACAGCGTCGGGCGGTCTTCTCTTCTCCGATGCCTAAGTTAGTCAATGTATTTGTACTGACAGGATAACAGTAGGCAAGTAGTAAATGCGTAATTAATGAGGAGAGATGAGTTAACCTTTTATAGGTGGGGAGGGAGCTGGTCTTCTCCATGCTTTCGATGTGGGACTGACATGTTTTAGTTCCCAGTTTCTGGAGCTTCTGATGCTGTACTAGCGCGGCACGTGGCAGAACATCAGTGGTGATCTGGGAGTAAATCGGGGCTTAGGCAGTAGCCTACTTGGCTGTGTTCCCATAGGTGACTCCTACAGCGGGAGCTGGTATTTCTGGCGATGGTATGAGCGTGGCTCATTTCAGCTAATTATGCTAGGTAAATGCTCATGTAAGTATAAGTCCCCCAAGTCCCCAGTCAAGGAGGGTCATCTTGGTTGGGGAGTTTCATAGCGGTTTGAAGCGTTACTCCCGCTAGACTTGCAAAGCATAATTAGCATCAGTGCGTTATCAACCATGGACTGATTGAGCAAACGCTTTATACCCTTTCGGGTAGACCCCTGCTAGGCCCCCCTAGGGAGTCCCCCACTCCCCGGCTAAGATAGACCTCAGTTCGGTCTATGTATTGTTGGTTGAGGGGATATTCGTTGAACAGAGGGTGTTGGGTAGCGAGCCCAAGCTTAGAACCCAAGTGGCAGGGGTCAACGTGCCTGATCAGGGCCGTCGAAGATTGTTGACGTGCCCCCGTGTTTGACCCGGAGGATCATGGTTTTTGATGCAACACCGCGTGGCGGTCGTTGCAAGTGAGGCGTAGCCTGAAGCGTTGGATGAGGCGGGAATAACTCCACCGAGGATAAGGGGCGGTAGAGCCGCGGGGAGTTATGTTTGCGAGATATTTGCTAACGGTATTGTGTTGGTGGAGTCTTGCTTGTAAGGTAAGTGGGGGGGAGTTCTGCTAGTTTCTTGTAGCGGAGTTTCCCTTGTAAGATGAGGAACGAGAAGTTCCGCTAGCGGTTGTTGCGCGTAGCGGATACTCGATTGCCAGATGAAAAGCGAGCAGTTCCGCTAGCTATGTTGCACGTAGCGGATATTCGGTTTGCCAGATGAGGAGTGAGAAGTTCCGCTACCGGTGTTGCGCTTAGCAGATATTCGGTTTGCCAGATGAGTTTGAGGTTTGCTACGTGTCCACTAGCTTTTATGCTTTTTACTAACATGTCGTTTACGTATACCTTAATGATTCTTCCCAGATGTTCGGTTAACATGGCGTTCATCAACCTCTGGTAAGTTGCTCCGGCGTTCTTCAGACCGAAAGGCATGACATTGTAGCAGTATAGGCCCTTATTGCTGGTGAAGGACGTGCACTCTTGGTCGCCGGGGTGCATCTTGATCTGGTTGTAGCCAGAGAATGCATCCATCATGCTGAGCAGCTCGTGTCCAGCGGTTGCATCGACCAGTTGGTCTATGCGAGGTAGCGGGAAGCTGTCCTTGGGGCAGGCCTTGTTGAGGCTCTTGAAGTCGACACACATCCTCCACTTTCTGCTAGGCTTTTTGACCATGACCAAGTTGGATATCCAGTGGGGGTAGTTGACTTGGCGGATGAATCCAATGTTCTGGAGTTTGGCAACTTCTTCCCCTATTGCTCGATACCTTTCCTCCTCAAAGGCTCTACGCTGCTGTTTGACAGGGTATGAGGATGGTTCGATGCTTAGTTTGTGTGTTATGATCTCCGGGGAGATGCCTGGCATGTCAGCGTAGGACCATATAAAGACGGCTGCGTTGTCACGCAGAAATTGGGTGAGCTCATCCGCTATTGCTTGGTCAAGCTGAGCACCGATGCGGACTATCCACTCAGGGTGTTCGTCTGAGATGCTGATGATCCTCAAGGAAGTTTCTGGGTTGACAGGCTCTTTTTTTTTTTATATATTTCTTTTCGTCCTCCCTAGGGTCCTCAAAGATGTTTGGTGCTGGTGTGTGGTTTCCCACCGTTAAGATCTCATGGCGACGTGCCGAGCGTGCCACAGTTGTGGAATAACATTCCCGTGCAAGTTGCTGACTTCCCTTGACACAGCCTGTCCTGTTGGGCGTAGGAAATTTCATGAGAAGCATATATCCGGCTATGATGCATTTGAGCTTGTTGAGCGTCGGTCGACCAATGATGGCGTTGTACGAGCTGAAATAGTCTACAATGATGAACTCTGTGTGGATTTCTACCATTCGTGGGCTAGTGCAAATACCTAATCGCATGTAGTCCGAAGCCAATGGTTGTGTGACGTCACCGAAGAAACTAAGCAACGGCTCATGATCCTATAGTAATTTCCTATTTCGTAGGAGTTTGCTGTAACAACTGTTGAAGATGACATTTACAGCGGAACCGCTGTCGACCAAGACTCTTCCTACTAACCATTTGCCGAGTATGGCGTCGATTAAGAATGGATCGTCGTGAGGCAAATGTACTCCGCGCTCCTCTTCCTTTGAGAAGGTAATGGGTTCCCAGCCAGCCTTTGGCAGTTTTGCGGACCTCTCAAAGCAGATGTTGCAAATTTCATTGGGGTGGTTAGCACGTGCATAGCGCTTCCTTGCCCTGTGAGACATGTTGGTGATTGGGGCGCCACCGTCGATGGTGTTGATGCGGCCCATTGGTTCGATGTTGGCGATCACGGGTGGCGGTTGGCCCACTTTGAATTGCTCCATCTTACCGTCTCTATATAGAGTTTCGATGGCTGTTTTGAGGGCGTGACAGTTATTGGTATTGTGACCGCTGTCCTTGTGGTATTTACACCATTTGCCAGTGTTTCTCGGTTTTCCCATCATTGGGTACTTTCTTGGGGGTAGTGGCGGTATCTGATCTTTGCACTGGTTGAATATATCCTCGTATGATGTTGTGAGGACTGTAAACACTACATGCCGCTGGGAGGGCTCCGTCTTATTACCGTTATCCCCCTGAGATGAGCGGTTGCCCCTATTATAGTGTTGGTCCATCTGCCGCTTGCTCTGGTAATTGCCTTGTTGCCACTCTCTCTTCTTGTCAAATGGTGGCGTAGCGATGGTCTTGCTAGTGGTTTCCCGATGGCTGGCGGCGGGCTGGGCTACCTTTACAGATGTTGGTGGTGGTGGTGGGCTCTCTCCGTACGTGATGAATTTTGCTTGTGCATGGATGACAGCTTCACTCATGATATGGTCATAAGCGGCGTTTGGATGAATGTAATTGAGGTGATAGAGGAATGGTCCTTTAAGGAGTCCCTGCTTGAAGGCTGCCAGTGCCATTGTCTTATCAAGATCGCGGCACTGAGACGTTGCCACCTGCCATCTGGTGATGAAAGCCTTCAATGACTCTGCCGTCCCCTACTTAAGGTCGAACAGCTGAGTTGTGTTGTGATGTCCGGCGGCCAACAGAATGAACCGAGCAAGGAAAGCATTTGACAGTCCTTGAAATGAGTCGATGGATCCTGGGGGGGCATTCAAAGAATCAGCCCCTCACCATCCAATGTTTCGCTGAACAAGTGGCAGAGGGTGGCGTCATCGAATCCCTTGTTGTTGGTAACCTTTTTGAAGGTGTCCATGTGAACGAATGGGTCAGACGTGCCGTTGTAATGTGACGTCTTTGGAGTTTTTTCGTGTGCTGGTTTGACAGCCTGCAGTATTTTGGCGGTGAATGGCCCTGGTCTGGATGTGAAAAGTGAATTTGATGTTGGTACTTGGTTGTGGTTCCGCTTCTTGCTCCATAATTAGGCGGGGCGGAGGGGGTGGGCCCCTTAATTCTGGCGGGTTTAGCAGCACTTACATCTTTACGATTGGTACAGGTATAATTCCGCCGGTGTTGAGTCGACTGCGTCTAGTGCTCCGTGACTATTCGCTCTGTGCTGTATTAGCGTTTGCCTCCAGCTCCTTTTTCAATTCGTCGAACCTTGACATTAGCGTGGCCACTTGTTTTTGGGCTTCCGCTTTTTCCCGACGCTCTTGTTCGCGCTCCCTATTTGCTTTGTGGAGATCCGTCAGTGCTAGTTCGTACATAGTGGCAAGGTCCTGGACCGCTGGGCGACTGCTGCCTGGCTGGGCTTCCGCTGCAGTTTGGGTCTGTTGGACCTGGGATGAGCCCTGGGGGCTCATACTAGGGTTGGTTGGAGTGTTGAATAGTGCTCAGTTAACATTGACTGCTGGGTCAATAGTAGTAGTGGGATTGGCGGGGTTGGGGTTGGCGGGTTGGCCCGCTTGCTCCTCGACGTTTTCCCCTCTACCGTTAGTCATGGTACAAGTTGCCGCTAAGAATTTGTTTAGATGACTTAACTCAATGATAAGTGACGAAACCTTTGTGTTGGCTTCCCACAGACGGTGCCAGTGTTAATGCTTGATATTTAGCGGTAACTAAATATGATTAACGCAGGCCCAGTGAGCGGACCGTTACTTGATATTACCGGTATTCCCGCTACCTATCAAGTGAAATACAAAGAGGGCGTCAGAGGGAGACCGCGTCGGGCGGTCTTCTCTTCTCTGATGCTTAAGTTAGTCAATGTAGTTGTACTGACAGGATAACAATAGGCAAGTAGTAAATGCGTAATTAATGAGCAGAGAGGAGTTAACCTTTTATAGGTGGGGAGGGAGCTGGTCTTCTCCATGCTTTCGATGTGGGACTGACATGCTTCAGTTCCCAGTTTCTGGAGCTTCTGATGCTGTGCTGGCGTGGCGCGTGGCGGCGCGTCAGTGGTGATCTGGGAGTAAGTCGGGGCTTAGGCAGTGGCCTACTTGGCTGTGTTCCCATAGGTGACTCCTACAGCTGGAGCTGGTATTTCTGGCGATGGTATGAGCGTGGCTCATTACAGCTAATTATGCTAGGCAAATGCTCATGTAAGTAGACATGGATTGTCCTAATAACAATAATAGAATAAAGACCAAAATAAAAAAGGTCCTGATGAGAACTAAACTCTGGCCTCTATGTAAATGCCTTGCCAGATCTATGGTATGTTATGAATTTGTTATGATGTTGTAGAAGAAAAAGAGAAAAGGAAAACATGGTATGATATAATGTCAGATAACAATCTAACCTACATATTGCATATTCAAATAAGAAAATGCGATCAATAATTTAGAGTTAATTTGACAACATAACATGCAACATTGTTTGACAAGGGAATATTAAGATTAATTTTTGTGATCATATTAGAACAACTTTCGACTTCTATCATCTTTTTCTCAGCATGCTTTCGATTTTAGTTGTACTGACTCTGAAATAACTTGGAAGGTTGTTGAAGAACTAGTAATGTGGATGTCAAAGAAGGAAACTTCTTGTTTGAGAACAGAATTATGATACTTCATGCTCATTCTCGAAGTCTGCCTCTCCACGGTCCCTGTCCAACATAACCCTTCTGCATAAGCAGTTGTCACAAAAACAATATCAGGTTAAGTTCTAATCAATTCATCATTCATTCAATTCCAAAATATACAGGATAGATGATTGGATATAAGTTGTATACCAACAAATGCAGCAATTCCAACTCCAATAGCAACATAGAATAGCCTGAGTGGAAACTACAAAAATGAAAAGAAGAGTTAGCAAAATCTGTCACAAATTGCTAAAATGCTTTGTACTAAAGCAATGCTAGCAACTTGTGTGCACCGTTTGCATAGCGAAACATGCTATGTTTGAGCCCCATTTCTCCGAGGAGGACCGGTTCATTAACAACTTGGTTTCAGGGCTTTCAGTTCTTATACAAGTACGTACTTCATCACCTAACAAGACAGAATTGTAAAAAGAATAATAGCTTTATAGGTTGAATTTGACTAACAAATCAGAATCACACTTGATATACATTGTCATTACAAGTTGCTACTTATCTACACCAACCTCGTTTCTAAATTGTGCATGTGGCATTATCAATCTTTCATGACTATATGATACACGTACATTACATTGACGTGCCTCAAAGTATATAATACACACCAAAATGAGCCCACCAAAATCATCATACCAACCACTACAATCAACCTGAGCTAGCACAATCAAAGGCGAGCCCCCTTTATTAGATGAATGTGGGATCAATTGAAAAGAGAAATTTCAGTCTAAACACTGCCTGGTTTTATATTCACTTTCCTATATAACTAGTTCTTGGTTCTTGGTTCTGATGAACAACTAAAAACAGAGAGCTAACGACTTGGTCAGGAAGAAAGGTTTACTCAATCCAAGACATAACTGAATGAATTGTAATTTCAGTGAAGAACAAGATTCATGTCATCAAAACCTAGATTGTAGATGATAAACCCGAAAATAGAAAATACAAAGAGAAATTCAGAAAAAAAAGAATAGACAATTTTGATTATACAAAGATGAAAATTACCTTGGTTAGTAGGTTGAGGTCGGGTTAGAGGTCTAGGTCAATTCGTCTTCTGCTGTTTGAGGTATTCAGAGTGAATGAGAGAAAGAAAAAAAGAAAAACATCAAAATCTCACATCTGGAGGCTGGATTTCTGATAGGGTTTGGTATTTATACCAAGCACCCTAGAATCCGACAGAATCAAGTATCTAATAAACTCCTTGAAAATCGTTGAGTTTTTGAATACCACCAGATTTTAAAGGAATTCTTAAAATCTTAATTGAATACCACAAGATTTTAAAAGATTTTTGAAAATCTTAATTGAATACCATAAGATTTTAAATTACTTTTAAAATACAAAACATTCCTATAGACTCCTAATTAAATACACCCTCCTAAAATTAGAAATTAGATTAAATTAAAAAATATCCATTTTACCCTTCTTGGGGATTTAAAGTCTGAAAAATGGGCCCTCAGATCGGTGCCATGTCATCTTGTGAAGTCATGATTAGAGAAAATTTTGAAATTTAGACCCAGATGATGGAAATTAGAAGTGTAGGACTCAACGTGATTAAAAAAAAAGATGGACCAAATTGATTTTAGCCCCAAAGTTTGAGGGACTAAACTGAATTTAATCCTTTTAAAAATCTAATAATTCTAACCCTTCTTTGGTTAATATATACTAGCCTCTCAACATAATTTATTGCAAAAGTTTAAGAATATATGAGAGCAAAGGCACTCTCCTTTTTCCCTTCCTGGAGGCGGCAAACCCTCTTGAGGTTTCGTCCATCGAGCTTTTTGTCTCATGTAGAGGTCTCCCTTCCTCATGGTACCTACTGGTCGACCTCTCTAAGATCGTGCCTCTACTCTATTCGACTTGCAGGTTTTGGCATATGGCATGCTTCGGCATGTTGTTATGAAGATTGCAGTGATGTGAGTTGAAACTGACTGGAGCTTTCATCCTTTAGTGTAATGTCGACATACGACTCGCCTCTAGGGTCCAAGTTTCATCCTTCTCTCGTGGTTAGATTGGGTTAGCACGACAACCTCATCGACCTTGGTGGTGTCGATTTTTCTATTGGCTTTCAGGCCAGCCTTGGTGTTTGAATCTGAAATTTTTTTTTGGGCGTTTTTGGGTTACTCCCCGGTTTCTTTTCCATGCTCTGTAGTAGAGCAGTGTGTTCTTCTACAATTTGCGCCGGCAGTGGGGCAGCTTCACTCAGAAGGGTATGGTGGCATGTCTTGGTTTGTGGCACTACAGAGCTTTCCCAGTCGGTTTACCAGCTTGGGTGTTCGACTGTGCAGTTATGCTGGAAGTCGTTAGATGCGGTGGTGAGTGTCCAAAAGATGGGCTTGCTTGGTGGGTGCCCAGATTAATTTCTCTTGGGCCTGAGGTAATATGGTTCTACGTATTTGGGATCCTGAGGAAGCTCCCTCGACGTAGGGTGGTCTATGGTTCTTTCTGAATAAGTTAGGGCAAATTTCGGTCCATAACGCTAACATTGTCTTGGTGACTTTTCCTCTAGAGCTACACTCTCTGGTAATTTCATTTAGGTTGTTGTAGGGTAGCCCATGACTGTATTTTGACATAATATGCAGAGAGTGGGTCATGAAAAGAGATTACCTTCTTTATTTATATTAATGGATTGACAACTCCCCCTTCAAAAAAAAAATGTGTCGATTTGCTTTTTATTTTATTTTTTATATATATTAAATTTTGTTTACATAATTTACTTTTTCTTCTTCAAAAGGCAAAAAAATAAGTAGAAATTAAATTACTTTTTTTATACATAATTTTATTAATATTTTATAGAGGGCTCTTTGTTATTTTTTTAATTATCCGCAGATAACTAAAGTTAATTATCTGATTTTGAATCCAATAATCGAGGAGTTTTTTTAGACATCACTGTACAAAACAGTTGAGTGTTCAAGGGACAATTACCCACATTCTCAACTATGTGATCTTTGATAGAAGCAATGTGTGCGACATTTATATGGTTAATCTCTATATTAATCTTTGTTATTGTTTTTTTTCATTTTCTCTTTATTTAATTATTTTTGTGTTCATTAGGTTTTTAGGAGCAAATATACAAAAAGGAGATAAATATAAGGAAAGATGCACAAATAAGAAAAAGTTTTGAGTCTTGGATTGAGAATGAGACCTTGATGGATTGAGGAACCCAATCCATGGAGAAATTATGGCAAATAATGGAGAAAATACTTAATAAAAAATTGGTGATGACATGACGCATTCTCATTGGACAAAGTGATGTGAATAAATCATAATTCAATTAGAGAATTAAGAAGTTGACTTTCTCTACACTTCAAGGAATCTCAAACCAAAAATGAATTAAAGAGGACTCAAAAACACTATATAAAGGCTGAAAAATCCTACTAGAAAACTCTTACGTGCGAGGACCAAGAGAGAAACCTGAGCAGAAGAATGCAATTCAATTGCCGTCGACCAGTCGAACATTCCCCTCGACTAGTCGAATTCCGACGATTCCCAATTCCATTTTAGGGTTTTTCCATTTTTCTTTGGTTATAACTTTTTGTGAGCTTTCAATTCGAACCATGACTTACTGAATTCTAAGTAGTTAGGGGTTGTTGAAGTTCCAATCATTGTTATGATATGATATTTAGTTTGTTTTTATTTAGCACTAAATTTAGTTTGCCTCCTCCAACTTTGGGGCAAACATCAGTTTGGTCCCTAACATTTTTTTTTAATTATGATGGTCCTTGCACTTTTATTTTCCATCACGCATGTCCAAAATTCAAATTTGTCTTTAAAGATGACGTCAGATGCTGAGCTGGACCCGACAGCAGGGCTCACTTTTCAGATTTTGAACCCCTAAGAAGGGAAATGGACATTTCCAATTTAATCTAATTTCTTTTTTCTTTTATTAGAATTTAATCTAATTTCTAATTTTTTTCCTTTCTTTAATCTAATTTCTAATTTTTTTCCTTTCTTTTTGTATTTCTCTCTCTCCAAAGCCCAAAACAAATCAATCCAATAGCTTCATAATCTTTCTCCTCCGTCCTCCTTCAAGTCCGAGATTCAGGCCACCGCACTTCTCAGAGAAGTGTACTCAGCAAACTACAATTGGATGAACAACAGTTAGATAAACAAGGGAACTACAGTTGGATAACAACACAAGCATTCAGCAACCTAAACCTGCCATTGAAAATTCTCCAGTTCCCTTTCCACTATGACCAAACTGATCTGGTGGCGGCCGACACTTCCCTCCACCCATCGATCCCTTTCTGCGTAACCTTAAAAGAAATTGAAGTTCTTTTGGGGCCAGATCTATGATCTGATTCAAGAACAAAGCTTTGGGTCAAACCTCATCCAAACCTTTAGTTCAATCCCAAATTTTCTTCCATCCAGCTCCCGTATGACTTCATCCAAACCTTCAATTCAACTCGTCTTTGGTTAGGACTCGTAAGGAGGGTGTGGATTGGATGTTGAGGGTCAATACCCTCTACCTTCTTCACTTCTCACCGTTTTGACTTTTCTGCGGTGGTGGAGGCAGCTTCTGCTTCTCGCAGGCAGAGGCGAAATGACAAGAATGCCACGGCCTTCGCTGCTGATATCTGCTCGGATAGAGGTCGCAACTTTCGTGCCAGCCTGGTGGGATGACATCAACGAGTCAACTAAGTGGTAGGACAACATCTTCTACTATCTCTGCTCCGCCTACGTCCTCATCTCATCCATCGCTCTTCTCTCTCTCTCTCTCTCAGATTTGTTAGGTTTAGTGATTTCGTGCTTTGATTTTCTATGGATTTGAGTCAAGCTTTGGGATCGGAGTTTATCATCGTTTGCCATGTGAATCCAGAAAGATAGAGGAGTGGGTGTGAGAGAGAAAGAGAGATGAAGTCTTCGAAGAAGAAGAATATGGGAAACAAGGGTAGATTGGACATTTTGTCTGAATTGAGGGGCCAAGTCTGAAAAGTGGGCCCACATGTCGGGGCCAACTAAGCTTGTAACATCATCTTTTGATCTAAATTTGAATTTTGGACATGCATGATGAAATATAAAAGTGCAAGGACCATCATGATTAAAAAAAAAAGAAGGTCAGGAGCCAAACTGATGTTTGCCCCAAAGTTGGAGATAGGAATGGCAATGGGGCGGGTTAGGGATAGGGATCACACCATCCCCATCCCTGGGGTCATTCTCCAGACCCGTCCTCGCCCTAATCCCCATTAAAAATATATTGGGAATTCCCAGTCCTCATCCTAATTGGGGACTAAGCCTCCAAACCTGTCCCAAATCCCCGATAAGAATTTAATAAATAATTTTTTTTTTCATATTGCCTTTTTTAAAATCAAAATCTATAATAAATAATATTAAAACATGATTAAATTCATAAATCATAATTCAGTGAGTGCAAAAGTCAAAACACCATTAAAGTAAAAGTGTAACCATTAAAGTAAAGTAAAGTAGTAAATGTATATATTTGTGATTTATATTATAAAAAATAAATTAATATATATATATATATATATAAATAAACATATGTATATATTATTGGGACGGGTTTGGGGATGGAGATCACAATACCATCCCCGCTCTATCCCCAATCTTAGATAACGGGGATTGAGGATCCCCATCCTCGTTCCCCATTTGTCCCCAAATTCTCCCCCCATTAGGGGCGAGTATCCAATGAAGCTTCAGCCCGCTGGGGATTTTTGCCATGATGAGTACCTGATTTCCATTTTTATATTGATGATTGCTTTATATGTTTTCTTTGGTGGCCAACTTAGATTGCATGTCTAGGGTTCTATAATTATGAATGATCATTGTATGTTCCTTGTTTATATGGTCTCTTTGAGAGTTCTAAGTGGTAAATTGTCTATAAGACAATTGATTAGGTTCCTGGATTAATTGAGACGGGTCGAACTTGAGATGCCTTGTGATGTCTTGTTTTTCTAAATCCTAATGATTTCTTTGTGTTAAATTTAGAGTTTCTTAACCTAGGTTACATTTTAGAAAATAGATAAGATGTAGAAGTTTTCTCTCACTTAAAATACAGATAAGGAAAAACAATAGGTTAATTGCAATAGTGAGTTAACTTAAGCATCTTCATTTATAGATAAATAAAACTAGGTTAAACATCACTATGCATAATTAAATGATTGGTGGTGGATACATTCCCTGTTGATTGTTGTCGTTTTAGTGAAGTCTATAGTCGATGATATGACTACACATGTATATCCAAAGCACAAGATGACAAAAGTCAAATAAACAATCTTCCACCAAAAGATCAGATGCACTAATTCTGGTCCACTACCCCCACTACTGCTCCAACGCTTCCTCTCACCAAAAAATTATTTGAAACTTATATTGATGATAAATGTACAATGTGGAGAATTAATTTTCTGTGAAGCTAGTAAACAAATTATGATTAATTTCAGTTTTCCTCCCTGAGGTTTGGTGATGACACCCCCTCTACTCTTAATTTTAAATTTTTACCCCCCAAGCTTTCCAATTTTAGTCTTCTGTGCCTAATGCCTCATTCTCCTTCCAATTTGGACGGTAAGTCCGATAAACACCCCCTCTACTCTTAATTTTAAATTTTTACCCCCCAAGCTTTCCGATTTTAGTCTTCTGTGCCTAATGTCTCATTCTCCTTCCAATTTGGACGTTAAGTCCGATAAAGAGGCCCACTTTGAGGGCTAAAATTGTCATTTCAAGACAAAAAAATATCATTCTTTTTCTTCTTCCTCCGATCCCCATAGCTTCCTCAACCTCACAAGCATGCAAAACCTAATCCCAGAAAACCTATTACTGCCCAGCCAAAACCCACCTCATACGTGTTTCAGCGCACACATCCATCACATGTCCTGACAAAAATCACCAGCCAAATTTGACTGGCTTTCCTCAACCTCCCAAAATCCGATCCCAGGAAACGGCCCATTACCATCATCATATATCACCTCCAAAATCCATTAGAAAGCCTCCATTAATCCAAAAAAAAAGAACTCCCAATCTATCTCCATTCAATTCACAAAAAGATGCAAAATTTCGAACGAAAAACAAAACCTTACCTCAACCATCTCAACATTTCCACCACCTTTGAAGAGCTCAGCTAGTCGACAGTGAATGGAAGGTTACAGAAGAAAGAGCTTGAGGTCAGGCGAGAAATTGGGCCCCGGCGTCGTCGTTAAGAACTTCCTCATCCTGCTCGAAGTCCGAAACTGCAATGTGTCGCACGATGGACCGAGATGACGAAGCACCAGTTTGAAACCCCTTGCTGGAGTTGAGAAATGACTCAAATTAGGTCGAGATCGAAATGGGTTTTAGCGAATGAGGACAAAGACGCTGTTGGTTGTTACCAAGGCTGCCCGCTCACGACTCCCTCAGCCGCAACAGTAGCTTGACGATGACAAAGCCATCGGTCATGGCCACCCTTATCCACTAGTCCTTTGGTACCATCATCGAAACCTTGCAGAGAGAGATGAGAGAAGAGAAGGAGGAGGCTTTGGAGGGAGAGAGAGGGGGAGAGAGAGAAAGGGTGAATGGGCTGAGACGAGGATGAGGATAATGGGGATGAGCAGAGGCCAAAACGACATTGGATAGCCTCTTTTTGTTTTTTTTTTTTGTCTTGAAATGACAATTTTAGCCTCAAAGTGGGCCCCTCTATCGAACTTAATGTCCAAATCGGAAAACTAAATTACAAAAAAGCTCACACCATTACAATTGTTCAACAATAACTTGAGGAGATCAAAGATACCATTGACGTCCGAAGTAGAAACCATTGTTGCAGCTGTAGAACAAGGATGAAGGCGAGGTTCAAGACTTCTGCTATTCACCAACTGAAGCTTCTAAATGGGCAGAACACAATGCTTACAAAAACCGGTGGTGATAACAGGGACCCTAACCTCTTATTTATACAAGTTCAAGTCTTAGGAATCCTCCCATAAAGATTTTCCTTAAAGAATAAGACTTGTATCTCGGATTCCTAATGCATCACAGTTTAGGACTTTCTTGTAGCCCAATTAATGGATTTCTAAACCAATGTTAAATACACTATCACATTAGATTCCTAGGTTGATTCTTTTCCAGATCCATGTTGTATTAGATTTAATGTTTTGATGGTTTCCTAGTTACTCTAGGATAACTAGTGATAATGTCCAGTTTAGTCTAACAATCTCCCACTTGGACTATCACTGGTTATTAGGAACAACCATAACTGAACAACATTAACTCGTTTACAACCAACTAAAGTGTGCACCAGAATAAAGAAAAGTCTCAAAATCCATTCAGCATGGTCAAAACATAGTTGCTTATGCAGAGCAAGGAAAAGCAGACACTTGGACAAAAATGCAGCACTTCCAGACCACTAACATAAGCTCCTGCATTCCACATATGCTATTTAAAACAAAATGATGCAGTATATGAACATTGTGTATTACCAGAAGATCATATACCTAAATGGTCCGACTGAATGTTTCAAAATGAAACTCAAGCTAAACTGAAAACACTGATGGTCTTAATGCTTGTATTTTAAACTTAAGGAACATGTTCACTGAAATTACAAGACCATCTAATATCAAAGTAAATCAAGAACACAAAATAAAATGTTATTTAAAATTTAAACAAAATTGCAGTAACATAAACTGAATGAAATACCACGAGAATTTTATTGATGATCAAAATTCAATGATACATAAAGTTATGATGATAAATAAACTGAAAATCACAACTACAAAAATTTACAAGAACTCAGAAAATACAAAACTCATAAAATTTGCTCTTACTTATATGCCTGGGCTCTGTTTTCAGAAATTGGGGAAGAACAAGGGCTGACTGGCTGAGATGGTTTCAAAACTGAGGTGATGGATGTTTCTTTGGCTGAGGAGCTAAGTGCGATAACTGATGAGGAAGAAGCTAGAGAGGATAAGATTGGATAAGAGAGAACAAAGAAGATGCTTAAAGAAAGGGATGCAATGCTGGATTTGCAGATGAAGCCATGAACAGGTTGACTGGTTGAGAATCCTGACATGTTGTTAGAGAGAGACAGAGGCTGAGATCGTCAAAATGGAGGAATCGGGCTTTCGGTCTCCAAATATGTGAAGCCCGAGACCGAACCGAAAAAATATATTTGGGTCGGGTCCTAAACCGAACCGAGAATTTTTAAATCAAAACCGAACCAAATCGGGCTTTTTTGCTCGGTTCGGGTCAGGTCTTTAGTTTTTCGGGTCCATAGGCCCAGCCCTACTTACTTAATAGGCTCCCACTGAACTCAAGAACCTTAGCTAGGTAGCACAACAATATTCTCAATGTGTTTCTTGAAAGCAGCTATTGACAATGCTTTAGTGAATGGATTTGCAAGCTGAGAGTTTGTGTTTATACTAAACACTGAAATTTCACCATGCTTGACTCTCTCTCTTACACTATAGTACTTAAGATCAATATGTTTTGAGATCTTTTACTGTTTTTACTAAAGAATACAGATGCCTTGTTATCACAATGAATCACAAGAGCATTAGAAACAATATGACTTACGATCCTAGTTTGCATAAAAAAAGTTCTAATCCATGGCCCTTCACACATTCCCTCATATACTGCAATGAACTCTGCCTGCATTGTGGATGTTGTTACTACGGTTTGTTTCATGGTTTTCCAAGCAACAACCCTCTTGCAAGCATAAAGACATATCCAAAAGTCGATTTCTTGGAATCAGGATAATTCCCTGCAAAGTCTGAGACTGTGTTAATGCTCAGAACACCGCTATATGATACTGGTTTTTGTTAACATGGAGGAGGGTCCAATCTTCCGATATATGTATGATTTGTGGAGTTCCTTCAATCTGTCAAGAGAAATACAACGGCGTCAAGAGGGGAGACCACGGTTGGCGATTTTCGCTCCTCCGATGCTAAAGTTAGACGATGTACTTGTATTGACAAGTGTGGGGGTTGATAGCTATCAAATGTGTAATCAATAAAGAGAGTGAAGTGGATCTTTTATAGCCAAATTAGTGAGTTGTCTCATTCTCCTCTTCGATGTGGGACTGACATGCTTTAGTTTGCTGAGTTTTGGTTCTTTCTACAGAGACAACTTCAGGTGGCGCGTGTCTGTGCGTGGAAGCATATTTCAGCCTGTGGCCGGTTTGTCAGTGTAGATTGTGTTGCTGTGTTTTAGGTAGTCACACAGCTGAGGTATTTTGACAAGTAATGTCGGTGTCATAAGTGCTGATTATGGCCAGTGAGTATATGATGTATATACAAGTCCCCCAGTCCCCAGTCAAGGAGGGATTTCTTGGTTGGGGAGTTATCACAACTAAGGTAGCACCTTTAGTTATATGTCGGACATAATCAGTGCGAGTGCGTTGTAAAAAATGGATTTTTTTTGAGTGAGTACTTGTGCCTTTTCAGGTGGGCCCCTGCTAGGCCTTCCGGGGAGTCCCCCACTCCCCAACGAAGAAAGACCTCCGTTTGGTCGGATGATTGTTTGTTGAGGGGAGTTGCTTGGCAGCATGAGGCGGTAGGTAGCAATCCCACTCTTCCGGTGCCTTAGTGTCGGAAAGTTATTGGCCTGATCAATGGTTGTTATGGGCTGTGTTAACGGTTCCCTTACTCTTTCCAGGAGGAGAAAAAAAAACTTATCTACATCACCTCGTTGAGGTCGGTGTATTGATGATATCGGCGGTATGTCCCTGGTTGGGTGTGTACCGCTGAACTTGCTTTGGTTTGCGTACCATGTCTTTTTATTATTTGGCAGGTTAGCGATGTTGGGCCTCGTGACTTGGCATTTATCATTTTGGTGATTGACGGTGTATTTGTTTTCCGTAGATAGAATAGTTGTTGTCGGTGAAACAAAGTTGATATGGAGAGTGCACCTTGTTGGCGGTACTTTCAGTTTGGTGGCGGATAAATGACTTAGCCAGTTGCCTACTAGTATTGCGTTGTAGACTTTACTTAGCGGAGAGTAGGGCTATATGGCGGCTAAAATTTGAAAACTTGTGGTTTTGGCCAGATTCTCTGCTTTTCTGTCAGGGTAGGTGACACGTGGGGATTGTTGATAGGGGTGGCGTGTGCTTATGAGTGCGTCAATTTAATCGAGGCGTCGCCTCGGTTAGGGGGGGGGGGGTACATGTTGTGATTTGACGGTATGGTCACCCAAACGATGACGGTCGCGATTTAGGGCAAGAATTTGTATTTAAGGGGGGAATAAACTCGAGTTTATGGTCAGTTCCTACCCTATTCCTATTTTGCGTCTTCTTCATTGATTGAGAAAGAACCAGAGAGAGATCGAGTGGGGTCCGGGGGGGGGGGGGGGGGGAGAAGAGAAAGAGAAAAATAAAGACAGGACCTTTGCCAAAGGGGGACGTAGGTGAGCGAGACTCCGGTTCGACGTTGTGGTCTACTTCATTGTTTTCTATGGATTCGAGGTATGTTCTTGTTTGCTTTTATGGCTGTTTTCTGTGTTTTGGTACACATTTGTGTTTCTAGATGCATGTGTTTTGGTGTAGTATTGCGTTGTACTGTGTTTGAGGGTTTGAAGGTATCTGGGTTTGTTTTCCTTTTATTTTTTTTTGAACGACTGTTCTTGGGTTAGTGCTTGTGGTCTGAAGGTGTGGGGTGTAGGCTTAGATCTAACCTGAATGCTAACTTTTAGGTTTAGAGTGTTTGTGGGGCATGTCGGCCGTTATCGATATCTCAAGTAGCGAAGAATCGGATGTGTCGTTGCTTAATTCATCGGAGAGGGATTTTATTGATTCATTGTGTCGTCCTACTTCTGCAGGAGGTGGCTTGAAGGAACCGTTGGATATTGTTCCACTGCAGACCATTTCACCACCACCTATGGCAGTGCGTCAAAGTAAGGAGCATGAGATTTTCCTTTGTACTAGAGAAGAGGAGGTGCCCGATAGTAGTGAAGAGAGTGTCGGGGCTTCTGGGCAGAGCAATGATGGACTTGAGGTTGGGGATGAAGGTAAGAGTTCCAGACCCGCTAACTTTTCGTGGATTCTAGATGGTGTCGGAATGGAGGAACCTTTGTCCATCTTGTCGTGGCGGAGGCTACCCCAGTTGCGGGATAGGTTTCGTCTACCCGACATTGTGAAGTTACGGCCGTTAGAAAAGGGTGAATGAGCGACTGACTTGCCGGAGGGTTACATCGCTATTCACGAATCTATACTTTATCATCGCGTGAAATTGCTGTTACTTCCTAGCTTGCAATACCTGCTCCACGAGTTGAACTTTGCCGTAGGTCAAGTTTCCATAAATATGTGGAAAATACTATTGGCCTTGACCACTTTGTGGGATTTGTCGAGATGTGAGTTTCCAACGGTGGCGGAAGTATTGTTTTTTTATGAGTTTACGTACAACGAGAGGAAACATTGTGCCGGTACAGTTGAATTGACTCGTCGCCCTAGTGCCCCTAAACTTTTGGAGCACACCCCGGATTCTTCAACAATGTGGCAGGCTGTTGTGTGTGTTGCCATCAAGGGTTGGGAATATGATCTGAGGCCGGAGGGAGTTCCTCGTTTCAGGGTGCAGTAAAGATTTGAGGCGATAAAAGGTTGTTATCTACGTGTTTAACGCCTGCTTTTTGTGTTGCAAGATGACGTTTGTTTATTTACCTATTTGTCGCCATGTATTGCCGTGCGTTTCTCCGTTATCTTGATCCCTTTGTTTCATTTGCAGAGGGCTGGAGACCCAAGCTGACCGACATCGAGCGGGAGCGAGTATGTCGGGTGCATTATTGTTGGGAGCATAAGAGCTGTTTAGATTTGTGAGTTCTTTCGTATTGGTCATTACTTATCTGTCTGCGTCTGACTGGCGAGCCTAGTAAGTGTTACTCTTTGTCGTTCCGAATGCGTTGAATTATTATTGTGTGGCCTAACGGTTTTTACCCCTTTTTTGTGTTATAGCGGTAATCCGTACAAACAAGAGAACCGACGAAGTGTTGAAGAAGGCGATGGTGGATCTTGGTGAGATCAAGAATTATGTTAACTTCATGCTTAATGAAGTGGCCAAGGTGCAAAAGAGGGAGATAACGACGGCAGGGGAGGCCAAAATTCTGGCGCCTCCACTACACTCCAATCGCAATAAGTTGAAGAAGAAAAAATCAGGTGGCAAGGAGAAAAATGTGGCGGATGAGGGTGAGCAAGAAACTGACGAGACAGGGTTTGTTCTCGAAGGGTCGACTAACAAGAGTGCTCCTGTTGTCAGTCAAGACCTGTTGGTGGAGGATGCTGAGAGGGAGAAGAAGAAGAAAATGGTGGCGGATAAGGGCGTTTCCAAGCCTGGCGGCCACAAGGTGGTTGGTGCATATACTGGGAATGTTGGCGGTCCGTCAGCTGGGTCTTCGAAAGTGCTGTAAAAGAGTAAGGTTCCTTCTTCCGCCGTAGTTTGAGATCCTTCCAAGAGGACTAAGGCTGGGGAGAAAAGTGTGGCGGTTGGCCAAAAAGATGTCGGCGGCGGTAGATTTGTTTCCGACAATCCTGTTGTTAGGCTTGTGCAGAATGCGCCCATTAACCAGCAGGCCTTCCTTCACAAGGTGTGTGTGATCTGCTAAATTTTGGAAGTGAGGCATGAGTTGTTCGGCCAGCGGTGTCGTCGAAACTGGAGACCTCCCGCTATCTGATTTTGAGGGGGGCTTATGAGTTTTACCTTTACCAAGGCTCCGCAGAGGAGCGTAAGCTGAAGGAAGCGTTGCTGCAGGCGAGACGTGACTTGTCGGTGGAGAGGGAAAAGAACAAGTCCACTGCCGGGGATATTGCAAAGCTTGACATTGCTCTTACTGATGTGAGGGAGAAGTTCAAACTGACGGTGGACAAGACTCTCACGATACAATTGCTATCAGTAACCTAAATGTTGAGTTGGAGGCTTTCAGGCGAGAAAAAGCTGAGCGAGAAGATACTAATGCTTAGTTGCAGGAGGCGCTTACAGCCAAAGAGAAAGAGTTGGTGGAGCTTCTGTTTGCAAGGCAGGAAGAGGCGGCTAAGTTGGCAGAGGATGAAAGAAACTAGGTCCGTCAGGAAGTGGTGGAAGCGTTTAAGAAATTTGATGCGTTCTCGGAGCTGCTAACTGACACCTGGAGACAAGGTGCAGCCGCCAACTTTCAAGAGCTTAGGGACTAGGGGTATCTGAACATGGACAAGATTATTGCTGAACGAGCACTGCCTCACACTGAGCCAGGAGATGTCGAGGGGACTGGCGACGATGAGTTGTCAAGTGGTGAGTCTTTTGGTAGCGGTGAGGATAGTTATTCCGGTGAAGATGAAGAGCTATCTGACGGTAACCCAGAGACTCCGACTCCGACAACTAAGGCGCATAATAAGAAAAAATGTGCACTCGCCAACCTATCGACAAGCGTCGTGCTGGTGACCGCGTTATAGAGTCTTCTAAGGCTGGGCCGGACTAGAATATAGCAGCGATAATCGCATGTACTATCTTTACTTCTTTTGTAATGTGACGGTCCGTCACGTGTTTCTAAGTAATGTGAACAGCCTCGGATTTGGAGTCTCCCATTTGTTTTTTTTTTTGGAATGTGACACCTTTCTTCCTTTCCTGTTGCTACGCGTGTTTTGTTTGCTAGTTTGCGCTTTGGGACTTTGGGATTATGACGTTAAATTTTTGTAACCATCAATGAAACATTAAAAGGATTAAGATTGGCCCGTTACATGCATATATATCGCCTTTGTTCATCTGGGGAGCGCAGGTGTTGGTCTCTGACCAGGCTTGATATATTTGTGGTTCATGTTGTTTTTTTGTTTTTTGTGCATGTGTGGGTAATGGTTTGAATAATTCCTTGTTTCATTGACGACTGGGCGGACCTAGTTGGTTACAAAAATAAGTACCCACAGGGTAGCTTTTCTTAGCTAAACTTTGCAAAAATTAGCTAAGTGAAGATGCTCGTGGGCATGTTGTGCCGCTATTTGTAATAATAATGGAGATGCTGAGTGTTCCACGGATGTGTGGATGTGACACTTTCCTTATTCTTTAGGTAAAATGTGCTGGGGCTTACTACCTTTACAATTTGATAAGGTCCCTCCCAGGTTGGACGGAGTGCTTTTGGCGGTGGTATGACTTCTTTCATGACCCAGTCGCCAAGTTGTAAATTTCTAGCTTTCACACAGTTGTTGTAGAAACGGGACACCCTCTGCTTATTTTGCAAGTTGTGTAGGTGTGCCATGTCTCTTTTCTTCTAGTAGATCTTTGTGGTGGTTGATGCCGGCAACATTTGTTGCGGTATCATGCCCGTCGACCTAGGCTGTTGGTTGGGCTATTTCGATGGGGAGGACAGCCTCTATGCCGAACATCATGAAAAATGGAGTTTCGCCATTGGCAGATGTTGGCGTTGTCCGGATAGCCCAGAGGACTTCTGGAGCTTCTCGGCCCATAAGCCTTTTTTGTCTTCCAACTTCTTTTTTAGTAGCTTTTTTATGACTTTGTTGGCGGCTTCAACCTGGCCGTTGGTTTGAGGGTGTGCCACGGAAGCGAAATGCATTTTGGTGCCTAGTTTAGCGAAGAAGCTAATGAGTTCTTCATTGTTGAATTGAGTTCCATTGTCGGTGATGATTATGTCGGGGACTCCATAACGGCAGTAGATATTCTTCCATAAGAAATGTTGGACTTTAGCGGTTGCGATCGCTATTAATGGTTCTGCTTCGACCCATTTGCTGTCGTAATCGATGGCCACAATTTTGTATTTGAATTGACCTTTGGCCGTTGGGAGTTTTCCGACGATGTCTAACCCCCACATGGAGTGAATCCAAGGTGCGACAATGATGGATAACGGTTTTGCTGGCGCAAGGGGAAGGTCTGCGAACTGTTGGCACTTGTGACAGGATAGTGATATTTTGGCGTCATCTCCTAGTGTCGGCCAAAAGTAGCCCTGAAGCATCGTGCGGTTGGCTAATGACCTGGCTCCTGAATGGTTGCCGCACTCTCCTGCATGTATTCTGGCCAGGACTTTTTTTTTTTCTGTCTTATGGAGTCAGGCACTTTAAGTTGGGATGTGTGAATCCTTGGTGGTGGAGTTTGCCATTTTGATTGTTGTACCTTGTTGCCCTTTGTACCAATCTCCTGGCCTCAACCTTGTCGTGTGGTAGTGTGCCGCTACGCTTGTAGTTGAGTATCTCGTCCTTCCAATTGGGGCTTGTCTCTATGGTATATATCTTTGCCAGTGTTATAATGATGCTGGGTTTGTCGAGGGTTTCCACCCTAGTGTCGGTGGGACTCTGGTGTGGTTGAGCTGTCGGTAGGAGTGCCAAAGAATCGGCCTTCACATTCTTTTGGCGGGGTATCTGCGTGATGTTGAAGAAACTGAACTTGCTGAGCAGGGTCTTGGCGTACCCTAGGTATGCCGCCAATTGTTTATCTTTAACCTGGAAAGTATCGTTGACTTGAAAATGTCGACACTTTCTGCTCCGCAATCGATGGCTAGCAACAGTCCAGCGATGAGTGCCTCATACTCCACCATGTTGTTAGAGGCTTTGAAGTCGAACTTGAGGGCATATTCCACGTTAAGTCCCCCCCTGTGAGGATAATGCCAGCGCCGCAGGCCTTGGCGCATGCAGAACCATCTACATAAAGACTCCATTGCGATGATTTCTTTGCCTGAGATGTTTCCGGGTGTTGAGTCTTATCTTCCGTATGTATATCGGTGATGTGTTCCGGCTGAGGCTCAGTAAGCTCTGCTATGAAATCAGCTACTGCCTGCCCCTGATGGCGGTTCTTGATGTCGAACTCACTGAGCTCTATTGCCCATTTGCTGAGGCGTCCAGAATGTTCCGCACTTTGTAGCACTTGTTTCAGCGGTTGATTTATGAGGACATAGATTATATATGCCTGAAAATATTGGCGCAATCACCTAGCGGCCTTGATGAGTGTCAACGCTAGTTGCTCTAGTGGGGGGTACCTTGTTTCTACTCCATTCATACCCCTGCCGGCGTAAAATACTGGCAGCTCATCTGATGGTTCTCTGCAGACGATTGCGCAGCTGATGGCAGATTTTGATATCGCAAGATAGATGTATAGTATTTCGCCCAGCACTGGGGTTGAGAGTAGCGGAACAGAAGGCAGGTATTCGTTGAGGCTTTGAAATGCCGCCTCACAATCGGGTGTCCAGTCCACCACCTTGCGAACATTCCGTTAATCAGACGTTGGTATGTGGCTCCGGCATTCTTGAGGCCAAAGGGCATGACATTGTCGCAATATAAACCCTTGTGGGTGGTGAATGATGTGCATTCTTGATCATCGGATTGCATTTTTATCTGGTTGTAGCCAGAAAAAGCATCCATCATACTGAGTAGCTCGTGTCCTGCTGTTGCGCCAACTAGCTGGTCAATGCGAGGCAAAGGAAAGCTATCTTTAGGACATGCCTTCTTTAAACATTTGAAGTCGACACACATCCGTCATTTCCCATTGGGCTTCTTTACCATTACTATGTTGGAGATCCATTGTGGATAATGCACTTGACGAATGAAATCGATGTCTCGTAACTTGGTTACCTTTTCCATAATGGCCCGATACCTATCTTCATCAAACGCCCATCGTTTCTACTTGACGGGGTAGAATGATGGCTTGATGCTGAGTTTGTGTTGAATTATGTCGGGAGATATTCCTGGCATGTCGGCGTACGACCATGTGAATATTACGACGTTTTCTTTTAGAAACTGAGTGAGTTTAGGACCCAATGGCACAGTTCTCTCTTGGTGCTCGTCAGAGATGCTTACGATGTGGAGCGATGTTTCAGGTTTGACAGGCTCCTTCTTGTAGTATTTCTCTTCGTCGTCCTTAGGATCATCAATCTTATCTATCAACTGTGGAGTGCTGGCTATCATTAAAATTTCATGACGGCTCCTTGATCTTGATACCGTTGTTGAGTAACATTCACGTGCAATTGACTGACTTCCTCTGACTGACCCAGTGCCATTAAGTGTGGGGACCTTCATGAGCAGCATGTACCCAGCGATGATGCATTTGAGTTTATTGAGTGTTGGGAGACCGATAATGGCATTGTACGAGCTGAAGCAATCTACCACAATGAATTCAGTGTGTATCTCTACTGTACATGGGGCTATTCCGATGGATAGGCATATATAGTCTGATCCCAGGGGTTGGGTTACGTCACTGGAGAACCCGAGTAGCGGTTCATGGTCTTGTAGAAGCTTATTATTGTGCTGTAGTTGCGTGTAACAGCTATTGAATATGACATTGACGACTGATCAGCTATCCACCAATATCCTTCCGACAGATGACCTGTACAGGACAACATCTATCAAGAATGGGTTGTTATGCGGCGAGTGGATACCGCGCTCTTCTTCCTCTTAAAAGGTGATTGGCTCCCAACCAGTTTTGGCCATTTTTGTGGATCAGTCATAACAGATGTTGAACACTTCTTTAGGTGGTTAGAGCATTCATAATGCTTTCTTTCTCTATGTGATAAGTTGCCTTGAAAGCACCGCGCTCAATAATGTTTATTCTCCTCATTGGTTCGATGTTGGCGACAACTAGTGGCGGCTGTTGCACCTTGTATCGTTCTAGCTTTCCGTCGCGGTATAATGACTCAATAGCAGTTTTGAGTGCATTGCAGTCATTGGTGTTATGACCGCCATCTTCATGGTGTTTACACCATTTGCCTGTGTTTCTAGGCTTTCCTACTCTGGGGTATTTACTTGGGGGTGGTGGTGGGATTTGGTCTTTGCACTGATCATATATTTGTTCATATGAAGCCGTTAAGACTGTAAAGACTTCGAACCTTTGTGCATTTGTGGCAGGCTTATTGTGGCGGTTATCGTGATTGTCGCGACAGTCATTGTGGAAAGCTTTGTGGCCTTTACTGTGATACTGTTGATCTTTTTACCGCTTATCTTGGTTTTGTTGCCACTCTTTTTTTTTCTCGTTGGGTGGTATGGTGCTTATTTTATGCTGGGACATGGCATGGTTTATGGCTTTGAGTGGACTTTGTGGTGGTGGTGGTAGCGTGGAGCCCTATGTGCTGTACTTCGCTTGGGCATGTGTGATTGCCTCACTCATGATGTAATCATATGTGGCGTTTGTACAATTATAGTTGAGATGGTACAGGAAACTTGCTTTGAGGAGTCCTTGCTTGAAGGCTGCTAGCGCCATTGTTTTATCCAGATCCCGATATCTTGATGTGGCGGTCCTCCATCTCGTGACAAATGATTTTAATGATTCATCACTACCTTAGTGGATGCTAAACAATTGGCTAGAGTTGTGGTATCTGTCTGTCATGAGGATGAATCATGACAGAAATGCATTTGAGAAAGCAGAGAATGAGTCCATGGAGCTTAGTGGGCACTCGAAGAACCAACTCATTGCCTCGCCATCCAATGTTTCACTGAACAGGTGGCAGAAGGTGGCGTCATCCAATCCTTTGTTATTGGTTACCTTTATGAAAGTATCCATGTGCACAAACGGATCCGTTGTTTCGCTGAATGGGGCTATCTTGGGGGTTTTGGCAAATATGGGTCTAACGATTTGCAAAATTCTGGAGGTAAATGGCTCTGGCCATGCCGCAAAGAGCGGATTTTGCGTTGGCGGTGGTGTATCAGCTTCTACTCTGAGCAACCTCTCTTCTAGCTCCCTCATTTTTCCAGTATCAAGGTGGTAGCGTCGACAGTTGGCCTAGGCATTTGTTGGGTAGGTGCCACCAATAGTTGGCGGGGTGCCAGTGCACTCCCCGTGCCTCTCTGCTGTCCTGCACTAAATGAGTTATCGTATTGTAGTTGCGCGTTCGCTACCTGTTCTTGTGCTAATACTAGTGGCAGTGCCGGTCCCAACTTTGAGTTGGTTGCGTATTTGCTTATAGTGCTTTCTTCAACTTATCAAATTTTGATAATAATGTCGCCACCTGATTCTAAGCCTCCACCTTTTCCTTTCGTTCTCTTTCTCGCTCTCTGGTTGCCTTGTGCAGGTCCACCATGGCTATTACTAACATGGCAGCTAGATCCTGACCTTGTGTTTTATGGCTTGGGCTAGTCTGGTTTTCCACCACAGATTGTCATTGCGGTACCTTTGGGGTGGCAAGGTTTTCACCGTCAGTGTTTACCAGTGTGGTAAATAATTCACGGGTGACGACTGCTAGGTTGGCTGGGTTGGGCTGAGGGTTGACGGGCCCGCTTGCTTGTTCCTCAGTGTCATCACCGCTTCCGCTAGCCATGGTAGGTTACGGGGAATGACTTGATTTAAAGTCATTTCCCAAAGACGGCGCCAATGTTAATGCTCAGAATACCGCTATGTGATATTGGCTTCTGTTAACGTGGAAGAGGGTCCAGTCTTCCGATATATGTTTGATTTGTGGAGTTCCGTGAATCTGTCAAGAGAAATATAAAGGCGTCAAGTGGGGAGACCGCGGTTGGCGGTCTTCGCTCCTCCGATGCTAAAATTAGACGATGTACTTGTATTGACAAATGTGGCGGTTGATAGGTATTAAATGTGTAATCAATAAAGAGAGAGAATTGGACCTTTTATAGCCAAATTAGTGAGTTGCCTCACTCTCCTCTTCGATGTGGGACTGACATGCTTCAGTTTGCTGAGTACTGGTTCTTTCTGCAGAGACAACTTCAGGTGGCGCGTGTCGGTGTGTGGGAGCATATTTTAGCCTGTGGCCTGTTTGTCGATGTAGACTGTGTTGCTGTGTTTTCGGTAGTCACACAGCTGAGGTATTTTGACAAGTAATGTCGGTGGCATAAGTGCTGATTATGGCGGTGAGTATATGATGTATGTACAGTCTGTATATCGTTCAAGCTTCAATGTTTCACCTTGTCTATACACAAGCATGTGGTTCTTAGTCCTCTACAAGTACCTGAGTACTTTCTTTCTAGCTACCCAGTGTTCAAGACCTGGATTAGACTGAAATCTGAAAAGAATACCTACTGCAAAAGATAGATCAGGCCTAGTGCAGACCTAAGCATACATGAGGCTTCCCACAAGCCTTGCATGAGGCTTGGATTCCATATCCACTTTCTCAACCTCATTGTTTGGACTTTGTTTCTTAGTGAGCTTATCTCCCTAGTACATATGATGCCTCACCTAAGTCCTTCATGTCAAAATTCTTTGATAGAAAAGCGTTGGTTTGTTTAAGTAGCTTCAAATCGCTACTGGCCAACAAAATGTCATCAACATAAAGTACTAGAAATATAAATTGGTTTCCAGATGTTTTGAGATAAACACACTCATCCACTAAATTCTCAGTAAATCCAAAGGAAGAAATCACAGAATCAAACTTTTCATACCACTGTCTAGAGGCTTGTTTTAAACCATAAATGGATTTCCTTAACTTGTAGACTAAATCTTCTGTTCCTAGTTCTATAAATCCTTCAGGCTGCTTTTTGTAAATAACCTCATCGAGTTCTCCATTCAAGAATGTTGTCTTGACATCCATCTGGTGTAACTCCATATCAAATTCAGCTACAAGTGTCATAATGATCCTAAAAGAGTCTTTGGTTGAAACTGGGGAAAATGTTTCAATAAAATCAATACCCTCCTTCTGTGTGAAACCCTTAGCAACTAACCTAGCTTTATGTCTCTCAACATTCCCATTTGCATTTCTCTTGGTTTTAAACACCCATTTGCAACCTGTAACCTTTTTTTTGGGGCCAGGTTTCACTAAATCCCAAACTGCATTTTTGTTCATAGAGTCAATCTCAGCTTCCATAGCTTGATTCCACTCATTTAACTGACTGCTTTCAATGGCTTGATTGAAAGTGACTGGATCATTGTCATCTGCAAGATCAATTTCAACTTCATGTTCTTGCAAATAAACAATGTAATCAGAATTCCCCCCCCCCAATAAGTTGGTTTCCTTGCTCTATGAGACCTTCTTAATTGAGGATTTTGATTTTGGTGTTGTTCCGTAGGCTGATCGTGAGGTTCTATAGGCTATGGTTGATCAGGTAAAGGTTCAAGGTTAGCTTGATCATCTGCAAAATGCAGTTCTTGATCAACAAGTTGATCTTGTGCATTTTGAGTTTCTGGAACACTAATAGCTGCTTATGTATCATGAACTATAGGCAATATATTTTCTGAATGTTCATCATTCACAATTTCTTCAAATTTTGAGATAAATCTTCAAAACTTGTATTGTGAATTTTCTCATCCAAGAATTTTACTTGATGTGTTTCAAAAATTCTTGGTGAGTGATGAGCTGCATAAAGCCTGTACCCTTTAGATTTTTCTGGATATCTTATAAAATAGCAGCTGACAGTTTTAGGATCAAGCTTGTTAATGTTTGGATTATAGATTCTAGCTTCTGCAGGGCATCCCCATACATGACAATGATGGAGGCTAGGCTTTCTGCCACACCACAGCTCAAAAGAAATTTTCTCTATAGCTTTGCTAGGTGTTCTATTGAAAAAATAGTTTGCAGTTCTTAATGCCTCACCCCACAAAACCTAGGAAGACTTGTTGTACACATCATACTCCTGACCATATTCAAAAATGTCCTATTCTTTCTCTCAGCCACACCATTTTGCTGAGGATTGTATGGTGTGATATATTAAGCTTTAATGCCTTGTTCTTGTAGAAACAAGGCAGAAGGACCCTTTTGTTGTCCACTCTCTGTGTATTTTCCACAAAACTCACCACCTCTATCTGACCTAACAGTTTTGATTTTATTTTCTAGTTGTTTTTCTACTTCAGCCTTAAATATTTTAAAGGCTTTAAGTGCTTGAGATTTTTCTGGAAGTAGATAAACATAACAATATCTAGAAAAGTCATCGATGAAGGTTATGAAATACACATTTCCACAGATTGTTTGAGTTCTAAATGGACCATAAATGTCAGTATGTATGAGCTCTAAAAGTGCTTGGCCTTAAAACAGTCTTTTTCCTTAAGTTAGTTATCTTTCCCTTAAAAACATTCAACACAATCTTGTAAATCAGAAAAGTCAAGTTCATTCAAGATATTGTTTTTAACCAAAATTTTCAATCTCTCTTTTGATATGTGGCCAAGTCTTCTATGCCACAAATATGCAGACTTTTCATTGCATTTAGTTCTTTTAACACCAGTTAAAGTGTTACTCGATGTGTTATTCTTTTCAACAAGAGAAATTTCTTGTTGACTGTGTGAACAATTTAACTGTAGGTAATCATTCAATACAACACCAGAACCAATTCGAACTGAATCTTTAGAAATAATAATTCCATTATTGTCAATAAAAAGTCTACATCCAGATTTAACCAAAAGAGAAACTGAAACTAAATTCCTTCTCATGGAAGGTATATAGAAAACATTATCCAAAACTAACAACTTTCCTAAACCAATGCCACTCTCATGCCATTGTCTACACACAGGTTCACTTCATCACTTCTTGGGACTCTCTTCCTTATGAATCCATGCAAGGAATTAGTAATGTGTAAGGGACTTCCTGAATCAATCCACCAAGTTTTTGATTCAACATTACTAGATTAATTTCTAAAGAAAACAGTGAGTTAGAAAAATTACCCTTTTTGATCAACCAATTCTTAAAGCCTGTGCAGTCTTTCTTCATATGCCCTACTTTATTACAAAAATAGCATTTGAACTTAAAAGGTTTGTTTGTTTTAGCTTCTTCTGAGGTTGACCCCTTGGTGATGGCTTTGGTAAGCTTAAGCTTTTTGGTACTAGTTCTTCTTCTTAGGTTTCACAACAAAATCACTGAGGTACTTGGCTCTTTCTCTTTTCTCATCCTGTCTTCCTCATCTACACATATGGCAATCAGCTCCTTAAGACTCCATTTTTCCTTTTGAGCATTGTAGCTAGTCATGAGTTGGCTAAAACTATTATGCAAGGAATGCAGTGCAGCATGCACTACATGATCATCAATGACCCCCATGTTGAGGTCCCTAAGCTGAGCATTAATCTAGATGAGCTTCATGATATGCTATCTCACTTTTCCTGTACCAGTGTACTTAAGCTCGTTAAATTCCTTTGCCAATCTAGCAGCCTCATCCTTATCACTCTCTGTACATGTCATGGATGACATACAGGTAATCCGTGGCTAGATCAGGTTCTTCTATGCTACCTTTAACTGTGTCTGGCGTAGTAGTCCTAATCACATTCTTTGCCATCTTATTAGCCTTATGCCACTCTTTATAGTACTTCTTATCTTCATCTGTGCTTTCACTAGTTACCATCTCAGGTTCATCCTCAGTTAAGCAAAGGTCCACGTTCTAGTTCATGCCTTCATGGCTAGGTAAAAGTCCACTTGATTTCTCCACTTCTTGTAATTGTATCCAGTTAAGAGCTGAATGGTCTTCAAGGTTACAGCAGGGATTCCTAAAAAGCAAACAAAAAAAGAAGAGTTTTGTGAGTTTTCAATCAGTAGGGTTCTTAAGAATTTAAGTTTATGTTTTCTGTGACTTTAGGCAATCATCAAAACAAATAATGCAAAACAGAAAACAAAAACAAAACACAAGTAATGTGATATATTAACAGCCCTTTAACCAAAATTAATAGTATGCAACACTTTTGAGCATATGGCATGATATTCTGAAGGTTCCAAATCAATACGCCACATTTATTCAATCCAACTTATCCAAAGAACACAAATCACATCTTTAGACATGTACTTACATGAGCATTTGCCAAACATAATCAGCTAGAATGAGCCACGCTCACGCTACCACTAGCGGTATCAACTGCCACCAAATGGGTGACCTACGGAAATACAGCCAAGCAGGCTACAACTTGAGCCCCGATAGCATCATAAGCTCCAGAAACTAGGAACTGAAGCATGCTAGTCCCACATCGAAAACAAGGCAGAGGTCAGCCTCTTCCCAACCTACAAAAGGTTCTTTCCTCTCTCCTGATTAATTTACGCAATCAACTACCTATCTACTGTTATGTTGTCTATATATGCACATAAACTAATTTAGGCATCGGAGAAGAGAAGACCGCCTGACGTGGTCTCCCTCTGATGCTTTGTGCCTTATCTAACAGCTAGGAGGAAGCTTTCATTGCACCATAAGCAGCGGTCCGCCTGCACGATCATCGTTAATCTAACCGGCTACCACCACACAAATACAGACATTAACATTGGCGCCGTCTGTGGGAATCACTTGAACAAAAAAAGGCCATCCCACCACAACAATTACCATGACTAACGGCAGTGGGGGGAACGTTGAAGAGTAGGCTGACCAATCCGCCAACCTCCATCCTGCCAACCCAGCGGTAGACAGCAATCCAGCGGCTAATGTCCAACGTGCGTTATTCGCCACACCAATCAATCCCAGCATGGAGCCCCAAGTACTACAAACTGAGACTTATCCGGGCAGTAGCCGCCGATCCCCAAGCCAAGACCTCACCGCTATGTATGAACTAGCCCTCGCCGACCTCCACAAGGCCAACAGGGAACGCGAACAAGAGAGCAAGGAAAAGGCCGAGGCCCATAAATAGGTGGCAACGATGATGTCCAGGTTCGACGACCTAAAAAAGGCATTGGAGACAAACGCTAACACTGCGCAAAGCGAGCAGTCACAGAGCACCAGACGTAGTCGACCCAACACTGGGAGATTGGCACAAACAACGGCTTTGTAAATGCAAATACCGCTGAACCCACCAGAACTATTGGGAATGGGCCCACCTCCACCACCCCAACTAATGTTGGAGCAGGAAGCGGAATCACAACCGCTCACCAACCGCTTGATAGTTAGGGCTAGAACCGAAGGTAACCCACCTGCACCTAGGCGGAATATAGTACAGTGGAACCATTAGACGGGAACCGCTAATGACTCAACCGCCCTAATTCTGGAGAGCGTGCAACAGTTGGAGCAGAGATTCTGGCTGGCAGAGGCAGGAACCCAAGCGCCAAATCCACTCCCCCTCTTTGCGTCCAGACCAGGACTGTTTACCGCCCAAATCCTACATGCCATTAGGCCGGCACATGCGAAAACACTAAAGATGTCACACTACAATGGTATGGCCGACCCCTTCTTCCATATGGACACCTTCGAAAAAGTCACCAACAACAAGGGGTTTGATGACGCCACCCTCTGCCACTTGTTCAGCTAAACACTAGATATTGAGGCAATGAGCTAGTTTTTTGAGTGTCCACCAGGATCCATCTACTCATTCCATGCGTTATCAAACGCTTTCCTCTGTTGGTTCATTTTGTTAGCCGCCGGACGCTACAACACAACCCGGTTGTTCGAAATTAAACAGGGTGTAGAGGAAACACTAAATGCATTCTCACCAGGTGGCAAGCGGCAGCATCTCAGTGCCGCGATCTTGATAAAATAATGGCGCTGGCAGCTTTCAAGCAAGGACTGCTGAAGGGACCGTTTCTCTATCATCTCAACTACAATCATCCAAATGTTGCGTACGATCAAGTCATGAGCGAAGCTGTCATCCATGCATAGGTAGAGTTCATTATATATGGAGAAACTCCACCCTGCCGTTAACGACATCAAAGTTCACTCAACCCTCCTCAAGCCATCTAGAGACTGCTAGAAAGATTTTTGCAACACCACCAACCGATAAAAAGCGAGAATGGCAACAACACAACCATCAAAGCAAGCGACACAAGCACCAACACTACACCAAAGGTAACCGCCCATCCCTCGGGGACAGCCGTGGCAAGCAGACAGAGTCATCCCAGCGGTAAGCAGTGTTTACAGTCCTGACAGCCTCGTATAAAGAAATATACTACCAGTGCAAAAACCAGATTCCACTGCCTCCCCCGAGAAAGTACCCAAGGGCAGGAAAACCAAGAAACACCGGCAAGTGGTGCAAATACCACGAAGACAATGGTCATAACACAAACAACTGCAACGCTCTCGAGACAATAGTTGAAACTTTGTATCGCGACGGCAAAATGGAACAATTCAGAGCCCGTCAACCACTTCCCGTGGTCGCTAACATCGAGCCCATACGTCGC
The DNA here is from genome assembly GCA_025331145.1 of Rosa persica. Lineage (NCBI taxonomy): Eukaryota > Viridiplantae > Streptophyta > Magnoliopsida > Rosales > Rosaceae > Rosa > Rosa persica. The sequence continues at coordinate 10,684,139 of WFKR01000001.1, read as the reverse complement.
ATCAACACCATCGACGGAGGTGCCTCAATCATCAATATGTCTCACAGGGTGAGGAAGCGCTATGCACGTGCAAACCACCCTAAAGAAATTTGCAACATACACTACGAGTGATCCACAAAGCTCCTGAGATCTGGTTGGGAACCCATTACCTTCTCGGAAGAGGAGGAGCGTGATGTACATTTGCCCCATGATGACCCATTCTTGATTGATGCTGTGATTGATAAATGATTTGTCGGAAGGGTGCTCGTTGATAGTAGATCCGCTGTTAATGTTATTTTTCAATGGCTGCTATAGCCAACTCCAGTGACACAGGAAGTTACTCCTAGATCACGAGCCTTTGCACAGCTTCTCTGATGATATCACACAATCGCTCGGTTCTGACTACATGCACCTGGCCATCGACGCTAGCCCAACCACAGCGGAGATTCATATGGAGTTCATAATCATTGACTGTTGGTTTTAGCGCATATAATGCCATCATCGGTCGACCGGCACTTAACAAGCTCAAATGCATAATAGCTGGACACATGCTCCTCATGAAGTTCCCTACACCCAACGGAATAGCCTCTATGAAGGGGAGTCAGCATCTGGCACGAGAATGTTACTCAACAACCGTGGCTCGGTCAACACACCGCCATGAGATCCTAACAGTGGGAAACCATGTGCGACCGACAAACATTTTTGAAGATCTTAGGGATGATGAGAAGAAATATGTGAAGAAGGAACCCGTCAACCCAAAAACATCCTTAAGGGTTATCGGCATCTTCGACGAGCACGAGCACCCTAAACGAACAGTCTGGATCGACGCTCAGCTGGCCCCAGAAATAGCGGCGGAACTCACTCAATTTCTACAACATAATGCCACCGTCTTTGCATGGTCCTACGTTGACATGCCTGGCATTTGCCCTGAGATAATCACGCACAAGTTAAGCATCAAACCATCCTTCTAGTTGATCAAGCAGCAGCGACATACCTTTGATAACGAACGATACCGGGCCATAGGGGAAGAGGTTGCCAAGCTCCAAGGCATTGGGTTCATCTGCCAAGTCCATTATCCTAGATGGATTTCTAATCTAGTCATAGTCAAGAAAGCTAGTGGGAAGTGGCGGATGTGTGTGGACTTCAAGGATCTTAACAAAGCGTGCCCCAAAGATAGTTTCCCGCTCCCACGCATCGGCCAACTGGTTGACGCCACGACGGGACATGAGGTGCTCAGCATGATGGATGCCTTCTCGGGATACAACCAAATCAAGATGTGCCCCGATGACCAGGAATGTACCACCTTCACAACCGACAAGGGCCTATATTGCTATAATGTCATGCCTTTTGGTTTGAAGAACGTTGGGGCAACATACCAACGGCTAATGAACGCCATGTTTGCAGAACACCTAGGAAAAAAAATAGAGGTTTACATGGGCGACATATTGGTCAAAAGCATCAAGGCCAGTGGACACGTTGCAAACCTCCGCATCATATTTGCCATCCTAATGACCTACGGCATGTGCCTCAACCTTGAGTAATGCTTCTTTGGTGTGACAACCAGCAAGTTCTTAGGATACATTGTCAGTAAGGTGGGCATAGAGGCCAACCCTGAGAAGGTACATGCCATCCACAACTTAAAACCATCGGTATGGAAGGTGCACGTACAGAGCCTCCAAGGTAAACTCACCGCTCTCTCTCGGTTCATATCCAGACTAACCGACAGATGTCTCCCATTCTTCACAACCATGAAGACGTCACACAAGAAAGAAATTAACTAGACTCCAGACTGTGAGGGGCGGCATTTCAGAGCCTAAAGGAATACCTAGCGGCGGTACCACTCCTCTCCATCCCAGTGCCGGCCGAGATACTTTACATCTACCTAGCGGTGTCCCCATCTGCAATCAGTTGTGCCATAGTACGACTAGAGGCCCAGGAAGAACTGCCAGTGTTCTACAGCCGGAAGAAGCATGAACGGAGTAGAAACGAGGTACCCACCCTTAGAACAACTCGCTATCGCACTCATCATAGCCGCTAGGCGCCTTCTCCAATACTTCCAGGGCCACACATTTCAAACCAATCGCTCAAGCAAGTCATGCAGAATCCTCACCACTCTGAGCGCCTCAGCAAGTGGGCCATCCAACTCACCTAGTTTGACATTGACTACAAGCCACAAGCAGCCATAAAGGGCTAGGCGGTGGCAGACTTCATCGCCGAGCTCACAGAGCGTCAGCATCAACACAATGTAAGGGCAGAAGGGATAAACGCAGAAATGGTAACGGCTAAAGAGCTAGCTCCTCGGCAACAATCAAACTGGAACCTCCACGTAGATGGCTCCGCCTGCGCCAAGGCTTGCGGTGTTGGAGTCATTTTGACAGGGCCAGGGGAACTGGACATGGAGTTAAATTCAAGTTCACAGCCTCTAACAACATGACGGAATATGAAGCACTCATCGCAGGTCTCCTCCTTGCCATTGACTCAGGAGCTGACAATGTCAACATTTTCAACGACTCTCAGCTAGTTGTCAACCAAGTCAGCGATACCTTCCAGGCCAAAGATAAATAGTTAACGGTGTACTTCGGATACGTCAAAACACTTCTCAGAAAATTCAAATTTCATGCCATCACACAGATCCACAGGGAAAAGAACGCCGAGGCCGATTCACTTGCGAGATTGGCGACCACCCAACCATACCAATGTCCAACGGACACAAGGGTGGAATGTCTTGAAAAACCAAGTATCACCAAAACTTTGGCGGAAATCTTCAACATTGAGGTAAACCCAAGCTGGTTGGATGAGATAATCGAGTACAAGAGCAATGGAACGCTGCCACCCGACAGGAATCAAGCAAGACAAATCAAACAGAGAGCAACCCGCTATAATATCTAGAATGGAAAGCTCTACCGCCAAGGTTTCACCCATCCCAACCTCCGATGTCTAACCCCAGAAGAGGGAAAAGTCATTCTTGCAAGGATACACGCAGAGGAATGTGTAATCACTCCGGCGCTCGGTCTCTCGCTAATCGTACAATGCGACAGGGCTACTTCTGGCCCACACTCGGCGATGACGCCAGGGTAATATCCAGGTCTTGCCATAAATGTCAACAATACGCTGACCTCCCCCACGCCCGAGCGGAACCCTTGTCAGTCATCATTGGCCCATGGATCCACTCCACGTGGGTTTGTACCTAATTGGCAAATTCCCAACCGCCAAGGGCCAGTTCAAGTATATCATTGTGGCTATTGACTACAACAGTAAGTGGATAGAGGTAGAGCCGCTGACTGCAATAACTACCGCCAAGGTCATTCGTTTGCTCCGAAAGAATATCTATTGCCGCTATGGCGTCCCCCACACAATCATCACAGACAACAGGATGCAATTCAACAACAAGGAACTCATAGCTTTCACCGCTAACTTGGACACCAAGATGAGTTTTGTGTCCGTCACTCACCTCCAAACTAACGGTCAGGTCGAAGCAGCAAACAATATAATCAAGAAACTGCTCAAAAAGAAGCTCGACCACGCCAAAGTTCTGTGGGCCATCAGGAGTACCCCAACATCTGCCACTGGTGAAACACCATTCTGCATGATGTTAGGAACGAAGGTCGTCCTACCAATTGAAGTCATCCAACCTACTGCTAGGGTTGAGGGACACTGCGTCGAAAGCAACGGTGAATGCGTCAACCTCGACAAAAACCTTCTCGAGGAGAAACTCAACAAGGCCCATCTGCACAACTTGGGGGACTGGGTAATGAAAGAAGTTATCCCGCCGCCAACCACACTCCTCCCAACGTGGGAAGGCCCATACAAGCTAGTGCAAGTCGTTAGCCCCGGCATATTCTACTTAATGGACAAGGATGGCGTTACAACCCACCCTTGGAATACCGAACACCTTCTGTATTATTACAAATAAATATGCCACTACCCAAGAGCACTTTGACTTGGCTAAATTTTTGTTCCATATTTAGCTAAGGGAAGCTACTCAACGGGTACAACCCCGCTTTTGTAAACACTAATCTGGTGATTATCAATGAAACAAGGAATTATTTAAACCATTATCATCAAGTCCAGCATAAGTACTAACTGGCAACGCCAACTAGCATTCAGCAGACCACGTTCGCTACGTTGTGCACTTGAGCAATTTTAATTCCTTTAATGTTTCCTTGATTAACAAAAGCACGTCAAAACTCTAAGCGGCAAAACAATATACCAAGCAATCACACTCAGCAAACATATCAGGAAATAAAGAAGCAGCATTTCATATATCTAGGGTCGGCGTTCACCACCCAAAAAATAGTCTTACAAAACAAAGTATCCTAGTACAAAGGAAAAAGTGCCTCAGCGGCACAACAAAAACTAGAAATGGCCATCATCTTCAAATATCGTTGGGATCTACACCGCCTAATTCGCCTTCAACCGCTAGCTGATGTACTGCCATACGACTGGTCTGGTCCGAAAAAGGGCAGTAAGACTCAACGTAGGCATGGTACCATCATCGCGAGTGTGGGCGGCCAGAAAACCAGCACGCGACACCTCAGAAGAGGTAAGCAATGGCGTTCACTGAGCGTTGCTCACCGGACAATGATCACTCTCACCGTTACCAAAGCGCGCACCCTCAGATTGACTGGCGGCCGACCTGTTTGCTAGTATAGGTGGTTGGCTCGGCGCTTGGATAAGCTGGACTGCTTTAACCTAGTCAACAGTGCCCCTCATGTTCAGAAAGTCCAGGTTTTCAGCGGCGCCAGCTTTCATCGCCTCATCCAGGGCTTCCAAATATGCCAAAGACTGCTTGAACGCCTCCACGGCGACAACTTCTGCGCGGCTCTTTTCAGTACCAAGGCGGGCAATCTCACCCTCCAGTCTTTTCAACTCCGCAGACTGGGCGGCAGTTTCCCGCTGTAGAATATCAGTCTGCTTGACCTTGGCCGCTAGCTTCTCATGCAGCAGAGCTATGTCTTGCTCTAACTTAGACACCTGCTCATTCCGCTTAACATCCCGGTCAATGGCCAGGTTGCCACCGGCATCCGCCGCATCACACTCCGCCTTAGTCAAGCGCTGCTCGACATCCACCAGCCTGTCTTGTTTCTCCCCAAATCTCTGAAGACCTTCAACCTCCTCCGTCAACTGCCGCTCAACCAGAGGCCGGTTTGATGCCACTAGGGATAACTCATGCAGCCTAACGAAAAGGAGCTAAATGGTGATTGTTGAACGGCGGTCGAGCGAGCGGTCCCGTCTAGCCCGCTAAACCCGAATCGCTAGCAGAGGTGGAAAAGGAACTCCCGCTCTACTTCAGTTAGAAACTCCGCATAGGCGGAGAAGGAATCTAAAACTCCACTGGACTCCTCCACAGAGGCACCAACTGTCATTGGTCACGGCCTCGGTTTGGATTTCTTCTGCCTTTGCTGGCGGGCCCCGATTGGCACATCGTCGGCGACCTCTTCAACATCATCAATGTCATTCTGACGCCTTTTCCAAATGTCGCTCCCCTGAGCGGTACCTCCCAAGACAGACCTCGACGGCCTTTGAGGCTCCAACCCCGTAATAACTACGGGTTCTCCCCTCTGCACTGCTCTCTCCTTCTGAGGCCCCCGCCCCATGGATGGGACTCTCTCACCGGTCGGCCTCTGAGTGGCTGCTACATGGCTCCTGCAGCCTGCCCCCTACTCCATGCAACCCCCGGTGAGCACCATATTCTGGCCGACGGGATCGAGGTGTGAGTGATGAGGCATGGGCATCACCACCGGCTTCTCAGATTGGCTCAGTGGTAATGTTTGCGGATCAACAGCAGTCCGCTGAGCCGCCAGCCTGGCGGCATATATCTCCTCTAGGTACTTCTGCATGTTTGCACGCTCCATGGCTTTATCAAACACGTCACAGATCGCTTTGTTACCCGGCGGTGTATCTAAACAAACACAACGCAAGTTAACATAGGACAATTCAAAGATCAAAGCACAAAAGGCACCAAGAAAAGCTTACAAATGGATTGTGTCAACGTTAGATCGACCAACAACTCCCAATCAGTGAGCTGACGAAAGTCAAGCAGATTGCGATTCTGCCAGTCGCATCAAGTTAAAACGTAAGCCCGCTACAAAAAAAAAAAAAAACAAGTTATTAGTACAAAGTACAATGGCGTATAGTGCGGGCAAAAAGGGGAAAACTCTGGTCAGCGGAAGCTAGCAACAACCTCAGATGGGTTGGAACTCCGATTTAATCCATAAGGTCGGCGGTCCCTCATTCGACCTCTCTTGATATTCCCATCCCGAGGTAGCAACGCAAAAGCTCCCCCGTCAAGCAGACATGGAATCCTTCAAATTCTCGATTAGCTTGGGAGCCCCCTGGAGGCGACTCAAGTTCACTTGCCTGCTGCAGCCTTGGCGCCTCACATACATAAGTTCGTAAAAGTGAAGCACCTCCACCACGGTAGGACCTTCACAGTCCGACAGACACCAGATGAGTTGAGCGCCATCAACAACCGCTACATATTAGGACAGATCTGCCCAAACGCGACACCGAACTCGCACACCAAAATTTGGAGGTTTGAAATGAGGGGAAACGCACCCCCTGGCGGAAGATCACCTCATGCACGGCCGCATAGCCCGCTGGCAGAATCGATGCTTTCTTGTCTTTCGTCAGCGGTCGCAGATTTACAGCGCTAGGAAGGTGATACAACTGCTTCAATCTGCCTACAACGAAAACTGACATCGGCTCGCCCACCTCGTTCACCAGGGTACCGTCACGAAGGGCCCAGGCTGATTCAATCTCCTCCCTCGTAGCCTCCCCACCATCATCGGACCCGCAAGCCACACTATTGCTAGCTAGCCTCTCCTCGCGCCGCTGGCGCGCTACAATATCCTCCCCTACCCTAGAGCTTTCTGGTCGCCCACCACGAGCCATCGCTATGTCCCCAGGTATGGTTTGTAAGGGTTAGATGTCCAGCGGTTACGATAGAGAGGTTCCTGCCGGGGTAGACGAACGCAATGAGTCAATAAAAGCCCTATCGGAACCGCTGAGCAACACGTAGGACCTGGAGTCCTCACTAGTCGGAATCTCTATAACGCTAGCCATCACAAACCCTAAACCCCAAGTCAGTCAGTCCCAAAACAGATCTAAACCAACCCTATCTCAGATCTAAGCGCAACACCGCTAACAGAACTTCTCCCTTTTCCTTGCAAGCAGAAGTATCCGCTGAGCGCAACAACGCTATCTGAACTTTTCCATTGTCCTTGCTTGCGGAAGTATGGGCTGAGCGCAACACCGCAAGCCGAACTCCTCCATTTTCCTTACAAGCGGAAGTATTCGCTGAGCGTAACACCGCTAGCAGAACTTCTCCATTTTCCTTGCAAGTAGAAGTATTTGCTGAGCACAACACCGCTAACGGTACTTCCCTCTCTTCATCTTACGAGCAAGGTTCCGATGAGCGCAACACCGCTAGCGAAACTTTTCCCATTTCATCTGGCGACTGCTAGTCTCTGCTGAGCGCAACACCACTAGCGGAACTTATTATCGCAAGCCAGACAATCCGTTGAACGCCAACTAGCAAGCCCCCGTGGTAATTCATGCCTCTTAGTATCAGCGGAGAGACTTCCGCAAACGGCAATGCCTGAGGTGAAGCCGCATGCTAACAACAACCGCCAAGCAGTGTTATAGCCAAGATACGATCCTCCGGGACAAGTAAGTGGACATGTCAGCAGTCTGTAACGGCCCTGATCAGGCACGTTGACTCCCGACACTAGGGTATCAAAGATTGGGCTCGCTACCCAACACCCTCTACTCTACTCAGCTCCCCTCAACAAACAATATACCAACCAAAAGGAGGTTTATCTTAGCTGGGGAATGGGGGACTCCCTGGGGGGCCTAGTAGGGGCCTACTCGAAAGGGTATGAAGCGTTTACTCAGTAAGTCCATGGTTGACAACGCATTAACGCTAATTATGCTCTTGCATGTTTAGCAGAAACAATGCTTCAAACCGCTAGGCAACTCCCCAACCAAGATTGTCCTCCTTGACTAAGGACTTGGGGGACTTGTACTTACATGAGCATTTGCCAAGAATAATTAGCTAGAATGAGCCACGCTCACGCTACCACCAGCGGTACCAACTACCACCAACTCGGTGACCTACGAAAACACAGCCAAACAGGGTACAGCCTGAGCCCTGGCTCACCCTCAGATCATCGCTGACGCGCCGCCACCCCCCGCGCCAAGATAGCATCAGAAGCTCCTGAAACTGGGAACTGAAGCATGTCAGTCCCACATCGAAAACAAGGAAGAGGTCAGCCTCTTCCCAACCTACAAAAGGTTCTTTCCTCTCTCCTCATTAATTTACGTAATCAACTACCTATCTACTGTTATGTTGTCTATATATGCATATCAACTAATTTAGGCATCGGAGAAGAGAAGACCGCCCGACGCGGTCTCCCTCTGACGCGGTCTCCCTCTGACGCGATCTCCATCTAACGCTTTGTGTCTTATCTAACAGCTAGGATGAAGCTTTCATTACACCATAAGTAGCAGTCCGCTCATACGATCATCGTTAATCTAACCAGCTACCGCCAAACAAATACAGACATTAACAAGACAGAAATTTGAATTCTGAGTATCCATATTTGAAAAGAACATACATGCATATTTCTATTTGTGTTCTAATTTTAAAACACAAGATACAATTTTCAGGTTTGTTAACTTAAAATTGTCTGCAAGAATTAGTGAGAATGCTTTGTGCAATATGTTCACTCAAACCTACAGAAAACATAAACCAAATTGAGCTTGAAAACTTGATTTTCTATCCAGATCAATGATCTTTATAAGAACTAAGCTCTTTGTCCCTGTTAAATTTTAACAATGCCTAAAATTTTGGGAGTTTTCTGCATGCATTGTTATATGATTCACAGATACAAAACTCAAGAGTTCTCATTAAACATGCATATCAATTCACAAACACAAAAAACATAGATATGCAAACACAATGTCGATTTCACAAGAACACAAAAACATCTAAGAAATTTAAATTTCATCCGGTCACCATCTACTCTAGCCTATGCGCATGTTAGGAATGCTACTAGGGTTCTTGTGCTCATCAATCAACAAAACAAAATTCAATCGAAACTGAATTTTTCTGTAAAAACCAACCTTTGCAAATTTCCCAATTTTGCTGCAAAAAATTTCGCGGAAGCATGAATTCAAAAACCAAAGTGCAGCAAAAATATTCTTCTTGACATCTTGATTCGACAACATAAGGGTTTTGAATTCCAAGAAGGATGAATCATCCTTTGTGCTTCCGATTCGAAAACCCAGAAAACCCACTTAACTCAGATGACCGTCGTAAAACAACGGTCACCTTCTTTAGTTTATGAAGGAACAGTTTTTGGGCCGAGTATGGGTTTGGATCAGGACATGCTGCGACTTGGTCCTTGAAGGATTTTCTGAAGATGGTCAAAGATTTTTTTTTTTTTTTTGGAAACCTTAAACCGATTTGTTCTAAAACATTTTTGAAGAACAATTTTGTGAGCTTTAGCTCTGATACCAATTAATTAATATTAATATATATACACTAAAGGAAAATAGGGGAAATCACTATTCAATGAATAGTGAAATAGCCAATTTGCCCTCAAATTTTCTTTGCTTTGACCCTTTTGTCCCTCTTCTTCTTCTTTTATTAATTTTTTTTTAAAGAAAACTACAAATATTGTAAATAGAAGCGAAAGATGATTATGATCTTAAAATTTATTTGTTCTTGAATCCGTGGTTTTAGCTTACTAGGATTATAGAGACTTTTGATCCGTCTTTATATATGTCTTGGGTTTGTCAAATGTGAAATATCATAAGTTTTGATTCAAGTTGCTTTTTTAAACATAAATAGAAAAAGTCAATATACATGGTATTATAATTATGGGTGTCTTGAGTAATTCTGAAATTTTAATTTAGAACTTTATATGTTTATCATATATCAGTAAATTGTTATATAAATTTTTAAAAGCTTTATTGCCAAGTTTTATATGTTGCTTCTTAAATTACGTTGGTTGTTTTAGTGATAACCCATAATATCAAAAATGAAATTATAACGTACTAACAGGTCACAGCTCACCAGAATTTTTTTTTTTTTGAAAGTTGTAAAAAAATAAATCAATAGAAAGTTTGGTCAAAACACCCTCTCCTGCTCAAAACTTCTATTTTATATAATGTGCATATATGCCAAAACACACTATTCAACTGTGTATCAAAATGAAAGTAGAGATTGCATATGGATGAATGAAATACGATAGCTTGAGTTTACATGAATAAGGCTCTTTTCACAAATCTTCAAAATGTAACATATAAAACAATAACATATTTAGTTAACGTATACTACATATATGTGGGTGTCTTGAGTAATTCTTAAATTTTAATTTAGAACTTTTTATGTTTATAACAGATCATTAAATTGTTATACAGATTTTTAAAAGCTTCACTGCTAAATTTCATATGCTGCTCCTTATAATATGTTCTTTGTATTCAAAAGCAAATGAGGGGTCTTAACACCATATAAACCAATAAGTGATACATCAGAGGATGATTAGTTTCAATTTGAAATGTATGATATTTGGTGAGATTTAACCACTTTCTTAATTTGTATGTAAAGAATATCTTTTGCTAGAATATCCCTTTCTTTTGAAAAATGTAAACACAAAAGTTTTGTTAAAATACCAACTCATACTCAACAGTTCTATTTTTGAAATATGTTTATATTAAAGCCAAGTTAAAATACCAGCTTTCATAATATATAAAAAGATAATATATTTAGTTAACATTTTTTATATTGTCATTTTTACCTTATTGCGTATAAAATTTAAGACAAAAAATACAAATCCATAGCATCGCGCGGGCGAGTTGCCTAGTTGTAATAATAAATTACAAACAAGCTCACACCATTACAATTGTTCAACAATAATTTGAGGAGACCAAACATACCATTGACGTCCAAAGTAGAAGCCATTGTTGCAACTGCAGCACAAGGATGAAGACGAGGTTCAAGCCTTCTGCTATTCACCAACTGAAGCTTCTGAATGGGCAGAACACAATGCTTGCAAAAACCTTTGGTGATAACAGGGACCCTAACCTCTTATTTATACAAGTTCAAGTCCTACGAATCCTCCCATAAAGATTTTCCTTAAAGAAGAAGACTTGTATCTCGGATTCCTAATGCATCACCGTTTAGGACTTTCTTTTAGCCCAATTAATGGATTCCTAATCCAATGTTAAATACACTATCACATTAGATTTCTAGGTTGATTCTTTTCAAGATCCATGTTGTATTTGATTTAATGTTTTGATGGTTTCCTAGTTACTCTAGGATAACTAGTGATAATGTCCACTTTAGTCTAACACAAATTGGATAGAGAATGAGACACTAGGCACAGAAGACTAAAATTGGAAAGCTTGGGGGATAAAAATTTTAAATTGAGAGTAGAGGGGTTGACATGATGACACCCTCAAACCTTATGGGGGTAAACTAAAATTAATCTAAAATTAAAGCGCAAAATACAAATTACTACCTGTAGTTTGGGTCCAAAATCAATTCAGTCTTTGAACTTCTAATTTCATCAAAAATACCCCTGCACTTTCAATTTTGATCTGATAAGTCCAATTTGTTAGTTTTCCGACAATTGAGTTATTTAACTTGTTAACATGGCTCATATATGGCCTATGTTTTATGATGTGGTGTCTGCAGGTCACCTCTAGTCAATTTAAGAGTGAGTTCTACTATTAAAAATAAATAGTTTTTCAACAAATAATCCAACTATAACTTGAACCCATAACAGAATATTAACGAATTAGACCTATTAGATCAAAATTGAAAGTGCAGGGGTGTTTTTGATGAAATTAGGAGTCCAGGAACTGAATTGATTTTGGACCTAAACCACAGGGTAGTAACCAGTATTTAGCCCAACATTAAATCATTTGGTCTTGTTCCAAAATGCGTCGGCCTATCTCTAATATCAAGTCATTGAGGCTTGATCGTTTTATAGAAATCAACAATACAAAGCTTGCCTTCGATAACATAAGACATGGGTAGTAAACCATAAGACATGGTTGGGGTGTAAACATGTAAGAAAGAAAAAAATGCATTACACTAATACATATTTATCAAACAACAGAAAGAGAGAAAGCAATACAATTGTGCCTTATCATAGTATCCGAAAGGAGAACATCAAACTACTATGAAGAAATATAATGCAACACTAAAATGAGCTTGAAATGCAGAAAATTTCATTGCACAGCCATAATGGTATCTAAAAATAGGAAGAAACGATTGAATATATTAACAAAGGTGAGACAGAAACTGCCAATGGCTGATTGTGACTGAAACTAAATTTCTATTCAAACTAAACATGGTGTACCATGCAATTCTCTCCTGGGCTATTTTGAAAAATAAAAAAAAAAACAAATACGTTTGAAATCAAGTAGATTTCCCAAACATAAATTCACTCAATTAAAACAAAAAAGCCAATAAACTGAAGCAATAGACAAAATAATGCAATGCATATAAAGAGAATTCAAAGTAACCTGATATATGATTCCTCAACATGATAAGTTCCACTTCCCAAACGAGGAACTGTTGAAAAATCGAGAGCTTTTCTCCCAAAACCCTAGGTGCCTCTGTTAAGAGCATATGACCTGTTCGACGACACGCCCTCGTGGTGGCGTCGTCGGACAGGCCGGAAGGGATCGAGTGTTCGGTCGTAGTCGGATGTCCAATCAGTGGGAAGGCGGCGTCGTGGCTTTGCTGTATGGTTCGCACAGATGTTCAATTGGTGGTGGGTTCGACGGATGTCGCGCGGGGCTGCTGTCTATCTCCCCAAGGGCGGAGTGCCAATGGCAGGAGGTGTGGTCGCCTGGTGGTGATGACAGGGTGGAGGTAAGGACGGGATTTGATTGGCTAAGATCGGACGAACTCCGATCCGATTTGGGTTTTTTTGTGAAGACCCAGATTTTCATACAATAAATTTATGTAATTCAATAATTGTTATATTAATTGAATTGTGATATTTGGGATTATTTGGATTGTCGTGGGTTGAGAAAATTGGTTCCGAATGATTTTATTTTCGAAAACGAACGTTATTTAGGGGGTCGTGAAAATCGAATTTTTATACGTTCAAAATTTGGGAAAACTTCCTTCATGAAAGTTGTAGAGCTCGTCGATACGAGTCCGTGCATATGTGGAACGTATTATTCGGAGTTCGTATGAATAAGTTATGAATATTTGAAAATCGAAATTTTTCTATAAATAGTGGAAAAATCTGAGTTTGTTGTGAATGACGAAAAAATCCCATTTTTGCACATCAGTCCCCCGTCTCTCTCTCGGCCTGGTCACTGTGCCTCCAGACCCGGTGACCCGACCCAACTGGAAGTCTGTCCTCCCAGCCGCGCCGCCGCCTGACCCGGCCCCCATCCGCTTCGCCGCCTCACGCCCGGTCGATCCCCGCCGTCGCCACGCCCAGCCGCCGCTCCTAGGCCTGGATCGAAGCTCCTATCCGAAGCGCAAACCCGACCCGGCCGGAAAACCATTTTTCCGGCGGTGCACGGGCCGATCATCCCCATTTTCGTGACGTGCTCTTCCTTCTGATCATCCCCATATATGGCTTGCATCACGATTTTGAGTGTAGAGTGGTAGATCAAGAGTTGAAGATTTCGACGTCCCTGATTCGATCTGGAGACTGATCAGAGGGCCGAGATTAATCCAACTTCAAAGCCCGATCTAGGACGATCCAGACCTCATCTCCGAAAAACTCAGGTATTAAAGTTGTTCAAAATTTCATTTTGAAGAAGTTTGTAGTTGACGACTTTTGCATTGGAGGTGGTTGACCGGCGTTGACCGCTGAGTTGACCACCGTCTGACCGCCGCGTATGGCGGCGCGTCAGACCGAATTTTGAGTTTTTATTATCTGGACGATGATCTATGCATCCATACGAGCGTTTTGAGATATAACTTGGTCATGTTAGAAAAAGTTGATAAATAGTCAATTTCTGTTTTGACGTTACTATTTACGGTTTTACAATTTACCTTCGGTTTGAGATTTACGAAGATCAGACCATCGGTTTTACTTCAAATTTTAATATGATGTTCATATGACTGTCCCGATGACTTTGTGTGGTCACGGGCGAAGATCCGACTTTTGGATCTTCGTATAATTATAAAATAGTGATTCGGGAGGCGATTAACGAAGATCTGTCCATCGGATTTTCGTATAATTTTGATAGGATGTTTCCATGGGCAATCTGTGAGGATCTAACCGTTGTGTTATGATTTAAATTCAATCCGACCGTCGGATTGTCTTTATTTTAGAATCCGACCGTTGGATTATCTTTATTTTAGAAATCCGACCGTTGGATCATCATTTAGGTTTATTTTATGCTTCGTTGCTAAGTAAAGACCGTACTTGATTAGGTACTTGACGGCGTGAGTTGATGAGCATTGAGATTATTGTGAGTTATATATATATTGAAGACGCAGCAGGAGTTTCGAGGTGAGTAAAACTCACGTGGTTCATATTACGAACCGAGCATTTTAATTTATTTATTTTTGGTAATTGTGTGAAAAATATTTGCGGATTAAATATTTGTTTTAAAATTTCATGGACTTGAATCACCACGGTCCATAGGTAAGTAAAATGAATTTTAACTATACAAATGAATTTCATAATTTTCTTGTGTGAACTATAGATGGTATTAGTGGTCATCCCTGAGTGGATGATTACGTATATATATATTTACGTGGAAAATATATATTGATGAGTGGATTGTTTGATTTATGATATGATTGAGTTGATTATATTACGATTGTGTAATTCCATAATAATATGATGTATCTTGGTTGGGTTGATTTCAGTATGTGATGTTATATGTTGGGTTCATTTATGGGTTTAGGGTTAACATAATGACCGGTGTGGGTAATCGGACGCTCTAATCCTAGTGTGGATGATGGGATACGATTGGTTGAGTATGTGGAATTATTGGACGTTCTAAATATGTATATAGGTATACATATTGATGAAATACAATAATTGATAAATATGTCGGATGCCATAACCTAGGCCAGGTGACGGGCTACGATTCAGTTAGAGCTCTAGTCTGTCAAGTGCCGTATTTTTATAAATACGATGATGAGAGTGGTGGAGAAAGTTGTGAGTTGGGTTGTCTTGATAAATTTGAATTGGTTTTGATTGAGTTTGTCATTATCTGCTTATGTGGAAATTATTGAGTGTTGCGGTGTGTGGGAATAAATGATATTAAATTAAGTAACAGTTCCTTCTTTTACTCATACAAGCTTTCATAAGCTTACCGGGTTTTGTGTTGTTGCAATCCCGGTACACTATTCAATGGTGTAGCGGATATTCCTGCAGGTCAGGATAACCAGGGAGGTGACCGAGCTGCTTAGGTGTTACTGCAGTTTAGTTATTTATTTCGTTGTGAGGTGTGTGTGTATGCTCATTTAGAGCTTTACATTACATTTTGGATTTGAGTTGTAATAATTAACCGAGACTAAATTCGGTTTGATTTTATTTCGTTTGGTGAGTATGTTAAGGAAAGAAAATTTTCAGGTTGATTATTTTGAGTTGTAGTATTTTCATGTTCCGGATTTGGAATTGTTATTCTAAAATTTTGGGCGTGACATTTTTAGAGTTGTCCGGTGGAATGGGGTGGTTGGAAGAGGCAACGACGCTTGCTGGCATGTTGGGGAGGACGAAGGGGTGAGGAGAAGGCTGACGTTTTCTCGGAGCAGCGGGTGTGCCGATGATGGGGGGACATGCGAGGACTTTCTGTGCAAGCTGGCGGCATGGTGGCTCAGGGGGTCTTCGTGCTGGACTGGAGAAGGTAGCTTTTTGGGCCTGGGCTTGGGCTTGGGCTTAGGTCCCAAATTGTTTTTCTGTTATTTTTTATCTTATATATTATTTTTTATGTTTAATTAGATATGGTTTTATGCCGGAAATAAATTCCTATCTCTTGTGGATAGGGCGAAGTGGGCTTGGTCCCGGTATGCACACTCTGTGTGCCTTGTCTGGCTTAGCGAGTTGGCAAACCATTAACTTGATTAAATGGATGCAACCTCCTAGTGACAGGATGAAATTAAGTGTCACCGGATTTGTCTCCGTGCGACAACATAGTGAGAAAGCTGTGCTATTTGCAATTATGCTTCTTTGTAATAGAGTTAACTTTTCGGTCTGTCACCGCTATGTCAAGGCAAATGGAGTAGCTAGTCATGCTCTCTTTGCAAATTAGTGCTTGTTAGAATACATAGATTTTGTGGAGAGTCTTGGTACTATTTCAGGATGTTCTCCTTATGCTTATTGTAATCAGAGGTTCAGGATTTACGTCGCCCCCTTGTATTCTACAATTTCATTAATCAAGGCTTGAGGGCAGCTGCACCAGTCCCCTTTCAGAAAAAAAAAGAAAAAGAAACCAATATCTAAACCAGAACCAGACTAATACAAAACAACCTAATGACAAAAGAGATTATGCATACATTTGCCCATTGACATTAAAAAACAAAAATTAAGTAAATAAATAGAAAACTGCACTATTAGCAAACCAAATTAGTTCAATGGAGAAGAACAGATGGGTTACCTGTAACCATATGCAAGATTCATAGAAAACCACAGGAAAAAAAATCAATTAGGTAGGAAACTCGATGACAATTATCAAGTCTGACCTCAAGTGAATCTATAAAGCCGATTTGATAATAGTTTCTCCTCCTTTTGGGTTTGATTCTGCTCTGCTCTTCTTTCTATGTTTTTATGTAAATTGGGATCGTGAGTCTCCATTTGTGTTGAGATCGTGCCCCCGGCAGTTCTCTCGTCTAGAGATTGTGGGCAACTATGCCAAGTTTTTTTTTCCTCTCTTCCTTGCTGCACAATTCTCTTCCCGTGGTTTTTGTTTTGGTTTTTTTTTTAAATTACCATCATATCCTTCATACAATATTTACATATATGTGGAGTTTTAATAAATCGTGGGCATTATAGGTACTTCAAAAATTTAACCATTTTGCCTGAGAATTGACTTAATTAATAAAGATATACAACTTTTCTTTTATGCACCTTTTCTTTTCACCTGTTAGTACCGGTGTAGAGAAAGAACTCAATAGGGCAGCCATGCAGTAAAAACGAGTGGATGTTCAACATCTTCTATTAGATCTTGATGTCTTGTGCTTTTATCACGCCCCGAATTTTAGAATAAAAATTCAAAATCCGAAACATGAATTACTACAACTCAAATAACCATCCTGAAAATTTCTTTTCCTTAACCAACTCACCACACAATTTAATTTCAAAAACCGAATTTAGTCTCTGTTAATTATTACAACTCAAATACAAAATGAATTGTCAAACTCTAAAATAGCATACAAACCTCACAACTCAATGAAATAAAGCTAAATGCTGTAACACCTAAGCAACTCAGTCGCCGCCTGGTTATCCTGACCTACAAGAATATCCGCTGCACCATTTGAATAGTGTACCGGGATTGCAACAACCCAAAACCCGGCAAGCTTATGAAAGCTCGTATGAGTAAAAGAAAGAACGGTTGTTTAATTAAATCATATTTATTTCCACCCAAGTCAACACTCAATAATTTCCACATCCACTAATTACCAACAATCTCAACAAATCAACACAAAACCCTAACTCACATCTTTCTTCTCAAAACCCCAACATCGTATTTATAAAAATATGGTATTTGACAGACTAGAGTTCTAATTGAATCGTAGCCCATCACCTGGCCTAGGTTATGGCATCCGACATATTTATCTTTATCGTATTTCATCAATATGTATACTTATATACATTTTTAGAACGTCCGACAATTGTACCTACTCAACCAATCGTATCCCATCATCCACCTAGGATTAGAGCGTCCGATTCTCCCATACCGGTCACTACATTGACCCTAAATCCTTAAATGAGCACAACAATGTATTATCACACAATGAAATCAACCCATCCAAGATACACAATATTATTATGAAATTAAGCATTTGTAATATAATCCAAAACATCAATTCAACTCAATCATATCATCACTCAATAATCCACCAATCAATATATATATATTCCACGTAAATATATATATACGTAATCATCCACTCAGGAATGACCACTAATACCATCTATAGTTCACACAAGAAAATCGTGAAATTCATTTGTATAATTAAAATTCATTTTACTTACCTATGGACCGTAGTGATCAAGTTCATGTTATTTTAAAAACAAATATTTAATCCACAAATATTTTTCAGACAAATAAAAAAATCAATAATTTAAAGCACTCGGTTCGTAATATGAACCACGTGAGTTTTACTCACCTCGAGACTCCCGCTGCGTCTTCAAATAAAATATAAACCGCACCGAAACAGCTCACCCAAGTACAATCCGTCAATCAGCTAATCAAATGTGATTTGAATTTAGCCAATAATTCCAAAACATAACTAAACTACCATTTAACGAAGATCCAACGGACGGATTCTAATTTATATGAAAATCCGACGGACGGATTCTCACTAATCACCTCCCTAATCACCGTTTTGCACTTATACGAAGATCCAACGGTCGGATCTTCACCCATGACCACACAAAGCCACTGGGACAGTCATATGATCATCATATCAAAACTACAAGTCCATCGGACGGTTCTAATTTCACTGATCATAAATCTAACGATCGAAATCTCAAAATTCATAACTAAATCATACGATATCCGAAAAATACGTATAATATGCCGAAATGATCGTATTGAAACATAGAATCATAAAATGGACAGAAACTATATTTTAGGCCTCCGGAGGTGGTCGGAAAGGGCCGCTGGAGTTAGGGGCAGAGCCGCCGCCGACCACCACCAATTGTGTCGGGGCCGAGCTTCTCCCCTTCGTTTCATCATTCTGAGCAACTTTCATAACAAGTACAAGACCAGAAAAAAACGGGAAGGGATCGAAAAGTACCAAACACAGTCGGCGGCCGGAAATTTTTCAGAAACCGACGAGCTTGAAACCGCCGTAAAAACTACAACCTCATGCCTCGATTTCTTGTGGAAACTTGTTCAGAACTTCATTGCGAACACACCAGGCCAAGAATCATGAAAAACAAAGGTCTATAGCTCGAGATATTCGGATCGAAAGTTCCGTTCGATCCGATTGGGGCTGGCTTCCAGCCGCCACCACAGGCCGTGCCCCCGTGTAAAACTGCCTTTGGGAGCTTCAGGAGGTTGAGTCGACATAGTGGGAGGAGTTTCACTAGGTTTGGTGGCCGAAAACACGAGGAGCTCATTTTAGTTCGTTTTCGGGTCCGACTAGTTCGGTTGATTTCGCCGGAGCTAGAGGCCGCGACGGTGGAAGCGACGCCGTCCAGCAGGTAGAGCAGCTCTAGACGAAGGCCTGGGACGTGGTCTGAGGTTGATTGACGGTCTGTGGAGGGAAAACCAGCTCGGAGAACTTTGCTCTCCTTCTCGGTCAGTTTCGGACGAAGAAAGAGCTTGAAGATGATGAATATTTCCCCTTTCCGAAAATAAAAGGAGGCCGGCCCAAAATAGTAACCTTCCGGAAATGTTCTAGGGTTTTTTCCTATTTATACCAAAGTAGAAATAATTTCTAAATTCCATAACTAATTCAAACAAAATCCGGACAATGTGTTCCGCATACGCACGGACTCGTATCAACGAGCTCTACAACTTTCATGAAAGAAGTTTTCTCAAATTTTGCACGTATGAAAAGTCGATTTCTTAACTCGAGCATTTCGAGCTTTTCGTTAAATAATTGTTTCGAATCTTCTATAATTCAAAAAAATGAAAAATTATCGAGCAACAATCGTGAAATCGTACAATAATCGTTCAACACAATTACACGAATTTAAAATGGAAATTGCGGTTATTACAATCTACCCCCTTTAAAGGAATTTCGTCCCAAAATTCAAGTATCCACTTCTACAAAGAGCTGTGGATACTTCACTCTCATGTCAGATTCTAACTCCCATGACGCATCACCCTCGTCATGATGACTCCACAACACCTTCACAAGATCAACCTCCTTTCTACGAAGCTTCTTCGTAGACCTATCCAAGATACGAACAGTTGACATGTTTCTGCGGGTCTCTGATGCTCTGCCTTCACCTGTTGACATGTAAGACACTTCGACACATGTTCCGCCACATCCCTCTTCATACCATACCACCAAAACTGCCTTCGTAGATCCATATACATTTTAGTACCCCCTGGATGTATGGTGTATCGAGACCTATGTGCTTCCCGCATGACCTCTTTCCTGAGGTTATCAACACTCGGTACATACAATCTCCCTCGAAATCTCAACCCTCCATCTACCCCAATCATCCACTCATAAGGACCCTCCACGTCCGGATCAGCTGTCATCTCAGCAATCCTCGCCTGAGCAAACTCATCAAGTGTCTGACCCTGGGTGATCCTGGAGATCAAGGTGGGCTGTAAGGTGATACTACCGAGAAAGATTCCATGTCCTGCTCCTGCGGGCATAAGGTCAAACTCTGATGCAGCTTCTAACATGCGCCACTATCGCACCATAATAACTGCCATGATCACTCATGGTTTCCTACTCAAAGCATCCGCTACTACATTCGCCTTTTCGGGATGATACTCCAATGTGAAATCATAGTCCTTGATGAGTTCCATCCATCTCCTCTGCCTCATGTTCGATTTTTTTTGGGAAAATAGATACTTCAAACTCTTATGATCCGAAAAGAGTTCAAATTTCTCACCATAAAGATAGTGTCTCCAAATCTTCAAGGCAAACACCACTGCTGCTAGCTCTAGATCATGAGTGGGGTAATTCCGCTCATGTACCTTCAACTATCTAGAACCGTAAGCAACAATGCTACCATTCTGCATCAACACACACCCCAAATCCTGATGAGATGCATTACTGTAAATGACTAATCCACCACCACTAGTAGGAATAATCAACACCAGAGCTGTAGTCAATCTAGTCTTCAGCTCATTGAAAGTCTTCTCACACTCATCCGACCACACGAACTGAGTGTCCTTCCTTGTCAATTTGGTCAAGGCCGAAGCAATACCAGAAAACCCTTTAATGAAACGCCTGTAATACCCTGCCAAACCAAGAAAGCTATGGATTTTTTTTAACCATAGTAGGGCGACTCAAACTCATCACCGCTTCAACCTTCGAAGGATCCATAGAAACTCCATCCTTCGAGACCACATGACCAAGGAACTTGACTTCACTCTTGCAGAAATCGCACTTCTCAAACTTGGCAAATAATTTTTCCTTTCTCAATGTCTACAGCACAATCCGCTAATGCTTCTCATGCTCATCTGATGACCTGGAATAAATCAAGATGTCGTCAACGAATACTACCACAAACTGATCCAAGTAGGGACTAAACTTGCTGTTCATCGAGTCCATAAATGCTGTAGGTGTATTTGTGAGACCAAAAGGTATAACAAGGAACTCAAAATGTCCATACCTGGTCCTGAACGCCGTCTTTGGAATATCTTCATCCTTCACCCTTAACTGGTGATATTCAGATCTCAAGTCAATCTTTGAGAACACAGTGGCTTCCCTAAGCTAATCGAACAAGTCGTCAATCCTAGGTAAAGGGTACCTGTTCTTGATGGTCAACTTGTTTAGCTGTCGATAATCCATACATAACCAAAGTGAATTATCCTTCTTCTTCACAAACAACACTGGTGCGCCCCAAGGAGATACACTAGCCTGAATGAACCCTTGTGCAAGTAAGCCCTCAATCTGAACCTTCAACTCCTGAAGTTCAGCTGGTGCCATTCGATAGGGTGCCTTCGATACAGGTGAAGTACCTGGTATTACATCAATGGAGAAGTCTATTACCCTTTTCGGAGGTAACCCAGAGATCTCCTGAAACACGTCAGCATATGATGTGGTCGAAATGAACACACAATTTAACCCTATAAAATGTCATCGTTAGTATAGAATAAGTAGGGATCGTTCTACCCGGGGATTGAGGGTACACCTGTAATTGTGAAACAAATGAAGAAAATTATTATTTACAAAAATAAAATAAAGAATAGAAATATATACAAGTGAACACAAATAAGGGGGGTTTATGATTATAGAATCGGAATTAGAATTAAATAAAATAAAGAAAATGTAAAAACACATTTACAAGGGTGGAACTCAAGGAACAAAGATCAAAACCATATCCATATGCAAGAAATCGAGTCACAATTCCTAGAGTTGATTATCTATGACATGAGAAAGAAGTTAACCATGTGAAAAGTTAGTAAGCAAATGATTTCTCATATTTTACTTTCCTTAAATAATTAATCTAAGTGAAAGCATCTAAATTAATTCTATTGAATATGCAATCATAGTCTAGAAAGCTAGCTAATCAAGAACACATTCAATGCATGAAGAACAAAGAAATGATGTTAACCAAAGTGCACAACCTAGTATGAAAAAGTTCATCTATTTGCAATCCTCCTTAATTGATTTTGACTTTTGTCCAAAGCCTTCACTACTTATGAAATAGGTTCACAAAACTATTAGGTGAATTATTTACCTAAATCTAGCTCCAATTACATGCATAAATTCCAAGTTGGCCACCAAAGAACACATACATATAAAAGTTTTCTATAATTCAAAATCAATCAATTAAGCAATCTCACATAAGGAACATAGAAATCAACACAAAGAAATTACAACTTTATTTCAAAACATAGAGACGGGCTTTAACCTTTGCCCTTAATGTTATTTGTTAACTATAATTCATAGTTCTACAAATCCAAACAAAGAAAACCAAAAGAAGTTACAAGGAAAAAGATTGAATTACACTGTGAAGGGGGTGGATGATGAAGAGCTTGAGACGTTGATCTTGAATCTTGAAAGCAAGGCTTCACTATCACGGCACAAGGCGGAATGATGGCAGCTAGGATTGCTCACGGCTTATTCTTCTTCTCCTCTTTGCTTGAAGATGCAAAACTAAGAACTAGAGAATGGAAAAGAAATGAAACTAAGAACTAGAGAATGGAGAGGAGATGGTGAGACAAAGAAGATGAAATGGATGAAGGAATTGTCATGTCATAATGAGGGGAGGTGTATTTATAGGCTGAAAATGATAAATAGGGGGTGAAGATGAAAATAAATGAAGGGCTAGATTTGATAGACAAATGTGTAGACATCAATTGTTGATTTAGCCTACCAAAAATGACTTAGGAATAGTCAAAAAGTTTTCTCCCATGTGATAAATGGGAGATAAATTTTATCTCCATAGAATGTTCCGATTTTGACTATGACTTCTTCATAAAAAATGTTCCTCCATGAATGTAGATCATCCAGGTAAAATTTCAGAGCTTTTGAAGTAGTAGTTTGGCCGGAAATGCTTCTTGAATACGTTTAGGTCCGATTTATAGTTTTCGTCTTTTTGTCAGCAATTTGGACCGATCTTTTGAAGGTCTTCCACTTCTATTTGGCTCTTGTACTCTTCATAACAAATGTTCCTTAGGATGTCTAGAATGGATCTGGAAATTTTCAGCTCATTTGAAGTTTATTTGGTCAAGCGACTGCTCCTCCTTACTTGTCTCGGTCTTTCCTAGTCGGAGTAGGAAAATGTGTAAAATTGATCTTTTAGTGCATTCCCATTTTTCTCCATCATTTCTAGGTAAGTATGGAAGTAATTCTCATTTCATCTTCATCTACTCCAATGTACCTAAAAATAGAAATTGTGTTAAAAATCGATTCGGTTAAGGAAATAACTAAGCAAAATATGAGGAATTAACTACTAAAATATCGCATTAAATTGCTCCTATCAACATACTCTGAAACTACAGGAATCCCTGTAATCTTTGAAGTACTACTCCCTGATTCAATATGGGCCAAAATTCCTGCCCTCATGGCGATGTCAGACTTCAGACAACGGTAATGAAACACCGGTTGTCCCGGAACATGGAAGGAGACAATCATCCTAAAAAAATCAATCACAGCATGGTTCGGGCTCAACCAATCCATACCCAAAATCACATCATATGTGTGATCCGGAATCACAATCAAAGATGCAGGGAACTCTCTGCCACCAATCCCAATAGGGCAATCATCACAAAACATGCTAAGCTCAAGAGACATACCGAGAGGTGATGTAATACATAATGATCTAGTCAGAGGCATAACAATCAAACTCAATACATCCACAACCGAACTAGATATGAAGGAGTGTGAGGCTTCCGTACCAAACAATACTCTAGCAAGACAGTGATAAACAGATAAAGTACCTTCCACTCCCGTGACTGCATGTCCGATGGCAAAGACTCTAGCAGGTGCAGGCGATAGCTGCCTCTACTGGTTACCCTGCACTCTACCCTGATTTCGGGGACACTCCCTGGCCTGATGCCCTGCTTGTCCACAGCTGTAGCATATCCTACCCTGTGGTTTTGTGCACGCCACAGTTAAAGCACTTCACCGGAGCTACTGGTGCTAACTGCTTAATAGGCATAGCCTGAATGGGAGGAGCTACTGCTACCCTAGCTGGAGCCTGATGCTGGAACTGAGTTCTCTGTTTCTTCCAGAAACCGCCCCTGAAGTCTCTGGACCTACTGCTTCCTGCTATGGCCTTTCCCTTGCCCTGGAAGTCTCTTTCAGCAGGCTCCTTCTCTCTACGAATCAGGTTCTGTTGCTCAATGATCTGTGCCATAGCCAAGATCTCTCTCTTGGTCTTCAGCTCTAAGATGGCCACATTAACCTCCATCGAAGGACTCAACCCTCTCTGAAACTTCTTGGCCAAGTTCTTGTCATCCATCTGCTTCACATACTTGTATAACCTGGAGAACTCCGCATCGTACTCGATCACGGTCATCTTCCCTTGTACAAGTGCAAGGAATTCTTGTTCCAACCTTTCCTTCATAGCTGGTGGAAAGTACTTCTCCCTGAACAGCCTCTCGAAGCCATCCCATGTCAAGGTAGACACCTCAATACTCCTCTGTGTGACGTTCCACCACACCTTAACCTCATCCTTCAGCATGAAAGCGGCTAGCTTCCTCTTATCAATCTCACTGCAATCAAACATATCAAAATAGGTTTGCAAATCCTCAATCCATCGATCCGCCACATATGATCAGTTTCTCCTCCAAACTTGGTTGCTCCCAAGCGGGTAATTTCCTTCGCTAGTACTAACAAGTGAGCAGGATCATCAACCATGGCCACGGGCAGAATATGCTGATCCTCATAAGGTGCCTCTACTTCCGCCTCATATGCATCATCGACCGAATGGGCCCTACCCCTACCTCGGTCACTACCCCTACCACGAGGTCTGCGTCTACCTCGACCTCTAGTTTTGTTCCCCTCAATCTCCATTACCTAATAAGCAGGGTATATTTGATTAATACACGCATAACACTTAAACATGGCATAAGTCAAATGCAAGTCCATATTAACCAAGTAACTAAGAATACAAGACAACACCTAAAGTTCCTATGACATGCTAACGTTCCTAGCCAACCTAACGCTCTCACATACCCAATGACATTGTCAATACCGAAGAGCACACGATGGGGATCCGCTGCAGACGGGCCATCCCTCGGAAAGCATTGACATATCACCAAATATGTACCTTACGTTTTGATACCAAACTGTCACGCCCCGAATTTTAGAATAAAAATTCAAAATCCGAAACATGAATTACTACAACTCAAATAACCATCCTGAAAATTTCTTTTCCTTAACCACCTCACCACACAATTTAATTTCAAAAACCGAATTTAGTCTCGGTTAATTATTACAACTCAAATACAAAATGAATTGTCAAACTCTAAAAGAGCATACAAACCTCACAACTCAATGAAATAAAGATAAATGTTGTAACCCCTAAGCAACTCAGTCACCGCCCTGGTAATGCTGACCTACAAGAATATCCGCTGCACCATTTGAATAGTGTACCGGGATTGCAACAACACAAAACCCTGTAAGCTTATGAAAGCTCGTATGAGTAAAAGAAAGAACGGTTGTTTAATTAAATCCTATTTATTTCCACCCAAGTCAACACTCAATAATTTCCATATCCACTAATTACCAACAATCTCAACAAATCAACACAAAACCCTAACTCACATCTTTCTTCTCAAAACCCCAACATCGTATTTATAAAAATACGATATTTGACAGACTGGAGCTCTAACTGGATCGTAGCCCGTCACCTGCCCTAGGTTATGGCATCCGACATATTTATCTTTATCGTATTTCATCAATATGTATACTTATATACATATTTAGAACGTCCGACAATTGTACCTACTCAATCAATCGTATCTCATCATCCACCTAGGATTAGAGCGTCCGATTCCCTCATACCGGTCACTACGTTGACCCTAAATCCTTAAATGAGCACAACAATGTATTATCACACAATGAAATCAACCCATCCATGATACACAATATTATTATGAAATTAAGCATTTGTAATATAATCCAAAACATCAATTCAACTCAATCATATCATCACTTAACAATCCACCAATCAATATATATATATATATATTCCACTTAAATATATATATGTAATCATCCACTCAGGAATGACTACTAATACCATCTATAGTTCACACAAAAAAATCGTGAAATTCATTTGTATAATTAAAATTCATTTTGCTTACCTATGGACCGTAGTGATCAAATCTATGTGATTTTAAAAACAAATATTTAATCCACAAATATTTTTCACACAAATACAAAAATCAATAATTTAAAGCACTCGGTTCGTAATATGAACCAAGTGAGTTTTACTCACCTCGAAACTCCCGCTGTGTCTTCAAATAAAATATAAACTGCACCGAAACAGCTCACCAAAGTACAACCCGTCAATCACCTAATCAAATGTGATTTGAATTTAGCCAATAATTCCAAAACATAACTAAACTACCATTTAATGGCCGGATTCTAATTTATGAGAAAATCCGACGGACGGATTCTCACGAATCGCCTCCCTAATCACCGTTTTGCACTTATACGAAGATCCAACGGTCGGATCTTAACCCATGACCACACAAAGCCACTGGAACAGTCATATGATCATCATATCAAAACTACAAGTCCATCGGACGGTTCTAATTTCACAGATCATAAATCTAACAATCGAAATCGATCGAAATCTCAAAATTTATAACTAAATCATACGATATCTGAAAAATGCGTATATTATGCCAAAATGATCGTATTGAAACGTAGAATCATAAAATGGACAGAAACTATATTTTAGACCTCCGGAGGTGGCCGGAAAGACCTGTCGGAGTTAGGGGCAGAGCCGCCTCCGACCACCACCAATGGTGTCGGGGCTGAGCTTCTTCCCTTCGTTTCATCATTTTGAGCAACTTTCATAACTAGCATAAGACCAGAAAATGACAGGAAGGGATCGAAAAGTACCAATCACAGTCGGCGGCCGGAAATTTTCTAGAAACGGCGAGCTTGAAACCGACGTAAAAACTGCAACCTCACGCCTCGATCTCTTCTGCAAACTTGTTTAGAACTTCATTGCAAACTCACCAGGCCAAGAATCATAAAAAACGAACGTCTATTACTCGAGATATTTGGATTGAAAGTTCTGTTCGATCCGATCAGGGCTGGCTTCCAGCCGCCACCACAGGCCGCGCTGCCATGTAAAACTACCTCTGGGAGCTTCAGGAGGTTGAGTCGACGTAGAAGGAGGAGTTTCACTTGGTTTGGTGGCCGAAAACACAAGGAGCTCTTTTTGGTTCGTTTTCGGATCCGACTGGTTCGAGCGATTTCGTCGGAGCTAGAGGTAGCGACGATGGAAGCGACGCCATCCAGCAGGTAGAGCAGCTCAAGACGAAGGCCTGGGACGTGGTCTGAGTTTGATTAATGGTCTGTGGAGGGAGAACCAGCTTAGAGAACTTTGCTATCCTTCTCGGTCGGTTTCGGACGAAGAGAGAGCTTGAAGATGATGAATAGTTCCCCTTTCCGAAAATAAAAGGAGGCCGGCCCAAAATAGCAACCTTCCAGAAATGTTCTAGGGTTTTTTCCTATTTATACCAAAATAGAAATAATTTCTAAATTCCATAACTAATTAAATGTGTTCCACATACGCACGGACTCGTATCGATGAGCTCTACAACTTTCATGAAGGAAGTTTCTCAAATTTTGCACGTATAAAAAGTCGATTTCTTAACTCGAGCATTTTGAGCTTTTCGTTAAAATAATTGTTTCGAATCTTCGATAATTCAAAATAAATGAAATATTATCTAGCAACAATCGTGAAATCATACAATAATTGTTCAACACAATTACACAAATTTAAAATGGAAATTGCGGTTATTACAGCTTCAGGTTATGCTTATAGGTTTTTTTCCTTCTTTCAGTCCTCAAACTTGTTAATAACTAATAAGACATCGGCCTCCCTCTAACCAACAGTCCATGTTATGCTGAGCACAATTACCTTCACGAAGCTTGTAAACAACTTCTGACCAATATGATACCAATCGGAGCATCTTCAATAACAACTAGTAGGAATTAAGCTACCCTGGCCTCAGTAGAGAAGAGAAGTTTTGTAGCAAGAACTGCAAAACTGCCAAAATTTCCCTCATGATTTCCGATCAGCAGCAGCCGTTCTTGAATACTTCCGCCACCACATAATCAATAAACAACTACATTCATTGTTTAAAATAGGAATCCCAAAAAAATGGCTAATCTAAAGTACAAATAGAAGAGATTCAGACAAAAAAAAAAAATAGAGAGCATAGAATTAATAAAGTAGTACAAAAAGTGTATATGTGAAGCATGGAAGAACACTTACCAAAAACTGCATGATAGGAAATGCCTGCTCCATTGTGAATACAAATATTAACTAGTACATCACTTCTTTTAGTTTGGATTTTGAATCGAAGTAATTGACTCTAGAGCTTCATTTTTCAATGACAGTGATGATGACAAAGTTGTTTCCGAATCATCTTCATCATCCACTAGTGGCGTGTCTTGTGGATATAGTAAAGGCTTTGGAGGCATTTGAATGAATTCAACTTCTCCTTCAAGCATCTCTACTACTTTGTTCATCGAATTAGGACGGTCACTGGGCTTCATTTGTATACACCACAATGCTACCATGAGCATTTTCTTTGTTAGTTTCTTTTCCTCATCCGTGGCATCTTCAATTTCCACCTCCTTTTCTTCATTGAACTGGTCATACACCCAAGAAGGAAAGTAAATTTGGCTCGTATTGGCAGCATTTACATTCAAGTTCTTCTTTTCCCTGCTATTTGAAGGAATGGATGAATTTCAGAACTTTTTAATTAGTGCGGAATTAGTTTAATAATTAAACTACTAACTAAACATAAAATCCATTCCTTTAACCCATGATCTTGGCTTATTGTGATATGTATATAAACATAGCATGCATAGTAAGGAAGAACATAGAGATAGTTTATATTCTACTCACCCTTGGAGCGTGATTTTAATCCGATCCGAGTGAACCACCAAAGTTCCTCTCCTTGATCTCTCCTTGTGTGTGTTTCCTCCACCTTGAAGCACCTTGAATTAAGAACTTCTTCTTGTATTCCTTCTTGTGCTTGTGATCTTCTCCTTGATGTAACAAGTAAAGCCACAAAAGTATATGGCCTCTAAGGAACTTCACCAAGTGAATCAAGAGATGAAGAAAGATGAAAGAAAAGAAGAAATTATGCAAGTGTTCTTCTTTCCTTTTAATTTTGTAATGGACCAAGGGAGAACTCTCTCTCTCTCTCTCTCTCTCAAATCTGAAAATAATAGTGTGGAGACACACTTATCATTTTTGTCCATGCTTTCACTTTATATAATAGGAAATAAATCCAATTACTAAAAGAAAAATCTTGACTTTCATAAAGCCAATATATTGGCTGGTCCATACATTCTATTGGGCACTAAAAATGTGTCTTGGGCTTTCATTTAAATCTCATTTAGTGAAGCCCAAGTCCACACCAAAAAACCCAACAATCGATTAGGCCCAATAGATTCGGTTTTACCCTAAACTCCTAATTATGTTCAAATAATAAATCTAATTAATTATTTGGTCATAACCAACTCTTGTTTAATCTTCTTCATATACAATCTCAAGGATCCACTTATAATGTGTGAGATCTCTTATGTTTTATTTAATAAGGTAGTGAAGTTTATAGAAACCATTCTATTTTGTTTACAAATCAAAAACTCCACTTTTGATCCTCCCTTGTTATTAGGATTACAAATGTTTATTAATCCTCGGGACTTCACAAGTCATGAGTGACGTCTTGCAACATATCATGTGTTACATCCTGAATCAAAAATGTTACTTGTTGCTTGTGAAAATACGAAGGTTAATGATTTCGATTACGTTTTATTGGTTTTCGATATGTTTAGTGGCCCTAAAAAGTGACTTTTTGTTCGGGTCAAAATTCGAGAAACTTTTCTTCACGAAAGTTGTAGAGGACGTTAAACCGAGCACGTGCATACTTGGTTCGTAAAAATCAGAGTTCGTATGCGAAAGTTCTAAGGGAAATACGAAATTTACTGTTTATGGTCGATAGTATATTTTTGAATTTTTACTGTACTGCACGGTAACTTTCTTCTTTATCTCCTTTCCCTCGTGGTTCTCTCTTTCTCTCCCTTCTACAACTCTAGCTCTCTCTCCACTCTGGCCACCAAACGATGCCCAACCAACGCCGTTCGACTCCGTTTCGATTACCCAGCCTCCCCAACGTCGCCGACTACCACGAAACAGCCAAAATACGGCGGTAGAAGCCGTCAAACTTCAAGGAGCCAAAACCGGTCAACGGCTCGTTCTCACGATTCCGGCCACAAAAAATTCTCATACCAGGTCTTTTAGGAGCGCAGTGAAATGATGAACATCCTCCCCAAATATAAGGCCGAGTAGCGGAGCATGGAGGAAGAACCGACGAGTTGAAGTTGTGGATTACTATTCATCAATCGAGCCAAACCTTCCCCTTAAATTTTGAGGTACTTCCAGTCCTTTTCTCAATTTGTTGTAGTTGGGAAAAATGATCAGAAGGCTGAGATGTTTGTGCTGCCAAAATTTGGCGGCCATCGGAGCTGGTGGAGGCGGCTCGTGAATCCCACGCGCCGCAATTGTAGCAGGCGCGTGGCGGCGCCTCCGGCTGCCATTTGACTTCCATTTTTGGCCCATTAAATCCTATAAATTTTGTAGAGCTTGTATATGAAATTTGGTGAATTTTGTAGATGCTTGGAATTAATTAAGAATTTTTGAAGTTTAGTGTTTCGATTTATGATCTACGAGAATCCCACCATCGGATTTCTCTCGAATTCGTCCTAGAAATTGTAAATCGAAGAATAGAATTTATGGTGAAGTTTGGATTAAATTCGAGGAGAATTGAAGGATTTATCCATAAGTTTACGTATAGAAATTTATATTTTATAGTTAATTAACGTTAATTTTTTTTTTTTGGAATTAATTAGTTGTTTACGAATAATATTTTCGTACAGGACATGAGGAGCCTCCGTTGGAGGAGAGTTCTGACCAACGGCAAGTTTAGCCGTATACCGTGAGTGGACTTTTGTTTTAAATAATGATGCATGCATTTATTTTGAAATTATTCATTTATTAATTATGGTTTTATTTAGCGAGCATAATATTTTGTTTTGGAGTATAATTTTGGTATTGGTTTTTCCATATGAATTTTGGATATGAAATTAATATGCTCGAATTTGGATTTATGATTTGTTTTTGAGAATATGAATTGATTTCGGATATTAATTATGATTTATCTCGATTATGATTTGAGAAATGGACTTGTGATACTATTTTTTTGGATATTGAGCTTTCGATATTTATCTCCGATATATGATTATTACTTGAAAATGTGATTTATGTGATTTTTGACGAATTATTTTCTGAGGTGATTTCCGTAATTCAATATTATATTTTATTCGTCGATTTTGAGATTCTGGAATATTAACGGAGATGAGATTTTCGAGGAAATTATTTACACTTATTATTCTCGCGGACTTGTTTATGAATTTGAGAATGTTTTGACGTGCAGGGCCACGTCATTGGAATATACGTATTTTTTTTTTTGCGTGAGGAATTGGGGAAGCTTTATGGATTTACGAGTTTTTGGATTATTTTCCTTCATCATACTTGAGTTGGTTATTGTGTCTCCTTCCCACTTACTTTGTGTTTGTGGGTGAAGTCGAGGTGATTTATTCTCCTCCTCACGTGAGAGTAGTAGAGGTTGTTATTTCTCCTCCTCACATAATTTATATGTGAGGGAGTCGAGGGTAGAGCTTGAGGGACTCTGTATGTTATACTCGTATGGTGATAATCGTTCTTCCTCGTATGATATTGTTATTTTGACTCTAACTAGGGACGCTGGTGGATTTTCTAGAATTTTTATTATGGCGAGAAATATATTTTTATAAAAGTGGCATGCATCGAAATTTTTGTTTATATTAAAAATTGTGGGAAAGTATTAAAGTTTTATTCAATTAAATTATATCGTTAATTATTTTTGTCCACTCACTTTAACATATTTTTAAATTACTTTTCCCTGGGCCATTTGTTTTTAAATGCCCAGTTTGCAGGCGATATTAGTCGAGGTCGGGCGTACATGGAGTTGAGGCATAGCTAGCACTACTTCCGCATTTTAGGATCAATCGATCCTTTATCCTCTTTTCTTTATTTTAGGATTGCTCTAATAACCTATGAAATTTTTCTTAATATGAAAATGGAATTGTTGGTATTTGGGGAGCAGGATGGCTCCAGAAGCATAAGGACAGCATGGTTAGAAGTGTTGTTTCATTTTTTAGCAAGTTAGGGTTGTTCATTTTTTGGGAAAGTTCTGTTAAACTTTCTCGAAAAGTGAACCCCGCAGGGCCACCTGGAATTTCAGGAGGATATTCTGGGTCGGGTCCTGTCATCATGACTATCCAAGTTAATGTAGAATGACAAAGAACCTATTCAATTGGAATTACAATACAATACGGTCCTTCTCTAACACAATGTTCTAAATCACATCATCGGGGTATGGAATTGATATGTCAATCACCTAATGTGATTTTCATTCTTATGTGATTCTTAGAATGTGATTAGAAACTCCATTTTAATCTCATTCAATGCTTTGGCCAAAGACTCATTGAATCACATCTTTGAACATACACCTTATTTACTTAAGGTTAGAGATTCCTTATTGTACACTCACATGTCTTCATGACCAAATTGATTATGCCAATGATTGCATCTAGTATATCTATTAAGGGACATAATATTATTGCATCATCAAGAGATAATCCATTCACTCATAAGACAACTATGGTGTCTCAGGTCAAATGACTAATTTGTATTATTGCAATTTAGAGTTCAAGTTTGACATGTAAGTAACACTCCATACAAGAACTCTAATGATCGCGTTCAGTGTACTCATTAAGTTAAGACCGCCCACATACTTGTATTAGTGTCTCTACACAAATGACAAGAGACATATCATCCTCCATATTGAGCATACATGGTATGTGCTAGTCTTTCCGGATTATCAATGTCCAAGTGATAATTCTATGACTAGGAACCTTTTAGGATAAGAGTGTGAAAGAGTAAAGGTCTCACACATCTAACTCTTTAGATTACTTTCTCTTGAACTCATATTCTTTGGACCTTGTTCAATCAAATATTAAATATAAGCAATGAACAATAAACTTGCCCTTAATAATAATTACAATATTAATTTCATCAAAATGATTGTTTTAGGACACAACTCCTTCAATCTCCTACTTGTTATGAAACGTACACCCATCTTCTCAAGATGTCGTTCTAGCTTTGCCTGTGATAAAGGCTTAGTGAATGGATCTGATATGTTATCAACAGATGCTATTTTGAGAATGTTAACTTCTCCACGATTAACAATCTCCCTTATGATATGGAAACGTCTTTCGATGTGTTTGGATTTTTTATGAGACCTTGGTTCCTTGGCTTGAGAAATTGCCCCATTGTTGTCACAATAAAGTGGAATTGGCGACTCAATGGTAGGAATGACATCAAGTTCAGTGATGAACTTTTTCATCCAAACTGCTTCCTTTGCAGGCTTTGTAGCTGTAATGTATTCTGCCTCAGTAGTGGAATCTGCAGGCTTTGTTTGCAGCTTCTCCAATTTACTACACCTCCATTCAAGGTGAAGACAAACCCTGATGTGGAGTTTTTACCATTCACATCAAATTGAAAATTTGAGTCTGTGTATGCTTCCACTTGCAACTCTGATTGCAAATCACCACCTCCATAAACGAGGAATAGATCTTTAGTCCTTCTCAAGTATTTGAGGATAATCTTAACAACATTCCAGTGTTCTAAACCTGGATTGGACTGATATCGACTAGTTATGCTTACGCCATAACTGATATCAGGTTTTGTGCATAGCATTGCATACATGAGGCTCCCAATTGCAGATGTATATGGGATCTTGCTCATCTTTTACACTTCCTCAATCATTTGTGGACACATTTTCTTTGAAAGGTGAATGCCATGTCTGACAAGTAGAAAACCCTTCTTAGATTGTTCCATGTGAAATCTTTCAACACTTTGTCTATGTACAAGGATTGAGATAATCCAATTAATCTCCTTGATCTATCTCTATAGATCTTTATTCCTAGTACATAGGCAGCTTCTCCAAGATCCTTCATAAGGAAGGCCTTGGACAACCAAACTTTAATTAAAAATAACATTCCTACGTCATTCCCAAAGAGTAGGATGTCATCTACATAAAGTAAAAGGAACACAACGGCACTCCCACTAACCTTCTTGTAAACATAAGGTTCATCCATGTTTTGCATGAAACCAAAAGATTTGACTTCATCATCAAAATGGATGCTGCAACTCCTTGAAGCTTGCTTAAGTCCATATATGGGCCTATGTAGCTTGCACTTTATGAATGTCATCTTTGGATGCAAAGCCTTCAGGTTGATCCATATAAAGCTCTTCCTCAAGGTTGTCATTTAGAAAGGCAGTCTTTACGTCCATTTGCCATATCTCATAATCATAGTGAGCAGCTATAGCCAATAATATCCGAATGTATTTAACCATGGCAACAGGAGAGAACGTATCTTCATAGTCAATGCCCTCTCTTTGCTTATAGCCCTTTGCCACCAACCTAGCTTTGTAGGTTTCTATTTTACCATCTGAGCCTATCTTTTTCTTGAAGACCCATTTGTTTCCAATTGGTCTAATACCAGGTGGACGGTCAACGAGAGTCCAGACTTGATTGGTATACATAGAGTCAATCTCGGATTCCATGGCTTCTTGCCATTTCTTTGAGTCAATGTTTGACATTGCTTCATTATAACTAGAAGGATCATGCAGGTTTTCAGTGTCACCAAGGAGATTTAACTCCCCAAGGCTTTCATGACACAAACCATACCTCTTGGGAGGTATCCGGATTCTACTAGATATTCTTGGAGTTTGTGTTATAGTTGGTTCAAAAAGTTGTTCAACGGGAAATGAAGTGTTAGTTTGTGGCTTGTTGGACACTTCCTTTAGTTCTACCATTTGCTCAACTTTTCCATCAAGGACATAGTCCCTTTCAAGGAAAGTGGCATTCCTGCTAACAAACACCTTTTGTTCTTCAGGTCGATAGAAATAATATCCTAACTATTTTTAGGATATCCTAAAAATAAACACTTGCTTAATCTAGCTTTAAGCTTGCCAGCTTCTAGTCTTTTGACATAAGCTGGACAACCCCAAATCTTAATATGATTGAGACTTGGTTTCTTCCTATGCCACATCTCATATGGTGTAAGAGGGACAGACTTGGAAGGCACTCTATTCAACAAATAAATTGCTATTTGAAGTGCATATCCCCAAAAGGATATAGGTAAATCAGTATAGCTCATCACGGAACGAACCATGTCCGACAAAGTTCGATTTCTCCTTTTAGAGACACCATTGAGTTGTGGTGTTCCAGGAGGAGCTAGTGAAGAAATAATGCCTTCTTGTTTGAGATAATCAATGAACTCATTACTTAAGTATTCGCCTCCTCGATCAGATCTTAGAGCCTTAATACTTCTGTCAATTTGTTTCTCAACTTTATTTTTAAATTCTTTGAACATTTCAAAGGCTTCAGATTTGTGCTTCATAAGGTATATATAACCAAATCGAGAGTAGTCATCGGTAAAGGTTATGAAGTATGAGAATCTACTTGTACTAATAGTGGACATAGGACCACAAACATCTGTATGTATTAGGCCTAGGAGTTCATTAACTTTTGTTCTTTATCCACCATAATGTGACTTGGTCATTTTGCCTTTTAGACAAGACTCACAAGTGGGCATAGGATCAGATCCTAACGACTCTAAATATCCATTTTTGGATAATTTGTGAATTCTATCTTGGCTAATATGACCAAGTTTAAGGTGCCACATCTTAATGGGGTTAACCGTTTCTCAAGATCTCTTAGATCCCAAAGCATTTTCCTTCATACAGTTAACACTACCTTCTAAAGCTAGATGAAAGAGACCATCAATAATATTAGCATGACATACACCCGTTCATTAATAGATACAAAACCACTTAGTTTATCAAAAACTACTCTATAACCATCCTTCAAAAGCATGGAGATGGAGATAAGGTTCTTTATACATATAGAAAGATAAAGACAATTATTTAACTCCAACGTATCTCCTGATGGTAACTTCAAAATATAAGTCCCCACGGCTTTGGCGTCAACTCTTGTGCCATTTCCTACATGTAGGGTGATTTCTCTAGCTTTAAGCTTCCCCACTAGGTCCTGCAACGAAGTGCAAACATGGTGAGATGCACCTGAATCAATTATCCAAGTGGAAGTATTATTAATTGTAAATATTAATTCAATCACATTGATCGTACCTTCTATTGAAGACTTGTTCTTCAAGGATGCAAGATAAGCTTTGCAATTCCTCTTCCAGTGCCCATTTTTGTTGCAAAAGAAACAAATACCTTTTGGTTCCTTTTGTTCCTTCTTCTTCTTCTTTTGAACTGCTCCTTTAGGCTTTGTCATTTGTTTCTTCTTCCCTTTGCCTTTGCCTTTGGACTTGGTGGATGAAGAAGTGGCAATGGCCACACTCCCACTCTCTTTCTTAATTTGCTTCTTTGTTGATACCAGCATATTGAGAAGATCAGAGAGAGTATGATCCATTTGTTGCATATTATAGTTTATTATAAACTGAGAAAATGAATCATCTAGGGAGGAAAGAAAAAGATCTTGAGCTAGCTCCGCATCAAGTGCAAATCCAAGGTCTTGAATTTGCTCAATAAGGCCAATCATTTTTAGACCATGTTGATGCACAGGAGCACCCCTCACATGTTTTGTCTTAACAAGCTCATTGACAGCTGTGAATCTCATATTTCTATTTCTCTCACCAAACAATTCAGTGAGATGGAGTAATATAGAACTGGCGCTATCCATATTCTCATGTTGCTTTTGAAGTTGTGAGTTCATGGATGCAAGCATAACACATTTAGCCTGAGTGTTATCATCCTTATGCTTTTGATAAGCAACACGTTGCTCATCGGTTGCATCTTGAGCTAAAGGAGTGTGAGTGAGTGCATTTTGTAAGACATAAGCGATCTTATCGAATATCAATACAATTTTCAAATTGCAGAGCCAGTCATTGAAGTTTAGGCCCTCAAGACTATTTTCATTGAGAATTTTGGGGATAGGATGTCCTGACATATTGCAATCTACATAACATAAAATAAAATAAATGAGATTGATTTTAAAACTAAGTGACTTGGGTCTTAAGAATCAAATGGCACCCTCTCACTATTTTAACAAATTCCAAATCCCTCAAGGAATTCGAGAGTATAAATTAAAACTCTTAGTGAGTATGGAAGACTCATTTTTATTAAGCCAACCGCATCATAATAGAACTATAGGTCAACTTAATTTCCATGAGAGAATACTCTTATCCAATCACATCAAATGTGAATATCCATGACTTTGGCCTCTAAAGTAAGTAAGTCTCACCATAATAGGATATTGATAAATTACTCTAGTTAAGTTATACCCATCATCTCATGTAAGTATAGGGATCAAAAATTAAATCTCATCATAATAGAATATTGACCAAAATTTGTCCCTATCTTACAACATCAAATGTTGAATAACCTCTCTTTAACCCTCCTAGCAAGAAATACCTCCGTTCGGAATGATATTCACATGCAAGAACATCTAATAGGAGATTACAATGTTGGAAGGCCACAAAGAAGCATTCATAATGTCTTCTTCGTTTTTCAACTTAATATCACTTTGAGGGAATTTTAAGGTCTCATCTTTAATAATCTCATTAATAACAATCAGATTGCATTTGCTTTGATCCTAATACAATCACACATTCATTATACTTGATCTATAATAAAATACTCCCACTAATTGTTTTCAGAAAAACAATTTGATTTCATCAAAAACATTTTTCAAATAGAATCATGGGAAATATAGAATTACTTGATCAAGTGCAATGAACATGCAATTATAATAGGTCACATAGGATGATTATGGACTTGTTGTTTGATCCAACATGAGCCAATATATTGAATCAAGGTCATATTTGGGTGGTTGATTTTAAGTACGTGTAATGATTACGAAAATTAAATAACTAAGCTAAGCTATTACACTTTGCACTTGAACTCATTTCAAGGCTTGATGACTTCAAACTTCTTCTTTGGATCATCCTCATGTGCCTCCATCTTCGATTACAAGAGTGGATGAGGGGAATACAAGCTCCCATTTAAATTTAATCAAACTTGAATAAATTAAATAAGCTACTTAGTTACACAACCAAATGAATTAATTAAATTAATTACATAACCCAATTGAATTGACTACTTTAATTACATAACGACATTCATCAAAATGAATAGTCGGCCAATCTCATGCTCAATTATATTAGGCCATAGTCCATAATCATCATTTAATTAACCAAGATTAATAAGGTTAATTAAACAAGCATAATTAACTCTATCAAAATAAGTTAACCACTAAATTACTTTAATTTAATGCAAGTAAATTAGTTGAGTGATTTAGAGGATGATGTCTTTCATCATGCATCACTAACTTTTGATGAGTAATTTAGGGGATGATGTCTCACATCACTTTTGATGAGTGATTTAGGGAGACATGTCTTTTATCTCATTCCAACTTTTGGTGGGTAATTTAGAGGAACTACTAGTAAAGATGACTAACTCTACCAACTATTTGGTGAGGGAAACATGGAAATGATTTTATGTCATCATTAACTATTAGGTAAATTTCAATTCATGAATATATGGATCAAAAGTGAGAGCAAAAACCATGAAAAATTAGCTAGTTCATAACTAGTTTAGACATGTTCCAAAGCTGGAAATAAAATTCCAGTCTTGTGTTCTTCCATTGAACACTTGTTTACTTCATCTTTGAAGCCAAAAATCATGCATACCCTAAAGCATATATAATCTAACATGTTTCTAAGATTAACACCTTAATTAAGAAATATATAGAACCCCTTAATACATATCTTATATGCATCGAAGTTTCATAAAACTTAAACCACTTCTTACATATAATTTCTAGAAACTTTTTCTTGCTATCATAAAATGTACCTTACATCACATACTTCATAACTTTTATGATAATGCAAATTTTATGATCTAAATTACATATTACTCTAGGCTTAAGAAAATCACATCAACCAACATACTTAGCCATGTTTATAACATACCAAAATTAAGCCAATGGCTCTGATACCAATTGAAGGAATTGATGGATTTCAGAACTTTTTAATTAGTGCGGAATTATTTAACAATTAAACTACTAACTAAACATAAAATCCATTCCTTTAAACTCATGATCTTGGCTTATTGTGATATGTATATAAACATAGTATGCATAGTAAGGAAGAACAAATAGGTAGTTTATGTTCTACTCACCCTTGGAGCATGATTTTAATCCGATCCAAGTAAACCACCAAAGTCCCTCTCCTTGATCTTTCCTTGTGTGTGTTTCCTCCACCTTGAAGCACCTTGAATTAAGAACTCCTTCTTGTATTCCTTCTTATACTTGTGATCTTCTCCTTGATGTAACAAGTAAAGCCACAAAAGTATATGACCTCTGAGGATCTTCACCAAGTGAATCAAGAGATGAAGAAAGATGAAAGAAAAGAAGAAATTATGCAAGTGTTCTTCTTTCCTTTTGATTTTGTAATGGACCAAGGGAGAACTCTCTCTCTCTCTCTCTCTCAAATCTGAAAATAATAGAGTCGAGACACACTTGTCATTTTTGTCCATGCTTTCACTTTACATAATAGGAAATAAATCCAATTACTAAAAGAAAAATATTGACTTTCATAAAGCCAATATATTGGCTGGTCCATACATTCTATTGGGCACTAAAAATGTGTTTTGGGCTTTCATTTAAATCTCATTTAGTGAAGCCCAAGTCCACACCAAAAAACCCGACAATCGTTTATGCCCAATAAATTCAGTTTTACCCGAAACTCCTAATTATGTTCAAATAATAAATGTAATTTATTATTTGGTCATAACCAACTCTTATTTAATCTTCTTCATATACAATCTCAAAGTTCCACTTATAATGTGTGCGATCTCTTAAGTTCTAATTAACAAGGTAGTGAAGTTTATAGAAACCATTCTACTTTGTTTACGAATCAAAAACTCCATTTTTTATCCTCCCTTGTTATTAGGATTACAAATGTTTATTAATCCTCGGGGACATCACAGGTCATGAGTGACATCTTGCAACATATCATAACTACCCAAGTTAATGTAAAATGACAAAGAACCTATTCAATTGGAATTACAATACAATACGGTCCTTCTCTAACACGATGTTCTAAATCACATCATCGCGGTATGGAATTGATATATCAATCCCCTAATGTGATTTTCATTCTTATGTGATTCTTAGAATGTGATTAGAAACTCCTTTTTAATCTCATTCAATGCTTTGGCCAAAAACTCATTGTCACATCTTTGAACATACACCTTATTTGCTTAAGGATAGAGATTTCTTATTGTACACTCACATGTCTCCATGACCGAATTGATTATACCAATGAATACATCTATTATATCTATTAAGGGACACAATATTATTGCATCATCAAGAGATAATCCATTCACTCATAAGACAACTATGGTGTCTCAGGTCAAAGGACTAATTTGTATTATTGCAATTTAGAATTCAAGTTTGACATGTAAGTAAGACTCCATACAAGAACTCTAATGATCGAGTTCAGTATACTCTTTAAGTTAAGAATACCCACATACTTGTATTAGTGTCTCTACACAAATAACAAGAGACATATCATCCTCCATATTGAGCATACATAGTATGTGCTAGTCTTTCCGGATTATCAATGTCCAAGTGATAATCCTATGACTAGAAACCTTTTAGGATAAAAGTGTGAAAGAGTAAAGGTCTCACACATCTAATTCTTTAGATTACTTTCTCTTTAACTCATATTCCTTGGACCTTGTTCAATTAAATATTAAATATAAGCAATGAACAATAAACTTGACCTTAATAATAATTACAATAATAATTACATCAAAATGA
Source organism: Rosa persica (assembly GCA_025331145.1). Taxonomy (NCBI): domain Eukaryota; kingdom Viridiplantae; phylum Streptophyta; class Magnoliopsida; order Rosales; family Rosaceae; genus Rosa; species Rosa persica. The sequence goes on along the minus strand of WFKR01000001.1, from coordinate 10,642,625 downwards.
TTGTGCACAACTCCTTCACTATTTCCATCAATAACATTCCAAAACTATAAATGTCAGCTTTGTTCGACACACCTCCAATATTCTTTTAGAACAATTCCGGAGCTATGTATCCAATGGTTCCTCTTGCTACGGTCAAAGTTTAACTGCTATCATCTATGGGGCATAATCTTGCCAGACCGAAGTCTGAAATTTTTGGAACAACTTCTCATCAAGAAGAATGTTGTGTGGCTTGATATCGAAATCCAAAATTTTCATACCACATCCTTGATGCAGATAATCAATACCACGGGCCACTCCTAGTGAAATTTCAAATGCTTCCTTACAACTTAAGGAGATGAGTCCTTATGAAATATGTGTTCATCAAGAGACCCTTTTGACATGTACTCATATATAAGAGCACGCTTCGATCCCTCAGCGCAATAGCCAATTAGTCGCACCACATTTACATGATGAATTCTTCCAATGGTAGCAACTTCATTCATAAAATCTTGCCCATTAGCTTTGGAATTTCCCAACATCTTAACAACAACAAGGTGACCGCTCCGAAGCTGTCCTTTATACACAGAGCCATAACCTCCTTCCCCCAATTTATCCTTAAATCCTTTGGTCATCTTCTTGATGTTGGAGTAGGAGTACCGTATAGGCATGAGGTTGTTGTAACTTTATAAGAATTCTTCAATAACGTTGTACATTGATAAATGTCGTCTTTTCAACTTCAAGATTAAAAACACAACCACACATGGAATTCCGACTATAGGTTTTGCTGCAATCCACGCTGTCACGGAGAATAATTTAGTCCGTGCTAGAATTACACTAGAGATCAATTCAACCGTTTATGACTTTTTATCTTTTTAAAAGAATGAAGTTTACTGAAATTAAATATATAATCAAGGTTACTTTAAAAAAAAAAATTAAGGATAAAACGTACCTGCCATTGTACATACAGCTGCAAAATGGAGATAGTCCAAGATAGGAGTCCTGACTTCTGCATCAAAAACATATAAATATCAAGTTATCAACTCTGAATCTTGTAAATGAGAAAAAGTAAACTGAAAATATAATAATTGTGGTAAAGCTTGAAGAACAAAATCTTTGATATCCTTACCAATAGGACAATAAACTTTATTCATGTCGACATAGCAACGACCTTCACCTGATCCACTGTAGCTCTGCAACCACGAAAGTTCAAAACCATAAAGCAGCTTGTTGTGGATGTCAATGTAGGAACTGTTCATGTCCTTTGTCCCAATCGATGATGATATCAAGACCATCAGCTGTATGCGACATGAATCCCACAAATCAGAGGCATTTAAGGTTTGAGTGATAACTAAAGAATACCCACTCGTTGCATTAACGCAAGGAGCAGTTTCCACGTAGAGAGATGAATTCACCGGCCGAGTTTCACAGGTAATGAAGATTATAGGCTTTGACAGGTCAAACCACTCAGTCGGCATGTTCTGATATTTTTTTCTACCTTGAAAAATCCTATATGGCTAATCTCCAGAATCACTGAAGTTGTGGCTGGCCAAGGAATAAGGAGGGAATGAAGAGCAGTTATCCTTACGAAAATTGGCATCCACAACTCAGACTGTGTAGTTTCCATAATTGATGGCAAGTACAAAGTATTTCCCTGAATACAAGTGTAACACAGTGACATTGTTCTCACAAGACAGGTTATACCTTGATTTACCGCACTTCTTTGGATCATCATTGAGTCGGAAAGGGTAACTTATATTTCGGATGTCACCGCAGGAAGAAGGCTGACAGTGATGATCATCCTTAGCGTGGGAAGCTACAGTGCACAAACCAAGAAGTAGAAGGGCCAGTCGTGCTGGCATGGGTAGCCTTCCTGTGATCATGGGGACTAGGCGGTGGGCGATTAGGCGTCCGCCTAGGCGCTCTTGGCGGAGCCGATGGCCGTCGGGTGTTTTTTAGATCTGGAACTAGAGAATCTCGTCGTCAGAGGAAGGAGAAGAAGAAGACGAAGGAAGATGAAAGCATAAGAGAAATAGGGCTTTTGATGCATACCCAGACGCAAGTAATGATTGTTACCTGTGGGTGGATCAGAGATATGCGAATCGATCAGAGGCGTTGAGTGGAGGTGAGGTGAGGTCGGGACTGCATGAAGTAGTTGAAGTTTTCTCTTATTTGTTCTCGATCTTAGTTTTGGAAAGAGGAGGAGGAAGGTTTGGGGATAAGCACAAGAACTAGAAAGTCAGAAATGTTGCCATAGAACATAGAATCAATCATTAACATCACAAATACATTCAAACATGTCAGTTGCATATCAATGAGCACACACCAGAACATATCAGTTACACATTGACATAAGCATGACAAGGAGACTTGAAAGACCAACCTTTTTCAGTTGCTTGGAGTGCCATCTCGATATGAGCAGAGTGCAGCTAGAAGTGATGGTAGGAGCTGGAATGAGGAACTCAATAAAAGCCTTCTGTGAAGCACTCAATATGTGAAAAGGTAGATGGTATTACTACTGTATTTTCAGCGTGTATTGAGTGAACACAGGGACTCCTATTTATACAGAGAAGTGGATCACTCTAAGCTCAGTCCCATCAAGGAGTTAGAGTTTCAATCCAACTCTACTGCATATGCATATCTTCTGTTATCTTGATATATAAGATAACTACATTAGCCTCTTGTATTTATCTAATCAGAATGCTTAGATAAATATTACCAAGTTTAAATTAAATTGTTTATCTCTTGTTGAATGTCCTACTTTAATACAACAGTTGTTATGCTTGATGAAACTATCTTCAGTCCACTCTAACAAGAAACAGATGAAGAAGAAAGCAAAAGCATCTGATCAAGAAAACAACAATACAAATAAAAAAAGGAAAAAGGAGTATGAGTCTGGACTTATAAAATGTATTTTGACTTGGCAAAAGATCAGATCTCTTCATTGCAGAGATTGATTCCAAAATCCTTTGGTTTGTCAAAGTCTGATTCCAATCGATCATTCTGCTGCTAAATTAGTAATCAGTTTTTGCGAATGCAGTTTGAAAATCCCAAGTTCGCCTTTTTTCATGAGCTCGTTAAACTGTGAAGCTTATTTTCATGTAAATGTGGTTATATTCACCGATTTTTACAATAAAAGCTTATTCTACGGCAGGATTAACCGCCTTTTATATGCTAGACCAACCTTTTGACAGTTCATGAGACCAAATGGTTCATTTTGCTACTCTGGCTGCTAGTTCATCCTTGTTGTAGTATAAATGTATAAATACTGTGTATGTCTATATCATGTAACAAAATACGTAAAAGTATTTAGATAGGTACTTGAGTGTATAATCATAGGTACTTGAGTGTATGAAGACTTATGTAAACATGCTTTGCCAAAGGGCAACAAGCATGGCAGAAAATCATCATCAAGATGGTTATCATTTTGGTTTTCTCTTTGAGCTTTCACACTTCAAATGTATTCCTATAAATACCCCTTTGTATGAGATGAATAAACACACTTGAAATCTCCATTCTCTCTGAAATATTACTATCTCTTTCTGTTTGTCAATTCCTCTTGTTCTTAAACACGTTATCAGCACGAAGTTGCTCTAGAATTAGAATCGAAAATTGACGAAAGAAGAGTTCATCATCGATCGAAGTCATTTTTCCAAACCTACAAAAAATACCCAAACCCTAGCTCATATCAAAGCCCTTGATTCCAGGAGCCCGGAACCGGTCTCAGAATCGCCGGATCCGGCTGGAAACTGCCTGAACCGGCCGCCGGAAGCAGAAAAACCGAACCGGACCGCTACCGAGTGCTGTCGAGTGCTGCCGAGGACCTACCGAGGTGCTGCCGAGAGCTGTGCAGCTGCCGAGACCCTTGATCAGCAGCTGCCGACACATCTGTCGACAGATTTTCGCGGCGACTTTCCGACAACATTTCCGGTGACTTTTTCGACACTTTTCCGGCGACTTTTCGGATGATTTTTCTCGACTTTTTCCAACCATCCTTCCGATCACCTCCGATAATTTTTCCGGTCAAAATTGCCGGCAACACTATTTCAAGGTATTCTTTACTAAAAGTTCCCGTTTTTGAGTTTTTATTTATTTTCTCTCTTTTTTCTTTTTTCTCGGGAACTTACAATCAAAAGCGGAATTATAGAAATTCACGCCAAACGAACTAAGAGCGTTCGTAATCAATGAACTAAGAGTGTTCACAATGATTCTTGGAAATTAATTTCTTGGTAGCATAGCTCGGAAATCTTATTATTTTTCGTGGAAGTTTTAACTCCGAAACTAATATTTTCTTCTTATCTTCAAGGATGTCGAATGAACCTAGACTCGATTTTCAAATCCTTGACTCAATAGGTTCGGATTACCATAGCTGGAAAACCGACGTTGAGAACCATCTCACATCAAAAGGGATATTACCCATCATCCATGCACCAGACCCGGCCCTTGTGTTCCCTCGAACACCCAAGAGGCATGCATAAGCAATCATCTTGATGCAACGTCATATGGACAAAGCACTCAGACTAGAGTACATGTCCATTAAAGATGCAAAGGATTTATGGGAGGCGCTACAAGAGCGCTTTAACAATATCCAAGATTCTCTCCTCCCTGACTTGAAAGTTCAATGGAACGATGTACGCTTCTCAGACTGCAAGTCTATTGCTGAGTACAATTCAGAAGCTCTTCGTCTCAAGTCCATGTTGAGGTTCTGTCAAAGACCCCTCACAGAAGAAGAGCTAATTGAGAAAACTCTCTCCACCTTCCCGGTTGCAGCAATCTTGCTATCAAAGCAGTATCGCACTGAAGTAAATGCTGGACGAATTACGAGGTTCAATGAACTCATAAATATTTTGTCGGTAGCTGAAAAGCACGACAACATTCTGGTAAAGAATTATAATTCAAGACCCATTGGAACCAAGAGCGTTCGTGAGGCAAATTATAATGCACCCAAGAGAGGGCACAAGGAGCGGTACCCCAGCAATAGGGGACATGTGTACCCTAATAATAGGGGACATGAAGGACGAATAGGTCCATATAACGGCCCCAATAAAGAAGGAAACCGTAACTTTAGAGCGGGCACACGTGATGGCAACTCCACACATGGAAGAGGGAGATATGGCAACACCGGCCGTGGAAATAGTACCATGAGCCGTGGAGATCGCACCATGGGCCGTGGTAGTAGCAGCAACTCTCCTAGGGGATATCCACAACGTGCACAACATGCACAACCTACACCTCAAATGAAGGGAGGGAACCACAATGACATGTGTCATAGATGTGGATCAATCGAGCATTGGTATAAACAATGTCATGGAAGTACCCAATTAGCTGCACGCTACAAGGAGTACAGGGAAGCAAGAGAGCAAGAGGCTAACCTTGCCGAAGATGAAAATAGTGAAGATGTCAATCTCACTGTTGAGGACTTCAAAGCTGTAGATGAAGAGCACGAGGATGCCACAGACTTTGATTAGAATAATCCTCTTTCTATTTTCCAAGAATGGCAAATGTGCCTTAGTCAATAAATAACAATTGTATTAAACTCCTTCTTATGTGGCGTACCTAATGAAGTTTGATGTCTAGAAAAGCAATTGAGATCGGGGTATTTAAGCGAGCCTCGCTCCACCAACATCTCTCTACTTTCCTGGTCATATTTCATTAGAATTACCAAACGGATTGAGTGATAACAATTTGTCTAAAGTTTGATATTTGGAATAGACTTATGAATAACTTTGATGTAATCATTGGCTATTTTCCCTATTAATAAGGTATCGCATTCAATGTCATGGACATGTGTTAATATTCCGAACTTTATCCCTTTCAGTATGTTTTCCGGAGAATTGGAATGTCTTCTTGATAGTGGCACCACACATACTATATTGTGACATAGGCAATTATTTTTATGGATGACACCTAGTCGATCCTCAGTAACTATGATAGCAGGACCATCACAATTGATTCATGGTCGAGGATCAGCTCAATTTTTGTTACCAAATGGTACAAATGTTAATGTCGCCGAAGCTCTATATGCTCCAAGGGCCGGAAGGACCCTATTAAGCTTTAAAGACATAAGAGCCAATGATTTTCATGTGGAAACACATTGTGAGAATGGACAAGAGTTCCTTTGCATCACCTCTAAAAACTACGGAAATACACAAGTTTTAGAGAAACTTATGTGTCGCTCTAGTGGATTGTATGCAACCACTATTAGAGTCATTGAATCCAACCATGTCATGAATGACAATTTATGGGATTCTGACATATACAAGCTTTGGCACGACCGTTTAGGACATCCAGGTCGTGACATGATGCTCCGTATATTAAAAACGTCACACAGACATCCATTCTTCAAAACAAAAAGAAGTACGAACCAAACATTGGTCCAAAGAGTTACTTCTAAAGCATATCATTAGTTTTGCAAAGCTTGCTCTTTAGCAAAGGTAGGATCAAGACCATCCTATGTAAAGGACACTAAAGAAAATATACCATTCTTATAAAGAATACAAGGTGATATTTGTGGACCTATCCAACCAACTTGCGGACCATTTAGATATTTTATGGTGTTGGTTGATGCATCGACACGTTGGTCACATGTCATGCTCTTATCCACAAGAAATGCTGCATTTGCTAAACTCCTAGCACAAATCATTAAATTAAGGGCTCACCACCCTGATCATCCTATTAAGTCAATTCGTCTTGACAATGCTGGAGAATTTACATCAAGAACCTTTGATGATTATTGCATGTCCATTGGGATTGAGGTCGAACACCCTGTCCCTCATGTACACACCCAAAATGGACTCGCAGAAGCTGCCATTAAAAGACTTCAAATGGTTGCCAGGGCATTGGTTATGCGCACCAATCTCCCTATTTCTGCTTGGGGCTACGCAATATTACATGCAGCTATGCTTATTCGTCTGAGACCCACTGCCACCCAACCCTTTTCTGCATCCCAAATGGTGACTGGGTATAAGCCTAATGTCTCACACTTACACATATTTGGGTGTGCAGTCTATGTGCCAATTGCGCCGCCACAGCGCATCAAAATGGGTCCTCAAGGACGCTTAGGCCTTTATGTTGAATATGATACTCCAAGCATTATCCGCTACATAGAACCCCTGACAGGTGATCTATTTACCGCTAGATTTGAGGATTGTCACTTTGATGAGACAGTCTTCCCGTCCTTAGGGGGAGACAAGAACATTAATGTTCAACAGCAAAGACAGGAATTGTCGTGGTCTGTCTCCACTTTGTCTCATCTTGATCCCCGAACCATACAGTTTGAAATAGAAGTGCGGAGGATTCTCGATCTTCAGAACGTAGCAGAATCAATGCCTGATGCGTTTTCTGATATCGCTAAAGTGACAAGATCACACATACCTGCTGCAAACGTACCTGCAAGGATTGATGTTCCTAAAACTAAATGACATGACATCCCCTCTATGGGTGATGCAGTGGCTAGACCCATGGCTCCTGCCAGAAAGCGCGGGAGGCCTATAGGTTCGATGGATTCTCGCCCAAGAAAGAAAGCAAGCTTGACACAAAATAATCCATTAATCATCGATATAAATAATCCATCTCATGAAAAATTTCCGGATTATGGTTATGTCCAAGAGACATCATTGGAGGATGCTCCAATAGTAGAACCAATTCCAGAGAATAGAGAGATCTCCATAAATTACACTAGTATACATGTAATTATGGACAGAAATTCTATGGCTATTGATGATGCGTTTGCATATCATATTGCAAAAGGAATTATAGAATACAATGATATCGAACCTCGCTCCATTGAAGAATGTCAACGAAGAGCAGATTTGTCCGAATGGAAAAATGCAATCCAGACTGAATTGGATTCACTAACAAAGAGACAGGTATTTGGGTCCATAACACTGACACCACCAAATATAAAACCTGTTGGTCATAAATGGGTCTTTATTAGAAAGCGTAATGAGAAAAATGAGGTTGTTAGATACAAAGCCCGCCTTGTGGCGCAAGGTTTCTCACAACGCCCTGGAATCGACTACGAGGAGACATACTCTCCCGTAATGGACGTTACAACATTCCGCTACCTTGTCAGTTTGGTAGTTTCCAAAAAACTTGACATGCAGCTCATGGATGTGGTTACAGCATATCTCTATGGGGATCTAGATTCAGAGATATATATGAAGGTTCCAGATGGACTTCAATTACCCAAATCAAGTGGCTCTAAACCACGGAGTGCGTTTTCAATAAAATTAAGACGCTCACTATATGGATTGAAACAATCCGAACGGATGTGGTATAACCGTCTAAGTGACTACTTGATTAGGAAGGGATATGTTAACAATGAAATATGCCCTTGCGTGTTCATTAAGAGAACAAGATCCGGATTTGCAATTGTAGCAGTTTATGTCGATGACATGAACCTAATTGGAACTCTAGATGAGTTAAAAGAAACTGCTACATATTTGAAATCTGAATTTGAGATGAAAGATCTCGGGAAAACACGGTTTTGTCTCGGAATAAAACTCGAACACCGTAATGATGGGATTATGATCCATCAGTCAGCATATACTCAAAAGTTACTAAGGCGCTTTAATGAAGGTAAAGTAAAGCCTGTGAGTACTCCTATGATCAACCGTAGTCTTGAGCCCATGAAAGATCCGTTTCGTCCAAGGGATGAGGACGAAGATTTATTAGAAGCTGAAATACCATACCTAAGTGCGATAGGCGCATTATTGTATTTAGCTCAATGCACAAGACCGGATATCTCATTTGCAGTAAACTTGTTAGCTCGATATAGTTCTGCGCCAACACGCTACCATTGGATTGGTATAAAGACAATCATTCGATACCTAAAAGGTACGATCGTTATGGGCTTGTTCTATCCCTACAGAGAGAAAAGAAATGTGAACGCCGGCAACACTATCCATAGTGCCGACGTTCTCCTCCTCCCCTCCATCAAAATGATAATGATGTTCTGACGGGTTTTACTGATGCAGGGTATCTCTCTGACCCTCACAAAGGTCGCTCCCAAACAGGTTACGTCTTTACCATGGGAAGCACAGCGATATCTTGGAGATCTACAAAACAGACTCTTGTTGCTACTTCCTCAAATCATGCAGAGATTATTGCACTACATGAAGCCGTGCGTGAGTGCATATGGATAAGGTCTATAAATAGACACATTCGAGGAACTTGTGGTTTGAAATTTACCACAAATGAACCTACATGCATTTACGAGGATAATGCAGCTTGTATTGAGCAAATGAAATTAGTTTTCATCAAAGGCGACAATTCCAAGCATATATCGCCGAAATTCTTCTACACTCAGCAACAACAAACACTTCTAAATATTGAAGTAAATCAAATCCGATCAGAAGATAATGTAGCTGACTTATTTACTAAGTCACTACCAAAATCCCCTTTCGAGAAACATGTAAGGAGCATCGGATTGAGGAGGATATCCGAACTCCCACGATCTTCAAGAGGAGTCTAAATCAGGGGGAGTATCCAGAAACATACTTCACACTCAACACGCGTTGTGCTCTTTTTCCCTTTCAACCAAGGTTGTTTTTCCCACATGGTTTTATTACTTGGCAAAGTTTTTAATGAGGCAACTTCGATGCGCACCATCTACACAATACTATTGAACATGAAATATCCAAGGGGGAGTGTTGTAGTATAAATATATAAATACTGTGTATGTCTATATCATGTAACAAAATACGTAAAAGTATTTAGATAGGTACTTGAGTGTATAATCATAGGTACTTGAGTGTATGAAGACTTATGTAAACATGCTTTGCCAAAGGGCAACAAGCATGGCAGAAAATCATCTTCAAGATGGTTATCATTTTGGTTTTCTCTTTGAGCTTTCACACTTCAAATGTATTCCTATAAATACCCCTTTGTATGAGATGAATAAACACACTTGAAATCTCCATTCTCTCTGAAATATTACTCTCTCTTTCTGTTTGTCAATTCCTCTTGTTCTTAAACAATCCTCGATTTTTTCCCTTTTTTTTTTTTTGGCATTAGTTCATTCTCATTATTGAGTAGAGGATAACAATGTTTTCAAAGGCAAAGGCATAAGAAGAGGCGTTTTCTTTTCCCGCATATATTATCTTAATCACTTACATGCAAACATAACAATTTGACTGCCACTCATAGCTAATTTTCTTACGAATCAAAAATATATATTGATTGTACGATACGTACAATACAAAGTTAATAATATCTTAAATAACTATAACTAGGAGAGTAAGATAAATCTATAATCAAGAGATAAAACAAGGGAGAGATTAATAGAATTAATACTTTTTGAATCTAAAAATATTCGAAAAAATTATGTATCCAGACACATTACGTAGTTTTGCTGTATCTAGACACAATCCTTATTGAAGGGAAGGATTTATCTCCAGAAATAAAGGAATCATTTTAGGGGAAAAAATAAGGAAAAAACAATATTTAAATGGAACCAAGGTAGAAGGAAACGACCGCATTTAAAGAAAACCAACTACTGGGACGACATCTTTTTGACAGAAGAAAAGGAAAATCTCAGGGCATCCAAATGACCAGTAAACGGGTAAATTTAGATACGGGACTGTTAATGCACAAAATACAGCTATATGATACCGGCTTCCGCTAACTTGGATGAGGGTCCAATCTTCCGATATATATAGAGTTTGTGAAATGCCACCAATCTGTCAAGAGAAATACAACAGCGTCAAGAAGGGAGACCGCGGTTGGCGGTCTTCGCTCCTCCGATGTTAAAGTTACACGATGTATTTGTATTGACAAATGTGGTGGTCAATAGCTATTAAATGCGTAATGAATGAAGAGAGAGAGAAGTGGACCTTTCATAGGTGAAATAGTGAGTTGCCTCACTCTCGTTTTTGATGTGGGATTGACACGCTTCAGTTTGCTGAGTTCTGGTTCTTTCTACAAAGACAACTTCAGGTGGAGCATGTCGGCGTATGGGAGCATATTTCATCCTGGGACCGGTTTGTCGGTGTAGACTGTCTTGCTGTGTTTCTGGTAGTCACACAGCTGAGGTATTCCGACAAGTTATGTCAGTGGCATAAGTGTTGATTATGGCCGCCAAGTATATAATGTATATACAAGTCCCCCACATCCCCAGTCAAGGTGAGATTTCTTGGTTGGGGATTATCACAACTAAGACGGCACCTTTAGTTATATGTTGGGCATAATCAGTGCGAGTGCGTCGTCAACCATAGATTTTGTCTAAGCGAGCGCTTGTGCCCTTTCGGGTGGGTCCCTGCTAGGCCCTCAAGGGAGTCCCCCACTCCCCGGCGAAGAAAGACCTCCATTTGGTCAAATGATTGTTTGTTGAGGGAAGCTGCTTGGCAGCATGAGGTGGTGGGTGGCGACCCCACTCTTTCGGTGCCTTAGCGTCGAGAAGTTAACGGCCTGATCAGTGGATATCGTGGGCTGAGTTAACGGTTCCCTTACTCTTTCCTAAAGGAGAAAAACTTGACTGCACTGCCTCTTTGAGGTCGGTGTACTGATGATATCGGCGGCATGTCCCTGGTTAGGTGCGCCCCTCTAAATCTGCTTTGTTTCAGGTAACATGCCTTTTTATTGTTTGGCGGGATTAACGATGTTGGGCTTCGTGACTTGGCGTTTAACGGTTTGGTGATTGATGTTGTATTTGCTTTCCGTGTTAATGCAGACAAAATATTTGTTGTCAGTGAAACAAACTTGTTATCTGTGAACATGCCTTGTTGGTTGTACTTCCCTTTTTGTGGCAGATAAATGACTTGCAGGTTGCCTACTAATAGCGTGGTTATAGAGTTATTTAGCGAAGAGTAAGGTTACCTGGTGGGAAAAGGTTAGACATGGTGGTTGTATTTTGAAATCTTCTGTTGTTTGGCCAAATTCTCTGCTTTTCTGAGAGGGCGGGTGACCCGAAGGGATTGCTGATAGGTGTGGCGTGCACCGAAATGCCGCTGTGGAGCCGTTGTCGCTTCATCATAAATGTTGCTTTTATGAGTGCGACGATTTAATCGAGGCGTCGCCTCAGTTAGTGGGGGGTACGTGTCGTGATCTGGTGGGATGATCACTTAAACGGTGACGGTCGTGATTTTTTGCAAGAGTTTCTATTTAAGGGGGAAACGAACTCGCGTTTGCGCTCAGTTTCTGCCATATTCTTATTCTTTGTCTTCTTCGACGATTGAGAGAGAAAACCAGAGAGAGAATCTACAAACGTTGGTGATTGAGTTGGAGGGGGGGGGAGGGAGAGAAAAAGGAGGACAAAGACAGGAGGTTTGCAGAAGGGGGCGCAGGTAATCGAAACTCGCTTCGACGTTGTGGTCTGTTTCGTTGCTCTCTGGTGCTTCTATGAATCCGAGGTATGTTCTTGCTGCTTTATGACTGTGTTCTTGTTTTGGTATACATTTGTGTTTCTGGACGCGTGTGTTTTGGTGTGACTTTACGTTGTACTATGTTTGAGGGTCTGAAGGTATCTGGGTTTTGAGATGTTGGTGGGTTTTGTGCTTTCTGGGTTTTTTTTTGTTTTTGTTTGAACGACTGTTCTTGGATTAGTGCTTGTGGTTTGATGGTGTGGAGTGTAGATTTAGATCTAACTTGACTGCTAACTTCTAGGTTTATAGTGTTTTTTGGGCATGCCGGCCGTTACTGATATCTCAAGTAGCGAAGAATCGGACGTGTCGTCGCTTAATTCATCAGAGATGGGTTTTGTTGATTCACTGTGTCGTCCTACTTCTGCAGGAGGTGGCTTGGAGGAACCATTAGATATTGTTCCACTGTAGACCATTTCATCGCCGCCTATGGTAGCGCATCAAAGTAAGGAGCATGAGATTTTTCGTCGTACTAGAGAGGAAGAGGTGTCCGATAGTAGTGAAGAAAGTGTCGGGGCTTCTGGGCAGAGCGATGATGGGCTCGAGGTTGGGGATGAAGGTCAGAGTTCCGCACCTGCTATTTTCGTGGGTTCTCAGTGATGGTGTCAGAGTAGAACCTTCCTTCATCTTGTCGTGGTGGAGAATACGACAGTTGAGGGATAGGTTTCATCTGCCCGACATTGTGAAGTTACGGCCGTTAGAGAAGGGTGAGAGAGTGACTGACTTGCCAGAAGGTTATGCCGCTATTCATAAATCTATACTTCATCACGGGACAAAACTGTCGCTACTTCCAAGTCGACAATACCTGCTCCATGAGCTGAAAGTTACAGTCGGTCAAGTGTCCATAAATATGTGGAAGATGTTGTTGGCCTTGACCGCTTTGTGGGATCTGTCGGGGTGTGAGTTCCCAACGGTGGCAGAAGTATTATTTTTCTATGAGTTGACGTATAATGAGAGGAAACATTGTGGCTGTACCCTTAAACTGGCTCGCCGCCCTAGTACCTCAAAACGTTTGGAACATACACCTGATTCTTCCACAACGTGGCGGGCTGCTGTGTGTGTTGCCACCGAGGGTTGGGAGTATGATACGAGGCCAGAGGGGGCAAGAGCTCCTCGTTTCTGGGTGCCGTCGAGATTTCAGGTGATAAAAGGTTGTTATCTACATGTTTGAGGCCTACTTTTTGTGTTGAATATTAATATTTATTTACGTGCCTGTTTTCCGCCATGTATTGCAGCATGTTTCTCCGTTATTTACAGAAGGTTGGAGACCCAAGATGACCGACATCGAGCGGAGCGAGTGTGTCGGATGCACTATTGTTGGAAGCGTAAGAAATGTTTGGATATGCGAGTTCTTTTGCATTGGTCATTGCTTATTCATCTGCGTCTGACTAGCGAGCCCGGTAAGTGAAGTTTTGCCGTTCAAAATGCATTGCATTGTTATTGCGTGTGGTATGATGGTGTCTATTTTTCTTTTACTTTATAGCAGTAACTCGTACAAACAAGAGAACCAGAAGTGCTGAAGAAGGCGATGACGAATCTTGGTGGGATCAAGAACTATGTCAACTTTATGCTTGACGAGGCGGCCAAGGTGTAAAACTGGACTATTGACCCGCACACGAAGGAGATAACGACGTAAGGGGAAGCAAAAATTCTGGCAGCTCCGCTACATTCCAATCACGCCAAGTTGAAGAAGAAGAAATTGGGTGGCAAGGAGATAAATGTGGCGGATGAAGGCGAGCAAGAAAATGAGGAGATAGGGTTTGTTCTCGAAGGGCTGACTGATAAGAGTGCGCCCGTTGTCGGTGAAGACCTGGCGGTGGAGGATGCTAAGAGGGAGAAGAAGAAGATGGTGGCAGACAAGAGAGCGCCCAAGCATGGCGGTCAAAAGGTGGTTGGTGCGTCTACTGGGGATGTCGGTGGTCCGCCAGCTGGACTCTCCGTTGTGCTATAAAAAAAGAAGATTCTTCTCTCCGCCGTAGTTTCAGATCCTTCCAAGAAGAGCAAGGTTGAGGAGAAAAATGTGGCGGTTGGCCACAAAGATGTCCGGGGCGGTAGATTTGTTTCCGACAATCCTATTGTCTGGCTTGTATAAAGTGCGCCCGTTATCCAACAGGCCTTCCTTCACAAGGTGTGTGAGCGGCTGGGATTTGGTAGTGAGGCACGAGTTGGTCGGGCAGCGACGTCGTCGAAGATGGAGACATCCCTCGATCTGATTTTGAGGGGAGCTCATGAACTTTACCTTTACCAAATTTCCACAAAGGAGCGTAAACTAAATGAAAAGATGTTGCAGGCACGACGTGACTTGTTGGCGGAGAGGGAAAAGAACAAGTCCACTGCTGGGGATATTGCAAAGCTTGACATTGCTCTTGCTGATGTGAGGGAAAAGTTCAAACTTGCGGTGGACAAGACTATAGCCGATACCACTATTATTGCCAACCTAAATGCTGAGCTGGAGGCCTTGAAGAGAGAAAAAGCTGAGCGAGAAGATACTATTGCTCAGCTGCAGGAGGCGTTTACCACCAAAGAGAAAGAATTGGCGGTCAATCTGCTGGGCAGGAGGAGATGGTTAAGTTGGCAGAGGATGAGAAGAACAAGATCAGCCAAGAAGCAATGGAAGCGTTTAAGAATTCTGATGCTTTCTCGGATCTGCTTACTGATGTTGGGCGACAAGGTTTTGCCACCAAACTTTCAGGAGCTTAGGGATAAGGGGTATCTAAACATGGAAAAAATTATTGCTGATCGAGCACCCCCTCATACTAGGTTAGGAGATGCGAAGGGGACTGGGGACGATGAGTCATCAAGTGGCAAGTCTTCTAGTAGCGGTGAGGAGGATAGCTCTTCCGGGGAGGATGACGCTAAGTTTGATGGTAACCCAGAGACTCCGACTCTGACAAGTAAGGGAGAGAAAAGAAAAATGCGCACTCGCCAACCTGTCGACAAGCGTCGTGATGGTGACTGCGTCGTAGAGTCTTCTAAGGCTGGGCAGGACTAGGATATAGTGATATTTGCATGTATTGTCCTTGCTTCTTTTGTAATGTGGCGGTCCCGTCATTTATTTTGTAAACAATGTGAACAACCTTTGATTTGGAGTCCCCATTTTTTGAATGTGACGCTTATCTTCTTTTCCTATTGTCATGCGTGTTTTGTTTGTTAGATTGCACTTTGGGATTATGAGTTAAATTTTTGTAAGCGTCAATGAAACATTAAAGGGATTAAGATTGGCCCGTTACATGTATATATATCGCCTTTGTTCCTCTAGGAGCGAAGGTGTTGGTTTTGACCAGACTTGATATATGTTGCTTCTTGTTGTTTTTTTTTTTTTTTTTGTGCATGTGTGGGCAATGGTTTGAATAATTCCTCGTTTCATTTACGACTGGGCAGACCCAATTGGTTACAAAAATTCGTACCCGTAGGATAGCTTTTCTTAGCTAAACTTTGCAAAAATTAGCTAAGTAAAGATGCCCGTGGGTATGTTGCGCCGCTATTTGTAATAATAACGGAGATATTGAGTGTTCCACGGATGTGTGGATGTGACGCCTTCCTTGTTCTTTAGGTAAAATGTGTCGTGCCTCACTAGCTCTATAATTTGATAAGGCCCTTCCCAGGTTGGACGAATTGCCTTTGGCGGTGGTATGACTTCTTTCATGACCCAGTCGCCAAGTTGTAGGTTTCTAGCCTTCACACAATTGTTGTAGAAATGGGACACCCTCTGTCGGCAACATTTGTTGTGGCGTCATGCCCGTCAATCCTAGCTGTTGCTTGGGTTACTTCAATAGGGAAGACAGCCTCTGTGCCAAACATTATGCAAAATGGAGTTTCGTTGTTGGCAGATGTCGACGTTGTCCGGATGGCCCAGAGGACCTCTGGGAGCTTTTTTTGTCTTCCAACTTCTTTTTTAGCAACTTTTTGATGACTTTATTGGCGGCTTCAACCTGGCCATTGGTTTATGGGTGCTCCAAGGAAGCAAATGTGCCCGGTTTGGCGGTGAAGCTAATGAGTTCTTCATTCTTGGATTGCTTTCCGTTATCGGTGATGATTGTGTCGGGGACTCCATAGCGACAGTAGATATTTTTTCCACAAAAATTATTGGACTTTAGCGATTATGATCGCTGTTAATGGTTCTGCTTCGACCCATTTGCTGTCGTAATCAATGGCCACAATTATGTATTTGAACTACCTTGGCAGTTGGGAGTTTTCCGACAATGTTCAACCCCCACATGGAGTGAATCCAAGGTGCGACAATGATGGACAGTGGTTCTACTGGAGCACGTGAAAGGTCTGCGTACTGTTGACACTTGTGATAGGATTGTGATATTTCTTTGGCATCATCTCCTAGTGTCAGCCAAAAGTAGCCCTAGCGCATGGTGCGGTTGGCTAATGATCTGGCTCCTAAATGGTTTCCGCACTCTCCCGCCTGTATTTTGACTAGGACTTGTTTTTCCCTCTTCTAGCGTTAGGCACTTTAAGTTGGGATGTGTGAATCCTTGGCGGTAGAGTTTGCCATTTTGAATGTTGTACCATGTTGCCCTTCGTACCAGTCTCCTTGCCTCAACCTTGTCGGATGGCAGTGTGTACTTACGCTTGTAGTTGAGTATCTCGTCCATTCAATTGGGGCTTACCTCTATGGTATAGATCTCTGCCAGTGTTTTAGTGATGCTGGGTTTGTCAAGGGTTTCCACCCTAGTATCAGTGGGACTCTGATGTGGTTGAGCTATTGCTAGGCGTGCCAAGGAATCGGCCTTTGCTTTCTTTTCACAGGGTATTTGCGTGATGTTGAAGAAGTTAAACTTGCGGAGCAGGGTCTTGGCGTACCCTAGGTATGCCGCCAATTGTTTATCTTTGACCTGGAAAGTATCGTTGATTTGATTCACCACCAGTTGTGAATCACTGAAAATGTCGACACTTTCTGCTCCGCAATTGATGGCTAGTAATAGTCCAACGATGAGTGCCTCATACTCCGCCATGTTGTTGGAGGCTTTGAAGTCAAACTTGAGAGTATATGCCACGTTAAGTCCCCCTAGTCCTGTGAGAATAATGTCGGTGCCGCAGGCCTTGGCACAAGCAGAGCAGTCTACATAAAGACTTCATTACGATAATTTTTTTGTCTGAGTGGTTGCCGGGTGTTGAGTGTTGTCTTTTGACGTTATATCGATGATGTGTTCCTGCTGTGAAATCAGCTACTGCCTGTCCCCTGATGGCAGTTCTTGGTTTGCAGTCGATGTCGAACTCACTGAGCTCTATTGCCCATTGGCTGAGACGTCCAAAGTGTTCCGAACTTTGTAATACGTGTTTTAGCAGTAGATTTGTGAGGACATGGATTGTACGTGCCTGAAAATATTAACGCAATCTCCTAGCGGCCATGATGAGTGTCAACGTTAGTTGCTCAAGTATGGGGTACCTTGTTTCTGCTCCATGCATACCCCTGCAGGCATAAAATACCAGCAGCTCCTCTAATGCCTCTCTGCGGACGATTGCGCAGCTGATGGAGGATTTTGATACCGCTAGATAGATGTATAGTATTTCGCCAGGCACTGGGGTTGAGAGTTGCGAAATAGAGGCCAAGTATTCCTTCAAGCTTTGAAATGCTGCTTCGCAATCAGTTATCTAGTCTACCACCTTGCAATGGGACCGCTTCATTGCCTTTAAGAAAGGCAGAAATTTGTCGGTGAGCCTGGAGATGAACCGGGAGAGAGCTGTCAATTTTCCCTGTAAGCTTTGCACTTCAACTTTCTTCTCAGGAGACTTCATATTTATGATTGCATGTACCTTGTCGGGGTTAGCTTCTACTCCCCTCTCTCTAACTATGCACCCGAGGAATTTGCTGGTTGTGACGCCAAAGAAGTACTTTTCTGGGTTCAAGTGCATTCTGTATGCTAGCAATATGGCGAATATTATGTAGAGGTTGGCAACATGACTGCTATCGTTTATACTCTTGACAAGCATGTCATCGACATATACTTCAAAGATCTTGCCCAAATGTTCTACGAACATTGCATTCATCAAGCGTTGGTATGTGCCGCCGGCATTCTTGAGGCTAAAGGGCATGACAATGTAACAATACAAACCCTTGTCGATGGTGAATGATGTGCATTCTTGATCATCGGGGTGCATCTTTATCTGGTTGTAACCAGAAAAAGCATCCATCATGTTGAGTAGCTCGTGCCATGCTGTTGCATCAACCAGCTGGTCAATGTGAGGTAAGGGAAAGCTATCTTTAGGACATGCCTTGTTCAAGCCTTTGAAGTCGACACACATCCGCCACTTCCCATTGGGTTTCTTTACCATTACTATGTTGGAGATCCATTGTGGATAATGCACTTGACGAATGAAGTCGATGTCTCGTAACTTGGTTACTTTTTCCCTGATGGCTCGATATCTCTCTTCGTCAAACGCCCTTCGTTTCTGCTTGACGGGGTAGAAGGATGGCTTGATGCTGAGTTTATGCTGAATTATGTTGAGAGATATCCCTGGCATGTCCACATACGACCACGCGAATACTAAGGTGTTTTCTTTTAGAAACTGAGTGAGTTCAGCCACTACATCAGGGGAGAGTTGTGCCCTAATGCGCACAGTCCTCTCTGGGTGTTCGTCAGAGATGCTTACAAACCAGAGCGACGTCTCAGGGTTGACGGGCTCCTTTTTGTAGTATTTTTCCTCGTCATCTCTGCGGTCATCGATCTTATCCGTCAATTGTGGAGTGCTGGCCCGTTAAAATTTCATGGCGGCCATTTGACCTTGATACCATTGTTGAGTAACACTCACGTGTAATTGACTGGCTGCCTCTAACTGACCCAGTGTCGTTAGGTGTTGGGAACTTTATGAGCAGCATGTACCCAGTGATGATGCATTTGAGTTTATTGAGTGTTGGGCGACCGATAATGGCATTGTACGAGCTGAAGCAATCTACCACAATGAATTCAATGTGTATCTCTGCTGTACATGGGGCTGTTCCAATGGATAGGCGCATATAGTCTGACCCCAAGGGTTGCATCACGTCGCCGGTAAACCAGAGTAGCGGCTCGTGGTCTTGTAAAAGTTTATTATTGGGCTGTAGTTGTGTGTACAGCCATTGAATATGACAATAACAGCTGATTGGCTATCCACCAATACCTTTCGGACAGACCACCTGTCGAGGACTGCGCCTATCAAGAATGGGTCGTCATGAGGTGAGTGGATACCGCACTCCGCCTCCTCTAAAAAAGTGATTGGTTCCCAACCAAATTTGGCCATTTTGGCGGATCGGTCATGATGGATGCTGAACACTTCTTTTGGGTGATTAGCGTACTCATAACACTTTCTTGCTCTGTGTGACAAGTTGCCTATGAAAGCACTGCCATCAATAATGTTTATCCGCCGCATTGGTACGATGTTGGCGACAACTTACGGCGGTTGTTGGACCTTATATCGCTCTAGCTTTCCATTGCGGTATAACTACTCAATTGCAGTCTTGAGGGCATTGCAGTCATTGGTGTTATGACCACTATCTTCAAGGTTTTTACACCACTTGTCGGTGTTTCTAGGCTTTCCTACTCTGGGGTATTTTCTTGGGGATGGTGGTGGGATTTGGTGTTTGTAGTGATCATATATTTCTTCATATGTGGCGGGCTTATTGTGGCTTATCACGATTGTCGCGGCGGTCATTGTGGAAAGATCTGTTGCCTTTGCTGTGATACTGCTGATCCTTTTGCCGCTTATCTTGGTAATTATTTTGCTGCCACTCTCTCTTTTTCTCATCGATGTTGTGGTATTTGGACTGGTGGTGGTATTTCCTTGCTGGGATGTTGCATGGTTTATGGCTTTGAGTGGAGTTTGTGGTGGTGGTGGTGGTGGTATGGTGCCATATGTGTTGTATTCAGCTTGGGCATGTATGACTGCCTCACTCATGATGTAATCATCTGTAGCGTTTGGACAATTACAGTTGAGATGGTATAAGAAACTTGCCTTGAGGAGTCCTTGCTTAAAGGCCGCCAGTGCCATTGTTTTATCCAAATCCCGACATCTTGACATGGTGGTCCTCCATCTCGTGACAAATTATTTTAATGATTCATCACTGCCCTGGTGGATGCTGAACAATTGGCTAGAGTTGTGATATTTGTCTGTCATGAGGATGAATCGTGATAGAAATGCATTTGAGAGAGCAGAGAATGAATCCATGGAGCCTGGCTGGCACTCGAAGAACCAATTCATTGCCTCGCCATCTAATGTTTCACTGAATAGGTGGCAGAGGGTGGCATCATCAAATCCCTTATTATTAGTTACCTTTTTGAAGGTATCCATGTGCACAAACGGATCTGTTGCGCCGCTAAACGGGGCTATCTTGGGGGTTTTGGCAAACGTGGGTCTGACGGTTTGCAAAATCCTAGAGGTAAACGGACCTGGTCGTGCAGCAAAGAGTGGATTTTGTGTCAGCGGTGGTGCACCAGCTTCAGCTCTGAGCAACCTCTCCTCTAGGTCCCGCATTTTTTCTAGTATCAAGGTGGTAGCGTCGACAGTTTGCCTAGGTATTTCTTGGCCGCCACTTGTTGGGGGGCACCAGTGCATTTCCATTGCCTCTCTACTGTCCGACAGTTTGCCTTGTTCTTGTGCTAATACTGGTGACGGTGCCGGTCCCAGCCCCACTAGCTCAGCTGGGTTTAGATCAACGCGAATTGGGAGTATTGGCACTGGTGTTGCTCTTGTTCCTGTGCTCGGACTGAGCCTTGCGCTTTAGGAGTGCCCATTTTGAGTTGGTCGTGTATTTGCCCCTAGCACTTTCTTCAGCTCGTCAAATTTTGATAATAATGTCGCCACTTGATTTTGAGCTTCCGCCTTTTCCTTTCGTTCTCTTTCTTGCTCTCTGTTTACATTATGCAGGTCCACCAAGGCTATTTCTAGCATGTGGGCAAGATCCCGAGCTTGCGTTTGACAGCTTGGGCCAGTCTGGTTTTCCACCATAGATTGTGGTTGGGGTACCTCATGGGTGTCGAGGTTTTGACCGTCAATGTTTACCGATGTGGTAAATAACTCACGGGTAACGGTTGCTAGGTTGGCGGGGTTGGGTTGAGAGTTGATGGGCCGGTTTACTGGCTCTTCAACCCCATCGCCGCTTCCGCTAGCCATGGTAGGTTACGAGGAATGACTCTTAGTTCAAAGTATTCCCACAGACGGTGCCAATGTTAATGCTCAGAATACTGCTATATGATACCGGCTTCCGCTAACGTGGACGAGGGTCCAATCTTCCAATATGTTTAGATTTTGTGGAATCCCACCAATCTGTCAAGAGAAATACAATGGCATCAAGAGGGGAGACCGCGGTTGGCAGTCTTCGCTCCTCCGATGCTAAAGTTTGACGATGTATTTGTATTGACAAATGTAGCGGTCAATAGCTATTAAATGCGTAATGAATGAAGAGAGAGAAGTGGACCTTTCATAGGTGAAATAGTGAGTTGCCTCACTCTCGTTTTCGATGTGGGATTGGCATGCTTCAGTTTGCTGAGTTCTAGTTCTTTCTGCAGAGACAACTTTAGGTGGCGCGTGTCGGCATGTGGGAGCATATTTCGGCCTGGGGCCGGTTTGTCGGTGTAGACTGTTTTGCTGTGTTTCCGGTAGTCACACAGCTGAGGTATTCCGACAAGTTATGTCAATGGCATAAGTTCTGATTATGGCCGGCAAGTATATGATGTATATATATGGACATAATAAGAAGCCTACGGAAATCTCAGGGGATGCCTTCATCCAATGAAGGTACGGGGTCCCAAACCCTAATAGAGCGCTAGGTCAGTCGCTGTACCAAAAGAAAATTACGGCAAGTTTACTTACGTGGAATGAAAATGGAAATGAAGGGAATGATTTCGGTGTATGGTTTTCCTTCGTTTACTCACATATAAAGGTTTTGGAATGGTATCGATCCCACCTCATTATTAGGAATCGATTCCTAAATAACTCGAAATATGATTTTAGGAATGAAAGCCTTAGGAATGCATTTTTTATACCCAAACATCCTTATGTATTTTTTCAATAACCCCAAATTACCCATAACCCTAGAAATATGTATACTCTCTCATGAACATTTATTTTTTGTAGGGTTATTTTAGGAGGAGTGAAATTCATAGTCCTCGATCATTTTACAATCCACACTCATTCTTTCCCTTTTTGATTGAAATTCTTATAAAAAGACAAAACTAAGTTACTAAAGAAAAACAAAATTTAAGTTACTAAAAAAATGAAATATGGAGTGAGAACTGAGAACTTTAAAATAGAGAGTATAAATTCCACTCCCCTATTTTAGTAATCGAACTAGTTTAATTCTGATTCATGAACATTATTTTTTTTCATTCTAGATAAAAACACGTGTAATTATGAGGAAGTAATATATATATATATATATACACATATTTTATCAAGAGCGGAGCTCCACTTTGAGATTAACCTGTGAAGTTCGAGTTCTTGGTCACTTTTCAGTCGCATATCCATATATCGAGCGTTCAGTTTTTAGGTATTAGTGTATAGATCATCTCTGCAAATTTTCAGCCAAATTGATGATCGTTAAGGCATTGATAGCTGCCTTAAAACTAGTACGGCTCAGGTTTTACAGATTCATTCCGTCCATTGGTTTAAGCGAATTAGACACCTTAACGATCATTAATTTGGTTGAAAATTTGTAGAGATGATCTATACACTAGTACTTAAAAACTAAACGGTCGAGATGTAGATATGCGACTGAAAAGTGACACTAAACTCGAACTTCACACTGTAATTTCAAAGCGGAGCTCCGCTCTGAATAATATATATATATACATATGTATATATATATATATATATTCCTTAAACTACAACTAAAAAGAGAATGAAAAAAATAAAGCTTTCTATTCATACCTCCTCAGACCTCTTCCAATTTTTGTAAAAATTGAATCACTATTTTACCCTTGTAACAAAATAAAAAAATAAAACAAAAAAATCATATTGCAGACTTCGTTTCTCTCTACCTTGTCCTTAATTCTACTTCACTTTCTTCCTAATTATCCCGCTCCACGATAAACCTTTCAATATCTTCCTTTTTAACAATTTTTCTCAGGAATGAATGATCTGTGACCAATGCAAACTTTCACATTTAATACCAGAATCAATAGTTATAATTAAAGGAAACAAATAAATTATTTAAACATCTTACACTCCCAAGATTACACAAAGATAGAATTATTCATCATTTCAAAAAAGTCCCATAAACAAAGGACTCCATATTCATATTTGTTCCCAGTCTCCACCATATCAGATCCAATACAAAACAATTAAAGCACATCAATAAATATATTCTTTGCTACAATATTGTAAATGCAATTCTATATTACAATCCATTTGAGCTTTCTTTACAATGATCAAAGTCGCACGCCAAGGATAGAGAAAAACGACTATGCTTGAAATTATTCTCTTTTCTTTTTTCTTTTCCTACAACCTACATGGGTAAAATGGGGATTAGATTTTTATAAAAATGAAAGGAGGTCCAAAGACTAATTGAGGAGGTATGAATAGAAGCACTCTGAAAAAAATACATATATATATATATATATATATTGTGGTAAAATAGATGAAACTCGACTAGTCTGAATACGATTGAGGCATCATGTTCAGCATGTGCGTGAAAAGCTCGTGTTAGATGTTAACTAACCTACCTTAAATGATTAAATCATCGCCAAAGTTTAAATAAATTGATATTTGTTAATGAAACCATTCAACAATGCATAAATTATGCATTCACTAGCTCTAACTTATCAACAATGACACGTTAAAAGACCGGTTTTGCTTTCTGGAACGAGCCTCATGCGCCTTCCCCAAAACCCATCTGCTACTCATCTTCATCCCTCATTGGCCTGTAGAATCTGATTCTCTCTGCCTTCTCAGGCTACCTGAGCTTCTCTGGTGGCTACCCCAGCGTTCGTGTTCTCCGCCGTACGAATAAGGGAGGTGATATCTCTTCTGACCTCGAAGCACTTAGCATGGAAGATCTTGACTCTGTCATTCAATCTGCTCCTACCCAATAACCTGTTGCGACTTATGCAAGCAAACAAAAAAACCCGATTGATCGCTACAACAAGACCATGACGGAGGACTTCGAATTCACTGATGAGGATTGTGTTTACACACATGGCAAACATGGCCAGAACGTCTTGTTCTCTGAGAAGGTACACAATAAACTTGACTTTGATTGGCGATGTGCTGTTGTTGTTAAGCTCATGGGTAAACCAAATTCTACAAACACCTTCGATTACATGCTGAAGGGACTGAGAAGGAAATGGCAAGTCAAAGGGGCTGGCACCTCATTGACCTTCCTAATGATTTCTTCATTGTTAAATTCAATCTGGAAGATGATATGAATAGTGTGCTATGTGGGGGTCCCTGGATTTTGGCTGGTCAAACATTAATTGTTAGGAAGTGGAGACCAGATTTTGATCCTCTGAATGAGTTTATTGGGAAAATGGATTTATGGGTTAGAATTTATGGGTTGCCTGTCAAATACTTTAAGGATTATACTGTGGCTAAGATTGGCAGCGTTATAGGTGATGTTGTTAAGGTCGATCAAGTTACTCTTGGTCAAGCCAAAGGTAAATTTGCCAGAGTTTGTATTGAAGTTGATCTAAGCAAGCCCCTGCGTCCTTTTGTGAAGGTGGAATCTGTTGCTTACCTTGTTGTTTATGAAGGAATTTCAATGATCTGCTTTGAGTGTGGTTGCTTTGGTCACTCTTAAGGATAAATGCCCTACTATAATTGCTAGGCCAATTGCTAATCCTCAAGCTAATGAGCATGTCAGCAACTCTATTGACCAGGTTATGGGTCATGTGGACAAAGCTTATTTACAATAGAAGATGGATACTTCTCAAGCTCAACCTTCTATTATTAAGGAGGACATGGGACCATGGATGCTGATGAATTATAGAATTAAGAAGAAGACCAATGAAGGTGGAGGACCTAAGAAAAATACCAACAAGCGATCTAGGTTTGCTGTGTTGCAGGATGAGGCTGCTAGGCCTACTAATGGCTCTACGACCATTGCTGAGAATACTACCAAGCCTTCAACCCCTCCAATAGTGAAATTTTTGACTAGTTTCCAGGATAAGAAGAAGAATCTCACAAAGTCTAGCTCTGCCAAGGCTGGAGTATGTTCAATAACTAGTGACTCAGGTCCGAGTGCCTCCACCTCTGGAATCATTAAAACTGTGCAAAGAGTCCCAATGAAAGATGTGTCCAATGTTAACACCTGCAATGCTCCAAAGCAGGCTATGCAATATCAAAGGAAAGCCAAGGGTACTATTTCTTCTAATACTAAACACCAGTCTCTTATTTTCAAAAAGCTCTCTTTTGAAAATGTTGATACTAATGTGTTTGGTCATGGAATTTTTGCTATCTTTGGTCATTGCCCTCCTGAGGAGATATCTATGTGTACTTACAAACAACAGTCTAATAATCGTGCCTCTGATTGTTTTTTTGAAGAGACCTTTGCTGCTAATAGCATTTTGATTAATGATGATAACCTGCCTTCCTCAGCTGGGGAAGGTGTGGGTGATAATTAAATGGGGCTTCTACCCTCTCCTCCCTATGTGCTAATGGATCACATCCTGTTTTGGAATACACGTGGAGCTGGGAGTGAGAAATTTAGATCCTCTATTCAGGATCTAGTTAAGATGAATAAAGTTGACTTGCTTTTTGTTTTTGAACCTCGTATTCAATTTGAGAAGGCTAAGAAATGGTTACTTTCTCTTGGTTTCACTGACTTCAAAGTTAGGAAACTAATGGTTTCTCTTGTGATCTGGTTCTTCTGGAATAGAAATAAGGTTACTATAGACATTAATGATACCACCTTTCAATCTATCTCTATGAAAGTTTCTTGGAGTGGTACTCAAACGTGGATACTTACCTGTATTTATGCGAGCCCCTGTAATACTTCTAGAGGTGCTCTATGGAGTTATTTAGATAATCTCTATAAACATGTTAATCTCCCTGGAATGATTGTGGGAGATTGTAATGAATTGTTGTCTTATTCTGATAAGATTGGTGGCTCCCAACGTTTTAGATTTGGTGGTTTGCAGGATCTGGTTGGTAGGAATGGGTTAATCGACATGGGTTATCAAGGTGCTGACTATACTTGGAAGAATAATACAGTTAAAGAAAGACTTGATAGATGCTTTTGTAATTGTGATTGGAGGATCCTTTTTCCTGATGCTTGTGTTGTGCACTTGGCTAGAATGAAGTCTGATCACTGCCCTATTTTAGTCAAGCTCAATCATTACAGGAGTTTAATTAGGAGAAACTCTTCCTTCAAATTTCAAGCGATGTGGATGCAGCATGATAACTATATGGATATGGTCAATGAAACTTGGAATAGCTGCTCTGGGGAATTATTCTCTAAAACTACTACTCTAGCTAGATCTCTAAACACTTGGAATAAAGAAGTTTTTGGCAATATCTTCAAGCAGAAGAGGATCCTTCTGGCTAGAATTTGTGGCATCCAAAAAAGCCTGGGAAGACAAAATATACCTTTTCTCTTGGATCTTGAGAAGGAACTGATTGCCAGTATGAACAAATTAGAGATGCTGAGGCACTCTTTTGGAAGCAAAAGTCTAGAGATAAATGGTTGTGTGAAGGAGACAGAAATACAAAGTTTTTCCACCTAACTACAATGATTAGGAGGAGGAGAAATAAGATTGATGGCCTCTTTGATGCTAATGGAATTTGGTCTGATAACCCCACCATTATGAAGCAGACTGCTGTTAGCTTCTTTAAAAATTTATTTTCTGCTAAAATTGGGTAGGATTTGAGGTTTCTTATTCCTTGGTTATTTCCTGATGTTGATGCAAATGGTCTTCGGTTAATGAACAGATCTATCTCTGATAATGATGTGCATGATGCTTTGTTCAAGATTGGAAAACTAAAAGCCCCTAGAGTTGATGGATTCCCTGCTCTATTTTATCAACAACACTGGTCTCTTTGTGCTTCTGAGATCACCAATGTTGTTATTAAATCCTTTCAATCTGGTAAAATTCCTGAGGGCCTTAATCACACTCTCATCACTTTGATGCCAAAAACTCAAGCCCCTCAACACATGCATCTATTTAGGCCTATTAGTTTGTGTTGCACTATCTACAAGATAATCTCTAAAATCATTGTTAGCAGAATCAGACCCCTGCTTGGTAAGTGGATAAGTCCAAATCAGGTAAGCTTTGTTCCGGGTAGGCATATCTCTGATAACATCATGATTGCTCAGGCGATTTTGCATAAAATGTAAGAACTCTAAAGGTGCTAAAGGCTTTATGGCTTGGAAGGTAGATTTGTCAAAGGCTTATGATAAGCTTAGCTGGTCTTTTATTGAACAGGTCTTGTATGAAGTTAATATTCCTGTTAAACTAGTTAAACTTATCATAAGCTGTGTCTCTACTGCTAGTTATCAAATTATAGTTAATGGTGAGTTATCTGAATCTTTCAAGGGTAGCAAAGGTATTAGGCAGGGTGATCCCCTCTCTCCTTACCTGTTTGTTCTTTGTATGGAAAAACTTTCCCATTTAATCAGGTCTAATGTTGAGGTTCAGCGTTGGAAACCAATTCAATCCTCCCAATTTGGCCCTTATGTTTCCCACCTTTTCTTTACTGATGACTTGATTTTATTCTCTGAAGCTAGTACTAATCAGGCCAGTGTCTTAAAGCAGTGCATGGATATTTTTTGTCGTCTCTCCGGACAAACGGTGAACTTTGATAAGTCCTCGGTCTATTGTTCTCCTAACATCAAGAGTGGCACTGCGAAAGCAATCAGCATGATCTGTGGCTCTCCCCTCATTGATGACTAGGGTATCTATCTTGGTATGCCTTTGATTCACTCTAGAGTCACAAAAAATACCTATGTTGGCCTTGTTGATAAAGTTCAATGCAGACTGGCTAGTTGGAAAGGAAAGGTTTTAAACATGGCTGGACGTCTGACCCTTATTCAATCTGTAAATTCTTCTATTCCCATTTATGCCATGCAAACTGCTAAGCTTCCTATGAAATTATGTGACAAGCTTGATAAACTAAACAGGGATTTCTTATGGGGTGATACTGAATAGAAGAGGAAGGTCCATCTTTCTAGCTGGGATCTTGTTTGTAGACCTAAATGTAATGGCGGTCTGGGGATTAAAAAGACAGTTGATATGAACAAAGCAATGCTTGCAAAGGCTAGTTGGAAAGTGATTCAGAATGGACCAGGATTATGGAACAAAATTTATAAGGCAAAATATCTCCACTCTGATTCCTTGCTCCATAAGAACTATAAGAAACCTCCCAATTGTTCTAGTACTTGGACTGGTGTTGTATATGGTCCCAATCTGTTAAGGGAAGGTCTGTTGTGGAGAATTGGAAATGGTGCTAGCACCAAGTTTTGGATTGACAGATGACTTCCTGTGGTATCCTTGAAAATTATGCTCTGAATCATGACACCATTGATATTAATTCTCTTGTGCAGGATTTCTGGATTAATAATAATTGGAACCTACCTATGTTACATGCTAATCTCCCTGCTGACATTGTGGATAAAATCACTGCTATCCCTCTAGCTATTAGTGACTTACCTGATAAGCTAATTTGGGGAAGTACCTCTTCTGGCATATTCTCTGTTAAATCTGCTTACAAGCTCTTGTGTGATGAGCAAGGATATCAAAGCTATGGATGGTTGAGAAACTGGTCTCTTCTGATCCCTCCTAAGCTCAAAATTTTCCTTTGGTCCTTTTGCTCAGGCAAACTCCTGACTAATGAGCAGAGGGTGATCAGAAGGCTTACAACCAACTCTTCCTGCCAATTCTGTGCTAACACTCCTGAATCTATGTTACACATATTTCAGGACTGCCCTAAAGCGAAATCCCTCCCAATATGTTGACTACATTCGGTTTATGTTGGAATGATTGGATTTTGGCCAATCTTCTTCAGAAAGGCTATTATATGAGGAAGCTGAACTGGAACACCTTCTTTATCCTTTGTTGTTGGTTCTTATGGAATGGGAGATGTAAATGCGTATTTGATCCTAACTTCTGCCATCCTCACAATCCTTCTGATGTAGTGTTTAACTATGCGGATGAGTGGACTAGAGCCAATGATAAGGCTAGTTTGAATAAAAGAAGCCATGTTGAATTGCTTTCTTGGATCAAGCCTGCGATTGGAGTTCATAAGCTCAATGTTGATGGGTCAAGAACCACCAATGGTTCTATTGGAGCAGGTGGTGTTATAAGGGACAATACTGGATGCTGGTGTCGTGGTTTTATGATTAATATTGGTGTTGGTGAAGTTCTCCAAGCTGAAGCCTGGGGTTTATTCCATGGTCTCCAGCTTGCTTTGAGCTTGAATATTTCCAAACTGGAAGTTGAATCAGATTCTGCAATTTTGATCAGCCTCATTCAAAATGACAATGTTGATTTACATCCTCTGGGGACCCTAGTCATTGATTTACATCCTCTGGGGACCCTAGTCATGAACTGCAGGAAGTTAATGATTTTGTCTCAATTCAGATCAAGCATATACATCGAGAGCGCAATTCTGTTGCTGATCTTTTAGCTAAGAACAGCACTCTTCTTGCTAAAGGGGTCTGCACCCTCCATGATCCTCCTGCTTTAGTCACTGAAGCTCTCCTTGATGATATTGTTGGAGCTCCTAGAGCTAGAAGTTTTAGTGCCGGCAATGCTGGCTAGTTTTCTTTCTGTTGCTTTCTTTCTGGGCTGATTGCCCCTTCTGAAACAAAAAAAAAAAAAAAAAAAAAAAAAACTTATCAACAATGACCTTGCTCATACTGCATTTCACAATTAGCTCATATTTCGGAAAATTGCCTCTGGTCATTGGCATACGGGTTTACCTACAGTAATAAAAATAACATTTACAAATTTACAATTAGGAGATCAAGATATACAAGTGAATTAATAAAACGATGCTGAATAACCAACTGACATGACCATGGATCTGTTGGGCGCTTTGGTCCTAGGAAAAAAAGAGTGAGTCGCCAGTCACTAAAAGAAAGCAATCTATCTGCTGCTTTCAAATCTTTTGTTTGACATGGGGTAAGGGAGCTGCTTTTTATGTAGACTTCTTGATGTATATCAAAGTTTACTGTACTGTCAACCCTCTTGATCATAAAATACATGCAGAAGGTGCACATCCCATATTGATATGAGAACAAGATCTATATCCAATTAAACTGGAGCCTGGAATTAAGCAGTCTTATTGCGTAACAACAGCAGTCGATTCAAGTAATGCTAAACGGTTTTTGGTGAGAATAATCTTCTCTTCTGTTTCCTCTGCCTTTTCTCGAACTCCACGAACAATATCCTCAGGAGCTTTCTCTATAAACTGCATAGGACAAAGTACATATGGTAAGAGGTACATGATACAAGTGCAATCATCAACCACAATGACATGGGAAGGTACTATAACAGAGAAAGGAAGGACACAACAATATAAGCATCACATTACAACACAATGGACAAATATTCTGATATCCTGTTTACTATGAATCACCTATTGGGCTTTCTTTTTGGTTAATAAATGAAAAGACTGAAACACACTTTATGTCTCAGTTGAACATCTCTGTCGGCAATTTAAAACAAGAAGTGAAATTCAAATCTCCCATTTTAGATCTAGAGATCTAAGTGGAATCTCAGGATTCCTATGGAATGAACGATTCAAATAAAGAATTTGGATTTCTCAATAACACCAGATTATGAAGAAAACTATCAAAAGACTGGGAAATAAATTGTATTTGAATCAACTAGAAAGAACATATATCAAAAAGATTCCGAAAACTTTATTTCTTTATCTCTTAATATAAATGTTATGGTTGTCATAGTCCAATCAGATAACTAAACTATATAATCCGATCAAAAAAGAAAAAAGAAAAACTATAATAATTCATAAATATCTAGATTGCAAACTTACCCCATAAATGGACCCAAATGTGCATTACATAACTGAATTTAAAATGAAGGACAAATCCTTCATGACTATAGTTGAAATTGGTTGATGGGCCTTTGAAAATATTAAATCACTAAATGAAATCCATATATAGATTCAAATGGGATTTTGTGGCCAAAATACTAAAGTAAAAGAAATAGGATGTCAAATACGCGGAGGAAAGTTTACCTGAAATCCTTATTTTCTTAAATATGTAAATTTATGTAACAAAAGAACTTAAAATTTCTACAGTCGATTTACGCAATTTTCACAAATCCAAATCCATCGTGGTAAATGTTTTCATATAATGCATCCTTTAGGTTGCATTTGGATCTGTGGATTTAGAATGAAAGTTTAAATTGTTGGTATAAAATGTATGAAACAGAATTCAAAAATAAAATATTAGTCTACTTGTTATAAATTGGGAAGTAAATACGATCTAAATGATTTAGAGAGAGAATTTGGAATAACACATTCTCCAGAGTATTGAATCCTCTCATTTTCCCACATAAGTAAATTTATATCCGACTTTATAAAGATTAGAAATGGATTATCTCAGTAGCCCAATTGAAAAACTTATATCCAAATCCATCATTTTAAATCCTGTCATCCAAATAGACCTTCAGATAATTAGAAATGCAAAATCCTTCAACATGCATATCAATTCTAAGTGCTTGAACATAAGTAAACTGATTTAGACCAGCTCTTACTTTAGGAGAACTGAGCCGAGCTATAAGTCCATCATATTCTGTCTGCATTTTGGAAAGTCGCTTATAAAGCCGTTGGATTTCAGAAGTGATATCAACCATATCAGCAAGAGGAAGATAGGCCTCTAGTCCGTCACCAGCAACAAGGTGGACTGATTGATCAGCATTACCTGAAGTAGAACACATAACATCCATCAGACTAATGGCCGAGTATCGCATTGTAAGAATGGAGATTAAATCCTGTGCTTAGCCAAATGAAAATAAATAGTTAGGAACATGCCTGGTGGAGAATCTGTAAAATGGATGCTTTGCAAATCTAGCCTGGAGAGGAGAGCTAAAACCAACTTTTCTTTCTGCATTATAAAGGAAATTTATAACCATATTTTGGCTAGTGCTAATAGTAATTACTTAGAAGACAAATAACTAAAGCAACCAAAGTTAAAATTCTTGGCCATAAGAATGAAAGAATGAACCATTTGAACACGAAGTGTACAAGAAATATATCAAGGAAAGTAATATACTTAAAAAGAAGAAGAAGCAGAGCAACCAGTCATCTGGATTTTATTAATCTCTAAATTTTAATGTTTTTTTCTTTTGGCAACCAGAATTCAGACACATGAACCTTGAAGAATAACTGCCAACTTATTTTTTCATTTACGGCCCATGCTTGGTTACTAAAACCTGGACCAAAGCAGGGCATATGGGGGCACGGACAGCTATCTATGATATGATTTCTGATGATTGCAAGAGTGCTGAAATTAATATCCCCGAGCTCAAACAGAAACATACTTAGAATAACACCGTGGTAGCTCTTATACTGTGATCATCCTAGATACTTACCATTATGTACTCAGTAACTTCTACATTTGCAACTATTGATGCTGATATACGCTTTACCGGCTCAACAGAATATTCTGCTCGTGCATTCCGAATGGCTCTAGTCTACGAATCACAAAGTAGTAGACCATCAGTGATTTAATCATCACGTTGAATATGAGAAAGACATAGAAGAAATAAAAATTAAAATTAAAAATTAAAAAGAATTCCATCTGATATGGAGACAATAAGAAAAAAGCAAGAAGGAAAATGTATACTCACTAAAGCCTGTAAATTTTCAAACTTTTTAATCGAATTGATTTGCCTTGGAAGGGAAGTCAGTGGCCATGGAGATACTATAAGAGCTTCTTTCCGATTGGGGAGAGCCTGTATTGTCCATAGATATTTATAGAATCAGGAAGAATTACAGGACAAATGGATTACATTACAATGGAGGTAAACAAGCAGCAAATTCACCTAAAATTCAAAGTTAAAACTTGTCCATATGAAGTGGAATTTAGTGATATTCAGAGAAAATTGAAACCCACAAGGCATAACAAAACAAACTTTATCCCACAAGAAAACCACCTCCTGCTATATTTGTTCTGAAGAATGACTTTGTACACAAATTTATAGCCTTATTCCTACCATGGACAACAGTTCTCAAATCAAAATGAAATGCCGCCAACTATTGGTTAATGAGTCAAACTTCCATGGTTAAAGTAATTATGCATCTATATTTCTTTTTGGGTGATAAATGGAGCAAACATCGCAAGCAAACTAATTAACTAGGCACATAATTTTCTGGACTTTTAGCCCCGATTAGCAAAGGGTCAGAAAAACTTTCGAGTTATGAATTGAGAATAATGTTGACTAATCTGACTAACATTGAAATTGGTAAAATGAAATGGTTGAATAATTGAAAAATGAGATTATTCAGGAAAAACATTGAATGCTAAAATTACACATTGAATTTCTGGTAGTAAATCCATAAATCAAAGAAGTATGTGATTGTTCCAGAAGAAATGAAACAAAGATACAGTAGAGCTAGGACAGTAATGGGTAAATATATTTAATTCAATCTATTTTATTTAATAGATAAACCATTAAGTTAAGCATATAAGTATAGTTGACCGCAATAGTCTAGTGGTTCTACTCTTCCCTTTTAATATTTAGTTAATAACTTAAATATATTCTTTACTATCAAAGATAATTATGTTCTCTGGTAGAAATTTTCACATGTATCCTATAGACACCAAACATAAACAAGCATCTCCCTTGTAGCTAAAGCAATTCAATTTACTACCAGTGTTCCTTTATATCCTTAAACCATTTACCTGCCAGAGTTCCTCAGTTACAAATGGCATGAAGGGGTGTAGCAATTTAAGTATGTTTTCAAAAACATACAATAGAACTGCCTGAGCAACAGAAGCCTCAGAGACACTACCAGATTGGAAAAGACGAGCTTTGCTGGCCTCAATATACCTGGAAAAGTGCCAGAAGTTAATAACTTGCACAGTAGTAATTCAGCACATCCGAGTCAGGCAGAAAAGATCAATAAAAAAAGCAACAGAGAAGTTCTTGAAAACAAACATGAAGACAGAAACTTCTGAAGAAAGAAAATGAAAAAAGAAACATGTTCTTTCACTTTTGGGCTTCAGGATATAAGCCTCAGCAGGATGCAACTTGAAATTATAATAACTGTGAATAGAAAACCAAATAACACAGACATAGGACTACTACAACATATGGTTTTTAGATACATAAACTGTGGTACGTAGAGAAGGTTTAGGGAAAAGAATTTCAAGATAAAGAGAAAGTAAGTAATAGCATAATTAAAGACTTTCTTTCACATAAACCATTTCCAGTTAAAACTCTATCTACTAAAGTCTCTCAGTATCTCCTCCTTTACTTTCTTCTTTGTTCTCCTCCCTGTTGTTCTCTTGTGAACCTTCATTATAGATAACCACTAGAGCCCAGCAGCTTAGGGGAGTGATTTTGGCACTCCACTTCCACACTTGCACTGCACTTCTAACTAATTGAGGAGTACAAGTGGTGTAATATGCTGAATGTGGAGCAAATTCAACAAGCCATATATCAGCTAAGAACCTTTACTACGCAAATTTTCAAAGCTGTACGACGAATACCATACGCATTGAAGAACTGAAGTCATCCACAGTTTCTATGGTGTCTCAGCACTTGAGGCAATAACTCATCATACTTGACGAATGTTGTTGTAAGTAACATATTTGTACAGTTTGTGTCAAAACTGTAAGTTTGGTGATTTTCTATGATAACCATCTCATGTTAAATAAGTATCTCATGAAAAATATTTTAAATTAAGTTCTGGACATACCAATCGGCAAAATCACCCCAAAAAAAATTGTATATCTCTCTTCCTACATCTCCAAAGAAAAATTTGTCATAGCTTGCTGTCACAGAGTCAATAAGCAAATGAAGTTTCGAGATCTGAAAAAGCGGAAGCATACTCTTTGTCAGAGAAAAAAGCAAAATGAACTAGCAATGCACAAACGGATCCTGAAAATGATCTTACCACCCAACGTTCTGGTAAAGGTAGAATGTCGAGAAGCTCCACTTTGTCAAACTGAAAGAACATTATAATGATTTAATTAGCAATACAGGCAACGCTCATCATCCTCCAATATGATGTAACAACAGCTACAGTGAAAGAAATCAAAATTTCTATGATTTTAATAGAAAACTACAAATGCTGGGGCAGCTACCACTGTACAAAATACTCCTACAATCTACATTTAAATTTTGAGCTCCACATCTCCACTATAACGCTCAAATAATTATATATATCTGCATATAAGACAAACAAAATCACAACATTATGATAAAAAAAAAAAGTACAATCTTACAAGAACCCCATCAAACCACTACCATCACTCTGCCCATCTCCATAGGCAGCTCATTTCCTCTTCTCTCCCTCTTCTTCTCTTTTCCCTTCCTCTCTTTCCCGGGGTCCTCTTTTCTGTACACATTTTGTCCTAATAACCTCTGCATAGTGCCAATGCTTGACTAAAACCCAACTTACAGAACCTGTCATGGTCTACCAACTCAAGCACAAGAAACTTCAAACAAGTACATTCACCCAATTGCAGAAGGAATATAACAGCACTTTAACGCCTAAATACAGTGTACGCGGCAATGGTCCATCAAGAGCATTGAAATCCTTAAGCAACTCCGCCATCCTAATCTCATTGCACGGGTTCCTATATTGATCTCTAAGTTTAGAACTAGAAGAACAGTTGGTTTTGTTTACCCTTAATTCAATAGCTTTCCATGATTTCATGAACTAGATCCAGCAACAGGAGCATTTTGTTCTAACTATCGTAATGCTTATTTGTGAATCCAATTATTTTGCATCTAGCACCAGACTCGATTGCTCCAGCTGGAGAGAGAAAACGAAAAGAGAGGAACAGAGGAAGAGAGCGGTGGCAGCTGGATTGAGCAGAGAAGGTGCGGTGACAGCAGTGAGGACGGTCCATCGAGGAGAGGGTAAATTTGCATCTATGGTCATTGATTTTTATTTATTTATTTTGAAGCTTTTACTTGATCACAACTTCATAAGGGAATTGTTGGAATATTTAAGTCAAAATATTCCTGTAAAGTGGTTGTAGCCTCAGGTGCAAGCTATATAATCTATTTGCTCTCTCTCTCTCTCTCTCTCTCTCTCTCTCTCTCTCTCTCTCTCTGTTTACATGTTTTGACATAAGAACAGACAACAAAAGCACAGAGGAGAGGTAGTTTACATGTTTTGATATAAGAATAGAGGAGAAATAAACCTTATACGAAAGTATATTTTCCCAAATTGAAGCATCATTCTCACTGGGCAAATTCTGCAATACAAACTTTCCAGCGTTCCATAGTTTGTTAGTAAAGGCCTTATTGGATGTCAGCCTCTCGGTGGATAAATTAAGGTCCTGGAAGAACAGTAAAATCAAATCAGCTAGTACAACTATCAAAATGCAGAAGCAGAACACTCCATACATATTATTCATGTCAAAAGATCCTGACATCTAGCAACATTGCAAAAATGAAGTCATGGAAAACCAAACCTGACCAGCAGTCCCTAGAGCCAGTGTAAATCGTAAAGCATCTGTTCCGTATTCCTTGATTGTATCTAAAGGATCTATTACATTCCCCAATGTTTTAGACATCTTTCGCCCCTAAAAAAAATTATTACAAAAGGGATAAGAAAATAAAAACTACAAATGCATTACATGATAGATGCCTCAAACAACAAACAAGGTTGTCACAACACGAGGCATTTGACCATCACATATCTTTTCTTGGATAACCATTATTTCATTAAAAGATGTCAAATTGACTGTCACCGCAATAGACGAAACACACAGACAATAAGTGAACATAAAATATGCAATTTAACGCTAAAGTAGTCATCCCACACAAATGAGTCATGAAAATTTTGTCCAGATAGTAATCAGTGCAGGACTGCAACAAAAACTGTCTACTAATATATTTCCACAGATGAGCATGAGATCAAAAAAAGAGAATGAACCTCTGAATTAATTGATTGCTCTCTTAAACAACTTCATGTACGAATGTCAAAACATTCCCAAATCTCATTTGAGTACCAACCAATTGACTATAGGCTGGTGCAAAATATAAGTACACAACTGCCATTCATCTAAAGTGCAACAAAAAAGTGGTTGATAGATTCATTGATTTTGCAAATCTAACACCAAACTACATATATACACTAATACACATCCAGATGGTGAAAAGTAATTAGTGTCTTATCAAAAATTTCAGCTGCAAAAAAAAAAAAAAAAAAATTGGAACATACAGAAAGAAAGAAAACTCATTGAGTTCAGAGGTAAAATACACGCATGAAATCATGAAACTACGAATTAGTGAGATTTTAGTAACAGGACTTCATTACCAAGGAGTTTGAAGATGCTCACAATGACACGAGAGAGAGGATAGGAATAAATTATTTCAAACTAAAGGGAAAAAGAAGAAAAGATAACCTATAAAGATAAATTCAAATTATAGTATCAACACTGCATTTTCTACTCACTTCTGGATCCCTGATGAGACCATGTAGATAAATGTGTGAAAAAGGAACTGTCCCTGTGAACTCAATTCCCATCATGACCATCCTCGCAACCCAAAAGAATAATATGTCATGCCTGTTCAACATGCAAGCGACAATTTCAACTTTTACAACTTTTAACGTCAGCAAACTTCATCACAAATATGAACTAGAGTTACGAAAATACCTTTCAAAATTTTGTGCCAAATAATGATATAGATGGACCATGGAATATAAAATGACCCGTGCCTCATTTATTTATATATATACATATATTTATATATTTGTTTTAGAAAAATGAAACAAGTTTTATTGATTGTTAATGAGACAATAAAAGTGGACAAAAGGTTCAGGCTGAAAGGGGTGAGCATGGCATCTCCCAAGAAGCTGTTGAGGTGTCCCCCAGCATGGGCAACACACGGCATTTAATCCCTGGGCTATCGGTGACACACAAGACCTCTATTGCACAAGACCCCACAGGCCCACCCAAGAGAGCTGCTCGATGCCTGCCCAGAGTCCCAATACTTTGTTGCGGATAGGTATGCAATAATCCAAGCTAACTCCCTAACATAAGAAGGAACTTAGCTTTTCATATTACAGAAGAAGGAATGAAGTGAGGAATGGAAGTAACGTCCATAAAATGGGTCAACAATGATTTACAAGAAATTCCCTTGAAAGACTCCAGGAACCAAATTCTATTGTCCAGTCTAGATTAAGTGGCACAACATTTGCATTTTCTAACCTAAACACAGTATATATCAGCTCTCCCTGCGCTCGCCCCTCACCCACCATTAACTGGCATGAGTCTTATACTAGAAGTCCCTGAGACTTATACTTTCCATAGTCAACAATGATATTTTTAATTTCGGCTTCTTTTCAGCAAAAAATAAACAATTAAAAATGGATTTCTTCAAAACGCCTCTTGAGCCAAAGTCCCAAATATACTTTGCCCCACACCAAATTAAACCTTCCAGCCACCCTCCACCTTGCTATTGCCATTCTATTGTACGAATTCTCAAATAAATTAATCAGCTATTGTTCAGTTGCCACTTCATCCTCTAACGCACTCCTTCCGTTTCCAACTTCACATTGTAATTCCTCTCAAACACTGGTAATTTTGTGAAAATTCTTCTGTTACCATCTCCATCTCTGGAACAGACAATTTCTCTCTCTACCTCTTAAAAACTTCCTTCTTATAAGCCAAATCTTCCAACCAAGCCGAAGAAGCTTCTTTAATCCCTTTTTGAACATTATCTAACCCTCTTCCTTCGTCCCTTGGAACTTGCTCTTTTCAATGGATCTATTATGTTTCATTGATACAAGAGATTATTAAAACAAGTGAAGCTGAGAGAAAACTAACTACCATTACTTGATCTGGAACAGATGGCCAAACACTTTTCCATAGATTAAACCATCTGGAAAAAGAAAATCCTTCTCCCAAACATTCCCTTGGGGGAACATCAATAAAAATATTCACTTAGCCAGACAATCTGCCTTACTTATCTGGGAATATATTTCAACTTTAAAGTAAACTGGCAGCCATATATGAACAAAAAGGTGGAAAAAACTTATAAGGTCACACATACCCAGTCTCCAGCATTGATGTAGGATAAAACCGTCTAAAATCCTCTGTTGACACATCTGGCCACCCAAGAGTACTGAAAGGCCACAGTGCACTGAGAAAAGAAAAATATCATTTTTTGTCAGCAAATTACATGGCATCTATAAGATTATTTAGATACTAAACCTTGATTGCATTAAAAGAAAAACAAAATATGGAATGAGGTACAAGTTCAGAAGTACAGACAAAATTATATCATCAGCACAAATTCCCTTCAAACAACTGAACCAAAAACTGGTTCATTTTTCTGTCACATTGTTTTTAGGTTAGTAAATTTTCCTTTCTGCTGTTAGCTTCTTATAAAACCTTACATTTATGGTATTATTTTCCTTTTTATGTCTGATCAGGGATCCAATATAACAGAACTGCTGCAAACAGTTTCCTGTCTTCCTTTTAATAAAGGTTCTTTGATTACCCCAAGACATCCGCAATTCACAGAGAAGATCTATGCTCGTTAAGTAAAGGAGTCCAAAAGTAACTTAAGCTAGCACTTTTGAATCACACCAACAGATCCTGACCCATACCATTGCCTTTCCCTCAAATTGAGTCATGCATAAGATGACAGCTCTCAACTGATGAGAAAAGGTTTTACATCTAACTGTCAAACATAAATGGAACCAAAATTAAAGTCTTAATTTGACTTAACAACAGGCCTACAACAGAAAGTAATCTATTTAGTTCCTTACTTTGATGTGTCTTGAATTAAGGAAATGTAAAATAGATACGAAGCTTTACCTTAGCTTAGTAAGGTAAAATTTAAAAATAAAAATAATATAAAACTAGCTCAGTTCTGCTACTTAGATACTGAAAGATCCACATGCAAAGGCTTAGAGTTTCTTAAAACTAGTTATATTGATTAACACATGGAAACCTTCTCAGTTTCTCACCTTCAATTTTAGTTCTCTAAACAAGTATACAAAATTAAAATCCCAAAAGAGGACAAATGGAAACCAGCAAAACAGATAATTTTGAAACATAGTTTTTGCAACTAACATATTCTAATTCTGACTACATTACTACACCTTAACATTTTCGGATACCATAGTGATGGAAAGAATTGGATGACATAACTACACAGATTTCCTAATTATAAAAAAAAGTGAAGCAGGATCATTATATAGAAGTGTTTACAGGAGAAACATCCAATTATTGGCTTCCCATAAACAACAGACCTTGAAAACCAAGTATCAAGAACGTCTGGATCCTGATATATTTTTGCATCTCTTCCATACTTTTCTTGAGCTTTACTAAGAGCTTCATCATAACTCCTCGCAACTATATAATCCTCTTCACAATCTTTACCCACAATGTACCAAACTGGTATGCGGTGTCCCCACCACAGTTGTCTGCTTATGCACCAATCCTTGATATTTGATAGCCAGTGATTATAAATCTGTTATTCAGTAGAAGGCATTAGTGTAAGCAAAATCTTAGTCATTGGGATGATAACTCATTCCATTAATGCAGTCAGGTGAAATGATGATGCAATACAAAAAATAAAAAGTACAAAAATAAAATAAAAACTGGAACCTCATAGCATAGATACTATGCTATGAAGGGAAAAATGAATATCTGACCGATTGAGCTTGCAGGGACACAAAACTAATCACCTAGG
The DNA here is from genome assembly GCA_025331145.1 of Rosa persica. NCBI lineage: Eukaryota > Viridiplantae > Streptophyta > Magnoliopsida > Rosales > Rosaceae > Rosa > Rosa persica. Next base: position 10,601,515 of record WFKR01000001.1, on the reverse strand, counting down.
CACAAAAAGAAGATAAGCCTGTGCACGGCTTGCTGTAAATAAAAAAATTAATAAAAAACAAAAGAAATATAAAAATGTCAGTTTAGGGCAATGACACTAAGGTTTAAGCCAACTCTTACTCTTTTCAAAAGGAAATGTTGATATGGACTATGGGCTTAAACCAACAAATCTTGAAAATGTAACTTGGTTTGAATCATATTCAAGCCAATGACTCTTTAAATTTTCCTAAAGCCTTAAGGCCAATGGCTCTTAGAAATAAAAACTGTGAAAAGGACTACTTACGCCAGTGACTCCTACAAATTGTTGGCTTACTCCAATGACACTAAGAAATATTGGTTGGCCGTGATTGTTGTTGTTATCCTTGCTTTCTTTCCATTTTTTTTTTTTTTTTGGTTCATCAATTTGTAATGTCAATCATACACGACTATTTGATGCCAATCATGCCCAGAATTGTTATTAGCCATGACAGGTCTATTTTATTTTATTCCTCAAACAAAATGACAAAATTATCAGTAACCTTCGTCGCTGAGACTAGTGTGTAATAAACTGTAACTAAGAAAAAAAGGGCACAACTCAAACACAAAAAGAACCGCATACTGCATCTGCATGGGGAGAACATGACATGAGAACAAAACATGACTGTCTATTGTGCATCTTCTAAGACTAAACCCAAAACAGTTGAGCATAATAAAGAACGAGCCTCCCAACATGACTGGGTTCCAAACCCCATTATTTCAACAAAAAAAAAAAAAGAATGAACATTAATATATAAGTAATACGTATAGAAAACAAGAGACCAACTTCAAAAGCTTATTTTGTTGAAAAGTTCCAATATAAGTTCAAAAGCTTATTTTGTTGACTGTCTATTGTGCATGTATAATATTGTTTACAAACGTTCTGTCTGTGAGGTCCTGCTGGAGTTAATATGAGGCCATATACAAAAATTTACATACCTTGTCAAATCTTTCAGGTATAATTTTTAGATCTCCTCTTTCAACTGCTTGTAGGGCTTTCTCAGCTAAGGGCTCCATTGTTACAAACCACTGCTTGCTTATTAGTGGCTCTATCACCTGATACGGAAAAAAATAAAAAAATAAGACAAAGGAAAGAAAGTATAGTACAACAATGAAGTTAACACAAATGTTTTACAAAGTTATTTGGAAATCGGCACACCAAAAGAGAAAACAATCAACTCACTTCTCCACCACGCTGAGATCTGGGAACTCGTAAAGTATGTGGTTCTTTCTTTACAGCCAATCCTGTCTCCTCCAGATCTGCCCAAAGTTTCCTCCGGGCCTCAAACCGATCAAGGCCACTGCAGGACAACAAGTTTCACATCATATAAAACATGCCAAATAAAAGTTAGAAAATAAAAAATTAAAAAGGATAAACCTTCTCTAGTCCAAAAATGCCTCTCTTCCCTCCAAATAGCGTTAAGGGAAGTAAGAGAAGCGCCCGGCGGAGCGCTCGTTCTCCTTACTGTTCTCTCCACTAAACCTTTTTCCACATGCTTAAAACTTGACAAAAGTAATGCATCAGTTACCACTTACCAGTATAGTCCTGCAACCTTGTTAAGTGTCCCATCCTTGTTCATAACATTTAGTATTGGAAGACCAAGCTTTTTTGCAAGGTTGTAATCGTTATGATCATGTCCAGGGCTTATCTTTAACACACCAGTGCCAAACTCTTTATCAACAAGCTGTCAGAATAGAAAATAATCAATGGTCTACATATCAATTTGTTTACCTGGAGTTATATGAGATGAGACTAAAGAATAGTGATTCAACAAATAGTATACTGCCATTTTCAATTAAGACTACAAATATGTATAGTCCTGAGACGTTATACATTTAGATGGTTTAAATTGCTCCCCATACATTACTATGAAGGCTTTGAGTGTTCGACCGCTAATTTGATCCCTGTATTAACTATGTGCTTCTAAACACTCCCCTACACTCTAAACATTGCCCCAGACATTACTATTAGAGACTGATATATAGTCCAAGAACCCAGAATCAGGAGAAATTGGCATCAAACTTATAATAAGTGACACCGCAATATACAATGACAACTACGAAAGTACTATAAGGTATACCTTGTCAGCGATTATAGGGACGTGGCGACCATATGTCATAGGCACTATAGCCATTCTATTTATGTATTTAGAATATCGATCATCCTGCATGACAGAAAAAAGAATTGGATAGATAATAAATAAACAGTTTCCAGATTCTGCATTGACATGTCGATACTTCCACTAGGATGGAGAACACTGCTAAAAAATTAGTCATATGTTTCTTCAAACTAACAGCTATGATAGCATTACAAGTTCGGAATATATAGGTAACTATGTACAGAATCTCTTATGTTTGAAGCAACATTACTACAACATTATATATGTAGGTCCAGTGTAGCCATTTGGAGAACACTGCAAAAAAATTTGTCAAATATTTCTTCAAACTAACAGCTATAAGCATTACGATTTCAGAATATAAAGGTAACTATGTACTAAATGCCTAGCTTAGGCTTGAAGCGACATGACTTACAAGTTTAAACAATATTTCTTCAAACTAACAGCTAATGAGCGTTACGAGTTCAGAATATAAAGGTAACTATGTACTAAATCTCTAGCTTAGGCTTGAAACAACATAACTTTCAAGATTAAACAATATAAGTAAGCCCAATGAAGATATTAACTACTTTACAATGAAGCTAGCTTTCGGTTTTATAAAAATAAGGTAAATACATCTTGATCCTGAGATCAGACATGCAATCAAAAAAATTTTATCCTGCCCTTCTCAGAAAAATAAACAATAAAGAGTAACAGTCACCGAATTACTGGTGCAAGCTTAAACTTTACCATATAAAATTGTCAGCACCTGGGCAATCCATCACTTAACTATTAAAGCAAGCCAAGACATGCATGTAACCGTACCTCAGGATGCACAGCAATAGCTACATCACCAAATAAAGTCTCCAGGCGTGTTGTTGCTATTGTCAGAAAGTCAGTCCTAAAAAAATAGGAGGTATCAGTCAACATGCATGCATAATGACCCTCATAAAAATGTAACAGCACCTCAAGCATATAACTGATACTCATCACACACAAGCAGACATAGCACATTATATGATGTAAAAATCATGTAACGGTGGTCAGGAGAAAAATTGAAAAATTATGTATGAACTAATATCTTAAATGTTGGTTACTCCTAGCATCAGTGCAGACGATCAACATTTAACATCAAAACTAAAATCGAATCAACCATTGTTGATTTCCAACCAAACAATCTCACACAGTAGGCCAATTATGTTTCACTGCCAATACGTATTTTTATGAATTATGCTATTCACAAATGCCATAAAATCATTTCAATATGCATCAAAAATGCCAATTAAAGGTTGGCCAATCAATCCAATAACACATAACCATTGCAGTAAAGTTGCACCCATCTAAAACATCATGAATAATAATACTGCACTGGCACAATAGGAAGTATAAGCTTTAAATACTCTACACGATAAAAGAAAAAAAATCATAATGAGTCGCAAGTGGTCAGCTGGAATTACTTTGAGCCTCCAGCAACACGATACTTAATATAATAAAGACTACCGGATTCTTCATGATATTCTACTTCCTGGTCACAAATATTAAGGGCTCGTGTTAAATATTGTGATGTAAAACAAAAGCTCTATAAGTTAACGTACATGAGACAAGAAGTAACTCACCAAGTCAGAAACAGCAGTCTGTAGACTAGGAGACCAGTTCACCATGTAAGATCCTTGGGGGGGAAGCATAAAATATATATATCAATATTGTACTCTTAAGTTCTACTCCAGTCAATTCTTTCATATTTGCACAAACAAAGACAACTATCCAACAATAAGATAATCGTGTATTCTATACATGTCACCATCTTTTAGAGAATATAGGACGGTATAACAATTTTAAATAGTACTTAGGGTTATACCTTGATAGATTAAGCCTTTTTCATGAAGTCTAACAAAGGCCTCAACAACAGCTCCTGCAATGAATAAAAGGATGTCAACCTTGAGAGATTAAGCATTTTTTTTTTTAACAATAAAGTTTCATTTCCTACACTATTGTTATTTCATTTCCAACAATGACTTTAATCAATGTGTTTCATACATTCTGTGAGCTGTAGCCTAGAATTATGACTGCATAGTTTAATAAGAAAATCTTTTCACTAGATCAAATGATCCATAGGTTCCTTCAAAATGAGAATCATTCATAAACTGACTTGGTTACTTTCCGCAATGGCAATATTTAGTCAAGGATGAGTTATATATTAGCTTCTACACAAATCGAGAGTAGCATTCCATATCTACCGGTATGTCATTGGTATTTGCTGCCACCTTATGGTCAGGTTTGATTTTTGCATCCTACTATGCAGTAAATCAATGACATATTTTCTTTATAACGCATATAAGAGCTAGCTACTTCAATTCCCAGAATGTACTTTAGGGTTCCCAGGTTGTTGATTTCAACTTCTTAACCTTAGCTGGTTGATCATTAGCTTTCTTAGTGTTCCTATACTCTTCATTCTACATCACCAAAAGTATGGCTGTGTGTTCACTTAATCTAAATTAACTGTAACTACTACTTACTAAGGATGCTCCTAACACCATAGAAACCTATATTCTACTGTGGAAACTTGATACTAGAATGGATAAAAGTACCTTCTAAATTCGGACAAAGACTGAAGATAATTCTCAAAATGTTTGTTGTTGCAGCAGAACCAGGACAGGTTTAAACAATAGGAACCTTTGGGACCACTTTAATTGATAGTCCCTAGAAAATTTTGACAACTTTGGCATATTTACTTGGATGTTTCATTAATTACCTTAAACTATAGTTAAGGCTCATGGGAAATATAAAAGACTATTTACACTCTGACTCAATTTTATGCACTTTAGGCATCAATAAATCCTCTGTTTTACATCATACGCCCCTCTCACAACCACATCCACAGTGTTGTAAACTATCCTACCGATTAAAGTTTTAACAGATAGAAAAAATGCCTTACGACTTAGCTGTTCATCAAGGGTGAAATGCTCCCTCTTCCAATCACAAGAAGCACCAAGCCTTTTGATCTGATTCGTGATAGTTCCACCATACCTGAGATAATCAATATAAATAATATATGAAGAGATAACAAGTATAATTAGAAAATAATAAGATTTATTAAAACAGAAATGGTTTAGGATTTAGAGTTTAGAGTTTTGGATGTCCTATGATGGCATTTTTGGCTTTTGTGAATTTAGTATGCATGTACTATGATATACAGTTGATCTACATTACAAGTTCTTCATAAAGTTACTCCTTTCACCTTTTCTTTTCGGATGTAAATTTATTCAAACAACTGGAAGTTTATATTTCTTGGTATCTCCCAGTCATTCAAAGTCAATATACAGAACTAGAAATGAACAAAGAGTTTTTTTTTTTTTTTAAATTAGGAGATCTAATCTTAGAGCAGAAAGAAAAGTAGAAAACTTTATTTAAAAAAAAATGTAGAGATTAACATGAATAAATTTCTTTAAAAAAAAAACAAAAGCAATGTGCAGAAACTTTGCTAGAGGATCAGATAAAAGAAGTAATTTGACAAGGCTACTAAACACTGTCAATAAATGTGCAAATTTTTTATTTGGTCCCACAAAATATGGGCGGGAAGACAGAGATATGCATGAATACTTTGAGAAAGCCTCTGCCAGTGTTCAAAGGAATTTTCTGGATTATGTCTTGGAAATCAAAAGATTTGGAGCTACATGGAGCAGGTCAATCAGGGCCTGTTTGAAATCATAAAATATAAAAAAAAAAAAAAAAATTACATAAATAAATGGGAGACCTAGAGGGAAGTTTGGGTCCAGTAGGGGTTTAAGATGGGTGATCCTCTGTCACCTATTCTTTTGACTCTCGTGGTTGGTTGCCTTAAGCAGGATGAAAGAGAGCGAAAAGGATTTCATAATAATTGAAGGTCTAATCATTTGGAAGGAGGAGACTCAAATTCCTGATTGGCATTTAGCTGATTCTCTTAAAACAAATTCATGGAGTGGCACACTCAAGAAACTGAAGTTTAAAAATAAATTTCAACTCGATTTGAGGACTCCTAAAAATAACAAGAAAAATATTGATGTGTTTAGAATATATGTCAGGACCAAAGTATATCTTCAGTCTACATTGTACACCATCTTTGTCTTAGAAATAACAGGATTGCACAATAGAAAATAGCATCTAATATCTACAAAATAGTCTTTCTTTCTCTCTTTTCTTTTTAGCTTAACAACAAATTTGATATGTGAGAACAGATGAGACATGTGCGTGTGTGTGCGAGAGAGAGAGAGAGAGAGAGAGAGAGAGAGAGAGAGAAGGAAAGTTATGATAAAGAAAATATGCTTCTGCACAAATTGACTTGGAGCATATATGGCCAAAATGGTAAACAGTGGAAGATAGATAAGCATGTATACTTCTCTTTCCACTCCCAAACTCTTTTCACGAACTCATCTCGACCCAAGTCAACCCTTTTAATTCCTTCTGATGCAAGCATTCTTTCCACAACCAACTGGCAGAGAAGAGTTAATAGCATGAGCAACAAATTTCAAAGATAATACAACTTTTTGTTACCATGAAGTCATATGAAATAATTTATAGATTGGAGTCGATAAACAAAAGGCACATATCTATAAAAAAACTATCAAAAAGTATAAAGTAATTCATTCCCAAACATAATATCTTTTTGAAAAGAAACCAGATTTATTGCCAAGAATAAGGACTAAGGAGAGATTACAAAGCAGTGGACAGGAAAACCACATGAAAAAAAAGGGAAAAAAAAAAAAACTTGGGGCTAAAAACTTCACTCAAAACAAGTTTTGACAACAAGGAAACTGCCTCAAACAAGATACTCTCAAATTCTAGACCAATTTCTGAGCTGCCACCTTTCAATCCCGATCGTAATGTCCAAACAGAAGGATTAGACGAAAGAAGTTCAAGGAAGTTGCAACATTGAAAGCAGTGGTTGAATTCCAAAATTAGAAATGAAGATGGTTCTTAATATTGGAAAAGAGATGCAAAATCAGTTGTGATTTAGGCCTACGGTTCAGAGACATACCTGTGTGGCTATACCAGCATGATCAGTCCCGGGAAGCCAAAGTGTTGGCCTTCCCTTCATACGATGGTATCTAACCATAATGTCCTAATTTAAGAAGAAGAAAAAATGAATAAAAAGAAGACTAGTTAAGGAACTATTGTAATTTCCAGAATATAGAATAATATAAATTATAGAAATCTACCTAGTTAAGGGATTTTAATTATTTATCTGCCAATCACAAAAAAGTACAAAGCGCAGATAGTCAACTAACATTGTGTTGATATATAGGATGATTGATTTTATGCAATTGATGTGGGTTATATAAACATAACCGAATATCGCTGACATCCTTTTATCTTCACACGAGGTACAGAAAAGTCAAGAGAAACTCGTATGTGTTGTGTCAACACAAATTTAGATTACAATCATGATAGGTACATTACAATGCATCTAAAAATTAATGCCACCGCAGATATGAATATAATGTCAATTGGACTAAAATTGTATTGTTTATTCTGCATTTGCATAGGTAAATGATAAATATTCCTTAGTACATTACAATGAAAACAAATCTAAAAATTATCGCCGTTGCAGATATGAATATAATGTCAATTGTACTAAACCTGTATTGTTTATTCTGCGTTTGCATAGGCAAATGATAAATATTCCTTAAATCTTGGGATTTCTATAATTTAAGAAGATGATTTCTACCATTTAAATTCAACAACCTCCTGCACAGTTAATAATTTCAGGCTCGATGTCTGAATTTCTGAAACAGATATGAAGGTCTCTCTCCAAAATAGACGGGCTGAATGGGGCAAGGCTTCCCTGTTCTTCTCGCGCCCTACAGAACATCATCAAATAAGTGTGGAACCGAAATTGAAGCCTCAACACACTGCTGCATCCCAATCCAAGGGTAATGCTGACAAAGAATAATGCCTAAATTCAACAGTGATCAAGGCTCAAAGTGCAGAACACAACAAACTCATCCCAAACTTCATCAACACCAACCCTTAATAGTCCTGAAAATCTTTCTATTTCGTTCCATCTGTATTACTGCTAATAACATACATCCTCCCCCAAAGAGTTTTCACTTTCTTCCTCTTTCCAAACCTTTGAACTGCATGCTCAACAATTTGCAACATGTTCTTGGTATCACCCTCACCCAACTAACATGCGCTTCATTAAACAATTTCTACCTAATCTATGATGTTAAAGGGCAGTGTAAGAATACATGAACAGCAATTTCTCCGCATTCTATGTGAGAACAAAGATAAGAGCCATGCAAGCACTTGAATTAGTTTTGGCTTCCAAATATGACTATAGCGTTGGAAATATGGGATATCATAACCACCAAATTATGGCTTCTATAAGACTTGGATCAAAATATCCCAGAAATTTCCAATTCTGTGCCCCTTAAAGGTCCTAGAGACATGGTTAACTTTCAGCACACAAAAACATATGGTGGTCCATATGGCTTAACATCAACAAAAGAATTCTACAGCTGAGGCCGGACTTTGGAATGTTCATTCTTTGTCTCAATATACATGGTACTTTACTCCTTAAGAGTTGGATTTAACCAGTTATGTAGTAAATTCTGAAGACCAAAGAGGAAACAAGAATCCAATTGATCAACGATAAGTTTTGACCAATTCTGGGGGGCATAAGTGTTGATCACTGATAAAGCTAGTACTGATCGGTCATCTCCACTGTTCAATTCTAATCTTCCTTGTCATTCTCGTAAACATATTCATGAATATGTTCCCTGAGTTGAAAGATTCAAAGTCTAACTGAAACAGACTGTTCATGAATCAAGTTCCAAGTATCACCAATTAGCAGAATTACCTTGCTTTCAAGTTCAAATATCTTTCAACTTTCCATAGCTCTAGTCGCAAATTCCAAAGCCTCGCATCTCATTTCTTCGCACATTACCAACAAGAGCCGGTTATTTGCTTAACTAAATAATTCTTATCCAGCCTCACACCAGTAGGTGCAATTCGAAAACAAACACAATACCGAGCAGATATATAACACGACAAACTAACATAACAGAGCAACTAGATGAACTCGATGCAAAGATCAATGTGATAGCTAGGACAAAAAGAAAAATAAGACCTCAAGTGTGACGAACATGGCGTGCCCCATGTGCAGCGAACCAGTAACATTTGGAGGTGGCATTGAAATCACAAAAGGATCGCTCCCTCGGTCAAAGTTCGGCCTGAAATATCCTTGAGACTCCCACCTAACAATCACACACAGACATATAGATGAGTAGGCATGAAATTGCAATCCGAGATTGTGGAAATGTAGGGCAGAATTGGACAAACCAGGTGTAAATCCTCTCTTCATTAGTAAAATCAAAGGACTTGGCAGTCTCCGGAGAAGTGAAGACGCCATTGCCGGAGGCGGCAGCAGCAGCAACTGAAACGCAACGAGGAGTGGTGAAGAGTGAGGGCCTAACGGCGCGGCGGCGTCGTTTGGGGAAGAGAAGAGGATGGAGCCTGAGCCTGTAAGGAGAGCAGGAGGAGAAAAGAAGAGACGGGGCGGAGAAGGTGGTTTGGAGAATCATCGGGGCAGGAAGATAAGCTTAAACCCTCCCAAAACCACCGTTTAATAATGGTGAAGGAAGCTTATCCTCAATGCCACACTTGATCGTCATCGTAGGGATAACACGTTCGCAGCAAGGTAATTTTCTTTATTTTTATTTTTATTTTTTTTAATAAGAATTTTTTTTTTTTTTTTTGTCTAAACAGATAAGGTAAATTAGCCACACAAAAAAATAAAAAATAAAAAATAAAAAAAGAGAGAGAGAAGAAGGCTTAGGGTTGATCGAAATGTCCGCAATAGAGAAATGACTTCGGAATGGTGCTGATCTGCAAGGCTTTCGAATTGCTACACCCGATCAAAAATTGATCACAGTGAAGGTCTATCAAGAACGGATGGTGATGGCTACTAACGTATCGTAGTGTTGTTAGCGTGCTTAGGTCTTGATCAAAAATTATTTATAGAGTTTTTCTTTTTTATCGGAAATAACTTTATTCATAAACTGCAATTACAAGCAATCGCCCAACTAGGGTTTACATCAAACAACAACAACAAAAGACTAGCAACACAAATCCTCACTAACAAATAGAGATTGACACGTCAATGGATCCAACGACGAAGACCAAATTAAGTCGCTAATCGGGTTAAATTGACCAAAATAAGTAGCAATTACTAAAATAGGAACTGACCACAATAGAAAACTATTAGGCGGGCTATCCCAGGATCTCCCTTTCTCCTCAACACAGACTAATAATGAAACACCCTGCATTAAGCCAGAGTAAGACTGGGTACTTTAACATCGAACCAGCGACCCGAATCCGACCGCCCGCCAGAATCCACGACGACAACCATAACTCAACAGAGAATAGACGTATTTGAGATCTGACGAACAGATCCAAAAACTAAAAACAAAAGCAACAAACTGAACAGCAAACTAAACAACAACTGCACCAAAACTGGCGAAGGTAGCCCAGCAGTCTGGAACACAATTGCACTCCCCCCAGCCTCACCACCCTGGAAGAAAGATGGGCCCCACCACGGCAGACTCACCACCGCCAAGATACTGCCATCACAAGACCAAACCGGAATCAACCCAGTCAACACTTTGAGCAGCAACCGCTGCCTTCCCAACAACAATTTCATGGGAGGTTTGACCAACCACTCACCGACTTGTGACCACTACCCGACCTGATCATCTTCAACTTCCACCATCCAAAGAAACTCAGAGGGAAAACACAACCCGCTCCAGCCGCCAGCAACTCCGACAACAGGCCGCCACCATGGACCACACCGCCACCGCGCCGCATCCCTGTACCGTCACACCACCGCAACCCTTATCAAGCCACCCCACAACGACATCAACAGACGAAACCAAATCCTATACAGATCTAAGCCCTCACCGAGCTCATCGCTGCCGTGAGATCGAAGACCCAACCACTGCATAGATCCCTGTTGCAGAAAAGAGGCCGAGATCACCGCCTGCCAGCCGCACCTCGGCCCTACACCTTGGCTGCCTTCACCCACGATCCAACCCCCAGCGAGAAAGACCCATCGATATCCAGCCATGGACCTCGCTGCCAACAACCCATGCTAGGAAGCTAACAAGGAAACCGGGACAGAGCCCAAACGAGGAGGGGGAGGAGAAACTGTTTTCAGATCTGTTTTCTCTCTCTAGCTTTTAGAGAGAGACGCTCTCGATTTTTTTAACCTTCTCAAAAATTGTTTAGAGTTCTAATTAATTGTTAGAAGTTAGATGATACATGATCTTCAGGTATAGTTTTTTATATTTTTTAAATTCAATTGTTGAGCCACTTGCTTCAATAATTGGGATCCGGCTAGTTTTCATTTATCATTTTGCTAAATTTTTTGTAGTTCTTTGATAGCTTGGATTGCTTGCAGAGACTTCTAAGTAGACTTATGGTATGTTTACTTACTTTGAATGGGAATGAAAATAGGGAATAATTATATTTTAATTGAAGACGTAGCGGGAGTTTCGAGGTGAGTAAAACTCACGTGGTTCATATTACGAACCGAGTACTTTTAATTAACTTATTTTGTCGTAATTGTGTGAAAATTATTTATGGATTAAATATTTGTTTTTAAAATCACATGGACTTGATCAACTACGGTCCATAGGTAAGTAAAATGAATTTTAATTATACAAATGAATTTCATGATTTTCTTGTGTGAACTATAGATGGTATTAGTGGTCATCCCTGAGTGGATGATTACGTATATATATATATATTTACGTGGAATATATATGTTGATTTGTGTGTTGTTGAGTGATGATATGATTGAGTTGGAATGATGATTTTGATTATATTTCGAATGCTTAAATTTCATAATAATATTGTGTATCTTGGATGAGTTGATTTCTTTGTGTGAAAATATATTGTTGTGCTCATTTATGGATTTAGGGTCAACGTAGTGACCGGTATGGCGGAATCGGACGCTCTAATCCTAGGTGGATGATGGGATACGATTGGTTGAGTGAGTTGGATGCCACAACCCTTGTCAGGAAATGAGGCTAGATTAAGTACGAGTATATGATGTTCTAAATATGTATATACGTATACATATTGATAAAATACGATAAAGATAAATATGTCGGATGCCATAACCTGGACCAAGTGACGGGCTACGATTCAGTTAGAGCTCTAGTCTGTCAATACCGTAAATACGATTTCGAGGTTTTGAGAAGCAAGATGTGAATTTAGGTTTTGTGTTGATTTATTGATTTTGTGATTGATTGTGAGATTGTTGGTTCTTTGTGAATGTGAAAAGTGTTGGATGTCGATTTGGGTGAAAATAATCATGAATTAATTAAACAACCGTTTTTTCTTTTTACTCATACAAGCTTCAAAAGCTTACCGGATTTTGTGTTGTTGCAATCCCGGTACACTATTCAAATGGTGTAGCGGATATTCCTGCAGGTCAGGATAACCAGGGAGGCGACCGTGCTGTGTAGGAGTTACAGTATTTATTTGCTTTTCATTTGAGTTGTGAGGTTTGTCATGCTCATTTAGAGCTTTACAATTTAATTTTTGAGTGAGTTGTAATAATTAACCGAGACTAAATTCGGGATTTGAGATTAAATTGTGTGGTGAGGTTGTTAAGCAAAAGAAATTTTCAGGATGATTATTTTGAGTTATGGAAATTCATGTTTCGGATTTTAAATTTTTATTCTAAAATTCGGGGCGTAACAAAAGTGCTCTTCGATCCTGAGATTGTACAGGAGAGTACAGAGAAGGTCACTGTTATTCGGGATAGGATCCGAACAGCACAGAGTAGGCAGAAGAGCTATGCCGATTTGAAGAGAAGACCAGTTGAGTTCGAAGTGGGTAGTCACGTGTTCTTGAAAGTCTCACCTATGAAAAGTGTGGTGAGATTTGGCAAGGAGAAGCTGGCACCAAGATACGTGGGACCTTTTGAAATTCTGGAAAAGACCGGTGATTTGGCATATCGACTTACTTTACCTGTTAGTATGTCTGGCGTACACATTGTCTTCCATGTGTCTATGCTCAGGAAGTATATCTGAGATGAGTTTCACGTGATTGATCATGGTACGATAGAGGTTAGAGGGGATGTGACATTCGTGGTTGAACCAGTACGTATCTTAGATTGGTCGACAAAGCAGCTTCGAAGGAAGGAAGTGGAGTTGGTCAAAGTGTTGTGGAGTCATCATGATGAGGGTGATGCATCATGGGAGTTAGAGTCTGACATGAGGAAAAAATATCCACAGCTTTTTGTCAACGAGCGTGCTTGAATTTCGAATGATTGTGAAGACCCGAATTTTCATATAATAAATTTATGTAATTCAATAATTGTTCTATTATATGAATTATGATATTTGGGTTACATTCGTATGTCGTGGTTTGAGAAATTTGGTTTCGAATGATTTTATTTTTGAAAACGAACATTATTTAGGGAGTCGTGAAAATTGACTTTTTATACGTTCATAATTTGGAAAATTTTCCTTCATGAAAGTTGTAGAGCTCATAGATACGATCTCGTGCATATGTGGAACGCAATATTCAGAATTCGTTAAGTTACAAATATTTGAAAATTGAGTTTTTTTCTATAAATATAGAAAATTTATGGAATTTTCAGAAACCCAAAAAATTCCCAAAATTCCATTTTTTCTTCCCTTGCCCATTCTCTCTCTCTCCCATGCGCAGCCCCCCCCCCCCCCCCCCCCCCCCCCGGGCCGACCCATCGACCCGACCCAACGCCACACACCACCACCGGCCTCCATTGCCGTGGACCCGGCCCTCTCCGCGTGCGCCCCAAGCCGCCCAGTCGCCCCCCCCCATCGGCTTGCCCCGCCGCGGTCCCCCGACCTGGATCAAAGCCCTCCCCCGAGCCAAAAACCCGACCCGACCGAATCTTGGTTTTTCCAACATTGCACGGGCCGATCCTCCTCAGTTTTGGGTGGTTCTCCTCCTTCTGATCATCCTCATATCCTTCTTACATGACGATTTTGCATGTAAAGTGAAAGATCAAGATTTGAAGTTTTCAATGGCTATGATTCAATCTGGAATCTGATCAGAGGGCCGAAATTAATCAAACTTCCAAGCTTAATTTAGGACGATCTAGACCTCATCTCGCTTAGCTCCATATATGAAAGTTGATCACCCATTTATTTTGAAGAAGTTTGTAGTTGACAACTTTTGCATCGGAGGTGGTTGATCGGTTTTAACCGCCGCGTTGACCACCGTCTGACCTCCACGTGTAGCGGCGCATCGGACCATATTTTGAGTTTCTATTATCTAGACGATGATCTATGCATCCATACGAGCGGTTTGATATATCACAATGTTATTTTAGAAAAAGTTGATAAATAGTGGATTTACATTTTGACATTACTTTTTACGTTTTATCTTTGGTGTACAATCTGCAAAGATCTGACCATCGGTTTTACTTCGAATTTTAATATGTTGATCGTATGACTGTCCCGATGACTTTGTGTGGTCATGGGAGAAGATCCTACCGTTGGATTTTCGTATAATTGTAAAACAGTGATTCAGGAGGCGATTCGTGAGAATCCGTCCGTTGGATTTTCATATAATTTTGATATGATGTTTCCAAGGGCGATCTGTAATACCCGCAATTTCCATTTTAAATTCGAGTGATTGTATCGAATGATTATGATGCGATTTTACTATTTATGTTCGATAATAATTCATTTTTACAATTATCGAAGTTTCGAAACGTTTATTTTAACGAAAAGCTCGAAATACTCGGTTTGAGAAATCGACTTTTTCTACGTACGAAATTTGGAGAAACTTCCTTCATGAAAGTTGTAGAGCTTGTCGATACGAGTCCGTACACGTGCGGAACACGAAGATCAGATTTTTTCTGAATTAGTTATCGAATTTTGAAGTTTTCCGAAACATGTATATATAGAAAAAAATTTTGGAAACCCTAATTTTTTCTTCTACCGGTTCTTCTTCTTCCTTCTGTTTCTGGAAAAAGAAAAAAAAAAAAAACTGGTTCTCTCTCACCGTCGCTCTCGACCGAAAAGGGGAGAAAATTTCTCCTTAATTGTTCTCCCTCCACAGAACACCTCTCGACCTTAAACCAAGTCCCAGGCGTTCGTCTCGAGCTGCTCTAGCTCCCGGAGGCAGTTTTACAAGGCAGCGCGGCCTGTGTAGGCGGCGGCACGGCCCGAACCGAAAACCACCGATTTCGGTTCGAGCTTGATATCTCGAGCTACACTCCACCATTTCACTTGATTTTTGTCTCATTGAGCTCGCCTCAACTTCCTCTACAAGCACCAAGAAGGACCGGAACTGGGTCGAACGTTTTCACGTTCGTCGGAGCTTGACCCGAACGGATCGAAATACCGAAACTTTCGATCAAGATATCTCGAGCTATACACTATCGTTTCTTGTGATTCTTGGCTTCTTGAGTTCGCAAGGAAGTTCTGAACAAGTTTCCAGAAGGGATCGGGGCATGAGGTTGAAGATTTCACGTCGGTTTTCAAGCTCACCGGTTTCTGCATTTTTTCCGGGTTTTGTGTTGTTGCAATCCCGGTACACTATTCAATGGTGTAGCGGATATTCCTGCGGGTCAGGATAACCAGGGAGGTGACCGAGCTGCTTAGGTGTTACAGCAGTTTTGTTATTTATTTAGTTGTGAGGTGTGTGTATGCTCATTTAGAGCTTTACATTACATTTTGGATTTGTGTTGTAATAATTGACCGAGACTAATTCGGTTTGATTTTATTTCGTGTGGTGAGTATGTTAAGAAAAGAAAAATTTTCAGGATGATTATTTAGAGTTTGTAGTATTTTCATGTTTCGGATTTTGAATTGTTATTCTAAAATTCGGGGCGTGACAGTTTGGTATCAGAGCGTAAGGTACATATTTGGTGATATGTCAATACTTACCGAGTGATGGCCCGTCTGCAGCGGATCCCCATCGTGTGCTCTTCGGTATTGACAATGTCATTGGGTATGTGAGTGCGTTAGGTTGGCTAGGAACGTTAGTACTTTTAGGAAATTTAAGCATCGTTATGTATGATCAGTACTTGGTTAATATGGACTTGCATTTGACTTATGTTTTGTTTAAGTGTTATGCGTGTATTAACCAAGTATATCATGCTTATTAGGTAATGGAGATTGAGGGAAACGAGGCCAGAGGTCGGGGTAGAGGTAGACCTCGTGGCAGGGGTAGAGGCCGAGGAAGGGGTAGGGCCCCTCCAGTCGAAGAAGTATTCGAGTCGGAGGAAGATGCACCTTATGAGGATCAGCCTATTCCTCCTGTAGCTGTGGTTGATAATCCTACTCGCTTGCTGATGCTAGCAAGGGAAATTACTCGCTTGGGAGCAACCAAGTTTGGAGGAGGCACAGATTATATGGTGGCGGATCGTTGGATAGAGGATTTGCAGACTTATTTCGATCTGCTTGATTGCACTGAGACCGATAAGAGGAAGCTAGCCGCTTTCATGCTGAATGATGAGGCTAGGGCGTGGTGGAACGTCACTCAGAGGAGCATTGAGGTGTCTACCTTGACATGGGACGGCTTTGAGAGGCTGTTCAGGGAGAAGTACTTTCCACCAGCAGTGAAGGAGAGGTTGGAGCGAGAGTTCCTTGCACTTGTACAGGGGAAGATGACCGTAATTGAGTATGATGCGGAGTTCTCCAGATTGTACAAGTATGTGAGGCAGATGGAGGATGAGGACTTGGCCAAGAAGTTTCAGAGAGGGTTGAGTCCTTCGATTGAGCGTGATGTAGCCATCTTGGAGCTGAAGACCAAGAGAGAGATCTTGGCTAAGGCACAGATCATTGAGCAGCAGAACCTGATTCGTAGAGAGAAGGAGTCTGCTGAGAGAGACTTCCAGGGCAAGGGAAAGGCCATAGCAGGGAGCAGTAGAGCTAGAGACTTCAGGGGTGGGTTCTGGAAGAGACAGAGAACTCAGTTCCAGCATCAGGCTCCAGCTAGGGCAGCAGTTGCTCCTCCTGTTCAGGCTATGCCTATCAGGCAGATAGCACCAGCAGCTCCAGTGAAGTGCTTTAACTGTGGCGAGCCGGGCCACATCTCTCGTGCGTGCACGAAGCCACGGGGTAGGTTATGCTACAGTTGTGGACAGGCAGGACATCAGGCTAGGGAGTGTCCTCGGATTCAGGGTAGAGTGCAGGGTAACCAGCAGAGGCAGCTACCACCTGCTCATGCTAGAGTCTTTGCCATTGGTCAGGCAGGCACGGGAGTGGAAGGTACCTTATCTGTTTATCACTTTCTTGCTAGAGTACTATTTGATACGGGAGCCTCACACTCTTTCATATCTAGTTCGGTTGTGGATGTTTTGGGTTTGATTGCTATGCCTCTGACTAGATCATTGTGTGTTACATCACCTCTCGGTGTGTCTCTTGAGCTTAGCATGCTTTGTGATGATTGCCCTATTAGGATTGGTGGCAGAGAGTTCTCTGCATCTTTGATTGTGATTCCGGATCACACGTATGATGTGATTTTGGGTATGGATTGGTTGAGCCCGAACCATGCTGTTATTGATTGCTTTAGGATGATTGTGTCCTTCCATGTTCCGGGACAACCGGTGTTTCATTACCGTTGTCTGAAGTCCGACATCACCATGAGGATAGGGATTTTGGCCCATATTGAATCAGGGAGTAGTACTTCAAAGATTACAGGGATTCCTGTAGTTTCAGAGTATGAAGATGTGTTTCAGGAGATCCTTGGGTTACCTCCAAAAAGGGTAATGGACTTCTCCATTGATGTGATACCAGGTACTTCACCTGTGTCGAAAGCACCTTATCGAATGGCTCCAGCTGAACTTCAGGAGTTGAAGGTTCAGATTGAGGGCTTACTTGCACAAGGGTTCATTTAGGCAAGTGTGTCTCCTTGGGGCGCACCAGTGTTGTTTGTGAAGAAGAAGGATAGTTCACTTCTTCTATGTGTGGATTATCGACAGTTGAACAAGGTGACCATCAAGAATAGGTACCCTTTACCTAGGATTGATGACTTGTTCGATCAGCTTAGAGAAGCTACTGTATTCTCGAAGATTGACTTGAGGTCTGGATATCACCAGTTGAGGGTGAAGGAGGAAGATATTCCAAAGACGGCGTTCAGGACCAGGTATGGACATTTTGAGTTTCTTGTCATGCCTTTTGGTCTCACGAATGCCCCCGCAGCATTTATGGACTTGATGAACCGTACGTTCAGTCCTTACTTGGATCAGTTTGTGGTAGTGTTCGTTGAAGACATCTGGATTTATTCAAGGTCGTCAGCTGAGCATGAGAGGCATCTGCGGATAGTGCTGCAGACATTGAGAGAGCAGAAACTATTTGCCAAGTTCGAGAAGTGCGACTTCTGGCAGAGTGAAGTCAAGTTCCTTGGTCATGTGGTCTCGAAGGATGGAGTTTCTGTGGATCCTTCGAAGGTTGAAGCAGTGATGAGTTGGAGTCGCCCTACTACGGTTACAGAAATCCGTAGCTTTCTTGGATTGGCCGGGTATTACAGGCGCTTCATTGAAGGGTTTTCTGGTATTGCTTCGGCTTTGACCAAATTGACCAGGAAAGACACTCAGTTCGTATGGTCGGATGAGTGTGAGAAGGCTTTCATTGAGCTGAAGACTAGATTGACTACAGCTCCGGTGTTGACTATTCCTACTAGTGGTGGTGGATTAGTCATTTACAGCGATGCATCTCATCAGGGTTTGGGGTGTGTGTTGATGCAGAATGGTAGTGTTGTTGCTTATGGTTCTAGACAGTTGAAGGTACATGAGCGGAATTACCCTACTCATGATCTAGAGCTAGCAGCTGTGGTGTTTGCCTTGAAGATTTAGAGGCACTATCTTTATGGTGAGAAATTTGAACTCTTTTCTGGTCACAAGAGTTTGAAGTATCTATTCTCCCAGAAGGAATTGAACATGAGGCAGAGGAGATGGATGGAGCTCATTAAGGACTATGATTTCACCTTGGAGTATCATCCCGGAAAGGCGAATGTAGTGGCGGATGCTTTGAGTAGGAAACCGCGGGTAATAATGGCATCGATTATGGTGCGGGAGTGGCGTATGTTAGAAGCTGCATCTGAGTTCGACCTTATGCCCGCAGGAGCAGGACGGGGAATCTTTCTCGGTAGTATCACCTTACAGCCCACCTTGATCTCCAGGATCATTCAGGGTCAGACACTTGATGAGTTTGCTCAGGCGAGGTTTTCTGAGATAACTGTTGACCCTGATGTGGAGGGTCCTTCTGAGTGGATGATTGGGGCTGATGGAGGGTTGAGATTTCGAGGGAGATTGTATGTACCGAGTGTTGATAACCTCAGGGAGGAGATCATGTGGGAAGCACATAGGTCTCGATATACTATACATCTAGGAGGTACTAAAATGTATATGGATCTACGAAGGCAGTTTTGGTGGTATGGTATGAAGAGGGATGTGGCGGAACACGTGTCGAACTGTCTTACCTGTCAACAGGTGAAGGCAGAGCATCAGAGACCAGCAGGAATGCTGAACCCCTTATCGATTCCTGTTTGGAAATGGGAAGACATCTCTATGGACTTTGTGACTGGATTGCCCAGATCTAGGCAAAGTTATGACTCGATTTGGCTGATTGTTGACCGGTTGACTAAATCAGCACACTTCCTTCCGGTGGCAAAAACGTACTCAGGTGATGCATTGTGTAAGTTATATGTGAACGAGATAGTGAGGCTTCATGGAGTGCCTGTGACGATTGTATCTGATCGTGATGCTCGTTTCACTTCAGAATTCTGGCGTAGGTTCCATAAGGCATTTGGTACGTCTCTTGCTATGAGCACTGCATTTCACCCACAAACAGATGGACAGACCGAGAGAGTGAATCAGGTGATGGAGGACATGCTCAGAGCTTGTGTTCTGGATTTTAAGGGTAGTTGGGCGGATCATCTGCCATTGGTAGAGTTTGCCTACAACAACAGCTATCACTCTAGTATCGGTATGGCTCCATATGAGGCTCTTTATGGTAGGCCATGTAGGACTCCTATCTGTTGGGCGGAAGCAGGGGATAAAGGGCTCATCGGACCTGAGATTGTACAGGAGACTACAGAGAAGGTCACTACTATTCGGGACAGAATCAGAATCGCTCAGAGTAGACAGAAGAGTTATGCCGACTTGAAGAGGAGACCGTTGGAGTTTGAAACAGGTGATCATGTGTTCTTGAAAGTCTCACCTATGAAAGGTGTGGTGAGATTTGGCAAGAAGGGGAAACTCGCACCGAGGTATGTTGGACCCTTTGAGATTCTAGAAAGGGTTGGTAACTTGGCATATCGTCTTGCTTTACCTGTTAGCATGTCGGGTGTGCACAACGTCTTCCATGTGTCTCTGCTCAGGAAGTATGTTCGAGACGAGTCTCACGTGATTAACCACAGTACGATCGAAGTGAACCCGGATGTGACGTTTGTGGTTGAACCTGTTCGTATCTTGGATAGGTCTACAAAGAAACTTCGTAGGAAAGAGGTTGATCTCGTGAAGGTGTTGTGGAGTCATCATGATGAGGGTGATGCATCATGGGAGTTAGAATCTGACATGAGGACGAGGTATCCACAGCTTTTTGGGGAAATGGGTACTTGAATTTCGGGACGAAATTCCTTTAAGGGGGGTAGATTGTAATACCCGCAATTTCCATTTTAAATTCGAGTGATTGTATCGAATGATTATGATGCGATTTCACGATTTATGTTCGATAATAATTCATTTTTACAATTATCGAAGTTTCGAAACGTTTATTTTAACGAAAAACTCGAAATACTCGGTTTGAGAAATCGACTTTTTCTACGTACGAAATTTGGAGAAACTTCCTTCATGAAAGTTGTAGAGCTCGTCGATACGAGTCCGTACACGTGCGGAACACGAAGATCGGATTTTTTCTGAATTAGTTATCGAATTTCGAAGTTTTCCGAAACATGTATATATAGAAAATTTTTTTGGAAACCCTAATTTTTTCTTCTACCGGTTCTTCTTCTTCCTTCTGTTTCTGGAAAAAGAAAAAAAAAAAAAACTGGTTCTCTCTCACCGTCGCTCTCGACCGAAAAGGGGAGAAAATTTCTCCTTAATTGTTCTCCCTCCACAGAACACCTCTCGACCTCAAACCAAGTCCCAGGCGTTCGTCTCGAGCTGCTCTAGCTCCCGGAGGCAGTTTTACAAGGCGGCGCGGCCTGTGCAGGCGGCGGCACGGCCCGAACCGAAAACCACCGATTTCGGTTCGAGCTTGATATCTCGAGCTACACTCCACCATTTCACTTGATTTTTGTCTCATTGAGCTCGCCTCAACTTCCTCTACAAGCACCAAGAAGGACCGGAACTGGGTCGAACGTTTTCACGTTCGTCGGAGCTTGACCCGAACAGATCGAAATACCGAAACTTTCGATCAAGATATCTCGAGCTATACACTATCGTTTCTTGTGATTCTTGGCTTCTTGAGTTCGCAAGGAAGTTCTGAACAAGTTTCCAGAAGGGATCGGGGCTTGAGGTTGCAGTTTTCACGTCGGTTTTCAAGCTCACCGGTTTCTGCATTTTTTCCGGCCGCCGACTGTAAATCGGTAATTTCGATGCCTTCCCGTCATTTTTAGGTCTTGTGCTAGTTATGAAAGTTGCTCAGAATGATGAAACGAAGGGGACAAGCTAGGCCCCGACACCATTGGTGGTGGTCGGTGGCGGCTTTGTCCCTAACTCCGGCGGCCTTTTCCGGCCACCTCCGGAGGTCTAAAATTTGGTTTCTGTCCATTTTATGATTCTATGTTTCGATACGATCATTTCGGCGTATTATACGCATTTTTCGGATATCGTATGAATTAGTTATGAATTTTATGATTTCGATCGATTTCCATCGTTAGATTTTTGATCTGTGAAATTATGACCGTCGGATGAACTTGTAAATTTGTTATGATGATCATATGACTGTCCCAGAGGCTTTGTGTGGTCATGGGCGAAGATCCGGCCGTTGGATCTTCGTATATGTGAAAAACGGTAATTAGGGGAGCGATTCGTGACAAACCGCTCGTCGGATTTTAATGTAAATTAGAATCTAGCCGTTAATTAGTAGTTAAA
This sequence comes from Rosa persica, assembly GCA_025331145.1. Taxonomy (NCBI): domain Eukaryota; kingdom Viridiplantae; phylum Streptophyta; class Magnoliopsida; order Rosales; family Rosaceae; genus Rosa; species Rosa persica. The sequence goes on along the minus strand of WFKR01000001.1, from coordinate 10,579,319 downwards.
TTATGTGTTGAAATTGTTGGCTAAATTCGAATCACATTTGATTAGGTGATTGACGGATTTTATTAGAGTGGGCTATTCAGCGTTAATTATAAATTATAATTATATTGAAGACGCAGCGGGAGTATCGAGGTGAGTAAAACTCACGTGGTTCATATTACGAACCGAGCATTGTAATTTATTTATTTATGGTAATTGTGTGAAAAATATTTGCGGATTAAATATTTGTTTTAAAATTTCATGGACTTGAATCACCACGGTCCATAGGTAAGTAAAATGAATTTTAACTATACAAATAAATTTCATAATTTTCTTGTGTGAACTATAGATGGTATTAGTGGTCATTCCTGAGTGGATGATTACGTATATATATATTTACGTGGAAAATATATATTGATGAGTGGATTGTTTGATTGATGATATGATTGAGTTGAATTGATGAGTTGATTATATTACAATTGTGTAATTCCATAATAATATGATGTATCTTGGTTGGGTTGATTTCAGTATGTGATATTATATGTTGGGTTCATTTATGGGTTTAGGGTCAACGTAATGACCGGTGTGGGTAATCGGACGCTCTAATCCTAGTGTGGATGATGGGATACGATTGGTTGAGTATGTGGAATTATTGGACGTTCTAAATATGTATATAGGTATACATATTGATGAAATACAATAATTGATAAATATGTCGGATGCCATAACCTAGGCCAGGTGACGGGCTACGATTCAGTTAGAGATCTAGTCTGTCAAGTACCGTATTTTTATAAATACGATGATGAGAGTTGTGGGAAAAGTTGTGAGTGGGGTTGTCTTGATATATTGAATTGGTGTTGATTGAGATTGTTATTATTTGCATATGTGGAAATAATTGAGTGTTGCTGTGTGTGGAAATAAATGAGATTAAATTAAGCAACAGTTCATTCTTTTACTCATACAAGCTTTCATAAGCTTACCGGGTTTTGTGTTGTTGCAATCCCGGTACACTATTCAATGGTGTAGCGGATATTCCTGCAGGTCAGGATAACCAGGGAGGTGACCGAGCTGCTTAGGTGTTACAGCAGTTTTGTTATTTATTTAGTTGTGAGGTGTGTGTATGCTCATTTAGAGCTTTACATTACATTTTGGATTTGTGTTGTAATAATTGACCGAGACTAATTCGGTTTGATTTTATTTCGTGTGGTGAGTATGTTAAGAAAAGAAAAATTTTCAGGATGATTATTTAGAGTTTGTAGTATTTTCATGTTTCGGATTTTGAATTGTTATTCTAAAATTCGGGGCGTGACACGATCAGTCAGGATCTGACTGTTGGATCATCGTTTAAATTCGATTTGACCGTTGGATCGTCTTTATTTTAGAATCCGATAGTTGGATCATCAGTTAAGTTTATTTTGTGTTAGTTTGCTATGTAAAGACGGTACTTGATTAGGTACTTGACGGTTGGATTTGAAGAGCAATTGGATTATTGTGATTTTGCCTTTTGAGAAGACGCAGCGGGATCAGAGGTGAGTAAATCTCACATGGTTCATTTACGAATCGAATTTCCTTATTGCACATTTAATATATATATTTACGTGATTTTATACGGCATGGTGTGACATTGAATTATACGGATTTTTGATGATTTAGTTTTTATACTTATATGAAAGATTTAATTGCAATGATTATTTTGATAATTGGTATTGTTGTGAGTATGATTTGGGTGGAGACTTGATATTGTGAATCGGGAGGGATTCTGTTTATATTTTGTTCTGCTTACTGAAATGTCCAAAGTTCGATGGTTATCTTAACCAGAGTGTTTTGTTCTTAGGGCAGAAATGTCCAAAGTTCGATGGTTATCATTGTGATAAACGAAGTACGTTTGTTTTGCAGGCAGAAATACCCAAAGTTCGACGGTTAAAGTATTAACTGAAGTATATCGGATGCTTGCACCTGGGCCAAGGTGACAGGTAATGATTCAGATAGAGCTCTAGTTTGTTGTGGGAGTACGGTCATGGTGATAACTGGGTTATTGCATTGTGAGTACTTTGTGCCACGTGAGTCGGGTTGGTGATCTAATTGTAGGGGTTATTGTGTGTGTTCAGATTATTGAATTGTTTTACTTGAATTAAATGACTTGTGACTTAATTAACCGTTCATTTCTTATTTACTCACACGAACTTTCAGAAAGCTTACCGGGTTTTGTGTTGTTACAATCCCGGTACACTATTCAAACAGTGTAGTGGATAATCTTACAGGTCAGGATAATCAAGGTGGTGAGAGAGCTAGGTAGGGCAGCAGGGTTGAGACCAGCACTTGGTCTATTTTGGTGTGTTTTATAGACTCTCTTGAGCATAACATTATATTTATGTTAGTATTGTAATAATTGACTCGAGAGATAGTTTACTACGAGGTTTGTGTTATGATTTGTGAGATGTTAGTTTATGAAAAAAATTCAGGACGTTATTTATTTAGTTATATTCATGTTTCGGATTTGAATTTATTATTCGAAATTCGGGGTGTGACACTAAGTAAATATGATTTTTTTTTAAAGAAAGTTTTATTGCTAAGAGTTCCTTTTCAAAGATTAGGTATTTAATCTCATTTGGTTTAAATTTTTCAGAATTATATCCTCGTATTAATTCTTCTTTTTGAAGTTTCTTGGGAATAGGTTTTTTCCTAACCCACATTTTATTTTAAGACATGGGAGGATTCTTTTCTTCCCGCTTTTTTGTAGGGATTGCTTTTAATACACATCCCTAACAGTTATATGAAGCATATATTTCTAAAATTAGTTTATCTCCTGATTTTGGGAAATAAACTTCATGGATTTTGTTTAAATCCTGTTTAATTTGTTGTAAGATTTTTTTTATCTATTTTTGTCCAACAGAATTCCTTTTTTTTTTTTTAATTTTTCTATTAAAGGAATCTCTGTTTTTTATCTTTCCCAATAGACTTTGTAACTGTTTTTTATCAGTTAATTCTTTAGAAAAGTCTCTTACTTTAGAGACTACATGCTCTTGGAGCTTTATTCCTAAACGGTTTAGAGTTTTTCCAAGAAAATCTATAGATTCTTGTTCTATGTCAATTTTCCTGGGTGATAATATAATCTCATGTTTTTGGAATTTACTACAGAGAATTTGAAGATGTTTCTTATGATCTTTTCTGTTTTTAGAGAAAATTAAGATATCGTCTACGTAGACAACACAGAAATCTTTAAGGTCTATAAAGATACTGTCCATTCATCTTTGAAATACCTAAAGGGCTATGTTTAACCCAAAAGCATAACATTCTAGTAGTAGTGTCCACATGGAGTACTAAAGGTAGTGAATGATTTTGACTCCTCTGTTAGTTTTAGTTGCCAAAATCCTCATTTACAATCAAATTTACTAAAGATTTTAGATTAAGACCAGAGTCAAGCATATACTGGTTAACACAATTTTTTCATAAACTCCCAAACCCATGGGATGAATTAGCATTAAGAAGTTATCTTGACTTTTTAAACAGACATATGTGTGTGTGTGTGTGTGTGTGTGATAAGTGCATATTTCAGCCTTTCAATTGAAAGAACTTCAGGTATGTATTTATCTATTTTGGCCATTTTAATTCACCTTCTTCTTTCATTCTATTTGAAAAATTTGGGAAAAATTCACCAACGGTGTCTGGACACATAGGGGACTTCAGAATGATACTTGAACTTATAAAGTTATAAATGTGATAACTGGACTTATTTTTTCATATCAACGTCGTACCCATGGACGATTTCTGTCACGGCTCCGTTATCAGGAGGCACGTGAGGCGCACTTGATAAAAAAAAATGAGGGCAAAACAGAATTTTTATTCCCAAATCTCCCTAAAATCAATCAAAAACTCAATTCCCACCGAGAGGGTTCGAACCCCTTACCTCTCTCACACACCAACTCAAAAGAGCATGAACTATCCCCAATGCAATGCCTCCAAACTTTGTATTTATACTCTTTTTATGCGATACCGAATAATTAAACAAAATATATAAACCTTTGAAGACATGAGGTTCAAATCCCCAACCTCTCTCAAAACAGCTAAACTCCCCACCACTGGAGCACAAAGAGTCCTTGATGCAATGGCTCCAACCTTTTTATTTATAACCTTTTTAGGCGATACCAAATAATTAAACAAAATATAAACACCTTGTAAGACATGAGATTCGAACCCCCAATCCCTTTCACAACAACTCAACTCCCAACCACTGGAGCACGAGCTGCCGCTGTTATAACTCCAACAAAACAGAATCTTCTCTCTCCCCCCCGGTGTATAAAGTATAAATATAAAGTTTGTTGGAGTTATAACAGCGGCAGCATGTGCTCCAATGGTGGGGAGTTGAGTTGTTGTGAAAGGGATTGGGGGTTCGAATCTCATGTCTTGCAAGGTGTTTATATTTTGTTTAATTATTTGGTATTGCCTAAGAAGGTTATAAATAAAAAGGTTGGATACATAGCATCAAGGACTCTTCGTGCTCGGGTGGTGGGGAGTTGAGTTGAGTTGTTTTGAGAGACATTGGGGGTTCGAACCTCATGTTTTCCAAGGTTTATATATTTTGTTTAATTATTCGGTATCACATAAAAAGAGTATAGATACAAAGTTTGGAGGCATCCTATCAGGGATAGTTCGTGCTCTAGTGGTGGGGAGTTGAGTTGGTGTGAGAGAGGTTAGGGGTTCGAACCCAACCCTCTTGGAGGGAATTGAGTTTCTGATCGACTTTAGGGAGATTTGGGCATAAAAAGTTTGTTTTGCCCTCATTTTTTTGATCACTTGCGCCTCACGTGCCTCCTGATAATGGAGCCATGATGGAAATCATCTAGGGTACGACATTGATACGAAAAAATAAGTCCATGTTTCACATTAATAAATTTGTAAGTTCAGGTATCATTCTGAAAGTCTCCTAAGTGTCCAGACATCGTTGGTGAATTTTTCTCTAATTTAGATATGGTGAACTCACACCTATATCTATCTGTGAATTTTGTAATCCAAATAGATCGAAACCTAAAGTCTCTTGATTCAATTACAGAGCTGAGGGCCTGAATTTCCTCGAGAGTTACATAATTAAAAGTGCGACATGAAATTTTCTCAAAGCTTAACGAGGACCAGAAGTTCTTCAAAATTATATAATGATCAAAATTTCCTCAAGGGGTATGAAATGTAAATTAGAAAATTGTGACATGAAACTTTTCAGAACTTATGTCGGTAACGAGGGCCGGAAGATCCTCAGAGCTATACAATTGAGTATAAGGGTCCTAAGTTTCCCAGCTAGTTTTTTCAACATTGGGGGTCCTCTCCTCCGTATGGCAATGTGATTTGGAAGTTCAATGTATGCAACACAAGTAGCTATACATTTAACTTGAGGTTCTACATAAGATACCCTTATGTTGTTTGAGGAGAGAGAAACGATATCATATTTTGCAAAAGTTAAGCAGACCAGAAGTTCTGTGTACCTTCTTCATTCATGGAACCAAAAGTTTCCACTATTTATTTGTTTATTCTTCTTCCCTGCAACTTTCGTATTTTGATATGCACCCTCGTTATAGTACTTATCTTTCATCGTTTTTTTTGTTACTCATATGGACCAGCAGTCCTATGTCTTGAACATATGAACATATGAATTTCGAGTGTAAATATATATATATATATATATATATTTTTTTTTTTTTTTGAACTAGAACTTCAAAATTTCATATAGTAGAACCTGAAGTTCTAACAGTAAAAACTCGAACCCGAAGCTTCGACTACAAATCTTAAATTAGTTTAAAAGTGAACTTGAAACTTCACTTTAGTTATCTCGAGCCTGAAGTTTCAAGCACCAAATTTATTTGAACCCAAAGTTCAACATACGTAATCTCAGAACCCACAGTTCTAATTGTAAAAATTCTATCATGTAGCTTCAATTACACATGATTTAATAGTAATTTATTTTATAATTAAAAGAGATCAAAACTTGCAGTTTCTTGATCCTCAATTTTATGAGGACCTAGAGTTCCTTAATGATCATACTGAATAGATGAGTTGCTCATGAACTTGAAACTTGACATTTCGAGTAAATCATTTTGGCTAGTTGTTCAAAATGAATTTGGTCCATTGCAATTGTCAATATTTCACAATTGATGTTTACCAAAGGTAAGGTAACAAGTATATCAAGAGTTATAGATCTTGATTTATGTCCTCGAAATGGGCTACTATCATGTTATCGAATTTGAAGTATTGTCTCACTAAGTGCCTCCAATATGGTTGGAGGAGATTTTTGTGCTATCTCATATATACTTTGTCAAATTTCCATAGTAAATTGAGACATATAATGTCATGAACCAGAAGTTCATTGAATCAAATACACTATTTTGGCATGACTGGTGATGTCATCTTTGGTCTAACTTGTTGCATGAAATTAGGTATAAGTTTTGATGATTGCTAACCTTACTAAAAAAAAATTGTTTATTTATCGATATTTTGCGAGTTGTCACTTTAATAGGACAATCCTCCTGCTATGAGGGGGAGAAAGATTGTTCCTGAAGACAATATGAATTGGTGTGAGATATTAATCCATTATCTCAATTTGATCGTGAGAAATATCTAAACTAGTGAATTGATAAAAGAAAGTGACAAAAATCATATGCTAAATGCAAAGGCATTTGCGTGGGTTAAAATGCCTAAAGCCAACCATATTATCACAAACAATCTAGCCCCGATTTGATTTGTGATATACATGTATCCAAATGACATGGTTCTCTTGAAGAGAATGTCATAAAACAATATATGTCAGAGTATCTAATATGGCTACACATACAAAGGTTGTAAGTACGCCATTAGGGAATGATGTATTGGTGATACAATAATACATCAATATGGTTAATGAACATGAATTAAACGTTTTTTTACCTAAAACTTGGTTTGAGTTTGCCACCAACCTATGAAGATTTTCACTCCAAAGAAAGTAATAGATTTTTGAACGCATCTTTTACGCATCGTCATAAAAAGACAGTCTTCCCACCTTTAGGGGGAGGAAAGACTACTGTTATTTGAATAACAGCGTGAATTTGTGTTGAATGTATCCACTAGATCTAAAGTTTTAAGCTCCTAAGAAGAGAGGATTATACAGGCCTTATAATACTCTACATGAAACTATAAGTAAAAAGATCTACATTTTCTACGTGATTCATCTATGAGAGATGATTGTCCTAGAAGTGACAATGTAAGCCCCAAAATTGGCATTCCTCCTCCGTTTGGTTTGCAGATGGCGCTGCCTCAGGTCGTAGGGTTTAGGACATGCTGGACGGTGGTGCACGCAGGTCTGGGCAGTGGTGCATAGTAGTGGGCTGGGCGACCAGTGGAGGCGGGATTTCTTGGTGCAACGACCAGTGGAGGCGTGATCTCTCGGTGTTGCACGGCGCAGGGCACACTGGGCTGCCCTGTAGGAAGCTGGAGGCGCGACCTGGTGGGCTGGGATGGAGTGCAGTGCTGGGTAAGACTGAGGTTGGTCTGGCCGGTTAGGTGGACGGGGAAGAAGGAATTTTTTTTTTTTGTTTTGGAATTGGAGGCTGAAAGAAGAGAAAAAAGGTTTTGGGATTTTTTTTTCTCTTCGAAGCTAGGGTTTTTTCTCTTGGTTATTAGCTCTGAACGTGTTGATAACGTGTAAAAGTAAAATGAAACTGGAATTGGTCTGCTCATTTCATTTCATAGCCCCTTTATATAGGGAAGAAATTACAATGGAAATATCAATTACAATGATGACATTAAATGCTGATCGACCCATAATCGATGCTGATTGATTGGTAATCACTGATTTCTTAATTCCCTCTTCGTCAGTTACTTTGACGAAGGCACATAATGTTTTTTTCCTTTAACAAGCTGCATAATTTATTTAAGTATTTTTTTCCTTTTCTTTCTCTTCTTCTTGCAATTTCGCACAAATTATCGGAGGCAATTGGATTCCGCTCCTTCATGCCATCGATCACGGTCGACTCGGTGTTGACTTTTTGTCTTTTTATCGGAAACTCCAATTTGCTCCAATTTTACATCACTTTCTCTCGATTTCCACAATTCCGCTTATTTCCTAAACATAAATAAAAATTGATTAATTATATAATAATTGAGTTAAGGATTAACTTATTTCTAGTGTTTTAGATACAATTACATGCATAGAAATACGTGTAATCAAATTAATAAAGTATTTTGTTGTACAATTTCTTGAGCTGTCGATGAAGTGGAAAAATTTTGGATGAATAATTACTCGAAACGTTTTATTTTCGAGGGGTCAAGGATTGACTTTTTATTCATTGAGTAACTCCTAAAACTTCCTTCACAAAAGCCATAGAGCGCGTTGATAGGAGTTCGTGGATATGTGGAGCGCTAAAATCGGAGATCGTATGAGGAAGTTATGGTCATCGGAAGTTATTTTTATTTTGGAAATTTTAGTATAAATAAGATTTTTGGAAAAATAATTTCAGTTTCCTTATTTGGAAACTTTCCGGAAAATTGCGGAAGGGACTCTCTCTAACCCAGATGACCTGATTCTCTAACCAGCGACCCGACCCTGCCCGAACTCGGCCGTTCGGCGTCCTCCGACCGTGTCACCACCTCCAACTGGCTCATAATTTGCTTCTCTCCTTCCCCTACCCACTGGCTTGCTAGATGCACTGGAGACGGCAGATTGAACGACGGAAGAGGAGGTGGGGATGGACCCGGAGTGATCTTCCTCCTCCAGCCACGGTGGACGCTGAAACCAATCATGTTTTGAAGCTTTCTTCCTCCTGATTCAATCCATATGAGCCTTGAAGATCGATTCAAAGTGTGGAGTGAGAAATCACGGTTTGAAGTTCAATAATGGAGATTCTTCGGGCTTGATTTAGCTCAATCTAGGTCGAATCAGCCTTAGTGCCAGTTATGAAAGTTGTTCCTTGTGTTGTGATGTTGAAGTTGGGTGGAGTTGACCTTCATGGTTTTAAAGTCGGCCAGGCGGCACGTGAGCTTCACGTGTGGCAGCCTATGGCGGCACGTGGCAGTGCGTCCGACCATTCTAGAGGCAGTTCTTTGCTTCGTTAGCCTCCATTCGTCGATACGATCATGTGGGTATATTTACTTTTGTGTTTACTCAACTTTTTGGTTGAGTTGGATTATTTGCAGTGTTGGTTTGTTTGGTTCTCGATCCGTGAAGATCCAACTGTTCGATAGTCCTATTGTTTGGGCGGTTTGATCCTAGAATTGTTTCGGAGGCCTTTGGTGTTCTCCGATGAGGTTTCGTCTTGATTGACATATCCTTTGGCTTATAGTTCTCGTGTTTTGAACTTTAAAATGATTGTGTGCTTTGTGTTATATTAAGTATGACCTTGATGTGATTAAATATTTGATGGGATTGTGTGAGCGGAGTTTAATAATATTGTGTTTGTCTTGGTTTGTGTGAAGACACAGCGGGATAGTGAGGCGAGTAAATCTCACGGTGTTTCAGTTGTTAAATTAATTTTGTTTTAATTTAGTAGATTTAATTTTTAGCATGCGAAATCATATTTATAAAAATAAATATTTGTTTTGAAATATATGAACTTGATCATCAACGGTTCATGGGTAAGTTAAAACAATGTCTTGTTATAAAATGATTTTCGAGTAGATGACTATATATATATATTTACGTGAAATATATATATATATATATATATCTTGGTGGAATTGTGTGTGTAGTTTACTATTGTTGTGCAATGTAATATTGAGGAAAATAAATGATTTTGAAAAGAAAAGAAAGAAGTAGGTATGATTTTAGTGATGGTTTTTGAGTTGAGAAAACAATATTTGAGAAATGATTTTGTTATTGTTTTGAGGTTGAGAAAACAATAAAAGAATTATTGTTTTAAGGTTATTGGAGATGAGGAAGCAATATTTGGAAAATGATTTCATTATTGTTTTGAGGCTGTTAGAGATGAGGAAAATATATTATGTGACAACCAGTGTGATGATCTGCATGATGATTTTGTGTAAATGATGTGGGTTGTTGTTGAGTGATTGATGTCGAGATTATTGATATGGTGATAGGTGTTACCAGTGGATGATTGTGTATTATTTTCTAGTTTATTTTTATTATTGAATTGCTTGTTTTCCTGCGTAATCCCCTGAACTAAATTATATGCAGGGATTACTGTTTTCTGATTTGATTGGTTTTAATATAATCTCCTGAACTAAATGATATGCAATGATTACTATGAATTTTGATTGTTGATTTTAATGTAATCTCCTGAACTAAATTATATGCAGGGATTATTGCTTTTTGAATTGTTTGTTTTAATGTAATTTCCTGCACTAAACTCTCTGTAGGGATTACTATGATTTCTATTGATTATTTTTAATGTGATCTCCTAAACTAAGTTTCTATGCAATGATTACTGATTTTATTTAATTCAATTGTGAGTGCAGTTGTGGTTTGAGATTTGTAGTGAGTTGTGAAATGAGTTACGAGGTCATAATTTTGACAAATGCTTTATGTTGAGAGGAGAGGAGTGTGATGATTTTGTGGTTGTGTCATTGAGATTGAAAATGATTTGAAACGTCACTGAGGTGACAACTATTTTTGTTGAGACAAATGAACTTTGGTTTTGTAGATTGTTGTGTTTTAAAAAATTTTAAAACGTCACATTAGGTTTGTTATTGCAACTCAGTGCACTATTCCATGGTGTAGGGACTTATCATGCGGGTTAAGGTGAACATTATTGGAGCTGAGAGGTATCTTGCTGTTGCAGTTATAGGTTTAGAAACTTATTATCTTCAGTGTGTATTGAGTGTGGTGAGTTTGTTTACTTATTGAATTGTAGATTCAGTTTAATTTGTAAATTTAGTGTAATATAATATATGACTCTAAAGAACGAGCCGGTATTGACATTGTGGATTCAAGGCATCTTTGTCTACTTGTTTTTTTAAGAAATTTTTTTTCAAGTTTATTGTATTGATGTCTGAACCATCACGCCCGGAGTATTTATGTTTGTTTAATTGTTCATTGAAATTCAGGGTGTGATAATAACCTCGATGAAACTAATCATGTAGTGAACCATGCTTGTACTTTCGACGATTATTAAATTGGGATTCTAACTCTAAAATCTAAGGATGTCATCCCCTAAATTTTAATCTAAAAATATTAAAATACATACCTAAGAGTTGACAATTCCTAAGCATGCATTCTAACCAATTATCACAAAACACAAGCATTCAATGATTAAAAAATTTCATATATAAATTAAATTAAGCATCTATTACATCAAATTTGGGCTAGGGCACACAACTCTAACGCTCAACAAAGAAACTACTCACAACCCATAATCATAAGCATAAAAAATTACAAAACTCGAAGAGAAAAGATTAGAGAAGTATAGAAGAAGACTAGAATAGTCACAATTAGCTAGGAAGCTAACATGACTAGCTTTGAATTATAACTCCCACAAATACCCAAATCTTGAATCATGTAGAGGTTGAAGTCTGTGATGAGTTATTGAAGCTTTGTGAGAAAATTTTTCAAATCCCAGTATGAAATCAAAGACATAAAAAATGGAAGGGAAGGATGGAGAGAGCTCCCCAAATTCGGCCAGAAGGCCTAGGATGTAGAAAAATGGGTATTAAGCTTGTGAAATGTGTGTGCAAAGGTACTTAAATACCCTTTTGGAAGGGTCAAGATTAGACTTATAGCCTAGATCCAGGGCTCAATTACTAAGAGCAAATGGGTGAACTGAAAAAAAAAAAACTAAAATAACCTAATAAAAATGTAGAGAATTAGAAGTTTAGAACACATTTTGGAAAATATAAAGAAAACTGGAGGGTATAAGTGTAAGTGAGTGTGTGCTTAGTGTAAATACATATAAATATCTTCATCCACTTGTGTGACGTGTGTGACGTGTGTTGTCCACTAATTATTATTGTCATTATATCCATTTTGAATTTGAAATTTGAACACAAAGATGTAATACAAATAAGCTTAGGTCTTCACTTGTGTGCTTCTTTGGTCTTAGACCTTGGATGTCTTGCTAATGGATCGGGTTGACTTGGTTGAACCGATGGTCAACAAGTTGACTTTTCGTACTTTAATCGGAGGTTGGCTTTTTTTGTTCGAATTTGCTATTTCTTTCATCTTTACCCCTTCTTGACCATAATTTTCTAGCTACAAATGAAGAAAACAAATGCTTAAGTATTCGCTAATTTCAAAGTAATTAGGGCTAGAGACATACGTAAATTGCGTGTAAATCATCAGTCTGCATTGAAAATGATTGAGGTAAGAGTCACGAACTCTGTTGGATATGAATTTGGTTAAGAATTGGATTAGCTTGTCCTACTTGCTAGGAACTCTAATGATTGTTGGTGCAAGGCAGCTACTATGAATTAACTCGATTTGGAAAAGAAGAATGGTTAGGTCTGGGCATTTGGGTCTGTCTTGCCGTGCATTGTTTACATTTAATGAAATTGATTAGTGATTGCTTGAATTATGTTAGGAATTTAACATAGTAGTGGACGAGGATAAAATTGGTTGAATGCATTTATGCACATAATTGGTTTTGTCAATTAAGAAGATGAATTTGTTGTCATTTTTGGAAATGTCATTATGCAAGGTGAATAAAGAAAGTTTAGATTGGTGGTAATTGAGAAGAAAACCAATTTGTTAAATGATGTTAAGGACGATGATTGATTACAATTATTGATGGATGACCTGCACAAAATTAGCGCTCAATTTAAAACCCTATCAATGTAGTAAGAATAAGTAGGGATCGCTCTCAACCGGGGATTAGGGCATTATTAATTCCTGAAAAATAAAATATTGGATAAAAAAAACTATATATTATATTATATACATTATTTACGATTTATAAGGTAAGGGGTTTGTGGATTTTATTTTCTAATTTAACAACTAATTATATACATGTATTGACACCAAAACGCATAATCAAGGCAGAATTATGAATGGAACTAATTTAGATAGAGTTAACTACTACTAACACATTGGCAAGGTTTCAAAGATCAAATCACGAATCAAAATATGTCATACCATAGAATCAATCAAGAACAAAGATGAATGCATGCAAAGTTCTTTTTACTTCCCTCAATTAAATTAACTAGATGAACGCACCATAATTAACCCTATTAAGCATGCAATTACTAGTGGTAGCTAATCACCAACAAGAACATAATCAACGTAAGAAGCACATTGGAAGTTTGATCAATTCAAGCCAAGAACATAAGTTAGAATGCTAATCAAGTATGCAAGACTCATTGTTAATTTACTTCCTAAGTATTTATAGGTTTTCCACTTTAATAATTAAGACCTAGAATGCTACCACCTTAATATGGATTCAATTACATATTCATCAATCAAAGTATGCATCCAAAGATCAATTACACATAAAAGATGGGATTAAAGCTCGAAATTAACAATCATGCATAAACATATTCAAATCGCAATTTTCTGTTTTGAAAACATAAAACCTAAAACATGCTTCATAGTATTCGAAAATTACATATTTAAAATCAACACTTCATCCACCATAGAAATCGCAAAACATAAAACCAAAATAGAAAAAAAAATCGCAAATCAACTAGAAAACGAAAACAAGTTATGGTGTTCATTGTTACACTTTTTGATCTTCAAGGACGCAAGAAGCTTCAAAAGGTGGTGGAATGGATGATGGCTCACTGCAGGGATGCTTGAATGGAGATGGAGATGCTTCAAGGTCTTGAACTTTGGAGATTGAATGATTGCCGAAACTTTGGAGGAGAAGGGGACGTGTTTGTGGCTTTTGATTCTGAATTTGTAGTGTGTAAAACATCTTCACAAACCCCTCTATATATAGTGCACGGCTAGGGCTGCGGTTTCCTAGGATTTCTCCTTGATTGCATCACTCGGCCAATGAAAATAATCCATGAGAATTGGAGAGCAAGTTATCTTCCTCATTGCCAAAATCCTCCATGTATCTAGACCATATTTTGGCTTCCATGAAATCAGGAAACCTAATTCAATATTTATTCTCTTTATTTCCTTTTCCATAATTCACACGAAGTAGATTTTCTCCAAAACTCTCCCTTTTTGGTGTTTGCTGAAATCTTCTAATATATTTTTTATTTCTCATGGCAAAAACAAATATTGATGGGTCAAGAATTCCTTCAAGACGTCATGGATGGTTTTAGAAACTCATGTGCAAGTCATATGCTTCAATCTTTGGGCCAGACTTCTTCAATTGGACGTTTTCATAGACCATCTTCATATATATCAAAATTCTTATGCATTCTAGAATATTCTTGAACAATCTTGAGTCTTAAAGACACAGCATCTCCTAGTCTTCCCAGGTCTCCTAGCAACATCAGGACTACTAATGTGATCAAGTTTCCTAGTCCAACTGAGACTCTGTCATTTCTCATTTTCGAACATCATTTTTCCGAGTTCACTCCTAGTTGAATTAGGATTCCAACTTCAACTGAGATTCCTTTTCCTGGTCGAACTGGGAAAACTTCATTTCTCCATTTCTTCTCATTTCTGCGCCATTTACTCGTTGCCTTCCATTTCTAGACTCAAAAGTACCTAAAAATGCAAAATAAGTTAGAAATGATAATGTTAAGGAAATAACTAAGTAAAATGTAGAGATAAATGCATTAAAAACATAGCAAATATTAGTCTCATCAACGAAAAATTGATAATGAGAAAGTTAAACTAGTAAGGTTGGTGAATTAAATTACAACTAAAGGACGCAACAGTTACCATATCCAGCAATGAACATAGGAAACGAAATCATTCAGGAATGGTAAAATTATCATTTGTTTTTCTTAACATAAAAATGCTAAACAAAGAAAGGTCAATCGAGTTGACCCGAATAATACTTAATGGACACGTGTTAAGTTTGACCACCATATCTCAAATTATCAAATGTTACATCATTTGAATTGTTTGGGAATGGATAATAATTGATTTCATCTACTAAAGAAAATCCTACAAACACAAACATGAGATCGTTGTTTTTATTTAAAGATAATTCAATGCACTTCAAAAGAATTAAATGAATATTTTGGTTGCTCGGTTAATTGAAACATAACAATAGCAAGTTACTCATTGGTTTGATTTTGTTATAAATGACTTGAGGTGCACTTGGATTTTGACAAAGGATTGAAAGTTGGGAATGAACCCAAATGTGGACAAGCACTCCAATTCCAGGTAGGGTGAGTCATCCCTATCTAGTTAGTGGTTTCTTTTGTATGTGTGTATGCTAATATATATTATGTTGCCTACAAAAATGTTTATAGATGTCATAGTCGATGCCTCGATGATTTTTATTGCATTAAATTATTGATTATCAAAATTAAATGAAATCCAAGTGTAGACATTGCTTGTTATGATGAGATATATTATGATTGTTGTGATGTGAGAGTGATAGGAGCGTGATGCTTCCTACGGTGTCAAAACCGTGAACCTCCGGAGGGGCATTATGAGCATATGTTGTGTCAAACTTGTGTCACCTTAGTAGTGTACGTAGGGATTCGACAGTGACGTCATATGACATTGGGCCAATGAATGGACACTCTCGCTACCCATAGTCGATAAGGAAAGTGAATGAAGTATATATTGATGGATTTGTCTATGATTGACAGTTGGCCTAGTTTGCCAAGCTAAGGAAACCAGGGTTTCGGTCACATGTGAGTTGGAAATCCTGCAGGTTAGTATCTCTGAGCTCAGGTTGATTTAGCACACTGGATATCTTTTATAAAAGAAAATAAACGCTTGTGGTTGTTGTATTTTCAAATACTTATGATAAGCGTGCACAATATTATGTAGTAAATATTTTTATTATTATTACTTTCAAACCTAGCATGGTATGGTCAACCCTTATTTGGAAAGCGAGGATGAAAGTTCACCTCTACAGCAGTGTGCATGTTTTGAGCGTGTAGTCGAGGAGCGTACAAAGAAGGTACATGGTTTGGCTTGGTGTAGTTTTCTTTAACTTTATCAAATTAAGGTTTTGGACCTTTTAATGGACTTTGAAATCGCTTGATTTATTTACTTATTTATTTCCTATTTACTTATTAAATTCAAGAGACTCACTGCTTAATGAATTTTCTTTTTAAGTTGAGCTTCGATTGTGAGCCAAATATTCATAGCCCATTTTAAATTTTGCTTTTGAAAATATGTTGATATGTTTAGAATGATTTGCTCAAAGAAAATAATTTGTAAACCACCAACCTAAACCCAAAAAGCCTTACGGTTTTGGATTAATTAATTTTTGGGATATCATTCATGACATATTTGTTTCTCATTGGCTCAGGGTAGGGGCGCTCTGGGATTCCTACCACGGGATGCTACACCGCATACCCAAATATGGGTAAGTGCGAGATGTCAGGCTCGTACCTAGTCACTAGCTGTAACATAGAGAAAGATTAAGTGGCGGTGGCTCATAGACGAATTATCATAGGTGTATGCAATGTTGCATAACCCAAAGGAGAAATAGGGAGATTGGTGTGCAATACCAATGTCCAGGCTATTATTTGTAGTCGTTTAATGGTAGCTTCTGTAAGACTGTTGGGTGTGCACATAGGGAACAGGACGCTCAACATCAATGCCCAAGGACGTGAAATAATCATTGAAAGGATTCGATGTAAATTCACTAGCATTGTTAAGTTGAATTGACTTAATGGAATGATCTGGGTAGTGAGTCCGTAGCTTTATAATATGAGCTAGGAGTTTAGCACAGGGAGCATTACAAGCAGACAATAGTGCGATAATCAAGATTATGCCAATTAAGACAAAACTTCAACCGAGATAACCTTAGATCTCTGAAATACCTCTAGGATCAGTTTGACAAAATAAAAGAAAAATCCAACGATCGGATCCTCATGAATCGAAAACTGAACGAACCGAAGCCGAAACCGAAATTAACCTAATTCATCCAAATGATTGAGTTAAGATCAAATTGAACACACCCACATGTTCGTATCGATGAATGAAGGCTAATGGAGCAACCAACTGCTCCTAGAGGTTGAACGAGCCACCATGCTCTGCCTATGAACTTCAAAACCAGCTCAATCTAAACTGTAAAATTGAAAATGTCAATAAGAGGAGCAATTTTGTTCCTGACACTAAGGCCAATTTGGGCCGGATCAAGCTAAATAAAGATCCCGATGTCCAAAAATTTAAATACCAAATCCTAGCTCCGCAAGTCAATTCGATCTTCAAGGCTTGTATGGATGAAAGAAGGATGATAATAGCTTTAAAATCCAGGTGGTTTAAAGCCCTACTGTCACTGGATGTAGTACTCCAGAAATTCGTTATTATTTTCTGAGAATTTTTTCAGAATCTAATTTGTGGTTATTAGACGGTTTCGTGGCTCATGGATAGAGCAAAAGTGTTTTGGATGAATTATTAGTTGAAGAATATGGTTTTGGGGGGGGGGGGGGGTACAAAGGTTGAATCTTTATCTGTGGTGTTTCTTTGAAAACCTCCTTCATGAAAGTTATAGATAGCGTCGATACGAGCTCGTGGACATACAGAACCCAGAATTCGGAGTTCGTATCAAGAAGTGATGGCCATTGGAAAAGTTTCCATTTTGGTTAAATAGGGAAATTTCAGGAAAAATATAAGAGTTTCCGTTTTTGGAAAGTTTTGCTTTCTCCTTTCTCCTGAGCCCGATTCGCCTCTTTACTTCGCCAGCTTCGTTCTCCACCATCGGCCACCATAGGACGTCAAACAAAGTGGGCTTTCTTCGCCTCAACCTCCTCTACAAGTCTGTGGAAGTAATTCACCAAGATTCAAGCCATGGAAAGAGAATCATCGATGAGAAGAAGCCACGGCAGAGCTGATATCGCTTTGATCAGAGTCGATGATTCCGGCCACCTTTGTCGGTGATTCTTGAGGGCTTTTGAAGCCCAGAGGACATAGATACTTCTCCTCAAGGTGGCTTGCATAGATTCAAAGCGTGGAGGTTGAATTTTGAATTGAAATTCTAGGGTGGGAAAATCTACTCAAAGCAGTTAGGCTTTGCATATTTGGTGACGTCGAGGAGAAGAAGATGAACGTCCTAAGTGCTTGGATTCCTCCGCCTTTGCACATGGTAGGGTCCACTAAAAACGGTTAGGCTTTGTGTATTTGGTGGCTCACGAAGATAAGAACACGAACGTCCTAAGTGCTTGGATTCCTCCACTTTTGTGCATTATAGGGTCAACTAAAAGCGGTTAGGCTTTGCGTACATCATCGGCACATATGATCACGCTTCTCGTCCTTTTATGGTCATGGCTTTCTTCAAGTGCTTCAAGAAAGGGACAGTCACCATCCTCGAGTATCCGGAGGACACTCAAAGTGATGGCACTACTCTGCAGGTGTATCCATCGTTGACAGGACCTCAAGTAATCAATGTCCCTCATTATGACCTTTCAGCTCATATCCTCCAGTGGACTCATGAGGTACCTCGCCAACTAGCTATGTTTCGACAACTGAGATCTGGGAGAGACAAATAAAGCTCACACATACTGTTGCTGAAGGCTTCACATCATGATCAGAACACTCCTCAGACCCCATTCACACTTCTCAGCAATCACATATGCAACGGTTCAGTGTAGTGAAACAATGCATTTTGAGCAGAAGGGGGGGTTTTCTTACACAGAGTTCTATTGGGAATGGGTAGAAGATATCCTAAGCAGGAATAGCAACCTTATATGAGAAGCTGGCCTCTATCGCGCGATTTTCGCCTCACTTGTTACGTCTCGTATCTTAATTTACCGGTTTACTAGTCATTTGGACGGTAAACGACAATTATTTTTACTTTTAACTCCGTTTTGACTAATTAGGGGGGGTCTAAAAATTGACTTTTTGTTCAGATCAAAATTGGAGAAAACTTTCTTTATGAAAGTTGTAAAGGACACTAAACCGAGTTCGTATCCATGTAGCATGCTAAAATCGGAGTTTGTATACAAAAGTTATGGGTATTTTCATGTGAGGGGTATTTTGGTTTTTTCACCTTACTCTATCTAAATAAAATCAGATTTTTCTTCTTCTTCCCCACCCTTCACGGCAGAAACCAAAAAGGAAAGGGGGGGGAGAGAGAGAGAGAGCGGGGCTGATTCCGGTGGTTTCCAGCAGCAAAAATGGTATCAATCTCTTCCTCTCTTCATGGGCTTTCTACCTATACAAGTTTTATTACTTAATTTCACTTATGTGCAATGAATCGGAGAAGAGAAGATTTGGAAAGTTGTTCTCTACCTCATGAGCTTTCTTTTGAGTATGATATTGCATATAAATTTGGAGAATTTTGGAGATTGAAATCTGATCACTGTTCACAAATCGAGATTTACTGTTTTCTTAATTGTTGAGGTAGTTGAGAAAAATTCTAGGGAGGTTGAGATGCAGCTTCTGTTAAAATTTGGTGACCATTAGAGGAGTTGACCGTCGCATAAACAATGTCGCCGTGTGAATAGTGACGGCGCATAAATAGTGACCTAATTATGTTTTTAGCTAGTTAAATCACATAATTGATGAAGAGTTTGTATATGTGATTTTAGTGAAGATCGGAGAAGTTTTGAATCGATTATGAATTTTTAAAATTTAGAGTTTCGATTATCTATTTACGAAAATCCGATCATTAGATTTCGTTCCAATTCATTTTGAAATTCATAAATCGAGGAACTGATATTGTTGGTGAAGCGTGGATAGGATTTGATGCAATGTGAAGGCGTTAGGTTTAAAGAGGATGTTCGGAATTTTGATTTTTCTTATTATCCTATAATTAATTAGTTATGCACGTCATTTTTATACAGCACGTGAAGAGCCTCCATTAGTGGCAAATGTCGACCAACGGCAGGATTAGCCGTACACTGTGAGTGGACTTTTGTTTTTACATAATGATGCATGCGTTTATTTATTGATCTAATGTTTTATTTAATTATTACCTTCCATTCTGAGTATATCATTTCATCTTGAAATTTAATTTCGATTTACCTCGTGCTTCTGCTTATAATTATGTTTTTCAGAGATTTATTCGATTTATTTGATCTTGAATTTCGGATACGATTTTGTTATGTTTTGAATTGAATTTCTGATTTTGTTTTGGGGATATGATTTAATTTACGGAGATTATAATTTATCTTGATTATTACTTGAAATTATGATTTATGGCGATTTTCGATGGCACTATATTTATTTATTATCTCCCCCGTGGTTGTTGGTGCACTTGATGAGATTTCCGGATATGATTTTGGCTCTCAGAGTTAGGGGACTTTATGGACTCTTGGATTTACTGGTTTTCAGATTTTGTAGCCTATACTTGGGGTGATTGTCATGCTAGCATGAGTTCGCCTGTATGGCGAGGTGATTAGATCACTGAAGCCCGTCCGCCCTTGCGAGCCACAATGGGCCCTAGTGAGGGTAGCCTAGCTGGGGATGCATAGGGAGCTGTCTATGGCAGGGTCCCTGAAGCCCAGTACCCTATCGCCGCATATAGTGGCATAGAGGTATATAACGAGAGTATGGGAGTATTGGCCTAGCAGGCCGTCACCCGAGTCTAGCCTGGGAGGCTCATTTGTATGGCTACTAATATTTCCCCTACTCATCTTTCTTTATTTCAGGCTAGCGGGGTCTAGTCCGATGATACGATACTCAGCGGGATTGATTTACAGTTTCTAGTTTCTTGATTTTAAGAAATAAAAATTTATAAATGTCGCATGCATCAAGAGTTTATATATTTAAAATTAGGGGAAAGTATAAACCGTTATTTTATTTCTTTTATTGTAATTATTTATTTTTGTCCACTCACGCTAACATTTTTAAAATGCTTTCCCCTGCCCTTCGGTTTCCAATGCCCAGTTCGTAGAGTAGCGGGTCGATCTAGATATCGAGACTAGCACTATCACAATCATCTTCCATTAGTCGGTCGTCTTCCACCAGTAGGTTATCCATTAACCTACCTTTGTATTATATTTTTTTATCTGTAGATTGCTCTGATTACCTGGGAGTTGTTATCTAAACTTATAGTATCGTTACTTAAGGTTTGTGATCGGACTAATAGACTTTATTGTAATCTAAGTTATGGGTTGTTATTGAGTATCGAGTAATCGAGATCCTATTTCCCTTCTATGGTTGATTGTGGGGTTGTGTGGAATTAATGGAGCAGGGTGGCTCCAGGAGTATAAGGGTGGACTATTTTTAGGAGCGTAACTGAGATGTGCAGGTTTTAGAGTTGCCTACTTATAGGGGAGGTTTTGTCAGATTTTCAGCAGAGTTCTTTATAAGTGGGTCCCGCAGGGCCACCTCAGATTTTGGATAAAGTTCGGGGTAGGTCCTGTCATCACTATTCAGCTATGACCGCGTTGCACCTATCATACGGGCCTTCTGTGAGTAATGGTGCCATATGACGAATACCCTCCACACATCTAGCGGGGAAATGTCCATCTCCCTCTGGGATTTGGATCAACTTGGAGGTTTGCCCATCGACGGACGGTTTGATGATAAGGTGGTCCCAGTAGCTGAAGATCTTTCTGCAACAAGCAAAGGGGGTCAACAAAGCTGCCGCTATTTGTTTCTCGCCTATCATAAACTTTGCAAGGAAAGTCAAGGATAGAAAGTGAAGATAACTTCATTTATACAATACTGGTATAGAGGAGCTTTACGCTATAATAGGCCTCCGAACAAAAGCAGTAGGAACAAAAGAGACCCACCCCCAAATGCGTTTAACCCATCTAGCACGATCCATAAGATCTGACAACAAACTCCCACAGACCTTGCAGTATTTGATGACTTAGGCATGGAGGGTGAAGATATAGAGCCCACCTATTTGGCCGCCTTTCTTGCTTGTTGGTTATGCCTGTTTATCTTACCTAAAGACAACACTGGTTTGATTCGTCCGGGAGTATTCAAAGTCGCCAGCAAAATGTCACAAGGTCTAAAAATTTTCCTAGCAGTACCGGTGCTGGCTAGCATTTATCAAGGTTTGAACGAGATCTCTACTTCCAGTGACCCAGGTAATTGTTCAACTGCTTTTCCTTTTCATTACATATACATATGGCTAGCAGAGTACTTTGACACCTACTTTCAATCTCCACTTCCCAATGACCTAAGGCCCCGTGTGGTTCACTTCTCAGGAGAATTTTGAGCTAAGCATTTTGAGGACTCACAGGCTCTTTCTTTGTTCAATGCATGTGACTATGTGATGATGGGTACATTTGCTAGGGTGTTTTCGGAGAGCAGAGTGATTATCAATCGTGACAACATCTCCCATTTAGACTTCATATATCTCGTCAGCCTTCAATCCGGGTACCTTTCCCTAAGGCAATATTACCCACGAGTCATTCAGCCTTATAGTCCACATCGGTTTAATTGATAGTTTGGTTATATCCAAGACATTCCTAGTAGCCTTAAGAATGACATTCGCACTGACGTATTGGCTCTGACTTATAAGCATTGGGATTCTTGCACTAGAATGAACACCAAGTGTGTGGTAACATTGCCAATCCACAGTGCTATCACAGAGTACATGGTTACCTAAGACTATGTCGATTGGTAGTCTAAAGTGTACCGTTCTACACCAGTGAAGACATCGAAAGTAGCGCCTACTAATGGACCACAGCATAAGTCTCTGAAAGCAAGAGAAGATAAGAACATCACTCGTGCAACACTGCCTCATCACAAAAATGTGAATCCTTGTGAAGTTGAATGTAGCACCAACGTCCATGTGCCTCCTAATAGGACTTTGCTTCCTTGTAGTAATTGCCAGACTCATCCGTTCAAAACTCTAGAAGATGATAGGGACTCTTTAGATTCTCACTTTGCTTTGGCCCATCCACTTAAGCTGAAAAGACCTGCCATCAAAGAAAGAAGGCGTAGCGGAAGCAGCAGTAGCAATAATAGTGAAGTGCACCTTAAGCATCAGAAAACTGAAACGAGTTTTGGCCCTACTTATTGCGATCCCAATGCTGAGTTTACTCTGAATACTGACTTTCTTGATGACGTTCCAACTTCTTCACAACTGATACTGCAATGTAATGAGGTAACCTTTCTTTAGACTTACGTCAGATTTTTTTTTTTTGTTCTCTTTTTTGGAACTTGAATTGTTCTTTTCCTATCTTTTCAGGGTGTAGAGATCGATGGTGGTCATTCACTTTAGGGGGACGATGACGCCTCCTCAGATCCTATACGTGTTCCTTCTGCAGCGGAACTTGAGGTTTACTCTTTACATATGAAAGGAACACACAATGCAAAGAATGACTCGCAACAAGTTGACCCTAAAGGTACTATTCTTAACCCTTATGTATTTTCATTGTACTTTAAACTTTTTAAGCTAATGAAACACATATGTACAGGTCAACTTTCCAAGGTGCCTCCTCCTAAGCCTTTGGCCACTATAGCCTTTTCTGAGGCCTCTATTGATGGAGCTGTTGTTATAGATGCTTGTCAGAAACTTCGTAATATTTGTCAACAAGCTGCTACCGCCATTTATGAACAAATTGAGGATATGATAATGAAGCACTCCTCAAAGACCATTCTTTCCAACAAGGGAGAACTCGACAAGCTAATAGCCGAACTTAGCCTTTATGGGATTGACATCTGTAAAGGGAAAAGTAAAGGGATTGTTGACCAGTGCTGACCAATATAACTTGGCATGGCTTGCTTGTTCATGCAAGGCTACTCCAGGCACACGTAATCAACGTTTGGCAGACATAATTAGAAATTGCGAAGGTCACTTCAATTCGTCAAGTCGACTCTCATCATCGCTAATCTGCCCTCAAGTCCTTGGAGAAATTAAAGGAGGAACAGTGAAAATTGGAGAAAACAGTGACTTCACTAGACGATAGACTTCTATCACATGAGAAGAAGCTTGTTGATTTAGAAAAAGAGAAGACTCAAATCAAAGAGATCCCTGAGGTGACCACTGCAGAGCTTGAGATGACGAAATCATTGCGAGATATTTTTGAGAACCACCGCAATAGCTTTAAGGGTTTGACTTGGGTGTGAAGAATTGTCAACATAGTTTATGATGATTTTTTTTAGCCTTTTCTTTTATTGCTTGTAATAAGTCAAACTTTGACAGTCATAACTTATTAAGGAAATAAAGTACTTTATTTATTTATTTATTTTATGAATGGTAAACAAACCCTTTATTTTTATTTGATGTGACTGAACTTGAGATTGTTATTGCCAAGCTGCCTACGTATCCTTCTAATGAAGGAATCAAGTCATCACGTAGTTCAAGAGTTTATAGGTGATGATGATGATGACTTTTTTTTTGTGTCCTTATTTTGCTTGAGCCTCCCTTTCGGGTTTTCAACTCAACGAAGTCTTTTTTTTTTTTTTTTTTTTTTGTGCCATGTGCAGTTTAGGCTCATGCTGGCTAAGAGCGTCTTCTAACTTTCTTCTAGTGTAGTACCTCTTCAGGAACTTTTCATTTATGGGGCCAATTCTCAAGCCATCTTCAGCCACGATTTTGTAGGCTCCATTGGTATAGACTTTGCTGACGACATAAGGTCCATCCCACTTGGACTTGAACGTAGGACCAGTCTTGTGTGTTATGATGATAGGTCTGCGCACGGCAAGCACTAGGTCACCAACTTGAAAAGATCGGGGTCGAACCCCTTTGTTGAAAGCTCGTGACATTCGAGCTTGATAGCATTCCAAGTGCTGTTGCGCATCAAGTCTCTTTTCATCTAGGCTTCCAACTCTTGAAGGCGTAACTTGGCATTATCTTCATCAGTCAGTTCTTCTTGCAAAGCAACCCTCAGAGATGGAATTTGTTTCTCCAAGGGTAAGACAACTTCAACACCATGTACAAGGGAGTAAGGTGTAGCTTTCGTGGGAGTTTTATATGTCGTTCCATAGGCTCAGAGCACCTCGTCCATTCTTTTATGCCAATCCCTTTTTGTTTTGCTGACAACTTTCTTCAAAATATTACAAAATGTCTTGTTAATGCTTCAGCCAAACCATTAGCCAGGGCGTTGTATATAGAAGAGAAAAGTGCAGCTTGAAGTGATATTTCTCACAGAGTTTCTCCATGGCACTATTGAAAAGTACTTTGCATTGTCTGTGATGATGTAGCGTGGAACACCATATCATTGAATAATATTCCCTTTGATGAAGTCTAAAACATTTTCTTTCTTTATTTTCTTAAGCGGCACTGCCTCTGCCCACTTTGAAAAGGAATCCGTAGCCGTTAGAATGTATGAGTGACCGGCTGAGGATTTTGGAGTTATGGGTCCTATAGCATCAAGTCCCCACACATCGAAGGGATAGGAGGCAATCATTAGATGCAATGGCTCTGGTGGTTGATGGATGAAGTTTGCATGAAATTGGTAAGCTCAACACCTTTGTGCATACTCCATGCAATCTTTAACCATGGTGGGGCAATAGTAACCCATCCTCTTCACTTGAAAATGGAGCTTAGGACCTGACTGATGAGTTCCGCAAACTCCTGAATGAGCTTCCTCCATAGCCTTAGCAGCTTCCTCTTTTCCCAGACACCTAAGGAGTAATTCATCAAACGATCATCCATAAAAAGTCTCCTTGTAGTAGAAAAGTGTGGTACTCTTTATCTTATGTCTGAGTGTTGCTTTGGGTCATAGGAGAGTTTATTTCGCTCTAGGTAATCAATCAACGGGTACCACCAGTCGTCAACGTCAATCACGTAAATAGAGACAACATTGGAGTCTACATGCAAAAGCTCATAGATTGTCGGTACGACCCATCGTTGGCAAATTGGAAGGTGTATGATTTCATCTTCTGACAATGCCAAACTTGCTGCCAAGTTGACCAAAGCATCTGCCATGTGGTTTTCTTTTCTTGGCACATGCGCTAGCATAACGACATCAAAACCCTTCAAGAGTTGTGTGGCGAGTTAAAATAAGGAACTAAATCCTCTTTCTTCACTTCATAGATAGTTAGTAATTGATCAACTACTACCTTCGAGTCTCTATATACCTCTCAATTTGAGATTTTCATTTCAGCTGCGGTTTGTAATCCCATAATTAGTGCTTGGTACTCAGCAACATTAGTGGAGCATAATTCACTAAGAGTAAATGCATAAGGTAATAACTGCTGTTGTGGAGAAATGAAGACCACACCGGCTCCTATCCCATCTGCTCATGAATACCTATCGAATAACATTTGCCAAGTAGGGAGGACCTTTGTATTAAAGACTTCTTCATCCGGCAAGTCATCTAACATCTCCCAATCCTTAGGGATAGGATGGTCTGCTAGGAAATTAGCTAATGCTTGTCCTTTAACCGCTTTCCCCGGTATGTAGATGATTTCATACTGATTGAGGAGTAGTGCCCATTTCACCATTCGCCTTGTTAAGACTGGTTGTGACATCACAAACTTGACTCGATCAGCTCACGCCACTAGATACACTGTGTAAGCATGCATGTAATGTCTTAACTTTTGGATAGCGAAGACGAGTGCGAGACAGATTTTCTCTATTGGTGGACAGTTCAATTTCGGCACTATAAGAGTTCGACTTATGTAATACAACGCCTTCTCCTTCTTTTCTTCATTTTATTGGGCTAGGAGTGCTCTAAGTGATTGCTTTTGAGCAGTGATGTAGAGGATAAGTGGCTTCCCAAGGACGAGCGTACCTAATACCGAAGGGTTTGCTAAGTACTTCTTTATGCTTTCAAAGGCGTTATGGCAAGTTTCATCCCATATAGAAGATACATCCTTCTTCAAAAGTTGACTAAAAGGCTGACAATGGCCCGTGAGGTTTGATATGAATCGTCTCATAAAGCCGAGTTGTCCTTGGAGACTTTTTAACTCGCGCAGATTTTTTGGCTCAGGCATGTCTTGAATGGCCTTAATCTTTGACTGATCCACTTCAATGCCACGATGTTTCACAATGAATCCAAGAAACTTGCCTGAACTGACACCTAAAGCACATTTGAGAAGGTTCATCTTGAGCTGGTACTTGCATAGTCTATCGAACACCCTTCTTAGGTCTTGCATAGTCCTCTTTTGTGACTTTACCACTAAATCGTCAACATAACATTCCACCTACTTGTGAAACATGTCTCCGAAGATTTTCTGCATAGCACGTTGATATGTTGCACCAGCATTTTTCAACCTGAATGGCATGACCTTGTAGCAATAAATGCCTTTGGGAGTGCGAAATGCAGTAAGCTCTTCATCTTCTAAGGCCATCCCTATTTGATTATATCCAGATGACCCATCCATGAAGGATAAAGCTTCATGCCCTGTTGTTGCATCCACCATGAGTTCAATGATGGGCACAGGGAAGTCATCCTTCGGACATGCGTCATTTAAGTCACGGAAGTCCACACATACAAGGAGTTGTCCGTTCTTCTTCTTGAAAAGAACAATGTTTGTAATCTACTTAAGATATTGAACCTCTCTAATGAAACTTGCAGTGATCAACTTATCAAGTTCAGCTTCAATTTGAGGAAGGAGTTCTGTCCAAAAGCATCGTTGTGTTTGCTTGATCGGTCGAGCCATATGTTTAACTACGAGATGATGAACTGCTAACTTGGGTCAAGGCCAGACATTTCTTTGTACGTCCGTGAAAAGACATCTTTATATTCAAGCAGCAGATCATAATATTGTTTTTCTTCTTCGGGACTCAGCGAAGTGCTCATGAACATAGGTCTTGGATCTTCCTCAATTCCCAAATTGAGCTCTTTAAGCTCGTTAACAGTAGCTTGGTCCCCGTCTTCCAGTTCTAGAGGAGCTTCATCTACTTCATCCTCAAAATGATCATGGTCATCTTCGTCGAAAACCTCTGTTTCTGCTATCGTGATATGATGGGCAGACTGAACAAACTCATCTTCGCCATTGCCATAAACATTACTCGTTTTGACTTGGCCAATGAGTATGATGGTGTGCTCCTTCACTTTGAGTTGTTCGCTTAAGCTCAGCTCTAACATAGAGTGTCACTTCATGCATGCTGGGATGAGTTTTCGGATCTCTTTGTCATTTCCTTGGTCATCACTACTCTTTCTCTTTTGCCTTTGTTGCTCTTTAGGTGATTGTATCCTCTCAAGTGCCGAATTTCGAGGGGCTAACTCAGATTTCTTATTTTCTTCATTGGAAGATGACAACCTATTGAACACTAAAGCTCGAGTGGTCATTTGGGTGATACGATTGAAAACTGAGATTCGCTTGTTGATGTATCGACACGGTCAAATACAGAAACTCGAGGCGCCAACTCATCAACTTATTCAGGCACCACAGCTTAAGCATGAATGCGATCAAATGCCTAAATGCGAGAGACATATTTAGATTCCTGAGTCTCTTCTTCTATTACTTCAACACTAATGTGTTGCATGCTTGCCTTCACAACTTTTCTTCTTCCTGAAATTTTAATTGGTTTGCCTGGTACAAAACTAAGTTTAGCAGGGTCAGTTGTGCATTCATGCTCTCTTAACCTCCTTTGAGATTCATTAAGTTCATGCACCTTTTTACCAGGGATGACTTGGTCACCTTCCTTGTTGGATGAACCGAAGTTATATCCCACCTTTGCTAGTAGCTTGTAAGCGTTAGGGTTGAATCCTTCCTTTGTTCTTTTGTCAGGAAGTGTCCCATGCTCTGTCTGGCCTTGAATCAGTATGACAAACCCCTTTAGCGGCTGCTTGGTGGCAGTTGCGTTGCTCAGCTTCGTCAATGGTATGGTTGATGTTTCTTTTAATAATTCTACGTCCTTCTCATCTAACTTTCACGGATGTTCTTACTCATTTTCCCCGATCCACAAAAGGAGATTCTCCTTCTTTTAGCCTAGACTTTAGCACATAATGAAGGACTGGAGCAGAAGAGTTGATTTTGTTGTTTGAAGCTGCCACATTAGTTTCCAACGAAACTTTATGTGGTTCCTCATTGCGATTTCTTGCCATGTTGGATTCCACTTCCTTATTACTCACTTCTACAGTCTTCCATGTAGGGGATACTCCAACTGGAAGGACTTCCTTTATTGTTTCATCGTCCGTGTAGAACTTGTAATCCGCAAAGTATGATCAGCTTTGATGAATGGTTTAGTATCACCTGCTACCGTCTTACTCTGCCACTATAGAACTTGAAACATTGATGGAGAGTGGAGGGGACAACACCATTTTCGTGAACCCATGGTCGTCCCAACAATAAATTGTAGGAAGTCTTCGTATCGATCACGTGGAACAAGGTGTTCGACTTCATCTCTCCAATCGTCATATCTACTCTGATCATCCCTATGGCTCTTTGCCCCCCTTTATTGAAGCCTTGAATCATGAGACGGCTTCAAGACAACTCTTCCATACTGATCCCAAGCTGCTTCATAGTCGATCTAGGCATGATGTTTATGGCGGGCCCTCCGTCTATAAGCATGCCGTTTAACTTTTGATCTCGCATGTACACTGTCACGAAGAGAGGTCTATTGTGTAGCTTAGAGCCTAACTGAAGGTCTTCGTCAGTAAAGTGAATGGCGTCACAATCTGCAACACAAGTGATGCATTCCTTAGGTTTCACCTTGTTAATCTCTGTGGAGTACTTGCCTATGTCGATCAGCACTTGTACCAAAGCACATCTTGTCGATTTTGGCAATTGTAGTAGATCAGAAATGCTAGTATAGTGGTAGGTCTTCTAGCTACTTCAACACCTCATTCTCCTCTGACTTGGTAGTGTTTGACTCAGCCTTGGCAGAGTCCTTCGAACCAATTTAGTAGCTTATTGTCATGTGTGCAGCTCTCCCTTTCTCTTATTTAGTGCCTCTCTTGGGAAAGCCTTTTGTTGATGAAATGACCCTATGGGGTCTTCGAACGAAAGGATTGCCCCTCTCTTTGACAAGTCTTGTCTCACCTTTCTCGAGATGTTGACGACTTTCTTGTGATTGCTTGTATTTTGCTTGAGTGATAGGTAAACATGGTGATGGGCTCTAGCGATGGGCTCTGTGTGCCTTCCTCCGAGTGACAAGTTTTCATCCCTTGTTATTGGCAACTGAGTCAACTTTAGGGGTAGCAACATATGTGAGGCTCGCTTGCTGGATTGGCTTGACTTCCTCTAACTTTGCCTTTATGCATGGTTTTCTTGAAAGCTTATATGGTACTTTCATTGGAAGAGAAGGCAACGGGGCAGACTTGAATGACCCAAATGCGATGGTAGTGCAGTTTACCTCAGCAACATCGTTGACATCCAGTTCAATCCTTTCTTGCTTGGCGAGATTCATTATTAAATCTTTCAGGATGAAACATTTCTCAACTGGGTGACTGACAATCTAGTGGTACCGGCTTTATTTCGGATCCTTAACACGATGCATTTCCTCGGGCCGCTTGCATTCTGGGAGCTCTATCACCTTTTTCTCAAGTAAATCTTCCAACAGGCCTGCCACGTCAGAATCTGGGAAAGGATATGTCTTTTGTTGCCATTCCTTCAACGAACACTTTGTTCTGTCGTAGGTGCAAGTTGGCTCTACTTTCTTAACCTCCTTATTTCATGTAGAGATTTTGACTGGGGCAATGTTGACTGCCATTGATTCTTTTGTAGATTCCTTCGGTGGTTTGTCAATCTTGCTTCCGAAGACCTTGTCTTTCCTTTGGTCAGCAATTGACTCCCTCTTCCCTTTGTGGCTAGCTATACTCAACTCCATGTCCTGTGCACGTGTAGCCGGCTCTTCAAACGTACGAGGCTTGATTCCCTGTAGGACGTACAACAAATCAAAGTGCATGCCTTGGATGCACATTTCCACTGCAGATACTACTCACAATCGATCTTTCCAATCGAGACTCAATGAACGCCACTGGCTCATCCTTCCATTGCTTTATGCTAGTAAGTTCCATCATGCTCACTATGCGTCTCGTGCTATAGAAACCATTCAAGAACTCACGCTCCATCTGATCCCAACTGTTGATTGACTCAGGTTCTAGATATGTGTGCCATTCGAAGGTGTTGCCTTTTAATGAATGTATGAACTGCTTAACAAGGTGATCTCCTTCTGTTCCAACAATGTTGCAAGTCTTAACAAAATGAGTAATATGTTGTTTTCGATTGCCCTTCCCCTCGAATTGGTGAAACTTGGGCGGTTGGTTTTCCATATGGCATCATTAGGTTGTCTACTCTTTTTGTGTATGGCTTGGAGTATGTGAGAGAATCACGAGAGGGACCTCCATATTAAGCTCTAATGGAGTTGTTGATCATGTCTTGCAGCTGTTGGACGGACAAAGAACCAAGTAGGCTTTCACTGTCCTTGTCATTTGCCTTTGAAGTTTCTCCTTGTTTGCCTTTATCGCCCTTGTATGGAATCCTAGCAGAATCCTCATCATTTTGTTTCTCGAGCCTACTCTAAAGTTGAACAATTTGCATATCCTTTTCTTCAACGGTATTAGTGAGCTTTTGAACTGCCTCCATCATATTAGCTATATGCTCTTCGAGCGTGGTTGCTCTCGTCATCATGACTTGCATAGCTGAGGGGTGAGACGCAACGTCTGACTGCATCCCAGAAGTGTTATTTTCTTCAGCATCAGGACTTCTATGGTACGATCCGGTGCTTGAGTTGTCATCAGAGGCAGGTGAGAATGATCGTTCCCTTGGTTTTGTGTTTGGAGCTTGTCTTTCTTCACTTCAAGGGACATGTTTCCCTGCCCCTAAACTTTCTAGGGTGATGATTGGTTGGTGAGGCTTAGAAGACAAAGCCACAAATTCTGTAGGCTGAACCTGTGTCATGATTCGGGTGACGTGACCAGATGAGTTGCTGCTCTATTTCAAGGTCGTTGTCTTAGATTTGTTTTTCGGGATGGCTTGAGTGTTCTTGGAAGCCATTGCTCGAACTGATTGGTTGAAGTAGTTTTACGGAGAAGGAGATGAGAGGCAAAGAGGTCCCACCGGGTGTGCCAATTTGTAAACACAGGAATCTGAAAACAAATAAAATGCAAACACATGTACAAAAATAATAATTTTATTAATAAATTAAGTACGGGTTACAATATTTGGGCAATCCTCTGATTCTATCTCCGACGATGTATTTCACTCAAGGGCTTGACGCTTGATATTGAGTAGTACGATGGTCACGAGTAGAGGTCATCATGGGCCGGGCCAGGGCTGGCCCTACCCTAAATTTTAGGGCTTAGGGTAGGGTAGGGTAGGGTAGGGCCTAGTCAAAGTCAACGACACTTAGGGCCGGGCCGGGCCGGGCCAAGGCTTCAATATGTAAGCCCTTACCCGCCCTTAAGGCCCTTCTCGTAAGGGTCAAAAGGGCCGGACCGGGCCGGCCCTCCAAATAGGGCTAACAAGGGCCGAAAAGGGTCTTACTTTGTTTGACAAAAAAAAATACATCATCTTTTTTTTTTTGTTTTTTTTTGGCAAAATGTTGTATGACTTGTATTGATAGGTAATTCAAGACTCATTTTTGTTGTTGACCCTATTTAATATAAACATTTTGTTTAAGTTACCATAATAACATTTATAAATATTAGTTAAAATAGTTATGTAATCTCCTAAATCATTGTTGTTTAACAAAGAAAATAATAAAGAATATAAATCTTCCTAGATCAATTACAAAATAATAAAGGGATACGTTGTATGATAAAAAATGATGAACATATTTAGAAAATAGAAAAAATAAATAATTTTTAGGGCTCGTTAGGGCGGGTTTAAAGGGCCGGCCCGGCTTGGCCCTAATGGGCTCAAATGGGCCGGGCCGGAGGGCCGGGCCGGGCTTCATTTCCATGACCCTTACCCTACCCTATTTGAAAAAGGGCCGGGCCGACCCGCCCTAAAGTAAGGGCCGAGCCGGGCTTCGGCCCTACGGGCCCGGCGGGCTTGAAATGGGCTTAGGGCCTAAGGGCCAAATGATGACCCATAGTCACGAGAGTTGATACGTGACGAATGTTTCGGCTTGAGGTTGGTGAGGAACCGGCTATTTCGCAGCTTGATGGTTCTTCACGAGCTTGGGAGGCTTATGAAATTTTGAGAGTGTTTTCTTCTCTTTTTGGCCTAAGTCCTCCTCTTGATTTGACAGGGGGCATTTATAGTGTTGGCGTCTCTCTCAATTTGGAATGTCTTGATGACACGTAATTAATTGCATTTCCTTAATAGCATAATTGAATCAATCAACCTTAATTAATTGGTATAATCATGACCATTAAGGAATTTAGCCAATTAATTTGATGATTGATTTTAATTGTATTTCATTAATAGCATAATCAAATCAATCAGCTTTAATTAATCGATTCAATCATGATTATTAAGGAATTTAGTCAATTAATTTGATGGCTGGTTTTAATTGTATTTCATTAATAGCATAATCAAATCAATCAGCTTTAATTAATCGATTCAATCATGACTATTAAAGAATTTAGCCAATTAATTTGATGTCTGATTTTTGTCTTGATTATCAATTTAAATAAATTGACATCTAATCAGTAGATGACATTTAATGCTTGATTTTATTCAGAATCAATTGATTTAATTTGATTGATCCGCTTTAATATCAATTGATTTAGCCGGAACAAATTCATTTATTGTCGTCAGACCTTTCATGTGTTGCCAAGTATCATTCTCTGAGTCTACATGATTTTGCTTACTCACAAGCCACGTGCACATTTTGTAGGACCCACATGCCGACTAAGCTTGTTCGGTCATAATTTCAAGTGTTGACCGAATTATTTAATAAATTTTAATTTCATTAAATTCTTGTGTCTACAGTTGTGTTGTGTTGCGATGCGTTGAGTTTTGCTTGATGTCTGTAGTTAGACTTTTGCATATGACTTCCTTTTGGCGAGGGTAGTATGTGCGTGATCCATCTTTCATCATTATGGCTCGATTGTGTGATTATACCATGTGATGAGTTATGTATGGGTGATCAAGACTAGACCTTATCGTGATTATGGTGTTCTGAGATGGTAAGACGAGTTTTGAGCGGTGATGCAGATACTGTTGTGATACTAGGTGGGGTGCCTGTATCCATTATTAGATAGAGGTAAGTTGTACATTGAGATAAGGGCTTTCTTGCTAAGGAATGAGAATTGGATTTGAGCATGATTTATCCGTACTTGTTGGCATGGTACGTGTAAATTATGGGACGAAACTTCTTTAAGGAGGGTAGAATGTAGTACCCCAGAAATTCGTTATTATTTTCCAAGAATTTTTCCGGAATCTAGTTTGTGGTTATTGGACTGTTTCGTGGCTTGTGGAGGGAGCGGAAGTGTTTCGAACGAATTATTAGTCGAAGAATATGGTTTGGGGGTGCAAAGGTTGACTTTTTATGCATGGGGTTTCTCCAAAAACTTCATTCACAAAAGTCATAGAGCGCGTCGATACGAGTTCGTAGACATATGGAATGCAGAAATCGGAGTTCGTATGAAAAAGTTATGGCCATTGGAAAAAGTTTTCATTTTGGTTAAATAGGGAAATTTCAAGACAATAATCAGAGTTTCCGTTTTTGGAAAGTTTTTCTTTCTCCTCTCTCCCGAGCCCGATTTGCCTCTCCACTTTGCCGACTTCAGTCTCCACCGTCCGGCCACCATAAGATGTCAAACAAAGTGGGCTTTCTTCGCATCAACCTCCTCTACAAGAAGAAGCCACGGCGGAGCTGAAATCGCCTTGATCGGTGTCGGCGATTCCGACCACCTTCGCCGGTGATTTTTGAGGTCTTTTGGAGCCCAGAGAACCTAGATGCTTCTCCCCAAGGTGGCTTGCATCGATTCAAAGTGTGGGGGTTGAATTTTGGAATTGAAATTCTAGGGTTTCAATCGGCCCGATTTGTTCTAAGGTAAAATTTAATCGATTGGTTTATAATTTGACTTTAGTGTAGTTATGAAAGTTGTAATTAGAGTTGAGACGAAGAACTTTTGTGTTGGAAGTTTTGTCAAATTCTGAATTTGGGTCGGCGGTGGCGCTGCCACTGAGGTGGTGTTTTCCGGCGGTTTCCGGCCACCTCAGGGATAGTTTATGTTCCTGATTTTGACATACTCGTCAATACCAGCATTTCGATATACAATACGTAATTTTTGGAGATCGTATGAGTATGTTAGGGTTTTTGTGATTTCAATAGTTTCGATTATTGATTCGTGAGGATCCGACTATCCGATCGACTTGTGATTTTGTCACATCGATTGTAAAAATATTCCAGAGACTTTGGGTGCTCTCGGATGGGGATTTGCCTCAATTGGCGTTACTTTTAGGTTGTTGTTCGATTTAGGGATTCGAACTTTAATCACTTGGTGATTCGTATACTGATTTGAGACCATTGGTGATCAGGTTCTTCTCAAGGTCGATTCGGACGAGTTGTTAGTCTGAGTGTTTGTTCGGTTCTGTATAGAAGACGCAACAGGATTCTAGGGTGAGTAATCTCACAATATTCATTTACGAATGGATTTACCTTATCGTGTTGAGAGTTACTTAGTTAACTGTAAATTATAGTTGGTATTAGTAGGCATTCCTGAGTGATAATAGTGAGGTTATCGAAACCATGCCCTTAGCCGGGGTATAGTTACTGTCACGCCCCGAATTTCGAATAATAAATTCAAATCCGAAACATGAATACAACTAAACAAATCACGTCCTAAATTTTTTTCTCAAAACCAATATCTCATAAACTATAACACAAACCTCGTAGCAAACTATCTCTCGAGTCAATTATTACAATACTAACATAAATAAAATGTTCTGCTCACAAGAGTCTACAAAAACACACCAAAATAGACCAAGTGCTGGTCTCAACCCTACTGTCCTACGCAGCTCGCTCACCACCCTGATTATCCTGACCTGCAGGATTATCCGCTACACCATTTGAATAGTGTACCGGGATTGCAACAACACAAAACCCGGTAAGCTTTCTGAAAGCTCGTGTGAGTAAATAAGAATGAACGGTTGATTTATTAGACCACAACTCATTTATCTCAAGTAAACATCCAACAATCTCAACAACCACAAGCAACATCAATCCAACACACATGAAACAACATGGAACACATTTCCACAATCACCAAATCACAACTCTCGCCACTTTGACACCTAATCACAACTATCGCCACTTTGGCACCCACGTTAGAGCTCTAACTGCCTCGTTACCTCTGACACCTTGGCCCAGGGTCAAGTAACGGCACCTCCAGGTTACTCAGTAACCCGCGAACTTTGGACCATTTCATGTCCTCAGAACAATATATCCCCGTTATTATTTAACGGTCGAACTTTGGACCTCCCTGTCCTCAGAACACATACACTCCGGTTATCATTAACCAAAGATCCTTGGACCATTCGATCCTCGGAATCCTACGTTTCTCTACCTTCTATTAAACTCACAAAATCAACATGCTTATCACCAACATTTATCAAATATTAATAACATAATTAAAATCATATTATCAACATTATCAACAACATATTTTCACAATTCCACACCTCAATGTCACACCATTCAATATATAATCACGTAAATATATATATACGTAACCATCCACACAAGAATGATCACTAATACCAACTATAGTTCACATGATACAAAATCAAGAAATTCATTTTTAATATACTTTAAAACACATTTCTTAAAAACCATTTTCTCACACATCACAATAAATTGAGCAATTAAGGAAATTCGGTTCGTAAATGAACCAAGTGAGATTCACTCACCTCTAAACTCCCGCTGCGTCTTCTTACAGCCCAAAATACGATTCACAATCGTCCGCTAACAATCCGTCAAATACCTAATCAAAACGATAATTAACTTAGCGTATAATTTCCAAAAACACACTTATATGAAGATCCCACGGTCGGATCTTCACCCGTGACCACACAAGGTCACCGGGACAGTCCTACGATCATTATATCAAAACTAGAATTCTATCGAACGGTCCAAACTTCATAAATCACAAATTGAGCGATCGAAATCAATCGAAATCGTAAAATTGATAACTAATTCATACGATATCCAAAATTCGCATGCTATATATCAAAATGATCGTATCGACATGTAGAATCTAAAAATGAGCAGAAACTGCTCATGACACCCCCGGAGGTGACCGGAAAGGGCCGCCGGAGTTTAGGACAGAGCCACCACCGACCACCACCAATTGTGTCGGGGCCAAGCTCATCCCCTTCGTTTCATCATTTTGAGCAACTTTCATAACTAACACGAAGTGAGAAAATGAGTGGAAGTGGCCGAAACATACCAAAAACAGTCCGGTTTGGCCGGAAAAACTGCAGAAACCGATATGCTCTCCGACGAGCGTGAAAACCTCCACTTCTGGTGCTGTCCTTTTTACTGCGTGTTCTACTCCTCCATACGAGTTCAACGAGATAAAGAACTCGTAATTTGGTGGTGTAGAACTCGAGATATTCGCTTCGCACTCAAAACTGCCGAAAATGGAAAACCAACTTTCCGCCGCTGCTACAAGCCGTGCCACGGCACAAGGCTGCCTCTGGCAGCTGCACAAGGTCAAGGCGAAGCCGTGGGAGGTGGTTTGACGTCAAACGGTGGCCGGAGGAGCAAGAACTCGGCTGGAGAAGTTTGGCTCTGTTTTTGCCTTCGGTTCGGTGCCGCGCGAGAGAGAGAGAAAAAAAATCTAGGTTTTCTGATTTTTCAGATTTCTCCAAAAATGTTAACCTATATATATACAAAATCGAAAACTTCTAAATGTCATAACTTCTTCCTACAAACTCCGATTCTTGTGTTCCGCATATGCACGAACTCGTATCGACGAACTCTACGACTTTCATGAAAGAAGTTTCCTCAAATTCCTTACGTAAAAATATGTCAATTTTAATAACCCTAAATAACGTGAAATTTCGATACTAAAATCATTCGAAACCAAATTTCTCAAATAACGACATTCGAATCACACTCACAACTCATAATTCATATAATTTGAGAAGTATTGAATTACGAAATATTTAACTGAAATTTCGGGTCTTTACAGTCTACCCTCCTTAAAGGAATTTCGTCCCGAAATTCAAGCAAACTCATCAACAAACAGTAGTGGGTACTTAGCCCTTATGTCAGACTCTAGCTCCCATGACGCATCACCCTCATCATGATGACTCCACAACACCTTAACCAACTCAACTTCCTTCCTACGAAGCCTCTTCGTGGACCTATCCAAGATACGAACAGGCTCAACAACGAAAGTCACATCCGGACTCACCTCGATCGTACTGTGATCAATCACATGAGACTCATCTCGAATGTACCTCCTAAGCATGGACACATGGAAAAAATTGTGTACACCGGCCATGCTAATAGGTAAAGCAAGCCGATATGCCAATTCTCCGACCCTTTCCAAAATTTCAAAGGGTCCAATGTATCTCGGTGCCAATTTCCCCTTCCTGCCAAATCTCACCACACCTTTCATAGGTGAGACTTTCAAGAATACGTAATCACCCACCTCAAAGTCCAACGGTCTCCTTCTAAGGTCGGCATAACTCTTCTGTCTACTCTGTGCAGTACGGATCCTGTCTCGGATGGTAGTAACCTTCTCTGTAGTCTCCTGAACAAGCGCAGGACCCAAGAGCTGTTTCTCCCCAACATCCGCCTAACAGATAGGAGTCCTACATGGCCTACCATAAAGTGCCTCATATGGGGCCATGCCGATACTAGAGTGATAGCTGTTGTTGTAGGCAAACTCTACCAATGGCAGATGATCCGCCCAACTTCCCTTAAAGTCCAAAACACATGCCCTAAGCATATCCTCCATCACCTGGTTCACCCTCTCTGTCTGCCCATCAGTCTGTGGATGAAATGCAGTGCTCATAGCCAAAGATGTTCCGAAAGCCTTATGGAATCTACGCCAAAATTCCGAAGTGAAAAGAGCAT
Source organism: Rosa persica (assembly GCA_025331145.1). Classification (NCBI taxonomy): domain Eukaryota; kingdom Viridiplantae; phylum Streptophyta; class Magnoliopsida; order Rosales; family Rosaceae; genus Rosa; species Rosa persica. The sequence goes on along the minus strand of WFKR01000001.1, from coordinate 10,540,620 downwards.
CCCGATCAGAGACGATTGATACAGGCACGCCATGAAGCCTCATAATCTCATTAAGATACAACTTACACAAAGCATCACCTGAGTAAGTCTTTGCCACAGGAAGAAAGTGTGCTGACTTTGTCAATCGATCAACAATCACCCAAATAGAATCATAACTTTGTCTGGACCTAGGCAATCCAGTCACAAAGTCCATGGAGATCTCTTCCCATTTCCATAATGGAATCGGCAAAGGTTTCAACATTCCCGCAGGCCTCTGATGCTCTGCCTTCACTTGCTGACATGTAAGGCACCTGGATACATACTCAGCCACATCCCTCTTCATCCCTATCCACCAAAACTGTCTTCGTAGGTCCATATACATCTTGGTACTCCCTGGGTGTACCGTATATCGAGATCGATGTGCTTCCCGCAGTACCTCCTCCTTGAGGTTATCACCGCCCGGGACATACAATTTCAATCGAAATCTCAATCCACCATCAGTTCCAACTGTCCACTCTGCTGGACCTTCCTCGTTGGCATCAAGGATAATCTCTGAAATCACCATTTGAGCGAACTCATCATGTGTCTGACTCTGAATGATCCTGGAAATCAAGGTCGGCTGTAAAGTGATACTACCGAGAAAGATTCCCTGTCCTTCTCTTGTGGGTATAAGGTCAAACTCAGATACAGTCTCTAACATACGCCACTCCTGAACCATAAGTGACGCTATGATCCCTCGGGGTTTCCTGCTCAAAGCATTCGCCACTACATTGGCCTTTCCGGGATGATACTCCAAGGTGAAATCATAATCTTTGATGAGCTCCATCCATCTTCTCTGCCTCATGTTCAACTCCTTCTGGGAGAATAGATACTTCAAACTCTTATGATCAGAAAAGAGTTCGAACTTCTCACCATAAAGATAATGCCTCCAAATCTTCAAGGCAAATACCACCGCAGCCAGCTCTAGATCATGAGTGGGGTAGTTCCGCTCATGCACCTTCAACTGTCTAGAACCATATGCTACTACACCCCCATTCTGCATCAACACACAACCCAAACCCTGATGAGATGCATCACTGTAGATAACTAACCCACCGCCACTAGATGGGACAGTCAACACTGGAGCTGTAGTCAATCTAGTCTTCAGCTCACTAAAGGCCTTCTCACATTCATCTGTCCACACAAACTGAGTATCCTTCCTTGTTAACTTAGTCAAAGCCGAAGCTATACTAGAAAACCCCTCAATGAATCGCCTGTAGTATCCTGCCAAACCAAGGAAACTACGGATCTCTGTAACTGTCGTGGGGCGACTCCAACCCATCACCGCTTCAACCTTCGAAGGATCCACAGAAACTCCATCCTTCGAAACTACATGACCAAGGAACTTGATCTCCTTTTGCCAAAACTCGCACTTCTCAAACTTTGCATATAACTTTTCTCTTCTCAGAATTTGCAGCACAATCCTCAAATGCTTCACGTGCTCGTCAGACGACCTTGAATATATCAAGATGTCATCAACGAACACCACCACACACTTATCTAAGTAAAGACTGAATGTGCAGTTCATCAAGTCCATGAAAGCTGCAGGTGCATTAGTTAGACCAAAAGGCATGACAAGAAATTCATAATGCCCATACCTGGTCCTAAATGCCGTCTTAGAAATATCTTCATCCCTCACCCTCAACTGGTGATATCCAGATCTCAAATCAATTTTGGAGAACACCGTAGCCTCCCTAAGCTGATCGAACAAGTCATCAATCCTAGGCAAAGGGTACCTATTCTTGATGGTCACCTTGTTCAGCTGTCGATAATCCACACATAACCGAAGTGAATTATCCTTCTTCTTCACGAATAATACTGGTGCGCCCCAAGGAGATACACTTGCTTGTATGAACCCTTGTGCAAGTAATCCTTCAATTTGAACCTTCAACTCCTGAAGTTCAGCTCGAGCCATCCGATAAGGTGCTCTCGACACCGGTGCAGTACCTGGTATCACATCAATGGAGAAATCCATTACCCTTTTCGGAGGAAATCCTGGTATCTCCTGGAACACATCAGCATACTCTGCCACTACTGGAATCCCTGCAATTTCTGAAGTGCTATTCACTGATTCTATGTGTGCCAAGATCCCTGCCCTCATGGCAACGTCAGATCTCAGGCATCGATAATGAAACACTGGTTGCCCAGGGGCATGAAAAGACACAATCATTCTAAAACAATCAATCACTGCATAGTTCGGACTCAACCAATCCAAACCTAAAATCACATCATACGTGTGATCCGGAATCACAATCAAAGATGCAGTGAACTCTCTACCACTAATTGCAATAGGGCAATCATCACAAAACATGCTAAGCTCAAGAGATACGCAAAGAGGCGATGTAACACATAAAGGTCTAGTAAGCGGTATAGCAGTCAAACCCAAAACATCTACCACAGAACTAGATATGAACGAGTGGGAAGCACCCGTATCAAACAGTACTCTAGCAAGATAGTTATAAACGGATAAGGTACCTTCCACCCCGGTGCCTCTCTGGCCGATGGCAAATACTCTGGCTGGTGCTGGAGGTAAGGTTCTCTGCTGGTTACCCTGTCCTACAATCTGAGGTTGAGTACAGTCTCTGGCAATATGTCCAGTCTGTCCGCATCGAAAACATGCTCTAGGCCTGAGTTTAGGGCAAGTCCTAGCAAGATGACCCAACTCATTACAGCTATAACACCTCATAGGGGCTGCTGGTGCTGCTTGCCTGATAGGTGGTGCCTGAATAGGGACAGGTGCTGCTGCTATCCTGGCTGGAGCCTGATGATGAAAATAAGGCCGCTGTCTCTTCCAGAGCCCACCTCTATAATCTCTGGACCCACTACTCCCTGCAACCGCCTTCCCTTTTCCCTGAGAATCTCTCTCAACTGTCTGCTTCTCCTTGTGGATCAGATTCTGCTGCTCAATGATCAGGGCTTTAGCTAAAATCTGCTCCTTTGTCTTCAGCTCCATAATAGCCACATCGCGCTCAATAGAGCCATTCAACCCCCGCTGAAACTTCTTAGCCAAGTCTTCAGCATCTAATGGTTTCACAAACCGATATAGCCTGGAGAACTCTGCCTCATATTCTCTCACATTCATCTTCCCTTGAGTAAGCGAGAGAAATTGCCTCTCCAGCTATTCCTTCACCGATGCTGGGAAGTATTTCTCTCTAAAGATCCTCCTAAATCCATCCCAAGTCATGGTAGAAACATCAATAGTCCTCTGAGTGCAATTCCACCACACCCTAGCCTCATCTTTGAGCATGAAAGTGGCTAGCTTCCTCTTCTCGATCTCATCACAGACAATCAACTCAAAATAGGTCTGTAAATCCTCGATCCATTGATCAGCCACCATATAATCTGTGCCTCCCGCAAATTTAGTTGCTCCCAACCGATTAATGTCCCTCGCCAACACTAACAGACGAGCGGGATCATTAACCACAACCTCAGGTGGAACAGGTTGCTCCACAAACGGTGCCTCCACCTCTTCCTCATGTACTCCCACATGTGGAATCTCACCCCTACCTCGGCCTCTACCTCTACCTCTGGGTCTACCTCGACCCCTACCTCTGCCTCCCACAATATCCATTACCTAAGGAGCATAGCATACCTGGTTAATACATGTATACACTTAAATCAAAGCATAAGTAAATACAAGTCCATATTAACCAAGCTACTAACACAAAGAGGTTAATTCAACTCCTATTACGTCCTAACATTCTAGACAACTCCTAACAACCCCACATACCCAATGACATTGTTAATACCGAAGAGCACCCAATGGGGATCCGCTGCAGACGGGCCATCACTCGGAAGGTATTAACTTATCACTAAATATGTACCTTACGCTCTGATACCAAACTGTCACGCCCCGAATTTCGAATAATAAATTCAAATCCGAAACATGAATACAACTAAACAAATCACGTCCTAAATTTTTTTCTCAAAACCAATATCTCATAAACTATAACACAAACCTCGTAGCAAACTATCTCTCGAGTCAATTATTACAATACTAACATAAATAAAATGTTCTGCTCACAAGAGTCTACAAAAACACACCAAAATAGACCAAGTGCTGGTCTCAACCCTACTGTCCTACGCAGCTCGCTCACCACCCTGATTATCCTGACCTGCAGGATTATCCGCTACACCATTTGAATAGTGTACCGGGATTGCAACAACACAAAACCCGGTAAGCTTTCTGAAAGCTCGTGTGAGTAAATAAGAATGAACGGTTGATTTATTAGACCACAACTCATTTATCTCAAGTAAACATCCAACAATCTCAACAACCACAAGCAACATCAATCCAACACACATGAAACAACATGGAACACATTTCCACAATCACCAAATCACAACTCTCGCCACTTTGGCACCTAATCACAACTATCGCCACTTTGGCACCCACGTTAGAGCTCTAACTGCCTCGTTACCTCTGACACCTTGGCCCAGGGTCAAGTAACGGCACCTCCAGGTTACTCAGTAACCCGCGAACTTTGGACCATTTCATGTCCTCAGAACAATATATCCCCGTTATTATTTAACGGTCGAACTTTGGACCTCCCTGTCCTCAGAACACATACACTCCGGTTATCATTAACCAAAGATCCTTGGACCATTCGATCCTCGGAATCCTACGTTTCTCTACCTTCTATTAAACTCACAAAATCAACATGCTTATCACCAACATTTATCAAATATTAATAACATAATTAAAATCATATTATCAACATTATCAACAACATATTTTCACAATTCCACACCTCAATGTCACACCATTCAATATATAATCACGTAAATATATATATACGTAACCATCCACACAGGAATGATCACTAATACCAACTATAGTTCACATGATACAAAATCAAGAAATTCATTTTTAATATACTTTAAAACACATTTCTTAAAAACCATTTTCTCACACATCACAATAAATTGAGCAATTAAGGAAATTCGGTTCGTAAATGAACCAAGTGAGATTCACTCACTTCTAAACTCCCGCTGCGTCTTCTTACAGCCCAAAATACGATTCACAATCGTCCGCTAACAATCCGTCAAATACCTAATCAAAACGATAATTAACTTAGCGTATAATTTCCAAAAACACACTTATATGAAGATCCCACGGTCGGATCTTCACCCGTGACCACACAAGGTCACCGGGACAGTCCTACGATCATTATATCAAAACTAGAATTCTATCGAACGGTCCAAACTTCATAAATCACAAATTGAGCGATCGAAATCAATCGAAATCGTAAAATTGATAACTAATTCATACGATATCCAAAATTCGCATGCTATATATCAAAATGATCGTATCGACATGTAGAATCTAAAAATGAGCAGAAACTGCTCATGACACCCCCGGAGGTGACCGGAAAGGGCCGCCGGAGTTTAGGACAGAGCCACCACCGACCACCACCAATTGTGTCGGGGCCAAGCTCATCCCCTTCGTTTCATCATTTTGAGCAACTTTCATAACTAACACGAAGTGAGAAAATGAGTGGAAGTGGCCGAAACATACCAAAAACAGTCCGGTTTGGCCGGAAAAACTGCAGAAACCGATATGCTCTCCGACGAGCGTGAAAACCTCCACTTCTGGTGCTGTCCTTTTTACTGCGTGTTCTACTCCTCCATACGAGTTCAACGAGATAAAGAACTCGTAATTTGGTGGTGTAGAACTCGAGATATTCGCTTCGCACTCAAAACTGCCGAAAATGGAAAACCAACTTTCCGCCGCTGCTACAAGCCGTGCCACGGCACAAGGCTGCCTCTGGCAGCTGCACAAGGTCAAGGCGAAGCCGTGGGAGGTGGTTTGACGTCAAACGGTGGCCGGAGGAGCAAGAACTCGGCTGGAGAAGTTTGGCTCTGTTTTTGCCTTCGGTTCGGTGCCGCGCGAGAGAGAGAGAGAAAAAATCTAGGTTTTCTGATTTTTCAGATTTCTCCAAAAATGTTAACCTATATATATACAAAATCGAAAACTTCTAAATGTCATAACTTCTTCCTACAAACTCCGATTCTTGTGTTCCGCATATGCACGAACTCGTATCGACGAACTCTACGACTTTCATGAAAGAAGTTTCCTCAAATTCCTTACGTAAAAATATGTCAATTTTAATAACCCTAAATAACGTTAAATTTCGATACTAAAATCATTCGAAACCAAATTTCTCAAATAACGACATTCGAATCACACTCACAACTCATAATTCATATAATTTGAGAAGTATTGAATTACGAAATATTTAACTGAAATTTCGGGTCTTTACAGTTACGATCAGTTAGAGCTCTAGTCTGTCCGCCGTGGCATTTCATGGGGATAATAGTGAGGTTACTTGTGACTCATGAGTGCGGGTTTTTAAAAGAGAGTCTTGAGTATATTCTTTCTTTTAGTGTTTCCTTAATTGGAATGTGTGGGTTTTCCCGTGATTTGTGTGAGTTGTTTCTTTTATTGGAACATATGGGTTTTTCCCGTGATTTGTGTGAGTTGTTTCCTAATTGGAAAGTGTGGGTTTTTCCCGTTATTTGTGTGAATTATTCCTGCTGTTGTTTTGATTTACTCATACAAGCTTTCATAAGCTTACTTGGTTTGTTGTATGGCAATCTTGTGCACTATTCAATGGTGTATGAGTTAATCCTGCAGATCAGAGTAATCAAGGCTGAAGCTGAGATCCGCTGGTTGCAACTTTATGGTAGGAAGCCAATTTTGTGACTTTATCTTTATTAAAACTTCCGCTTGTAGTAAGCTCTGAGGAGCATTTACTTATTACTTTGTTGTAGCAATTTAATTTGTAAACTCATGTGATATATTGACCTTGAGGTTTCAGGGCATCAATATGTACTTGGTTTAAAAGGAAAAAGTGTTCCAGGTATTTTGTATTGATAACTGAATCATCACGCATGTATAATTATGAGATTATATATATTGATGTTTAATTATGTTAAAAATCGGGGAGTGACAGTGGAAACTGGAAGTCAAAACCGGCGACCCATTGTCGAGATTTCGAGCCTTCTTCCGCCATGCACAGTGAAATTCGATGAAGTTGAGTGGTTTGGGTAGGTAGAGGAGATTAAGGCGAAGCCTCTGGTGGTGGCACTACCATGCGACACCGGACGGATGAGTTGAATCAAGGTCGGGCGAGCTGCATTGTGGTCGGGTTAACGATTTCTTGGGAGAAAAAATCTTTCCAAAAATGGAAAGTTTTAGAATTTTCTAAATTATCTAGAAAATTTTCTATTTAAAGGAAAATTTTCAATAATTGTAAAACTTGTGCTGATCATTTCTCTTTCATACCATCTCGGAAAATAGCATTCCGCATGTTTACAAACTTGTATTGACTTGTTCAACAACATTTGTGAAGGAAATTCTTAGAGAAATTGAATGAATAAAAAGTCAACTCTTGATCCCTTGAAAACAAAACTTTTCAAATAAATATTCGTCTAAAATATTTTCATTTCACCAACAAACCAAGACAAGGCACACAAAAATAATAAATCACACAAACCATCACCTTATTAATTTCACGAAACCATTAGAAATTAATAACGAAATTCTGATGTATTATAAATACCCTTTACTTCTGTGAACCATTACGGATCGGACCATTCAATTTGTTCATTAGTTCGACACAAGATCTTCCAAAATTATCTTCCTAATTGGTAAAGGACTTTTGCCCGTCAACTCGATCACAACTGTGCTCCAAAACAGAAAGAATATTGACTAGTAGTTCGTTGATCCACCAGTATTACACTATTACGTTCACATAAATGCAGATGTCATACCTACATTTAGTATGACGTTCGCGTACCTACGTAAGCTTTTAGTTGTGTATGAATTCATGCTTATCCTATAATTTAATGAATATCTAGACGCTAACATGTATTACTAATTAATTAATTATTTATCGATGACACTATGAGTTATTAATTATTGTAGGAAAAGTATTCTACATTTCAATGAATTTTTTTTTTAAGTCTTCAGAGATAGTACGTATAGCATTAATTTGAGTGAAAAATGACTCTTTTAGTATCATGAATAACAACCCCAAAATTTAGGGTTCACATGGCCAACTGTAGTTCTTCAATCTGAAATTCTTACTTCATGTCAAGTCTTCTTTTTTTAGTTTACGTGCTTCCAGTCAAATTTTCCTTTTTATTTTAATTTCTAAGTATTGCATGTGAAGTCGTTATTTAATCTGCAATTGATAACGTGCAGTTTTGCTTATCTTATATAACCAATTAGTTTGAATAATTCCATGCACTGTACACTACGCCATCAATCTTACCGGCAAACTATCTCTAGTCCTATAAATATGTAAAGATAGTGGAATTTCTTCACAATCCTCCTGTCTACAGCAAATTTGTGCAGATAGTCCTAATTGATCAATATGTGAGTAGTTTTTGTCTTTTTTCTTTTTTTTTCTTTTGGAAAGGAATATGTGAGTGGTTAGACATAGATGCATAGAGTTAATTAATTTGTTTCAGTCTCTGGGTTTACTTTCAAATACATGTCAGACCTATTATAATTAGTCTGGATGAATTGACAGGTGGAGGTGGAACACAGAAGGAACAGTAGCAGCACCTGGTTCAATTGTTCACCACGTCCTGAAAGCGTACGGAGAGAACTATCAGGATTGGAGTGTGCAAGTGAAAACCTACTTGTTGGGGAAAGATCTTTGGGATGTTGTGGAAAGCACCAGTGAACCTTCTAAACGAGAACTCGGTGAATCTAAATTCAAGTCTTGGAGGAAGAGCGATGCCAAGGCTCTGCATATAATCCAAGCTTGTTGCGGGCCTGATCAGTTTGCTTTGATTAGGGACGAAACCACGGCCAGTAAGGCTTGGTATAAGTTGGCGGCAATGTCCAAACCAAACGAAACACCAGGTAATCCTCTCTTTTGACCATGAATAAGAAACATTACCACTGTGGAGAATATATATTCTTTTACTATGAGATAGATCATTAATTTTTTGTGGGGAATGAAAAACTAATAAATTCATTTCAATCAGAGATTGAGATAGTACATTAATTTAATGTAAGTCAAAATAATTAAAAATTATTACATTAAAAATTAAACATTAATAATGTAAAAGAATCTCATCTGGTCTAGTTGAATGGACTGGCTAGAAAGAAGAACAAAGGGTACAGTTTTTCTGGTCCACCCTGCCATTTCTTTTCTTCACCCTACACAAAAAATTTTCCACCAATTATTATCACCGGAAATTAATAAAAAGAAGTTAAAAAATCAAACGAAAACACATAACTACCAAAAAAATTAATTGCAAGACTCCATCAGAGATTCAGAGGCTCAGGACGCCAACCATTTACCGCCGACCTTCTCTTTCGCCACAATACTCAGCCACGACCCTCTCTCTTTCTTTTTCATTATTAACTCTTTTTCTTTATTTTTTATTAATCCAGTTTCTAATTTTCGGCGAGCATGTGATTGACGACCGTTTTCTCTTGAAAATCTGAGATCAATTCTCTAAATTAAAATTTAGAAGAATTATAATAGCTCGGTGAAAAAAGAGTTCTCGATTTGATGGAACCCTCCAATTTATAATACACAAGATGGTACCAAGTCCATGACTTAATTGTCACTCGAGTCCAATCTCAGAACAATTAATTTTAGTTATTGATTGATCGAGTTGTAGCTGAGCTAATTCTAGGGGCCACAAAAGCATTCCTAACCGTAGTAAATTATGTATGGTTAACAAAAAATTTAAACTTGTCCAATATCACTTTGTCTAATTGCATAAGTCTCCTATTTATAAATGAGAGTCAAACTCACAATAAATTAGATATTGTATATGAGTTGTTTATTTAATTAAAAAAATCTAAACTTATAGATAAATTTATATACATACCCCTAATTACTTAATGCATACCACCAATATTTTTTTGTCTCACTTTTTTCTCAAACTTTCTTTTATGCCATTCCTCATTAAATAAATAAATGAGAAAATGAAAAAAGAATAAAAGGCTATGTATCATAAATCTATACTATTATTAAGAGAAGAGGCTTTGTTAGCCAATACTGAAAATTTAGACAGATTTAACCCTGAAAGATTAAAAAATTTTGAGAAAAAAATAAATCAGAATGGTAAATATGACAATTACAAAATAGATTTTTATAAAGAAAATTAACATAAAATTATCCCACAACCCTCACTTTTCTCTCCCACTATTTTCTCTATGCAATAACTGTTTTATTTCATTTATTTTTTATGTTTTTTATAAATAAATAAAAAACTATTACACATGCAGAGCATGTATGATGATGGCTAGTATCTATTGAATAATCTATTTAATAAATTCTTTCAATATAATTGTAGGCACCATGTCCCCTCCTTGTATTCTATGTTTTCATCAATGGTTATAGCTTAAGGGCAGCCGTTTTGGCCCTACCTCAAAAAAAAGAAAAAAAAACTAAGGGGGGTGTATTCATTTAAGAGTCTACAAGATTTTTTTTGTATTTTGAAAGCCTATGGGTATTCAATTGAGATTTTAAATAATCCTTTAAAATCTTGATGTATTCAATTAAGATTTAGAATTATCTATTCAAATCTGCAGATATTCAAAAGTATACGGATTTCTAAGGATTTCATTAAATGCTGGATTTTGGTGGATTTTATAGTGCTTTTTATACATATCAAAACTAAAAAACAATCCAACCACTTCCCAACAGATTTTGATGGATTCTTTCTCACTGAAAAATTGAAGAAACTATTCACAAAAAAAAAAAAAAAACAGCTTTTAATAGATAACACTAATCCATTTGGCCTTAGACCTATCTTTCGATTATCCTCCTCTGCCTCTGCTTTCATCTAATATTTTTTTTTATTTTTCATCATTTTAGCTAATTAAACTCACTTTCAATGGTATTGTTAAGATGATATATATACACATGTTTATTTTTAAATTAGATATGAAATAAATTATGTCATTAGTTTATTACTTTATTTTTTATGTAACATTTTGACTTATTAGTTTTATCTTATTATTCATATATCATTACACACAACATAAAAAATGGTACATTGCTCAACACACACACACACTTTTTTGTCATTGATATAGTATTATAGTTGGATCCATTCATTCATTGCTTTTAAAGAAGAAGAAGAAAAAATTAACCTACCAAAAATATCATAAGGACTTATAAAATCAAAACAAATACTAGTAAATCAATCCATTACAATCAATCAGAGTTCATATAGAATTTAAAGAATCCGTGGATTAAATAAATCTATGGATTATAAAAACTCAAACAAAATCTTTTAAAATCTGAATGGAATACAGCCCTTAAATATCTTTTTTCTTTCTCACATTAAAGAGGTTAAGACATCGCTAAAAGATTGAATAGTTGAACTTCCTTACCCTTATTTTTTTTAATTGAAAAACTTAAAATGGTCAAAGACTATATATGATTTTTCTTAGGTAAGGATAGCTTAGGGAACGGATTTCCAATTTTCAGTCACTTTTCGTTCACATATTCACATCCTAACCGTTCAGTTTTTAGGTCCTAATGTATAAATCATCTCTACAAAATTTTCGCCAAATTGATGATCATTAAGGCATCCAAAAATGCAATTTACATGAACGAACTGAATCTGTTGAACTGGAACCGTTCGTGTATATTGTTGTAAATTGCAGTTTTGAATGCTTTAACGATAATCAATTTGGCTGAAATTTTGTAGAGATGATCTATACATTAGGATCTAAAAACTGAACGGTTAAGATGTGAATATGTGATTGAAAAGTGACAAAAAACTGAAAATCCATACCTAAGCTTAAGTAAGGATGTTCTTAGCCAAGAAGGACTATATATATATATATATATATATATATATATATATATGTCCATAGAGTCTTGGTCAATATTATAATTGGTAAAATATTATAACCTATGCCTGGGTGGCTTTTTGTAAACCTAGTGATTGATGATAATGTATCTAAATTATATTTGATGACTTTAAAAGCTATTTGAATATGTTCGTGGTGTAAATTGTCAATTGCAAGTTGACTAGAAGTTCCAACCAATTAATTTGGGTTCTCTGTTAATTTCATCTGCTAGTGACGATCGTGTAGGATTATGAAGAGAGATAAATTATATTATAATTTCATCTATCAGTGATAATGGTGTATGATTTTAAAGAAAGATAAATTGTATTATAGAGACGAGGAAATTTTAATCATAATTAGAAAATCTTAAATTAGCATTTTGATATATAAAGTTTTTATTTCTTATTTTATTTTTATCGGTTTTATTTATCAATTTATTTATTAATGAGAAGGGACATAGATGGAAGTTTAATGAAAAAATGAGACAAAAAAATGTATTAAGTAATTAGGGGTGTGTATATAAAATTTCTCAAACTTATAAGAGATGAAAAGAAAAGATAGAAGACGAGTATGACACAGAAAACCATAACAAGGTATAAAACTGTGTCATGGAAGCTGCTATGAAATTTTTTTTTATTTTTGTGCTCTATTTAATTGTGGCTTTCAGTTTTTTTATTTGTTACTCTTTTGTTTTTTTTTTTTGTAAGGGTAATTGCTGAAGTTTCTGTTGTAAAACTTAAAAAAAAAAAATAGAGTGAAAATAACCACACCCAAACAAAATTGTAATCTAAACGAGAATAAATTGTCACCAAATGTTCTTATTGAACTACTGAACCAAGACCCTTTTTTAGGGTCACTTGTTGATTTCCAATGAGTTATATTGTATTTCTAGTAACATTCACAACAATACCTAAACTCATAGTCATATATTAAGGGGGCGTGATTACCAAAAACAGTATCCGACAGCCCTTAAGCTCTGCAAAATGCATGGGTTGAGGTTAGGACATTTAAATTTCAAGCACAAACCCTAGTTCATACATTAATTGCATCTAATATTGTTTTTCTTGCAACATCTCAATCTATTGATGCTTAGCTTCATGTTTCTCATGGATATGTTTTCTTGAGATTGGTTGTTTAGTATTGCTATTTAGCTATTGATTGGATAAGATTTCACGTCCTTCTTGTGACCAATTGGATAGGATATAAGATAATAAATTATTTATTGAGGTACTTGTGCCTTCTAAAATTGTATTATGATAAGAAGATTTGCAAGGGTACTCCCTATTTTTTAACAGAATTGTTGAAAACATAGTTATAACTTAGATTAAGATCGAGCTACTTTTAGGCAGCCTTAAAAATGTTGCTTCAACCATGCTGGATACTCAGGGATCTATTGAATACTATTTACTCTAACAGCAATAATTATTATAAAGAAAATCATATGTACATTAAATGCTTTAATAGGCTAGGCCCTAGAACGTTGCATTCTTTTTCCTCAAACTTAAGAGTTTCTAGCGATTTTCTTATTTTAGGAGCACAGAAGGGAGGGTGGTTGGAGCATATATATATACAGCGGTTTTCCGGTGCGGATGTCCACACTTTTTGTTTAGATGCGGATTTCCGGTTTTGACTCACTTTCCGATCACATTTTCACATCTTAGCTGTTCAGTTTTTAGATCATAATGTATAGATCATCTCTGTAAAATTTCAGCCAAATTGATAATCGTTAAGGCATTCAAAACTGCAATTTACAACAATTAACACGAACGCTTCCAGTTCGACAAATTCGGTTCGTTCGTGTAAATTGCAGTTTTCGATGTCTTAACGATCATCAAATTGGCTGAAATTTTGTAGAGATGATATATACATTAGGATCTAAAAACTGAACGGTTAAGATGTGAAAATATAAGTGGGTCAAAACCGGAAATCCGCACCTTTTTCTTAGGTGCGGATATCCGCACCTGAGCAAACTTATATATATATATATCAGATCCTATCCAGAGCGAGGCCTCGCTATGAAATTTCAGAGTGAGATTAGGGTTTATAGTCACTTTTCGGGCCTTTTCGGGCCTCGTTCTGAAATTTCAGAGTGAGGTTAGAGTTTATGGTCACTTTTCGGTCGCATATCCACATCTCGACCGTTCAGTTTTTAAGTACTAATGTATAGATCATCTCTGTAAAATTTCAGTCAAATTGATGGTCATTAAGGCATTGATAATTGTCTTAAAGCTAGTACGGTTAAGGTTGGACAGATTTAGTTCGTCCACTGGTTTAAGCAAGTTAGATACCTTAACGACCATCAATTTGGCTGAAATTTTGCAGAGATGATCTATACATTAGTACCTAAAAATTAAACGGTCGAGATGTGGATATGCCACTGAAAAGTGACTATAAATCATAACCTCGCTCTGGATAGGATATATATATATATATATATATATATATATAAATTAGCTTCTTTCTAAATTTTGTCTAAGGAGCTCAAATAGACAATTCATTATGAATGCTCTAATGAGAGAGGATGAGATAAAATTGAGGGAGAACATTAAAAAAAATATGCTTCAACCATGCTCCATACCACGCTTCTAAAATAGAAAATTTGTTAGTAACTCTTAAATTGGAGGAGAGAGAATGTGACTCCTATGGGCTCCTAATGCATTAAATATTGATTTGACTTTTTTCTCATAATTATTGCGTTTAGAAGAAAATAATATTTATGCCTCTCTAGAGTGTTGGTCTGGTTGGAACAACATTTTTAAGGTTCTCTAAAAGTTGTTTTGTTTTTTCTTTTTAAAAAATATGCCTCTCTAAAGTGTTGGCCTGGTTGGAACAACATTTTTAAGGTTCTCTAAAAGTAGTTTTTTTTTCTTTTTAAAAAAGATGATTAAATGATTTCACTTCTACTCTCATGGTGACTCAAACACATGACCTCAATCTTAGGTAGTGGGCGCTCTAACCACTGAGCTAACACCACTTCGTCCCCTAAAAGTAGCTCTTAAGTTAACTTTTAGTTATGTTTTTCAACAAATTTGTTGAAAAATACAGAAGATCATTGCGGATGCTCTTATACAAGATCTTGACAAGATTTTAACTATGATGTCGAACTAATTACCCATATTTTATGCACTTTGTAGATTTTCCTCAATTGCGCCATGCTACGATTTTAATTTTCATTGTATCATTTATTATATGTTGTCTTGTGTTTATATATAGGAAAATATAAATGTTGTTTTTTTCTTAAATAATAATAATAAAAAGTATAACCAAATGGCAGTAAGTTCCAACTTCTTGATTATTATTATTTTTGAAATACAACTTCTTAATGTAACATATCTAAACATTTGCTTTGTTAATCAAATGCATATATAAGTTTTAAACTTTTATATAAATGTTGAATTCAGGTGACAATAGCAAAGAAGAAGAATTCCTTAAATATAAATCTCTCTTTGATGCTGTGAAGAGTGATAATTGGGACCTAGCAAATATGTTTCTCACCCTAAATCCTGATGCCATAACAGCAAAAATTACATATTTAGGCAAGACAGCCCTTCATACTGCAGCAGACGCGGGGCATCTTCAAATAGTTAAAAATTTGGTGCATATGATGCAAGAAGAAGACTTGGAAATAAGAAGCGAGGGTGATAAGACACCTCTTGTTGTTGCTATAAATAGAGGAAGCTTTGATATGGTTCAATGCATGGTTAAAAAGAACAAGAAATTAGTTAGCATTCTTGATGCTTCCAAAAGATTGCCAGTTGTCTTGGCTTATCGTAATAGCCATTGGGATTTGGCTAAATATCTTTATTCTGTTACACCACTTGAAGACCTGATGCAAGAAAAAGGATCAAATGGTGCTACACTTATTTCTCAATGTTTTTATGCGAAAAAATATGGTAAGAGTTTATTAGTTCCCGAATATTATCAATATGAATGGACTTACTAATCTTATGTTGCGTATTTTATGTCATTCATTTCAGATATAGCTTGGGATCTAATACAACATTATCCAAAGTTGACCATTACTAAAGACATCTTTGGTGAATCCCCTATATATGCATTAGCTTCTGTTCCTTCCTCATTCCCATGTGGAAAGCGACTCATATTTTGGAAGCAATGGATCTATGACAGTTATTAGCTGACTCTCTTCTCTTTCTATTGACTATAGAATAATAAAGACACTTACAAGCTCTTCATATCAGTGGCTTAATTATGCCTTTTTTTTAATAGGCATAGAAACAAAACCTTCTCCTACTCTCTTGAATGATAATGCTGCAGATCAAGAAAATGGCCAAGGTATGGAATTCAAGACTTTTAGTAGAATAAGCTAGCAATAGGAATAAACAATTTAATCCCTGTCAAAAGACTAATCTCTTAAACGATTGATTTATCTTACTCATATGTTCAAAGGTCAACGAAATGCTTCTTATTCTACCATCGATATAACCAAAAATATTCAGAATCTTGAAGATGGCCAAGATAAAGAAAAGAGTATAATGAGCTCAGGTATGTACCTCATTATTTAGTTTTATAACCTTATATACTACATATATATATATATATATATATATATATATATATTGTGAGTATTAGAATACAATACCACTGAGCAAATTGCTAGGTAGTCGAAGCCATCATGTTTTAAAGTGTTCTTGAGATTTTTTTATAGTTCTAGTACATGCATTTTTTATTTATTAAGGATCTGTGAAAAAAAAAAACTTCTGCCAATGATATTATTTGTGAAATTTTTTTATATTTGTTATATTAAGAAGGGTCGTAACTATTAGAGCGCATAAAAAGTTATTAGGTCATCTACTTCAAAACATATCACAAACAGTACATGAATCTATCCTTTACTATATAGTTGTTACTTTTTTTTAGTATACTATATAGTTGTTACTTGTATTTCACTTTTGATCATAAGTAGGCATGATTTGACGACAATATCCTCTTCGATGGAACTCTACAATAACTAGATCTAAAAGTACCAAAAATATACAATTTATTAAAAATAAATTAAAAGAAGGAAGAAAAAGAAAAAGTGAAAATTATAATTACAAATTAAAAGAAACAAAGAAAGAAAGAAAAAAGGTCAAAAATTAAAATATATGATGGTCTTCTTCTTCTTTCTCTTTCATATTTAACAATTGATCTCATTTAACCATCATTGATATTAATTAATCAACTCCATCATAACTAAGCCATGGGAGCCCATAATTTGTTGAACCGTTGCGTTCAAGTATTCAACTCTAGGTTGAACCCAAAAGACAACCAATCTTTATTCCATTCAAAATAGGCCAACAATTTTCATGTCTTCATCTCTAAATCAAACTTCACCTGCATGCCAATGTTCAAAAAAGTTCATCAGCCCATCTGCATAGACTTATTGACTTATTGTGCAATGGAGTGGTCGCTGTTTGAGATAAGATTTACGAGCTCGCTTGACTCTGCTGCTATATATTTGAGGCATCAGGCGCCAGGTAGACTGCAGCCATTCTTAAAAATTGTGTCCTAGAAAAACAAAAATAATAATAACAATAATAAGGATTTTTGTCTGTTTACCTCATTTCTAAGGATTTTTTTACCACTTATCTATTAAGTTTTTTTAAATTTCCTTTTACTCAAAACACTTTAAGGAAGTCTTCTCAAATACCCCATTAATTTTATTTTTAATACTATTTTACTCTTTGTTACTTAGAGAGAGAGAGAGAGAGAAAATGGAAGTGAGATAAATCATAAGAGATTTCGCCGGAGCCCGTCAATGGTCACCGGAATCCGATCACCGACAGAAACCTCCCGGTCACTGACCGCCGCCAACTGAATTTTACTAAAAACCTCGCCGGAGATCCCCAAAGAGGTCATCGAAGATTTCCAAAGAGGTCACCGGCCGCCCACTAGATTCCGGTCACCGGCCGCCGCCCATCGAATTTTTCTGAAAACCTCGCCGGAGATCCCCAAAGAGGTCGTCAGATATTTTATAGGTAGCCGGAAAGGTTTATTGCCTCAATAAACGTCTGTTGCCCCCCCCCCCCCCCCCCCCAATAGATGAGCAATAAACCTCTATTACCTCCAATAGACGTCTATTGCCCTCCAATAGAACTTTTGGTAGTCGGAATGAAAACTAATATTTCTAAAATTAGACAAATAAAACTTTAATTAAAAAAAAAAACGAAGAGATTATATTAATTTAAAAACGTCTATTGACCCCAATAGACATTCAAAACTTTTTTTTCCTTTCTTCTGTCCCACTACTTTAAAAAATCTGATTTGGGCACCCAGAAAATGATCTGGGCACCCATGTCCTCTTCTCCCATCTTTTTGGCTGCAGACCCGGGACCGGAAGTAGTCTTCCGCCTAGGCAATGGTCATGGATGATGTCGCTGACGTCCTCCGGGAGCTCAAGCCCAGAGCCTCCTCGAAACTCGATCTGATTGCGCGACCTCGTCCTCCTCCTCGACGACAACATCTCCGCCAGTTGGAAGATCCAGCGACTGGATCGTGCTGGGGACAGCTTTGTGTTCTACTCGGAACCACCGAAACAACTTTCGGAGGACAGAGGCGAATCTGTGGATGCGATGAGCAACGGAGACAATGACGAGTTCCGGTTTCCCGTTCTTGCAAGTCACCGCTATGGCTGGACGTTTGGATCGGAGATGACCAGTCTTCGCTTCCTGCTGCCGAGACGAGTCGAAGGCGAGGTCCAACCAGCGACTAGATGGTGCTAGGGAGGGTAGGAAGAGAAAGAGAAAGAGAGAGAGAGAGAGAGAGAGAGAGAGAGAGAGAGCTGGCCGAGTAAAGACAGAGAGAGGAGAGAGAGTCTGCATCGTGCTGGAGAGAGAGGGAAAGTGGCATTAGATGTAATCGTTTATTAGGCGAGGGTAAATTTGTTATTTTTCTTTAAATTGGGTTAATAAGAAAAAAAATATGTTGCTGAGGTAAGTGAAATTTTTGTTATCAATTTAGTTCTTTGGGTCAAGGACCCTAATAATAATAGCAGAGAGAAGATATGAGGCTATAGTTCTATAATAATTAGATTGGTTGATTTCTGTTTGTTCTCTAGGTTTATTAAAACTTATGGTTTAGATTCAAACAAAACTCAATTTGTTTAATTTATTTGAGTTTTTTTTTTTTTAAGAGAATTGTCAACTCATTGCATTGATAAGTGAAATTACAAATAATGATTCATTCATATGGGACTGTTAAAATAGTCACTACCTAAGTAATTCAACATTTTTAAAGATCATGAAGCCCTGCCAAAATCTATCATAGAACATCCTAGAGAATCAAAAGGCCAAGATGTCCCGAATATTTTTGGCGACAAAACTCATTCTTAAGCTGTACCCGAAGCCATCTCCATTAGAAAAGGACTCACACATACCCCCTCAGAAACCACTTTCTCCCCTAAAGGAGTTTCATCTCCCATCATAGGCAAGTCATTGCCCACCTGTGCTTCAGCAATCTCATCAATTTATTTGAGTTATGAATAAAGGTGATGTAAATAGAATAGATTTGTAATTCTATACCTAATAAGCTATATCTTGATTAGTGATGATTTGACGATATTACCCTTGAAATATTGATCATGTGCACATATCATTTTTTTTTAACTAGAGATGAACGGAAAGTGTACGAGAGATATCACTTGCAATCAAATTGAAGTGTTTATGTACGAGATATATGATCAAAAGTAAACTTCACGTACCAACTATATAATAAAGGAAAAGTTTAGGTGACATATGTGATAATTTCTTCAAAACATCACTCCAATAGTGTGACCTAAAAAGTAAGTACTCTTTTATAACTGGAAAAAAGAAAGAAAAAAAAAACACTCCTTTAATCTGACTTTGGATTCAACCTACTTGCATAGTTTATACCAAGAAAAGCAGATATATGTTATACCAAAGAGAATTATATTTAAAGTTAGGATATGTGAAAACTTCAAGTATATTGGAGTTATTGGTAGTTATTTGATGTCATACGGTTGGTGAAAACTTCCAATACATGGCAAGAATATATTGATATTTATAATCTAACTAAAACATTTTCTGCAACAACTTTTGGATTTCTGTTACAGTTGCAGGTTCACTTGCAAGATTTTTTAGGAATCTATCGAAGCATTTAGGTATGAGACTATAGCCTCACAAATGTTAATTTCTTTTCCATTTGTATAATGTCAATGGATAAGTGCATAATATATTTAACTTCAATGTAAATTAGGAATCCCTCAAATTTACGAAATGAAGAGGATTCATGATCGGTCTAGTGAATTTCTTAACTGCATGTGTAAAGAGATAAAGCATTTAAATCGCAAAGACATGCGAGATGGTTTGGTAGAAGATGCAGTATTACGAGCTGTTGAACGAGGAATTCCTGAGTTTGTTACTCGTGTATGTGAAGCAAATCAAGAACTTGCACGTAGTAATAATGAAATCGCAAGGAGCATATTTCATTATGCCATTGTCTGTCGGCAAGAAAAGGTTTATAACCTTATATACGGGCATCATATGAAAAATGCGATTTCAACTCTTACAGATTCATCCAACAATAACATGTTACACATGGCAGCATTGTTGTCCCCATTTTCACAACTTAATCAAATTCCAAGTGCGGCTATGCAAATGCAAAGAGAGTTACAATGGTTCAAGGTTAGAATTCTTTCACTTTTTTATGGATCATGAATACTTTTCACTTTTGATAATATGATGTACTTTCTCAAAATAATGAATTTCAAATATAGGAAATGCACTTGTGTAGTTAAATGACCAACCATCTCTTAATATTCTTAGGATGAAAACTTAACATATATATATATATATATATATATATATTCTTTCTTTACTATAAGCTTTAGTTTCTTTTCTTAATCGTTACAAAAAACATATTGATAGCTTAGTTCCAAATTGTTTTAAGAATAAAAGCGTTGAAATCATGTATGGTCATGTATATTAGTTTGAAAAATAAATTCAAGAATTATGAATAAAATTAAAATATGTACACACACATATGAGTAGTGTTCACCTAGTGGCCGACAAGATGACCAAATATTTCATGGTCACCTACCATTGGATTTCAATTCAACAGTTGAGATTAAAAGACTTATAATACATTCATTTTATCATAGCTCTTGAATTTAAATCTAATGGTTAGATTGACCACGAATCGATAGTTCTTAAATAAGGTCAAGAATTGTTGGTTGGTGGATGCAATTGTTGAGCCAACAGATATAGTTGAGCGTGGCCGGCAAAAGAACTGGACTATGTTCTCGATCAAGTCACTTATGGTTTCTATTTAGTGAAATTTCAATAAAATTGGAGGGCTCTTGTTTCTGTGTAATGGATAGGTGTATGTTATGCTTTTTTCTCTTAATGCAAGTATAAAGCAAATGTATAAATGCAGATATAAATGTCTTATTTTTTTTTTTAAATTTTATTATTTGGTCATCTATATTTTGCACTTAATAATATTCCGATTACATTACAGGAGATAGAGAATCTCGTAGCTCCTAAAGCTCGTGAATTTATAAACTGGACAGATCGTATGACCCCACGTGAGCTATTTACCAAGAATCACAGGAGTTTGTTGAAGGATGGAGAAAAGTGGATGAAAGAGACAGCAACTTCTTTTACAGTTGTCGGTGCTCTTATTGTCACCTTGATGTTTGCTACTGCATTTACTGTTCCCGGAGGATACCATCAAGATACAGGTTTACCCATATTGATAAATGAAAGATTATTTATGGTATTTATAATTTCTGATGCCATATCACTATTTTCTGCAACAACTTCATCACTGATGTTTTTGGGTATCCTAACATCACGTTATGCAGAAGATGATTTCCTGAAATTATTACCTACAAAAATGATAATAGGGTTATTCACGCTCTTTTTCTCCATTGCAACCATGATGATAGCGTTCTGTGCTGCCCTTCTCCTAATATTGCAAGAAAAACCGTGGACTGCTATTCCAATCATTCTGCTGTCTTGTGTTCCGGTGACCTTATTTGCAGTCATAAAAATTCCTCTTCTTGTTGAAATTCTAGTCTCAACTTATGGACGGGGAATATTTGATAAGAATGACAAAAAATGGTTATGAGACTAAAAGCCACCCAGTCATGTATTTATTTGTTGATGTATTTATAGTTAATCACAAACTTTTTCAATAACTTTTATGTATATTTATTCTGTGAAGTAGTGTTGGTGAAATTATAATAAAAATTATAATTTCTATTTGAGAAACTCGTTGACAATCAGGCTAAGGTGCGGGTATCTCGCTCTCTACAAGGAGATTCAAGTCCTTTGCGGAACAAATGCCCGTGCACCAGAAATCTCTTGATTTGTCCCTCCCAAGATACAATGGCTCAACAAGTTGTACGACTCACACCAATCTGCACAAATTGAAAAAACTCAAAGCTCCACCAAATAACACCTTTCTTTGGCCAAAAAAGAACACAAGAACCTTGGGGTTTTTTTAGGGAAGTTCAATGGGTGAATAATTGGGTAAGGATGATTTGATATCACACCCTAAATTTCGAATAATAAATTCAAATCCGAAATGCGATAACCTAACAAGTCCAAGAAAAGCACTACAAAATTTTCATTTAAACTAAGCAACAAAACAAACCAAGCTCATAAATGTCAATTACCGACTCGTTCTTTAGAGTCACATATTACATTACGGAAAGTTTATAAATTAAACTAAACAATAAATCAATAAGTAAACACACTCACCACATAGCTATGTAAAACCAAAAGTACACTCCCACGTTCAAGCTACGACAGCAACAAACCTCAGCTTCGACGATAGTTACTCTGACCTGCACAATAATCCCTACACCATGGAATAGTGCACTGAGTTGAAACAACAAACCCGATAAACTTTTGCAAGCTCGGGTGAGTAAACTATAATAACCACAAAACACCTTTACGACTCAAGGACAACAAATTAGCACAATGATTCTCCCAAAAATCAAAATCTTTTTCTTTTTAAGGAAAACATAAGTCACCACCGTGACAAACCAAATTATTTGAAATCTCAACAACAAATTAAATAAAGAGTTAATTACTGTTTACTCCCTATACTTATAGGATTTTATTTTTTTGGTCCCTGATCTTCGAATTTCACCTAAAAAGTCTCTGAACTCTCAATTTCCTTCCAATCCCTGCCGTCAAGCTCCGTCCAAATTATCCGTTAAATGTTGACATGGTATTCCTCACTCGCTGAAATGTCTAATTTACGTTTTATTTTGTTGTGGCAACTTAATTCGTAAACTTATGTATATATAGAGCGGGTCTGTATTGACATAGTGGGTTCAGGGCATCGGTATGTACTTGGTTTAAAAGGAAAAAGTTTTCTAGGTATTTTGTATTGATGGCTGAACTATCACGCATGTATAATTCTGGGATTATATTGATTTTTAATTATGTTTAAAAATCGGGGTATGACAGTGGCTTTGTGGAGAGTGCGGCCAGATGAGAGTTGTTCTGAGACTATTGCTCGAGAGATTTCTGAAGAGGTGTTGTTGCTCGACGCTCTGGTAGGATGGTAAGGCAGCAAGGACCTGGTCCGACGCCAATGATGCACCCTAGAATCCTCCACAATCAAGCATCTAATAAAATTCTTGAAAGTTGTTGAACTTTTGAATACCATCTGTATGGATATTGTAAAGTCCTAATTCCACAATCTTTAAAGTATTATTTGAATATCCATATACTTTGAAATACAAAAAACATCTAATAGACTCTTAATTGAATACACTGCACTTATGTTATGTTCTTATTGTTTTCTAAGGGTGACTACGTTGAAGTTGATTTCTTGGAGGTTCAATATTTCCTATTGATTTAAAAGAGTTTAAATGAAATTAGTTTGGTTAGAATCAAATTGTGACTTGAAATTTATAGGCGGATCAATATTCAAACTCTAAAGGCATTCGATTCATGATGAGTTATATTAGCAAGGATGGCAAAATTTTTCACTTGGGGACCGATATACTTTTAATATTAATCATACCATTTTTGTCATGAATATTCGATAGTAGAGCAATTCTAAAGTACATTAATATACCAGTACATTAATGTATCGATACATTAAGTAAACTTAGTTCTGTATAGAGGTAGATTAGTTTGATATAGAATTAAAGCAGTCTCATACTAGTCTACCAATAAATTGAATCAATTTATATTTGAATCGAATTAATTTACTTGATGTATTGGTACATCGTGATACGTACACTAAATGAATGCTCGGTTATGAAATATTTCATTATTCTTCTTCATCTATCTTTGCATTCTTCTTGCATTTTCCAATCTTCGTACCATCTCTTCTAGCTCAAAACATTTGTGTCCAATCTCTCTTCTTGCCTTGGATAAGTAGATGAGAGGATATCAAGAAAATATCTTTGGATATGGAACTGTTGATCAACCCCATCGATAACGTCGGGTTTGATCATAGGGCCCATTTTATTATTATTACTGCTATTGTAGAGTTAACAACTTCCAAGGCCCAGCCCGTGTAAAAACCTAGTTTGTTGATACATACGCCCGAGGGTTTTCATTTAGGGTTTCCAAAGCAAACTGAAGCAGCTACGCAAATGGTGAGCAGGACGCCTCCCCCTCATCTCTTCTCCTCCGCCGTTTACATAACTGGTCTTCTGATTACAAAATTCACTTGGGTACTCATTGCAGGGTCCAAAGAAGGGTGGAAAAGCTCCAGTTGTCGCTTCTAAGAAGAAGGCGGAGAAGGTGGTGAACCCAATTTTCAAGAAGCGACCGAAGCAGTTTGGGATCGGAAGGGCATTGCCTCCCAAGAGGGATCTGACCCGATTCATTAAATGGTCCAAGGCTGTTCAGATTCAGAGGAAGAAAAGGATCCTCTTGAAGGTTCCTCCAGCTCTGAACCAGTTCATCAAGACCCTCGACAAAAACCTCGGTACTTTCTTTATTTCCCCCATCAAACAATCTTAGTACAATGGACTGTTCAGTTTAGATTAGATTTATGTTGAACATGGTTTATAGTTAGGACTCTCAAATTTCTTGGGGATTGTGTTCTGGGTATATGTTGAAGAATGAACTTTTGTTCGGGTGTGTGCGACTGTGATCCAATTTAGTTAGTCTGTCTCCCTGTTATGATTTTGCAATCTCGATATTTTGTAATTTTCTCCAAGCCTTACCGAAAATCGCCTAACTTTGTTGATATTGCTTTAACTTTGTAAGTATGAAAATTGGTGATGAACCCCTATATACAAAAGCACACATGGTCTCACTTCAGTGAAGACACATCAAACCATTTTACATGGTACATATACGTAGCATATCGCATACATAAATGAGGCTTGCAACAATCCGGGAGAGATTCTCATCAGGGAGGGCATCCAAAAACATGCTACCTAGGACATATGCATGTTGTGCTCCTTTTGTCCTTCGACCAGAGTTATTTTTTTCCCACTGGATTTTTGTTATCTGATAAGGTTTTTAACGAGGCAACAATAAGCCGGTCCAATACCATCATTCATTGGTGGACATTCAAGGAAGAGTGTTGTAATTAAGTATTATTATCTATGTGGCTTCCACGTAAATATTCATTAGTTATGTACTTTGATGTAAACCCTACCTCTATATAAAGGAGGTTAATGAGACTGAATGTGAACACTTCTACTTTCTCTCAGTTATTCTCTCTATATCTTCTCCCTACTTTATAACAGATAATACTTTGTTTGCAAATTATATGAGTGAGGTTATATGAGGAATTTGGTGAGGTTTAATGAGTAAAGTTAGTATTGAAAATTTAATAGGAGGTGTAAAATCATAGGCGGTCAAATGAGTAAATTTGGAGGTTCTAATAGAATAACTCAAAGTTAAGGAATAAAAAATGACTAAATACCGGTTTAAATTGAATTGATTTGGATTTAAAATCAATTCAATTCATGCACTTCTAATTTCATCAAAACAGCCCTGCACTTTTTATTTTGATCTAGTAGGTCAACTTCGTTAGTCTTCTGTTAAGTGAGTCTGTTACCTTTGTGATGTAGCTTATGTGGAACCCATATTTTATGACATGGTGATGAGGTGATATGCCTAGTCAGTTTTTGAAGTAGGTCCCACTATTAGAAAATCAAATAAAAAAAATTTCATGTAATAGTGAGACTCACTCATTCAATCACAAGGTGACATGTCATCAAAGAAGAGTCCATCAAGTCCATGTAAATCCCTCAGCAGACTAGAGATGCCACTTCATTGCCATATCATTAAACATGGGCCCTACACGAGCCACGTCACCAAGTGAACAGACTCACTTAACGGAAGAGTAGAAGGCTAATAAAGTGGGCCTATTAGATCAAAACTGAAAGTGCATAAATGTTTTTGATGAAATTAAATGTTTTGAAACTGAATTGATTTTGGATCTACTCTACAGAAAACCAATATTTACTCTTAAAAGAAAGGGACAATTCCCTTTTACCCAGAAATCATATGTATTATGCCCACTTGCACCAACAAGTTTGTATCGTGCCCATTTACACAAATCTAAGCGAAAAATACATATAAGGGTAGTTTTTTCTAAAGTAGTGCATAGGAGGTCCTATGCTGACTTTTGGGTCTAACCTTTGTTTTTTAAGAAAACCTGTTCATTTTTTCGTGAGAAATAAAACTAGCCTTCAACATGCCCAAGTTTTTTATCTAACGGCCACTTACCTAGCGGTTACTGTAACAGGCGGAATCACTGCTGCTTATTTTTACCTTAAGTCGAACCAAATAGTCTTAAGAAACAGAAAGTTTAAACCTAAAACTAGTACAGGAGTAAGGCTTAACAACATATAAACAAACATTTAAATAATTTAAATATTACATAAATATTGATAAGGTGGATGAGCAATCTGAAATTATTTATTCAAATATAATTACAGACTAAAATTCAGAGCCTCATTCTCAGGTAAACAGCTAAAAAAATTCTTTAGCTATACATGAGAGTGGTTTACAGATACTTACTTGGAAAAGAAAGTACTTCCACACTAGACAGAAAGGAAAAAGCACACTGCTACTATGACTTTCGTACTTCTTGAGAGAATATGTTTTCTGCTCAATTGTCTGATGCCTTACATAGGGAGCGGAACTCAAACAAGAATTCAAAACATAAAAATGTACAACACAACTCAATTATTTTCTGCTCTCGTGAGTGCTCCTGATGATGGAGGTCGTTCGGTGGAAAGCAGATTCCCTTAGGTCAAATGTTTTTCACCTTTGTCTTTTTCTGAAAAGCAAAAGCATATTTAGGAAAAGCCAAAGCCGCTTTTGGTGCTTTTTACACCTGGTGCTTCACATGTTTTCATCTGTTTCAGAATTGTGGCCAAGGACAAAAGAGTTGTCATTTTCCATCCTGGCTTTAACTTCATTGTCTTCTACGTCCATGTCTGCATACATATTGTAGTGGTTGTCACTTTCAAGCTTTTCGATCCACTGCAGACATGCCAACGAGGAGTCTATCTCCTTTCTTTTGAGAGATAGGAAAATGTCATTGCTTAAAACATCATAAGCAGTAATTATGATTTTCTCTCCTACTGCCAGGAACCTTTTTGCTGGATCTTCTTCAATGATTTTCTTAATGTAGTCAAGAGACATGACTTTCATCCAGGGAATGCTAGAATTAGGCTGGCCATTATATCCAACACAGGCAGGCTTGAGATATCTTCCCTGTATAATCCTCACATAATGATATGGAGAAATATATTCAACTTCACCATTTTTGTTTTGAATCCATTCTGGAGGAGTTGATCTGAACTTCAACCTGAGGATACAGTCATTTTTTCTGACATTTTTGACTGTATTGACTATGATGGGTGGTAAGCCATTGAGATCATCATTGGTCTTAGTCCAAAGATTATGGACAAAACTATTTTCAACAAGCCAAAGCTTGTGTTCCTGAGAATGTTCACTCTGAACACTGACCACATATCTTCTAACATAAGGTCCAGGGATGACGAAGAGGGTTGGAGGAAAAGTGGCAGAATTTTGACTCCCAATTAAATTATGGAAATCAAACCAATCTGATTCTTTTAATGCTAAAACATGCACTCTAGCACTCTCAGGATCTTCAAGATACTGGATTTTCTCTTTCTAGATAGCACTTTACTGTATTTCTTCTTCAAATTGTGGTTTAGCATTTTCATGAAGTTCTTCAGCTAGTGCAAACAGAGCTGGGAACATGAGACCACTGTTTCTTTCTTGAAGGGCAAATAGAAGATTGTCTAGGATTGCCTTCTGGTGGTATACTAATCTCCTGCCAGTTCTGAACACAGGATCAGCAAAAGTTTTCAATTCATAATTAAAAACATTTATTACTCCAGTTGGAGTAGATTTGCTTTTTAGCAAAGCAACAGCCTTCAACGGTCTTGATGAGCCTTTACCGTCTGCCGTTTGAGACTGGCTAGCCAATCAAAGACCCTGGGATTGATCAGTTGTGGCTAGTCCATTTCGACTTAGCAAGAATCTTTTGAGAATTTTTTCTTTTGACTCCTCAGGTTCTTCATGTTCTTTCCTGGATCTTCTGTTTCTAGGATTGCGACCTTTATCGTCGTCTCTTCGGCTGAACATTGTCATTTCTCTGGTCAATACGTTTTGAAGATAGTTCTTATTCCCTGTAATTAATTCAACATTATAATCATATTGGTTTAGAAATAATTACCAGTTTGCTAGTCTTCCTCTATCAGCAGCTTTATCAAGTTTAAAATTTTTGAAATTCTTTACTCTAGCACAATCAGTGCGTACAGGGTTTTCAAGAAAAGCTGGAGAATTTAAAATCGTTTTCTTGACAGCCAAAATTTCTTTTTCTCCGGTAGGATAATTTATTTCTGCAGGGCTGAATTTGCTGCTACAAAATTTACAGATCTTTTCAATGTTAGTTCTTGTAGTTTTTGCCAGAATAACACCAGACCAGTAATTATCACTAGCATCTGTTTGGAGAATGATTTCATCATTTCCTCTAGTTGTTGGAGAGGAGGGAGTTTTTGTAGGAGCTTTTATCTGCTTCATGATTTTTTCATCTTCTTCTGTGAAGTTCCATTTTCTTTTGGAACTTGTTTTAGGAGATAACATCGCTGTTAACCCCGAGATTTTAGGAAATCTCTCCCATAATTAATGACTCCTAAGAATCTTTCTAGACTCTTGGCATCAGGAATTTTATCTGAAAACTTCTAAACCTTCTCAAGGATGTGTGGTTGGAGTTTTATTACTCCATTCTTGATGTTTATTATGAGGAAATCAACTTCATCTAGGATAAAGAAGATTTTTTTTTTTTCCTCCAAGGATGATTCCATGCTAGACTATCAGCTTTACGACCTCAAGAGGTGTTTGATGTGTTCTTCTCTGTTTTTGGAGAAGACAAGAATGTCGTCAATATATATGAGACAGAATTCAGCAACATGTTTGAAGATGTTGTCCATTTTTCTCAGGAAAATCGAAGGGGCTTGTTTTAAGCCAAAGGGCATTACTAGCCATTCGTAATGGCCCAGTGGTATTCCAAATGCAGTGATGGGAACACTATCTGGATGCATCTTGACTTGCCAAAATCCCGACTTTGCATCGAATTTTGAAAAGACTTTAGCTCCTTTGAGTTGATTGATCAAGACTCTTACTTGAGCAATTTGATAACCGTCTTTGACAGTTTTCTTGTTGATATCTCTGTAGTCAATCACCATTCTAGTTCTTCCTCTGAGGTTTTCTGCATGATTTCTCACATAGAAAGCTGGAGCATGATGAGGGCTAGTGGATGGTCGAATTAATCTCTTGTTCAGGAGATCTTCGATATCTTTCTTGAATTCTTTTTTATCTTCCTCTTTGTAGTGAGGAATGGCTTTGACATGCCAGATAACATTCATATCATGTAATCTTAATTCACAGACCACTGGGCCTTCTTCCTAAAATTTCTGAAGGTCGGCATCTATATTTTATTCGAGCATTTTCTTGATTTTATCAAGAGTAGGAATTTTCTGAGACTCAAGCTTATTCTGAAAGTGCTTGAGATTATGCTCATGGATGAAACTAGCTTCTTCATCTTCATTAATTCCTTCTTCTTCTTCTTTTTCTTCAGAAGATTCTTCAACAAGTAATTCTTCTTGTTGTTTGATTTGTTGCACAAGTTCAAATCTGGGCTTATAAGGCGTATGATCACCACTATTTCGTTGTGATCTCTGATATTGAGTGGTAATGTAATATCTCGAAGAATCCAAATTAAATTCCGTGGATTTTTAGAAAGGTTTTCGTGGTCATGGGTGAGGCTACGAAGCTTGGAGAGGTTGTTGGATTAGTTCGAACGATTTTATTTTTGAAAACGAACGTTATTTAGGGAGTCGTGAAAATCGAATTTTTATATGTTCAAAATTTGGGAAAAACTCATTCATGAAAGTTGTAGAGCACGTCGATACGATCTCGTGCATATGTGGAACACATTATTCGGAGTTCGTATGAATACGTTATGAATATTTGAAAATTGAACTTTTTCTATAAATAGCAAAAAAATCAGAATTGATTCATCAAGGACGAAAAAATTCAATTTTTGCATTTTGGTCCCCCAGCCCTCCGCTCTCTCTCTCGCGCGAACACCCACCCCCCCCCCCCCCCCGGTTCGAACCATTCCGACCCAACCCGGCCGGAACGTTGCCGTCTCTGCCGCCACCGCCCCCTCACCCACGCCAGATCGGTGTTCCTCGCCCAGCCCTGTCGCCCCCTATTGCCGCCTCGCCTAGCCGCTGCCTCCATGCTGAGATCGAAGGCCGACCCGAGTGCTAAATGGATCCGGCCGGATTTTCAATTTTCTGGCGTTGCACGGCCCGATCCTTCCCATTTTCATGATGTCATCTTCCTCCTGATCATCTCCATATAAGCCTTGCATCACGATTTTGTGTGTGGAGCGAAAGATCAAGGATTGAAGATTGATGGCCCTGGTTGGATCTGGAAACGTGATCGAGGGCCGAGATTAATCCAACTTCCAAGCTTGATCTAAGACGATCTATACTAAATCTCGCTTAGCTCCAGGTATGAAAGTTGATCACCCTTTTATTTTGAAGAAGTTTGTAGTTGACAACTTTTACATCGGAGGTGGTTGACCGACGTTGACCGTTGCGTTGACCATCGTCTGACAGCCGCGTGTGGCGGCGCGTCGGACCATATTTTGAGTTTATATTATCTGGACGTTGATCTATGCACCCTTACGAATGTTTTGATATATTACAAGGTTATTTTAGAAAACGTTGATAAATAGTAGATTTACATTTTGACGTTACTATTTTCAGGTTTTACATTTTATCTTCGGTTTACGATCTACAGAGATCAGATCATCGGTTTTGCTTCAAATTTTAATATGTTGATCATATGACTGTCCCGATGACTTTGTGAGGTCACGGGCGAAGATCCGACCGTTGGATCTTCGTATAATTGTAAAACAGTGATTTGGGAGGCGATTGGTGAAGATCCGTCCTTCGGATTTTCGTATAATTTTGATAGGATGTTTCCAAGGGTGATCTGTGAGGATCTAACAGTTGGATCATCGTTTAAATTCGATGCGACCGTTGGATTGTCTTTATTTTAGAATCCAACTGTTGGATCATCGTTATTTTAGAATCCGACCGTTGGATCATCAATTAAGTTTATTCGTGTCCGTTTGCTAAGTAAAGACTGTACTTGATTAGATACTTGACGGTTTGAGTTGATGAGCGATTGGATTATTGTGATTTTGATTGATAGAAGACGCAGCTGGACTAGAGGTGAGTAAATCGCACAGGGTTCATTTACGAACCGAAATTTAGTGATTTATATTGAATTGTGAATTTATAGAAATTGCTTTATGAAAATAAAGATTTGTTTGAAATGATATGAATTTGATCGACTACGGTTTATAGGGTTGCGGCTCACAGGTAAGAAAATGAATTTAAGTATAAAATTAATGTTGTTTTAATGCATATGAACTATAGTTGGTATTGTAGACATTCTTGCGTGAATGTCTATGTATATATATTATTTATGTGATGATATATATTTATTGATGGATTGTGTTGATGAAACAATATGCATGATTGTATTGCTATTATTGTTTTGGATGTTTATTTTTCGAGAACAATATATTGAGAAATGTCTTGAGTTTTATTGTTTGAAGAGTATTGAGAGTTGAGTAACATTAGTCAAGCGTGACTTCTTTAATTGTTTTGATCTGTGGAGATCAATAGGTCACGAGTGTGACCATGACAAATTATCAGTGAACCATGCCTTTAGGGGTTGTTGGTTGTTGATGTCGATGAACTATGCTCTGAGGAGTTGTTGGTTGCCGATTATCGTGAACCATGCTCTTGCGCCGAGTTGTTGGTTGCGATCAGTTAGAGCTCTAGTATGTCTACCAATGTTGAGTGGTTTTATGAGGGTAACGTTGATGTTATTTGAGACTCATAAGTATGAGTTTTAAAAAAGAGTCTTGAGAGTATTCTTTCCTTTGTGTTTCTGTGTATTGTGGAATTACCTTGTGTGCTTATTATTAACTTGAATTGTGCAAACTCTAAATTTACTCATACGAGCTTTCAAAAGCTTACTGGGTTTTGTGTTGTTACAATCCCAGTACACTATTCAAATGGTGTAGCAGATAATCCTGCAGGTCAAGAGAACCAGGGCGGTGATCGAGCTGTTTAGTGTAGCAGTGTTTGATTTATCGCATTTGTTTTTGTGAGGTTGGTTATGCTCATTGAGCTTTACTATTTAAGTTGGTGAGAGTGGGCTGTAATAATTAACTTGATGATTTGGTTTATGTAATATTAAGTGGTGTGAGGCGTGATGGTTTCTGAGAAAAAAATTCAGAACGTTATTTGTATTTGTTATTATTCATGTTTCGGATTTGAATTTATTATTCAAAATTCGGGGCGTGACAGGTAAAGTTTGGGCTTACCACGCTTTTAGCTTGGGAAAGTCTGTCTACCCAAAACATTCTACTTCCTTTTCTGAAGCCTATTGCTTCTTCATCTTGAATAAATCTTTGTTGGAGAAGGAAATCATTTCCCAACAAAAGATCTGATCCTTGCCTTCAGATTGTCAAGGGGTATGGATAATAAATGTTCCCCCACCGATGGTGATATGAACATCTTTAGCCAGCTTTTTCATGACTAGGGGCTTCCATCAAATTGGACACCCGTAGCAATTCTTTTATTATCTTCTTTCCAGAGTTCTTCTGGAATTGCAAATCTTTTTGCAATTGTGAATCCTGATCCATTATCTATGAATGCATGTAGATGATACTTTTCGTGATCAGGGATTTTTAGTCCAATCTCTATGTAGTTGCTATATCTACTAGTAGAGATGACTTTCGATTGTTGAAGCTCTTCTTCTTGAGCTTGTTCTTGGGGTATGAATGGTTTGCATTCTTTAGGAATATTTTCTGGTTTTTCAATCATTTCTATAGTTTCATCGATTTTTTCTTCATCGATTTCTTCTTCCTTTATCTCCGAGGAAGGAGGTTCCATGATTTCTTGGAACAAGGTTTCTACCTTTCTCTCTTTTTGTTTAGAGAAATATTCATCATATTCTTGTTCTACCAATTGGCTGATAAGACCATTCTTGGTTTTTCTTCTTGCTTCAGCTATGAAGCATTCTTTGTGATAAGTCTTTTTAGACTCTTCACAGAACATAGGAAGTCCATTCTTTTCGTGACATAGATAGTAGTCACAAGCAAATGTACCAGGGTTCATGTAATACCCTGAAAATTCAAATTAATTTCTGATGACCTTTTAAAAATGATTTCATGGTCATAAGCATGATTACGAAGTTTGGAGAGGTGGTGGAATTAGTTCGGACGATTTTGTTTCGAAAACGAACGTTATTTAGGGTTTACGAAAAATCGATTTTTTATACGTTTGGAATTTGGGAAAACTTCCTTCATAAAAGTTGTAGAGCTCGTCGATACAAGTCCATGTTTATGCGGAATGCAAAAATCAGATTTTTTGTGAATTAGTTATGACATTTACAAGATTTTTCCATTTTGGGTATATAAAGAAAAAACCCTTATTTTTTTAGAAAGTTTCCATTTTCACCGGCCTCCCTTTTTTGGAAACCACTGTTCCTCTCTCTCTCTCTCTCTCGGCTGACCCAGAAAACAGAGCAAGGGATCTTCGATCTCTCTCTCCCTCCACGGGCCACAGCATGGCACCAGACCACATCCACTACCTCTGCCCCGACCTTGCGCAGCTGCCTATGGCAGCCTTGGGCCTCGGCACAGAGGGAAGCGGCGGTGATAGCAAGGTTTCAGGTTAACCCTGATTTTGTTCCAAGCTTGATATCTCGAGCTACCAGTCACCAATCCTTGCCAAACTTCATCCTCAAACTCGCCTCGACCTCCTGAAGCTCCCAGAAGCGTCCTTGCACGGTGGCGCTGCGCGTGGTGGCGGCTGGAAGCCATCCCCGATTTGGATAGAACAGAACTTTCGATCTGGATATCTCGAGCTGTAGAGCTTCATTTCAGGTGATTCTTGGACTGGGGAGCTCGCCTTGAGTTGCTGAACAAATCTCCAGAAGGGATCAAAGCCAATGGTGGACGTTTTTACGTCGAACTTAAGCTCGCATGATTCTGGAATTTTTCCGGCCACCGTGACTATTTTGGTAATTTCTGACCTCTTCTCGTCATTTTATGATCTTGAGCTAGTTATGAAAAATGATCAGGATGTTGAGATGAAGAAGAGCAGCCCGGCCCCGACACCATTGGCGGTGGTCTGCGGCGGCTCTGCCACTAACTCCGGCTGCCTCCGGGGGTCAAAAATACAGTTTCTGTGCATTTTTAGAATCTACATTTCAATACAATCATTTCGATATATTATACACATTTTTTAGATATCGTATGATTTAGTTATGAATTTTTACGTTTCGATCGAGTTCGATTGTTCGATTTGTGATCTGTGAAGTTAGGACCGTCTGATGGACTTGTA
Organism: Rosa persica; assembly: GCA_025331145.1. NCBI lineage: Eukaryota > Viridiplantae > Streptophyta > Magnoliopsida > Rosales > Rosaceae > Rosa > Rosa persica. Next base: position 10,505,827 of record WFKR01000001.1, on the reverse strand, counting down.
ATTTTGATAAGTTGATCGTATGACTTTTCCAGTGACTTTGCGTGGTCATGGGAGAAGATCCGACCGTTGGATCTTCATATGATTGCAAAACAGTGATTCGGGAGGCGATTCGTGAGAATCCGTCCGTCGGATTTTCGTATAACTTAGAATCAGACCGTTGGATTGTCGTTTAAGTATGTTTTAGAATTATTGGCTAAATTCAAGTCACATTTTGTTAGGTGATTGACGGTTTTTACTTGGGTGAGCGGTTTCGGAGTGAATTGTGTTAATTGAAGACACAGCGGGAATATAGAGGTGAGTAAACCTCACGTGATTCATATTACGAACCGAGTACTTTTAATTAATTTATTTTGTCGTAATTGTGTGAGAAATATTTATGGAATAAATATTTGTTTTTAAAATCACATGGACTTGATCAACTACGGTCCATAGGTAAGTAAAATGATTTTAATTATACAAATGAATTTCATGATTTCCTTGTGTGAACTATAGTTGGTATTAGTAGTCATTCCTGAGTGGGTGATTACGTACATATATATTTACGTGATTATATACGAATTGGTATGACATTGAAGAGTGTGGAATTGTGATGATTTAGTTTTATTATAGATTAAAATGTGACTTACCATATTTACGTGTGTTATATATATCTGGACAGTGTGGTATTGAGTGATGAAATAATGTTTAATTTATTGGAATGTTATTTCGAGCAAGTATTATCTGAGAATATGTACTCGTGATTTTGTGGTGATATGCAATGTGTATGAGTGAGTTTGTTATCGTTTTGAGGCGTGACTTTTCGAGAAACAATATGTTGTGAGAAATGTTATTTCTATTGTTTTGAAAGGTGTTTGAAGATTTGGGAGTCACTTTTGATGATTTAAGTAACATTTTGGGTCCAGTGTGACTCGTTTCAAATGTTTTGATCTAAGGGTCAGGTTGGCTTAAGGATCTAGGGTTGCAGGTTGTGACCTCAAGCAAAATATCGTGATTACGTCTTTAGCCGGGTTAGTGATTGCGATCAGTTAGAGCTCTAGTCTGTCTGCCAATGTGTCCAAGTTGGACGGGATTTTCATATTGATTTGTTAGGTTAACATTTCCTATGATTTTGTCAAGATGTGACTTGTAAGAGTCATTTTGTTAAAAGGTGTTGAGTTTTGTATGAGTTTAATAGAGTGAGTTGATAATGTTGTAATTAATCTTTCTGGTGACTTCTTTGTTTAAATTTCTATTCTTTTTCATTTCCGTTTATGTTGTTTAATATCTCCGTTTATTTTCCTTGTTTATTTCTTTCGTTTGATTTCCCATTTATTTTCTCTTTTTTATGTTATTGTTTGATTTTGTAATCTAAATTATATGCAGGGATTACTATGATCTTTGATTGCATGTAATTAGTTATTTCCTACATTAATTTTTATGCATGATTTATAGTTTGTTTAGATAATTGTGGAGGGCAGTGATGGGTGAGACTCGTAGAAAGTTGAGAAATATTATTATGTATTGTGGGGATAAATGCATCTTGTTAAGAGAAGAGATGAGTGATTCATCTGATTGGTTGAGATTCAATTGATTTGAGTTATCACGGGTGTGACTTGTATATCCTTTGATTTTAGATATGCTCATTGTGTTGGTTCTCTGTATTGAGTCAGTCACCGTATTTATATAAATACGACTTCGGCGTTTTTGAGAAAAAAGATGTGAGTTTAGATTCCGTATTAATTCTTGATGATTTGGTGATTGATTATTGAGATTATGGTTCATTGTGGATGTTTAAATTGTTGGGTGTTGACCTTGGTGAAAAGAAATATGATTTAATAAAACAACCGTTCCTTCTTATTTACTCACACGAGCTTTCAGAAAGCTTACGTGGTTTTGTGTTGTTGCAATCCCGGTATACTATTTAAACGATGTAGCGGGTGAGCCTACAGGTCAGGAGAATCAGGAAGATGATCGAGCAACTTAGAATAGTTAACTTGTGTAATTGTGTTAATTTGATTTTCTTTTGTGAGGTGTGTTATGCTCTTTTGAGCTTACTTTTTATTTTGGAGAGAGCGTGTTGTAATAATTAACCCAAGGCTTATTTCGGAATCTGAAATTCAATTCGTGTGGTGTGGTTATTAAGAAAATAAATTCAGGATGATTATTGTTGAGTTATAGTAATTCATATTTCAGATTTTGAATTATTATTCTAAAATTCGGGACGTGACAGTTCACCTGATAAGAAGACACTATCATTTTTGTCTTACTTTGTTCCTAGTTTTTGACTTTCAGAACATTCATCTGTCTGGATTCTAAGTATTCTACTTCAGAATCAAATTCAGAATCAGACGATTCTTCTTCATACCAGGCAGAGTATACTGACCTGTAGTCACCTTCTTCATCAGAATAGGCTATTTTATAGCCTTTCATATGTGCAGTTTCTATTATGGGCTCGTATTCTACAAATAGAGCTTTAGTAGATCTTTTACCATTTTCCGGGCATTCATTAGCATAGTGCCCTTCAGCTTTACATAACCAGCATCTGTAAGCTTTCTTGCCTGGTTGTTTATTCTGATGGTTATTCTTCTTTTTCTTGAAGAATTTCTTTTTAGGATCTTCATCCTGTTTCTTGAAACTGGAGCTTTTCTTAAACTTCCAATTTTTTTTGTGTTCAGCCTTTCTGAATGTTTATTTTTTCGAAACTTGGATTCTTGACATCCCCAGTTTGTGGGCATATCTAGTATTCCATAACAGAAGTTTTCTACTCCTTTGAGCTGTTTCTTGGCCATTTTGGCTCTAAGATTGGCTTTGCATTGCTCTTTTAGCAATTGTCGGATTCTGTCGGAAATTCCTCCAACTGAAAATCTTTCAATTGGTTTTTCAGCTATGCTTTCTCTCATAGCTGTTTTCCATGGTTCAGGGAGTTTTCTGTGTAAAAGGTTTACTAGATCAGTATTTTCTAGTTCACAAATTGTACAGTAGTATTCTTGAAATTTTTTTAAATATTTTTTTTTAAAAAAACCCCACCCCATTCCCACCCTTGGTAGGGCTCGAACTCCTACTATCTTATATATGAGACCAAAGCCTTACCACCCCACCAAACACACACACCCAGTATTCTTGAAATTTATTCAAGTATTCTTCAAAATATCTCATGTCACAGATTTTGAGAGCATAGATATTTAATTTGGCGGCCTTCTCACTCAGATTTGAGAGATCTCCACAGAACTGATCATACAGAGGTGTTTAATTTGGCGGCCTTCTCACTCAGCTTTTCTAATTTTTGATTTCTTCTAGCCATCTTATTCCTCTGGCGGTTTCTTTGAAGTACTGATAATACTTCTTTGCTACTCCAGTAAGAGTAGTTTCATAGTACACCTGCAAATCTGGTGCTTCGAATTTTCCAAGGGTGAGAGCAGAGGTCATCATCAGGCTATCTACCCATTGGTCAATGGCTTTTCTCTTATCTAGAGCTTTGTCTAGATTTAACCATATGCGATAATTTGTGATTGGCACCCTAGGCATATTGTCTTCTGGGACAAATCTCTGAGAATTTCTTTCTTCTTTTCTGCATGTAGGAGCTTTCTGTACAGGGTGTTTCAATTTCCCTTTCTCTCTAATAATGAAGGTTTTGGAACTGGAGCTTTCTCCATCTTGCATTTCAATATATTGGTAAGGAAGGATTTTTCTAACCTTTCCTGGTTTGAAAATTTTCATTTCTTCGATTAGTTTCTCTAATCGTTCAGGATTTTCACAAGATTCTGCTTCTTCATAGAGATCATAGAGCTTTTTTGCTCTAAGCATGTTTACTGGTCTGTTTAGATCAGCTTCTAATTTTTCTTCAGTAATTGGATCTGCTGGTTCTTTAACAGTGAATTTTGTGCCACTAGTACTAGGTTCTCTTGGTGTTGTAGCTTCTTCTGAGAAGATTTTTGTTTATCCTGATGTTCTCAGGATATGCATCACTTTTCCTATGATTTTCAAAATTTAGACTGATCTCTCCAGTCTTTCTGCTTTCAAAGACTTTAGCCTTTGTACTTTCTGGTGGTTTTTTCGGACCAGATAATTTCCATTCAATTGGAAAAATTACTTCATTCCAAGTAACCTTGTGAATATGTTGTGAATGGTTCTTCTTATTGGTGAGGATTCCAGTAGTAAGACCTGAGATATTTGTTATCCTTGTCTTAGGGGCTACTGTGGTACTCATCAATCTATAGTATATTCTGTGTACTATTGCTAGTTCTTGCATATCTTCTTTCATAGATATGCCATCTGTCTTGACTCTCAGTCTTAGATAGTGCGCTGCAACTTTCAAGCTTGTTATGAAATTCGGGAAGCAGCTGAAATACGGTACTTGATTGCATAAGGATGCTTCAAGGGTTCCCAGCAAACTAGCTTGAAAGTCTGTCAGTCTATTGTCTTGAAGGATACATAAGATTGAGCAATTTATGCATTCTCGGGCAAGTAGATTTACGCCAACTTGGACTCCTCCAATATGCATAAATTGATAATTTTTTGCCTTTGCTCTGGCAACTTTTAAAGGAGTGATCATTAGGAGATCAGTTTCTCCTCCTGCTGTAGAAGGGGTTGTAATTTCCAGTAGTTTGAAATGATGGCTATCCATCAGATAAAATGTTCCTCTTTTATAGATTTGTTTAAAATCTAGCTTTGGAATTGCGGAGTTTTTTACCTCCTGTTCAATTTCATTGTATTCAAATTCTTCAGCATTCAGGAGCTGTACTCCTTTCTTTTTCCTAAAGATGCTCATCATCTTGACATCTCTAGTTTTTTTTCAATGTTTCGGATTTTCATACCGAGTACTAGTTGAACTAGTAGATGGTTCCAGAAAGATCATGTTTGGAACAAGATTCTTGTCTGGTCTTGCTAATGGTTTAAATCCATTAGTTTTCTTTGTTTTTACTAGAGGCACTTTCTTGTCCTTCAGTATATTTTTCATAAAATCCAATGTTTTTTGCTGTTCAGTGATTTTTTTACTAACAGTTGTTAGATTTTCTTCTTCCGTTTTTGGAAGTTATTTGATATAATTTATTTTGTTTTCCAATTTTTCTAATTGGTAGATTATATCTGGTAATTTTTTTAGATGAGTTTGACATCTAGATAATTCTTCTTGTAGATTTTGATGTTTCTCATCAGAAGATTTCAGTAGAAAATTCAACTTCTCTAATATTAATTCAGACATTGTCCCCATAGAGGATTCCTTTTGAGCCTTTTTCAACTCTAATACCAGTGAAGTGTGGATCTAACCAATACTCAAATAATCAAGAGGTTTTTGTTCCTCATTGATCATGAACTTTAGTTCTTCTATATTTTTCTCAATCTTATAAATTCTTTTTTTGTACTAGGATTATTCTATCCCAGTAATTAGGAGTGACTCGACTGAGTCTATTTCTAAAATCTTTTGCTCTTTTTAGCTTTTCTCTTTCTTCTTCTAGTTCTTTTTCAAATTTTTTGCAGTTTGCAACCAAATCCAATCTGGACACAATAATATCTAAATGCACAATTATGAATAATAAAATTTTAACTGTTTACATTCGAGTTCAGAGGAGGAAGCTTAACTGTAATTAACATTTAAACAGATAATTTCATGATATAAGCCCACCACGCTTTATCAAAAGAAAATAAATAATATGTACAAGAAAAAATAGAAGGGTATTAGTGGGATGAATAAGGAGTGCTTTTGAAAAGTAGGGACATAAAGTGAAAAGTTTTGTGTGAGTGGGAATGAAAATAAGTTGGTGGAGTGTATGAGAAGTATAATGATGAATTTGGTGTGCGAGCGTTAACCCTAAAATAAAAGAAAAGGGTGACTTTAACATCTAATGAATATTAAGGCCTACAATAGCCTAACCTGTAAAAACTTTCAAATTTTTATGAAACTGGGACCGAACTGGGCCGGTTTTTGGAGCTGTTTTGCCCGGCCCTTGAGTAAAGTTTTCCATTTGGAGAACGTGGCCATTGCCTTACCTCCATTCCAAACGACCTCGTTTACCAATCTTTCCTTTTGGTTGTGCTTTTCTGCAGGCTCACAACGCCAAATAGCTCACACCATTTCTCCTTCCTTCCGTCCTTCCCAATTTGACAGACAAACCCAGATAAAAGGGAAAAGGGTGGATGATGACATACGCAGCCTCAGCTTCAAGGCCTCTGTGCTTCAACACCCAACCGGCCATTGTCAAGATCAATGGTCTTAATAGCACTAGCGCTTCTAGTGTCTTGGATTGCAGCAGAACAACAAGGAGGAAGCGCGTCGGTCTAGTTCAAGCCTCGTCGCCTACAAGACCCACCTTGTCCAGCAGTTGGGATTTTCAGTTCGCAGCTACTACTGCTGCTACTACTACTACTACTTCCTCTCCACGCGTCCCCAGATTCGAAGAGCTCGACACCACCAACATGCTTCTCCGTCAGAGAATCATCTTTTTGGGTTCTCAGGTTTCATTTTCATTTGTTTTTGGTGCTTTATTCCTCTTCAGCATTGAATTATTGAAATGAGTTTTGGAGAATTTGTAGTCTCGTGTTTGTTGGAAGCTGAATTGAATTGTTAGAAGATGGAATTTATGGGTTTTGTTTCATTGAGGCTTTGATGATGGGCAGGTGGATGATATGACGGCGGATTTGATCATAAGCCAACTGCTTTTTCTGGATGCTGAAGACCCCAAAAAGGACATTACATTGTTTATCAATTCGCCTGGTGGCTCAGTTACTGCTGGTATGTTTTTATGAGTCTTTTCGACATGTTTGATCCTTATTCCTCTCCTGTTTGTTTCTCCTTGCTTGTTTCTTTTATCACTTGATATGGGAGCCATTGGAATTTACTGATGAATTACACGGTTTTTGACATAAGTAGGTGAACCATTTTGTATTTATAACTACGTGCAAGCTAAATAGTAGGCTTGGAAAATGGTCTGCCATGAAGCCATGCTTTGGCATCAAGCGCAAATGTAGAATGCAGGATGATAGATTGTTTTTGCAACATATTTGCATGAGGAAATGTTGAAAAGAGTGTCGGCAAGAAGAAATTTCCATCAATGTAAAGCAAGTAATCTATAGACATGAGTAAGCCTAGGCGTATTCTCAACTTACAGTTATCTATTGATCAATTCAATAAAGTTTCTGGGGTTGAGCTTTAGTAGGTATAACACTTTGGCTTTTGGAAGAAGCTTTGCAAAATGCCTTTGCATGATAAGTTCCAATTATGACCTTTATAATTGTATATGAGCATGTAAAGCATGGTTGGATCAGCTAAATTTTATTAATGAAGGTCAATGTTGAAGCCCAATTGTGTGGATTTGCCATTGTTATAGGTTCTCCAAGGTTTTAAGTAGCTTCAATGAAAATGATTTAGGGAAGTTGCATCGAGAGCCTTCCTCTGTGTAGTTTTAGGATGTTTAAGATTCAATAGAACAAGAATAGCTGAAGTGCATTTGTATGGATGTTCACAAGCAGATTGAAGTGAAGATAGTGGTTTAAGATGGTTCATTCAGGTGCACAGAAGATCCTAGGATGCACCAGCAATAACAATTGAGTTGATTCAAGTTGATGCTGTAATACAGGGTAAAGGTGCACTGGAAAGAACACAAGTCAGAGTAGTGACAAAGGACATGATTGTAAGAAATGAATTAGAGAATATGTCTCAGTTTTATTAGTGTATATGCTGGACACTCCAACCATTTTTTTTTTCTCCTGTGGTCAAACCTTAATTCAGTTGGGTTGATCATCCTTCTCCATACTTGAATAGTTGCATACTTAACCGCACAGCCATTCATGTATAAGAACTTTGAATTTGATGGTAAAATATCGTAAGTGCATCAAGTTCAACACCCTAAAAGGATTTAGCTGTGTCAAGTGGCAAAATGGTTAAAAAGGAAATTAGTTCAATACAGTCTAGGTCTTCATTAGTTACAACCCTTCTCTTACTTGACTTTGTCCCTCTACTGCAATCTGGAATGCTAATGTACCCCATAAGGTACATGTGTTAGCTTGGTATGTTGCCCATGGGAAGAGTAGTACCTTTTAAGAGCTTCGTTTCAAGTAAAGGAAAAGGACATGACTTTTAATGAGCAGAAAGGAAAAGGAGAAGTGTACTTGTTGATTTCATACTTTGATGTTTGGTAAGGCCTCTAGGATAAATATAATGTCAGAATGAAGAAAGTGAGTGGCTGCATGCCTTATAGAACTTCTTTGTGCCTTAGATACTAGAACTTTCTACTAGAGAAATTGTTTCAATCTTCTTTCTATCTTAATTCTCCTGCATAGTAATGTCCGGAATATTACTGCAATATGTATGCCTTATCCAAATACAAAAGTATTAGATTCGGACATCTGAGGCTTTCTTTTGTAACGCAGCAATTAACAGAAACTTGATGATAAATCCTAGGAGCATCTCAGATTTCTCTAGCAATTAGTGACTTTAGCTTTCCAGCTCTCTTTGTAATCCAAACCATGTCATCTTCTATACGCTTTCCTTTAGAGTTCAGTTGAGGAACTTTAGGACATGATCATTAATTCTGCAAACCATTTTAGTAGCAGATACTTTCAATATTGCTATTGCGGTTAAACAAGCATGAATTTCAAATCTAGGATTTGTAATTTTTTTTTTTCTATTTTCTTTCTTTATTTTTGGTGAGATTATTATATTCAATGTATTGGAACTTCTGTTAATTGGTCTTAACTCAATTAAGGAAAGTCACAGATGGCAAGAAATATATACCAGGTGTGGACAAGAAATCCACAGCCTGGAGCTAAGAAAACTTCTAGAAAGAACTCCAGAGAGGCTAGGAAACAGATATGCACTATAAACCAGCCTCAGTTCACAACAGATACATTATAATAGAAGAAGAGGAATAATCCCTGAAAACAATAGCAGAGCCAGATTGGACTCTATCCCAAAGCTCTTCCACTCCACCCCCAATAATGCTAAAAGATTGCACTCCTTCCATAAACCTCAACAAACTGCCAGCATCAGGTAGCTTAATAGGGTTTTTGGTCTGGAAAAAGTAATCGACAGCTCAGAACACCCCTTTGGAATAACCCAAAAGCTTCAATGTCCATAATCAACTTCCACCACAATCGTAAGGTATAAAGGCAATAGAACAAACAATTGTGAAGTGCTATGCATCTTTTTGGTGAACTACAGAAGTATACGTGTGTAATATAGCTTTGTTTGTGTTTGGGAAAACTCGGCTGTGCACCAGCCTTCAGCCCAGCCACCAATGTTCTAGAGATGTGACTTTCTGTTGGATCCGGTATTTTTTTGTTAAAATTTCTCTGGGCCTTCTTTTGTTCTCATTACCAATTTTGGGATGTGTGTAGGAATGGGAATATATGATGCAATGAAATTGTGCAAGGCAGATGTTTCAACTGTTTGCTTGGGGCTTGCTGCTTCTATGGGTGCATTTCTCCTTGCTTCCGGTTCAAAAGGAAAGAGGTACTGCATGCCCAATGCAAGAGTGATGATCCATCAACCTCTTGGAACTGCTGGAGGAAAAGTAAGTGCTTACTTTCTGCTTATAGTGTATTTTAATTTTCATTTGTGGGGGATTAAAACCTGATTACATGTCATTTTATGGGGGATTTAACCTTTTCAAATGCATTTTGATTAGTATAAAATTTAAGCTTCATTCAATATTTGATGGTTTGAAGTAAATTGCTGTTATTTTTATGTACAATTTCTATTTGAGTCCTTTTAGTGCAAGTACAATTTCTTTACCTTCTCCAAGAGTCCAAGGGTATCTTGTAATTTGATGAGTTTTCTAATTAGACCGCCCATGGGAGATATATTTGAAGCCTATGAGTAAGGTCATCTGTTGCAAGGCAAATTAGTTTGGATGTTCCTCACATACACACGATACATGCTAAGATCCAAAAGGTGCCATAACAGAAGCCCCTGAAAAATCCATGGTTGACCAGCAATGAGAAAATAGAACTCCAAAAGCCCCTTCTGTATGACAACACAGTGAAGGTTGATTTATCGATTTCGTAGTACGTTTACATATACATCACCAATTAGCGAACACTCTTCCCTTTATTACATCATAAGATTATAAGAGGCGATCATCAATGATTCCTATTAGCAGCTGTAAGAACAAAATATGCCACTCAAAGAAGGGTCCTTAGTTCCGATTTTGGAACAACAAATCCCCTGTCAATAATTGAAAAACTCTATTCAAACCCCGAAATCCAAGATTTTAGCCACTAGCTAATCTCCTTTTTGTAGATTCCTCCCCAGTCCATTCCTTCTATATGTTTGCTTTTCTCATGTGTTTTAGCTGTTATGCCAATTATGCATATAGAGGACAAAGCAATTATGGGTGTCAGTGTGATTATGGTGGCTTTGAAAGATACAAATTTTAAGAGATAGTTTAGGGAGAAAGAAAGTTTATAGCTACTGTAGTCAGAGAACTATGGGAAACGCAAATAAAGAACAAGGTAGTCGAGGATATTGCCAAGGCACCAAGCCTTCATCAATACTCAGGTTGCATTCATTCAAGTTTTCGAAAGCAGAACGACTATTCTTTGGATTGTTGTGAGGATTTGGTTTTTGAGTGGAGAGTTTTCCCCTTGCTATTGTTCAGGTGATGCTTCTATCACCTTGAGCTTCACTGTTGGGATTAATTGATGCCTGGAGCAAGAGCAATTAGGAGCCAGACTTTAAAGCTGTCCCTCATGTCTATTTAGGACACTTTACTGTAGACGCTTGACACTTCTCATGACGCGTCTGACTCCACAAGTATGCTAAAATGTTGGTACATATATGTGTGTGTGTGTTTTTTATTTTTATTTTTTTATTTTTTTTTTTAACTTGTCTAAGTAGGTGAACTCATTTTTTTTTATAATTTATTTTATTGAACTGTTCTCATTGGTAGACTCTAAAACCAGATATGCATGTTGAACCTGAACTTGTGTTTCCTTTCTATCTTCGCTAGATGTACTTGAATCAATGCTCATCAAGTCATACAAGGCAATACTTCATAGAAAATGATGCAGCCATTTAGATATTTTCTTTGATTATATATCAGAAGACCTTTACTGTTTTTTTATTTTATGGTTAATTTTTGTATGACTTTTTCTTTTCCAGCAAAAAAAACTTTGTATTCAATTTCAAAATAATTAATGTGCATTAATTGTCACTAAGGAGTTTGATCATCAGCTTTTTCGTTTTTTTTTTATCCTTTCCTCCCTTGCTCCAAGAGGAACACTTTTGAGTATGAGAGGTATACTTTTTTGTTTATATGGTTTATACATTGACTGGTGGTTTTTACGTGTGAATCAGGCAACAGAAATGGGTATACGAATTAGAGAAATGGCGTACCACAAGATTAAATTGAACAAAATATTGTCAAGAATCACAGGGAAGCCTTTAGACCAGGTTAGGGATCAGATCAGATTTCTGTCATTGTAATATTTAGAGTTTTAAACTCTATTTGTAATTTCTTTCGTCATTGCAGGTTGAGGAGGACACAGACCGTGATAATTTCATGAATCCCTGGGAAGCTAGGGATTATGGGTTGATTGATGAAGTTATTGATGATGGAAAGCCAGGGTTAGTTGCACCAATTGGAGATTCCACACCTCCACCCAAAACAAAAGTCTGGGATATGTGGAAAGTGGAAGGTACCAAGAAATCCAGAAAGAATTTACCCTCGGAGCTGAAAATGTCAGATAATGGATATAAGGGGAGTGAAGGTCGTGAGAATGAGAAAGGTTTGGAAGCACCTACTGCAACATAGGACCTGAGACATTTTGATCATGTTTAGCTTTTATTAATGTCATAATGCTTACATCTCAAAGTAGTCTTTTGTACATTCCTTATCCAAAATAGTGAAGATAGATTATTACAGATGATTTAGGTGATTAAATTTATTTCTCATTTCTATCAGTGGGAAGGGCCATAAACTGCTGTTTCTCAGAATTTGCTTTTAGCTCTTATTATCATTTTACTTTACCCCTGGTTGTGGAGAGGTGAGCCGGTGGAAAAGGGCTTCTTTAAAATGTTTGTTTTGTGGAGCTAGGGTGTTGAGTAATGTCTAGAGCATAAAGGTCAGAGGGTTTAATTTGATATTGCTGGCTAGAGCTTCAGGAAGGATGTGGAATGTGTTCAGACACTTGGCTTTCGATCTCACGATAACCTGTGAATGAGGTAGTTAGAGAGATACGAATAGTCAGTGTTGTGGACTCTAAAGAGTCATGGAAATCGCTAATTCCATTATTGGTAGCCAACGTGACTGTTCTTTCTGAGTTCATCATTAGCGTGCCGCATTGAAAGATGAATCTGTCAGTCTTATTTGTTGCCGGAGTAATTAAATCCTCAAACAGGGCAGGTTCATTAGGGCTGAGTCCATCAAAGGAACTACTGAAATGTCTTTTACAGTGAAGGGAAATCGAACTCCATGTAGCCTAATTCTAACCTAATTTCTAACCCTCTCATCCCTCACAACCTGAGTTAATCCGAAGGAGTTCTTTCAGTTTTTTTTTTTTTTCCTTTCTTTCTTCTTTTTCTTCCGTAGATCCCCCATATCTGATTTTGATGGTCTACTACGTAATCATACTCAATCACCTTTTTCTTTTATCAAAATTTTTTCATTTTAAACTAAAATTGCACAGTGACAATAATCATATCGCCAATAAGAGATTACAATTAATAAAAAACCTCAATAATTTTTATACTAAGCCTTCAAAAGAGGAGAGACTGACCAATTGAGAGAGCCACGTTAACCAAAGTAGTCGGTAATAACTAGGAGTCTAGGACGAGTGACCACAATAGAGAATTATTGGGTTGACCATCCCGAGATCTCGATCACATAATGAAATGCATGGCTTTAAGTTGGCAAAAAACTGGGTTCTATTGACAGAGGACCAACTACCCAAATTCAAGCACCCATTATAAATGCGACAACCCTAACTTGAAAGCACATGAACCTATTTGGGATATACACTAAACTGTGGTTGACTAAAAACCTCAACCAACGATAACTATAAATTGAAAAGAAGCGACCATCTTATTACTAGATTCAAACACCTAGCCGATAATGATTTGCAACTTCAACCACCCATCTCACTCCGATTTGCATTTGTCCACAAATTTCTTGAATTTCTCTATACAGATCGCAAACTGCACTTTGTAGATCCATTGATCTCAACAGCTCCTTCGTCGACATTCCACTCTCCATTTGCAAATTACTTCCGACAACAACTGTGTTAAACTGATGCCACATCTCGAAAAGGGTTGTCCATTCGACGACGCAAAGATGCATCGCTAAACAAGAAAAATAGGCTATTAATTTTTATTTCTTTTCTCTCTAGTGGCTAGGGGTTTCAACAACTTCATTACCTGAGATATTAGTTTCTCCTAATATCTAAGTTCATGTTGTGCTAAAAAAAACTTTAAGTTTCTGTAGTTATTATAAAATTAGTATTTCTATGATAACAGTTCATTACTTGGTTATTGTTGACACTTCAGTACTATTTTCATTCTAAATATGTGTTTATGGCATCTTATTCTTATTGGTATATGGCAATCATATAACTGTGATAATATATATGTAATTAACAACCCCATAAAAGCATGATTTCAACAATGATGCACTTATATGTAATTAACTCAAAAAGAAAAAGGTTGCTCTTGTATGCTGTGAATCAAATATATATGCTATTGCCTAGATCGATCAGAAGAAAAGTTTTCTTTGAATTGCCTACAGATAACCTCTGTGTTTATTGTGCAAATGCAACTTAACTCAAACTGTTTACTAACTTACTCTTAAATTTATCTATATTTTCACCCTCTACCATTCAACTTAACCATTATTTGAAATAGCAGTTCAATTGATTTGGCCATATGTACAAAAAATGCCAAGGGAAAAAGAGCGAAACCTTAAAAATAGTTATTAATATTGAACTACAACAATCAACTGAACCTCTTTTTGTCTATTCGTTGCCATTTGAGGTTTTCTTAATTCTTTCTATTTTTGAATATGCTATTTCATGCTTGTGCCACAATGGATATAATTATGTTACTTTATTTCCTAGATTCTTTAGGAAAACACTTGTTTTTGCATATTTAAGTATTCGATCTTGTTGTTAATACGAGGCTGTGAAGGTGTAGGAGGCGTAACTAGGTTATTCTTGCATTTTGGCGTATTGACATGGACTGACTTTGGGAAACTATGTATTTCCTGCATGCTATATGTTTGTAGAAGAGATCAAGTCTATCTTGATCAAGCGCGCATCAGGAAGTAACTGCTTTTATAGCATTCGAATGATAAATTAGGTTGAATGGGAAGTCACAGTGACTTTGAGTTATAGTTCGAGAGGAAAACCTCATTTATCAAAGAAACTCAATCCTTATTATTTATTAATAGAGGAGAAGGAAAGGGACAATCCTTAATATTAGAGGATAAGGAAATTCAATCCTTACTGATAAAAAGTCAGTTAGTCTCGACTCTATATAAACCTCCAACGATCATACCTTGTTTTCCATCCATCCTTAGTAATCACAGTATTTCAGTATTCTCTTTGCTCGTCAAATCACACTATGATTTTATGGCTGTAACAACTGACCAAGATCCAAAAACAGACTGCTGACATTCTAGCAGCAGAGCAAAAGAAAAAGAGGAGAAGAACAAGGACAGAGAGGCGAGGAAGAAGGCGGATGCTGAGGAGAAAAAGAAGGCCGAGGAGGAAGCCATGAAGTTGAGGAAGGATACTTGAGCTAGCCAATTTAATAAGAAATAAAGATGATCATAATAGGAAACTTCTTGCTCAGGGAAAGATAGTGTCACCTAAAATGTCTGACTTAAGTCGCCATCAACCGGGTTCGCAGTCTCATCAATCCTCGCAATCTCTTGGCAAACAGGATACATCTCTTTTTCCTGTTGCGAAGATGGTGCCAGTACAAATCCTAAAGATGGCTCCAGTGAGTAATGTGGATCAACCTGCTGCTGTAACATCTGTCTCCAGTGGTATCGGCTCGGAGAAGATATCTCGTTTCATTAATTGGACAGTTCCCTATCAGGATACCATCCTTCTCAGAGGAAACCAAAACCAATGATCAACTGATGAACAATAATGTGGAGTTGGATTTGGAAAAGAATACTCAAGCCACTGTTATGTGTAAGGCAAACAATGCAGAGGCCGAAATCGTTCCTGGTACTGCTATTGTGACTGCTACTCTTCTTGTTGAGGAAATAAATAAGACCAATCAATTTGTAGATGTAATGAACATCAAGGAGATTGCAGTAGTTTCCGAGGGAAAGACTACTTTATAGTTTTCTATGGGTGAGTTGAAGCCACAGTGGCAATTGTTCATCATCATCTTAGGGCGGCCATGTATTTTTTTAATTTATTTATTTTTATTTTTGAATAAGTGGTAACGTGATTACAGAAATGTTTAAGTTAGAAGAGCTGTTTAAAACTTTAAACAGTGACAAGTTTTTCCTTGTTATATCTTTGTGACTATGTGTTAATGAAGAATTAACTGCTTGGCTTGTTTAAGTAAGAGGAGCCTGTAAATTTACTTTAATTTCATAAAATTTAGAATCTTTGTCTAATCTAAAGGTCTTGAAACTTAACACATCAGTCTTCCATCAATTTTTTATTTTTCATTTTGAACCCCGTTAACTTGGCTGTTAACTATTGTTAACTCGACGCCAAAAAAAAAAAATAAATAAATAAAAGAGTTAAACTGGTATTGTCTTTCTCTATGTGTAAATTTACTTCAATTTCTACGGGTCTTGAAACTTAATACATCAGTCTTCCATCAATTTTTTATTTTTCATTTTGAACCCCGTTAACTTGGCTGTTAACTATTATTAACTCGATGCAAAAAAAAAATATATATATAAAAGAGTTAAACTGGTATTGTCTTTCTCTATGTGTGGTATCAACCCCAATTGAGTTGCTGCATTGCTCTTTCTTTGTGCTTCCATGGAAACTCGTCCATGATTCGATTTATTCAAACGCATAATTTCAGATTATGGTGAACTCATAAGACTCAAAGATCGTTGCAGAACTCCGATGTTGGCGGTATGGTCTTGAATTGACAAACTGAAATTTTTTGTATTGAAATTAAATTTGGTGCAAGCATGGAGTATGGTCTTGACCAATCTAGAGGGGAAACTATAATGCAAGCTGCACAAAAAAATGGGTATGGTCTTGATCAACTCGTTAGTGTGATGAGCAGTGGTCTTGATCCTTGTTATCTGTAAATAAATCAAATCATGATTGTTAGCATCTGTACAAGAAAACTGGGTATTTGAAAATCCGTTGCTTCATAATGTGATTGAAATCAACACTTGGTTGTTCTAATACCGTCACTATGACTTTACCTACATTCTTTTGCAAATCATTGTGTGATCAATTGATATTATTTCCTTTGAATTTTGAGCATGCGGTTCATAGAAGTCAATTTGGGGTGGATACTACGCATAGGAGAAAGACAATACGAGTTTAGCTCTTTTTCTCTTTTTTTTTTTTCCCTTTGCGTCGAGTTAACGATAGTTAACAGGCAAGTTAACGGAGTTTAAATAAAAAACCAAAAATTGGTGGAAGATTGATGTGTCGAGTTTCAGAACCCTTAGATTAGACAAAAAGTCTAGATTTTATGAAATTGAAGTAAATTCACAGCCTTCTCACTTTAGATGAGCCGAATCCGTTCAAGTATGATTTGCAGAACTAATCATTTCATAGTTTCATCCATGCTCATCGATCCTACTTGACAAGAAAAAATAAATAATAATACTAATAATATTAATATGCACAATAGCTTACATACGTCATACGGGGATCAGTATTGGTATATTGTCTTCCACTCTCCCTTGGTTCCCTCGCTGAAGCAACAAGAATTTCTCCATCAACTTTCTGTATATCTTTAAGCCAAATTTTGCTCGATCAAGATTCAAGAGTATAACCACCGTACTTCATTTTCACTAGATGTATTACTTTTCTACGATGACTTCAAGAGGAGCAAAAGTAATGCAGGATTCTTTTAGATAGTTTTTGATATGTGGTGAACTAAGTCAGAATGCAGTGTGTGGCCACCCTGTGTGACACAACCGTTTTGTTCTAGTCTACTCAAAATCATGAAACAACCTGATATAGTCGATACAAATCTTGTAAGCCACCTAGTGTGCCACGGGAAGCCCTTGGCTACTACACCTTGAAGAAAGAGAGACATCACCGATAAGATCTAAGACTTTATATGGCGACAAGAGGTTCATCTTTGAAACGAAATGGTGGATTTGACAAACATTTACTAGCACTGCACAAGTAAACTAGGAGGAATTTTATTATGAAAAACCATATGGGTGAACCAAGTACTAATTGAGTTGGCATATCAATTTGATATTTTCTCCCAGAGCAAACCTGATATGATAATATGACATACCCACTCTTTGAAATATTTTCTTCCCGAATTTTATATGCATAAAATCAAACCAAACTGTCAAGTCAGGTCAGCCCAATCTATATGTCATTGCCCAAATCAAGTATAGTTCAACTTAAAATCAATATGAGTTGCATTATTAAAAAATGAGGAACAGTAAGACATAGAGGCCAAGAGAGTAGAGGAAGCTGCAACTACAACTGAAGAAAAACCTCATGAAAGTGAGTCTGGGAAGGAGCAAGACATAGAGACCAAAAGAGTTGAGGAAGATGCAGCTGCCAAGTAGAAAAGAAAGAAGAGGAAAAGGAAGAAGAAATTTAAGGCAGAAAAACTTAAGGGAAGTTTTCCATCAATTAGAATTCTTTCTTTGGCATTGGTATATATGCCTTCTAATTTAGTGTTTTCTATACGTGAGTTGAAGCCACAATGGCAACTGTTTATCATCATCTTACAGCAGCCATGTATTTTTCTAATTTATTTTTTATTTTGAATAACAGGGTAACATGATTAGAGAAAAAATCAAAGTTAGAAGAGCAGTTTAAAACAAATTAAATATAGAAGACGGAAAAGAAAAGAAATTGAAAAATAATAAATAGGAATTTAGGAAAAGCAGAAAAGAAAAAGCAAGGAGATTTTGTAACCAAAACAAAATAAAAAAATTAAAAGAAAAAGCAAGGAGATGGTTTTGGCGCCAAAACGAACGAGAAATCCGTACTTGCCTTTTGGAACTCTTAACATTATCCCACCGTGATAATTAGGGATCTACCAAATCCAACTACACACACAGAGAGACACACACACATTTCCCAAACCCAGATTCTAACGCCCCCGACCCATTTCCTCTCTCTCCCCCAATTCTCTAGGGTTTTGCTCCGAAACGACGTCGCCTCCTTCACAATGTCGGCGGTGCCGCCGCCCGTTTCTCCCTCCCGCACCACCTGCGCTTCTCTCCTCCATGAACTACAGGTACACCCCTCCGCCCCTCTCTTCTTTCCACGCCCTCTAATTTTGAATCTCACCTCTGATTTTGGGATTTCGGCAGATCATTTGGGACGAAATTGGGGAGAGTGACGGTCAGAGGGACACCATGCTTCTCCAACTGGAGCAAGAATGCCTCGACATCTATCGGAAAAAGGTGGAAATGACGAGAAAGTACAGGGCTGATTTGCACAAGTCCTTAGCCGACGGCCAAGCTCAAATCGCCGCCATCGCCTCCGCTCTCGGAGAAACTAATTCGTTTCCAAGGGCAAGAGGGACCCTCAGGGACCAGATATCCGCAGTGAAGCCTGTTTTGGACGAACTGAGCTTGAAGAAGCAGGAAAGGGTGAGGGACTTTTCGGTAATTCAAACACAGATTGCGAGGATTTCGTCTGAAATAGCCGGGAACGGCGTGGCTAAGAATGCCGGAGTCGATGAGCGTGATTTGACTGTGAAGAGGTTGGGAGAGCTTAAGTCCCACCTTGAGGAACTTCACAAAGAAAAGGTACTAAGTCGGTTCTGCTTAGTTAGTCAGAAATTTCGGTTCTTGTGTTTGTAATTGGGTTTTACTTGATATATTTTTGGTGCAGGGTTTACGTTTACAGAAGGTCAATTGTCATGTCAATACCATCCATGACCTCTCAGTTGTAATGTCCATTGATTTCTTTAGGACACTCGAAGAAGTCCACCCAAGCTTGAGTGATCAGTCCGCCGTTCATTCCAAGAGCATCAGCAATGACACTCTTGCTAGATTGACCGCGCTGACCAACTCGCTGAAGCAAGAGAAACAGCAGAGACTGCAAAAGGTGATTCAATGTTGTATCTCTCTCTCTCTCTCTCTCTCTCTCTCTCTCACTAGCTCCTATCGCGTGACTTTGCTGAATTAACCATTCTGGTATTGTGGAAACCAGCACTCGAGTATATTCTTTCTACTGCAGTTTATCAATGTCCTGATTTAGCTGTCATCAGTATCTTCCTGCAAAGTTTTTAATTATTATCTTTTATTTGTATTTTTTTTCCCAGAACCCCAAGATTTAGTATGCTGGATTTGAAACATTACAAATATGAGTTAAAACTGCACCTATTTTTGTTGCCTTACATCATTGTTCATTGTGTCTGAAGCTGTTTAGGATGTATAGACCTGAAGCTTTACTAATCACATTCCTTGTCAGCATTTGGTTTCTATCTCAATGAAGTTGCAAGGGACCCCATAGATGCGATGACATTCTATAGAGAATTAAAAGACTGTTGAAATCTACTACTCATAGTTTACCAAGCGATGTGAGCTTGGCCAATAAAGTAGTATTTCGCATGTCTAATTTTCTTCCCCTTTGCTTGGGATATAAAAGAGAAAAAAAGAAAATTTAGGCCAATTTCATAGTCATTTGAACTGTTTATCCTGAAATTAGTGACTAGGAACCTCATTTCGCAAGTTATTAATTAAACTAGTAGAACCTGGAATTTAAGCCGTCCATTATAAATGATGAAATTTTATATGATCGAGAATTTCATTCTAAAAGTTCTGATCTTGATACTTGTGGCTTGAATACTGTTGCGGAGCTGTCTGTTTCTATGGACAGTTTTCATTAGCTTTTTATACTTTCCATCTGTCAGTGTTTACTTGTATATCTTGAACTGTAGCTACAAGAGCTTGGAAGCAAGCTGATAGAAGTATGGAATCTCATGGAGACACCAACTGGGGAACGGAACAAATTTGACCATGTTATGCGCTTAATTTCTTCCTCAGTTGATGAGCTGACAAGGCATGGATGCCTTTCTCTAGATGTCATTGAGCAGGTGCAAATATTATCTTTAATGTCCAATGTAATTTCTCATGCACACTAAAGAGCACTGTAATTTTAATGATTATTTCCAGACTGAGGTTGAAGTCGAGCGGTTGAATGTTTTGAAAGCCAGCAAGATGAAGGAGTTGGTCTTTAAGAGGCAAAATGAGCTCAAAGAAATTTATAGAGGAGTCCACATGGATGTAGATAATGATGGAGCTAGACAGATTCTCAGCAGCCTCATAGATTCTGGTCTTAAAACTTAATCTATTTTTATGCATCTTATGTATTTAACAATGAATTTTCTAATTTATTTGTTGAGCCTGCCCTTGAGACTCTGTTGTGCATATATCTTAACAGGTAATGTTAATTTGTCTGATCTGCTTTCAAGCATGGATGATCAGATTGTAAAGGCAAAAGAGCAAGCTTTAAGCAGAAAGGATATTTTGGATAAGGTAGAGAAATGTAAATTTGCATTTGAGGAGGATAAATGGCTTGATGAGTATGAAAAGGTAAAACTATTTGAGAAAGTGTTACAATTTAATATTTTTAGTTTGGTACATCTATTTGTTTCCTCTGACTTATGAAGCATTAGCTGTTATCTTACTCTGGAAACCTTTCTTTATATTTGAAGCTTTTAGTTATTTCAAATATCTGCTTTCTTTTCCTTCCAGGATGAAAATCGGTATAGTGCAGGAAGAGGAGCACACAAAAATTTGAAGCGTGCTGAGAAAGCCCGGATTTTGGTTGGAAAAATACCATGTAAGCTTTTAATCATTCATATAACTAATTCTATCTAGTTATATAACAGTAATGCCTTTTCTGTTTTCCAGATGTTCCTTGTTCCTTTATTTTGTGAGTAATAACTGTGTTGATAATTTCTTTTGTTCATAAAAATAGTTAGGTTTTATATAATGCTAGTCATTTATTGGTACTAGGATATGCCACTGGAGATGTATATTATTAGATAACACCATATGTTGCCTGATTGGGGAACTTGTATATTTCTCTTCTATTGAAGGAATGTTAATGTAGAAGTTCTCTATCTCTTATTTACTTAATTTGTTGGGAGGGACGTAAGCTTAAAGAACAAGTTTTCCATAAAAATTTAATACAATCACACACACACACACACACACACCCCAGTGCAGTTTCTGAAATTTTTGGGATGGCCATGCTCCTCAGGCCCAACAGCTTGCAAAAGTTGAATGTATTGTTGAGTATGATGAATGAACGTAGTAATTGATTAGAAGTGAGAGGATTTTTGGTGAGGCATGGAAAAGGTTTGAAGAGGCACTTCTATCTGGAAAATCCAAACAGCTCATTATACCTTCTCCTGTGTGTGATTGTGTGTTGCCTTCTTCAAAGTGTATGATCTAATTTCATTTAACTGAAAGTGTGTTGAACAGAAAGTCAAATGGACCCATCATTGCCCAGTTCCTGCATTGTGTTTTAATTATATGTATATATTGATTAGTAAAGATTGAAATTTTCTCAACTACAAAAACTCTTTTGTCTAGCTATCATTGAAAGTTTGACTGCCAGAGTTAAAGCATGGGAGAGCGAGAAAGGAGTCCCTTTCTTATACGACAAGGTGATCCTATATGGTTTACTAGATGCTTTTATTTTTATCTCTTTTTTCGTTTAATTTTCTTGTTCTCAGTCCTCTGATGAATACAAAGTTTTGTGAATTCCAGGTTCCCCTGTTACATATTGTGGAGGAGTACGCTGCACAACGGCAGGAGAGAGAGGAGGAAAAGCGTAAATCTCGGGTATGCTTGGTCTTGCTACTTTTTCTCTCCTTTTTGCTGATACGCAGATGAAACAATTAGATCAAGTCTTTTCATTGCCTGTGTTGTTTTTATTGCTTAGTGTAACCATTGCATGTGGGAAGTTTATATAATCTCATTTATCTGTAACAATTGGTGATTTTAGGCCCTCCATTCGAGAAAGGTCTTCTATAATTTTGATATTTAATTCCTCTGGTTATCCTTATTCGTTGTTATTTTTGCTGCTCTATCTGATAGTGCAACGTAATTTGACCTCCAAAGATAAATTTAGCAGAAAATTAATTGGCCTCTGGTTGAATCTTTACAGGAGCAAAAACGTCTGCAAGAACAACATGCGACGGAACAGGAGGTACTATTTGGTTCAAGGCCTTCTACAAAGAAGCCCTTGGGACAAAGCACCAATGCCAATACTATGGTTGGGACCCCAATTAGTCGTCGTACAAGTACCCCTTCGGGCCGTCATGGAGTGTCAGCTGCAAAAGAACGCAGAGAAAGTGGGAGGGCCAACA
Source organism: Rosa persica (assembly GCA_025331145.1). NCBI lineage: Eukaryota > Viridiplantae > Streptophyta > Magnoliopsida > Rosales > Rosaceae > Rosa > Rosa persica. The sequence goes on along the minus strand of WFKR01000001.1, from coordinate 10,483,392 downwards.
TGACACCTGTTAACTATGTTGCTCTTCCAAAGGATGATTCTGTTGCTCGGAGAAATTGAGGCCTCTCTCTGCCTTGGAAAATAGGTTGTAGTGATGTTTCTCACTGAACGCATGTGAAAATGGCCACATGTTATGTTCATTGAGGTTCACTAGTTTACTTGTTGAAACATACAGTAAAGATGACCGTTTCTCTATATGATTAGAATGTAAATGATTTGGTGAAAGGATTGAAAGGAAATGAGTCACCACCTATATAGTATCTTTTTCATATTCATGGATGCCACGAATCAAAGGTAGGTTTTGACTTGCTCTAGCTGCATGGGAGTGTGTTTCGATTCGTTTGTTAATGATGTTTGCTCGATGTTTCTGGATATTATGTTGTGCAATGTTTTAAAACACTAATACGTAATTTGAGATATTCTCGAGTTAACGCCATGAGGTGTAAAATATACATTGAATAATAACGACATCTTTTTTATAATTTTTTTTAGTTTGAATAATATAGTTGACAAATTGACTATTTATTGTCATTAAAGTGCATACAAATTAAATTAGAGCCAATCAACTGCATAAACAAGGGATTGACATCATCATTTGGGTAAAGGAGAGAGAAGAATGAGAAAGTAGTTGTCTTTCGTTCAAAATGGATCGACCAAAACGACGTTATTTTGGCCCTTAAAGAAAACAAATCTTCAAATGTAGCATAAGACGTAAATGTGTGAAAAACATAGCTCAAGGCGTGAAAGGCTTGCACATATTAAGCCTTGAGGCTTTTTTTCTCGAATCCAACGAAGTCAACCCTTTATTGAATAGACGCATGCTTACATGGTACTAAAATCTGCTATAATAGCAGCTAGAAGAAAATCAGGAGCAGACAAATAAAATTGAACATCTCTAAGAGAAGAAGCACAAGTAGCCAAATTCTTAGGTTCACCCCTTGGGTGAATGAGCATATTCACCATCTCTTGCGATTAAGGCATAATAACTTTATAATTTTCTAATCCGACCATTCATGTTGTATAACGTAACACAAAGATTAGCTATGTAAAAAACCAATCAAATTGAAGACCTTTTAGTTATTCATTTCTATGAAATACATGGATGGTTCATCATAATAGTAGTAAGTGTTGTTAGAACCATCCATTTGTTTGATTCAATTAGATAATTAAACGATTTCTGATTCGATTGATTTTTTACAGAGATGATCTTTAAAGACTTATTTAAGATATGGACCGTTGGATTATAAATTTATTAAGTACAAGTATGTTAACTGACAATGGGAGTGAACCTAAGAATTGTTCCTGCCATATTCCCTTTTCAACCTACATAATTCACCTTCAACCTGGGCTGAACACCCAACAGAACCCGAACATCCTCATAATTAATCCTTCCCAACGCAAAAGTGTTGATGGAACTATGAGTATTAAGTTGTCGTTGCACCTCCATTGCATCAGTTTCCAAGATAGCTAGTAGGAAGCCATGATCTCGAGTAAATTCCAAAGCAAGCTTACATGCCAGCACCTCCGCATGTTCTGGAGATAACAAACCCTTAAGAGGAAAAGCTACCCCCGCCAACATTTGACCCCATTCGTCCCTGATTACAAATCTCAGTCCACCTGTCCGGGTATGATAATGGAAAGCTCCATCCACATTTATTTTCTAAAAACCTGCAAAAGCTGCAACCTAACGCACTACCCTTGAACTAGCAACTCTACTTCGGACCTGCTTCATATTATGGAATCTAAACTCCTGTAGTCTTGAATGTTAGAATTAAGTTGGACTTTACATTATCTATATTCATTAAGTAAATAACAATTGATTTAGTTTAAGATAAATAACAAGAAATACATGAGTTATCTCTATCTAGTTACCTATTGAGATTGTATGTCTCTCTTTAGGAGTTGGAAATTCAAGTTAACCTTACCTGATTAACATTAAGCTTATGTGATAAACTTTAGTCTTCTAAGTAATAAGTTTAGGCTTTATCGAGACTCCTTTATGGGATGAGTTCATCTTGAGTATTGCCTATATATAGTAGGAGATAGTCCCTGCCTCTACTACCTAAACATTCAGTTCATTTTCCATTAGTGAGGTTTATAGTAAGTAGAAGGCAGAAGGCTATTCCCTTGGTGAGTTGATACTGTAGACTTGCTGTGTTGCTGTGTTGGTAATCTGATGTCAAACATGTACTCCCTTGGCCAAACTGTTCTAGATGGGATCAAGAGTGTGGACGCAGGTGAACTTCTAATTCTATTAGCAATGTTGTTGAATGCATATTTATATATATATATATATATATATATATATATATAGTTGCAGTACATGTATTTGTGTAATTATGTGATCTTGGTGTGTATGATGATATGGTTGCTGCATCACGTTTTTACGAATGGTATCAGAGCCCGTTTTCATAAAACACAAATCATATGAGTTTTGTTTTGATTTAGAAAAGCAAAGACAAAGAAAAATCATTTTCAGAAAATAAAATATTTTTCTCTGCTGTGTCACTATACCCCAACCCGTTTTAAGACCCAGCCCATTTTAATTATACTCAACCCAAACCCGGTCTTGGAATAAAACAAAAACTTTAGGAACCTTACTGAACAATGGTCACTTTAGCATCTGGGATTGTGTTGGGGATGAGAGCGCACCATGAGATTGAGGATCTCAGAAGGGATTCAAGACCCATTCAGGCGCTCGATTCATGAAGGGTTGGGTTTTGCTACTTGCTTGCTTTCGATTTTTGCTTCCTCTAATTTCTGATGCAGCGCTGTAGCAGAGGCTAAGGTATGTCCATGGAATCTTCACAATTCGAATTTCAATTTCTGCATATGGAAAGGGTTGTCATATGGATTATTGTTTAGCATATGGAAAGGGTTGTCATAATCATATTCAGAATGCTCATTCATATTGATTGACAGAATTATGCATGTATGATTTGAATGATTCTTGCGAGTATGGGATTGAAATGTGGAATTGGGATCTCTGTGTTCATAAAACTGTACTGATTCAATTATTGTCTTGTGATTGAGTATTGAACTATTGATTGATTAAGTTAATTGTGTTTTGACAATGATATGCATAAATGAATATCTCCCAAAATATAGAATCTGTAGAATTGAGGTTATTGTTGTTGCACAGTTATATATATATATATAGATATATATATATATCTATATATATAACAAGTTCTTAAAGTAATCGGAACATATAGCTATTAGTTTTGGTTTTGTAATTTTCTGAAAAATTGTATCGATCATGTTGCACAAAGCAAACTTTCATTATTGGTTTTTGGACAATTTTTGAGTTGTAACAAAACTGTGACTTGTGTCGCTGCCTTTAAATGTATACTTATATTTTGTCTTCCAAAGAAGTGTTCACTGTGTACATTTAGATGCAGAACAGCATTACATGTAAACTCTAGGTTCCTATTTTGATGCATTGAAACTTTTCTCTATCCAAAGATGTTGACTGTTTCTTTGAATAACTGGAATCTACTGAATATAGTGTAATGATTTAGAACTTAAGCATGTTATGTCTTCTGCCACAAAGGTGTTGCTTAACATTGATTTCAATTATGGGAATTTTGATTTATGTTATGATTGCCTTTCTGCTGTTTTGTATGTTTTGTTCCTGAAACAGTACATGGTTTATATAAAACTTTTAAGCAATCTTAAAACACACAAACAAGGAACTTACACAAAATTATTTTCTTTTTGCTTAGGATTCTCTGTTGTGACATTAGGTCAGATCCAAATGCTTAATGGGTGGAATTATAAGACATGGAGAAATCAAGTAGAGTTTTACCTTTCCATGCATCAGAATATGGATCTATGTCTGATTAAAGAACAGCCACTTGAGTTAGATACATAAAGCACTGAAGAGGATAGGAAGTACTATAAGGAGTGGTACAAATGCAACAAGCAGGCTAAAAATGTGATTAGGAGCACGATGTCTAACACTGTTAGAGGATCAATAGTGGAACCAGACCTAGCTATGGACTTTTTGGAAGCTATTGCTGACAAATACAGGGAAAGTCATAAGGTTGAAGCAGCTAGGCTTTCTAAAAGGTTTAATGAGCTGAAATTTTCTGGAAGTGGGAGTGTTAGAGAGCATATTATGGAGCTAATTGAGATCAATGCTAGATTGATGGACCTGGGGATGGGAGTTAATGATGAGCAGGTTGTTCACATAACACTATTTTCTCTTCCAAATGACTACAGTAATCTTATAACATCCTATAATACACAAGAGTCTAAGTGGGACTTGAATAAGTTGATTTCAATATGTGTGGATGAAGAGGATAGAATTAAGAAGGAGAAGGGATCGACAAAAGCAGTGAACTTGGTTGAAAAACCCAAACAGAAGAAACAAAACAAGCTTAAGCCAAACAAAACTTCAAACACTAAAGTTTCTGGTAAAACTTCAGACTCTAAGGCTGCAAAGCCATTCAAGTTTAAGTGTTACTTATGCAAGAAGGTTGGACACATGAAGAAAGAGTGCAGCGGGGTTCAAAGCTTGGATGATTAAGAAGGGTAAGTTAGTTCAAAATTCAGTTTTCTCCGAGAAGTTAATTTTATAAATGTACAACCACATTCTTATTGGATAGACTCAGGCTCACCTATACACATTATGAATTCCTTGCAGGGTTTAACAAATAGGAGGGTGCCAAGGAGTGATGAGGTCCTGTCTGTGTAGGCAATGGGATGAGGGTAGCTGTGAAAGCAATTGGAACCTTGAAGCTAGATTTAGGATTTGGAAAATTTTTGATTCTAGATAGTGTTTATTATATTCCTTCTATGAAAAAGGAATTTGCTTTTTGTTTCTCTTTTGGTTAAGGTTTCTGGATGTAGACTTTTCATTGATTATGATGGAATAAAGATTTATCAAGGTTCTTCATATCTTGGTTCAAGTGTTATTATGAACAATTATTTGCAATTAAACTGTTCTGTTCCTAAACAGGATATTATATTGATTGAAAATAATCAAAACACATTAAGGAATAACACTGTTGCAGGTGTTAAGAGATCTTTATTCAATGAAAAATGTAATACCCGCAATTTCCATTTTAAATTCGAGTGATTGTATCGAATGATTATTATGCGATTTCACGATTTATGTTCGATAATCATTCATTTTTACAATTATCGAAGTTTCGAAACGTTTATTTTAACGAAAAGCTCGAAATACTCGGGTTGAGAAATCGACTTTTTCTACGTACGAAATTTGGAGAAACTTCCTTCATGAAAGTTGTAGAGCTCGTCGATACGAGTCCGTGCACGTGCGGAACACGAAGATCGGATTTTTTCTGAATTAGTTATCGAATTTCGAAGTTTTCCGAAACATGTATATATAGAAAAATTTTGGAAACCCTAATTTTTTTCCCTACCGGTTCCTTTTTTTTCTTTTTCTTCCAGTTTCTGAAAAAAACTGGGTTTTTTCTCTCTCTCACCGACGCTCTCGACCGAAAAAGGGGAGAAACTTCTCCTTAATTGTTCTCCCTCCACAGACCACCTCTCGACCTCAAACCAAGTCCCAGGCGTTCGTCTCGAGCTGCTCTAGCTCCCGGAGGCAGTTTCACAAGGCGGCGCGGCCCGTGGCGGCGGCGGCACAACCCGAACCGAAAACGGCCATTTTCGGTTCGATCTCGATATCTCGAGCTACACTCCATCATTTCACTTGATTCTTGTCTCATTGAGCTCGCCTCAACTTCCTCTACAAGCACTAAGAAGGACCGGAACTGGGTCGAACGTTTTCACGTTCGTCGGAGCTCGACCCGAACGGATCGAAATACCAAAACTTTCGATCAAGATATCTCGAGCTATACACGATCGTTTCTTGTGATTCCAAGCTTGTTGAGTTCGCAAGGAAGTTCTGAACAAGTTTCCAGCAGGGATCGGGGCCTGAGCTTGCAGTTTTCACGTCGGTTTTCAAGCTCACCGGTTTCTGCATTTTTTCCGGCCGCCGACTGTAAATCGGTAATTTCGATGCCTTCCCGTCATTTTTAGGTCTTGTGCTAGTTATGAAAGTTGCTCAGAATGATGAAACGAAGGGGACAAGCTCGGCCCCGACACAATTGGTGGTGGTCGGTGGCGGCTCTGTCCCTAACTCCGGCGGCCTTTTCCGGCCACCTCCGGAGGTCTAAAATTTGGTTTCTGTCCATTTTATGATTCTATGTTTCGATACGATCATTTCGGCGTATTATACGTATTTTTCGGATATCGTATGAATTAGTTATGAATTTTGTGATTTCGATCGATTTCGGTCGTTAGATTTTTGATCTGTGAAATTATGACCGTTGGATGAACTTGTAAATTTGTTATGATGATCATATGACTGTCCCAGAGGCTTTGTGTGGTCATGGGCGAAGATCCGACCGTTGGATCTTCGTATATGTGAAAAACGGTAATTAGGGGAGCGATTCGTGAGAAACCGCTCGTCGGATTTTAATGTAAATTAGAATCTGACCGTTAATTAGTGGTTAAATTATGAGTTGAATTTGTTGGCTAAATTTGAATCACATTTGATTAGGTGATTGACGGATTTTAATTGCGTGGGCTATTCGGCGTTAATTATAAATTATAATTTATAATTATATTGAAGACGCAGCGGGAGTTTCGAGGTGAGTAAAACTCACGTGGTTCATATTACGAACCGAGCATTTTAATTTATTTATTTTGGTAATTGTGTGAAAAATATTTGCGGATTAAATATTTGTTTTAAAATTTCATGGACTTGAATCACCACGGTCCATAGGTAAGTAAAATGAATTTTAACTATACAAATGAATTTCATAATTTTCTTGTGTGAATTATAGATGGTATTAGTGGTCATTCCTGAGTGGATGATTACGTATATATATATTTACGTGGAAAATATATATTGATGAGTGGATTGTTGTGTGATGATATGATTGAGTAGAATTGATGAGTTGATTTTATTACAATTGTGTAATTCCATAATAATATGATGTATCTTGGTTGGGTTGATTTCAGTATGTGATGTTATATGTTGGGTTCATTTATGGGTTTAGGGTTAACATAATGACCGGTGTGGGTAATCGGACGCTCTAATCCTAGTGTGGATGATGGGATACGATTGGTTGAGTATGTGAAATTATTGGACGTTCTAAATATGTATATAGGTATGCATATTGATGAAATACAATAATTGATAAATATGTCGGATGCCATAACCTAGGCCAGGTGACGGGCTACGATTCAGTTAGAGCTCTAGTCTGTCAAGTACCGTATTTTTATAAATACGATGATGAGAGTTGTGGGAAAAGTTGTGAGTGGGGTTGTCATGATATATTGAATTGGTGTTGTTTGAGATTGTTTATTAATTGCATATGTGGAAATAATTGAGTGTTACTGAGTGTGGAAATAAATGAGATTAAATTAAGTAACAGTTCATTCTTTTGCTCATACAAGCTTTCATAAGCTTACCGGGTTTTGTGTTGTTGCAATCCCGGTACACTATTCAATGGTGTAGCGGATATTCCTGCAGGTCAGGATAACCAGGGAGGTGACCGAGCTGCTTAGGTGTTTCAGCAGTTTTGTTATTAATTAGTGGTGAGGTGTGTGTATGCTCATTTAGAGCTTTACATTACATTTGGATTTGTGTTGTAATAATTAACCGAGATTAAATTCGGTTTGATTTTATTTTGTGTGGTGAGTATGTTAAGAAAAGAAAAATTTTCAGGATGATTATTTTGAGTTAGTAGTATTTCATGTTTCGGATTTTGAATTGTTATTTTAAAATTCGGGGCGTGACAAAAAATCTACATATTTATGGCACAGAAGATTAGGTCATATATCAAAAGAGAGACTTAAAGTACTTTAAAAAAACAAAATCTTACCTGAATTAAACTTTTCTGATCTTGAAGAATGTATTTAGTGCTATAAAGGAAAATTGACAGATTTCAGAAAACTTAAAGCAACAAGAAGTCAAAACCTTTTAGAACTCATACACACTGATGTTTGTGGTCCTTTCAAGCATAAGACTATTTGCGGTAATGTGTATTTCATTACATTTATAGATGATTATTCTAGGTATTGCCATGTTCAGTTACTATCATAAAAAGCACATTCACTTCAAGCTTTTGAAATTTTTAAAACTGAAGTAGAACTGCAGTTAGAAAGAAAAATTGAAGTTGTAAGATCTGATATAGGAGGAGAGTTCTATGGTAAGTATACTGAGGCAGGTCAACAAAAGAGACAATTTGCTTTGTTCTTGCAAGAACAAGGCATTAAGACCCAGTATACAACTCCATACAGTCCCCAACAGAATGGGGTTGTAGAAAGGAAAAATAGAACTCTTCTTAACATGGTGAGGAGCATGATGTGCACCTTAGGATTGCCTAAATTTCTTTGGGGAGAAGCCATAAGAACAACAAATTACATTTGCAATAGGGCCCCAAGTAATTCTGTAGATAAAACACCTTTTTCGAGTTATGGTGTGGTAGGCCGCCAAGCTTGCATCACTGCCATGTGTGGGGGTGCAAAGCTGAGGCAAAAATTCCAAATGCACAAGTGCAGAAACTAGAATAAAAAACAGTGAGTTGTAATTTTATTGGTTATTGTGAGAAATCAAAAAGCTATAAATTTTATGCATCACACCATTCACCTAGAATTTTTGAAACAAATCAAGCAAAATTTCTGGATGAAAATTCCTGTAACACAAATTTTGAAGATCTTTCTTCAGATTTTGAGGAAATTACAGAAAATGTGAATGTAAGTATGATATTGCCCTTGACACAAGATCATGACTTAATCGTAACTGCCACAGAAAATATAGTTTCGAACCAAAACGTCATAAGTTCAGTAGCTTCACCACACCATTTAACTGAATCAGCCAACCAAGAACCTCAAATTCAACCTGCAGTGCAAAATAATGTTGAAAATGTAGAAATTCCTCCACCTAGAAGATCCCAAAGAGCTAGAAAACTTACCTTTGGAGGGCAAGATAGTGAGTATATTGTGTACCTGCAAAAACTTGATGAAAATCTTACAGAAGACAATGATCCGTTAAGCTTTAAACAAGCTGTTGAAAGCAGTGAGTTTAAGGAATGGAAAAAGGCCATGGAAGCTGAATTAGAATCCATGAGTCAAAACTCAGTTTGGGAACTTGTCAAACCTGATCCAAACCACAAACCTATAGGGTGTAAATGGGTGTTTAAGACTAAAAGGGATGCAAATGGTAATATAGAAAGACATAAAGCCAGGTTAGTAAATAAGGGTTTTACACAAAAAGAGGGTATTGACTATACAGAAACCTTTTCCGCAGTTTCCACTAAAGACTCATTTAGGATTATAATGGCTCTTGTAGCACATTATAACATGAACTACATCAGATGGATGTGAAAACAGCCTTTCTGAATGGGGAATTAGATGAAGTCATCTACATGAAACAACCTGAAGGTTTTCTAAAATCTAGAAAAGAAAATCTAGTGTGCAAACTCAAGAAATCAATTTACGGACTTAAACAAGCTTCTAGGCAATGGTATAAGAAGTTTGATTCAGTAATCTCTAAATTTGGTTTCACAGAAAATATTGTAGATGACTTTGTATACATTAAGACAATTAAAAATAATTTTATTTTCCTCATACTGTATGTAGATGACATTTTATTGGCTTGCACTAACATGAAGTTACTCAGAGACACAAAAGCCTTCTTATCAAATCATTTTGATATGAAAGACTTGGGTGAAGCATCCTATGTCTTAGGAATTGAGATTCAAAGGGATAGAGCACAAGGTGTGCTAGGCTTGTCTTAACATAATTACATTTCCAAAGTGTTGAAAAGATTTGGAATGGAAACTTGTGCTTCTGATGAAGTTCGCATGTCTAAAGGAGATAAACTTACCAAAGGTTCCACAATAGGGGGGAAGAGTGATTCTGAAATGGAGAGCAAGCCTTATGCTAGGCTAATAGGCAGTCTCATGTATGCACAGGTCTGTACTAGACCTGATTTATCATTTGCAGTAGGTATTTTATCCAGATTTCAGTCTAATCCTAGCCATGGACACTAGATTGCTGGTAAGAAGGTACTTAGATATCTTCAAAGAACTAACAATCACATGTTGGTCTACAGAAAAGTAAAACATTTAGAATTAACTGGTTTTACAGATTCATACTTTGCAGGTAATTATCCTGACACAAAGAAATCAACTAGTGGTTATGTGTTTATGCTTGCTGATGGGGCTGTGGCATGGAAAACCATGAAACAGTCATTGATATCCACTTCTACTATGCAGGCAGAATTTATAGCAATTTATGAAGGTGTTTGTGAAGGTATCTGGATTAAAAAATTTCTGATGCACTTAAAATTTTTTGTGATAATAAGGTGCAGTTTTCTTTAGCAAGAATAGTAAAAGGTCAAACAATTCCAAACATATTGATCTTAAGTACTATAGTGTGAGAGAGAGTGAAGCATGGAGAGAGAGCATTTTGAACATTGATACAGATTCTCAGCTTGCAACCCCTTTTACAAAAGCATTGACAGTTGCAGCATTTCAGAGACATGCTACAAACATGGGAATTTTATCTGACTTGAGAGCTTGAGCACAGTGGGAGTCAATTTTTATTTTGAATTATTTTTGTGTAATAAATTCCTTGATTCAGCTATTTTTCAATTTTCAGTCCACTTGCAATCTTTATCTTACGAGTCATTAATAAAATGAGGTATTCCAGTTATGAATTTCTTTTGATGGTACCATTTTAGTTTTCTGGAATAATCTGTTGGATTTTAAATTGTGTGTTTTGTCAAGTGGACTATTGTGCTATGCATGAGTTTACATGTTAAGAATCAGACTACCAAGTCCACTAGTGTAAAGAGTTAGTTGGTGTGATCTTGAGCTTACAAGATCAATGCAGCTGGACGGAGAACAAGATGACCTTGTAGGTAGATATACAATTCTCTTGTTCTCATTATTATCACATTTTGAGTTTATGTGAATTGTAGCAATCGATGTTAGTAGTCTTTAATCAGTATGGTTATGATAATCATAATTGATTCTTGGTTCTGCATCAGTTTTTGCATTTTGACCAAACTGAATGAATTTTTGAGTATCCTTGTATTTCAGTGCACACTTTGGTTGTTGTTTGTTTTAATCCATGGTTCAATTGTTTTGGCATATAGACAATGTGAGTCCAAGTGGGGGAATGTTAGAATTAAGTTGGACTTTACATTATCTATATTCATTAAGTAAATAACAATTGATTTAGTTTAAGATAAATAACAAGAAATACATGAGTTATTTCTATCTAGTTACCTATTGAGATTGTATGTCTCTCTTTAGGAGTTGGAAATTCAAGTTAACCTTACCTGATTAACATTAAGCTTATGTGATAAACTTTAGTCTTCTAAGTGATAAGTATAGGCTTTATCGGGACTCCTTTATGGGATGAGTTCATCTTGAATATTGCTTATATATAGCAGGAGATAGTCCCTGCCTCTACTACGCTAAACATTCAGTTCATTTTCCATTAGTGAGGTTTATAGTAAGTAGAAGGCAGAAGGCTATTCCCTTGGTGAGTTGATACTGCAGACTTGCAGTGTTGCTGTGTTGGTAATCTGATGTCAAACATGTACTCCCTGGGCCAAACTGTTCTAGATGGGATCAAGAGTGTGGACGCAGGTGAACTTCTAATTCTATTAGCAATGTTCTTGAATGCATATTTATATATATATATATATATATATAGTTGCAGTACATGTATTTGTGTAATTATGAATTGATCTTGGTGTATATGATGATATGGTTGTTGCATCACGTTTTTACATTGAAGACAGACCCAACTTCACATCACGAGCCTCGCTTCTTTTTTGATTCTAGACCCACTCATTCCTTTCCTTCCATATTCCCCAAAGCAAGAATAAAAGCTCTCCAAACTGAGTCAGAGACAAATCTTGGGCACACCGATTTAACCAAGAGATGACATCCCCATACACAATTAATCAGGGGGTTATAGCATACTTGTTATAAGATAGCATTTGATTGAACCACTTCTTTCGTAAAACAACACCCTCTGCACAAATGGAGAGTAGTTTCACTATGATCCTCACATAACACATACACCTGAGACTCCGAAAAAACTATTTTCGAAGCCAAGCTGCCCAAAGATGGCAAGATGTCGAGACACGCCCTCTACATATGGATCTTTGCCTTATTTGGAATAGAAACTATACAAAATTTATTCCAAAAAGCACTGCCCACTGGTAAGAGTAAAGGACAAAAGTTTGAAGAATGAACAAAAGCATAACGATAAGCAGTCTATACCGAAAACCTCCCATCATGTGAAAGCTTCCACACCAACCGATCCACCACATTGCAACTACTTAATGGGATAGCAGTGATAGATGCTGCCTCCTCCACCGAGAACAACCTATTAATCATAGAAACATTCCAAGCCCCTTGGCTCACAATTAAGTCACTCACTGTACTGACCTCTGCTATGGCTAAAGCTGATACTGCAGGTTTACCATCAGGGAGAGCCGCAACCCAACAGTTAGTAAAAATGTCAATGCTAGACCTATTACCCACCAGCCATTAGTAGCTGTTCTGTAAAAGGCTTCTAGTGGAGAATATACTCCTCCACGAGTAAGAAGGAGACGCATGAGGTAAAGCCTCCCAAAATGACAGTTTCTTCCCCAATCTCTCCTGGATGTAATGGAAAGTTGAAGTTTTCTTGCGACCCACATAAGTCGAAAAACCTAAGTACTTCTCATGTGAGTCCATGACTTCCACCCCTAATAGACTGGAAATCTCCTCTTACCTATCCTCAGTCACATCCTTACTAAAAACTACTGAACTTTTGGCAAAATTGACCAATTTTCCAGAAGCCTGTCTATAAGTCTCCAACACCTCCTGTACTTCATAACAAGCTTCCAAGAATGATTGAGCATAGAGCATACTATCATCCGCAAAAAGCATATGGTTCACCAAGGGAGCATTAGGGCATACCTTAATCCCAGGCAATATACCAGAGCCTTGCTAATGTTGCAACAGTGCAGAAAAACCCACAGCTCCAAGGAGAAATAGATAAGGTGATAGGGGATCTCCCTGATGTAATCTCCTAGTCAGAGTAACATATCCTCGTGGCTTACCTCTCACCAAAAATGAGTACCAGACAGTACATACATACTGCATCGCCACATCAATCCAGCTCCTTGCAAAGCTAAAACAAATCAACACTCTTTCTAAAAAAGTCCACTCAATTCTATCATATGCTTTGCTTAGGTCCAACTTTAGAGCCATATAGCCATCATTACCATCCCTCTTCTTGGGTACAAAATGAGCCACCTCATTTGCTACCAGAATATTATATGTGATCAGTCTACCAGAAACAAATGCACTCTGGAAAGGAGAAATCACCAAAGTTAAAACTACCATTAGCCTATTAGCAATCACTTTCGAACATATTTTGTAAATAACATTGCATAAAGCAATGGGTCTCAAGTCTGACATCTTAGGGTTGTTTATCTTCGGAATATGACAGATATGTGTAAAGTTGATTGGTTTGAGCACTCACCCTGTTTGGAGAAAATTTTGAACCGCTACAAATATATCATGACCAATGAGATCCCAATAATGCTGGAAAAAAAATTTGGAGGCATCCCATCCGATCTAGGTGATTTAGTCAGATACATCTGAAAAAGAGCAAACCGGACCCCCTCCAAAGTATACGGAGCGCACAACCGTTTATATGGAACACACAACTGTTTATTCATTTGAGAAGTTACAAAAGGAACAATATCCACAAGAGTCCTATCCACAGCTTTGAAATCAACCTCTGATGCCATAAACATCTTAGTAAAATAGCTTGTAACGACTTCCTCCATCCCAACATCATCTTCACGTCAATTTTATGCCTCATCAAACAATCCTTGCAGCATATTCTTGGCTTTTCGATTCTCCGTTTTTCAGTGAAAATAACCAGTATTCCGATCTCCCTTCTTCAACCAAGTAACCTTAGCCCTTTGCTTCCAAAACAATTCTTCCTGAAACAATAAACTCTGGAGCCTATCCATCAAATCCTTCTTCTCCTATTATACCGATTCAGAAATTGGTGTTTTAAGTAATTCTTCTAGCCGGGACCTTATTCCCAGCATCTGCAACTGTCTACCCCAAAAAACCTCCTTCTGCCATTTATCTAGCTTGATCCAGTATACATAAGCTTCTTAGTGACGCAAAACAATGGAGTTCCAGCAACATCTGTACCCCAAGCCTCCCTGACCACACCATCGTAGTCTGGAAGTTGTAACCAGAACGCCTCGAACTTGAAACAATGAGGCTTAGATCTTACAACAATTGGGGTCATACTAGCTCGAAGCAGAAGAGGAACATGATCCGAATCTGACGGAGCAAGGTGGAAAAGCTTTGAATGCCCAAAAACATCAAACCATGCGAGTGTACAAACAGCTCTATCTAACCTCAGTAGGGTATCTGAATTCCACCAGGTGGCCATAGCTCTATGGAACCCTAAATCAAGTAGGTCACAATATCCCAACACTTCCTGAAATCCCCTCATCTGACGCTCCGCTCAGATAGTGACCTGCACAAAAGTTAGTGCTCAATTTAAAACCCTATCAATGTAGTAAAAATAAGTATGGATTGTTCTCAACCGGGGATTAGGGTTATTTATTCTTGCAAAAATAAAATGTTATACAAAACAAGACAAAGTATTTATACACAAATTTACGAAAATACAAGAGAAGAGTTTTTTGAATTTTATTTATAAATTAACAACTAATTATATACATGTGACACATCAAAACACAAAATTAAGTAGGGTTATATGAATGGAATGAAATTAGATATAGTTAACTAATTAACATGTTGACAAAGTTTCAAAACATCAATCCCGAATCAAAACATATTATAGCAAGGAATCAATCAAGAACAAAGATGAACGCATACAAAGTCCTTCTTACTTCCCTTAATTAAATTAACTAGATAAATACACCATAGTTAACCCTATTAAGCATGCAATTACTAGTGGTGGCTAATCACTAACAACACAATCAACACATTAAGCACATATGGAAGTTTGATTAATTCAAGCCAAGATAACAAGTTAGAACGCTAATCTTATTATGCAAAACTCAATGTTGATTTACCTAAGGAGCTATAGGTTTTCCACTTCAATTATTAGGACCTAGAATGCTAGCATATCTTAATATGGATTTAATTACATGCTCATCAATCAAAGTATGCATCCTAAGATCAATTAACACACAAACGATGGGTTATTCGCACAAAACCAACAATCATGTGTAACAATATTAAAATTGCAATTTATATCTTAAAAAACTAAAACATAAAACATGCTTCATAGTATTCGAAAACTACATATCTAAAATCAATACTTCATCCTATCATGAAATCGTAAATCATATTCAATTAAAACAAAAAAAAAAAAACTGAAATTGATATAGAATTTGTTTTACAAAGAAACCAAAACCGAAAACATAGAAAGGTGTTCATGGTTACACTTTTGAATTCTTCAAGAACGCAAGAAGTTTCAAAGGTGGTCAAATGGATAAGGATCACAGAAAGGATGCTGAAATGGAGATGGAGATGCTTCACAGTCTTGAACTTTGAAGAATGATGAAGTTTCCAAAACTTGAGAGAAGAAGGGGATCTGTTTGTATTTTGATTCTAAATTTTGTGGTATGTACAACGTCTTCACAAACCTTCCTATATATAGTGCACGGGTATCTTAGGTATCAAGGTTGAAATCTACTTCAACGATGTCATTCAACCAATCAAATTATTTCTTGAGAAGTAGAGAACAATCTTGAATCTTCCATGTTATCTTTTTTGCCGAAATTATCATGCATCTTCCCTCAATTTGGTCTTCATTCAACTTGTATGCAATCAGGAAACCTAAATCAATATTTATTCTCTTTATTTTCTTTTCCATTATTCACACATAGTAGATATTCTTCAAAACTCTCCCTTTTTATGCCTTTTGCCGAAATCTTTTCTTCTTTTCCTTTAATTCTCACTGCAAAAAGCAATAATTATGGGACATGGACTCCTCTAAGACATCATGGATGCTTCTAGAGACTCACATGCGAGTCACATGCTTCAATTTTTGGGCAGGCTTCTCCACTTGGACATTCTCGAAGCCCATTTTCATTTGTGATGCAACTTTGACATTCTAGAACATTCTTGAACAATCTTGAGTCATCTTGAAGCCACAACATTTCTTAGCCTTCCCAAGTATTCTAGTATCATCAGGACTCCTAATGTAATACCCGCAATTTCCATTTTAAATCCGAGTGATTGTATCGAATCATTATTATACGATTTCACGATTTATGTTCGATAATCATTCATTTTTACAATTATCGAAGTTTCGAAACGTTTATTTTAACGAAAAGCTCGAAATACTCGGGTTGAGAAATCGACTTTTTCTACGTACGAAATTTGGAGAAACTTCCTTCATGAAAGTTGTAGAGCTCGTCGATACGAGTCCGTGCACGTGCGGAACACGAAGATCGGATTTTTTCTGAATTAGTTATCGAATTTCGAAGTTTTCCGAAACATGTATATATAGAAAAATTTTAGAAACCCTAATTTTTTTCCCCTACCGGTTTCTTTTTTTTCCTTTTCTTCTTTCTTCTTCTTCTTCCTGTTTCTTTCTGAAACTGGGTTTCTCTCTCTCTCTCTCTCACAGACACAGTCGGCCGAAAGGGGAGAAAATTTTCTCCTTAATTGTTCTCCCTCCACAGACCACCTCTCGACCTCAAACCAAGTCCCAGGCGTTCGTCTCGAGCTGCTCTAGCTCCCGGAGGCAGTCTCACACGGCGGCGCAGCCTGTGGCGGCGGCGACGAAGCCCGAACCGAAAACGTCCATTTTCGGTTCGATCTCGATATCTCGAGCTACACTCCATCATTTCACTTGATTCTTGTCTCATTGAGCTCGCCTCAACTTCCTCTACAAGCACCAAGAAGGACCGGAACTGGGTCGAACGTTTTCACGTTCGTCGGAGCTCGACCCGAATGGATCGAAATACCGAAACTTTCGATCAAGATATCTCGAGCTATACACGATCGTTTCTTGTGATTCCAAGCTTGTTGAGTTCGCAAGGAAGTTCTGAACAAGTTTCCAGAAGGGATCGGGGCCTGAGGTTGCAGTTTTCACGTCGGTTTTCAAGCTCACCGGTTTCTGCATTTTTTCCGGCCGCCGACTGTAAATCGGTAATTTCGATGCCTTCCGATCATTTTTAGGTCTTGTGCTAGTTATGAAAGTTGCTCAGAATGATGAAACGAAGGGGACAAGCTCGGCCCCGACACCATTGGTGGTGGTCGGTGGCGGCTCTGTCCCTAACTCCGGCGACCTTTTCCGGCCACCTCCGGAGGTCTAAAATTTGGTTTCTGTCCATTTTATGATTCTATGTTTCGATACGATCATTTCGGCGTATTATACGCATTTTTCGGATATCGTATGAATTAGTTATGAATTTTGTGATTTCGATCGATTTCGGTCGTTAGATTTTTGATCTGTGAAATTATGACCGTTGGATGAACTTGTAAATTTTTTATGATGATCATATGACTGTCCCAGAGGCTTTGTGTGGTCATGGGCGAAGATCCGACCGTTGGATCTTCGTATATGTGAAAAACGGTAATTAGGGGAGCGATTCGTGAGAAACCGCTCGTCGGATTTTAATGTAAATTAGAATCTGACCGTTAATTAGTGGTTAAATTATGAGTTGAATTTGTTGGCTAAATTCGAATCACATTTGATTAGGTGATTGACGGATTTTAATTTCGTGGGCTATTCGGCGTTAATTATAAATTATAATTTATAATTATATTGAAGACGCAGCGGGAGTTTCGAGGTGAGTAAAACTCACGTGGTTCATATTACGAACCGAGCATTTTAATTTATTTATTTTGGTAATTGTGTGAAAAATATTTGCGGATTAAATATTTGTTTTAAAATTTCATGGACTTGAATCACCACGGTCCATAGGTAAGTAAAATGAATTTTAACTATACAAATGAATTTCATAATTTTCTTGTGTGAACTATAGATGGTATTAGTGGTCATTCCTGAGTGGATGATTACGTATATATATATTTACGTGGAAAATATATATCGATGAGTGGATTGTTTGATTTATGATATGATTGTGTAGAATTGATGAGTTGATTTTATTACAGTTGTGTAATTCCATAATAATATGATGTATCTTGGTTGGGTTGATTTCAGTATGTGAAATTATATGTTGTGTTCATTTATGGGTTTAGGGTCGACGTAATGACTGGTGTGGGAAATCGGACGCTCTAATCCTAGTGTGGATGATGGGATACGATTGGTTGAGTATGTGGAATTATTGGACGTTCTAAATATGTATATAGGTATACATATTGATGAAATACAATAATTGATAAATATGTCGGATGCCATAACCTAGGCCAGGTGACGGGCTACGATTCAGTTAGAGCTCTAGTGTGTCAAGTACCGTATTTTTATAAATACGATGATGAGAGTTGTGGGGAAAGTTGTGAGTTGGGTTGTCTGGATATATTGAATTGGTGTTGGATTGAGATTGTTATTATTTGCATATGTGGAAATAATTGAGTGTTGCTGTGTGTGGAAATAAATGAGATTAAATTAAGCAACAGTTCATTCTTTTACTCATACAAGCTTTCATAAGCTTATCGGGTTTTGTGTTGTTGCAATCCCGGTACACTATTCAATGGTGTAGCGGATATTCCTGCAGGTCAGGATAACCAGGGTGGTGACCGAGCTGCTTAGGTGTTATAGCAGTTTTGTTATTTATTTAGTTGTGAGGTGTGTGTATGCTCATTTAGAGCTTTACATTACATTTTGGATTTGAGTTTGTAATAATTAACCGAGACACTATTCGGGTTGTTTTTATTTTGTGTGGTGGGTATGTTAAGAAAAGAAATTTTCAGGTTGACTATTTTTGAGTTTGTAGTATTTTCATGTTTCGGATTTTGAATTGTTATTCTAAAATTCGGGGCGTGACAGTTTGGTATCAAAGCGTAAGGTACATATTTGGTGATATGTCAATACTTACCGAGTGATGGCCCATCTGCAGCGGATCCCCATCGTGTGCTCTTCGGTATTGACAATGTCATTGGGTATGTGAGTGCGTTAGGTTGGCTAGGAACGTTAGTACTTTTAGGAAATTTGAGTATCGTTATGTATGATTTACATACACAGGTCCTTCAACGCTTGGACTAGGCCTAATTAAAAAGCCCGTGGACCAAGTGGGCTGATGGAGGCCGGCCGGCCCATGGGCTCAAAGCCCGGCCCGACCCGCCAAAAAGCCCGCTAAAGCCCGCCTAGGTAGGTAGAGGGCTGAGCTTGGTTTAGAGGTTCAAAACCCGGCCCGGCCCGTAGGCCCGGGCAGCCAAAAGCTTTCTAGGCCTAGTCCGTAAAAGCCCGTTAGGCCCTGTCGGTAAAAGCCCTCAAAATATATATATATATATATATATAACACAGAAATTATTGTGCAGAACACCTAACTTCACTGAATTACTGGGAACTGCTTAGATAGAACTAAGAGTTGTATCCTATATGCACAGAAAGCCCCATGTGTCTAGTGTCTGAAAAAATTTATAGTTTGGGATTCTGATTTTTCTAGAAAGAGTTATGACAATTTAAGTGAAGGCAGTTCAGCTTGAACGAGAATCTGCAACATCTTTTACAAGTTCATGTCTGGAACTGAACTTCGCTGAATTACTGAGAACTGATTGGATGGAATTAGGAGATGTACGATATATGCACGGAAAGCCCCATGTGTCTAGTTTATGAATTTTACGGTTTGAGATTCTGACTTTCCTAGAAGGAGTTATGACAATTTAAGTGAAAGCAATGCAGCATGGTCGAGAATCTTTAGTGTGTCATATCATCATTATTGAAGATCCAGGATTTTAGACATGTTTATATATGTGTGTATGTGTTTATGTGTGTGTGTGTGTGTGTGTGTGTGTATATATATATATATATATGTGTGTGTGTGTGTATGGGTGTCTTTTGTGTGAGTCTGAATTTGTTGTAATTTGGCTTATGGTGAAATTGAAAGTTCTCATACTTCTATGTAGAATATATGCATGTATATTCTTCATGTCATGACTACAGTTGACCGATTCGATTGAATTCGAAAATATAATGAAATTAGATAAATTTTTTACTACACTCATAATTTATTATAATAATCTCATCCAACAGTCGGTTTTTTCATTTTATTTGCATTGATAGAGGTTGTCATTTGGAGTGTATGATATATAAATATAGGTTTATAAGAGTAATTAAGTCTGACCTAGTTGGTCGAATTCGAAACGAGAATCAAATTGGGTGAAACTTTTACAACCACCATAGAACATTATAATCTCTCCATCGACCGGTTGGTTTCTCCAAATTCATTTTTCACTTTATGTTTGCTTTAGAATGAACCTTTACAATTTAAATGTAATGTATAAGTTATACAACTTTATGAGGAAAATTGGTATAGACAAACGTATTTGTAATTAAAATTAAAATTTTTGTCTTATGTCCACGCATATCCATCGATGAAATATTTGCAAACATGATGTAAAAAAATAAGCACGTTTCGTGGTTGTCACGCCATCGGTCAACCAAGAAAACATACAAGTGACTACAGTTGACCAATCTGATCGGGTTTGAAACTTTGGTGAAATTGACTAAATTTTTAACCACACGCATAATCTATTGTAATAATCACATCCAATGGTTGATTATTCCATTTTATTTGAATTGATAGAGGTTGCTCTTTAGAGTGTATGATATATAAATATAGGTTTATAAGAGTAACTAAATTTGACCTAATTGATCGAATTCGAAACGAGAACCAAATTGGGTGAAATTTTTACAACCAACATAAAACATTACAATCTCTCCATCGACCGGTTGGTTTCTCCAAATTCATTTTCCACTTTAGAATGAACTTTTACAATTTAAATGTAATGTATAAGTTATACAACTTTAGGAGGTAAATTGGTATAGATCAACGTATTTTTAATTAAATTTGAAATTTTTATCTTATGTCCACGCACATCCATAGATGAGATATTTACAAATGTGATGTAAAAAAATAAATACGTTTTGCGGTTGTCACGCCATCGGTCAACCAAGAAAACATACAGGTGACTACAGTTGAGCAATCCGATCGGGTTCGAAACTTTGGTGAAATTGACTAAATTTTTAACCACACGCATAATTTATTATCAAAATCACATCCAATAGTTCGTTGTTCTATTTTATTTGAATTGATAGAGGTTGCTTTTTAGAGTGTATGATATATAAGATAGGTTTATAAGAGTAACTAAGTTTGACCTAATTGATCGAATTCGAAACGAGAACCAAATTGGGTGAAATTTTTATAACCACCATAAAACATTACAATCTCTCCATCGTCCGGTTGGTTTCTCCAAATTCATTTTCCACTTCATGTTTGCTTTAGAATAAACCTCAACAATTTAAATGCAATGTTATACAACTTTAGAAGGCAAATTGGTATAGACCAATGATGTAAAAAAATTAAATTTGAAATTTTTATCTTATATCTATGCACATCCATCAATGAAATATTTAAAAATGTGATGTAAAAAAAAAGCACGTTTTGCAGTTGTCAAGCCATCAGTTAACCAAAAAAACATATAAGTGTCTATGGTTGACCAATCCGATCGGGTTCGAAACTATGGTGAAATTGACTAAATTTTTAACCACACGCATAATTTATTGTAATAATCACATCCAACGGTTGATTTTCCCATTTTCTTTAAATTGATAGAGGTTACTCTTTGGAGTGAATGATATATAAATATAGATTTATAAAAAAATTAGTGTCTTTAAATATTTATTATAAATAAAGCCCGCAAGGTCATGCCCGGTCCGGCCCGAAAAAGCCAGCAAGGCCCGCTTTATATTGATGGGCTTGGATCCTTTGATTTACAATAAAGTCCGGTCTGGCCCGCCATTATTTAAAAATATAACACAGCCAAGCCCGGCATGGCCCAAGCCCGCTATGAATGGGCAGGGCTAAACCCTAAACCGGCCCGTTGATGAGACCTAGCTTGGACAGTTGCATCGTTGCAGATCCCCCTGCAATTCCAGCTGAGCAAATCCACATCCATGGGAGCGCAAGTTTGCTTCTAGCCCTAGAAAGTAACCCTAGCAGAGAGTGGCTAGGTCTTAAAAAAAAGACGAATGATAATACGAAACAATGCAAAAATGGCTTAGCCTTGAGGCTTTGAAATTGAAGTTTAGGCAAAATAGAAGAAAAAACAAGCTTTTCGAGCTTTAAGGCACATTTTTTTGAAACATTGGTTTTTTTTTTTATGCGTTTTTTGAAACATTGGTTACTCTTTGAAACATTGGTTACTCACGCATATATAAGGATGGTGCATTCTCATTTTCTTTTACATGTCTCATGCATCGAACTACATTTCTCATGGAGTGCAAACCGGCACCGGCACCTGAAGGAATGGATGAATTTCAAAACTTTTTAATTAGTGCGGAATTAGTTTAACAATTAAACTACTAACTAAACATAAAATCCATACCTTTAACCCATGATCTTGGCTTATTATGATATGTATATAAACATAGCATGCATAGTAAGGAAGAACAAAGAGGTAGTTTATGTTCTACTCACCCTTGGAGCATGATTTTAATCTGATCCAAGTGAACCACCAAAGTTCCTCTCCTTGATCTCTCCTTGTGTGTGTTTCCTCCACCTTGAAGCACCTTGAATTAAGAACTCCTTCTTGTACTCTTTCTTGTGCTTGTGATCCTCTCCTTGATGTAACAAGTAAAGCCACAAAAATATATGGCCTCTAAGGATCTTCACTAAGTGAATCAAGAGATGAAGAAAGACGAAAGAAAAGAAGAAATTATGCAAGTGTTCTCTCTCTCTCTCTCAAATCTGAAAATAATAGTGTGGAGACACACTTATCATATTTGTCCATGCTTTCACTTTATATAATAGGAAATAAATCCAATTACTAAAATAAAAATATTGACTTTCATAAAGCCAATATATTGGCTGATCCATACATTCTATTGGGCACTAAAAATGTGTCTTAGGCTTTCATTTAAATCTCATTTAGTGAAGCCCAAGTCCACACCAAAAAACCCGACAATCGTTTAGGCCCAATAGGTTCGGTTTTACCCGAAACTCCTAATTATGTTCAAATAATAAATCTAATTAATTATTTGGTCATAACCAACTCTTGTTTCATCTTCTTCATATACAATCTCAAGGATCCACTTATATGGTGTGTGATCTCTTAGGTTCTAATTAACAAGATAGTGAAGTTTATAGAAACCATTCTATTTTGTTTACGAATCAAAAACTCCATTTTTGATTCTCCCCTTGTTATTAGGATTATAAATGTTTATTAATCCTCGGGGACTTCACAAGTCATCAGTGATGTCTTGCAACATATCATGACTACCCTAGTTAATATAGAATGACAAAGAACCTATTCAATTGGAATTACAATACAATACGGTCATTCTCTAACACTATGTTCTAAATCACATCATCAGGGTATGGAATTAATATGTCAATCCCCTAATGTGATTTTCATTCTTATGTGATTCTTAGAATGTGATTAGAAACTCCTTTTTAATCTCTTCAATGCTTTGGTCAAAGACTCATTGAATCACATCTTTGAACATACACCTTATTTACTTAAGGATAGAGATTCCTTATTGTACACTCACATGTCTCCATGACCGAATTGATTATACCGATGAATGCATCTATTATATCCATTACAGGACATAATATTATTGCATCATCAAGCGATAATCCATTCACTCATAAGACAACTATGGTGTCTCAGGTCAAAGGACTAATTTGTATTATTGCAATTTAGAGTTTAAGTTTGACATGTAAGTAAGACTCGATATAAGAACTCTAATGATTGCGTTCAGTGTACTCTTTAAGTTAAGATCACCCACATACTTGTATTAGTGTCTCTACATAAATGACAAGAGACATATCATCATCCATATTGTGTATACATAATATGTGCTAGTCTTTCCGGATTATCAATGTCCAGGTGATAATCATATGACTAGGAACCTTTTAGGATAAGAGTGTGATAGAGTAAAGGTCTCACACATATAATTCTTTAGATTACTTTCTCTTTAACTCATATTCCTTGGACCTTGTTCAATCAAATATTAAATATAAGCAATGAACAATAAACTTGCCCTTTTTTGATTAATAATAATTACAATAATATTACATCAAAATGATTGTTTTAGGACACAATTCCTTCAGCACCGCCACCGCCACATTGACTATGGGCTTGAGAAGGATGGATATGCAAATCCGCATGACTTGTACAATCACAGAGTAGTAATTCCTTGGGGCATGCTTTGTTTCTTGATTGCTTGGGACTTGTTATGGGTTTTGGTTTGGCTTCTTGAGTCTTGCCATGTGTTCGATCTCATTGGCTTGGTTGATTGGATTGGTTGCTGTTGGTGACGATGACTTTGGCGGTTGTCACTAATGGGAGGTTGATTGTTTGGTTTTCGCATTCGGATGGGGGAATTGGTTGGCATTGGTGGGCTAAGGTTGCCACCAATGGGAGGATTGATCTTTTTTTCTTACATTTGAATGTCAGAATTAGTCTGTGTTGGTAGCAATGGTGTTGGTGGTCGCTAACCATGGGAGGATTGAAGTCCAGTTTGCTATTTTTATTTTGGATCTAATTAGTAATGCTTATCGGGTTATTGTTTTAATTAGAGAGATCTAGCATGTGGTATGGCATTAGCGGTTTTGGCAACGAAGGTCGGTAGGTCAAGGATGAAGGTGCCTACTAGTGACTTAACTGGTGGTTATGATGTTTTTATTTATTTTTATTTTAGTAGAAACAATAACTTTATTATCAAGCTAGTAACATTACAAAGGAGCCTTCCAGGAAGGGGCCTATAAATATAAGTTTTCTATACATAATACTACACGTACATATACATGTTCGCCTAGAAGTATACAAACAAATTAGAGAGTACAGAGCAAAATAAAATCAGAACCCTCATATTCCCATCTAACTGTGTGTTAGAGTTACCATATCAAAATATTTGAACGATTCTCCTCATCCAATCGATCAAGTAAAACATGTTTGAGAGCTGCGCTCACCACCCTATTCATTGATTTTTTACCTTTAGGGGGAAAATGACTCCCAACAAGGGTCAAAACAGTATCCTTCTCCATAGGGAATGATTCCTAGAGGCACAATATCTCTTTTTGAGACCTGAAGACGCTACCTTCCCTTTTTGGCTAAGAAGCTAGCCGGAATAGATGTGACAATAGTAGGAACAATCTCCCTAGTTAGTATGCCATCCAAACCAAGTAGAACACCCTCCACCGCTAGATTTGGAGAGATTTCTCTCATGTGTAGTCCTCCCTTTTTTCTTGGGTGATTCTAGAGAATCAGAGCCCTGGACGCTTTCCCAACGCAGGCTAGCAAAATTAGGAGCTAGGGAGGGCTTAGCGGATTTCAAACTCCACATATAAACCCCTTGTGCAGCCAGAGGTGGTACTTGTGCAACAGTTGCGTCCATATAATTTTTTTTAATAGTCTATTTTACACTTAGAACCAAATAAGGTAAATAATTCAAAATTCACTAACTAAATTATTTAAAATTGAAATTCCAAAATCTACAATTCGTCAATGAATAATTTTCAGACATATAAGATTAAATGCATTCCCATGAAATCAATATACCTAAGATGTAGGTATAGAAATATCGAATACTTATATACCTACATTAGAGGACGAAAAACATTAATTAGAACAAAAATTCAAACATTATTGCTTCAATACTATCTATATAGTAGATACTTAAAGTTGTATAGTAGAGATTTGACCTACCTAGACATACAAAGTAGGGGAAAAAATGTAGAATATATTACAAATCTAATCAAAATGTACAAATATGTACATATAAATATTTTTTTTTTTTTTGGAGTTGAAAAGGCTAATCCATTTATGCCATTTCAGCAAGCAGTACAATAATGACTTACCCATAGGGCCGTCAGTAGAAGCCATTACATAGAACACACAACCCTAGCACACCCCTCACACGAGTACACACTACTTAGCATACTCCTACCGCACCCACTTTTTTGATTAAGCGCAAAAACAAGAAACTAAATAACCCTGAAATGAAATGAAAATACCTATGAGGCTACTTGTTTCCTGTTGATCATCTTTTCTTGAAAAAGGATGAGAACCCAAAACTAAAAGAAAAAATATAAACTTAAAAATTATATGATCCCACTCTATCCAAACCCACACTAAGACCAAGGCCCACAAAGGATCCCAAAAGAGCCAGCTTTGAGCAACCCTAGCAGCCATCTTCCTGGGAAAAGCCCACACGGCCCAACTAGGGCAAAACCTAGCAAGGTCAGGGACTTGGACATCCTCAATCGTAGTCCAACCACCGCTACCACCATCGAGGACCAAACTTTGCACTACATCACGGCCAACCTTGTCTCGACCAACAACGATGGTGTCAACAACAGACTTGTCAATGCCTCCACTGGGAGAACTCCACCATTCCACCAAACCATCACTACTGCCGTCCAAACCTAAAGGTCCGCCACTACCTATTGGAGAAGCACGATCTAGCCAATCCAAATCCCACCAGTCCCCATCACCAATAGCGGATTGCCAACCCTCTCAGGGTGCCTTTGACCAATCCACCCCAAGCATCAAACCATCTCCGATCCTCCCAACTTGAGGATCACTGAATTAGAACCAATCCAACACCAAACTGGGCTCAAATCTCTATCCATACAAACCTCGTTCTTGAGGGCAGCCAAAGCAAGAGACCACAACTTATGAACACAAGGAAACGCCGAGCAAGCCCGTTGTCAACCCTGAAGAAAAGGCGAGAGAGAGGTGAAAAACCCTGCTCAATCGCAGGTACAAGACCGCCACCAATGAGCCGCCATCGAGAATACCCTCTAGCGAGGTCAGAGAAGAAAACATCATTTGGAAAATTATTACTTATAGAATTTTATCTTTTTATGTCAACAGAGATGTACATATAAAACCTATACCTAATTAAAATATGAAAGATATGAAACAGAAAGTGGGAGATAATGAGAGAACCTTATATATAGAGATACAGAGAAACTTGAACTTTTTAAAACTTGTGAAATCTTACCTATAAATAAGGCATGTAAATGTGAAATAAAAATGTCTAATCAAATTTTAGGACAAATCTTACCTATAACACCATAATCGATTTTATATCAAAGGTAAGCAAAGAATACTTACCAAGTCTTTAACAAAGGTAGCTGCGAACTGAAGAATCATATTAGTAAGACCTAAAAACGAACTAAGAAGGGAGAAACCACAGAAAAAATACAGATATTAGAGAAAAAGAAATAAACAAAGAAATGAGAAGTATGTGTTGCAAAGAATATATGCACGGAAGAAGGAGAGAGAAAAAAAGAAGAAGGAGGAGGAGGAGGAGAAGGAGGAGGAAATACGTAATAGGGAAGATCAAGGAAGAATTATGTCTTAATATATATATATATATACATATATAGATTTTTTTTTTTGAGGGAAACGAAATCAAGTTCCATTAATGATAACTAACTCTCTTGGTCAAGCTAGAGGAATTCAACACCTATCCAACCTTAAATCAAAGCGACCAACATGACAAGCATTGACGCCTAAAACCTTTATTGGTATACATAGCCACTCATCAATAAGCACACAACATTGACCAAGAGCAGTATAGGATGAGAACCGACCCAAGCTCAATTATTCAAAGCAAAAAAACTTACAGTGTTACCACTCCCCAAAAGCCCACAACATGCTTGATCCAACAAAGAAAAGTGATAGGAGAATGGGCTTGCCCAGCCAAACCACCAGCAGAGGCCTAGGCAGGTGGAGGCCCACTAGCGAGAGCCCATCTCCTACACCTCACCTCTCCAGACCCGCTTGCATCAGCTGTCGAGAGAACCGACTGGCTCTTTTGAATTCAATCAAGAAACTAATAATATAAATTAAAGTCAACATATTAAATTTGCTAATTTTACATTAACAAAATTGCAATAATTTAGGATTATAATTAATATATTGATTTTTACTTTTTATTGTGCATGAATATATTTAATATGGTAGCTGAGTCATAGGACCGTGATTAACAAAAGAATTCATCCAAACTACGTTCAATATAGGGTGTGAGTTTTGGACTTAGATCAAATTAACTTTATTACTAATTTATTGCCAAAAAAAAAATATTGAAACCCGAATCCTTATAAATTAACTAGAAGCCACTAGGAACTATTTGGATGGATTTGGGACTATTAAGTGTCTCCATTATATGGAACAAACAAAGTGCATGAAAAGCAATAGCACCAAGATATTATTATGTGGAGAATCAACAATTGTTGTTGCATATGATTAAGCAACCTAGTGGTTGTCATGTATATCAATGGATTATCTATATTTGGTTCCTTCTCATGATTTGCTTGTATTGGATGAGTAGGATTAGCATTATAATATCATGTCCTCTATTTGGCCATTGATTAATTAGGATCAACAAGCATGAGAAGATCAGTCGAAGGAGTCGTGATCTTCTATATACATATATTTTTTTGACAGTTTTTACGCATGGGATTTCAAACGTCTCCTTTGAATCAATACCACCAATACTTTTTACAAAGTTTAGATTATGTTTGGGGCATTTTCAGAATTAGGTGACATTTTTTGGGAGACGTATAGTTGTAATACAGGTACGTACAGTGCAAAACATGCAAATATGCTACTTATAAGCAAAAAGAATTTGGATTCGGATAAATATTTGAAAAGAAATGCAAAATTTTAATTATTTAGCTAGTGCGTGCCTATCTGCATACGTTTGGCTCACAAAGTGATCAACTGAAACAGATCTGAATAATCAAAATAAGTGGAGGCGATGTTGTGTACGTAGGGTTGATTGAGATTTGAGAGTACTATTCAAATTGTGAGGATATGAATATGAATCTTTCCTCAGGTGAAATGCTGCATCTTTCACCTTTGCAACCCATTAGTGCTTGCTTACACATAACGAATAATTTGTGGCCAAACTGATGATGTAACAAAGAGGCATACAATCTTACACTTCTATTAATTCGGGAAAACCAAAATCAAAAGCTTTAAGATTCTTATGCATTACAATTTATTCGGATTCGTAATAATATCAAATGATTTCAGTTAATTAATCAAAAGTTAATGGTTTGTAATTATTGTTGTATTCCACCACTACATGCACTTCTTACTATTGGAGACAATTTGATTTTGTATGCGCTTGCGAGCATTGATAGTGATCCTTTGTTCCGTTGAAGGCATGTCTTTAGAATGTCGGATGGGAAAGTCATGCGTCGGGACCTAGCGAGACTTTTAGCGTGGACAAGGGTGTGGTCGATATGGCGAGAGGCTGGACTCACTGAAGTGCTCAAATTATCCTATATTTCTATGCCTCTTAATCTTGGTTTTTCTGTTTAGTTCTCTTTATTTAAGATTCATTTATGTTGTTTTAGTGTTTTTGTAGATTTTGTTTCGTAGAAACAAGAAACAAAGGCAATTTGTAATCCCACGTCCCATAATCTGCCAGTGCAGAACACCCAACTTGGCCGAATTACTGGAAAACTACCAGATCAAATCAGAGAATGAGCGTTAAATTAAAGATACAGATGTCTACTTTTTGTAGAATTTTACGGATCTCAATTTCGATACTTCTAGAGAAATTTATGATTGTTTGATTTAAGATAGGTCAGAATAGGGATGGTAATGGGGCGGGTTGGGGATGGGGATCACAATACCATCCCCATCCCCGGAGTCATTCTCTATCCCCATCCCCGCCCCAATCCCCAATAAAAATATATTGGGGATTCCCCGTCCCCATCCCCATTGGGGACTAGGCCTTCATCCCGGCCCAAAATCCCCAATAAGAATTTAATGTTACCTTTTTTAAAATCAAAATCTATAACAAATAAAACGAAAACATGATTAAATTCATAAATCATAAGTTAGTGTGTAAAAGTCAAAAAGTTCATCATCCCAATCTTAATAAACAACAAAATGTCTCGATAAAAAACAAAAAACCTAAACAATAAACAAAAATCTCCACAATCAATCTCTCAACTAAGCTCCATAGCATGCCCATTTTATTCGAATAATGTGATGTTCTCTAAATCATTGCAAGAACCCTACAACAAATAATATAACAAGAAAAACATGGTTGGTACATTGTGTAGTTATCGTGCCACAAGTTAATCAAATAAAATAAGAAGTATGAATATGAATATGATTTACCTCATCTTCACCATTATATTCGGTATCATTTTCAACACTAACTCTTCTAGATTCTTCAGAATTTGATGCTGCTCATAAAAAAAAAAAAAACCAGTAGTTAGGAAAATACAAAACATTAGAAAAAAAATTATAGTTGTGAATGTATCATTATTCAGTACCTTGTATCTCACTCCATAACCAATCTCGAGCACACATCAAAGCCTCTATTGTCTTTGAATGGAGTCGGCTACGATGAGAACTTATAATCCTTCCACTAGTACTGAAGCAAGATTCCGAAGCAACAGTCGAGACAGGAATTGCTAAAATATCTCTAACAATTTCTTGCAAAGTGGGATACTTAATTCCATTTGATTTCCACCAACAAAATATATCAAAAGTCTCATAATCATTTATAGGTAAGAGAGACTCCTCTAAATAATGATCTAACTCAGACTTAACATGTGTATTGGTAGCAGAAGATGAAACAAAGACATCTAATTGTTTTACCAAATCAAGTTTAACTGCAGATGTCCTTGATGAAAAGGAAGAGATTGGAGCTTGAGATGCTTCACAACTATGATTAGATCTAGATTGATACTCCTTGACTACGTCATAAAGCATTAGTTTATATCTCTCAATTTCATTTGATGCAGTTGCTTACTGTAGGGATAAAGTAAAGGGCACAAAAACTCTATCTGTTTCATCTTATACCTTGGGTCCAAAATGCTTGCAATTCCCATCAAACCATGCATTGTGTCCCAATATTTCTCAAACTTCATAAGCATTTTTGATGTCATTGCTTGCACCTCAACCTATTCTGATTCCTGCCAATCATATATTGCCATTCTAATAGCACATATGTTTTTAAAATGAAGATTGGTCGTAGGATACTAAGTCCCAGAAAAAAGCTCTGCCGCATCATAAAACATTTCTAATTTGTCTATAATCTCTTTCGTCTTTGACCAATCATCTTCACTAGGGGAATATTTGTATAAAGCATCACGATGTTTGAGACGAGGAAAAACATCTTTATATATCATTGTAGTGTTAAGCATAGTATACGTAGAGTTCCACCTAGTTTTGCAATCAAGTTCCAACCTTTTAGTGCTTGGAATTCTTAATTGCTTTGCGGCCTCAACAAATTTCTCCTCTCTATTTGGGGTAGCTGTCCAAAATGCAACACTATACCGAATTTTTTCAACACTATCTTTGATCACGTCTAAGCCATCTCTCCCAACTAAGTTTAATAAATGAGCACAACAACGCATGTGGAATAAATCTCCATCCAACAAAAGTGAACTAGAATCGATCTTACCCAATATTTTGTCAATCATGGCATCATTGGTGGTGCAATTATCTACAGTTAGAGTAGATAGCTTGCGGTCAAGATTCCACTCAAACAAGCAATCCACCAAAGCATCTGCAAGTACCTCCGCTGTGTGTGGACATGGTACATATATAAACCTAGCAAAAAAATAAAATAAGTTAAAATTTAGTTAATAAAATGAGATAAAAAATCAAAAGCTCACAAAAGATTAACTATTAGTTTACCTTAAGAGTCGATTTTGCAAATTCCATGAATCATCAATGAAGTGGGAAGTGATTGTCATAAATCCTCTCTTTTGATTACTTGATGTCCACATATCTGTTTTAATAGCAATTTTGCTTCTATTTGAATCCAACAACTTCATTGTTTTTTCCCTTTCAACTTCAAAAATCTTAAATATATCTTTCTTGATTGTGTTTCGAGTAGGAACTGGGAACAATGGTTGCAGTTCAAAAGAATACCTTCTGAATCCAACATGATCCACAATTGACAACGGATACTCATGAAGAATTATCATATGTCCAAGTTCCTTCCTGACATTGTCTGGATTAAAGCTAATAAGTGCCCAGTTTAGTAGACCCATCACTAGATTTTGTAGGATGTAACATTGACTGATCTATGGTTCTTTGTTTCTTGTAAAGACAAGACTTAATATGATCATGTAAGTGTGTAGGTCCACTATTCTTTTCAGAAATCAATTGCTTCTTACAATGGTTGCACACAGCTTTTCTTTTACCACCAATTATCTGTTTTTCAAAATGATCCCATACAACCGACTTTGGTGCTCTCATAAACCCGGAACGGTTTACATTAGTCAACTCATTCGTACCTATTGGTGTTGGGTTCTCCTGATTCTCAGTTGGTGGTGCAGCAGTGGTCGAATTCTCTGTTGACGTGATAGGAATTAGAGGCGATTGATTGTCCATCGTTCCAGCATCACCATTAGTGGTGGTTGATTGTGAAGAGGTCATCTAGTGATCTGCTAAACATAATTACAAACTTGATTCATGGAACCACTACTTATAGTAATATCATATAGATATATAATAGATTTGCATGCAAAACAAGTTTCTGGTCCTATGTGCTTGAATTGATCAAGGTCATACATACTTTAGAACTTTCATAGTATACTTATGGCTAGGACCAAGCAAACAAGAAAAAAAAAAAAAGGAGAAGGAGGCTTAACCTTTGTGGCAGAAAAGCTTTTCTTTCTAGTGGAAGAATTTGCCGTCAATAAGGGAGAAGATATAGATTAAAGAGACAAAGAGAGAATGTTAGGAACGGCTGGGTTGTTGTTTATGAAGTTAGGGTTTATATGGTGCATTTTATATTGTAAAAGTGTAGTCATTAAAGTAAAGTAGTAAATGTATACATTTATGATTTATATTATAAAAATAAATTAATATAAATTAATATCTATATATTAAAAAAATATAATTATAAATTAAATATATTTATATATTATTAGGGCGGGTTTGGGGATGGGGATCACAATACCATCCCCGCCCCATCCCCAATCTTAGATAGTGGGAATTGGGGATCCCCCATCCCCATTCCCCATTTCTCCCCGAATCCGCCCCCCATTAGGGACAGGTATCCAATGGAGCTCCGCCCCGCTGGGGATTATGGCCATCCCTAGGTCAGAACAGAAAATCTCTCGGGAGTTCACCAACACTCATGGAGAATTCAAGTTCAGATGCCCAAGATCATTAATCCTAGTGCTTCAAGGAAAAGATTCAGATGAGTATGCAAATAACACATGTATTCCTACTTGTACAAGAGATATTTCAAGGTTTTCCCATTCCAAATAAAGAAAGGAATCGAAACCCAAGTCTTACAGGAATCTAAACCCAAGTTTTACAAGGAAACTTAAAGCCAAAGATGAGTATGAATCTTCCCTATATAAGGCAGCACGAATGTCACATGAGAAGGACATTTCAGGAGCACATTGAAGATGCCTAAGGTCCATTCTTTTTATATTTTTGCTGTCTTTTCTTTAGTTATCTTTCACTAAACCTTTTTCTAGGGTTAGGATGATGCTCTATCATGATTGTTAATTTATGTACTTAGATGTTATCTTGATGGAATTATAGTTTCTTTATGATGAATTCTTAGTCACTATTTGAATTGATGCTTTATGTTTAAGTTCTTTGATTGATCGCCTTAGGGCTTTGCATCTAGTAATTAAAAGATGAATTTGAGGCGTACCTGCAATATAATTCAAATTAGCTTCTCGTGATTAAAAGTTGTGAATTACATTAATGTTGTACCGAAGTAATGGTTTACATGATTCCCTTGTTTTCTATAACGTAATGTGTCCTGTGTGTTAAATTTATACCATACCTGGATAGACTGCATGATAGGGTATACGACATCTGCCATACATGGAGAGAATCATACACTCAAGAAAAACTATGGTCAATGTGTTGTACCTCGACTTAGATATAGGGATTGTCATCTAGAGAAATAAAAGAATCTGTTAATTGCATCGAAACATAAATAGGATTGTTAGTGGTTGATTCTGAAACCCTAGCTTCCATCATCTTTGCTTTTTAACTTATAAACTTTATTTGTTTGTTTGTTTCTTTAATTTTCACATTGTTTGTTTATTCAAAAATCTAAAAACCATCTTTTCTTTGTCATGGTTGTTTATATAATTTTGTGTTCTTAGTTTGGATTAATTGAGTTAGGATTTAAATTGATTATCAATCCTCAGTTGGAACGACCTCATACTTGCATAGTATACTAACGATGATTAGTGCGTTTGCGAGTTTTAATTAAAACTTCACAACACTCACCTGAGTCACTCTGACACGATCGAGTCCTTTAGGGGTCACGAAGGCAAGGACTCTAGATGTCATGTCTTGATGCAGTCGAAAGGTAACAAGGTTTACAAGCTATAATCCCTAGAACAAATAAACCTGGAGTCCACCAGAGAATATGAGAAATCTCTCAACTTGATTGATAAAAGATGAAAAGATAGAGTCGATCTGCATCCGTTTAAGTTGCTTATATAGTAGAAAAGAAACAATAGAGCGTCTAACAATCAATCCAAGTCCACAGATTAGATCACTATAAATCCAAAACGAACTAGAAAACCTAAATTGCTAGAAAAATAGTAAAGCGTAGTTTTGAGGCTTGAAACGACCTCGGAAGTCCGAAAAATCCCATATGTCGTGGCAAAGTGTCGAGTTTGACTCCTAAAGTTGTTCCCTTCTCGAAAAGGTGTAATAATTAGTATTTTGACACCAAATACCAAACTTGCAACAAACCAGTTTTTCCCTTTTCACGATCAAGCTGTTCTTTGATCTTAGTTGCCATCCGTTCTACAACATGTCTATTACTTCTAGCGAGGCAACAAACTATCTATTTGATACAATCTTCTAATGGTATGATGAAATAAAGTGTTGCTAACTGAATTTATTTCTGAGTAACAACATAATAAGAAAACAAACTAATAATTAGTCTCACATCGATGAGCTTGTTATGTTGTCTCTTATAATAAAATTAAAAATGAGTTGCTTTTCAAGCAAGATTGTAAATACGTACCGTTTAACAACAAGACATCATATAATTCGAATGTGATGCTATTATAAGATATGATTCTTTCGAATCTTAATTACATACTCCTCATATATGCAACTGAATATAGATCGAATCTTTGAGAGTGCATGCTCATTTCCACTGATCAGTACCTTCTGTGATTAAACAAGAGAATCATTACCCCCAAAGCAAATTAAGGTACAAAGAGAAAATTAGGACGAAAAATTTGAAAATAATAGGCACTACAATACATAACATATATGTATATATATATATATATATATTCTTAACTGTTATGCTTTATTCTCTAATGCGTTGACAGTCCGGTTTTTGTATTCTCTAGTTGGTAGAAGGTCACAAGATTCAAATGATTCATGGTGTTCCAAATGATATATATATATATATATATATATATGTAGATTATGTATATTGCTTTACTAGCTTCAATTAAATACGTTTATTTTGTATTGATACGATTCAAGCAAGGTGGTTTGATATCTAGTTGAATATGATGGTGCACTTATAGTTTTTATATTGATACGATACTGGAAGCACATTTATAAACATCTGTTTATATTACAAGAATTTTTATTACCAACGGTATCTAGTTTTTTTTTTTTACACCGGATAAAATGATATACAACTTTTAAAAGTGATCAAAATGATACCTAAACTTTTAAAAACAAAATAACTTGATACGTCAACTTATTTTCCGTCACTTCTTTATTAAAATTGATCGCTTGCGGTACATGTGAGGTTGTTTGTGGGGTTATAATAATATTTTCACACAAAAATTGTTTTTTTTTTTTAACTACGTATACCCAAAAAAAATATCCATCTCTTTGTTATAAATGTCGTACTTGAAAGCATTTTTCCGGAGGAAGTACTTAAATTTTTGCATGGAATTTTTCTTATAATCATGATAGCTTTTCCATTGTCATTCAATGATTCAATAAACAGCGTTAAAAAAAAAAAAAATACCGGAATCTGCAACATATCAAAGTGTTCAAACATTTTGGTATGTTGGCTTGTTTTGCGATTTGATTATTACTTTTTTATTATCCAATTGAACATATTTAACTCCTCACATGATCTTAGAGGCAGATTTTAAGACTCACATGATCTTAGAGGCAAATTTTTAAGACTCGCATGATCTTAAAGGCAAATTTGAAGACTTATAAACATAGACCGATAAATTGTAACAATTGAATGAAATTACTAAAAAGAATAAAAACCCTAATTAAATTTCATTTTTACAAACGTCTTGTTCAAAATGGGTATACAAACATTTCGTATATATATTTTGCACTTTATTCTATTGGAATTGTATGAAAGCATTGGAGTAACTAATGGTGGGTGCATTTAGATTCCGAGAAGACAACAAATGCCAAGAAGAGAACTTTGCTTAACCCCAACATATCAAATTGTCTAACAAGCCGAACAGTACCCCACTTATTAGTGGAATCTGCATCAGAGACGTCAGCAACTCCCACAAACCTCTAAACCGAGAGAGAGAGAGAGAGAGAGAGAGAGAGAGTGCAATTTGTGAAAGAGATCGTTTAGCTCTGAGATTCTCTTAATTCCATAATTAGCTCGATTGAGCTCATAACAATATTTGAGAGATCAACTACCGTACATACTGAACATGCAGAACAGCAAAACCCCATAGAAGTCATATTAAAAACTCAAACAAATTCTTATGAGGAGCTGAAAAGACCAAAAAAAACAAAAAAAACCGTGTCCCCTTAATTGCCGGCTTTCATGGGAAGTTCTGAGATGGGCATACAAATAGCGACTGAGGAGAGCTTATTAGCTTCTGCTTTCTTCACCTCAATAGCTTCAATGTCTCCATCTATGGCTGACACCACCGACATGCCGTTTACATGAGATCCCTTTATTGCCTCCGGTATCTCATCGTCTTTGCTCTCCAGTCCTTCTTTGTGCTTTCCCCAAAGGACTGAGTATAAGCCGGCCACAATTAACACCGATCCCAGTACACTGCACGCACCAGTAAAATCAGTAGTGAACTAGAAAAGAAGGACGGAGACTAAACTAGGTAGATTGACTTGTTGGAAGTCTTAATAGCAATTCCATTAAAACTGAAATGAAATGCATGCATGCGAAAAGAACATTGGAAAAAAAAAAAAAAGGGAGAACTACCTTCCAAGAAATATTTTTTCGGCCAAGATGAAGGAGCCCATGACAGCCACTATGATCATCATCAAAGGGCTAAAAGCAGTCGCAAATACGGGACCTTTTTTCTTCATCACTATCCCTTGTACATAGTATGAAATGCTTGATGTCACAATCCCCTGCATTAAAAAAAAATTCGATAGTGTCACTAATTAAGAGAGACCGTGTAAGAGAGTAATGGAGGGATTGATCGGTCGAGTTACATACAGCATAGGCAGCAGCAAGGAGGTTCATGTCAAACCCGATTTTCCAGACAGAGGGCTTGTGCTCCATCACAAAGGTGACAGCAATGGCCTGGAGAGTTCCGATGAAACACACTACCGATGTCAGAGACAGCTGATGATCCTTGTACGTCTTCAAGGCTTTATTCTGGTGTTGGTCATTAATAAGTAATATATAATTCGATTAATTACTTTTCATTTAAAAAAACAAACCCAAAATTATATAGAGTTGTTATATATATGTAGCCAGCAGTCCAGCAGTACTTACTTGCAATACAAACAAAGAAGCCCAGGCAAGAGTGGCGATGGTGAGGAGTACGGAGCCTAAGAACCAGTGTTTGTCGCCGGTTCCAGTGGTATCAGTGACATAGGATGATTTGGGATGAATGTATTTAGACCACAACATCTCAACAATGGGACCTTTGTACAAGGTCATCAACATGGCCCCAGCCACTGTCACTACGGTTCCTGCGACCTTTGCTTGGCATCTCACTGTCTTCATGTCTAGCTTTTCCATCCTTTATGAGTTTGATTCCACCATAACCAAAGTAAAACAATTAATTAATATATGACGTATCAGCAGCTAGCCAAATTTGTTTAATAAATAAAAGGGATCCCTTAATATGTACTATCGATATGATTTACCAACCAGCTACTTATCAGTCTCGTATTTATTCATTGTTACTTAAAGTTTCAAGTTCAAATCTCCATCACTTGTCACTTGATGAAATTATAAAAAGATGTGAATACTGGTATGATTTTATTTCCAATTGGTGGCTTACCGGCATATGACAGCCATGACAAACGTCATGGCTGGGAGCATGTTGCTCATGGCACAAGAGAATGTTGGAGACGTAAACTTCAACCCCGCATAGTAAAAATTTTGGTCGATCACCGGCCTGCAAAATGGAATACCTAAAATTTTAGGGGAATATATATGTTATCTTGCTAGATGTCTAGCATGCTTCCGATTTATAGTTTTATGACACAATGGCTTAGAGTGTCTGGTAAATGACGCAAATGATGGATAAGAGTTAAGGACTAACCCAAGAAGAGCGAGGATGAATATTTGCATGAAAACTGGGAATGTTATCTTTGGTTGTGCTTTCCTGCAATATTGGAAACACAAGTTAAAGGATTTAGCATATATAATTTGCCAAGTTATTGATCACCAAGAAGTGTGTATAAATAGAAGAATGAGTGTACTGATTCACACCTCTCAAAAAAGAATGCAAAGGGGGCTATAACGGCGGTGGCAAAGGCGTGGCGGTAAACCACGAGCACATAGTGGCTCATTCCTCGGTTCAGAGAAACTTTGGTGATGATGTTCATTCCAGCGTAGCCGAATTGCAACGAGATCATTGCAAAGTAGGGTTTTGAATTCTCAAGGAAGTTGCTGAAGCAAGTTAGCTTCTCCATTTAATAGTATAATAGAGAAAAGCAAGGGGACCTTTGGCTAAGAACTAGAAGTGAGTTAGAAAAAAGACAGAGATATGGAGACAGAGGAAGAACACTTGAAGATGTGTGTGTTTCTCCCTAGAGACAAGTAAGGATGCTCACACATATTTATATCAAGTGGGGAGGGAACTGTACGTACTGAAACATACTCTTTCACTATTACTGGTCTGTCTAACAAAATTTCAGTCGACATCACTCTCTACTTCAATCTTTTACCATCCACTATACAAACATTGTCGGAAATAAATGGAGCTTCCTTTACATATTTTTATATTTAAAATCTCTTTCAAGATTCCTATAAGAATCCTATCTCCTATTCATGTTATAATGGAAAATGAGTGTAGATTCATTACAATATTTTTATAATCGTGTCGTGTTTGTTCGTATGTTTATAAGATTGATGATTAACACAATTTAAACAATATGCTTGAATTTGATCGAAAAAAATATCATCGTATTGTTACTGTCCAAGACTTCTAAAGATATAATTGAGACATTCATAGATTTTTTTTTTCACGATTATTTCGGATTAAGAATCTCTTATTGTATGTTCGCACATCTTTAGAAATTCAAGAAGTGATATGAATTTATGAATAAATTTAAGAAACTCTTTAAACTAAAGCCAGAAAGCAGTGACATCTCAAATAAGAGAATTAGATGCATCGACAATTTAAGAACTAGATACAATCATTAAGTAATGCTTCAATTTAGGAAAATTACCGGTCCCTCCTGTACTTTGTGTGCGTGTTCAGTCTCTCGTTTTTTAAACTAAATAGTTTAGTCCTTATTTTCTTTAATTTTCACATAATATGTCTAAAATGACTATTTTACCCCTCACTTCCTTTTTTTTTTCTTTTTTTAATTTTTTTTTATAATTATGTTCTCTCTCTCTCTCTCTCTCTATATATATATATATATATCTTCCCCTACCAACAAATAAAAAAGTTTCCCTCCCTTTGATTTTTGGAGGAGTTATTTTAAAATTTTTTTTTTCATAATTATGTTTTGTGCCTCTCTCTCTCTCTCTCTCTATATATATATATATATATATATCTCTTCCGCTACCACAAATAAAAATGTTTCCCTCTATTTGTTTTTAGGAGCAGTCCTTTTTTTATAATTTTTTTTATAATTATATTTTGTCTCTCTCTCTATATATATATATATATATCTATCTTTCCCTACCAACAAATAAAAATGTTTCCCTCTCTTTGTTTTTAGGAAAAGAGAGAGAGAGAAGCAGAAAAGACAATAAAAAAATAGTGAAGAATTGAAAAAAAAAAAAGTGATGGGTAAAATAGTCATTTTAGACCTATTGTGTTAAAATTAAAAAAAAATAAAGACTAAACTGTTTAATTTAAAAAGCGAGAGACTGAACTGTCAACGCACTCAAAAAACGAGAGGACCAGTGATTTTCCCTTCCATTTATACATGGCTTGAATGCCAATATGCCGCACACCCCGTTATGCATTCATAGGGTTGGTCATTGTTTCACTAAACTCTCACGTCTCATCGTATTACTCAAGGCGATGTGGATCACAGCTTTTGTAAATAACTGATTGGATGTCGATTAAATCAGCATATATATGAAAGTCCATAAAATATGTATTTCGTGATATAAACTTCTCTACAATAATGTTCTAGAAACTCATCCATGCGTATGAAACTCCTTGGGGTATCCTTAGGTCTCACGCTAAAGCAACAAATGTTATCACTGTCGATAACAAAATAATAATTTAATCAATTTATAATTAATTTTAATAATTATGACATTTCAAGATAACTATCATCCCACATGTTTAGGGTTGGGAATGTACCACCCCATAACATGCATGTTCGTTCATTAGATTCTCTTGACATGATCGGTTAGAGGGAAGTGGGATACACGTGTCACATTAATGACAAGGCATCATGGTACCCAAGGTGGTGGGGATGGGGGTGGGGGTGGGGGTGGGGGTGGAGTAAGCTTTTGATGGTATAGAGCCCATTTCTACTAAAGTAATATATACGACCGACCAATTACATGGCACATCCAGCAAATATTGGTTAATTTCATGATGTGCTTGTTTGTCCCAGCAAAACAACACTCTCAGATCAATCCACCTTCATATTTGTGAATGCCAAGTAATATCATGCATGGAATTATCAGGCTAATGCAGGCCATGAATAGTGTGTACAGTTCTAAGGGTTTGCACACTCCTTTAAACTCCCCCATATATTAATGTTTGATCAAAACTACACATATCTAGTCTTTCGTATTCAACACATGCATTTTCATAATAAATCCTACACTTCTAAGGCTATATGTATAAACACTCTAAATTTAATAGCCAATAGTAATCGACACTAAAGAAAAATGATATACTCTAGCTCATTGAGATAAATGTCGTTCGGGTCTTGTATTAATTTACTATTAGACTAGCTTGAGGTTTAATTATTGTTTCTTTTTGTTTTAATGGAAAATGTTCAAACTTTTAAATTTTGTTTGCAGTTGACAAAGAAAAGAAAAGGAAGAAAAAACTAAAAAGTGTATAACATAACTCTATGGTTCTTGATATAGCATGAAGGTTTGGGAAACCTATGTATATAGTCTTTATCCATATATCTTTCCATTTTTCATCAAAATTGAAAAAAAAAAAAAGTTTTAAAAGGGTAGTAATAACTGAGTAGTTGAAACAATTTTACCGTCATAATAAGGTAAAGATTCCATGATTCTATCCAATCCAATGATATTCCGATTCCAGATATATAGAATAATAGATGTAAGCAAATCTAGAAACGGCGACGACGTCCTTCACAGTGGAGTTGGGCATAAGCCACCTTCCATTCTTATCCAAATTCTCCTTGCATAAGCAGCATGATCTTTAACGAACATAAAAATTCTCAAACAAAGAAAAAAAAAATTGAAATGAGAGATTCTAGCCAGCCCTAGGTAGATGAATGAAATCTATATTCTACAATTTCAGAATATTCCAAGCCCCTTCTCTCTAGAAGATTCGAAGTTTCATTGTAACTAGCAGTTACTTAATTTGACTAATCAGTTAGCTAGTAATTAGAGTTATTCCCACAGATTCTATCTTTCAGTTAATGGCAAAGTATATGTTCATGCATGGTATATAACAAGTGGTTCCCAGATGAACAGGTCTACTGAACCCTCATGTAACAAGTGGAGCTAGCACCAAAATGGTAGATACACAAATGGGGGTCTAATCAGCTCCCAATCATCTCAAATGATTCGTCACCTGCGAGAAAGAATCACAGCAGGGACACATGACACACCATCTTTTTCATACTCCGTCGACATCAGATACGGGCGAATCCATCGATTCAATGTGCATCATACGATACAGAAGTCAGTAGTCCACCTCTCTTTGCCTGGGGCGACACATTTCCGAGGGACATGCGCGTGGATTATATGGACAAAGCACAGATGAGTCGAGTAGTGGTGGCGGCTTTGCTCATCTTATTTGCCTTCCAAGTTGATTGAAATGAAAGGGGAATAAGCATATCGGCCTGGCTAGCTAAGACAATTACAGCAGCAAAGAAATGTCTTTGCTTTCTGCAAAATCTGATGGGACTCAATTCAGTGCAAGTGCAAGTGCAGGTGCTGGTTGGTTGGTTGAGTGGGGGAAAGTCGCATGTCCCACAAAGGCTGTAAATGTGTTGGAACTTCTGAGGCAGTTCTCAATGGGAGAAAAACGAAAGCTATTTGTTCTCTTTCTTTGTTTTTTCTTTTCCTTTCGTCTTTTACTAGGTAGGTGTCCGATGCTGCGGGTATCATGATGTACGTAATATTAATCACAATTATAAGCTAAGAAAAATTAAGGATTAAATTCTACTTATTATCTTGTACTTTTAAGAATTCATCAGTTCAGTCCCTGCACTTCTAATTTAATCAGAAAAATCCTCGTACTCTCCAATTTCATCAAATCGATCTAATCCGTCATTATTCTGTCAATTTTCGCTGTTACAATGCTGAGGTGGGACATTCTCACAAGGAAAATTTCGAAACTATTTATCTCTAGGCAGCTCGCCAACGCGTCAGTGTTGTGAATGTAGATGAGTAGTTTGGAAATTTTCTCCGAAAATTGACGGAGTGATGACAGACTGGATCTATTTGATGAAATTGGAGAGTGCAATGACTTTTCTGATTAAATTAGAAGTGCAAGGACTGAACTGATGAACCTCTGAAAGTTCAAGGTAGTAAGCATGATTTAGTCCAAAAATTAATTCAAAATGTTATAATATTATAATATAACATATTACAAAACCTGGTATTTTAACCAAGCTCGTAAAGAGAAAGATTTAGCTAACACCTGACATTTTATACAATGGGGATTTAGCACTGATCTAATTCAATGGCAGACTTAAACGCATCCTCAATTGAAGACTCATAAGCAGATCCATGAACTGTGAGATTCATAAAGAAGATACAATAAATGTAAAAAAAAAAAAAAAAAAAAAAAAAAGAAAGAAAGAAAGAAGGTGATACAAACAATCTAGAAATAGTTTAGTTCATTATAGTTTGTTTATCTTCTTGGTTATGAACAAACCAAATCCCAAAACCTATATAAAAAAAAAAGAGGTTAAAGCTTACATAACCATATACTCACTAAAATTACGGACCTTATTTTGCAACAAATAGATATGGTTGTTTTTACTATTGAATCAAAGATTCGTGGATTCATTGATTGTAACATGCTCATATGTCTGAAGAATAGAATCAAAAGTAACTTTCTTTTTACTTCTCTAGTAATGAAACTCAGTTGTTCCACCGGCTTATTCCTACACACCAAAACTCATAAAATTCAATATCAGTTGTTCTACTGGCTTATCCCTACATACCAAAACTCATCAACTTCAGTATCAAAAAACCTGCACTTGCGTAGGAAATTATATAGAATTGAGGATAATAAATCTAAGGACTAAATTCAGTTTGGTCCCTCTAACTTTGGGGCAAACATCAGTTTGACCAATGATTTTTTTTTTTAATCATGATGGTCCCTGCATTTCCATTTTCCATCACCCAAGTCCAAAATTCAAAATTGACTCGAAACGTGACGTCATATTGACTTGGCACCGACATGAGTGGCTCATTTTTCAGACTTTAAGAAGGGTAAAATGGACATTTCAAATTAAATTTAATTTCTATTTTATTTTCTCTGTATTTTCTCTCCCTTCTGTCTCTCTCTCATATCTGAAACCTCCTCTCTATCTCTCATTCCCAGCAACACTCGAGCTCGAACACCTCCCAGCCACCATGAATCTCTGCATCGGCAAAGCCTTTCTCTTCACCTCCGCCTCTGCATCGGCATCGTCCTCATCTTCGTCTTCTTCTTCGGTGACTGACCTCCACTCTCGATCACCCTCTGCCTCCACTCTCTCCCGTGAGCTGAGTTAACACAGTTTCTAAACACCCTCATGGACCACATCACCCAACCAAAGCAGCT
The DNA here is from genome assembly GCA_025331145.1 of Rosa persica. Taxonomy (NCBI): domain Eukaryota; kingdom Viridiplantae; phylum Streptophyta; class Magnoliopsida; order Rosales; family Rosaceae; genus Rosa; species Rosa persica. The sequence goes on along the minus strand of WFKR01000001.1, from coordinate 10,438,875 downwards.
CAGCTATCGCCCACGATCATGGTGTTGCTCATTCGCAGACCCACCCTCAAGCCCCGGATCCTTCTCAAAGCCTAAACTCTCCAACCCCTTCAAAAGTTGAACAATTTCTCCAAACCCGCCTCCGCCTACGTCCCCAACTCCCCCCAGAGCACCAAATCCGGCTTAAGCCTTGTGGGCCGAATCGACCCTCGTCTGATCTTGTCCCAGGGTCACGTCTCCCTAATCGATTCCAACCCGATCCAACAACTGGGTATGGCCCCATCTCCTCCTCCGCCCACCGTCATCGTCGTCATCGATTCCGCTGTTGTTGAGATGAGATCTGGCATCGCCTCCTTCCTCGTCGTCATCGTTATCATCGAGAAGCTGCTGAGATTTGGTGGCCAGGGCTGGATCGATGGGGCAAAAGTAGAAGCTGGATCGATTGTTAATCCTAGATTGCTAATTTCAATTTCCAATTTTGACACAATCAAAATCGAAGCGATGACTCGATTTTCTTTCTAATTTTGATTATGTTCTCCTTGTGTTGCAATTCGATTTGGTTTTCGATTCGATTTGTTTCCATGTATTATGGGGTTTCGAAATCGGGGTTAGATTTTTGGTGTTGTTCATCTGGATTTGATTCGGAACATGTTTGGTTTGCTAGAGATTTGGGAATGGTAAGGGCATTAGAGTCTAATTTGTTGTGTTGGACCTTTTGTTCTTCTGAGTTCTGATGGAGAAGAGAGAAGGAGGTCGAGGGCGAGAGGATTGTTGGTTTCTTTATCTTTTCATGGAGGAGGAAGAGGAGGAAGAAGAAGAAAGAGGGAGTCAGCCATTGTTTTCTGGTTTTTGGTGTAATGAGGGTACTTTGGACACTTCGTCCATATTAAAGGTCAATGTCTGAAAAGTGGGCCAGGATGTTGGGATCCAACTCAGCATTTGACGTCACCTTTCAAGCTACTTTTGAGTTTTGGACTTACCTGATGGAAAATGGAAGTGCAGATACTATTAAACAAAAAAAATCAGGGACTAAATTGTTGTTTGTCTCAAAGTTGGAGGGGAGTAAACTGAATTTAGTCCTAAATCTAAATTAGTCTGGGAGTGAAATGAGTATTCTAAAATAGATAAAATCCTCATATAGTACATGAATTATCACAAAATGTACTTTTTATTATCTATAAATTTTCAGTGAGTCTAGTAGTATCTGTATTATCCATCCGTTAGCCCTTATAGTATATCCGTCCATTATTCATTTAAAAATGCCTACGTGGCGGTCTGTGACACTCATGTGAGTAAACTAACAAAGGTAAAATAGTCTTTTCATTTATATTTAGAATTATAGAATTTAATATATTGAATATCTATAATTAAAAAATATTTTGACATATAAAAAAACAAATACCTAATTTATTCTTCACTGTTATTGGGATACTTGGGTCAATTAATTTAAATGCTTTTATTTTTGTTTAGTTTTTTTATTTTATGAAAATTTAATATATATTAGTTTAGACATAACTTTTTTCTCGAACAGTGAAGAATAAATTGGGTATTTTTTTTACTAGATAAATCTAGATATTCACTAAATTCAATTATAGGTCTTTCTTTTAACCTAGTCTAGTTTATTTTAATTTAGTTTAATCAAAAATTTGTAAAAGAAATATGAAAAATAGGTGTTTTACGATTTTACCAATACTTTAATGAAATAATTATCGGAAGTATTAAAATGGATAACGGAGGGATAATATAAATACCACTAGATTTCTTAAAAATTTATAGGTACTAAAAAGTGTATTTTGTGATAGTTCAAGTATCATATAAAGATTTTACCCTTCTAAAATATATACTCACCATTCTAATAAGCTCGTCTCATTATTAACGATATGGAATTGTCATTATGCTCACCTTTTGAGAAGAAAAAGTTGGCTCTTTTTGACCTCTGAACCATCACGTAAAAGGAATTAGTGATATCAAATGGCTAAAGCTTCTTATTGAGGTTTAACTAGATCAATTTTCAGCTTTTATGAAATCCATAAGTAGATGTTATGATTTATGGATTGCAAATTCCATAACATTCAAAAAATGCATCATAACATGCAACTCAATCATGACAAAAGTTCAATAAATCAAAAAGTTAAATCCCCAATACTTTCTTTTCCATTTTGTTTTACTATTCATCTTCTTCTTCTAAATTGGATGTATCAAATGCAAGGTCTATATAGATTCAAATTGAAATACTAAACAGCAAAGAGATTGATCATATCAGTAAGGATATCTAATTTACACAGACGTAGAAGACTCTAAAGCTATACTTTACAAAAGAAAGAACAAAAAATGCATCCAACTAAGAGACCCACACCAAAAATCAGAGCTTTGCAATTTAGATACAATCTGAGGAACAAAACTCATGGTGATGAAATTTTACACGAACCCTTAATCGAAATAAGCTCAAAGGACCAAACCCAACAAAATTGACCGCAAAATTTACATAAATAAGTTACCTTTTATACCGACCTGTTTATATTGAACAACAATCCTTTGATAAGCAACCAACATCAGAGATCGAACTGAACTCTTTCTCTATAACTCTCTTTTTGTCTATTTCAATTCTCTCTTCTAACTATGAGATAGGTAAAAGTGGACAGATGCTATACAGCCAGAATAGCAGCAGTCAGCGAGCCTCTTTTTTTCCTTTTTTTTTTTTTGAGATAACTATGAGCCTGATATAAGAAAATAGTGAGGAAGCAAGAGCAATTCATAAGAATACAGAGGAAGCAGGGGCCAAGTCGCCAACCCACTGTTCATAAGGAAAACACTACTTTAGTGTATATAATAATTTCACTGGTTTCTCTCTTTCGATTCGGAAGTCACCAACTTATACTTTTTTTTTGTCTTCCTGCTATGTGAAATTAATTACATTATTTAAGCAATATTATATATTTCACTGAGTAATACTAATCTCTTGACATGAACTGATATGCACGTTAACTAATATACTAAAAATTAATAAAGTAATATGGATTCAGATCCAAAACCAATTGGCAATAGATGGAGTAGTCTCATATTCTTATAAAGCTATTTACAAGGTCTCCATTTTCCCATGTGGGATTCATACTCTTAACACGTCCCCGCAATTGTGGCGAATTTTCAAGTCATATACGTGGGCAACATATATTAGATGACATGGAGCCAATGTGGCCTCAAGGCATTGATGTAGAACGGGTGGTAGCTAGGATTGAAGAGCAGCTTGAACATGAAAAAGGTAAAATCGGTACGCTGCAAACTTGGCGTTCTGTGTCAAAATACTAATTATTATACCTTTCTAAGAAGGGAACAAGGCCAAGAGTCAACCACATGGCTTTGGCACTATGTATGGGCTTTTTCGGGCTTTTGAGGTCATTTCGGGCCTCAACATTGCATTTTATTATTTTCCAGCAATTTAGGTTTTCTAGTTCGTTTTGGATTTGTTTTCATTTAATCTGTGGGCTTTTAGGCTTGATTGTTAGTTGCCCTAGGGTTTGTTTTCTAGTATTTAAGCAACCTTAAATGGATGCAGACTCTATCTTTCATAATATTATCAATCAAATTGAGAGTTTTCTCATACTCTATGGTGGACTCCAGAATTCTTTGCCTTAGGGTTTATAGCTTGTAAACCCCATTACTTCCAACTGCGTCAAGTGGTATCAGATCAACACATGTCTCTTTTATTTACCTTGCTATTTTTGGGTGACAAACGTGTTGCTTCAGTTACAAAGTGGATTTAGGCTCTCTTACCGCTGCTATGAATGCTACTATGACAACTCAGATGGGAGAGTTTCATGGATTGTTGGAAGGGTAGGAATAACAACAACAACAACAACCGAAATAGAGGTGGGGAAGGAGCACAACACTATAGGGCTCTTCCTTAACAATTATGAATCTGAATCTGAAGGAGAAATTATGCAATCTATTCAACAAGATCAAGCTAACCAATATTTCAGAATCAAGAAAGATATTATTTACTTTTCCTGTCACATGAGCATGGAGGAATTTTTGAAATGGCAGTTAAGGTGGATAGATTCTTGAGATAATGAAGGTTTCAGAATATAGGCAAGTCAAAATGGTTGCATTCAGTCTCAAGAGTACTGCTATAGTTTGGCGAGATCAGTTGTAGAAGTCTCGGCAGAGGCAGAGGAAGCAAGGAGTCAAAACATAGCGAAAATAAAACAATTGATGATGGACAAGTTATTGCCAGTGGACTGTGAACAGATTTTGTACCAGATGTATATTGAGTGTGTCCAAGGCACCAGGACTGTGATCGAGTACATTGCCTAATTTTTACACCTTTCAGAACGTAATAACTTGACAAAATCTTATAGTCAGGGGATGACTTGCTATATTAGTGGACTGAAACTTTATATTCATGAGAAAATTGAGATGCAGACTATGTGGACTGTGATAGAGCCTTCAAGCTTAGCGTTGAAAGTAAAATTGTTAGAGAAAAGCCTTTATGAGCTTCTTCATTCCAGAGGTATACCTATCAGAGGAGCACGAAGTTGTTGAATCTTTCAGTTGACAAAGGAAAGGGTATGCTCCAGAATACGGGGAGTGCTACTAGGGCTTCCAATCCTTTTCCTAAAGGGACTAGCGTTTCTATAACTCTAGCAGTTCTAGTGGTGCTCAAAATAGGGCCCCAATTTAGAGGCCTAACTCTTATGCTAGACCTACTACAGATGTCTACTACATGTTCAACAAACCTAAACATAGGTCTAATGAGTGTCGTGAAAGAAAACAATCTGCCTTATCGATGATTTTGACATAGATGAGGAAGAAGAAGGAAGAGGTGATGAATATGTAATGGTTGAGTTTGAGGTGCAGGAGTCTCCTGAAAAAAAAGTTAACATTGTGCTCCAAAGGATCTTACTGTCTCCTAAAGAAGATGGGCAGCGACGCAATATATTTACATCACTTTGTTCCATCAATGACAAAGTGTGCAATCTGATTGTGGATAATGGGAGTTGTGAAAATTTTGTGTCTAAGAAGTTGGTGGAGTACTTGCAATTACCTACATAGCCTCATAAAGCACCTTATTCTCTAGGATGGGTCAAGAAAAGGTCCACAAGTTTGAGTTGTTGAGTCCTGCAAGATGCTGGCTTTCAGTGGTAAGCATTATAAATTAAGATTATGTAATGTGTGATGTTAATGATATGGATGATTGTTATATTTTGTTTGGACGACCTTGGCAATATGATGTGGATGCGACTTATAAGGGTAGAGATAATGTGATGATATATAGGTGGAATAGCCATAAAATTGCTATGGCTCTTACGTCACAATTTGAGAAATCTGGAGGAAAAAAAGCGGAGCATTTTATGACCTTACTAGCAGTAAGTTTGAGATGGAGGAATCCTTTGAAGAATATAAGGTTATCTGTCCGGTGGTAATTACGGGGTTGCTGACTACAAAAAAAGAAGACGTTGTAATCCTTAAGGATGTACAGAAGATGTTAGGGGTTGTTTGAGGAGTTGATTTCAAACGAGCTGTCTAACAAACTACCAGCTATGAGGGACATTTAGCATTAGATTGATTTGCTTCTCGGAGCGAGTTTACCAAATCTGGCCCATTACCACATGAGTCTTATGGAGAATGAGATTTTGAGAGAGCAGATTGAAGACTTGCTGAGAAAAGGGTTCATTCATTCTTGTGCCGTTTGAGTCCTCTTAGTTCCTAAGAAAAGCAATCAGTGGCCGATGTGTGTTAATAGCATAGCCATTAATAAGATAACCATCAAGTATAGATTTCCTATTCCTTGTTTGGAGAATATGCTTGATGAATTGGAGGGTTTCAAGGTGTATCCAAAGATAGATCTTCAAAGTGGTTACCACCAAATTTGAATCAAACTAAGCTAGAGGATGAGTTGAAGACAGTTTCAAGAGCAAGGATGGTTTATATGAGTAGACGGTGAGGCCATTCCAGTTGTCTAATGCACCCAGCGCTTTTATGAAGATTATGAACTAGGTTCTTTGTCATTTTATTGGTTCATTTGTTGTAGTTTATTTTGATGATATATTAATCTATAGCAGAACTAAAGAAGGGCATCTGGTACATTTGAGGCAGGTTCTAAGAGCTTTACAAGAAAATAAATTGTACATTAATTTGAAAAAGTGTACTTTTTGCACCAACAAGCTGGTATTTCTAGGTTTTGGGTTAGGAAGGAAGGTATTCATGTTGATGAAGAGAAATTATGAACTATCAGAAACTGGCTTGCTCCAAAAACAGTTTCTGAGCTTTGGAGTTTTCATAGTTTGGCTACTTTCTACAGGAGATTTGTGAGAAATTTTAGTACCATTACAGCGCCTGTGACTAGATGTTTGAAGAAGCTCTGCCACTAATCACAGAATCCTATATAGAAAAGAAAAATTCTTCTATATATCGGTTGTGCAAGTGAACCAACAGATCCAGTAGATCTCTGCCATTGATATTTATAGGCACTATAACAAAAATAATTACTTGATGATATCCAGCCGTGTATTCCTGTTGGTGAAAGTGCACGTTGATGCACTGAATACTCTCTCAGATAGAAAAACTATTAACCAAGAAGAACACCGAATATCAGAGCACCACATCAAACACTTTTCCCTGGACTATGTTCCCCAACCGATAAAACAAAAACAAGGGACTCGATGTACGCATCGCAAAAAGACCTATCTTGAACAACACTAGATTTGAGAGGGCAAACAATATCCCATGATGTTCATCAGAGAGAGAAGATTGCCACCCGAGAGGAGAGAGAGGTTAGAGAGCAAACCCTAGTAGAAAACATATTTCTTTTGGGTTATGAAAACTCTATTATGTGGTCTAGTAATTTTAAGGGTTAAATACTGTTTACTCCTTGTACTTTTGCTTGAAAAACACTTCAGTCCCTGACATTCTAATTTCACACGTTTAGTCCCTGTACTTCAAAATTTCAGACCAATAGGTCCTTGCCGTCTAAAAGTTGCGGTGAAATGTCTATTATGCCTTCAGTTCTTTTTTTTAATTAATTAATTATTTTTTTTTTTGGAAAATGATTTTTTTTTCCCTTTCTTTCTTTCTGTTTTTTTTTTTATTTTTTTCTGTTTTTTTTTCTTTCTTTCTGTTTGAAAAAAAAAAATAAATAAAATAAAGAAAAAAGCATTAAAAAAAAGAGAAAAGAATAAATTTATTATATAAGAAAAAAAACTGAGGACATAATAGATATTTCACCGCGACTTTTAGACGGTAAGGACCTATTGGTCTGAAATTTTGAAGTACAGGGACTAAACGTGTGAAATTAGAATGTCAGGGACTGAAGTGTTTTTCAAGCAAAAGTACAAGGAGTAAACAGTATTTAACCCTAATTTTAAATTGTATTTATTCTAAATACTTTGTTTTAATGTTCAAAATTTGGAGAAATCTCAACGATATGCTCTTTGTAGTTCAAGAGAGAAAAAAAAAAAATGGTTGCATATCAAGTGCAATCATCCTCTCCTAAGTCTAAGGGGGAAGTGACTATCCACCTTCTACGTCCTAAATGTGAGTCTATTCCCTTCATAACTGTTATTGATAATTGACTCTTTTGATGTTTTGGGGAGTCTCAAGTGCCATTGTTAGTCGGAATGATAACAAAGGTGGCATTAGGTACCAATTTTTCGATTAATGTTTTGGTTGTGATGAAAAGTAAATGTTGGTACCATTTCAAGGTAATAGATACTTGAGGAATGAGATTTAAGTTTTCAATAACCAAGTGTGTCCTCTTTTAATGGGTACTTATTATTTGCATTCTTTCGTAGTTTCGTTAAAAGTCCAAATGTTCACTAATGTACAAATTTAAAAAAAAAAATTAGTGGCGTTTTCACCTTTTACTTTTTGATGGTAAATTGAACTAATTATGAATGTGTACCAGTAGACATGCCATGAAAAAGCTATAGCAAGTAGATAAAACCTTAATGGACTCAAACCTGATGAAGCACAACTGACAACTCTATGATTACAAAAAAGTATCAATATTAATATCACTAATCAAGTACTTTAATAAATTGATTCAAGTACTGCCCAGTCCATATTTAATAATTTTTCTCCATAGAGTTTTATTAAATGGAGTGAGCTATCTCTTTCAATCAATAGAGTGAGCTATCTCTTTAAATCTAGCTAGACTAGCCTTTCCAATCCAACGAACCCAATTTCATCGTTTTCTTATTCATACACAAACTTGTTGCCTTCACTAGGCAAATTTACTGAAAGCTCCGCAGACACTTCCACCAAGCAATTTACTCTAATTTTAGACAATAAACATATCTTTGTGATGTTCCAGGTGAAAACCCTTTAAGCAAATGGACAAAACATTTCGTGTTGGCTCTTTTTTTCTTTGCAACTTTTCATCATGCACGTAGAGAAAAGCCAATCAATTTGTTTGACCAAAAAGGCTTTGTATTATTGAATCTCGTAGGGTACTCATCACTTTGAAAAGTAATTTCTGGTCAAAAATTTCATTTCTCTATCTGAGCCCTCATTTGCTGAATGTCTTTTCATGAAACCAATTACGTGCCTTGCTTTACAGCTTTATCTATTTTGGCTTGCTGAACTGCTTGCACAAATGGGTCGATACTAATCGAAAACGCATGCCGGAGAAGAGAGAGAAACAATAGTGAAAAAAGCTAGCTTTGCTTGTTATTGATTAATCATTGTTGAGTCCATGTGTATTCCCAGAATAACAATTAAATCCCTCACGCAAGTAAACTTAGTGAGACTACAATTGCATGGCAGAAAGAGACCAATCAGGTGCCACTAAAAGGGTCATCAAAACTAAAGGCCATATTAAGCATTTCTTTTATTTGAATTTCACATAGGGTTTAAATTATTGGAACCCTAGGCTTTATCAAAAAGATGTGCATTAGTGACATATAAAGATATACGTTGGAAATTGGACCTCCAATTACATGAGATGTGTTGAGTTTGTTGCAGAAACACATCCATAAAGAAACAATCATTTAACTGAGACATCAAGTATTTGGAACATCAATCTGATGAGGTCATCTGGCGAATGAAAACTGATCTTCTTCTTTGTTCTTCAATGAGGCTAGGTAGATGAATTTTGCTTGGATTAGCCTTTCTAGTTGATAACTTGATATATAGAAATAAAGGTAACAAAGGTATCCCTCATATGCGCAATCCGGCGCGATTAACGGTCAAAGGTTGATACCTTTGAAGCTTTGGGTCGAAACCCCAGGAATGTACCGATTCCATGCACCAATATTTACTGTGCTGAACGATGTACTGTGGTGAATAGGTTTGAGCAAAACTAGCGACTGTAATCTGTTATATATCCATGCATGGATATATGAGAATAATCCCTAATCTTAATAGTGTTATATGAGATATTTGTATTTGGTAGAAGCTCTCTGTGTTCATCTTGGTGCACGGCCTAGAATAGGGTTATTGGTGTTTTCAGTTTTTCTGACAATATTAAGACAATTAGACAAGATATTTTTTTCCAAAGGGTTCGGCTTGGATCCTATCCGCTTGCGTGGCGGAAGTCATAATCGAATTAGACCTCTCTTAAACTCCCTTAGGTATGGCTGAAGGAAATTCTTGTTCAATTCTCAACCGAAAATAAGCCCCAATTTCAATTAACTTTTAAAACTGTCACGCCCCGAATTTCGAATAATAAATTCAAATCCGAACATGAATACAACTAAACAAATCACGTCTTGAATTTTTTTATTTTTTATTTTTATAAACCAACATCTCATATACCATAACACAAACCTCGTAGCAAACTATCTCTCGAGTCAATTATTACAATACTAACATAAATAAAATGTTCTGCTCACAAGAGTATACAAAACACACCAAAATAGACCAAGTGCTGGTCTCGACTCTGCTGCCCTACACAGCTCGCTCTCCACCCTGATTATCCTGACCTGCAGGATTATCCGCTACACCATTTGAATAGTGTACCGGGATTGCAACAACACAAAACCCGGTAAGCTTTCTGAAAGCTCGTGTGAGTAAATAAGAATGAACAATTGATTTATTAAACCACAACCCATTTATCTCAAGTAAACGTCCAACAATCTCAACAACCACAAGAAACATCAATCCAACACACATGAAACAACATGGAACACATTTCCACAATCACCAAATCACAACTCTCGCCACTTTGGCACCTAATCACAACTATCGCCACTTTGGCCCCACGTTAGAGCTCTAACTGCCTCGTTACCTCTGACACCTTGGCCCAGGGTCAAGTAACGGCACCTCCAGGTTACTCAGTAACCCGCGAACTTTGGACCATTACATGTCCTCAGAACAATATATCCCCGTTATTATTTAACGGTCGAACTTTGGACCTCCCTGTCCTCAGAACACATACACTCTCCGGTTATCATTAACCAAAGATCCTTGGACCATTTGATCCTCAGAATCCTACGTTTCTCTACCTTCTATTCAACTCACAAAATCAACATGCTTATCACTAACATTTATCAAATATTAACAACATAATAAAATCATATTATCAACATTTATCAGCAACATATTATCACAATTCCACACCTTAATGTCACACCATTCAATATATAATCACGTATATATATATATATATATATATATATATATATATATATATATATATATATATATATATATATATATATATATATACGTAACCGTCACACAGGAATGATCACTAATACCAACTATAGTTCACACGATGCAAAATCAAGAAATTCATTTTTAATACACTTTAAAACACATTTCTTAAAACCATTTTCTCACACATAACAAATAAATTGGGCAATTAAGGAAATTCGGTTCGTAAATGAACCAAGTGAGATTTACTCACCTCTAAACTCCCGCTGCGTCTTCTTACAGCCCAAAATATGATTCACAATCGTCCGCTAACAAATCTGTCAAACACCTAATCAAAACGATAATTAACTTAGCGTATAATTTCAAAAACACACTTATATGAAGATCCAACGGTCGGATCTTCACCCGTGACCACACAAGGTCATTGGGACAGTCCTACGATCATTATATCAAAACTAGAATTCTATCGGACGGTCCAAACTTCATAGATCACAAATCGAGCGATCGAAATCAATCGAAATCGTAAAATTCATAACTAATTCATACGATATCCAAAATTCACATGCTATATATCAAAATGATCGTATCGACATGTAGAATCTAAAAATGAGCAGAAACTACTCATGGTACACCCGGAGGTGGTCGGAAAGGGCCGCCGGAGTTTAGGGCAGAGCCGCCGCCGACCACAGCCAATGGTGTCGGGGCCAAGCTTATCCCTTTCGTTTCATCATTTTGAGCAACTTTCATAACTAACACAAAGTGAGAAAACGAGTGAAAGTGGTCGAAACTTACCAAAACAGTCCGGTTTGGCCGGAAAATCTGCAGAAAATGTTGGGAGCTCCGACGAGGGTGTAATCGATCACTTCAGGTCAGGGTATTTTTGCTGCGTGTTCTACTCCTTAATACGAGTTCAACAAGCTAAAGAACACAAAGTTTGATGACCTAGAACTCGAGATATTCACTTCGCACTCAAAACGGCCGAAAATGGAAACAAGCTTCCCGCTGCCGCTACAAGCCGTGCCACGGCGCAAGGCTGCCTCTGGCAGCTGCGCAAGGTCGAGGCCAAGCCGTGGGAGGTGGTTTGGCGTCAAACGGTGGCCGGAAGAGCACTAACTCGGTTGGAGAAGATTTGCTCTGTTTTTGCTTCCGGCTCGGGTGCCCGCGAGAGAGAGAGAGAGAGAGAGAGAGAGAGAGAGCTAGGGTTTTCTGATTTTTTTCTGATTTTTCTAGGAATTTCCAAAAATGGCAACCTATATATATACAAAATCGAAAACTTCCAAATGCCATAACTTCTTCCTACGAACTCCGATTCTTATGTTCCGCACACGCACAAATTCGTATCAACGAGCTCTACGACTTTCATGAATGAAGTTTCTTCAAATTCCTTACTTATAAAAAGTCGATTTTTAATAACCCCTAAATGACGTTAAATTTCGAAACTAAAATCATTCGAAACCAAATTTCTCAAATAACGACATTCGAATCACACTCACAACTCATAATTCATATAATTTGAGAAATATTGAATTACGAAATATTTAATTGAAATTTCGGGTCTTCACAGTCTACCCTCCTTAAAGGAATTTCGTCCCAAATTTCAAGCAAACTCATCAACAAATAGTAGTGGGTACTTAGCCCTTATGTCAGACTCTAGCTCCTATGACGCATCATCCTCATCATGATGACTCCACAACACCTTAACCAACTCAACTTCCTTCCTCCGAAGCCTCTTCGTGGACCTATCCAAGATACGAACAGGTTCAACGACGAAGGTCACATCCAGACTCACCTCGATCGTACCGTGATCAATCACATGAGACTCATCTCGAATGTACCTCCTAAGCATGGACACATGGAAAACATTGTGTACACCGACCATGCTAATAGGTAAAGCAAGCCGATATGCCAATTCTCCGACCCTTTCCAAAACCTCAAAGTGTCCAACGTATCTCGTTGCCAATTTCCCCTTCCTACCAAATCTCACCACACCTTTCATAGGTGAGACTTTCAAGAATACGTAATCACCCACCTCAAAATCCAACGGTCTCCTTCTAAGGTCGGGATAACTCTTCTGTCTACTCTGTGCAGTACGGATCCTGTCTCGGATGGTAGTAACCTTCTCTGTAGTCTCCCGAACAAGCGCAGGACCCAAGAGCTGTTTCTCTCCAACATCCACCCAACAGATAGGAGTCCTACATGGCCTATCATAAAGTGCCTCATATGGGGCCATGCCGATACTAGAGTGATAGCTGTTGTTGTAGGCAAACTCTACCAATGGCAGATGATCTGCCCAACTTCCCTTGAAGTCCAAAACACATGCTCTAAGCATATCCTCTATCACCTGGTTCACCCTCTCTGTCTGCCCATCAGTCTGTGGATGAAATGCAGTGCTCATAGCCAAAGATGTCCCGAAAGCCTTATGGAATCTACGCCAAAATTCCGAAGTGAAACGAGCATCCCGATCAGAGACGATCGATACAGGTACACCATGAAGCCTCACAATCTCATTAAGATACAACTTACACAAAGCATCACCTGAGTAAGTCTTTGCCACAGGAAGAAAGTGTGCTGACTTTGTCAATCGATCAACAATCACCCAAATAGAATCATAACTTTGTCTAGACCTAGGCAATCCAGTCACAAAGTCCATGTCTCTTCCCATTTCCATACTGGAATCGGCAAAGGTTTCAACATTCCCGCAGGCCTCTGATGCTCTGCCTTCACTTGCTGACATGTAAGGCACCTAGATACATACTCAGCCACATCCCTCATCATCCCTATCCACCAAAACTGTCTTCATAGGTGCATATACATCTTGGTACTCCCTGGGTGTATCGTATATCGAGATCGATGTGCTTCCCGCAGTACCTCCTCCTTGAGGTTATCACCGCCCGGGACATACAATTTCAATCGAAATCTCAATCCACCATCAGTTCCAACTGTCCACTCTGATGGACCTTCCTCGTTGGCATCAAGGATAATCTCCGAAATCACCATTTGAGCGAACTCATCATGTGTCTGACTCTGAATGATCCTGGAAATCAAGGTCGGCTGTAAAAGTGATACTACCGAGAAAGATTCCATGTCCTTCTCCTGTGGGTATAAGGTCAAACTCAGATACAGTCTCTAACACACGCCACTCCTGAACCATAAGTGATGCTATGATCCCTCGGGGTTTCCTGCTCAAAGCATCCGCCACTACATTGACTTTTCCGGGATGATACTCTAAGGTGAAATCATAGTCTTTGATGAGCTCCATCCATCTTCTCTGCCTCATGTTCAACTCCTTCTGGGAGAATAGATACTTCAAACTCTTATGATCAGAAAAGAGTTCGAACTTCTCACCATAAAGATAATGCCTCCAAATCTTCAAGAAAAACACCACTGCAGCTAGCTCTAGATCATGATTGGGGTAGTTACGCTCGTGCATCTTCAACTGTCTAGAACCATATGCTACTACACCCCCATTCTGCATCAACACACAACCCAAACCCTGATGAGATGCATCACTGTAGATAACTAACCCACCGCCACTAGATGGGACAATCAACACTGGAGCTGTAGTCAATCTAGTCTTCAGCTCACTAAAGGCCTTCTCACATACATCTGTCCACACAAACTGAGTATCCTTCCTTGTCAACTTAGTCAAAGCTGAAGCTATACTAGAAAACCCCTCAATGAATCGCCTGTAGTACCCCGCCAATCCAAGGAAACTACGGATCTCTGTAACTGTAGTGGGGCGACTCCAACCCATCACTGCTTCAACCTTCGAAGGATCCACAGAAACTCCATCCTTCGAAACTACATGACCAAAGAACTTGATCTCCTTTTGCCAAAACTCGCACTTCTCAAACTTTGCATACAACTTTTCTCTTCTCAAAATTTGCAGCACAATCCCCAAATGCTTCACATTCTCGTCAGACGACTTTGAATATATCAAGATGTCATCAACGAACACCACCACACACTTATCTAAGTAAGGACTGAATGTGCGGTTCATCAAGTCCATGAATGCTGTAGGTGCATTAGTTAGACCAAAAGGCATGATAAGAAATTCATAATGCCCATACCTGGTCCTAAATGCCGTCTTAGAAATATCTTCATCCTTCACCCTTAACTGGTGATATCCATATCTCAAATCAATTTTGGAGAACACCGTAGCCTCCCTAAGCTGATCGAACAAGTCATCAATCCTAGGCAAGGGGTACCTATTCTTGATGGTCACCTTGTTCAGCTGTCGATAATCCACACATAACCGAAGTGAATTATCCTTCTTCTTCACGAATAATACTGGTGCGCCCCAAGGAGATACACTAGCCTGTATGAACCCTTGTGCAAGTAATCCTTCAATCTGAACCTTCAACTCCTGAAGTTCAGCTGGAGCCATCCGATAAGGTGTTCTCGACACCGGTGCAGTACTTGGTATCACATCAATGGAGAAATCCATTACCCTTTTTGGAGGAAATCCTGGTATCTCTTGGAACACATCAGCATACTCTGCCACTACCGGAATCCCTACAATTTTTGAAGTGCTATTCACTGATTCTATGTGTTCCAAGATCCCTGCCCTCATGGCAACGTCAGATCTCAGGCATCGATAATGAAACACTGGTTGCCCAGGGGCATGAAAAGACACAATCATTCTAAAACAATCAATCACTGCATAGTTCGGACTCAACCAATCCAAACATAAAATCACATCATAGTGTGATCCGGAATCACAATCAAAGATGCAGTGAACTCTTTACCACAAATTGCGAGAGCGCAATCATCACAAAACATGCTAAGCTCAAGAGATACGCAAAGTGGCGATGTAACACACAAAGGTCTAGTAAGCGGTATAGCAGTCAAACCCAAAACATCTACCACAGAACTAGATATGAACGAGTGGGAAGCACCCGTATCAAACAGTACTCTAACAAGATAGTTATAAACAGATAAGGTACCTTCCACCCCGGTGCCTTTCTGGCCGATGGCAAAAACTCTGGTTGGTGTTGGAGGTAAGGTTCTCTACTGGTTACCCTGTCCTGCAATCTGAGGTTGAGTACAGTCCCTGACAATATGTCCAGTCTGTCCGCATCGAAAACATGCTCTAGGCCTGAGTTTAGGGCAAGTCCTAGCAAGATGACCCAACTCATTACAGCTATAACACCTCATAGGGGCTGTTGGTGCTACTTGCCTGATAGGTCGTGCCTGAATAGGGACAGGTGCTGCTGCTATCCTGGCTGGAGCCTGATGATGAAAATAAGGCCGCTGTCTCTTCCAGAGCCCACCTCTATAATCTCTGGACCCACTACTCCCTGCAACTGCCTTCCCTTTTCCCTGAGAATCTCTCTCAATTGTCTGCTTCTCCTTATGGATCAGATTCTGCTGCTCAATGATCAGGGCTTTAGCTAAAATCTACTCCTTTGTCTTCAGCTCCATAATGGCCACATCTAGCTCAATAGAGGCATTCAACCCCCGTTGAAACTTCTTACCCAAGTCTTCAGCATCTAATGGTTTCACAAACTGATATAGCCTGGAGAACTCTACCTCATATTCTCTCACATTCATCTTCCCTTGAGTAAGAGAGAGAAATTGCCTCTCCAGCTGTTCCTTCACCGATGCTGGGAAGTATTTCTCTCTAAAGATCCTCACAAATCCATCCCAAGTTATGGTAGAAACATCAATAGTCCTCTGAGTGCAATTCCACCACACCCTAGCCTCATCTTTGAGCATGAAAGTGGCTAGCTTCCTCTTCTCAATCTCATCACAGACAATCAACTCAAAATAGGTCTGTAAATCCTCGATCCATTGATCAGCTACCATATAGTCTGTGCCTCCCACAAATTTAGTTGCTCCTAATCGATTAATGTCCCTCGCTAATACTAACAGACGAGCGGGATCATTAACCACAACTTCCGGTGGAACAGACTGCTCCACAAAAGGTGCCTCCATCTCTTCCTCATGTACTCCCACATGTGGAATCTCACCCCTACCTCGGCCTCTACCTCTACCTCTAGGTCTACCTCGACCCCTACCTCTGCCTCCCACAATATCCATTACCTAAGGAGCATAGCATACCTAGTTAATACATGTATAACACTTAAATCAAAGTATAAGTAAATACAAGTCCATATTAACCAAGCTACTAACACAAAGAGGTTAATTCAACTCCTATTACGTCCTAACGTTCTAGACAACTCCCAACACTCCCACATACCCAATGACATTGTTAATACCGAAGACCACCTGATGGAGATCCGCTGCAGACGGGCCATCACTCGGAAGGTGTTAACTTATCACTAAATATGTACCTTACGCTCTGATACTAAACTGTCACCTCCCGAATTTCGAATAATAAATTCAAATCCGAACATGAATACAACTAAACAAATCACGTCCTGAATTTTTTTTTTTTTTTTATAAACCAACATCTCATAAACCATAACACAAACCACGTAGCAAACTATCTCTCGAGTCAATTATTACAATACTAACATAAATAAAATGTTTTGCTCACAAGAGTCTACAAAACACACCAAAATAGACCAAGTGCTGGTCTCGACCCTGCTGCCCTACACAGCTCGCTCTCCACCTTGATTATCCTGACCTGCAGGATTATCCGATACACCATTTGAATAGTGTACCGGGATTGCAACAACACAAAACCCGGTAAGCTTTCTGAAAGCTCGTGTGAGTAAATAAGAATGAACAGTTGATTTATTAAACCATAACCCATTTATCTCAAGTAAACGTCCAACAATCTCAATAACCACAAGAAATATCAATCCAACACACATGAAACAACATGGAACACATTTCCACAATCACCAAATCACAACTCTCGCCACTTTGGCACCTAATCACAACTATCGCTACTTTGGCCCCACGTTAGAGCTCTAACTGCCTCGTTACCTCTGACACCTTGGCCCAGGGTCAAGTAACGGCACCTCCAGGTTACTCAGTAACCCACGAACTTTAGACCATTGGCCGGAAAATCTGTCCGGTTTGGCCGGAAAATCTGCAGAAAACTTTGGGAGCTCCGACGAGCGTGTAATCGATTACTTCAGGTCCGGGTCTTTTTGCTGCGTGTTCTACTCCTTAATACGAGTTCAACAAGCCAAAGAACATGAAGTTTGATGGCCTAGAACTCGAGATATTCACTTCGCACTCAAAACGGCCGAAAATGGAAACAAGCTTCCCGTCGCCGCTACAAGCCGTGCCACGACGCAAGGCTGCCTCTGGCAGCTGCGCAAGTTCGAGGTGAAGCCGTGGGAGGTGATTTGGCGTCAAACAGTGGCCAGAGGAGCACGAACTCGGCTGGAGAAGATTTGCTATGTTTTTGCTTCCAGCTCGGGTGCCTGCGAGAGAGAGAGAGAGAGAGAGAGAGAGAGAGAGAGAGAGAGAGAGAGAGAGAGAGAGAGAGAGAGAGAGAGAGAAAGCTAGGGTTTTCTGATTTTTTTCTGATTTTTCTAGGAATTTCCAAAAATGGCAACCTATATATATACAAAATCGAAAACTTCCAAATGCCATAACTTCTTCCTACGAACTCCGATTCTTGTGTTCCGCACACGCACAAATTCGTATCAACGAGCTCTACGACTTTCATGAATGAAGTTTCTTCAAATTCCTTACGTATAAAAAGTCGATTTTTAGTAACCCCTAAATAACGTTAAATTTCGAAACTAAAATCATTCGAAACCAAATTTCTCAAATAACGACATTCGAATCACACTCACAACTCATAATTCATATAATTTGAGAAATATTGAATTACGAAATATTTAACTGAAATTTCAGGTCTTCACAATAACACAAGGTAAGCCCAAATCCAATATGTGCTAATGAAAATAGGGGAAACTTATTTGATTGTTGTGTGAATGTGTGATACCTATTGAACTCCGCAGTAGGTATCCATCTGTAATCCCGGCCAAAATATAATGAGGTACTATTATACGTTATGAAATGATAATGCATTTGTAAAAGACGATGTGCCTCTCGTTTTCTCTGTGTTCTTATACATTTGTAAAAATAATTGAGTGTAATTAAGTAGGAATTATGAACTTGAAAATGTCTTTGGCAAGTAAATGGAGTGTTTTTCCTTGACAATGACAGCAAAATATACCGATAAAGTAAATAAATTAATAAAATAAACTATAAGAACACACAAAATTTACCCAAATTTGGCAAAATCATTGTCTATATCACCGGTGAGATACTCATTTTTCACTATGAATAACAATGGTTATACGTGATATATAAAGCTAAAATTTCCTCCAGCTAACTCCATATACTGCATTCTTAGTAATGGAGGTTATATCTTGGCAACAATAGATGCTCTGAGATAGAGCGATCAACCTAGTTAGTGACTAACCTAAACCTTGTTATTGTTCAAATGTCCTACTAATTAATATATGAGTTCTCCTACTAAGAAATCGAACGCCAACCTAGCTCAAAGGGATACTACAAAATAGTTATGGGATATATGAATAGTAGACACTTACAAGAACTACACATTCTCTCACACAAGCATTTACCAATCATTGGTAGATAGGTCTGGAGGTCTTTGCAGTTAGACAATAATTAATTACACAACAATTGATGTGAAGTTTTATCTCAAAAGACCTAGGTACTAGAGTAGCCGAGTAGGAGTAAACCACTAATATAACTACATATATTGTTGTGGCCTTTTTCCGATGAGGGAATTTCCTTGAGGTCGTTGGAGGTAAGCTGTTGATCGAAGTTGGTGGAGATCGATAGCAGCCTTTGTAGATCAACAGTAGCTGCATGCAATGTTTACGTACCCATTTTGATCCGATTCCTCGCTATGCATAGGAATCAATCTCCTGAAGTCCTGAAGATCGGGCCAGGTTGGAAGTTGAGTTGGGGCTCCAAGTTTCCTCCCATTGTTTCGTGCAGTCGAAGTGTGCTTTGCCGATGTTGTATCTGTTTTCTGTGATACAAGTTTCGTCCCATTGAAATTGGACGAACTACCTGTTTGGGCTTTGCATGTTTGTTGCTCATTAAACATTAAGCAGCCCATTATTTTGTGCAATCTCTATAAGAATCCACAGGTTGGTACTTTCTAACAGTAGTGGCCTACGTTCATAGAGCCCTCTATTTTGGTTCCAGCCCGCTCTATTAGTTGAGGATGATCTGTTATTTTTGAGGTTCGTATTTTTATTTTGGACGATGAGAAACAAGTATTACAACCCAACTGTCTAATTAGGTTGGGCACTTGGGCCATAATGTGCAAGTTATCTATCTGCAAGTTCACTAAATTGCAATTCTTGGGATTGTAAAAGGGTGACACGACAGAGTGCTTGTTTGGTAGGTGGGTTTAAGTGAGACTATGCTGGTGAATAATAATTGACCTGAATAAGAGATGGTGAAATATTAATCGGTTAATAGCAATACGTCTCTTATTAAGGAGGTTTGAATGTTTTTGTAATGGCATAATCTCGATTTGCTATTTTTTTCAATTTGATGTCACTTTACGATCCTAAGTATTATTGAA
This sequence comes from Rosa persica, assembly GCA_025331145.1. NCBI lineage: Eukaryota > Viridiplantae > Streptophyta > Magnoliopsida > Rosales > Rosaceae > Rosa > Rosa persica. The sequence goes on along the minus strand of WFKR01000001.1, from coordinate 10,418,807 downwards.
GTCAAGTCTACTATGTTTCTGTCAAATTTTCTACTCTATATTTAAAAAAAAAAAAAACAATTTATCTTTTGTTGTAGAGAAACTGAAATTGAGAGAAATTTGTTGTGTATTCTCATTGATAATAGGGGCCTCTTTATACAGAGGATTACAATGCATAGAATCTGAACATACAAGGAAAGTAATTCTACATTGAATAGGATTCTAAATCCATCTATTATAACTCTATTACCACTATGTCAAGTAACCTAGAGTTTGGGCCAAATACAAAATAGAGATTTCCTTAAACACTCCCCCTTGTGTTGCCTAAACGCGGTGCTTCTCTCGTTGGCTCACTAAAAACCTTACCGAGTAACAAAAACCCAATGGGACAAAAATAACCTCGGTCGAATGAGAAAAAGAGCACAACACACTATTCGCATTTCGAGACCATACATGTAGATATCTCCCCCTAATGACTATGGTCATGGGAGTTCGGATAACTTCCGCAAACAATGCTACCAACATGTTTCTCGAAAGTGGAATTTAGGCAATGACTTAGTGAGCAAATCTGCCATATTGTCCTCAGATAGAACCTAGTTCACTTTGATCTTGAGTAGAGTCTGTTGTTACTGATTATTCTTGGTATTGTCGTTTTTGGTGTAGCCTTACTTTATTTGTTCAAAACAAACAGCATTATCCTAAATGCTTGTAGGCTCATCGGTGGTAAACTTCAAACCACAATTGCTCCTTGTAGGCTCATCGGTGGTAAACTTCAAACCACAATTGCTCCGAACATGCGGAATTATGGATCCAATCCATATACATTCACGACCCACTTCGTGAAGAGTAATAATCTCTGCATGGTTTGAAGATATAGTGACTAGGGGTCTGTTCTGTAGACCTCCCGGATATCACAGCCTTTACCCATGGTGAACACTTAACCAATTTGGGAATGACCTTTGTGTGGGCATAAGAGATACCCAACATCAGCAAAATCTTCCAAAACACCTATATTGTTTTGGGATGGGGAGAGGGAACGCAATCCACCATGTGTGGCGTTCCGGTTATTTGATAGGTCCGAATCCATCATATCTCTGTAGGGATAGAACAAGCCAATATCAATCGTACATCTCAAGTATCGAAAGATATTTTTTACACTAATCTAATGGCGTCGCGTCGGCGCAGAGCTGTATCTAGCTAACAAATTCACAACATATGAGATGTCCGGTCTTGTGCATTGAGATAAGTACAATAATGTGCTCATTGTACCCAAGCATGGCACATTTGCCTCTAGCACATCTTCGTCATCATCCTAGGGATGAAGAGGATCCTTTTCAAGATCAAGATTACGGACGATCATGGGAGTGCTTGAAGGCTTGACCTTGTCAAAAGGCCTAAGCATCTCTCAACACGATGCTCAAGTTCCAAACCGAGACATAATTGTGTTCTCCCAAAATTCTTCATCTCAAAATCGGATTTCAAGTTTTCAGCGGTTACCCTTAAGTCTTTAAGGGCTTCCAATGAAGATCATGTCCAACATGAACCGCGATAGAATCCGAAACTTATTATGGAAACGTGCGGGCATATCCCTTCCCAATCAAGTAGTCACTTTAGTGAGCATTTCAACTTTATTGTAAACGGGCTCCGTGGTCTAGAGCCACTTGACTTGGGTAAATAAAGTTCACCATGGATCTTCTTCATGTATATTCCGTATCTAGATCCCCATAGAGATATGTAGTGACCACATTTGTAAGCTGCATGTTCAGTTATTTGGAAACTACCAAACTGACAAGGTAGTAGAGTGCAATGACATCCAATACTGGAGAATGTGTCTCATCGTAGTTGATTCCAGGGCGTTTTGTGAGAAGTCTTGCTCCATAAGGCGAGATTACCATCTCTTTTTCTCATCACGCATTCTAACGAAGACCCATTAGTCAATAGGTTTTATGTTAGGAGGTGTTGGCATCACTGGCTTGAAAACCTTCCTCTCCGTTAGAAAATCTAACTTAACCTGGATCGCATCTTTCCATTTAGACCAAATTTCTCTACGTTGGTATTCATTCATCAACGAAGCATGATTCGATATCATCAGACTCAACAAACTCATGCGCAACGAAATACGTGACTACATCATCAATTATGATAGAGTTTCTATCCCACGTCTCATATACACTAGTGTAATTTTCATAGAGCTCTATATTCTCAGGAATAGGTTCTTACATCGAAGCGTCCCCCAACGATAACCATAACCCGGAAGATTCTCATGAGACAGATTTTGAGTGTTGATGATCAAATGATTAGGTTGTGCCAAAGCATCCTTCGAACCCACATGCCTCCCACGCATCCTAACTGGGGTCATGGTCTGTAACGCTAGAGTGCCACTCTCTTTATTGCATTGGTGCCTTGCCTACCTCCGTGTAGGGTGGCGCTATGTCCTCTCGTAGGGACGTACTTCCTTACAGGCATATTTGCAGCACATGTGTGATATCGTCACTTTAGTAGGGCTCGAGATGAGACATAGTGGGGACAGACCACGACAATTCCTGTTGTTCCTACTGAACATTAGTGTTCTTATCTCCCCCTAACGGCGAGAAGACTGTCTCATCAAAGTGACATTCGCAAAACTAGCGGTAAGGAGATCGCCTTCGCCTTGCAAGGGCATTAAGTGGCGGACGACTGTTGGAGTTTCAAATCCAACTAAGTTGCTCACTCATCTGTAAGGACCTATCGTAGTGCGCTGTGGCGGCACAATTGGCACATAAATGACTCACTCAAAATACTTGTACCCAGTCACTAGCTGTAACGCATAGATACATTAAGTGGCGGTAGGTCGTAGATGAATTAGCATAGCTACATGCGATATTGCATCACCCAAGCGGATATAAGGAGATTAGTGTGCGTTGCCAATGTCCAGACTACCATCGTAGTTGCTTCCGCGAGACCATTTGGGTGTGTTTATGGGAATATGATGTCCAACATCAATCCCATTGCAATAACCATCGAATGTCTTCGATGTAAACTCTCTAGCATCGTCAAGTCCAATTGACGAAATAAGATGATCCAGGGAGTGAGCCCATTGCCATATGATGTGTGCTAGGAGTGTAGTAAAAGCAGTATTTACATGTGGACAATGGCACCACACGTGACCCGCGTGTTTGTGTGTCAACCAACATCATGAGATATTAAACGTCCTCAAGTTGGTTGAATAAGTCCACAAAAGCCCCACAGATTCGATGTAAGAACAGAACGAGTATTTTCATATCCTTTACATAGGACTGTCTCAGTCCTAATTTTCCTTAAGGAATTGGCTTTGTAAAATGAGCGAGAGGCCTTAGAATCAACCAATAAGGATTTTGGTTGGGCCGAAGCAAAATGTGTAACTACATCTCCCATCATGGCGTTGGAGCCATGGAAATTAGCATGTATGGCGTCATCACATGGGACGTGGGCCCTTTCAGCGGCCCATGACAGCAGCAGTGCCAGAGGCTGTAGTTGTTGTAGTTTTGCTAAGTCCGGGAATCAATTTTCGATTCTTGCTTCGTTTCGCTCAAAATGATGGATGTCCGAGTGAAGACTTCAGTAGATGGATCATCATATCAGGATTAGGATGATCTATCCTATCGTGACAAGGTCAATATGTGTCTAAATCCAAGAGATCTTCTCTCAAGATATTGTTAGATTTAATAGCTTGAATAGTGACATAGAGTCCACTAGAGAGACATATAAACTTTTCTAAGATGTGCCTTTGTTCACAATCGTTAGAGGTATTGCCAAGGAACACAATTATGTTCTCTACATGCATTTTCGCATGGAATCCGTTGGCTATTCATAGGTGCGATTTGCCCTAGGAGCGTACAAAGTTTTCATGACAGTAATCAAGGTGCCATTTGGCAAGGGGAACTTGGGTTATTCCATGTTCTTGAATTAATATTGATGGTCCACTCATCGTAGTCACAAAGTCATATGCTCAGAATCAAAATGGAGTCATAATGAAAAGAACTTGAAATTTTTATTCATAAGCCAACAGAGTTACTTCATTGTCTCTTTGACCAAAGAAAATCTAATCCAAAATGCTAGCTAATGCAAAACAATGGTAGTCGTCTAACTTCTTTCGGTAATTCCAAAATAAATGTGACCATGTGAGTAGAGAGATGTCGGTGGAGTAAGGCTCGCTTAAGTACCACTAATCTCAGAACCTTCCTAAACATCACACTTACTTTGGTTGAGCCTACTTTGAAGAATGACTTAAACCATTGGCATTTACTGCAAAAATATATGGCAATTGCCTATTACATATCTTGGAAAAATAAAGACTTAAACAGAATTGGCAATCTATTGATCCCAGCCAGATTTGTAGTCTATAACCCTTCACTCTAGATCATCTTCTTGATCTTCTTGTTCCACATAGTAAGCTTCTCATGTTTCACAATATGCTTTGTAGGCGGTGACAATTCCTTCACGAGCTCTACAAATGTGCGCCCAATGACCGGATACTCCACATTAAGAACATACATCTCTTTGCTCATACTCCATTGATTGAGGTGCTTTGAAAGCGTCGTTTAAATGGCTCTTAGTGTAGGTGGCGCTACCAACATGGCCAGAGGCGTTGCCTCTCTCTCTTTCCACGTTGACCTCTTCGGTTCTGTGTTCACTTATTTTGGTAGTTACCTTCCCAAGTACCAAAATAAGTGAACACAGAACCGAAGAGGTCAACGTGGAAAGAGAGAGAGGCAACGCCTCTGGCCATGTTGGTGGCGCCACCTACACTAAGAGCCATTTAAATGACGCTTTCAAAGCACCTTAATCAATGGAGTCTGAGCAAAGAGATATATGTTCTTAATGTGGAGTATCCGGTCATTGGGCACACATTATCTAGACCAGAACGTCTATAAATACCCCTAAGATTAGGGTTTCGCTCTTGACGCCCTCTCTTAGGGGCGCGACTATAATTGGATTCCGGAATATGCTCTGTTTCCACGGATCTTGAATTATTGTTCTTCATAAGAATGTTGTCAAGCTTTTTAGCGACATTCATATAGCTCCAATAAGCTCATGAAACCTTGTGATCCATCTTGCAGTAACATCGATTTGATAGTTCTTTGCAACCATCAAAGCAGAGACGGGGAAGGTAGAGAGAGCCTTCTCAATCAACATCGCTTTTGTGATCTCTTGACCACAAAATTCCATTAAGGATTTAATGCGAAGTGCTTACGAGTTGTAGTCAAGAACTGACTTGAAATCACATAAGCTGAGGCTATGCCATCTCACTTCTAGGTCAGGAAGTAGGGAGTCACAGACATTGCCAAATCTTTATTCGAGTGTGACCCATAGCCTTCTGGGGTCTCCTTCATTCATACACTCGTACTGGAGTGAATTATCTACATGACGAGTCATTAGGATGATGGCTTTCGCTTTATTTGCCTCTTAGGCTGCTCTGTTTGCTTCCAAAGCTTGAGCTTGCTGAACAGTTAGCACGTCTTGGCTAGGCTTGAGAATCCTATCCAGGATTCCATCAGCCTTTAGATGCTGGCGAACATCACGAACCCACTTGTGATATCCAGAGCCAGTTGTTCCCAATGGAGCGAAGTCCAGTTTGTTCAGATTACTCATCCTGAAAGAGAACAAGAAATTAGGGTTAGTTTCGGAGCGTAAAAAGCTATCACGAAAACAACAGAAATTTCTGAGCGTAGTCGCTTCCAAGAAATCCGATTCCAAAAGGAATTGGATTAGATCGAAACAATGATGTGTTTACGGTCGATCATAACATCTCAACAAACTCTAAGTATGGAGGACTCTACAAGCTCCAAGCTTGGAGTGAGCATGAACCCCTACAGTTCGGCTTTTGGTCTCCCCTATGAAGAAGAAAGGGGGGGGTAGAAGAAGGGAGTTTGCAAGTCCCCGAGAAAAAGAAGAAAATGAATGAAAAACTTCAAAAACGGGAACTTATAGAAAAGTTTACCTCGAAATAGGTCGGCGGAAATCAGGCCGTTGCCGGAGCTGACGTGGCAGTGGGTTGAGATTTAACTTCTTCTGACTTTGACTTTGACCCTTTTTTTTCTTTTCTCCTCCATGTGGGCCAGGGCCTGCTTTTTTTTCTTTTTTCTTTTTTCTTTTTCTTCTCCTTCTGCCGCACTTACCTCCTTTTTCTTCTTACTTTTCTTCTTCTTTCTTCTGGGCCTGTCTATCCTTTTCCCTTTTTTTCCTTCTCTTTATTTTTTTCTTTCTTCTCTCAGACTGTGGGCTTCTTTGCTTCTTTTGACTGAAGACGTGGGCCGCACCTGTATGGGCTGCCTCTCTCTTGGGTTAGGCAGGCTGGAGCAAAGCACAAGAGGTTCTGGTGGTTCAAGGATGTTTGGTATCTGTGCACGCCGGTTCGGCCACTTTCCGACAGGTATCGGTGTTGATTTTTCCAGTTCCAAAAATGAGGACGAGGTGCAACTTCTAACAAAAGGTGGAAGTGAAGGGTGGACAGAAAGATGGTGAACCAGGCAGGAGATCTTAGGATTCTTCTTGGGAGGCCAGTCTTGTCACTTCCGGTGGCCGGTTTAGGTCGATCTCGGCCAGTTCTGGGGGTAGCATCGCAGGTTCTGGGCTGTTGGGATTGAGAGCTTCAAGTTGGGGGTCGGTGTTTGCTAGGGTTTGAAAGGCTACGATTTTAGGGTTTCAGGGTTAGGGCTTCGTGCTGATAACGTGTTTTAGAGAAACTGAAATTGAAAGGAATTTGTTGTACGTGTATTCTCATTGATAATTTTATATAGAGGATTACAATGAATCGAATCTGAACATACAAGGAAAGTAATTATACACTGAATAGGATTCTAAATCCATCTATTATAACTCTATTACCACTAGGTCAAGAAACCTAGAGTTTGGGCCAAACACAAAATAGAGATTTCCTTAAACACTTTTCTAAATTTTCAAAATCACTCATTTATTGCTCTAGGTTTTCAAAGTTAATCAATATTTGGACCAAAAACTTTAGATTCGATGGACCCGGGCTGGTTTGTTAGGGTTAGGTCTGCCATTTTTAATTTCTTTTTTGTTTTGTTATGATGGATGAGGAACCAGCGACCTCTCTGCTTGTTTAGACGAGATGTCGCCAAGGCTGGTCACGCTACCTATGCCTATTTGATGTCTCATGGGTAATGATGACTAGATTTTGGATGCGCTTCATAGGATTTTAAAAAGTTGAATTGCTTATGTAATGATTTTTTTGTCAGCCTCACGTGCATAGGTCGTTATGTAATTCCGCTGAGTTATAAAAGAGCTGACAAATCGTTACAAAAAAATAAATTCAATAAAAAATTAAAATAAGTTAATTTTACAAAAAAGATAAGAAATTAGTTAATTTAAAATCTAGGGCGAATTCACAATTAAACATTTTGTAATTGACGTAGGCCTGCATGTCTTAACGTTCTGGAATATCCATAGTGCAAATCGAGGCAAAATCAGGATTAAATGTTTGGGCAGCAAATCCTCTGTCCCTGATTTCCTATCTCCTTACCTGTCTCCTAATAGATTGTTGACACCTGTCCAATCTGTTTGAGCCTCTCAAACACCGCTTCCTTCTAGTTATCGACAAAATCATCTCTCTGCCCCACCAACTTCCCTCTCCCTCATGTCCCAACCCCTCCTCTATCTCCCTCTTCTCCCCGTTTCTCTTATCCGCCTCCTTTCCTGGTCACCACTGTGATTCACCTCCACCACCATGGACTAGAAGAGAGAGAAAGTGGATATGGTCTTCTCTCTCTCCTCCACCATCTTTTTCTGGTCTCCACTGCGACCTCACCTCCACTACGACCGTGCTCACAGGCCTCTGGCGAGTGCATCTCATCCTTGCTTTCTGTTTTAATTATCTTCTTTTATGTAATAATTGACAGGGACCATGACTGAAAACGCCACAAATACGATAGGAACAAAAATCTTTAGCCTACATTTTAATGACCAGAAACCAAATCAGTTAGAGAAGAAAAAACATATGAATCATATAGACAGAGAAAACAAACTGGCACTGCAAAAATAAATTTTATACAAGGATAAAAGTTGTTGTGGGTTTTCCGTTTGATGGCTGCAAGAGCTTTCAATGAGAGGAGGAGTGAGAGAAAAGCCCATATCTACTTTCTCTCTCCTCTGGTCCATGGTGGTGGAGGTGAATCACGGTGGTGACCGAGAGGGGAGGCGGAGAAGATGAGTAGGGAGAAGAGGGAGACAGAGGAGGGGTTAGGAGATGAGGGAGAGGGAAGTTGGTGGGGCAGAGAGATGATTTTGTCTATAACGGGGAGGAAATGGCGTTTGAGAGGCTCAAACGGAGTGGACAGGTATCAACAATCTATTAAGAGACAGGTAAGGAGATAGGAAATCGGGGACAGAAGATTTACTGCCAAAGATTGGAAATTAGGTTGAGGTGGGTGGTGATCTTGGAGGTCTCAGATCTGTGGTGGCCTTGCCTTGGATTGAGAAATGGAAGAGTTTGCCTTGGGTTTTGACACACAGAAATGGAAGAGAGAGAGAGAGAGAGAGAGAAGTAGTTGGTTTGGTTTAATTAGTTACTGGGATAGGTTGGAATTATGCCGAAGACTCAAGCTGGGATTTTTTTATTTTTTAAAGGAGAAAAATATCAACAAACAAACTAGGTGGAGGCCCAATCCGAACTTATTGCTCAATTGACGTCTTTGTCCATGCCATTCTTTCTATTTTCAAACATTATTTATATCTTTATTACCAAAAAAAGAACATTATTTATATCTTATATTTTTGTTTAAATAATTATATGTTATAAAAATAAAAATAAAAACCGCCTAGTCTCTGCCTAGGCCCCTAGGCGCTAGTCCTCGAGTCAACACCCGACTAGCGCCTAACGTTTTTTAGAATCTTGAGTAAAACAAAACATCAAATTAGTTTCACTATCATCGAGGATCCATCATTCTTGCAGCATAATGGGGTATGTTGGGCAATGCATGGATGCATGGTCCTAAGAATGATGGGTGAATCAATTGACCTAAACAAGAGTTTATGAATATTAATGGGTTAATAGCAATGCATCTCTTGTTAAGGAGGTTCGAACGTTTCACTTATTTTGTAATGGCATAATTGCCGATTTATTATTGCAGATTTTAGTTTAGTGACAATTTGCAGTCTTAAGTTTTATTTAAGCCAATTTGATACATTAGGTTTTATTTTAGCCAATCTGCTATGCTTTCGTCAAATTTGGTACTTTAAAATTTCAAAATTAATTATTTGCTACCCTTGATTTTCGAAGTTAATCAATATTTAGACAAAAGAATAGAAGAATTAAAATAAGTTAATTTAACAAAATGTTATTCAACTGGCGAAAATTATGAAAATTTAGAGTAGCAAATTGACAATTAAGCCTTTTGTAATCGATGTAAGACTCTATGTCATAATGTTCTGAAAGTTAGAGTACCATAAAGCCTTTTGTGACGCATATTAAAAGTTAAGAGTCCGTGAACATCACCAACATTCATAACCAACTGCCTAACTCTAATTATGACCTGACGTAACCAATACTAGCTTTAGCTTCTGTTTTCAATAGTAAAACAAAACATCAAATAAGTTTCACTATCACAGGGGATCCATCATTCATTGCGGCATAGTATGTTGGGCAATGCATGGGTGCATGGTCCAGAGAATGATGGGTGAATCAATGGAACTGAATAAGAGTTGATGAATATCAATTAGTTAATAGCATCTCTTCTTTAGGAGGTTTGAACGTTTCACTTATTTTGTAATGGCATAATTACTTGTTTATTATCACATATTTTAATGTAATGCCCCGAATTTCAAACACAAAACGTAATACAAATAAATCAATACCAAGCACGATTGTGATGATTCCGACATCAATACTAAATATGAAGATCCAGATTTTCATATAATAAATTTATGTAATTCAATAATTGTTATATTAATTGAATTATGATATTTGGGATTATTTGGATTGTCGTGGGTTGAGAAGATTGGTTTCGAATGATTTTATTTTCGAAAACGAACGTTATTTAGAGGGTCGTGAAAATCGACTTTTTATACGTTCAACATTTGAGAAAACTTCCTTTATGAAAGTTGTAGAACTCGTCGATACGAGTCTGTGCATATATGGAACGTATTATTCAGAACTCGTATGAATAAGTTATGAATATTTGAAAATCAGAATTTTTCTATAAATATAGGATTTTTTTTGGAAATTTCAGAAAACCAAAAAAAAATCTCAAAAATTTCTCTCTCTCTCCCTGTCGGCTGAAGCTCGAAGGACTGAAGAAATTCGACCGACCCGACCCCACTGCACCGGCGCCGTCCGAAGTCCAACAGCGACGAAACCACCGCGAGGCAGCTCAGACCGACGTCGCCTGCCTCCCTGTCGACCCCTTTTCCGCCCCCGCTCGCCGCAAGCACGAGATCGGAGCAGCTCAACCCCAAACGCCCGACCCGGTTGGATCTCGACGGTGCAAGCGGTGCATGGGCCGATCATCCCCATTTTCGTGACGTGCTCTTCCACCTGATCATCCCCATATGTGGCTTGCATCACGATTTTGAGTGTAGAGAGGTAGATCAAAAGTTGAAGATTTCGACGTCCCTGATTCGATCTGGAGACTAATCAGAGGGCCGAAATTAATCCAACTTCAAAGTCCGATCTAGGATGATCTAGACCTCATCTCAGAAAAAGTCAGGTATTAAAGTTGTTCACAATTTCATTTTGAAGAAGTTTGTAGTTGACGACTTTTGCATCGGAGGTGATTGATCGGCGTTGACCGCCATCTGACCGCCGCGTGTGGCGGCGCTTCGGACCAATTTTTGAGTTTATATTATCTGGACGATGATCTATGCATCCGTACTAGCGTTTTGATATATAACTTGGTCATGTTAGAAAAAGTTGATAAATAGTCAATTTCTGTTTTGACATTACTATTTACGGTTTTACAATTTACCTTCAGTTTGAGATTTACGGAGATCAGACCATCGGTTTTACTTCAAATTTTAATATGATGTTCATATGACTGTCCCGATAACTTTGTGTGGTCACGGGCGAAGATTCGACATTGGATCTTCGTATAATTGTAAAACAGTGATTCGGGAGGCGATTAGTGAAGATCCGTCCATCGGATTTTCGTATAGTATTGATAGGATGTTTCCAAGGGTGATCCGTTAGGATCCAATCGTTGGATCATCGTTTAAATTTGATCCGACCGTTGGATTGTCTTTATTTTAGAATCCGACAGTTGGATTGTCGTTATTTTGAAATCCGACCGTTGGATCATCATTTAGGTTTATTTCGTGCTTCATTGCTAAGTAAAGACCGTACTTGGTTAGGTACTTAACGGCTTGAGTTGACGAGCATTTGGATTATTGTGAGTTATATTTATTGAAGACGCAGCGGGAATTTCGAGGTGAGTAAATCTCACGTGGTTCATATTTCCAACCGAGTACTTAAATTATTTATTTTTGTAATTGTGTGGAAAATATTTTTGGATTAAATATTTGTTTTTAAAATCATATGGACTTGAACAACTACGGTCCATAAGTAAGTAAAATGAATTTAATTATACAAATGAATTTCACTATTTGCTTTACCTGTTAGCATGTCGGGTGTACACGATGTCTTCCATGTGTCTATGCTCAGGAAGTATGTTCGAGATGAGTCTTACGAGATTGATCATGGTGTGATTGAAGTAAACACTGATGTGACGTTTGTAGTTGAACATGTTCGTATCATGGATAGGTCTACGAAGAAGCTTCGTAGGAAGGAGGTTGACCTTGTGAAGGTGTTGTGGAGTCATCATGACGAGGGTGATGCATCATGGGAATTGGAGTCTGACATGAGGAAGAGGTATCCTCAGCTTTTTGTGGACGAGCATGCTTGAGTTTTGGGACGAAATTCTTTTAAGGAGGGTAGACTGTGAAGATCCAGATTTTCATAGAATAAATTTATGTAATTCAATAATTGTTATATTAATTGAATTATGATATTTGAGATTATTTGGATTGTCGTGGGTTGAGAAGATTGGTTTCGAATGATTTTATTTTGGAAAACGAACGTTATTTAAGGGGACGTGAAAATTGACTTTTTACATGTTCAAAATTTGGGAAAACTTCATGAAAGTTGTAGAGCTCGTCGATACGAGTCCGTGCATATATGGAACATATTATTTGGAGCTCGTATGAATAAGTTATGAATATTTGAAAATCAGAATTTTTCTATAAATATATGATTTTTTTTGGAAATTTCAGAAAACCAAAAAAAAATCTCAAAAATTTCCCTCTCTCTCTCCCTCTTGGCTGAAGCCCGAAGGACTGAAGAAATTCGACCGACCCGACCCGGACCCGCGCGACCCGACCCGACTGCACCGGCGCCGTTTGACGTCCAAAGGCGAACCACCGCGAGGCAGCTTAGACCGACGTCGCCTGCCTCCCTGTCCACCCCGTTGTCGCCCCCGCTCGCCGCAAGCAGGAGATCGGAGCAGCTCAGCCCCGAACGACCGACCCGGTTGGATCTCGACGGTGCCGGCGGTGCATGGGCCGATCCTCCCCATTTTCGTGACGTGCTCTTCCTCCTGATCATCCCCATATGTTGCTTGCATAACGATTTTGAGTGTAGAGTGGTAGATCAAAAGTTGAAGATTTTGACGCCCCTGATTCGATCTGGAGACTGATCAGAGGGTCGAGATTAATCCAACTTCAAACCCCGATCTAGGACGATCTAGACCTCATCTCCGAAAAAGTCAGGTATTAAATTTGTTCACAATTTCATTTTGAAGAATTTTGTAGTTGACATCTTTTGCATCGGAGGTGGTTGATCGGCGTTGACCGCCGCATTGACTGCCGTCTGACCGCCGCGTGTGGCAGCGCGTCGGACCAATTTTTGAGTTTATATTTTCTGGACGATGATCTATGCATCCATACGAGCGTTTTGATATATAACTTGGTCATGTTAGAAAAAGTTGATAAATAGTCAATTTCTGTTTTGACGTTACTATTTACGAATTTATAATTTACCTTCGGTTTGAGATTTACGGAGATCAGACCATCGGTTTTACTTCAAATTTTAATATGATGTTCATATGATTGTCCACGGGCAAAGATCCGACAGTTGGATCTTCGTATAATTGTAAAACAGTGATTCGGGAGGCGATTAGTGAAGATCCGTCCATCGGATTTTCATATAGTTTTGATAGGATGTTTCTAGGGGTCGTCAACGGGCCGGGCCGGGCTCGGCCCGGCCCATTCATTGCGGGCTTGGGCCGGGTCGGGCCGGGCCTTGCTAAATTTTTTAATAATGGCGAGCCGGGCCGGGCCGGGCTTTATTAAAAATCTAATGATCCAAGCCCGTCCATATAAAGCGGGCCTTGCGGGCTTTTTCGGGCCGGGCCTTGCGGGCTTTATTTATAAATAAATATTTAAAGACACAAATATTTTTTTTTAATCAAGCTTTGGAAATTCATTGGATAATGATCAAATACAACCAAAGATAATAGATCTATATTGTACAAAAAAAAATCTATATTTATATATAGATACTAATTTATTGATAATTAAATTTTTAAAGACACTAATTTTTTATAAATTTATATTGATACATCATACACTCCGAAGAGCAACATATAGCAATTCAAAGAAAATGAGAAAACCGACCGTTTGATGTGATTATTACAATAAATTATACGTGTGGTTAAAAATTTAGTCAATTTCACCGTAGTTTCGAACTCAATCGGATTAGTCAACCGTAGTCACTTGCATGTTTTCTTGGTTGACTGATGGCGTGATAACCGCAAAAATTGCTTATTTTTTTACATCACGTTTGTAAATATTTCATCGATGGATGTGAGTGGACATAAGATAAAAATTTCAATTTTAATTACAAATACATTGATCAATACCAATTTGTGTGAAGACCCAGATTTTCATACAATAAATTTATGTAATTCAATAATTGTTATATTAATTGAATTGTGATATTTGGGATTATTTGGATTGTCGTGGGTTGAGAAAATTTGTTCCGAATGATTTTATTTTCAAAAACGAACGTTATTTAGGGGGTCGTGAAAATCGACTTTTTATACGTTCAAAATTTGGGAAAACTTCCTTCATGAAAGTTGTAGAGCTCGTCGATACGAGTCCGTGCATATGTGGAACGTATTATTCGGAGTTCGTATGAATAAGTTATGAATATTTGAAAATCGAAATTTTTCTATAAATAGTGGGAAAATCTGAGTTTATTGTGAAGGACGAAAAAATCTCATTTTTGCACATCAGTCCCCCGTCTCTCTCTCGGCCTGGTCACTGTGCCTTCCGACCCGGCGACCCGACCCGACTGGAAGTCGGTCCTCCCAGCCGCGCCGCCGCCGGACCCGACGTGGTCCCGCTTCGCCGCCTCACGCCTGGTCGGCCCCCGCCATCGCCACGCCCCGCCGCTGCCCCTAGACCTGGATCGAAGCTTCCATCCGAAGTGCAAACCCGACCCGGCCGGAAAACCTTTTTTCCGGCGGTGCACGGGCCGATCGTCCCCATTTTCGTGACGTGCTCTTCCTTCTGATCATCCCTATATATAGCTTGCATCATGATTTTGAGTGTAGAGTGGTAGATCAAGAGTTGAAGATTTCAACGTCCCTGATTCGATCTGGAGACTGATCAGAGGGCCGAGATTAATCCAACTTCAAAGCCCGATCTAGGACGATCCAGACCTCATCTCCGAAAAAGTCAGGTATTAAAGTTGTTCAAAATTTCATTTTGAAGAAGTTTGTAGTTGACGACTTTTGCATCGGAGGTGGTTGACCGGCGTTGACCGCCGCGTTGACCACCGTCTGACCGCCGCGTGTGGCGGCGCGTCGGACCGAATTTTGAGTTTTTATTATCTGGACGATGATCTATGCATCCATACGAGCTTTTTGAGATATAACTTGGTCATGTTAGAAAAAGTTGATAAATAGTCAATTTCTGTTTTAACGTTACTATTTACGGTTTTACAATTTACCTTCGGTTTGAGATTTACGAAGATCAGACCATCGGTTTTACTTCAAATTTTAATATGATGTTCATATGACTTTCCCGATGACTTTGTGTGGTCACGGGCGAAGATCCGAGTTTTGGATCTTCGTATAATTATAAAATAGTGATTCGGGAGGCGATTAACGAAGATCCGTCCATCGGATTTTCGTATAATTTTGATAGGATGTTTCCATGGGCAATCCGTGAGGATCTAACCTTTGGATTATCTTAATTTTAGAATCCGACCGTTGGATTATCTTTATTTTAGAAATCCGACCGTTGGATCATCAATTAGGTTTATTTCATGCTTCGTTGCTAAGTAAAGACCGTACTTGATTAGGTACTTGACGGCTTGAGTTGACGAGCATTGGATTTTTGTGAGTTATATATATATAGAAGACGCAGCAGGAGTTCGAGGTGAGTAAAACTCACGCGGTTCTTATTACGAACCGAGCATTTTAATTTATTTACTTTTGGTAGTTGTGTGAAAAATATTTGCGGATTAAATATTTGTTTTAAAATTTCATGGACTTGAATTACCACGGTCCATAGGTAAGTAAAATAAATTTGAACTATACAAATGAATTTCATAATTTTCTTGTGTGAACTATAGATGGTATTAGTGGTCATTCTTGAGTGGATGATTACGTATATATATATTTACGTGGAAAATATATATTGATGAGTGGATTGTTTGATTTATTATATGATTGAGTTGATTTCATTACAATTGTGTAATTCTATAGTAATATGATGTATCTTGGATTGGGTTGATTTCAGTATGTGATGTTATATGTTGGGTTCATTTATGGGATTAGGGTTAACGTAATGACCGGTGTGCGTAATCGGACGCTCTAATCCTAGTGTGGATGATGGGATACGATTGGTTGAGTATGTGGAATTATTGGACGTTCTAAATATGTATATAGGTATACATATTGATGAAATACAATAATTGATTAATATGTCGGATGCCATAACCTAGGCCAGGTGACGGGCTACGATTCAGTTAGAGCTCTAGTCTGTCAAGTACCGTATTTTTATAAATACGATGAAGAGAGTCGTGGGGAAAGTAGTGATTGGAATTGACTTGATATATTGAATTGGTGTTGATTGAGATTGTTATTATTTGTATATGTGGAAATAATTGAGTGTTGCTGTGTGTGGGAATAAATGAGTTTAAATTAAGTAACAGTTCCTTCTTTTACTCATACAAGCTTTCATAAGCTTACCGGGTTTTGTGTTGTTGCAATCCCGGTACATTATTCAATGGTGTAGCGGATATTCCTGCAGGTAACCAGGGAGGTGACCGAGCTGCTTAGGTGTTACAGCAGTTTTGTTATTTATTTAGTTGTGAGGTGTGTGTGTATGCTCATTTAGAGCTTTACATTACATTTTGGATTTGTGTTGTAATAATTAACCGAGACTAAGTCGGTTTGATTTTATTTCGTGTGGTGAGTGTGTTAAGAAAATAAAAATTTTCATGTTTCGGATTTTGAATTGTTATTCATAAAATTCGGAGCGTGACAATTTGCCTCTTAAAGTTGTATGACTTGTACATTGCATTTAAATTGTTGAGGTTCATTCTAAAGCAAACATGCAGTGGAAAATCAATTTGAAAAAACCAACCGTTTGATGGAGAGACTGTAATATTTTATGGTGGTTGTAAAAAATCCAGCTAATTTGGTTTTCGTTTCGAATTCGATCAACTAGGTCAAACCTAGTTACTCTTATAAACCTATATTTATATCACACACTCCAAAGAGCAACCTCTATCAATTCAAAAAAAATGGGAAAACCGACCGTTAGATGTGATTATTATAATAAATTATGAGTGTGGCTAAAAATTTAGTCAATTTCACCATAGTTTCAAACCTGATCAGATTGGTCAACCGTAGTCGCTTGTATGTTTTCATGATTGACCGATGGCTTGATAACCGCAAAACATGCTTATTTTTCCACATCATATCTGTAAATATCCTATCGATGGATGTACGTGTACATAAGATAAAAATTTCAATTTTATTACAAAGACGTTGCCCTATATCAATTTGTCACCTAAAGTTATATGACTTGTACATTGCATTTAAAACTATTGATGTCCATTCTAAAGCAACCATGAAGTGGAAGATGAATTTGGAGAAACCAACCGTTCGATAGAGAGATTGTAATGTTTTATAGTGGCTGTAAAAAATCCAGCCAATTTAGTTCTCGTTTCGAATTCGATCAACTAGGTCAAACTTAGTTACTATTATAAACCTATATTTATATATCATACACTCCAAAGAGCAACCTCTATCAATTCAAAGAAAATGGGAAAACCGACCGTTGGATTTGATTATTACAATAAATTATGAGTGTGGTTAAAAATTTAGTCAATTTCACCATAGTTTTAAACCCGATCGGATTGGTCAACCGTAGTCGCTTGTATGCTTTCTTGATTGACCGGTGGCGTGATGACGCAAAACTTGCTTATTTTTTTACATCACGTTTGTAAATATTTCATTGATAGATGTGCATGGATATAAGATAAAAATTTCAATTTTAATTACAAATACATTGACCTATACCAACTTGCCTCTTAAAGTTGTATGACTTATACATTACATTTAAATTGTTAAGGTTCATTCTAGAACAACCATGAAGTGGAAAATGAATTTGGAAAAACCAACCGTTTGATAGAGAGATTGTAATATTTTATGGTGGTTGTAAAAAATAAAGCCAATTTGGTTCTCGTTTCGAATTCGATCAACTAGATCAAACCTAGTTACTCTTATAAACCTATATTTATATATCACACACTCCAAAGAGCAACCTCTATCAATTCAAAGAAAATGGGAAAAACGACCGTTGGATGTGATTATTATAATAAATTATGAGTGTGGTTAAAAATTTAGTCAATTTCACCATAGTTTCAAACCCGATCGGATTGGTCAACCGTAGTCGCTTGTATGTTTTCTTGATTGACCGATGGCTTGATAATCGGAAAACATGCTTATTTTTTCACATCATATCTGTAAATATCCTATCGATGGATGTACGTGTACATAAGATAAAAATTTCAATTTTATTACAAAGACGTTGCCCTATATCAATTTGTCACCTAAAGTTATATGACTTGTACATTGCATTTAAAACTATTGATGTCCATTCTAAAGCAACCATGAAGTGGAAGATGAATTTGGAGAAACCAACCGTTCGATGGAGATATTGTAATGTTTTATAGTGGCTGTAAAAAATCCAATCAATTTAGTTCTCGTTTCGAATTCGATCAACTAGGTCAAACTTAGTTACTATTATAAACCTATATTTATATATCATACACTCCAAAGAGCAAACTCTATAAATTCAAATAAAATGAAAAAACCGACCGTTGGATGTGATTATTACAACAAATTATGAGTGTGGTAAAAAAATTAGCTAATTTCATCATATTTTCAAATCCGATCTAATTGATCAACCGTTGTCACTTGTTTTTTAGAATATATATGCACATATTTACTATAAAAATATGAGAATTTCCACACACACACACACACATACACACATCTATATATATATATATATATAAACACACACAGTGCACACACATATATATATATATATATATATCTCTCTCTCTCTCTCTCTATATATATATATTTATATATAAGCACACACATATCTATTATATATATATATATGTGTATATA
This sequence comes from Rosa persica, assembly GCA_025331145.1. Lineage (NCBI taxonomy): Eukaryota > Viridiplantae > Streptophyta > Magnoliopsida > Rosales > Rosaceae > Rosa > Rosa persica. The sequence goes on along the minus strand of WFKR01000001.1, from coordinate 10,400,139 downwards.
TATATATATATATATATAAACATACACACATACACATATATATTAATATATATATCTATATATATATTCACAAACACACACAAATATATATAATATATAAAAAATAGTTTACGGGCTTTTACGGGCCGGGCCTAGGCGGGCTTTTACGGGCCGGGTCTAGCTGGCTTTTGACGGGCCGGCCTATGGGCCGGGCCGGGTTTTTCCGGGCTTTTTAGCGGGCCTCCATCGGCCCACAGAGGCGGGCTTTTGCGGGCTTTTTGACGGGCTGGGCCGGGCTTTTGGCCCTCCGGGCTAGCGGGACTCCATCTGCCCACTTGATCCGCGGGCTTTTTGATGAGGCCTAGATGTTTCTAAGAGTGATCCGCTAGGATCTAATCATTGGATCATCGTTTAAATTCGATCCGACCGTTGGATTGTCTTTATTTTAGAATCCGACCGTGGGATTGTCGTTATTTTGAAATCCAACCGTTGGATCATCATTTAGGTTTATTTCGTGCTTCGTTGCTAAGTAAAGACCGTACTTGATTAGGTACTTGACGGCTTGAGTTAACGAGCATTTGGATTTTTGTGAGTTATATTTATTGAAGACGCAGTGGGAATTTCGAGGTGAGTAAATCTCACGTGGTTCATATTTCCAACCGAGTACTAAAATTATTTATTTTTGTAATTGTGTGGAAAATATTTTTGGATTAAATATTTGTTTTTAAAATCATATGGACTTGAACAACTACGGTCTATAAGTAAGTAAAATGAATTTAATTATATAAATGAATTTCACTATTTTCTTGTGTGAACTATAGATGGTATTAGTGGTCATTCCTGAGTGGATGATTACGTATATATATATTTACGTGGAATATATATATATATATATATATATATTGATTGACGTGGTTTTGAATGACGATATGATTGAGTTAGAATGATGATTTGGATTATATTCAAAGGCTTTAATTTCATGATAATATCATATATGTTGGTTGAGTTGATTTAATTATGTGAAAACATACGGTTGTACATATTGTGGATTTAGGGTCAACGTAGTGACCAGTATGGGGTAATCGGACGCTCTAATCCAAGGTAGATGATGAGATACGATTGGTTGAGTATGTACAATTATCGGACGTTCTAAATATGTATATAAGTATACATATTGATGAAATGCGATAACGGTAAATATATCGGATGCCATAACCTAGGCCAGGTGACGGGTTACGATTCAGTTAGAGTTCTAGTCTGTCGAATACCGTATTTTTATAAATACGATGATGGGGTATTGTGGAGAAAGATGTGAGTTAGGGTTTGGTGTTGAGTTGTTGATTAACTGTGATTGTTGGTTTTTGTGGTTGTAGAATTGTTGCATGTTGACTTAGGTAGAAATAAATATGATTAAATTAAGCAAACGTTCTTTCTTTTACTCATACGAGCTTTCATAAGCTTACCGGGTTTTGTATTGTTGCAATCCCGGTACACTATTCAAATGGTGTAGCGGATATTCCTGCAGGTCAGGATAACCAGGGAGGTGACTGGGTTGCTTAGGTGTTACAGTAGTTATTTTTATTTCATTGAGTTGTGAGGTGTGTATGCTCATTTAGAGCTTTACCAATTATTGTGTGTTTGAGTTGTAATAATTAACTGAGACTAAATTCGGTTTCGATTTTATTTCGTGTGGTGAGGTTGTTAAGAAAAGAAATTTTCAGGATGATTATTTTGAGTTGTGGTAATTTTCATGTTTCGGATTTTGAATTTTATTCTAAAATTCGGGGCGTGACAGTAACTATGAAAATTTTTCCTTTAAACAAGACAACCAAACGATATTCCGAACCCACAATGTAATTACAGACTCATTCTTAAAAGTCACATATTACATTAAGCAAAGTTTACAAATTAAACTGAAACATCAATTCAATAAGTAGCTACACACACTACTCTCATTACACAGTGGAAAACTAAAAAGTGTGTACTACAATTAGTTAGTAAACCTACCACTGTAACATCAAGGAAAATCTACGGCTTCAACCACGCTCGCCTTAACTTGCAAGATAAACCCCTACAGCATAAAATAGTGCACTAAGTTTGCACGGTAAGCTTTTGCACCTGTATGAGTAAACTCAAACCAGCAACAGAAACACATGCTTAAGTTCTCTCAATCTAACAATCAATAAGCATATCACTGTATCAACTATCATTTTCACATCATTTAATAGCATGCATTAGCAAGTCCAATCGTGACAAAATCTATATGCTCAAGCTTTAATTTAGTATTTAGATTTATGATCATAGTTCAGAACAAAACAACTTCAAATAATGTTTGAAATCATAATCAACGCTCAAGGTGAATTACCAAATTACCCTATCCAAATCATGGTAATGCAACACAAGAGCAACTGACTCAATAGGAAAGGAAAATAACTCACACTTTGATTCATTTCAAAAACGTAGTAAAGGAAAAAAACTTACACTTTGATTCCTTTCAAATTGTAATAAAAAAAGCAACTCACACCTTGATTTCTGTCAACACGAAATAAAGAAAGAAACTCACACTTTGATTTCTTTCAAATCGTAAATAAAACAATGTAACTCACACCTTGATTTCTATCAACAAGAAATAAAGAAAGCAACTAACACCTTAATTTCTGTCAACACGGAATAAAGAAAGCAACTCACACCTTGATTCCTTTCCAATCGTAAATAAAAGAAAGCAACTCACACCTTGATTTCTGTCAATATGAAATAAAGAAAGCAAGTACACCTTGGTTTCTTTTGAATCATAAATAAAAGAAAACAACTCACACCTTGATTTTTGTCAACACGAAATAAAGAAAGCAACTCACATCTTGATTCCTTTCAAATCGTAAATAAATTAAAGCAACTCACACCTTGATTTCTGTCAACACAAAATAAAGAAACCTTGAATCCTTTCAAATCGTAAATAAAAGATAGCAAGTCACCTTAATTTCTATCAACACGGAATAAAGAAAGCAACTCACACCTTGATTCCTTTCAAATTGTAATTAAGGAACGCAACTCACTCCTTGATTCCTTAAAACAAATATACTCATGAGCTAGAAACAACCTTGCTCCGTTACCCCATAAGATACACTGGCAGGCAGACTAGAGCTCTAATTGAATCGTAACCACTCGTTTGGCCAAAGACGTGATTACACGATATACTGCCAAAAGTCAACTTGTGACCTTGAATCCTCGGGCCTCTCGGTCCTTCGGAATAAAACATTTAAAGAAGTCGCACATGACTCAAAATGTTACACAAATCTCAATGTTTTTCAAAACAATAGAAATCAACATTTTCACAATCATTTGTTTTCCGAAAAGCTACACCTCAAAACAATAAATGTGCACAAACATGCATATTGTTTTTCTCAATCAACAAAACCACCAATAAATATATATTTCAAGTAAATATATATATATATATATACACGCAGTCATTCACTCAGGAATGCCTACTAATACCAATTATAGATTGCAGTTAAATAAATAACTCCCAAAATTATAAAGGTAACTCCGTTCGTAAATGAACATTGTAAGATTACTCACCTCTGAATCCCACTGCATCTTCACACACAAACAAAGAGAAGCACTGATCGTTGTAATCCACTCAACACACTTTCCATGTACCTAATCACATCAAGGTCACATCTTAATACCACTTGTGGTATGAAAACATCTAATTTCAAACCAAGTGATTAAAGTTCGAATCCCCAACCAAATCAAACTACAACTTGAAAGTAACGCCAATTGAGGGGAAACCTCATCCGAGACCGCCCAAAGTCTCCGGAGTACATCTACAATCGATATGTTAAACCTACACGATCGAATAGTCGGATCCTCACGGATAAAAAACCGAGACAATCTGAAACGGTAAAAACCCTAACAAAATTCATACGGTCTCCAAAAATTACGTTTTATATATCGAAATGCTCGTATCAACTATTAGGTTGTATATAGAACCAGAAACTGTTTCTGACATGGCCGAAATCACAGCCAAGCGATACCATAAGTAGTTGCATATGCACCTCATGCACCGCCGGACCAAAACTCAAACCACCTTAAACCAACTATCCAAAATGTCAAGAATACCAAGTAGAGCCAAGCTTGAATCCACTGTTCACATTGAGTTGACTCTTCTCGAATGAAAATCATCCACAACCACCACCATAGATCGAAAGAGGAAGCTCCCATGAGAAGAACAAGCCTGGTTTCACACCTTGCTGTCACCGAAGTTTAGAGTTCAGTTCAGGTATGTGCCACCGTGAGGGAGAATCCATGCAAGCCCCCACCGAAGGGAGGACCGGTCGGAGGAAGCGAGCAGGTTTGTGCCAGTTCTGTGGCCTGGGATTGCTGAAGCTCACCGTAAAAGCGGGGTCGGGTCGGTTGGGTACGAGTAGGGTCAGTCAAAAACTTTGATATTGAGGGTTTCAATTGAAAGAGGAGAGAGAGAAAATATTTCCAAAAAAGGAAAATTGGAATTTACGAAATAATTTCCAAAAAAAGAGTCCTATTTATACCAAAATGAAAAAAGTTGGAATTTATGAAATAATTTGCTGAAAAATCCTATTTATACCAAAATTGAAACTTTTTCCAACGGCCATAACTTTCTCAAATGAACTCCGATTTCCATGTTTCATTTACCCACAAACTCGTATCGACGCGTTCTACGACTTTTGTGAAGGAAGATTCTTGAGAAACCCAACGTATAAAAAATCAATCTTTGCATTTCCCTAAAACTGTACATTTCGAATAATTCCACTCTATTCCCAAACTACGAAATTGTCCCAACAATTCTTGAAAATCCTCATAAAATAATAACCAATTTCTAGGGTATTAGATTTAATTTAATGTCAATTTGTAGTCTTACTTTTTTTTTTTTTTTTTTAAAGGGGCTGGTGTGGCTGCCCTCAATTCTTGATAAATAAAATTGTAGAATACAAGGGGGGAGACTTATAGTATGAATCCAGGATTATAATAAGCATAAAGAGAACATCCTGAAATAATATCAAGACTCTCCACAAAGTCTATATATTCTACCAAGCAAAGAGTGAATGACTACTCCATTTGTTTTGACATAACGATGATACTAGAAAGATAACTATATCACGAAGAAGCATGATTATAAATAACACAACTTTCCCACTATGTTACCACACATAAATAAATCTGGCGGTACTCAATTTCATCCTGCCATTAGGCCAGACAAAGCACACAGAATGTGAATATCGGGACAACGCCCTTGTCGCCCTAACACAAATTGGTAGGAACTTATATTACCGGCATAAAGCCACGTCTAATTAAAACAAAAACATAACATGAATAAAATATTACATAGCTTGGCCCAAAGCAACAGCCTAGGCCCACATGAACCTTAGCCCAAGCCTGAGTTGAGATATGCGGATGCTATCGCACCGCCGACTCGCATGAGTTCCCACGGCCATTCTTCCACCCTCCACACCTCTACCTCTGTCCTCTTCTACTCAGGCCGACCAGCCCAGATTTGAACCAGGACAAATGAGATCCGGCATGCCACCGTGAACAACACCAAGGCTACACCAACTGCGATCAGAACCCAAGCCATCATCCCTCCTAATTCGGCCTCCTGAACCGATCGTCCCCCGGGATGATGGGCTACACGATCTCATCCTGACCGCGACCTTCTTTGCCAACCCACAAACCACCGTCAGCCCTGCCCTCCTTCCCATCTGGGTCCCTGCGAACCAACACCAGAAACCGGCAACACCCAATCTTCACTCCGGCCCTTACCTGTTGAAAAGGCCGTCCAACGATGCCGCCATGAAGGGGTGCTGTCGGACAAGGTATGACTGAATAGTGGAGACGGCCAAGAACGTTCTAGGGTCTTTTTTCTCCCCATTTTGCTTTACTAAATATTATTTAAAGCCAATCTGCTATGCTTTCGTCAGATTTGCTACTTTAGAATTCAAAATTTACCAACTTGCTCCACAAAATTTTTAAAATTAATTATTTACAATCCAAGATTTTCGAAGTTAATCAATATTTGGATGAAAGAATAGAAGAATTAAAACAAGTTAACTTGACAAAATGGTTAAATTGGCTAATTATGAAAATCGAGAGTGCAAATTGACAATCAAGCCTTTTGTAATCGATGTAGGACGCTATGTCATAATGTTCTGAAATATTCATTACTTAAGTAGGGACAAAATCAGGATTAAATGTTTGGGTGGTCAAAATGTACAAGTTGTTTTTTTTTTTTTTTATTATCATCTTAAACATAAACAAATGAATAACATAGTAAACAATGGTTTTTACGACTATATTAAACCATCTCTGGTGTTTGGTTAAACTAACTAAAAAAATAAGGAAAGATTAATCAAGAAGTGCAAGAATATGGCATGAAATTATGATGTATAGAGAAAGTTAAGATTACATTTTTATTTTTTTTTGGGTGAGGGGGGCAGTTATTGTCACGTCCCGACTTTCGAATAAAGAAATTCAAATCCAAAACGTGAAAACTTAACAAGCACAAGAAAAAAACATAGAATTTTTTTCATTTAAATTAAGCAACTAAACAAACTGAGTTCACAATGTCAATTCTGACTCGTTCTTTAGAGTCACATATTACATTATGGACAGTTTACAAATTAAACTGAATAACAATTTAATAAGTAAACACACCCATCACAACTCACTGCACAACAGAAGACTAAAACTAAAGTATCATTCTACATCCAAGCTACGTTAGATACAAAACCTTAGCTTCGACAACTCTTACTCTGATCTGCACAATAAACCCTACACCATGGAATAGTGCACCTGGTTGAAACAACAAACTCAGTAAGCTTTTGCATGCTCATATGAGTAAACCTAAATAACACCAAAAACACATTTTCCGACTCAAGAACAATAAATCAACACAATGATTAATTCTAACGACAAAATTTTTTTCTTTTTCTTTTTAGGAACACATATATCACAACCATGACAAATCAAATCATGCTAAATGAAAAACGGTGATCCCTGCATAGAAATTTAGTTCAGGAAATCACCAATAGTATACAAACCAAAACCATAATAATTCCTACATATAGTTTAGTTCAGGAGATTACATTTAAAATCAAACAATTAGAATGAAATGGAAAATACATAAAGAAGTCAAACAACTCACACTAAAGTCAATGATCACCCATCAACTCCAAATAAATGATCTCACAACATGACTCATTTTGAAAACTTGACATCCTTACCCCTTAAGTTAACATACATTACTAAAGTGATAAAAATCATATTATTTCCACTCATCTAAAATATGAAAATCAAGTCCCTCTTGAACAATAAAAGAAAGAAACCACTTGAAACTCTCTTTTAAAAATGCGTATTCATGAGTCCCTAAGTAACCACGTGTTACCCCCATGTCATACTATAGCAGACAGACTAGAGCTCTAACTGAATCGTAACCCGTCACCTCTGTCGAGGTTTAGCCTTAAGATAATAATTGGTTCTATCACTACGGTGACTCGGATCCGTGGATCCAAAAACATTTAAAAGCCGTACATGACTTGACATGCTACACAATAACTCATGTACACTTTCAACACAATAAAATCGACAATTACCCAAAATATTGCATTCCAAAAAAGAGTAATTTCCCAAAACAATAACTTGAACAAAATCACGATTATATTTTGCATATCACAATGCCACACCATCAAGATATATATTTCACGTCAATATATATACACACACACACACACACACGTAGTCATCCATTTAGGAATGCCACTAATACCAACTATAGGCAATCGCAAAAACTCGAGAAAATCATTTTTATACTTTAAATCTCATTTTCCTATATCTGTGAACTATAGTCCTATGAACCGTAGTCGATCGAGTTCATATCATTTAAAACAAATATTAATTTATGAAAATGATTTACAATTTGTCATATAATTCTGACTAATAAGTAAATTCGTTCGTAAATGAACCACGTGAGATTTACTCACCTCTAAGTCCTGTTGCGTCTTCTTTTACAAAAGATAAAGTATTGAACATGCTCCGCTAGTCACCTAAGGACAACATGATCTTCAATTAGTACACGAATCGAAATGATTAAAGTTCGAACCCCCGTTTGCACTAAAATTCCGAAAGCAATGTCAATCAAGGAAAAACTTTATCATAGACCACTCGAGGTCTTCAGAGTACTTATACTATCAATATATCAAAATTATAAGTCGATCGGACGACCGAATCCTCACGGATCGAAAATCAAATGAACCGAAAACACTAAAACCCTAAAAATCATAACTTGCTCATATGATTTTCAAAAAATTACAAACTATATATCAAAATGGTCATATCGACGAGTAGTTCACAATGAGGGACAAAAACAGCCCCAAAGGTGATCGAAAGTAGTCGGAAAATGCCGCCACAGAAAGTGGTAAAAGCTGCCTCCGACCTCCGAATTAGGTGGCAAGACCTATGCCAAACTCTTCCTCTCAAAGTGTACATCAACATTCATAACTAGCACAAAGTCTGAATCAAAGCCATTTGGCTGGAAGTTACCTCGAAAGATTTGAGATCCGATGAACCCTAAAATCTCAATCTTCAAAATTCGGTCTCCACAAGTTGAATCATTGCAAGCCACATTGGGAGAAAGCTTTTACATCCTTTAGGCTCTAAAAGCCTCTAAGAATCGCCGCATATGATGGCTGAAATCTTGAGTTCCAAGTTGGCAAAGGATTATAGCGCTGCCACCACTTTCCAGCGTTGCTGCGCCGTGCATCGCAGGATGCAGGTGCTGAAACTTCACAAACTTGGAGAGGGGAGTGAGGCGAAGAGAATGGGACAAGTGGCGCTCCGATTGGTGGTCAGAGGAGGAAGAAATCAGCTGGCGAAAATGGTTGGCCGATACAGGGTCAGGAAAGATGAGAGAGAAAGAGTTTCCGTTTTTGGAAACTTTTGGATTTTCTGATTTTTTTTTTCGGATTTTTCCTAATGGAAAATATTTCCAACGACTATAACTTCTTCATACAAACTCCGATTCTTATGTTCTATATAACCACGAACCTCATATCAACACGCTCTACGATTTCCGTGAAGGAAATTTTCACATGATCCTAACGTATAAAAATTCAACCTTGAGAAAAAGCATTTCGAGCGAATAATTGTTCGAATAATTTCCGCTCCACTCTTGAACCACGAAATAGCTCTAACGAACACTTTATTAATTCCCGGAAACCATCATAAATTAATAACGAATTTCTGAGGTCTTACAACAATATCATTTCGTCTAGTGACATAAGTCTCTTCTTCATAATTGGGAGGTCGTGAGTTCGACTCACAATAGAGTAATTGTTGAATATGATGTGAAGATCCGAATTTTCATAAAATAATTTATGAAATTTAATAATTTGTCTATTATTTGAATTATGATATTTGGAATAAATTCGTATGTCGTGGTTTGAGCAAAATTGGTTTCGAATGGTTTTATTTTCGAAAACGAATATTATTTAGGGGGTTGTGAAAATCGACTTTTTATACGTTCAAAATTTGGAAAAATTTCCTTCATGTAAGTTGTAGAGCTCGTCGATACGATCTTGTGCATATGTAGAACGTAATATTTGGGGTTCGTATGAATTTATTATGAATTTTTGAAAATTGTCCTTTTTGGGTATAAATATGTTTTTTTTTTTATATTTCCCTTCATTTTTCCAGATTTCTGAAAATGGAAATCTCTCTCCTCCCTCTTCTCTCTCGGCTGGTATCTTCACTATGCAAATTTTCCTTCTGACCAGACCCGGACCCGCTTGACCTGACCCAGGTTTTCTGGCCGAGTTCGGCGTTCTCCGGCTGAGCCGCCAGCCCAAAACCCTTCGCCCCACCCTCGCCGTCCTCCCCTTGCTGCTCGTTCCCAACAAAAACCACCGAAAGGTGGAGATCAGAGCCTCTACATTCAAGAAAATGGATCCGGCTGGAAATTCCATTTTCCGGCATCTCCTCGACCGATCGGTGACATTTTCGTGATCTCCTCATCCTCCTGATCATCCCCATATGTGGCTTGTATCACGATTTTGAGTGTAGAGTTGTAGATCAAAGATTGAAAATTGACGGCTCAGGTTGGATCAGGAAACGTGATCGAGGGCTGAGATTAATCTAACTTCTAAGCTTGATCTAGGACGATCTAGACCAAATCTCGCTTAGCTTCAGGTATGAAAGTTGATCACCCTTTTATTTTGAAGACGTTTGTATTTGACAACTTTTGCATCGGAGGTGGTTGACCGGAGTTGACCGCCTTGTATGGCGGTGCGTCGGACCAAATTTTGAGTTTTCATTATCTGGACGATGATTTATGAATCCATACGAGCGTTTTGATATTCAACATGGTCATGTTAGAAAAAGTTGATTAATAGTCAATTTAAGTTTTTACGCTCATATTTAACGTTTTGACGTCTTATCTTCGGTTCGCAATTTTGGAGAATCTGACCGTCGGTTTTGCTTCAAATTTTAATATGATGATCATATGACTGTCCCGATGACTTTTGTGGTCACGGGTGAAGATCCGACCGTCGGATTTCGTATAATTGTAAAACAGTGATTCAGAAACTGATTCGTGAGAATCCGTCCGTCGAATTTTCATATAATTTTGATAGGATGTTTCTATGAGCGATCCGTGAGGATCTAACCTTTTGATCATCGTTTAAATTTGATCTGACCGCTGGATCGTCTTTATTTTAGAATCCGACCGTTTATCATTTAAGTTTATTTCATGTTTCGTTGCTAAGTAAAGACTGTACTTGATTAGGTACTTGACGGGTTGTGCTTGGGTGAGCTGTTTCGGTGTGATTGTGTTTAATTTAAAGACGCAGCTGGAGTTTCAAGGTGAGTAAAACTCACGTGGTTCATATTACGAACCGAGTGCTTTAATTTATTTATTTTGTCGTAATTGTGTGAAAAATATTTATGGATTAAATATTTTTTTTTCAAATCACATGGACTTGATCAACTACAGTCCATAGATAAGTAAAATGAATTTTAATTATATAAATGAATTTCACGATTTTCTTGTGTGAACTATAAATGGTACTAGTGGTCATCCCTAAGTGGATGATTACGTATATATATATTTACGTGGAATATATATATATATATATTGGGTTGTGTGTTGATGAGTGATGATGTGATTGAGTTGAAATGATGATGTGGATTATATTTCAAATGATTAAATTTCATAATAATATTGTGTATCTTAGATGAGTTGATTTCATTGTGTGAAGATATATTGTTGTGCTCATTTATGGATTTAGGGTCAACGTAGTGACCGGTATGGCAGAATCGGACGCTCTAATCTTAGGTCGATGATGGGATACGATTGGTTGAGTGAGTTAGATGCCACAACCCTTGTCGGGTAATGAGGCTTGATTAAGTGCGAGTATCGAACGTTCTAAATATGTATATACGTATATATATTGATGAAATACGATAAAGATAAATATATCGGATGTCATAACCTAGGTCAGGTGACGGGCTACGTTTCAGTTAGAGCTCTAGTCTGTCATCACCGTATTTTTATAAATATGATTTCGGGGTTTTGAGAAGAAAGATGTGAGTTAGGGTTTTGTGTTGATTTGTTGATTTGGTGATTGATTTTGAGATTATTGGTTCCTTGTGGATGTGGAAAGTGTTGTACGTGGACTTGTGTGAAAATGATTTTGAATTAATTAAACAACCGTTCTTTCTTTTTACTCATACGAGCTTCAAAAGCTTACCGGGTTTTGTGTTGTTGCAATCCCAGTACACTATTCAAATGGTGTAGCGGATATTCCTGCAGGTCAGGATAACCAGGGAGGTGACTATGCTGTTTAGGAGTTACAACATTTATTTGATCTCATTTAAGTTGTGAGGTTTGTTATGTTCATTTTGAGCTTTACAATTTATTTATGAGTGAGTTGTAATAATTAACCGAGACTAAATTCAGGATTTGAAATTAAATTGTGTGGTGAGGTTGTTAAGAAAAAAGAAATTTTCAGGATGATTGTTTGAGTTGTGGTAATTTATGTTTCGGATTTTGAATTTTTATTCTAAAATTCGGGGCGTGACATATGAGTTGTTTATTTGCTAAAGAAAAAAGAAAAAAGAGGGTAGGGTGGTTTGATCAATATGGTATACATTGATTTAATAAGCTTTTATATAAAATTGATGTATATTTTGGGGCTATGAAAACCTTATTTTCTCTAGCAGTGCTTGTTCTACCGCTTACACTAGCGCCGTTCCCTTTTATCGACGATGTACACGATGGTTCCTGCTGACTTTTAGTCCCAAAGCTTTTGGGTCTGATCCTCTTCCTCTCATCTACCTTTGTTAGTGATGATCTTGATGCTTCTAATTTGTCAATGGAAGGACTGTCCCCTTGGGCGAGCAACTTTCTACTCGGGTCGTAGATGATTGATGGTTGCTTGAATTGGTCGTGGCCTGAATGGTTGTCCTGATTTCCAGAGCCCTGAACTTCTTTTTGAGGGGAAGCTTGCTGCCAACGCGACGATAATGTCCCAGGCTATAGTTGCGGCGATGTTGGAGTGTAGTTGAAGAAGATAGTGCATTTACAGTTTCTCACGCCTCATTGGGCCTCTAACTGAACTTGAAGCTAGGCTTGGATGTTTTGGGCCCTAGAGGTCTCTTGGGAGGCTACCTATTGGGCTTGTGGAGCCTTTTGTGCTTTGGGCTAATGCATGCTGCTATGAACAGAAGAAGTGTCATCGGATCTATGTTCTGAGGGCAACATAGTGGGAAAGTTGTGCTACTTGTAATGATGCTTCTGCGTAATAGAGTTATCTTTTTGGTATGTTACCACAATTGTAAACCGAATAGAGTAGCCAGTAGAGCACTCTTTGCTAGTTGGTGCTTGCTAGAATACATTTTTTTAGCTGAGACTCTTGTTTTTATCTCAGAAAGTTTTCATGATACATATTTTAATCTAGGTTTTAAGCACTACGTCCCCATGTATTTTGTGGTTTCATTAACCAAGGCTTGAAGGTAGCCACACCGACCCTTATTAAAAAAAGAAAAAGAAAAAAAGACTGTCAAGAATAAATAGTCAGCAAGATATATGACACACAGAGGGACTGATCAATTGTTTCCTTCCAATTAAATCATTTGTACATGGATGAGGTATATATTTTTCCCGTGGAGAACTGTTGCAAAAGATTTCCAACAAGCTGAGACTAGTATATACATAGAAGGATTAAATACTGTTTACTCCTCATACTTATAGGGTTTCATCGTTTCAGTCACTGACCTTCGAATTTCACTTAAAATGTCTCTGAACTCTCAATTTCCTCCAAATTGGTCCATGCCATCAAATTTTTCTGTTAAAGTTGTCAAAATTCTATTATGCCCTCACTTTTTTTTATTTTTTTTAATTTATGTGTTTTTTTTTTTTTTTTCATTTCACCTCTTGAAGGTCTGTGGATTAAATCCATCTTGATGAGGAGATGAATAGAAGGATGCGAGAAAATCGGAAGAAGAAGAGGTAAAAAAAAAAAAAAGGAGGGAAGAGATTTTTTTTTCTTAAGTAAATGAGCGTATAATAGACTTTTTAGGGAAAGATAACAGAGTTTTTGACGGATGCTTGACGGCATGGACCAATTGAGAGGAAATTGAGAGTTAAGAGACTTTTTAGGTGAAATTTAAAGGTCAGGGACTGAAACGATGAAACCCTATAAATACAAAGAGTAAGTAGTATTTAACCCTATAAAACTATAAAGTGATCATTCCGTTTTAAATTTTACCGGAGGTTTTGACGCTTGCACCCATATATGCCAGGAGAATATGTAGATCAACAGAGACCCGTATGAAGTCCTTTGAACTACATACTCTCACTAAAACTGTAAAACAGATTAAGGCCGCTGGACCATAAAGTCGATCATGACACGAGATCTTTTACAGAAAGATCGCGATTTTTGAATAGTTTGATGAGGATTTCTCCACCACCTTTTGCATTTTCTTTGACCATAGATATTATACACACACACACACTTTCACCGAAATTCAGAAATTGGTGACATAAAGTATTGTGCACTGGCATTACTTGGTCCATGGTCAAGTCACGAGTGTTGAAAGCAGCCATGTGGACCCCATTTGTGCCCCATCCATGGAAATTTCACAAAATTGTTTGCAAGCCAATGGGGCGAACTTGCGAACCAATTTCGCAATAGACTTGGACCTCAAGATCAAGCAACAAAGATTCAACGAGCTTCGCAGCCATCGCTTTCTGAGTTTTCAAACTTGTTTTTTTGATCGGTACGGTTAACCAGTTTGAGTTTACAAGTTTAGACTAATTGTATTTAGTGTTCGACATGAATTGATCCCACTAAAACTAAGCAGGTTGTATTCGGACTGATATGGGCTTAACCCAAAACTAACCTGCTAGAAAACATATTTGTGTTATTTTGTATGATTGTGTATTGATGCGTTTCCTACATTATGTTGTTCTTTTACCTAGGACTTATGTGTCTAGGTTTCATTGTTGTTGATTAGTGAATGGGTGGACACAACACATCTACCTTAATGTGTTAAACTCGATAAACAAAAAGGCGACCCATGGACCAAGATTGTCACTCCTTAACACAAAATTTGAACAAACGAGATCAAGTTATATTTAATACTATAAATTAAGTGCACGTTGATTGATATAAAAATTCATTGGTTAACACATAAAATCTTCAAAACTATATATATATATATATATATATTTTTTTTTTTTTCCTTTAATTTTTTTTCTTCAGAAAATCATAAAAACTATACGGTAAACCCTAAGATGTGAACAAAATATAAAGATTAATCTAAAAAAGTAAAATAAAAGACAGGTAACTAACCTCATAGAAACTTTATTGGGATAATTTTTTGTTTTCTTGGTTTTTTATTTATTATTTTTTTATTTTTTTTGGTTGAAAGATATCTTTCATCAAGGAGACTGAAAAACAAAATTGAATAATTTAGTTGTGCACATAATACATACATATTTAGAGCGCCATTGCTCTTTCTAGGGTTTGCAAGGTCTGTAGACGAAAGGAGGGTTCCAGTGAGCAGTAGACGGCGACACTTGGTCCGTCTGTGCTCAGCGTTTAGTTTCCGCCTGATGAGGTGTTTTTCAGGTGGTGTTCTCGAGTGCGGGGGAAGACACGAACTATTAGGCTATTCGTTTGGATGGTTTCGATTGCAGAGTGCGGTGGTGGTACTGGGTCTAAGCAGAAAGACTTGTCGCATCATCAACGCACAGGGTGAGGCAAGATCAATTGTTTCTTGAGGTCGTCTTCTCATATCTTTATCACCGGATCTCGAAGGAGGAAGGCTCGATCTATTTGAAGGTTGTCAGATTGGGATTTGCATCTTCAATTTCACCACTTGTTGGAGCAGTTTGCAAGGGTGCTCCAGGTTGAGTTTTGACCGGTTTGGTACTTCAGTTTTTGACACTAGTGCTGGTTGGACATGATTTGTGGACATGGACGGCCGCCAGATGGGACGGCAGTGGTGCAGATGGTGGAGGAGACTCCTTTGTTGGCTCGGGTTTGGGCCTGGGTCTATGGGCCTGGGCTCATCCTTGGGCTGATAGTGTAAGGGAGTCTTCCTGCTAGGCAAGTGTTGGGTTGGGCATGGGTCTACGGGCTTGGGCTCAGGCCAAGGCGCTCTGCGCCCTAATGTATTAGGGTATTGAGTCTGTATGAGGTTAGATTAACTTCTATGAGTCTTCTATGACGTTTCTAGTGTCTTGCTTGTACCACAATTGCGTGATTGACAAGTATGAGTTAGTTGAATGATTTCTTTTCCATATGAGGCAAGGTTTTTTCAATCTCGTATATGTTTGCTTTAATGTAAGCGTCTCAATCCTTAGTGGTTTACATTAGCTTATGTAAGTTACTCTTGATTTTCTTGCTGGATTTCTTATCTAAGTTTTGATAGACTAAAATTATTTTGCTGCTGATTTAAAGAATTCAAATTTTATTTTAGAGAGGAAAAAAAAAAAAAAGGCGGATAAACAGTACGTGGAAACAACAGTAGAGGGCCCACAGGCTAACTAAGGTAAAAACAATGGCCTCTTTAGTCAAAGTCCCACAAGGCAAGACTAGAGAAGAAACCAACAAAATGCGGCAAAGAAATCAAGTGCTGGAAAAGAAAACAGACAAACGAGGAAAAGAAAGGCATCGGTAGCTTCCGAGGAGAGAGATCGAGAGGACACCAACTCTAGCTTCGTTTTCTTGTTCTTGGTTGGTTTTACCCTACGCCGTAAATCTTACGCCATAAAATCACGGGGTGCTGACCACAAAATTGATAGATGGTTGGTCCAAATCCAACAGAAGCAGCAGCGCAGCCCACTATCATGTATCATCTATCATCGATCGCCCTACACGCCACACTCTCTCTTCACTGTTTTCTGATCATATGTGGTTTCCAGTTTATCAACCTTTTTAAGGGACCAACTCAACATTGTACCCGTCGACATTGTCGCGTGCATGTGTAAAATGAGTACTGTAAAACGGAAAGGACTGAATAATTGAATAAAGCGGGATGATGTTTCCGCCTCTGCATGCATAAAATCTAAATAATAGCACTTTACATCGAAAAAAATCTAAATAATCGTACTGGAGGCCTTCTTCTTTTTCTGCGCAATATTATTCCTTCCTGCTGTGTTTAGCGAAAAAAGAAAAAAAAATCACTTTGAATGTATATTATAGTACGAATATATAATTATAGGAATATGACCCAATATACTTCATATTTTGTATATTGTCATTCTCTACACCAAGTATAAAATAGCTTTTAACAAATTCTAACAGATTCTATGTCTAACGTTCTGTTAAACCTGTCATTCCAGCTCCAACAGATTTTTGTTTTGTTTTTTATAAACCTTTCTAGAATTCTGTTCAATCCAAAACGAAAAGTAATTTTTTTTTTCCGATGACAAAGTTAGAACGTACAACCACACTGTACAATTTTTGTCCATAAACATTATCTACCATTTCCCGTGTTTAGACCAAACTACCAAGGTCATTTTACTCATTTACTTCTTTTAGTGCTGATTTTTTTCCCAGCAAAAGATGAAAGGCATAATTAGTGTTCTTAAAGTTGCTCATGTTAACAATAATGAAATATATCAAAAGAAGCCCTAATTAGTTCCAACTGATATGCAAATATTAAAGAGGAATTGTGCCAATGCTGACGAGCTAAATCTTAGACATCCATGGGCCTCTGTAGGTTTTTAATCTTATCATTTCATTTTGGTGTAGTGAGAACAGGGATAAATTAGATAATTTAAGGTACAAAAGTTGAAGGAGATCTATAATTCGGTATTGAGAAATTAGGGATGTTGGCATCGACAGAGGTCAACCACAAATAAATTTGCTCATGCATCTCACAAATAAATTATGCTAACATAGAAATAGGATGTTGGCATGGACAGAGGTCAACCACCATAACATAAAAAAAACATCGAAGACTTCGACCTAATTTGGTCTGAAAAACAAAATCACTATAACCTTAGAGGACTGACATCATATTATCATTCCTAATTAAGATTTGAGAAAATTCTTGGTGGCTCAGTAGATTTGCTCACAGTCACGCTTCTATTTCTATATAAGTAGCTGCCTAGCTAGACCAAACCATCTCACACTCCAAACCACACATATATATTCCCATTTATCATCATCGATCACCATGGTCCGTGAGAACAAGAAGCTTGTCCAAGAAGTGTCCGGTTGGCTACGAGTCTACGATGACGGCTCAGTCAACCGGACATGGACAGGACCTCCCGAGGTGAAGTTCATGACCGAACCAGTCCCGCCCCATGACGAATTCATCGATGGTGTGGCCACTAAGGACGTCTTGGTCGACCAAACCTCAGCCCTTCGGGTCCGGATCTACCTTCCGGAGCAGCAGTCAAAGCACGAGGAGGACAACAACAAAGTCAGCGAGCAACTAAAGCTTCCCATCATACTTCATTTCCATGGAGGAGGCTTCTGCATCAGCGAAGCTGACTGGTACATGTACTACCACATATACACTAAGCTCTCGCGCTCCGCCAACGCCATTGTCGTATCCGTTTACCAACGCCTGGCACCGGAGCACCGCCTCCCTGCCGCAATCGAGGACGGCTACTCCGCTCTCCTTTGGCTCCGCTCTGTCGCCCTAACGGAACAAAAAGAGCCATGGCTTCTCAGCTATGCAGATTTCAACAGAGTTTTCCTCATCGGAGATAGCTCCGGAGGGAACATCGTCCACCACGTGGCGGCTCGAGCGGGAAGTACAGACTTAAGTCCACTGAAGCTCGCCGGCGGGATCCCCATCCACCCCGGGTTCATTCGGTCGCAGAGGAGCAAGTCGGAGCTGGAGCAGCCTCAGTCGCCGTTTCTTACGCTTGACATGGTGGACAAGTTCTTGGGGCTGGCACTGCCTGTCGGTTCCACCAAGGACCATCCGATTACCTGTCCGATGGGGTCCGGCGCTCAGCCGTTGGAGAGTCTGAAACTGCCGCCGTTCCTGCTGTGCATTGCGGAGAAGGATCTGATCATTGACACGGAGATGGAGTACTATGAGGCCATGAAGAAGGCGAACAAGGATGTGGAGATTCTGATGAACAAGGGAATGATGCACAGCTTCTATCTGAACAAGATTGCGGTGGACATGGACCCAGAAACAGCTGCAGAGACTGAGCGTCTGATCGCAGGGATCAAAGGGTTCCTGAAGAAGCACTGAAATGACTATTTGGCCCTTAATTTTCAGTTTATGCAGTTAATTATGTAATGTTTGCCCTTAACTAAGCTTATGTACGATGAAATAAGCATCACCAGGTTCGGTCCCTTCAATCTTGTCGTTGCTCTCAAAAGGAGAGGCTATGTTTGCCCGGATTTGGAGACTGAATTTGGTTAATTATATCCGGTCTAATCCAGAATAACTTTTAGCCATATGGTATTAAGACCCAAGTTAAGGCGGAATAACTAATCTCGTTGGGAGTGTATCTCCTTGATTGAATGGAATTTTGTATGTTTCTAATCCTGCTTTGTTATCTAGTGCTTCACACATGGCGTACGGTTTAGAGTCTACTCCAATCTACTTCAATCTTTTGAAATCTGATCCAGTCTTTAATGCCCGTCCATTCCAATCCGGTAAATGTTAAACTCTCAGAGTGACTTGCATTTAGTTTTTTTTAATTAAGAAATAAAGTGGTGGATTCCACTGGTCCTATAACCTCATGCGATGTCAACAATAAAAGTCCACTTCAACAATTGAGCCATTTCATCTCCTTGTGAATAAGATTGGTCATTCTTAAACTACTTCCGCAATTCAAAAGTCAAATTTAACAAATTGACAGATAATTTAACAAATTGAATCGCATTGGTGAATACAGTGGTGTTACTGATAAAATTCGAATATCCATAGTTCAGGTGTTACACAGACCGATTTTTTTTTATGACATAAAACGGACCGAGTTGATAACATTATTTATTTATGTTTCAAAAATTATAGTGAATGTCCTCTTAAAAAATTGTTGTGATGAAAAAATGAGTGAAAACTAAAACTATACTAAACTTTCCGATAAATATGAAAATTAGATCGATACTTTTATTTTTATCTTTATTTTTTTATTAAAGCTGAATTTATATTTAGAATAGAACAAACACATCTAAACCACGTATGATGATCTCATTAAAAATGTCCAACAAGGGGAACAGTACCACACCCAATACCAACTAAACATAGATCATCTTCTAACATTCAGTTGAGACACACAGGCACAATTCCAATCCGAAAAGTAGCAAACGGTACGGAAGGAGCTACTCTAGCCACACAATGGGCAGCACTTTCGCAACTTCTAGGAGAATCACTCTATTTCAACACGTCGACAGAAATAAAGGCCATTAACAATAGCCAACATTTCACAAGTGTTAGGTGTCGGGTTACGTTCATCATTGCCCAACTGCACCAGTACCAGAAATCCACTTGTTGTTGATTTATAGGTCCATCAGTATTTAATTTCCCAAATAGACTTGAAGGACTTGTTCATTTTTGTTGATTTAATTCACTCCCCAAATTTGTACCCAGCAATGAGAAGTGGATGTCGACTGTAAAACAGTAACAGATTGCTCCATCCAAGCCGCAGCAGCATCAATTAAACCTTCAACCGTCAAAACTTGTTTAATCATCATGTAAACACAGTTTCCATCATGCCAAATTAAGCCTCCAACAAAGAATCCCAAACTATTCCAGATCTTCTATATACATGAAGAAATAAATCCATAAATCTTGGCTCATGCCAAGACTTACTGACTTCACCCAAAATATTGTGCTTCCACACCTCCCTAGCCTCTTTACACTCCCTGGGGCAATGCAAACAATGTCCATCCTTCCTCCACAACGTCTACACCCTGCAGCGCTGCCATTATGTTAAAAAAAATTAAAATAAAATAAAATAAAATAAAATAAATCAGATACTTGAGGCACAGTTAACTGCTGCGGACCTAGCCTTGGTCTCCAAGTCATGCTATTGAAGTCCATTGACTTTTGTTCAATCAAAGCTTTTAAACTATAATATTATGCCTTAATCTTAGATCATCTTTCATTTTAAGAATCTTCCACTACAAGAATAAACTTCAAGGTTATATAATGATTGAAGCTTACAAGGCTAAGTCTTGCTAATTCCTTTGAAAAGTGAAGGGGCCTGACACATAAATAATCCTTGTAAAAACAAAAACTAGCGCTGACTGATCACTTATAAGCGAAGTCTGGATTCTGTAGAAAGGTTAAAATTGACCGAGTCAAAAATTTAAAACTAATGAATACCTTACATACTTAAGGACTGGATCGGATTTCCAAATGACAAACTGATGAAAAGCTTATGCAATTGAAGACTGGATTTCAAATGACAGACTAATGAAATATGCTTATACACTCAGAAAACTGGATTTCCATCGACAAAGAGAGCAACTTTTGATAAGACAATACAACTAGAAAGTAATGATATCTAATTATGTACAAGAGAATGTAATGTTTGATAAGACAATACAACCAGAAAGTAATGATATCTAATTATCTACAAGAGAATGTAATGTTTCTATCTTGTTGCTCATTTTGATCATCTTCAACGTTCTTTAAATACTAACTAAAGTTTCTTCTTCTATTAATTATACACAGTACTCTTAGTAAATAAGATAGAATGAGAATAATTCAAAACAATGGCAGATACAAGTCATAAAACATTTCTCAGTAGAAGAGAATTGTCTTTTTAACTATTATTAATCTACTCACTAAAGCACTACAATAACAAATACTGTAAAGATTATTTTGATAGACAATTTCAAATAAACAAAAAATACAGATAAGACAAATTAACGGATATAGTTGCCATGCAAAGCCAGTAAACGTACGGAGCTACTAACCAATGCTTAAGCTTTCAAGAATTATTTTGGTCGATTTAGCTTGTACTGTGGCTCGAAATCAAGTGAAGTTTTCCTTCTCAAATTGGATTTGCATACACCAACATCTGCAAAAATGATCAAGTAAATACTAGAAAATTAAGAATACAATTTACAGATATAATTCATAAGATCCAAATCACTGATATACTTAACTGGTTCAACACCGGATGCTCATAATTCGGAACCAACATGGAGAATTTCTTCATAAACCTCCTTCTATGTCGCAAAATCCTATAGAGAAGCCAAGAAGTATGCCCAACCAATTAAGACACGAATAAAAAGAAAAAAAAACTTTCCTGAGAGAAAAACACATACATTTTCAGTTGAAACTGCAAACAAATGTTGTTTGTGGATTTCTTTGAATCACAAACTCATTTACTAGTCAAACCAATCACTACCAAACCACTAGGAAACAGTAGATTTGAGAAATGAAAGCAGAACAGCACAGATAAACACCCAAACACAACCTCAACTCTTTTAAGTGATCTGAGAAGTAACCTAACTTTTCTTACTTAATTGACTTGTTCAATAATATCCGAGTTCCACGTCTCTAACTTGACATGGGAAGTATATCACTGTAACATAATTGATGTTTAACATCTCACTAGTTTACAATTGGAAGAGGATGATCAAGAAGCATTATGATTGAACAGTTGACATTGATAGAGAGCACAATATCAACAAGAGCTCAGCAAACAGCTGTGCGAGCTTTACCCTTAAAAAACTCAACATTTCACTTCAACAACTTCTACGCTGTAAAAGGAGGCACCATTCTACCATTATCCAACCTCTGCCCACTACCCGGTCTAATTAGTTCAGTTTCTTCAGTGAAAGAGCAAAATCACTACTGAACTAGGTCTAAGCTGCATAACAATAAGCATCAATATTATGTCAAAGCAGTGGTGAAAGATCTCTATAAGCCTAACGATAAAGGAGACGAGTTAACTGTCTCCCCACCCTTCTTACACACTATTACACAAACAGTACCAAAAATTTGAAAAAGTTTCATGCTTCTTCAAGGCCTCGTATACTTGGAATATGACTAAAAGCTGTTATGAAGAAAAAGGGACCTCATACGGCAAGAAAACACCTTTATTTCATGAAGCCAAGCAAGAACATCTTTTGATACCACCTTTGACAAATTTTAATAAAAATGGGGTGTACAATTTCAACTGATTTAATAATTTCAAACTTCAAAGTTAAATAACAGCATTAGAGAGAGTCACTACCTAAAGCATTCAGTTATATGTCCTTCATGAAACCGATAAGAACCATTTCCACAGCATATGATATTTTCTATACCAGTGATAAAGCATTCAGGCTTCTATTTCAGCAAAAAACAACAAAAGCCCAAGCCAGAAAATACATGTACATGTATGTGTACCTATATTATATATATACAAACCTAGTTAATATATATCACCCTCTCTCTGTATGTGTGTGCACATAGAGAGAGGGTGGGGGAGGAGGAGGATATACATAACCTAGTTAATACCCTCTGAAGCCAAGCTTGCAGTTTCAAATTCTATCAGTTACGAAGCTGTTCAGAGAAAGGCACCAAAGAGCCATTTTGAGAACAGAGTGAAAGAAAAAGAAGCTGAGAATGCATCTATGTAATGGAAAGTTGACGCTGACAGTGTGGAGTGGAGCTAAACCGAAGGAATAGGACCAAGAAATTGAACACGTTATCACGAGCATGAAGTAAGAAAAATGGACCTTCTTGTGGGAGTGGCTACACAAGAGGCCAATTGGAATACAAAATGGGATTTGGTCCAAAATTCTTGAATGCTTATAAAAGAACATTGCATTCCCAAAAAAGACTTGAAAGAACTGACCTGAGCGTCCAAATGTTTTTGCAGTTTTGTGTTTAGCATCTGAAACATCACGATTGCTTGCTTTGCAGAATTGCTTATGGAAAAACTATGCACCGAAAGCTTGTGAGTTGATTTTTTGTTCTAAGATTGCCAAGCATCCAAGACTCCAAAACCATAGCAACGGCATGCAGTATTTTCCGCATTTCAAAGGGAACTCCAGTAACATTTAAGACCACCTATGCACCGAAAGCTTGTTAGTTGATTTTGGTTCTAAGATTGCCAAGCATCCAAGACTCCAAAACCATAGCAACAGCATACAGTATTTTCCGCATTTCAAAGGGAACTCCAGTAACATTTAAGACCCCAGAGGTAAAAACTTGTAAGCTCTGAAAATATAAATGTTGATTTTGGTTCTAAGATTGCCAAACATCCAAGACTCCAAAACCATAGCAACAGCATGCAGTATTTTCCACATTTCAAAGGGAACTCCAGTAACATTTAAGACCCCAGAGGCAAAAACTTGTAAGCTCTGATTTGACATATCAAATTAGATGTACACTTGATCTCCGCTTGAAGGACGAAAAAGGACCAGCCCAACTCCATTTTTAAGAACTGTTATTCATTTTGACCTGGTCTACTAAACTTACCCATATTCCCAGCATGCCATGACATGTGAGAATTCCTTCAAAAATTCTGCTGCAAATTAGATACATTTTCACCCTTTTTTTTTCCATGAGAAACATCATGAGCATTGTATAAACTTATATAGCCTCAGATAGAAGTGCCAAAAGCAGCGAAAAATAAGGGAAAGTCCTTGGAGTAGTAAACTGTAGACCCCAGTACTGGCTCTAAAACATGTCACGCTCCGAATTTTAGAATAAAAATTCAAAATCCGAAACATGAATTACCACAACTCAAAATAATCATCCTGAAAATTTCTTTTTCCTTAACAATCTCACCACACAATTTAATTTAAAAACCCGAATTTAGTCTCAGGTAATTATTACAACTCACTCACAAATTAAATTGTAAAGCTCTAAATGAACATAACAAACCTCACAACTTAAATGAAAATAATAAATGCTGCAACTCCTAAACAGCACGATCACCTTCCTGGTTATCCTGACCTGCAAGAATATCCGCTACACCATTTGAATAGTGTACCGGGATTGCAACAACACAAAACCTGATAAGTTTTTGAAGCTCGTATGAGTAAAAAGAAAGAACGGTTGTTTAATTAATCCATACTCATTTTCACCCAAGTCAAGCTCAACACTTTCCACATCCACAAAGAACCAACAATCTCATAATCAACCACAAAATCAACAAATCCACACAAAACCCTAACTGCATCTTTCTTCTCAAAACCCTAAAATCGTATTTATAAAAATACGGTATTGACAGACTAAAGCTCTAACTGAATCGTAGCCCGTCACCTGGCCTAGGTTATGACATCCGACATATTTATCTTTATCGTATTTCATCAATATGTATACTTATATACATATTTAGAACATCTGATACTCATACTTACTCAACCAATCGTATCCCATCATCCATCAAGGATTAGAGCGTTCAATTCCCCCATACTGGTCACTACGTTGACCCTAAATCCATAATGAGCACAACAATATGTTTTCACATAATGAAATCAACTCATCCAATATACACAATATTATTATGAAATTTAAGCATTTGAAATATAATCCAAATCATCACTCAACAACATACTAACCAATATATATTCCACGTAAATATATATATATATATATATATATACGTAATCATCCACTCAGCAATGACCACTAATACCATCTATAGTTCACACAAGAAAATCGTGAAATTCATTTGTATAATTAAAATTTATTTTACTTACCTATGAACCGTAGTTGATCAAATCCATTTGATTTAAAAAAAAATATTTAATCTATAAATATTTTTCACACAATTACAAAAATAAATAATTTAAAACACTCGGTTCATAATATGAATCACGTGAGTTTTACTCACCTCGAAACTCCCTCTGCGTCTTCACTTAAAATACAAATCACAATCATCCAAATGCTCGTCAACTCAAGCAGTCAAGTACCTAATCAAGTACGGTCTTTACTTAGCAAACGAAACACGAAATAAACTTAAATGATGATCCAACGGTCGGATTCTAAAATAAAGACGATCCAACGGTCGGATCGAATTTAAACGATGATCCAACTGTTACATCCTCACGGATTGCCCTTGGAAACATCCTATCAAAATTATACGAAAATCCGATGGACGGATCTTCACGAATCGCCTCCCGAATCACGATTTTACAATTATACGAAGATCCAACGGTCGGATCTTCGCCCGTGACCACACAAAGTCATCAGGACAGTTATATGATCATCATATTAAAATTTGAAGTAAAACCAATGTCAGATCTCCGTAAATCGTAAACCGAAGATAAACTGTAAAACCGTAAATAGTAACGTCAAAACTTAAATTGACTATTTATCAACTTTTTCTAACATGACCATGTTATATATCAAAACGCTCGTATGAATGCATAGATCATCGTCCAGATCATATAAACTCAAAATTTGATCCGACGTGCCGCCACACGGGGAGGTCAGACGCCGGTCAACGCCGGTCAGTCACCTTAGATGCAAAAGTTGTTAACTACAAACTTCTTCAAAATGAAATTATGAACAACTTTACTACCTGACTTTTTTCGAGATAAGGTCTAGATCGTCCTAAATCGAGCTTTGAAGTTGAATTAATCTCGGCCCTCGATCACGTTTCCAGATCCATCCAGAGCCGTTAATTTTCAATCCTTGATCTACAACTCTACACTCAAAATCGTGATACAAGCTACATATGAGGATGATCAGAAGGATGAGGAGATCACGAAAATGCCAACGATCGATCGGAGACGCCGGAAAATGGAATTTTCGGTCGATTCCGTTTTGCACTTGGATCTGCGTCCGATCTCTTGTTAGAGGCAGCGGCGGAGCGGGACTAGGCCAGGGGGCGGGTGGGCTCGGCGAGGCGCGCCGGTCTGGCGCGGGTCCGAAGGTGGTGGCGAACAGGAGCGGCCCGTTCCGGCCGGGTCGGTTTGGAGAGTCGGCAAGTAAAGGGAATGGGTCGCGCGAGAGAGCGAGCAGGGGGGGGACTGAAATGCAAAATGTGATTTTTTTTTCGTCCTTCATGAAAAAATCTGATTTTCATGATATTTATAGAAAAATTTCAATTTTCAAATATTCATAACTTACTCATACGAACTCCGAATAATGTGTTTCACAAAAGCACGAGATCGTATCAACGAGCTCTACAACTTTCATGAAGGAAGTTTTTCCAAATTTCGAACGTGTAAAAAGTCAATTTTCACGACCCCTTAAATAACGTTCGTTTCGAAAATAAAATTTGTTCGTAACCCATTTCCTCACACAACGATATACGAAGTAAGCCCAAAATTCATAATTCAAATTATTGAACAAATATTGAATTACATTTAATTTATTTAAATTAAACTTCGAGTCTTCACAAAACATAAGACAATACTAAGCAGCAGAATTATCCACAACATCAATCTCATTCCATCATGTAATTAAAATACGTGTTACATGAAATTAACACACACAACAGGAA
Source organism: Rosa persica (assembly GCA_025331145.1). NCBI lineage: Eukaryota > Viridiplantae > Streptophyta > Magnoliopsida > Rosales > Rosaceae > Rosa > Rosa persica. Next base: position 10,373,243 of record WFKR01000001.1, on the reverse strand, counting down.
AAATGTCAAAAAAATAAGATTTACTTTAAAATAATACAACTAGCCAATAGCCATCTTTACCAAATAATAACAAAAAAAGAAAAAACTGTACTGATATGAAATTAAAACAGCCGCATATAGTCATTTAAAATGAAAAATAATTCATATGGTAACATTAGTACCCTACTGCCCTACTGAGACTAGAACGTTTGTAAAAACCAATCTTGTAAAATAAAATAATAAAAAATAAAATAAAAAACAGAATACTTAAAACCAATCACCTACAAACAGTACTCCGGGGCTATTCAAGGCTTCCAGTTGATCTTATGCTTCTTCATGGCCTTGTATACCACCCCTGTCTACGACTCTAGAGTCATGTCCCTCTCAGCAATGAAAACAGAAGGAATGAAGATTCAGACCATCCAATCTGGGGCACCAGAACCCATCGAACACTGTAGGGCTCGCACAAAGCCGTTTTACCCAGGGCTACAAAAAAGAACCAAATTAAGGGAATTGGGATAAATAAAGAAATTGTTGTAGTATAAATGTATTATACTATATATGTCTATATCATGTAACAAATACATAAATGTATAGATAGGTACTTGAGTGTATAAACATAGGTACTTGAGTGTATGAAGACTTATGTAACATGCTTTACCAAGGGGCAACAAGCATGGCAGAATTCATCATTGAGATTGTTATCATTTTGGTTTTCTCTTTGAGCTTTCACACTACAATGTATTCCTATAAATACCCCATTGTATGAGATGAATAAACACACTTGAAATCTCCATTCTCTCTGAAACATTACTCTCTCTCTCTCTGTTAATTTAGCTTGTTCTTAAACACGTTATCAACACGAAGTTGCTCTAGAATTATAATCGAAAATTGACAATAGTAGAGTTCATCATCAATCGAAGTCATTTTTCCAAACCTACAAAAAACCCCCAAACCCTAGCTCATATTAAAGCCCTTGTTTCCAGAAGCCCGGAACCGGCCGGAAAAGGCCTGAATCGGCCGCCGGAAGTTTTGAGCACGAACCGGAACGCTGCCGAGATCTGCCGAGTCCTGCAGAAAGCTGCTGAGAGTTACCGAGACGCTGCGCAGCAGCTGCCGACAGTTGTCGAGACGCTGCGCAGCAGCTGCCGACAGATCTGCCGACAGGTCTGCAGGGCTAGTTTCCGACGACTTTTCCGGGACTTTTAGACATTTTTCCAGTGACTTTTCTGGCGACTTTTCGGACGATTTTTATCGATTTTTTCCAGCGATTCTTCCGATCACCTCCGCTAACTTTTTCCGGCCAAATTTTCCGGCAACACTATTTCAAGGTATTCTTTACTAAAAGTTCCCGTTTTTGAGTTTTTATTCATGTTCTCTCCTTTTTTCCTTTTTCTCTGGAACTTACAATCAAAAGCGGAATTATAGAAATTCACGCCAAACGAACTAAGAGCTTTCGTAATCAATGAACTAAGAGTGTTCACAATGATTCTTGGAAATTGATTTGTTGGTAGCATAGCTCGGAAATCTTATTATTTTTCGTGGAAGTTTAAACTTCGAAACTAATATTTTCTTCTTATCTTCAAGGATGTCGAATGAACCTAGACTCGATTTTCAAATCCTTGACTCAACAGGTTTGGATTACCATAACTGGAAAACCGACGTTGAGAACCATCTCACATCGAAAGGGATATTGCCAATCATCTATGCACCAGACCCGGCCCTTGTATTCCCTCGAACACCCAAAAGGCATGCACAAGCAATCATCTTGATGCGACGCTATATGGACAAAGTACTCATATTAGAGTACCTGTCCATCAAAGATGCAAATGATCTATGGGGGGCGCTAGCAGAGCACTTTAACAATATCCAAGATTCCTTCCTCCCTGACTTGAAGGTTCAGTGGAACGATGGACGTTTCTCCGACTTCAAGTATATTGCTGAGTACAATTCAGAAGCTCTTCGCCTCAAAGCAATGTTGAGGTTCTGTCAAAAACCCCTCACAGATGAAGAGCTAATTGAGAAAACTCTCTCCACCTTCCCCGTTGCAGCAATTTTGCTATCAAAGCAATATCGCGCTGAAGTAAATGCTGGGCGAATTACGAGGTTCAATGAGCTTATTAATGTTTTGTTGGTAGCTGAAAGGCACGACAACATTCTCGTAAAGAATTATAATTCAAGACCCGTTGGAACCAAGAGCGTTCGGGGAGGCAAATTATAATGCACCCAAGAGAGGGCGCAAGGAGCGGTACCCTAGCAATAGGGGACAAGTGTACCCTAATAATAGGGGACATGAAGGACGATCAGGTCCATATAACCGCCTCAATAAAGAAGGAAACCGCAACTTTAGAGCGGGCACACGTGATGGCAACTCCACACGTGGAAGAGGGAGATATGGCAACACCGGCCATGGAAATAGCACCATGAGCCGTGGAGGTTGTACCATGCGCCGTGGTAGTAGCAGCAACCCTTCTAGAGAATATCCACAATGTGCACAACCTGCACCTCAAATGAAGGGAGGTAACCACAATGACAAGTGTCATCGATGTGGATCAATCGAGTATTGGTTTAAGCAATGTCATGCAAGTACCCAATTAGCTGCACGCTACAAGGAGTACAGGGAAGCAAGAGAGCAAGAAGCCAACCTTGCTGAAGATGAAGATGGTGAAGTTGTCAATCTCACCGTTGAGGACTTCAAAGCTGTAAATGAAGAGCACGAGGATGCCACAGACTTTGATTAGAATAATCCTCTTTCTATTTTCCAATAATGGCAAATGTGCCTTAGTCAATAAATAACAATTGTATTAACTCCTTCTCATGTGGCTTACCCAATGAAGTATGATGTCTAGGAAAGCAATTGAGATCGGGGTATTTAAGCAAGCCTCGCTCCACCAACATCTCTCTACTTTCCTGGTCATATTTTATTGGAATTATCAAACGGATTGAGTGACAACAATTTGTCTAAAATTTGATTTTGGAATAGACTTATGAAAAAGTTTGATGTAATCATTGGCTATTTTCCCTATTAATAAAGTATCGCATTATCATTCAATGTCATGGACATGTGTTAATATTCTGAACTTTATTCTTTTTCAGTATGTTTTCCGGAGAATTGGAATGCTTTCTTGATAGTGGCACCACACATACTATATTGTGACATAGGCAATTATTTTTATGGATGACACCTAGTCGATCTTCAGTAACTACGATGGCAGAACCATTAGAATTGATTCATGGTCGAGGATAGCTCAATTTTTGTTACCAAATGGCATAAATATTAATGTCGCTGAAGCTCTATATGCTCCAAGGGCTGGAAGAACCCAATTAAGCTTTAAAGACATAAGCGCCAATGATATTCATATGGAAACACATTGTGAGAATGGACAAGAGTTCCTTTGCATCACCTCTAAAAACTACGGAAATACACGAGTATTAGAGAAACTTATGTGTCGCTTTAGTGAATTGTATGCAACCACTATTAGAGTCATTGAATCCAACCATATCATGAATGAAAATTTATGGGATCCTGACACATACAGGCTTTGGCACGACAGTTTGGGATATCCAGGTCATGACATGATGCTCCGTATATTAAAAACTTCACACGGACATCCATTCTTCAATACGAAAAGAAGTACGAACCAAACATTGATCCAAAGAGTTACTTCTAAAGCATATCATTCGTTTTGCAAAGCTTGCTCTTTAGCAAAGGTAGGATCGAAACCATCCTATGCAAAGGACACTAAAGAAAATATACCATTCTTATAAAGAATACAAGGTGATATTTGTGGACCTATCCAACCAACTTGCGGACCATTTAGATATTTTATGGTGTTGGTTGATGCATCGACACGTTGGTCCCATGTCATGCTCTTATCCACAAGAAATGCTGCATTTGCTAAACTCCTAGCACAAATCATTAAGTTAAAGGCTCACCACCCTGATCATCCTATTAAGTCAATTCGTCTTGACAACGCTGGAGAGTTTACATCAAAAACTTTTGATGATTGTTGCATGTCCATTGGGATTGAGGTTGAACACCCTGTCCCTCATGTACACACCCAGAATGGACTCGCAGAAGCTGCCATTAAAAGACTTCAAATGGTTGTTAGGGCATTGGTTATGCGCACCAATCTCCCTATTTCTGCTTGGGGCTATGCAATATTGCATGTAGTTGTGCTTATTCGTCTGAAATCTACTGCCACCCAACCCTTTTCTGCGTCCCAGATGGTGACTGGGTATGAGCCTGATGTCTCACACTTAAGCATATTTGGGTGTGCAATCTATGTGCCAATTGCGCCGCCACGGCACACCAAAATGGGCCGTCAAAGACGCTTAGTCCATTATGTTGGATATGATTCTCCAAGCATTATCCGCTACATTGAACCCTTGATAGGTGATCTATTTACCGCCAGATTTAAGGATTGTCACTTTGATGAGACAGTCTTCCCGTCATTAGGGGGAGACATGAACACTAATGTTCAACAGAAAATACAGGAATTGTCGTGGTCTGTCCCCACTTTGTCTCATCTTGATCCCCGAACCATACAGTCTGAAATAGAAGTGCGGAGGATTCGCGATCTTCAGAACGTGGCGGAATCAATGCCTGATGTGTTTTCTGATATCGCTAAAGTGATAAGATCACACATACCTGCTGCAAACATACCTGCAAGGATTGATGGCCCTAAAACTAAAGGACAGGACATCCCCTCTATGGGTGATGCAATGGCTAGACCCACGGCTCCTGCCAGGAAGTGCTGGAGGCCCATAGGTTCGATGGATTCTCGCCCAAGAAAGAAAGCGAGCTTGACACAAAATAATCCATTAATCATCGATACAAATAATCAATCTCATGAAAAAATTCCGGATTATGGTTATGTCCAAGAGACATCATTGGAGGACGCTCCAATGGCAGAACCAATTCCAGAGAATAGAGAGATCCCCATGAATTACACTAGTATACATGTAATTATAGACAAATTCTATGGCTATTGAAGGAATTATAGAATACGGTGATATCGAACCTCGCTCCGTTGAAGAATGTCAACGAAGAGCAGATTGGTCCAAATGGAAAGATGCGATCCAGACTGAATTGGATTCACTAACAAAGAGACAGGTATTTGGGTCTATAACACTGACACCACCAAATATAAAACCTGTTGGCCATAAATGGGTCTTTGTTAGAAAGCGTAATGAGAAAAATGAGGTTATTACATACAAAGCCCTCCTTGTGGGGCAAGGTTTCTCACAACGCCCTAGAATCGACTTCGAAGCTCCCGTAATGGACGTTATAACGTTCCGCTACCTTGTCAGTTTGGTAGCTTCCGAAAAACTTGACATGCAGTTCATGGATGTGGTTATAGCATATCTCTATGGGGATCTAGATTCAGAGATATATATGAAGGTTCCAGATAGACTTCAATTACCCAAATCAAGTGGCTCTAAAACACGGAGCCGTTTTCAATAAGATTAAGACGCTCACTATATGGATTGAAACAATCCGGACGGATGTGGTATAACCGTCTAAGTGACTACTTGATTGGGAAGGGATATGTTAACAATGAAATATGCCCTTGCGTGTTCATTAAAAAGACAAGATCCGGATTTGCAATTGTAGCAGTTTATGTCCATGACATGAACCTAATTGGAACTCTAGATGAGTTAAAAGAAACTGCTACACATTTGAAATCTGAATTTGAGATGAAAGATCTAGGGAAAACACGATTTTGTCGCTGAATAGAACTCGAGCACCATAATGATGGGATTATGATCCATCAGTCAGCATATACTCAAAAGTTACTAAGGCGCTTTAATGAAGATAAAGCAAAGCCTGTGAGTACTCCCATGATCAACCGTAGTCTTGAGCCCAGAAAAGATCCGTTTCGTCCAAGGGATGAGGACGAAGATTTATTAGAGGCTGAAATACCATATCTAAGTGCGATAGGCGCATTATTGTATTTAGCTCAATGCACAAGACTGAATATCTCATTTGTAGTAAACTTGTTAGCTCGACATAGTTCTGTGCCAACACGCCGTTATTGGATTGGTATAAAGACAATCTTTCGATATCTGAAAGGTACGATTGATATGGGCTTGTTTTATCCCTACAGAGAGAAAATAAATATGAACGCCGGCAACATTATCCATAGTGATCGACATTCTCCTCCTCCCCTCCATCAAAATGATAATGATGTTTTGAAGGGCTTCGCTGATGCAGGGTATCTCTCTGACCCTCACAAAGTTCGCTCCCAAACAGGTTATGTCTTTACATGAGAAGCACCGCGATATCCTGGAGATCTACAAAACAGACCCTTGTTGCTACTTCCTCAAATCATGCAGAGATCATTGCCCTACATGAAGCCGTGCGTGAGTGCATCTGGCTAAGGTCTGTAAATAGACACATTCGAGGAACTTGTGGTTTGAAATTTACCACAAATGAACCTACATGCATTTACGAGGATAATGCAGTTTGTATTGAGCAAATGAAATTAGGTTTCATCAAGGGCGACAATACCAAGCATATATTGCCGAAATTCTTCTATAGTTAGCAACAACAAACACTTCTGAATATTGAAGTAAATCAAATCCGATTAGAAGATAATGTAGCTGACTTATTTACTAAGTCACTACCAAAATCTCATTTCGAGAAACATGTAAGAGCATCGGATTGAGAAGGATATTCGAACTCCCACGATCTTCAAGGGGAATCTAAATCAGGGGGAGTATCCAGAAACATGTTCTACACTCAACACGCGTTGTGCTCTTTTTCTCCTTCGACCATGGTTGTTTTTTCTCACAGGATTTTATTACTTGGCAAGGTTTTTAATGAGGCAACTTCGAAGCGCACCACCAACACAATACTATTGACATGAAATATCCAACGGAGAGTGTTGTAGTATAAATGTATTATACTATATATGTCTTTATCATGTAACAAATACATAAATGTATAGATAGGTACTTGAGTGTATAAACATAGGTACTTGAGTGTATGAAGACTTATGTAATATGTTTTACCAAGGGGCAACAAGCATGGCAGAATTCATCATTGAGATTGTTATCATTTTGGTTTTCTCTTTGAGCTTTCACACTACAATGTATTCCTATAAATACCCCATTGTATGAGATGAATAAACACACTTGAAATCTCAATTCTCTCTGAAACATTAGTCTCTCTCTGTTAATTTAGCTTGTTCTTAAACATAAATACAATTAAAACTGGAACCAAAAAAAGCATATTCCTTGCTGCACCCAAATTTTAATGGCAAGCTCAAAATATTCTACCATGTTTAGTTTTAAAAAGACCGGCTCCAGCTGCTCCTCACAAACTAAAGGAAAATTTGTATCCATAAGAATCTCACCATCCAGTCTCAAGTTGAGAATAAATGTTGGGACTCTCAAGGAACTGAAATTCTTTTCTTCAGTTCTTTCAGCCACTTGGTGCAGAAGGTTTCCTCCTAAGATAAGAAAAACAGGGTTAAAGTCTGTGTGGTCAATAAATATGACACCAGGAAGACAGTGTTATAAATTATAATTCTCTTGGATTTTATTGATCTCTTAAACATGGACCGTTTGCATCCATATTTATCACAAAAATTCTAAAACAAATGGGTACTAATTAACTTATATTATTTTTATAAACTTGCATCCGAGGTCAGTATAAGTATAGTATTGGAAGTTGAGGTACCATAAATTAATCTCAATCATGAAATATGCTTTTCAAAGAATTTCTTCCTAGCATTTTTGGTGTCCAAGGCATTCTCGCAAACATATAATTAGCACGGTATATTACACCCTTCCAGAACGTTTTGTGATTCAATACCATGACATGAAATAACTCCCAGGACTTTAAAAGAGATTCAAGGATAGAGGCCTACCAAGCATACTTTAGGAACCCAGGCATAGGCAGCAAGAAATATGTTGCAACGATCTTAACTATTGTCTGAAGTGGATGGGTGCTTGCGCTTTCGACCAATCATTGGTTCCAAAGTGGAGGATAGTCACTGCTCCTGTGCATGAGTGCCATTAACAGACATAACATCATCAACCTGTTGGCAAATTAGGAGGGCCCCACAACTTGAAAGGGATACAAGGCCAGAGTTGCCGCTGCAGTAAAATTCAACTTTACACATATCAGGGAGCAACCAACTCAGTCCATTCATCATTGGCCTTATTTCTAATGGAATATACTTGAGCCACACATGAGCTGACTCTGTCTGCCTTGAACAGAAATGGAAGTCATGACGACCGGTGTATCCCTCATTGATTAACACTTGAGCTCGAAAACAATAATCAGCAGAATTACTTTTTGTACATTCGAAAGCGACACAGAGAGCCAAACCTATGTTCTTCTGTTCAATTTTGGAGGGATTCCAATGGAAAGTTCACATACTGATCTCCAGCCTAGAGAGTAGTCAAATTCACGTATAGGATTTGGATCTTAGCGACAGCCGAACCATTTTGGAACTTCACTACCTCGCAGTCACAAAATAAGCATCACTTCATAAATCAAGAACATATTGACAGAGTGTGACATCAATTAAACATTCTACGTAAAGAGAGAGAAAAGACCTGGTTCCGAAAAATATTATCCATCTCTGCCACTTCATAATGCAGATTATCACATAATCTATGACAATTGAAACAAGTCCATCCACTCAATACCTTGTAACTCAAGACTTTCCAATATGTTTGGCAATTTTGGAAACGTTTCCAATGATTTGCAATCGCCCACATCTACCCAACATACCTTTGGTGGAAGTTGTGGAATTTTCCGAAGCCTCTTGCAACAACACAAGTAAAGGTCCAACAAATTGACAAATTTTCTAATGCATATAGGAAGACTGACAAAATTGCTTCAAGATAGATCAAGTTCTTGTAATGTGGACATGCAATCCAGAGTTGGCAGGAAACTACCTGAAACTTCAGAGTTTTCCAAATGCGGAAATGCAACAAGTTTTGGGCAGGAATCAAGGAAGAGACATTGTAGGTGTTGCAATTCATAAATGCTGCATGGCAGATTTATAAGGCCTGAAGTCCACTGAGATATCCAATTGACGACGGTAATTAATGGCAGTGTAAGATAGTGTGATACATTTTAGGGATTTCATTGTCCCCACGATTTCTGGAAAACTCTTAAGTTTGCTACAACCTCCGAGTAGAAAAGTTTCCAGAGATCTCAAGCTGAGTCTTGGTGGAAACATCTCAAGGCTAGAGCATTTCTCAGCACTTAAGTGAGCAAGCCTTTTGAGGAATCCAACTGAAGGGTGAACCTCAACTAAACTTTCACAGTAATTTAGATTCAAGTACACCAAGTTTGGGATTCCAGAGAAGTCAGGGATGCTTTTTAGGAATTTGCAGCTACAAAAATTTATAGATTTCACATTTTGCAAATTCTGTGAGACAGAAAACAAAAAAAACAAAAAAAGAACAGATAAGCAAACAAAGAAAGTATATCAAGGAAAGGATCAAAGTTTTAAGATCACAATATTCAAACAAAAGAAAATAGTACTCAACAAATAACAAATGGCTGAAAATATTTGAAGTACTTTGAATCCATCCCCCATTCGTGTCATGTGGCTGCAAGGCATACTGAGTTTAACAAGTTTTCTTGGATTAAAATTGGATGGAAAAGACTGTAATGGACATTCAGGCCAATCAAGGATCCTCAACTCGTTAGGCAGATATTCCACATCTCCAGAAAAGCGTGAATTGCAGGTTATAAATAATCTAAGATTTTTCATCTTTGAGAAGCTTTCACCATTCAAACATATCACATCTGATTCGGGCAAATTTACCATAATGCCTTTGATATCGTCTGTTCCCTGTAAAAGAAATCCACAAAATTAATCAACTAATTTATTGAAAAAAAAAATACAAGTATTGTAACCAAAAAGAGCACGCAAGTGTTTAATCAAATTTATATACATATATACTTACCGTATTTTCAGTTAGAACATGGTAAACGTCTTCATGAAACCACAGTCTGCTACGTCTTCCAGGCTCAGTTGGTGACTCTTGGCGGACTATTTCTCTACCCATTTCTTCTATCAAGTCATGCATCCAAATATGATCTTGTTCAATATGTATGATGGCATTATCGACGAATACTTCAATACACCGGATTCAGTTCACAACTTTCTAATGTTTCTACCACATAGTTTCGTTTTTCACCTTTAAAGAAACAAGCAATGTCAAGGAAAACTTCCTTCACAGGATCTTCTAATGCATTGTAATTTATTTTGAGAATTTTCTGAATCTCTTGGTTCGGAACTCTTGCATAATAATCTAATGCAGCTTCACATTCATCTGTGCTTCTACCACATGGAAGGCCTTGAGCATATTGTAGTGCAGTTTGGACTTTCAGTTTATCAACCTGATGTCTCTTTCTTGCAAATGCATTCCAACTGAAGAGTATGGTAGATTCATCATAATTCAATTCCTTGACCTTGTATATCAGATCAATTTGATGAGCAGTTAACAAATGTTTATCTCTTGTTGTGATGATAATTCTACTGCCTATACCAAACCAATCTACCCTTCCAACTAATTTCTTTAACTGGTCCAAATGATTCACATCATCAAGAACTAAGAGAACTTTTTTATGGCTCAACATTTTCTTTATCACAGTGATCCCTTTATCAGCATTGTTCACCTTCAATCTCTTCTCCCCTAGAACATCAAAAAGTAGAGTGCTTTGTAGTTCCACTAGGCCTCCATCTGGCATTGAGTTTTCCCTAACATTTGCCAAGAGACAGCTACCTTCAAACCCCTCGACAATTGAATTATGAACAACTTTAGCAACTGTTGTCTTACCAATTCCACTAGTCCCCCATATTCCTACCATGCGAACATCCTTTCGTTCAACATCTAAAAGCCTATACACATGTAACACCCGAGATTCCATGCCAACTGGGTAGTCGGCCACATTGAGATATGAGCAGTTAAGTACTTGCGCTGAAATCTCTCCAACAATATTATGAATAAATTCAGACTCATACTTGTTTGTTTAAAAGCACATAATCAATGAAAGGGCAGTGTATAAAAGTGAAGATAATAAGCATAGTATGAGAAATAGGGGCTTTGTTTAAATCTGCTTTCAGTAACAATCACAACGGCACTCAACAAGTAATAATTTTTTTCAGTCATGTGCAAATACTCTGTTAAGTGTTATTCATGAGTGACAGTAACCAATGCTCAATATCAATATTCTGTAAGTATTTCTATCACGAAAATATATATGATCATCTGATACAAGAGTGGTGGTTAGTTTACCCGCCCAAGAATGAATACCCAGCCAAGTTTTTGCTTCTGTAAGTGCTGCCCTCCAACATAACACTTTTTCCACGTTATCATGAAATTGGTATTCATGATAAGCAAGTGCCTGACCATAAGCACCTCTCTGGTTTCGAACATCCGAGGGATCCACCTTGTAAAAAATAGGCCAAACCATCTGTTGCTTTGAATGTTTACATTCAAGAATCTTGACGAGTTCATCCAAGCACCACGTTGAGGATGCATAATTTTCAGAGAATAAAATGATACATATCCTTGACTTTTCAATTGCTGCAACAAGTGTTGAAGATAATTCTTGTCCTCTTTGTATATCATTGCTGTCTGTGAAGGTGTTGATTCCCTTGTGATGCAAAGCACTGATCAAATGGTCTACAAAATTGTAGCATGTATCCTCACCTCTAAAGCTCACAAAGACATCGTATCTCCATGAATGGGGAAAAGGAGGAGAACAGGAGGTAGCTGAAACCATCTTGTATGTTTGTAGATGAGTTTACTCATGCCAGTCTTCTGATGACTTCTTGCGCTGATCACAACAGCAAGACTCATACCTTCCAGTATTCGACATGAATGCCAAGTCAAGCAAAGTCGCTTTCGGAGTTTCGGTTCAGCTTCAAAAGGGGCAGTTCAGATTCCACTAGGGGCTCACCGGTCACAACCCAAGACCAACTTTTCTTTTCTGTTTTATTTTTTTTATTTATTAACTTTTTTTTTTTAATAATTCGACTAATGTTTTCTTTTTATTCAAAAAATAATAATAATACGACTAACGATGGATAAGTTATGGAGATTATCTTTTTTTTTTTTTTTTTTTGAATCAAACCAAAATTGGGTGTCAATATATTCATCACAAGCCCCGTTACATATCCTGTTGCTACCATATACAGATATACAAGAAGATAATGATAGTATCAACAATGGTACGTAGAAATAGACTCACTTATTAGACATTCAAATACGTAAACATAGCGGGAACCCTCCTTTGATGCTACTCGAGGCACTAAAGGTACATAGAGTGCACACAAAGTGCATAGCTTCCTAAGAGAATAGGAAATTATTGAAATTAGACTAATTAAAAACATATTATAGGCTTAGGACTAAAACACCCCAGCCCAAGAGAGCAACCCCAAGAAAGAGGCCCAACTCAAGGCCCAACAAAGATTGGCTTGACCCAAGCCTGAATTCCATCTTTAGCATCATTGGCCGCACATACAGATCCGGTACAGTTCCAGCACAACTCGAGCCTCAACATCCCACGCCGCCCGCAAGGCCATGTCACCACGTCCACGCCGCAACGAACTTGCGTCCCACGATGAAGTGCCTCCGATCCAACACCCCGCACCACCGTCCAGCACCTCCATAACCTATGCTACCAGTTCTAGAAGTCCCTCAACAAAGTACGACCCTCCTTGTACAGACGACGACCGCGCCCAAGACTTTGTCCTAGTACTTGTCGCGAAGCCATCCAGCCAAACCTCAAGCCAAACACCCCTCCCAAGAAACTCGTTCCCAGGCATAGTTTAAACACCAGTCCAACAACACCTATTATCGGCGAGGAGAACCAACACCGACCATGAGCGCAGCCGAACGAGAAGGAATTCGCAAACCCTAAACTCAAATCAGTCCGAGTTTTATGGAGACTTGAAAATTAGTCACTCAAATGAACAAAATGATTTTTAATCTATAACAAAAAAGTAAAAATAAAAATAATAATTATTGAAACTTGTTTCGCTTGTTTGATATCATTGTTCTTTTTTATTGTTTATGTAAGAAAGGGCTGAGAATCGGACTGACAATTTACAAATAGTTCTATTTAGGATTGAGAAAGTATTTTTGTTACAAAGTGGTTGATTTGTATAGGTTTTAACAAATAATCATGGAATATGTGTGGGACCTTCTTACTTTTAAAATTTAAGGATTTTGATTATTTTTCACTAGTATACGATCTATTTCAATGATTTAATCTTAATCTTTTCCTATGCAATAATTGTGTCTACAAAATATCAACTAAATTTGTAATCATTTGGTCACTGAAAATGTGTAAACAAATGTAGTCTATAAGATAAACTTAGAACGAACACTGTGCTAATCAAATGGTTAAACGTTTTCTAATTTGACTTATTTTTGTGAGATTTATATTTGTATATGTAACTAAAGAATGAGTGGTTCAGATTATTAAATTACATGCTAAAATTATAGCATCCTCAAAATTCAAGTTTGAGGAGGTCTCTCTCTGTCTCTCTCTTTCTCTCTCTCTCTCTCTCTCTCTCGTAAGGGATCTTATTTTTTTTATTTTTGCCATTTTAAAGAATTACTTGTGGAGCTTATTTTTTGATCACATTGCAGCATCTTGACCGTTTAATTTGATCACATTGCAGCATCTTGACCGTTTAATTTTTAAATATCCATGAGTATATCACTTCTGTAAATTCTCAGCCAAATAGATAATCGGTTAAAATACCGAACTAGATCAAATTAATAGACGAATAAAATATGTCCAATCTGAACCATTTATGTTCATAATGGTAAATCACGATTAAGAATACCTTAATGAGTTTTCATTTTGCTAAAAAATTACATAAGTGATCTACTCATAAAGATCTAAAAATCTAACGGTTAATTTACCGATATGTGATCGAAAAGTGAGTCCTACAAGCAATCCCTTAAAATGATCTAAAAAAGGGATCTCATACACAAATTTTCATATTTTTATTTTAATTGTGCCAAACGCCTTTCAAAATATTCTTAAAGTGCTCTTACCAATTGAAACAATCTAATTACTACTTAAAAGAAAGTATAATATGGGAAAATGAAACTAAAACCTCGAAAATATATAAGAGGTGGCAAGATAATCATGTTCAATACACTCCATTAGTCAAAAAGGTCAATGCTCTAACTGAAAGAAAAGTCCACAAACATTTATGCTTATTCACGACAAGCACGACTTTTTTGTTTTATTTAACGAAAGATAGAGATTTCATTAGTCTCAAGGCCATAAAGGCACTTGCATGGGTTCCCATTCAACGGGAAAAACAGTGTATCATTCACTAGCACAATGAAACTCACTTATTCAAGAGCCTATATGACTATGTAAAGCCTTTCTACACAAAATAAATAGTTTGAATCTGTCTGTTAATGCACTTAAATGTTGTACTTCAAGAGATTCATGTACTTAGTGCAAACACAACCCCATAGATTGTAAGTTAAAACCAACATACAACTAATTAAGTTTCTCCTTGCCTTTAGAATTTGGATGAGGAGCTTTAGTAGGGTATGTTAATCGAAGAGGACTAGTTACTTTTCTTTTCCTTTAAAGGGACTTAATTTTTTTCTCCAAGAGGCCTATCCCTCTTCTTTTTTGTAGCAGTAGAACCTTTAAGCGCTTCAATGAGACCCAAAGATTTAGCAGTAAACTTCTCATAGAACTCTGTTATATTGTTCTTCTTTGTCTGAACCATCCCGGCCTTTGCAGTGAATCTCACTCTATCTTGAGCCTTCTGTTTCTTTAAAGAAGCCATGAACACTTCGACCCTATTTCTTTTACCAAGCAGGGGCTCCTCCACTAACGTATGTAGAATCCTCCAAAGGCACCAGAGTCAATGCATTGTTAGGGCAAACATCCTTGGGCATCTTAGCTCGCTTTTTATCCTTCCTAGGTAGCATCATCTATTGTAACTTCAAAAGCATTGAGCTTAATAGACCCTTAGCCACTTGAGCCATATAGGTAAAAGAGGCATTCCCCACTTGAAATTGTTGCATACCAGAGTTGAACTTATTACCAAGAACAAAAGCAAGGTTTTCCTCCTGTGCCATCAGTTTGCTATATTCACAAATATTAGTAGCATGAAAAATCAAACCACAATCTTTGCATATGTCCCTGAGATTCTCATAGATAAAACTTATATATCTCCTCTTCTACTCTTGAAACAAGTTTCAGAACCGGCTAGAGGACGATGGTCTTGGCAATATTATGCCTCACCCCTAGCCCCAATTATGCTCTTGTTAAATAGCTTATCATCCAATTCCAAGAAATATCCTGCTATAGAAGAAATAGAAGCAATGGTTTCCCGCTCTTCAAACACCAGTGATGTCACGCTCCGAATTTCAATCACAATAATAATACAATTTCAAACAACACAAGA
This sequence comes from Rosa persica, assembly GCA_025331145.1. Taxonomy (NCBI): domain Eukaryota; kingdom Viridiplantae; phylum Streptophyta; class Magnoliopsida; order Rosales; family Rosaceae; genus Rosa; species Rosa persica. Next base: position 10,357,830 of record WFKR01000001.1, on the reverse strand, counting down.
ACTCCGGGCGTGATCGTTCGAACATCAAACAAAATAGCTAAGAAATTAAACAAGGCAACCAACTATGTCCAGAACCCACAATGTGAATACAAACTCGTTTTTTAGAGTCACATATTACATTATACAGAGTTTACAAATTAAATTACGTTAACAAAATAATAAGTAACCGCTCCTCAGAGCTTACTACACAGAGGAAGTCTTAACAATAGTAAAGCCACAAAATTTGGTTCTTACTCGATTGGCTGTTACAAGGTCTCAGCTTCAGCCACGATTTCCCTAACCTGCAGGATTAACTCTTACACCATTGAATAGTGCACAGGGTTGCCACACAACAAACCCGATAAGCTTACGAAATCTTGTATGAGTAAACTCAAAAGCACAAAGCAGAAACACATTCTTAGGTCACCTCAACAAGGATAAGCACAAAACTCACAATTACAACCATCAGTTTCATAACCTTCCATATCATGCTTATGTAGGTTAACTCGTGACTAAAACCACCTACTCAGATTCTCAACCTAGCATCGAATTACACAATTTCCAGTTAAACAATACCTCCTCCAGTAATGTTTGACAATTATTTAAATGCACAATGGCTAATTACAAAATCAGGCCAATTTCCTCCCCACTGGAAGCCCTTGTCATCAACATGACATCAAAGGTGAAAATCAATGAATCACCTTCCTATCCTCACCACAGAGAACAATCATCACCCCTATGGCCTTTAAGATCAATCAAACTATCATCAAATAAAACCAAGAAGAGGCAAGGCAATCAATTCAAAACAAAGTGAAACAATTCATAGTAACCCCTACGTATATTTTAGTTCAGGAGATTACATTAAAACAAACAATTCAAGTCATAGTAATCATCATAACCCCACACTGACATTTGTAGGTAGTTCCGACTATCACAGCAATCCTCTCGATCGTTGTTAACTTAATAACAATTCAATTCCTCTACAGAGCAGTCATCACACAGATTTCACCAATCAGCACACAGATAGCAATCATCCTACTAATCATCACACAAATATTCTCACATGCTTTAGACAACACTCATTACAAAGATCATCACACTGATGTCATCGATTCATTACATAGATATTCCTATACAAGCTTTACATGACAATCATCACACCGATATCATCGATTCATTACACAGATATTGTCACGCCCCGAATTTTAGAATAAAAATTCAAAATCTGAAACATGAATTACTGCAACTTAAAATAACCATCATGAAAATCTCTTTTCCTTAACAACCTCACCACACAATTTAATTTAAAAAAAAACTGAATTTAGTTTTGGTTAATTATTACAACTCACTCACAAAATAAAATGTAAAGCTCTAAATGAGCATAACAATTCTCACCACTCAAATGAAACTGCAACTCCTAAACAGCAGGTGACCTCCCTGGTTATCCTGACCTGCAGGAATATCAGCTACACCATTTGAATAGTGTACCGAGATTGCAACAACACAAAACCCGGTGAGCTTTTGAAAGCTTGTATGAGTAAAAAGAAAAAACGGTTGTTTAATTAAATCATAATTATTTTCACCCAAGTCAACACTCCATAATTTCCACATCCACAAGAGACCAACAATCTCCAATCAATCACCAAAACACAAACCAACACAAAACCCTAATTCACATCTTTCTTCTCAAAACCCCAAAATCGTATTTATAAAAATACGGTATTTGACAGACTAGAGCTCTAACTGAATCGTAGCCCGTCACCTGGCCTAGGTTATGGCATCCGACATATTTATCTTTATCGTATTTCATCAATATGTATACTTATATACATATTTAGAACGTCCGATAATTGTACATACTCAACCAATCGTATCCCATCATCCACCTAGGATTAGAGCGTCTGATTCCCCCAACTCTATGTTGACCCTAAATCCATAATGAGTACAACAATATGTTTTCACAAAATGAAATCAACTCATCCAATATACATAATATTATTATGAAATTTAAGCATTTGAAATATAATCCAAATCATCATTCTAACTCAATCATATCATCACTCAATAACACACCAATCAATATATATATATATATATATATTCTGAGTAAATATATATATATATACGTAATCATCCACTCAGAAATGATCACTAATACAATCTATAGTTCACACAAGAAAATCGTGAAATTCATTTGTATAATTAAAATTCATTTTTACTTACCTATGGACTGTAGTTGATTAAATCCATATGATTTTTAAAAAAAATATTTAATCCATAGATATTTTTCAAGCAATTACAAAAATAAATAAATTAAAGTACTCGGTTGGTAATATGAACCACGTGAGTTTTACTCACCTCGAAACTCCCGATGCGTCTTCACTTAGATACAAATCACAATAATCCAAATGCTCGTCAACTCAAACCGTGAAGTACCTAATCAAGTATGATCTTTACTTAGCAAACGAAGCACGAAATAAACTTAAATGATGATCCAACGATCGGATTTTAAAATAAAGACGATCCAACGATCAGATTCTAAATAAAGATGATCCAACAATCGAATCGAATTTAAACGATGATCCAACGGTTAGATCCTCAAGGGTCACCCTTGGAAACATCCTATCAAAATTATACGAAAATCCGACGGACGGATCTTCATAAATCGCCTCCCGAATCACTATTTTACAATTATACGAAGATCCAACGGTCGGATCTTCTCCTGTGACCACACAAAGTCATCGGGACAGTCATATGATCATCATATTAAAATTTGAAGTAAAACCGATGACATAATCTCCGTAAATCGTAAACCAAAGATAAACTGTAAAACCGTGAATAGTAACGTCAAAACTTAAATTGACTATTTATCAACTTTTTCTAACATGACCATGTTATATATCAAAACGCTCGTATGGATGCATAGATCATCGTCCAGATAATATAAACTAAAAATTTAGTCCGATGCCCCGCCACAGGCGGTGGTCAGACTGCGGTCAACCAACTGTGATGCAAAAGTCGTCAACTACAAACTTCTTCAAAATCAAATTGTGAACAACTTTAATACCTGATTTTTTCTGAGATAAGGTCTAGACCGTCCTAGATCGGGCTTTGAAGTTGGATTAATCTCGGCCCTCTGATCAGTTTTCAGATTGAATCAGGGACGTCGAAATCTTCAACTCTTGATCTACAACTCTACACTCAAAATCGTGATGCAAGCCACATATGAGGATAATCAGGAGGAAGAGCACGTCACGAAAATGGGGTTGATTGACCCGTGCACAGCTGGCACGGGGGAGGTCCAATCGGGTCGGCCTTCCTCGTCTGGGGTTGCTCCGATCCAAGGCTAGGGGCATCGGCTTAGGAAGCTGAGGGAGAGGCGCGGTTGGGCGAGGAGCGGTGAAGCCAGGAAGGACCGGGCCTGGCGACGGCGTGGCAGGGAAGGCGGTTGTCTAGCCGGGTCGGGTTTGCGGGTCGGCGAGCCAAAGAGGTGAGGGTTTCCGCGCGGAAGAAAGAGAGGGGAGGGGGGACTGAAATGCAAAAATTGATTTTTTTCGTCTTTAATGAAAAATATGATTTTTCATACTATTTATAGAAAAATTTCAATTTTCAAAAATTCATAACTTATTAATACGATATTTGAATATTACGTTCCACATATACACGAACTCATATCGACGAGTTCTACAACTTTCATGAACGAAGTTTTCCCAAATTTTGAACGTATAAAAAGTTGATTTTCACGACCCCCTAAATAACATTCGTTTTCGAAAATAAAATCATTCGAAACCAACTTTCTCAAACCACGACATACCAATTAATCACAAATATTATAATTCAATTAATATAACAATTATTGAATTACATAAATTTATTATATGAAAATTCGGGTCTTCACATATATTCTTACACAAGCTTTACATGACAATGATCACAAATATTCATCACACTGATGCACCGATTCATTACATAGATATTCATACACAGCTACCGTATCTTAAATCCCAATTAAGATGGTCATACTAGACCCATGATATCTCAATGAATGAAATTCTACAATCACCACTAAATACACAATTTTACTAATCACAAATGATGATAAACTTAATTCCAATCATTGTTTGCAACCTCAACAAATGGTATTCTATAATCACAACTCAATACATAATTTCCAAACGAGGATGAACTCAATACATCATATATTGCTCATATCACAACAAATGCACCAATACATATATATTTCACGTAAATATATATACGTAGTCATCCACTCAAGAATGTCACTAATATCAACTATAGTCATGGTTAAACTAATAACTCCAAGACAATATGGTAACTATATATGCTCATAACGAATATCGTGAGATTTACTCACCTCTGAATCCTGCTGTGTCTTCACACACTAACCAAGACAAGTACCAATCGCCACTATCCGCTCAACAGAAGCATGTCAAGTACCTAAACATATAAGGTCTCGATTTAGTGCTCAAATCACAAATTGATTAAAGTTCGAATTCTTCATTTGAACTAAAATCCGAAAGTAATGCCAATCGAGGAAAAATCTTATCTGAGACCACCCAAAGTCTCCAGAATACTTAAACAATCGATATGTCAAAGCTACAAGTAGATCGAACAGTCGGATCCTCACGGATCTAAAATCGAATGATTAGGAACCGCTAAAAATCCTAACATGCTCATACGATCTCCAAAAATTACGTATTATATATCGAAATGCTCGTTTCGACTAGTAGATGATAAATAACACAAGATACTGCTCCTTTCATGGCCGGAATGCCATTACAGCCCCGCCACATGCAGAGGCACAACCACCACAACCACCACCGGCCAAAACTTAAAATCACATCAATTCAACCGTGCAAAATATCAAGAATACAAAGTATAGCAAATTTAATACCTGGAGTTTGAACCAACTCGGCCTCGATCGCCGTCGATTGCTGCCATAAGTTCAAACACACAATTCACCGTGAGTTGACTTTGCTCCGGTGTGAATCGTCCAAAACCACCACCAAGGGTTGAAGGAGGAAGCTCCTATGAGAAGAACAAGACTAGTTTGAAGCCCAGCCGTCGCGTGAGTTGGAAATTCCAGTCGGATCCCAAACCTCCAAGCTTCTAAGTTTCAATCCGTTGCCGTGGACTAGAATTGGAGCAAGCCACCACCACAAGGAAGAAGGCGAGGCTAGTCTGAATCAATATGGACAAGCGCTGTCGCCGGAGGTGGCAGGAATTCGGATACGGGTCGGGTTAACTGAAAAATAGAAAGAGAATGGGTTTCTAGAATTTTCTGCAAATCTGACCAAAAAGGAAACTTTCGGAAATTGTGAAGATATTTCCAGAAATTTCCTATTTAAACCCATATTTCTGAAAATAGAAATAACTTCTGCTGACCATAACTTTCTCATACGAACTCTGATTTACGCGTTCCGCATGTCCACGAACTTGTATCGATGCGCTCTACAAATTTTGTGAAAGAAGTTTTCAGAGAAACTCAACGAATGAAAATTCAACTTTTTGACCCCTCTAAAATAAAACATTTCGAATAATTATTCGTCCGACCATTCCGCTTCACCTACGAACCACAAAATCGTCCAACAACTACTAATTTCATTCCGAAACAATCTTCAGAAAATAATAATGAATTTCTGAGGTATTACAAGTGGAATATTTGATATCATAACCCAATAAAGCAGGGAATCAAAATGTACCTTGTTGATTGGAGCCACACCATCATAGTCCACCAGGATCATCAGAGATTTTGTAAAATTGCATGGTCCACCTCCCAATACCTTTCATTTATCACCACGATCTTCAAAAGAGAATAAAAGCTTTTCACACCTCTCTTGAATATGATTTTTCAGGAACCCAAACTCTTCGGAAATGGTTTCATAAGTCCTTAACATCAACGGGCTTATGGGTGTATGTAGACTTTGCCCAGAAGATAGGATTGTGAGTTTCTCTTAGCATAACCACCAGAGATTTTTCCAATATCAACTATGCCGTCGCCATCTGCCAATGCTAGTGAGACAGTGAAACATGCAGTAATTTCATCAATGGATGTCATTGATGGTGAAGGTTGATCGGAAAAAGGAAAAAATATATGCGTATAGAAGTACGCTTAGGATTTGTTGGGGAGGTGGCTTAGGATTTCTACAAGAGAAACGTAGGTAGCACGACTTTTCTTAGGTAGCACGACTTTTCTTTGAGACATCCTTTTATGCTTTCTATATTTTTTTAATCTGTTTCCTTCAAACAACATTTTTAATTTTTCGTGAGATGATATTTGAATCTCAAAATTTATTGATAATAATATTAACTTATTATATTGATAATATATTTTCAGGGAAGTGCTTCTAATGAGAATCTTATAATAAGGACCAAGTGATGACTTTTGAATGAATTGTTGGATGATATGTCACGCCCCGAATTTCGAATAATAAATTCAAATCCGAAACATGAATACAACTAAACAAATCATAATGCAAACCTCGTAGCAAACTATTTCTCGAGTCAATTATTACAAAACTAACATAAATAAAATGTTCTGCTCACAAGAGTCTACAAACACACCAAAATAGACCAAGTGCTGGTCTCAACCCTGCTGCCCTACGCAGCTCGCTCACCACCCTGATTATCCTGACCTGCAGGATTATCCGCTACACCATTTGAATAGTGTACCGGGATTGTAACAACACAAAACCCGGTAAGCTTTCTGAAAGCTCGTGTGAGTAAATAAGAATGAACGGTTGATTTATTAGACCACAACTCATTTATCTCAAGTAAACATCCAACAATCTAAACAATCACAAGCAACATCAATCCAACACACATGAAACAACATGGAACACATTTCCACAATCACCAAATCACAACTCTCGCCACTTTGGCACCTAATCACAACTATCGCCACTTTGGCCCCACGTTAGAGCTCTAACTGCCTTGTTACCTCTGACACCTTGGCCCAGGGTCAAGCAACGGCACCTCCAAGTTACTCAATAACCCGCAAACTTTGGACCATTTTATGTCCTCAGAACAACATATCCCCGTTATTGTTTAATGGTCGAACTTTGGACCTCCCTGTCCTCGGAACACATACACTCCGGTTATCATTAACCAAAGATCCTTGGACCCTCCGATCCTCGGAATCCTACATTTCTCTACCTTCTATTCAACTCACAAAATCAACATGCTTATCCCCAACTTTTATCAAATATTAACAACATAATTAAAATCATATTATCAACATTTATCAACAACATATTATCACAATTCCACACCTCAATGTCACACCATTAAATATATAATCATGTAAATATATATATATGTAACCATCCACACAGGAATGATCACTAATACCAACTATAGTTCACACGATACAAAATCAAGAAATTCATTTTTAATATACTTTAAAACTCATTTCTTAAAACCATTTTCTCACACATAACAATAAATTGAGCAATTAAGGAAATTTGGTTCGTAAATGAACCAAGTGAGATTTACTCACCTCTAAACTCCTGCTGCGTCTTCTTACAGCCCAAAATACGATTCACAATCGTCCGCTAACAATTCCGTCAAACACCTAATCAAAACGATAATTAACTTAGCGTATAATTTTAAAAACACACTTATATGAAGATCTAACGGTCGGATCTTCACCCGTGACCACACAAGGTCATCGGGATAGTCCTACGATCATTATATCAAAACTAGAATTCTATCGGACGGCCCAAACTTCATATATCACAAATCGAGCAATCGAAATTAAATGAAATCGTAAAATTCATAACTAATTCATACGATATCCAAAATTCACATGCTATATATCAAAATGATCGTATCTACACGTAGAATCTAAAAATGAGCAGAAACTACTCATGGTACCCCCGGAGGTGGCCGGAAAGGGCCGCCGAAGTTTAGGGCAGAGCCACCGCCGACCACCACCAATGCTGTCGGGGCCGAGCTTATCCTCTTCGTTTCATCATTTTGAGAAACTTTCATAACTAGCATGAAGTGAGAAAACGAGTGGAAGTTGTCGAAACTTACCAAAACAGTCCGGTTTGGCCGGAAAAACTGCAGAAACTGTTGGGAGCTCCGACGAGCGTGAAAACCTCCACTTCAGGTGCTGTCCTTTTTGCTGCGTGTTCTACTCCTCAATACGAGTTCAACAAGCCAAAGAACACGAAGTTTGGTGGTCTAGAACTCGAGATATTCGCTTCGCACTCAAAACGGCCGAAAATGGAAACCAGCTTCCCGCCGCCGGTACAAGCTGTGCCACGGCGCAAGGCTGCCTCTGGCAGCTGCGCAAGGTCGAGACAAAGCCGTGGGAGGTGGTTTGGCGTCAAACGGTGGCCGGAGGAGCACGAACTCGGCTGGAGAAGATTGGCTCTGTTTTTGCTTCCGGTTTCTGATTTTTTCTGATTTTTCCAAAAATGGCAACCTATATATTTACAAAATCGAAAACTTCCAAATGCCATAACTTCTTCCTACGAACTCCGATTCTTGTGTTCCGCACACGCACAAATTCATATCAACGAGCTCTACGACTTTCATGAATGAAGTTTCTTCAAATTCCTTACGTAAAAAAAAATCGATTTTTAGTAACCCCTAAATAATGTTAAATTTTGAAACTAAAATCATTCGAATCACACTCACAACTCATAATTCATATAATTTGTGAAATATTGAATTATGAAATATTTAACTGAAATTTCGGGTCTTCACATGATAGGCATGTTGAATTTTAAAATATCAACTAAACTTTAAAACACTCATCCAACCGTTCATTCAAAAGTCGTCACTTGGTCCTTATTATAAAGTTCTCATTAGAAGCTCGGGGAAGTTTAAGGTGTGTTGATGTTTGTCATGCATCAACTTTTTAATAAATATATATTAAATTAAATTAGTTGGTGAAACCCGTTGTATAGGTCAACATGTTATCTACTTATTTGACATGTGTATTTGAAAAAAAAAAAAATATTACCATACTAAGTACTTAATTGTTTTATACGTAAATCGTTCAAAATTTTGTAATAAATATCGTAAATATAGTAATTACTTCAATTACAACTATAAGTATCACTAAATACGTAAAATGTGGTAGTTTGTTGTAGAGTATCTCATCGATGATATAATTTACAAAAAAAAAGGACTCTAGTTACACAAATAACAACTGGATTACAAGAATAAAGACTTGAGAAGTTTTAGGTCTAATATGATTATTTACCATATCGACAAAAACAATTGATGTAACATTGGTAAAGTGATCATTTTTTTTTTGTAAATGGAATCATATTTCAAGTAATTATCATAAAAACGACCAGAATTACCACTTTGCACCTCAATTGTTGTCATTTATAGTAAAACGCGTTGTCAAACGAGTAATTATCTCATGGATGATGAGATTTACACAAGAAAAGTATTAGTTACAAAATAGAGAACTTTATTACACAATTAAAGACCTGTGCCTCATTTACTGTATATACATAAAGTTTTACCACTTTAACAGCAATTGGTTGTTACATTAGTATAATGGTTCTCAAACTTATAATATCAAAAATTACCACAAAATAAGAGCTTGATTACTACTTCTACAACAATTTATTGTCTCATTGGTAAAATGATTCTCAAACTTGTAATTTTGAAGAATTACCACAAATACAACCTTGATAACTACTTTGTACCTCAATTGTTGTAAATCAGGAAAAAACATCATCAAATAAGTAAATAATTCCTAAAGGACATTAGTTACAAAATAGACAACATTATTATAGCAATAAGGACTCACTGCAAATTTACTTAAATATATGAAATTTTACCGGTATAGCAACACATTCGTTGTTCTATTAGTAAAATGGCCCTGAAAACTTGTAATAGTGAAGTATTAACACTTATTACAACTAGATTATCATATTTTACCACAATTCGTTGTTTTATTGGTAAAACGGTTCTGAAACTTGTAATAGTGAAATATTTCTTCTTCCTTCTTCTTCCATTGTTGAAATTCTATAAACCGTAACCCCTCAACCTAACCCTAAACTCTAAATTTTCCATAATTTTCCGAAATCATAAACCCTAACCCTTAAAATTTTATATATTCATTATTAAGATCCTTCTTGGCGAGTCCCACCTAGATAAGATATCTGCTCCTTGACAAGATATTTCTTCATCGACAAGATGACTACTCCTCGATAAGATATTTCTTCCTCGACGAGATATCTCCTTCCCAACGACATATTTCTTCTTGACAAGATATTTCTTCCTTAACAAGATATCTCTTCCGAAGGACATATCCCCTCCTCGACAAGATATTTCTTCCTCAAAAATCTGCTTCTTGATAAGATATTTGTTCCTCGATGATATATCTCCCTCCTGGCGACATATCTCCTCCTCGCAAAGATATCTGCTCCTGGACAACATATCTCCTCCTTAACAAGATATCTTGTCCTATTTTTCAAGATTGAGTTCTTTATTGCACAGAAAGCTGACCAAGTGGCTACTAGTTTTATCTACATAGTTCACTTGTACGTACATTGCATTACGATATATAGTTAAGACTTCTACTACAAAATTCATCTAATTTCGTTTCATATAATATGATGTCAAAAATTTAACCAAAATTTCAAAAATCCACTGATATAACATTGATAAATACTTGCTTGAGGTCATGTCTATTGTTTTTCACGTTTGAGTTATTTCATTGCACAGATAAATACTTGCTCAAGCCAATGTACAATATGTTGTGGATACACGTCAATGATTGAAACCAAAATATCCCCTATTTCAAATTACGTAACAAATATTAATGTGCGTACTAATGTAGATCAACCGTCATCAGATACAAGGCGTGGGACTTTAACTGTTAAGTATGAGAATTACGATAGTTTAGACTTCTACTATAAAATTCATGGACAACTAAGTCTTGTCTCTTTTTTTGGCATGCGAACTATTTTCTTGTTATTCATGTACTCCTCTTCTTTTCCCTTGAGCAAAACAAAGCAACCACAATGAAGTCACTCTCCCTGTTGTGCATGTATTTAATCTCTTGTAGTCCTTTTTAACATCAAAATCCATGGCCTTCACATAAGCATCATAAAAGGACTTAGCTTCCTCCTGTCCGTTAAGGTCATCTATAAATAACTAATCATATCGAACTCCCTTATATTGCATTTCATTATGTCACTTCCATTTATCAAACTTTGGAATAGCAAACCAATATCAAACACTGAGGATTCATATGATCTATCCATGCCTGAAACAAAGAAAAAATTATCCAAGAATTCAAAATCAAACCACAATCGATTGATGAGGGTAGAAACAAGTGTAGAAACAATTAATTTGACCCAAATAGATTCTTAGCCAACAATAATAAAACCAAGTGTTGATCATAAAATTATAATATTGTTGTCAAGTAATAGAGGATATATATTGTCGTTGATTATAAGATGTGCAGAAATAGCATATTAATGTTAATTGATACGCAGTAATTGAATTCTACTCAAATTCAGTAAAACCCCCGGTATCCTTTTCCACAAGAAAGTAAGTTGCATAATCATCAGCGATAAGCAATTACATGAACATGAAATTGTCTTCGTTAGTCCCAAATTGACCATGAAATTGAAGACAACAAGGTTAATGAATCAAGATTAATTGAATGTTAGATATATATGAGCTCCGTCAAGCCTTAATCATGGAGCGATCATCATATATATATATATATATATATATATATCCGTCTCTCCAAGCTCATTCAAAGAAGTCGGTTACGGGCAGTCATAAGGTTCTTCTCAGTTTCAACTTACCTAGTTTCAACCTTGATTATAAGGTTACTTAGTGCAATTAAAGAGAAACAAGAATTATGGTAGGAGCACTGCCATGGACTCAGATTTGATAAAATTGAATATAGGAAGGAAATAAGGTTAATTGAAGAAAACTTACGAGTGTGCTGTGACATATCCTTCCTCAACGCTATTCCTCTTCCAAACTCTAGGGTTTTTTCTTAGAACAAAATTGGACAAAACTGGACGCGTTTCTTCCTCTATTCTTCGTCTTCTCCTTTTCAATTTAGGGTTTTCTAAACTTTATTGTCGATATGTAATTGAAAATTTGAAAGAAAAAAAAAATTTATACAGGCTAACGGGTAAGCAGGTTACCACTATTGAATATTCTGGACCGTCAGATATATTCACATTTTAATCATATCCAACGGTCTAAAATATTCAAAAAAGTTGATGTATGACATGCATTAACATACACTAGAATTTTCCTATAAGCTCTACCCTTAAAGTATATTACCAATATAAGTTAATATTATACAATAAATTTGGAGATTCAAATATCGTTTCACGAAAAATAAGAAATGTTGTCTGAAGGAAAAGATTGAAAAAATTATATAAAGCATAAAAGGATGTTCCAAAGAAAAGTTGTGCTACCTACATTTCTCATCCAACCATTCATTCAAAAGTCTTCACTTAGTTCTTATTGTAAGGTCTTCATTAGAAATTCTCCCACACTTTCAGTTTTCCCACCTCCATAGCTCTTAGCTTTAACATCGCCAATCCACATCTGATGAGCAGCAGGTGTGATGATGTAATAACCGTAATTTCCATTTTAATTTCGTGTAATTGTGTGGAACGAATATTGTACAATTTCACGAATGTTACTCGAAATATTTCATTTTTAGAATTTTCAAAGTTCAGAAACGATTGTTTTAACGAAAAGCTCGAAATGTTCGATTCAAGAAATCTACTTTTTATACGTGTAAAATTTGGGAAAACTTCCTTCATAAAAGTCGTAGAACTAGTCGATACGAGTTCGTGCATATGCGGAACACAAAGATCAGATTTTTTTCTGATTTAGTTATCGAAATTAGAAGAAATTTCCATTTCGGGCATTTCAGTAAAAAACCCTAGCAGAATTGAAAACTTTCCTTTTCTTTTTTTTTTTCACGCGGCCTTCCTCTTTTGGAACGGTTCACCTTCGTCCTCTCACTCTCTCTCGGCCGAACCCAGCGGAAGAAAACAGGCTGCCCATTCCAGTCACCTCTAGGGGTCAAAACTATAGTTTCTGTACATTTTAAGATTCTATATTTCAATACGATCATTTCGACATATTATACGTATTTTTCGGATATCGTATGATTTAGTTATGAATTTTTAGATTTCGATCATTTGATTTGTGATATGTGAAGTTAGGACCGTCCGATGGACTTGTAGTTTTGATATGATGATCATATGACTGTCCCAGTGGCTTTGTGTGGTTATGGGAGAAGATCCAACCGTTGGATCTTCTTATAATTGCAAAACAGTGATTAAGGAGGCGATTTGTGAGAATCCATCCGTCGGATTTTCGTATAATTTAGAATCCGACCGTTGGATGGTAGTTTAAATGTGTTATGGAATTATTGGCTAAATTCAATTCACATTTGATTAGGTGATTGACGGTTTGTACCTGGGTGAGCTGGTTCGGTGTGATTGTGTTTAAATTGAAGACGCAACCGGAGTTTCGAGGTGAGTAAAACTCACGTGTTCATATTACGAACCGATTGCTTTTAATTTATTTATTTTGTCGTAATTGTATGAAAAATATTTATGGAATAAATATTTATTTTTAAAATCACATGGACTTGATCAACTACTGTCCATAGGTAAGTAAAATGAATTTTAATTATCCAAATGAATTTCACGATTTTTCTTGTGTGAACTATAGATGGTATTAGTGGTCTTCCCTGACTGGTATGGGGGAATCGGATGCTCTAATCCTAAGTGAATGATGGGATACGATTGGTTGAGTAAATTGGATGCCATAACCCTTGTTGGATAATGAGGCTAGATTAAGTACGAGTATCGGACATTCTAAATATGTATATACGTATATATATTGATGAAATACAATAAAGATAAATATGTTGGATGCCATAACCTGGGCCAGGTGACGGGTTACGATTCAGTTAGAGCTTTAGTCTGTCAAACACCGTATTTTTATAAATATGATTTCAGGGTTTGGAGAAGAAAGATGTGAGTATAGGTTTCGTGTTGAATTGTTGATTTGGTGATTTGGTGATTGATTGTGGAGATTGTGGTTCCTTGTGGATGTGGAAATTATTGGATGTTCGCTTGGGTGAAAATAAATATAACGTAATTAAATAACCGTTCTTTCTTTTACTCATACGAACTTTCAAAAGCTTACCGGGTTTTGTGTTGTTGCAATCTCGGTATGCTATTCAAATCGTGTAACGGATATTCCTGCAGGTCAGGATAACCAGGGAGGCGACCGTGTTGTTTAGGAGTTGCAGCATTTATTTGTTTTTCATTTGAGTTGTGAGGTTTGTTATGCTCGTATAGAGCTTTACAATTTAATTTTTGAGTGACTTGTAATAATTAACTGAGACTAAATTCGGGATTTGAGATTAAATTTGTGTGATGAGGTTGTTAAGGAAAAGAAATTTTCAGGATGATTATTTTGAGTTGTGGAAAGTCATGTTTTGGATTTTGAATTTTTATTCTAAAATTCAGGGCGTGACAGTTTGGTATCAAAGCATAAGGTACATATTTAGTGATATGTCAATACTTTCCAAGTGATGACCCGTCTGCAGCTGATTCCCATCGTGTGCTCTTCGGTATTGACAAAGTCATTGGGTATGTGAGAGCGTTAGGTTGGGTAGGAACGTTAGCATGTCATAAGAACTTTAGGCGTTGTCTTGTATGCTTAGTTACTTGGTTAATATGGACTTGCATTTGACTTATGCCATGTTTAAGTGTTATGCCTGTATTAACCAAGTATGCCCTGCTTAATAGGTAATGGAGATTGAGGGGAACGAAGCTAAAGGTCGAGGTAGAGGCAGACCTCGTGGTAGGGGTAGAGGCTGAGGTAGGGGTAGGGCCCCTCTGGTTGATGATGCATATGAGGTGGAAGTAGAGGCACCTTATGATGATCAGCATATTCCGCCCGTGGGCATGGTTGATGATCCTGCTCGCTTGTTAGTGCTAGAGAAGGAAATCATCCGCTTGGGAGCAATCAAGTTTGGGAGAGGCACTGATCATATGGTTGCAGATTGATGGATTAAGGATTTGCATACCTACATAGATTTGTTTGATTGCAGTGAGACTGATAAGAGAAAGCTAGCGGCTTTCATGCTGAAGGATGAGGCTAGAGTGTGGTGGAATGTCACACAGGGGAGTATTGAGTTATCTACCTTGACATGGGATGGCTTCGAAAGGCTGTTCAGAGAGAAGTACTTTCCAGCTACTGTGAAAGAAAGGTCGGAATGGGAATTCCTAGCACTTGTACAGGGGAAGATGACCATGATCGAGTACGATGCTGAGTTCTCCAGACTGTATAAGTATGTGAAGCAGATGGATGATGAAGACTTGGCTAAGAAGTTTCAGTGAGGGTTGAGCCCTTCGATTAAGTGTGATATGGCCATCTTAGAGCAGAAGACGAAGAGAGATATCTTGGCTAAGGCACAAATCATTGAGCAGTAGAACCTGATTCATAGAGAGAAGGAGTCAGCTGAGAGAGACTTCTAGGGAAAGGGAAAGGCAATGGCAGGAAGCAGTAGGTCTAGAGACTTCAGGGGCGGTTTCTAGAAGAAACAGAAGACTCAGTTCCAGCATCATGCCCCAGCTAGGGTAATAGTAGCTCTTCCCATTCAGGTTATACCTATTAGACAGATAGCACCAGTAGCTCCGGTGAAGTGCTATAAGTGTGGTGAGCCGTGCCACATCTCTTATGCATTCACAAAACCATGGGGTAGGGTATGCTATAGCTATGGACGGACAGGGCACCAGGCCAGGGAGTGTCTGCGAAATCAAGGTAGAGTGCAGGGAAACCAGCAGAGGCAGCTACCACCTACACCTGCTAGAGTCTTTGCCATTGGTCAGGCAGGCACGGGGGTGGAAGGTACTCTATCTGTTTATCACTATCTTGCTAGTGTACTGTTTGATACAGGATCCTCCCACTCCTTCATATCTAGTTCGATTGTGGATGTGTTGGGTTTGATTGTTATGCCTCTTACTAGGTCATTATATGTTACATCACCTCTCAGGGTGTCTCTTGAGCTTAGCATATTTTGTGATGATTGCCCTATCGGGATTGGTGCAGAGAGTTCTCTGCATCTTTGATTGTGATTCCGGATCACACATATGATGTGATTTTAGGTATGGATTGGTTGAGCCCGAACCATACTATGATTGATTGTTTTAGAATGATTGGGTCCTTTCATGTCCCTGGACAACCAGTGTTCCATTACCCTTGTCTGAAATCCGACATTGCCATGTGGGCAGGGATTTTGGCCCATATTGAATCAGGGAGTGGTACTTCAAGGATTACAGGGATTCCCATAGTTTCAGAGTATGCTGACGTGTTTCAAGAGATACCGGGATTACCTCCGAAAGGGTAATGGACTTCTCCATCGATGTGATACCAGGTACTTCACCCTATCGAATGGCTCCAGCTGAACTTTAGGAGTTGAAGGTTCAAATTAAAGGATTACTTGTGCAAGGATTCATTCAGGCTAGTGTATCTTCTTGGGGCGCACCAGTCTTGTTTGTGAAGAAAAAGGATAATTCACTTCGATTATGTGTGGATTATCGACAGCTGAACAAGGTGACCATCAAGAATAGGTACCCGTTACCTAGGATTGATGACTTGTTTGATCAGTTTAGGGAGACTGCTGTGTTCTCAAAGATTGATTTGAGATCTGGGTATCACCAGTTAAGGGTGAGGGATGAGGATATCCCAAAGACGGCGTTCAGGACCAGGTATGGACATTTTGAGTTCCTTGTCATGCCTTTTGGTCTCACTAATGCACCTGCAGCATTCATGGACTTGATGAACTGCACGTTCAGTCCTTACTTGGATCAGTTTGTGGTAGTGTTCATTGATGACATCTTGATTTATTCAAGGTCGTCAGATGAGCATGAGGAGCATTTGCGGATTGTACTACGGATGTTGAGAGAGACGAAATTATTTGCCAAGTTTGAGAAGTGTGATTTCTGGCAGAGTGAACTCAAGTTCCTTGGTTATGTAGTCTCGATGGATGGAGTTTCTATGGATCCTTCCAACATTGAAGTAATGATGAGTTGGAGCCGCCCTACTACGGTTACAGAAATCTGTAGCTTCCTTGGATTGGCAGGGTATTACTGGCATTTCATTGAAGGGTTTTTTGATATTGCTTCGGCTTTGACCAAATTGACAAGGAAGGACACTCAGTTAGTGTGGTCGGATGAGTGTGAGAAGGCTTTCAATGAGCTGAAGACTAGATTGACTATGGCTCCAGTGTTGACTATTCCTACTAGTGGTGGTAGGTTAGTCATCTACAACGATGCATCTTATCAGGGTTTGGGGTGTGTGCTGAAGCAGAATGGTGGTGTAGTTGCCTATAGTTCTAGACAACTGAAGGTTCATGAGCGGAACTACCCCACTCATGATCTAGAGTTAGCCACAGTGGTATTTGCTTTGAACATTTGGAGACACTATCTTTATGGTGAGAAATTCGAGCTCTTTTCTGATCATAAAAGTTTGAAATACCTATTCTCCCAAAAGGAGTTGAACATGAGGCAGAAGAGATGGATGGAGCTCATCAAAGACTTTGATTTCACTTTGGAATATCATCCCGGAAAGGCCAACGTAGTGGCAGATTATTTGAGAAGGAGGCCTCAAGTACTCATGGTATCACTTATGGTGCAGGATTGGCTCATGTTGGAAGCTGCATCCGAATTTGATCTTATGCCCGCAGGAGTTGGACATGAAATCTTTCTCGGTAGTATCACCTTACAGTCCACCTTGACTTCCAGGATCATTCAGGGTTAGACACTTGATGAGTTCGCTCAGGAGAGGATTGCTGAGATAACTGCTGATCCGAATGTGGAGGTACCTTCTGAGTGGGCCGTTCAGACAGATGGAAGGTTGAGATTTCGAGGAAGATTGTATATCCCAAGTGTTGATAACCTCAAAGAGAAGATCATGCGGGAAGCACATAGATCTAGATAGACGATACATCCAGGGGGTACCAAAATGTATATGGATCTACGAAGACAGTTTTGGTGGTATGGAATGAAGAGGGATGTGGCAGAACATGTGTCGAAGTGTCTTACATGTCAGCAAGTGAAGGTATAACATCAGAGGCCCGCAGGAATA
This sequence comes from Rosa persica, assembly GCA_025331145.1. NCBI lineage: Eukaryota > Viridiplantae > Streptophyta > Magnoliopsida > Rosales > Rosaceae > Rosa > Rosa persica. The sequence goes on along the minus strand of WFKR01000001.1, from coordinate 10,339,701 downwards.
CTACAACCTTTGCCAATTTCGGTATGGAAATGGGAAGATATCTCCATGGACTTTGTGACTAGATTGCCTAGGTCCAGGCAAGGTTATGACTTGATTTGGGTGATTGTGGATCGATTGACGAAGTCTGCACATTTCCTTCCTGTGGCGAAAACTTACTCAGGGGATGCGTTGTGTAAGTTATATGTGAATGAGATAGTGAGGCTTCATGGTGTGCCTGTTACGATTGTTTCTGATCGGGATGCTCGTTTCACATTGAAATTCTGGCTTAGATTCTATAAGTCTTTTGGCACATCTTTAGCTATGAGCATTGCATTTCACCCACAGACAGATGGGCAGACAGAGAGAGTGAATCAGGTGATGGAGGATATGCTTAGAGCTTGTGTTATGGACTTCAAGGGAAGTTGGGCGGATCATCTACCATTGGTAGAGTTCCCTTACAACAATAGCTATCACTCGAGTATTGGTATGGCATCATATGAGGCTGTTTATGGTAGGCCATGTAGGACTCCTTTCTGTTGGGTGGAAGTTGGAGAGAAAGGACTTTTGGGTCCTGCACTTGTTCAGGAGACTGCAGAGAAGATCACTACTATTCTAGACAAGATCCTGACTTCTTAGAGTAGACAGAAGAGTTATGCTTACTTGAAGAGGAGATCTGTAGAGTTTGAGGCAGGCGATCATGTGTTCTTGAAAGTCTCACCTATGAAAGGTGTGGTGAGATTTGGCAAGAAGGGAAAACTTGCGCCGAGGTATGTGGGGGACCCTTTGAGATTCTGGAAAGGGTTGGGAACTTGACATATCATCTTGCTTTACCTATTAGCATGTCTGGTGTCCACAATGTCTTTCATGTGTCTATGCTCAGGAAATATGTACGAGATGAGTTCCACGTGATTGATCATGGTACTATCAGTGTGAACACGGATGTGACCTTTGTGGTGGAACTTGTTCGTATCTTGGATAGGTCTACGAAAATGCTTTGTAGGAAGGAAGTTGACCTTGTGAAAGTGTTGTGGAGTCATCATGATGAGGGTGATTCATCATGGGAGTTAGAGTCTGACATGAGAGTGAGATATCCACAGCTTTTTAGAGAATTGGATACTTGGATTTCGGGACGAATTTCCTTTAAGGGGGTAGATTGTAATAACTGCAATTTTCATTTTAATTTCGTGTAATTGTGTGGAATGAATATTGTAAAATTTAACGAATGTTACTCGAAATATTTTATTTTTAGAATTTTTGAAGTTCCGAAACGATTATTTGACAGGGGCAGCCTTGCGCTGCGGCACTGCCGGAGACAACGGCGGGAGCACGTTTTTGTTTTGATCCCGTTTTGGTTCGATCTCGATATCTCGAGCTACAGATCATCATTCCTCTTGATTCTTGGCTTAATAGAGTCGTATCAAGTTGCTGAACAAGCACCAAGAAGGACCGGACCTGGGTATATCGATTTTACGTTCGTCGGAGCTCAACCAGTGTAGATCGAAAAACCACTTTCAAATCCGGATATCTCGAGTTACAGACAATAATTTCTTGTGATTCTTGGCTTGGTGAACTCGCCTTGAGTTGCTGAACAAATCTCCAAAAGGGATCGAAGTCATTGGCTGAAGTTTTTACGTCGAACACAAGCTCGCTGGATTCTAGAAATTTTTCGGCCACCGTGACTACTTCAGTACTTTTCGACCTCTTGCCATTATTTTCTGATCTCATGCTAGTTATGAAAGTTACTCAAAATGATGAAACGAATGGGAGTAGTCCGGCATCGACATCATTGGTGGTGGTCTGCGGTGGCTCTGCCACTAACTCCGGCGGCCCTTTCCGGCCACCTCTGGGGGGTCAAAAATATAGTTTCTGTACATTTTAAGATTCTACATTTCAATACAATCATTTCAACATATTATACGTATTTTTTTGATATCGTATGATTTAGTTATGAATTTTTAGATTTCGATCGATTTCAATCGTTAGATTTGTGATCTGTGAAGTTAGGACCATCCGATGGACTTGTAGTTTTGATATGATGATCATATAATTGTCCCAGTGGCTTTGTGTGATCATGGGTGAAGATCCGACCGTTGAATCTTCGTATAATTGCAAAACGGGGATTAAGGAGGCGATTCGTCAGAATCCATCCGTCGGATTTTCGTATAATTTAGAATCCGACCGTTGGATGGTAGTTTAAATGTGTTATGGAATTATTGGCTAAATTCAATTCACATTTGATTAGGTGATTGACGGTTTGTACTTGGGTGAGCTGGTTCGGTGTGATTGTGTTTAAATTGAAGACGCAATAGGAGTTTCGAGGTGAGTAAAACTCACGTGTTCATATTACGAACCTAGTACTTTTAATTTATTTATTTTGTCGTAATTGTATGAAAAATATTTATGGAATAAATATTTATTTTTAAAATCACATGGACTTGATCAACTACTGTCCGTAGGTAAGTAAAATGAATTTTAATTATACAAATGAATTTCACGATTTTTCTTGTGTGAACTATAGATGGTATTAGTGGTCTTTCTTGAGTGGATGATTACGTATATATATTTACGTGGAATATATATATTGGTTGGTGTATTGTTGAGTGATGATATGATTGAGGTGGAATGATGATTTGGATTATATTTGAAATACTTAAATTTCATAATAATATTGTGTGCCTTGGATGGATTGATTTCATTGTGTGAAAACATATTATTGTGCTCATTTATGGATTTAGGGTCAACGTAGTGACTGGTATGGGGGAATCGAACGCTCTAATCCTAGGTGGATGATGGGATATGGTTGGTTGAGTAAATTAGATGCCACAACCCTTGTCGAGTAATGAGGCTAGATTAAGTACGAGTATCGGACATTCTAAATATGTATATACGTATATATATTGATGAAATACAATAAAGATAAATATGTTGGATGCCATAACCTGGGCCAGGTGACGGGTTACGATTCAGTTAGAGCTTTAGTCTGTCAAACACCGTATTTTTATAAATATGATTTCAGGGTTTGGAGAAGAAAGATGTGAGTATAGGTTTCGTGTTGAATTGTTGATTTGGTGATTGATTGTGGAGATTGTGGTTCCTTGTGGATGTGGAAATTATTGGATGTTCGCTTGGGTGAAAATAAATATAACGTAATTAAATAACCGTTCTTTCTTTTACTCATACGAGCTTTCAAAAGCTTACCGGGTTTTGTGTTGTTGCATTCCCGGTACACTATTCAAATGGTGTAGCGGATATTCTTGCAGGTCAGGATAACCAGGGAGGCGACCGTGCTGTTTAGGAGTTGCAGGATTTATTTGTTTTCCATTTGAGTTGTGAGGTTTGTTCTGCTCATATAGAGCTTTAAAATTTAATTTTTGAGTGAGTTGTAATAATTAACCGAGACTATATTTGAGATTTGAAATTAAATTTTTGAGGTTCTTAAGGAAAAGAAATTTTTAGGATGATTATTTTGAGTTGTGGAAATTCATATTTCAGATTTTGAATTTTTATTCTAAAATTCGGGGCGTGACAGATGACCTGGATTTTCGTTATTTAATTCTTGCAATTAATAATGGACTAATTGTACGAATTATTGTTCTTATGCTTTGTTCATATGTTATTCGTGATTTGGAATTATTTCCAGATAAATAATTAGTTGGAATGCATGTTTTAAGGAACTCGAATGTTGACTTTTTATTCATTGAGTTTCTCCGAAAATTTAATTCTTGAAAATCGTAGGGCATCGATACGAGTTCGTGGATATGCGACACGCATAAATCGGCGATCATATGAAGAAGTTATGGTCATAAAAAAACCTACTATTTTCAGAAAGTTACTATAAATAGGAAATTTTCGGAGAAAGAATTTCTTTCCCATTTTAGTAAGTTTTCTAGGAAATTCTAGAATTTTATTCTCCCTAGCTTCCAGTAAACCCGACCTATACCCAGTTTTTAGACACAACTTTTCTGGCGATTTCAGTTGTTCTCTGGCGACGGCACTGGCCCAGATCGAGTCTCCTCGTCCTTGCGGTCCTCCCTACCGTGGTGGCTTGCTCCAATTTGCATCCACGGCAGTTGATCAAAGCTTGGAAGATTGGTGGCGACTGACCCGGTTGCAAATCCTTATTCCGGCAACGGCTTGACTTGAAACCCGTCGTATTTTGTGGATCGTTACTTCCTCTTTCGATCTATACTGGTTGTGTTGATCGATTTGTAGTGTGGTGCTCCGATTCTCGATGGGAAGCTTAATCCGACTTTCAGCGGTTATCTAGCTAGGCTGAATCGGCCAAAACTCTAGGTATTAAAGTTGATCCTCATGCTATCCTTTCCATTCTGGACGGTCGGATAGTCCTCGTTTGGAGTTTGACAAGACAGCGCATTTGGTCATGGTTGGGGAAGTTTCTTGCTCCATTTTCATATTCTCATTGATACGAGCATTTTGATATATGGTTTGTCACATTTGAAGATTGTTTGAATATGTTAGGGTTTTTCGTAGTTTCGATTCACTTGATTTTCGATTCGTGAGAATCCAACCGTTGGATCTACTTGTCGTTTTAACATATCGATCCTAGAAGTATTCAGGAGACTTTGGGAGGTCTCGGATGAAGTTCCATCTCATTGGCGTTAGTTGCGGGTTTTAGTTCAAATGTGAGATTCAAATTCTAATCGCTTTATGTTTCGTATACTGAGTTGAGACCGTACTTTCCTTAGGTACTTGACAGAGGGCGTTATGTGAGTTAACTATTGTGTGATGATGCTGTAAGAATTTCGAGGTGAGTAATCTCATAATGTTCATTTATGAACTAAGTTACCTTATCGTTTTTAGAGTTATTTATTTAACTACAAACTATAGTTAGTATTAGTGGCATTCCTGAGCGAATGGCTACGTATGTATGTATATTTACTTGAAATGTATTGGTGAAATTGTTATGATGCAAGCAATATTTGTGATTGAGTTCATATTATTATTTTGAGTTGTGACTTTTCAGAAAATAATATATTGTGAAAAAAATGATGATTTATATTGTTTTGAAAAGTATTGAGATTATGGAACATTTTTAGGTCTTGGGTAAATGTTTGGTCTTTGTAACTGGGTTCACAAATGGTGATCATTATTGAGAAGTATTTAATTTAGATTTGGTAACATTTTTGAGTCATGCGTGACTTCTTTAAATATTTTGGTCTTTGTACTGAGGATCCAAAGACTTGGGGGTTGACGATCGGAGGTCACTGGATGTGACCAAGGCATGTTATCAGGAACCAAGCCTTTGACCGAGTTATTGGTTACGATCAGTTACAGCTCTAATCTTTCTACCATTGTATTTTATAGGGGTAATAGTTGATGTTACGTCCCGTACCTTAATTTACTCATTTACTAGCCTTTTGGATGGTAAAAGATTAAAATATTTACTTTTACTTTCATTTTGATCATTTAGTGGACTTAAAAGTTGACTTTTTTTCAGCTCTGTTTTTTGAGAAACTTCCTTCACAAAAGTTGTACACGTGGAATGTTAAAATCATAGTTGTAACAAAGAAGTTATAAGGTTTCAAGTGAGTTGCAGTTTTGTAATTATGCTGAAATCGTGTTCTATAAATGGCAAGCTGACTTTCCATTTCGGGAAAATACCCTAAAATTTCTAGATTTTTCCTCTCTCGCCGCAGTAGATTCCCGGCATCGCCACCGCTTCCTCTAGCCACCTATGGCGGTGAAATTGGTACCCATCTCTTCGTCTTGAAACGAGGTTTCCATCCATATATGTCTTGCAACCTGTTACTCACCGTATGCGACGAATCACAGAAAAGAAGGTATTCTGATCTATCTTTCAAATTCTGGCCAACTCCGACCAAATTGGCTAACCCACCAAGTTTCACATCTCAATTCGACTCGAGGAAGGCGAATCGAAGATTGGAAGATCCTTAACCGACCCGTTTTTCTTCTTCCAGTCAGTTCTCAATTTTTTGGTCATCTACGGCGACACCACTGGTCGATTTTTGGAGCTGACATCATCCTGTTCTTAACCATAAAACTCCCTTGCCCCAATTCGAAGTGAGAAGGTCGAGTCGAAGATTTGGGATTTCTAGGGTGTTCTCCTGCTTTCGAGATAAATTTTGGCAAATCCTTTCATTTCTGGTCTTGGTGGTAGTTTAAGAAATGGTTGAGCATGTTGTTATGATTCGAATGACATAGGTGGTGTAATCCAATTCAGGGTAGGACACGGCGGCGTGTGGGACTACTGGTGGTGCATGGGGGCACGTGGGGCCGATTCCGGCCTCCTAATTTGGCTGATTGTGTTATGGGTAGCATGTAGAACTTGTGGGTATGAGTTTGGTGGAAATTGGAGAAAGTTTGGTATCGATCGGAATTTCTGAAGTTTCAGATTTTTGAGTTGTGATTCGAAGATATCCGACAATTGGATCGTCTTCATTTTTCATTAGGATGTTAGAATAATTAAGTTGGTGAAACCATTGAAGTTTGGGTTGATTCTGATGTGATTTCGGATGTTCGACAAATTATTCGTGGGAGGGGTTTTCGAGACTTGTTTTAGAATCGTACTTAGTTTCAAATCATCATTTACGAGTTATAATTGTGTACAGGGCGACATACCGATCCAGTACTCAACGAGGATCCATACACTTGGTCACGTTAGCCGTATACTTTGAGTGGACACTTTCATTTTAAATAATATGCATGCAATAATATTTCATAAATAATCATTTTATTTACATTTGGTTTCAGAATATGAATTTAGGATTGTTTTATTAGTTTGGCTTTTGGAATTGAATTGTGATTTATTACTTGAATTGATTTCGGGAATGGATTTGCTTTACGATTTGATTTTGATATTGAGCTTTTCATTGAATTTTCCAAAACATGTTTATTGATCAAATTGTGAATTTATCTAATATGCCACTTTATTCATTATTGATTTGGTAAATCGTGTGGTATTTGAAAATCACATTTATTATGAGCATGATTTTACTTAAGACTTTCTAAGTATGGTTGGGAATCGTACTAGTGCTTTACTTGTGGTGATTATATTACCATGCTAGCATGTCATTCTGCCTTTCGAAGCGATGTGACCACTACAATCACGAAAGTCTTTTCCGCCTTTGTGGTGATGTGGTGCTACCTTAGTGGCAGTATCACGAAAGCCCAGTACCCTATCGGCCTCTGTGGCATAAGGTACGGGAGTATGAGAGTACTTTGGCCTGGGAGGCTCACTAGTATGGCTACTATTTTCCCCATTTTAAGTTGCTATTTTATTTTTCTCTTTACTTGACTAGTGGGGCTAGTCCGATTTTACTTGATTAGCGGGGCTGGTCCAGATTTACGACTTATCAAAATTCTCGGTTTTCCTTTCTACTTGGTCAGTGGGGTGATATTGGTCCAATTTGTAAGTTTCGGTTTTTCACCACTACGCCAATAATACGATCAGGCGACAGTTCTTCGCTGTCGTCTGATGATCCCTTTTGCTGTTCTCTGAGGTCCCTCGGTCTGATGAAGTTATCAGACAACAGCAAGATTCTGTCGTCTGAGTAAATTTTACACAAGAGCATATGCATACATGATTGTTATCTAAACACCCGAAAGAACAACAACACCATATGTGCTTACTATTGTCTCCATGAAGCTTCTACATCAAAGGACTAGCTTTTTCTATTGACTGGATTTAAACAACACAACAGATTGCTAAAATGGCGTTGGCTGTCCACTTTTGACACTATAGATTTCTCTAAATAACTGTTGTTTGAGATTTTATTGGACAATGGGTTTTGGATATAGTCTTATTGTGCTAAGATGGCTCCAACAACAGTTTTTGCTATCAATTTAGTTGTGTTTAACTCTCTCAGACAATAATTTTTACGTAGTCAAATGGTCTGAAAGTGAGTTTTATGACATACATTTTCTTGTATGGAAGAATAACAATCTTTATCAAATGAAACTAAGGAGTACATGGGGCAATGCAATGGCATCGAAAGAAAGCAATAAACTATGGTGAACAACAATTGGACTTGTATAAATGTAACAATAGTTCCACATATGGGAAGCTGTCTGCTTGCAGAGCTTAGATGGGTCATCTTTGGGAAAAATTTCACTACATGGGGTGCTCAGTTTTCCTCTTTGACAAGCAGCTTACTTCCTTGGAAGAAATCCACGGGATCCATGCCTAGGGTGCTCAGAGAAACAAAGTCCTGATGGTCTCAAAGTAACCAAGTGCATAGACTAACAAACAAGAAAATTCATCTGGTAGACCAGATAACAAAAAACAGAACAATACCAACAGTAATAACAAGCCAGTAAGCAGCAAGACATGGCATTACATAATCAGCTTGCCACCTAAAACAAATGAAAATAAAATAAAAGGCAAGGATCCAAATCATCCAGAATGGTGACAATGAAAACTAGAAGGATAAACGTTGAGAAATATTGCTGCAAGAACAAGCCAAACCAAATTATAAGATTGCAAAAGAGTGACAAAGGTTACGAAGATGTGTGTATAGATGTCACAATAAGCATACCTTGATAAAATTCAATGCAAAATAAATCAAGTAAAGGAGTCACACGCAAAACCATTCAAAAAACACAACCATTGTCTGATTTATAATTGCACAACAGAATTATAACAACTGTTGTCTGATTCGAAAATTAGGACAACAAAATAATTCTTGCTGTTGTCTGCTTTTTTAGGACGACAGTTAAAATTGTTGCTGTTGTCTGATTTGTGTCGTCTGATTAAGATCTTGGTGTAGTGCACAATTCATTTTTCTTAGAAATATTTTCGTAAGCCCTTGCATGCATTGTGGGTTTTTCCTTACATATGCACAAGCAGGAAAGTAATAACTTCTTGTTTTCATTTTAATTTCCGACTATTTATTTTCATCCACTCATGCTAACTTTTCTCAATTACTTTCCTCTAGGCTCTTCATTTTCAAATGCCTAGTTGGCAGGCTAGAGTAGTTGAGGTTAGACGTACATGAAGTCGAGGTATAGTCAACAGCACAGCTTTCGCGTATTCATCTTATTTCTATTTTTCTTGTTTACCTTGTGGATTAGAATTGCTCTGATAATCTCTGGGATTAATTTTCTTAAGTAGAGACAAGTGTTGTGTTGTGGAGTTTTTTATGATTTGGGGAGTAGGGTGGCTCCAGGAGAATAAGTGTGGTTTGTTTAGAAGTGTAAATGTGTTTTCTATAGGTTTTGGGTAGTCCATCTTTAAGGGTGACTCTGCCGAATTTTCGGTAGAGTTATTCTTAAGGTTGGCCCCGCAGGGTCACATCGAATTTCAGGTTGAAATCCGTGGCAGGTCCTGTCAGTCGAGATTACTTGGAACTCATGAGTACGAGTTTTAAAAAGAGAGTCTCGAGAGTATTCCTTCTTTTATTGTCCATGGGGGATTTTAGGTTTCATATTTATTTTGTTGAGTGATCAAATAATATGATTTTTTCATGAAGTGACATGTGCATCTCCCTTGAGGAAAGGATATTTGAGATTCGAAAGAAGTCAATGCGTGGGTTGTTTTCATTAATTTGAAGGGGTGGTTTTCTCGTGATTAGTGTGAGTTGTTTGATTAATGTATTTGAGTTTACTCATACAAGCTTTCAAAAAGTTACCGAATTTGTTGTTGCAACCTGGTGCACTTTTTAATTGTGTACGGGTTAATCTGGCATGTCAGGATAATCGTGGCTAAAGTTGAGAAACTGCAATTGCAGCTGTACGGGTAGGAAGCTAATTTTGTGCTTGACGTTGTTAAGACTTCCGCTATGTAGTAAGCTCTGAGGAGCATTTACGTTTTATTTTGTTGTTGCAACTTAATTCGTAAACTTATGTAATGTAATATATGACTCTGCGGAGTGAGTCTGTATTGACATTGTGTGTTCAAGGCATCAGTATGTACTTGATTTAAGAAGATTTTTTTTTTTTATGTATTTTGTATTGATGACTGAACTATTACGTCCAGTATAATTGTGAGATTTATATTGATTTTTAATTATGTTTAAAAATCGAGGCTTGATTCTTTGGTCAGGTTACTTAGCCAACAAACATTTGTGATCATTAAATAATAAATCACATAGTAAAGAATTTCTTTTCTTTTTTTAAGATTGCAGAACTTAATGGGTCTCCCCAACAATATCCCATTGATGTCAAGTATCATGAGGACCGAAAACAGAGAGCATTAATTAAGTCAGAAATGGAGAAATCTGCTTGGCATGAAGAGTTGTTATGGAAGCAAAAATCTAAAATTGATTGGTTGCAGGAGGGTGACAAAAACAACTTTTCTCCAGAAACACACAGTTTTTTCATGCCTATGCAAAGGAGCGTGGAAAACAAATAAAGTGTTGGGGGTATTTGATGAGTGTGGTAATTGGTGTGGAGATGTATCTGACGTCTAATCTGTGTTTGTTTCTTATTTTTACGAACCTGTATATCGCTAAGGGTTGTGGTAATTTGGAGCTGATTTGGACAAGATTCCCAAAGTCAAAAAGAACAAAGAAACAAGAGATTTGAGATTTTCTGATGTGTTTTTTACCTTCTCCAAGAACGGAGTATATATACAAGATACACCAAGACCTTATAGGAAACTAATTACAACAGAATAATCCTAATAATACACAATATTCACAATCCTAATTACATGGCATGACTCACGCCAATACTCCCCCTCAAGTTGGTGCATATAGATCACGGATGCCCAACTTGTCAAGTGAGTCACAGAAAGCTTTACTCGAGAGAGCCTTTGTAAGAATATCTGCCAATTATTCTTCAGTAGGAATGAAGGGAAACATAATGACCTGTCCATCCAGCTTTTCTTTAATGAAGTGTCGATCTACCTCTACATGCTTCGTGCCATCATGTTGAACAGGATTGTGAGCAATTTCAATTGCAGCCTTATTATCACAATAAAGTGGCATAGCCTTTTTTCTGCCTGAACCCCAAATCCCTGAACAAATTTCTCAACCACAACATCTCACACAGACCTCGGGCCATTCCTCTATACTCTGCTTCTGCACTAGAACGAGCCACCACCTTCTGTTTCTTGCTCTTCCAAGTAACCAAGTTACCACCCACAAACGTGAAGTAGCCTTAAGTAGACCTGCGGTCTGTAATATTACCTGCCCAGTCCGCGTCTGTGTACCAGAAAACATCCAAGTGACTGTGTTTTGAAAAGAGTAATCCCTTCCCTGGAGCAGACTTTAAATACCGCAAAATACGAAATACAGCATCCATATGAGTCTTACTGGGATTATGCATAAACTGACTTACCACACTAACTGCATAGGCTAAATTTGGTCTAGTGTGGGATAAATAAATCAACCGGCCAACTAACCTCTGGTATCTTGCTTTATTCATAGGCACTTGATCCAAATACTCTGCTAACCGATGGTTCTGCTTAATAGGAGTATCAATAGGTTGACAGTCAAGCATACCTGTTTCTGCCAGCAAGTCGAGAACATACTTCCTCTGACTCAACATAATACAATCATTTCCACGAGCAACTTCAATTCCCAAGAAATATTTCAAATTACCCAAAACTTTCATCTCAAATTCAGAAGATAACTGACCTTGTAACCTTTGAATCTCCTCAAAGTCATCACCTATCACAACCATGTCATCAACATAAATAATCAAGGCAGTCACTTTACCACACCGATGTTTAAGGAACAAGGTGTGATCTGAATTGCTCTGCCGGTACCCAATTTTCTTCATGAACTTGGTGAACCTGCCAAACCAAGCTCTGGGAGACTGCTTCAAACCATAAAGAGATTTTTTTTCAATTTGCACACCACCTGCTCTCCAGTAGAAGTACCATATCCAGGAGGCAAATCCATATAAACCTCTTCATGTAGATCACCATGCAAGAATGCATTCTTAACATCAAACTGTTGTAACGGCCAATCAAGATTAGCAGCTAACGAAAGAAGTACCCGAAATTGTGTTAATTTTGGCCACTGGAGCAAATGTCTCATCATAATCCACGCCATACTTCTGAGTATAGCCTTTAGCCACTAGTCTTGCCTTGTACCTGTCCACTGATCCATCCGAATTATGTTTTACGGTATACACCCACCGACAACCAACTGTCTTCTTCCCGGGTGGTAATGATATTAACTCCTACGTACAATTCTTCTCAAGAGCATCCATTTCGACTGTCATTGCTTGCATCCACTTCTCATCCCTCATTGCATCCTGCACTTTACTAGGGAGAGACACAGAAGATAATTGATTCACAAAGGCTACATACGGTTTAGACAGCCTATGGGTCGACACATAATTAGCAACGGGGTATTTAGCTTTTGCACTTAGAGTAGGTTCATAGTGTTTCGGGGGCTGACCACGGGTGGAACGACTAGGCAGAGTTTTGGTGGGAGCAATATCTGACACAGAAGAAGGAACATTAGCTGACACAAAAGGAGTATTAGATAAAGAAGGATTAGAACATACCTCGGTGATTATTGAGCAGGTGAGACCGCTAAAGGAGAGGGAGAGACAGAAGAACTGTTCAAAACGGCATTAGCGGCATCGGGAATTTCATCAGAAACAGAATCGGAAATTTCCTCTCCGGTAGACCGGTCGGACTGATCCGGTCGACTGGTCGGTAGCTGACTGCCTAAATTCTCTTCTCCGGTAGGTAGGCTGCTTTCCTGTTTTTCAAGTTCCATTCCCAAACACTCCAGCCTTGAGAACTCAGATTCCAGTCTCACATCTTGCCCACTAAACAAATCTTCATAATAACAAGACTTCTCCCCCTGACTAGGAGTCACAAGAGTGAAAAAATAACATGCATCTTCACTGAACGTAACATCCATGGTGACATAAAACTTCTGGGATTGAGGATGATAACATTTGTAACCTTTCTGATGAGAACCATACCCCACAAACACAAACTTAAGGGCTCTAGCATCCAACTTTGACCTCTGATTCTTATACAGATGAACATAAGCAATACAACCAAAGACACGAGCAGGAAGAGTATTAGAAGATGGAATAGAAACGCAATTAGACAGGACCTCAAGTGGGACACGACCTTGAAGAGGGGCAGACGGAAGATGATTGATTAGATGAGAAGCACACAAAACGGCCTCTCCCCAAAGATACTTAGGCATGTTAGCACTAAGTAGAAGAGACCGAGCCATGTCCAGAAGATGACGATTTTTTCGTTCAGACAAGCCATTTTGCTCAGGTGTCTGTGGACATGAAGTTTGATGTATTATGCCATGGTGTTGGAAATATTCATGAAAAGAATGATTGACAAACTCACCCCCATTATCGGAACGAAAGACCTTAACATGAGCATCATATTGAGTACGAACAAGCTTATGGAATGCTGTAAAAGCAGAGAAAACAGAATCTTTGGACTTAAGTAAAACCACCCAAGATAATCGAGTAAAGTCATCAATGAATAACACAAAATATCGCATTCCAGAAAGGGTAGAATGTTTAGAAGGACCCCATACATCTGAATGAATTAACTCAAAAGGCATAGTACTAGAATGAAAACTCGAAGGATGACTAGACCTATGACTCTTAGCCAAAGCACAAGTTTCACAATGCAGGCTAGACTCACTAACCCCCAGAAACAACGAAGGCATGGACTTCTTCATAATTCCAAAAGATGGATGACCCAAACGCCTGTGCCACAACCATAGCTCACTCAATCTGTCAGAATTCAATGTCAGGGCCAAAGGCTGTTCCGGTGCTTGTGTTGGCTCTGCGTACATGCAATCCAAGTGAAACAGTCTCCCCCTCAGGTCTCCCTTGCCCATGATCACCCTGGTGCACAAATTCTGAAAAATAACATACATTGGATAAAAGGTTGCAGAGCACTTATTTTGTGACCCCAACTGGGATACAGACAAAAGATGGTGAGACAATGAGGGTACATAAAGCACATTATGCAATACAATGGATGGTGTAACCTGAACAGACCCAATACCTAAGACAGGAAAAGACGCACCATTCGCATTAGAGACATCGGATATAGAAGGAGATGACATAGACATAAAGAAGGACTTATCATAGGTCATATGGTCAGACGCACCAGAATCAATTATCCATGTATCACTACCAGTAAAGTCAGAAACATGTAAAGCAACACCAATTTTACCTCGAGTTAAGGAAACATTACCCTTTGAGGGATCTTGCCCTGCAATGCCGTAGAAGTCAGGTTCTGGCACCAATTGGACTACTGCTTTGCCTCTTTGACCACCACCACGTCCTCCACATCCTCCAGTATTATTGCCTCCTCTCCAACCAGAGTTGTTGTAATTAAACCTTCGCAACTTACGGCATTGATTCTTGAAATGGCCAACTTCCTTGCAATAGTTGCAAGTCATTTGGTTATAATTCTGATTCTGCTGATATCCCTGATTCCGTGGTTGATATTGACTCTGAGATGGAACTAGGGTAGAATTCCCAATCTGAGGTTGAGGTGGAGGTGTAGCATGGATTGCTAAACCAGAAATTTCATTATGAAGGTTCTGAGTGATAGCCTTATTACCTTCATCTCTTCGGATATAGGCAAAAGCTTGTTCCAATGTAGGTGGAGTTGCAAGACGCAATAACTCATTCTTTGCCCCTTCAAAGTGAGGATCCAGGCCAGCAAGAAAAATATGGACACGCATCTTGTCCTGCTCAGTCCGATAGGAATTAATATCAGCTTCACAAGTCATAGGATTAGGGTTTCGCTGATCAAGCTCCTGCCAAATTGTCTTCAAATTCGCATAAAAGGTTGCAACAGGCTGTCCACTCTGAGTTATTTTGAAAGCTTTGATATTCAATTCATGAACATGAGCAAAGTCACTCCCATCATAATATGTAGCAGCAACAGAATCCCAAATTGCTTTAGGAGAATCATAGTTAGCAAATAATCTCATTACCTCCGGAGACATAGCCTTGAGAAGAATTCCCATCACATTAGTATTTGCCGTATCCCATTCATCGGCTTTTGGTCCTGCAGCAGGTCTTGCTGCACTACTGGTAACATAACTCCACTTTCCAATCCCCTGAATATGGATCTTCATAAGCCTCTGCCATAACTGATAATTGGTGCCATCGAGCTTTACACCAAAACTTGAATTATCTGTCACATTCTGAACAATCACAACCTCACGGGCCACAGAGTTAGCCGCTCCACTCTGAGATCCTCCATTATTCCCATCGGTAATAGTCAAATCCACCATCTTTTTTTTTCTTCAAATACCCGAATTAACAAACCACAAACCAATTGTTGATGGAAGCGGTCAGTCCCTAAGTGCAGATGTGTAGAATGGACTTGATGTGCAGAACGTAGCTCAAGGGATGCTTTGGACCAAAACGTAGACCAAAGGAAGGATTGATATTTAAGAATAAATCAAAGGGACCAATAATCAAACGAAAGGGCCAGCGACCAAAGAAACAAAAAGAACAAGAGCAAATTGATTTTTTTTTTCCTCCGAAGCGGAAACTGAATAACACCTACACCGAGTCCGAATGGATCTCGGCTCTGATACCAAGTCAAAAAGAACAAAGGAACAAGAGATTTGGGATTTTCTGATGTGTTTTTTACCTTCTCCAAGAACGGAGTATATATACAAGATACACCAAGACCTATTAGGAAACTAATTACAACAGAATAATCCTAATAATACACAATATTCACAATCCTAATTACATGGCATGACTCACGCCAATACCCAAAAGGGTGACTGAGGCCGTTAATGGTGGATTACTGAAGAAGTTTGAGAGGTGGGAAATTGAATTCTCTCTGAAACACATAGTTGCACAGAAATCACCAATGTTCGGTGGTATATCCACATTATTTTTCAAGAATTATTGGTTATTGTTGGTGATTCAGTTTGTGATTTTGGCCTTGGGATGTGAAATGATGGGGAGGATCTTCATGATTTCAATCACACCCTCATATCCTTGATTCCTAAGTGCTAAAGTCCCAAGCGTGTAAAGGAGTTTAGGCCGATCAGTCTATGTTCAATTGTCTACAAACTGATTTCGAAGACTTTGGCCAATCGACTGAAGTAATTTTGACCAGACATCATCTCTTGTACTCAGAGCACATTTGTACCTGAAGAAATATACAGGACAATGTTATTGCAACACTCGAAACTATTCACACAATCAAAATGCAAAAGACTACTACTTCACCTAAAATGGTTCTCAAACTGGATATCAGTAAGGCTTATGATAGAGTGCAGTGGGGGTTTTTGAAGGAAGTCATCTTAAAGCTGGGGTTTGCGGAGGATTGAGTGGAATTGGTCGAGCGATGTGTTAAGGCCGTCTATTTTTGGGTACTATGGACAACCAATTGGATTGTTCAAGTCGTCTAGAGGCATCCGTCATGGTGACCCTTTATCTCCATGTATTTTTCTTTTTGTATCTGAAAGATTGTTTGGTCTCCTTCACCATGTAGATGAATTAGGTATGATTCATAGGGTTCAGATAGCACCTTTTGCACCCTTGATTTTTATTTCTGTATAATAGCCTCTTGTTTGTTAATGCCACAGTCTAGGAGTGTACGGCTTTGAAACAATCCCTTGTCTTGTATGAGTGTGCAGCAGGTCAGCCCATTAATATCCAAAAACTGGCTTTCTCTTTTGATCTAAATGCTCCTGATCAAGTGAAGGATGAAATTAAAGATATGCTAAACGTGCTAATTGTGGATTTCCGTGAAAAATACTTGGGTTTACCAACGACAATTGGTAGAAATAAGAAGGAAATTTTCCTGAAGTTAAATGAAAGGCTTGATTTTCACCTCCAAGGTTGGCAAGGGAAGTTCCTCTCAATAGCAGTAAGATTGTATTAATTAAGGCAGTAGTACAGGCTATTCCCACTTATTCTATAAATGTGTTCCAATTGCCGGTTAGGGTGTGCATTAATTTTCAATCGAAAGTGAGTTAGTTGTGGTGGGAAAAGGAGGTTGTGCTAGAGGAATTCACTTAGGAGAAATTATAAAAGGAAGGAGGAAGGGGGATCTTGGTCTTTGGGATTTGAGGGCCTTTAACCAAGCTATGTTAGCGAAAACTGTTTGTAGGATTTTTTTGGGGAAAGCATTCTCTTGTTAGTACCTGCTTTTTAAATATGAATTTGGGATTTACACCCTCCACCATTTGGAAGGGGCTTTTATGGGGAAAGCAGATCGATCATAAAAGGAGGAACTCGTTGGTGAATCGGTGATGGCAAAAGAGTAAGTAAAAGATGATAGGTGGCTACCAAGTCCGGTTAATTTTAAGGTGGTAAGCCCCTTAAATTTATCTATTAATCAGAAAGTAGAATCTGTTTAAGAACAAGCTAAATTGACACAGAGAGAGAGAGAGAGAGTAATATTTTAGAAAGAGTGCAGATTTCAAGTGTGTTTATTCATCTCATACAATGGGGTATTTATAGGAATACATTTGTAGTGTGAAAGCTCAAAGAGAAGATCAAAATGATAACCATCTTGATGATGAATTCTGCTATGCTTGTTGCCCCTTGGTAAAGCATGTTACATAAGTCTTCATATACTCAAGTACCTATGTTAATACACTCAAGTATCTATCTATACAATTTAAGTATTTGTTACATGATATAGACATACATAGTATTATACATTTATACTACAACACTCCCCCTTGGATATTTCATGTTCAATAATATTGTGTTGGTGGTGCGCTTCGAAGTTGCCTCATTAAAAACCTTGCCAAGTAATAAAACCCTGTGGGAAAAAACAACCTTGGTCGAAAGGGAAAAAGAGCACAACGCGCTTTGAGTGTGAAGTATGTTTCTGGATACTCCCCCTGATTTAGACTACCCTTGAAGATCGTGGGAGTTCGGATATCCTTCTCAATCCGATGCTCCTTACATGTTTCTCGAAAGGGGATTTTGGTATTGACTTAGTAAATAAGTCAGCTATATTATCTTCTGATTGGATTTGATTTACTTCAATATTTAGAAGTGTTTGTTTTTGCTGACTGTAGAAGAATTTCGGAGATATATGCTTGGTATTGTCTCCCTTGATGAAACCTAATTTCATTTGCTCAATACAAGCAGCATTATATTCGTAAATGCATGTAGGTTCATTTGTGGTAAATTTCAAACCACAAGTTCCTCGAATGTGTCTATTTACAGACCTTAGCCATATGCACTCACGCACGGCTTCATGTAGTGCAATAATCTCTGCATGATTTGAGGAAGTAGCAACAAGAGTCTGTTTTGTAGATCTCCAAGATATCGCGGTGCTTCCCATGGTAAATACATAACCTGTTTGGGAGTGACCTTTGTGAGGGTCAGAGAGATACCTTGCATCAGCAAAGCCCGTCAAAACATCATTATCATTTTGATGGAGGGGGGGAGGATAACGTTGGTCACTATGGATAGTGTTGCCGGAGTTCATATTTCTTTTCTCTTTGTAGGGATAAAACAAGCCCATATCAATCGTACCTTTTAGGTATCGAAAGATTGTCTTTATACCAATCCAATGGCGGCGTGTTGGCGCAGAACTATGTCGAGCTAACAAGTTTACTGCAAATGAGGTATCCGATCTTGTGCATTGAGCTAAATACAATAATACGCCTATGGCACTTAGATATGGTATTTCAGTCTCTAATAAATCTTCGTCCTCATCCCTTGGACGAAACAGATCTTTTCTGGGCTCAAGACTACTGTTGATCATGGGAGTACTCACAGGCTTTGCTTTATCTTCATTAAAGTGCCTTAGTAACTTTTGAGTATATGATGACTGATGGATCATAATCCCATCATTACGGTGCTCGAGTTCTATTCCGAGACAAAATCGTGTTTTCCCGAGATCTTTCATCTCAAATTCAGATTTCAAATATGTGTCAGTTTCTTTTAACTCATCTAGAGTTCCAATTAGGTTCATGTCATCGACATAAACTGTTACAATTGCAAATCCGGATCTTGTCCTTTTAATGAACACACAAGGGCATATTTCATTGTTAACATATCCCTTCCCAATCAAGTAGTCACTTAGACGGTTATACCACATCCGTCCGGATTGTTTCATTCCATATAGTGAGCGTCTTAATTTTATTGAAAACGCGCTCTGTGGTTTAAAGCCACTTGATTTGGGTAATTGAAGTCCATCTGGAACCTTCATATATATCTCTGAATCTAGATCCCCATAGAGATATGATGTAACCACATCCATGAGCTGCATGTCAAGTTTTTTGGAAACTATCAAACTAACAAGGTAGCGGAACGTTATAACGTCCATTACGGGAGAATATGTCTCCTTGTAGTCGATTCCAGGGCGTTGTGAGAAACCTTGCGCCACAAGGCGGGCTTTGTATCTAACAACCTCATTTTTCTCATTACGCTTTCTAACAAAGACCTATTTATGGCCAACAGGTTTTATATTTGGTGGTGTCAGTGTTATAGACCCAAATACCTGTCTCTTTGTTAGTGAATCCAATTCAGTCTGGATCGCATCTTTCCATTTGGACCAATCTGCTCTTCGTTGACATTCTTTAATGGAGCGAGATTCGATATCATCGTATTCTATAATTCCTTTTGCAATATGATATGCAAATGCATCATCAATAGCCATAGAATTTATGTCCATAATTACATGTATACTAGTGTAATTCATGGAGATCTCTCTATTCTCTAGAATTGGTTCTGCCATTGGAGCGTCCTCCAATGGTGTCTCTTAGACATAACCATAATCCGGAATTTTTTCATTAGATGGATTATTTGTATCGATGATTAATGGATTATTTTGTGTCAAGCTCGCTTTCTTTCTTGGGCGAGAATCCATCGAACCTATGGGCATCCCGCGCTTCCTGGCAGGAGCCATGGGTCTAGCAACTGCATCACCCATAGAGGGGATGTCATGTCCTTTAGTTTTAGGGACATCAATCCTTGCAGGTACATTTACAACAGGTATGTGTGATCTTGTCACTTTAGCGATATCAGAAAATGCATCAGGCATTGATTCTACTACGTTCTAAAGATCGAGAATCCTCCACACTTCTATTTCAGACTATGTGGTTCGGGGATCAAGATGAGACAAAGTGGAGGCAAACCACGACAATTC
This sequence comes from Rosa persica, assembly GCA_025331145.1. NCBI lineage: Eukaryota > Viridiplantae > Streptophyta > Magnoliopsida > Rosales > Rosaceae > Rosa > Rosa persica. The sequence goes on along the minus strand of WFKR01000001.1, from coordinate 10,319,699 downwards.
CTGTCTTTTCTGTTGAACATTAGTGTTCTTGTCTCCCCCTAATGACGGGAAGACTGTCTCATCAAAGTGACAATCCGCAAATCTCGCGGTAAATAGATCACCTGTCAAGGGTTCTATGTAGCGGATAATGCTTGGAGAATCATATGCATCATAAAAGCCTAAGCGTCTTTGAGGACCCATTTTGATGCGTTTTGGCGGCGCAATTGGCACATAGACTGCACACCAAAATTTGCGTAAGTGTGAGACATCAGACTCATACCCAGTCACCATATGGGACGCAGAAAAGGGTTGGGTGGCAATGGGTCTCAGACGAATAAGCACAGCTGCATGTAATATTGCATAGCCCCAGGCAGAAATAGGGAGATTGGTGCGCATAACCAATGCCCTGGCAACCATTTGAAGTCTTTTAATGGCAGCTTCTGCGAGTCCATTTTGGGTGTGTACATGAGGGACAGGGTGTTCAACCTCAATCCCAATGGACATGCAATAATCATCAAAGGTTCTTGATGTAAACTCTCCAGCATTGTCAAGACGAATTAACTTAATAGGATGATCAGGGTGGTGAGCCCTTAACTTAATGATTTGTGCTAAGAGTTTAGCAAATGCAGCATTTCTTGTGGATAAGAGCATGACATGTGACCAACATGTCGATGCATCAACCAACACCATAAAATATCTAAATGGTCCGCTAGGTCCACAAATATCACCTTGTATTCTTTGTAAGAATGGTATATTTTCTTTAGTGTCCTTTGCATAGGATGGTCTTGATCCTACCTTTGCTAAAGAGCAAGCTTTGCAAAACGAATGATATGCTTTAGAAGTAACACTTTGGACCAATGTTTGGTTCGTACTTCTTTTCGTTTTGAAGAATGGATGTCCATGTGAAGTTTTTAATATACGGAGCATCATATCATGACCTAGATGTCCCAAACGGTCGTGCCAAAGCCTGTATGTGTCAGGATCCCATAAATTTTCATTCATGTCATGGTTGGATTCAATGACTCTAATAGTGGTTGCATACAATCAACTAAAGCGACACATAAGTTTCTCTAATGCTCGTCTATTTCCGTAGTTTTTAGAGGTGATGCAAATGAACTCTTGTCCATTCTCACAATGTGTTTCCACATGAAAATCATTGGCTCTGATGTCTTTAAAGCTTAATAGGGTTCTTCCAGCCCTTGGAGCATATAGAGCTTCGGCAACATTAATATTTGTGTCATTTGGTAACAAAAATTTAGCTGGTCCTCGACCATGAATCAATTGTGATGGTCCTGCCAGCATAGTTACTGAGGATCGACTAGGTGTCATCCATAAAAATAATTGCATATGTCGCAATATAGTATGTGTGGTGCCACTATCAAGAAGGCATTCCAATTCTCCGGAAAACATACTAAAAAAGAATAAAGTTCGAAATATTAACACATGTCCATGACATTGAATGATAATGAGATACTTTATTAATAGGGAAAATAGCCAATGATTACATCAAAGTTTTTCATAAGTCTATTCCAAATATCAAACTTTAGACAAATTGTTATCACTCAATCCATTTGGTAATTCCAATAAAATATGACCAGGAAAGTAGAGAGATGTTGGTGGAGCGAGGCTCACTTAAATACCCCGATCTCAATTGCTTTCCTAGACATCATACTTCATTGGGTACGCCACATAAGAAGGAGTTTAATACAATTGTTATTTATTGACTAAGGCACATTTGCCATTCTTGGAAAATAGAAAGAAGATTATTCTAATCAAAGTCTGTGGCATCCTCGTACTCTTCATTTACAGCTTTGAAGTCCTCAACTGTGAGATTGACATCTTCACTATTTCATCTTCAGCAAGGTTGGCTTCTGGCTCTCTTGTTTCCTTGTACTCCTTGTAGCGTGCAGCTAATTGGGTACTTGCATGACATTGTTTAAACCAATGCTCGATTGATCCACATCGATGACACATGTCATTGTGGTTACCTCCCTTCATTTGAGGTGCAGGTTGTGCACGTTGTGGATATACTCTAGGAGGGTTGCTGCTACTACCACGGCGTATGGTGAGACATCCACGACTCATGGTGCTATTTCCACGGCCGGTGTTGCCATATCTCCCTCTTCCACGTGTGGAGTTGCCATCACGTGTGCCTGCTCTAAAGTTGCGGTTTCCTTCTTTATTGGGGCGGTTATATGGACATGTTCGTCCTTCATGTCCCCTATTATTAGGGTACACATGTCCCCTATTGCTAGGGTACCACTCCTTATGCCTTCTCTTGGGTGCATTATAATTTGCCTCACGAACGCTCTTGGTTCCAATGGGTCTTGAATTATAATTCTTTACAAGAATGTTGTCGTGCTTTTCGACTACCGACAAAACATTAATGAACTCATTGAACCTCGTAATTCGTCCAGCATTTACTTCAGTGCGATATTGCTTTGATAGCAGAATTGCTGCAACGGGAAAGGTGGAGAGAGTTTTCTCAATTAGCTCTTCTTCTATGAGGGGTTTTTGACAGAAACTCAACATGGATTTGAGACGAAGAGCTTCTGAATTGTACTCAGCAATAGACTTGAAGTCGGAGAAGCGTACATCGTTCCACTAAACCTTCAAGTCAGGGAGGACGGAATCTTGGATATTGTTAAAGCGCTCTTGTAGCGCCTCCCATAAATCTTTTGCATCTTTGATGGACATGTACTCTAATCTGAGTGCTTTGTCCATATGACGTCGCATCAAGATGATTGCTTGTGCATGCCTCTTGGGTGTTCGAGGGAACGCAAGGGCCGGGTCTGGTGCATGGATGATTGGCAATATCCCTTTCGATGTGAGATGGTTCTCAACGTCGGTTTTCCAGCTATGGTAATCCGAACCTATTGAGTCAAGGATTTGAAAATGGAGTCTAGGTTCATTCGACATCCTTGAAGATAAGAACAAAATATTAGTTTCGGAGTTTAAACTTCCACGAAAAATAATAAGATTTCCGAGCTATGCTACCAAGAAATCAATTTCCAAGAATCATTGTGAACACTCTTAGTTCATTGATTACGAACGCTCTTAGTTCGTTTGGCGTGAATTTCTATAATTCCGCTTTTGATTGTAAGTTCCCGAGAAAAAGGGAAAAAGGAAAGAAAATGAATAAAAACTCAAAAACGGGAACCTTTAGTAAAGAATACATTGAAATGATGTTGCCGGAAAAATTATCGAAGGTGATCGGAAGGATCGTTGGAAAAAATAGAGAAAAGTAGTCCGAAAAGGCGCCAGAAAATGTCTGAAAAGTCGCCGGAAAAGTCCTCAGAAAGTTGCCCCGCAGATCTGTCGACAGATGTGTCTGCAGCTGCTACGCAGCTCTCAGCAGGACTCAGCAGGACCCGACAGGCCTCGGCAGGACTCGGCAGCGGTCCGGTTCGTGCTCACAACTTCCGGCGGTAGGTTCAGGCCTTTTCCGACCGGTTCCAGCGATTTTGAGGCCGGTTCCGGGCTTCTGGAATCAAGAGCTTTGATATGAGCTAGGGCTTGGGGATTTTTTATAGGTTTGGAAAAATGACTTCGATTGATGATGAACTCTTCTCTCGTCAATTTTTGATTCTAATTCTAGAATAACTTCGTACTGATAACGTGTTTAAGAACAACCTAAATTGACACCGAGAGAGAGAGAGAGATAGTAATATTTCAGAGAGAATGGAGATTTCAAGTGTGTTTATTCATCTCATACAATGGGGTATTTATAGGAATACAATTGTAGTGTGAAAGCTCAAGAGAAAATCAAAATGATAACCATCTTGATGATGAATTCTGCCATGCTTGTTGCCCCTTGGTAAAGCATGTTACATAAGTCTTCATATACTCAAGTACCTATCTATACACTTTAAGTATTTGTTACATAATATAGACATACATAGTATTATACATTTACACTACAACAGAATCTTTATTTACAAGTTCGGATGCGTGGAATAATGTACCATTCATAAACGAAAACTTCCTTCCACATGAAGCAGATATGATCTCATGCATGCCTTTGGGGCTCAGAACAGTACCTGATAAGTTAGTTTGTTATCACACAAAGAATGGGGTTTACACTATGAAGTTTGGTTACTGGGTTGCACGTGATCTGCAGATTAGAAAGCTGAATTCAGTTGCTAGCTCCAGCCATAATGAAAGCCAAGTTTTTTGGGGAAATCTCTAGAATCTAAATGCCCCACATAAGGTTAGAATTTTTCTTTGGAGAGCAATTCATAACTTTCTACCATGTGCAATGAACCTGAAGAATAAGAAGGTAGTGGAGGAGGCCAGCTGTTGGCAATGTCGAGCACCGTATGAGACAGCTTTGCATGTTTAGTGGGAGTGTCCGAAGGCCAAAGCTGTTTGGAAGCACTCTTTCTTGAACATGGTATATAAGACTTGGCAGGAGCCTTCTTTTATGGATGTAATGCATCATGTCAGTACTATGGCTGTTGGAATTGAACTGGAGACTTTCAGTTTTTTCATCATGGTGGTTGTGGCGCAATAGAACTGTACACAGGTTTGGAGGTGGGGTACTGGAACTTAATGGAGTCGTTTGTATGGCAAGTGACTGGCAGGTCGAGTTTGAGAACGCATTCATTACTCGGCAGGTTCATGAATGTGCTCCTCCACACCATCAGGTTACTTGGAAAACCCCCTCAATTGGGTTGACTAAAGATGAATTTTGATGGAACGTGTGATTCAAAAAATGATGTTTGTGGATTGGGAGTAATTTTCAGAGATAATCACGGGATAATGAAAGGTACTATAGCAGTCCCACACGTTGGAAACCTCCCCTCAAGGTTGGTAGAAGCTCTTGCACTTTTACATGGTCTAAGATTTGCCTTCCATGTGGGATTCACGAGTAGTCTTGAAGTTGAAGGTGATGCTCTCTCTGTTATTAACACAATGGTTGATAATTCAGATGATTTAAGTCCTGAGGGCTATATCATTGACGAAATTAAGTCTTTAGTTCAGTTGTCTTTTTATGATAGTAATGGGCACTTTGTGAAGCTAAAAGGCAATAAAGTTGCTCTTTAACTTTATCAGTGTGTCAATATGGACTTTCACTGTAAAGTCCAGTGTACATGGGCAGTATGCTGCTCCATAACTCATTGTAACCGATTAACACATTAGTTGATAGTTCATATGATTTTAAGTCCTGAGGGCCATATCATTGATGAAGTTAAGTCTTTTCATGTTTATAATGGGTGCTTTGTGGAGCAAGCTAGAAGGCAATAAAGTTGCTCATCACTTAGCAAATGAGGCCTTGAAAATTATTTAGTCTTTTCTTTGTTTAGAGTCGAAGCCTCTTTGACTCTTCAGTGTGTCAATATGGACCTTCAGTGTGAATGTAGTGTGGGTGGTATGTTGCTTCATAACTCGTTGTAACCCATTCACTCTTAATGAAGTGTTTCCTTCGATCAAAAAATAAAAAGGAAATTCATTGGTCATGCAATCCAACCTAAACTCGGCTCCTCCTACTGAGACCACCACCCGCTGGCAAGAGAAATTTCTCTTCTGTGACTGTGAGATCACTAAATTATTGCATGATACGATCGAACTATTGTTATACTAGCACGATGTCGATGGAAATCAACAAATGCTCGTAGCTTTTCATTACATAGGTTTCAGTGACTACCTATACTCATTAAAAAAAATTGGCGAAAAGATTTGGTCGAAAAATGTATTACACTTGATTTTATTTTACAGAGCATGCAGGTACTTTAAAAGTTAATTGAAATTACAAGAAAATAAGCGTATATAACAGAAATGAACAGTTTCAGTGCTTCTTGACGAACTCTACTATCCCAGAAATCAGACTCTCAGTTTGCTCACTCGTTTGCGGGTCCATATCTACTGCAATCTTGTTAAGATAAAAACTATGGCTCATTCCAGGGCTGATCAGAAGCTCCACATCCTTCTTCGCCTTCTTCATGGCCTCAAAGTACTCCATCTCCGTGTCCACAATCATGTCCTTCTCCGCAACGCACAGAAGGAACGGCGGCAGCTTCAAGCTATCCAGCGTCGGGGCCCTAGAACCCATCGGACACGTAATCGGATGATCCTTTGTGGATCCCACCGGCAGTGACAAGCTCAAGAACTTGTCCACCATGTCTAGGGTTAGTAACGGCGACTCGGGCTGCTCCAACTCCGACCGGCTCCTCACGGCTCGAACGAAACCCGGGTGGATCGGAATCCCTCCGGCAAGCTTCAAGGGACTCAAATCAAGCCTCCCAGCTCGAGCGGCTACTTCATGGACTATGTTGCCTCCAGAGCTATCTCCTATGAGAAAAACGCGGGAAAAGTCAGCATCGTCACTCAGCCATGACTCGTATGACTCGGCTCGAGCCAAGGACCGGAGCCAGAGGAGGGCCGAGTAGCCGTCGTTGATCGGAGCTGGGAGACGGTGCTCGGGTGCAAGGCGTAGATAGACGGAGACGCAAATGGCGTTGGCTGCACGTGCGAGGTTAGCGTACATGTGGTAGTACATGAACCAATCGGCTTGGCTAATGCAAAAGCCGCCTCCATGGAAATGAAGGATTACCGGTAGCTTAGTCTCGTCAACGTCCTGCTCCGGCTTTCTCTCCGGTACATATATTCGGAAGCGAAGGCCGGACATTTCATCCACCATGACATCTTTGGTGGCAACTCCGTTGATGAATTCATTGTGTGGTGGGACGGGCTCGGCCATGAACTGCACCTGAGGTGGCCCAGTCCATGTCCGGTCCACTGAGCCATCGTCGTAGAGTCGAAGCCAACCGGAAACCTCATCGACGAGCTTCTTCTCGCGGACCATGGTGTTAATTGATCAGTTGATTATAGGTCTAGAGGTTAGAAAAGTGGAGTATGAGATTGAAGACTGAGAGAGAGTGTGTGCATGGCGTAGTTGATAATCTAACCATTATATATAGAAGTAGGAAGCGCGTGAACTGGAAAGAAGGTGCTGTGAAACTAAGAAGTTTCGTGAGGGTTTACATTATAGTTTCAAACATGGACATAAAAGATTAAATTTGTAATTAGGGATATATAAGAGTCAAATTGACTCGCGCGTAGAAAACCATAGCCAAAGCAGAGAAGACAAGAGAGTAGTAAGTAAGTCATCACCAATTAGATTAAACTATTAATTGACTCAATGACCACCAATGTATAAACCTGCTGCAGTGGAATTGTTTAAGTTTTCTTGATGTGAGTATGTCATGGGATTGACTTCCTAGCTAGGTAAGGATCAAATGCTCGGAAGCTGAAGGGGATTTGAAGAGAAATAATATGGCAAATAACTAACATCAGTCTGTCTTATTCAATTCAGAACCTGCCAATATGTGAAGGATGTTGATTATATAAACAAGATCACTTGAGATAGCTCTTCTCTATTTTGACTTGACTTTTAGACGACTAGAAAGATAACAGAAACCAAACCGCGTCATGTGGAAAGTTAGGCTTGGCAGACACTCAGGTTTTGCGGCTTTATTGGGTTGGAAACTTATTCATTAGCAGGGTTACTATTATGTACGTTATATTCAGTGGATTGATGGGTTACCCTAATATTAATCAGCCCCGAGGTCAAGATGCTCGTTCACCCCTCTTCCAGTACACCAATCATACATTGTCATCTATGATTACAATACTCTAATTTTAAATGAAAAAATACAATACTTTAATTTAACTCTTTAATAAAAGAAATAAAAAAAAGAACAAAAACAAAACTCTAACTTCGACGTTAAAGAAAAAGAAAAAGATGAAGTAAGCGCAGAATGAGATGAAAGCCAAGAAGCTAAGCACTCTCTTTCGCTCTACCATCAAATATAAACCCTCCTCCGTCAAATCGCTATCCTCACCCGCTGAGGATGCCTCTCTCAATTTCGTCTCTGCTTCCGAGGATTTGACTAAGCAACTCCCTGGGGACATTTATTTGATACTCTGCAGTGGTACTAATCCTAATATCCAGGAAATAGATGATGCCGAATCTTTGGAGAAGGAATTGGACTTATATATACACGTAATCATTCACTCAGGAATGTCACTATTACCAACTATGGTTACAGTTAAATAAATATCTCTAAGACGTAAGGTAACTTCGTTTGTAAATGAATATTTTCGTTCGTAAATGAATATTGTGATATTTACTCACCCTAAAATCCCGCTATGTTTTCACACACAAACCAAGATAAGCACAAATCTCCGTAATCCGCTCAACACAACTCTATCACGTACCTAATCACAACAAGATCACATCTTAATACCACTTGAGGTACCAAAGCATCTAATTGCAAATACACAAGCTAAAGCCCGAAAACTACGTCAATCGAGATGAAGTTTCATCCGAGACTACCCAAGGCATCCGGAACACTCTTATGGTTGATATGAAGTTTCAGGGTTAAATTGGGCGCTTACTTTTAGCGTTATCAATTTTTGGCGCCGTTGCCGGAGATTGAAAAATCACTTGTTAAAATTGTGAATATTTGTTATGTATATATTGTTCGAAAAATTAACTTAGATTAATTACTTAGGATGTTATTTATTATTGAACATGAATTTTAATTGTAGGTTGTAAATTGAGAGGAATAGGTGAAGTCGCGTTTGTTAATATTGGCCTAAACCCTTATGGTTGAGGGCGGCCTTTATTAACACTTGTTGAACTGTCTTCACACTTAGGACCTTTTTCATCCAAGTAAGTATAGCCTATGTGGGATGGTGTCTAGAACGGGGACAACGATCATGACGGTTTTTGAATCCAGAAGTGCATACAAATGGGCCTAAACCACTGTGGGAGTAGCTTATGCCAAAATGGATTTTGTCTCTTGTGTTCGCCCTCCCCCACCTGGCCATTTCAGTAAGGTTGCCCAAATGATGTTTAAGGGAATTTGTGTCTAGGCGACTATACTTGGGCCGCACGTCCACTTGATTTACTGCTTGGAATTATATTTGATATCAATGATATTTATAACAAAATAAAATGTTGTGATGCACTAAGGTATATTGGATTAAACATAATCTTGGAAAAGGATAGTTGTTTCAGCCTCATTGCACATCGAGATCCCTGTTCCCATACCTAAGTGTTGAAAATAAATTAAACTCTTGACAAAAAAAAAAATTACACTTGTAAAAATACTTTTCACGTGTTTTACTCACTTCTATACTTAACTTGTGTTTTATGTACAATGTACTTGCTAATTAGACTTGTAGTTTGTAATTCGTAATTCATAGTTACTTGCTTGCATATTTTGTATTTCTTTGTTAATTATAGTCACTAACTTTATTTAATGGAGGTACCGTCTGGCTGAAAGACATTAAAACTCAAGCGCTGCTTGGGAGGCAACTCAATTCAGAAGTAGTCGCGAAAGAGTCTACAAACACAGATTTGCTTTCTCTTTCCCTATTTCTTTTATTTTCAATTTTTTCTCTTTTGATTTATTTTCGTAAATGCCTTCTTTCTATGCTGACTTGTTTCATTGCATGCTTTTAATTGATTACATTGAGGACAATGCAATATCTAAGTGTGGTGGAAGGGATTTATATTTTTATCTTGAGTCATATATATTGAAAAATACAAAACAAATCGAAAAATGTCAAAAATAAAAAAAAAATTCATTGCTTTTATTGAGTCTTAGTCCTTTGTTTTTGAGTCTTAGGATGGCCTTTCAACTGTCTAGGATGAGCTTATATCTCTGAAATTATGGCTAAAAGAGGATCACAATATTGAGATTATTTTTAATGGTATTCTTTGGTTAATTGAGATATATGAAAAGCATGTGCATTTGTAGTGGATATGGACTTCGTGACCTTGGTACAGAATATGAGCATGTTAGGATGAGTTTTGATTCATTAAAGCTCATGTGAGATATTTAAGCCCATGTCCCTTTTTCTTGGAATGATTAATGAAAAAATGAATTATACTCTTATTTTCTTGGCCATGATTTTGTTGATCTCATTATTCTTTCGTCTTGATTGGTTGCATGCCATAAATTATTTAATAGATTAGAGAATGCTAGAATTCGCTCTTGTGCTTGTTGAGACATTTTATCAATACATGGCCCTGATTCTGGAAAGGATAGAGGCACCCTAGGAATTACCACCATTGCCAAATAAATGTCTCCATTTGTGCCCGTCGTGGGACCCCCCTAAATAAACCCCTTTGAGCCTACATTAAGCATTTTCTTTCATCACCCTTAAAATCCGTAACCCTGAACCTTAGTATAGTTACAACCTTACCCTTTGTCCTAAAAACTTGGTAGAGCTATCTTTTGAAGACTTACTACCATGATTTGGCGTAAAAATGAAGATTCAGAAGAGGTGGAAGTTCAAGTGTGGGGGTAGACTTGTCCATGAAAAGAAAAATTATGTGAAAGCCGTGAAAAAATGAAAAGAAAAGAAAAAATGGTGTACAGATAAAATGAAAAAAAAAAGAAAAAAAAAAAATATATATATATATATATATGTTTCTGGATTTTAGTCCTCCATACTTGGTGAATTTGGAGTTTGTTTTGAATTGAAGGCCCACTACAAAAAAATTTGGTTTTTGTCCAATTCACGAGAGTTCAAGGGAAGTTTAGAGTGAAGTTTGGGCCCGACATGAAGACATTAGGCCCTTTTATAAAGCCTCATGGGTGTGACATTTTGCTTGGTGGAATTTTAGAAGTCTCTACATCTACAAGACTCTGCCAGGTTTTTAGGACAATTTGTTAAATTCCTTACCTTTCATTTCTTAAACCTTGAGCCTTGGCCCCATTACAACCCTCTATAAGACCTTCTTGATCCTTAAGATTGGACAGCCTTTGATGTGGAGATGAGTTACAAGAGTTGAACCTATGGCTTGGGTCCATTTGTGCATGTGATTGATATCTTTCATGAGATCTTTAAAATATATATATATATATATATATATATGTGTGTGTGTGTGTGTGTGTGTGCTTTCGTTTCTTACATATGTGATACACTTGTCTATTCGTCACATATACTTGAGTGAATAAGCTTTTAAGCATGAGCCCTAAATCTGAGTGAAGAAAGAGTGGTTGTACCTTGTGAGGATATGAATCATACTTGTCTGAAACATGCTGAGCTCGACCCCATCACCATTGTTACAACCAAGTCCTACTTGTGTATGTGTGGATTATATGTTTCAATTAACTCTCGAATGCTTAAACATTGATTCTTGGTTAAGTGCTAATCTTGGTGTTGTGAAAGTAAGAAATTGCTGAGACAAAAATGTTGAAGGGTAATAGAGTCATTGTATGTGTAGAGTCTTTAAGTCTTAGTTGAATCTTTGTGTGATTTTGCTAAGGGACTAGCAAAAGCTAAGTGTGGGGGAATTTGATAGGAGCATTTTAATGCGACGTTTTAAGTGTTATTTCCTTATATTTACTTAGTTATTCCTTTAGGAAAGTTTCTATTTTCTATTTTTAGAAAGTTTCCTGTTCTTAGTTATTCCTTTAGGAAAGTTTCTATTTTCTATTTTTAGGAAGTTTCCTGTTTTATTTGTAGAAAGTTTCTATTTTTCATTTTTAGAAAGTTTTCCCATTTTAGTTTAGGAAAGTTGCCATTTCTTGTTTTAGGAAAGTTTCTATTTTTGGTAACAGTTTCTATTTTCAGGACTTGGGAATAAATGAGCTGAAATGAGCTCATAAATGGAAAGAGGGAGCTAGTCAACATTGGAGGGAGGCAAGATGAGATACAAAGGGCTACACAAATGAGCAGAAATGAAGAAAAGAAGTTTTCCTGTTTCAACCAGGAAATCCTGTCCAAGAAAGGAAATGTCTCCTAGGCCGTCCAAGAAGTGTGATCAAAATAATAAAGTGTCATGGCATGATAGAAACTTCTTGAAGACCTTAGAAGATGACATAGCAAGGAGGTGATGCAAGAAGGCCCAAGAATTCTCAAGAGACATTGGATTTCAGCAGAGATGGATAAAAGCCCAAATGAGCTAGGGTTTTGTGATGCCAAGAGATATTTTTGGAGACTTAAGAGTTATTGCCGAGAAATCCTAAGAGGAAGAGAGAAAGATGACGTGAAAATAAAGAGAAGAATAAAAGATTACACCAAGAGATTTTCTAGGGAAATTTTTAAGGAAGGAAATATTCTTGGGGAAGTTAATTTTGTGTGTGATTACCATGAAAAAGGGAGAGAGAAACGTGAAAATCAGAAAATATCAAGAGAAAAACGTTGGGAGAAGAAATAGGGAGAAGTTTAAGGAAAGAAGAAGTGTGTGCATGAAGAAAAACATCCAAAACAAGTCTATGTGCATCCCTAAATTCTCTAAAGGAATTTTGGCCGAAATTCATGAAGAAAATCAGAAAATCCTTATATAATTTCGGCAAGGATATATATTTAAGGAATTTAGACTTATTTTGGAGTTTTATGATTGGTTGGAAGACACACTAAATCTTACTTGGTGAATTCTCATTGGTGGAAGCTATGTGGAATTATTAATTTAATTCTCTGGAAAATAAAAGAAGAATCAAGAAGCTAGTGCAACACCTTGCCGTCCCCTATATATACTCCTCATTCTTGACGTCCTCCAGACCTTTGACACTTTAGAATTTTCAGAAATACTCTCTCCATAACGTCCTCTCCTCCTCCATTCTCTAGTTCAGTTTCTGAAATTTTAAGCAAGGGAGGAAGAAGGAAGAAGAAGCCGTGAGCATCCCCTCCATAATCCACCTTGAAGCCGTGAGCTTTGAAGATTGCTTTCAAGATTCAGAGTTCATCAATTCGAGTCCTTCATCACCATCTCTATTCACGATATAATTCGACCTTCAACCTTATAACCTCTTTCGGTTTTCCTTGTTTGAATTTGTATGATTCTGTTCTAGTTAACATAACATTTTAAACAAGATTTTAATTTCGAATTCTATGATTGAATGAATTTCAGATTCTTATAATTGTGATTCTTGGTTGCTTTTGTGAGATTGTATTGATATCTTTTATGTGTTTATCTTGTGTGGTTCGAAACATATAGGGTTTATGCATAATTGTTGCTAGATTTAAGAACATGATTCACCTAATTGTTTTGTGAACTTGAATCAAAAGTAGTAAATGTTTTGGACAAAAACCGATTTTAATTAGAAAGGATTGCAATTAGATGAACTTTTTCATACTAAGTTATACACTTGAATTGATAAACCTTTCTTATGTCCTTCATGCGTTAAACATGTGTTGATGATCTAGCTTTCTACAATTTGATTGCATGTTTGATAGGATTAATCTTTGTGCTTTCACTTAGGTTAATTAGTGATGGAAAGTAAAAAAATGGGAAGTCGTTTGCTTCAAATGTTTCACATGATCAATTCTTTCTCATGACTAGGAAGAACAATTGTAGAGTTGAATCGAATTTAATTATGGAATTAGTTCTTATCTTTGTTTCTTATGTTTCATTCTTGTACTTGTGTTTTTGTATTTTCTTTATTTTATTCCTTTTAATTTTCGAAAACCAAAATCTAAAATCCCCCCTATTTCGTAAATATGTATATACTTTATTTTATTTTTGTAAATAATATACTTTGTGTCTTAATTAATTGTTTAATTGTTTTAAAATGACAGGTGTACCCTCAATCCCCGGATTAGATCGATCCCTATTTACCGTATACTAACGATGATATCTTATAGGATTAAATTGTATGCTTACTTTTAGCGTATCAGACGGTCCAATGGTCAGATCCTTACACATCGAAAACCAAATGAACCGAAAATACAAAAACCCTAGCATGATTCAAACGATCACCAAATGCTACAAATTATATATCGAAATGCTTATATCGATGAGTAGGTGAAAATGGAGCCATGCATCACAGTAAGCGGCTGCGCGTGAGCTCCATGCGCCTCCCTGTCAAACTCCATTGCAGCCAAATCCAACCGTCTAGAATGGAGATCACAACACAAGGATAAAACTTTATACCTGGGACTTTGGCCCATTCAGCCTAGATCGCCGCCGAAAGTGGGGTTTAGCTTCCATGCAATTCCGATCACCACACTTTGAATCAAGTTACAAGACTACCAATGATCGAAAGAAGAAGCAAGGAGCTTCAAAAGCTTATCAAAATCGTGCCTAACCGTGGCCTGAGGTGAGATTTCTGGCTGGGTCCACGACCATTAAAACATTGAGCTTTGATCCACTGCCTCTAGTGGAAATCGACACTGGAGAATGACAGAGGGAGGAAGAGGATGAAGAGGCGAGCCGATCTGGGTTGGTCTCGCTGTCGGTGGTCATCGAAAAATAGAAATCCTACCGAGTAGGTCGGGTCGACCAGATTTTTGGGAGAGTTATGTTTCCTAAAAATTCTGGAAAGCTGATAAAAATGGAAACTGATTTCCATCTTTGGAAACCCACTATTTATATTAATTTCTCAAAATAATAAAAACTTCCGTAGACCATAACTTTCTTATACGATCTCCAATTTACACATGCCATATGTCCATCAACTTGTATCAATGCGGTCTACAACTTTCATGACTGAAGTTTTTAGAAAAACCCAACAAATAAAAAGTCCACCCTCTGACCCCTCGAAAACAAAAAGTTTTGAGTAATTATTCGTTCGAACACTTTTGGTCCACCCCCGAGCCAGATAATTGTACTAATAACCAACTAATTAGAAATTAATAATGAAATTCCGAGGTAATACAATTTTGTCAAAAAAGCATTGAAATGCTCTGCATGGTAATAAAAATGACGTTTGTTAATAATCTTTTTGTTCTGTACTTCTTATTATACCAACAACTCTTAGCTTGCAATAAAACGCTTTTAGCAATGTTATATGTATTGTATGTGGCGATCTGCCCCCATTAATCATGGTGTTGAAATGTAATTTATGCTTATGCATGGAATAATAGTTAGTGTCTATATGATCATCTGCAACTGTCTCTAGGGGTGGGCATTTGATATCGCAGAACAGAAACTATACTCATAGTTTCATGAATTTTTCACTTTGATATAGAAATTCAAATACCATACCGATACAGTAATTCAACTTTGGATTTGAATCTTATTCCAAGTGATGACCAGGCTGTAGTTGGAGCACATCAAGCAGGAAATGCAAATAAGAATATGGATAATGTACAGAATGAGCAAATTGCAAGTGGGCAGCAAATTGAAGCACAAATGCAAGTTGAACAGCAAGTTAATGTGAATGCAGCACCAGTAGAGGAAGAACCACAACCTATAGTTTTGAGAAAGTCTACAAGAGCCAGAAAATCAGCCATACCAAATGATTATAAAGTGTATTTAATTGTAGAAGAAAATGACATTAGAGATGAGGATGATCCAACCTCAATTGCAGAGGTTATGCAATCAATAAATATAGCAAAATGGAGACTAGCAATGGAAGATGAACTTCATAGGCACAGAATGGTGTGTCGATCTTGGTTGATATGCCATTTGATTCTAAGCCTATTTGGATGCAAAGAGATTCAGATGAAAAAGTAGAGAGATATAAGGCCAGATTAGTGGCGGCTAAAGGTTATAATAAAAAGGAAGGAGCTCATTATAATGAAACTTCTTCTCCAGTCTTAACCAAATACGCATTCAGAATAATTATGGCCCTAGTTGCACTTTGCTCTTAAATTGCACCAGATGGATGTCAAGACTGCATTTTGAATGGTGATCTATATGAAGAGATCTATGTGCTGCAACCAGATTGATTTACAGAAGATGACAACAAAGTATGCAAACTTATGAAATCTATATATGGTCATAAGTAGGCTTCAAATTAGATGAGTGCATTTATCTTAAGACCAGTGGAAGCAATTTTATTTTGCTCATTTTGTGTGTTGATGACATTTTACTTGTAAGCAATAACATTTGTTTTTTGAAAGAAACAAAAGCTTTTCTTTTGAGTCAGTTTGACATGAAGGACATGGGAGAAGCACGTTATTTGTTAGGTATTGAAATAACCAAAAACAGAAAGCAATATGTGCTTTAGGTTTATCTTAGAAGAATTATGTGGATAAAATATTGCAGAGATTTGGTATGCAAGGTTGTAATTCAGGTGATGCACCAATATCTAAGGGAGATGGGCTACACAAGGGCCAGTGTCCTAAAAATGCAATGGAAGCAGAAAGCATGAAGAATGTAATGCCTTATGAAAGATTGGTGGGGAGCTTAATGCACACTCAAATTTATACAAGACTAGACATTTCGTTTGCAATAAACATGTTGTCAAGGTTTCAATCAAATGCAGGCCATGCACATTGGATAGCAGGAAAGAAAGTGTTGAGGTATGTAAAGAAGACTAAGAATCATATGCTGGTTTTCAGAAGATTAGATGAGCAAGAACTTGAAGTGGAGGCATACATGGATGCATCTTACAAATTGGATATGGATGATTTGAAATCAACATCTGGTTATATATATTTTTTTAGCAGGTGGAGCTATTTCATGGAAAACTGCAAAAAAGACCTTAACAACAACATCAACCTTTCAGGTTGAGTACATTGCTATTTTTGAAGCAACTGGACATGCATTGTGGTTGAGAAATTTTATTTCTCATTTGAAGTTGATAGGTTTTGTAGAAAGCCCTATGGTGATCTATTGTGACAATGCATCAACAATCTTTTTCTCAAAGAATAACAAGAGATCTTCAGGTTTTAGAAATATAGATGTCAAGTATTTTGTAGTGAGAGAAAGTGTTAGAGATGATGAAATAGAAGTTTTGAAGATTGGCACAAAAAAACAGTTGGCAAATCCATTAACAAAGACCTTCCCAGTGGATGAATTTGTTAAACATGCTGTAAATATGGGAATTGCAAACATTATTTGATGTTGATGAACATATCAACAACATTACAAGTTGGCAGACCAGCTTATATATAGAAAGAAAGAAAAAAGAATGTATTAGAAAGGGTATTTGCCGAATCAAGACCCCTGACAATTTTGTATTACATAAGAGGGCAATTGAGTGAGGCGGTGCATCGGAAAGGATTGAGTCCGACCAGCTTATATATAGTCCTTTTCAGGTAAGGATATCCTTACCTTAGCCTTAGGAACAGATTTTCATTTTTTGACCACTTCTTGATCACATATTCACATCTTAACAGTTCAGTTTTTAGGTCCTAATGTATAGATCACTTCTGCAAATTTTCAGCCAAATTAATGATCGTTAAGTATCAAACTCGATTAAACCAATGAACGAACCGAATCTGTCGAACCGGAATCATTGGTGTTCATTATTATAAATTGCAGTTTTGAATGCCCTAATGATCATCAATTTAGCTAAATTTTGCATATATGATTTATACATTAGGACCTAAAAATTGAATGGTTAAAATGTGAATATGTGATCAAAAAGTGGTCAAAAACTTGAAATCCGTTAAGGACATCTTTAACCAAGAAGGACCACACACACACA
The DNA here is from genome assembly GCA_025331145.1 of Rosa persica. Lineage (NCBI taxonomy): Eukaryota > Viridiplantae > Streptophyta > Magnoliopsida > Rosales > Rosaceae > Rosa > Rosa persica. The sequence continues at coordinate 10,302,378 of WFKR01000001.1, read as the reverse complement.
CCCGATTACAGATGGAAGTCCAAACTATCGCTAAAGTGCAAACGTTGACGCAACAGCCCACTCAGGCCGCGAAGACGGCGCGAATCAGGCCAGACAAAGGTCGGAGGCATCCCAGACCGCTTCTGGGCTGCGATCGAGGTCAGAGGAGATAGAGGTTGCAAGTTTCTAAGCAGGGACCTCACCTGCAACTACAAGGGTTTGGGCAGAACTACAACCTCGTCTCCGGCTACTCCACCAGACTACAGACTGGTCTGTCCGACCCCTGGCCTCCGTCTGGCAAGCGGCGCCGAGCCGTCGCTGCCTGAACGAGTCTACTGTATCGACATCTGCACTTCAACTATAGTGCGGACGTCCTCTCTCAATCGGCTTCGTTAATATATATATATATATATTCATTTAATTGGTATCATTCCCTACTTGTCAGTCTAAACAATTTAATTGGTATTTATTGAAATCATTAGTGTAGTATATATGTATTAATATACTGCTCTGAGCATATCCGTAAAACCTAACATGTCTAACTGAGAATGCTACATTACTTGTAGACCTTGATAGCAAGTGCTGGTCAAACTCTCTTGATATATAATAAAAAAAATATGTTCTTCTCTTAATTAAGTAATATTGTAGCCAATTATATATTTTGAATCGTCCCCTAAAAGCAAGTTCATCCGTTGGGCCACCAAGTCAGAGTCACCAGGTTACTATGTCAGGAAATTGTTCACTGCCACTGGATATATGTTTCCACATGTTAGCTAGATCAGGGCCACCGGTTAGTTACTATTCATTAATGTTTTATTAATTTTTTGTATGATGTAAATAAATATTATTGATGAACATTTTGGAAATGCAATCAAAGATATTTTTTTGGGTAGACAAATTCTATGTCAACTGACACTTTCTTTTCTTTTCTTTTTTTAAACACTCCACCGACACTTTTATCACATGTACACCACCGACAATTTTTTTGAAAAGAGAGAAAAACCCACTGACAAGTTTGGACGAACCAGATCACTCGCACACTATTCAATCTGACGGTTGTGAATGTAATCTTATCTAAATTTTTAGATAACATTATGAAGATGGAAATGCTGACACATGTCCTTAACAAGTTATCATAATCTGTATGAAAAACATCAATAACTAGACCTCATCTTTGCACTCCATACACACACACCATCCGAGCTTAACAAACATTCACATTTTTCTTATCTCTAGACACATTTCCTTAATTTCCCTCATATCAATGAATAGGTTGTGCAATAAAATTCGGAAGAGATGATGGCCATCAAAGCCATTGTGATCGCAACAGTTATAGAAGAATCTGCAAACCACACTCGAAGGCGTGGTTCTCATCCAGGTCGTGCACCAAACGAGGAGAGCCTTAGAAAAGAAAGGGGCAAAAATTTTGATGGTCGGCTACTTTATCGAACGTCTAGTGTTCAAAGATTGGGAGTCCCAAACACGTTACAGGATGAGCTTCAATGTCTTACAGCGTATATCTACTGACTTTTTCTAGTATGATTAATACTTTGTTTAAAAATCAGATGTTACCAAGAAAGTCGGACTACTTCCTGAGCAGAAGATGACATCTTCCTTGCGAATGCTTGCTTACGCTGCTAGGGCAGATCAATTGTTATTCTGTACGCTGCAGAATTGGCACGCCCCGAATTTTATAATAAAAATTCAAAATCTGAAACATGAATTACTACAACTTAAGATAGTCATCTTGAAAATTTCTTTTCTTAACAACCTCACCACACGAAATAAATTCAAAACTGAATTTAGTCTCGGTTAATTATTACAACTCAAATACAAAATGAATTGTAAAGCTCTAAATGAGCATACAAACCTCACAACTCAAAGAAATAAAAATAACTGCTGTAACACCTAAGCAGCTAGATCACCTCCCTGGTTATACTGACCTGCAGGAATATCCGCTACACCGTTTGAATAGTGTACTGGGATTGCAACAACACAAAACCTGGTAAGCTTTTGAAACTTGTATGAGTAAAAGAAAGAACGGTTGTTTAATTAAATCATATTTATTTCCACTCAAATCAACACTCAACAATTTCCACATCCACAAGAAACTAGCAATCTCAATCAATCAACAAAACAACACCAAACCCTAACTCACATCTTTCTTCACAAAACCTCAACATCGAATTTATAAAAATACGGTATTTGATAGACTAGAGCTCTAACTGGATCGTAGCCCGTCACCTGGCCTAGGTTATGGCATCCGACATTTTTAACTTTATTGTATTTCACCAATATGTATACTTATATACATATTTAGAACGTATATAAGTATACATATTTAGAACGTTCGATAATTGTACATACTCAACCAATCGTATCCCATCATACACCTAGGATTAGAGCGTCCGATTACCCCATACCGGTCACTACGTTGACCCTAAATCCATAAATGAGCACAACATGTATTATCACATAATGAAATCAACTCCTCCAAGATACAAAATATTATTATAAATTTAAGCATTTGAAATATAATCCAAATCATCAATCCAATTCAATCATATCACCATTCAACAATCCACCAAGTAATATGTATATTCCACGTAAATATATATATATACATAATTATCCACTCAGGAATGACTACTAATACCATCTATAGTTCACACAAGAAAATAGTGAAATTAATTTGTATAATTAAAATTCATTTTACTTACCTATGGACCGTAGTGATCAAGTCCATGTGATTTTAAAAATAAATATTTAATCCACAAATATTTTTCACACAATTACAAAAAATAAATAATTTAAATCACTCAGTTCGTAATATGAACCACGTGAGTTTTACTCACCTCGATACTCCCGCTGTGTATTCAATAAAAAATATAATTCACACCGAAACAGCTCACCCAAGTACAATCCGTTAATCACCTAATCAAATGTGATTTGAATTTAGCCAATAATTCCAAAACATAACTAAACTACCATTTATCAGCCGGATTCTAATTTATAGGAAAATCCGACGGATTGATTCTCAAGAATCGCCTCCCTAATCACCGTTTTGCACTTATACGAAGATCCAACGGTCGGATCTTCGCCCATGACCACACAAAGCCACTGGAACATCATATGACCATCATATCAAAATTACAAGTCTATCGGACGATCCTAATTCCACTGATCATAAATCTAACGACCGAAATCGATCGAAATCTCAAAATTCATAACTAAATCATACGATATCCGAAAAATACGTATAATATGCCGAAATGATCATATTGAAACGTAGAATCATAAAATGTACAGAAACTATATTTTAGACCTCCGGATGTGGCCGGAAAGGGCCTTCGGAGTTAGGGGCAGAGCCGCCGTCGACCACCACCAATGGTGTCGGGGCCGAGCTTTTCCCCTTCGTTTCATCATTCGGAGCAACTTTCATAACTAGCACAATCGAAAAGTACCAAACACAGTCGGCGGTCGGAATTTTTCCAGAAACCGGCGAGCTTGAAACCGACTTAAAAACTGCAACCTCACGCCTCGATCTCTTTTGGAAACTTGTTCAGAACTTCATTGCGAACTCATCTGGCCAAGAATCATAAAAAACGAAGGTCTATAGCTAGAGATATTCGGATCGAAAGTTCTGTTCGATCTGATCAGGGCTGGCTTCCAGCCGCCACCACAGGCAGCACCGCCGTGTAAAACTGCCTCTGGGAGCTTCAGGAGGTTGAGTCGATGTAGAGGGAGGAGTTTCACTTGGTTTGGTAGCCGAAAACACAAGGAGCTTGTTTTGGTTCGTTTTCGTGTCCGACTGGTTCGGGCGGTTTCGCCGGAGCTAGAGGCCGCGACGGTGGAAGCGACACCGTCCAACAGGTGGAACAGCTCGAGGTGAAGGCGTGGGACGTGGTGTGAGGTTGATTGACGATATGTGGAGGGAGAATGAGGTTGGAGAAATTCTCTCCCTCATCCCTAGACACATTTCCTTAATTTCCCTCATATCAATGAATAGGTTGTGCAATAAAATTCGACGGTCTAGAGATGAAGATGATGAAGAGATGATGGCCATCAAAGCCATTGTGATCGCAACAGTTATAGAAGAATCTGCAAACCACACTCGAAGGCGTGGTTCTCATCCAGGTCGTGCACCAAACGAGGAGAGACTTAGAAAAGAAAGGGGCAAAAATTTTGATGGTCGGCTACTTTATCGAACTTCTAGTGTTCAAAGATTGGGAGTTCCGAACATGTTACAGGATGAGCTTTAATGTCTTCCAGTGTATATCTACTGACATTTTCTAGTATGATTAATAATTTGTTTAAAAATCAGATGTTACCAAGAAAGTTGGACTACTTCCTGAGCAGAAGATGACATCATCCTTGCGAATGTTTGCTTACGCTGCTGGGGCAGATCAATGTACTGAGTATTTTTGGATGGCGAAATCCACCTCTATCATAGCCCTTTAGTGACTTACAAGAGGAATTGTTAATCTGTACCCAGCAGAATACCTCTGCGCTCCTAATGTCGTCAACCTCAAACGACTTATTGCCAAAGTTGAGATGAGAGGTTTTCCAGGAATGATTGGGAGCATCGACTATATGCATTGGCATTAGAAGAATTACCCTTCTGGTTGGGCTTGAGAATATAGAGGTCGAAAACATATCCCCATTATCATCCTAAAAGTAGTCGCATCGTACCACACCTAGATTTGGCACGCATTCTTTGAAATGCCTGGGGCATGCAATGATCTCAATGTCCTAGCAAAGTGCCTGTTGTTTGACGAGCTTACCGCCGATAAAGCACCTCAGATCTAATTCCAAGTGAATAATAGAATTCACAATTTATGCTACTATCTTGCTGACGATATTTATCTTCAATGAGCGACTTTCTTGAAAACTGTTCGAAGTCCAACACGCCCCAAGGAAATCCAGTTTGTAAAGGCTTACAAGGCGTATAGGAAGGATGTGGAAAGATGTTTTGGTATATTATAGTCATGTTTTAGTATTATTAGAGGAGCTGCTCGTGGGTGGGATAAAGAGGACCTTCGATACATCTTGTTGACTTGTATCATATTACACAACATAATTGTCGAGGTTGAGCGCCCTGAAGACAGCAATGGGGGTCCGATCATGAAGAGGTTAACAATATGAAGCCCATAATTGCTGAGGTATAGGAAGGACCCACCGGTAGAGACTTTGATCCTGTTGGTAGAGATGGTCATAATATGAACAGATTCATGGATCGATACCAATAAATTAGATATGAGTACACTCACTTGAACCTTCAGGATTATCTCATTTAGCACTTTTGGGAAGTTAAAGGCAACAAGCATGTCTGGATCTGCTATTTGACTAACTGGCTACTGTATGTTTGTGTGTTTTTCATTTAGTTTGTGTGTTTTTAATTATGTTTATGTGCTTTCATTTGTAAGTGTATTATTGCTTGAGGACTTCCTTTCAATGTATGCACATATTGAAATAAATTTTGGATTAAATTCTGTTTACTACCTTATACTTTCAAGGGTTCAGCAGTTCAGTCCCTGTACTTCTAATTTAATCAGAAAAGTCTTTGCACTCTCTAATTTCATCAAATCGATCTAATCTGTCACTATTCCATCAATTTTCGCTGCTAAAATGCTGACATGGGTCCTTCTTACATGGAAAATTTCCAAACTACCCATCGCTAGGCAACCCGTCAATGCGTCAGTGTTGTGAATGCAGATGGATAGTTTGGAAAATTTCCCCGAAAATTGAAAGAGTGGTGACGAATTGGATCTATTTGATGAAATTGGAGAGCGCAATGACTTTTCTGATTAATTTAGAAGTGCAGGGACTGAACTGATGAACCCTTGAAAGTATAAGGTAGTAAACAGAATTTAGTCCATAAATTTTCATTTCATGACTTTAATTTTACATAAGTGAAAAACCAAGCATTGGAATCATCACAATACAATTATTTTAAAATATATAACTCCCGAATTTTACTTATCCTCATCTTCAATAGGAATCCAATTTATGTTTAAGGGGTCATCCATATGGTTGGGGTTGGTAGATTAACCCGAAGAGAAAGGTGGTGAAGGGACTCCACCGGTGAATGGTGGTTGTGGGAAGCTACCGGTGAATGGTGGTGGTAGGAAACCACCAGCGTAAAGAGGTTGCGGATAGTATCAACCGGTGAAAGGAGGTTGTGGGAAGCCACCGGGAAAAGGAGGTTATGGCACCGGTGAATGGTGGTTGTGGGAAGTTTGGTCCGTTGGTTGCATCTTCATCTTCTTTCTCTACTATTTTTTTTTTGCTTTATTCGCCAATGTTTATTTTTGGTTGGCGTCATCTTACTTTTGTCCATCTCCATAATTCACTCTTCCTCTCTTGAATTTTAAATGCCTTGTTTCGCATGTCCATTTGCAAGTGTATATAATCTCGTTGTTGTTGGTCATGGAGATGTCGAGCATTTCCTCATCGTGTTTCTCCTTGGCTGACAACATTGATGTTTAGTTAAATACTATAGTCTCCACAACGGATGTCAGCGGATTGGAATCATTAGATGTCTTATTTCCTCTCCGGATAGCTTCTTTGGCAGCCTTCTTTCCTTAAGGCTTCACCAAAGGATTAGGTGTTACATTGATATTTACCTCATCTGCATCTATGTCCAAGTTGATATGAGAATCAGGAAAGAACTGTTGTGTTTGCATCCGTTCACTTTCTCCCCTTGATGTTCCTCCAATTGAAGAGGTATGGCTTGGAATGCCACTAAATTGTTGAAAGCCTCCCACAATCTCGTAACATTCTAAACTATTGAAATCACCTCTTTTGGCCTTCCTTTTGTCTTGGTCATCATAGCACACCACAAATCTTGTGCTTGACGTTGCTATGTTAATTTAAATAAGATAAATAAATCTGATAGTACAAATATAAACGAGGTACAATGTATCAACTAATTAAATTTTAATACATCACCTAGTAACCTAAAGTATAAGGTGAGTATCAAATTCGTTATAAAAAAATAATAAAAAACTGGGAGAACGCGCCGCACGCTCCTGAGTGACAAATAGTAGGGTTTCACCCCTATCCGATAGCATGTCCCTACACCGTCGTTGGATGGGCCATTGCCGGGCTCCGTGTGAGTTAGGTATGAGGTCGGGTCTCTCCATTAACCTTCTCGTTCTGATGGGAGAGGCTACGGTGGATGTTAGTGAGGTGAGGCAGGGGAAAATCGCGGCTTTTGGCTTATGGTTCTCTCTTCGATGGCTTACTCAACGGATTCGATCTCAGACTTAGAGTTAACCAGGCGGTGATGCATCTGGCACGACGTGGCCATGGAATACTCGGAGCAATCCGATCTGGGTAGGATCATCTGATCCTAATCTGGTTTGGCATGTTTCCACGCGGCTTCTCCATGGTGTGACGAAAAAGGTTTCTTTACAGGGTTTGGTTTCGATCTGGGATAACAGGTCACCTAGGTGCATGGACAGATCGCTGGCGACAGTTTGGAGAAGGCGACGGGGCGGCCCTGTGCAGGGTCCGACGGCAGTGGTTGTAGTGGAGTTGGGCCAAGCCCAGCTGGCAGTTTGTGGGTTTCCTTTTCCCTCTATTGTTGCTCGGGCTTGGGCCCTCCTTTTGGGCCCAGCCTCGGCTATTTATGTTATTTCTATTTTTATTTACTGTAGTTTTTTTTATTTCGATCGCGTCTTTGGCATGAATTAAGTGTCTACACTTGTTGTGTAGGACTGGTAGGGCCTTGTGCCAGTATATGCACTCAATGTGCCTTATATGCTCTAGGTAGGCAGCGAGTTATTTGCTTCGTCAAATGGTCGCTACCGCCTAATGGCAGAGTGAAGCTAAGTGTCATCGGAATTATCCTCCGGCGGCAACATAGTAGAAAGCTGTGCTTATGATAATCATGCTATGTTGTAATCGTGTTACATATCGAGTTATCTTTCAGTTATGTCACCGCTATGTCAAAGCAAATAGAGTAGCCAGTGGAGCACTCTTTGGTAGTTAGTGCCTAGTTGAATATATTTCTTTGGTAAAGACTCCTGATATTATTTCAGAACATTTTCTAGATATTTATTGTAATTAGGAGTTTAGGCTTAATGTCCTCCCTTGTATTTGACAGTTTCATTAATTAAGGCCTGAGGGTAGCAGCACTAGCATTTTATTCAATAAAAGTATAAGGTGAGTATAATGTATCAAGTAATAATTTTAGGTATAATGTATGATTATCAACTACTAATTTGAAGGTAATTAATCAACTAAATTTTAATACATCAACTAATAATTTAAAGGTAATTAAATTTTTATATATACTAAAAGAATCATAAAAATTAATATTCCTGTTACACTACAAATTCATACCTCATCAATCACATTCGCACCACTCTTGTCCCAAGTTTTCGCTTGCCTTAACGAACAATGCCAAGCATAAAGTTCGATTTTCAAATTTTTCCACCTCCCTTGAAAAGCTTGCAATGATCGGACATGTCCATTCCAATGTTCTGCATAGTGTTTGTGAACGTCTATCCATAGATCATCTTTTCTTTGCTCCGTACCTTTTGCCGGATTTTGGCTAACATATCTCTAAGACTTGCACAATTGAATGTCTTCCATAGGCTGTCAATGTGTCCCATCAATACTTGGATCCGCTTCGGGTTGTACGCTCGTATTGGCTCGTACTCTCATACTGAAATAAAAAAATTTCGGAAGATGAAAGCTATGAGGAGGAGGAACAAAAAATTTTGAGGAAGTAAGAAAGATGATTTTTTTGGTGTGAGAGGTAAAATAGGAGGTGAGGTATTTATCGGAAATTTTGTATATATTATTTTTTCTTACTGTTGTAATCTAACAGTTCATAATTTTTTTTTCACCTTCCTAAACCTGGTACAGTCGCTCCTAATTATAAACCATCAAATAAATCTCGGAATCAAAACCAACGGTCCAGATCTGTGGAACGTTGCCTTCAAATTTCAAAGCAGTCCAACGTCTACTTACCACGTAGCGACCCACTTGCTACTAGCTGACAAATTCGCGCCTCCCACGTGCCTGCAGCCTTGTCTCCGCTACATGACAAGCGATTGTAGCTCACTCCTTGCTTGCGGTGTGTCTTTCCTCATCTCCTCTTTTTAGGCCACGGTGGAGACCTGGGTCACGGATTGGGTCACCAACTTGACCCAGCAAGAGGCTTGGGTCAGTTACTGTTGGGGAAGAAAGCCCGGTGGAAGGAGCAATAGTGATATTTTGGTGACTTGGGTCACCATTTGACGTGGAGCCCGGGCATGTGCAAGCCCCGTGGACTTGCTCAAACTTGACCTAGCAAGAGGCCTGAGTTAGTTACTGTTGGGAAGCCAAGCTCCATGGAAGGAGAAATAGTGATATTTTGGTGACTTGGCATTTGACGTGGAGCCCGGACATGTGCAAGCTCGATGGACTTGTTCTAACATCACTTCACGTCATTTATCTCTTGAATTTACTTCAAATTAATACTCTTAATTACAAAAGAAGAAGATATTTTTTTTATTTTTTTGATGGAAATATGTCAGCACTTTCATTATAACTCAGCAAGCAGTATAAAAACGAAACACCATTTTAGGGGTCAACAGAAAGAATCGTTCATGAGAACCTCATGAAACCCTATTCTAGAATAATAAACTTCCAAAAAATCCCGAGTACACCAACCTTTTGGTAAATTTACGCACCTTTATTCTAACAAAAATCAAGAAAACTTGAAACTTACATAAAAAGATTCCAACTAAAGCACTGTTTTTTGCGACCCAAAACAAAATTAAACTAAAGCGTTGGTAGAATGTGATCCATCACATTCCATCACATTCTACCAATCCCTCCACAGCAGTAGAAGCTGACGAATGAGTAGTCCCATTCGCCCCCTCCAGCACTATAGCATGTTCACCTATCCTGTCAGGATCAGAAACTTCAAGGTTTGAGTCAAAGCTCAAAGCTTTTCCCCGACTCTTATACTTACGCAGCTTTTTCACATCCTGCTTGCTCCCTTTGGGGCACCCAACCTTCTTCTTCTTCTTCGGTGAAACCCAATTGAAGCTTAAGATCCAGCAGGCCCAAAGGACCCAGTTGAATCCAGATCCAGATTGTGCATCAATGGAAGCTGCCAGAACCCTGTAGCTACCGCGGTCGACACCATGTCCACCGACCTGCCAGCTTCCGCCGTTGATCATGTGTCGCCCTCTCCCGCCGACGACCCAGCAACCAACCTTAGAGTCTTCGTCTCCGAGGCAAGCATCAGAAGACAGGAACTAAGGCCGCCTCCCTCCACCTCCAAGGATCTATTCGGTAGTCCTCAGTACCTCCAACACCCAAATCAGCATGGCCCAAAGTCATATCCATACTCGGATCCATCAAACCACCACCAAAACTGCAAATAAGAAGGAAAGACAGAAAAGTTCGACCGGCAGCGTGCCCCAGATCAACAAACGACGGGCTGGAGAAGAAGAAAATTGAGGCAACAGCCATAGGTTTGGAAATTTTATCGAGGACAATAGGCCAAAGAGTAAACCCTAGCAGAGCGGCTAGGTCATAGAGATTAGGAAGTAGAGTTTGATAAGAAGAAGAAGATATTTATGATCAACTATTCAGCTTCAACTCTAGCTTATGCTTGAGTTGAGTAATCTATCAAGCCAAATTAATTAAGCAATCTGAGTTTAGTTATGATAAGAATCTAAAACATGCTTATGACTTGAAATGCGTGACTTGATCGAATGTCCTTGTCTTGTCAAAGAAAGCCAGAACACTAACTACATACACATGTCCGATGGGTTCATTGGCCCCGCCTTTGGACAGTCTGAAGCTGCCTCCGATGCTCATTTTCATTGGTGGGATCGACATCTTTCAGGACACTGAGATGGAATACTATGAGGCCATGAAGAAAGCTAACCACGATGTGCAGCTCTTGACTATCCCCGGAATGAGACATGCGTTTTATCTCAACGCGGACATGGACCCACGCATGGGGACTCGGATCCTCTCCTGACCCATTTCTCTCCTAACCTATCTAAGCTTCAAACAAGATGAACACGTGGACAATTTTTCGCATCCAATGGTTAAAATCCTCTGGAATTTGTAATTTTACAATATTACCCTTTCCAGATTTTTGTCCTGCTCTATCTCCTCTTCTTCTTCCTCCCTCCTCTGCCGCCGATATGTGAATTCCCTAACTCCTTGCCTTCTAAGAACCCACCAAGTTCCATCCCCGTCAAACAAAACCAAACCAGACCCTCAAATCAGAAGTTAGAGAAGGGCGAGCTCTGAACGTTTTGGGGAAGAGGAGGTGGTGGTTGTTTAGGAGGTCGATGAGGAAGGAATCGTGGAATGTTAGGTGGAAGTACTTGGGGTCTGCCTTCAAGTACTTGGGGTAATTGACTGCTGATAGCTGATTAAAAACTTTACTTGTTCCAGGACAAAATGAAGAACAAAAATCAAACAATAGATTTTGGTATGGCAAGTAAAAGAAAGCATAGGTGGGTAAAGATATCCACTAGGCTGCAGATGAATAAGGAAATTGATTCTGATGAATTGAATGCATATCCAATTCAAAACTTGCTGGTTAGTTACCTAAGAAGAAAGGAAAGGCTAGCAAAACTAGTCAGATATCCCATCCTCTTCCGCCTCAAGATCTGAAAAGTGAAGCAAAGAATGGGAAGCCTTATTCAATTTCAGTAGAAACATCTTTAAACAAGCTCAACTCGGCAGCATTGGCAAAAGAGGTGCATGGCAAAAGGTGAAAAGGATTTGATTGTAAAAGTTTTGATTCTGAGATTACTCTTCCACAAGTACAGAAGAATGCAGCTGAGGCCATCATAAATAAGAAATTCATTGATGAAAAGCACGTTAGGATAGATGGGGTGAACCACCAGCCTAGCCAATTATCAGAGGCATTAGAGATTCTCAATTCTAATAAAGAATTATTCATAAAGCTCCTACAAGACCCAAATTCTCTTCTAGCAAAACATATTGAAGGCCTCAGAGAATCTCAGGCACTAAAACATCATATTAAATCTCCCTCTGACGTCAATGTTTCAGAACCAAGGCAATGTGATGATCTTGCTGGCAATCTGGGATTGCAAGTTGAGATTTTCTCTTATTGGGGGAGTTGGTCTGGAGGACGTGAAAATTAAATAGCTTCAGTGTTTGTATTAGTGCTTGGTCAAGAAGAAGAAGAAGAACTGGAAGGGGGCAGAGAGAGTTAGAGAGACGGGGACGAACAGAAGAATAGGGGATAGAAAAAAGAAAAGAAAACGATAAGCTAAAAATTGTAGGCCATTCGATTCAATATAGCCACGTGTCAAAATCCAATGAAAAGCTTAGATAGGTTAGGAGGGTAAGTTGCTTAGGAGAGGATCCTGATCCCACGCATGGCTGCCCCAACTGAAAGTCTAATTTCTGGGGTGGTGGAGTTCGTCAAGAAGCATTGAAATGCGCGCTCTCCCTGGTAATAATTAATTATGATGTTTTGCTATTAATCTGTCCGTCGTGTTATACTTGTTTTACCAGCAAGTCTCAGCTAGCAATAAAAGGCGTCCAGCATATTATACCTATCAGAGGAATTATTAGGTGGTCCTCGGGGGAATTATTATTTTCCCCATTGATCAAATGATCAGTGGTGCATGTACAAGATGTTTCTTTTTGTAATTTTCTTCCTGGCAGTAAAGGAAAAAACAAATTAAAAGAAGCATTTATAAATTTTGAAAACTATTCTGGAAATGATCAGTGGTAATTAACTAGAAAATTATGAAATGTAACATTCAAAAGTTTCAAGAACTACAAAAATTACTATTACTGTTGAGTTTCTTCACAATTAAATTTGTGATTCACAATTTCACACATCTAAAATAGTAAAAGTAGAGAATAACGAAGTCAAAAAAACAAGAGCTAGGATTCATATATTTAACTCCTCTATGGATCATTCTTGTTCCCTTTGCCAGTTAGATGTTTAATCTCAAGATCACCTTTTCTGTAACTGTCCTCTTGCAAAAGAGTTTGGAATTGGTTCAATAATGATAATCCTAGCAGTGCCTCCAATATTGTACCTTGGCTATGCCAAACCTTTAATTCTACAACTTATGACAAAAAAGAACTCATGAGTAAAATTTTTATTCTTTGCTGGAAAATTTGGGAAATCTGAACAATCTCATATTTAGAAATGTTCAACGGCACCCAGTGAAGATTCCCTTTTGTGCCGCTGCAATTACTTCTTGCCCTTGGAAAGCTAATCCTACTACTTATCCTAAGAATTTTTGCAAAGCCCAATCAATCAAGGGGCACCTTCCAAGCAATTAGTGACCCCTTTGGTTCCCCCTCATTTGCTGGATCCAGGAATCTAAGTAACACTAATGGTCTCATTGCAGAAGGTTTTGCTTTTAGAGAGGTACTCCTCCAAGCTATCCATCAAGCTTTCAAGAAAATTCAAGTAGAGCGTGATTCTAGAATATTACTATACTGTACCAATGGAAGATGTAGCATTCCCTTGAGACTCAAGAAGATTGATTGTGAATGATATAAACCGGCTTGCACAAAGCATTGAAGTAGTTTTCTTCAAGCACATCTTCCATGAAGCTAATTTTATAGCGGATTGTTTGGCTAAAATTGTAAGAAAACTTAATGAACCCGACATTATGTAGAACCTAAGTATATACTCATATATGGTTTAGTTTTGAATTCAAATGTCAAGTATAAGTTAAGGACTTAAGAAAATCATTTTGGTCCAACTTATCACATCTATTAGAATTTGATATTCATAAATACAGTTATGACTCATGAGAGTTTATCTGGTTTTTTGAAAAAGCAGTTGGGATGTATTGTCAGTTTTTTGATGGAAGAAACTGACAATACAATACTTTATATATCAGATATTTTGGTCACTTCTGATGCAAGAATCATTCTCATCAATTAGTCTCATCACTAAGAGGATGCTAAAGGTGAAATCAGGAGAAGACTAAGATGAAAAACTCAACTGTGTCAAGAAGGTCAGTTCTATCTGTTTTCTAGTGTTTATGTATTCTACAGATACAAGATTGATATAGCGACTTCAATCCCAAGCCTAAATGCAGAATCTGATGGTGCACGGTGATTTCATTTATGTTGCTTTATATATCATACAGTTTATATACTTTGCTGATATAAGGATATATATGATGTTTCAGTCCTATATTAAGATACGACTGACATATCAATCCTAAATGCTAATTACGATCATTGTTGCACTCCCACATATATTTGCATAGAAATATTTGTTTACATGTGTTCATGCTAAGATAGATTTACAACAATAGAACTGAGAACAGAGCAAGTTCTAACAATTGGTATCAGAGCAATCTATACTTAGATGAATGCATGTTATTGATGTTCAATCAATTTTCTTTTGAAATGAATTCTGGCAATTTTTGTTCATATAATCTGCATGCAGTTATATACATATATATTGCATATATTTGATGCATTTATCCACACATTCACGCTCTCGCCTTTGCAAATCCATTTTGCTCTGGATTGATGTAAATGAAATTGGGTTCTTCCAAATTTATTATCCATTATCCTCATTCATTAAGAGGAGGAGAAAATGAACAGAGAGCAATTAAGGCAATCATCAACCTCCATCACTCAAATTGATCAACAACTAAAGTCTTCTACCAAGTTTGTGTCGATGCAGGCCTTGCTTTATGAGCAAATGAGTGATATATCCAAAATAACAGTCCTTCATGTGTTTAATTGATGAGTGGATCTTGGAGAAGCATCAATAGATTCTGGAACTACATTTTGTTAGTATCACATGCTTTTATAAATGTTGCCTTAAATTTACACTTATTCTACTGCAGATTATCTTTCTCTTTTATGATTCGTGTTGCTGTTTAATAACAATCTTGTATTTGACATAGTCATTATCTTACATATGAGATTATTGTGTTGTAGGATTGCAATGATTTACGCATCCTAACTTAGGATCAGAATACTATATCAATCCTATATTTGTCATAGTCGATCTTTTGTTCATGTAAATTTGCAGACATTAGGATAGACACATTATTGCAGTCCTAAACTAGGATGCGACTACTACAACACTCCTAATATGCCAATTATAGTTTATGTGTTTACATGTGCTTATTCTGAGATATTTCATTGTAGTCATTTTGTGTAACCTCTCACAACGAAAAAGATTTTACCCACTTTCAGATTTTCTGGAATTTCAACTCAATCAATTACTTTTGCAAAACTATACTGATCCACTAGGAATTTGGGGTCGGTTTCTTCTAAAGAGTTTTAGTAGACATCTTTGGAACTAGAATCACCCAAAACGGAATTTTCTGTGATTAGTTATGAATTTTCAAATTCAGGAGTCAGTCACAAAATTTTTCTGATATCAGCTTATTAAGTTTAGCCAAAGGTGGACTCTTATAGCATTTTTGATTCAATATAGGACCTCTATTTCATATGAAGATTACATTGTATTTATCTCAATGCATATTTATGTTTTTCATATCATTTTGAAATGCTGAAATGATGGATATGCATGTTTAAAGTTTTCTGATATTGATCTTGAAAACTTCATATGTGGTGTGCTGCCAAAGTGGTCTCATATATGAAGATTCTAAAGGATCAAATATGTTGGTGAAATATATAGTATGAATTCAGTTATATGTTGCATAATAAAGTGTTGTTAAATTTGAGTGTAATTTCCAAAGAAATTTACATCAAACATTTAGTTTCATAATCTTGTATATATTATAGGTGAATGAACATTCAGAATTATTAGATAATAGTACTCCACAAAGGACGTCAAATCTTGAAAGTAGAAGAGTTCATTTTATGCATATATACATACATATTTTTCCGTAAATGGCTTTCAGATTGGTCATGATCACATTGTTGATATAAAGTCAATTTAATATTCTTAAATGCTAAATGCTATCATAATGGCTTAATGTAAAGGAGATTAATTGTCTTCTTTGGTTTTCAACAATAAAATCAAGCAACTTAAAATTTAATTTGATCCTTATTTCCAAAGAAGTCTGGTATCAAACATTTTGTTCTTGATTTTGTATATGATGAAAATTGAAGATTCAGATATCATTGGAGATTAGTACACCCAAAGGATGTCAAAATCTTGAAAATGGTTGAGTTCTATTTTCTGAACATATGCATTTGGTGTGAAATGAATGTTCAAATCATGCATTTTCATTTTATTTGGGACATACAGACAATTCTAGTTGATAAACTAGAATGGTTTTATTGATCAACTTCATATAAATATAGACATTTTCCTTTGAGCATTAATCAGATTGAACTACAAGATGACTCAAATTTCAGAAAATGGTAAAGTGACATTGATCTGAACTTGGGAGTACAAGATTATGATCATGCGTTGAAGGAAATCCATCTGAGAGTAGCACATAACAGTAAGGAGATGCATTAAAAATTAACGAATCCCGTTCTTCAAGTAAGTTTGTTGTTCTTCAAGTTTTTGTTTTCTGGAATTCTGGGATTGGAAGTGCAGTATCTATCCTAGTTATATTTGCATAGAAATATTAGTGTTCATGTATAGCTTGAAAGAACAAGGAAATATTAGGGGAGTTCATCAAGGAAAGAAAAGGTACACGTTTGGAAGGGTCCAAAGTTTGAGTAAGAAGAGCACTAGAGGTCTAGAGTAACTGGAAGGATGATAGAAGACTTATTGACCTTATTTTGTGGGAAATTTTGGAGGTTAAGAGTTCGAGATTTCAGTTTCTGACTCCTCCTTCTTCGGGCATCAATCATGCGTTGATAATTTCCTAGACATAAATCTTCTTGTGGTGCTCTTGTACAGTATGTTTATGAAGTCATCAAAATGAGTTCATGTTCCAACAAGTTTTCTAGGCTTTTCAAATTAGCAAATTAATAGTCTCGGCAATTTTCATTGGAGGTGTTGGTTTTCTCTACTTGTTCTTGGGAGCTTGGATTTAGAATAGAAGTGGGGAATACACATACTATTTTGGCTTTGAATTGGTGGTTATTTGGTCCTTTTCAAGACTTCACATAGTTGTCTTTGGAGCCTAACTCTAAGCATAAGAGTGAAGCAATTTTCAAGACAACCATCAAGACTGTTGTTGGTGGAACCAGTGATGGGAAAAGATAATTATATCAACAGATATGCTGGAAGATTCTCATGTTGATCTCCCAAAGAAATAGGGAAGAAGAGGCAATCATCTCTTCGTTTTGATAATCTTATAGAGGAGGCATGCCACAACTATATTGCTGAGGTAGCAGAAAATGTCACCAAGACTTTTACTAACCCTGCCACCAACCAACCTAATGTTGCAGAATTAATACTGACAGGATCAGCGGACTTCAAACTGTGCTTTGGTGGGTCAAAAAAAATTCAATCAATGTATGCATGCCAAAATAATAAATGTGGAGAGAATGGTTTTGATTAGGCTATTGACTTGTCATAGAAGATTCTATCCAGTGTGAAATTTTTTCAAGAGAAACACTTGATGGAAAAATACTTTGAAGAGATTAGATTGGATACAGGGAAGTAGAAAAGCAAGAACCAGAAAGTGAATGTACTGAAGAATAATGAGGTTTTGAGCAAATCGTCTCATCTAAATTCTTCTTTTTTGTACATGTATCTTTGGCAGAGAACATGGATGGTAAAAGACCCTTATTAGATGAAAATTCTACAAGAGATATTCCATGAAGAGGATCAAGTTGGATCAAACTACTCCTAGGCTGATGATAGTTTGGTGGAGGATATTACAGCAGCAAATGGTTCATAAATGGATGAAGAATAAACACAAGTAGCTAATGATACAGAGAAATGATCATACAACCCCATTTAGCAAAGCTGGATTGCTAAGTTAAAAGTCATTTTGGTGGTTAAATTCATTGATAAAAAGGGAGGAAAAAAGCTCTGAAGGATCAATTAATGCTGAAGTTGTGCTGACAAGAAGATCTGAAGGGTGAAAGGATATCAGATGGAGGCATAAACAACTCATATAGAAATAGAGCCTTTAGGCATATTGGGTGTTATTGCTGGGCTTATTCCGTATCCTCATCACAAGTAGCTACTGAAATGAAGAAGTGGTTTATCTTTCAAGATAGTAGCATATCAGTTCCAGATTAGGATTGTAGCAATATATCAATCCTAGCATAGGACTGCAGTAATACATCAGTCCTAGACAATGGAGAAAAATCTAAGTATGCAATGCAGTCTATGAATAATGAAAAATGCAGAAATTTAAATGCTGTAGCTTGAAGTTTTTGTGGAAGATCGATGATCACTAAGTTTGGTTCTCCTAAAACAATTTGGATGATTGTATATCTCTAAAGACCCATGGGAGAAACTTCATTTTCTGATCATGAATGTTGATGATATGTTCTTTTCTAGCAGCAACATTTGGTTGTTGAAGGAAACAAAAGGAGAGTCAACAATGTCTAAATTAGATTAGTTTCACGAAGACTAGTGCCCCAAGAATGCTTTTCTGAAGAAAGGCATGGAAAATATAACTTATACAAGGTCAGTTGGATGTTTATCATTCTTACTTATCATTGTATAGAGTTGTTTTCATTATTTTAGACTAAACAGATCAGTAAAGTTCACCTACATTTATGGAATTTCACCTTATTATCTTTCTGCATATTCAAGTTGTACAAATTCAGCAAGCTATCAATGAATAGCAAATCTTGTAGATTGACAATATTAAGTAGTGTGAAATATATGGTTGCCAATTCCATGTTATTAGAAATTCTGGCAGGACAACATATGCTTATATTATGAACGATCGTTATGGATTACGGATTAGGCATGTGTTATGCTACTGTATTTTGAGATAATTCATGTGATTATCTATGCTGCATTGTGATCTTGGAATGCTGATGCTTTTCTAATTCATCATGACATTCTTTGATTCCTTGTAGTTGACCATAATTGACAGAATTTTGAAACGGGTTGTTTGATGTGAGTTGAATTGAAAGTGCGCACACTTTAGTATCTAAATCATATATACGTCAGTTTCTAAACAATGTCAAGTTCAGTGGGAGATTGTAAGAAAACTTGATGAACCCAGCATTGTGTAGAACCTAAGTATATATTCATATATGATTTAGTTTTGAATTAAAATGTCAAGTATAATTTAAGGACTTAAGAAAATCATTTTGGTCCAATTTATCACATCTGTTAGAATTTGAAATTCATAAATACAGTTATGACTCATGAAAGTTTATCTGGTTTTTTGAAAAAGCAGTTGGGATGCATTGTCAGTTTCTTGATGGAAGAAACTGACAATACAATGCTTTATATATTAGATATTTTGGTCCCTTCTGATGCAAGAATCATTCTCATCAATTAGTCCCATCACTAAGAGGATGCTAAATGTGAAATCAGGAGAAGACTAAAATGGAAAACTCAACTGTGTCAAGAAGGTCAGTTCTATTTGTTTTCTGGTGTTTATGTATTCTACAGATATATGATTGATATAGCGACTTCAATCCCAAGCCTAAATGCAGAATCTGATGGTGCACGGTGATTTCATTTATGTTGCTTTATATATCAAACAGTTTATATACTTTGCAGATATAAGGATATATATGATGTTTCAGTCTTATATTAGGATACGACTGGTATATCAATCCTAAATGCTAATTACGATCATTGCTGCACTCCCACATATATTTGCGAAGAAATATTTGTTTACCTGTGTTCATGCTAAGATAGATTTACAGCAATAGAACTGAGAATGTAATAACCGAAATTTCCATTTTAATTTTGTGTAATTGTGTGGAATGAATATTGTACAATTTCACGAATGTTGCTCGAAAATATTTCATTTTTAGAATTATAGAAGTTCTGAAACGATTGTTTTAACGAAAAGCTTGAAATGCTCGATTCAAGAAATCGACTTTTTATACGTGCGAAATTTGGGAAAACGTCCTTCATGAAAGTTGTAGAGCTCGTCAATACGAGTCTGTACATATGTGGAACACAACGATCAAATTTTTTCTGATTTAGTTATCGCATTTAGAAGGAATTTCCAAAACGGGTATATAAGGAAAAAACCCTAATTTTTTTTTGGAAACTTTCCTTTTTCTCCCGGCCTCCCTTTCCCCTTTTGGAAACTGTTCACCTTCTTCTCTCTCTCTCTTTCGCGCGGCCGAAGCCTAGCTAAAACAGAGCACGGCTTCACCATGCTCTCTCTCACTCCACCGGCAATCTTAAGGCACCAGACCACTTCCCCCACCTTTGCCCCGACCTTGCGCAGCTGCTAGAGGCAGCCTTGGGCCACGACACGGCTGGCGGCCACGGCGGAAGCTCGGTATCCATTAAAGCTCGATTTCATTTCGATCTCGGTATCTTGAGCTACAGGTCACCATTCCACGTGATTCTTGGCTCATTGGACTCGTCTCGACTTGCTGATCAAGAACCAAGAAGGACCGGACCTGGATAGATCGATTTTATGTTCGTCGGAGCTCACCTAGATTTAGATCGAAAACCACCCTCAAATCCGGATATCTCAAGTTACAGACGACCATTTCTTGTGATTCTTGGTTTGGTGAACTCGCCTTGAGTTCCTGAAGAAGTCTCAAGAAGGGATCGAGTTGAGTTATGGGAGTTTTTGGGTGGATCGGAGCACCACCGGTTTCTGAAAAATTTCCGGCCACCTCGACTGTTTTTGGTACATTTTGACATTTTTCCATTATTTTCTGATCTCGTGCTAGTTATGAAAGTTGTTCAAAATGATGAAACGAAGGGGAGAAGCCCGGTCCCGACACCAGTGGTGGTGGTTGGTGGTGGCTCTGCCACTAACTCCGGCTGCCCGTTCCAGCTACCTCCGGGGGTCAAAAATATAGTTTCTGTACATTTTAAGATTCTACATTTGAATACGATCATTTTAGCATATTATACGCATTTTTCGGATATCGTATGATTTAGTTATGAATTTTTGGATTTTGATCGATTTCGATCGTTAGATTTGTGATATGTGAAGTTAGGACCGTCCGATGGACCTGTAGTTTTGATAATGATCATATGATTATTCCAGTGGCTTTGTGTGGTCATGGGTGAAGATCCGACCGTTGGATCTTCTTATAATTGCAAAACGGTGATAATTAGGGAGGCGATTCGTGAGAATCCATCCGTCCGATTTTCTTATAATTTAGAATCCAACCGTTGAATGGTAGTTTAACTATGTTTTGAAATTATTGGCTAAATTCAAGTCACATTTGATTAGGTGATTGGCGGGTTGTAATTTGGTGAACTGTTTCGGTGTGGTTTTGTATTTTTAATTGAAGACGCAGCGGGAGTTTCGAGGTGAGTAAAACTCACGTGGTTTATATTACGAACCGAGTGCTTTTAATTTATTTATTTTTGTAATTGTGTGAAAATTAATTATGGATTAAATATTTATTTTTAAAATTACATGGACTTGATCAACTACGGTCCATAGGTAGGTAAAATGAATTTTTAATTATACAAATGAATTTCACGATTTTCTTGTGTGAACTATAGATGATATTAGTGGTCGTCCCTGAGTGGATGATTATGTGTGTGTTTATATATATATATATATATATATATATATATATATATGTGGAATATATATATTGGGTGGTGTGTTGATGAGTGATGAAGTGATTGAGTTAGAATGATGATGTGGATTATATTTCAAATGTTGAAATTCCATAATATTATTGTGTATCTTGGATGAGTTGATTTCATTGTGTGAAAATATATTGTTGTGCTCATTTATGGATTTAGGATCAACATAGTGACTGGTATGGGGGAATCAGACGCTCTAATCCTAGGTGGATGATGTGATACGATTGGTTGAGTGAGTTGGATGCCACTACCCCTGTCGGGTAATGAGGCTTGATTAAGTACGAGTATCGGACGTTCTAAATATGTATATACATATATATATATATATATTGATGAAATACGATAAAGATAAATATGCCGGATGCCATAACCTGGGTCAGGTTACGGGCTACGATTTAGTTAGAGCTCTAGTCTGTCAATGCCGTATTTTTATAAATACGATTTCAGGGTTTTGAGAAGAAATATGTGAGTTAGGGTTTTGTGTTGATTTGTTGACTTGGTGATTGATTTTGAGATTGTTGGTTCCTTGTGGATGTGAAAAGTGTTGAACGTTGCCTTGGGTGAAAATGATTATGAATTAATTAAACAACCGTTCTTTGTTTTTACTAATACGAGATTCAAAAGCTTACCGGGTTTTGTATTGTTGCAATCTCGGTACACTATTTAAATGGTGTAGCAGATATTCCTGCAGGTCAGGATAACCAGGGAGGTGCCGTGTTGTTTAGGAGTTGTAGCATTTATTTGATTTCATTTAAGTTGTGAGGTTTGTTATGCTCATTTAAAGCTTTACAATTTAATTTGTGAGTGAGTTGTAATAACTAACCGAGACTAAATTCGGGATTTGAAATTAAATTGTGTGGTGAAGTTGTTTAGAAAAAAAAAAATTTCTGGATGATTATTTTGAGTTATAGTAATTCATGTTTCTGATTTTAAATTGTTATTCTAAAATTCGGGGTATGACAGTTTGGTATCAGAGCGTAAGGTACATATTTGGTGATATGTCAATACTTTCCGAGTGATGGCCCGTCTGCAGCGGATCCCCATCGTGTGCTCTTCGGTATTGACAATGTCATTGTATGTGAGAGCGTTAGGTTGGCTAGGAACGTTAGCATGTCATTAGAACTTTAAGCGTTGTCTTGTATGCTTAGTTACTTAGTTAATATGGATTTGCATTTGACTTATGTGTTATGCGTGTATTAACCAAATATGCCCTGCTTATTAGGTAATGGAGATTGAGGGGAACGAAGCTAGATGTCGAGATAGAGGCAGACCTCGTGGTAGGGGTAGAGGCCGAGGTAGGGGTAGGGCCCATCTGGTCGATGATGCATATGAGGTGGTGGTAGAGGCACCATATGATGATCCGCATATTCCGCCCGTGGGCATGGTTGATGATCCTGCTCGCTTGTTAGTACTAGCGAAGGAAATTATCCGCTTGGGAGCAACCAAGTTTGGAGGAGGCACTGATCATATGGTTGCAGATCGATGGATTGAGGATTTTCAGACCTACTTTAATCTGTTTGACTGCGGTGAGATTGATAAGAGGAAGCTAGCCATTTTCATGCTGAAGGATGAGGCTAGAGTGCGGTGGAACGTCACACAGAGGAGTATTGAGGTATCTACCTTGACATGGGATGGCTTCGAGAGGCTGTTCAGGGAGAAGTACTTTCCAGCTACTGTGAAAGAAAGGTTGGAACGGGAATTCCTCGCACTTGTACAGGGGAAGATGACCGTGATCGAGTACGATGCAAAGTTCTCCAGGCTGTACAAGTATGTGAAGCAGATGGATGACGAAGACTTGGCTAAAACATTTCAGCGAGGGTTGAGCCCTTCGATTGAGCGTGATGTGGCCATCTTAGAGCTGAAGATGAAGAGAGAAATCTTGGCTAAGGCACAGATCATTGAGCAGTAGAACCTGATTTGTAGAGAGAAGAAGTCAGCTGAGAGAGATTTCCAAGGCAAGGGAAAGGCAATGGCAGGAAGCAGTAGGTCCAGAGACATCAGGGGTGGTTTCTGGAAGAAACAGAAGACTCAATTCCAGCATCATGCCCCTGCTAGGGCAGTAGTAGCTCCTCCCATTCAGGCTATGCCTATTAGGTAGATAGCTCCAGTAGCTCCCATGAAGTGCTTTAACTGTGGCGAGCCGGGCCACATCTCTCGTGCGTGCACGAAACCACGGGGTAGGGTATGCTACAGCTGTGGACAGACAGGGCACCAAGCCAGGGAGTGTCCCCAAAATTAGGGTAGAGTGCAGGGGAACCAGCAGAGGCAGCTACCACCTGCACCTGCTAGAGTCTTTCCCATTGGTCAGGCAGGCACGGGGGTGGAAGGTACTTTATCTCTTTATCACTATCTGGCTAGAGTACTGTTTGATACAGGAGCCTCTCACTCCTTAATATCTAGTTCGGTTGTGGATGTGTTGGGTTTGATTGCCATGCCTCTTACTAGGTCATTATGTGTTACATCACCTCTTGGTGTGTCTCTTAAGCTTAGCATGTTTTGTGATGATTGTCCTATTGGGATTGGTGGCAGAGAGTTCTCTGTATCTTTGATTATGATTCTGGATCACACATATGATGTGATTTTGGGTATGGATTGGTTGAGCCCGAACCACGTTGTGATTGATTGCTTTAGGATGATTGTGTCCTTCCATGTTCCTGAACAACCAGTGTTTCATTACCGTTGTCTGAAGTCTGACATCGCCATAAGGGCAGGGATTTCGACCCATATTGAATCAGGGAGTAGTACTTCAAGGATCACATGGATTCCTATAGTTTCAGAGTATGCTGATGTGTTTCAGGAGATACCTGGATTACCTCCAAAAAGGGTAATAGACTTCTCCATCGATGTGATACCTGGTACTTCACTTGTATCGAAGGCACCCTATCGAATGGCACTAACTGAACTTCAGGAGTTGAAGGTTCAGATTGAGGGATTACTTGCGCAAGTGTTCATTCAAGCTAGTATACCTCCTTGGGGTGCACCAATGTTGTTTGTGGTGCAGAAGGATAATTCACTTCGATTATGTGTGGATTATCGGTAGCTGAACAAAGTGACCATCAAGAACAGGTACCCGTTACCTAGGATTGATGACTTGTTAGATCAGCTTAGGGAGGATACTGTGTTCTCAAAGCTTGATTTGAGATCTGGGTATCACCAGTTAAGGGTGAGGGATGAGGATATCCCAAAGACGGCATTCAGGACCAGGCATGGACATTTTGAGTTCCTTGTCATGCCTTTTGGTCTCAATAATACACCTGTAGTATTCATGGACTTGATAAACCGCACGTTTAGTTCTTTCTTGGATCAGATTGTGGTAGTGTCCGTTTACGACATCTTAATTTATTCAAGGTCGTCAGATGAGCATAAGAAGCATTTACGGATTGTGCTACAGACGTTGAGAGAGAAGAAATTATTTGCCAAGTTTGAGAAGTGTGATTTCTGGCAGGGGGAAGTTAAGTTTCTTAGTCATGTGATCTCGAAGGATGGAGTTTCTGTGGATCCTTCGAAGGTTGAAGCAGTGATGAGTTGGAGTCGCCCTACTACGGTTACAGAATCTGTAGCTTCCTTGGATTAGCAGGGTATTACAGGCGTTTCATTGAAGGGTTTTCTGGTATTGCTTCGGCTTTGACCAAATTGACAAGGAAAGACACTCAGTTTGTATGGACGGATGAGTGTGAGAAGGCTTTCAATGAGCTGAAGATTAGATTGACTACAGCTCCGGTGTTGACTATTCCTACTAGTGGTGTCATTTATAGCGATGCATCTCATTAGGGTTTGGGGTGTGTGTTGATGTAGAATGGTAGCGTTGTTGCTTATAGTTCTAGACAGTTAAAGGTACATGAGCGGAATTACCCCACTCATGATCTAGAGCTTGTAGTAGTGGTGTTTGCCTTGAAGATTTGGAGACACTATCTTTATGGTGAGAAATTTGAACTCTTTTCTGATCATAAGAGTTTGAAGTATCTATTCTCCCAGAAAGAATTGAACATGAGGCAGAGAAGATGGATGGAGCTCATCAAGGACTATGATTTCACCTTGGAGTATCATCCCGGAAAGGCGAATGTTGTGGCGAATGCTTTGAGTAGGAAACCTCGAGTAATCATGGCATCGATTATGGTGCGAGAGTGGCGCATGTTAGAAGCTGCATCAGAGTTTGACCTTATGCCCGCAGGAGCAGGACATGGAATCTTTCTCGGTATTATCACCTTACAGCCTACCTTGATCTCCAGGATTATTCAGGATCAGACAATTGATGAGTTTGCTTAGGCGAGGATTGCTGAGATGACTGCTGATCCGGATATGGAGAGCCCTTCCGAGTAGATGATAGGGACAAATGGAGGGTTGAGATTTCGAGGGAGATTGTATGTACCGAGTGTTGATAACCTCAGTGAGGAGGTCATGCGGGAAGCACATAGGTCTCGATACACTATACATCCAGGGGGTACTAAAATGTATATGGATCTACAAAGACAGTTTTGGTCGTATGGAATGAAGAGAGATGTGCCAAAACATGTGTCGAAGTGTCTTACATGTCAACAAGTGAAGGCAGAGCATCAGAGACCCGCGAGACTATTAAAACCCTTGCCGATTCTTGTTTGGAATTGGGAAGATATCTCCATGGACTTTGTGACTGGATTGCCTAGGTCTACGCAAAGTTATGACTCGATTTGGGTGATTGTTGATCGGTTGACTAAGTCAGTACACTTTCTTTCGGTGACAAAAATGTACTCAGGGGATGCGTTGTGTAAGTTGTATGTGAATGAAATAGTGAGGCTTTATGGTGTACATGTGACGATTTTCTCTGATCGTGATGCTCGTTTCACTTCAGAATTCTGGCGTAGATTCCATAAGGCTTTTGGCACGTCCTTAGTTATGAGCACTGTATTTCACCCACAGACGGATAGGCAGATAGAGAGAGTGAATCAGGTGATGGAGGATATGCTTAGAGCTTGTGTTCTAGACTTCAAGGGAAGTTGGGAGGATCATCTACCTTTGGTAGAGTTCGCTTACAACAACAGCTATCACTCCAGTATCGGTATGCCACCATATGAGGCTCTTTATGGTAGGCCATGTAGGACTCCTATCTGTTGGGCGGAAGTTGGAGAGAAATGACTTTTGGGTCCTGCACTTGTTCGGGAGACTACTGAGAAGATCACTGCTATTCGAGACAAGATCCTGACCGCTCCGAGTAAATAGAAGAGTTATGCTGACTTGAAGAGGAGGCCTGTAGAGTTTGAGGCAGACGATCATGTGTTCTTGAAAGTCTCACCTATGAAAGGTGTGGTGAGATTTAGCAAGAAGGGAAAACTCGCGCCGAGGTATGTCAGACCCTTTGAGATTCTTGAAAGGGTTGGGAACTTGGTGTATCGTCTTGCTTTACCTATTAGCATGTCTAGTGTCCGTAATGTCTTTCATGCTTCTATGCTCAGGAAGTATGTATGAGATAAGTCCTACGTAATTGATCATGGTACTATTAGTGTGAACACAAATGTGACCTTTGTGGTGCAACATGTTCGTATCTTGGATATGTCTACGAAGAGGCTTCGTAGAAAGGAAGTTGACCTTGTGAAGGTGTTGTGGAGCCATCATGACGAGGGTGATGCATCATTGGAGTTAGAGTCTGACATGAGAGTGAGGTATCCACAGCTCTTTGGGAAATTGGATACTTGAAATTCAGAACGAAATTTCTTTAAAGGGGGTAGATTGTAATAACCGCAATTTCCATTTTAATTTTGTGTAATTGTGTGGAATGAATATTATACAATTTCACGAATATTGCTCGAAAATATTTCATTTTTAGAATTATCGAAGTTCCAAAACGATTGTTTTAACAAAAAGCTTGAAATGCTCGATTCTAGAAATCAACTTTTTATACGTGCGAAATTTGGGAAACCTTCTTCATGAAAGTTGTAGAGCTCGTCGATAAGAGTCTGTACATATAAGGAACACAACGATCGGATTTTTTTTGATATAGTTATCGCATTTAGAAGGAATTTCCAAAACGGGTATATAAAGAAAAAAACCTAATTTTTTTTTTGGAAACTTTCCTTTTTCTCCCGGCCTCCCTTTTCCCTTTTGGAAACTTCACCTTTTTCTCTCTCTCTTTCTCGCGGCTGAAGCCCAGCCAAAACAGAGCACGGCTTCACCGTGCTCTCTCTCACTCCACCGGCAATCTTAAGGCACCAGACCACTTCCCCTACCTTCGCCCCGACCTTGCGCAGCTGCCAGAGGCAGCCTTGTGCCGCTACACTGCCAGTGGCGGCGGCGTGAGCCCGGTATCCATTAAAGCTCGATTTCGTTTCAATCTCAATATCTTGAGCTACAGGTCACCATTCCACGTGATTCTTGGATCATTGGACTCGCCTCGACTTGTTGATCAAGTACCAAGGAGGATCGGACCTGGGTAGATCGATTTACATTCGTCGGAGCTCACCTCGATTTAGATAGAAAACCACCTTCAAATCCGGATATCTCGAGTCAAGTTGAGTTGTGGGAGTTTTTACATGGATCGGAGCACCACCGGTTTCTGGAAAATTTCCAGCCACCTCGACTGTGTTTGGTACATTTCGATCTCTTTCCATTATTTTCTGATCTCGTGTTAGTTAAGAAAGTTGCTCAAAATGATGAAACGAATGGGAGAAGCTCGGCCCCGACACCATTGGTGGTGGTCGACGGAGGCTCTGCCACTATCTCTGGCGGCCCTTTCCTGCCACCTAAAGGGACCAAAAATATAGTTTCTATACATTTTAAGATTCTACATTTTAATACGATCATTTCGGCATATTATAAGTATTTTTTGGATATCGTATGATTTAGTTATGAATTTTGGATTTCGATCGGTTTCGATCGTTAGATTTGTGATCTGTGAAGTTAGGACCGTCCGATGGATTTGTAGTTTTGATATGATGATCACATGACTGTCCCAGTGGCTTTTTGTGGTCATGGGCGAATGTCCGACTGTTGGATCTCTATATACTTGCAAAACGGTGATTAGGGAAGCGATTCGTGAGAATCCGTCCGTCGGATTTTCTTATAATTTAGAATCCGACTGTTGAATGGTAGTTTAAGTATGTTTTAGAATTATTGGCTAAATTTAAGTCACATTTGATTAGGTAATTGGCGGGTTGTACTTGGGTGAGCTGTTTTGGTGTGGTTTTATATTTTTAATTAAAGACGCAGTGGGAGTTTCGAGGTGAGTAAAACTCACGTGGTTCATATTATGAACCGAGTGCTTTAATTTATTTATTTTTGTAATTGTGTGAAAATTATTTATGGATTAAATATTTGTTTTTAAAATCACATGGACTTGATCACCTACTGTCCATAGGTAAGTAACATGAATTTTTAATAATACAAATGAATTTCACAATTTTCTTGTGTGAACTATAAATGATATTAGTGGTTGTCCCTGAATGGATGATTACGTGTGTGTGTGTGTGTGTGTGTGTGTGTATATATATATTTACGTGGAATATATATATTGGGTGGTGTGTTGATGAGTGATGAAGTGATTGAGTTAGAATGATGATGTGAATTATATTTCAAATGCTGAAATTTCATAATAGGGTTAAATACTGTTTACTCATTGTACTTTTGCTCGAAAAACACTTCAGTCCCTGACCTTCTAATTTCACACGTTTAGTCCCTGTACTTCAAAATTTCAGACCAATAGGTCTTTGCTGTCTAAAAGTCACGGTGAAATGTCTATTATGCCCTCAATTTTTTTTTAATAATAAATTTATTCATTTCTCTTTTTTTTTTAATTCTTTTTTCGTTATTATTATTTTTTTCAAAACGAAAGAAAGAAAGAAAAAAAAATAAAGAAATAAAGGGAAAAAAATTCCTTTTCCAGAAACAAATACAATAATTAATTAATTAAAAAAAAGAATTGAGGACATAATAGACATTTCACCGCGACTTTTAGACAGCAAGGACCTATTGGTCTGAAATTTTGAAGTACAGGGACTAAACGTGTGAAATTAGAAGGTCAGGGACTGAAGTGTTTTATGGTCAAAAGCTCAAGGACTAAACAGTATTTAACCCTTCATAATAATATTGTGTATCTTGGATGAGTTGATTTCGGTGTGTGAAAATATATTGTTGTACTCATTTATGGATTTAGGGTCAACATAGTGACCGGAATGGGGGAATCGTACGCTGTAATCCTAAGTGGATGATGAGATACGATTGGTTGAGTGAGTTGGATGCCACTACCCTTATCGGGTAATGAGGCTTGATTAAGTACGAGTATCGGACGTTCTAAATATGTATATACGTATATATATTGATGAAATACGATAAAGATAAATATGTCGGATGCCATAACATGGGTCAGGTGACGGGCTACGATTCAGTTAGAGCTCTAGTCTGTCAACACCGTATTTTTATAAATACGATTTCAGGGTTTTGAGAAGAAAGATGTGAGTTAGGATTTTGTGTTGATTTGGTGATTTGGTGATTGATTTTGAGATTGTTGGTTCCTTGTGAATGTGGAAGTGTTGAACGTTGACTTGGGTGAAAATGATTATAAATTAATTAAACAACCGTTCTTTCTTTTTACTCATAAGAGCTTTATAAGCTTACCGGGTTTTGTGTTGTTGCAATCTCGGTACACTATTCAAATGGTGTAGCGGATATTCCTGCAGGTCAGGATAACCAGGGAGGTGATCGTGCTGTTTAGGAGTTGCGGCATTTATTTGATTTCATTTAAGTTGTGAGGTTTGTTATGCTCATTTAGAGCTTTATAATTAATTTGTGAGTGAGTTGTAATAATTAATCAGGACTAAATACGAGATTTGAAATTAAATTGTGTGGTGAGGTTGTTCAAAAAAAAAAAAAAATCAGGATGATTATTTTGAGTTGTAGTAATTCATGTTTCAGATTTTGAATTGTTATTCTAAAATTCGGGGCTTGACAGAGAACGGAACAAGTTCTAACAAAAATGAGACTTGCACTCGGTGGATATATGGAAATCAGATGTGAACTTGATGTCTCTCTCTTATTGTTAAATGCGTTTAATTTTGATTTGCTTTGTGTAGGTTTCTCAAGATGTTTATTTTGGGAATTTTCTTCCTCATAATTACAAAAAAAAAAAATTAGAAATTATTCTGAAGGAAAATTATGTAAACTATGAATTTAGGAAAACTATTCCATCTGGAATCAGGATTAACTCGAAATTATGAAAATGTAACTTTAGAAAACAACAACTTTATAAATTTTCAAGAACTATAAAAATTGCTAATCTGAATGGATGTTGAATGAGAATAGCGAAACAAATTTCTATAAATTAAACTTGAAAAAATTAATCATCAATCTTCTAATTACTCATTAGTATTCAATTAACCAAAGAAACGTCACCTCAAATATTTTATTTTTTTTATGAACCTCGACGAAACGAGGATAATTTATTGAATAAAAAAATAAACGTCACCTCGAATTATAGTGCACACTGAGAGTCAAAATCAAAAAGAAATTCAAAACCTAAATCGAACACCGGCCCAGAGATTCTGTTCTTCCATCCATAAAGCATTTGATTTGTTTAATTCCAAACAATTGATTCAAATTTAACATATGCTATACAGCCCTTGTGCATATATAGTATAACAGCTAGTTGGTAAACTATATCTATAATACGTCATATTCATCAAGGCTGGACATTAATTAGTGGTTCCTCTTTCATTATTAAACAAATTTGGCTTTGCTGGAATCAAAGTCAAAACGGATGGAAAGCTAGACACGAAGAAATGTGAGATGCCAAGCGAAGGTAACAGGAACATTTCATGACCTTGTGCAAAGGCCCCATGATGTTGTGGGACATCCCAAATCATCGTACGTCACTGGACCACCGGAAAGGGCGACAAACACTGGTTCTTAGGCTTCAGATATACTCCTCCCCATCGCCACACTTGCCTAGGCTTCTTTGTTTGTAATTTTGTATTGCAAGTAATTGACGGCTACATATATAACAACTCTATTTAATTTATTTCGGGTGTGTTTTCTTCTAATGAAAAGTTTTGAAGACGTACAAGGATCATCAGCTATCTCTGACATTGCTAGTGTGTTTCATCGGAACTCTCCAGGCCATTGCTGTCACCTTTGCAATGGAGCACAAATCCTCTTGTCTGTAAAACTGGGTTCGACATGAACTTCCTTGCTGCTGCCTATGCTGTATGTATCTCGATCGATGGATCTCTCTTCATTACTCTCTCACACGGTCTGTCTCAAATTAGGGACATTTTTAAATTTTTAATATGCAGGGGGTTGTGACATCAAGCATTTCATGGTTCATACTATGTACGAGGGCTAGTAATGATGAAGAGAAGAGGTCCCGCACTTGCAACTGCTTTCAGCCCTTTGATGATTATCATGGGGGCTATCATGGGCTCCTTCATGACGGAATAAAAATCTTTCTCGGAAGGCAGTTCATTTTTAATGTTCTTTTTGCATGCATGAAGTCATTTCAGTTCTAACATAATTATTATTAACATTTTCAAAAAGTCAATCTACCTAGTTTAAGCTGTCATTTTTTAGTTCACCTCTCAGGCTGATGATGATCGCTTTACTGGTGCGGGCGGTGTACTAGGATCGGTGTTGATTGGCCGGCCTATCTTTGGGGAAAGCACAAAGGAGTGCAGATTTCCATGGTGAGATACCGGAGAGCAATAAAGGGCTCTCACCTAAGCGGCATGTCGAGGGTGACGGCCATTGAAGCTAATGAAGAGAAGAAAGCAAAAGCTAACGGTTGCCATTTTAGCCCCTGATGAAATTTTTTTAGACATTTATAGATAAATTTTATGGGGTTTTAAAGTATTGCATGCTTCGCAGTCAATCATCAGGAAAAAAAATCTGGACATTTTAGAGGCCTCGGATGAACAATTAAAATGTGGCTTCACATTGAAAAATAACTATCATTTCTCTCTCTGCTCGGCCGAAATGCAGAAACAGAGCATGGAGAAACCGTGCTCCCTCGTCCTCACCCGGCCACCTCTCGATCTCCAACCACTTCCATTGGCTTCGTCTCAACCTTTCGCAGCTGCCAGAGGCGGCCTTGCGCCGCGACACGGCCGGTAGCTGTGGCGGCGAGGCCCGAACCGAAAAAGCTCGTTTTCGGTTCGATCTAGATATCTCGAGTTATAGGTCACATTTTCAGTTGATTCTTGGCTCATTGAACTCGCCTCAAATTCCTTAACAAGCACCAAGAATGACCGAAACTGGGTCGATCTTTTTCACGTTCGTCGGAGTTCGACCCCTTTAGATCGAAAAACAACCGTTCGATCCAAATATCTCGAGTTATACACGATCGTTTCTTGTGATTCTTGGCCTGGTGAGTTCGCAATGAAGTTCTGAACAAGTTTCCAGAAGAGATCGAAGCGAGTTGTTGTAGTTTTCACGTCGGTTTCCAAGCTCGTCGGTTTCTGAAAAATTTCCGACCGCCGACTGTAAATGGTACTTTTCGTTTCCTTCCCGTCAATTTTTGATCTTATGCTAGTTATGAAAGTTCTTCAGAATTATGAAACGAAGGGGAGAAGCTCGGCCCCGACACCATTGTTGGTGGTCGGTGGCGGCTCTATCCCTAACTCCGGCGGCCCTTTTCAGCCACCTCCTGAGGTCTAAAATTTAGTTTCTATCCATTTTATGATTCTAAATTTCAATACGATCATTTTGGCATATTATACTCATTTTTCGGATATCGTATGATTTAGTTATGAATTTTGAGATTTCGATGGATTTCGATCGTTAGATTTATGATATGTGAAATTAGGACGGTCCGATGAACTTGTAATTTTGATATGATGATCATATGACTGTCCCAGTGGCTTTGTGTGGTCATGGGCGAAGATCCGACCGTTGGATCTTCGTATAAGTGCAAAACGGTGATTAGGGAAGCGATTCGTGAGAATCCATCCGTCGGATTTTCTTATAAATTAGAATCCGGCCGTTAAATGGTAGTTCAGTTATGTTTTGGAATTATTGGCTAAATTCAAATCACATTTGATTAGGTGATTGACGGATTATATTTGGATGAGCTGTTTCGGTGTGCTTTATATTTTATTTGAAGACGCAGCGGGAGTATCGAGGTGAGTAAAACTCACGTGGTTCATATTATGAACCGAGCGCTTTAAATTATTTATTTTTATAATTGTGTGAAAAATATTGTGGTTTAAGTATTTGTTTTTAAAAATCACATGGACTTGATCGCTACAGTCCATAGGTAAGTAAAATGAATTTTTAATTATACAAATGAATTTCACAATTTTATTGTGTGAACTATAGATGGTATAGTGGTCATTCTTGAGTGGATGATTACATATATATATATATATATATATATATATTTACGTGGAAAATATATATTGATGGGTGGATTGTCGAGTGATGATATGATTGGGTTGAATTGATGATCTGATTTATATTTCAAATGCTTAATTTCATAATGATGTTGTGTAACATAGATGAGTTGATTTCATTGTGTGATAATACATGTTGTGCTCATTTATGGATTTATGGTCAACCTAGTGATCGGTGTGGGGTAATCAGACGCTCTAATCCTAGTTGGATGATGGGATACGATTGGTGGAGTATGTACAATTATCGGACGTTCTAAATATGTATAAGAGTATGCATATAGATGAAATACGATAATGATAAATATGTCGGATGCCATAACCTAGGCCAGGTGACGGGCTACGATTTAGTTAGAGCTCTATTCTGTCAAATACCGTATTTTTATAAATACGATGTTGAGGTTTTGTGAAGAAAGATGTGAGTTGGGGTTTGTGTTGATTTATTGAATTGGTGATTGATTGAGATGGTAGTACTTCGTGGATGTGGAAATTGTTGAGTGATGATTTGAGTGGAATTATTTATGATTTAATTAAACAAAAGTCATTTTTTTTACTCATACGAACTTTCATAAGCTTACCGGATTTTGTGTTGTTG
Organism: Rosa persica; assembly: GCA_025331145.1. Classification (NCBI taxonomy): domain Eukaryota; kingdom Viridiplantae; phylum Streptophyta; class Magnoliopsida; order Rosales; family Rosaceae; genus Rosa; species Rosa persica. The sequence goes on along the minus strand of WFKR01000001.1, from coordinate 10,267,874 downwards.
CAATCCCGGTACACTATTCAATTGGTGTAGCGGATATTTCTGCAGGTCAGGATAACCAGGGAGGTGACCGAGCTGCTTAGGTGTTACAACAGTTATTTTTCTATTTGAGTTGTAATAATTAACTGAGACTAAATTCGGTTTTGATTTTATTTCGTGTGGCGAGATTGTTAAGAAACGAAATTTTCAGGATGATTATTTTGAGTTGTGGTAATTTTCATGTTTCGGATTTTGAATTTTATTCTAAAATTCGGAGCGTGACAGTTTGGTATCAAAGCGTAAGGTACATATTTGATGATAAGTCAATACTTTCCGAGTGATGGCCCGTCTGCAGCGGATCCCTATCGTGTGCTCTTCGGTATTGACAATGTCATTGGGCATGTGAGAGCGTTAGGTTGGCTAGGAACGTTAGCATGTCATAAGAACTTTAGGCGTTATCTTGTATGCTTAGTTACTTGGTTAATATGGACTTGCATTTGACTTATGCTTGTTTAAGTGTTATGCATGTATTAATCAAGTATACCATGCTTATTAGGTAATGGAGATTGAGGGGAACGAAGCTAGTGGTCGAGGTAGAGGCAAACCTCATGGCAGGGGTAGAGGCCGAGGTAGGGGTAGGGCCCCTCCGGTTGATGATGCTTATGAGGCAGAGGTAGAGGCACCTTATGAGGATCAACATATTCCGCTCATGGCCATGGTTGAGGATCCTGCTCGCTTGCTGATGCTAGCATGGGAAATTACCCGCTTGGGAGCAACCAAGTTTGGAGGAGGCATTGATTATATGGTGGCGGATCGATGGATAGAGGATTTGCAGACCTATTTTGATTGGCTTGATTGCAGTGAGACCGACAAGAGGAAGCTAGCCGCATGCTGAAGGATGAGGCTAGGGTGTGGTGGAACGTCACACAGAAGAGTATCGAGGTGTCTACTTTGACATGAGACGGCTTCGAGAGGCTGTTCAGGGAGAAGTACTTTCCATTAGCTATGAAGGAAAGGTTGGAACGAGAATTCCTCGCACTTGTACAGGGGAAGATGACCATGATCGAGTATGATGCGGAGTTGTCCAGACTGTACAAGTATATGAGGCAGATGGAGGACGAAGACTTGGCCAAGAAGTTTCAGAGAGGGTTGAGTTCTTCGATTGAGCGTGACGTGGCAATCTTAGAGTTGAAGACCAAGAGAGAGATCTTGGCTAAGGCGCAGATTATTGAGCAGCAGAACCTGATTCGTAAAGAGAATGTGTCTGCTGAGAGAGATTTCCAAGGCAAGGGAAAGGCCATAACAGGAAGTAGTAGAGCCAGAGACTTGAGGGGTGGTTTCTGGAAGAAACAGAGAACTCAGTTCCAGCATCAGACTCCAGCTAGGGCAGCAGTAGCTCCTCCTGTTCAGGCTATGCCTATTAGGCAGATAGCACCAGCAGCTCCGGTGAAGTGCTTTAACTGTGGCGAGCCGGGCCACATCTCTCGTGCGTGCACAAAACCACGGGGTAGGATATGCTACAGCTGTGGACAGGCAGGGCATTAGGCCAGGGAGTGTCCCCGAAATCAGGGTAGAGTGCAGGGTAACCAGCAGAGGCAGCTAGTTATGAAAGTTACTCAGAATGAGAAGCTCGGCCCCGACACCATTGTTGGTGGTCGGCGGCGGCTCTGTCCCTAACTCCGGTGGCCCTTTCCGACCACCTCCAGAGGTCTAAAATTTAGTTTATGTCCATTTTATGATACTGCATTTCAATACGATCATTTCGGCATATTATACGCATTTTTTTCGGATATCGTATGATTTAGTTATGAATTTTGAGATTTCGATCGATTTCGATCGTTAGATTTATGATCTGTGAAATTAGGACCGTCCTATGAACTTGTAATTTTGATATGATGATCATATGACTGTCCCAGTGGCTTTGTGTGGTCATGGGTGAAGATGCGACCGTTGGATCTTCGCATAAGTGCAAAACGGTGATTAGGGGAGCTATTCGTGTGAATCCGTCCGTCGGATTTTCTTATAAATTAGAATCCGGCCGTTAAATGGTAGTTCAGTTATGTTTTGGAATTATTGGCTAAATTCAAATCACATTTGATTAGGTGATTGACGGATTATATTTGGGTGAGCTGTTTCGGTGTGGTTTATATTTTATTTGAAGACGCAGCGGGAGTATCGAGGTGAGTCAAACTCACGTGGTTCATATTACGAACCGAGCGCTTTAAATTATTTATTTTTATAATTGTGTAAAAAATATTGTGGTTTAAATATTTGTTTTTAAAAATCACATGGACTTAATCGCTACAGTCCATAGGTAAGTAAAATGAATTTTTAATTATACAAATGAATTTCACGATTTTATTGTGTGAACTATAGATGGTATTAGTGGTCATTCCTGAGTGGATGATTACGTGTATATATATATATATATATATATATATTTACGTGGAAAATATATATTGATGGGTGGATTGTCGAGTGATGATATGATTGGGTTGAATTGATGATTTGATTTATATTTCAAATGCTTAATTTCATAATGATATTGTGTAACATGGATGAGTTGATTTCATTGTGTGATAATACATGTTGTGCTCAATGATGGGATACGATTGGTGGAGTATGTACAATTATCGGACGTTCTAAATATGTATAAGAGTATGCATATTGATGAAATACGATAATGATAAATATGTCGGATGCCATTACCTAGGCCAGGTGACGGGCTACGATTCAGTTAGAGCTCTAATTTGTCAAATACCGTATTTTTATAAATACGATGTTGAGGTTTTGTGAAGAAAGATGTGAGTTGGGGTTTGTGTTGATTTATTGAATTGGTGATTGATTGAGATCGTAGTACTTCGTGGATGTGGAAATTGTTGAGTGATGATTTGAGTGGAATTATTTATGATTTAATTAAACAACAGTCATTTCTTTTACTCATACGAGTTTTCATAAGCTTTCCAGGTTTTGTATTGTTGCAATCTCGGTACACTATTCAATTGGTGTAGCGGATATTCCTGCAGGTCAGGATAACCAGGGAGGTGACCGAGCTGCTTAAGTGTTACAGTATTTATTTTTGTATTTGAGTTGTAATAATTAACCAAGACTAAATTCGGTTTTGACTTTATTTCGTATGGCGAGGTTGTTAAGAAAAGAAATTTTCAGGATGATTATTTTGAGTTGTGATAATTTTCATGTTTCGGATTTTGAATTTTATTCTAAAATTCGGGGCGTGACAAGACGTCTATTGCCCCTTAGTAGACATTCATTATTTTTTTTCTTTCCCTCCTTCTGGCCATTACTTAAAAAAAAAAAAAATTGATTTGGGAACCCAAGCGTCCAACAGACCCAGCACACTGCCAGAGACGGTACCAAACTCAGGCTGCTCACCCACATACCGTACAACCCCACATTCACTAATTATCACCAAATCGATTTCTCCTAAAATGTCACAAAACCCTACCAAAAATCACATATCAGGAGGATAAAATCACTCGGGGAGATCTCCTCCTCAAGCGGTCTTACTCATTCGAGTTCGAGCGGATAATGGTGACGAAGCCGACGACAGTGTCGCTGCGGCGGTACCGGAGAGGTGGAAGCTTCTCGAGCAAGAGGCCGTCGAAATTCAGGTCACTGAATAAGCGGCCGATCTCCTCCTTCTGGTTGCAAATCGTAGTCACCAGTGAAGCATATTGGAAGTCCGATTGCTAGTCAAAGTCGCCGGGGAAACATACTGGAAGCCCGATTGCGAATCGGGGTCACCGTTTTCCAATGGATCAATTGCTTCATGGTGTTTGCAGAGAGAGAGAGAGAGAGGCGTTTTGGTTAAGAGAGAGACAGTGGGGAAGAGACATTGAAGGGAGGAGAGAGATACAGAGTGGCAGCAGCAGTAGTTATTTAATTAGAGAGTGGGCAGAATAGTCATTTTCTTTTAAATTGGGTTAGTGAGAATAAAAATTTGTTGTTGGGGTAAGTGAGATAATTTTAGTTAATTTTAGTGATTTGGGTCGAGGACCCGAAAAAAAAAAAAAAAGCAAGACGAGTGCAATTATGCTTTTTGACAAAATTGATTTTAAGTCCAAAACTCATTCTCTAAATTGGATGCAATAGAAGAATATTTTTTGTTAATTGTTGTCCTATGACTCACATACTGCATAAAATTTCTTTCATTTAAAGTTTTGTTCAATTAACAATATATTTTTGTATTCCTATTATTCTATTTTATAAATAAATTGTGATAAATTGTCATCATAATTAAAATAATTAAAGATATATCAAACAAGATTTCATTGAATAATTTTTTTTTTCATTTTTTAAACAAGTTTTTCTAAAATTACTATTTTTAATCAAAGTGTATTAACTTATATAAACTCCTTATCTCAACTTATCCTTATTTTTTTACCGAAACCGAATCATCTCTTTTTTTGAATTTTTTCTTTACTTCTTCCATGGCTATCTTTTTGAACACTTGTATGTTTTGTATTTGAATCATTTCCTACGTTATCAAATGTCAAGTCCCCATACATTTGTTGAGCTCTCTTTCATGATCTAGCGTCTGCTTGGGTTTGGAAACGGCGGTCCTCACAAGATCGTGGTTTCTTAAATCTTCTCCATTCTCATGGAGTTTATTCTAGGCTGCAACCTAGTGGTACTTATGCTGGCCAGTTTCCTCCGCAGAGGCTGTGAAGAGGTGGTGATTTCCCTGTTGCAGTTTTTTGGTGGTGGTATGTTTAAGATTTGTGCTGGCATACTGGTGCTGAGGTACGATCTTACAGATTCGGCAGTAGAGGATGTAGATGGTTGGATCACGAGGGAAGATGATGGTTATGGGGGTTTAGATCAGCACGGTGGTTTGGGTCTTCTCTATGGTGGCGATGATGTCTTACGTAGTAGGTGGCTTTTGACCGGTGAGTCCTATTCTGTTGCTGTCGGCAGCCTTAGTCTGTCTGGGCCCATCAGTGGTGCAGATATCAGAGGTTTCTCTTCTTTGGAGCTGTGACATAGGTGGACTGGAAAGTTGCTTTCGACTCGACGGTGGATAGGGTGGTTGAGCCACATTCACCGAATCTGGTTTTGCAAATGGATCCGACTTTGGATCCAGATTTGGGATCCGGATAGGCTTTTTGCTTGGGATCCGGGTGGGCTTTCTGTTTGGACTTCGACCCACTTTTTTTGAGGAATTTTTCTTGAACTTTTGGAATGGCTTGGGGCTCATGTGCATTTAGGCCTCATCAAAAAGCCCGCGGATCAAGTGGGCCGATGGAGGCCCGCCGGCCAGGAGGGCCAAAAGCCCGGCTCGGCCCATCAAAAGCCCGCTAGACCCGGCCCGTAAAAGCCCGCCTAGGCCCGGCCCGTAAAAGCCCGTAAACTATTTTTTATATATTATATATATTTGTGTGTGTTTGTGAATATATATATATAGATAGAGAGAGAAAGAGAGAGAGATATATATATATATATATATATATATAGATATAGATATGTGTGTGCACTGTGTGTGTTTATATATATATATATATATATAGATATAGATGTGTGTATATGTGTGTTTATATTTATATATATATATATATGTGTGTGTGTGTGTGTGTGTGTGGAAATTCTTATATTTTTATAGTAAATATGTGCATATATATTCTAAAAAACAAGTGACAACGGTTGATCAATTAGATCAGATTTGAAAATATGATGAAATTAGCTAATTTTTTTACCACACTCATAATTTGTTGTAATAATCACATCCAACGGTCGGTTTTTTCATTTTATTTGAATTTATAGAGGTTGCTCTTTGGAGTGTATGATATATAATTATAGGTTTATAATAGTAACTAAGTTTGACCTAGTTGATCGAATTCGAAACGAGAACTAAATTGGTTGGATTTTTTACAGCCACTATAAAACATTACAATCTCTCCATCGAACGGTTGGTTTCTCCAAATTCATCTTCCACTTCATGGTTGCTTTAGAATGGACATCAATAGTTTTAAATGCAATGTACAAGTCATATAACTTTAGGTGACAAATTGATATAGGGCAACGTCTTTGTAATAAAATTGAAATTTTTATCTTATGTATACGTACATCCATCGATAGGATATTTACAGATATGATGTGAAAAAATAAGCATGTTTTGCGGTTATCAAGCCATCGGTCAACCAAGAAAACATACAAGCGACTACGGTTGACCAATCCGATCGGGTTTGAAACTATGGTGAAATTGACTAAATTTTTAACCACACTTATAATTTATTATAATAATCACATCCAACGGTCAGGTTTCTCATTTTCTTTGAATTGATAGAGGTTGCTCTTTGGAATGTGTGATATATAAATATAGGTTTATAAGAGTAACTAGGTTTGACCTAGTTGATCGAATTCGAAATGAGAACCAAATTGGCTTTATTTTTTACAACCACCATAAAATATTATAATCTCTCTATCAAACGGTTGGTTTTTTCAAATTCATTTTCCACTTCATGGTTGTTTTAGAATGAACCTCAACAATTTAAATGTAACGTATAAGTCATACAACTTTAAGAGGCAAGTTGGTATATGTCAATGTATTTGTAATTAAAATTGAAATTTTTATCTTATATCCATACACATCTATCAATGAAATATTTACAAACGTGATGTTAAAAAATAAGCAAGTTTTGCGGTCATCACGCCACCGGTCAATCAAGAAAGCATACAAGCGACTACGGTTGACCAATCCGATCGGGTTTAAAACTATGGTGAAATTGACTAAATTTTTAACCACACTCATAATTTATTGTAATAATCAAATCCAACGGTCGGTTTTCCCATTTTCTTTGAATTGATAGAGGTTGCTCTTTGGAGTGTGTGATATATAAATATAGGTTTATAATAGTAACTAAGTTTGACCTAGTTGATCGAATTCGAAACGAGAACTAAATTAGCTGGATTTTTTACAACCACTATAAAACATTACAATCTCTCCATCGAACGGTTGGTTTCTCCAAATTCATCTTCCACTTCATGGTTGCTTTAGAATGGACATCAATAGTTTTAAATGCAATGTACAAGTCATATAACTTTAGGTGACAAATTGATATAGGGCAACGTCTTTGTAATAAAATTGAAATTTTTATCTTATGTACACGTACATCCATCGCTAGGATATTTACAGATATGATGTGAAAAAATAAGCATGTCTTGCGGTTATCAAGCCAACGGTCAATCAAGAAAACATACAAGCGACTACTGTTGACCAATCCGATCGGGTTTGAAACTATGGTGAAATTGACTAAATTTTTAACCACACTCATAATTTATTATAATAATCACATCCAACGGTCGGCTTTCCCATTTTCTTTGAATTGATAGAGGTTGCTCTTTGGAGTGTGTGATATATAAATATAGGTTTATAAGAGTAACTAGGTTTGACCTAGTTGATCGAATTCGAAATGAGAACCAAATTGGTTTTATTTTTTACAACCACCATAAAATATTATAATCTCTCTATCAAACGGTTGGTTTTTCCAAATTCATTTTCTACTTCATGGTTGTTTTAGAATGAACCTCAATAATTTAAATGCAATGTACAAGTCATACAACTTTAAGAGGCAAATTGGTATTGGTCAATGTATTTGTAATTAAAATTGAAATTTTTATTTTATGTCCACTCACATCCATCGATGAAATATTTACAAACGTGATGTAAAAAAATAAGTAATTTTTGAGGTTATCACGCCATCAGTCAACCAAGAAAACATGCAAGTGACTACAGTTGACTAATCCGATTGAGTTCGAAACTACGGGGAAATTGACTAAATTTTTAACCACACGTATAATTTATTGTAATAATCACATCCAACGGTCGGTTTTCTCATTTTCTTTGAATTGCTATATGTTGCTCTTTGGAGTGTATGATGTATCAATATAAATTTATAAAAAATTAGTGTCTTTAAAAATTTAATTATCAATAAATTAGTATCTATATATAAAGCTTGATTAAAAAAAAATATTTGTGTCTTTAAATAGTTATTTATAAATAAAGCCCGCAAGGCCCGGCCCGAAAAAGCCCGCTTTATATGGACGGGCTTGGATCCTTCGATTTTTAATAAAGCCCGGCCCGACCCGGCCCGCCATTATTAAAAAATTTAACAAGGCCCGCCCCGGTCCGGTCCAAGCCCGCAATGAATGGGCCGGGCCGAGCCCGGCCCGGCCCTTTGACGACCCCTATGTGCATTACAGGTATTGGATTAGGGATCCAAGCTTATGGTATTTGTTTGTAAAAGATCGTCAGTTAACATGGCCATGTTCTGACATCCTTGGCCGGCTTAGATCTTAAGGTGGAAGATCGCCCTCTATTTTGCGCCAAGTTGACTATTGTCATTGCGTTCGTTGGATTTGCATGGGTAGTCAAACCACTGATTACTTAGTTCAATACACGGCTGTAATCCGTAGTGTAAAATCAGCCATGCATTTTGACGCTACTGCTCTTGCTTCATTATTATTTCTTTGTACTTTTTATGCCTTTTGTGCATCTTGTCATTTCGTACCATTTATTTTCTTTATTGATGCTTGTTTGCATCGTATCGTTGTAATTTTCCAATTTCAATAAAGTTTCTGACCTCCTTATTATCAAAAATCATTTTTCGAACACATACTTCTCATTTCTTCATTTCTTTCTTTTTCTCTCAGACCTGTCTTTTTTGTGAGCTTCTCCCTTCTTATCTTATTTTTATGTCTTACTAACGTGAGTTCTTCAATTCTTACCTACCTTTATTATAAACTTAGTAAGAAGTTTTTGCTAACCTTCGATATAGAATAGATTATGGCATTAGTTATTTGATTAGACAATTTTATTTCACACAAGCCTTATTTATAGGTAAGATTTCACAAGTTCAAAAAGTTCAAGTTTATGTATCTCTATATCTAAGGTTTTCTCATTATCTCTGTCACGCCCTGAATTTTGAATAAATAAATTCATATCCGAAACATGAATTAAACAACTTAATCAAATAAACGTCCTGAATTTTTTTCATAAACAACCACACCTCACCCACTCAATAATAAGAAAATCCAATCTTCAAGTTACTTATTACAACACACTCTCACAAACTTAAATTGTAAGGCTCAATGAGCATAACAAACCTCACAAAAGCAAATGCTATAAATCAAATATTGCTACACTAAACAGCTCAATCACCACCCTGGTTTTCCTGATCTGCAGGATTATCCGCTACACCATTTGAATAGTGTACCGGGATTGCAACAACACAAAACCCGGTAAGCTTTTGAAAGCCCGTATGAGTAAATTTAAAGATTGCACAATTTAAGTTAATAAATATAAACACACAAGGTAACTCCAAATTATCCTAAAATGTAAAGGAATGAAAACTCTCAAGACTCTCTTTTAAATCTCATACTTATGAGTCACAAGTAACCTCAACGTTACTCTCATAAGACCACTGACATTTGACAGACATACTAGAGCTCTAACTGATCGCAACCACCAGCCCGGTGCGAGAGCGTCGTTCACGATTATAATGCTATTAGTAACCATCGACCCGGTACAAGAGCGTGGTTCACTGATAGTATGTCATGGTGACACTCGTGATCTATTGATCTCCATGGATCAAGATAATTTATTGTTTCTCAAACAATAAATCTCAACTCCTTTCTCAACATATCGTTCACGAAAAGTAACATTTAAAGAATAATAGCAACACAATCATGCATATTGGTTCCTCAATACAATCTATCAACAAACATATATATCATCACATAAATAATATATATACATAGACATTCACACAGTAATGCCTATTATTAACAAATCAATATAATTTACTAAATTCGGTTCTTAAACGAACAATGTGCGATTTACTCACCTCTAATCCAGATGTGTCTTCTATCAATAAAACCACAATAATCCAGACGCTCGTCAACTCAAACCGTCAAGTACCTAATCAAATATGGTATTTCCTTAGTAAAGGAAGCACGAAATAAACTTAAATGACTATTCAACACTCGGATTCTAAAATAAAGACGATCCAAACGTCAGATCGAATTTAAACGATGATCCAACGGTCGGATCCTCAAGGAGCGCCCTTGGAAACATCCTATCAAAATTAGATGAAAATCCGACGGACGGATTTTCGTGAATTGCCTCCCGAATCACTGTTTTACAATTATACGAAGATCCGACGGTCGGATCTTCACCCGTGACCTCCCAAAGTCATCAGGACAGTCATACAATCAACATATTAAAATTTGAAGGAAAACCGATGGTCTGATCTCCGCAGATTGTAAACCGAAGATAAAACATAAAAACCGTAAATAGTAATATCAAAACATAAATCCACTATTTATCAAATTTTTCTAAAATAACCTTGTGATATACCAAAACGCTTGTAAGAATGCATAGATCATCGTCCAGATAATATAAACTCAAAATATTGTCCGACGCACTGCCACACGAGGCGGACAACGCTGGTCAACCACCCCCGATGGAAAAGTTGTCAACTGCAAACTTCTTCAAAATAAAAGGGTGTTCAACTTTCATACCTTGAGCCAAGAAAGATTTGGTCCAGGTCGTCCTAAATCAAGCTCTGAAGTTGGATAAATCTCGTGCGTCTGATCAAATCCTAGATCTGTTCTGGGCCGTCAAAAACTTCAAACCTTGATCTATTGCTCTACACTCCAAATCGTCATGCAAGGAGGATATAAGGATGATCAGCAAGAGGAGGAGATCACGAAAATGGGGAGGATCGGTCCATGCATCACTGAAAAAGGAAAATCCGGCCCCGGTTGGATTTTGGGCACAGGAAGGCTTCGATCCGCGTCTAGGGGCAGCAGTTGGGCGAGGGAGCAGCACAAGGCGGCTGGGCGTGCGGCGGAGAGCTCAGGAAGCGCCGGGTCCGCGGCGATGGATGCCGGAGGAGAGAGATGGGGCTAGGTCGGGTCGACGGGTTGGCAAGGGGGAAGGCTTTCGCGCGTGAGAGAGAGCGGAAAGCTGGGGGACCAAAATGCAAAAAATGAGTTTTTTCGTCCTAAATGAAAAAACTCAGAATTCCTTGATATTTATAGAAAAATTCCAATTTTCAAATATTCATAACTTATTCATACGAATTCCGAATATTGCGTTCCACATATGTATGAGATCGTATAGACGAGCTCTGCAACTTTCATCAAAGAAGTTCTTCTAAATTTTGAACGTATAAAATTAAATTTTCACGACCCCCTAAATAACGTTCGTTTCGAAAATAAAATTCGTTCGAAGCCCATCTCCTCATACAACAACATACGAAGCAAGCCCAAAATACAATATTCATATTATTGAACAAATATTGAATTACATAAATTTATTTAAATGAAATTTCGAGTCTTCACAGTCTACCCTACTTAAAGGAATTTCGTCCCGAAATTCAAACATGCTCGTCTATAAATAGCTGAGGATACATGTTCCTCATGTCAGACTCCAACTCCCATGACGCATCACCCTCGTCATGATGACCCCACAACACATTCACAAGATCAACCTCCTTCCTACGAGCCTCTTCTTAGACCTATCCAAGATACGAACAGGTTCAACCACGAATGTCACATTCGTGTTTATCTCAATCGTACCATGATCAATCACGTGGGACTCATCTCGGACATACTTCATGAGCATAGACACATGGAAGACATTGTGCACACTCGACATGCTAACAGGTAAAGCAAGTTGATATGCCAAGTTTTCAACCCTTCCAAGAATCTCAAAAGGTCCAACATGCCTCGGTGCGAGTTTTCCCTTCTTGCCAAATCTCACCACACCTTTTATAGGTGAGACCTTTAAACACATGATCACTTGTCTCAAACTCTACAGGTCTCCTATTCAAGTCAGCATAACTCTTTTGTCTACTCTGAGCGGTTCAGATTTTGTCCTGAATAGTAGTGACATTCTCAATAGTCTCCTTAACAAGTGCAGGACCCAAGAGTCCCTTCTCTCCTGCTTCTGCCGAATAGATATGAGTCCTACATGGCCAACCATAAAGAGCCTCATATGAGGCCATGCCGATATTAGGGCGATAGCTGTTGTTGTAGGGAAACTCTACCAATGGCAGATGATCCGCCCAACTTCCCTTAAAGTCTAGAACACAAGCTCTAAACATATCCTCCATCACCTGATTCACTCTCTCAGTCTACCCATCTGTCTGTGGATGAAATGCAGTGCTCATTGCTAGAGATGTGCCAAATGGCTTATGGAATGTACGCCAGAATTCTGAAGTGAAATGAGCATCGCGATTAGAGACAATCGTCACAGGCATACCATGAAGCTTCACTATTTCATTCATGTACAACTTACACAACACATCCCCTAAGTAAGTTTTTGCCACAGGAAGAAAGTGTGCTGACTTAGTCAACCGGTCAACAATGACCCAAATCGAGTCATAACCTTGCTTAGACTTAGGCAATCCAGTCATAAAGTCCATGGAGATATCTTCCCATTTCCAAACAGGAATCGGCAAGGGTTTCAACATTCCTGCAGGTCTTTGATGCTCTGCCTTCACTCACTGACATGTAAGACACTTCCCCACATGTTCTGCCACATCCCTCTTCATTCCATACCACCAAAACTACCTTCGTAGATCCATATACATTTTAGTACCCCGTGGATGTATAGTGTATCGAGACCTATGTGCTTCCCGCATAACCTCCTCCTTGAGGTTATCAGCACTCACAACATACAATCTCCCTCTAAATCTCAACCCTCTATCTGCCCCACTAATCTACTCAGAAGGGCCCTCCACGTTCGGATCAGTAGTCATCTCAGCAATCCTCGCATGAGTAAACTCATCAAGTGCCTAACCCTGAATGATCCTGGAAATCAAGGTGGACTGTAAGGTGATACTACCGAGAAGGATTGTATGTCCTGCTTCTGCGGGCATAAGGTTAAACTCTGATGCAGCTTCCAATATGATCCACTCTTGCACCATATTCGGTGCCATGATTACTCGAGGTTTCCTACTCAAAGCATCCACCACTACATTAGCTTTTCCGGGATGATACTCCAAGGTGAAATCATAGTCCTTGATGAGCTCCATCAATCTTCTCTGCCTCATGTTCAATTCCTTCTGGGAGAATAGATACTTCAAACTCTTATGATCAGAAAAGAGTTCGAATTTCTCACCATAAAGATAATGTCTCCAAATCTTCAAGGCAAACACCACTGCAGCTAACTATAGATCATAAGTGGGGTAATTCCGCTCGTGCACCTTCAGCTGTTTAGAACCATAAACAACAACGTTACCATTCTGCATCAACACACACCCCAAACCCTGATGAGATGCATCACTATAGATAACTAACCCACCACCACTAGTAGGAATAGTCAACACTGGGGCTATAGTCAACCTAGTCTTCAACTCATTGAAGGCCTTCTCACACTCATCTGTCCATACAAACTGAGTCTGCTTCCTCGTTAACTTGGTCAAAGCCGAAGCAATACCAGAAAACCCCTCAATGAAACGCCTGTAATACCCTGTCAATCCGAGGAAGCTATGGATCTCTGTAACAATAGTGGAGCAACTCCAACTCATCACTGCTTCAACCTTCGAAGGATCCACATAAACTCCATCCTTTGAAACCACATGACCAAGGAATTTGACTTCCTTCTGCCAAAAATCACACTTCTCAATGTCTGTAGCACAATCCACAAATGCTTCTCATACTTATCAGACGACCTTGAATAAATCAAGATGTCGTCAATGAACACCATAACAAACTGATCCAAGTAAGGACTGAAAGTGCGGTTCATCAAGTCTATGAATGCTGCAGGTGCATTCGTGAGACCAAAAGGCATGACAAGGAACTCAAAATGTCCATACCTGGTCCTGAACGCCATCTTTGGAATATCCTCATCCTTCACCCTTGACTAGTGATATCCAAATCTCAAATCAATCTTTGAGAACACAGTAGCCTCCCTAAGCTGATCGAATAAGTCATCAATCCTAGGTAAAGGGTACCTGTTCTTGATGGTCACCTTGTTCAGCTGTCGATAATCCACACATAATCGAAGTGAATTGTCCTTCTTCTTCACAAATAGCACTGGCGCACCCCAAGGAGATACACTAGCTTGTATGAACCCTTGTGCAATTAATCCTTCAATCTGAACCTTCAACTCCTGAAGTTCAGCTGGAGCCATCCGATAGGGTCCTTTCGATACAGGGGCAGTATCTGGTATAACATCAATGGAGAATTCCATTACCCTTTTAATAGGCAATCCTGGTATCTCCTGAAACACATCAGCGTACTCTAAAACTACAGGAATCCCTGTAATTACTAAAGTACTACTCACTAATTCAATATGAGCCAAAATCCCTGTTCTTACGGCGATATCAGACTTTAGACAACGGTAATGAAACACTGGTTGTCTAAGAACACGGAAGGACACAATCATCCTAAAGCAATCAATCACTGCATAGTTCGGGCTCAACCAATCCATACCCAAAATCACATCATACGTGTGATCCGGAATCACAATCAAGGATGCAGAGAATTCTCTACCACAAATCCCAATAGGATAATTATCACAAAACATATCAAGGTCAAGGGATACACCGAGAGGTGATACACATAAAGATCTAGTAAGAGGCATGACAATCAAACCCAACACATCTACCACAGAACTAGATATGAAAGAGTGGGAAGCTCCAGTATCAAACAGTACTCTACCAAGATAGCTATAAACAGATATAGTACCTTCCACCCCGGTGCCTCCATGTCCAATGGTGAAGATTCTAGCTGACCTTGAGGCTGTTGCCTCTGCTGATTCATTTGAACCCTATCCTGCTGCTGTGGACAAACTTGGAAGATATGTCCTGCCTGGCCACAAGTAAAGCACACCGAGTTCTTTGGTTTCAGGCATTTCCGAGAAATATGCCCCAACTCATGGAAATTGAAACATTTCAGATGCGCTACCTATCTAATAGGTACCGCCCTAGCAGTTGCTGCAACCATGGCCCTAGCTGGTGCCTGCTGGTTAGTCTTTTGCCTCTTCCAGAAGTTACCTCAGTTTCTCACTGTATGGCTACTCTTAGCAACTGTCTTTCACTGCCTCTGAAAATCTCTCTCAACTGTCTGCTCCTCTAAGAGAATCTGGTTTTCCTGCTCAATGGTTAATGGCTTAGCAACCACGAGTCCTAGTTCCGTCAATTCCAAAATGGCTGCGTCATGCCACTCCACCACAACCGTGTATCCTCCTGAAGCATAAACAACGCTATCTTCCTCTTTTCCTGCTCATCACAAATCACCATCTGGAAGTAGCCCTTCATGTTTTCGATCCACTGATCTGCCAACATGTAGTTCGTGCCTCCCTTAAATGGAACTGCTCCCAGACGACAAATCTCCCTTGCCAATTTTGACAAACGAGCGGGATCAGCCACAAGTGGAACTGGCAGCTGAAACTCTGGTGCTTCCACTTCGTCCTCATAGAAATCCATAGGAGGGGTCCTACCCCTACCCCTACCCCTACCTCTACCTCTACCCCTACCTCTGGGTCTCCCTCGACCCCTACCTCTGCCTCCCACAAGATCCATTACCTATAGATAATTACAAGTATACCTGGTCAATACATGTATAACACTTAAAACATAGCATAAATCAAATACAAGTCCATATTAATCAAGATACTAACACATCTAAGGTAACTCAAGGAACTATACTTGTTCCAACAAGAACCTAAAGGTCAATCCTACCGTTCTAAAGACTTAGACCCTAACTAGACTCCACACTACAACATACTCAATGATTATACCAGTACCGAAGAGCATATGATGGGCATCCGCTGCAGACGGGCCATCACTCAGGGAGTACTAATTATCACCAAATATGTATCTTACGCTCTGATACCAAACTGTTACGCCCCGAATTTTGAATAAATAAATTCAAATCCGAAAACATGAATTAAACAACTTAATCAAATAAACGTCCGGAATTTTTTTCATAAACAACCACACCTAACCCACTAAATAATATGAAAACCAAATCTTCAAATTACTTATTACATCACATTCTCACAAACTTAAATTGTAAGGCTCAATGAGCATAACAAACCTCACAAAAGCAAATGCGATAAATCAAATACTGCTACACTAGACAGCTCGATCACCACCCTGATTCTCCTGACCTACAGGATTATTCGCTACACTGTTTGAATAGTGTACTGGGATTGCAAAAACATAAAACCCTGTAAGCTTTTGAAAGCCCGTATGAGTAAATTTAAAGGTTGCACAATTTAAGTTAATAAATATAAACACACAAGGTAACTCCAAATTATCCTAAAATACAAAGGAATGAATACTCTCAAGACTCTCTTATAAATCTCATACTTATGAGTCTCAAGTAACCTCAACGTTATCCTGATAAGACCACACACATTTGGCAGACATACTAGAGCTCTAACTGATCGCAACCACCAACCCGGTGCGAGAGCGTGGTTCACTATTATAATGCTATTAGTAACCACTAACCCAGTACAAGAGAGTGGTTAACTGATAGTATGTCATGGTCACACTCGTGACCTATTGATTTCCATAGATCAAAACAATTTATTGTTTCGCAAACAATAAAGCTCAACTCCTTTCTCACCATATCGTTCACGAAAAGTAACATTTAAAGAATAATAGCAACACAATCATGCATATTGTTTCCTCAACACAATCCATCAACAAATATATATATCATCACATAAATAATATATATACATAGACATTCCCACAGTAATGCCTATTATTAACAAATCAATATAATTTACTAAATTCGGTTCTTAAATGAACCATGTGCGATTTACTCACCTCCAGTCCAGCTGCGTCTTCTATCAACAAAATCACAATAATCTAGACGCTCGTCAACTCAAACCGTCAAATACCTAATCAAGTATGGTCTTTTCTTAGTAAACGAAGCACGAAATAAACTTAAATAACGATTCAACGCTCGGATTCTAAAATAAAGACAATCCAACAGTAGGATCAAATTTAAACGATGATCCAACGGTCAGATCGAATTTAAACGATGATCCAACGGTCGGATCCTCACTGATCGCCCTTGGAAACATCCTATCAAAATTAGACGAAAATCCGACGGACGGATTTTCACGAATCATCTCCCTAATCACTGTTTTACAATTATACGAAGATCCAACGGTCGGATCTTCGCCCGTGACCTCACAAAGTCATCAGGACAGTCATACGATCAACATATTAAAATTTGAAGCAAAACCGATGGTCTGATCTCTACAGATCGTAAACCGAAGATAAAACGTAAAAACAGTAAATAGTAACATCAAAACGTAAATCCATTATTTATCAACTTTTTCTAAAATAACTTTGTGATATATCAAAACGCTCGTAAGGATGCATAGATCATCGTCCAGATAATATAAACTCAAAATATGGTCCGACGCACTACCACACGCGGCAGTCATCGCTGGTCAACCACCTCCGATGCAAAAGTTGTCAACTACAAACTTCTTCAAAATAAAAGGATGATCAACTTTCATACCTGGAGCTAAGCGAGATTTGGTCTAGTTCGTCGTAGATCGAGCTTTGAAGTTGGATAAATCTTGTGCGTCTGATCAGATCCTTGACATGTTCTGGGCCGTCAAAAACTTCAAACCTTGATCTATCGCTCTACACTCCAAATCGTTATGCAAAGAGGATATGAGGATGATCAGCAATACGAGGAGATCACGAAAATGGGGAGGATCGACCAATGCATCGCCGAAAAAGGAAAATTCGGCCGGGTTGGATTTTGGGCAAGGGGAGGCTTAAATCCGCGGCTGGACGTGCGGCGGCGAGCTCAGGAAGTGCCGGGTCCGCGGCAGTGGAGGCCGGAGGAGAAAGATGGGGTCGGGTCGGGTCGGCAGGTCGGCAAGGAGGGGAAGGGTTTCGCGCGAGATAGAGAGCGGAGGGCTGGGGGACCAAAATGCAAAAATGAAGTTTTTTCGTCCTAAATGAAAAAAAAGTCAGATTTCCTTGATATTTATAAAAAAATTCACATTTTCAAATATTCATAACTTATTCACACGAACTCCGAATATTGCGTTCCGCATATGCCCGAGATCGTATCGACGAGCTCTACAACTTTTAAGAATGAAGTTCTTCCAAATTTTGTACGTATAAACAGTCAATTTTCATGACCCCTTAAATAACGTTTGTTTTAAAAATAAAATTCGTTCGAAGCCCATCTCCTCATACAACGACATACAAAGCAAGCTCAAAATTCATAATTCATATTATTGAACAAATATTGAATTATATAAATTTATTTAAATAAAATTTTGGGTCTTCACAATCTTCCACTCTCTCCTTCATACTATTTGCCTATCAATTAGGTATGAGTTCCAATGTTAAAACGACCTCTGATTAGGAACAACATTAAAACTACTTTGTTCTTTTTGCATTACCTTGTGCATAGATACGTTCATACTTTTGATATCTAGTTCAAAGGTAATGTTCTGGAAATGAAGATGTATTTTGCATATCCTAAAAGAAGGTAAGTAGTGGTGGTTTCTTTTTCCCTACCTATTAATTAAGAATAGTGTCGAAGCTCGATTATGGACTAGTCTGCTACTACACCTCTAAGTATTGTTGTTTCCACTTTCAATAGTTGCTACTTAGTTTGTCATAGTTTTTTTTTCCCTCACCCTATACATGATAAAGATAAGTTGGTTTGTTTGAGACTTAATGACCTTTCATGTAGGTATAAAGCATATGTTTATCTAGTTTTAAATGCATAACGTTTCTTACAATTATTTTCTACTTGAGTCGATTCAGGTGTATGAAATTCAAAATTTAAAGATTTAAACTAACAATAAAATGCCCAAGTTATGGAATTTTGATTTGTTTCCTTTATATATCTTCAGGAGTAAAATGGACAACAAAAAAAGTGATTGACCGACAATTAACAATAAAAAAGTGACTTGACAACAATTAAAATTGATGTAACAAATTGGACCTTGTTTTACAGAAACGGGAATTGAGAGAAAATTGTTGTATATTTTCATTGATTGAGGCCTCTTTATATAGAAGATTATAATGCATAGAATCTGAATTGTACAAGGAAAGATAATCATACAATGAATGGATATCTCTAAGATATTCTCCGAGATTATCTATAATTAAAATTCTATTACCACCAGGTCAAGTAACCTAGAGTTTGGGCCAGACACAATTTGGATTTACTTAAACACTCCCCCTTGTGTCGCCTAAACGTGATGCTTCTCTTGTTGCCTAGTTAAAAACATTGCCGAGTAACAAAAACCCTGTGGGACAAAAATAATTTCAGTCGAAGGGGAAAAAGAGCACAACGTACCCTTCACGTTTCGAGACCATACATGTAGACATCTCCCTCTGATGTCTGCATCTCCTCCTGATGACTTCGGTCATGGGAGTTCAGATAACTTCCGCAATCGATGCCACCAACATGTTTCTCGAAAGTGGAATTTAAGCAATGACTTAATGAGCAAACCTGCCACACTGTCCTCAGATTGGACCTAGTTCACATTGATCTTAAAGAGAGTTTGTTGTTGCTGATTATCCTTGGTGTTGTTGCTTTTGATGTAGTCTTGCTTCATTTGTTAAAAACAAGCAGCGTTATCCTAAATACTCATAAGCTCATCTGTGATAGATTTCAAACTGTAATTGTTCGAACATGCGTAATTATGGATCCAAATCATATACATTCACGAACAACTTCATGAAGAGCAATCTCTGCATTTTAGAAGATATAGCGACTAAGGTCTATTCTGTAGACCTTCAAGATACCGCGGTCTTTATCCATGGTAAACACTTGACCAGTTTGGGAAGACATTTGCTTGGGTCAGAGAGATACCCAACATCAGCAAAACCTTCCAAAACACTTGTGTCGTTTTGGGGTGGGAATAGAAAACACAGGCCAGCGTTTACGGCGTTTACAGCGTTTCTGGTATGTCATGGGTCCGAATCCATCATCTCTCTATCGGGATAGAACAAGCCCATATCAATCGTACATCTCAAGTACCGAAACATATCTTTTACACCAATCTATTGGCGTCACGTTGGCGCAAAGTTATATCTAGCTAACAAGTTCACAACATATGAGATGTCTGGTCTTGTGTATGGAGCTAAGTGCAACAATGTGCCTATTATACTTATGTAGGGCACTTCCGCCTCTAGCACATTTTGGCCATCATCATTCGGACAGAGAGGATCCTTTTCAGGATCAAGACTACGGATGATCATGGGGGTGCTTGAAGGCTTGATCTTGTCAAAATGCCTAAGCATCTATCCACACGATGCTCAAGTTCCAAACCGAGACATAATCGTGTTCTCCCAAAATCCTTCATCTCAAAATCGGATTTCAAGTGTTCAGCGGTTTCCCTCAAGTCTTTAAGGACTTCCAATAAAGATCATGTCCAACATGAACCGCTATAGAATCCAAAATTTGTTATGGAAACCCGTGGGCACATCCCTTCCCAATCAAGTAGTCATTTTAGTGAGCGTTTCAACCTTATTGTAAACGAGCTCCGTGGTCTAGAGCCACTTAACTTGGGTAAATGAAGTTCACCATGAACCTCCATGTACGTTCAGTATCTAGATCCCCATAGAGATACGTAGTGAGCACATTTGTAAGCTACATATTCAGTTATTTGGAACCTACCAAACTGATAAAGTAATAGAGTGCAATAACATCCATTATGAGAGACGATTGTTGGAGATTGCCTTGCAAGGGCATTAAGTGACAAATGATTGTTGGAGTCTCAAATCCAACGTAGTTGCCCATTTGTCTATAAGGACCTATCATAGTGCGTTGTGGCAACGCAAATGACACATAAATAGCTCACTCAAGTTGTGTAAATACGAAATAATTGTACCCAGTCACTAGCTATAACGTAGAGATAGATTGAGTGGTAGTGAGTCGTAGAGGAATTAGCATGTGAGGTTGACATCTAGGTCATGGCCTCTTTCTTCCGTATAGTGAGCCTCTTGTTCTTTAGACTCCCTATACCTCTTGTTAGTGGCTGCAACTACATTGCTTGCTTGGCAATTCTTGTACCAATGCCCAATGATTCCACACCTATAGCATCGTTCATTGCCAACTCTTTCATGTTTGAGTGAAGGGTTCTTAGGTGCCTTTTGCACCTTGTTTCTATGACCTCCACGTCTCTTTCAACGTGGTGCATTGTTGCTACGTGGGTAGAGATCAACACATCCAAACCCCTTTGCATTAGGGTCCTTTCCACCTTTCATTTTGTCATAATTAGCCTTGGGAATTTTCTTTGTCCTAATGGGCCTAGCATTATTGTTCAAGAGAATCTCATTATGCCTCTCAGCCACTTGCAGTAGGTTGATCAACTTATTGAAGGTTGTGATTCTTTTGTTGTCATACTCCAGTCTATATTGGTTCGCCAGTATAAGTGCCAAAGTAGGAAAAATGGAAAGAGTCTTCTGGATCATATTATCTTCTGTGAGTTCCTTTCCACGTAAATTTAGACGTGCCTTTAGGCGCAACATGTCCTTGTTAAAGTCATTGACCCTTTTGTAGTCATGAATGTTCTGGGAGTAAGGTGTCATGAATGTTCCCAAAACGTCCCTTAAGGGCATCCTACAATTCTTTGGGTGTCTTCAACTAAAGGTACTCCCAGCGTAAGCTATGATCAATATGTCGTCTCAGAAAAATTAGGCATTTGCTTTCACCGTATTAGATGGTTTATCATCTTTAGGGTCGATAATGGTGGCATTGTAGTCTTTTACCACAAAGGCAGTTTCCACTTCGAAAACTCAACGATGGTACTCAAGTCCTTCTGAGTCCAAGGTGTTAAATTCAGGTCGAGTTGGATCAGCCATCTACATAAACAAAAGGGAAGATATAAATTACACAGTCATAAAGACATCCACGTGAATTATTTTCCAAAAATATGAATTAGATTTCACGACCAAGATTCGTAATGGTCTTATATTTTTTTTTTCGATGCTATGTGAAAATGCTTTATCACTGTAAGTGTGTATATATAATGCGCATGAATTTTCATTATCATGGCAAAAAGGAATTTATATGTTGCATTTTAAAAGTAACCACAGCACATCTAATAATAAATAAAACATAGCATATATAAAAATAAAGTACATGGGATGCTCAAAATTCACAAATATGCACCAAAATATATGTTACATATAATAATAGCAGTAATACATCATGCATAAAATAAAATAAACGATAGCATAATATAAAGGCATGCTTAGAAATAATTATATAAGCGTAATAATATTCACGACACATGCTCAAAATTGGACAAATAATATATAAAAAAAAAAAATATATATATATAATATATATGACATGTTCAAAATAAAGTATAAACCATAGCATAATTAAAACATGCTTAAACATAATTACGTAAAACATAAATAACAAAACATGCTTATAAAGATCAATATTATCTAATTAAACGTGCTCAAAATTTCTAATTATAAACAATTAAATATAATATAGTATGAAATTAAATAAATAAAAGAGAACATACTTGGTTCGAGAAAATAAAATAATTCTAGCTCACGTACGTGTTGATGCAGACGTGCGTAACAAATGTTTTTAGACTTGAGAAAACTGAGCGCTTCCTGTCTTCAGCAATGGGCCTTGTTGTTTGTTTATGTCCTTTTTTTTTCTGTTTTGTTTTCTTTCTGGGCAGCAGGGCCTGCTATTTTTCTTTTGGGTTGGGTCTTTACTTTGGGCCTGGTTTTTTTCTCTTTTTTTTGTTGTTTTTTTCTTTCTCTAGACCGGGTTTCCTTTTGGGCTGGGTCCCTTCTTTCTTTCTTTCTTTGGGCCGGGTCACCTTTTTTTCTCTTTGTTTTTTTTCTTTTCTTTTCTTTTCTTCCTCCTCGTTTGAGTCCTTTCCTTCTGGTTTGCAGACAATCCCAATTGTTGCTCGTGGTGGACTGACGCGGGGTTGGGCTCTGCAAGGCGGGCCTGAACGTGGTGCGGTGCTGTAAGCGGGTCGAGGCTGCAAGCAATCTCATTCGAGGTCAAGATCGTTGGATGGCGCTCGGTCTGGGAGGTGAAGGGTGATTAAGGCCGATCTGGACGAGGTTTGGAAGAAGGATGTGGACGAGCTGGCGGTCGGAAGAAGGATCTGTGCGTGCGAGCTAGTTGAGGCCGGTCTGGCTGGCTGTGGGATGCGCACTGGAGGCCGGTCTAGCCCGCGAGGACGTTGCTAGGCTTGCTCTTCGTTGGGGACTGCTGGGGGATGCCGCGCGCAGGTGGGTTGGGTTGTGAGGCCCGTGTGGGCTGGCGGCAGAAGGAAGAGGGTGAAAAAAAAATTTTGTTTAGGGTGGCGGCAAAGAAAAAGTTTTTTTTTTCCTAGGGTCTTGGTCCTTTTTTTTCTCTTGGTTATTTGCTCTGAACGTGCTGATAACGTGTAACAATAAAATGTAATCGGAATTGGTCTACTCATTTCATTTCATAACTCTTTTATATATGGAGGGAATTACAACGGAAATATCAATTACAATGATGACACAAAATGCTGATTGATCGGTAATCGCTAATTCCTTGATTCTATCTTCGTCTGTTAATTTGACGAACACACATAATGTGTTTTTCCTTTAACAATATATATATATATATATATATATATATATATATATATATATATATATATATATAAACGAATTGAGACCAGTGAAAGATTGGCGGTCGTCTGCCTCATATTGAACCACTCCAAACCACCATCGTAAAGAACTCCATGGAGCTAACTATGGAATTAACATATTCCCTGAGCTAAGCCCCACCATCGTAAAGAACTCCATGGAGCTAACTATGGAATTAACATATTCCCTGAGCTAAGCCTTTTCTTTCATAAAATAATTCTCTCTCTCTCTCTCTCTCTCTCTCTCTCTCTCTCTCTCTCTCTCTCTCTCTCTCTCTCTCTCTCTCTCTCTCTCTCTCTCTCTCTCTCTCTCTCACTAGACGTGTTTGAAGAACAAGTTTTACATAAGTAAAGATATGAAGCGCAAAATCTCTAACTATATTTAGTTAGAGAGGAGAAAAAAATAATAAAAATAGCTAAACACTCTCACGTTCAAGTTTTTTAGTTTAACTCATAAATAGCTAATATTGCTAGAGCAAGAAAATTTTAAAAATTTACTAATTATATTCAACTTTTAGAAACTTTTGTTAAAGAATTTTTTTTTTATTGAGGGCCCGTGCAATTGTCTTGATTAATATTTAATAAAACCATAGAATACTGCGCGGGGGAGGCGGCGGCGCGGGGGAAGTGGGGAGGGAGGACATAGAGCATGAACTTCATATTACAATAAGTAATTTATTCTAACATGCAATAGTTAGCAAAGAGTGCTCGACTGACAACTCTACTTGCTTTGACAAAGTAGCGACATAACGAAAAGATAACTCTACTAAATAGAAACATCATAACAAATAACATAATTTTCCTATTATGTTGCCACACGAAATCTAATCCTACGACACTTTGTTTTATGTTGCCACTGAGAGGTTGCTTCCATTTTAAAACAGATAGTCATCTCACTAGGCCAGATGAGGCACATTGAGTGTGCAGACTAGGATGAAGCCCACTATCGCCTATCATACTTTGATGGGACATATTTCAAACAATAAAAAAAAACACAAATGAATAAGAAAGCATAAAAAAATAACAGCACAAACCCACTTAGGACCCAAATGCAATGATGTTGGCCCAATAGGTCCAAATAATGAGGGGTCTATGCCCTCCCTCAACCCAAGGTCGCACCTGCTGCACCACCTCCGACTAGTCGGGCTTGTTGGAATATCAAACTTTAGAACAAATAACTCTCAAGTTCTGGTGAATGATTCGATCTTATTGAAAGGACATAACTTGGCTTAAATACACCTTTACAAGAAACAGAATTCAAAGGTGCAACCACGTTTAACAACCCTAATTACGTGGTGAAAACAACTAAAGAAAGAGTCAAAACCCTATCTGAAATAAACAACATGCTCCTAAAAACTAGGAGTTATTGACTAAGCACGAAAGAAAGGAAATCCTAACTGTATTAACAAACTCATGCATCCACCAACTCCGAGCTTGCTTTTCCTAACAATTCCTCCCCTAAACTGAAATTGCTGAAAGCAATCAGTTTACACCTTCCATCTTTCGAACACCAAGTAACTCACGAAGCTTCACAAAAGTCTCTAGCTTCAATGGCTTGGTCATTATATTTGCAATCTGCTCATCTGTGCCATAGTGTACTAATTCTACAACACCCTCTCTTGTGAGGTCATGCAAGAAGTGAAACCTCACATCTATATGCTTTGTTCTTCAATGCAACACTGGATTTTCGATAGCTTAATGGATGAACTATTATCACAAAACACCTTAATGCACTCACATTGAGATTGACCGAGTATGTTGAGAATTCTCTTCATCCATATGCACTGACATCCACAAGCAGAGTTGCAACATATTCAGCTTCGGTTATGGACAGCGTTACCACCGGTTGCTTTTTCGAGCTCTATAATACAGCTCCTTCACTCAACAGAAAAACATATCCAGACGTACTTCTTCTATCATCTGTATCACCAGTATAATCGCTGTTGGAGTAAGCTCTTAGAACTTCTCCAGCTATTCTCTTGTAGTCATTGTCAGTGTAAGCCCTTAAAACATCTCCAGCTCCTCTCTTGTAAAACACTCCCATCTCCAGAGTGCCCTTCAAGTATCTGAGTATCCTTTTAGCAGCTAGCATGTGAGCTTCCTTTGGACTAGCCATAAATCTGCTTACAAGACAAACAACATACATCACATCTGGTCTAGTAGTTGCCAATACATAAGGCTACCAACCAATTGTTTATACACTATTGCATCCACATCTGCACCTCCACCTTCTTTTGTTAGTTTCGTACCATGCACAATGGGATTCTTCACCGAATTGCAGCTACCCACCCCAAATCTTTCAAGAACTTCTCGAGCGTATTTCTTTTGGCACAAGTGAATGCCTTCAGAGCTTTGTTGAACTTCAACTCCTAAGAAGTATTTCATTTTTCCCAAGTCTGTCATGTCAAACTTGAGTTTCATGAAGCTCTTGAACCTCTCACACATGCCAACATCATTTCCTATAAAAATCATGTTATCCACATAAAGACTCACAATCAGAATCCTGCCTCCATGCATCTTCAGTTTTGACAAAAAGTGTATGCTTATAGCTGCATCTCTCAAACCCCTCCTTGATAAAATACCCTTCAATTCGGCTGTACCAAGCCCTAGGGGCCTGTTTTAGCCCATATAGAGCCTTCCTAAGCTTGTAAACTTTATGATCCTCATCTTCTCTAATGTACCCCTCTAGTTGCTCTATATACACAACTTCCTTTAGTTCACTGTGAAGAAATGCACTTTTCACGTCCAACTGAAACACAAGCCAATCCTTTTGTGCAGCTAAGGCCAAAATCATACGTATCGTATCCCAACGTGCTACTGGTGCAAATACTTCATTGTAATCAACTCCGTGCTTTTGTGCGTAGCCTTTTGCCACCAAGCGCTCTTTGTATTTATCAATCTCTCCACTTTCATTCAGCTTCGTCTTATATGCCCACTTAACACCAATTTTCTTCATCCCTACAGGCAGATTCACCAACTCCCATGTTTCATTTTTTTCTATAGCTGCAATCTCCAAATTCATCGGATTCTTCCACTTCTCATCTCTAGTAGCCTCCTCATAGCAAGTTGGATCTTCATGTGACATAAACAAAGCCAAATTCTGCAAGTCTTCCTCCTCGGACAACCTTTCACCACTGA
This sequence comes from Rosa persica, assembly GCA_025331145.1. Lineage (NCBI taxonomy): Eukaryota > Viridiplantae > Streptophyta > Magnoliopsida > Rosales > Rosaceae > Rosa > Rosa persica. The sequence goes on along the minus strand of WFKR01000001.1, from coordinate 10,241,119 downwards.
CATAATCTTGCATCCATATCGGTACTCTTCTATTTCTTTCTTCTGGTGAACTTAGTGCACTTCCTTCAATTTCACTTGATGGATTTCCTTTAGACTAGTCAGTTGAACCCGATGTTTCTCCTTTTTGGCCCTCATCTGTACCATTCTCATTTTCCTCATCGTAATCACTGACTTTATCATTCTCATCATCCCCCCAATCAAGAATATCAAGCTTCACCACTTCATTACTCCTCCCCCAGTTCCAGCTCTTGCTTTCCTCAAACACCACATCTCTACTTGTAATTGCTCTTCTAGTAATGGGATCAAAGAGTCTGTACGCCTTCGATTCATCACTTATTCCAAGAAGCACACACTTATAGCTTTTGTCATCTAACTTCAATCTCTTGCTATTTGGAACATGTACGTGGCCTATACACCCAAAAGCTCTGAAGTGCTCCACGCTAGGTCTAACTCCACTCCAACTCTCTCTAGGAGTCTTGTCTTTCACAGCCACAGTAGGACTTCTGTTTAGTACATACACCATCCACCAAGCTGCTTCCGACCAGAAAACCTTTGGCATTTGTTGCTCAGTGAGTAAGCATCGAACCATATTCATGATGGTCCAATTCTTACGCTCAACGACCCCGTTCTGTTGAGGGGTGTAGGCGGCTGTAAACTGTCTCTTTATGCCATAAGTACTACAAAAGCTATTGAACTCTTGCGAAGTAAATTCGCCTCCCCTGTTAGTTTAAACAACATAACAACATATACCATTCCCTATCTCATTTTCAACAAAACTCTTGAAGTTTTTGAACATCACAAAAGTTTCACTCTTTTCAACTAGGAAATAAATCAATGTTTTCCTACTAAAATCGTCAATAAAACTCAAGAGGTACCTCTTATTGCTGTTTGAGCTAGGAGTGATTGGGCCACATAAATCAGCATGGATCAATTGAAGTATTCCCGTCGCCCTCCACTGGCCTTTTGTAGGTATGATTTTACTGTGCTGTTTTCCCATGTTACAAACTGTGTACACTTTGCTTGCAGACTTGAATTGAGGTAATCTCCTGACAAGTTTCTTGTACTGCAAGGTTCTGAGGCTTTTGTTGTTCAAGTGACCGAATCTTCGGTGCCACAAGTCAGTAACATCTTAAGAAGTTGCTTGGAAACATGTTGATGGTTGTGATACAACCGTAGTAAGCAAGACGAACATCCTATTGGCTGTCATTAGAGTCTGCATTATGCACCCTCTTCTAGGATGAAGGATTCTACAAGCTCCATTTTGAATTAAGATCGCAAGCCCCTTCTCTCGAAGCTGACCTACGCTCAACAAGCTACTGTTGGGTTCAGGTATATAAAACACATCACTCACTACCTGAGTTCTTCCTTCAACCTCAAGCCTGATATTTCCTCTTCCCATTACCGACATTCGTGTATTGTTCCCCAGCTTTACTGAGTGCCTGAATTGATCATCAAAGTCTATGAACCATTGCTTATTACTTGACATGTGATTAGAGCATCCCCAATCAAGGAAATAAACTCCTTCCCTCTTGGCATTATTAATCTCGACATAGGACATCAACAGAAGCTCCTCTTCCTCATTTAACTCAGCACAGTTCGCAGTCTTCTCCCAACTAGGGCATTCGTATTGAAAATTCCCTAGTTTGTGGCACTTAAAGCACTCAACTATTGCTTTGTTGAAGCGTTGCCTCCCCCTGCCTCGTCCTCCTCTGAATGCACCTCTATATGCACCTCTACCTCTTCCTGCTCTATTTTTGTGACTAACCTTTAGGACTTTTTCCTCTTCTCCATGACTCTTCATCCTCTGTTCATGAACAAGAAGGCTGCTCTACAACTAATCGAGGGTCATTCTCTCAAGGTTGTTGGATTCCTCGATAGAGCACACCATTTAGTCAAACTTTGAGACCATTGATCTCAAAATTTTCTCAGTAATGATGTCTTCACGCATACTCTCACCACAAGCCTTCATTTTGTTGGCTATGATTAGAGTACGAGCAAAAAAAGCATTGACAGTTTCTCCTTCCTTCATGTGGAGAACCTCGAAATCTCTGCACAAAGCTTGCAACTGTGCTTTCTTAACCCTGGTTGAACCCTGAAATGTTTGCCTCATCGAATCCCAAATCTATTTAGATGTATCTGTATTTAGGATTGTTTCCAGGATTTCACGATCTATTGCTTGATACATATAGTTTTTGACCTTTAAATCCTTCAACTTCTGCTCCTCGATCAATTTGAGTTGCACTTCTGTAGGTTCTCCTCCATTCTCCACCACCAAGATCCCATTCTCTATGAGACTCCAATATTCTTTTTTGAGCGAAGAAAGTTCTCCATCAATTTCGCCCAATGATCATAGTAGCCATCATACTTAGGGATAGCATCCTACACAAACCTACCATTGCTGCTTTCCGCCATTCCTCTATTGTAACAGAAATTTGAACTTCCTTTTCACACACACTTATTGATTCTCTCACACACTCACAATCAGGCCCCTGTGATGGGACTCTGATACCACTTATTGGAATATCAAACTGTAGAACAAATAACTCTCAAGTTCTGGTGAATGATTCGATCTTATTGAAAGGAAATAACTTGGCTTAAATACAGCCTTTCCAAGAAACAGAATTCAAAGGTGCAACCACATTTAACAACCCTAATTACGTGGTGAAAACAACTAAAGAAATAGTCAAAACCCTATCTGAAATAAACAACATGCTCCTAAAAACTAGGAGTTATTGACTAAGCACAAAAGAAAGGAAATCCTAACTGTGTTAACAAACTCATGCATCCACCAACTCCGAGCTTGCTTTTCCTAACAGGGCCCTCACCATCATCGGACCAGCAACGAAAGAAAACATCGATCCATCATCACACCTCTAAACTCGTATTGCCGGATTCCAGATCGAACAGCCAATATGTTGCTCAATCTGAAACGATCGTCGATCTCCTTGCACCCACCACCAACTCGTGGTGCCTCAGCTGCTCGCCCAAGCCCACCGCCATGGATCTGCCCATCTATTCGGCTCAGATCTTCCCGTGATGCAGCCTCCCTTTTCAACTGAGGGAGAAGAGAAACACAAACCCCCGACCCTAGCCTCTGTGCATCGGACAAGCAGAAGAAAACAAGATCCCGTCCAATTGCACTCATCATGAGGCGGTGAGGCCAAAGTCAGTGCCAACACTGAGGTGCAGCCGGACGAGAAGGCGACCTGACAAAGGGACTGTCAACAAATTAAAACCCTAATTTAGAGAAAGAGGCAGTTTCTGAATACACACTAGTTAAAGAAAATAATATTTATTATTGGGATATCTTCACAAATGGTGTATGAACTTTAGGCCATTCTACACTTTGGTGTACCAACTTTCATAACTATCAGAATGGTGTATCAAGTTTGCTCCAATATTTCATTTTGGTATACGCCGTTAAATTTTCAGTTATTTTTTGTGAAAAAAAAAATTTTCGTCATCTTTCCTTTAGCTTTGTTAGTTTTTTTTTTATAAAGATAACGGAAAATTTAACGGCGTACACCAAAATGAAAGATTAGAGCAAACTTGATACACCATTCTGATAGTTATGAAAGTTAGTACACCAAAGTGTAGAATAACTTAAAATTCATACACTATTTGTGATGTTTTCCCTTTATTATTAGAGATACTCTACGAAATAAAAATAGATTTAAATTAAACCTATATTGCTCGCATGTGAAGAAAATTAAAAGGGAAATTAGACTTCTTGGCAATTCTCCTTTAATTTAGATGAAAAGAAAAATCATATATCGTACGTAGCTCTGGTATGATGCTGAAAGTCTGGCATGATCTGGAACAAATTAAATATGCTCGACCTGGTTGAGGATTGACAAGAAGTTATATTACATGCATGCTGCGCATCATCAACTCATCAAGTTGTAATATAAAAACGTATATTTACATTATTTTATAGAACAGCACAATCACATGAATGTAATATATATGTTAAGTGTACAATTATTTATACAGATATGATATCATATGGATATCAAGTCAACTTGCTTGAGTCATCCAGTTGGTACGTAGCCTTTATTTTGTTTGCTTTTGATGATTGCTTCCTGAGTCCAGAACCAGATAGTGATGGTGCTTGCCAGCTTCTACTAATTAGTTCTTAATCCATATATTGATTCGACCCAATGCAAGTCTGTCTATATATGCGTATCCTCTTTTAGTTCAGGGACACCAAGGCTGACAGAAAAGATCCGACTGAGTCGACAGTGTTATCAACCATGGTCCATGAGAAGAAGCTGGTCTTGAAAGTATCCGATTGGCTTAGAGTCTATGACGACGGCTCTGTCGACCGGACATGGAAAGGACCTCCTCAGATCAGTTACTTATTGGAGCCCGTTCCATCTCACCAGGAATTCATTAACGGAGTTGCCACCAAAGACGTGGTTATTGACAACACGTCCGGCCATCGTGTCCGAATATATCTACCGGAGAGAGAGCCAGATGATAACAACGAGACTAAGCTACCCATAATCCTTCATTTCCATGGAGGGGGCTTTTGCTTTTGCGAAGCGGATTGGTACATGTACTACCATATCTACACCAAAATCGCACGTGCGGCCAACGCCATTGTTGTCTCCCCCTATCTAAGACAAGCACCCGAGCACCGCCTCCCAGCTCAGATGGACGACGGCTTTTCTGCTTTCCTCTGGCTCCGATCTCTGGCTCAAGCTGATTCTCATGAACCGTGGCTAAATGACCATGCCGATTTGAACCGCATTTTCCTCATAGGGGATAGTTCAGGAGGAAACATAGTCCATGAAGTGGCTGCTCGAGCAGGGAATGCGGATTTGGGTAAGTTCAAGTTATCCGGTGGGATTCTTATCCAACCTGGCTTTGTCCGGGAAACGAGGAGCAAGTCGGAGTTGGAACAGCCACAGTCTTCGTTTTTTAGCGTAGATATGGCGGACAAGTTATTCAGCTTGTCACTTCCGCTGGGATCAACCAAGGACCATCCGATTACGTGTCCGATGGGTTCACTGGCCCTGCCTTTGGATGGTCTGAAGCTGCCTCCGATGCTTGTTTTCGTTGGGGAGATTGACGTCTTTAAGGACACTCAGGTGGAATACTATGAGGCCATGAAGAAAGCTAACCAGGATGTGCAGCTTTTGAGTCTCCCCGGAATGGGTCATGCTTTTTATCTGTCGGCAGAAATGAACCCTTGCACGTCTGTCCAAACTGCGAGTCTAGCTTCTGGGATCGCAGAGTTTGTCAAGAAACATTGAAATGGTAATAATTATGATGTTTGTTATTGATCTTTCTGTTGTGTTCTACTTTGTTTGGCAGCAAGCCTAATTAAGCAAGTAGCAGTAAAAGACTTCTTGCCTTTTGATGTATTTGGAATCCATCACTGTTTATAATTATGTGGTGTTCAAAGTAACTTTTGCCTGTGGAATATATGGTCTTATGTGTTGATCAGAGGAAAAAAAGATGGAAGATGATTGTTGGCTTCGATGTGGCTTTAATATTAGGCTTCATATCATGTTACTTATACATATCACTTACTTGTTAAATCATGTCATGTAATTTTTTTTTTTGAAAGACCCTTTTATCATTTTAAAATTTAATGGATCTAAATTATTTTGGCTTTCTTCTCAACAAAAAAAAAAAATTATATATATATATATATATGTGTATATATTTTTCCTCTCTTTTCATTACATCCATGCTTAGATTTAAACAGCAATTTTTTTTTCTTCAATCAAGAATAGAAAAATATTCATGTATTTCATTCAATAGATTTGTACATACATTCAATTAATAGATTTTCATAACACATGTACATGAATTCGAAGTTTGTCGGGTTCCCACAAATTATGAAAATATAAAGTAAAAAATACACTTGCATATGAATATATATATATATATATACACATATATATATATATATATAGGCCCGATCACAGGCGGACGTCCGCACTATCGCTAAAGTGCGGACATCAACGTTGCAGCAGTTTTCAGGCGGCGATGGTAGCACAGGGCTTGCTGGACGGAAGCTGGAGGCATCCCATACCGCTTCTGGGTAGCAATCGAGGTTGAAGGTTCTGGGCAGTGATCGAGGTTGAAGGTTTTGGGCAGCGACCTCACCTGCAACTGTAATGTTCTGAGGCGGACGTCCGCACTGTCGCTAAAGTGCGGACATCAATGCTTCTGCAGCAATTAGGCGGCGACAGCGCCATGAATCGTGTGAATCGGAGGCCAGAGACCTCCCTGACCGCTTCTGGGCAGCGATTGAGGTCAAAGGTTTTGGGCAACGACCTCACCTACAACTTTAAGGTTCTGGGCAACGACTGTAAACTAGTAGCCGGCGACTCCACCCAATTGCAGACTGGTCCGGGATGCCCTTAGCCTCTGTCCGGCAAGAGGCACTGCGCCGTCGGCGCTTGATCGAGGAGAAATCCCGGACGTCCGCACTTTAATGACAATACGGACGTCCTCTTAGAACGCCTCTGATATATATATATATATATATATATATATATAATTAAGAGAAAAGAAGTTGGGGAGAATACAGTACACAACAAAGCTAATCAGACAATTGTTAAACGACAATTCTCTGAATGAAAAACTTGCTGCTATGTAGTAGACTGATGCTTGAATGTCTGATTGACCTCATACAAACAATTGTTATTTTTGAAATGATCTTATAACTGACATTATAAATACGTATAGACTTATAATGGATAACTGTTTTAGGATATGAATTCTTAGGTAACAAAATTATATTTGTATAATTAATCATGTCTAAAGAAAGATTTGAATTAAAGAAAGAATGTATAAAAGGAACCATGCCACATGAGCAATTAAGGATAAACAGAATCATAAATTTTAGGATGTAATTGTGTTCAATAGTATTGACCTGTATGTATCACGCGCATTACAAAGGAACATCCCTTGCAAGTTCAGCAAAAGGTCCAATTAGTCATTGAGTCTTACGTTATTGTAATTTGCTACCACCTTTACATGTGACTTTATTATTTTGTAAGAAAATAAATTTTTTGTATTTAGCTTAAACAAAATAATAAAGAAAACGTCATATTATATACGCACAATTAGCTCGAACTAAACATTAATTCGTGATATTAATCATATATTATAGAGACTTATAAGAATGTAACTTACATATATTCTATTATTGGCTTAAATAAAGATTAGTACTTTAACCAAGTTGGTTTATGTTAGAAGATGGTTGACATTCCCTAATAGATGAAATTCAATCCTAAAACACCTATATAACGCTAGTCCCTGCTCTTAAAAATCAAATATAATATACAAGAAAACGGTCCACCCGCTTATAAACTTCATAAGGAGTTTGTAGAGAGCAGAAGACTCAGCTTGTTCATCATTCTCAGTGGGTTCTTCAGGTACGTTCCTATCTCGATATTATATCTAAGATTGATTATAAAAGCATGAATGTGTTTTCATGAACGTGTATGTCTAAGTTTCATGTAATTTTTTAACACACAACTAAAGATACATAAGAGATTAGCATCTACCCCGAAGATTTTCCAACTGGAAAATGATCGGATAGATATTGGTAAGTTTTGGTACCATCTGTGTAATCATATACAGGGTTCATACGTTACTCCAATTGTGTCCACGTATATCACGCGCATCATGAAGGAAATCGTATGCAAGTCCAGCGAAAGAAGAAGTGGGGGATCATCCACCCGCTTACTATATTTAGTCATCAAGTCTTACTTTATTCAAAAATTTGCTACGCCCTTTTGACCGCAATTAGAAAAAGAAGAAGTACGTTGGTGACTTACTTCGTCGTTGCATTAGTTCTTTTTAGATGACTTTGTTTTGATTAGATCCGAGATGCCTTACAAGGCCAGACATAGAGATAGGTGCGCATTTTCTATCCATCCATGACCCATTAAAAATGTCAACCGCAATAATGTTTAAGGTTTCCCTTAAAAAAAATTAAATAAATAAATAATGTTTTAGGTTCTTCTTCGTTTCCCAAACTCTCTTTTTATAATGGAGCATTTTCAACAGGTCATTTACACACCAAAAGCTTACTGAAACTAATCATGGTCCAAGAAAAGAAGGTGATCGATGAGGTTTCTGGTTGGCTTAGGCTCTTTGACGACGGATCAGTCAACCGGACATGGACGGGACCCCCTGATGTCACGTTCATGACAGAGCCAGTCCAACCGCACGTTGAGTTCATCGACGGAGTTGCGACCAAAGACATGGTCATCGATGAAACGTCCGGCCTTCGAGTTCGAATTTACTTACCTGAGAGGAAGCCGGAGGATTGTGAGAGTCTGCCCATAATCCTCCACTTCCATGGAGGCTGCTTTTGCATTAGCCAAGCAGATTGGTACATGTACTACCACATGTACAAAAACATCGCACGTGCAGCCAACGCCATATGCTTCTCCGTCTATCTACGCCTCGCACCGGAGCACCGTCTCCCAGCTTCGATCAACGATGGCTTCTCTGCTCTCCTCTGGCTCTGCTCCCTGGCTCGAGGTGATTCATATGAACCATGGTTCAACGACCATGCAGACTTTAACCGTGTTTATCTCCTGGGGGATAGCACAGGAGGAAACATAGTCCATGAAGTGGCTGCAAGAGCAGGGAAGCTGGATTTGAGTCCGGCGGGATTCTTATCCACCCTGGCTTTGTCCGGTCATCGAGGAGCAGGTCAGAGCTGGAACAGCCGCAGTCACCTATGCTTACTCTAGAGATGGTGGACAAGTTCCTGAGCTTTGCACTGCCGGTGGGGTCCACCAAGGACCATCCTGTTACGTGTCCGATGGGTTCCGGCGCACCACCGTTGGAAAGTCTGCAGCTGCCGCGGTTCCTAGTGTGCGTGGCAGAGAGCGACATCATGGTGGACACTGAGATGGAATACTATGAGGCCATGAAGAAGGCTGGTAAGGATGTGGAGCTCCTGATTAGCACTGGGGTGAGTCACAGCTTTTATCTTAACAAGATTGCTGTGGACATGGATCCGCAAACGGGAGCACAAACTGAAATCCTAATTTCAAGAATCAAAGAGTTCCTCAACAATTAAGTAGTGAAATATTTAGCCTCGTTGATATTTTAAGTTTTAAGCAAGTAATCTTGCAAAGCTGAGATTGTGCTAGCTCTCAAGATTGGGCAAGCAGGCCCCCAACCTCTCTGATTTCCATTCTGAGGAATGACGGCCTCCCTGGGCCTCCTTGAATCTTGTCCTGCTTTCGTATCTTTCTTTCTAGCTCTAGCTTGCTGTTGTTTTAGTTGTTTTTCCTAGCTTCCTCTTCTTTATGTTGTAGTTCGTTTTTTCTCGCCCTTGTGGCTTAATAAAGTTCTTATTCAGACCCGAAAAAAGTAATCTTTTTTTTATTCTGTAAAAATCAATTAAATTTATTAAACAAAAAAAAAAAAAAAGATACATGAAGTAAAAATTTCTACAAAAAAATAATTAAAAAAGCAAAAACAAAACATATACAAAATAAGATAAAATTTACAATACGTTAACATATGATTAACTTTGCTGAGGTGCGGATATCCGCACCTAAGAAAACGGGGCGGATTTTCGATTTTGACCCACTTTCCGATCACATTTTCACATCTTAGCCGTTCAATTTTTAGATCCTAATATATGGATCATCTCTACAAAATTTCAGCCAATTTGATGATACTTAAGGCATCCAAAACTGCAATATACACGAACGAACCGAATCTGTCGAACTGGAACCGTTCGTGTTAATTGTTGTAAATTGCAGTTTTGAATGCCTTAACGATCATCAATTTGGCTGAAATTTTACAGAGATAATCTATACATTATGACCTAAAAACTGAACGGCTATGATCGGAAAATGGGTCAAAACTGGAAATCCGCACCTAAGCAAAAAGTGCGGACATCCGCACCGGAGAAGCGCTGAACATATGATATACATACAATAACCATTTTTAGGACTTAATTTCTCAAAATGAAAATCTATTTTATTCTGATGAGGATTTTATATATTTTAACAAAGACTTTTTCCTAGTTACTACAATGGTTGTCGAAATGGTAATATAATTTATGAATATTACATGACTTAGAATATGTGTGAGAATCGCTAACAAACCATACTTTATCCAAATAAGAGCCAACCAATTGAAAAATTAAGACACTCTCTAAGAGCAAATTCACCCGTTGGGTCACCGGGTTACTTACTATTCACTGCTTTTTAGTGTATATTTTCAATCTCTGTGTCACGAAATACATTGTGCCAGTGACTCAGGGTACGAAATGCACTGTGCAGGTCACCGTGGTGACCCAGAACACTATTCAGGATGACTCAGGGCACGAAATACACTGTTCTTATGACCCAGAGGGCAAACTAACACATAAAAGTAGTAAATAATAGGTGACTTGGTTACCCAACAGATGAACTTATTCTTAAGCATCCAATTAGGGATGAGATAGGTATCTACCAAACTGATGTGATGTGGGACATTATTTAACCTTTAATCTTTTTCTTAGATAAAACTTTTAAGAAACTATATGTGGTCCACATTTGTTTGTATGCTTCAATTGCTTTTGGCCATTGTTTGGTACACTGCTATTGTAGTCCTTTATTTATTGTGTTTGTCAGTGAGAGTTTAATCCTCTAACATGCATGCTACTTTTTATAGTGGACCAAATATTAGTTAATTTTATAGAATTGACCAAAGACTAGCTAGTTAATTTCTAAAACCTAATGTAAATTGGCAAATAAAATGTAAAGAGGAATAACTTGGAATGGAAGATATAGGATACTAATAGCAGCAGATTTTTATAAAGCAACAAGTAACTAAGCTAGTACATTGCATAAATTTCTCTCACTTCGTGAGGTTCAGCGTCTAGGCATCTGCTTGAATAATTCGATGAATTCATTACGGCAAGAAGAACATGGAGGTGAACATATATATGTCTCAAGATAGATCTCAATAATCAATCATTTGTGGAAAGGAATACGTGTGGTGACGTAAAACATGCGAATTGGTTTTTCTTCTAGTCGTAGTTCCAAACTTCTCAGTCATGTCAAGGTGTTAGAGTTTGAAGCTGTTGGGAAGTTTCCAATCAAAGTCATACAACATTTGAGCAAGTGCAAGCTCAATATTATGATAGACCTGGGCCAATTTCCCTACCTGCACCAAATGGAAGCAACTCGAAGTTGTTCCCTTTGAAGTCGATCGAAGAACCTTCAAACCTCTATGGTAGAAACACTACTAGCATAAGCCTCATAATGTTTTTAAAAATATTTTTCTAAAAGCGATTTTTAAAAACAAAAATCACAAAAGGAGATTGTATTTTTTAAATTTATAAATGTGTTCGTAGTTTAGTGTAAACATGTCAGAACCCATCCCGAAAATTCCCCCTAATTTCCAAGATGGGCCTGCGGGGCCCACTTTTCGGAAAAATTCGACAGAACTTCTCCTAAAAGTGGGCAACACAACCTGTTGTAACGATAAAAGTAAAACACTTCTAAGTTCAAATCCCAACAAAACCGAAGTCATCCTACTTCTCACAACAACCCACAATTTACCAAGTATAAAATCTAAGTGTAAAGATGGAAGAATTTATGTAATACAATCCGGAGATTTTGAATCTTCAACTCCAACAAACTTCAATAAATACACAATAAAACCAAGCCTCCCAAGGTCATCAGAGCAATCTAAGGATAAGATAAAATATAATACGAGAGGTAGGTTAATAAATAACCTACGGAAGATAGGTGACAGGAATGGTGCTAAGCCTCGATCTCAACGCCGAACAGCAGCACTGCGAACTGGGCAAAAGAAACCGAAAGGCCCAGGGGAAAGTAAGCAAATAAAACGTTAGCGTGAGTGGACAAAAATAAATAATTAAAAGAAGAAAATATTTCTTACTTTCCCGCGTTTATTTGTTTAAAACATTCCCATGCATGCAATAGGAAAAAACAATCCTCGCAAAAATAATTTCATACAACTCGTGTAACCAAGCCAGCCCCGCTGGTTTAAAGAAAGTTCGACTAGCCCCGCTAGTCAAACGAATAAATAAATAAATAAATAATTAGTATGGGGAAAACGTCATCACCATACGATAAAAAGGGAGCCGCTAAGGCTCGGGTCGGAGTGTCCCACAATCTTGAGCATCCCATGCTCGGCTCTACTCACCCACAAACACGAAGTAAGTAGGGAGGAGTACTAATAGGCTAACTAGCAATAATTTATATCAACCTAGGTATGGTGGGTAAAAACCATACGAAAAAAGAAAATCGATGAAATTTCCCCAACATCTCACAAAAAGGGAAAATAAAGTCCAACAACGTGACCCTGCACGCCAACATAATCTCGAAGTCGTAAATCAATAAACAACAACAAAATAATTCTATAATGTCCAAAAGAATATCCCATTTCCAAGGATTCCTCGGAAAACTTAAATCGGTAAAATAAAAAAATGTTTTCATTTCCGGAAATACCTTCGAAAACACATTATCGTAAATTATTTCAAGTAATGGATTAAAATAAAGCATAATAACTTCTAATCCAAAAATCAGAACGATAAATAATTCCATAAATAAAATCGAATAATATGCTAATTATATAAAAGGATGATTTAGATAATTTCGTAACTTAAGAAATTTAACTGCATGCATGAATTAAAAATCAAACGTCCACTCACAGTATACGGCTAAGCCTACCGTCGATCCAAACCCTCCTCGTGGGAATCCTCCTCACGTCCTGTACAATATAATGTTCATAAACCGATAATTACATGACGGAAAATTAAATTCACCATAAACACAACCATACCCCAATTTGTTCTTAAATACCTAAAATCTCCCAATTTTCTCCTCTAACTTCATTTCCTTAACTTAAGGGCTTACGATTAAGGAAACCCGATAAATGGATTCTCCATAATTCAATTCACGATGAACAACCATAACGAAAATCATATCTACACTTCACAAATTCAACTCGAAGTTATAATTATGGAAACTACATTGTACAAGTGATTAATTAGCTAAATAACAGTCATCGTAAACCTGCCTTACTCCACCTCACGCGCCGCCCACAATGGCTGTTACTCGCCGGAAACAACCTCCTCTTATGGCCACCAAATTTCATATACCACATCAATTCCACCCACTGGTCATTTCATTCAACTACAACACTTCCAAATAACGATTAAAAACAGTCGAAATCAATCGATGAACACAAACCCAGAAATCTCAAGAACCCTAGAATTTCAATTCCACAATTGGACTTCTACACAACAAATCGTGATACAAGGCCATAGGGGAAATGATCAGTGATGAAAACCGAACCTTCGACGCCGGTTTGGTGGCTGGAGATGGCCGGAATCGCCGGAAATCGGTGAAAGACTCAATCTACTACAGTTATCTTCTTGGTTCAATTCCAAGCTCCTCCGGTCGAGACGCCGCAAATTACCACCGTAGGCATGACAAGGAGGGAGAGGCGAGCCTAGGGGTGTCCGGGTTTCGCCGTGGGGTGGCCGGAGATGGAAGAATTCGGAGGAGGAAGAATAGGGCCGAAGAGGAAGGAAGAATCGGGGAAGAAGAGAGAGAAAGAGCTGGGTAAGTTTCCAAATTTGAAAACTTACCACAGTAACTCGGCTTTAGACATAAACTTACTATGAACAGTAACCGTAAACTGTAACTTTAGTTTTTCGCTTATAACTTTCGCATACGAGCTCCGATTTTTACGAACCACATATGCACGCTCTCGGTTTAACGTCCTCTACGACTTTCATGAAGAACATTTTCTCAAGTTCTGACCCGAACAAAAAGTCAAGTTTTAGGGCCACTAAAATAATATAACGGAGTAAAAATTAAAAGTAACTGACATTTACAGTCCAATTAATTAGTAAATTGATAATTCTAGGTTCGGGACATAACAAAAAAAAATATTCTCCATATTTTTTAAGCTGGGAGAAGGAAATAGTGAAAACATCAAATTGTTGTTTTCAATTTCCCCAAGTAAAATATTGAAAAAAAATTTTATTTTTATTTTCATGTTTTGAGAAATAGGTCACCGGACGCATTTTCACTATTTTTTTTAATATAAATACAAGAATGAAAATGTTAGCGAACACCATCTAAATTTCTTCAGTTTCTTTTGCTTCAAATTACAAATGTAAGGGTATCCAAAAGACTAAAACTCATTAGGCATAGTGCAGCTATGAAAATGAATATTCCCTATAGCAGGCTCTACAAACCAAATGCCACACTTAAAAACTTTAGCATCGATCGATCTACTTTTTTCGATTTTTTTTATTTTGCATTAGTTTTTTTTTTCCTTTCTTTCTCCTCAATTTTTTTTATTTTCTACTTGTACATTTATCACAAAATATATTATTTTATTATTTTCATTTATATGGTTTTTACTTGTGATTTATACCTTTTTTTTCTTTGGAGAAAATAAATTTTTTCTTTTTTTTTTGGTGGGGGTGGGGGGGAGGGGTCGGTTGTGTTGGATTTAATTGGGGCCATAGACTTCGGCGAAAAAATCCTCTCTCTAATCTTTCTTTCTCCCTTTATCTTTGCATCTTTATTTCTCCATCCCCAGCTATTCTCTCGCTTAATTATCCACTCATCGTCATCGCCTACAGCAATAGATCAAAACGGAAAATTATTAGACCAACATAAGGTCACAAGGTATGAAATAGAAAAGGGAGGAAAAAAAATCAAATCACAAAGACGCTAACCAACCATGATTATTAACCAAACAAGGGTCCTTTGAACAAAACCCAAATTAATCAAAAGATATGGGATCCATCGATAAATCATATTCCCATTATAATCAGAACTCATTTCCATATCAGACCTAAGATCTGGAACCAGACCCAACCTCGATCCTTTGATCAAAGTGACATCGTCGCTGCGCAGCCAAATCTGCTTGGAAACCTAATCCCAATGAAAACCTGCTAAAATCTCGTTGATTTACAACAGCCCACAACTTTCCTTGATGTTTGATACGAGTTCATCGTGGCTGAATTCTTCGATCGCCATCAACTGCATTCATTCAGAATATATCCCCCACCACTTATGACTATTAAAGCAAATTCACTCCGACAAGAAAGAAAAATAATCGTGATTGATGTACCAAAGAAGAATTGTTGATAGGAGGCTTGTTAGTTTGAACCCAAAGGTAATGATTTTCCTAGGGGAAAGGACCGTTCCATCACTGTGAGAAATCAGTGTTGATTGGTCGGAACCCTAGGCACCACGACCATCAAAGTCGTCATCAGATCAATATACATGTTTGAGTTGCTTCTTAGATGTAAACACCCCCGCAGCTTGAAACCTAGAAGACCAGCAGAGCGCAGCTAGTGCAATTAGGCGTAGAGAAGGCGCTATCAAAGAAATAGAGCCACCATCACCAAGACTACCAAAAACTAGCAACCTTCAATCCAGAGTCCCAGACATAAATGAGCCTCTGATTATACAAATCTTCGATCTAGCAAAATCGCCACTGCTTCCTTGCCAAAGACACTTGATTGGCCAAACATATTAATCATAAAACCACAGGACAATGCCGATCACAGTAGAAAAACTTATAACGGATTCAAAATCGCAAAGCAAAACCCTAAAAGTTAGGGGCCACAAAATCAGACGAGAACCACCAAGAAGAAAGTGAGACCCTAAGCGTAGTGGGCCCATAGTTGAGAGTTTATTTGTTTTATAGATCTATCATCTGCATTCGAAGGTAAACAGTTAATTTTCACTATTCATAATTTCAATATTTTCTAGATTAGATTTAATTGCTATCTGTAAGATAACTAGCAGAGAACTAGCCGAGAAAGAGAAAAATTGAGAAAATTAAAAGATTTTAGAGCGAGACTTAAAAGAAACCCCAGATTACTGCGATATTATCTATATAGTCCAGAAAAGAATTTATAAAGCCGAAAAAAATATTCAAGATCTCAAAGATACTCCTGAAGAGGAACAAAAACTTCTTGATATTTGAGCATCGGTTAGATCCGCACATCACTGGTATCAAAACTTGAAGAAAAAGCTCAAAAGGAATCCCCAATAGGGACAATGTCTGAATTATTATTAGAGAAGTTGAATTCTCTATTAAAATCTTCTGATGAGAAACATCAGAACCTGATACAAGAAGTATCTAGATGTCATGATCATCTAGAAAAAATACCAGATATAATCGCCCAATTAGAAAAATTGGAGTACAAAATAGATTATATCAAAGAACTTGCTAAAAAGGAAGAAGAACAGCTAACAAGTGTTGGCAAAAAAATCAAAGAACAGTAGGAAATGCTGGATTCTATGAAAAATATACTGAAGGATAAGAAAAAGCCTCCAGTAAAATCAAAGAAAGCTAAAGGATTTAAACCATTAGAAAAACCAAAGAAGAATCTTGTTTCAAACATGATTTTTCTGGATCCATCTACTAGTCTAACTAATATCAAGTATGAAAAACCAACACACTTGGTGGCAAGAGATGTCAAGATGATGAGCATCTTTGGAAAAAAGAAAGGAGTACAACTCCTAAATACTGAAGAATTTGAATACAATGAAATTGAATAGGAGGTAAAAAAATCTCCGCAAGTCTAAAATTAGATTTCAAACAAATCTATAAGAGAGGAAAGTTTGAATTGATGAACAACCATCATTTCAAATTATTAGAATTTACAACTCCTTCTACAACATAAGAAACAAATCTCTTAATGATTACTCCTGAAGAAGTTGCCCGAGCATATTGGAGCAGTCTAAGTAGGTATAAAACTTCCTGCCCAAGAAGGTATAAATTGTTCAGTCCTATGTGTCTTACAAGACAATACTAACAGATTTCAAGCTAGTCTGTTGGGAACACTTGAAGCATCTTTATGCAATCAAGTGGCATATTTCAACTGTTTCTCAAATTTCTCAACAAGCTTGAAAGATGCAGCTCACTGTCTAAGACTGAGAGTCAAAACATATGACATATCAATGAAAAAGGATATGCAAGAACTCACAATAGCATACAGAATATACTATAAACTGATGAGTATCACCGTAGAACCAAAGACAAGGATATCAAATATCCTAGGTCTTACTACTGGATTTCTGGCCAGTCAGAAGAATCATTCACAAGGTTACTTGAAATGAAGTAACTTTTCCTATTGAATGGAAATTATCTGGTCCAAAGAAACCACCAGAAAGTGCCAAAGCGGTAATATATGAAAGTAGAAAGACTGGAAATATCAGTCTAAAATTTGACGATCATAGAAAAAAGGATGTATGTCCTGAAAATGTTAGGGTAAATAAAAATCTTATTAGAAGAAGCTACAGCACTAGAGAATCTAGTGTTAGTGGTACTAAATTCACTGTTGAAGAAGAATTAAAAGCTGATCTAAATAGACCAGTAAATATGCTTAGAGCAAAAAAAACTCTGATGAAGCATAATCCTGCGAAAATATTGAACGATTAGAATAACTAATCGAAGAAATGAAATATTTCAAAACAGGAAAGGTAAGAAAAATCCTTCCTTATCAAGATATAGAAATGGAAGACGGAGAAAGCCCTCCGCAACTTTCATCATAAGAGAAAAGGAAAAACTGAAACTCTCTGTACAAAAAGCCCCTACATGCAAAAAAGAAGAAAGAAATTCTCAAAGATTTGTCCCGGAAGACAATATGTCTAGGGTGCCAATCACAAACTATGATATATGGCTAAATCTAGACAAAGCTCTAGATAATAGAAAAGCTATTGACCAATGAGTCGATAGCCTCATGATGGCTTATGCTCTCACTCTTGGAAAGTTTGAAGCACCAGATCTTCAGGTGTACTATGAAACTACTCTTACTAGAGTAGACAAAAAATACTATTTGTCTTTCAAAGACACTGCTAGAGGAAGAGACTGGCTAGAAGAAATAAAAAAATTTGAAATCTCCGTATGATTTTGCAGTACCCTGTATGATCAGTTTTGTGGAGATCTCTCAAATCTGAGTGAAAAGGCCAAAGAAGCGGCCACATCAAATATCTATGCTCTCAAAATTTGTGACATGATATATTTTGAAGAATACTTGAATGAATTTCAAGAATACTATTGTACAATAGGTGAACTAGAAAATATTGATATAGTAAACCTGTTACACAGGAAACTTCCTGAACCATGGAGAACAGCTGTGAGAGAAAGCATAGCTGAAAAACCAATTGAAAGATTTTCAGTTGGAGGAATTGCCGACAGAATCAGGCAATTACTAAATGAACAGTGCAAGGCAAATCTTAGAGTCAAGATGGCCAAGAAACAACTCAAAGCAGTATAAAACTTCTGTTACGGAATACTGGAATGCCAACCAACTGGGGATGTCATGAATCCAAATTCTATAAGAAAAAAAAAGTACTCAATAAGATTGAAAAAGAGTAATAAGAAAAAAGATTGGAAATTTAAGAAAATTTCTAACTTCAAGAAACAGCAGAATGAAGATCAAACAAAGAAATTCTCTTCAAGAAAAACAAGAATCATCAAACCAACCATCAGAATAAATAACCAGGCAAGAAAGCTTGTAGATGCTGGTTATCTAAAGTTGAAGGGCACTATACTAATGAATGCCCAGAAAAGGGTAAAAGATCTACTAAAGCTCAATTTGAAGTATATGAGCCCATAGTAGAAACAACAAATATAAAAGGCTACGAAATAGTATATTCTGATGAAGAAGAAGATAACAGGTCAGTTTACTCTGTCTGGTTTGAAGAAGAAGAATCATCTGACTCTGAAACAGATTCTGAAGTAGAATACTTAGATTCAAGACAGATGAACGTTCTAAAAGTCAAAAACTGGGAAGAAAGTAAGACAGGAGCAATAACGTCTTCTTATCAGGTGAACCATGGTACATTCGTTTGTGACTACTGCTTATGTTTTGTGAAGAGTCAAAAAATACTTATCACAAAGAATGCTTTATAGCTGAA
Source organism: Rosa persica (assembly GCA_025331145.1). Lineage (NCBI taxonomy): Eukaryota > Viridiplantae > Streptophyta > Magnoliopsida > Rosales > Rosaceae > Rosa > Rosa persica. The sequence goes on along the minus strand of WFKR01000001.1, from coordinate 10,222,205 downwards.
GGAAGGAAAAAAAAACCAAAAATGGATTCATTAGCCAATTGGTTGAACATGAATATGAAGAATATTTCTCTGAACAAAAAGAGAAAAAAATAGAATCTTTGTTCCAAGAAATTATGGAACCCTCTTTCTCAGAAATAAAGGAAGAAAAAATTGATGAAAATATAGAACCGGTTGAATCACCAGAAAATATTCCAGAAGAATGCAAATCATTCATCCCACAAGATCAAAATCAGAATAAGCTATGACAATCGAAAATCGTCTCTACTAATAGATACAGAAACTACATAGAGATTGGATTAAAATTCCCCGATCATAAGATAATGGATCAGGATTTACAGTTGCAAAAAGATTTGCAATTCCAGAAGAACTCTAGAAAGAAGATAAGAAGAGAATAACTACTGGTGTCCAATTTGATGGAAGCCATTTAACTATGAACAAAGTAGCTAGAGATGTTCACATCACCATTGGTGGAGGAACATTTATTATCAAAACCCTTTGGCAATCAGAAGGCTAAGGATAAGATTTCTTTTTGGGAAATGATTTTATTCTCCAATATAGATTTATTCAAGATGAAGAAGCTACCGGCATAAAAGGAGATAGGGTATTTTGGGCAGACAGACTTGCTCAAGCAAAGAGTGTTGTAGGTCCAAACTTTACTACTCAGTATCAGAGATCGCAGCACAATAGTGGTGATCATAAGCCCTACAAACCCAAATTTGAACCTGTGCTACAGATCAAACAACAAAAAGAACTACCTATTGAAGAATCTTCTGAAGAAGAAAAAGAAGATGCTAGTGAAGATGAGAAGCTAGTTTCATACATGAGCATAACCTCAAGCACTTTCAGAATAAGCTTGAATCACATAAAATTCCTACTCTTGATAAAATCAAGAAAATGCTAGAACAGAATATAGATGTTGTCCCTCATAAATTTTAGGAAAAGGACCCAGTGGTCTGTGAATTAAGACTACATGATATAAATGCCATATGCCATGTCAAAGCCATTCCTCAATACAAAGAGGAAGACCAAAAAGAATTCAGAAATGATATAGAAGATCTCCTGAACAAGAGATTAATTAGACTATCCACTAGCCCTCATCATGCCCCAGTTTTCTAAGTGAGAAACCATTCAGAAAATGTTAGAGGAAAAGCTAGAATGGTGATTGACTACAGAGATGTCAATAAAAAGACTGTCAAAGACGGTTATCAAATTGCTCAAGTAAGAGTATTGATCAATCAGCTCAGAGGAGCTAAAGCCTTTTCAAAATTCGATGCAAAGTCGGGTTTTTGGCAAGTCAAGATGCATCCAGATAGTGTTCCCCTCATTGCATTTGGAACACCACAAGGTCATTATGAATGGTTAGTAATGCCCTTTGGCTTAAAACAAGCCCCTTTAATCTTCCAAAGAAAGATGGATGACATCTTTAAACATGTTGTTGAATTCTGTGTCATCTATATCGATGACATTCTTGTCTTCTCCAAAAACAGTAAGAACACATGAAACACCTCTATAAGGTTTTAAAGCTGATAGCTCAGCATGGAATCATCTTAGGAGAAAAGAAAATCTTCTTTATCCTAGATGAAGTCGATTTCCTTGGAGGAAAAGAATGGAGTAATAAAACTCCAACCCCACATCCTTGAGAAAATATGGAAATTTCCAGATAGAATTCCTAATGCTAAGAGTCTAGAAAGATTCTTAGGAGTTATTAATTATGGGAGAGATTTCATTCCCAAGTCTCCGGATTAACAGCTATGTTATCTCCCAAAACTAGTTTCAAAAGAAAATGGAACTTCACTGAAGATGAAGAAAAAATTATGAAGCAGATAAAAGCTCTCTGCAAAAATTTCCCTCCTCTTCAAGAACTAGAGGAACATGATGAAATCATTCTCTAAACAGATGCTAATGATAATTACCGGTCTGGTGTTGTTCTGGCAAAAATGTCTGGAACTAACATTGAAAAGATTTGCAAAATTTTGTAGTGCCAAGTTCAGCGGTGCAGAGCAAAATTATCCTATAGGAGAAAAAGAAATTTTGGCTGTCAAGAAAACAATTTTAAATTCTCCAGCTTTTCTAGGAAAACGCTTTACTGTACGCATCGATTATGCTAGAGTAAAGAATTTCAAAAACTTTAAACTTGATAAAGCTGCTGATAGAGGAAGATTAGCAAACTGGCAATTATTTTTTAACCAATATGATTATAATGTTGAATTAATTGCAGGAAACAAGAATTATCTTCCAGACGCCTTAACCAGAAAAATGGCAATGTTCAGCCGAAGAAAAGACGATGAAGGTCGCAATCCCAGAAACAGAAGAACTGGGAAAGAATATGAAAATGTTGAGGAATCTAAAGAAAAAATTCTCAAAAGATTTTTGCTAAGTCCAAAAGGATTAGCCACAACTTATCAATCTCAGGGTAAAGGATTGGCTAGCCGGTCTCAAACGGTAGACGGTAATGGCTCATCAAGACCGTTGAAGGCTGTTGCTTTGCCAAAAAGCAAATCAACTCCAATTGGAGTAATAAATGTTTTTAATTATGAACTGAAAACTTTTACAAATCTTGTGTTCAGAACTGGCAGGAGACTAGCATACCACCATAAGGCAATTTTAGATAATCTCTTATATGCCTTTCAAGAAATGCCAGACCACAGTTCGAAGAAGTCAATGAAGACACACAGCATAGTGTTGTCAAGAATGAAAAGATCCAGTATTTTGAAGACCCTGAAAGTGCTAGAGTTCATGTTCTAGCACTAAAAGAATCAGACTGGTTTTACTTTCATAATCCCATTGGAAGTCAAAATTCTACCTCACTTCCTCCAACCCTCTTCATCATCCTTGGACGTTATATCGGAAGGTATGTAGTCAATGTTCAGAGTGAACATCCTCAAGAACACAAGCTCTGCCTTGTTGAAAATGGTTTTGTCCATAATATCTTAACTAGAACTAATGATGATCTCAAGGGATTACCACCCATCATAGTCAATACAGTCAAAAATGTCAGAAAAAATGACTGTATCCTCAGGCTGAAATTCAGATCAACTCCTCTAGAATGGATTCAAAACAGAAATGGTGGAGTAGAATATATTTATCCATATCAATATGTGAGGATTATACAAGGAAGATATCTTAAGCCTGCCCGGTGGGATATAACGGCCAGCCAAACTCTAACATCCCCTCGATGAAGGCCATGTCCCTAGACTAAATCCAAAAAATCATCGAAAAAGATAAAGAAAATACATTCCTGGCAGCAGGAGAGAAAATCTTAATCACTGCCTATGATCACCCTGATGTAGTAAGCAATGGCCTTTTCCTATCTCTCAAGAGAAAGGAAATTGATTCTACGTTGGCATGCTTGCAGTGGATCCAGAAGGTTGAAAATGACAACCACTAGAAGATGTAAGCAGATACAGACGTAGAAGATTATGAAGTTAAAGCTAGGATGGATGGCAACTCTCTTGTCCTAGGCCACAACACAACTTTGAAACAGATGAAAACATGTCAAGCAGCAAGTGTAAAAAGCACCGAAACCAACTTTGGTTTTTCCCAAAAGATGCTTTTACTTTTCAGAAAAGAACAAGGTGAAAAACTTTTCACCTAAAGTAATATGCTTTTCACCAAACGACCTCTATCATCAGGAGCACTCATGAGAACAGAAAATAATGGAGTTGTCTTGTACATTATTGTGTTTTGAACTCCAGTTTGAGTTCTGCTCCTTATATAAGGAGTCTTGAGTCAGTTTGTAAGGCATTAGAAAATTGAGCAAAATCATGTTCTCTCAAAGAGTAAGAAAGCCAAAGTCGTAGTAATAGCAATGTGCTCTTTTCAAGCTCCAATCTGGAGTGTACTAGTATTCTAAGTAAGTACATATAAATTCAGTTATGAGTAGGTAAACAGCTGTTTACCTAAGAGTGAGACTCTGAGTTTTATAATTTGTATTTATGTTTAATAAATAAATTCTAGAGTGTGCTCATTATATATATTGTCACAAAAATATTTGTTCTATTAAATTGTGTTAAGTTTTTATTTTATCTGTTAGAAGACCTGCAAATAGTTTTAAATATCTTGCATTTACCAGAGTTGTTCTTCACTTAAGCAACAGTGATTCCGCCCTGTTAATAACTGCTTAGACAAGAGGTTAGGTGAACTGTGGCATGTTGAATACTAGTCCTTAGGTGGGAAGATTTTGTTCATTTGCATGATATAGTAATTTTTTTACAAAATTTCCAACAATAGTCTAAATAGTAGAACTTAACTGTCAAACTTAACCGTGTTAGTCTCATATATAAAAATGATGTATGAACAATACATCATTTTAATAGTTTTCAAAATTTATACATCAAAATATAGAATCGTCCATAGTTCACACACTAGTGATAAATTCTCTAATATCAACCTTGATCTCCCCCGTGTGAACTTAAATGCTAATGGATATGATAGACCCACAATTTGAGGTTACCATAATTGTCATCAACCTTTTCAATTACCCATGTGCGCTCCATCAGTCGAGGAACAGCAAAATCAATGAAATCTAAAAAATGAATTAAACTGAAATTTTATTTAAGAAACAACTGAAAACCATGATTACAATCACGTAGAATAATTAATGGAGAGCCAGGGGTACCAAATCGGATAGAGGACTCGGACCCGGAGAGTTTCTACAGAGGGGACACGTGGCATTCATGCGCAGCCATTCGTCTACGCAATCAACGTGGAAACAGTGATGGCAATCCGGGATGCACCGTACGGGATCCTTTGCCTGGTACTCCGACAAGCAGATGGAGCAAACGCCGTCGTTCGGCTTAGGCAGCCGCCGGCTTTCGCCGAGAACTATCTTCGGGTAAGAATCTATGGTGGGCCCATCGAGGCCCAGCACGACCGTCATTGGCTCGGCTGAATAGTTGCCTGTGGTGGTGGGGGAGCGGCGGTGGGAGTTGGACTCGTCGTTGTAAAAACCGCCGTGGGCTTTGACTTTGACGCATGCGTAAGAGGCGAGCATGATGGCGGAGATGAGTACGAGGATGCTGACGGCGATGGCGATGCCGTAGCCGACGCCGACTCCGGTGGCCGAGATGGGAGGGTCAGCCGTGAACATGAGTACTACATGAGAGAGAGAGAGAGAGAGAGTGAAGTAGAGTTGAGAGTGATGTGAGATTAGCAGTGTTTATTGCTTCTGGTGTTTGATGGGGAGACAGTGGAGTAGACAGGGTTTCTGAAAGCTCGGCGGGGTCGGTGGGGAAAAATTAAATGGCTTCAGCTTTTGTAGTTGGTGTTAATGGTGCAGTTCTTACCAGGCTCGCTATATCCGTGCCATAGTGTCCAAAGTTCAAACTTCTTGTTTAACTGAATAGTACGGTGATCAAAATTTTGACCATTTTGTCTTGGTCCTTAAACTTTTTTTTTTTTTTTTAACCCATTACTTGAAATACAATCAAACTACAAGTACAGGGAAAGTGGAGTTTGAAATTTTGAATTTTGAAATAGTTATCAACAAAGGAAACTTGCTAGCTAAATTGTGAGAAGTGGTTAAATAATAACTAATCGTTATTGATCAATACCCTTTGAATTAATAACTAATTCTTGCTTCTTCTTCTTCATTAATAACTGGAGTCTTTAAGTTTTAACACACTCTCGTACATGTGTTAATTAATTGTGACAAACTTAAAAAAAAAAAAAAACAGAAGGAAAATGAGGTTATATCTTCTTCTAAGCATACCTAGGTTAGCAGGTTTAGGTTTTCGGCTACGTACTGGCCTTCTTTTTCAGTGAAAAGATTCGGCTCATGAGTTCATGACTTTTATTGTACATTTTTATGGTTTCATAATTCTAGTCTTTTCGTCAATGGTGTTGTTAGAGTGAAATTGAATTTACTTAGATGATATCTCTTCTTGTCATGCTCAAAAGGGTGTACTATCATGTCTAATATTTTTATTTTTTTGTAGGGATCATGTGTTCTTTAGTCTTAATATATTGTTGTCTTTCTCAAAAAAAGGAAAAAAAGTTAGAGTCTTAATTTTCTTTAAGTTATTTTGGTTAATAATTAGAGTAGTGCTACATATACCAAATTTTAATAGCAATATATGTGGCATCTAACGTGGCAGATGACACACCAAATGATGTAGCATATATATTTTCTAATTTTCATTTATTTCAATTATTTTCCTTTTGAAAAATAGAAGTCAGCTTAGAATTCATTAAAATTTTAGCAAACAAAATAAAGAAGGCTGGTGAGAAAATCAATTTGCTTTCTAAGATTCATCTTAATCAATTCTAGTAGAAAACATACTAGAAACAAGCAACCCTAGGGCGTGAGCAGAGCGTGGCAGTTCTTTAAGGGAGCTATCAGGCTTAGCAGTGGCGGAGCTTTTCGTCAGGAGATCATGGACAACAAAGGATACCAAATCTGTGTAGGGGCGGTGCAGTGAGACACGTACATGATCCCAAAGCATTTTATTCCTATCTTACCGTATTGCCCATATCATCATCATCATCATCATCATCATCATCATCATCAGTTTTTCAAACACTATTTATCCTGAGATGCAAAGCACATTCAAGCAGCCATTCTTTAAAGTTAATTGATAGTAGTAAAGTACGATGCAGATGTTGAGAAGAAGCCGACAAATTATCAACAGCAAGAAGATATTTACAAAAATGATGCGATGTATCTTCTAACCTGTACGTGCATATATTGAATTCTTCGTTGTTAGAAAGTAAGACCCTTAAAACTACCCTTTTTTTTTTCAAATAGGAATTGATTTCATAGTAATCGACTCATGAAAACAGGCAAGAGTTAACAGAACTTACATACGAAAATCCGAAAAAACCAGATAATCTATTTAAGCCAAGCTAAGCTCATTAAAGTCTAAAGTGCGATCGCTGGAAAGCCAGCCTAAAACAAGTAAGAACAACCTCGCTATTCTAAGGAAAAATCATTCATCTAGCCTAATCTACCAGCACGCGATTGTGGTACAGAAACATCTTAGACCAACTCATAGAGATTACTCCAACTTTAGAAGGCTTGTAACAAGATGTCTAATAGCAAAGAAACTTAAGAAAAAGCTAGCTCCATCCCCTTAGGGTTGGAACAAGCACCGTCCTCAGCCTTTTCAGGAGCCAACAACCTCGACATCAGGTTGGTTTTACTCTTCTTTTCCAATGTCTATGCATCAAACTCCCACAGCCCAAGCACCCCTCAGTCCGAGTTTGAGCCCAGGCCCAACGACCCAAGCCCAAACCTGATCAAGATAGGGAAGCCTGACCCTCTGATGCCAAGCCTCCTGTACCACCGCCAGGCCCTCCGGCGGTCTGCCGTTCCGCCCCTCCACCAGGAGTTGAGCTATAATCATCAAGCTAAGTCGAAGCCGACAGAATCCTGCACGATCTACCCTCAACTTGTCTCGCCTTACCAGCAAGAACCTGATCGAAGCACACCGCTTAATCTGCAATCAACGTGGATCACCAGTGTTTCGACTTCGATACGTGTACTAGAATTCAAAACCAAGCAAAGAAACGCGTCATCCCAATCTTCTTCTCCCTCTATGCCGGGTAGAGCCTTGGCTCCCAGTGCTGCACAGCCCCCGACGAAGCCTCGTCGGTGCCAGACAAACAGATGGCAAACAGAAGATTTTCCGCCGCCGCTCAAAACCCTAAGGCTCTGCTAGTACCCTTAAAATTGCCTTGAAATAAGTACTCGAAATAATGAGTTCTTCAATGTGAGAAAGTAGGACAAAATTTTCTTTAATGTTGCAAAATAAGTATCTTTTTTTTTTTTTTGTAACAAAGCATGAGAAGTACTTGATGTATGCATACGGAATAATATTCTCACCTACTGAATTTAGTTGTTTCAACATTATTTCTAACTGTATAGTGAAATGGTTTTGCTCAAACTTGTTGTTTTTAGTTCCTATTCTATTAATGAAATGGTTCGTCCAGTTAACCGCCGTCTACTTCGCCAAGCTCAGCTTCGCCGTATACGCCATCAACCACCAGGGCCATGGCTTCTCCGACGGTGTTCATACCACACGTGTATCCAGTGCAAACACAGGAAAAACATGGCTCAATAGCCACCGAAAACCACCTCCTGGTCGGCCGGAGACACATCGGAACTCCTCAGTAGGGAGCATGACAGATCACCGGTGTCCATGTCGACCGGATAGTGGCTGGCAAGACATGGACATAGAACAGCTTTCAGGTCAACTACAAGACCTTCACATTACATGTGAGGACACACATTCCCACATCGAAACCCCTTTGGGCACAGAACCCAAAGTCTCCTATACATATAGGCAGAACACTTCCAAATCAAGTAAGTCTACACTATACTTTTTCGTACCATTACTTTGTCTCTATCTCTTATCTCTACTACTATAAAGCTAGACCCTCTTTTGGTGTCAAAGGCTTCCACCCATTTTCAATTGTCTAAAAAACCAAAATAACAAAAAAAAATCTCAAAGACATAAAAATAATAGTTTCAATGGGTATGACTGTAAAACCCTATGAAACACTATGTACCATCTAAGTTTCTAACCTACAATGAGAGAAACAGAGGAAAACGTCCTTGGCTCGGGCTGGCCCCTTCGGATAACTACTTCGTCAATATGAAAATCTGCCACACACACGATCTCAGAATATTTGGACGTTGTGGTAGTTTTGGAGCAGAGATTGTTTCATCCTGTATTTATCCCTATCAGTTTATAGAAAAGAAGAAACACAGAAAGAGACAACAAGGGAAATCAAACCTAGAATGAGCAATAGAGGAAAATCAAATTCGGGTATGAAAGTCCTTATTCGGCGTGAGCCTAATTGTTCATTGGATGATGATAGGGTTTCGTTTTCCATTGATTTTGGGATTTCCTATCTAATTGGTTTTTTCTTTCTCTGTGCTTTAATTAAGGCATCTTGAACATGAGTAATTTCTGTATAATGTGAAATCTGTTGGATTCCAGGTATTGGTTTTTCTGTTTCTTCCACATTCGACTGTTTCTTAACAGATTTTGGTGTTGTTTTTCTTTTTCTTTTTCTTTTTTTCTTTTATAGTTTTCGACTGATCAATTGTTTGTTAGAATTTAAGAGTTAGATTATTAGTTTTGGGGATACTGATTTAATTGTTTTCTATGTTAGTGTTTACTTTGGTTATTTAATTTGAAACTTAATCTTTTGGTTGAAATAGTGAATCAGTACTTCTTGTGGCTTTCAATTTTTCAAACACAGAGGCATGAGTACACCAAGCCAAAAGAGCTTCCAGTACTATGATCATGGACCAACGTGCCGTGAAAAAAAAAAAATCAACATCTTGATGCAAAATAGGAATATCCTTGCTGGCAGAGGAAACCATAGAGCAAACTCCAGGGGAAGATTAGCCCCCCCTATATATGCTACTAATGCTTACACTTTGATTAAAAGGTTTCCTTTTGTGGTTCTATTTTCTTTTGCTATTGATGAATGAAAATTAAAAATCTTCAATATGGGTTAAAATTTTCTTTAATCTACTGTGTTCTTTTTTCTTTTGGTTTTTGGTTTTTTTGGTGTAGGACTTATCTTGGTGGAAGTTTTGAGGTACTTTCTTGGTGACTTCCAGAAACATGTATTCACATGTAGTCAAGGGGTGATTCAGTTTGTCATCAGGAGGCCGGAATCAGACCGTTCCGGTACGTTGTTGAAAATCCGGCGAAGTACTTTGCGATTCTGGAAGCTGTGGGCAGCGTCGACATGTCGCCTGGGATCAAGATTGGGGTGCAGTACAGGTGATTGTTGCTCTGTACAGAAACATGCTATTTCACGTGGGGAGATGGGCATGCCAAGCAACAGGAATATTATACAGTGATATATAGAAACACACCCGTGTGGCAAACTCTTTCAAATCATTTTGGAGGAAGGAAACTCACTCTTTTCTTTTTTGGATTACTATATGGTGTATTGTTGCAATTGATGTGATATGGTGTACCTTAGCAATGTACCATTCCTATATTACATTTCAAGGTTATTTATTAATTTACTATTGAGTGGAAGGGCTGTATTTAAAGTGGAAACCAAATTAATGGATGCCCGAAGTTCATTCCAATCAGCTGGGTGTTTGTCCTGCCTCACCGTGGTCGAAGGTTAATACAGATGGTTCTTTTGTGAATGCCAATTCTGCTGGTTATGGGGGTATTTTCAGAAACAATCTGGGACTTTTCAGGGTGCTTTCTCTTCTAAAGTTTCAGTTCCAAGTGCTATTGATGCGGAAGTTCTCGCGGTGATTGAAGCTATTAGAATAGCCTGGGTTAGAAACTGGACACACGTTTGGCTAGAAACTGAATATACATTGGTCATTCATTATCTCCATCATCCTCAGCGGGTTCCATGGAGACTACGGGTTAGTTGGTCTAATTGTTTACATTTGATTCGTCAGCTTCATTTTCATGCATCCTATATTTTTAGAGAAGGTAATATGGTTGCGGTTCTCCTTGCTCGCTTTGGTGCATCAAATGATGTGTACTTTTGGTGGGATTCTTTGCCTTCATTCATCTCTGTTCCGTACATAAAGACCTGGCTTCAATGGGTTCGGATAGATAGAGGTAATGGCTTCCGGACTAATTGCCTCCCTTCTCCAATGAGTAGACTTCTTTTAAGTTTTGGGGTGTCTTCTCTCTACTGCAGTACTGCCTCATCCAAAATTCACAGGTTTTTCAAATTTTGGGTGTCCTTATCACTTGTTGTTTTCCAAAGGTTCGGTGGAGTGAGAGTTGGTTTGATGTGCAGCTCTTGTTGTCGCTGGTGTGCGCCAAAATGAAGTGCAGCTGCACCTTATTCTATTTAATGAAGTTGGTTGCTGTTGTCGCAAGCATCATGGCTTGTTGTGGATGCCAACTTTTCTTTTGGGTGTGCAGAGGAATTTCTTGGGGGTTCAGTTGCTTTTAATTGCTATTCTTTCGGCTGCTCAGGTTAATTCTTTGTTCAGAGTAACAAAGTGGAGTCTTAGTGCTACTGTTCTATTATTGTATTTAGTTTCGGTTCATTTGTTTTCTTTGTTTGTTTTTGTACTTTCAATTTTGTTGGTCCTCCTCTTTTGCTCTTTTTTTTTTTTGGTACGGTTTTGGTATAGCCCCCTTGCTATGTACTACTTTTTCTTATATCATTAAATTCGGATAAGGGCAATGAGTTAATCCTTATTCGGTTTCTTTTTTTTATATATTAAAAAAAAACGCTATACATATTCGTTCCTCTTGCGGGACAAAAAAATGAAAGGAAGATTGGTAATTTTGCGAAAGCATGTTTGTCATTGCCTCTAACTTTTCAATGGAAAAAGTAATCCCAAAGATATATATAAATTGACCTCGTAGAACATAGATCAATAAATGAAAAACCCAACAGCATATATATATTTTTCAATAGATGCAGCCATCTTGAGTTGATTTAAGCTCAAATGTAATGAAACAGCAAGTAGAGGCTTTGCTTCTTTCTCTACAGCTTAGTTTTCTACCCACCTTCTAATTTTTTATGCTTCTTCGACCAAATGTCCTCTTCAGATTCATTTTCCCATTCTGAACTTGCTTTTTCTTCCTTGAGTTTTAACATTTTGGAGCCATGTGTAAATAGTTACACTGGATAATAAAAGAAGATCATATCAAAACTTCAAAATGAAATAGGAAAACAGTATAGGACAGTAGAAAATAAATAACCAACGGCAAAACAGACATGCAAGGAGGTCTAAATAAACTTTGAAAACATAGGTGATCGGTCTATACCTTTGGTAAACTAAATGGGAGGTCCAAATATCTTTAAGAAAAAGAGAACATATTCTAACAAACTAACAAAGAAGAACAAATATTTATATTTCTTGTAGTGATTCAATAATCAGACCAATGTATATGCTGGTCTAATAAAAGCAAACAAGAAAACGTTTGTGCAAATGTAAATTGTAAATCGATAACTAAATTAACTTCTTACAGATGCCTCTTTGAGAACAGAAAGTTGTCATGGTGCAATTACCTTATCATATTCTCTTTGTACACATTATGTGTACGTATCTGCAAACAAATCCAAAAGGAAAAAATTGAGAGTACTTTTCTGACCTTAAAGAGAGAAAAGAAAGAAAACCTCAAAGCTGCCTGTTTGCACAAAGAAAGGAAAAAGGAAAAAGAGTAGGCTACTGATACAACTAAATTTAGATGAGTAAATTTACTCAGTCTAAAAGAAAAGTAAATTAACTATTTCATGGCAATTGGCAAGAATCTAAACTAACACAACACAAACCCATGAAATCACTTAATCTTTTTTTTTTTTCTGGAGGAAAGGATAATTTTATTAATTTATCTATGACTAGAAGTCACGTATTTTCATTGATTTTGGGATTTCCTATCTAATTGGTTTTTTCTTTCTCTGTGTTTTAAGGGATCTTGAACATGAGTAATTTATGTATAATGTGATATCTCTTGGATTCCAGGTGTTGGTTTTTCTTTTTCTTCCACATTCGACTGCTTCTTAACAGATTTTAGTGTTGTTTTTCTTTTTCTTTTTCTTTTTCTTTTTTCTTTTATAATTTTCAACTGATTAATTGTTTGTTGGAATTATAGAGTTAGATTAGTTTTGGGGGTACTGATTTTATTGATTTCTATGTTAGTGTTTACTTTGGTTGTTTAATTTGAAACTTAATCTTTTGGTTGAAATAGTGAATCACTACATTTTGTGGCTTTCAATTTTTTAAATACAGAGGATCTCATACACCAAGCCAATAGAGCTTCCAGTACTATGATCATGGACCAAGGTGCGGTGAAAAAAAAAAATCAACATCTTGATGCAAAATGGGAATATCCTTGCTGGCAGAGGAAACCATAGAGCAAGCTCCAGGGGAAGATTAGCTCCCCTACATATGCTACTAATGATTAGACTTTGATTAAAAGATTTCCTTTTGTTGTTCTATTTTCTTTTGCTATTGATGAATGAAAATTTAAAAACTTCAATATGGGCGAAAATTTACTTTAGTCTACTGTGTTCTTTTTTCTTTTGTTTTTTGGTGTAGGACTTATCTTGGTGGAAGTTTTGAGGTACTTTCTTGGTGATTTCCAGAAACATGTGTTCACATGTAGTCAAGGGGTGATTCAATTTGTCATCAGGAAGTTGTCATGGATTTTGCTTGCAGATTTCACTTACTACGTACTGTTCCTGTCATGGATTGGTTGCCAAGACCACTTGCCATTTTTTGTATTGTTAATGGCTCCCAAAAACCAATCAAGTAGTGCTGCTTTTGAGTGTTGCCGATACAAGTCTACTGTTTTTGTAACCAAAGTGTGTCAACACCCGGCGCTGCTACCTCAGCCATTTTTCGTAACGAATGTAGACAAATGTCTTTGCAACTTCTATGAGTTCTATCAAAAGCAATCTAATTACCATACATCAACGCAGCTAAATTAATCAACTATAAAACCTGCAGCGAAGTGCGGCTCTCTATCTAGGATGGTATTATTAGTTGCTTACCAAAGTAGCTATTGATGACCTTAAAATATAGTGGAATAGCTTCAATTTTCAACTTCAGCTAATTAAACAGGCAAAACGCAACATGAAATTAGATGATTTTGAAATGTAAATTTAAACACACAAATATTAACAATGGTAAGTCGTGTAACTAGATTTAGTGTTCGGTGCGACGCGTCGTGATAGTTTTATGTCAACGCACTACCAACGTTCTGATGTTGCGAGTTGTGCTGGCATAGCTTTGCCAATGCAGAGAGTGTGTTGAACGAAGACCCACCTTCACTCAAAGCTGCTTCCCCACTCTTTTTCAGCTCTTTAGCTCTTGCCCTCATTTCATCTCCTTCTTTCTCCTCCACAATCTTCCTCACCATCATCTCAATCTCCTCCCTCCTTACTATCCTCTTTGCCGGCAGAACTTCAGGTCGAATCGCCACTTTCAGCTCCTCCACGAAAAACGTAGCAATCATTTTCTGCTCGGCATAGAGTGGCCATGTGATCATTGGCACACCATTCAGTATACTCTCCAGCGACGAGTTCCAACCACAGTGTGACAAGAACCCTCCGACTGATGAATGAGCCAGGATTTCTACCTGAGGAGCCCAAGTGGTGACCACTAGACCCTTGTCACGAGTCCGAGCCATGAACCCTTCAGGCAAGTAGTCTGAAATGTCATTGCCTTTGTCACCATCTTTGCTTGGTGGATGCACTACCCATATAAATCTCTGAGCGCTAAGCTCTATACCCCAAGCCATCTCGGTAATTTGATCAGCCGACAGAACCACTCCCAAAAGAAATGTAAATCACAGAGGCATTGGGCTGCATGTCCAGCCAACCCAACACCTCGCTCCTCGGAGTGGAGCCCCCTGCCGGCCTAATCATGGGACCGAAAGTATGGACCGGAACCTTAAGGATCTGCTTCCACTCTGGATCCTCTCTCATGGGTCTAAGACTCATTGACTCCAGATCTTCCCAAGTGTTGACCAAAATCCCATCACTCATCTCGCCTATCTCTACCCCAAAGCGAATGAAGGACTCGTATTCGGGATCTTTTCTGTTCATCATGGGCTTGACAACATCTTCCGGTCGAACAGGCTTGCAACCCGGGATCTTGAGCGGTTCTTTTTTATCCAAGTATTCTCCTTCCACCTCCTTATCTAGAATAGGAGCGTATAAAAGCAGGGCAAGGGGCCAAGCACACGAGACTCTTACATACTTGAGCATGTGGAACTCATCGGCCACGGGAAGAACAGCGGTGCCGAAAAGATCGACGATCATGGCTGCCGGCTTGAACTCCATGGCCGAGATGGCGGACCGGAGAGAGGACCGGGCATCAAGCATAATGGCAGGGAGCTGTGTGAAGACTGAACCAGCGGCGTTGACTTGACCGGAGGTGTCTAGTGGTGGAAGCTCAATGATGTCGAAAAGTTTCGGGGTCATGGCGGATTGGATGACCTGGGATTGTGCAGGAGAAGTGTTGGATGAAATGACGACGACTGTGGCGTGGAAATTGTGATGCGCGACGAGGCAGTTGGCGAGCTCCAAGAAGGGGATGAGGTGTCCCATGCCGGGGCTGGGTACTAGCAGCACAAATGCTTTTGAGCTCATGTCCTCCATGGAAGTCATAACTTGAAAGCTATACAAACTCCGGCTGTTTATAGATACAGATCTCAAGTATTCAAGATAGCATCAGAACATGTTATGCATATGGATTAAAATGAAAAGCATATATAGACAGTATGAACCATATGCCTGTGGAAACAGCTCTCTCTCTCTCTCTCTCTCTCTCTCCAACCTCTAGTCAAACTATTTTAGTAGAATTAATCGTCTAATTTATATATTAGTAAGAAATTAAAAGATCGCTAAAAATAAAGTTAAACTAGCTATCTAAACTGGCAAACTGGTATAGCTATTCTCTACTTTTGTCTCATGTTTAAACACGTAATTGGGTTTGCTAAAATGTAATGTAGTGCCACATATATGCAACGTCATACGCTTACCTGCAAAACTAATAGTAAACAACTATTGCATGTACAGTACACATGAACAGTGACAAACAACAGTAAATCGGACGTTAGATGTATGTATAATATATGAAGAGACATGTCTGACAAAAAAAAAACATATGAAGAGATATGTATGAGGCTATAGACACCACATGTCCAGTCCCCTAAACAATGACCTACTAAGCATGCTTCTTGTTTGAACCCAAAATGAATATTTTTCTCGATGAGGGGGGCTCGAAGAAATTCGAGCCAATATCGATGGCCCAACTTATTTATTTGCAACAAGTTCGGAATATATATTTAGATACTAAATAAAGCCTACTTGGAGACCAAATAAACTTGAAGCAAATTTAAGTATTCATTGGTTTACTATTTAATTATCAAGATATTTGATAATTAATGGTGATTTGCTTGGTTGTCAAGACGGTGCAAAACGGGAAGATAAAATAGATGGTTGAGATTACGCGAGCCATGCAAGGTAATTATCAAGGCTTCACATATATTGCAGTCAAGGACGCGAATGCGGACGAATCGGTTTGCTCGCGAATATCAAGTTGGCTATGTATATGGTCCATGCAATTAAACATGACGAATCCTTCTCTACCCATATAAACTACTCATACAATTAAGGTCCTTGGTTGATTAAGGAAGTATCTGTCACGCCCCGAATTTTAGAATAGAATTCAAAATCCGAAACATGAAAATTACCACAACTCAAAATAATCATCCTGAAAATTTCTTTTCTTAACAACCTCACCACACTAAATCAAATCAAACCGAATCTAGTTTCGGTTAATTATTACAACACAAATACGCAATAATTTGTAAAGCTCTAAATGAGCATACACACCTCACAACTCAAAGAAATAAAATGTAACTGCTGTAACACCTAAGCAGCTCGGTCACCTCCCTGATTATCCTGACTTGCAGGAATATCCGCTACACCATTTGAATAGTGTACCGGGATTGCAACAATACAAAACCCGGTAAGCTTATGAAAGCTCGTATGAGTAAAAGAAAGAACGGTTACTTAATTTAATCACATTTATTTCTACCTAAGTCAACATGCAACAATTCTACAACTACAAAAAGACAACAATCACAATAAATCAACTACTCAACACCAACCCTTACTCACGTCTTTAACCACAATACCCCATCATCGTATTTATAAAAATACGGTATTCGACAAACTAGAGCTCTAACTGAATCGTAGCTCGTCACCTGGGCTAGGTTATGGCATCCGACATATTTATCTTTATCGTATTTCATCAATATGTATACTTATATACATATTTAGAACGTCCGATAATTGTACATACTCAACCAATCGTATCCCATCATCTACCTTGGATTAGAGCGTCCGATTACCCCATACTGGTCATTACGTTGACCCTAAATCCACAATACGTACAATCGTATATTTTCACATAATTAAATCAACTCAATCAACATATATGATATTATCATGAATTTAAAGCATTTGAATATAATCGAAATCATCATTCTATCACAATCATATCGTCACTAAAATCACACAAATCAATATATATATTCCACGTAAATATATATATACGTAATCATCCACTCAGGAATGACCACTAATTCCATCTATAGTTCACACAAGAAAATCGTGAAATTCATTTGTATAATTAAAATTCATTTTACTTACCTATGGACTGTAGTGATCAAGTCCATGTGA
The DNA here is from genome assembly GCA_025331145.1 of Rosa persica. Taxonomy (NCBI): domain Eukaryota; kingdom Viridiplantae; phylum Streptophyta; class Magnoliopsida; order Rosales; family Rosaceae; genus Rosa; species Rosa persica. The sequence goes on along the minus strand of WFKR01000001.1, from coordinate 10,205,051 downwards.
TAAAAAACAAATATTTAATCCATAAATATTTTCCACACAATTACCAAAAATAAATAAATTTAAAACACTCGGTTCGTAATATGAACCACATGAGTTTTACTCACCTCGAAATTTCCGCTGTGTCTTCAATAAATATAACTCACAATAATCCAAATGCTCGTCAACTCAAGCCGTCAAGTACCTAATCAAGTACGGTCTTTACTTAGCAACGAAGCATGAAATAAACCTAAATGATGATCCAACGGTCGGATTTCAAAATAACGATAATCCAACGGTCGGATTCTAAAATAAAGACAATCCGACGGTCGGATTGAATTTAATTGATGATCCAACGGTCGGATCCTCACGGATTGCCCATGGAAACATCCTATCAAAATTATACGAAAATCCGATGGACGGATCTTCGCTAATCGCCTCCAGAATCACTATTTTATAATTATACGAAGATCCAACGGTCGAATCTTCGCCCGTGACCACACAAAGTCATCGGGACAGTCATATGAACATCATATTAAAATTTGAAGTAAAACCGATGGTCTGATATCCGTAAATCTCAAACCGAAGGTAAATTGTAAAACCGTAAATAGTAACGTCAAAACAGAAATTGACTATTTATCAACTTTTTCTAACATGACCAAGTTATATCTCAAAACGCTCGTATGGATGCATAGACCATCGTCCAGATAATAAAAACTCAAAATTCGGTCCGACGCGCCGCCACACTCGGCGGTCAGAAGGTGGTCAACGCGGCGGTCAACGACGGTCAACCACCTCCGATGTAAAAGTCGTCAACTACAGACTTCTTCAAAATGAAATTGTGAACAACTTTAATACCTGACTTTTTCTGAGATGAGGTCTAGATCGTTCTAGATCGGGTTTTGAAGTTGGATTAATCTCGGCCCTCTGATCAGTCTCCAGATCGAATCAGGGACGTCGAAATATTCAACTCTTGATCTACCACTCTACACTCAAAATCGTGATGCAAGCTATATATGGGGATGATCAGAAGGAAGAGCACGTCACGAAAATGAGGAGGATCGACCCGTGCACCGCAGGAAAAATGGTTTTCCGGCCGGGTCGGGTTTTTGCTTCGGAAAGTGATTCCGATCCAATCCTAGGGGCGGCGGCTGGGTGAGGTGGCGGCTGGGGTCGACCGAGCAGCTCGAGGCGCACGCGTGGAGGGCTGGGTCGGTGACGGCGGAGGCGTGTGGCGGCCTGCAGCGTCAGGTCGGGTCGGGTCGAAGCCGGGTCGGCCGAGGGTTTGCTACAGTCGCGAGAGAGAGAGAGAGAGAGAGAGAGAGAGAGAGAGAGAGAGAGAGAGAGAGAGAGAGAAGGGCTTTTGTGCAAAAACTGAGTTTTTTCGTCCTTAGTGACAAACTCAGATTTTTTTCACTATTTATAGAAAAAATCTGATTTTCAAATATTCATAACTTATTCATACGAACTCTGAATAATACGTTCCACATATGCACGGACTCGTATCGACGAGCTCTACAACTTCCATGAAGGAAGTTTTCCCAAATTTTGAATGTATAAAAAGTCGATTTTCACGACCCCCTAAATAACGTTCGTTTTTGAAAATAAAATCATTCGGAACCAATTTCCTCAACCCACGACAATCCAAATAATCCCAAATATCACAACTCAATTAATATAACAATTAATGAATTACATAAATTTATTGTATAAAAATCTGGGTCTTCACAGTATCAATGATGTTTTCCCATGCAATTGAGGATGGCTGGAGATAGTAAGCATGCAATTATGCTTGATTGTGGTGAACAATAAATATATAGATTAACAGGACCCGTCCCGAATTTCACCATAAAATCCGAGGAGGTCATATGGGACCCACCTTAGGAATAAGTCTACCAGAGTCACCCCGAAAATGGACTACTCAAAACCTGTAGAAATACACTCACACTTCTAATAAGTTTTCCTTATTCTTCTAGAGCCACCCTACTCTCCGAACACAACAACTCCCCAACAACCAATTGAGATCTGAACCATACAACATAACATCAAATACACAAATACAGCTCCCCAAAGTTTACAACATTTGTCCCACAGGTTATCAGAGCAATCTAAAAGAGAAAAAAAAAATTCATATTACAAGTAGGTTCAATGATTAACCTACAATATGAAAACCACAGCAGCAGATGCTATGCCTCGAATCCTACTGTGCCGAACCAGTAACTATGCAGACTGGGCAAAAGAAACCAAAGGGCCCAGGGGAAAATAATTTAAAAACACGTTAGTGTGAGTGGACAAAAACAATTAATAGTAAAACAAAAGAAGTTTATATTTTCCCACGTTTATTCCTATAAAATTTGGATGCATGCAACATTTATAAAATACATTTCTTTAAACTCGAAAACTAATGAGAACACACCAGCCTCGTTGGTCCAAAAGAAAACAGACTAGCCCCGCTAGTCAAGTAAGAACAAAGTATATATAGGGAAGAAGTCGTCACCATACGAATAAGGGAGCCTCTTAGGCTCGGGTCGGAGTGTCCCACACTCTTGAGTATCCCATGCTCTGCACAACTCACCCCCAAACACATAGTAAGCAAGGAGGAGTACTAATAGGCTAGCTAGCAATAAAATATATCAACTTAGGTATTGTGGGTTAAAATCACGAAAATCGAGAATCAGAAAGGCTTCCCCAGTGTCTCACAAGAAGTAAAATATACATAACTGACGTGGCCCCGCACGCCAAAATATTCTCGAATTCATAAATAAATAGACGAGGAATAATAGATGAGTAAATTTCTCTCAAAAATCCCATTTTTGAAAACTTTTCAGAAATCTCAGAATCGACGAATGAAAATATAAATAATTCCGGAAATCACCTCGGAAAATACTTCATCGAAATTCAATATAAATCACAAATTCAAAATCGATCATAACAAAATTCAATTCGAATTTCCAATTAACAAATAATTCAATATTTAAAAACTCGGATAATATGCTCAAATATTTAAAAAGATAATTTAAATAAATTCTTAATTCAAAAAATAATTGCATGCAATATTTAAATCAAACATCCACTCACGGTATACAGCTAACGTGGTATCTAAGCGTAAGGATCCTCGTCGAGTGATGAGTAGGTATCTCGTCCTGTACTCAATACATAAATTATTACCGGACGAAAAAAAAATAACTTTTACGATAATTAAAATTCAATCTCAAAACCCATATCCTCAACTTCTCTAATTCTCTTCCACATCCAACCAAACTTCATCAAAATTTCCCAATCATCAATTCAGACTATATAACAATTATGGGGGAAATCCGATAATCGAATTCTCAATTAACATTAACGGAAATCCAAATCTTTAGAAATTCATAACTGATTCACAACTCCACCAATCCTCACCAAATTTCATATATAAGCTCTAGGATAATTAGAGAATTTAAATAGCCGGAAATTGGAATTAAAAAGCTACCCTAGTGACCGCCACCGCCGCACACAGTGGCGGCGCCACCGCCACCTCCACCAACTCCAATGGACATCAAAATTTGGCAGTAGCACCTCCTCAACAGACCCATTAATTCTTTCAACTGTGACCAAGTCAGAAAATGAGCGGAAGTACCTCAAGAATTAAAGGGAAGATTGAACCAACCGTGAATAGTAACCCAGAATTTCAAATCTTCGATTCCTCCTCCACGCCTCAATTCACTGGACAAGACTCTGGGTATAACATCTACGACCCAAGACTCTTCCAAATGACCCAACTTTGCCGTCTGGGGTGACCGAAATCGGGAGAAATCTACGTTGACTTGATTTGCTACAGTAAATTTTCAAGGCCCGATGCGTCGTTTTCCGGCCAAACCACCACGAGCCACCACCACCGGCGTCTAGAGGGAAGGGAGATGAGTCCAAAGATGTTTGCTTTGCGTTGTCAGGTTGCCGGAGGAGGAAGAGAGCCGGAGTTGCAGGCGAGAGGGAGAGAGAGCGACAGCTCGGGGAAGAAGAAAATGCGAGGAAGGGGGAGAGAGAAAAGAGTTACCAGCCACAGTAAAAAATTTGAAGTTATACTATCTACCATAAACAGTAAATTTAGTATTTCGCTTATAACATTCACATACGAACTCCGATATTTACGTACCACTTATGCACACGCTCAGTTTAATGCCCTCTACAACTTTCATGCAGAACATTTTTTCAAATTTTGACCCGAACAAAAAGTCAACTTTTAAGGCCACTAAAAGTATCGAAATAGAGTAAAAAGTTAAAGTAATTATCGTTTACCGTCCAAATGACTAGTAAACGGATAAATTTAAGTTTGGGACATTACATATATATACATGATGTATATATGTTGGCGGTTCAATTAAGGAAGGAATATAATGGACATTCGTGAAGCATGACACAAGAATCAAGGCTACCTTACGCAAAGAAGGTTCCAGCTTGGCTACTCAAGTTAGTTCGCATCAAAGCGAATTGGAAAGTCAAAAATCTGCACACGAAGAGGTGGTTTTTGAGGTTGAATTGCCTATAGGTGGTGATAAACCTAAATGCCTCTCTGGTGAATCACAGCCTTACACAAAGGCTATGCATGGAGAAGATGGCCAACAAAATTGTTCTTAGGCAATACAATACTTGATTTCTCCACTAACCCAACCATATATGTGGCTACTGATCAGATGCATGGGGGGCAAGATGTAGACCACGTTGATTCCCATGATCAACATAAGCAAGTTCATGTTCAAATTAATTATGATTCGGCTGTTGGACGCCATCATGATCAAGAAATTGATCATAATCATGGTCAAGAACATGACCCACTCAATTATTACCATGCAGGGGATCAATTAAGGCATGGCCCACCTTATTGTCATCAATTTTACCATGGCCATGTTACTGGAAGTCATGGTGAAAGCGGCCACAATCATAGCCAACTTAATTATCAATTAAGTTTGGGTATAGAGAAGCCAACCTGTGGATTTATTAATCAATTCAACTTGAAGTTCTTCATATATACTTCAAGGCTAGGCGGTGGCTTTGATATATGTGGGAGACACATCTACAACCCACCTTGCAAGATGGCCAGAATAATTATCCTAGTGGCCAGTTTGTCCTTCGCGACTGCAAGTTTGAGTATCATCAATACAAATTAACTCTTATTTACAGTTATTCAACTTTCTTGCAAAAAGAATTTGTCTATGATGATACCAAACAGTCCATAGATGCGTCTCAATATGATGCCTGGAAAGAAAATAGAGGCAAACAAAGGTTTGATATGCCTATTTTGCAGAGGAGATCAATTCATCAAATTTCGGTGATTCAAAATATGATCTCGATGCAGAGCCGATATATGATGAATATGATGATAATTATAATTTAATTATTGGTTCCAAAAATCATATGCAGGAGTTCAAGCTCTTCGAGGCTCTTGATCATGATTTAGACCAACAAGTGGTCAAATATAATAGTCAATTCGTGGCTTATTCTGAAGACACTATGTTCTATGACATGGTAATTGGCGACAACGCCGATCTTGGGCCACCATCATCTCCAAAATTGCAATTGAAGATCATGTTTCGCCAACCAACAAAGATACTTGAAGGGCAATATTATTCCTTCTACGAGCCAAATTTTTTCTAAGTTTTCAATGCGAAGTATCTTTGTTATTTTCCTACAAACTCCCGCAAGAGGGATTTTCATGCCATAAATTTTGACGCATCAGAGCTTGGAGTGAAGCATAGGTGGCCTCCCCCGTGACCTTCTAGAGGTAAGCCAAATGAGTCACCGCTCGCTTCTTTCTTTCTTTGCTTTTAATTTTCTGTCAATTTTCAGTTTTCATCTTTCTTTTAGTTAGTTAAAAAAAATAGAAAAAGAAAAAGTACAAAAAGAGTTTCAAGTTTGTGTGTCGCAGAGGATGCAAAAATTGTATTCTTGCCTAATAGTGGCTTGAACTTTCTGATATAGTTAGAGGCCATTGGTTTTGGCCTGGACATGTGTACAAGAGGCATTTAATATGCCTAGTATGGTATCAGCAATGGAAGAGGTCAAGTTAATATTTTTGCCAATACTTGTGGCGAAAAAAGAGGGATGCAGCGAAGGAAGTGATGGAACAGAGACTCAACCTCGAGAAGAATTCCTCCTTACCTGGATCTTCCTCGAGGGGATTTCCTCTTCACCAGGATCTGGCTTGAGGAGATTGCTCCTCACTCGAATTCCCTTTGAGGAGATAGTCAGCAAATCTGCACGAGGCCCTTCACATTTGTTCGTGAGGAACATTTGTTCGCGAGCTTAAGGCAAATATCAGAGAAATCTTCACGAGAAAGAGTAGTTCGTGAAGAATATTTTCACCAAGCTTACTGAGATTTCTCCTCAAGAAGATTTCTTCTTACTTGGATCTTCCCCAAGAGGATTTCCTCTTTACTGGGATCTGCTGTGAGAATATTTCTCTTTAAAGAAGTTTTGGAGAAGATATCATTTTGAAGGCCAACACCTGTGGCCTTAATCAAATTTTTACTTTCTGAAACAACCCTCGCGGCAAGAGGAAAACTTTGGAATGATGGTAGACAGTTTTTGACAAGGTCTTCACAGCAAAGCTATTAATCGCATGAGGTTTGAGAATGGAGACAAGATGAGCATATGAGCTCGTGAACCAAAACTACCAAGAAAAGTTCTAGTGAGAGTAGACAGCTTTTGACAAGGTCATTCATGGCTTAATGTTTTGGAGCCATACGTGTCTCTTTGCTTGGTCCACAATTATAAATTGATGCTCAATTGTCAACACTTTCCAGTCTAAAAGCATCAAGGAGCAGGATCAAGACACATTCAAAGACATGATGGAGAAGCCTTTGATTGAATGATAGCCAAGTTCCTGCAAACATGGAGCATAGAGCCAACATAGTGGCTTGAGGGCTATTAAGCATAATTAAAATCTATGCCGTGTTAGTTGTTGCGATGCATGCACTTCGCGAAGTGATGAAAGGCATGGTTTGCGAAGGAAGACACCGGTTCGTTATTGGATACACTTCGCGAAGATTCTAAGGGCCGCGAAGGCTATTCATTCGCAATCAAAGGCAGCCTCTTTTAATCCTTCGCATTGGGGGAGGTATTTCAAAATTTTTGTGGCATGAGTTTAATGCCAAACTTTACAATTAAGACTTGTTTCAATGTCTTAATATCAACAAAGCCATATCTGTGGTATTTTATTTTTGGAAGCATCTCTGTTATCTCAACATAAGAGATCAAGTGTTCATAGCATCTAAGATCAACGAACTAGGTACTCATGTTCATCAGTTTATTAGTGTACCGCTTTGATTATTAGCTATCTCATTGCACATTAAGGTGACTTGATGGCATTCAAGCTTCATGGTCTATTTAGAGGCTCATATCTGGGATCAGTCAAATGATTTCAAGTTTTATTACGTATCGGTTAAGCCAATGCAAGTGATTTTAAAGCGACATACGAAGGCTGACTCAAGACCTCTTCAGTTAAGATGGGGAACTTTGACTTCAAGGTCTGGAGAGCAATGTTTGAACCCAAAATGAATATTTTTCCCAACGAGGGGGACTCGAAGAAATCCAGAGCAATATCAGTGGCCCAAGCTATCTATTTGCGACAAGTTCGGAATATATATTTAGAGGCTAAATAAAATCTACTTGGAAATCAATCAATCTTGAAGCAAATTTTTGAATATTCATTGGTTTACTATTTAATTATCAACATATTTAATAATTAATGGTGATTTGTTTGGTTGTTAAGACATTGCAAAACAGGAAGATAAAATAGATGGTCGATGGTCGAGATTACGCGAGCCATGCAAGGTAATTATCGAGGCTTCCCATATATTGCAGTCAAGGACGCGAATGCGGACAAATCGGTTTGCTCGCGAATATCAAGTTGGCCATGTATATGGTCCATGCAATTAAACAAGACGAATCCTTCTCTGCCCATATAAACTACTCATACAATTAAGGTCCTTGGTTGATTAAGGAAGTATCAAGGATGCTTTCCCATGCAATTGAAGATGGCTGGAGATAGTAAGCATGCAATTATGCTTATTGTGGTCATCAAGGAATATATATATATACACACACACACATATACATATATACATGATGTATATATGGTGGCGGTTGAATTAAGGAAGGGATATAATGAACATACGTGAAGCATGACACGAGAATCAAGGCTACACATATATACTGCAATTAAGTCTTGCTCGCGAAAAATCAACAGAAGATATAAATATATATATATATATATATATATATATATATATATACAGTCCTTCTTGGCTAAAGACCTCTTTAGTTTTTCTTAGGTACGGATTTCCGGTTTTACCCCACTTTCCGATCACATTTTCACATCTTAACCGTTCAGTTTTTAGGTCCTAATGTATAGATCACCTCTGAAAATTTTCAGCCAATTTGGTGATCGTTAAGGTATCCAAAACTGTAATTTACCATTATAAATACGAACGGTTCCGGTTCGACAGATTCGGTCCGTTCGTGTAAATTGCAGTTTTGGATGTCTTAACGATCACCAAATTGGCTGAAATTTTGCAGGGGGGATCTATACATTAGGCTCTAAAAACTGAACGGTTAAGATGTGAAAATATAATCGGAAAGTGGGTGAAAACACCAAATCCGCACCTAAGAAAAACTAAGGACATCCTTACCTGAGAAAAATCCTATATATATATATATATATATATATATATTAATTATGCAAGGTGCATGGCTCAGATTACGTGGGCTATATATATATATATACATATATATATATATATATATGCATGCAATTAAAAACTGTTGCATGAGTCCTCGCGAAGATATATATGAACATATATACGTGCATATCTAAGAATCGGTCTTTGAGGCGATTACGTTGCCTAGAAGAAGATTACGACCAGGATTTCAAAATGTAATTAATTTTGTCTAGAAGATTGCTATGATAGAGTTAATCTTTATTTGCCTACGACAGCTGTTAAAACTATTAAGAGTTTTGATTTGATTCAAGATCAATAACTGTGGCCTAAAATATAGTATTGCATTCCTATTAGGAAGGAGAATCTACGGGCAGCTTATATATATAGAGGCTAAAACAGAACAACAACAGACAACTCTCAAATCAATCTCTACAATTACTCAAGCCTCTCCGGAGCAAACCTACCTTCAACCCCGTTGAAACCCGGCAACAGTACTTCCAGTCATAGTCTTCCCAGGAGCCGACTACCTGTACTACAGCCACCAATATTACCAGCGAAGCAAGGGTAACGCCCTCGCAACCCAGCGAATCTAAAGATATGCTTTAGCAAACCCTGTGTTTTCTCTCAACTTCCCAGTGATTACTTACTCAACCTACAACGTTGAGTATCGATTCAGTGACGCGAAGAGATCACAACCAAAGCCCTTATCTGTAAGGCGCAAGAAGTCCTTTTCCGAAAGGCAGATAAAAGAACCTTGTGATGAGGTTTGTGCTCTTCTTGTTCACAACGTTTGATCAAGAAGTCAAATCAAGGGACACCCCGACGACTGCACCCCATGGTGCTGGCACGCTTGCGTACACGCTCAAAAGAGACAGTTTGCAACCAACTGATCTTGGAAACAAACACTTCCTTGTCTTCTGGGTTTGATACATATACTACATAATTATATACTATATTTTGATACATAATATATAATTGATTAGGCACCGTTCCTATCTCCAAATCTCTCTCTTTATATATAATTGTATATGTAAAGGGTGATCCCAATTCCCTCTATTTAGTTTGTTCTGATAGATTACCTATATAACTATATCTCATAGTTTGTTGATGCTTACATTGTTTGGTTCAGAACTTATCGAATCAAAGTAGCTGCAAAGATACGGATCTGCTTTGTTGAATTTGATTCAAATTCTAGCTTTAGGATGTACACGGCAGCTTTAGGATATCCTTTCTATTTGCTTCTTGTCCACAGCAGCTTTACATATTTGCTTTAATTTTTCATTTCTCTGCTTCATAATTTTTTCCCCTTTTATATATATTAGCCTTCCTTACGCATGCGGAAAGACTGCCTTCACGCGTGCGATTTATTGTTTACACTTGTCTATATAATTTTATTACGATTAATACACACTTGACTTTGTCCCATCTTTAAAATATTGTTTTCAAAAGGGGTCAGTTGCACATATATATTATCGTTTTTATTGTGTTGAGGCACATGTCATGTCAAGGGATTTTCATTTACAATAATGATATGGATTTTCATTTTCTTTCTTATAGACATCACCTAGTCTCTCAAGGGTTCCCTGGTATATATAATCTTCTTGTTTAAATGTTATTTTTAAACACAGAGAAAATGTATATACTTAATTCAACTCTTCACAATTAGTGTGCTGGAAAAAAAATTCTACATCATATTTCATCTTTTATGGTCAGGAACTATATCATTGAGTTAGAATATGCCAAAATATGCTAAGAACTTGTATCAATTAAGTACAACATTATATACGACAAATTCCCTTTGACATGAACTACCATTTCGCAGTGTTTAAAAAAAAAAAAACAAAACAAAAAACAAAAAACTACTATTTTGCATAATCATATATGCCGACTCTCTCAAGCTGTTTCTTTCTTCTTTAATTCACCAAATTCTTATATTCCTATTGACTTTAACTGCCATTTTGCTCTTATATGAACTAAGCAATTGGGAGAAAAACACTTGGTGAAACCGTGAAGGCCTCGATTAACAACCCTTTGAAGTTGCTGAAAATTCGAGTTCCTAGTGTTGAGGTGGAGAAGTTGAAAAGCCCATTCATGAATTTAAGTGTTGATTTTAATTCCCAAGTTCTGTAGCAAAATTTAGAGAAAGATATCAGTAATTAACAAAGCTAGGTTTCTAATGAAACCAAGGTAGTAAATGCAGGCATGCTTGGTTCTCTAATTGTCGGAGCTTCTTTATGTCAAACCAAAATCAATTATAAAGAACACAAACTACTTCCTGCAAAAAATTGGAAAATTCAGAAATTCTACAGCAAACCATAGTCATTGCCTTGATTTACTAAAGATGGAACCAGATTCATACAATTAAGAGAGAAGAAAACTACTAAATAAAAAAACAAAATAGCCTCTTCGGGTACAAATCTGGAACTCCAAATCCTCAATAGCTCGGCTAGAAACGGGGTAAGGTTTGTTTAAATTGTATGAATTGAGATCAACGATAAATGAAATCATCAATTCATTTTCTTTTTCAAAGGCAAGCTCAATCTCTATCAGCATTTCCTCCCCAGCATTCTCGCCGACTTCCTCCTTTTGTTTCAGTTTTGGAGAATCACCTTTCACACGTATATATGTACAATGTTAGCAGTTTTTTTGAGAAATAGATAATTTCATTAATTTATCCATGACCAGAAGGCACATACATCACATGTTGTTTCATACCAACCATATTAGATGGCACACACCGCCAAACAAATGACAAGTGACCTTTATTGTAGAATACGCACACTTATTAAAGTGCCTAACCAAATGAGAAAAAAACTCAAAACCATCTAAGCTCTTGCTTTAGCAACTCTACTCAGATACCTCAATTGATGTACGAGTAGAGAAGCTAACTTACATAGCATCAGACTCCAAAGGTAGGCACAAAAATAGGAAACCTAGAGTTTCCCCTTGTCATTAGCTTTAGGGCCAACCTCATGAGCAGTAGTAGTAGCAGGATAGGTAAGACGCAAAAGGGTCAAACCAACCTTCTTTTGAGACCGGGGACCCTTGTTCCTGCTTCCCAGCAGTCTTCCCGACCTCTTCTTTAGTGTCACCAAGGCGACATCATTCTCAGCTTCATTCAAACCAAGAGCTTCCGCATAGAGAGTGAGAAGCTTACCACCCAAAATGGTTTTGAATTTCTTAGGGGAAGGGACAATTACCTCTTCTCGACCTCTTTTCTTGTAAATCAAGGTTTGCTTCTATCTAGTTTGTATGGCAGGAGTAATAGTAAGATCTTGAGAACCCGAGTCAGAAGGTTCCACTGAGGACAACCCACTAGCCTTGTCCAGCACCGAAACCTCTTGATCCATGCCTTCCATCTCTGGCGTGGTATGCATGGGATCTTGAGAATCAATACCTGAAGTTGATCGTTCAAGCAGACGGATAACTGGCTTCTTCTTTTTCAGCAGTGAGAAAGAAGGCATAGGTAGATCTCGAGTAGTCTGAGCAGAGAAAGAGAAGGTGCCACCAGAGGTAAAGGGGCCACCACCAAACTTCAAAACCTTAGGAGCAGAAACAGCCATATTTGGCTCCTCACAGTTAGCCCCAGAATGTGTAATCAATCCACGCTGAGGGTATCTCCCTTTGAGATGTTCAAACTGGAACTGCAAACTAGGCTCTATGCCGGGGGGCCAAGAAAACTTTTCGCTCAAGAATAACCGGTTTAGAGATGTCATGGGAGAAGAGAATTCAAACAATACATTTACGAAACTCTCTTATCGTAGTCCAGATAACCACCCAGTAAGTTTCCAATGAGGATGAAATTTTCGGGTTCCTCGTAGAGAGGAGGGATGTCAGAAACCCTAACCCACATCCTAACATGCTTCATAGGGACTTCAGCGATGGGAAGAACACCATCATACTCCTCTAAACAGATTGAGGCTCTGTCAAAACACCACACCCCGCCTCTAAGCACCTTGTTCCGATCACGGACTAAATCAAAGGAAATCAGAAACCGGTTGTCAATCTTCTCTTGAATCTTAAAATCCTTCTCCACCATCCAAGTCCGAAAGAGATGCGATTTGAAGGCATTAGAGTCAATATGTTTACAGGTAAGAGGTTTCCCCTAAAGAAAAGACTGAGACGATCGATGAACAAGACCTCCTCCAATCTTCCCCAGATCCGGGGCGTTACCTTCTTCAGCTAGAGTCAAAGAGGCAGCAAAACTGGCAGTGACGGCGTCGATTGAAGTCATGGAGAAAGCGAAGAATAGAAGATGACAAAGTTGCCTATTAGGTAGCTAGGGTTTTGGGAGAGAGCCCTTAGGTTTCGAGAAAATCTCACTCTTTGCTGTAATGTTTAGTTGTACAATGTTAGCAGTTGATACTGAACTGCTCCATCAAACGTGGGAGGGAACAGTTTATATATTTCACGTTCCATGAATTTCTCCATGTCCTCCGACATACTGCTCTTAATTTTCTGATTTATTTTTATTTAACTTTTTACCATAATAACCCATGAGCATATTGTTTACATGTATGATAGATACAAAATTCAAGTGATGATAAAAAAAATATCCAGAAAGGTTAGAACTGTAAAATACAAAAAACAAGAGAAAAAATGGAGAACTGATTTTGATCCTATTACTGAACAAATTGGAAAAATGGTATTGGGGGTTAGAATTTTTGGATTGCCTGTGAAATACTTTAAGGAGTTTACTGTGGCAAAGATTGGAAAAATCCTTGGTGATGTTGTGAAAGTTATTAAGCTTACTGTTGGTCAATCTAGGGGTAAGTTTGCTAGAGTTGCATTGAGGTGGACCTAAGTAAATCCTTGAGGCCTTACATTGAAGTTGAATCTACTGCTTTTCAAGTTGTCCATGAAGGCATTTCTCTTATTTGTTTTGAATATGGCTGTTTTGGGCACCCTAAAGATAAATGTCCTACACTGAAAGCTAACTCTAATGGAACTTCATAGAAAGCTCCTGTGGTTGATATCACTTGGACTCCTGCTCCTAATTGTGATGGTGCTAATAACTCTGATGTGAACATGTCACATGGTTTGCCTGATGCTAACTCTAGTGCTCCTGATGCTGTGCTAAAAGATGATACCCTTGGATGCTTATGAGCTACAAAAATTAGAAGAAGAGCAACGACTTCAGTGGCACCAAAAGGAATAGCAACTCTGATTCTAGATTTGCTGTGTTGCAGGAGGAGAATGAGTCTCAATTGCCTGCTAAGACCATGGATGATAACACTACTGAAACAACTCCTCCCATTGTGAAACTTTGGCAAAGCTTCCAAGAGAAAAAGAAACAAGCCCTTGTGTCCTCTAAAGCTAAATATGCTAGCAACTCTCAAGCCACTATGAAGAATATTGTAAATGATGGCATACTTCACCACCCAAAGCTAGTCCAAAGTTCTCTGAAAATTCCAGCTTCAAAATTAAGGTGAACTCCAGAATTCCCATAAAAGATGTCTCTAATATTTGGAGCTCAAGTGGTTCCAAACCTAATGTCTGCTACCAAAGAAACGCTAAAAGCAGCACCTCCTCTGCTACCAAACATTAGAACCATGTTTTTAAGACACTTTCCTCTGAGAACATGGGATCTAATGTTTCAGGTGATGGTATCTCTGCTATCTTTGCCCCCCCTGAGGAACCTGTTGTTGACATGATTGCTCAATCCTCCATAGCCTAGGACTCTGACAGTTTTGTTGAAAAAATATTTGCTGACAATAGCAAACTGACAGTTGATGACAACCTATCTTCTCATGATGGGAGGATATTGTTCATGCTTAATTTGAGTTTTTGCCCTTTCCTTCACTACTTCTCAATGATTAAAGTCTTATTTTGGAATGCTAGAGGTGCTGGAAGTAAAAATTTTAGGTCTGCTGTTGCAGATCTTGTCAAGATTAACTCTATTAATGATTCAGCTATCTATGAACCTCCTGTGCAATTTCATAAAGATAGTGACTTTCTGAAAAAGCTGGGATTCTTTGATTTTAGAGTTGTTGAGGCTGCTGGATTCTCTGGTGGCATTTGGCTTCTCTGGAATAGCTCTAAAACTCATATTGATTTTATTAATGACAATTTTCAATCAATTTATGTTAAAGTCACCATTCCTGGGAAGTTTCGGATGCTTATGGTGATTTATGCTAGCCTTAACCACACCTCTAGAGCTTCTTTCTGGAATTTTCTTGGATAGTCTTTTAGCTTCTACTAATCTTCCTTGTATGTTTTTGGTGATTTCAATGATCTTGTTTCTGATGCTGACAAAAGTGGTGGCTCCCTGACTGGAAGATTTGGTGGTCTTAGGAGCTGGATTAATAAAAATGCTTTAATTGACTCAAGGGCTCATGTTTTACTTGGAGAAACAATTTTGTGAAGGAAAGACTTGATAGGGGTTTCTGCAGTTGTGCTTGGAGATCCATGTTTGCTTGAGCCTTTATCTAGCACCTGCAAAAGACAAGATTTGATCATTGTTCCATTATGATGCAGTCTTTTTCCAATATTCACATCAATAGAAATGCTATCCCCTTCAGATTTAGGGCTATATGGTTCTCCCATCTAATTATTCTGGATTTGTCTCTTCCACTTGGAATGCCTTATCTGGTGATTTTCCTTCTAAAATTAGTGCTCTCTCTACTGCTCTTTCTCAGTGGAACAAAGAGGTTTTTTGGCCATCTCTTCCAGAGGAAAAGAAAGTTATTGGCTAGAATTGGTGGTATTCGAAAAGCAAGAGACAAATGTGAGAATCCTTTTCTCATTAATCTAGAGGCTGACCTCATTAAGGAGTATGAAGATATTAGAGATCAAGAGAACCTTTTTTGGAAGCAACAGTCTAGAGATAAGTGGCTGCAAGATGGTGACGGAAAAACCAAGTTCTTTCACTTGACCACCCTTGTTAGAAGAAAGAAAAACAAGATTGAGGGTCTTTTTGATAGTAATGGTGTCTGTGATTCTGAGAGCATGAAAAATATCTCTGTTGGCTTCTTTACTGACCTATTTTGTTTGGAAAACGTTGAAGATATTAGATTTATAATTCCCTGACTTTTCCCTACCATTGCTCAGAACAGTCCGTGAGCATTTGTAGACCTGTGTCTCTTCTAGAAGTTAAAGATGCCTTGTTTGCTATTGGTGGCCTTAAAGCCCTTGGCTATGATGGCTTTCCTGCTATTTTCTATCAAAACCATTGGCAAACTTGTTCTAATGACATTTTTAAGGTTGTTCATGATGCCTGTAGTTCCTGCAAAATTCCTGCTGGTTTGAACCATACTATTATATCCCTTGTCCCCAAAACTGATAGACCTCAACACATGGCCAACTTCAGACCCATTAGTCTTTGCACCACCATCTACAAAGTGATTTCAAAAATTCTTGTGGCTAGGATCAGACCTTTGGTGAAAAATCTTATTAGTCCTAATCAGGTTAGCTATGTTCCTGGAAGGCACATCGCTGATAATGTTATGATTGCTCAAGAGATTCTCTTTAAGTTCAAGAAGTCTTGTGGTCAAAAAGGTTTCTTTTGCCTGGAAAGTTGATTTGTCTAAAGTTTATGATAGATTAAGATGAGACTTTATTGAGAGTGTGCTTTAGGAAGTGCAATTGCGTATATCCATTGTGAAGTTGATTATGCACTGCATTACTTCCACCAGCTTCCAGATTTGCTTCAATGGTGAGCTCACTAACTCTTTCAAAGCTCAGAGAGGGATTAGACAAGGTGACCCTTTCTTTCCTTACATATTTGTTCTTTGTATGGAAAAGTTGTCCCACCTCATTTAATTTGCTGTGGATATTGGGCAATGGAGACCTGTCAAAGCTGCTCAATCTGGTCCCATTATGTCTCATCTGTTTTTTGCTGATGACTTGATGCTCTTTGCTGAGGCCACTACTCATTAAGCCACTATTCTCAAAAGATGTCTTGATCTCTTTTACTCCCTCTCTGGACAATCTGTTAGTTACCAGAAGTCTCTTATTATTTGCTCTCCAAACACTAACAAGTTAACTACTATTGATATATGCAAAACTTGTGGCTCTCCCTTAACTGATGATCTTGGAAAATATCTCAGCATGCCTCTTATTCACTCTAGAGTTAATAACTATACTTATGTTGGTATATTTGATAAAATCCAAAGCAAACTCTCTAGTTGGAAAAGTAACGTGCTTAACATGGCTGGCAAACTTAATTTAGTCCAATTTGTTACTTCCTCTATCCCTATTTATGCAATGCAAACTGCTAGGGTGCCTGTTGACCTCTGTGACAAAATTGACAAGCTGAATAGAGACTTTATTTAGGGAGACACTGAATGCAAAAAGAAACTCCACCTGTTCAACTAGGACTTGGTTTGCCAACCCAAGCTGTTAGGTGGGTTGGGAATTAAAATGACTGCTGACATGAACCAGGCAATGCTTTCAAAAGCAAGTTGGAGAATCTTTCAAAATGATAATGGTTTATGGGCTTCTATCTACAAGGCTAAGTATCTTACTAGAAACCTTCTTACTAATAGGGATAATAAGCCTCCCCCTGATTGCTCTAATACTTGGAGAAGTATTTCCTATGGAGCTGAGTTGCTTAGAAAGTGTTTAAAAGGGAGAGTTGGTGATGGTAGATGTATCAAGTTTTGGACTGATCACTGGCTCACTCCCACTCCCCTATCAGTCTGTGATTTCTGGAATGAGGCTGGCTAGAATCTCGATCTTCTCACTACTTTGGTGTCAAGTCACATTGTTAGTCTAACTGTTAATGTTCCCACTGGCTTTGAGAATTGTGGCAGGGATTCTCTTATCTGGGGTCCTACCTCCAATGGCAAATTTTTTGTCAAATCTTCTTATGATTCCAAGTTTGATTTGAGTAGGCCTCAAAGTTCCCACTGGAACGCTATTTGGGAAATCAATGTTCCTCCAAAACTTAAGTCTTTTCCCTAGGTGGTTATGCATAGAAAGCTGCTGACTAATGTCCAAAGAGCTAGAAGAGGCTTCACTCAGAATCCTTCATGCCCAATTTGTCATGTTGCTGATGAAACTCTTCTGCACATGTTCAGAGATTTTCCTAGAGCCTCTGCCATTTGGAAAGCCTTTCTTAAACCTGGTAGCATTTTCAACTCATTCTTTCTTGATTGGAATGGTTGGGTTGCTACTCAAATTCATTGTCAAACTATCATTCAGAAAAATTTTAATTGTTTTCATTTGTTGGTTCATTTGGAAATGGAGGAATAAGGTTGTTTTTGATCCAAATTTTGCTATGCCTGCTTGCCTTATGAAAGCTATCTAGAATTATGCTGATGAGTAGACTGGTGCCAACCTAAGGAAAAATGTTGACTCTGTTTATAGCAATGTTTATCTTGCCTGGCAAAAACCTGCAGATAGTTTCTACAAGTTGAATGTGGATGGTACTAGGAGTTCGTCTTCTGGTAAGATTGGTGCTGAGGGTGTGACCAGAGACCACTTTGGTAGGTAACTAGATCAGTGGATTTCAAGTTAATTTAGGTGTTGAGGACATCCTTGATGCTGAGGCCTGGGGTCTTTATTTTGGGCTTAAAATGGCTGCAAACCTGCAACTAAAGGTTGAGCCTGATTCTGCAGTTTTGGTGCAGCTGCTCCAGAGTGCTAATCTTAACACATCCCCTTATTCAAAGCTACATTGGCGTTCTTAACCCAGTACCCCGAGAACTGCACTTGATGTAGACAACTCATTACCATCGATGACCTGGCCAACTTTGCTCAGTCTGAACACCTATTCCTTTAGATCTCCTGCAACACATCATTTCATTGGGGTAAGGTTTGAGCATATCACGGAAGCATCATTGTGGCTAAATTCTAGAAAATCAAGCCAACCAAACCATGTAATCAGTTCCACAAATAAGCACCGCATCACACTAACAAGTAATATAATGAAAAGAAATTTAATTATAGTCCACATCTTCTCCACATACTTGAACATTGCTAATTTCCCAGGCACATGAATCAAGATTCAAAATTTTACAACTCTTCTACCTCACATTTTCTAACCTCCCAAATGAAAGCACTGAATCCAACACTAAGAAAAAAATCTCAAGCTAATCCACTACGTAATCACAGAGTAAATACATTATCAACCGCAATCCATAAAGCCCACATTCGATCAAGAACAACAAAGCTTCAGAACTCTTGGATCCCTAAAGAACTAGTACAACCCCAGAAACAAACAAAAAGCATTACAGAATCGAAGAAACAAAGAAGGCTGAGAGTGCAGCAGAGAAAATGCTCACCGGATCGTCCTCTTCGATCTCGACCAGCCACCGATCTTGGAATTAGACAGCATCTGAAAATTTGCCGGAATCTGACTGTGGTGGCTTGCCGGGATGGCGCCGAAGCTGGACTGCAGTAAATATCCAGTTCCCATTTGATTCAAGTCTCCCGTGGCCTACTCTTCCTTTCCATGCTCCCCTCCGCCGCTGAAGGGGAGATTAGAATTGGGACGAGGTGAAATTTGGGTCGGAGATGTCGAGGCGGAGCGAGTAGAGGCCGAGGGAGGAGATCGCAGAGGCCACGCACTCCGGTGACGTTGGAGGCGTTGTCCGGCGAGGCGGTTGCGGTGAGGAGGGTGAGAAGAGAGCCGGCGAGACTGAGAGAGAGAAGTGGGCAGCCATCGCGGGAGAGAGAAGTTTGTAATTTTTAAATTTTAGGAGTCTAAAATGTCTTTTTAATTTTAAATGGGTTAATTGAGCACAAAAATTTAGTGGAGTAATTGGGTTATTGTTAGGCTAATTAGGCATTTCACATTTGGTCAAGAAACCTAAAAATTTAGTGAAATCTTTCTAGCAACGTACCCGCGTTTCTCGCGAGTGATATTGTGATATTAATGAAAAAATATTTACTAAAAAGAATAGTGTTAATTTATTTTTTAGACATAAAATAATGGTGGTTTGACTATTTTTTCTATTTACATTTTTATCTATTTATATTTTATTAACTTAATTTAATAATTATTAGCAATATGCATGTGTTTCTCGCGGGTGACATTGTGTTAAGGGAAAATGGTCGACTAAAAAGAATGGTTTTTTTATTTTTATTTTTTAATATAGAATAGCGGTGGTTTTGCTATTTTTAATTTCAATTTACACTGTTATCTATTCAAATTTTATTAACTTAATTTAATAATTATGTTATGAAATGGTATTATAGACACTTTAAAATTTGATGAAGCCCTTTGACACCAAAATAGGGCCTCCATTTATAGTAGTAGAGATGTTATTGAAGAGTATCATATAGGGATGGCAATGTGTCAGGAGCCGCACTTAAGAGTTGTGCTATCGTGACACATTGTAAGGAGATGCCGAGAGCGGTGAGCCTTGAGGCAATGAGATGCCGAGTGGGGTGAGCCTTGGGACAAGGTGAAGCGAGAGGAGCGAGCCTTGAGAGCCCAAAGGCGAACTTGAAGCTAAAGTGAAGACGAGTGTCATTGTCGTAATTAAGTGGAAGTTCTGGTTCGATGTACTTCGGCTTGGAATTTGGGAAAACTCTTAACACGAGAAATGTCCGGAACGTCGAAAAAAGTTCAATGCACTTGACGGCATGTCATTTGGATTTTCTGGGAATTAGTTATAGAAGATTATTCTCCTCGGCTATTTTGATGTTTCCTCCCACCTTGTGCATGTAAGCAAAATATGCTCTATAGGGGGAGACATGATGTTGAGCTTCTACCACTCCCGATGCTGGCCTTCATGGGGCACTAAGTGGGCTTCTCCCGGGCACCCTTGGGGGCCTAGGAGCCGGGCATGTGTCGTCAGAAAGGGGCGGCATATGTTTCCACAAGTCAGGATGTCTTGTGGACAGTATTGGCCGAAAGGCCAATATTGCGGGTCGACGTCGGGAGCGAGGTTCGTATGAGGACGATCCTTATGCCATCGGCGTTAGACAAACATGTGGGCTTACGGAAGATATGTCGGGACCCCGTGGTGCTCATTGGCCACGGAGCAAGCGACGTGGGCATGTGTTAGGGTTCGACCTTGCCCAAAGCAAAGTGATGCTAGCAAGCACGGGAGGGGCGACTCCGTGCTAGACTGAAGGAAGCTTAAGAAGGGCATCGAGGATGAGTTGCTCACTTGGGCAGCATGCCAACAAGAAAGAGGGCATGCCCGCTTGAGGATTGGCCTACGGGTTATATTATGCCTTGGAGCCATGACAGTCATCAAGAAGAGAACAAGACAGCCTTGTCAGAGAGGGAAGGCCATAAGGCCTATGTGACTTGTCAGGTTGGCACTCAAGGTACGAGTAGATGGGCAGGTATTACCCAAGAGCCGAATGGGCTATCTAGGTGATGCCTATGAGGCGAAGTATGAGGGCATGTGTTGCCCAAGAGCCAAGTGAGTTGCAAAAGAGATGCTCACGAAGCGAGACACGACGACAGGTGTTGCCTGCGAGTCGAGCGAGTCATACTAGCGGTGTCCATGAGTCGCAGAACAAGAACAAGTGTTCCATATAAGCCCATTTGGTTGTGCAAGTGATGCCACAAGATGAAGTAAGCGGGAACGTGCCGTCCATAAGTCAAATAAGGTGTGTAAGTGACGTGTCTAAGGTTAAAGTACTCGGGCATGGGTTGCCTTCGAGGTGGAAGCCGAGTGAGTCGGACAAGCAATACCCACGAAGTGAAGTACGCGGACATATGTTGTCCATGAGCCTAGTGGGTTAGATAAGTGATGCCCGAGGGTGAGTATGTAGACATGTGTGGTCTGTGAGTTGAGTGGGCGGCATAAGAGATGCCTACGAAGCGACAAAGTGTGCAAGCTGCTAAGAAGTGACTCAAGGTAGAAACGTGAATGCCAACTTAGTCTTCGTTACACGATCATGTTACTTGTTGTCGACGTGCGGGACGCACGCGAGTCAGTAATGGGCTGGCGTAAGCCGAGATGACATGAAAGCCTATCGGTTGGGTGCAAGAAGTGAGACTCAGGTGTGAGACTCAGGTGTGAGACTCAGGTGTGAGTAGCTTTCGTTGGTAAACCCCAAGGAAGACAACCATGACACAAGGAGCGATCAGTTAGTCACAAGAAGTGAGACTCAGGTGTGAGTAGCTTTCATTGGTTAACCCCAACAAGTAAGGGGATGTTGACGAAAGGGTCAAGTTGACAAGAGAAGCACACAGAAAGGAAAAGAAAAATGGAGTAATGGAGTATAAAGGAAGTAAGGAAGATAGGCTGGCCTCGATTCAGAAGAACCTTGGCGCCGCACGGGCTAAATTCCGCTGCGTATAAAGTCGGCCCGTGACACAATGGGGCGGGTTGGGGATGGGGATCACAATACAATCCTCATCCCCGGGGTCATTCTCTACCTCCATCCTCGCCTCAATCCCCAATAAAAATATATTGGGGATTCCCCGTCCCCGTCCCCACTGGGGACGAAGCCTCCAAACCCGCTCCAAATCTCCAATAAGAATTTAATAAACAAAATAATTTTTTTCTCATATTGTCTTTTTTAAAATCAAAATCTACAATAAATAAAATTAAAACATGATTAAATTCATAAATCATAATTCAGTGAGTGCAAAAGTCAAAACACCATTAAAGTAGAAGTGTAACCATTAAAGTAAAGTAGTAAATGTATATAATTGTGATTTATATTATAAAAATAAATTATTATATATATAAATTAAATATATGTATATATTATTGGGGTGGGTTTGGGGATGGGGATTACAATACCTGTAATACCTGTAATTTTCATTTTAAATTCGAGTAATTGTGTTGAACGATTATTGTACGATTTCACGAATGTTGTTCGATAATATCTCACTTTTTGAATTATCGAAGGTTCGAAACAATTATTTTAACGAAAAGCTCGAAATGCTCGATTTGAGAAATCGACTTTTTATACGTGTAAAATTTGGAAAAACTTTCTTCATGAAGTTGTAGAGCTCGTCGATATGAGTTCGTGCGTATGTGGAACACATTGTCCGGATTTTTTTCAGAATTTGTTATAGAATTTAGAAAATATTTCTATTTTGGTATAAATAGAAAAAACCCTAGGCTAATTTCAGAAGCTTTCCATTTTGGTCCGGCCTCCTTCCATTTTCGGAAGGCACTGTTCATTGTCTCATTCCTCCGTTCCTTCGTCTGAAAACGACCGAGAGAGAGAGCAAAGTTCTTCATAATTGTTCTCCCTCTACAGACCACCTCTCGACCTCAAACCAAGTCTCAGGCATTCGTCTCGAGCTGCTCTACCTCTTGGATGGCGTTGCTTCCACCGGCAAGGCCTCCAGCTCTGGCGAAACCATCCGAAACAGTCGGACCCGAAAACAAACCAAACCAAGCTCCTTGCGTTTTCGGCCTCCAAACCAAGTGAAACTCCTCCCTCTACATCGACCTAACCTCCTGAAGCTCCCAGAAGCAGTTTTACAAGGCGGCACGGCCTGAGGCAGCGGCTGGAAGCCAGCCCGATCGGATCGAACGGAACTTTCGATCCAAATATCTAGAGTTATACACGATCGTTTCTTGGCCTGGTGAGTTGTTGCAGTTTTTACGTCGGTTTTCAAGCTCGCCGGTTTCTGGAAAATTTTCGGCCGCCGACTGTAATCGATACTTTTCGATCCCTTCCCGTCATTTTTTGGTCTTGTGCTAGTTATGAAAGTTGCTCAGAATGATGAAACGAAAGGGAGAAGCTCGGCCCCGACACCATTGGTGGTGGTCGGCAGCGGCTCTGTCTCTAAATCTGGCGGCCTTTTCCGGTCACCTCCGAAGGTCTAAAATTTAGTTTCTGTCCATTTTATGATTCTACGTTTCAATACGATCATTTCGGCGTATTATACGTATTTTTCGGATATCGTATGAATTAGTTATGAATTTTGTGATTTCGATCGATTTCGATCGTTAGATTTATGATCTGTGAAATTAGGATCGTCCGATGAACTTATAATTTTGATATGATGATCATATGACTGTCCCAGTGGCTTCGTGTGGTCATAGGCAAAGATCCGATCGTTGGATCTTCGTATGAGTGCAAAACGGTGATTAGGGAAGCGATTAGTGAGAATCCGTTCGTCGGATTTTATTTTAAATTAGAATACGGTCGTTAAATCGTAGTTCAGTTATGTTTTGAAATTATTGGCTAAATTCGAATCACATTTGATTAGGTGATTGACGGATTGTATTTGAGTGAGCTATTTCGGCGTGATTTATATTTGTATTGAAGACGCAGTGGGAGTATCGAGGTGAGTAAAACTCACGTGGTTCATATTACGAACCGAGCGTTTTAAATTTATTTATTTTTGGTAATTGTGTGAAAAATATTTGTGGATTAAATATTTGCTTTTAAAATTACATGGACTTGATCACTACGGTCCATAGGTAAGTAAAATGAATTTTAATTATATAAATGAATTTCACGATTTTCTTGGGTGAACTATAGGAATTAGTAGTCATTCCTGAGTGGATCTCACTTTACCATTTTAGCTAATAAAAACCTGCTCTATCTGCAAGAATTCCGTTTTACCTACACGATAACATTTGCCTTCATTGCTTCGGTGTACGGTTGACATCTTTAGGGGAATGCGTCCTTGGCTTGTACTTCATAGTTGGGCCCGATGGTCTAACTTATGGTTGCCATGACCTTGATCCGAATAGAGATTGAAATCAATAGTTGCACCAAGAACCGTAGCACCAAGACTACAATATGGTTGCAGCCAGAGGATGGGCTGAAGCACCAAGTCGGAGAGGTCAGAGTAGTGGTCGCCGACTGAAGGAGATTCGAGGTTGGGGCAGTTGCGCGGGTAGGGGAAGAGGTACAGTCAGTCATTCTTGGACTAGAGTGCGTGTTTATTGTAAAAGGACTATTTCCAATGGGAGGAGAAGCAGTCGAAGGAGTGCATTCTAGAGTTATGATACCAGGTCCGTCGTAGGAATTCAAAGGCTTCTCTACGGTAGTGATCGATTTATTTCAAAGGGAGGGCTCCACAGAAGCTCTCAAGAGTTATAATTACGTGTATATATATATATATATATATATATATATTTACGTGGAAAATATTTATTGATGGGTGGATTGTTGAGTGAGGATATGATTGAGTTGAATTGATGATTTGAATTATATTTCAATTGCATAATTTCATAATAATACTGTGTATCTTGGTTGGGTTGATTTCAGTATGTGATATTACATGTTGTGCTCATTTATAGATTTAGGGTCAACGTAGTAACCGGTGTGGGGTAATCGGATGCTCTAATCCTGGGTGGATGATGGGATACGATTGGTTGAGTATGTGAAATTATCGGACGTTCTAAATATGTATATAAGTATACATATTGATGAAATACGATAATGAGAAATATGTCGGATGCCATAACCTAGGCCAGGTGACGGGCTATGATTCAGTTAGAGCTCTAGTTTGTCAAATACCGTATTTTTATAAATACGATGTTGAGGTTTTGTGAAGAAAGATGTGAGTTGGGGTTTGTCTTGATTTATTGAATTGGTGTTTGATTGAGATTGTTAGTACTTCGTGGTTGTGGAAATTGTTGAGTGTTGATTTGAATGGAATTATTTATGATTAAATCAAACAACAGTTCTTTCTTTTACTCATACTAGCTTTCATAAGCTTACTGGGTTTTGTGTTATTGCAATCCCTGTTGTCACGTCCCGAATTTTAGAATAAAAATTCAAAATCCGAAACATGAAAATTACCACAACAGAAAATAATCATCCTAAAAATTTCTTTTCTTAACAACCTCACCATACGAAATAAAATATAAACCGAATTTAGTCTCGATTAATTATTACAACTCAAAAACAAAATGAACTGTAAAGCTCTAAATGAGCATACACACCTCACAAATAAATGAAATAACAATAACTGCTGTAACACCTAAATAGCTCGGTCACCTCCCTGGTTATCCTGACCTGCAAGAATATCCGCTACACCATTTGAATAGTGTACCGGGATTGCAACAACACAAAACCAGGTAAGCTTATGAAAGCTCGTATGAGTAAAATGAAAGAACTATTGTTTTATTTAATCATAATTATTCCCACTCAAATCAACACACAACAATTTCCACAACCACGATGTACTAGCAATCTCAATCAATATCAATCCAATAAATCAAGACAAACCCCAACTCACATATTCCTTCACAAAACCTTAACATCGTATTTATAAAAATACGGTACTTGACAGACTAGAACTCTAACTGAATCGTAGCCCGTCACCTGGCCTAGGTTATGGCATCCGACATATTTATCATTATCGTATTTCATCAATATGCATACTTATATACATATTTAGAACGTCCGATAATTTCACATACTCAACCAATCGTATCCCATCATCCACCCAGGATTAGAACGTCCGATTACCCCACACTGGTCACAACGTTGACCCTAAACCCATAAATGAGCACAACATGTAATATCACATACTGAAATCAACCCAACCAAGATACACAATATTATTATGAAATTACACAATTGAAATACAATTCAATTCATCAATTCAACTCAATCATATCATCACTCAACAATCCACCCATCAATATATATTTTTCATGCAAATATATATATACGTAATCATCCACTCAGGAATTACCACTAATACCATCTATAGTTCACACAAGAAAATCGTGAAATTTATTTGTATAATTAAAATTCATTTTACTTACCTATGGACCGCAGTGATTAAAGTCCATGAAATTTTAAAACAAATATTTAATCCACAAATATTTTTCACGCAATTACCAAAAATAAATAAATTTAAAACGCTCGGTTCGTAATATGAAACACGTGAGTTTTACTCACCTCGATACTCCCGCTGTGTCTTCAATACAATTATAAATCACGCCGAAATAGCTCACCCAAATAAAATCCATCAATCACCTAATCAAATGTGATTCGAATTTAGCCAATAATTCCAAAACATAACTGAACTACTATTTAACGGCTGGATTCTAATTATTAGAAAATCCAACGGGCGGATTCTCACGAATCGCTCCCCTAATCACCGTTTTGCACTCATACGAAGATCCAACAGTCGGATCTTCCCCCATGACCACACAAAGCCTCCGGGACAGTCATATGATCATCATATCAAAATTACAAGTTCATCGGACGGTCCTAATTTCACAGATCATAAATCTAACGATCGAAATCAAAAAATTCATAACTAATTCATACGATATCCGAAAAATACGTATAATACGCCGAAATGATCGTATTGAAACGTAGAATCATAAAATGGACAGAAACTAAATTTTAGACCTCCGAAGGTGGCCGGAGAGAGCTGCCGGAGTTAGGGATAGAGCCGCCACCGACCACAACCAATGGTGTCGAGGCCGAGCTTCTCCCCTTCGTTTTATCATTCTAAGCAACTTTCATAACTATCATAAGACCAAAAAACGACGGGAAGGGATCGAAAATTACCAATTACAGTCGGCAGCCGTAATTTTTCCAAAATCCGGCGAGCTTGAAAACCGACGTGAAAACTGCAACAACTCGCTTCGATCTCTTCTGGAAACTTGTTTAGAACTTCATTGCTAACTTACCAAGATAAGAATCACAAGAAACGATCGTGTATAACTCAAGATATTTTGATCGATAGGTTGTTTTTCGATCTAACGGGGTCGAGCTCCGACGAACGTGAAGACGATCGACCCAGCTCCGGTCCTTCTTAGTGCTTGTAAACGAAGTTGAGGCGAGTCCAATGAGCCAAGAATCAAGTCAAATGGTGGCCTATAGATCGAGATATCGAGATCGAGCAGAAAACTAGCCTATTCGGTTTGGGCTTCGCCGCCGCTGCTACCGGCAGTGTCGCGGCTCAAGGCTGCCTCTGACAGCTGCGCAAGGTCGAGACGAAGCTCTTGAGGTCGTGGGGTGGCCGGATGAGGATGAGGGAGCACGGTGAAACCGTGCTCTGTTTCTACGTCTCGGCCACGCGGAAGGAGAGAGAGAGAGAGAGCTGCAGTTTCTTTCCAAAAAAAGAAAGACAGGCCGGTGAAAAAAAAAATAGGGTTTCCAAAAAAAATCTAGGGTTTTTTCTATATATACATGTTTCGGAATATCTTCTAAATTAAATAACTAATTTAGAAAAAAATCCGATTTTTGTGTTCCGCACGTGTACGGACTCGTATCGACGAGCTCTACAACTTTCATGAAGGAAGTTTTCCCAAATTTTGCACGTATAAAAAGTCAATTTCTCAAATCGAGCATTTCGAGCTTTTTCGTAAAAAAAATTGTTTCGTACCTTCGATAATTCAAAAAAAAGAAATATTATCGAACAACATTCGTGAAATCGTACAATAATCGTTCAACACAATTACACAAATTTAAAATGAAAATTACGGGTATTACACCGGTACACTATTCAAATGGTGTAGCGGATATTCCTGCAGGTCAGGATGACTAGGGAGGTGACCGAGCTGCTTAGGTGTTACAGCAGTTATTGTTATTTCATTTAGTTGTGAGGTGTGTATGCTCATTTAGAGCTTTACAGTTTATTTTGGATTTGAGTTGTAATAATTAACCGAGACTAAATTCGGTTTTGATTTTATTTTGTGTGGTGAGTTTGTTAAGAAAAGAAATTTTCAGGATGATTATTTTGAGTTGTGGTAATTTTGATGTTTCGGATTTTGAATGTTTATTCTAAAATTCAGGGCGTGACAATACCATCCCCCCCCAACCCCCAATCTTAGATAGCGGGGATTGGGGATCCCCATCCCCATTCCCCATTTGTCCCTGAATTCTCCCCCTATTAGGGGCAAGTATCCAATGAAGCTCCGCCCTCTGGGGATTTTTGCCATCCCTAGTATTATAGGTATTTTAAAATTGGGGTTTTGTCCATTTACCCCATTTTTAAGGATTTTTTTTTTCACTTACCCCATTAAGTTTTTTTAATTTCCTCTTACCCAAAACACTCTAAGTAAGTCTTCCCTAATACCCCATTACATTTTTTTTTTGTTTTTTAATTTTTCTAATACCATTTTACCCTCATCCATTTATTACTTAGAGAGAGATAGATAGAGAAAATGGAAGAGAGAGAGACCACAAGAAACTTCACCAGAGCCGATCATCGGATTCCGGTCACCAGCTGCCGCCCACGGGAATTTGCTAGGAATCTCACCGGAAAGGTCTTTTTGACCCCCATAGACGTCTATTGCCTTCCAATAGATGTTCATTGCCCCCCAATAGAATTTTCGGTCGTCGGAATGAGAATTAATCTTCTTAAAATTAGACAAATAAAATTTTGATAAAAAAAAAAAAGAAAAGATTATATAAATTCAAAACGTCTATTGCCTCCCAATAGGCATTCAAAATATTTTGTTCTTTTCTTCTGTCCCATTACTTAAAAAAAAAAAATTTGTTTGGGCACCCAGAAAATGCTCTGGGCACCCCAATCAATAGTCGGACCAAAACCACTAGATCGAATCAGGAGGTCAACCTCTCTCACCTCTCCAAACCTCCAGTCCTCGTCGGAGTAGCCACTGACGCTTTTCTCTTCCTCACCGACTTCGCCGGCCACATCCACCTCGTCGCGCCGAATTGTATGGCTCCGGCACCAAAGCTCGACGTCGATTTCTTCTGACTTGAAGCTCGACATAGAGAGTTAGAGACGCCTGAGATAGTATCCCTTCGATGGTTCCATTTCGCAAAGCTTCAACAAAATTCAGACCTCGATCGAATAGTGTGGTAGGAGAATGAGGTCGAATTCGACGAAGAAGTCGCGGTTATCGGGAAATCCTTACCG
This sequence comes from Rosa persica, assembly GCA_025331145.1. Lineage (NCBI taxonomy): Eukaryota > Viridiplantae > Streptophyta > Magnoliopsida > Rosales > Rosaceae > Rosa > Rosa persica. The sequence goes on along the minus strand of WFKR01000001.1, from coordinate 10,175,693 downwards.
AAGGATAAGGCAACCCTGTGAGAGAGACTGTACCGACAATGATCTGCAAATCAAGCCCATCTCTGTCATCGAATGTCAGAACCCATCTCGAAAATCCTCTCTAATTTCCAAGATGGACTCTGCGGGGCCCACTTTTAGGAAAAATTCGACAGAACTTCCCCTAAAAGTGGACAACCCAACCTGTTAAAAACTACAAAAGCAAATTTTTCTAAATCCAAGATCCAACAACATGCAGTCATCCTACATTTCACAACCACCACAAGTTACCAAGCTAAAAACCAAGCGTAAGGGCAGTAAAATTTATACAATACAACCTGGGGGTTCTAATCTTCAACTCCATAAATAAAACACATCTCCGACAACGAAATTAATACACAATAATACTAAGCCTCTCAAGGTTATCAGAGCGATCTACGATAAAATTAAATATATTACATGAGGTAGGTTAATATTAACCTACGAAAGACAAGTGGCAGGACTGGTGCTAAGCCTCGATCCTACGCCGAACAGCAGCACTGCGAACTGGGCAAAGGAAACCAAAAAGCCCAGGGGAAAGTAAGCAATAAAACGTTAGTGTGAGTGGACAAAAATATTTAATTAAGAAAGAAATGTTTCTTACTTTCCCGCGTTTATTGTTTAGAACGTTCTTATGCATGCAATAAGGAACTAAAAATTTCAAATCACTCTCATGACTAAGCCAGCCCCGCTGGTTAGAGGGAAGTTCGACTGGCCCCGTTAGTCAAATGAATAAATAAATAAATAATTTAAAAGGTATGGGGAAAGACGTCATCACCATACAATAAAATAAAGTGAGCCGCTAAGGCTCGGGTCGGAGTGTCCCACACTCAAGAGCATCCCATGCTCGGCTCTACTCACCCACAAACACAAAGTAAGTAGGGAGGAGTACTAATAGGCTAGCTAGCAATAAAGTATATCGACCCAGGTATGGTGGGTAAAAACCATATGAAAATCGAGAATTAGTGAGACTTCCTCGAAATCTCACAAGAAAGGAACTTAGTCCAACGACGTGACCCCGCAAGCCAACATAACTCAAAATCATAAACCAATATACGAAAATAAAGTAAGTTCATAATCTCGAAGAAATCTCCCATTTCCGAAGATTCCTCGGAAAGCTCAAATCTACTAATAAATAATAATACTTTCATTTCCGGAAATAATCTCGTCGAAGATTATTTCTGGTAACAAATTCAAAATGGAACATAACAACTTCTAATCGGCAATTCGAACGATAAATAATTCCACAATCGAAAATCCAATAATATGCTCATTAAATAAAAGATAATTTAAATAATTTCGTAACTTAGAAAATTTAATCGCATGCATGAATTAAAATCAAACGTCCACTCACAGTATACGGCTAAGCTTGCCGTCGATCCGAACCCTCCTCGTGAGAATCCTCCTCACGTCTTGTACAATGTAACGTTCGTAAACCGATAATTACAGGACGGATAAAAAATTAAATTCACCAAAAACACAACCATATCCCAATTTGTTCTTAATTACTTAAAAATCTCCAAATTCACTTTTCTAACTTCGTTTCTTTACTTTGAGCTTCCGATTAAGAAATTCCGATACACGGATTATCCGTAAATTAATTAACGAATTTCACACCATAACAAAAACCATATCTACACTTCACGAAATTAACTCGAGGTTACCAATATGGAAACTACATTGTGCCAATGATTAAATAGCTAAATTACGACAGTTGGAAACCGGCCCTACACCACCTCACGCGCCGCCCACAGTGGCGGCGAGTGGCGGTTACTCGCCGGAATCAACCTCCTCCTATGGCCATCAAATTTCATGTACAACATCAATTCTACCCACTGGTCATTTCATTCAACTACAACACATCCAAATAACAATTAAAAACAGCCGAAATCAATTGATGAACACAAACCCAGAAATTTTCCAAGAACCCTAGAATTTCATTTCGTCAATTCGGCTTCTACACAACAAATCGTGATACAAGGCCATAGGGGAAATGATCAGTGATGAAAACCGAACCTTCGACGCCGGTTTGGCGGCCGGTAACGGCCGGAATCGTCGGAAATAGTCAAAAGACCGAAACTGCTACAGTGATCTTCTTGGTTCAATTCCAAGCTCCTCCGGTCGAGACACCGTGAAATACGACCATGGGCATGACGAGGAGGAGGAGGCGAGCCTAGGGATGTTTGGGTTTCGTCGTAGGGTGGCCAGAAGCGAAGAAATTTGGAGGAGGAAGAATCGGGCCGAACGGGAGGAGGAAGGATCGGGGGAGAAGAGAGAGAAGAAGCCGGGTAAGTTTCCAAATTTGGAAACTTATCACAGTAACTCCCTATTTAAAGAAACTTACTATGAACAGTAACCGGGAATAGTATATTTACTTTTTCGCTTATAACTTTCGCATACTAGCTCCGATTTTTATGAACCACATATGCACGTTCTCGGTTTAACATTCTCTACGACTTTCATGAAGAACATTTTCTCAAATTATGGCCCGAACAAAAAATCAACTTTTAGGGCCACTAAAATCGTATAACGGAGTAAAAATTAAAAGTAACTGACATTTATCGTCAAATTAATTAGAAAATTGAAAATTCTAGGTTCTGGATGTAACATCGGAGCTCTGAAGCAGCTCGCTGGAGAAGGTGGCGACATAGATTCAGGCGAATGGAGGATATGCAGTAGGCCGCCGGCGTCGATATGGAGTGAGAGGCTGGTCTGGAGAAAGAGCAAGAGGAGAGAGGAGAGAATAGAGAAGAGAGAGATCGGGATGAGAGAGTGGCATAACATGTAATTCATTAATTAGATTGAGGATAGAATAGTTATTTCGTTTTAAATTGGGTTAGTGGGAATAAAAATCTCTTATTGAGGTAAGTGGGATAACTTTGTCTCATTTTAGGGCTTTTGATCAATGACCTTTTAAAGTTTGGTGAAACCATTTGACACCCATTTATAGTAGTAAAGATTATATATTTTACCTAGTCGAAGAAAAAAGATTATATATTTTAATATTTAGGACAAATTTACGTCAAAATTTTCAGTTCTGAAGGACAACCCTTTTTTTCCTCAAAAATAACCTTTAGTAAAAGTATTTTAACTGACAAAAACCCTCTCCATATAAGGTGTAGATTTTTGAAAATTCGTACCAGAGTCCTCCCCGGTTTTCGTCCCTAAACGACATCAAGAAAAAGAGTAAAGAGGTCTCAGACGAACCCGCCCTCTTCATCGTGAGCGAAACCCTAGTTCGCAATTTTGTGGCCAAAGGAAGAAGATCATCCGTCCATCCATCCATTTGCTGTTTGATTCTCTGAATCTGGAATTTGAAATAATCGGTGAGTGTTCTCTGTTGCTGCATCGTTTGAAATGTTTGATTTTAGTTTTGTTCCCATTTTTACTCCCTAATTCTTGATCCTCTTGTTTTGGATTCCTAGATTAATCAGAATTATAAAGAAAAAGAAAACTTGCTAGATTGTAGTTTCTGCATAAAGAAGGCTAGGGATAGAGAAATTGAGTGTTTTTCTTTTTTGAAACTTTAGAGAAAAAACTGTAAAATCGAACGAAAGAACTAATTTGTAACCTCTTAATCGTTTCTCGCTTTCCGGAATTGGTACTAGTTGAGAAACCAAACTAAGAATAGTGACCAGAGAGAAACTGAGTGAGAGCCAGAAGTAAATAAGAATAAAGAAAAATTGACTAAAATGAGAGAGAGAGAGAGAGAGAGAGAGAGAGAGGGGAAAAAGAAGGCTATAGTTCTGCCTTGTCCTTGCCTCCAGCCCTGTTCATTGCTGCTTTGAGCTAATGCTGAGAAGGGAGCTTGAGTACATACCTAGTCAGGTTGTTCGTTGGAACCCTCGTCTTGTGAATTTAAGGGTAGACAGTAATATCATTCAGTTTTAGGATATCATTGAAAATGTAGTTCACTATGACTAAGGGGTTGCTATGTTTCATCTTGATTAATTGTTGCTGGATGAAATGCAGAGCAATTATATCCCCAATACTCTCTCTCTCTCTCTCTCTCTCTCTCTCTCTCTCACACACACACACACACACACACACACACACACACACATCTCCAGCTTTGAATATTAAATTTTAACCTTTTTCTTATCATTTGGAAAGGATGAGACCATGTATTCAGGGGCTGATGTCGAGGCCTTCCAGGCTGCCATGAATAAGGACATAGAAGGAAATGTTTCTACTTCCCAGCTGTCTGCTTCGCACACCGGTACTTTTTAACCCTCTCCTTGATTCGAAGAACTGGATCATACAACAATTGCAGATAATCTGTGAATCTTGGTTGGAATTAGTAATTTTAATGGTGTTGGTCTAAATATTGGAAAGCATGAGTAGTTTTCAAGTGTTTTTCTATCATTTGAGCTTTCATGACAATCTTATGGATTCATGTTCTGTGGGTTGCTTAAGGTCCCTATGTAATTGAATGGCATAGGAAAGCCGGCCCTTCGTTTTCCTAACCCTTGAATTGTGATTGGTCGTCCTTCACTATTACTTAACGGGGATATTCACAGATTTCATTTTGTTTTTTGATTAAATCTGTAACGAGAGATGTTGCTCAAAATGATCCTGTGGAGATGTTCAAGATAAACTGTTTATGTAGCGTAGTTCTTAAGGTAAACAAATGATTCTTTGATGCTTCCCAATGATTCGACAATGTGTCTACATAGATTTAGTGAAAATCTAGTTCTTATTTTCTTTTGAAATCAATAAACAAAAAATCTAGAAAGAGAACTGTTTTCTTATACCAGTCAGAAAATCTTTAAAACACTGCCAACTTTTCACTGAGAATTATGCAAGTGCACTATTTAACAAACAGGACAAAATATCTTTACCCAGTACCCAGCATGAAATAATCTGAAGGATCTAGATAGAGAAAAGAAACAAGATTTGGGAAAGAGTTCCTCGATCAGTTCAAAATACTCAAATCGACATATTTGGATTAAGATCTCACGAGTTGGTAACTGAGCTTGAACAAAGAGAATTTATGTCAGAGTTATTTAGAATATTACTTTATCATTACTTTTTGGTTGCTGGAGTGTGCACTAATTCCTCTATTCTTCCATTGAGTTTGGACTTTGGGCTTAGAACTTGAGAAGCCAGGATGTTGGTGAGCATATGTCTATATTATCAGTTTTGCTGGTTTCACCTATACCCGACAAGAGAATGTGATTGCTGGGACTCATCAGTGGAGGTCTCTTATACATCATTCTCGAGGCAATTGATGGACAACTTTTTTGTCCTCAATCCATTTGCTATTCTGTAATATGGAAAGCTAAAGTTCCTCCTCAGGGGTAAGGGCGTTAGCTTCTATTATTCCTCATGGAAAGGTCAGTCATATGGTTTATAGGGGAAGAGCTGCTGATTTTGTACCCCCTCATCGACGTGTAATATGTAAAGATGGATTGAGTCTCTGCACCATTTTTGTTTTTTCAATGTCTGGTTGCATTAGCTCTGTGGAGAAGTCTTTTAGGGAGTCTAACCTGAGTTGGGACAGTACAATGGGTTGTCTGTCCCTGTTGCATGAAAAGTAAGGTTAATTGCTATAGTATTGAACTTTTCCACCTGAAATGTTACACTGGTCATCAAGTTGACTAGTTTCCCCTTTTTTCTTATGATGTCCGGTTGCATTATCTCTGTGGAAAAGGTATCTACGGAGTCTATGCTGAGTCGAGGCTGTCCATGGGCTGTGTGACCCCTGTTGCATGAACAGAAATGTTGCTTGCACTAGTTTTGAACGTTTTCCACCATTTTGATATGTTAGACTGGCCATCAAGTTGATTAGGTTCCTATTTTAGGTTTGAATGGCCCAAAGATCATGACATTATAGTATTGAGAAATTCATATTCTAAAAGTGGCATGCAAGATTATGAAGACTATCAAGATCTCACAATTCAACAGTAGGCAATCTTGCTGTTCCAGATACTTTTCTGGTGATGTGGAATTTCGGCTTCAGAAGAAATCTAAATGATGAAGAGGAAAGGTAGTTGTCATCTTTGCTGGTGGTGTTAGAAAGAGTTCATTTGAGTGATTCCAATCAGGATGTTAGGAGATGGATGCTCGAATCATCGAGAATCTTCTCTTGCAAATCTTTTCGAAGTTTCTTGTCTGAGAACTCTGCAGATTCGATCTTTACTCCTGCAAAGTTTATCTGGAAAGCTGAGGTTCGATCAAAATCTTGGGATGGCTTGTGACGCATGGGAGAGTGAATACTTGTGATTTTCTACAAAGGAGTCAAATTGTTTTTTCTGCCCCCACTGGTGTTTAGTGTGTAAGTCTCAGGGAGAGACTGCTGATCGTTTCGTGCACAGTGAAGTTGTTGTGTCTTTGTGGAAAAAGATCTTTAGGGAGGCTGGAGTGATGTGGGAGAATTCAGTAGGAAGGGTTGATTTGATAAGCCATAGACCTTTTGGTTTTGGCAAAGAAAAAGGCCAAGGTCCTTGGGGTAGTGGGGCATTAGCTGTGCTCTGGTTGGTTTTGATGGAAAGAAATAAAAGAATATTTGAAGTCTATAGAGGTGAGAGGTGGGATTACTTTAGGAGGGAGTTGGGTTTTGGATGTCTGTTTGGGCAATTTCTGGGAATTCAAGAACTATACCTTATCTTCTATCTTATTAGATTAGAAAGCAGCTTTAATCTAGGCTGTTTGCCTAAATTCTACTTTATGGACTCCTTGTCCGCCTTTTTGTACGATGCTTTTCTTGATGTTTCAATAAAAGCCTTTTTTTTTTTCTAAGTGGGATGCGACAAGTTTTATAGAATCTATGCAATTTCTCTAGTATTAATGTGTTTGCCCCACAAATTTTGTGAAAATGACAATCACAGTACAGAATTAGGAATGTATTGTTAACTTGTGTTACATGATTATGAACAAAACATCTTCAGAACATCTGTGTCTGTAATATTATATTTGTACCCAATTTTTTGAACTTTTTTAATTGGTTAAACAAACTCACAATGAATTTATTTCAAATTTTGTTTTTGCTCATAAGCTTTGTTGTTTCACTCTTGGATCTTTTATGATATTTCAGTAGTTTAGGAACTTTGGTATGTAGTTCGACATTGATTTTCTGTACCCTTATCATTAGTTTGTCTCTATTTATCATCATTATCATCTGAAATGTCAGAAATGGTTTCAAATGGATGTTTTTTTAGTTTACTAATTTCCAAAGCATTGTAGTATATTTCAACCATAAAAGTTAATTCCCCTACAATTTAAAAAGATTGAAGAGTTACCTGGTGCTATGCCCTTTATCTCTAGGTAAATTCCATGGGTTTTAGCTTATGTTCATACTCAAAACTCATACATGACGTCTGCTAGTAAATGATGCAGCTGTTTTCTCTCAACGAAGCGATCGTACCTCTATGCAGCCACTACAGCAGTTTCATGCTGCTAGCCAGGATGAGAGTGCAGCTTCTCGAATTCAACATGACCAAAAGATTCCGCACCAGCAAGGACTGCATTCATTTGGACTGGAGCCAAAATCACGGTGGTTCATTGCTGATTATATACAACAAAAATATGATACTTCTGAGGAACTCAATCAGTTTCCTTTGCTTCAAAAAGGTGATCTCCAAAAAGGACAAGCAGAACAAAATACCAGCCAGATTCTTGAAACAACTGTAATGTCAATTCCAGAGAAAAATCCAATTTCAACACAGCAGGACATAACATCTAATTCAGAAAGCGAATTTCAGTATTTGAAGCTTCCGAAGATCAATAGTCAAAAGGAAATGATCACAGAGCAGCCAAACACCCCACTACCATCTGTCATATTACTACCTGGCTTATTGTCTCGTCTTGATAGAAACAGAGGCTTGCAACTTACCACTATATGGTAAATTTCAGGTAAAAAAGCCAAAATTTGTTTGTGAAGGTGTTGTGTGTTTTGTTGATTTTGCTGATCACTGCACTCTTCTTACTTTCAAGAAAAAAGAACTTTCCAGAACTGATTTTGTCCGTCAAATGAGACGTGTTGTTGGGGAGCAGATGCTCAGATCAACAGTAATGGAAATACAGTTACAGGTAAGTACAGCTTGCATTTCATTTTACTTTACAACTTAATTTTGTGTTGCATTCTGAACAAAGCTGTAAACCTTAAGATGAAAAGCTTGCAGCCTGCTCCTGAACACCAGTTACCGCCTCTGGCTCAACTACCTCCAAGGATGTTTTCTATCAGTGCAGGTTCTACACAGTTCACTGATCCTCATTCATTCTCACTATATCAGAGAGGCGCTAACTCTGCCGCAGACCTATCAGACATTTCCTCCACAACAGTTCAAGTGCAGATTGATTCAAGCCATTCCGTTGTTGAAAACAGCACTAAAAATCTGATGGACACTGGAAGTTGTTCAGATTCTCATGGAATGCAATTAAGTCAAATGTCTTCTTCCTGCACACTCGTTGCTGATCCTAAAAGAAAATGCTCCTCAGTACCCACGCGAGTACTTAACAAGAAGCGGCAACAACAATTGCACTACCCACAATCATCGGTTGCGATGTATGGACGTACTAGCGGTAAGCATCTTTAGTTTTCAGGGACAAATGTCAATACCTTCACTTTGCTTCTCAAACAGAAACCTCATATTTCAGAAGGCAAATTTCACAACTTCAAAACATGGTTTCAGGTCAGTCAGGTGGGGAAGCACAGGAAATGAACATTATTGGTGTATCTAAATTAGTGATTTAAAATTGTGGGTTAGACCCTAGTAGACTGCAGGGTGGATCTCTTCTTCACTTTACAAATAATTCAGCGTTACCGCAGAATCCAGTTCCTTGGCAATTCTCAAATAAAGGACAGAATTTTGGTCATTTGTCCTCAATGGCTTATGTAAACCGGGGACCAGATGATCAGGCTTCTGATCAACAGCACAAGCCCCTATTAAATTCACAGGGATTGCCTTCTGTTTCTGCTTCACAAGCTGAACCAGAAAATGTATCACCTGGAATATCAACAAATGAGTCTTTTGAGAAGCATTCTTTAAAATCTACAAGATAGTGCCTTCATCAGCAGCAACAACAGTTCCCACAAAACCTGTTTCTCCTCCCATAATGACACAAGTCGATGCTAATTTCACGGTAATTTCATTCTTGTCATCTATGGATCTCTGCTACATACTTTATTTGGTAAGTTGTGATGCAGAAGCTATGCTATTTTCCTTTTTTTTTTGTGAAGTAACATAAATTCTGTACAAAAAAATTACAAGGGAGAACAAGAATTCCTCAGAGCCTAAAACATTTCTAGTGTCTAATCATGACATTGCAGCTTTCCAATTTAGTAGTAAGGCTGAAAGGAAAATATCATCTGCTTGGTAATGGTAGTAAAAACATGCTTTTTTTTATGCTGACGCCATGCTTTCATTGATGTTTTCTGATAATTTTTACTTAAAACTAATTTTAGAAATACATACATGGGCTGTGGCTTGGTAATGGTAGTAAAACAGGAGATATCTACTTTGCATCTGTCTTCTAATTCATATTAGATTTTCTATGTTATGTTATACAGGAAAGATTTATTTCTAAAATCATGGGTGTGGGGAAAATGATGGCCACTTCCAAGAGAACAAAAGAAAAGCACTTGCTAATGCTGAAACTGAACCAAACAAAAAACAACACCTAAAGCATAGCAGCCTGACAATTCAGCTAAAAATAAAGCCCAAAATTCTGTAGAAACAAATCCAGAACTGAGGACTAAAACCAAACTATATTCCATAACTCCTTGGTTCCATTTCCAGCAAACTCTTCAACGATGGTTTGTTTGTTTTCAGTTTCCACCTGCCAACCATTTATACTAGCCAAACAAATGAACTTGCCCAACAATTTATGCTTCTCAGAAAGCTGAGAAAAGCAGTCCCTAGAAATTACTCAGTTTACTTTACTTCAACATTAATTCCCAGGAAGTGAACAGATGCTTTCACTTTCAAGTCAAATACACAATAGAAGGACTATCATAAATAGCAAATTGGTCCTGAAAGTGTATGAATTGAAAATTGCAAGTGACTCACTTCTATACCCTCCTTGCCATCTCAAACAATTTGCTCAGTACATCCACTGCAAGATTGAACAAGAAAGGTGTTTTGTTTTGTGTTCTTGTTCCCCCTTCCTTCTTTTCCCTATAGGGGTTGCCCGGTTTTAATCATCTAGAAGCTCTTATCCTCCATCTACATTTTACATTATTCTAATTGACTTAGACGTCCAATTATCCATTCACAACTGGCTTTAGTAAAAATGGCTCAGTTTAATTCACGTGCACTTGCTCACATGTTTTGTTGTGCCTCTCAGGTCCTGTTCTTCAATTTTGCAACAGTATATCTCTACTTTTGTATTTGATCTACTTGATCTAGTTTTCTTTCTATGGAAATATATTTGTTATCCAAATATATAAGTATTAACAACTAACGCCTTTGCTGATTCTCCAATTCCACCAGTTAGGCCCTCATATTCATTCCAGAATTTCTCCTGCTGGAGTTGATAGTGGAACACCTCCGGGGAACGCTTTTATTGGCAAAAAGGAGCCTCGTAAAGCAGCTGGTTCTTCATCACAACCAACAAGGTTAACTAAGCTTTTGTTGTTGTATCATAGACTCATAGTCAGGACCTAGAAGTGATTTCAATTGCTTCCTCCATATAACTTTCTCGAAGTCCTCACACATTCTGTTCTGGATCTTCTACAGTAAGAAGCAAAAAGTATCTGGAGCTTTTTTGTATCAAAGCATCGAGCAGGAAAATGATGTTACTGCTGTTAGTGGCATTAATCTTAGGGTACAGTATCGTGTTGTATCATTTCAATTCATTCCTTCTTATCAACTCATTCCATCATGATCATTTTTGATATTCTTGATTTAAATAGGAAGAGGAAGAGCAGCTTCTTTCTGGTCCTCTGGAGGATACTCGAGCTTCAGAAGCATCAGGACAAGCTGTGCAAGAAGAAGAAGACGAGAGGCTGATTTTGCAGAAGACTCCCTTAATGAAAAATTGGCAGAAATCGGTTATTATTCTAAACTTATCTCTTTATGATTGAGGTGTCGAAGCTCCACATCTCTTATAAAGTTTGCTCCTGCCATGAAAGCACAAACCCTGATTTCTGGTATTTCTACATGTGTGTTCCAGTGGTCAGATGTGGGTTGAAAAGTATAAGGAATGATGTGGAACAATGCTTGTCACTGGTAAGGCACTAGCTACCTTCGATTATGTTGTCATAAAGTTTCAAGGTATCTTATTCCAAGAGTTGAATCAACAGTGTGTGGAGGAAAGAATGAGGGGACTAATAAATAATTTGATTGGATTGTCAAAGCAGGTTTGTCTTTATTTTTTCTTGCTCTTGAACACTAGCTCCCTTGCATTATATATCCTGACTATTGGTGACTGTCCTTATGCCAGCGAGTGGATGCTCAGAAACCAAGATTCCACACTATTACTTCCTCGAATGTTCAACTGCAAATTATGAATCTCAATTTGGCAGCTAGGAAAGAATGGAAAAAAAGGCAGGCGGAGGAACAAGCGGTCCATAAGCTTAGTGAAGTTAGTGTCTTTTATGCATTCTTCTTATACCTGTGTGATACTTTTCAACATGTATTCGCAGTTAATTAGTTCCAAGTGTTGATAATGATTTCATACAGCTGATGTTAGCAATGGAGTCAACCACAATAAGGACAAAGATCAAGGTCATTCTAAATTGTTTAAGGTATACGGATTCTGCTGCATTATTTGTTTCCTCTCCCATGATGACATGAGTGGAGTCGATGTCATGTTATGTGACCTTCGGCTTGATGCAGGCAAATAAAGAAGAAGATGATAAAATGAGTGCAACAGCAGCAAATGTTGCGGCCCTTGCTGCTGTTGGAGGAGATGACATGTTGTCAAAATGGAAACTTATTGCTGAGCGAGCCAGGAAAAAGCGTGAAGGTGGGTTTAATGCTCCATCTGTGTCCCAGGATGTGAACCACAAGCCCACAACAGCGGGAAGAATTATGATGTACAATCGAGAAGCAGAGAAAATGTGCGATGGAGCTGGTAATCATCATTAAATTGAATTGTTCGTCAATTTCTGATTACTTCCAGCTTGTGTTTAGATATTATTACTGCTGTGCCTATTTGATTCAAATGGACTATATGCCATTGTAGTTGGTTCATTCTCATGCTGATTCTACAAACTGTAGTTAAGGGGATTTAGTGCCGGTGGAGAATGTACACACTTTGGATCGGCATGAGTGACACAATAAAATTTCTCATCTTATAGAAGTTTTGAGTTGGCATATATTCCTTTACAATCAAATTGTTATCCCACATACTTAAACCTTCAACAAGGAAAGCTTAACAAATGCCATGCCCCATACAAATGAATAATTTGCTTGAATCTTCCCTTTTAGTTGGGTGGACAGCAAACCTAATAGCAGATTTTTGATTTCGGTCAGTCTTTCAGAGTCTCCTAAACCCTATATCTCTAAGTTGAAGGTCTCTCCTTATTTCAATTTCTATTGCTTCAATTTGGAAGGCTAAATTACCATCAAAGGATCTGTGGCACAAATTGTCTTTGGAAGGTAATTAAATGTCGAAGATTTTGAAGTTAATAAGTTTTATTCGTACTGACAAACTTATGGTTAATAGCAAGGAAGAAGTAAAATATATAAGAGTTTGGGGAGGAGGAAGTGGATGGTCTGGATACAGTTAGTTATTTAACATCCGTGTGAGATTTGAATCATTTGATAAACTCTGATTTTTGGAATATACCTTTACTCATGCATGAAGTTTCAAAGGTGGCGGTCTCTTGAAATTTATGTATGCACCAGTGGTGTGTTGTTGTATTGCTATTTTTGTGTTGACCTTGGGTTTGAATAATGGTTTTAGCGGCTAGTAGGCTAGAGATACTGCACTTTTTTGTTTTTTTTTTTCTAAAGAAAAAAATAAAATGGACAGCTTGTCTAATATGCTTATATCTTTAAATTCATTGTAGTGAAAACTCTTGTTCCCATGAAAAAAGTGCCATTTTTGTATAGACTTGGTTCTATCTAGGTGATTTGTTCTAATTCTCAGATTCTTATAATTCCTACTACTCGCATTCTAAACTCGTCTTAGATATTCAATTTCTTGGAGTGACCTACATATTAGTCTGATGGCTTTCTGCATGTAAATCCTATTAGTTTATCTCAGCAGCTGAAATAGGGCAGATGTACTGTGCATCTAGGTGTCAAATGGGGTTATAGTTATTTGCTTCCAAAAATCAACTTAATATTATCTGTTGTCATCCTTATTTTCTTTCATTGCTTTGGAAAATTCTTCTCTGATAGATATATATGAGCGCACAATCCATGTCAGGATTTAAGAATCATATTCCTTTAATACAAGGGTCTTGTCTAACAGCTTTGGTGGAGAATATAATTATTAGTTTTGTTGTTTTGTTAAAACCATATTTAGTCATCCTATATCTAGTCTACGTAATGCTTTGGTTAATTTCATTTTCTTTTAGCAGGGACTACAAGAAATTTTGGAGACAACTTGCCTACAAGAAATTTTGGAGAAAACCAAGTTGTCCTGCCCCAAACAAGGGTGGTGCGTAGTATATCAGTTAAAGATGTGATTGCTGTTCTGGAACGGGAACCTTGGATGTCAAAGTCTCCTCTGACATATCTCTTATATGAGAGAAACCGTTCTGGTGTCACTGTTGAAGACTTAAAATTGCTAAATACAGTGCCTTTTATATCCTAGCCATCATTGGTCTTAAAGAAAAAGACTCAGAACCAACCTGTCATTTCTAGCTGAGCCATAAGGTTTGCCCGAGTTATGATATATCTCCCCTCAGTAAGTTTGATGAACCATGCAAGGATTATGCTTCTCCACAGTTTATATTTAATCAGATTGCTGATTTAAAGTGTAAAGCTGGCCATTGTTAGTTTTAGTTTGAGTAGTTTCTCTCACGTATGGGTTCTCCACAGTTTAGAAATGTGCAGTTCTATGAAATCTGGACTGTATCTGGGGGTTGAATGATTTCCAGCAGTCCACCTTAGCTAGAATAGATCTCTACATTTCTTTTAGCTCTGTTTAGGATTGCTTTTCTTATGAGTCCTTTTGTTACAAGAGCTTCCAGTGGAATTGGTATTGTTAGAAGTAAGTTTTCAACTGTTTTATCTTAGAGCACTTGCAAGTGCTTCTTTTAAGAAGCGCCTGCCAATTGCTTCTTCAAAAACCAGTAAACGTGTTTCTGTAACTCAAAACACACTTGATGCATTTTTAGCTAATTACTGTCAAAAATGCCTTTGATAAGTGGTCTTTAATATTTCACTTCTCGTTTGGTAAATTCACGAAAGCAGTACATTTGCCTGATGAGTGCATTCACGAAAGCTTGTTTTTCATCTGATGGCGAGCAGTTGTCAGCGTCGAGTATCCACACCCCGTCGTTCTGAGCTCTGCTGCTAGGAATAGCTTTCTGTTTCTGTTCTTAAGGATGTCACTCCATTTTCACTCGACTCTGTCGGATGAGGAGCTGGTTCTATAGTAATTTGTTACTACTATAATCTGGCCCCCGTTGTAAACTTTAGATCCCAATGCCTATCTCATTTTTTCGTAACAGGTTAATTGCTATCTCAAATCTCAATAGGCCCCGATGTGATTGCCTCAATCTGGTTCCACTCACTTGCCAGCTACATGCATGAGAACAAAGAGCACAAGAAGATGAGTTTATATTTAAAACCCCATAACTTGGTTTTTGGTTACAAGAAAATCCCATAACATATATTTAGGAGAACGAAATTCACACTTCTCATTTTACAATCTACATTCTCTTTTTTGTTTTTCGGTTGAAGTTTTTATAAAAAGACAAAATTTATGGCATGTTTACTTATTTTGAATGAAAAAAAAGTCATAAATAGGAGACAACTGGAATAAAATAAGTCACGAATCGGACACAACCGGAAAGAGGGAAGAAAAAAATCAGTATGTGAATCATTCATAAATCCATACCCCTGCTTGGTTATCAAACTAAGGGTTATTCAAAAATCGATTCATGATAATAAGGTAGGAACCACATCCATTTCAATATTTATATATATTAGTAAACGCATAAATCTCATACATTGGAATTATTGTCATACCTATATATATATATATATATATATATTAGAATACAGGGAAATCTCATACACTGTAATCATTCCCTTCATTTCTATTTCTATTTCAGGTAAATAAACATGACATAATTTACTAAAAAATAGAACATGAAATGTGAATCGTAAAGAACATCTTATTAACTTCCCGGTATTAAATATATAAAAAACACCTCATGGTAAGAAATTATACATGCATCTAGAGCCGCTAGCACCGTTAATTTGAAACTACGGCTTTGTCCTTTGTCTTTTGTGATTTACGACCTGCCGCTGTTTTCTGAAAATGACTATTTTGCCCATTATTGTAATTTTGTTTACGGCTTTGCTATTGACCTGGGTATACGGCCGTAGAACGGCCGTTCGGTAGGTGGAGACGAAGAATCTTCTTTCTTTCTTCGATGCTATCCGGCGGCACTTGAGGTAAAGCTTCAGTCTTGGCCATCAACTTTCAATCTCAAATTTGATTAACTCCCAAAGTTGATTTCAATTATGAGTTTTTGTGAATTCACAGAGAGGAATAGCTTGCACCAGGGCCCGCTTCTCAAGCGATCCGAGACCTTTTTTCCTTCATCTTCATCTTTTTACTATTCAATTTTGGCTTTTGATTCTCGCAGCATATGTGGTTGTTGACTGTGATGGTTCATCATTACTCGCGAGTATAGTTTTCAGTGAAACTCCAAAACCAAATGGCGGCTCAGTATACTCGAACCTTAAACCCTAAACCCAAAACCCTCATCCCCAATCTCCCAAATCCCAACCCCTCTTTCTCCTCCTTCAAAACCCCAAAACCCAAATCCAAAAGCCTCCCAACACTCTCTGTCTCGGCCATGGCCGCCCAAAATCAACCGCCCCTGGATGCTCTGCTCAACGGTGCTCGCAAACAAGAGGTGCTTGGCGCCATTGGGACTTCATTGCCTAACTGTCTTTCCGAAACCAACCTCCACCTCACAGTTCCTGGCCTCAAATCCAAAACCAGAGGCAAGGTATATATATATATATATATCAAAAGCTTTCTTTTCTGCTTCATTTTTGTTCCTTGTTGTTACGTTTTTTTATGCATATAGTTAATTGGGCTCAATAAACAACTTGGGTTTTGTCTAGTTTGAGCTAAAGTTTTCAGTGATTATTAGTTTTTTTCCTTCTCACTTTTGGGGTTTTTGGGGATGTTTTAGTTTTCTTTGAGCAATCCTTTTGTGGGTTTGTAATTCTTTTTATTTAGAGAAAGACTCTTACTTCTATGTTTTCCAGGTTATAGATGTTGCTTTCCTTGATCACTTTGCTGTCTTTGGTGGTTATGAATTTGTAATGCATTAGTTAATTAGAGAAAGACTCTTAATTCTCTGTTTTCCAGGTTAGGGATGTTTACGACAGTGGGGATTATCTAGTTATGGTCACTACGGATCGGCAGAGTGCATTTGATAGAATTCTTGCTTCCATTCCCTTTAAAGGCCAGGTCAGTTTCCAGCTACCATCCCAAAGAAATGAATAGATGTCAGTTCTCTTTATTGGATATAGTGTAATTTAGTATGAAAAAAGAACAAAGAATGGTCAGAAAGCCTGCTTTAATTAATCTACTCACTACATCTGTGATAGATTATTAGTAACGATATTTGAAATTACTTGGTTCTGTCTTTTTAGGTCCTTAATGAAACAAGTTTATGGTGGTTTGACAAAACTCAACATATAACGTCAAATGCTGTTGTATCGGTCCCAGATGAAATTGTAACAATTGCGAAGAAATGTTCTGTTTTTCCGGTGGAGTTTGTGGGTATGATATTAATATCATAATATGTTGCAAGTACAATTGTGAGTACAGGAAGATGCTAATAACTTTTAGTAAAAGCAATAGTATGTATTAAAGATGTTTCATAATCAATGCAGTTGAATTGTTGGTATTTTTTCGAATTGTCCTGGAACACTTGTGCTTGCCATTATGAGGATAAGAATAAGATTATGGTTTTAAATTTCTGTGAAACGGAAATTATTTTCCCACGTATGTCTTAGTTTTGAAGTTTCGTATTTGAAGCTTCCATCTTACCTATAGAATATTTGTTTTGTAGTATTCAATCGTTACGTGCAATATTCAATTTGTTTATAAGAAAATTAGCTAAATTATGTGTACATACCTTGTGCATTGCGAAGATAACAAAACCAGATAAGAATACAAGTGCAAGTTTTGGCAGGAAACAACTGTAAAGAGACTATTAGAGTGGTAGTTTAGGGTTGTTGCAAACAAATCGTGAAGAGATCTTATATTAAACCACATATTTCAGATAGCCATAAAAATCCCATTATAAGTTTATGGCATAATGTCAGTGGATATTGATTATTATTGAATCCCCATTGTGCATAGTATGATATCCATGTCAGAGGTTTTGGCTTATTCGAAGATGAGGGTACTTGCAGTCTTTATACATTCATTACTCTCTAAGTCTTCGTAATGATTGCTTCTAATTTGTAGTCAGAGGTTTTGTGACTGGAAGTACTGATACATCATTATGGACGGTCTACAGAGGTGGCGTTCGAAATTACTGTGGCAATGTACTTCCAGACGGTGCGCTTTGTAATCAATGTCTTGTTATCTTTCTACTCCTAAAGTTTTTATCTGATGGTCTATTGATGTTATAGGCTTGGTAAAAAGCCAAAAGCTTCGTGCAAATATACTCACACCAACAACTAAGGCTGCAGATCATGATGTTCCTGTTACTCCAGATGAGGTTGGTCTCTTTGATATTTTTTGGTCACTTAAAAAAAGAAAGGGAAGGAGAAGAGAGATGCTTGTTAGGTTAGGGCCATTAGGCTGACCAGCTTGTTAGTGAAGGATGTTAAGCCAAGTCAAAATGGGAGAGATTCATTCTGGAGATGAAACCAAGTTAGCAAGGAGTCTTAGATTTTCTATCCAATTGGGAAGTATGACATGTGTTATGTTTTTCTTTCCTCCATACAGTCAGATTACTTAACATGTGGTGCAATTTTCTTGCAGATAATTGAACGTGGACTGATGAGTCGAGCCGATTATGATGAGGTAAGTCGGAAAGCATTAAGCTTGTTTGAGTATGGACAGGTAATTTGCTTTTCTTGGTATCTTCTTAAGTTGTGGACCTCTGCAGATGTAGTTATCTGAAAACACAATGGGATCGTATATACTTGCTATGTAGTGCAAAACATGGAATAGAATGAAGGGCAATGAGGACAAGTTGGAAGATGAAGCGTGAGCATCACATCTTTTGATTAGTTTCTACAGCTTTTGTTTACTTTTTTTTTTTTGTTTATTTTCCTTAGAAGTATGTCATATGATTTGATATCGGACCTTAATTTATGCACTGCTTAGTTTATACCTAGACACATGGACTAAGCTTTTTTGGCTTTGTGATGTGATTTTGTTGTAGATCATATACGATCAAAGTTGAATAATAATATTGGCTGAGTTAATCACACACATGTAGGCCACCATCATAGTTGAATTTATATTTATCTATCAGCTTCTTATCTGAATTATAAACTCAGCCACGGTAACCAATTTTATCATTTCTCTAATGGTGCAGCATGTGGCTTTGGAGCATGGGTTGATATTGGTAGACACAAAGTATGAATTTGGAAAGGGACAGGATGGTTCCATACATTTGATTGATGAGGTACATTGTCATGTGTAAAGTAATTATCATTCCTCCATGCTCACGATTCACATTTCAGTTTAATAATGATATTGGAGGTGACTTTGGTTTTTTCTTGCTATTCTAGGTGCATACACCTGATTCAAGCAGATATTGGATTGCACATTCTTATGAGGAACGTTTTCAGAATGGTCTTGAACCTGAGAATGTTGATAAGGTATGTACTGTATTTCATACTATCACGTATGATGTGTGGTTTTGCACTTGTGGTCTTATAAAAGGTTTTCTTTATCAGCTTATTGCTGACATTTAAACTTTGATTCTAAGGAGTTCTTGAGGTTGTGGTTTAAAGATCATTGCAATCCATATGAAGATGAGGTGAGTGACTTAAAATCCAATCATATTTTCCATTTCTGTTTGAGCATTATAAAAATCAAATCTGACTCTGATTATACAAAAATTTAGGTCCTCCCTGATGCCCCTGAAGAACTTGTTCGTGAACTATCATGGCGGTATGTCACTTGACTATTGTGCTTGCCATTATTTGGACTGTATAATAATTTCTTCTACATACTTTATTGAGGTTGAGTTTTGATGATCCATTGCTTTTCCTTAAATTAACTCTGATCTGATTATGATTGCAATTGCGATTGCTATGTTGACGTTTACTTGTCATGTAGCCATGTTGGTCAGCAGCAAGCATAGAAAATGATTTGCCCATCAAAGTATATATACTAAATTTAATAGCTTTTTGGTCCTATAGGTTCATTTAAGAATACCTCAGATTTTCATCGTATTGTGTAAAATCAATAAATTTTCCTTCCTTTTTGTTAATAATAACCAAAGGTTTTTGTTAATGCTTCTTTCAACAAGATCATGCCAAACAACTAAACATTATTGTTGATATCTTTTCCACAGTTGCAACGATATGCTGGTTATGTTCTGGGTAGTATAGTGAATCTGTTATTAGGTACAAAATGACAATGCGTGTCATAGGTGATTAGGTTCCAAAACCTTTCCTTAGCTGATAGAAAACTCCTGATTGACTTGTTAGAAGCTGTACTTGATAATCCACTTTTTTAATGGAAAACCAACTGAATTGTAAGATATACTGCCTACCAGCACGGTTTTCCGCATCTTGTATGAGGAGTTTGTTAGGACATCCTTTCCAAATAAATCATATCAAGGGATATGCTGAAGTACTCATGCTTGATATGTTGTGTACCTTTCTGTTCATCTGCCAACACTGTGGCCTTAAGAAAGTTTCACAGGCATGTCAGTCTTCTCTTTCACTGGTTCTGCATGTCTTCCATTACAATGCTAGTCAGATTTTTTGGTCAAGGTCGATTATCATGAATCCGGTTGTCCATAGGAAGTCTATTTTTTCTAAAATGTATAGGAAGTCTATTTAAACTTCTGGGAATGCTCACTAAGACTCGTTTTTTATTTGCTGAATTCTTCTTTAGCCCAATAAATTACTGGAACTATTCTTGTTATCCTCTCCCCCTGCTTCCCCTCAAATGTGTAACTGAGCTACGGTTCTGATCAACACCATACAAGTGTGTGCAAGTTTTTATATTTTATATCCACCGGTGTATGTTTTAGTTACTCATGTAATGCATTGTTGTTTCTTACAATTGCAGATATATTTTCTTGTATGAGACAATCACAAAATCAAAATTCAAGATGCCTTCAACAGAGGTAAAGACCTTGTTTTGATTGATATTCTATTTTTGTGATAGAAAATAGTAGTGACATAATCCGGCCTTCTTCCATTCAGGAGCCAATACATGATCGAATATCTCGCAATGTGGCACAAGCACTGTCATCTCTGTAACTTCATAATATGGAGCACAAGAGAGCACAAGGGTTTTAAAGGAACTACCTCATACCCCCCAGACCCCAAAAGAAATAAAAAAAAGTACTAGAAATGTGGGGCATTTATTCTTGGGATGCATTTGTGCTTTCGTGTGTAGTTCATGGAAATTACCCTTGTATTATTATCTTGATCATATTCTCTTTGAGGACATTAGATGTTAAATTAGATTGGAAGTTTGAAAAGTATATGGAAGAAGCTAGAAGAGAGGTCTACAAGGTCTAGGAAGGTTTCCAAGTTCAAAAGGAAAAGGAAAACAGGTAATAGGCTGGAAGAATGCCACCGTAGATTGATTGGCTTCAGTTAACATCAAGATTGACTGCGAAAGTTCCTCCCGTTAAACATTTCGACTGCCTGGTCATTTTTTATCTAAGATAAAGACGTGAAGCATCCATGAAATAATACAAAAACCAATCCCTCTGGAATCTAGAGTCTTCGATTTTGAGATCAGCAACATTACCCCTAAACTAGGATGTGTATTAGATAGCCTTGTGTTCAGGATTATGATCAACAAAGAGTAATCTTGTCTGGAGATACAGTGAAGTTGCGGGGTTGCTGGGCAAGTCCTTCGGCCGTAAGTGTCACATGGACTTTGAAGCTGAAGGAGATCGAGTACGAGTATGTTGAAGAGGACCTCCCTCTTGACGTACAACCCTGTTCACAAAAAGATACCAGTTCTTGTGCATGGTGATAAGCCTATAGCAGATTCGCTGGTTATACTTGAATATTCACCTTGACGAGACTAGGAAGCAAAATCGAATCCTGCCAGAAGATCCCTATGAAAGAGCTCAGGCGTGCTTCTGGTTCAGATTTGCCGACGAGAAGGTAATAGAACAAGCTAAATTGTTATACCATTACAACTTTAGTTTATGGACTATAATAACAATTATCATTCTTCATTTCAGTGTGCGCCAGCAATGATGAGTGCATTCACAAAGATAGGGAAAGAGAAAGAGAAAGCTGCAAAAGAAACTAGAGAGAATCTCAAGATTCTGGAAAGTGGACTTGGGGAAAAGCAATTCTTTGGAGGTGAAAGCATAGGCTTTGTGGACATAGCTGCTGGGTGGATTGGAATATGGGCTAGAATGAACGAGGAGATTGCAGAAGTAAATCTAATTGATACCAAGACGATGCCTCTACTTGACGCTTGGTTCAGAAGATTTCTTGAGGTTCCAATTATTAAAGAATGCCTGCCACCTCAAGATAAACTGCTGGAGCACATGAAAGGCTTTCACGAGATGTTGACTGGAGGATCAAATTGAAGATTTTGCCACCATTTCTGCCTTCTTTTCATGTTCCAACATTAAGCAATCTACAATTTTTATGAATGATTCCACTTTCCTTCGAGTCTTTGGGTCCACATACAAACAATTGGAGGGGCAAACTGTTCCCTTTGAGATAACTACCATGACGTAGGATTATAATTATTATACACAGACATTGAGAGCGTGGACAAGAGCAGAAGTCTCATCATCCATCTTAATTCTGTCCTTCTCCATCATCTCCTCAAGAAGCTGACCTCTGAGCAGAATGGTGCATTCTTAGCAATGATCTGTATAATGGCAAACTTGCAAAACCCAAGTTATGGATTACTCTTATATACCAATTTGCATCTCTAAAATATTCCTTGCCTTTCAAATAATCAGCAAAGGCCATAACAGTATCATCTGATGGCCTCCAATGACAGTCTTGCAACATTGCAAATCCTTGTTTCATTGCTTCAACTGCTTCATCCATGTTTTGGTTTTTCGGCCTTCCTTCCATAAGAATCTCACATGTCTTATAATTTGGGCAACCGCCTCTATCCAATGCGTGCTGATGTAATGACTCGGCTTTTTCCACCATCCCATTCCGCATGTATGCACCTAGAAGGACAATGGAGACTCGAACATCATACCTAAAGGAAATGGACTCCCCATTCGCTAAAAATCCCCTCGGCTTCTATAATACCACCTAGCTTAACCATGCACAACAATATATGCATGTAATTGGTACTTGGAATTCTCCGAGCTACTCTCTTACTAGCTCTCCAAAGTCGTAGAACATCCTATTTACTCTCTAACGACGTACGCTACACTGTCTAATGAGGAAGAAATAACCAACGCAATTTAGACAGCATTTCTTAAGGCAAACTTGGCCTTGTCAATAAGGCCTGCTTTCATATAAATACCAGCCAAAGTAGACAACGTGCTCCATCCAACCTGAACATTCTCATCACTCACCATTTCTCTATAAACCATCTCAACCGAAGTAATCCCAGATAGCTCTGCACACGCATTCATACAAAGATTATACGAAAGACTAGTCAGAGGTATCTTGTTACTCCGCATTTGCTGTATAACAAGCGGTACCTTCCCAAACTGCGCGGTGGCCATATACAACTTCATCATTTCATTATACAAATGAGGGCTTACTACCAGCCCCGTCCCGCCAAGCTTCTGCATCAAAGCCTCGGCCTTCTCAACGTCACTTTCCACAACATAACCATGTAGAAGAGCAACACAAGCTGCTTTTCGCGACGCAGTATCAGTCAAATGCTCGAAATACGTACTCTTCATCTTCCAACATTTCATTCACCTTGATGATTGATTTTAACCTTGACATGATCTACCGGAGACATTCGATAATTGCTTTGAGTTTGCATACATTTCAGGACCTAATAGTAACAACCGAAACAGTCTAGTTCAGATTCAACACCATGATTATGCTATTTCATTTTAATTTCACACACACCGGACGCATGTATGTGGTTTGAGTTCTTTATCACATTGGGGAAACCGTGTTAGAACTGCATTTGCTTGTTTGTAAGAGGAAGTGCTCTACGTGTGGCAAGGAGAAGCTTTTTGACTGGAATGAATCCCAACATAATTGAAATGTAAACTGTGCCATTTATTCGCACTGAATAAAAAAGGGAACTGTTGCTGATGTTTCTTTCTTGGGGGAAGGGGAGGTAGGTAGGAAATGGTCAAAACCTGGTCTTTGTAGATTGAATAATTTGTCGGAATATCCTATATTATAAACGTCATCTTGGTTTTAACAGTAGTCTATATGTAACTGTATCTTTTCTCACTCGTTCATCCATGATAGTTTTCTATACCTTACCAATCCCATCCGGTTAAAGGGTTCATGTGGGATTACTGCTGTGTTGAGTATCAATTTTGGGCTATCAATATGGTTTTACTTTTACCATTATGCATTGCTAAAGCCATGCCAGATTTTTAGTTTGAGTAAATACAACTGTCCATTGCCTTTACTTTAGCAGTTATTATTCCATTCAAGCTGTTGACAGTGAATATGTATGCAACTGGCCAAAAAAATACCATCCTGATGCAAATAGGGACAATCCTCCTTATAAGAGAAAATTTCAAGAGATAAGAGAAGCTTATGAGGTTTGATTTGTGACTGGAGCTGTTTGGCTCCAAAACTAGTCTGGGTGCAAACCGTTTTTTTTTTAGTGTTGTGATTGCGCAGGCGTGCTAACACTGTGGTGTGTAGTCGTCGGAGGAGTCTCTTGACTTGACTTCTAAATCAAACGTTGTGGGTAAGGAGAGCACCACCCTAGTCACCAGGTTCTTTTCTCTGCCTTTCGGAAAAGGACTTCTTGCCTTACAGATAAGGGCTCGTGGTGTGATCTCTTCGCGTTACCGAGTCGATACTTAATGTTGTAGGTTCAGCAGAGCAATCACCGGGAAGTAGGAGAAATCACGGGTTTTGCTAAAGCGTAACTTTAGTAGGAAAAAGACTTCTCGCCTTACGGATAAGGGCTTGTGGTGTGATCTCTTCGCGTCAACGAGTCGGTACTTAACGTTGTATGTTAAGCAGAGCAATCACCGAGAAGTAAGAGAAAGCACGGGTTTTGCTAAAGCGTGACTTTAGCTTTGTTGGGTTGCGAGGTCATTTCCCTTGCTTCGCTAGTTTTCAACTAGGTTGAAGATATATGTTTTCTCAGGAGAGACTTTGATAATCATTGAGATTAGTTGATTCAAGAGTTGTGTGTTTGTATATCGTCTTTAGCCTCTATATATAGGCTACTGCAGATCCTCCTTTCAAATAGAAATGTAATACTATATTTTAGGCCACAGTTATTGGCCTTGAATCAAATCAAAACACTTAATAGTTTTGACAACTATCGTAGGCAATAATTAATAATTATCCTCTGTCGTCGCTGAAATATAGGCAAAGGTTAATTTCCACTTGGAGTCATGGACGTAATGTTCTTGGATGCGAATTGTAGAATATGCACGTATCTTATATTGATATATATATATATATATATCTCTTCGTGAGGACTCATATTTACATGGTGAATTCAGGTTATCACCTCCTTCATTCTAGTTCTCAGGTCAGCCTTTTGTATCATCCAAATCATTCTCAAAATGTCAATCCCTCTCTTTGGAGTTATATCTGGAAGTTGTAGTCCACTCCTAGGATCAAAATTTTTTGTGGAGAGGTCTTCTTGATATTCTTCCCTGCAAGGCCAACCTCTTCAGGAGACATATTGGAAGGAATGCGGCGTGTTATGTCTGCTCTCACCCTTCTGAAACCACTGAACATGCTCTTCTTGAATGTCATTGGGCTAGGTGTGCTTGGTTTGCCCATCCTTTATCTTATAAAGTCAATGTCTAGGTTATTACTTCTTTTGGAAATTGGTTTCAAGCTATAGCAGCCCAAAAAGCTCCTTGAGACTTTGTGATTCAGATCTCCTTTCTCCTTTGGAGAATTTGGAAGCATCGATGTGACTGCATCTTTAACAAAAAGCCCCTTGACCCAATTCGAGTGGCCTTAGGAGCTTTTTCTGCTGCAAATGAATTCATGGCTGTCCATCCTAATTTTCTTCCCCTGACTCGCTTCTCCCTCGAAGCATGAGACCTCTGCTTAATCACCCTTGGCATCCCCCTCATCCAAATGTTGTTCACATCAACTCGAACGCCTCAGGGCACCAACCCTTTCTCTCTAGTGGAATTTCAGCCATAGCAAGGGATGCTATGGGAAGTGTTTTGGGAGGGAAAGCTTTAAAAGTCTTGGCTCCTTCTCCAATGGCAGCAGAAGCCATGGCCTCGAGAGAAGCAATGGTTCTAGCTTTGGATTTCCATGATGTTGATGTCATCATCATGTCTGATTCTAAGTGCTTGATTGATTGTTTGAAGGACAATAAAAAGGTCCCCGATTGGAAGGCTTCTATCGTATTTTCTCAAGTCCGATGTCTGTCGACAACTCAGCGTGTTAGCTGGTCTTGGACCAGCAAGAGTGCCAACAAAGCTGCTCATTTGCTAGCTTCTTTAACCCATAGGTGATGTGCTCTTCTGACTGGGTTCAAAATCCTCCCCTCTCCTTATGTAATGTTTTGATTTCAGATATTCCTTCCTTCTCTCCAGGTTGAGTTTGTGCTCTGTTTTTGTTGTTTGTCTGCAATGGTTCTCTTTCCCCTTGTCCTTTATGAAAGTTCATTTTGCCAAAAAAAAAAAAAAACTTAATTGCATGAGAATATATGATTGGTTGCATATCATTGGTAGCGAATATCTAATGGCCTTCCTTAATTGTCCCACCATGCATGAGCCACTATATATATTATATATATATATATGATTTTTTTCAGGTGCAGAAGTCCGTACCGAAATTTGGGTACTAATTTTTTGGTTTTCGATCACATTTTCACATCTTAACCTTTCAATTGTTATGTCCTAATGTATAGATCATCTCTACAAAATTTCAGGCAATTTGGTGATCATTAAGGCATTCAAAACTGCAATTTACACGAACGGACCGAATCTGTCAAACCGAACCGTTCGTATTTATAATGGTAAATTACAGTTTTGGATGCCTTATCGATCACCAAATTGGCTGAAATTTTGTAGAGCTGATCTATACATTATGACCTAAAAACTGCATGATTAAAATGTGAAAATGTGATCGGAAAGTGGGGGAAAACCGGAAATCCGTACCGTTCGCACCGTAGCCGGACTGTGTGTATATATATAGTGGCGGATCCAGAAAAGTTTCTTAGGTAAGGCAAGATTCAAGGCAGACAAGAAAAACCCAGCTTAGGTAAGGCAAGATTCATCTAGTTTTGCCCTTTTCTGCTATGTTTTAGGTAGCTTCCTTCAGCCAACATATATAAATCAAGGTAAACAAGAAAAACTCAGTCTAGGCAAGTGTCCAAGCTGGCATGTATATGGCCCCGCCCCTGTATATATACAGGCTACACTAAGGACGTCCTTACCTAGCCTTAGGTACGGATTTTACTGTTTTCACACACTTTCCGATCATATTTTCACATCTTAATCGTTCAGTTTTTAGGTCCAATGTATAGATCACCTCTGTAAAATTTCAGCGAGTTTTTAGAATTATCTAGATTTGCTTTAAGATTGATTGATCTCCAAGTAGGTTTTATTTAGCCTCTAAATAATATATTCCGAGTTTATCACAAATATACAACTTGGGCCACCGATATTAGCCCAGATTTCTTCGAGTCCCCCTTGTCAGGAAAAATTGTTAATTTTGGGTTCAAATATTGCCCCCTAGACCTCGAAGTCAAAGATCCCCGTCTTGACTAAAGAGATCTTGAGTCATCACTAGTATTGCAATAACATCGCTTTAAAGCCACTTGTATTGGCTTAACTAATAACTGAGAATTGAACAGACCTCAATCGCTAGGTCGTGAAGCTTGAATGAGATTGAGTCTCCTTGATGAGACAAGTAACGGCGAGTACATCTAATAATTATCAATTATAACCATAAAGATAAATACCTAGGACTTTTACTCACAGATGATGTAGTGAAACCTGGCTAGGACCTTGACAGATAGAGAAATAATTCTTGGTCAAGTTCTTGAATTTCTGCTTCTAACTCATGTCAAGCATAGAGATATGCTTCCAAGCTTAAACATGGATAAAAAGAAGAAAGGCCACTGGTATTGGCTCTGTATATTGATGATCGAACTCTTGTACACACAAATCAAAGTGCAGTGCGAAAGACTGCGGAGCAAAACTAAGAACTGTCCTTGGTAATTTTGGTTCGCGAGCTCTTATTCGTTGTGTGTTCATCTTATCTCAATTCGCAGACTTCATGCGAATAATAGCTTGCTGCAAAGACCTTGTCAAAAGCTCTACCATCATTCCCACGTTTTTCTCTTGCTGCGAAGGTTACTTCAGAAAGTAAAAATTTGATTAAGGCCACAAGTGTTGGCCCCAGTGATATTAAGACAAAACAAGTCTTCACGACACGTGACCACATGAGTTTTAATCATGCTCAATTAAAAACATCTGGCCACTATGCTGGGGAAAGGTACAATGCCATCATTCAATTAAGGGAAAATTACTGGTCCCCCCCTGTACTTTGGGTGCGTTGACAGTTCAGTCCCTCGCTTTTTAAACTAAACAGTTTAATCCTTATTCTCTTTAATTTTCACACAATGGGTCCAAAATGACTATTTTACCCCCCACTTACTCTTTTTCTTAATTCTTCTCTCTTTTTTAATTATTTTTTCTGCTTCTCTCTCTCCTCCCCTCCCCCCCCCCCCCCGCTCCTAAAAACAAAAGGAGGAAACATTTTTATTTGTTGGTAGGGGAAGATATATATATATATATATATATAGAGAGAGAGAGAGAGGTACAAAACATAATTATAAGAAAAAAAATGACTCCTCCTAAAAACAAAGAGAGGGAAACATTTTTATTTGTTGGTAGGGGAAGATATATATATATATATATATATATATAGAGAGAGAGAGAGAGAGATGCACAAAACATAATTATTAAAAAAAAAAAAAGGACTCCTCCTAAAAACAAAGAGAGGGAAACCTTTTTATTTGTGGGTAGGAGAAGATATATATATATATAGAGAGAGACAGAGAGAGAGAGAGAGGCACAAAACATAATTACAAAAAAAAAAAATAAACAAAGGGGAAAAAAAAGGAAGTGAGGGGTAAAATAGTCATTTTGGACCTATTGTGTGAAAATTAAAGAGAATAAGGACTAAACTGTTTAGTTTAAAAAGCGAGGGATTGAACTGTCGACACACCCAAAGTATAAGGGGGGACCAATGATTTCCCCTTCAATTAAAGAGCAATTGTGTTTTGCAGGACATTCCGTTGAAATTTGAACAACAATTTGATGATCACGTGACAACATTGTCCCACCTCCACAAGCTGAATGTTGTTCTCTATGAATCATGCCAAGGGCAAAAGTTATTCACCAAGATGGAACTTTGATAGGCAGGCCATTCGCCTCTTCTTGGAATGACATGTATCATTGTCAGGAAAAAATATTAATTTTGTGTTCAAACAGGAGCAAACATTTACTAACCTCTGATCCTATACGAGTTTTTCAGAGCTATCTCTTTTATGTGTTCATATCTCATTATTACCAAAATGTGGAATAGTTTGCAAGTTTTCCTCAATTGGGCGTGTAAATAATCTGTTCTTCATTTTCTTTTTCATTGTTGATTCCCGACACTGCAAGATCTTGAAACGAGGGTAGAATATGACATGACACTATGTCAATAAAGTCATCAGACGATAGAGCTCAGACGACAGAATGGTTGTTTTCTGTTGTCTGAATAATTTTAACGACAGAATGAAAAAATTCTGTTGTCTGAATATAGTGATATACCATGGTAAATCAGTTTTCTGAAAAATGTTATATTTCAGACAACAGATTTCTGTTGTGCATTAAACTGAGATTGATTTAGTTTTGGTTGTTTGAGTAGTTTTTTTTTTTTTGGAAAGAAACTGTTTGAAAAATGCTGTGTTTCAGACGACAGTTTTCTGTTGTGCAATAGATGGAGATTGTTGATGTTCTGATTGTGCCTCCCTCTTTTCTTTTTTTTGCACAACTAAAACGGAAAAGGTCGAGTGTTTTCCTCTTAGCATTTTCTAACTCCCTTTCTCAAACAAATGGCAACTATGAAGAAGAAAACTCTCGCCTTCTCCCTCGAGCACAAGAACAAAACTCTCGGGCAAATTTCTTGCCGGATCTCCCATCTCTCTAATCAAAAGCCAATCTCCATCTCTCATCTCTCTTCGACAAACGCAGAACCACCTATCCCCATCTCTAACTCTTTGATAAATACAACCAAACCATCTCAGTCTCTCCAAACCAGTCAAACGTATTGGTTCCCTATTGTTGGTAAGTTTTTTGATTCACTGTTTTTCTATTTAGGGTTTCTATTGGGTTTTGTTTTGAGTTTTGAGGTTTTATCTGGAATTCAATTTGGGGTTTTGGAAATTTTCCTTTGAAACTCGATTTGGGTTTGCTAGGTTTTGTTTGAATTGGGGATGCGTATGTGTAATTACAAGTGCAAGGATCTAACTCAATTCCTTGTTTTTGTTTGTGGACTCATCTCGGAGCCCTTTTGCTTGATCGACTCGAGTTCTCTCTGGTCCTTCCAGATGAAGAACACACCCAAAATACCAAATCCCCAAATCCATTTGTGACTGGCGAATCTGGAACTCATGAACATCACACTCAAACTCAACCCCAAAAGTCAACAACGCAAGGTTATCCATCTCTCCTCTCGCCATCGCCACCCATTTCTCTTTTGTCGCTCGCACACGCTTAATTAGTTTGGGTCTGCTTCTCGCTCGCAATCGCTCTCAAGGTTCTCCATCTCTGCTTTACATTCTGCTTCATTAATAGGTCTGGTTTGTTTTCCCTTGATTTCTAGATATAGTTTGGTTTGTTTTCAATTCAGTTTGCCTAGGGTTTATATGATTGCATTTGGGTTACAAGATTGGGCTTTTTATTTAGGCATTTCCCTCTCTCTCTCGACCCCTCAAGCTTGTTAAAGCTTCAATTTTTGTGGATTGTATGTTTCATTGCTATCATATCTGTTTGGATTTTTTTCTCTCTTCTTTTTTGCCTGGTTGTAGGTTGAATTGTTCTAGTGATGCTGATTGAAATTACTCGTGAATATGTATTTGAGGTATTGTAACATTTCTACATTCCCCCATATTATTAGTTATCAGATTGGGTAGTTATGATGTTTACTGATCGAGCATCGCCGTAGCCATTTGTCATTCAAAATATAAACAAGTAGTAACTCCGATCCAGCAGGTGTGCTCATTTTTATCTGCCACCCTATTTTTATTTTGACATAGCATAGTCTTTTACTCTTCTTATGGTGGTTTAAGGCTGCAGATTGTTTTTGAATATTAGTAAGTTTGCATCCTATAGATGCAGACTGTTTTTGCAAGGCGGATTGATATCTAGTGATGTCAAGTGAAGGTCCTCTTGGTGCTTATGTGAACCCCAGTGGTTATTAACACAAGATAATGGCTCACTACGCAACTGGCTTAGCACTCATAGGTTCAGCAGTGAAAGAATACAGCTGATTTCCTAGTTAGGACCTTACCTGTGAAACCATATAGTGTGATTCCAAGTTATTCAGGTAATTACCAAACTTTGGGGAGTTTGTAATACTAGGATGGAACAAATGCAAAAATGCAGTTTATGATTATTGGAAATTGGAACTTATGTCTTAATCATAATGTTACGTGGAATGACTGAAGGATTCAGGTATAATAGAATATGGTATCTTGCTGCAAGAATTAAGGCAATTGATTTCCTTTTCAAATCCCTAGGAATTCTATCACTTTATAGTACTTCATGGTTTTTTGTTACCTAATAATCAATGTTTTTATGCTGCTGGTTTCTATATACTTAATTTACAGAACTTTTAGTTCAAACACGCAATGAGCTTGTCACCTTATTATCAACTTTAAATATCTTCTCTTCCTGCTTGTTCATTTTCAGGGCTCAGACCTTTGCATGATGGATGTGTTGGACTATATCGTTTGATGCATTTAGGTGAACAATCAAACTTAAATCATTTGTTTATTTATGTGCATTTCTTTCTGAAGCATTGGATATAGGGTTTCCTTGACTACATATGCATTTTGGAAATGTATCATCTTTTTTAGGATTTAGTTTGTTTTTGACACTAAATT
The DNA here is from genome assembly GCA_025331145.1 of Rosa persica. Classification (NCBI taxonomy): domain Eukaryota; kingdom Viridiplantae; phylum Streptophyta; class Magnoliopsida; order Rosales; family Rosaceae; genus Rosa; species Rosa persica. The sequence goes on along the minus strand of WFKR01000001.1, from coordinate 10,144,139 downwards.
TGGTTCTTAATCTATTTTGAATTGTGTCTTTGTTAAATATTTTAATGAGTTGCAGGTACATAGAAAACTTCCAAGTTGCAGGGGTTTTGGTTTGGAGTACATTTGGTTGATTGGTATCTGATATTCTTTTTTTTTTTTTTTTACAGGTTGCTGGTGTTTCTGTTTTGTGTTGGGACTGGGTATATTTGTTTCTTCTTTTGCTTAAGATTACATCATAAAAACATACACAGTATTTTGCATCTTATATTAGTAGCTTACTCTTAGTCCAGGCTTTGCTCATGGATTGCTACTTTTCCTATACCAGGTTTGCTTAAAGCATGTTCAATTTATGTGTGCTATGTGCCTCTTGTATTAATTAACATAACATTTTGTGTACATTGGGATTTCTCCGTTTTGTTATTGCATGCTCATTGGATAATTATCAGGTAGCTCAAGACTACATAATGAAGGTTTGATGTTGGATAAGGAGTCCAGAAGTTCAAAGCGGGTGACAAAGTTGTAGCATTTCACCATGTGAGAAGAGCCTCTGCTTCAGAATTGGAATGAACAGAAGTAGTAGAAGAAAATGCTAACAACTGAAGTTGCTCAAGGCACAAGGTTGTGTTAACTACTTGTTTCTATGTACTTATTATGTTAAGATAATGTATTGATGACTTGTACATTTGGAGTTGTTAATATGAAAAGATCAATATATATATATATATATATATATATGAAACTGTTTCTTTTCCAATGGCACTTGTGTCTCTGTATCTTATTATGTCAAATATTGGAGGTGTTAGTTGATAGACATACGAACAAAAACAAGCTGAAATCCGAATCAACATCAAACAACAAAATTCAAGAAAATGTCTGTTGTCTGAAGTCACCATAAACCACATATGAAGCAGGCTAGCTATAGTCATGCTAATCAGACAACAGAAAGACCCAAGAAAGTTCACGCCTCTTCATATTCAAACGACATATTCTTGTCATTTTAGTCAACAAGAAACAATAGAACTTTATGAATATATGTTGTTTGTAATTGAGTCACACAACATAAAAACCCAAGAAAGAGCAGACCTCTACATATTCAAACGACATATTTCTGTCAATTTAGTAAAAAAGAAACAATAGAACATAAAAAATATATGTTGTCCACAATTGATTCACACAACAGAAAAAATCCAACATATTTCAAATCTCCATATATTCACACAACAGATTTCTGTCATCTTAATGAAATACATACGATAGAGTTTTATGAAAATATGTTGTGTAGAAACCTTTATGACAACATGTAACTGTCATCTTGTTACATCTGTAACAACAGAAAGTCATAGTTTGTTATATCTAGACATAATCAGACAACAGATTATTGGCCGACCTATGTTGTTTGAGTGAAATATAGATCACTGGTAATATCTATCGTCTGAAGGCCTAAAAGATATCAGGCTACTAGACAACAGAAATTTTCTGAATCAGACGATAGTCCTTGGCTGTTGTCTGATGAGTTTATTGACATAGTGTGGTAGTAACCCTCTCTCAAAAACACACATCACAGTTTTGTTGTTATTAGATGTTGTTGTTCGCTCAAAAATCATCTCGGCCACGTGTCATTCAGCCGAGGTTTTCTTGGCTTACACGTGTCCTTCTGGCTTGGTGACGTGTGCGCGGGCGTGCCAACTCGCGGTCGAGAGGCCAAGCGAGGTTTTGGTCTAGATTACAGAGTTTGCGCCAATCTGACTTCTAATCCGTCGATTGTGGGCAGAGGAAGGATCGATCTCGGCCTCTGGGTTCTCTATGCCTTGGATGCAAGGACTTTACACGGTTCAGCTTTGCTAGCCGGAGTGTTCGTGCTGTGCAACTCGGTGAGTGAATGTGAAAGTGCAAGTGATAATTGATAAATCTATAGGATGCAGATACTCACAAGTCACAATAAAAACAAAATCAAAGTATAAGGTGTTACCCTGATGCCTTGATTCAATAACGGTGTGGACGAAGAAACGCATGAACCCTAAACACTTGTTTATATGATTTTCTTAATGTGATTTGTGAAAAAGTAAATGCAGGAGAGTAGATGCAAAAAAAAACAAATGCAGGAAAAAAATAATGAGCAAGGAATTAAAGAACGACAAAATAAATATGCAAGAATGTAAAATGCAGGAAAGACAAAAAAAATACTAGTAAGTAAAATAATTCACGAGAGATATTGTAAATTGATAGTGTAGAGGTGCGATAGAGAATTTGAGAATGGTGAATTTGTATTGAGCTGTTTTGTTTTTGGTCATGGACCTTTAACAAAGGTGTCTACAACCCTTTTTATAGTACATAATAAATAAAACAAATACAATCTCAACTTTAATTGTTGAGACTGGATTGATTACAAATTGAATTCTATGAATAAAATTCCTTTGATGTGCATAACTGGCAATCAACCATTATGACTCTTCAATGATTATTTTTTGTAACAGACCATCATGACTCTTGAATGCTTATTTTTGTAACGGCCACAGTTAGTGCTGCAATGTCTTTGATCATAGAATTTGACATTTACTAGCTTTTATCTGCTCATAATGTGCCGCTATCAGTGTCCCTGACCAATCGAAATGGGCATTGGATAGGACTTTCTCAGCCACAAGTAAACTGACTCATGCGAGCCAGACCTCGGCTAAAGTGAGCCTCGACTGAGGTGAAGTGAGCCGGACCTCGGGTGAAGTGAGCCGGGCCTCGGCTGAATATTTATTATATCACGGCTCACTATGCCCCAGGCTTGCTTCATGTGGGACCCGGCTTAACGTCACGTAGGCCTTGCCAAATTTAGGTTCAAACAGTTGTATAACATAGCTAATTTGTGCACATCAGAGATTCATTTGTAATTGTCCTCCTTTTTTTTGGCACATTTGTTATGTTTGTTTTTGGAAGAAAGAGAATCAAATTGGTGTTCATACTGAGCTTCATCAAGCTCCGTTTAGGATTGCTCTTCTTGGTGTCCTTAATTTTGTTCCAAGAGCTTCCAGTGGAATTGGTATTGTTAGAAGGAAGTTTTCAACTGTTTTATACACGAGCACCTGCAAGTGCTACTTTTAAGAAGTGCATTGCTTCTTCAAAAACCAGTGCTTCTATTACTTAAAACACACTTCTAGCATTTTTAGCTAAACACTATCAAAATTGCCTTTGATAAGTGGTCCTTAACATTTCACTTCTTGTTTGGTAAATTCACGAAAGCAGTACATTTGTCTGATGAGTGCATTGACATGGGCACACAAAACGGATGGAGCGTTTTATTAGTGCACTGCATCAAGCTTGATTTCGTCTGATGGTGAACATTTGTTAGCATCGAGTATCCTCACCCCTGTCGATCTGAGCTCTGCTGCTACGAATAGCTCTGTTTCTTTTCTTATGGATGCCACTCCATTTTCACTCAACTCTGTCGGATGAAGAGCTGGTTCTATAGTAATTTGCTTCTACTATAATCTGGCCCCTGTTGTAAACTTTTAGATCCCAATGCCTATCCCATTTTTGTAACAAGTTGACTGCTATCTCAATAGGGCCCGATGTGATGCCTTCAATCTGGTTTCACTCACTTGCCGGCTACATGCATGAGAACCAAGAGCAGAAGAAGATGAGTTTATATTGATAACCCCGTACCTTGGTTTTTGGTTACAAGAAAACCCCTTAACATATATTTAGGAGAATGAAATTCACAATTCTCATTTTACGACCTACACCCTCTCTTTTTATTTTTGGTTGAAATTTTTATAAAAAGACAAAATTAAAGTTACTATAAACAAAATTTATGATACATTTACTTACTTGGAATAAAAAAAAATCATAAATCGAAGACAACTGGAATATAATAAGTCATAAATCGAAAAAAACTGAAACGGAGAAAAAAAAAAGTGGCATGTGAGTCATTCATAAACCCATACCCTCGCTTGGTTATCAAATTAAGGGTAATTCATGAATCGATTCCTAATAATAAGGTGGTAGCCACATCCATTCCAATACCGATATATATTAGTAAACGCAGGAATCTCATACATTGGAATCATTCTCATACCTAGAGCAAGTTCACCAGTTGGGTCAGCAAATCACTTACTATTCACTGTTTTTTATGTTTATTTCCACCATTTGGGTCACGGGCCCAGTTTCCAAACTGACCTGGTGACCTCTGGGTTACTTTTGTGACCTGCAAACTAACCCGGTGACCTATGTCAGTTTGAAAACTGTGCCCGTGACCTAGAGGGTGGAAATAAACACTAAAATAGTAACTGATCCGGTGACTCAACAGGTGAACTTGCTCCTATATATGTTAGTAAGTACATGAAATCTCATACACCAAAATCATTCATTTAATTTTCATTTTCATTCCTGATAAATAAACGTATCATTAATTTATTAGAAAATAAAACATAAAATGTGGATTTACACTCTTTATATGAAGTTTGGGTTCACTGTACTGACAATTTTGTCCTTGGCTTTTCCTCAGAATTTCAGGCTGCCATTGGCGTGTGGATAAGTTATCATATAAGCCGACATATCAAGAAAATCCAAAATACTTTGGTCTATATTGCAAGTTGGCACACTATGATTGAATATCAAGTATTTACTTAACAATTTTCTAACACGTTCTAGGTTTGAATCGTTGACTCTTCACACGTAAAATTAGCCGTCGGAAGTGGCTGAAAATCTTTATTTAATTTTTTTTTTGAGAAAGGTGGCCGAAAGTCTTGAGTGGAGTAAAAATCACGTCAACTAATAGCCACAGATTTGAAACTAACATTATATATACACACACACACACAAAATATACTTAATAAATACATCAACTAAATAAACAAATCCGCTAATAATTTAACAGCTAAAAACCAATCACACATTTCTCCGAAGAAAAAACTAGCTGCTGCTGGACTGCTGGAGTAAACAACACTATCAAATCGCACATTTCTCTCAAAGCTGATACGCTTAGAATATGAATTTTACAGATTCCAGAAACCGCCACACACCCCACCCCAACCAAAAAAAAAAAAAAGCATTATTTCAGGGTATCCATACTAGTTAATATATAAAAGACACTTATGGCAAGATATTTCAGATCGAAAGCCCCAAATTATTTTTTGTGGCCAGAAGAAATTACAAGCTGCCATTCTTTACAAGAATCCCGTGGAACCAGTTAAGGTGGCTTCATCATCAGTATATCTCTACGACTCTATTCTTCTCCCATACAAGCTGCCAAAGCAGAGCAGCTCACAACTCTCTCTCTGTCTCTATCTCACACACACCCCCACCCCCCCCCCCCCCCCCCCCCCCCCCCCAATCAAATTCATTCACCCCCAGAAGCTAGATATGCAAATGGTAGTGTCATTAGGCAGCATAGCAGTATCCATTGTTTTGTTGATTATAGCTTCATCATGGGCATGGAGGGTGCTGAATTGTGTGTGGTTGAAGGCAAAGAAGCTAGAAAACTGTCTGAGGCAGCTGATTTTTTTTTTTTTTTTTTTGTGAGAATAGAGTGTATTTTTATTAGAGAAGCAATAGTGTTGAGAATATATAGAAAAATGGGTTCTTGCCTTTGAGTTATCGGCAAGAGAACATCACAACTCAACTCACTGCAGTTTTCCAAACTAACAGAAGGAAGATATGGAACAATGGAAGTTTTCCAAACTAACAGAAGGACGATATGGAACAATGGATAAGAGGTTAGTGGTTTGGTTTGTAGACTACTTCTAACTTAGAAAATCGCTATGGGTTTGATGCTAGTCTTTGAACTTTTTTTTTTTTTTTTTTAAATTGATGCCACAATTTTGTTAATAAGATTGGCCATTGAACCTGCTTGAATAAATTCGCTATGGGTTTGATGCTAGTCTTTGACTTTTTTTTTTTTAATTGATGCCATACTTTTGTTAATAAGATTGGCCATTGAACCTGCTTGAATAAATTCAGATTAACCATTAATTAGAATTGAAACCTATGAGAGAAAAGAACGGCCGTACAGAAACAAGAAGAACTTGCGAAACATTTGCATAAAATGTCTCATAACTGTCTTTTGAGAGGCTGAATGTGAGTAAAATTGTATACAGCAGTTGATTACATGGTTCTTTCTCCCAAGGGGCGACTACAACAGAACTCAACAGGTTCATCTCTGCTTTCAACTTCTGGTGTTATATCATGCAGTTGTTTTTCCCTTTGCTATAGCTAGAATGTAGATCATGACATGCAAAGGAATCAGCATTACCGGAAAGTTCTGGTGTCTTAAAAGTTAGAACATTCAACCTCAAAACGATTGCAAATGGGTGGACTGGCCTACAAATTTATACATAGTTATGTTAGGCTTAGGCTTAAATAGCTAGTATGAGATTTTTCCAACTTTTGTATGTCTTTACATGCTTGATAGGCTAGATATTCATATTTCTTACGCAGCACAGCATCAAGACCTGACTTAATTGTGTTTGTTTAGTGCCCACTCATTTGATCTTGTTAGGATCATGCCATGCTCATGTTGGCTGGTTTTACGCCTATGGAATGGGGAGGGGTGACTGTTGTTTTTCCCTCCTCTCCTTTTCTTTTTTCAAACAAAAAATTATTTGGCATTTCACTACTGTAAGTTTTAATTTGAAAAATGGCACCGGGCCTTATGTACCTCTAATTCTAATAAAGCAAAAAAAAAAAAAAAGTGCAGGTAAGAATTCTTTCATGTGGTTTGGTACTACACCGAGGGTGACCATCATGAATCCAGACTATTTGAAAGATATATTCATCAAATATGATGATTTTCGGAAGCCACATACTAGTACTAGTCCTATTGTCAAGTTGCTGTCATACGGTCTTGTAAACCTTGAGGGAGAAAAATGGGTTAAACGGAGAAAGCTTATCAACCCAGCATTCATATCGAGAAGCTAAAGGTATTATCAACTCTTGTCAACTAAAGTTAATATTCAGATTAGTTGTCAGGCTAAAGCAAGAACATGTCTTATAACTATGAGGTTTATAATTTAATCATGTATATCAGAGGTTTAGTGTCACTGCAAGTTCAAGATACTTTTATACATGTAAATGCGTTTTATTTTATATTTTATTTTTGAAAATAGAGGTGTGGAGCCAGTTAATAGGTCTCCATGCCCATGTTATTACTGTTGAAATTAACAAACATTTGTGTGCGTGTGGTTTTGGGGGGGGGGGGGGGGCGGTGGGGTGCTGAATATGAATTAAACAGTAGTCGTTCTAATAAACTCATTTTTTTTTGTGTTAGAATATGTTGCCAGCATTTTATCAAAGCTGCACTGATATGATTAGCAATTGGGAGATCATGGTGTCCAAGGAGGGGTCATGTGAATTGGATATTTGGCCTTTTCTTCAAAATATGTCAGGAGATGTGATTTCTAGAACAGCAGCATTTGGTAGTAGTTATGAAGAAGGGAGAACAATATTTGAACTCCAGAAAGAACAAGCACAACTTTTAAGTAAAGCCTTATTCACTGTTTTCATTCCAGGATTGAGGTAATCAAAATTATATCAACTGTAGCTAACGAAATCAGATTTTTTTTCCCCTATAGTCCAACTAAGCCCATTTGGCATGTGGAAGATTACATCATTCTTATGAAACATTAATTTGAATTTCTGTAGTCTGATCCAAGTATAAACAAAGTAACAAGTCACTGAGATAGTTTGCTTTCATCAGATTCTTTTGCTTTTGTTACAGATAGTTTGATCTGTATCAGCTTTAGGTACCTAAATAGAATATTGAGTCAGCTACCAACTAAGTTTCTACCAACTAAGTTTGATCTATAATTTTTGTTTGTAGGTTTCTACCAACTAAGTTGAACAGGAGGATGAAGGCAATTAGCAAAGAAATAGAAGCTACGCTGAAGCATATTATTAGTAAAAAAGAGGAGGCAATGAAGACTGGTGATGAAACCTCCAAGAATGACTTATTAGGGATACTTCTGGAATCCAATTGGAAAGCAATTCGACAGTATGGGGGAAACAAGAATGTTGGAATGAGCATTGAAGAGGTGATTGGAGAATGTAAGCTGTTTTACTTTGCCGGGGCGAGACTACCTCAGTCTTGCTTACTTGGACTATGATTTTACTCTGTAGATATCCAAATTGGCAGGCTCGTGCCAGAGAAGAGGTTTTTCAAGTATTTGGCAACAAGAAACCAGATGTTGATGGACCCGTTCACCTAAAAATTGTAAGTGTACTCACAGAATATGCACTCTTAACATTTCAGTATTAAGACTCAAACACCTCTTCCAAGTTCAGACCGATGTAATAAGGCTTTTCGGTGCTAATAATATGTCCAGAACTACGTCATTTTTGTTGTTCCATTTAATCATTTTTATAACATAAGTCCTAAACCCAAAATGCTTATCTCAATCTCAAACCGATGTCGTTTTTACCACAAACACATTGTCAGCATAGTAAGTATATGCAGAAGATCTTGTCTTTTTCGGTTGTCACCATATCTTTCACATCTGATGGATAGACATGAAGGAAACCATCTACATAAGTGAAATGTTGACTCTGTGACATGTAATTTTGGATTTTTATGAGACTAATGGATGACTGATAACCATGACACAGGGCACCCTGATTTTATATGAGGTTCTGAGGTTATATCCCCCAGTAGCTGCGATGACTGCTGAGAAGGAAACACATCTCGGAAATTTGTCTCCCAGCTGGAGTGACGTTTGATGGGCAGTCCCTCCTTAATGGAGGAGGAAATTCATGTGGTGATTTACCACATGAGGAAAGCATGGGTTGAAATATTCAAATAAGGTAGATAGCAAGCCATCTTTGAAAGTATGTAGCAAGTTATATTTGAAGGTAGGTGGAGGCGTGCCAAACATGAAAGAAAACTTGACTTTGCTTTCAATTGCATGCCACATCCATGAACCCAATTGTCTATAAATAGGCATGAAAGGTTGTAGGAAAAACAATCAAGGCAATAGTCATCCAAACTAATAGAGTTTGAGATAGTAGTGAGATCCTCATTTGAGAGATTAGTGAGAAGAAAATTTCTCTTGAGAGATAGTGTGTTACAACTTTGGTGAAGTTAGTCACCAAAGTGAGATTGTTTTTTGTAATCTCATTATTTATATAATGGAAGAGAGTATTACTACTGCCCCGCGGACGTAAGTACATTTATCGAACCTCGTTAAATATTGTGTTTTCTTTTGTTTATTTGTTGTTATTCCGCAAATACAAGACTTTGTTGGGAAAGAAGGTTTGTCTTAATACAGGGCCAATGGATAATTGGTTATCTCAAGATCTAACATTTCTCACCTCGTGTGATTTACGGAATGACAACAAATAAACAAAAGAAGACACAATATTTAACGAGGTTCGGCAAATGTGTCTACGTCTTCGGGGCAGTAGTAATACTTTATTCCACTATATAAATAATGAGATTACAAGGAACAATCTCACTTTGGTGACTAAACTTCATTAAAGTGGTAACACACTCTATCTCTCAAAAGAAATTTTCTTCTCACTAATCTCTCAAGTGAAGAACTCACTACTATCTCAAACTTTATTAGTTTGAATGACTCTTGCCTTGATTGTTTTTACTACAACTTTTCATGCCTATTTATAGGCATTTTGGTTCATGGATGTGACATGCAATTGGAAGCACAGTCATGTTTGGCATGCCTCCACCTACCTTCAAAGATGGCTTGCTACCTACCTTCAAAGATGGCTTGCTATCTACCTTCTTTGAATATTCCAACACATGCTTTCTTCATGTAGTAAATCACCACATGGATTTCCTCCTTGATTAAGGAGGGACTACCCATCAATCTCCCCCTCCCGACTTAGATGGAGGAATGCGTCAATCCTGACGCGCTTATGCAAAACTTAAACTTGTCCTTTGGTAAAGTCTTCGTCATCATATCTGAACTATCGTCATATGTGTGGATCTTCTCAAGCTGTAGATGCTTGGCTTCCATCACATCACATATCCAGTGATACCTCACATCAATGTACTTTAACTTCGACTGAAAGCTCGAATTCTTACTCAGATGAATTGCACTTGACTATCACAATACAGAACATACTCTTGTTGGTTATGGCCCAATTCCTGTAGGAATTTATTCATCCACAAAATTTCGTTGCATGCTTCCGTAGCTGCTATGAACTCCACTTCTGTAGTTGACAAAGAAAAACATTTTTGTAGCTTTGATTTCCATGAGACAGCTCCCCCTGAAAATGTAATCAGGTCTCCTGATGTAGACTTTTTTGAGTCAACATCTCCGGCCATATTTGCATTTGTATAGCCTATTAGTTTAGACTTCCCACTTCCAAAACATAAACCTATTTTGGAAGTACCTTTGAGATATTTAAGAATCTACTTCACAGCATTCCAATGCTCTTTGCCTGTATTAGACAAAAATCTGCTAACAACACTAACCGCGTGTGTTATGTCTGGTCTTGTATACACCATTGCATACATCAGGTTTCCTACCGCTGAGGCGTATGACACCTTTGCCATTTCTTCCTCCTCTTTATCACTTGTAGGACTCCGCTTCGAGCTGAGCTTAAAGTGCTAGAAAGTGGAGTAGCAACTGGCTTTGCTTTCTCCATGTGGAGCTGCTCCAATACCTTCTCGATATATTTTTCTTGTGATAACCACAACTTTCCATTCTATCTATTGCTGGTAATTCATACCAAGAATTTTCTTTGTTGGTCCCAAGTCCTTTATAGCTAAAGACTTACTGAGCTCTCTTTCTTCAGTTTCCATTCTATCTATTGCCGGTAATTCATACCAAGAATTTTCTTTGTTGGTCCCAAGTCCTTTATAGCTAAAGACTTACTGAGCTCTCTTTCTTCAGTTTGCTAATCTTGTCACCATCTTGTCCTCCAATCAACATGTCATCAACATACAAGAGTTGTATGATGAAGTCACCTCCTGAGAAATTTTTTACAAATACGCAATGGTCTGAAGTTGTCCTCTGATATCCTTGCTCAATCATGAAGGAATCGAACTTTTTGTACCATTGTCACAGCGCCTGCTTTAGTCCATACAAACTATTTTTCAGTTTGCAGACTAGATCTTCCTTGCTTTTGACTTTGAATCCTTCTGGTCACTCCATGTAGATTTCCTCTTCAAGGTCATCATGAAGGAAAGTCGTCTTCACGTCAAGTTGTTCATTCTCCAGATTTAAACTTGCAACCAAACCAAATACCACCCGAATAGATGTCATCTTCACCACGGGCGAGAAAATTTCTTCAAAGTCAATTCCTTTTTTCTAACTGAAACCATTTGTTTCTGAGTGCTCTCTTACCTTTTGGTAACTCCACCAGCTCATAAGTCTGGTTCTCATGCAAGGACTTAATTTCTTCTTGCATGACTTCCAACCACACTCCCCCTTATGGTTATTCGTTAGAGCTTCTTCATAAGACTCTGGAGCACCTCCATTTGTGAGAGTAACGAACTCATGTAGAGGATATCTGTTTGAGGGTCTACGTTCCTTGACTGATCTTCGAGGGGTCGGTGCCTCTTCCTCAACATTAGTTGCATCATCAACTGGATCATTAATCATCAGCTCATTTGCTGCATCACCAACATCTTCTGTATCTCTCCGGCCATCCTGGTTTGTTGGTGGAGGAACTTTATCTGGGTTCATCGGATATTCTTTGGGTTGTTTAAGCTTCTCAGTCTTTTGAGTATCTTCAATGCTCAGATCTTCGAAGAAGACAACATCTCTGCTTCTGACAATCTTCTTATTGACAGGATTTGATAGCCTGTACCTATATTCTTTATTTCCATATCCCAGAAATATGCATTCTTTTGACTTGCTATCGATTTTTTGTTCTTTCATATTTGAGAATATGAACAAATGTTTTGCAGCCAAATACCTTCAAATGATTGTATGAGACATCTTTTCCAGTCCAAAACCTGTTCAGGACGTCACCATTTATTGGAGCTGAGGGAGAAAGGTTGATCACATCAACCGTAGTCATTAGAGCTTCACCCTAAAAGCTCTTAGGTAGCTTAGCATGAGATAACATTATTCTGATTCTTTCAATAATAAATCTGTTCATCCTCTCGGCCACTCCGTTGTGTTGAGGAGTCTTTGGAACAGATCATTCATGCTTAACTTTGTTACTTTTTCAATATTGTCTGAACGCCCCTGTGTACTCTCCCCCGTTGTCGGTGCGAATGCATTTCAAGGTCGTACCGATTTCTCATTCAACTTTGGCATGAAATTGTTTAAATACTTCGAGCACTTGATCTTTAGTTTTCAGTGCATAAACCCATACCTTCCCAGAATAATCATCAATGAAGGTGATGAACTATCCACCTCCTAGAGTACTGGTGGTCATGAGACCACACACATCAGAATGTACAACATCCAAAAAATAGGATCTCCTTGGTGCAGGGGAACGATGGAATGAGGCCCTATGTTGCTTTCCAGCCAGCGTACATGGTTTTAGAGGCATATCTTTAATATTAACTCCAGTTAATATGTGAAGACCCAAAATTTCATATAATAAATTTATGTAATTCAATAATTGTTATATTAATTGAGTTATGATATTTAAGATTTATTGGAATGTAGTGGGTTGAGAAAATTGGTTTCGAATGATTTTATTTTCGAAAACGAACGTTATTTAGGGGGTCGTGAAAATCGACTTTTTATACGTTCAAAATTTGGGAAAACTTCCTCCATGAAAGTTGTAGAGCTTGTCGATACGAGTCCGTGCATATGTGGAATGTATTATTCGGAGCACATATGAATAAGTTATAAATATTTGAAAATCAGAATTTTTCTATAAATAGTGAAAAAAATTCTGAGTTTGTCATTAAGGACGAAAAACATTCCTTTTTGCACATCGGCCCTCCGTCTCTCTCTCTCTCGGCCTGGTCACTGTGCTTGCAAACCCGCCGACCCCACCCGACTGGAAGTCGGCCTTCCCGGCATCGCCGCCGCCGGACCCTGCTCTCATCCGCTTCGCCGCCTCACACTCGGTCGATCCCCGCCATCACCTCACCCAGCCGCTGCCCCTAGGCCTGGATCGGAATCACTTTCCGAAGCTCAAACCCGACCTGGCCGGAAAACCACTTTTCCGGCGGTGCACGGGCCGATCCTCCCCATTTTCGTGACGTGCTCTTCCTCCTGATCAACCCTATATGTGGCTTGCATCACGATTTTGAGTGTAGAGTGGTAGATCAAGAGTTGAAGATTTCGACATCCCTGATTCAATCTGGAGATTGATCAGAGGGCCGAGATTAATCCAACTTCAAAGCCCGATCTAGGATGATCTAGACCTCATCTCCGAAAAAGTCAGGTATTAAAGTTGTTCACAATTTCATTTTGAAGAAGTTTGTACTTGATGACTTTTGTATCTCAGGTGGTTGACCGGCGTTGACCGATGTCTGGAAGCCGCGTGTGGCGACACGTCAGACCAATATTTGCGTTTATATTATCTGGACGATGATCTATGTATCCATACGAGCGTTTTGATATAACTTGGTCATGTTAGAAAAAGTTGATAAATAGTCAATTTCAGTTTTGACGTTACTATTTACGGTTTTACAGTTTACCTTCGGTTTGAGATTTACGGAGATCAGACCACCGGTTTTACTTCAAATTTTAATATGTTGTTCACATGACTGTCCCGATGACTTTGTGTGGTCACGGGAGAAGATCCGACTATCGGATCTTCGTATAATTGTAAAACAGTGATTCGGGAGGCGATTAGTGAAGATCCGTCCATCGGATTTTCGTATAATTTTGATAGGAAGTTTCCAAGGGTGATCCGTGAGGATCTAACCGTTGGATCATTGTTTAAATTCAATCTGACCGTTGGATTGCCTTTATTTTAGAATCTAACCGTTGGATTGGTTTTATTTTAAAATCCGACCGTTGGATCATCATTTAGGTTTATTTTGTGCTTCGTTGCTAAGTAAAGACCGTACTTGATTAGATACTTGATGGCTTGGGTTGACGAGCATTTGTATTATTGAGAGTTATATTTTATTGAAGACGCAGCGGGAATTTCGAGGTGAGTAAATCTCACGTGGTTCATATTACGAACCGAGTACTTAAATTATTTATTTTTGTAATTGTATAGAAAATATTTATGGATTAAAGATTTGTTTTTAAAAATCATATAGACTTGATCAACTACGGTCCATAGGTGGTATTAGTGGTCATTTCTGAGTGGATCATCAAGTAAAATGAATTTAATTATACAAATGAGTTTCACTATTTTCTTGTGTGAACTATAGATGGTATTAGTGGTCATTTCTGAGTGGATGGTTACGTATATATATAATTACATGGAATATATATATATATATTGATTGGCGTGATTTGAATGACGATATGATTGAGTTAGAATGATGATTTGGATTATATTCAAATGCTTTAAAGATAAAGATAAATATGTCGGATGCCATAACCTAGGCCAGGTGACGAGCTACGATTCAGTTAGAGCTCTAGTCTGAATACAGTATTTTTATAAATACGATGATGGGGTATTGTGGAGAAAGATGTGAGTTAGGGTTTGGTGTTGAGTTGTTGATTGATTGTGATTGTTGGTTTTTGTGGTTGGAGAATTGTTGCATGTTGACTTAGGTAGAAATAAAAATGATTAAATTAAGCAACCGTTCTTTCTTTTACTCATACGAGCTTTCATAAGCTTACCTGGTGTTGTATTGTTGCAATCCCGATACACTATTCAAATGGTGTAGCGGATATTCCTCCAGGTCAGGATAACCAGGGAGGTGACCGAGCTGCTTAGGTGTTACAGCAGTTATATTTTATTTCTTTGAGTTATGAGGTGTGTATGCTGATTTAGAGCTTTACAAATTATTGTATATTTGTGTTGAAATAATTAATCGAAACAAGATTTGGTTTTGATTTTATTTTGTGTGGTGAGGTTGTTAAGAAAAGAAATTTTCTGGATGATTATTTTGAGTTGTGGTAATTTTCATGTTTCGCATTTTTGAATTTTATTCTAAAATTCGGGGCGTGACAGTTTGGTATCAGAGCGTAAGGCACATATTTGGTGATATGTCAATACTTACCGAGTGATGGCCGGTCTGCAGTGGATCCCCATCGTGTGCTCTTCGGTATTGACAATGTCATTGGGTATATGAGAGCGTTAGGTTGGCTAGGAACGTTAGCATGTCTTAAGAACGTTAGGCGTTGTCTTGTATGCTTAGTACTTGGTTCATATGGACTTGCATTTGACTTATGCATTGTTTAAGTGTTATGCGTGTATTAATCAAGTATATCATGCTTATTAGGTAATGGAGATTGAGGGAAACGAAGCCAGAGGTCGAGGTAGAGGCATACCTCGTGGCAGGGGTAGAGGCTGAGGAAGGGGTAGGGCCCCTCCGGTTGAAGAAGCATCCGAGACGGAGGTAGAGGCATCTTATGAGGATCAGCCTATTCCTCCCGTGGCCATGGTTGATAATCCTGCCCGCTTGTTAATACTTGCAAGGGAAATTACCCGCTTGGGAGCAACCAAGTTTGAAGGAGGCACTGATTATATGGTGGCGGATCGATGGATAGAGGATTTGCAGACCTATTTTGATCTGCTTGATTGCAGTGAGACCGACAAGAGGAAGCTAGCCGCTTTCATGCTGAGGGATGAGGCTAGGGTGTGGTGGAATGTCACACTGAGGAGCATAGAGGTGTCTACTTTGACATGGGACGGCTTCGAGAGGCTATTCAGGGAGAAGTACTTTCCACCAGCAGTGAAGGAGAGGCTGGAACGAGAATTCCTTACATTTGTACAGGGGAAGATGACCGTAATCGAGTATGATGCGGAGTTCTCCAGACTGTATAAGTATGTGAGGCAGATGGAGGATGAGGACTTGGCCAAGAAGTTTTAGAGAGGGTTGAGTCCTTCGATTGAGCGTGATGTGGCCATCTTGGAGCTGAAGACCAAGAGAGAGATCTTGGCTAAGGCACAGATCATTGACCAGCAGAACCTGATTCGTAGAGAGAAGGAGTCTGCTGAGAGAGACTTCCAGGGCAAGGGAAAGGCCATAGCAGGAAGCAGTAAAGCTAGAGACTTCAAGGGTGGGTTCTAGAAGAGACAGAGAACTCAGTTCCAGCATCAGGCTCCAGCTAGGGCAGCAGTAGCTCCTCCTGTTCAAGCTATGCCTATTAGGCAGATAGCACCAGCAGCTCCGGTGAAGTGCTTTAACTGTGGCGCGGCTAACTGTGGCGAGCCGGGCCACATCTCGCGTGCGTGCCCGAAACCACGGGGTAGGATATGCTACAGCTGTGGACTGGCAGGGCATCAGGCCAGAGAGTGTCCCCGGAATCAGGGTAGAGTGCAGGGTAACCAGCAGAGGCAGCTACCACCTGCACCTGCTAGAGTCTTTGTCATCGGTCAGGCAGGCACAGGAGTGGAAGGTACCTTATCTGTTTATCACTATCTTGCTAGAGTACTGTTTGATACGGGAGCCTCACACTCTTTCATATCTAGTTCGGTTGTGGATGTTTTGGGTTTGATTGCTATGCCTCTGACTAGATCATTATGTGTTACATCACCTCTCGGTGTGTCTCTTGAGCTTAGCATGTTTTGTGATGGTTGCCCTATTGGGATTGGTGGCAGAGAGTTCTCTGCATCTATGATTGTGATTTCGGATCACATGTATGATGTGATTTTGGGTATGGATTGGTTGAGCCCGAATCATGCTGTTATTGATTGCTTTAGGATGATTGTGTCCTTCTATGTTCCGGGACAACAGTGTTTCATTACCGTTGTCTGAAGTCTGACATCACTATGAGGACAAGGATTTTGGCCCATATTGAATCAGGGAGTAGTACTTCAAAGATTACAGAGATTCCTGTAGTTACAGCAGTTATATTTTATTTCTTTGAGTTGTGAGGTGTGTATGCTCATTTAGAGCTTTACAAATTATTGTGTATTTGTGTTGAAATAATTAACTGAAACAAGATTCGGTTTTGATTTTATTTTGTGTGGTGAGGTTATTAAGAAAAGAAATTTTCAGGATGATTATTTTGAATTGTGGTAATTTTCATGTTTTGCATTTTTGAATTTTATTCTAAAATTCGGGGCGTGACATAATACCTCTCTTTTGGCTAGAATAGTAAGTCCCTTCTCGCTGATGTGATCGAGGCGCGTGTGCCATAACTCGACTGGCGAATCTTCTCTGCGTGTAACTGCGTACCCACTACAGACTTTTGTATAAGTCATATAGAGATTTCCTCCCTTGGGCTAGAATTTCTGGACCATTACTGAGGCTCCACTTTCCACCACCAAAGAGACTTGTGCAGCCTTCATCATCAAGTAATCTTGTGGAGATCAGGTTGAGACGCATGTCTGGAACATGTCTCACATCCTTGAGAACCAAGTAGTGGCCTGTGTTGGTTTCAAGGGAAATATCTCCCTTCCCACAATCTTGGACCGCTTATCATTTCTCATCTTGATATTACTGAAATTTCCAATATTGTATGATGTAAAGAACTCCCTCCGTGAGGTCACATGAAATGATGCGCCGGAATCGATGATCCAACATGTATCTTGAGATGTCAAATTAACATGACCCTCTCCATAAATGATAAGTACTTCTTCTTCGTATGAGGTAGTAAAAGATGTGTCTCTAGCAGCATTTTTCTCACCTTGCTTTCTCTTGAGCTTCCTGCAATCCCTCTTTATATGGCATTTTCCACCATAATGAAAACATTCGATGTCCTTCTTTGGATTGAATTTGCCTTTTGACCGATCTTTCCCTTTGCCTCGGTTGTGGAATTTTCTACTGCTTCCAAGATTGTTGGTGACGAGGGCTTCTGAACCGATCGATATTCTTTACTTCTTCCTCCTTGCTTCTTCGTTGAACATGTTGTCTTTTACAGTGCTTAGTGAGAGAACGCCTTGAGGAGCTGAGTTGCTTAATGACACCACCAACGTGTCCCAGCTATCTGGCAACGAGCATAGTAACAATAGTGCTTGCAACTCATCATTAAGCACCATCTTCATATTCGTCAATTGATTCACTATGCCTTGGAAGTCGCTCAAGTATTCCGAAACACTTTGACCATCCTTGTACTTTGTGTCCACCAACCGCCGAATGACCGGGGCTTTGTTTTGTGTAGTCTTTCTCTTGTACATGGACTCCAACTTTGTCCACATTGAGTAGGCATTGGTTTCTTATGCCACATGCTGAAACACACTTTCATCAATCCATTGATGAATTCCTGCAAAAGTTTTTCTATTCAGGATGCTTCAATCCTTGTCAGCCTTGCCTGCTGGCTTCTCTCCACCATTTTAAAGAGCCTCGTACATATCCTTGCAGTAAAGGATGTCTTCCATTCTGGGCTTCCAAATGGAGTAATTCGACGATGTCAACTTAACCATTGTTGTTGCTGATGATGACGACTTCGCCATCTTGATCACAACTAGATGCCACGAACAATGAGCGCCGAGCTTTGATACCACTTGTTCGGAAAGAAGGGTTGTCTTAATACAAGACCAATGGATAATTGGTTATCCCAAGATCTAACTTTTTTCACCTCTCGTGTGATTTGCGGAATAACAACAAATAAACAAAAGAAGACACAATATTTAACGAGATTCGGAAAATATGCCTACAGTAATACTCTCTTCCACTATATAAATAATGGGATTACAAGAAACAATCTCACTTTGGGGACAAAACTTCACCAAAGTGGTAACACACACTCTTATCTCCCAAGAGAAATTTTCTTCTCACTAATCTCTCAAGTGAGGATCTCACTACTATCTCGAACTCTGTTAATTTGGATGACTCTTGCCTTGATTGTTTTTGCTACAACATTTCATGCCTATTTATAGGCAATTGGATGTGGCTTGCAATTGGAAGCAGAGTCAAGTTTTCTTCCATGTTTGGTATGCCTCCACCTACCTTCAAAGATGGCTTGCTATCTACCTTATTTAAATATTCCAACCCATGCTTTCCTCATGTAGTACCACATGAATTTTCTCCTCCATTAAGGAGGGACTGTCCATCAATCACATTTGTCATTACCAACATCCCTGGGTTAATCTGACCTTCTTTCCCATGCATTTCTTAGGGGTTTCGGGTATGCCATGTCGCATTCCAGATTATCCAGATGCTTACGCTGGATGGAATGCCCTTAGCAGTTTTGGCTCTTATATATCCGTAGTTGGGATTTGTTGTTTCTTCGTGGTCGTAACAATCACTTCAAGCAGTGGCTTCGAGACTGCCGCTATCGTCACCATAGGAAATTTCCGTCAAGGTCTACCAATTGTGGGGTGAGGATGCAAAGGAATTCAACCCACAAAGGTTTTCAGAAGGAATTTCAAAGGCGACAAAGGGTCAGATTTCATTTATCCCATTTGGATGGGGTCCACGGATCTGCATTGGACAAAACTTTGGTTTGATGGAAGCAAAAATGGCTTTGTCCTTGATATTACATAGCTTCACATTTGACCTTTCCCCATCCTATATTCATGGTCCAGTCACGGTTATAACGACTCAACAACAATCTGGTGCACATATTATCTTGCATAAACGGTAACTGCAATGCCGTGTAAAATGAAGTTCCTTTTGTTGCACCCATTAAGGAAGTTGCATGCTATGAACTAATGAACCGCTGCATACTGATGATTTCATACGTCATTAGTGGAATATTAGTAGATTTTGTTATATGTTAGTTATTGG
The DNA here is from genome assembly GCA_025331145.1 of Rosa persica. Taxonomy (NCBI): domain Eukaryota; kingdom Viridiplantae; phylum Streptophyta; class Magnoliopsida; order Rosales; family Rosaceae; genus Rosa; species Rosa persica. The sequence goes on along the minus strand of WFKR01000001.1, from coordinate 10,124,506 downwards.
TACCTCGCTTGTTTCTGTTGGGTAATGTTAGCTACTCTCTCTATTTTGCCTTGTGTTTAGGCTTTGCTGGGTTTACCCTCTGGAGATTGCTCTTGTTTGCAGGTGTTGTTTAAGTTTTCCTTTTCTTTTCCTAACCTTCTTGCGCGAATGTATGGTCGCGTGAAGGACTGCATTAGCACATGTGAAAAGTTTTTTGCATTTTTTATTATATGAATATATAATAATATTCAATGACCAAAATATTAACTTGTGTTGTAGGCCCACTACATAGGATCGAAGTCTTAGGTTTAAGTCATCATGGGGTAGGAGTGAAATCTTTTGATCTTTTTTTTTTTCAAAAAAGGGCTAAATACTGGTTACTACCCTGTAGTTTAGGTCCAAAATCAATTCAGTCCCTGAACTTCTAATTTCATCAAAAACACCCATGTACTTTCAATTTTGATCTAATCGGTTCAATTCATTAATATTCTGTTATTGGTTCAAGTTATGGTTGGATTATTTATTGAAAAACTATTTATTTGATAGATTTCTAATAGTAGGACTCACTCTTAAATTGACTATGTAGGCCACCTCAATACCACATCGTAAAACATAGGTCATATATGAGCCACATTAACAAATTAAATGACTTAATTTTGAAAGACTAACAAATTAGACCTATTAGATCAAAATTGAAAGTGCATGAGTGTTTTTGATGAAATTTGAAGTTCATGGACTAAATTGGTTAGGGGTTGACCCATTTATTGCGGGCTTGGGCCGGGCCTTGCTAAATTTTTTAATAATGGCGGGCTGGCCTTTATTAAAAATCGAAGGATCCAAGCTCGTCCATATAAAGAGGGCCTTGCAGACTTTTTCAGGCCGGGCCTTGTGGGCTTTATTTATAAATAAATATTTAAAGACACAAATATTTTTTTTTTTAATCAAGCCTTGGAAATTCATTGGATAATGATCAAATACAACCAAAGATAATAGATCTATATTGTACCAAAAAAAATCTATATTTATATATAGATACTAATTTATTGATAATTAAATTTTTAAAGACACTATTTTTTTATAAATATATATTTATACATCATACACTCCAAAGAGCAACATATAGCAATTCAAAGAAAATGAGAAAACCGACCGTTGGATGTGATTATTACAATAAATTATACGCGTGGTTAAAAATTTAGTCAATTTCACCGTAGTTTCGAACCCGATCGGATTAATCAACCGTAGTCACTTGCATGTTTTCTTGGTTGACTGATGACGTGATGATGGCAAAAATTGCTTATTTTTTTACATCACGTTTGTAAATATTTCATCGATGGGTGTGAGTGGACATAAGATAAAAATTTCAATTTTAATTACAAATACATTGACCAATACCAATTTGGCTCTTAGAGTTGTATGACTTGTACATTGCATTTAAATTGTTGAGGTTCATTCTAAAGCAAACATGAAGTGGAAAATGAATTTGAAAAAACCAACCGTTTGATGGAGAGACTGTAATATTTTATGGTGGTTGTAAAAAATCCAGCCAATTTGGTTTTCGTTTCGAATTCGATCAATTAGGTCAAACGTAGTTACTCTTATAAACCTATATTTATATATCACACACTCCAAAGAGTAACCTCTATCAATTCAAAGAAAATGGGAAAACCGACCGTTGGATGTGATTATTACAATAAATTATAAGTGTGGTTAAAAATTTAGGCAATTTCACCATAGTTTCGAACCCGATCAAATTAGTCAACCGTAGTCACTTGCATGTTTTCTTGGTTGATTGATGGCGTGATGATCGCAAAACTTGCTTATTGTTTTACATCACGTTTGTAAATATTTCATCGATGAATGTGAGTGGACATAAGATAAAAATTTCAATTTTAATTACAAATACATTGACCAATACCAATTTGCCTCTTAAAGTTGTATGACTTGTACATTGAATTTAAATTGTTGAGGTTCATTCTAAAGCAAACATGTAGTGGAAACTGAATTTGAAAAAACCAACCGTTTGATGGAGAGACTGTAATATTTTTTTATGGTTGTAAAAAATCCGGCCAATTTAGTTTTCGTTTCGAATTCGATCAAGTAGGTCAAACCTAGTTACTCTTATAAACCTATATTTATATATCACACACTCCAAAGAGCAACCTCTATCAATTCAAAAAAAATGGGAAAACCGACCGTTGGATGTGATTATTACAATAAATTATGAGTGTGGTTAAAAATTTAGGCAATTTCACCATAGTTTCGAACCCGATCGGATTGATCAACTGTAGTCACTTGCATGTTTTCTTGGTTGACTGATGGCGTGATAACCACAAAATTTGCTTATTTTTTTACATCACGTTTGTAAATATTTCATCGATGGATGTGCGTAGAATAAGATTCAAATTTCAATTTTAATTACAAATACATTGACCTATACCAATTTGTCTCTTAAAGTTGTATGACTTATACATTACATTTAAATTGTTGAGATTCATTCTAAAACAACCATGAAGTGGAAAATGAATTTGGAAAAACCAACTGTTTGATAGAGAGATTGTAATATTTTATGGTGGTTGTAAAAAATAAAGCCAATTTGGTTCTCGTTTCGAATTCGATCAACTAGGTCAAACCTAGTTACTCTTATAAACCTATGTTTATATATCACACACTCCAAAGAGCGACCTCTATCAATTCAAATAAAATGGGAAAACCGACCGTTGGATGTGATTATTACAATAAATTATGAGTGTGGTTAAAAATTTAGTCAATTTCACCATAGTTTCAAACCCGATCGGATTGGTCAACCGCAGTCGCTTGTATGCTTTCTTGATTGACCGGTGGAGTGATGACCGCAAAACTTGCTTATTTTTTTACATCACATTTGTAAATATTTCATCGATGGATGTGCGTGGACATAAGATAAAAATTTCAATTTTAATTACAAATACATTGACATATACCAATTTACCTCTTAAAGTTGTATGACTTATACATTACATTTAAATTGTTGAGGTTCATTCTAAAACAACCATGAAGTGGAAAATGAATTTGGAAAAACCAACCGTTTGATAGAGAGATTATAATATTTTATGGTGGTTATAAAAAATAAAGCTAATTTGGTTCTCGTTTCGAATTCGATCAACTAGGTCAAACCTAGTTACTCTTACAAACCTATATTTATATATCACACACTCCAAAGAGCAACCCCTATCAATTCAAAGAAAATGGGAAAACCGACAATTGGATGTGATTATTACAATAAATTATGAGTGTGGTAAAAAATTTAGCCAATTTCAACATATTTTCGAATCTCATCTAATTGGTCAACCGTCTTAACTTGTATGTTTTCTTGGTTGACCGATGACTTGACGAACGCAAAACATACTTATTTTTTCACATCATGTTTGTAAATATCCTATCAATGGATGTACGTGTACATAAGATAAAAATTTCAGTTTTATTACAAAGACGTTGCCCTATATCAATTTGTCACCTAAAGTTATATGACTTGTACATTGCATTTAAATTATCGATGTCCATTCTAAAGCAACCATGAAGTGGAAGATGAATTTGGAGAAACCAACCGCTCGATGGAGAGATTGTAATGCTTTATAGTGGCTGTAAAAAATCCAGCCAATTTAGTTCTCGTTTCGAATTCGATCAACTAGGTCAAACTTAGTTACTATTATAACCTATATTTATATATCATACACTCCAAAGAGCAATCTCTATAAATTCAAATAAAATGAAAAAACCGACCGTTGAATGTGATTATTACAACAAATTATGAGTGTCGTATCATATTTTCAAATCCGATCGAATTAATCAACCGTTGTCACTTGTTTTTTAGAATATATATGCACATATTTTCTATAAAAATATGAGAATTTCCACACACACACATTCACACACATATATATATATATATATATAAATATAAACACACACATACACACATCTATATCTATATCTATATATATATATATATATATATATATAAACACACACACACACAGTGCGCACACACATCTATCTCTCTCTCTCTCTCTCTCTCTCTCTCTATATATATATATATATATATAAGCGCGCGCACACATATCTATTATATATATATATATGTGTGTGTGTGTGTGTGTAGATATTGTACAGATGTCACTTTAACCTAACTTTGATTAGTGACTTGATAACTTGTAACCTTAGTTAGGTTATTTTTGTAACTATAGTTAGCTAACTCAAGTTACTTTTTGTTAACCATAGTTACTTACCAATTGTATATATAGGAGTTGAGAATGTTAGTTGAAGACACAGTTCCTTCTACAACCAAACTTCTCATTTGTATTCCTTTCATTGTAAAACACTTCCGCTTTATAAATAAAAGTTTCCTTTTTGTAAGTGGTATCAGAGCCTAATTCTATTCAAAGTCTAGTCAGTGAGTAGCTTTCAAGCCTCAGCCTTGAGGAAACTCAAGCATCCGAAGTTCATCTTTGTATATATTAATTAAGTAAGTATCCTTACTATGTAAATTACTTTTGTTTATTATCTTGTTACTTTGTTACCTTGTTCATCTATTAGAGCTTAAATTTTTGTTATAAAAAGATTTGTTACTGATATTTCATAGAGAAACCCATACTCTCTCGAAGCTCATATCCCTACATAGCTGTTTAAACCAAGTGGTGGTTGTCAGGCTTTTCTGAGAATCGGTCTTAAGCACCAGAGAGAACCGGTTTTAGGTACCATCTATGAAATATTAATGGCAAAACTTTTTGTAACAGAGCCTTTAGAATGTTTATATGATGAACAAAATTATGATCATACTTTACATATATCAAAAAATTATAATAAAGATATTTCTGTTCTTAGTAGTACTGTAAATTCTATTTGTGATATGTTACATATGTTATCAAAAAATCAAAAAACACATAATGAAAAAGTTGAACAACAACCTTCTAATCTAAGTACTACAACAAGCAAGATTGAACAAAAAATTCAATCTCTTGCTCAAATTGTAGACTTAGACCTCAAAACAGAGACTAAAGAACATATACAAGAATTAACTAAAACAGTTAATACTCTTATCTTACAACAAGATGAGATGAGTTACCCTGGAGATAACCAAATCCCCAGATTGTTCTATGAAACAGAAGATATAATGGTTCTTCAAAACAAAGAACCAAAGCAAGATGAATATAATAATATAGTAGAAATTTTGGACTATTGGAAAACGATATATAGGGATCCACAATCAACAATTGAGGAAAGAAATCATATTTTAAACCAAATAAGAACAACTTGTTTAGAATACGAAGACTTGCTTTCTTATTTCAACTATGACATTAATATATTGACTGATGATGAAACAACATCTTCAGAGTCACAAGAAAACGAAAATGAAATAAATGCGTTAAGTCATGAAGATACAGATACAAAAGAAAAATCTTCTGACACACAAAAGAAAAGAAAGGCTAAAGAGTCTCTTTCTGAGTTTAATAATCAAGAAGATTTTGAAGAATACTTGAGAAACACTCAAGATGACACCTATGATGATTTTATTAAAACAACAAATTATGTTTCATCTTCTGATGTCAAAAATGAACCTATGGACCAACCAAGTCCAAGTTATACTAGAAGAGATGATATGAATAAACAAACAGTGGCCCAAAACGGGACATATCTTGACTTAACTCATATAGCATTTAAAGATCAAGAAAGAACAATAGAAGATTGGGCACAATCCATGTCCATTCTTATAACTAATTATAAAAACGTGTGGACAAAAGAAAGATTCTTAGATTATATAGCAGCAACATTGCAATGAGACACTTTGCAGTGGTTAAAAAATGGGAAGGATCCCCAGAAGGAAAATTACAAAAATTAAATTTATTAACCAATTTTAAGGACTTTGACTCAATACTACATGGCTTTACACAAATAATAAAAGAACATTTGTGTGGGGCAATGGATGAAAAAATCATCCATGAAGATGCTGACTATATATTGTCAAAGATAGAACTTTGCGATATATGTCGGTTTGAAGAATATGCTCAAATGTATAAAAAGTACTATTTTAAAGTGAGACCAGAATCAAGCATATACTGGTTAACACAATTTTTTCATAAACTCCCAAACCCATGGGATGAATTAGCATTAAGAAGTTATCCCGACTTCTTAAACAGAATAAATAAAAATGATAATTTAGCTTTCAGAATTAACTTCGTTCTGAGACTTATCACTGATAGATGTGTTGAAGTTAGAGCTAAAAAGCAGGTAAAAAGCCAAATTAGCAACGATGCAAGAGACAGAAAATGTTGCGATAGTATACTTAGAGAAAATTGGAAAATAGGTTGCAGCCCACAACCAAGATCCTCTAAAAAGAGAAGATACAAATGGAAACCATTTAAAAAGAAAAAATTTTCAAAAAAGAAAAAGTATATTAGAAAGAAAAAGCAGAAGGGAAAAAACCCTAAGCATAAATAATGCCGATGTTATATATGTAACGAAGAAGTACATTATGCTCCAGAATGTCCTAAAAAATGAAAGAATACAAAAAAGATGGTCAAGATGGTTGAAGAAAACAACCTAGAGACATTGTTAGGAGAGGAAATCTCTGACGATGAAGACATCCTTTATGAGCTAGAAACTGAAAGTGATAGCTCAGATGAAGAAGAATTCATTTTTATGCTAAAAGAGCATATTGAAGAAAACTCTGAAGAAGAACTTCAGAATATAAAATTAAAAGACGTCATTGGCGAAAAAATAAGCTTTTCTAATGAACAGCTACAAAATTTAGAAAAGGCGAAATACGCTATAAATAAAGACGCTATTTATAAAAATTCAAGATTTCAAATATTTTCTCACAGAATATTTGAGCAATTCAGTGGAAACACCACAACTCAATGTACTGAAGAAGGAACAATGGAAATCCCATTATTTGATAAAAGGAGAATAGAAAGATGGAGGAAAAAACATCCAGAAATAAGATATGTTCATATTGGTCTAATCCAGATCACTATAACTGCTTTATTTAGGCAAGGTTTGGATACACCAATACTTGCTGTAGTCTTTGATAAAAGACTAAATAATCCACTTCAGTCAATGATTGGAGGTATTCAATCTAATCTGGTCAATGGAATAGTTTGGTTTAACATCAAGCCAAATTATTTTGTATCTATAACAGATAGAAATATTGAAAATTCTATAAAAATAAAAATTCAGCTCAAAAACTTAAGCATGGATCACAACTCCCAAGATTTAGCAATCTAGTGGAGGACAGTTCATGAGCTAACAAGGCTCCCTCAAACATCTTTAAAAGAATTAGATAAAAATATTGTCGAATTGTTTGAACCAAGACCATTCGACACAGAAATACAACCAACGTTATTATGTTGGAAAGACTTAGAAATACCAAAACAATGGTTATTTAATAACTTTGTAGGAGACAATCTTAGTAGTAGCAAACCATCTACTATAGAGTTTCAGGCCTCCGGAAACAATCTCTATTTTAGAGACAAAATAACACAAAGCCAAAAGTGGTTAGAACTTCCACGAAAGTCAAGTGTGCAAGAAAATACGTCATTAATCATAAACAATGATGGTGACAAGACAAAGGAAAAAGGAAAAAATAAAGAAGAAGAGGAAGAAGAAACTATTGCACTAAAACAAGTGCAAATCCCGATCATGCCGGGAACAAGTTATGAAAAAGAAAGAAATGAAAATAAATAAAGAAATAATAATTTTTTTTTGAAATGTATTACATTCCAAACGGGAATGAAGATATCCTCTTTGCCCCTAGCCAAGGGAAAAAGAGATACACCTATGTTTTAGGAGAATTTAAATTTACAGGCTATAAACCATATAGTCTTTGTTCGTTAATAGATACAGGAGCAACAATCTGTGCTTGCAGGCCTAATGCTCTACCACCAGAAAAATGGACATTAATGAAACACCCCATTAACGTCTCAGGTATAAAAGGAAAAGATATAAAAATTGAACATAAAGCTAAAAAAGTAGCAATCTGGTTAAATGGTGTTAAATATATAATACCAAAGATTATAGTTTTTCCAGAAATGAATGGAGATGTGATATGAGGTAACAATTTTACGTTTGCCTATTATCTAATTCTGCTCGACATAGGGTACATCGCCCTTAATGTCAACAACCTTCATAGTAAAATACACAAAATTCTATTCCTACCACAGCACAAATATAAGTGTTATAAAGGTTTCGCGCCAAGCAAGCGTGGTGACCAACATGATAAAGAAGAAGAAGAAAATATTGTAAGTTCTACTATTGAAAAAATTGACAAACAACCTACCAAACCTAACCTTCCTACCAAACTTGGAGAAACAAAACTTCACGTACTCAGCGAAACACACTGGGTATACAAAATCTTAGAAGAAAACTTTAGTGAGGATCCACTAAAACTTTGGATAAAAAGTCCAAGATACTGTACACTTAAACTTCGCAATTCTGAAGTAATAATACGGGTCAAACCAATGATCTATACCAGACAAGATATAAATGAATTCGACATTCAGATAAAGGAACTAAAAGAAAAGCATCTCATAGAAGAAACTGTGAGTCCACATTCTAGCCCTGCATTTATGGTAAGAAACCATGCAGAAATTAAAAGAGGAAAAGCGCGTATGGTAATCAACTATAAGCGTTTAAATGAGCATTTAGAATTTGATGGATATTTTATCCCTCGAAAAGATGTTTTAATTAATCAAACCAAAGGAGCTAAAATCTTTAGTAAATTTGATTGTAAATCAGGATTCTGGCAATTAAAATTAACAGAGGAGTCAAAACCATTGACTGCTTTTAGTACTCCATGCAGACACTACCACTGGAATGTTATGCCTTTTGGGTTAAACATAGCACCCCAGGTATTTCAAAGATGGATGGACAGTATCTTTAAAGACCTTAAAGATTTCTGTGTTGTTTACATAGATGATATCTTAATTTTCTCTAAAAACAGAGAAGATCATAAAAAACATCTTCAAATTCTGTGTAGTAAATTCCAAAAACATGGAATTATACTATCACCCAAGAAAATTGATATAGAACAAGAATCTATAGACTTTCTTGGAATAACTCTAAACCATTCAGGTATAAAACTCCAAGAGCATATAGTCTCTAAAGTAAGAGACTTTTGTAATACCCGCAATTTCCATTTTAAATTCGAGTGATTGTATCGAATGATTATTATGCGATTTCACGATATATGTTCGATAATCATTCATTTTTACAATTATCAAAGTTTCGAAACGTTTATTTTAACAAAAAGCTCGAAATACTCGGTTTGAGAAATCGACTTTTTCTACGTACGGAATTTGGAGAAACTTCCTTCATGAAAGTTGTAGAGCTCGTCGATACGAGTCCGTACACGTGCGGAACACGAAGATCGGATTTTTTCTGAATTAGTTATCGAATTTCGAAGTTTTCCGAAACATGTATATATAGAAAAAATTTTGGAAACCCTAATTTTTTCTTCTACCGGTTCCTCTTTTTTTTTCTTTCTTCTTCTTCTTCCTGTTTCTGGAAAAACTGGGTTTCTCTCTCTCTCACAGTCGCTCTCGACCGAAAAGGGGAGGAAATTTTCTCCTTAATTGTTCTCCCTCCACAGACCACCTCTCGATCTCAAACCAAGTCCCAGGCGTTCGTCTCGAGCTGCTCTAGCTCCCGGAGGCAGTTTCACAAGGCGGCGCGGCCTGTGGCGGCGGCGCATAGCCCGAACCGAAAACGGCCATTTTCGGTTCGATCTCGATATCTCGAGCTACACTCCATAATTTCACTTGATTCTTGTCTCATTGAGCTCGCCTCAACTTCCTCTACAAGCACCAAGAAGGACCGGAACTAGGTCGAACGTTTTCACGTTCGTCGGAGCTCGACCCGAACGGATCGAAATACCGAAACTTTCGATCAAGATATCTCGAGCTATACACGATCGTTTCTTGTGATTCTTGGCTTGTTGAGTTCGCAAGGAAGTTCTGAACAAGTGTCCAGAAGGGATCGGGGCCTGAGGTTGCAGTTTTCACGTCGGTTTTCAAGCTCACCGGTTTCTGCATTTTTTCCGGCTGCCGACTGTAAATCGGTAATTTCGATGCCTTCCCTTCATTTTTAGGTCTTGTGCTAGTTATGAAAGTTGCTCAGAATGACGAAATGAAGGGGACAAGCTCGGCCCCGACACCATTGGCGGTGGTCGGTGGCGGCTCTGTCCCTAACTCCGGCGGCCTTTTCCGGCCACCTCCGGAGGTCTAAAATTTGTTTTCTGTCCATTTTATGATTCTATGTTTCGATACGATCATTTCGGCATATTATACGCATTTTTCGGATATCGTATGAATTAGTTATGAATTTTGTGATTTCGATCGATTTCGATCGTTAGATTTGTGATCTGTGAAATTATGACCGTTGAATGAACTTGTAAATTTGTTATGATGATCATATGACTGTCCCAGAGGCTTTGTGTGGTCATGGGCGAAGATCTGACCGTTGGATCTTTGTATATGTGAAAAACGGTAATTAGGGGAGCGATTCGTGAGAAACCGCTCGTCGGATTTTAAAGTAAATTAGAATCTGACCGTTAATTAGTAGTTAAATTATGTGTTGAAATTGTTGGCTAAATTCAAATCACATTTGATTAGGTGATTGACGGAATTTATTTGAGTGGGCTATTCGGCGTTAATTATAAATTATAATTATATTGAAGACGCAGCGGGAGTTTCGAGGTGAGTAAAACTCACGTGGTTCATATTACGAACCGAGCATTTTAAATTATTTATTTTGGTAATTGTGTGAAAAATATTTGCGGATTAAATATTTGTTTTAAAATTTCATGGACTTGAATCACCACGGTCCATAGGTAAGTAAAATGAATTTTAACTATACAAATGAATTTCATAATTTTCTTGTGTGAACTATAGATGGTATTAGTGGTCATTCCTGAGTGAATGATTACGTATATATATATTTACGTGGAAAATATATATTGATGAGTGGGTTGTTGTGTGATGATATGATTGAGTAGAATTGATGAGTCGATTATATTACAATTGTGTAATTCCATAATAATATGATGTATCTTGGTTGGGTTGATTTCAGTATGTGATATTATATGTTGTGTTCATTTATGGGTTTAGAGTCGACGTAATGACTGGTGTGGGAAATCGGACGTTCTAATCCTAGTGTGGATGATGAGATACGATTGGTCGAGTATGTGGAATTATTGGACGTTCTAAATATGTATATAGGTATACATATTGATGAAATACAATAATTGATAAATATGTCGGATGCCATAACCTAGACCAGGTGACGGGCTACGATTCAGTTAGAGCTCTAGTCTGTCAAGTACCGTATTTTTATAAATACGATGATGAGTGTGGTGGAGAAAGTTGTGAGTTGGGTTGTCTTGATATATTGAGTTGGTGTTGATTGAGATTGTTATTATTTGCATATGTGGAAATTATTGAGTGTTGCTGTGTGTGAGAATAAATGAGATTAAATTAAGTAACAGTTTCTTCTTTTACTCATACAAGCTTTCATAAGCTTACCGGGTTTTGTGTTGTGGCAATCCCGGTACACTATTCAATGGTGTAGCGGATATTCCTGCAGGTCAGGATAATCAGGGAGGTGACCGAGCTGCTTAGGTGTTACAGCAGTTTTATTATTTATTTAGTTGTGAGGTGTGTGTATGCTTATTTAGAGCTTTACATTACATTTTGGATTTGAGTTGTAATAATTAACCGAGACTAAATTCGGTTTGATTTTATTTCGTGTGGTGAGTATGTTAAGAAAAGAAATTTTCAGGATGATTATTTTGAGTTGTAGTATTTTCATGTTTCGGATTTTGAATTGTTATTCTAAAATTCGGGGCGTGACAACTTTCCTGAAGAATTAACTGATAAAAAACAGTTACAAAGTTTATTAGGAGTTTTAAACTATGGAAAAAGTTTTATTAAAGGCTTATCTCAAAAAGAGATTCCTTTAATAGAAAAATTAAAGAAAAACAAAGAATTCTGCTGGACAGAAAAGGACAAAAAAATCCTACAACAAATTAAACAAGATTTAAACAAAATTCAAGAAGTTTATTTCCCAAAATCAAGAGATAAATTAATCTTAGAAACAGATGCTTTAGATAACTATTAGGGATGTGTATTAAAAGCAATCCCTGCAGATAAGTGGGAAGAAAAGAATCCTCCTATGTCTGAAAATAAAATAAGAGCTAGGAAACAACCTATTTCCAAGAAACTTCAAAAAGAAGAATTAATATGTGGATATAATTCAGGAAAATTTAAACCAAATGAGATTAAGTACATAATCTTTGAAAAGGAGCTCTTGGCAATAAAACTTGCTTTAAAAAGATTTCATATTTATCTAGCTCCTGAGAATTTTATTATCAGAACTGATAATCAAGCAGTTCGTGACTTCCTTATCAATAAAAGAAATATTTTAGAAGGAAGAAGATTAAAATGGTATAATCATATTGCCATGTATACTTTTGAGGTAGAACATCTCAAGAGTTCGAATAATTTTCTTGCTGATTATTTGAGCAGGTATGGATAAAGGCAAGGAAATCATAGATCCATCTAACACAGGATGGATTACCATTGCTAAAAAGGCAACATCTCAAAATGCTTCCAGTTCACAAAGGTCAAGCCAGCCTTATTTTCAGAACAAAGCTAAACCAGCTTATGTTTGCTATGTTGTCTTTGAAGGATTCCAAACAGGCGTCTTTCATAGTTGGGCAGAATGTTGTGCCGCGATAACCAGATATCGTGGGGCATATTGGAAAGGTTATACAAATGTTGATATTGCTGCGTTGGAATACCAAAAATATGTTGCAGCAAAATTAAGATGTCAAGTGCAAAAAACACAAGATATCACAACCCAATCATCTCAATCAGAGGTGAAGGATTTTTATAATCCAGGCCTTCCTGGAGAAATTTATAATTATGTAAATGGAGTATGGAAAGCCCATATTTCAGGAATCAAAAAGGACTTCAGAGTGCAGCTAACCCAGCTGTCAACTCAAATCTCAAATCTGGTAGCACAACTAGATGCTGAGAAGGTTAAAAATTTTAAATATAAACATGCCATCCTCCAAGCATTAAAACAAATAAATTGGAGTGAGGATTTTACGCTAGAGAAAATAACCAGTTTTCTCTAGTTATCAAAATTGTTGGATGATATTATTGACCCAACATTTGAACAAATTAAAAGGATCTATCTTTTTGAAAAAGCAAGAAGTCATCTTCCTGGTCATATTTTCTCTGATATTTATCTTAAAATTCATAATCATGAGCAGGTAATACAAGACCTGTTTATGGAGTATTCAGAATCCCTGAATATGAGAGAGTTTGATATTCCAAAGCTCAGTTTCATCATAAACCATGATGACTGGGAACGTGCAGCCATTGAATGGGGAATAGTTAATTAGATTATTTTCCAGAGCTTAAAAATTGATGAAATAAAAAATTTTCCTCAATTCATCAAAACAATGGTGTATCATGTAGCAAAAAGCTACAGGCTCTCTAAATATTTGACTTTCAATATTGTAAGTACAATCGGATGGAGAGAAAGAGAAAAGTTCTTCCAACCATACCAAATATGGCTGTTGACTGAAACAGAGAATCATCAAGTTAACCAGGCTATGGTCCCCAGCGAGGAAGTTAATAGGGTAATCAGCACCCTAAACTTAGTGCACTATGCAACCAAGTGTGGAGCTCAGCTGAAGCAAGTTACTGAAGAGGTCAGACAAAGTAATCTGCTTAAACTGACCGATGGAAGAAGAATTTTTGCTACTCATATGGCAAGCAGCTATCAGCCTACTCCTGAACAACAGAAGGAGGCAGGAGACCTTTTGGCTATCATAGCCACAGATGTCACACAACTTGACATCCCAATGATGAAGGCACACGAGATTGAAGATTTCGCATATCTACAGTGTCCAGAAGAAGCCAATTCCAGCTCAAACCAGAGTTTGGGATTAGATGACGTGGGTTACCACAATTTGGAGAGCGCTATGGAAGCATAGTGGACCCACACTGCATTACCGACAGAACCGACAAGATAAAAAGTCTACAGTCGATTCGAAGGCGGTAGAAGTTTGTAGATATTGTACATATGTCACTTTAACCTAACCTTGGTTAGTGACTTAATAACTTGTAACCTTAGTTAGGTTATTTTTGTAACTATAGTTAGCTAACTCAAGTTACTTTTCGTTAACCATAGTTACTTACCAATTGTATATATAGGAGTTGAGAATGTTAGTTGAAGACACGGTTCCTTCTACAACCAAACTTCTCCTTTGTATTTCTTTCATTGTAAAACACTTCCGCTTTATAAATAAAAGTTTCCTTTTTGTAAGGCATACACACACACACACACATATATATATATATATATATATATATATATCTATATATATTTATATTCACAAACCCACACATATATATAATATATATATAATAGTTTACGGGCTTTTACGAGCCGGGCCGAGGCGGGTTTTTACGGGCAGGGTCTAGCGGGCTTTTGACGGGCCGGGCCTATGGGCAGGGCCGGGTTTTTCCGGGCTTTTTAGCGGGCCTCCATCGGCCCACCGAGGCGGGCTTTTGCGGGCTTTTTGACTGGCCGGGTCAGGCTTTTGGCCCTCCGGGCCAGCAGGCCTCCATCGGCCCACTTGATCCGCGGGCTTTTTGATGAGGCCTAGAATTGGTTTTGGACCCAAATAGGGTAGTAATCAGTAATTAGCCTAAAAAAAATTGTGTTGTAGCCTCTTGTGCATATAAGCAAGAGCTTTATAGATTCCTTGCCCATGTGCCAGGGAAGGCATATTTATTTATTTTGGTGTATGTGTTATTCTTACTTTTATCATTGAAAAGGTTTACCCGTGCAAAAAAAAAAGAAGCATTTTGTCTGTCCCTTATTTACCCTTTCTTGTACAAACATTCTTTGATACATCTAACATCAGAATCATTGTCTTAAAAGAATACAATGCCTTATAGCTAAGAGAAAAATCTTCAACCTTTCTTAACAACAATAATAGACTAGACGTCTTATATCCTTAGCTTTCCAGACACTACTAAAAGGCCTTTAGCAAGACCACCAACAGGTAATTACTAGGTGTAATGTGTATTTAAAATATCTTGCGGCATCGCATGGGTCTAGACTTTCTAGTTATAATAAAACAAAAAATTGACTCTTTTGGATCATGTGGTCTGTCATAAACCATTTATCGTCTTCTTCATTGAAGAATGATGCCATAATCACTATCCTGCCATGACACAAGTTAGCGTTTTGCTTATTTTTATGATAAGCCAACTATGTGTAGGGTTGGTGTGGGTTTAAGTTTACTTTGATATTATATCATAATATTGATCGCGATACTTATCTCCTAATCATATGTATATGGAGATCATATTAAGGATGGTAATTGATTTTTGAGTTTTTATCATTGTGAGGTCTGAACTTTCTTCAACTGGACAAAATGGTATTCAAACTCTAAAATTAATCAAATAGGTACTTTAACTCTTTCAAGTGAATCATTGAGGTATTTTCGTTAAATTTTTGTTCAGTAAGAACATATGCCACCCACATGACCAAATTTTTAGGGGTAAATGTGTATTTTTCACACTCAATTTGACATAACTGCATTGTTTCACAAGAACCCATGTTCTTTTCTAGAAAAAGTTGGCAAAACGCAATTTTTCTATAAGTGATTTGTTGTTTTGAAACAAGTGAAAACTTTCAAGTGTAAGGCTATAGACCTACTTACATCCTCCCTATTTTTAAATTATAAATAAACAGCCATGATGGAGATTTGTAGCATCATTCAAGTATACACAGATATTTTTTTTTTGGACAAATGATACTTCATTAAACAGCCCAAGGCTAGAAAAACATACATAAAGCCAAGCAAAAGCAAAGCCCAAAGAGAGAAGAAACCAAATTAAGCCCAATGGACGACAAGGAACTTAACGAAACAAAAGAAAAAACCAGAAATCTGGAGAAACAAGAAACACAACAAACAGAAACGAAAAAGCAAAGAAACTAAGAAGCAAAGCTCCCCAAACCCAAAAATGGAGCTGCCGATTAGAAATAAGGTAACCAAGACCTCGGATGAGTCAAGGGCACTCAAATTCTGAGCTAGAAGGTGGGGGGCATGGTAAACCATCACGAGAAAGAACAAAAACAAGGGAAAAAGGTGGACGATCAATCCAAACCTCTAGGCACTTCTTCCGCACAACTAGCGAGGCCACCAAGTCGGCAGCAGAATTCGCTTCTCTGGAAATCCAAAACCAAGCACACCTTTGAAACAAGGTAAAATCATTCTTGATTTTTGAGATAATATGAGCAATTTTCCAATGGCAAATGCTTGATTTATTGATGGAGTTCACTAATGACTTTGAATCAAATTCAAGAAAGTAGCTCTAGCTTCAACCTTTAGGGAGGATCCAGACAAACAAACCCGCGTAGAGCCATCGATAAGGGAGTCATGACTGTCCCTAGCTAAAGTGTAAACAGCAGTAAGGTTTGTCTCAGCATCGATATTGATCTTAACATGCCCAGCTGGTGGTGGTTTGGGGGGGGGGGGGGGGGGGTTTCCATGAATGAGCTAGGGTTGTGAGAATTTGGAGTCATGGTTCTGATTTGAAGACAATAAGGAAGGTAGAGGTCTGGGGCTATGTGTGCATTTGCGTTTGAGGGGTGGATGAATTTTCAAGAAAGATATGGGAGTGATAGTTGTTATGGTTGATGGGATGGAAAAGTTCTGAGGAAGGGTTGTGATGGGGAATAGGGTGTGGAGTAGCATCAGGAGCAGAGGTTGGGTTTGGTGAATGGGAGGCTATATTTTTCGGATGATGTTGGAGGTTCGGATTATATGGAGTGAGAGTCAAATGTTAAGGGTAAGGGGTTTGGTTTCGGTTGAAGTGACTGTAAGGTGATAATGGAGGGGCTAGGCTTGGATATGGAGCTTGGACTACTCCCGTATGAGTGGTGCTATCAGTAATAGAAAGGGGAGACAAGGAAGTGGGGAGATGATACGAAGAAGATGAAGGGGAAAGAAAATACGTACTTGAGCATGATGAGTTTCTGTTGGAAGTGCATACACTGAACTTATGTTGTGCTGTTTGTAGGTTGTATACTTAAAAGCAGCCCAACCAGCCTTTCTAGCAACAGAGATTGGATCAACAGGGATTGCCTCATACACAAAGGCATTCCTAGCCTTCCAAATTTCCCAAAGAAGGTAGGCAACTTTAGTGAGGAATTCATCTTTGATTGTTTTACAGCCACTCGTTAGGGGAATGATTTTCTCAAACTAACTATTAATAGTATCAATGGACTGTAGATTGACTTTATAGTGTAGCTCAGAAACAAACCAAGCACGCACCACACCTAAACATTGGAGGAAAATGTGCTCAATAGATTCTGGATGCAACTCAAACACCGGGCACAAATGGGTTAGGTAGCTTTCCTTCGATATAGATTCTAATAGGATAGGAGAGCGTTTACCAACATCCTCCAAATAAATACTTTGATTTTAGGAGAAGTTTCAATATTCCATATTGACTTCCAAACCAAAGTGTTCACTCTATGGGAAGAGTGAGCATGCTGAGTGGTGGGTACTACATTAAGGGTGTGAATGTAGTGATAACCGGATTTAACTATGAATTCCCCATTCCTTGTGATAGGGCCAACAACTCTGTCGACAAACGATTGATCCCCAATAATAATTTGCTCAATCTGATTACATTCCTCAATGGAAATTAAGCCCTAAATCTGATTTGGGCACCATCTATTAGAGTTCCGATCAATAATGTCTTTCACTTTATGTGGTCTACAATGATCAATAGGAAGGATATGCCTTATAAAACCTGAACTAGGCCCTGTAATCCATCTATCTGCTTAAATATCAACAGTGTCTCCATTCCCAACTTGCCACCTTGCCCCATCGACAATAAGAGCTTTGCCATCCAAAAGGCTGCTCCAAGCCTATGAAGCACGAGAACCCTTGCTAGCATGTAAAATATCAGAGTTAGGATAGTACAAACCCTTTAGTATTAGAGCACACAACGAGGTAGGGTCTGAATGAAGCCGCCATACTTGTTTAGCAAGAAGGGTGGTGTTCAACTCGCTCAAGTTCCTAAACCCCAGTCCACCGTAATCCTTAGATTGACCCAAAATTTGCCAGCTTGTCCAGTGAATTATAGACTCATGCTTCTTTTGCCCCCACCAGTAATTTGCCAATAAAGCATCCAACTCCCTGCAAAGGGTGATTGGGAATTTAAAGCAGTGTATAAGGAAGGTTGGAACAGCCTGTGCTACGGATTTGATAAGAGTTTCACACCCCGCCATAGATAAGGTACATAATTTCCAGCTTTGAATCTTATCAATAAGTCTCGCCTTGATGAAAGAAAGGGAAGCTTTCTTTGATCTTCCCCAAATAGCAGGAAGTCCCAGATAACGACCAGGGTTCATAGTAGCAGGAACACCAAGGATTTCACACAACTCAGACACCTTTGTGTCAAACCTGTTGGGAGTGCAGTACAAGGTAGGTTTATTTGAATTAACCAACTGTCCATAAGCTAAGCAGTAGACATCAATAATTCTCATAATCTCTAAACAATTACCAACATAAGCTTTGAGAAAACAGAAGGAATCATCAACAAAGAAAGGTGAGAGAGTAAAGGTCCTTGATGGCTGAGTTTGATACCTTGGAGAGATCCAACCTCACAAGCTCGCTGAATAAGAGAAGAAAGAACTTATGATATAAAAAGGAATAGGTATGGAGAAATTGGATCACCCTATCTTAGCCCTCTTGAGGGCTTGAAATAACAGCCAACTTTCCCATTAAGAGTCATATAAAATGACACCGACTTAACACAAGCCATAATCAGTTTGACATAACCAGTACCAAAGCCTATTCTTGTAAAAATCACTTGTAAAAAATCTCATTCCACCCTATCATAAGCCTTGCTCATATCGAGCTTCAAGGCCAACTCCTCAATGTCACCGTTCTTTCTTAGCTTCAAATAATGGAAAGCCTTATGAGCCACAGGAATATTATCTTGGATTTGACAACCCGGAACAAAAGCATATTAAAATGGGGATATGATACTAGGTAGGAACTCCTTCAGCACAACCTCGCTTTCGAAATGAAAAACAAAGCGCTCCCCCACATCTTGAATAAAGAGCCCAGATCTAATATTCCAAATGGTAGAGATCGTGTCCTTGAAGCCTGGTAGTTTTGCCTTCGGAGCCAATAAACGGCCAACCATGTACCGGTGAGCATCATGAAACGCAACGGCTGCTCCCAACGAGACCAACAATGAATCAGAGTGTGGCAGATCCACAGTGAGGTGATCCGTCACTTCTGCCATTGAATTGGACGAAAGAGAAGAGGTTTTGGAAGTTTTGTCAATGGAGGAGATACATCGAGAAACCTTAGCAGAGCAGCTAGGTTGGAGGATTTTGATTCTGACTATACTTGTCTCAAGTAATTTAGTAGAGACTTTATTATTTAACGGTGAAACTTAACTGTGTTAGTTTATCATATCAAAGTGATGTTGAAATGCAAAGAGGGTACACCATTTTGATAGTTTCTAAGATTCATACACCAAAGTGTAGAATAATACATATTTCATACACTCTTTGCGATAAAATCTCTAATTAATATATAAAAGACACCTATGGCAAGATATTTCAGATCAAAAGCCGCAAATTATTTTTTGTGGCCAGAAGAAATTACAAGCTGCCGTTCTTTACAGGAATACCGTGGAACCAGTTAAGGTGGATTCATCATCAGTATATCTCTACTAATTGTTCTCCCATACTTCACGAACAGAGACTCACCGTCGTGGTTAAGCCAAAGCAGAGCACCTCACATCTCTCTCTCTCTCTCTCTCTCTCTCTCTCTCTCTCTCTCTCTCTCTCTCTCTCTCTCTCTCACCCACCTCATTCATTCACCCCCAGAAGCTAGATATGCAAATGGAAGCAGTGTCATTAGGCAGCATAGCAGTATCCATTGTTTTGTTGATTATAGCGTCATCATCGGCATGGAGGGTGCTGAATTGGGTGTGGTTGAAGCCAAAGAAGCTAGAAAACTGTCTGAGGCAGCAAGGTCTTGCCGGAAACTCGTACCGCCTTTTGATTGGCGATCTCAAGGAGAACTCCAAGGTGATGAAGGAAGCCACTTCAAGACCCATGAACCTCTCCGATGATGTAGCCCCGCGTGTCCTGCCATTTCTCCATCAAACCATTAACAAACATGGTACGTGCCATTTCTTCACTAGTTACTTCCTTGTGTATACTACAATACTAAGCAATGAAAGTGGGTTGGTATCTCACTGTCTGCTAGTCTACTTCTAACACTGAGATGCCTTGGTACAATCGCTATGGGTTAATAAGTTAATTTGATGCCAGTCTTTGACTACTTTTTCTTTTTCTTTTTATTGATGGCACACTCTCTTTTTTTTTTTTTTTTTGGTTCTTTTAAGATTGGCCATTGAACCTGCCTGAATAAATTCAGATTAACCATTAATTAGAACTGAAACCTATGAGAGAAAAGAATGGCCGTAAAGAAACAAAAGGTACTTGGCAAAATACTTGCATAAGATATCTCATAACTGTCGTTTGAGAGGCTGAATGTGAGTGACATTTAACACAACAAATGATTACATGGTTTTTTCTCCCAAGGAGCCACTACAACAGAACTCAATAAGGTTCATCTCTGCTTTCACCTTCTGGGTGTTATGTCATGCATTTATTTTTCCCTTTGCTATAGATAGAATGTAGATCATGACATGCAAGGATATCAGCATGTCCAGGAAGTTCTGGTGTCATCTTAAAGTTAGAACACTCAACCTAAAAACTATTGCAAATGGGTGGACTGGCCTACAAATTTATACATTGTTATGGTAGGCTTAGGCTTAAATAGCTAGTATCAGATTTTTCCGAGCTTTTGTATGTCTTTACATGCTTGATAGGCTAGATAGTCATATTTCCTATGCAGCACAGCATCAAGACCTGACTTAATTGTGTTTGTTTAGTGCCCGTTCATTTTATCTTGTTAGGATCATGCCATGCTCATGTTGGCTAGTTTTACACCTGTGGAATGGGGAGGAGTGACTGTTGTTTTTCCCTGCTCTCCTTTTCTTTTTTCATACAAAAAATTATTTGGCATTTCACTACTGTAAGTTTTAATTTGAAAAATTTCACTGGATGCCTTATGTACCTCAAATTCTAATAAAGCCAAAAAAAAAAAAATTTGCAGGTAAGAATTCTTTCACGTGGTTTGGTACTACACCAAGGGTGACCATCATGAATCCAGACTATTTGAAAGATATATTCACCAAGTATGATGATTTTCAGAAGCCACATACTAGTCCTATTGTCAAGTTGCTATCGTACGGTCTTGTAAACCTCGAGGGAGAAAAATGGGTTAAACGGAGAAAGCTTATTAACCCAGCATTCCATATCGAGAAGCTAAAGGTGTTATCAACTCTTGTCAACTAAACTTAATATTCAGATTAGTTGTCAGGCTAAAGCAAGAAGATGTCTTATAACTATGAGGTTTATAATTTTACCATGTATATCAGAGGTTTAGTGTCACTGCAAATTCAAGATACTTTTATACATATAAATGTGTTTTATTTTTGAAAATAGAGGTTTGGAGCCCAGTTAATATGTCTCCATGCTCATGTTATTCTGTTGAAATTAACAAACAATTTTTTTTTTTGTTGGGTGGGGGGGACATAATGCCTATACCCCGTGGAGAAGTATTACATGTGCTTTACTTTAATGTGCTGAATAATAAGTACACAGAAGTCGTTCTAATAAACTCAATTTTTTTTTTTTTTTTTTTTTTGTGTTAGAATATGTTGCCAGCATTTTATCAAAGCTGCACTGATATGATTAGCAATTGGGAGATCATGGTGTCCAAGGAGGGGTCTTGTGAATTGGATATTTGGCCTTTTCTTCAAAATATGTCAGGAGATGTGATTTCTAGGACAGCATTTGGTAGTAGTTATGAAGAAGGGAGAACAATATTTGAACTCCAGAAAGAACAAGCACAACTCTTAAGTAAAGCCTTGTTCATTGTTTTCATTCCAGGATTGAGGTAATCAAAATTATATCAACTCTAGCTAACTAAATCAGATTATTTTTTCCTATAGTCCTACTAGGTCCATTTGGCATGTGGAAGATTACATCATTCTTAATTTCTTATGAAACAATAATTTGAATTTCTCTAGTCTGATCCAAGTATAAACAAAGTAACAAGTCACTGAGATAGTTTGCTTACATCAGATTCTTTTGCTTTTGTTTAGATAGTTTGATCTGTCTCAGCTTTAGGTACCTAAATAGAATATTGAGTCGGCCAATATGATAATGTAATTTTTGTTTGTAGGTTTCTACCAACTAAGTTGAATAGGAGGATGAAGGCAATTAGCAAAGAAATAGAAGCTACACTGAAGCATATTATCAGTAAAAAAGAGGAGGCAATGAAAACTGGTGATGAAGCCTCCAAGAATGACTTATTAGGGATACTTCTGGAATCCAATTGGAATGAAATTCAACAGTATGGGGGGAACAAGAATGTTGGAATGAGCATTGAAGAGGTGATTGGAGAATGTAAGCTGTTTTACTTTGCGGGGGCCGAGACTACCTCAATCTTGCTTACTTGGACTATGATTTTACTCTGTAGATATCCAAATTGGCAGGCTCGTGCCAGAGAAGAGGTTTTTCAAGTATTTGGCAACAAGAAACCATATTTTGATGGGCTCGTTCACCTAAAAGTTGTAAGTATACTCAGAATATGCACTCTTAACATTTCACAAATAAGACTCAAAACACCTGTTCCAAGTCCAGACCTATGGTATAAGGCTTTTTGGTGCTAATAATATGTCCAGAACTACATCATTGTTGTTCCATTTAATCATTTTAAAAACATGTAAACCCAAAATGCTTATCTCAATCTCAAAGCGATCTCGTTTTGACCACAAACACATTGTCAGCATAGTAAGAATATGCAGAAGATCATGTCCTGATAGGTTGTCACCATATCTTTCACATCTGATGGATAGACATGAAGGAAACCATCTACATAAGTGAAATGTTAACTCCTGTGACATGTAATTTTGGATTTGATGAGACTAATGGATGAATGATAATCATGACACAGGTCACCATGATTTTATATGAGGTTCTCAGGTTATACCCCCCAGTATCTGTGATGACTCGAACTGTTCAGAAGGAAACACAGCTCGGAAATTTGTTACTCCCAGCTGGAGTGCAGTTGTCATTACCAATATTCCTGGTTCAGCAAGACCAACAACTATGGGGTGAGGATGCAAAGGAATTCAACCCACAGAGGTTTTCTGAAGGAATTTCAAAGGCAACAAAGGGTCAGGTTTCATTTACCCCATTTGGATGGGGCCCTCGGATATGCATTGGACAAAACTTTGGTTTGATGGAAGCAAAAATGGCGTTGTCCTTGATATTACATAGCTTCACATTTGAGCTTTCCCCATCCTATACTCATGGTCCAATCACGGTTATAACGACTCAACCACAATATGGGGCGCACATTATCTTGCATAAACTGTAACTGCAGTGCGGTGTAAAATGAACTTCATTTTGTTGCAACCATTAAGGAAGTCGCATGCTATAAACCGCTACATACTGATGATTACATGTCATTAGTGGAATATTAGTAGAAATTGTTATATGTTAGTTGTTACTACCTCGCTTGTTTCTGTTGGGTAATGTTAGCTACTTCGGTCTCTGTTTTGCCTTGTTTAGGCTCTGCTGGGTTCGCCCTCCGCAGATTGCTCTTGTTTGCAGCTTTTCTGTTTGTGTTGTTTAAGTTTTCCTTTTCTTTTACTAACCTGCTTACACGCACGTATGATCGCGCGGAAGGACTGCATTAGCACATGTGAAAAGTGTTTTGCTTTTTTAATTATATGTATATAGAATAATATTCAATGACCAAAATATTAACTTGTCTTTGATAAAAATATATATATATATATATATATATATATTAACTTGTGTTGTAGCCTCTTGTGCGTATAAGCACGAGCTTTATCGAATTAGATTCCTTGCACATGTAAATGAAGGCACACGAAACGTTTGACCTAGTTGCTCTTGCGCTAGGGTTACTTTCTAAGTTTTAGAACGCAAGCTACGATCTACCATGGATTTGGACATTTTGAGTTGGAATTGCAAAGGCATTTGCAATGACACCACAACTAGGGCTCTGAAAGACTTGAATTCTTAGAATCAGCCTCAAATCATCTTTTTATGTGAAGCAAAGATAATCACACAAGCGAATTTCCAAGCGCTGCACAGGGCGTTAGGGTTTGCAAACTTGGAGGTAGTGTTAAGTGATGGTCAATCTGGATGCCTAAGGCTATTTTGGAATGACGATGTGAATATAAGGATGGGGACGACGTCTGCTCATGGATGCAGTAGTGACTGGTAGCTTGGGCATGCCATCCTGGAGACTTACAGGTTTTTACGGCTATGCCAAAACGGTGGAAAGAGATAGGTCATGGCAGTTGTTGAGGGATTTGGTAGATCTGGCTTCTCTCCCTTGGGTGATAATAGAAGATTTTAGCGAAATCTTAAACAGTGGTGAGAAGATTGATGGCCTGATCAGGTCGGAAGGTCAAATGCGAGGCTTTCGTGAGGCCTTGGGGTATGGGGATCTACTGGACCTAGGTTTTTAGAGCACCAAGTCAACGTGGCGGAATTCTGAGACAAAGATGAGGTTGGATCGTGCAGTCTGCACACCTTCTTGGTTTGATACCTTTGGATATGTGAAGGTTAATCATCTTGCTTCTAGTGATTTTGATCACATCCCCACATTTTTACGGGCAAGTACGGTTCCAATTCCAAACCGTCCAAGAATTCATAGATTTAAGTTTGAAGATTTTTGGCTCCAACATCCGTACCGTGATGCATTGGTTAAGGAAGCTTGGGCAACTGATGTTACAAGTGTTCCTATGTTTGTGGTCTCCCAGAAGATTGTTCATACAAGAATGGTACTGGACAATTGTCAAACAGACAAGTTTCGAGTAAGGCAGCAATCCATGTTGGGAATTAGAACCTAGCTTGAGGAGCTTTTGGATGGTTAGTCAATTGATGCAGTGCAACTTGAGAAGCAAATCCTAATGAGTAAATTACAGAGTTTGTTATCTCAGGAAGAAATTTTCTGGAGACAACGGTCAAAGTGTAATACCCCGAGAATTCCAAATTAATTCCATGGATTTTTAGAAATGATTTCGCAGTCGTGGGAGCGAGTACGAAGCTTGAAGAAGTTGTGGAATTAATTTGAACTATTTTATTTTCGAAAACAAACGTTATTTAGGGAGTCGTGAAAATTGACATTTTATACGTTCAGAATTTGAGAAAACTTTCTTCATGAAAGTCGTAGAGCTCGTCAATACGAGTTCGTGCATATGCGGAACACAAGAATCATAGTTCGTATGATGGAGTTATCGCATTTAGAAAAACTTCCATTTCAGGTATATAAGCATAAAACCCTAGCATTTTTGGAAAGTTGCCATTTTTACCCAGCATCCATTTTTGGAAACCGAAACTGTTCACTCCCTCTCCCCACGTTCGTCACCCCATTTATGGGCTCTCCTTTATCCGGTCATATCTCCCTCCATAGACCTCTGATCGACTTGATTCCAAAAGCATTTTAGTTCGGATTGAAATCCTTTAAAACTTCCTAGAAGACATCGAAGTGAAAACAGAACTGTGGGAGGCTCTAGGAGGCCGAGAAGCCGCACAGCTCGAGCTGGAACTCGCCCGAGCTGCTCTCCATTTGTCTGGCCATATCTCCCTCCACAGACCTCTGGTCGACTTGATTCTAAAAGTAATTTTTCTCGCCTTGAGCTCATTTAAAACTTTCAGCAAGACATCGATGGGAAATAACCATCGTGGTAGCCAATGGAAGTCGAAGAACATGGTGCAGCCGAGTTGGAATCGCCCTCACCCTTCACCGATCGAGTTCTCCCACCACAAGCCACCATTTCACAACAGACCATGTCCACCACCTTCGTCTCATCCTTACACAGATGCCAGTGGTAGCCTTGCGCCACGACACTGCTGTTAGCGGCGGCGAGAACGAGTTATCCATTTCCGGCCGAGCGAGTTCCAACCAAGATTTCTTTAGCTTGTTGAACTCATATCAAGGAGTAGAACACGAAGCAAGAATGACCAGACCTGAAGCAAACGTTTCCACGCTGAACGGAGCGGCTATCGGAAACTGAAACAATTCCGGCCGAAACGGCTATTTTTGGTATTTTCGATCACTTCCAGTTGTTTTCTCACTTCATGCTAGTTATGAAAGTTGCTCAAAATGATGAAATGAAGGGGACCAGCCTAGCCCCAACACCATTTGTGGTGGTCGGCGTGGCTCTGCGGCTAAATCCGGCGGCCCTTTCCGGCCAACACCGGGGGCCAAAAATATAGTTTCTATACATTTTTAGATTCTACATTTCAATATGATCGTTTCGATATATTATACGTATTTTTTAGATATCGTATGATTTAGTTATGAATTTTAGATTTCGATCGATTTCGATCTTTAGATTTGTGATTTGTGAAGTTAGGACCGTCCAATGGACTTGTAGTTTTGATATGATGATCATATGACTGTCCCAGTGGCTTTGTGTGGTCATGGGAGAAGATCCGACCGTTGGATCTTCGTATAATTGCAAAACAGTGATTAGAGAGGTGATTCGTGAGAATCCGTCCGTCGGATTTTCTTATAATTTAGAATCTAACCATTGGATGGTAGTTTAAGTATGTTTTGGAATTATTGGCTAAATTCAAGTCACATTTGATTAGGTGATTTAGGGTGTGTACTTGGGTGAGCTGGTTCGGTGTGATTGTGTTTAAATTGAAGATGCAGCGGGAGTTTCGAGTTGAATAAAACTCACATGGTTCATATTACGAACCGAGTGCTTTTAATTTATTTTTTTTGTCATAATTTTGTGAAAAATATTTATGGATTAAATATTTGTTTTTAAAATCACATGGACTTGATCAACTACGGTCCATAGGTAAGTAAAATGAATTTTAATTATACAAATGAATTTCACGATTTTCTTGTGTGAACTATAGATGGTATTAGTGGTCATCCTTGAGTGGATGATTATGTATATATATATATATATATTTACGTGGACTATATATATTGGGTGGTGTGCTGTTGAGTGATGATATGATTGAGTTGGAATGATGATTCGTATTATATTTCAAATGCTTAAATTTTATAATAATATTGTGTATCTTGGATTGGTTGATTTCATTTTGTGAAACATATTGTTGTGCTCGTTTATGGATTTAGGGTCGACGTAGTGACTGGTATGGGGGAATCGGACGCTCTAATCCTAAGTGGATGATGGGTTACGATTGGTTGAGTGAGTTGGATGCCACAACCCTTGTTGGGTAATGGGGCAAGATTAAGTACGAGTATCGGACGTTCTAAATATGTATATATGTATATATATTAATGAAATACGATAAAGATAAATATGTCGGATGTCATAACCTAGGCCAGGTGACGGGCTACGATTCAATTAGAGCTCTAGTATGTCAAACACCGTATTTTTATAAATACGATTTCGGGGTTTTGAGAAGAAATATGTGAGTTTAGATTTCATGATGAATTGTTTATTTGGTGATTGATTATTGAGATTGTTGTTTTTTTGTGGGTCAAGAAATTGTTGGCCGTTGATTTGGGTGGAAATAAATATGACTTAATTAGACAACCGTTCTTTCTTTTTACTCATACGAGCTTTCAAAAAGCTTATCTAGTTTTGTGTTGTTACAATCCCGGTACACTATTCAAATGGTGTAGCGGATATTCCTGCAAGTCAGGATAATCAGGGAGGCGACCGTGCTGTTTAGGAGTTATAGCTTTTATTTGATTTCATTTACGTTGTGAGGTTGTTATGCTCATTTAGAGCTTTACATTTTAATTTATGAGCGAGTTGTAATAATTAACCGAGAGTAAAATTCAGAATTTGAAATTAAATTCGTGTGGTGGGGTTATTAAGAAAATGAAATTTTCTGGTTGATTATTTTTAAGCTGTGGTAATTCAAGTTTCGGATTTTGAATTTTGATTCTAAAATTCGGGGCGTGACAGTTTGGTATCAGAGTGTAAGGTATATATTTGGTGATATGTCAATACTTTCCGAGTGATGGCCCTCTGCAGCGGATCCCCATTGTGTGCTCTTCAGTATTGGCAATGTTATTGGGTATGCCGTAGTGTGAGGTCTAGTCAGGGTGTAAGTTTGTAGGATGGTAGAGTTGTCTTGTAGGTTCGTATTAGAATAAGTTTAGTTTCCATGAGTTGCAATCTTCAAGAAATGGGAACCTCTGGATTTAACTCTGTTGAGTCGGTAAGGATTGTTTTATGGAATTGAGGTTCTTTTGTATGTTGAAGTTTTTGGTTGAAGGCATGGTGTTGACGCATGCACGTATCTAATATGGATACAAGTAGATAATAATTTTGCATTCTTAAGTTGGAATTACAAATGTTTTGGGATGGAATGTACGTACCCTGTAGATATCTTGTTTGTTCAGAGATGTCGTAGTGGAGTTTTAGTAATTGGCATGTGATATGTGTTTAAAGTGACTTCGAGGCAGCTATGCTGACCTTGTGTGAGATTGAATTCTTAGTATAGATTGAGAAGGTTGTGCGGTGATTCTATGTCCACTTGGCAATGAATTTTCAGAAGGAGGAATTATGAGTAAATGCACGGGTTCCGTTCAGGTGGAGTTCAATCTTATGGAGGAGGTAGTATAACTTGGTTGGGTTATTGTTGAAGCAGTTGATACTACTCAACTATCTAGGCTGACTAAAGAGGTCACTAGGCTAAGAGCAGTTGGCAAAGGAATTGATCTCACCAACTCAAGATGATAAGAAAGTGAGAGATTATGAGGCAGAATTCTCAAGACTATATCGGTTTAGGAGACAAATGGATCAAGAGTTTGGCCATGAAGGTTCAGTTGGGCTGAAGCTTCGCTTTAGCATGACTTAACCATTTGTTAGAACTCATTTGGGTTAGGGTGTTAGCCATTGAATACAATTCTTGACTGATGTGGAGCTTGTAGGTAGTACTGCGGTCAGGGAAGAGATTGTTGTGGTTTTCGAGCTTAGTGATGTAACTTGGGAAATACTTATGTTACCTCTAAGGAGGGTAGTGAAGTTCGTTATTGAGGTGATAGCAGGTGTGATACCTATATCAATGGCACCTTATCGGATGACACCAACTGAACTTAAGGAGCTAAAGGGTCAAGGTGAGAGTTACTTGAGTATGGATTCATTAGACCTAGTACTTCTCCATGGATTATACCATATAGTTGAAGAAGAAGAAGATAGTTATGCTTCTTTTTTAAGGTGAGATGTGATGAAGGCGAGAATTTTGTGCTAAGGATCTAGAAACATAGTGACCATGTCTTGGGAGGACTTTGTAGAACCCTTTTGGGGTGTGTGCTTATATTCTAGTGGTGGAGAAGTTGGAGTTGATCTCATTATGTTAACCCGAAGGGTTATGAGTGTCAGAGACTAGGAGCTCAACTCACACAACTGTATCAATTTGTCTGGCTGATAGCTGTTGAGGAGTTGACTCATATGTTCTAATAGGGACTGAATTATGAGATCAGGGAGAGAGTGGTCCCTTTATAGCTGCCTTCCATGGCAATGAACCTTGCTAGTGCTAGGATAATGGAGTAGGAAGTTCAAACTTCTTTTAGGGAGATGATAACAATGTGAGATTCCATGTAGTTATAGAGAGTGCAGTAGTACAGCAGGTACTCAGTGTGGGTCCTGGAAAAGGCCGATGATCATTAGCAGGCGTCAACTGAGGTAGCTGCTAAATTTAGTTCGACCACACACGTTGGGCATGTAGCACTCTCGTGATGTTTCTAAATGGGAGGTTTTAACTGTTATTCATCCTTGATTTTAGTGAAGCATTGAATTTCTTCACACTTGTTTTGTGTTTGGTCTGACTCAGATGATTCTAGCCAGATCTCTATGTCATTTGATTCTTGGTGTGTTTGAGAATAATTGTTGGTGATACATCTTTATGGAAGTATGGCAACCTTTATGGCAGTGCCTTCTGTAGCAGCTTTTGTAGCAGTGCTTATGTGGCAGCCTTTGTGGCAGTGCTTGTTGAATTGTCAAGCAGTATTTTGTGGCAGTCTGTGTGATAATGATTTTGTGTGCAATGTCATGTGATGATTTGTGTGTGGGTTAGACGGGGCTAGACTTTATCATGATTGTGCCCTGAAATAGTAGAACACTTATTGTGTAGTGATCCATGATTCATTGTTACTATGATAGGCTTTCTGTATGGCTTGACATACGAAAATAGTGATTGACATCTTGATAAGATGACTATGAAAATGCATTGTGCTGGAGTATGAGCTGAGGTGATAATGTTGTTTTCAACCATAGGAGTGCTAGTGTTGTATTATCAATGCATTGGAATAGATATTGTTGTGAGGATAGGATTTTGAACTGCGGTATAGTCAGGGGGTGATACTAGGTGCCATACCAGTATCGATTGGTGAATCAAGATATGTCTTACGTAGGAGTGGAGACTAATCTAGAAAGCTATAAGGAATTACTAGGAGTACGAGCGCAGCATTTTGTCCACAGATTGTTGGACAGGTTGATAAATTAGATCAAGTGTTGGAGATCATGAAAGGCAGGCGTTTGTCACTCCAAGCCTAAAGATAAGACTGAGGTCTGTTAGACCTGTTGTGGTTATGGTGAGAAGTGGGAGATTCAATGTTTAGTTTTATCATATCTCCTAGAGTTTTGTGGCACCAAATGTATTGATGTGCTTAGACTAAGGAAGAAGTCTATGATGGATCCAGAGTGGGTGATCGAAGTACTGTTGAAGTAAAAGTTGGTACAACTATCATTGGTGTCGGTGTGTGATCCCAGATGGGACTACAATACAACGTTGAGCGAAGGATTTAACTGATTTAAATGTGGTAAGTCAGCTAGGATTTGAATGATGAGGGACATTCTGAGTAGAAAGTTGGAGCAGATAGTAGGTTGAGATTGAGATCGAGGTTGTGTTTTCCGAGTTGTGATAATCTCAAGGAGGAGATCCTGTAGGTAGCACATTGATCTCGATACACTGTACAATATAGAAAGCACCGAAATGTATATGGACCTACGAAGACAGTTTGGTAGAGTGTGATGAAGAGGGATGTGGCTGAGTATGTATCCAAGTGCCTTACTTGTCAGCAGGTGAAAACAGAGCATCAGAGGCCCGCAGGAATGCTGAAACCTTTACCAATTCCTATATGGAAATGGGAAGATATCTCCATGGACTTTGTGAATGGATTGCCTAGGTCCAGGCAAGGTTATGACTTAATTTGGGTGATTGTGGACCAATTGACGAAGTCTGCACACTTTCTTCCTATGGGGAAAACTGGGGATGGGTTGTGTAAGTTGTACGTGAATGAGATAGTGTGGCTTCATGGTGTGCCTATTACGATTGTTTCTGATCGGGATACTCGTTTCACATCGAAGTTCTGGAGCAGGTTCCATAAGGCATTGGCACTTCTCTGGTTATGAGTACTACATTCCATCCGTAGATTGATGGGCAAACCGAGAGAGTAAATCAGGTGATGGAGGACATGCTTAGAGCTTGTGTTCTGGACTTTAATGGGAGTTGGGGGAACCATCTGCCATTGGTAGAGTTTGCCTACAATAACAGCTATCACTCCAACATAAGTATGGCTCCATATGAGGCATTTTATGGTAGGCTATGTAGGATTCCTATCTGCTGGGCGGATGTTGGAGATAAGGAGCTCTTGGGTCCTGCGCTTGTTGGGAGACTACAAAGAAGGTCACGACGATCTGAGATAGAATCCATACTGCACAGAGTAGACGGAAGAGCTTTGCAGATCTGAAGAGAAGACCGGTAGAGCTTCAGGTGGGTGAACATGTATTATTAAAGATCTCACCTATGAAAGGTGTGGTGAGATTTGGCAAGAAAGGGAAATTGGCACCGAGATATGTTGGACCTTTTGAGATTCTGGAAAGGGTCGGAGATTTGGCATATTGACTTGCTTTACCTGTTAGCATGTCTGGTGTGCACAATGTCTTCTATGTATCTATGCTCAGGAGGTACATTCAAGATGAGACCCAAGTGATTGATCATAGTACTATCGAGGTAAACACGGATGTGACCTACATGGTTTAACCTGCTCGTATCTTGGATAGATCTACGAAGAGGCTTCGTAGGAAGGAGGTTGATTTGGTAAAAGTGTTGTGGAGTCATCATGACAATGGTGATGCGTCATGGGAGTTGAAGTCTGACATGAGGAAAAAGTATCCCCAGCTATTTGTCGACGAGTGTGCTTGAATTTCGGGACGAAATTCCTTTAAGGAGGGTAGATTGTAATACCCCGAGAATTCCAAATTAATTCCATGGATTTTTAGAAATGATTTCGCGGTCGTGGGAGCGAGTACGAAGCTTGAAGAAGTTGTGGAATTAATTTAACTATTTTATTTTCGAAAAC
The DNA here is from genome assembly GCA_025331145.1 of Rosa persica. NCBI lineage: Eukaryota > Viridiplantae > Streptophyta > Magnoliopsida > Rosales > Rosaceae > Rosa > Rosa persica. The sequence goes on along the minus strand of WFKR01000001.1, from coordinate 10,091,955 downwards.
GAACGTTATTTAGGGAGTCGTGAAAAATCGATATTTTATACATTCAGAATTTGAGAAAACTTTCTTCATGAAAGTCGTAGAGCTCGTCAATACGAGTTCATGCATATAAGGAACACAAGAATCGGAGTTCCTATACTGGAGTTATCGCATTTAGAAAAACTTCCATTTCGAGTATATAAGCATAAAACCCTAGCATTTTTGGAAAGTTGCCATTTTTATCTAGCCTTCATTTTTGGAAACTGAAATTATTCACTCTTTCTTTCTCTCTCCCCGCGTCCGTCACCCCATTTCTTGGCTCTTCTTTGTCCGGTCATATCTCCCTCCACAGACCTCTGATCGACTTGATTACAACAGCATTTTTGTTCGACTTGAAGTCCTTTAAAACTTCCTAGAAGACAATGAAGTGAAAAAAGAACCGTGGGAGGCACTAGGAGGCCGAGAAGCCGCACAGCTCGAGCTGGAACTCGCCAGAGCTTCTCTCCCTTTGTCCGGCCATATCTCCCTCCACAAACCTCTGATCGACTTGATTCCAAAAGTAATTTTGCTCGTCTTGAGCTCATTTAAAACTTTCAGGAAGACATCGATGGGAAAAAACCATCGTGGTAGCCACTGGAAGTCGAAGAACATAATGCAGCCGAGTTGGAATCGCCCTCACCCTTCACCGATCGAGTTCCCCCTCCACAGGCCACCATTTCACACCAGACCATGTCCAGCACCTTCATCCCGTCCTTGCACAGATGCTAGTGGTAGCCTTGCGCCACAGCAGGGCCGTTAGCGGATGCGGGAACGAGTTATCCATTTCCGGCCGAGTCGAGTTCCAATCAAGATTTCTCCTAGCTCTGGCCACCAAAGCTCGAGTTCTTTAACTGGTTGAACTCGTATCAAGGAGTAGAACATGCAGCAAGAAGGACCAGACCTGAAGCAAACGTTTTCACGCTGAACGGAGCGGCTAACGGAAACTGCAAAACTTCCTGCAAACGGCTATTTATGGTATTTTCGATCACTTTCACTTGTTTTCTCACTTCATGCTAGTTATCAAAGTTGCTCAAAATGATGAAACGAAGGGGACCAGCCCATCCCTGACACCATTTGTGGTGGTCGGCGGTGGCTCTGCCACTAATTCCGGCGGCCCTTTTCGGCCACCTCTGGGGGTCAAAAATATAGTTTCTGTACATTTTTAGATTCTACATTTCAATACGATCATTTCGGTATATTATAAGCATTTTTTGGATATCGTATGATTTAGTTATGAATTTTTAGATTTCGATCGATTTCGATCGTTAGATTTGTGATATGTGAAGTTAGGACCGTCCGATAGACTTGTAGTTTTGATATGATGATCATATGACCGTCCCAGTGGCTTTGTGTGGTCATGGGCGAAGATCCGACCGTTGGATCTTCGTATAATTGCAAAACGGTGATTAGAGAGGCGATTTGTGAGAATCCGTCCTTCAGATTTTCTTCTAATTTAGAATCCGACCGTTGGATGGTAGTTTGAGTATGTTTTGGAATTATTGGCTAAATTCAAGTCACATTTGATTAGGTGATTTACAGTGTGTACTTGGGTGAGCTGGTTCGGTGTGATTGTGTTTAAATTGAAGACGCAGCTGGAGTTTCGAGGTGAGTAAAACTCACGTAGTTCATATTACGAACCGAGTACTCTTAATTTATTTATTTTTTCATAATTGTGTGAAAAAATTTATGGATTAAATATTTGTTTTGAAAATCAAATGGACTTGATCAACTACAGTCCATAGGTAAGTAAAATGAATTTTAATTATACAAATGAATTTCACGATTTTCTTGTGTGAACTATAGATGGTATTAGTGGTCATCCCTGAGTGGATGATTACGTGTATATATATATATATATATTTATATATTTATGTGGAATATATATATTGGGTGGTGTGCTGTTGAGTGATAATATGATTGAGTTGGAATGATGATTCATATTATATTTCAAATGCTTAAATTTTATAATAATATTGTGTATCTTGGATTGGTTGATTTCATTTTATGAAACATATTGTTGTGCTCGTTTATGGATTTAGGGTCGACATAGTGACTGGTATGGGGGAATCAGACGCTCTAATCCTAGGTGGATGATGGGTTACGATTGGTTGAGTGAGTTGGATGTCACAACCCTTGTCGGGTAATGAGGCAAGATTAAGTACGAGTATCGGACGTTCTAAATATGTATATATGTATCTATATTGATGAAATACGATAACGATAAATATGTCGGATGCCATAACCTAGGCCAGGTGGAGGGCTACGATTCAGTTAGAGCTCTAGTCTGTCAAACACCGTATTTTTATAAATACGATTTCGGGGTTTTTAGAAGAAAGATGTGAGTTTAGTTTTCGTGATGAATTGTTGATTTGGTGATTGATTGTTGAGATTGTTGTTTCTTTGTGGGTCAGGAAATTGTTGGGCGTTGATTTGGGTGGAAATAAATATGACTTAATTAATCAACCGTTCTTTCTTTTTACTCATATGAGCTTTCAAAAAGCTTACCGGGTTTTGTGTTGTTGCAATCCTGGTACACTATTCAAATAGTGTAGTGGGTATTCCTGCAGGTCAGGATAATACTGGATGCGACTGTGCTGTCTAGGAGTTGCAGCTTTTATTTGATTTCATTTACGTTGTGAGGTTGCTATTCTCATTTTGAGCTTTATAATTTAGTTTATGAGTGAGTGGTAATAATTAACCGAGACTAAAATTGGGGATTTGAAATTAAATTCTTGTTGTGGGGTTGTTAAGAAAATGAAATTTTCAGGTTGATTATTTTTAAGTTGTGGTAATTCATGTTTCGGATTTTGAATTTTGATTCTAAAATTCGGGCCGTGACACAAAGGTTCAATGGCTGAAGGATGGAGATGGCAATACATGTTTCTTTCATCGAAAAGCCTCCAACAGGAAGCGAAAGAATTTAATTAAGGGGTTGTATGATGAGGAGGGTATGTGGTGTGAGGATGATGCTGGGTTAGGAAGGGTAGTCTCTTCTTATTTTACCAAAATGTTCACAGCTTCGAAGTTGGATTTTGAGGCTATGGAGACCACTCATATTTTACCTTATGTGATCTCACCTTTTCAGAGTGCTTTTGTTCCAGGGAGATTAATTACTGATAATATCCTTGTAGCAAATGAGATGGCTCACTCTGTACATAATACGATGGAAGGGTCAGAGGGTTTTATGGCATTGAAGCTGGACCTTAGTAAATCCTATGACCGTATGGAGTGGTTGTTTCTTCGTAAGGTGATGGATCGCTTTGGATTTGCTCAGAGATGGATTGATATGGTTATGTTATGTGTTACTACTATGAGATATTCATTCTTAGTAAGTTGTAAACCACGAGGTTATATGATTCCACGAGGGTTGAGACAAGGAGATCTTTTATCTCCTTATTTGTTTCTAATTGGTGCTGAAGGATTTTCTGCATTATTGCAACTGAAACAACGGCTGGGGCTATTACCTGGAATTGAAATTTGTAATGATGCTCCCTCTGTTAACAATCTTCTTTTTTAGGATGATAGTATGTTGTATGCTAATGCAAGTCTGGAGGATTGCTATCAAATACATGAGGTGCTTGAAATATATGGGAGAGCTTCAGGGCAATTGATGAACTTCAATAAAAGTTCCATTGTTCTCAACAAGAATGTCTCTGCATCTATGTAGGAAGAGGTTGCTAGTCTGCTGGGAATGAAGGTAGTGGAGTCTCATGAGAAGTATCTGGGATTACCAACATATGTAGTCCGTAAAAAGATTGCAACTTTTCAGTACATTAAAGAAAAACTGGCCAAGAAACTGATGAATTGGCAAGGTAAATTATTGAGTGGGGCAGGGAAGGACTTTCTCATCAGAGTGGTTGCTCAAGCTTTACCAACGTATGCCATGAGTGTTTTCCAACTTACAAAATGTTTCTGTGAAGATTTGGAACAAATGTGTGCAAGATTCTAGTGGGGAACTACTTTAGATAAAAGGAAAAGCCATTCGAAGTCTTGGGATTTTTTGTGCAATCCAAAGGAAGAGGGTGGTTTGAGGTTTCGCAGCCTTACTAAATTTAATTTGGTGATGTCAGCAAAGCAGGCTTGGAGAGTTATTTCTAACCCTCAATCTCTAATTGCTCGTATTTATGGGTCTAAATATTATCCTTCAGGTACTTTTTGGACTGCAACAAGTCAGGCCTCTCCTTCGTATTCATGGAGGAGTATTTTTACTGCAAGGGATTTAATTTTCCAAGGCTCTTAGTGGCAGATAAGGAATGGTGTGCAAGTGAGGGCATGGTTAGACCCGTGGGTGCCAGGGATTCCCAATTACACACCTGCAATTTTAGCTCCTATGGTAAATACTTCACTAAAGGTCAGTGACTTAATCCTTGATTTGTCCCACTGGAATGAGGATTTAATTAGAGACTTGTTTTCTATAAAAGTGGCTGAGATTATCTTAAGAATTCCTTTAAGTACTAGGATGTTGAAGATAGGTGTGTTTGGAGGATGGAAGGTGATGGGACCTTCTTTGTCAAGGCTGCATATTGACATTCCTTTGTGCACTCTTCTTCTAGAAGACCTAATACATTAGATGTTCCTGGTGACTTTTGGAAGAAGATCTAGAAAGGGGTTATGCCTACTACGGCTAAGTTGCATACCTGGCGGGTATGTAACAATGTCCTTCCATCTTTGGAGTGTCTTACTTCTAAACATGTGGTGTTGGAGTCTCAAGCATGTGTGTTATGTGATGGGGAGGCTGAGACTACTCTTCAATTTGGTCTTAATTGCTTGTTTATTAAGCAAGTGTTACAATCTAATGGAGGAGTGAGTCAGATATGTTTGGATATGCAAACGGACAGTATAGATGTAGTTAAGTGGCTTAGTTTTTGTGCTAAGCATCTTCAGAAACAAGCTTTTGAGGAATTAATGTATCTATTATTGAGCATTTGGAAGGAGAGAAACAACAGAGTTTGGGAGCAGAAGTCATCTCAAGCTAGTGATGTGGCTTTGCATGCTAATACAAGACTAGCTGAATTTCTATTCCATAATGGAAAGGCAGGGAGTACTGGTAGAATGGCCAGAGAAGTGAAGTGGATGCATCCTCCATTGGGGGTTCTCAAACTTAACATAGATGGTTCTTTTCAAGCTACTTCAAGGAAGGGAGGTCTTGGTTTGTAATTCGGGACTCAACTGGTTCCTTTATTGTTGGAGGGGCACAACCTCTTCAAAATCTACTCTCAACTGAGCATGCTGAGGCCTTAGCTTGTCAGGCTGCAGTGAGCTTTGTTTTATATCACAACATGATGCCTGTGTTGATAGAGACTGATTCGAAGCTAGTCTAGCAACAGGTTTCAATTAACTCTATTTCAAATACTTCTTTGCTGGGAAGAATTTATAACGATATTAGGCAGAGCTTGCTCTCTTTTCCAAATGTGAAGATTAGTCATATATGTAGGGAAGCCACCAAGGTTGTTCATCTACTAGCAGATCATGCCAAGTCTTTGCAGCAAGAGCTGGTTTTTGCTTCTCCACCTAGTTTTTTGTTGGCTACTGTAGCAGCTGAATCTAATGCTTTGTAGTTTTCAATAATGGGATGACCTCATTTTACTCAAAAAATACTGTTTACTCCTTGTACTTTTGCTCGAAAAACACTTCAGTCCCTGACCTTCTAATTTCACACGTTTAGTCCCTGTACTTCAAAATTTCAGACCAATAGGTCCTTGCCGTCTAAAAGTCGAGGTGAAATGTCTATTATGCCCTCAGTTCTTTTTTTTTTTTATAATAAATTTATTCCTTTCTCTTTTTTTAATTCTTTTTTCGTTATTATTTTTTTTTTCAAAAGGAAAGAAAGAAAGAAAAAAAACAGAAAAAAAAGAAAGGGAAAAAATTCCTTTTCCAAAAAAAAAAAATACAATAATTAATTAATTTAATAAAAAAGAACTAAGGACATAATAGACATTTCACCACTACTTTTAGACGGCAAGGACCTATTTGTCTGAAATTTTGAAGTACAGGGACTAAACGTGTGAAATTAGAAGGTCAGGGACTGAAGTGTTTTATGGTGAAAAGCTCAAGGACTAAACAGTATTTAACCAATGAAGGCATAATTGCTTATATTTGGTGTATGTACTATTCTTACTTTTACCAATGAAAAGCTTTACCTGAAAAAATAATAATAATAATAATAACTTTTGTCTGTCTCTTATTTACGCTCCGGATCTTGATTTCAAAATAGTAACACAAAGCTCATGTTCTCTCTACTGTAATTAGAATTCCATTAAACACAATAATTTGCAGAGTTCTTTTGCGATGTCGGCTAAGCTTTCAAGAGGTTTTAGTAGTAAAAAACTTCTTCTATTGTATTCGAGTGATTTTGGATTCATACTTTGTGATTATAAATGAAGCACCCAGCTGCTTCTCGGCCTCACAAGATCTTGTTGGACTTTGGAACAATTGTAGATTTTGCTATTTCTCAACTCAAGATCGTGGTTGTGATTTAATCTTGTCTCATATACTGAGACAGAGGTAAATCAAGTACGTTCTCCATAGTTCTAACTCAATCCACTCTAAAGAGCTCTTTGACTCCATCATGAACCTTCACACATGATAATTATAAATTGATATAAACTTCTGGAAATAAACAACTCTTTAATTTTATGTTTTACCTCAAATTTTCTCTAGAAAATTCGTGCAAAAAATTATCTGGGTAAAATCTTCATATAGTACCTGAATTATCACGAAATGCACTTTTTGGTACCTATAAATTTTCAGGGAGTCTCGTGGTACCTGTATTATCCCTATGTGAGCCCTTATAGTACCTCTGTCCATTATTCCGTTAAAAATGCCTACGTGACGGTCATGTGATACTCATGTGTGTAAAATAGTAAGGGTAAAATAGTATTTTCATTCATATTTAGAATTATAAAATTTAATATATTGAATATATGTAATTAAAAAACATTTTGACACATAAAAAAAGAAAGAATAATACCAAATTTATTCTTCACTATTATCAAGATACTTGAGTCAATTAATTTAAGTGTTTTTATTTTTTTTAGTTTTTTATTTTATTTTATGAAAATTTAATATATATATATATATATTAATTTAGAGCTAACCTTTTTCTCGAACAATTAATAGGATTAATCAATAGAGATGGTAGGTAAATCTAGATATTCACAAAATTCAATTCTTGGTGTTCTTACGATTTTACCCATACTTTAACGGAATAATTGAATGAAGTATTAAAATGGCTAACGGAGGGATAATACAGGTCTATCAGATTCTCTAAAAATTTGTAGGCACCAAAAAGTGCATTTCGTGATAGTTCAGGTACCATATTTACCCAAAATTATTATTAAATCATTAGTCTGGAACAAAAATGATGAAGGGAAACTTATCTTTGACGAAGCTGGGATGGGAAATAAAAAAACTATTGACACGTTTACTTACTTGGAATCAGAATGGAAATGTGATCAAGAAATGGAATTAAGAGCGGAACCTGTTTTTTTTATAAACATTTATCCAAGCTAACTTCGCACACCCACTCCGCCGTCAATCCCATCACCAGTGCACAATATCTGCATCCACACTATTATAGGGGTGTTTTCGGCCTCCGTCGTGAAAATTGAACATAACTGTCACGCCCCGAATTTTATAATAACAATTCAAAATCCGAGACATGAAAATACCACATCACAAAATTATCATCCTGAAAATTTTTCTTTTCTTAACATACTCACCACACGAAATAAAATCAAACCGAATATATTCTCGGTTAATTATTACAACTCAATCCAAAATATAATGTAAAGCTCTAAATGAGCATACACACACCTCACAACTAAATAAATAACAAAACTGCTATAACACCTAAGCAGCTCGGTCACCTCCCTGGTTATCCTGACCTGCAGGAATATCCGCTACACCATTGAATAGTGTACCGGGATTGCAACAACACAAAACCCGGTAAGCTTATGAAAGCTTGTATGAGTAAAAGAATGAATTGTTACTTAATTTAATCTCATTTATTCTCACACACAGCAACACTCAATTATTTCCACATATACAAATAATAACAATCTCAATCAACACCAATTCAATATAACAAGACAACCCCACTCACTACTTTCCCCACAACTCTCTTCATCGTATTTATAAAAATACGGTACTTGACAGACTAGAGCTCTAACTGAATCGTAGCCCGTCACCTGGCCTAGGTTATGGCATCCGACATATTTATCAATTATTGTATTTCATCAATATGTATACCTATATACATATTTAGAACGTCCAATAATTCCACATACTCAACCAATCGTATCCCATCATCCACACTAGGATTAGAGCGTCCGATTACCCACACCAGTCATTTCGTCGACCCTAAACCCATAATTGAACACAACATATAACATCACATACTGAAATCAACCCAACCAAGATACATCATATTATTATGGAATTACACAATTGTAATAAAATCAACTCAATCAATTCAACACAATCATATCATAAATCAAACAATCCACACATTAATATATATTTTCCACGTAAATATATATATACGTAATCATCCACTCAGGGATGACCACTAATACCATCTATAGTTCACACAAGAAAATTATGAAATTCATTTGTATAGTTAAAATTCATTTTACTTACCTAAGGACCGTGGTGATTCAAGTCCATGAAATTTTAAAACAATATTTATTCCGCAAATATTTTTCACACAATTACCAAAAATAAATAAATTAAAATGCTCGGTTCGTAATATGAACCACGTGAGTTTTACTCACCTCGAAACTCCCGCTGCGTCTTCAATATAATTATAAATTATAATTTATAATTAACGCCGAATAGCCCACGCAATTAAAATCCGTCAATCACCTAATCAAATGTGATTCGAATTTAGCCAACAAATTCAACTCATAATTTAACCACTAATTAACGGTCAGATTCTAATTTACATTAAAATCCGACGAGCGGTTTCTCACGAATCGCTCCCCTAATTACTGTTTTTCACTTATACGAAGATCCAACGGTCGGATCTTCGCCCATGACCACACAAAGCCTCTGGGACAGTCATATGATCATCATAACAAATTTACAAGTTCATCCAACGGTCATAATTTCACAGATCAAAAATCTAACGACCGAAATCGATCGAAATCACAAAATTCATAACTAATTCATACGATATCCGAAAAATGCGTATAATACGCCGAAATGATCGTATCGAAACATAGAATCATAAAATGGACAGAAACCAAATTTTAGACCTCCGGAGGTGGCCGGAAAAGGCCGCCGGAGTTAGGGACAGAGCCGCCACCGACCACCACCAATGGTGTCGGGGCCGAGCTTGTCCCCTTCGTTTCATCATTCTAAGCAACTTTCATAACTAGCACAAGACCTAAAAATGATCGGAAGGCATCGAAATTACCGATTTACAGTCGGCGGCCGGAAAAAATGCAGAAACCGGTGAGCTTGAAAACCGACGTGAAAACTGCAACCTCAGGCCCCGATCCCTTCTGGAAACTTGTTCAGAACTTCCTTGCGAACTCAACAAGCTTGGAATCACAAGAAACGATCGTGTATAGCTCGAGATATCTTGATCGAAAGTTTCGGTATTTCGATCCGTTCGGGTCGAGCTCCGACGAACGTGAAAACGTTCGACCCAGTTCCGGTCCTTCTTGGTGCTTGTAGAGGAAGTTGAGGCGAGCTCAATGAGACAAGAATCAAGTGAAATGATGGAGTGTAGCTCGAGATATCGAGATCGAACCGAAAATGGACGTTTTCGGTTCGGGCTTCGCCGCCGCCGCCACAGGCTGCGCCGCCGTGTGAGACTGCCTCCGGGAGCTAGAGCAGCTCGAGACGAACGCCTGGAACTTGGTTTGAGGTCGAGAGGTGGTCTGTGGAGGGAGAACAATTAAGGAGAAGTTTTCCTCCTCTTTCGGCCGATTGTGTCTGTAAGAGAGAGAGAGAGAAACCTGTTTTCCAGAAACGGAAGAAGAAGAAGAAGAAGAAAGAAAAGGAAAAAAAAGAAGCCGGTAGGAAAAAAAATTAGGGTTTCTAAAATTTTTCTATATATACATGTTTCGGAAAACTTCGAAATTCGATAACTAATTCAGAAAAAAATCCGATCTTCGTGTTCCGTACGTGCACGGACTCGTATCGACGAGCTCTACAACTTTCATGAAGGAAGTTTCTCCAAATTTCGTACGTAGAAAAAGTCGATTTCTCAACCCGAGTATTTCGAGCTTTTCGTTAAAATAAACGTTTCGAACTTCGATAATTGTAAAAATGAATGATTATCGAACATAAATCGTGAAATCGTATAATAATCATTCGTTACAATCACTCGGATTTAAAATGGAAATTACGGGTATTACAATAACTGGGCTAGTTGAAAACGTTACAGCATTGCCTTGTGATAGCTGAGGAAGCTATGCGAATAGGAACTTATAGGTTTGACTGAGGTCGTCCTATGATACACTTGATAACGTTTGGGCATTCTCGTGACCCTTGAAGGATGGAAATAAAGGGAATGATTCTGGTGTATGAGATTTCCTACGTTTACTAATATATATAGGTATGAGAATGATTTCAATATATGAGATTCATGCATTTACTAATATATATATATAGGTATTGGAATGAGTGTAGGTCTCATCTCATTATAAGGAATCGATTATTGAATAACGCTTAATAAAGGGTATTGGATTTAGGAATGATTCTCGTACCAATTTTTTTCTTCTTTCATTCCAATGTTCTCTGATTCATAACTTCTTCCATTCCAAAAACGTAAATTGTCATAAGGATACTTCTTCATCAAAGGTGAGGTCACGCAAAGATATAGAAATCAAGGAAGACAAAAACTTGAAAAGGAGAAAACGAAAATAATAACAATTAATAAAGAAATCTATGAGGGCAAACAAGTAATTTCAAAATAAAAGGTAGTTGAAATGTCTGATATATCCATAAATTTAACAAAGATATGACGGAATACAAACGGAAGTACCTCCTCAAGTACCTATTTAATTGTTTTTGTAGTTTGGGTACTATTTTGTCTGGTTGAAGAAAGTTCAAACCCTACCCTTCTAAAAACCCTTGATTTTTATTGGATGGATGCGATAAGGCTCTACTATCGCTATTGTCAGCTTTTTAGTAGACTTCAATCTCATAAGTTTGCTCTTTTTTGCTTAGTTATTGAAGATTTTAATGAGATGGATGTTATTTAGAAAAATGGGATGGAAGTTATCACCGTAGTGGTATTCAAGATGGATACTCTTCAATAACATGTTAGCTTCGTAATAAGAAGCACACTCTAATTGATCTAATCTTATTTTGGTTTAATAATGAAACAATTGGAAAAATAAATACTCGTTCAGAAGTCAGAACCTCTCACTTATAAAGAGACGTCTTATGTCACCGAGCGAAGGTTTATAATTTTTTTTTAATCAAAAGATAACTTCATTCATAATAAAAAATTACAATGAACATGGTACAAAGGATTAACTACCAGCTTTTAACAAGAAAGAGATAGAAACATTCTTGCCCACTTTAGACCTTGGACTGAAAGTCCATACTACCGTACTGATGGAGCCACATAGGCCCCGACTCCAAACAAAGAAAACGTTGACTAAGCTTCAAGGCTTCTTTTGCAAGGAGATGAGCAACTTATCATCGCCTCATAAAATGCTAACTACAAACATGAAAAGACTAAACTAATAACTTTACTTCATCTAGAATATGACCCTCATAACATAGGTCATCACTTTCATGTTGCAAAGCACTAATGACATTTAAATCATCACCTTTAATCTCCAAATTCTGGAAGCCAACATGAAGAGCAAATCTGAGACCATGAAGAAGTGCTAAAGCTTCAATTGATCTTGGAGAAGACTCCCAAACTGTGGAACTACCATGATTCCTTTTAAACTGCCTTTATCGTCCCTGAAAACCACACGTGACCCACACACTCCATCCTTTACATCCACTACATCAAAATTCATTTTCAAGCAGCCTTGGTGTGGGGGGTCTCTAGGCTATAGTAGCAGCGTTTAAGTATACTTTGGAGTAGTTCACTTTTGTTTTCTTTCAGCATCAAGTTCTTTGATTATGGCTTCATGCATCTTGAGCTATTCATATTCCATGTTTTTTTATCTCACGCATTGGATGTTTCTCAGTTGCATTTAACATAATAATTGAGAATGATTAATATTCTAAAAAGTAGCCGCTGGTTCAGTCATGGTGTCTGGATCTATTATGTGGTTGAGTTTTTTCGAAGTGTAGTTATGGTGTTGCTGCATATGGTAATTTGTTTGAGCCTGTTCGGTATTATTACTCCAGTTGTGATCGATTAGATTTGGACCTTTTGTTCTCTGTTTTTGTATTAATTATTGTGGGCACTGTCCCAATGAAACCTGAAGTTCTAGATTACGCACCTGAAGTTCCAGATAGCGTTCATTGGAATCTAGTCATTATCTGTATACCTGACAAGGAAGAAGAATCAGGACCGCTTGTTCTTCATTTAGACTCATTAGGACTCCATTGTAGCAAATCAATTTTTTGAATTATTAAAAGGCTAGATAAAGATGTCCTTGCTGATTCCATAAGATGTCCTTGTTTTTTTGTGTTGAAGGTGCATGCATTACAGACGGAGATGCAAGATCAGAGCACTGTGTTATGATGAGATTTTCGACTGCAGGCATTGCCATAACGAAGACAAGGTCAATTTTTTTTTTCTGCTCGTTTGCTTTTGGGGTTTTATGTTCCTAGCGATTACAGAAACTTTAATGCATGATAGTTACGATTCAGCTTGTTGTAATTTGGGTTTTTGGTTTCTTTGTTTTTGGAGTAGAATACTTTGGAAGTTGAACCAGTTGAATGCCATGATGTTCCTCGCCATGATCTGAAAAGGGTTGGTTGCTTTGCTTATAATCTGTTTAATTTTTTTTTTGGAAGAATATTTTCTATTTACAGCTATAAAGTTAAAGCTATAAGATCAAGTTGCAGCTATCATTTTACGGGAAAGAAAATGAAAATTTAAGGATAATGTTACTGAAAAAGATTGGGAATAAAAAGTTCATTAAATTGACCATTTTAAGTAGCTTTGATTTGATCTGGAGTCTGCAGGGTATACCCTGCATACTTATCAATGCTGACTTTTCTTTTAAGTCTGCTAATGATGTGTAGCATTAAAGGGTTTGTATGACAAAGATCTAAGCTTTGTGGATAAGGTTCAGCATCTTTCTTTTATATCTCTTTTGAATACTTGGAGATATTATGGAATCATCATTAGTTCACTCACATTTGCCATAGTCATAGTTGTCAACTTTAATTAAAATCATAAAGCTCTTGAACTTTATTCTTGAACTTCAATTTTGTACTGCTAATAAGTTGGAATTCTGTTAAGAGCTATAGCATACTCATGTTTCTCGAAATGCCATGATTTGTTGGGGTTTACTTGGTTTAAAGCTTACATCTTTCATTTTCCCCCAGTTCCCGCAACAGAAAAATGACTATGATTATGGTCTCTTTGTACTCTTGTTTAAGGAACACTTTATAGAAGAGGCCCTTAAAAGGCTGAAAAAGAAAGAGGTCTCTTTATACATTTCATACTGATTGGGGTTTGCCCTCTATATCTGCACTGGATGCAGTACAAATGGAAAGAACAACATTACTGGGAAATTCCTTCCAATTGATATTTCGATGTCATTTATTTGTTTGCTCTGTGCGAAAGAGTTGGCTAATATTTGAAATGGTTTCAGGCTGTGGAGGCAAACAATCGAAAGGTGAAAGTGTATGGTAGGAATTATACATTCATTGAGACCAGATGGAAGAAGCTCAGAGTTGGTGATCTTGTCAAGGTGCACAAGGATGAGTACTTTCTTGCTTATCTGCTTTTGCTTTCATCAAGCTATGAGGATGGCATTTGCTATGTGGAAACTATGAACCTTGATAGAGAAACAAATTTAAAATTGAACCATGCATTGGAGGCGACATCCCATCTTCATGATGAAAATTCCTTGGAAAGATTTAGGGCAGTGATCAAGTGTGAGGACCCAAATAAAATTTTGTTATTTTCACTGGGCATGGCACAGAAGTGCGGCAAAGTTAGACAGCTCTCTTTTCTTTCAGTGTCTTTTTTTTCCCCCTTCTTTAATTATTGAATTTCTAGTGTTGCATGTTGGTCTTTATGTTAGTTTGGTTCATGGTAGTTTTGGAGGTTTGGATCGGTTAATTGTGCCAACTTGGTCTCAGTTTTGTTTATATTCAAGAACTGATTGTTTGATTACAAATAAGAAGTTTATCCAGATTATGTGACTTGGCTACTGACAGTTACTTGGTGGTGACATGGTCAGTTACTTAGTTAGTGACATGGTCAGTTACTTAGTTAGTAACATGTGATTAACAGTGACTTGACTATCAACTTGTGACTTGGCTACTGACAGTTACTTGGTTAGTGACATGGTCAGTTACTTAGTTAGTGACATGGTCAGTTACTTAGTTAGTGACATGGTCAGTTACTTAGTTAGTGACATGTGATTAACAGTGACTTAGCTATCAACTTGTGACTTGGCTACTGACATTTACTTGGTTAGTGACATGGTCAGTTACTTAGTTAGTGACCTGTGATTAACAGTGATTTGGCTATCAACTTGTGACTTGGGTACTAACAGTTACTTGGTTAGTGACATGGTCAGTTACTTAGTTAGTGACATGTGATTAACAGTGACTTGGCTATCAACTTGTGACTGGGCTACTGACAGTTACTTGGTCAGTTACTTAGTTGGTGACAAGTGATTAATAATGACTTTTGGCAGTTACATGATCAGTGACTTAGTTAGTTACTTGAGGTTAATAGTTATCCAGACAGTGACTTGATTAATGACATGACTAGTGACTTGACCAATGACTTAAGGAGTTTGGCTATATTCAACCATTTGTTGTGTAGGAACATGCCAAGAGGGAATACAAGATCAGAAAAAGGAACAAGGCATGAGAACTCAAACGCTATACTGACTATAGTTTTAATAAGTAATAATAGAACAAAAAAACCATCACAAGGAAAATCACAACAAAATCACCCCCACAACGAAAATCACCACACATCACTCCCATAAAATATAATAAATAACCATCACAACAAAAAAAACACAAATTAAACACAAATAGAGTTACTATTTTAAAGAGAAATATAACCCCCCCCCCCCCTGAACTAGTCAGAATAACATTAAGGTGTCCCGATAGAGGCTGCTGCTCAGGCGGAATGCTCTGCCATGTTTTTCTGCCCATTATAATTGCATTTTTCTTTCCAGGATCTGATGTAGTTACAGTGACATCCTTAAACAACTTGAGATCAGAGGGAAGCCTCCAAGGCAGTTTCCCATCCTTTCCAATACCCATTTCTCGAGTTGCAGCCGCAACAACTTGATAAGTCCTTTGTGGATTCAGCTAGGTGTTTCCATTGCCATTTACATTTGCGGTCACTACTTCACCAGCCATTGTTTGAATACAAAGAATGACACAAATTCAAAGGCAGTAACTTTAAATGAGGACTGCACAGGCAATTATATTGGAAGTGGGGCAAAGCCTACGATAGTAAGATATAAGTCAAAATATGAGTACACATGTGGATGGGTAATCAAGACAGAGAATGAGATTTGTGAGAATGCATAAAATCTTTTCAAAAGAGAAGGTACATAAAAACAAAACTAATAAAGAATAGCCTATATGTTGATAATCTAATTTCAACCAAATTGGGCGTGCAAAGAACTGCCACTAAATCCAAAGTTTCATCAATCCTATAACCATTGAACAAGCACCAACAAGATAATGGGTCCCAGTAAGACTACTCACCAAATCTCTGTTCTTTTTTGTTCAAGTTTTGCATCATTATTGTTGGCCTCAAAATCAATTTTAACAAATCAATAGCATCGAAGGATTCTCTACACTAAAATACAATCTAAAGCTTCATCATTATACAGATTACTAACAGTAAAATCTATGTAAAATGCAAAAGTCAACAAGATAGCAAATTCTAATCATACCCAGTGATATTGAATATAGCAATGCGAAGCACGCTCCTTGTCTAACATTCACATCAAACACTATAATATTCAGACTCCAAATTCACCAAACTATTGACAATCTCCTCATCTCAGTCATACAAAACTAGACGCCTAGCAATTAATCCTGATAATCTAGGGTTTCTTCAACCACTTCAACAAAAATTCAATTGAATTAGCAATCGTTCAACTACGAACAATAACTAAGATATCCATGACTACGATATGAGCGAGAGATCGTTACTTACCAGAAGAAGTGAGTCCTCTAACCGGCAGGGATCAGCTTCTGAACCGGCATGATCTTTATGATCCTCAGGCCGCGACCATGGTCACCTCCACGTCAACGGCCTCCTAATCCGAGGTAGAAGCCTCCACGCTCAACAACGACGCCTCCTCCTCTTTCAGCCATGAAGTCGAGCAAGACGCCGGCTTGGATAGAACAGACGACGTCATTTACCAAGCGGGATGGTGTTGTTGCCTCTCAGAACTTCCAGCTTCACCATTGTTTGCCGCGGCCGCCACCGTTGTTGTCGACGAAGGTCTCAAGGACGAGGAAGCTATCGATTTTCTAAGCTTCATGAACAAATATATAATCTAGATGCAGAAAAAGAGAGACAGAGAGATTCGAATAAGGGTTAGACGAGCTTGGGTAACGGGAGGGGGAGAGAGAGAGAGAGAAAGAGAAAGAGAGATGTCAGTGGCAATTTTTGTAATTAAATTGAACTATAGTGGTAGGTTGTTAAGAGGTGGCCTTAATTATCATGGAGACATTTGTGATGTTTGAATTATAATAAAGCACTTTAAAATGACATATTTTATCATTAACCCAATTTTTAAATATATTGATATATAAATATTAATTTTGAATATTTTTTAATTTAGTCAAATATCGATAAAATCGTTATTCTACACAAATTTAAGTAAATGACTAAACTCACTATCATTTAATATACTAATATTACTATATTATTTGATATGGTAATATTCGTTTTCAGATGTGGTGAGTTCAAATCATGAATACCAGTAATTTGAGTTTATGAAAAAGAAAAAAAAATCCATAATTGGATATATAGTTGGGAATATCCAATATTCCAATGTAAGCGGGTAAAGCCATAAAGGCCATCTTATCCGACGATGATGGTCCCGAGTGCAGAGACACGGGTTTGATACCCGAGGACTGAAATAGACAAATCCTTTTCGTCAGCAGCACGTGGGTTTCGCCACTAAATCCGACCAGACATTTCCATCTCCATCTGACTTTTTCACTGCCCTGAATCCGACGGCCCACTTTCCTCTGGTAACAGTAAGCAACTATTCTATTCTATTCGAATTCTCAGTTCCAATAAACAAATCCACCCTGCCACCCTCTCCTGTAGCTTCTCCCAATTCTCTCTCTCTCTCTCTCTCTCTCTCATTCAATCCTGGTCGTCTTCGATCCTCCTCATCTCAAACCGCACAAACGATCACGAGGCTCTCCGCTTCCCTATCGCCGCCGACAACGTTCCGAACCCTCTTCTCGTGCGGTGCGGTCCCTTTCTTTTCTTCTTTTACTTTTCCAGAAAGAATCGGGTTCCAATTCTTCTGAATAATTTGCATGCAGATATGAATCGGTTTTTCTCCCCTCTGTTTCGAGAATAATTCGTTTAAAACTGTAGGTGCTTTATGTTTGGCAGCCGTGAATTGGCGGGAAACAGGATCTGCGCCCTAGTGTAATTGCAGTATGTGCATATGGAATCGTTTTTGTACCGCTATTATTTGCGGCTGATTTCAATTTCTTGGTTTCATGTCGTGATCAACTATTCATTTTTGTTTAACTATTCTCTCTGTTTTTTTTTTTTTTTTTCCTTCATGGATCAGACATCTCCTCATTAAAGATATTGATTGCTTGGGTAGTTTTCTTCATTTTGGTGTGGAAGATCACGTGTCATTTGACATGGGTGCCGTGGTGAATTCCATAGATAGAGACGACCGTATTCCAAAAGAAGCCAAGGAGATTCTACAATCATTGGCTACCAAGTGGGAAAATGTAGCTGATTCAACTGCGTTGCAGGTCATCCCTCTCAAGGGTGCAATGACCAACGAGGTGTTCGAAATAAAGTGGCCAACAAGCACCGGGGAAGTCTCGCGAAAGGTTCTGGTTAGGATTTACGGTGAGGGTGTTGAGGTGTTCTTCGACAGGGATCATGAGATCCGAACATTTGAATACATGTCAAAGAACGGTCAGGGACCTCGTCTGCTTGGCCGTTTTCCTAATGGCCGAGTTGAAGAGTTCATCCATGCACGGGTACTTCCGGTGTTTACTTATCTTTCTATCATTCTGAAAAATAGTGGCAATGCTTTACAAATTGCAGACAATGCTTTTCATTTCCCCTAATATTATCTGTATATATGTGTGTTTGTAAGCAGCGTTATTGGAATTTGTTCGAAACCTAAGTTGCTTATATGGACTTCTATTCTACTCTTGCAATTTTAAGACCACCTACAATTTTTCTTCATTCTCGACCTGAGCTTAGGAGTATATAGTATGGCCATGTACTCTTTTCCACAAAGCTTAGTATGTTTCTGGTCTAGATCAACTTTGTTATAGATATTTATTTTCTGCGATTTTTTCAGTGCTATTCCTGTGTTACAATTATGTTTAGTGGTAGTTGATGTATGAGAATTATAACCACACTCATTTTAGTTCTAGGTTAAATCGCTAAATTGCATAGAAATTCAAAATTGAAGATTTTATACATCCTTGAATGCGTGAAGTACTTTTATTCCCTTCCTGAAAAATGTATTACATCTTTCTTTTCACTTGTGAATTTCAGACACTTTCAGCATCTGATCTACGTGATCCAGATATATCTGCTCTTATAGCTACTAAAATGAAGGAATTCCATGATCTCGAGATGCCCGGTCCAAAGGATGTCGTCCTCTGGGGCAGATTAAGGTACAATTCTGTGTTCTCTCCTATATTATCAGAAAAATTGGAACTAATATTTGTGTCTTATTTTGAACAAGATTACAAATTGCCACCTATATTATATATTCTATTGATTTACTATATCTGTAACCAACACTTTGTCAATGTTCCAGAAATTGGCTCAGTACGGCCAAGAGATTGTGTAGTACAGAGGAAGCTAATGAATTTCAGTTAGGATCCATTGACAAGGAAATCTCTATACTGGAGAAAGATCTCTCAGTACCAAATCAGCAGTTAGGTTTCTGCCACAATGATTTACAGTATGGAAACATAATGATTGAGGAAGAGAGTAAAACGATAACGATAATTGTAAGATTCTCTTTTTGCATGTATTTGAATCTTGATGCTCTTATTATGGCTACACAATCTTTATGTTTGTTTGATCTAGATAGTTCAGATTATATTCAGTATGTGTATGTAATTGATAAGATAGTATTTTGCTCTGGTGGTTGGGTAATGTAGTATGGTAGAAATTGGAAGAAAGGGTAAAACATTTTTCATATAGCTTGTCCTGACTTTGTCATTTCAATTCCAACTAAGTACCAGTGATATATAGTCAAAGAAGTTATATATTTACTACAGCTTGCATGGCACAGAGGATGAAAGGATGGACTGTTTACTCTCCCACATACTCCACCCCTTTGATTACTTTTTGGGGGAAAAATCCAGTTGATAGTGAATTTTACATTCTCTAGATCCTTCATTTGCTTGTTCAGATTAGGCTTGCAGATCCTATGGAGATTGCATTCTTTTATTTTCTAGGATTATGAATCTTCAGTCTGTAGCAGGCTAGCTACCTGTTCGTTATGATAAGGAGCTGGGAATTTGTTTCTATGTTGTTTATTTATTTATTTTCATTATTAACAGATACAACCCTTTATTGACCGTTCTGTCGCACTATGCTACTTAAGTTGATTTGTGATGTTATTTGGTATTCTTCAATGTCTCAGAATTCATATCTGTGATAGTCCCTTCTACAAAATTTTGGAACATGCAAAACTAATTATTCCAACTCAATAAAAAATTTCGTGTACTTTTGTCTGTTAAAGATAGTTTGGTTTTGGTTATTCTTAAGGTTTAGGATTCTGTTCTGTTTTCCTTAATATGAAATTGATGAAAGGATGAACCATATAATTTGGTTCAACTTTCTAACAATTATATTTGCACTTCTTACCAGGACTATGAGTATGCAAGTTATAATCCTATTGCATTTGACATAGCAAACCATTTCTGTGAGATGGCGGCTGACTATCACACAGATACCCCTCATATTTTAGACTACAGTAAATATCCTGGTATGTCACATGTTTTTAATACATTCTTCTGTCTTATTTTCTTTTATTTCAATCTATTGACATGAGATATATTGGCCTGCCACCAATAGGCTTAGAGGAGCGCAAGAGGTTTGTTCGCATGTATCTGAGTTCTTCAGGTAATGTCTTTTATGAATCATTGTGTATTTATGTTGAAAACATTCTATCTATATACAGGATGCACACACACACATATATATATGATGTCAAATAGCTAAAATTCTAATTAATTGAAACTCCGATTTGTTTGTTCATATATAATTTTCCTTAGGATATGAAATAACATAAAGTTCTTTTGAGTGGTTGTGTTTGGATCATGTCCCATTGCATTTTTGAAAAATCAAAACTGTAGTTTTACTGCATGGATTGTGGTAATTTGTAGCAATAGATTCATGTAGAAAAGTAGAAGAGTTTATTGCTTTTCATCAGTTATGGGATTGCTATGCAGGCAATCAACCTAGTGACAAAGAAGTGGAGCAGCTAGTTGAAGATGTTGAGAAGTATACCCTTGCAGACCATCTGTTCTGGGGCTTATGGGGAATAATATCGGTACTGATCTTTTCCATATAATTTTTTTTCTTCTGTTATTAACATTACAAGTAGGAGCTGGGACTAGGAACTGGATCTGTTTTTTTTGTGGCTTCTGAGTTCATGCGACTTCTGAGTGCTAACTGCTCCTTTCTCTGATTTCAATTTTATTGGTGTGCTTTTTTTTTTTTTTTTTTTTTTTTTGGGTATTCAAATATGCTGACTTCCATTGGAACCTACCAAATTTTATACATTAGTCAAGCTCACTGTTACTAATTGTGGTCAAATCTTGGCCTGCAACATTTGATATAGATTTTTCTTGGACTTCACTCATTTTGTCTCCACTATCTTTTTTCTAATCTATCAGGAACATGTGAATGATATTGATTTTGACTACATGCAATATGCAAAGCAGAGGTTTCAACAGTACTGGAGAACCAAGGGTTTGCTATTGGGTTCTGTTGGATCTTCTCGAGTCGTGTTCACTTGTAGTGAGTTATGTATATGGATGGTTATTTAGAGCACCTTTGGATTTGATTAGATTACAGACTAGCAATTATTGTTTGTTGTTATGTGATACTGGTTTTGTAGGAAATATCCCAAGTGTTTTTGTTTCTCATTTCCTTAGCGTCACCATTTGGTTTAATCTTTCACTGTTTCAAGGATGTGGTGAATGGTGATGTTTATATTTTCTGATACATTATGTGCACAGTTGCAGTAGCTTGACATCATGATCTTTACAGGTCAGTAGATTTAGTTGAAGTTAGCAGGTAGAGTGGGTTAGGTTAGGTTGAGATGATCAAGAAAAAGTAAATCTGATGTGGATGAAGTTTTATCAAATGCAATGTGTTGTCATGACCTAATGTTGAAGTGATCAGGAAAATTGGATATTTAGTGATCGATATAAAGAGCACTTCATCTTCAGTGTCTTTGTCAGACTGTTGGCATCTGCTGTATTTTCATTCTTTCGTTGTCGCTTAATCAACATCCATATTTTTCTGAAAGGCTTAATCAACATCCTTTATTTTGCCACAAGTTGCTCTATATTATCTTAACCTCTTTATGTATGAGATTTTCCACTTTTATATGTATTGCTTATGTACAAGAATAGTTGCACTTTAATATTAATCGAGCAGCTGCATAACTGTTGCTTATGTGACTGTGGAGGACTGGAGATGTATGGTTTTTGTTTTTGTAACTTTGACTATGGGTCGGCACGATCTGGTTTGCCTGCTTGCCCTTTTTCTTTCTTCTTGGTTGTTCATTTCTCCATTATTTGGTAAGACCAATTTGGGACCGAACTAGGCCGGTTATTTGCCCACCCTTGGCTATAATAGCAAATCGGATCTCTACTTTTTCAGACAAAGTAAATCAAAAACTTCACTAGATGAATTTACTTTCTTGCATTATTCAAACAAATTTCATTCTTTTCATGTCTCAACTCCCCCAGAATCTCTCTGGGTTCGCATAACATGGGATAGAATGCTATAAACTAATAGTGGTATGACGATCCTAGAGATGGGGGGTGTATGCTTTAAATACCTTGGTCAACCATTTCCTCATATTATTGTTACTAGCTAATTTCTCCCTCGATGCCGGGTTTGTTTGCTTGCTAAGCTTTATTCTGTTATTATAAATTTACATAAATGTACATATTAAAATCCACATATGCAGTGTTAATAGCTGTCTGTCAGAGACTTCCTTTCATGCTCATAATACTTTCCGGAAGATCTACACACCCAAATTCAAAAGTAATTGAAAGATTGCTTAAGAGTATTACATAAAGCTCACAAAGTGTTATAAATGAATACAAATTATATAAAATATATATTAGAAAAAGACGAAGGAAAATTGCATCAGCCTATAAAAATCTGGTAGAAATCTTTTTTGAACTTAGTTGTCCATCTGCTTGTATTCTCAGGGTATATCGTTGATGTGTCTATTTACTTCACTTTGATATACCAGCTGTGTTGTCAATGCTGCATGAAGAGGTTAGAAAGTAAGATCGAATTAAATTCTGGACAAATCGCTTATGATCAATTTTGGGCGTGGCTAGTAACTGTTCACTATCTTCATGTTATCAATCCCAGGGTATTGGATTCGTCAGCAACTCAGCACATAACTTATGATCATTAGCTCTCTAATTGCATATGAATTGCTTTTATCTCTCTAGCTCTGTAATAATTTTGTAGTTCACAACTATGCATTCAATTGCCTTTTCACTCATTTTCATAGTTTAAACTTATATACATGATCCTTCTCAAAAGAAAAAAAGAAAAGAAAAAACACTGTTATACATGATCAAAGACATCAAGTAGCAATGACAGAAAAGAATGTTGCACACAGCCTGCAAACTAATTACTTTCCAATCGAGCTTTTTAGAGACCACTAAACCCGACCAATTACATTTGACTACCAGCAGTATATAATGGCAATGCTCCTGTCAAATATCTCAATAACCATCCATGAAAACAGTCCACATGGTAGAAGTGATTTTCATGTAACAGGACACATTGAATTTCTTCTCAGAAACACCTTTTGTAACCCACTATTGAAGCTTTGAAGGCTCCTTGGTTTTTGGTTTTCCAATTGTCAGTCTTCAAATTCAGCTATATCACCCATCAAAAATTACAACACATCCTGGATATCCACTTTTCCACGGTACACATCCAACAATTGAGGTACTTGGCTGAGATATCTGTTCACAAACCTATCCAAGAAGGACTCCTCCGACCTCGAAATCACATTTAGCCAAACTCACGTTCTCCTCTTCTATCAATCCTTTCAAAAACAAAACTCGAACAACTGAAAACCTCGGGATGATTCTCTTCTGCAAGCTGTAAGTCAAAACATGGGGATATTTCGCAATTGTTTGCGATCTGCCAGCCCATCTTGTTCACTAAGAAATCCATTATTCCCATTAGTTTCTTCTCTGACATAACCACACACTGTGGTGACAGCCTGAAAGCAGAACCTATATAATTCTCAGACCAAGCCCACCTCTTATAAACCTCTTGACATCGTTTCCATGTCGTCTCTTTCCCAGATAATGCGGGAATGGCCTTCACAAAGCTCACATTTTGAGGGTCAAATCCCATTTCTTTGACCTCACCCACAAGTTGACTGAAGAATTCAGGCTTTCTCATCCCATTTCTTGGAGGAAGGCATAAAAGGGTATAATGCAGTTTTTCAAGCTTCGCGTCAAAACCATTGGGTTGTAGGTCAGTGTTTTTGCAAGGTCGAGCCTTGACATTCCTATGGAGCACAAAAACTCGAGCTTTGGCAAAAGGGTTTCCTGGGCATTTGCCACCAGAACATGTGGGTGTATCCGCACAACCTTTGAGATATGGGCATCTAACAATTCATAGTGTTTCAAAAGGCTAAAACAGAGTCTGATTTCACTAAAGATCGAAGCCTTACCTTGTGGGATATGCTACAATGGCGGCTTCTGGGGAAAGCCCACATGAGTTAGGCTGCGTTTGGTACAGCTTTTAAACTCCTGTGCTTATAAGCAAAGTCCCATTTGGTGTTTGGTAAAGTCTCTATCAGCCAGCTTCTCTACGAAGCACTGGCTTTTTGGAGGTAAAAGCAGAAGCCGCTCTGGGCCTGCTTTTAGAAGCCAGAAGCCCCGCGTACTGTAGCGAAGGTTTAATGAATTTTTGAAAATACCATTGGGTACCCTCATGAACTTCAAGGAATTACACGACCAACTCTTCTCTTCCTCGATCAACTTCTGTCTTCGACCGCAACTCTCTCTCTCTCTCTCTCGGTGCTCTTAGGACGACACCGTCAGCGCCTCCACCTTTGCTCTCCCTGATGGCCACCTCGAGTTCGGTAAGAGTTTTGGTTGTGATTTCGATTTCTTGGGGTTTGATTCCATTCCTAAAATCAAATAATGGGTTCATGATTAGTTTTGGGTAATGGGGTATGGGTACATGGCTGCAATTCGATCTGTAGATGCGTTTGTTCATCTAGATCTATTCTTGATTGTTGTACTTTTTGCTGTCTGGTCAGATTTGTTTTGTCTTTTGTTCATGTCTTCTTGCTTCATTTGTTGTGATATATACATGTTCGATGCAGATGGCTTGTAAAATAAATGGCTTGTAGTAATTAACTGTTACAGTTCTTCAGGTGTGCATGCTGAAGATTCATACATTTAATTCTAGTGGAAAAACCAGAACAAGAAAATGATTTGGGACATAATCTCAAACATGAAAGCTATTATCCATTAGGTTGATACTAGATGCACTGAAGAATGGAAATTTCTTTGATGAACTATAAGCTATTTCAATTGTTATTCTTGTTCTTATGTTTAGCTTGGTTCTTGTCTAAATTGGTTTAAGCTTCTGCACAGTTAGTAACCTAAATGATTTTCAAACAGAATGCAAGCATAGAAACAGATTAAGATGATAAGAAACTTAGCTTTCTAAAGGTGGGTGTCCCGAGTAAATTCTTAGGTTACTGTTTGGGTTGAAATTCTTATTTTGACTTCACAACAAGAGATTAGAGTGATCAAAGAACCTATATGCATCAGTTAAACAACCTTAGACTGAGCAGTAACCTCAAACATTAGTTTGTAGTCATTGGAGAAAGCTAGAACAAGGTTCTGCATTATAATCATTTAGTTAACTTCGAGCAACCATATCCTTTGATCTAGACCCTCATTACAGAAACCATTTGCATCTGTTGAAAGCTTAAAATGTAAGCTTGATATCTGTTTACTTTCGTACTATTTCATTTAAGAGGTAGTGGTTAATTTTGAGGCCAAAAACAGAGGTCTGCATTATGTTGTTTTTGACCCAGTTGCATGTTTACTAAAAAATGTACATTTCGGCTAGGTATTTGAAGTTGGTGTCTTCATGAAAGTTAAGTAGACATCTTAAAGATCATTTCAGAATTGAAATCTCATAAAAAGGAGTTTTCTAGAGTAAGTTATGATTTTTCGAATTTGAGGGTCTGGATCAGGAAATTTTTCAATTGTCACTATGTTTCTGTTTGTTTCATTTGATTTCAATAGTTTCCTTTATTCAAACCTGTTCACAAACTGAACATATGGATTCTTAACTTTCCAACAAAGTGAAAGTTTATTTTATGTGCTTTTAAACAAAGTTGTAACTATCAAAATGAGTAATAAGAAAAACAATAAAAACGATGTTGTGATATTCTTTCTTGTAAACAACTCTATGACCTTTGGTTTTGTTTATTCATTGTTTTAAATTATTTTTGTTTTTATTCTTTGATACCCCCCACATCAGGGGGAATTAGTGGATAACTTTAAATGTAAATTTTTCTATCAGTACTGCTTAGCTTTCGAACAGGACAGTATACTCTTACGAAGAGGTATTGGATGTATTTCGCATTTCTTATCAAATGCTGATAATATTAACTTGTATTATGTGTTGTATGTATTCTTTGATCAGGTTGCAAACTTTAGACTTGCCAAATTGGCCTTGGATACATATACTCATGCCAAGTTGGATCTATGATACCATCAGGAGCTAGCTAATTGTAGTGTTTATGCGTCTGCTGCAAGGCAGACTGGAGCAGAAGTACGTATTGCAGCATATGAAGCGATAGCTCCTACTCTGCAAGGCAGAATTTGGATCCACTTCAGAGAAATGACAGCTCGTTACCATCAGATGGCAAACCTTTGTTAGGTTCTTTGGTGATTTCTTTTCTTCAGAACATAAATAATCTCCTCACAATTGGAGTATTTTTACATTGAATTCCTTCTAAGTGGAACCAAACACATTGCCACGGTTGGATGGATCTGTGCTGTGTTTAGTATTGCTGTTTTTGCCACTGGCAGTTTGAATAAGTGTATATTACATCCATAAATTCAAAATGTAACTTCTTGTTCTTGGTATTTTCTTGATGAACACAATTTTTCCTGTTGTATTAGTTCGCCTTAAACACAAACACGATTAACTGTAAAGCTTCACACTTTGAGACAGTTGAAGTAGCATTTCAGGGGAACAATAACTCTTGAAAGCAATTAGATAATGAGACAACGACAACTAGTGTTTAGTCTCAGAAATATTTGACCACATTTTTGGTTTTTGTTTTAAGGTAAAAAATGCATTCATGTACAAATTAGTCATTATGATTTTTTGTGGTTAGTTGATGCCAATCAGAAATTAATTGTTATTAATATTACTAATATATTTGTATAAGTTATTTTTAAAATTGTCCAATATTAATCATGGTCTCCATGATTTATATAAAATTGAAAGTTGACGAAAATTAACAAGGACATAATAAAGATTAAAAATAATAACAAAAGCATTTAAACAACATTGTATTATCAAACAATCAAGGCAAAATAATCTCTTATGTCCAATTTGGTCATTCCGCAAACAAAAAGCACAAGCCTGTTTGAGTTTACCAAACACTTTGCCACTGTTTTTGTCACTGACAGCACTTATAAAAGTCAGTTTATCAAACACTCAGCTGTTTTGCTTTTCAGCTACTTATTCTCATAAATAAGCAGAAGCCAGCTTTTCCTCAAAGAACAGCCATACCAAACATAGCCTTAACCAGGTAGGAGACTGTAGAATCGTCTTGGCCAGCTGGGATTTCGGTGCTGCTATGAGTCTTCTACCCAAATGTGAAGCAAATCCCTCCATTGGGTGTCGATTTCTACAAAACAGTAGAGAAAATCTAAGGCTCTTGCAGAAAATGGAGTGGGGTGCCATGCTCACTCTCTCTAGTCTACTGGTTTCAGAGGAAGGAGATGGCCGATACCCAATTTCCAAAACCTTCTATTTAATTGAAATTTTGGCCCAAAATTTGGGTTTCCAATCGGAAGTGGCCCATGGCAAACTTCTTCCTGCACGTTGTCATATTTCTTTTGTATATACTAGTAAAAGCGGCCGAGCGATGATGCGGGTTTATTTTTTTTTTTCTGAATTTTAAACGTAATAGATAATCCTCATATATAATAGAACATATTCATAAATCACAACTATATGCATAGATATTCATAAATTATAACTGTATGCATAGAGTCAGACAAAGACCATTGAACAGATGATTTGTTTGGATAACTATCATACATCAACGGTTTCTCTAAATAAAAAAGAAAAAGAAAAAACTACAGATCAAGTAAGAGTTCTTTAGCAATCCCAATTTCAATTTTAACAAATATGCCATCACATTCTAGAAATATCATAGGTCAAAATTAGGACACAACACAATAGAGGCCAATGTAATATAAAACCGATGTTTTAAACACTCATCTCTTATTTTAGCCAAGAGCCAAACATAAAGAACAACCCTTCCTAAAACCTAAAACTCATCACTTATTCAAGAGTTCCTTAGTAGGGCTAGTGGCACAAAATTTTGTGGCTTAAACCACTGCAACCAAGGTAGCAGAAAAAGGGCCCTAGAGGGCTAGAGATGTTGGTCGCTGAATCTATAAAACTGAGATAGCAGATTGAATGTTATAATTAGCATAAATTCAAGGACAAAACAGTCTTGTCACTATATTCAATAGTACCACCCTTCATTAACTTTAGTGTATATAACATATTCAAGGGCAAATTAATTCAATAGTACCACATTTTACTATTCATTCAAGGGTAAGGAAATAAAACAGCAGAGAGCATGTGAGGGCAAAATGGTCCGACTACATATTACTTTTTGTAGAATTGTGAAAAAAACTTTATTCATTCAAAATGGTCCTTCTCACTATTCATTCAATAGTACCACATTTTACTTTTCATTCAAGGGTAAAGAGGTAAAACAACAAAGACCATGTGAGGGAAAAATGGTCCAATTACATATTACGTTTTGTAGAATTGTGAAAAAACTTTATTCATGAAAACTCAAACTATCGTATTTTATTCGTTCATATGCAATCGCCACTTTCATAAGATAAAAGTTTTGAGCAGGAGTGGGTGTTTTGACAAAGTTTGTCTATTTACTTTTTCACAGTTTTCAAAAATTGCAATTAGGGACAAAAGCATCAAAGAGCAAAGAAGCACACTAGTCATTCAATTTTGGTTTAGTATATATACTATCTAATTTCTCCCGCATGATACCGCGAGTTTGTTTGCTTGCTAAGCTTTATAATGTCATTGTAAATTTACATATTTCATAAGATGGTTTTCCCATAATGATGGCGGTGCTTTCATCAGACTCATCTTCCATAACCACGTTTACCTTGAAACTGCATCAATAAAGGAGTAGAAGAAGGTGAAAATTAGTGATGGTGAATGGACATAAGATGTTGTCTGTATCTTCACATAATTTTCATAAGCTAGTAACAATAAAGACATATGACATTAAGGGGGTTAATTGTAGTATTCAGTGAAAGATTACAGGTTTCTTTCAAAACAAACATATATAGATCATCAACACATGATTTTTAACTTTCACATACTAAACCAATTTCAAAGACTTGATTAGGCCTGGGATCGGTTCGGATCTTGTTAAAAAAAACAAGGAACCAAGCCTGAAAATTTTGCTATGAAATCGGTTTGGATCTGAGGGTAAAATTTCCCGAATCGAGTCTAACCGGTTCGATGTTTACCATTTTACGGTTCCTACGTCCAGTCCCACAAACCGTGCTTGAACAAGAATTCTGGGCTGGCTCTTTCACTTCTTTCAACTCGTATACACTGCTGCTATGGTATGTATGTGCATCCTTTAACAAAGCAAACCCAAAATACTCAACAAAGCAAACCCATCAACTTACTAACCAAATGAGTACTACTCGTACAAAGAAGAATCAAATCATATAGCCTACAAAATTTAGAAGAATTAGATAGGGATTTCCCTACAAAATTTAGAAGAATTAGAGAGTGATTTCATGTATAGCTTGAAATTGAAAGTCTGAAACCAGCAGAAAAAAGCCGAATAGAGTAGAGGGTTTTAATTTGGGGTTAAAGAAGGATAGATGGAGAGAGAGAGATCAAGAATTTGTTCGAGGGGATGATTTGGGGATGTTTGAATTGGTCGATGGGGTGAAAAATGAGAGATGAATCTGGGTTTGAGTCTTTGAGTATTAAGAGATGAGTTTGAGAGGAGTTACATCAATGAGGATCTCTCTGATCATGAGGAGGAAGAGAAGCCCATTAGACTGGCCCTAGCGTCGTTGGATGATACCCCTCTAAAGGTTAGGGATCCTACAGAAAAGCTGAACTTGGGGACTAAAACTGAGCCAATGGAAGTAGCAATCAACGCAAACTTAGAGGCCGAAGAAAAACAGGGGCTCATCAACTTATTGCAGGAGTATAAGGATTGTTTTGCAGAGAGATATGAAGATATGCCAGGTTTAGCTCCTGACTTGGTCTGCCATAAACTACCAACTATCCCAAATCAAAATCCGGTGAAACAGAAATCTAGGCGGATGAATTCGGAAACTCAGGTTTTGGTTAAGGAGGAAGTCGAGAAGATGCATAAGTCAGGAATCATCAGGGTCGCCAAGTATAATCAGTGGTTAGCTAATTTTGTTCCAGTTCGGAAGAAGAATGGCAAAATAAGAGTGTGCGTTGATTACCGCGATCTCAATAATGCCAGTCACGGATATGTTGGTAAACGCAATAGCTGATCATGAACGCTTGTCCTTTATAGACGGAATCGCCGGTTGTCATCAGATTCTAGTGGCAGAAGAGGATACACACAAAATTACATTTAGATGGCCAAGTTTCGCTTTCGTTTTCGAATACATAGTTATGCCTTTGGCTTGAAAAATGCGGGAGCCACATACCAACGAGCGATGAACCTAATCTTCCATGATATCCTTGGAAAGATTTTAGAGGTTTACATTGATGATGTGGTCATCAAATCTAGGCCGCAGGGAAATCACATCGCGGATTTGCGAAAGGCTTTCGAGCACATGCGAATACACAAGCTGAAGATGAACCCCGCGAAATGTGTGTTTGGAGTCCAAGCAGGCGATTTCTTAGGATTTATTGTACATCATAGGGGCATTGAAGTGTTCGAATATAAATCTAAAGCAGTGATCAATGCTCTGCCCCCACAAACGAAAAAAGAACTGCAAAGGTTGTTAGGAAAGATCAATTTCTTGCGACGGTTTATCTCCAATTCCGCCGGAAAGATCCAATCTTTCTCCGCCCTATTGAAGTTGCAAGGGCAGACAGAATTTGTGTGGGAAACAAAACATCAAGGGGCCTATCTGAAAAATCCCCCGGTTCTTGTGCCTCGGAAACCAGGTCACCCACTGAAGCTGTACATTTCAGCGGCAGAAGCTTCAATTGGCAGCTTATTAGAGCAGAACTATGAAGAGGGTGTAGAACATGCTATTTTCTACCTAAGTAGCACATTAATGAATTGTGAAACCAGGTACACACCAATGGAAAAGCTATGTTTAACATTATACTTCTCTGCATGTAAGCTGCGCCACTACATGTTGTCATTTACTACATGCATAATCGCTCAGACTGATCTGGTCAAATATATGTTGTCGCGGCCCATTCTTAGGGGCTGAATTGGCAAATGGGTCTTGGCTCTTTCTGAATTTTCTGTACAGTATGTCCCTCAAAAGGCAGTGAAGGGCCAAGCCATCGCAGATTTTCTAGCTCATCATCCCATGTTGGATGCTCCAGAGCTTCGCGAACTAGAAGTCACGGCAAATTTATGGGGACCAGTATGCCATGAATATTACCTCGAATCTTTCATCGCTGACCAAGCAGCGGTCCTGGTACACCCTTGGGTATTACACTTTGACGGTTCCCGAACTGATACCATGGCCGGAGCAGGAATCGCACTGGAGAATCCGGCTGGAGATCACTTTTCGTACTCATTCCAGTTGGAGTTTCAATGCACCAACAACCAGGCTGAATATGAGGCCTTAATCATAGGCCTGAAAGTACTGCTGGAAATGAGAGTTAGAGAAGTACAAATACTTGGAGATTCTCTCCTGGTCATCAATCACCTACGCGAAAAGTTCAGATGCGT
Organism: Rosa persica; assembly: GCA_025331145.1. Taxonomy (NCBI): domain Eukaryota; kingdom Viridiplantae; phylum Streptophyta; class Magnoliopsida; order Rosales; family Rosaceae; genus Rosa; species Rosa persica. The sequence continues at coordinate 10,060,159 of WFKR01000001.1, read as the reverse complement.
TAGCTTCGCGCTGGTCCCTTATTTAAACAGGACACTAGAATTGTTGGACCAGTTTGATGATGTGGATCCTGAGCACATTCCTCGCGAATGAAATTTCACCGCAAATGAGTTGGCCCAGCTCGCAACAGGAGTAACGTTAAGATATGGGGTAAGCGAGAGAATCTTGAAAGTAGAGCGTCGAATGCTTCCTTCTTGGAAGGCGAGAAAAGATCCTCCAGATAGCACGTTAGTAGCGACTTTGGAGCCCATTGATGTGGATTGGATCATCCCTTTGATCAATTATTTCAAACATCCTGATCAGACTGCAGATAGAAGGATTCGCTACCTTGCCCTCAACTACTTCCTCAGAAATAATGAGCTGCATAGAAGAGGAGAAGATGACGTAGATTTTAGGTGTGTTTATGGCAACAAGGCGAAACAGCTCATGCTAGAAGTTCACTCCGGCATATGCGGCCCTCACCAGGCAGGTCCAAAATGCATTGGTTGCTCAGGAGACATGGATATTTTTGGCCCAGCATCTTGAAAGATTGCATCGCTTTCGCGAAAGGTTGTTTGGACTGCCAAGCTCATGGGCCAATCCAGCATATCCCTAATGTTCCAATGTAGCCATTATAAAGTCTTGGCCCGCAAGAGGATGGGCGCTGGATTTAATTGGGATGATTCACCCATATTCATCACTTCAGCACAAAATGGTCGAAGTAGAACCTTTGAAGGAAGCATCTAGTGGTACGTTACGACAATTCCTGTTTAGGAACATCATCTGCAAATTTGGTATCCCAGAAGTTTTTGTTTCGGACCGGGGGGTAGCTTTCATGGGTGGTGAAGTTGATAAACTGGCAAAGGAATGTGGAATACAGTTCGTCCATTCCAGTCTTTATTATGCTCAGTATAACGGTCAAGCGGAGACCGCACCAGAACGGTGCTGGCAAGGCTGTGCAAGAAAAGAGACTGTTGACTAGCTCAAGAAAAACTGAAGCCAAACATAGGCAAAATTTAGAATAATGGGATTAAAAATTAGGAGGATAAGGCATCTCTAGGGATGGAGTCATTATTGGGAATCCTAGGGAATAAGCTGTAATGTCATGCCCCGATTTTCTAGCACAAATAAGAAACAAATAATAATCACAAATACTCTGGGCGTGATGGTTCAGACATCAATACAAAACACTAGAAAAAATTTTCTTTAAAGAACAGCAAGTAAAGATGTCCTGAATCCACAATGTCAATACAGACTCAATCTATAAGGTCTTATATTACATTACACCAAGTTTACAAACTAAACTGAATAGCAATTCAATAAGTAAACAGCCCTACCCCACTCACTACACAGCGGAAGACTAACAAGTGCGTATAACAATTAAGTTCCTAAACTCACAACTGCAACAGCAAGGGACCACAGTTTCATCACGTTCACCATAATCTGCAGGATAGACCCCTACACCATTGAATAGTGCACCGGGTTGAAATAACAAACCCGGTAAGCTTATGAAAGCCTGTGTGAGTAAACTCAAAACAATAAAGGAGAAACACATGCTTAAACCATCACAACCTAACAAAATCATTATACAACTATCACAACAAAACACCAAGTTCATAGTTCATATCATATCATATCATATCATATCATGCTCACGTACGTTAACTCAAAATCTAAAACCACGTGCTCTGACTCTCAACTGATGCATTTAATTTAACAAAGGCTCAACCAAACAATCAAACTCAAGTAAAGTTTTAAAACATTTCAAGCTCCAATAATCCAAAATCATGCTCCTTTTATCTCAACCGAATAATTGTCACCACGGTGACCTTCCAAAATCTTTGAAATCTGAACAACCACTTCTTGAAAATGTAAACCACCTATAATTCCAAATCAAGTAAAAAGTAATCCATGCGAGTGAATTAGTTCAGGAGATCACATCAAAAGCACATCAAGAAAATCATAGTAATCCCTGCATATAGTTTAGTTCAGGAGATTACATTAAAAACAACCAATAGAAGTCATAGTAATCTCTGCATATCATTTAGTTCCGGAGATTACAGTAAAAACAATCAATTCAAAAAATAGTATCCTTGCATGCAATTTAGTTCAGGAGATTACGAAAGAAGACAAGTAAGTCAATAATAGAAATAAACTAAAAATCAATACCATTCATTTACTAATAACACCAAACACCACATCAACAATCTCAAACATCAATCACTCAACAATGATCACTAACCTTTTCATAACAATCACCACATCAATTATCACCATCTTGGTACTAATGTATAGATTATCACCACCTTGGTTATCATCGCAAGATATATAAATTCACCACTCTCAAAACAATATCGAAAACTTTTTCCAAAATATTGTTTACACACCACAACGTCATCACTAATCGTACATATTCCTTTCAAAACGAAAATCAAACAACACCGTCACTTCCCTTTTCAAATTCATTTATTTTCTCCAAAATCACCTCTCTACCCAATAGTAATAAAATCACGCAAACCAATGTTTTTCACTTCACCACACAATTCCCACTATATTTCACAATCTACTCAAACCGAAAATCATTTGCAACAAATCCTTGTTTTTACTTACCCATGAACCGTTTGACGATCAAGTTCATATAGTTCAAAACAAACATTTATTTTGCGATAGATATGATTTTACCGCTAACAATTTAATCTATGAACTATCCCTCAACTAATATATCACTCAAAACAATGTGAGATTTACTTACCTACAAATCCTGCTGCGTCTTCACACAAACGAAGACAAGCACAAAATCATCTAAATTCCACTCATATGATTCCATCAATCACCTAATCACATCAAGGTCACACTCAATACAAAACAAAACGCACAATCATTTTAAAGTTCGAAACACGTGAACTATAAACATAAGGATATGTAAATTGAGAGTAAGCCCCATCAGAGACCACCCAAGTCTCCGGAACAGTCCTACGATCAATATATCAAAGCTACAAGTTGATCGAACAACCAGATTCTCACGGATCGAAAACTTAAATGAATTGAACACCCTAAAACCCTAAAAGTTATAATTTGCTCATACGATTTCCAAAAATTACAAACTATATATCAAAATGCTCGTATCGATGAGTAGATCACAATGAGGGGCAGAAACTTCCCCAGAGGTGGTCGGAACCCTCTGGAAACCACCGCCATAGCGCCGCCGTCAAACTCAAAATTTGGCCACAATTCCTAAACCAAAAATCTTTTTCGCAACACGTATAACAACTTTCCCAACTATCACAAAGTCTGAATCAAAGCCATATGGCCGGAATTTACCTTACAATCTCTGAAACTCAATGGACCCTAGAATCCCAGTCTTCAAAATTTGACCTCCACATTTTGAATCGTTGCAAGCCACCGTGGGAGAAACCTTCCCTAGCTTCTGGGCTACAAAACCCCTCAAGAAACACAGGCTATGGTGACCGGAATCGTCGATTCTGATCAAGGCGATTCGCAGCACCGCCCTGAAGTTTTCCCGGCCTTGCATCACCCTCCACAGCTCGTTTCTTGCAAAATTCGTCCTTTATACAAAAATGAAAATTTTTCTGAAGCCCATAACTTCTTCATACTATTTCTGATTATCACGTTCCGCATGTCCACAAACTCGTATCGACGCGCTCTACAATTTTCGGAGAAACCCAACAAATAAAAGTCAACCCTTTAACCCCTCGAAAATAAAAAGTTTCGAGTAATTATTCATCCGAAACACTTTCGCTCCACCCTCGAACTACGAAATCGTCCCAACAATAAACTAAATAAATTTTGGAAAATCATCAGAAATTAATAATGAATTTCCTAGGTATTACAGGTAAGGCCTAAAAGGATAGGTTCTCGCAGAGGAAGCAATCACTTATGAGTTTAGGTTGAAAGCCATGAATCCATAGATTAGAGTACTAAAAGAAAAGGTTGTGGATTGATCGGAGTTGGTTACTCGACTATAAAGGCAAAGCACGATGCCCTCATGCAACTCCAAGTAACATTGGAAAGCCAAACGAGCCTAAGCGCTATTAAGATTATAATTGAATACCTAGAATCAAAAGAGTGATTCTGAGGAACATACTTAATATCTATGGAAAACGTAAAGTGATAATTAGCATGATCATGCTTATAAGTAGTTGATTCAGATTCCAATAAGACATACTTATAAGTAGGGTTAGAATCTGGAAAAGCATATTTTGGATTAGAACTTATCTCGAAATACGAAGTGCAGGCATCGAGAGTGAGAACCGAACCAAAAAGATGTAATTCCCTTGATCATCGATAGCGATCTAACAGTCAATATAGTAACTTGAGGTGGAGCTTGCCTTGGAAGGGAACATTGAAGATGAAAGGCATCTTTCTAGACATCATGATTATAATCGCCACCACTAAAAATATTCACGCCAAATCCAAAGGAAAGGAGACTCAGAAAGCAGAACCCAAATATCACTGAAGCGATGGATATCTGTTTAGTAAGTTCAGGCCAATTAGCTTTGCAAATGGAGACCCAGACAAATTAAAGAATAGGATTGAGATCAAGAGTGAGTTTGGGAAAGAGGAAGAGAGTGACTAGAAACCCTAATCCCCAATTTGGTAAGCGCGAGTGCGTGAGGCACATAGTAGATCTGGTATCTTCTCTTATCTTTCATTATTCTTAAGAGCAAGTCCACCCGTTGAGGTTGACAGGTCAAGACTATTCACCATTTTTTTCCTTTCATTTCCACAATTTTTCTTGACCGGGGCAGATACTATTCACAAAAAGTCACTCTGGGTCACTTTCTGGGTCTATTTCTTGATCGGCCAACTGACATTTGGTGATTTTTTGTGAACAGTATCTGACTGGTCAAGAAAAAAGGTGGAAATGAAAGGCAAAAAATAGTGAATAGTCTTGACCAGCCAACCTCAACGGGTGGACTTACTCTTAGGTGGTCGAGAGAGAGATGAGTTGGTCAAATTAGAACACTCATTGTCCCATGACTTTCTTTTCTTGCTTTCACATTATTTATCCTTCATGTAGAGGAGTTATAAATACACACCCCGTACTCAATACAACACTTATTTAATTTTTCATTCTAATATTAGACTAAATACACAACCCAAATGACCTAAAATACCCTTAATTTCTAAAATCATGGAATATCATATTATTTGACTATATTAAGATTATTATTTAATATGATTATTATATATTAGTATATTGAGATTTCATAATTTTCTTTTACATATTTTCTTCTATTTTTTGCTGGAAATTTTGGCCTATCCCAACTTCATTACGACGTCAATCAATTGGAATCTGAAAATATAAAATTTCGAACATTTGCAAGTCCTTCAAAATTTTAATTTTCAATATGGTCTGCAAAGTTTACACTTTCATGCACTGCATTTTCAATATGTTAAGCAAGATGAAAACTAAAAACTGATAGGAAAGGAAAAAAAAAAAAACACCTAATGCTTTGCTTTCTTACTCTGCTCACTCTCACAACTTACTGGCTACCCCCTCCAAAACGACGGGGTCTCAATGCAATAGCTCTCGAGATTACATTGAATTGAATTCAATACAAGATGCAAAATATATATCTCAACTGAAGATTGTTGAATGAGGTCTTCAAATTCATGTCCATAGTCGAAATTTAGGTGATGAAATGCGGATAAGAAAGATATATTGCAACGTATAGGGTTTAGAAAAAGAGACATAGATATAAATGCGCAATTCAATTTTTTTTCTTCTAATACATAGATCCCTATTTTGGTCATTTAACCTTTTTATAAAATCTAATTTAAAATATAAAATAATAGGGATGTGTATTAAGTAGTTAGGGGTGTGTATTTAAAATTTCTCATAATCTTAATTAAAGACTCAAACATATATTTTTCCCCTCTCTATTCTGCTCTCTAGATATATATATATATATATATGGGCAAAATACTGGTTACTACTATGTGGTTTAGGTCTAAAATCAATTCAGTCCTTAGACTTCTAATTTCATAAAAAACACTCCTGCACTTTCAATTTTGATCTAATTCGTTAATATTCTGTTATGGGTTCAAGTTATAGTTGGATTATTTGTTGAAAAACTATTTATTTTTAATAATAGAAATCACTCTTAAATTGACTAGAGGTGGCCTGCAGACACTACATCATAAAATATAGGCCAGATATGAGCCACATTAACAAGTTAAATAATTCAATTGTCGGAAAACTAATAAATTGGACATATTAGATCACAATTGAAAATGCAATGGTGTTTTTCATGAAATTAGAAGTTCAGGGACTGAACTGATTTTAGATCCAAAATATAGGGTAGTAATCTGTATTTAGCCATATATATATAGGATTTTTCTCAGGTGCGGACGTCCGTACCGAAAGTTCGGTACGGATTTTTGGTTTTCATCAACTTTCCGATCATATTTTCACATCTTAACCGTTCAGTTTTTAGTTCCTAATGTATAGATCACATTTGCAAAATTGCAGCCAATTTGGTGATCGTTAAGGCATCCAAAACTGAAATTTACACGATCGAACCGAATCTGTCAAACCGGAACCGTTCGTGTATATTGTTGTAAATTACAGTTTTGGATGCCTTAACAATCACCAAATTGGCTGAAATTTTGCAGAGGTGATCTACACATTAGGACCTAAAAACTGAACGGTTAAGATGTTAAAATGTGTTCGGAAAGTGAGGGAAAGCGGAAAATCAGTACCGCACCTTCGGTACGGACGTCCGCAGCCAAGAAGGGTATATATATATATATATATATATATATATATATATATATATTATTAAGAGAAGATGTTTTGTTAGTTGAAACTGAAAATTTTGACAGATTTAATTCTGAAAAATTAAAAACCTTTGAAAATAAATTAAATCACAAGGATAAATAGGACAATTATAAAATAAATTTTTATTTAAGAAAATTAAAAAGAAATAATTCTACTGCCTATTTTCTCTCAGCAATAACTGCCACTAAATCTATTTCTTTTGTTATAACTACCTGTTAATGCTCAGAATACCGCTATGTGATACCGGCTTCCGTTAACGTGGACTAAGGTCCGATCTTCCGATATATGTATGATTTGGGGAGTTCCGCCAATCTGTCAAGAGAAATACAATGGTGTCTAAAGGGGAGACCGCGGTTGGCAGTCTTCGCTCCTTCGATGCTAAAGTTAGATGATGTACTTGTATTGACAAATGTGGTGGTCACTAGCCATTAAAATGCGTAATCAATAAGGAGAGAGAAGTGGACCGTTTATAGCCAAATTAGTGAGTTGCCTCACTCTCCTCTTCGATGTGGGACTGACATGCTTCAGGTTGCTAAGTTCTGGTTCTTTCTACAGAGACAACTTCAGGTGGCGCGTGTCAGTGCATGGAAGCATATTTCGGCATGTGGCCGGTTTGTGGTGTAGACTGTGCTGCTTTGTTTTCGGTAGTCACACAGCTAAGGTATTTTGACAAGTAATGTCGGTGGCATAAGTGCTGATTATGGCCGGCAAGTATATGATGTATATACAAGTCCCGTAGTCCCCAGTCAAGGAGGGATTTCTTGGTTGGGGAGTTATCACAACTAAGGCGGCACCTTTAGTTATATGTCAGGCATAATCAGTGCGAGTGCGTCGTCAACCATGAATTTTGTTTGAGCGAGTGCTTGTGCCCTTTCGATTGGGCCCCTACTAGGCCCTCTAGGGAGTCCCTCACTCCCCAACGAAGAAAGACCTCTGTTTGGTCCGATGATTGTTTGATGAGGGAAGCTGCTTGGCACCATGAGGCGGTAGGTGGCGATCCCACTCTTCCGGTGCCTTGGTGTCGGGAAGTTATTGGCATGATCAATGGCGCCGTGGGCTGTGTTAATGGTTCCCTTACTCTTTCTCGGAGGAGAAAAGAAAACTTTACTGCACCACCTCATTGAGGTCGGTGTATTGATGATATCGACGATATGTCCCTGATTGGGTGTGTTCCAGTGAACCTGCTTTGGTTCGCGTACCATGCCTTTTTATTGTTTGGCGGGTTAGTGATGTTGAGCTTCGTGACTTGGCGTTTATCAGTTTGGTGATTAACGGTGTATTTGTTCTCCGTAGATAGAATAGTTGTTGTCAGTGAAACAAAGTTGGTATCGGGGAGTGCACCTTGTTGGCGGTACTTTAAGTTTGGTGGCGGACAAATGACTTAGCCAGTTGCCTACTGGTATTGCATTGTAAATTTTACTTAGAGGAGCGTGGGGCTGTATGGCAGTTAAAATTAGAAAACTTGTGGTTTTGGCCAGATTCTTTGCTTTTCTGACAGGATAGGTGACACGTGGGGATTGTTAATAGGGGTGGCGTGCGCGGAAATGCCGCTGCAGAACTTGTCGTGATCTGAAGGTATGAGTGCGTTGATTTAATTGAGACGTCGCCTCTGTTAGTGGGGGGGGTACGTGTCTTGATTTGAAGGTATGGTTACCCAAACGATGACGATCCCGATTTAGGGCAAGAATTTGTATTTAAGGGGGGAACAAACTCGCATTTGCGATCAGTTCCTGCCCTATTCCTATTGTGCATCTTCTTCTTCAACTGAGAAAGAATCAGAGAGAGATCGAGTGGGAGGGAGAAGAGAGAGAGAAAAATAAAGATAGGAGCTTTGCCAAAGGGGGACATAGGTGAGCGAGACTCCTCTTCGACGTTGTGGTCTGCTTCATTGCTTTCTGGGGATTCGAGGTATGTTCTTGTCTGGCTTTATGGTTGTTTTCTTTGTTTTGGTACACATTTGTGTTTCTGGACGCGTGTGTTTTGGTGTGACTTTGCGTTGTACTATGTTTGAGGGTCTGAAGGTATCTGGGTTTGTTTTTGTTTTTGTTTTTTTTTTTTTTTTTGAACGACTGTTCTTGGGTTAGTGCTTGTGGTCTGAATGTGTGGGGTGTAGGCTTAGATCTAACTTGAATGCTAACTTCTAAGTTTAGAGTGTTTGTGGGTCATGTTGGCCGTTATCGATATCTCAAGTAGCGAAGAATCGGACGTGTCATCGCTTAATCCATTGGAGAGGGATGTTGTTGATTTATTGCGTCGCCCTACTTCTGTAGGAGGTGGCTCGGAGGAACCGTTGGATATTGTTCCACTGCAGACCATTTCACCGCCACCTATGGCGGTGTGTCAAAGTAAGGGGCATGAGATTTTCCGTCATACTAGAGAGGAGGAGGTATCTGATAATAGTGAAGAAAGTGTCGGGGCTTCTGGGCAGAGCGATGATGGACTTGAGGTTGGGGATGAAGGTCAGAGTTCTGGACCCGCTAACTTTTTATGGATTCTCAGCGATGGTGTCGGACTACACCAGTTGTGGGATAGGTTTCGTCTACCCGACATTGTGAAGTTACAGCCGTCAGAAAAGGGTGAACAAAGGGTTAAGTTGCTATTCACCGATCTGTACTTCCTCATGGCGTGAAACTGCTGCTACTTCCTGGCCTGCAATACCTGCTCCATGAGTTGAACATTGCAGTAGGTCAAGTTTCCATAAATATATGGAAAATGTTGTTGGCCTTGACTGTTTTGTGGGATTTGTCGAGATGTTAGTTTCTAATAGTGGCGAAAGTATTATTTTTCTATGAGTTGACATACAACCAGAGGAAACGTTATAGCGGTACCTTTAAATTGACTCGTCGCCATGGTGCCCCGAAACTTTTGGAGCACACCCCGGATTCTTCAACAACGTGGCGGGCTGCTGTGTGTGTTACCACTAAGGGTTGGGAGTATGATACAAGGCCAGAGGGGGGCCAGATTTCCCCATTTTCGAGTGCCGTCAAGATTTTAGGTGATAAAAGGTTGTTATCTACGAGTTTGACGCCTGCTTTTTGTGTTGAAAGCTAACGTTTGTTTATTTGCCTATTTGCCGCCATGTATTGTCGTGTGTTTCTCCATTATGTGATCCCTTTGTTTCATCTGCAGAGGGATAGAGACCCAAGCTGACTGACATCGAGCGGGAGCGAATGTGTCGGGTGCACTATTGTTGGGAGCATAAGAGCTGTTTGGATTTGTGAGTTCTTTCGCATTGGTCATTACTTATCCGTCTGCGTCTGACTCACGAGCCTGGTAAGTGTATTCTCTGCCGTTCAAAATGCGTTGCACTGTTATTGTGTGGCATAACAATTTTTACCCCTCTTTTTTATGTGTTATAGCGGTAATCTGTACGAACAAGAGAATAGATGAATTGTTGAGAAGGCGATGGCGGATCTTTGTGGAAGAGGCGGCGAAGGTGCAAAAACAGACTGTTGATCCGTAAACGAGGGAGATAATGACTGCAGGGGAGACCAAAATTCTGGCGCCTCCGCTACATTCCAATCGCGCCAAGTTGAAGAAGAAGAAATCGGGTGGCAAGGAGAAAAATGTGGCGGATGAGGGTGAGCAAGAAAATGAGGATACAGGGTTTGTTCGCGAAGGGTCGACTGACAAGAGTGCTCATGTTGTCAGTCACGGTGGAGGATGTTGAGAGGGAGAAGAAGAAGAAAACAATGGTGGATAAGGGCGTTTCCAAGTCTGGCGGTCACAAGGTGTTTGGTGCATCTACTGAGGATGTTGGCGGTAGGGCTGGGCATTTAAGCCCGAAAACCCGTAAACCCGGACAAGCCTGTCAAAGCCCGACCTGTACGTTTTGGGTCTAATTAATTTTTTTGTCGAAACGGTTTCAGGCAGGGCCTTGTGCTTGAAAATAAAAAAAGCCCGTCAGGCCCGTATTAGATATCAAAAGACAGATGACCATGTATTATTGGTCCTAATATAGAGAATAAAATCCTTATCATAGGATTGAACACACAAGATTCTACTCTTCTCTCAAAAACTTAAACCTAATCTTCATGTTCCATTTCCATTTCTAATCTTCAGCCAAGATCGAGACACCTCACAACGCAGCCGAAGATCTTCAGTCTTCAGTCTTCACTGCACCTGCATGATCTCTGCTCCGATCTTTAGTCTTCTCTGCACCTACACAACGCGGTCGATGCCTCATAGATCGACGCACCACCGTGGCCGAAGCCTCATAGATCAACGCACCGACGCCGTCGAAATGGCACCCAGCTTTATCCCTCTCTCTCTCTTCACTTCACCTACACGATGCCTCATCTCTCCCTCACAGATCGAGACGCCGCCCAGGACAGCTCTGTCCTTCTCTCATTCTCTCATTCTCTCTTCACTTCATCTGCCAACTCGAAGCCAGAGAATAGATTATTGTTCTTCAGGTCTGCCACTCGTTTTAGCTTCATGGGTTCCTCAGTTTGTGCTTATTTGGTTTGTAGCTAAACTGGGATTTGGGTGTTTGTGCTTATTGAAGTAGGTTCTCTGTGTAGTGCTATTAATGGTAAAGTTGCAGCTTGAATGGTTTTTTATGATCTAAATCTATCTATGATGGCCATTGTAGGGAAAACTGTGGAAGCTAATTGATAGATGGCTACATTGCCGCTGGATATGAGACTGGAAAAATGGCTTGCTAAATTGCTGCATCTGAATTAGGACTTTATATTTCATTGGATATTTGAATTTGAATTTGGACACTTTGAATATGAATTGTACCCTCAATTGTTCTTGATGAGTATTTGAATTCGAATTTGCAGCTTGAACTTTGTATCTCGATATTGTGTTTTGATTCAAATCTTCAACAGCTTGACATTTGCAGCTATATATGAATGAAATCTGGATATATATATATATATATATATATATATATATATATATATATAGGCATAAGCAAATGGTCAATTAGCGGAAAAACATGCCTATATATCCGTGGAACATCCACACATCCGTGGAACACTCAGCATCTCCATGGATGTGTGGATGTGACGCCTTCCTTGTTCTTTAGGTAAAATGTGTCGGGGCTTACTACCTCTACAATTTGATAAGGACCCTCCCAGGTTGGACGAAGTGCTTTTGGAAGTGGTATGACTTCTTTTATGACCCAGTCGCCAAGTTGTAGATTTCTAGCTTTCACACGGTTGTTGTAGAAACGGGACACCCTTTGCTTATTTTGCAAGTTATGCAGATGTGCCTTGTCTCTTTTTTCTTCTAGTAGATCTTTGTCGAGGTTGATGTGGCAATGTTTGTTGTGGCATCATGCCCGTCGACCTGGGCTGTTGGTTGGGTTACTTCAATAGGGAGGACAGCCTCTATGCCAAACATCATGCAAAATGGGGTTTCGCCATTGGTAGATGTTGGCGTTGTCCGGATGTCCCAAGGACTTCTGGGAGCTTCTCGGCCCATATGCCTTTTTTGTCTTCCAACTTCTTTTTTAGTAGCTTTTTTCTTACTTTGTTGGCTGCTTCAACCTGGCCGTTGGTTTGAGGGTGAGCCACAGAAGAGAAACGCATTTCGGTGCCCAGTTTAGCGGTGAAGCTAATGAGTTCTTCGTTGTTGAATTATGTTCCGTTGTCAGTGATGATTGTGTCGGGGGCTCCATAACGGCAGTAGATATTCTTCCACAAGAAATGTTGGACTTTAGCGGTTGTGATCGTTGTTAATGGTTCTGCTTCGACCCAGACACATGTTGTTGGCTAATGACCCGGCTCCTGAATGGTTGCTGCACTCTCCTGCATTTATTCTGGCCAGGACTTGTTTTCCGTCTTCTGGAGTCAGGCACTTTAAGTTGGGATGTGTGAATCCTTCGCGGTAGAGTTTGCCGTTTTGAATGTTTTACCTTGTTGCCCTTCGTACCAATCTCCTGGCCTTAACCTTGTCGGGTGGCAGTGTGCCGCTACGCTTGTAGTTGAGTATCTCGTCCATCCAATTGGGGCTTGGCTCTATGGTATAGATCTCCGCTAGTGTTTTAGTGATGCAGGGTTTGTCGAGGGTTTCCACCCTAGTGTCGGTGGGACTCTGGTGTCGTTGAGCTGTCGCCAGGCTTGCCAAGGAATCAGAGCAGGATCTTGGCGTACCCTAGGTATGCCGCCAATTGTTTATCTTTGACCTGGAAAGTATCATTAACTTGATTCACTACAAGTTGTGAATCACTGAAAATGTCGACACTTTCTGCTCCACAATCGATTGCTAACAACAGTCCAGCGATGAGTGCCTCATACTCCGCCATGTTGTTGGAGACTTTGAAGTCGAACTTAAGGGCATATTCCACATTAAGTTCCCCGGGTCCTGTAAGGATAATGTTTGTTCTGCAAGCCTTCATGCATGCAGAACCATTTACATAAAGTCTCTATTGCGATGATTTCTTTACTTGAGAGGTTTCCGGGTGTTGAGGGTTATCTTCCGAATGTATATCGGTGATGTGTTCCGGCTGAGGCTCAGTAAGCTCTGCTATGAAATCAGCTACCGCATGTCCCCTGATGGCGGTTCTTGGTTTGTATTCGATGTCGAACTCAATGAGCTCTATTGCCCATTTGCTGAGGCCTCCAGAATGTTCCAGACTTTGTAGCACAGCGGTTGATTTGTGAGGACATGGATTGTATGTGCCTAAAAATATTGGCGCAACCGCCTAGCGGCCATAATGAGTGTTAACGCTAGTTGCTCTAGTGGGGGTACCTTTTCTCTGCTCCATTCATGCCCCTGCCGACGTAAAATACTGCAGATCCTCTAGTGCTTCTCTATGGACGATTGCGCAGTTGATTGTGGATTTTGATATCTCACTGGGGTTGAGAGTAGCAGAACAGAGGCCAGGTATTCCTTGAGGCTTTGAAATGCCACCTCACAATCGAGTGTCCAGTCCACTACCTTGCAATGGGACTGCTTCATTGCTTTGAAGAAAGGTAGACACTTGTTGGTGAGCCTGGAGATGAACCAGGATAGAGCTGTCAGTTTTCCCTGCAAGCTTTGCACTTCAACTTTCTTCTTAGGAGACTTCATTTTTATGATTGCCTGTATTTTGTCGGGGTTAGCCTCTATTCCTCTTTCGCTAACTATGTACCCAAGGAACTTGCTGGCGGTGATGCCAAAGAAGCATTTTTCTGGGTTCAGGCGCATTCCGTATGCGAGCAATATGGTGAATACTATGCAAAGGTTGGCGACATAACCACTAGCTTTTATGCTCTTGACAAGCATGTCATCGACATATACTATAATAATCTTGCCCAAGTGTTCTGCGAACATTGCGTTCATCAGACGTTGGTATGTGGCTCAGGCGTTCTTTGGACCAAAGGGCATGACATTGTAACAATATAAACCCTTGTTGGTGGTGAATGATGTGCATTCTTGATTATCGGGGTGCATTTTTATCTGGTCGTAGCCAGAAAAAGCATCCATCATGCTGAGTAGCTCGTGCCCTACTATTGCATCAACTAGCTGGTCAATGCAAGGCAAAGGAAAACTATCTTTAGGACATTCCTTGTTTAAACCTTTAAAGTCGACACACATCCGCCATTTCCCATTGGGCTTCTTTACCATTACTATGTTGGAGATCCATTGTGGATAATGCACTTAACGAATGAAATCGATGTCTCGTAACTTAGTTACCTCTTCCCTAATGGCCTGATTCCTCTCTTCATCAAACGCCCGTCGTTTCTGCTTAACGGGGTAGAATGATGGCTTGATGCTGAGTTTGTGTTGAATTATGTCGGGAGATATTACTGGCATGTCAGTGTACGACGATACGAATACTGCGGCGTTTTCTTTTAGTAACTGAGTGAGTTCAGCTGCTACCTCAAGGGAGAGTTGGGACCCAATACGCACAGTTCTCTCTGGGTGCTCATCAGAGATGCTTACAATGTGGAGCGATGTCTCAAGGGACGGGCTCCTTCTTGTAGTATTTCTCTTCATCATCCCTAGAATCATCAACCTTATCCGTCAATTGTGGAGTGCTAGCTACCGTTAAAATTTCATGCGGCCCCTTGACCTTGATACGGTTGTTGAGTAACATTCACCTGCAATTGACTGACTTCCTCTTACTGACCCATTGCCCTTAGGTGTTGGGAACTTCATGAGTACCATGTACCCAATGATGATGCATTTGAGTTTATTGAGTCTGTATCTCTGCTGTACACGGGGCTATTCCGATGGATAAGCGCATATAGTTTGATCCCAGGGGTTGGGTTACGTCACCGGAGAACCCGAGTAGCGGTTCATGGTCTTGCATAAGCTTATTATTGCGTTGTAGCTGTGTGTAACAGCTATTAAATATGACATTGACGGCTGACCCGCTATCCATTAATATCCTTCTGACAGATGACATGTCGAGGATAGCGTCTATCAAGATTGGGTCGTCATGCGGCGAGTGGATACCACGCTCTTCTTCCTCTGAAAAGGTGATTGGCTCCCAACCAGTTTTGGCCATTTCTGCGGATCGGTCATAACGGATGTTAAACACTTCTTTTGGGTGGTTAGCGGGCTCATAACGCTTTCTTGCTCTGTGTGATAAGTTGCCTATGAAAGCACCGCCCTCAATAGTGTTTATTCTCTTCATTGGTTCGATGTTGGCGACAACTAATGGCGGCTGCTGCACCTTGTATCGTTCTAGCTTTCCTTCGCGGTATAATGACTCAATTGCAGTTTTGAGGGCATTGCAGTCATTGGTGTTATGACCGTTATCTTCATGGTGTTTACACCATTTGCCGGTGTTTCTAGGCTTTCCTACTCTGGGGTATTTTCTGGGGGGGTGGTGGTGGGATTTGGTCTTTGCACTGATCATATATTTCTTCATATGAAGCCATTAAGACTGTAAAGACTTCGAACCTTTGTGCATTTGTGGCGGGTATCGCGATTGTCGCGACGGTCATTGTGGAAAGCTCTGTGGCCTTTGTTATGATATTGCTGATCTTTTTGCCGCTTATCTTGGTAATTGCTTTGTTGCCACTCTCTTATTTTCTCGTTGGGTGGTATGGTGGTATTTGGACTGGTGGTTGTATTTGCGTGCTGGGGCATGGCATGGTTTATGGCTTTGAGTGAAGTTTGTGGTGGTGGTGGTGGCGTGGAGCCATATGTGCTGTACTCAACTTGGGCGTGTGTGACTGCCTCACTCATGACGTAATCATATGTGGCATTTGTACAATTACAGTTGAGATGGTAGAGGAAACTTGCTTTGAGGAGTCCTTGCTTGAAGGTTGCTAGCGCCATTGTTTTATCCAGATCCCGACATCTTGATGTGGCGGTCCTCCATCTCGTGACAAATGATTTTAATGATTCATCACTACCTTAGTGGATGCTGAACAATTGGCTGGAGTTGTGGTATCCGTCTGTCATGAGGATGAATCGTGATAGAAATGCATTTAAGAGAGCAGAGAATGTGTCCATGGAGCTTGGTGGGCATTCGAAGAACCAACTCATTGCCTCGCCATCCAATGTTTCACTGAACAGGTGGCAGTGAGTGGTGCCATCAAATCCTATATTATTGGTTACCTTTTTGAAAGTATCCATGTGCACAAACGGATCTTTTGCGCCGCTAAATGGGGCTGTCTTGGGGGTTTTGGCAAATGTGGGTCTAACAGTTTGCAAAATCCTCGAGGAAAATGGGCTTGGCCATGCCGCAAAGAGTGGATTTTGAGTTGGCGGTAGTGTACCGGCTTCTGCTCTGAGCAACCTCTCTTCTAGCTCCCTCATTTTTTCCAGTATCAAGGTGGTAACGTCAACAGTTGGCCTAGGCATTTGTTGGGTAGGTGCCGCCAATTGTTGGAGGGGTGCCAGTGCACTCCCCGTGCCTCTCTGCTGTCCAGTACTAAATGAGTTATCATATTGTGGTTTCTAGTCTAATACCTGTTCTTGTGCTAATATTGGTGGCGGTGCCAGTCCCAGCCTCGCTAGTTCAACTGGGTTAAGGGCGACGCCCCTCTAGATTATCGGCACCGGTGCTGCTCTTGTTCCTGTGCTCGGGTTGAGCCTTGCACTCTGGGATTGCTGACTTTGAGTTGGTTGCGTATTTGCCCCTAGTGCTTTCTTCAACTCGTCAAATTTTGATAATAACGTCGCCACCTGGTTCTGAGCCTCAGCCTTTTCCTTTCGTTCTCTTTCTCGCTCTTTGTTTGCCTTGTGCAGGTCCGCCAGGGCTATTTCTAGCATGGCGGCCAGATCCTGACCTTGCATTTGACAGCTTGGGCCAGTCTGGTTTTCCACCATAAATTGTGGTTGGGGTACCTCTGGGGTGTCAAGGTTTTCACCGTTAGTGTTTACCGATATGGTAAATAATTCACGAGTGATAGCTGCTAGGTTGGCGGGGTTGAGCTGAGGGTTGACGGGCCGGCTTGCTTGCTCCTCAGCGCCATCGCCGCTTCCGCTAGCCATGGTAGGTTACGGGGAATGACTTGATTTAAAGTTGTTTCCCATATACGACACCAATATTAATGCTCAGAATACAGCTATGTGATACCGGCTTCCATTAACGTGGACGAGGGTCCGATCTTCCGATATATGTATGATTTGTGGAGTTCCGCGCAATCTGTCAAAAGAAATACAACGGCGTCAAGAGGGGAGATCGCGGTTGGCGGTCTTCGCTCCTCTGATGCTAAAGTTAGACGATGTACTTGTATTGACAAATGTGGCGGTCAATAGCTATTAAAATGTCTAATCAATAAGGAGAGAGAAGTGGACCTTTTATAGCCAAATTAGTGAGCTGCCTCACTCTCCTCTTCGATGTGGGACTGACATGCTTCAATTTGCTGAGTTCTGGTTCTTTCTGCAAAGACAACTTCAGGTGGCGCGTGTCGGCGCCTAGGAGCATATCGGCCTGTGGCCGGTTTGTCGATGTAAACTGTGTTGCTGTGTTTTCGGTAGTCACACAACTGGAGTATTTTGACAAGTAATGTCGGTGACATAAGTGCTGATTATGGCGGTCAAGTATATGATGTATATACACTACCCACTTTTCTATTTTTATTTATTTAAAAACAAAAAAATTTCGTACATATGATTGCAGATAGTCTCTACTACTATAATTGGAGGCAATTTTTTAGTGTCAAAAGCTTCACCAAAAATGAAATTGCCTAAAAAACCCTTCTAATAAAAATCAGCCCAATACAACAAAAATATTGACAGATTACTTTAAAAATGAAATAGAAAGAGAATAAGATGAGAGCAGTTAAACTCACCCACATCCTCTCACTTCCAACTCCATGCTAAGAGAAATTAAGCCAAAAACAACTGCATAATCCCCGTTCTTTGAAGATCGAAATTTTTTTTTTTTTCACCATTGTTTGATTGGGTTTTACTTTATGACAATGCAATTAAGAGTTTGTTCTCTATCAAGAAGCTCTGTTGTTTGTTCATGCAAACGTTTGCACTGGTAGAAGGCTGGTATATATAAATGGTAGAATAGGATTTCATAAATTATCAAAAAAATTAAGAGGTTCATATAATAATTTGGGAGGTTAAAATAGAGCCACTAGTTTTTTTCCGATTCCACCCGAATTTGCAAGAAGGCAAAAAAAAATTAGCGAAGAATGGTAA
This sequence comes from Rosa persica, assembly GCA_025331145.1. Classification (NCBI taxonomy): domain Eukaryota; kingdom Viridiplantae; phylum Streptophyta; class Magnoliopsida; order Rosales; family Rosaceae; genus Rosa; species Rosa persica. The sequence goes on along the minus strand of WFKR01000001.1, from coordinate 10,041,830 downwards.
AAGTTTGACACGTGGGCGAGCACAAGTGAGGATAGATGGGTTGACACGTTTCCATCTTAAAATCCACCAAACCACTTCCTCCAGCGCATAACGCAAATACACCCAATCCATACTCGGAACAATATCATCCCTCACCTCTCTCCTGCTTCTTTCCTCTCCACACCATAAACTGAACTCTGCAACAATCTCTATTTACTTGTAGGAGGATTCTCTGAATGGCAAGTGCAGCCCATGCTGTGATGGCAGCAAACACGTTTACACGCACATTCCCTACACAAAACACCTTCTTCTTCTCCAAAAGACATCACAAGATTAATCATCTGACCATCAGAGCTTCAACTGAAGACGCTGACTGTAATGTCGAAGAATGTGCTCCTGAAAAGGAGGTAACCCTCTTTCTCTCTCTTCCTCTCTTCCTCTCTATCTCAGGTAAATGTTTAGTTTAACCTGCCGGTGTTATAGGTGTTTGCTAAGTGATAGGGTAGTTGGATTTCTTGGCGTAGCTGGTTACTTCAGTATGTACTTGACTAGGAAAAGACTCGGTTAAATCCAAAATGGAATTACTATTTTCTAACTTGAATACTAGCTTAAGCCAGAACGGAAATAGATATGTGTGCGTGTGTGTTGATGTTTTGGTTCTGGGTTTTCTGTATTTTGGTGAGTGTTAGTGTCCTAGTTGGAAATCAGTTGGTTGAATGGAGTCGATGGACCCCTTGTCATCTGCTTTGTAAGTTGGTTTCTCATAGAAATAATAAGGGGTTTTCTACTTGAATGTTTACTATACATTTATTTATACATAATTGAACTAAAATTATAGTTTAATTGAATCAAATTTACAACATTAATAATAAAGTTATCACATTTGTTTTACATATTTATATCTAATTGAATAAAGTCACCAATCGACAACAATTTACTCATAAACTTATAAAAATATCATAAGTGGAGTAATTACCTCTAATAGAACTAAAATTATCCAAAAAATAACTCTATTTACCACAATGACTACAAAATTATTGTTAAATTTGTAAATGAGTGTATCACATACGGCACAATTCCTTGAAATAATAATAATAATAATAAAAACAATCTTTTGCCTGTGGTGTGTATATATAGGTCGGAAAGGTCAGCGTGGAGTGGTTGGCTGGTGAGAAGACAAAAGTAGCAGGGACATTTCCTCCCCGTAAGACTCGGGGTTGGACTGGATATGTTGAGAAGGACACGGCTGGGCAGACAAATATATACTCTGTGGAGGTTAGCAAGATTTTTGCATTCTATATATATTGCTTTTTCTTTGATATATCTGTGTTATGTTTTGTTACAAGGTCAAAGTAACTTGGAATGTGTGATTTAAAGAAAGTAACCCGGAATGTTGATGTTCCGACAGAAACGAACATACAACTTTAGTTCACAGTTTGAGTTTGAGAGGTGAGCTTTTTCTTTGGACCAGACGGAAACTTATAATGAACGGTAACTCAAAGTGTACTTTAAGTGGACCTTTAACTATTTCTTCATAACGGCTGATATTCCGAATGGAGAATAGTAAACGCCACTGTCTTTCCCATATTTTCAACTAGTAAGTGGTTCACCAAGTCTTGCCTCAGGACATGTGATCATTGTTTTACTTAAGCTGAAAAGATTTAGTAGAACTCTCATTGAGCACACTTCAGGTCAAACCATAGAGGGAACCTCACTGTTTTTATCATTCGTTGTGCCTCTCAAACCTTTCATTTATGAGGCACATAACACTCAATAAAGCTGTGGTTTCTAAATGTATATTAGTTACGGCAGTGTTTGTCAACTGGATAGTTGAATCCCGTTTAGATGTTCAATACTCAGACAACTGAAAGGGGAACAGAAAAATCAGGAATGGAATCATGAGCGCTTTTGTTTGTGTAACTCTATCAATTAAAGATTTTGGAATATCATTAAGAGAATTGCCTTTGTATTCTTTGATTAATGTTACTTTTCATCGCAGCTGTATACGATAGATGATCAGTATTCAGAACAAAAAAACAAATGTTGTACGTAACAGCAGTGGCAAAGGAAATATGATAAAAGAAATCTAACATGGCGGCTAATTTTTTAAATGATAAAAGATTTCTCTTATTCCGGTGATAAGCTACCAGTGTGACTTTGTACAGCAAATCTATTTGACATGATGAATTGTCATAGTTTAAAAATCTGACTTGTTGAAACCTACCTAATTGCAAATTACAAAGAACAATTTAGGTATGAGTTTTCTAACCACAGCCTTAGCATTTGGGTTATATGGCCAGTAAGACCAAAACTACCAATTAACTCTAGTAGCTGCCATCCTTTCCACAGGGTTACTTGCTATCACATTGTTGCGTGATATCTATAGTAACTTCTCTACATTTTTCAGCCTGCAGTTTATGTAGCAGAAAGCGGAATAAGCTCAGGAACTGCAGGTTCTTCTTCTGATGGAGCTGAGAACACAGCAGCGATAGCTGCTGGACTTGCCCTCATCTCTATCGCTGCAGCTTCCTCCATACTCCTCCAAGTAGGTAAGAACCCACCACAGATTCAGAAAGTAGAATACTCTGGGCCATCACTTAGTTACTACATCAACAAGTTCAAGCCACAAGAGATAATACAAGCCTCCGTGCCAAGCGTGAGTGAATCATCCTCAACAACTCAGCCAGAAAGCTCAGCGCCAGAACCTTCCCAGGTTAAGGTGGAATCAGAAGTTCAGCTGCAGCCTTCTGCTAACGGTGGCAGCACTATCTCTTAGGCTGTAGACCTGGTTTAAGTGTGTAAACTTCACTAAATGAATTAAATATATTAGCAGTTATGAGAATGTATATCATGTATTTTTTGCCCTGAGAATGTATATTTGCTACATCTTGAAAAAGGAAAAAATGTATATCACAATACACTGAATCAAGTGTGACACAGTTTTGTGATTACCACCACCTACTCTGGCTTTGGCATGCTTAAATTTAAAGATACTCGTTTGTCAGAAGAGTGAGGTTTAGAAAAATATTTCAAGCATCTATTGATGTATGAACTATAGAGTTGCCATTGAGTTAACCAGTACTCCAATAGGCGAATATATTAGAGAAGCAATTGAGTTTTTATCTGGCCGGGCATGTACGTCTACTTACCCAGAATGGAGAAAGTCATGACTGCTGATTCCTATTGATATTGCTACTATTTCTCTAAGAGGACTTAAATCCACCAAAAATTATTTGTTATTATACAGATGTAAAATATATATATATATATATATATATATACACACACACACACTATTATTAAGAGAGGAGAGTTTGTCAATCAAAACAGAAATTTTTTACTAAAATATCCCTCAAATATTAAAAAATCTTTGAATTGAAATATTTGAGAAGGACAAAAAAGTCAATTAAGAAAATAAAAGAAAAAGAAAAGAAATTTAACAAAAATAAAAAATAAAAAACTAAAATAAAATAAAAGAAATATCGGAGAATGTGGAAGAGTCCTGCACCAAAACAAAGTAACTGCTCCCCTAGCCTCTCAATCTTTCACGTTTAAAGTGATTCAACTACTCTCTCACTCCATGATATAAATTTGCCCAAACACAGATAAGTTACAACCACCCAAGTATTGGTTACGTATCTCATGAGTAATTATGTCAATTTTTTCTCAAATGATTGTTGTTAATTGAAGATGTTGACGTAAAGGTAAGTGATTGAAATTTCTTTTAATCTTTTTGGTGATATATCGAATGTTATTAACATATAGTCGTTTTCATTTTGGTAAGTGCTTTGATTTTCCCCTAAGAGAATTTTCATTGAAATTCTTTGTTTGTATGAATTAGGTGATGAAATTGATATTGATTTTTGATCTCTCTTTTTGGTGTTATGAAAACCTCAATTAAAAGAATGCCTATTTTATGTTACACACGCGATGCGTGTGTTGATTGCTAGTGTGTGTGTGTGGTGTATCTTCTCTGCCTAGGGTGTGCTAATTTTTAGTTCACAAGCACCTAAGCCCTAAGATTGTGGAACATGATCAAAATATTCTGCCAATTTGTGATTTTGCTCAATTGGAGCGTCAATCGGACAACAATCCAACATGCCTATCTCTACTAAGAGATTCAAGACATATTTTCACTGACATAAGAAAAAGCCATCTCTCCCCTTGGCTACCTCAATCCCCAAGAATTACTTCAAGTCTTCTAATTTCTACCAAGTCATCCCTTGTAATCACCATATCATGCACATATATAATAAGCACAGTTACCTTCCCCTTTTGGTGTTTTAAGAATAAGGTGTGGTTTGAATTGCTCTGCTTATATCCAAAGTGTCTCATGGACTGAGTGAATCTGTCAAACCATGCTCGGGGTTACTGTTTAAGTTTATAAAGGGATCTCTTCCATCTACAAACAAAATTACCATGTGTATCTGATGATAACTAGGAGGAAGACTCATGTACACTTCTTTAGTTAACTCCCCATGAAGGAACACATTTTTTTACATTGAATTGATGGAACAGCCAATTCAAATTAGCTGCAAGTGACAACAATACCCGAACAGTGTCCATCTGGCTACCATAGCAAAAATCTCATAGTAGTCAATCCCATATGTCTAAGTGAACCCCTTAGTCACCAACCTCTCCTTATACCTACTCACTGTGCCATCTGCATTATGTTTCATAGTAAAAATCCATCTACACTCAATAGTCTTTTTACCATGAGGAAGTGGCACAGGTTCCCAGGTGTGATTTTTTTCTAATGCCTCCCCTTCTTCCTCCATTGCCTTGGCCTATTTTGGGTCTCCCAAAGCCTCCTGCACTTTGTTTGGAACAGATCTAGAGAATATTTGATTCACCAATGATGCAAGGTTTGGATAACCTATGGTGTGACACAAATTTAGCTACTAGATATTTGGCTTTAGTAGTTATGGAAGGTTCATAATTTTTTGCCGGTTGACCACAGGTAGTTCAACTAGGTAACATATGTGTAGAAGAGACATGGTTACTAGATGAAGATACTAGACATACCTGAAATGAAGCTTCTTGACTAGAGAGTTCGACATCAGAGGGTGAAGTATTAGATGAAGGGGGAGCCGGAATAGAGTCTTCTCCAGCTTCAAAAATTGATTGGTCGAAATTATCCTTTGACTAATCGAGTACACTTCTGCCCATTTCTCTGGTTTCCTTGTTTGACTGATCGACTCGCCCTGTCAACTGGTTGGTTTGGGGAATTCAACTTGATTCTGGGATGCCAGTACTTTCTTCTTCTTCAACTCTCCACCAACAAACATCTTTTTAAAAAACTCATTCTCCCCTAAAAAGAGGTGTTGTCAGTTAAGAAATAACACATATATTCACAAAATGGCACATCCATGGTGACATAGAACTTATGTGTAGGTGGGTGATAGCATTTATAGCCTTTTTTATGAGAACCATAACCACAAAGACACATTTGAAAGCCCAGGCATCCAACTTTAACCTTTGATTTTTGGGTATGTGGACAAAGGCAACACAACCAAAGACACATGCAGGAAGATTATGGAAGGAATAGAGACATGGGTTGACAAGACTTCGAAGGGAGTCAGCCATCGAATAACTCTAGAAGGAAGACGATTAATAAGATGTGAGGTATTCTAAAGTCTCAACTGCCTCACCCCACATATACTTGGGCATATGAGCACCAAAAAACAATGCTCATGCTATATCTAGGAGATGACGGTTTTTACGCTCAGACACACCATTTTGTTTAGGTGTTTGGGAACAAGTGGTTTGATGGATTATAGCGTGTTCTTTGAAATATTCCTGAAAATCACGATTAACAAACTCCCCCCCCCCCCCCTAATTATCAGAACGAAAAACTTTGACATGACCATATATTGAGCTGTTTTTGAATCATTTTTTGAAGGACTTGAAAAGCAGAAAAACAGCATCCTTGGACTTAAGCAATGCACCCATGATAATCGAGTGCAATAATCAGTAAACTAGACAAAACAATACATTCTAGAAATAGTGGGTTCTCTAGAAGGTCCGCACACATCACAATGAATAATATCAAAAGGCATAGAACTTTTACTAGAAAGACGCAACGGATAGTTGACTCTATGACTTTTTGCCAAAACACAAGTTTCACAATGCAAGGAAGACTCATCAATGCCAACAAATAAAGAGAGCATAGTTTTACGCATTAGACTGAATGAGGGATGCCCTAAGCGTATGTGCCATAACAAGACTTCATTCAGCTCCCTAGGAGTCAAAGTCAAAGCAACTAGGACATTCTTCCTTGGCTTCTTCCCAACATAAGCTGATCCAGATGAAATAGTCTCCCCCTCAAATACCCTTGCCAATGACTTCGCTAGTCAGAAGATCCGGAAACACAACATATATGGGAAAAAATGTCACAGAGCACAAAGGTTGAGCATTTAGTTGGGGAACTGAAATTAGGTGGTGAGACAAGTCAAGCACATACAACACATCATGCAATACTAAGGTAAGTGTGACTCTTATACACCCAATACCTAGGACAAGGAAGGATTCACCATTGGCATTTGTAATATATGACACATTAGGGATAGATAAGGTAATGAAATACTTCCTAACATATGTCATATGATCTGAAGCACCAGAATAAATAATCCAAGTATCTGAACCTACAAAGTTAGAAATTTTAAAAGCCATACCAATATTACCAATACCTCTACCAACCATTGAGATTGAGAACTGACCATCACCGCTTGTGGTAAGATCTTGCTCATCTACTCCAAAGTACTCCAAATCTGAAGAAGATGAATAGCTGTCTTTCCTCTTCCCCGAGGTCTAGTTGGCTTGGTTTTGCTAAAGTATCCAGTACGGTATCCAACCAACTTATAAAAAGTCTCCTTGGTATGTCCAGTCAAGTTGCGATCCTGACATACAGACCCGCTTTGAGAAGAAACCTGGGTCATGGGACGTAGCTCTAATTGTGGTGTAGTAAAGCCAGGAGGTGGACCTTGAGCCTGTGGGGGCTTAGCTTGGATTGTCAGGCTGGATATATTAGAATAGATTACCAACTCATCCTTGCAAATGTAGGTAAAAGTCTCAGTAAGGGAAGGCGGCTGTTGCCAATGCAACAGCTCTCCCTTAGCACTGTCATATCTAGCATCTAATCTACTCAGGAACTTGTGAACATGCTCCAACTTCTTCTCCTTCTAGTGCTAAGTAATATCCTCAGCATTCTTCAATTTGTTTGGTCGCTGATCAATCTCGACCCAAGCGTTTTTCATTTAGGTGAAGAACACTGAAACTGCTTGCTCATCCCACTTCATCCTTATTGCCTTGCACAACAACTCATAGATCTGAGAAAAGTCAGATTCATTCAGATAGAGATCATTGAGAGTCTTCCAAACTTCTGCAGCCATATCACACCCAATGATCAATTGGATCACCTTATTAGTCATGGCCGTGTACTAAGTTGATAGTACAAGTCCATCATCCCACTTGACATACTCTTCACTCTCCTCATTCGCCGGCGCCTTAATGGTACCGATGACGTAACCCATCTTGTGGATTCCATGAAGGTAAGCTAAAATTATCTTCTTCCATGTCCTGTAATTCTCAAGTCCATTCAATTTTGCTCCTCTGAATGAACCTGGGGAAGAATCTAAGTTTTGAATAGAGACTTCAACTTTGTAATACCAGAATTAATTGCTGGTATACCCTCCTTCTAGAAATGGAGCATCAAGGTCAGCCATTGGTATACCGATAGAAACAATGTGCAGCGGAATTGAGAAAGAAGGTGCGTCAACTAGTTAAGAGGGGTTGATTGACAAGTCAGGAAGCTGCAGTAAACCTTCAGAATGATAGAAAGTAGAAACAATCCTAACCTCCAAATTTGAGAAATGAATAGATATCTAACCTTGGAGTGTGAGCAAGGCTGAACCTGAGGTTTTCAGACTTGTGTCAAACTTTGAAAGTTGGGTCCTCTAATCATAGTACGCATTCAATTTTTTATTTTTTTGGAAGAATTATCCGGAAATAAGTCAATAAACTCAAGGTCCAACAATAAAAATAGCAAACAAAAAGTAATATCCAAAATATTTATATTCACATAATAAAGCCGAAGATGTTACAAACCAAAATTTATAAGACTAGGCTAAAGATGTTCTAAATTAGAACTATAAAAATAAACTAAGAGTATCTCTAATAAGTGAGAGTTAAATATAAACTTTTGGTAAATGGTAGCTATATTTAGCTATGATATCGATGTTTGCATAGTTATATTTCTCTGCACTTTATCCAAACGGCGGTTTGTGATTTCAGAAAACATTTGAAATAACTAATATTACTGGACGAAAGATTATTTAACCTATAGCTATATCTCAGTTTCTTAGTTAATTTAACTTAAAATATAGCGTACATTGTTGAAGATATTGAACAAATGATCTACACTAAAAGTTAAATTAATAAAGTTGGAATAGTCAACAAAAATGACAGATTTACTTTTCTTTAATTTTGGGGTATTTGTATTCTTGCATATAATGCATATAAACTCTTCTTTATCCTATAAATATAACAAAGGGTGCGGCTATTGCCACCCTACAATTTTCTTTGTTCACCCTACTTACTCATTACACCCTACATTTTAATTTCAATTATTATATTTACTTATCTAACCCATTTTGTTTCCAAAAATATTCTCATATGATAAATTCAATTAAAAAAGAGATTTTTTTTTTAATGAAAATCTATCATTTAATTTACACCACTAAAAAAACTAAAATATATTAAAGTTTCCTAATAAAATCATAATTTGATTTGCTTCCATTTTTTAAAATTTTTTCTTTCAATTTCGATGTTTGTCTATTTCAAACTATATCAAAAAATTAGTAAGTTAACAACAATGAGCAATGAAAAAGAGATTGATTTTTTTTTTTGTGTTTTAAATTTTACTTTCGGTGTTTACAAAGGGTATTGCAAATATTTTGATAAAGTTAACACTAATGGTTTTTGTGAATTTTAAAATGAATTAACAATGAGGAAGCAACAAAAGGACCAAAAACAATAATAATAAATTCAAATTTGGGTAGGAGAAGATGAAGACTTATATCATCCATTGAGAAATTAGGTAGTTTTTGTATTTAATTAATTTGTTATGTATTTATATTTGGCTTACATATGTAGATTTAAAAAAATTAATGTACTTATTAGTCATTCTGCACTTGAGTAATATAGTCTTTTAATAATTCAAATGTTTGTAGATGAACTAAGAAAATGGTAGGGTGGCAATAGCCGTACCCTATAATAAATCTTTTACTCTTAGTGGTGATTAGCGTAATGATTGTTTTTGTGTAATGACACCTTTTTTTGTACCATTTTATTCTATTAATAAGCCTTTTCTCTCTCACATTGAGAGGAGTTAGGGTTCCAAAAGTAGGTTTATGATATTTTCAATGAGTACTTGCAGTGTCTTGGGGGAGGCTGGTCAAAAGGGGCTTCATATCTTGTGGAAGATGTGACTATTGGTTGGGATCCAGTTGTTTAAGTGGGAAATTATGGCTTGACAGGCGGTGCAAAAAGTGCTGTCGGCAACGGAGGAGGTGGTGATTGAGGAGATTGAATCCAATCCTGATCCGGGGCTGGATAAGTTTTTCTTGGTAGGGCAGGTCTTCACAACTAAAACGATGAACAAGGAGGCCTTGTTTAAGAAGTTAAAGGAGCTATGGCGTACGAAAGAAAGATTTTCGATTTGTGAGGTGGAGGGGTCAGATCAATTTTTGGTGGGTTTCTATTCTGAACAAGATAGGCAGAAGGTGGTGCGGGGTAGCCCTTGGACTTTTGACAATGCTCTGGTGCCATAACGGAGATAGATGGGCGATTTTATCTAAGAGATGTCAGAATGGAAGAGCATGAAATCTGGGTAAGAGTGTGGGGTCCTCCACTATTTATGAATAAAGAGATAGGGTTAAGGATTAACAATAAAATTGGGAGGCATGTGTAATACCCGCAATTATCATTTTAAATTCGAGTAATTGTGTTGAACGATTATTATGCGATTTCACGATTAATGTTCGATAATAATTCATTTTTACAATTATCGAAGTTTCGAAACGATTATTTTTAACGAAAAACTCGAAATGCTCGATTTGAGTATCGACTTTTTCTACATACAAAATTTGGAGAAACTTCCTTCATGAAAGTTGTAGAGCTCGTCGATACGAGTCCGTACACGTGCGGAACACGAAGATCGGATTTTTTCTGAATTAGTTATCGATTTAAGAAGTTTTTCCGAAACTTGTATAAATAGGAAAAAACCCTACCTAATTTTTCAGAAAACCTACCATTTGGACCGGCCTCCTTACATGTCCATAAAACACTGTTCATCGTCCCCAACCTCAGTACCTCGACGAAAATCGACCGAAAAAGAGAACAAAGTTCTCCTTAATTGTTCTCCCTCCACAGACCACCTCTCGACCTCAAACCAAGTCCCAGGCGTTCGTCTCGAGCTGCTCTAGCTCCCAGAGGTAGTTTTACAAGGCGGCGCGGCCTGTAGCGACGGCGGCACGGCCCGAACCGAAAACCACCATTTTCGGTTCGAGCTTGATATCTCGAGCTACACACCACCATTTCACTTGATTCTTGGCTCATTGAGCTCGCCTCAACTTCCTCTACAAGCACCAAGAAGGACCGGAACTGGGTCGGTGATTGTTGGCTAAATTCGAATCATATTTGATTAGGTGATTGACGAATTTTATTTGAGTCGGCTATTTCGGCGTTAATTATAATTATAATTGAAGACGCAGCGGGAATTTCGAGGTGAATAAAACTCACGTGGTTCATATTACGAACAGAATGTTTTAAATTTATTTATTTATGGTAATTGTGTGAAAAATATTTGCGGATTAAATATTTGTTTTAAAATTTCATGGACTTGAATCACCACGGTCCATAGGTAAGTAAAATGAATTTTAATTATACAAATGAATTTCATGATTTTCTTGTGTGAACTATAGATGGTATTAGTGGTCATTCCTGAGTGGATGATTACGTATATATATATATTTACGTGGAAAATATATATTGATGAGTGGATTGTTGAGTGATGATATGATTGAGTAGAATTGATGAATTGATTGTATTTCAATTGTGTAATTCCATAATAATATGGTGTATTTTGGTTGGGTTGATTTCAGTATGTGATGTTATATGTTGTGCTCATTTATGGGTTTAGGATCGATGTAGTGACCGGTGTGGGGTAATCGAACGCTCTAATCCTGGGTGGATGATGGGATACGATTGGTTGAGTATGTGGAATTATTGGACGTTCTAAATATGTATATAGGTATACATGTTGATGAAATACGATAATGATAAATATGTCGGATGCCATAACCTAGGCCAGGTGACGGGCTACGATTCAGTTAGAGCTCTAGTCTGTCAAGTACCGTATTTTTATAAATACGATGATGAGAGTTGTGAAGGAAGTTGTGAGTTGGATTGTCTTGGTATATTGAATTGGTGTTGATTGAGATTGTTAGTACTTGCATATATGGAAATTATTGGGTGTTACTGTGTGTGGGAATAAATGAGATTAAATTAAGTAACAGTTCCTTCTTTTACTCATACAAGCTTTCATAAGCTTACCGGGTTTTGTGTTGTTGCAATCCCGGTACACTATTCAATGGTGTAGCGGATATTCCTGCAGGTCAGGATAATCAGGGCGGTGACCGAGCTGCTTAGGTGTTACAACAGTTTTTGTTATTTCATTTAGTTTTGAGGTGTGTATGCTCATTTAGAGCTTTACATTTCATTTTGAATTTGAGTTGTAATAATTAACCGAGATTAAATTCGGTTTGGTTTTATTTCGTGTTGTGAGGATGTTATGAAAAGAAATTTTCAGGATGATTATTTTGGGTTTGTGGTATTTTCATGTTTCGGATTTTGAATTGTTATTCTAAAATTCGGGGCGTGACAGCATGTTTGGACGGATGAAGGTAGAAACATGGATTTTCTTGTTGGCTGTTTTGGATTAGAGTGCAACTTGGTCCATCTTCACCAGTCTCTCGGTGGATGAAAGTCAGAGTGGATAATGGAGTGGCGAAGAAGTTTGATTTGGAGTATGAGAGGTTGTTGTTTTTATGTTTTTACTGTGGATTGTTTTCTCATCTTAAGGGGCTTGTTGTCCAGTGAAGAAACAAAATCCAGACAAGGAGCCAGCTATGGAAGATAGAAGATAGTGATCAAAGATTTCTTTAATATCAGTGTAGATAGAGAACTAACGGGCAAATATTTTGGGTTGACTAATAAGGGGCCTCATGGTGGTTGGTCGTGCTCAGTGGTTTTGTGAGAAGCAGAGAGGAGATTGATATGGGGGAAGATGATGGGTTGGAAGTGGTTTTGCGTCCATTCAAAAGAAGTAGGATGGATGCTGAGCAAGAGCGTTGTGAAGACCCGATTTTTCATATAATTATTTTTGTAATTCAATATTTGTTCAATAATATGAATTATGAATTTTGGGCTTACTTCGTATGTCGTTGTATGAGGAGATGAGCTTCGAATGAATTTTATTTTCGAAACGAAAACATTATTTAGGGGGTCATGAAAATTAACTTTTTAAACGTTCAAAATTTGGAAGAACTTCCTTCATGAAAGTTGTAGAGCTCGTCGATACGATCTTGTGCATATGTGGAACACAATATTCGGAGTTCATATTAATAAGTTGTGAATTTTTGAAAATTAAGATTTTTCTATAAATATCAAAAAAATCTGATTTTCTTCATTAAGGACTAAAAATTTTCATTTTTGCGGATCAGCCATCTCCGCTCTCTCTCTCGCGCGAAACCCCCCCTGCTGACACGTCGACCTGACCCAGCCCCATCTTCCTCCTCCGGCCTCCACCGCAACCGACCCGGCCCTCCCTACACTTGGCTCGAGCCGCCCAGCTGACTGGTGCCGCTATCTTGCGGCGCCGATGCCCCCCGACGTGGATCGAAGCTTCCCCGTGCCCAAAATCCAACCCAGCCGGATTTTCCTTTTTCTGGCAATGCATAGGCCTATCCTCCTCATTTTCGTGATCTCCTCCTCTTGCTGATCATCCTCATATCCTCCTTGCATGACGATTTGGAGTGTAGAGCGATAGATCAAGGTTTGAAGTTTTTGATGGCGCAGAGCAGATCTAGGATCTGATCAGACGCACGGGATTAATCCAACTTCAAAGCTCGATCTAGAACGACCTAAACCAAATCTCCCTTAGCTCCAGGTATAAAAATTGATCACCTTGTCATTTTGAATAAGTTTGTAGTTGACAACTTTTGTATCGAAGGTGGTTGGCCGGCGTTGACCGCCCACTGACCGCCGCTTGTGGTGGCGTGTCGGACCTTATTTTGAGTTTTTATTATCTAGGCAATGATCTATGCATCCGTACGACCGTTTTGATATATTACAAAGTTATTTTAGAAAAAGTTGATAAATAGTGGATTTAGGTTTTGACGTTACTATTTACGGTTTTTATGTTTTACCTTCGGTTTTGATATGTTGATCGTATGACTGTCCCGATGACTTTGTGAGGTCACGGGCGAAGATCCGACCGTTGGATCTTCGTATAATTGTAAAGCAATGATTCGGGAGGCGATTCGTGAAAATCCGTCCGTCAGTAGGCATTCCTACGTGAATGTCTATGTATATATATTATTTATGTGATGATATATATTTATTGATGGATTGTGTTGAGGAAACAATATACATGATTGTGTTGCTATTATTGTTTGAATGTTTACTTTTCGTGAACGATATATTGAGAGAAGTGTTGAGTTTTATTGTTTGAGAAACAATAAATTATTTTGATCTGTGGAGATCAATAGGTCACGAGTGTGACAATGGCATACTATCAATGAACCACGCTCTTGTACCGGGCTGGTGGTTGCTAATAGTATTATAATCGTGAACCACGCTCTCGCGCCGGGCTGGTGGTTGCAATCAGTTAGAGCTCTGTTCTGTCTGCCAAATGTTGAGTGGTCTTATGACAGGGGCGGAGGGAGGCGGGGCCCAGTGGATCCCATGCCCCACTCAATTTTTGTATAAAAGAATTATAATATATATAGGACATTAATATTATATTAGAATTTGATTTGTTATAGCTTTTTAAATTAATTTTGTGGGATTATTTGAGGACATGGACCACCCTCCCAACCTTGATAATTAATCACTATTAATATTTCATATATTATATTTTTTAAATTCTTTGAATACCAATAATACAATTGGTTATAGTCAATGATTCCTATTTCCTTATTACTTACAGATTTTCAAGTCCAATAATGTAACGATTAAAAAAATATTTTAATCAATAACATTTGTATATACATATATATCGTCAAGTAATGAATATCAACTAATTCTTTTTGTGAAGAGTATTTTCTACTATGAACATTGTGAAGACTCGTCTAGACAGTTGAATGGGTGACGAGTTTATGAATGATTGCTTGATTTCATATATTGAGAAAAATGAGACTATCATGCAACAATTTCAAAATGTGAAATCTTGTCGAGGATAATTACCATTGTAACAGATAGAAATTGCATTTAAAATTTTGTATGTTTTTATATTATTATTATTTTGGTGCCCCAGTGGACTTAAATTCTTGGCTTCACCACTGACTAGTAGAAACAAGATATTTATAAGCGGTTGAATGAAAGGTTGGATCATCACCTTATGGGCTCCTCTCCAAAGCTGGGAAAATGACTCATAAAAGCAGTAGCTCAAGCTATCCCTATCTCAATTCTGTATCCACTTTTGATTGGAACTCAATTACTCCTATTGTGTAGCTTGTCTTCATCAATATGATATTCTTCAAAACACAAATTTTCTTGCCTCCTATCTTTGAAGGACAAGTAAATCACCAGGAGTACATAAAAAAAAAAAAATATATATATATATATATATCATGTTATTTGTTTATGCTAATTGAATCTGTTTTATGAAGGAAAATTATCACTCGATCTCTAAGCCATCGCAGTTGTAAATCTATTCAATTGAATTGCTCTAATTGAGTTGTTTTAATTTTCATGTTAAAAAAATATTATCTTAAATGAGTATGAGTCGTTTTGAACGTTAATTGAATTAGTGGACCGACCCTAACAAATTATTAGAGAGGTTCTAATATCTGCAACTTTAACCATTGATCTAAAAATATTCAAATATTTGTATAGATAAAAGTTTGAATTTGATTTTTAATTATCATAGTAAATCAAAAGTTGCAATTTCAATATGAACTAGGTTTTAGTGGGAGCCAGTAAAGGCGACAGAAGATTTGAAGCCGCTTTAGTGTATGGAATGAATATTTTCACATGCATTAGGTTGTATTGGTTCGATTTGAGTTTCAAACACCACTAGTTAAATGTCATGAATTGAATTTTTACAAAAGGAATAAAAACATTGCAATTTTGTGTGAGCATTTTTTAATATTTATGGAACTAGTGGACAAGCCTCATAGGGTGACTAGACGTTAGTGCAGAGAATACAAGCATGTATTACGTGGTAATGTCTTGAATTGAGTTTCAAAAACTGCTAATTAAATACCATTAATTGAATTTTTACAAAAAGAATTAATAGTTTGAAACTTTCATGTAAGCAATTTTTAATGTTGATTAAACTAGTGGACAGGTCTGACAGAGTGCAAACTTTAATGAGGAGAATGCATACATGTAGTAGGTGGTGACTTCTGAATTGCTTTTTAAATATCATTAATGGAAATTTTATAGAAGGAATCAAAAGTTTGCAACTTTCATGTGAGCAATTTTTACCGTTGATTAAACTCGCGGTCATGCTTGACAGGGTGAAACATGTTTAGTGCAAAGAATACAAACATGTATTAGGTAGTGGCATCTCAGATTGAGTTTCAAATACCACTAAATACCTTTAATTGGATATTTAATAAAAAATCAAAAGTTTGCAACTTTCATGTGAACAATTTTTAACGTTAATTGAAATAGTGGACAAGTCTGACAGAACAGCTAGTCGTAAGTATAGATAATGCAGGCATGTATTAGGTGGTCACGTCTTAAATTGAGTTTCTAATAGTATTAAATAAACACCATTATTTAAGCATTTACGATAAGAATTGAAACTTTCAAGTGAACAATCATTGATTAAACTAGTGAACGTGTCTGACAGAGTGACTAGATTTTAGTCCAGAGAATGCAGGCATTGTCACGTCCCGAATTTTGAATAAAAATATTCGAATCTGAAAAGCGATAACTTAACCAACTTTTCGAAATTGCAAAGAAACTTTTCAATTTAATTTAAGCAATAACAATAGTCCAAAAGCATACTCTTAATAAAGACTCAACACTCGAGTCGATTGTTATCAACAAGTGTTTACAAAACTCGAATAAAGTGAATTATGAATATAAACGGTCACTAAGAGCATAATACAAACAGCAGTTAATAACAAAATTAGGTTAAGAACCTAAACTGCTGCACTACGCCTCGAACTCAGCCAAGTGATCCTGACCTGCGTGAATAACCGCTACACCATGGAATAGTACACCAGGATTGCAAACAACAAACCCGGTAAGCTTGTGAGGCTCATATGAGTAAACTCAAATAACCACAATTGTGCTCACAAATAATCTAGATAAAACAGTAATCCCTGCATAGAAAATTAGTTCAAGAGATCACCCAAAAGCACTCAATCCAAAGTCATAGTAATCCCTGCGTGTATTTTAGTTCAGAAGATTATAATTAAATCAAACAATAGAATTCATAGAAATTCAAATCTCACGTAAACACTAAAGAAAGAACCCCAGAAACATTTCCTAAACTATGACAGACTAGAGCTCTAACTATATCGTAACTTGTCACCTCAGCCGAAGTCCAACCTCACAATATTTTTACCCCCAGGTTACCACTGTAACCTTCGGACTTCAGACCCTTTGGCCCTCAGAACAAACCTAGGTTTACCACTGTAACCTTCTGAGTTCGGACCACATGGCCCTCAGAACAAAACCCAGGTTACCATTGTAACCTTTGGACTTCACACCTTTCAGCCCTCAGAACAAGACATTTAAGGAAATCCCACATGATTCACAAATGTCACATCACAACTTTAAATCACTATTTCAACAATATAATCATCAAATATATACATATCACAATGTCACACCATCCAGATATATATATTCCACGTAAATATATATATATATATATGTAGTCATTTACGTAGGAATGACCACTAATACCAACTATAGTTCATACGCATTAAAACCAAGAAATTTATTTTATACTTAAATTCATTTTCCATACATGTGAACTGCAGTCCTACCTGTGAACCGCAGTCCTATGAACCGTAGTCGATCAAGTTCATATCATTGAAAAAAAAAATCTTTATTTACATAAAACGATTTCACGATTTAGGGATAAAATGTACAAAAAAGTAATTCGGTTTGTAAATGAACCATGTGAGATTCACTCACCTCTAAATTCCCGCTGCGTTTTCATAACAGCTCAAAATATGATTCACAATCGCCCGCCAACTCAAACCGTCAATCACCTAACCAAATACGATATTTAACTTAGCGCACAATTCATGAAACACACTTATACAAAAATCTAGCGGTCGGATCTTCACCCGTGACCACAAAAATAATCGGGACTGTCCTACGATCATTATATCAAAACTACAAGTCGATCGGATGACCCGATCCTCACGGATCACAAATTGAACGATCAAAATCTTAAAATTCATAACTAAATCAAACAATCTCTAAAAATTAAGTGTTGTATGTCGAAATGATCGTATCGATATATAAAACATAAAAATGGGCAGAAACTGCCCTTGGGGTGGCCTAAAGTGGTCGGAAATAGCCGTCACAGACGACGGCTGAGCCACCGTTAACCAACACCAATAGCAGTGCAACCAGGCTGCACCTCTTCGTTTGAATGTGGTGAACAACTTTCATAATTAGCTTGAAATCAGAAAACAATGGGAAGAGGTCGAAAATTACCTTAGAAGCTTCGATTTGGCTGGAATTTTTCCAGAGACCGATGACAGCTCCGACAAACGTGAAAACATCCACCACTCGACCCGATCCTTCGTAAAGCTTGTTCAGCAGCTCAAGGCGAGCTCAACAAGCCAAGAAACTCAAAGAATGGTGGCCGGAAACGCTAGATATCGGCGTTGACTCAAATTTGGACCCAAATCTGGTCGAGCTTGTAGCCGCTGCTACTGACCATGCCTCGACGCAAGGCTGCCACTAGCAGCTGCGCAAGGAAGAGGTGAACACGATGGAAAAAGTTTGGTGGCCTGTGAAGCAAGAACAACGTCGGCAAAGGAAAGCCTAGAATCGGGCTCGAGAGGGAGAGGAGAGAGAGAGAGAGAGAGAGAGAGACCGACAGTTTCCAGAATGGGAAAATGGAATATTTTTGGAA
Organism: Rosa persica; assembly: GCA_025331145.1. Lineage (NCBI taxonomy): Eukaryota > Viridiplantae > Streptophyta > Magnoliopsida > Rosales > Rosaceae > Rosa > Rosa persica. Next base: position 10,023,454 of record WFKR01000001.1, on the reverse strand, counting down.
AATTTACAAAAATAGTGGCTTTATACTAAAATGGAAACTTCTTCCAAAATTCATAACTAATTCATACGAAATCTGATTTTCGCATTCCTCATATGCACGAACTGGTATCGACGAACTCTACAACTTGCGTGAAGGAAGTTTTCACAAAATCGAAATGTACAAGAAGTCAACTCTTGAATTGAAACATTTCAAGAGAATAATAGTTCGAAACACTTCCGCTCCACCCTCGAACCACGAACTCGTACAAACAAACACGTTATTAATTCCAGGAAATATTTAGGAATTAATAACGAATTTTCAGGGTCTTACACATTTATAAGGTGACTTAAATTTCATAGAAGTAATCAAAATTTTCCAACTTTAATATGAGAAATTTTAACGTTGATTGAACTAGAGGTCATGCTTGATAGGGTGAACCTTTAGTGCGAAGAATGCAAACATGTATTAGGTGGTGACTTCTCGAATTGAGTTTTAAATACCATTTGTTAAATATCTTTACTGGACTTTTAGAAAAGAATAAAAAGTTGTAGCTATCATGTGAGCAATTTTTAACATTGATTGAACTAGTGGACAAGCCTAACAAGGCAACCAAAAGTAAGTGCTAGAACGCAGGCATGTTTTAAGTAGTGACATCTTGAATTGGCTTTCAAACATGACTAATCAAATACTATTTATACATTTTTTTTACAAATTACAACTTTAATATGAGCAATTTTTAATGTTGATTGAACTAGAGGTCATGTTTGAGTGCTTGACAGGGTGAGTAGTGTTTAGTGCAAAGAATGCAGGCATGTATTAAGCATTGATATCTTGAATTGAGTTTCAAATAGGACAATTAAGTACCTTTAATTGGATTTTCACAAAAGAATCAAAAGTTTGCAACTTTCATGTGAGCAATTTTTAATTTGATTAAACTACTGGACAAGCCTGGCAGAACGACCAAACTTTAGTGCGGAGAATGCAAACATCTAGTAAGTGGCGATGATTGAATTGAGATTCAAATACCACTAATTAAATACCATTAATTGAAATATTTTAAAATGAATCAAAAGTTTGAAACTTTCTAGTGATCATGCTTGATAAGGTGACCAACCTTTAGTGCGGAGAATGCAGACATGTATTCATTGGTAACGTATCGAATTAAGTTTTATATACCACTAATTAAATATCTTTAATTGGACCTTTACAAAAAAAATCAATTCATGTGAGCAATTTTTATCGTTGATTGAGTTTTAAATACGTTGTTTTTGTCGAAATGTTCCAACTAATTACCCATTTTTATCAAGTTATTTACATTGGTGCCTGGAGGCCTTGCTATAAAAGGGTGTGCATGTTTAATCTCTTGTTCATATCTATGGTTAGAACTAGTAGCACAACTCTCTTAGAATTGGTTGAGTTGAAATGGGAGATTGGCCTCCCAAAGGCTAGTGGAGATGGGTGGTTGGGAAAGAATTCATTATCTTTTCACTTCATCTTCTTATGAAAATTAAGAAGGTGATCAAATTTATCGGTTTCTTTCCCATGCCACCCATTTCTATTATCTTTGGGTGTCTCTCCTTCTTCCTCTCATGCTAGCTACTTAAGATTATGGGATGACTTTAACAAACTTTGTCTTCTTTTCGTAAAGTTTATTCATTAAACCATTCGGTATAATTTCTTATTGTTCAGGGTTGATTAACAGGTAATTGATTGAGTACATAGCATCTAGTCTGAGGTAGCTGCATTGATCATAGTCTGAGGAAGCCTCCTTCATGTCAATAGCAACAAGATCATCAACATCTTCTAGCGATCTTCAAGTTCATTTACAAAATTGCAAAATCAAATATTTCCAAAAAATTGAAAAAGAGAAATTATTGTGTTACGAAATTTAGGTTATGTATGTATTGAAAATTAACATATATACACAATTTCACACCCACTTCGGTTGGAATTCAATTACTCCTATTGTGTAGCTTGTCTTCGTCTCTATGATATTCTTCACAAAACAAATTGTGCCACCTCTTATTTGTAGCCACATGAGTCACTAGGATTACCAAAGAACAAAACTTGTTATTTGTTTATGCTTGAATTAGTTTTGTGAAGAAAAATTATAACTCGATCTTTAAGCCTTCGAAGTTGTAAATTTGTTTGATTGAATTGCTCCAATTAAGGTTGATTTAAACTAGTGGACATGTCTGACAGTGTGACCAAACTTTATTGCAGAGAATGCGTACATGAATGTAGTAGGTGGTGATGTCTGAATTGATTTTCAAATACCATTATTTGAAATTTCTATACAATGAATCAAAAGGTTCACAATTTCCATGTGAGTAATTTTCAACGTTGATTGAACTAGTGGTAATGCCTGACAGGGTAAGCAGTCTTTTAGTGCGGACAATGCAAACATATATTAGGTGGTGACGTGTCAAATTGAGTTCTAAATACCTTTTACTGGATTTTTACAAAAGAATCAAAAGTTTTCAACTTTCATGTGAGCAATTTTTAACGTTTATTGATCTAGTAGACAAGCCTGACAAGAAAACTAAATGTAATATGTGGTGACATCTTGAATATTGAGTATCAAATAATACCTTCAAGGTTCTAAAAAAGGCATAGGCGGAATTGAGCTAGGTGCTGGGCTAAAAGTCGACCATCTAGGCGGAGTCTAGGCGGCCAAGCCGGTGTAGGCTGCTGACCTGGGCGCTGCAATTTTTTGTTTTTGTTTTTTAGATCCTCATCAACGAAGAAGAAGAAGAAGAAGAAAGGTACCGTCGTTGAGGAAGGCGCGAGGATGAGTCGGTGTTGTTTTTTCAAATGAAGAATCATCTGAGGTGGATTGTCGATATAGTAGAGTCCTAATTAGATGGTGATGGTTTCGGCGATTAACCCGATGAAAGGGAAAGCCAGGGGAGAGAGATACAGTGCTTTGTGTGTGTAATGAGAGAGTAGAGATAATTGAAACCAAGGACAAATTTTGAGAAAAAAAAATGTTAAAGATAAAGACTGGATATGAAGTGGAATGATCGGTGATTGAAGAAAAACTTGAAGATAAAGGTTGAAGACGTTTAGAACTCTCTCTCTCAAACGTTTCCTCCACAATATCCATATTAATAATATTAATTGTTAAAAATAATAATAATAATAATAATAATATGGTTGTTATTAATTCAGAAATATATTTATTACAAGTTTGGTTACTTTTAGTTAATTATAGGGCATAATAATCGAAAATATTATTGTAGGACTTTAATTATGTTTAATTATATATTTATTAATTTATGTGATACAAATATTTCAAAATATTAAAAAAATATAAAAACTGCCTAGTCCCCGCCTAGGCCCCTAGGCGTTGGTCCCCCAGGCCACCGCCCGACTAGCGCCTAGTGTTTTATAGAACTTTGGAAAAGATAGACAAAGGATGGAGGTTTTGCTTCAGTGAGCTGTGTGGGTGGAGCATCTAGAAGCTAGACGGGTTAGAGGCGTTTGTGGTGTCTAAAACTCCCTAAAAAACTCCCTAATAAAATTATGGTGTTCTTATAGAGAGCCTGCAATGGCTTTCTTTCCTGTGCAGCTGTGTTGAAAAGAAGGAGAGTATGTGATAATGGGCGGTGTGTGGGATGTGGGTTCGGGGAGGAGACTGTGATTCATACTTCGTGAGATTGTCACATTGCCTGTAAAGTGTGAAAAAAAAAAAACACACTTTTTTAGTAGAGGTGTGTAAGGTATATAGGGAGAGAGATTTTTTTTATCTTTTCTTACATGTGATGTCAGTGGCTAGGGACAATGATTTGGAGTGGTTTGGAGTGGTGGCTTGGAAAATTTGGCATGAGAGGGAAAAAAGGGTACATGGAAGTGACTCTGTGGGTGCAGGAAAGTTGATTGATAATGCTTATTGTTGGTGGGAATGCTATATGAAGCTGGGAATGATAGAGGAGGGCCCATTGGAAACAATTAATATTAGGGGAGTTTCTAATTCAAGGGGGCAGAGATTGGAGAAGCTTGGCCATGGGATAATAAACTAAAGATACATGGGGCGTTGAGTTCGGGGCAAGGAATGTATGGAACAGGAGCTGTGTGTCGTAATGAGCTGGGTGAGTGCGTTGGGGCACTTGCAGTACGAGGAGTTGGCTTTGTAACTCCTCAGTCTTGTTAATGTTTTTGGCCTTGATTTTGTCTGAATCATCCACCAGCAATGGCTCGGATCTCTCCATGGAGCTTGACTCGTTCCCATCCCTTGCACTTTGAGAATCTCAATAGCGTAATGCCCCAAACTGCACCTCATCAGTTTGAGCACGTCACAGTGCCGTGAGGCTCTAAAATATAAACCTAAAACTCGATTTACATCTTAGAGGATCGCTAGGCAAAATGTTTGAAAACCTTTTTGCAAAACACAGCGAAGCTACAAAAACTTTGAGGTGTAAATCTTTAAATCACTAGAAGTTATTTAGTTCGTTCGGAACTTGAAATGAATGTACACACAAAAGGTACAAACTTCAGGAAATATGAATTCAATTGAATTGGTCAAAAAGAAAATTATCAACAAATTTGGGGAATACGGAAATCAAGGAAAATGATTCAGAATAGACTCCAGACGATAGTATACCAAACTTGTCCTGAACACCTAGCTCCGCCCACTGTTGTCCCGTCACCAATGCACAGTACCTGCATCCATTTTGTTGTAGGGGTGAACTTTCGTCCTAGCTGCTCAATAGGAACTCTAACTCGACTAGGTTTGAAAACCAACAGATAAATATTTGGAGCTCCAATTTGAAAACATGCTTAACCCAAATATTTAAAGGAACGACAAACTTTATAAAAATATTTTGACTCGAAAAATCGATGCCTGATACTCAATTTAATACGCACACTTAAACTTACCCGATGGTCGGTCTCATAGACCCACTACACGACCTTACATCAATTTACTTCATCACCAGATAAACTTAGCGAGAGCGTCCGCTATGTAGCTACACACACGTACTGAGTCCGTTATTACGGATACTCTGACGACCGGCATAGCTAACCCTCCGCAGGTTTAGGGAATCGAACTCAAGGAAGTCAGTGCCCCTTTTGCTCTCAAGCCATCATATTTCTCATTATTTGGTTAGTATGCATTGTATTTTAACATAACCAAACCATTCCACTTAGCATGCATAATTTTATTAACAACATATAAGAAAATCACTAACCCAGGAGAGTCCTGAATCCCTACCTGGATTCCGATGTTTCTTTCACGTACTCTGAGAGTTGAGAACCTTCCATTCCTCGGGTAACTGGAGTCCAAGATTCTAACATTTCGACAGTTAATATCTCTTGAACAATTATACGAAATTTCGACGATTAATAAATCGTCCAAACTAACTTTTCTTGATTTGACCAGGAGTTGACCAAGGTTTGACCAATTTTCTTAGTTTGACCAATCGTAACAAGTTTGATAATTAACCCAAATTACCGAACATTCACTTGAAGTTTAAGTGCACCCAATTTACTAAGGTCACCCCATATAGGCCTCATCAAAAAGCCCGCGGATCAAGTGGGCCGATGGAGGCCCGCCGCCCGGAGGGCCAAAAACCCGGCCCGACCCTTCAAAAAGCCTGCCTCGGTGGGCCGATGGAGGCCCGCTAAAAAGCCCGAAAAAATCCGGCCCGGCCCGTCAAAAGCCTGCTAGACCCGGCCCGTAAAAGCCCGTAAACTATTTTTTATATATTATATATATTTGTCTGTGTTTGTGAATATATATATAATATGTGTGTATGTTTATATATATACACATATATATATATATATAATAGATATGTGTGTGTGCTTATATATATATATATATATAGAGAGAGAGATATATATATATATATATATATATATAGATATGTGTGTGCACTGTATGTGTTTATATATATATATATATATATAGATATAGATGTGTGTATGTGTGTGTTTATATTTATATATATATGTGTGTGTGTGTGGAAATTATCATATTTTTATAGAAAATATGTGCATATATATTCTAAAAAACAAGTGACAACGGTTGATCAATTAGATCGGATTTGAAAATATGATGAAATTAGCTAATTTTTTTACCACACTTATAATTTGTTGTAATAATCACATCCAACTGTCGGTTTTTTCATTTTATTTGAATTTATAGAGGTTGCTCTTTAGAGTGTATGATATATAAATATAGGTTTATAATAGTAACTAAGTTTGACCTAGTTGATCGAATTCGAAACGAGAACTAAATTGGCTGACTTTTTTACAGCCACTATAAAACATTACAATCTCTCCATCGAACGGTTGGTTTCTCCAAATTCATCTTCCACTTCATGGTTGCTTTAGAATGGACATCAATAATTTTAAATGCAATGTACAAATCATATAACTTTAGGTGACAAATTGATATAGGCCAACGTCTTTGTAATAAAATTGAAATTTTTATCTTATGTACATGTACATCCATCTATAGGATATTTACAGATATGATGTGAAAAAATAAGCATGTTTTGCGGTTATCAAACCATCGGTCAATCAAGAAAACATACAAGCGACTACGGTTGACCAATCCGATCGGGTTTGAAACTATGGTGAAATTGACTAAATTTTTAACCACACTCATAATTTATTGTAATAATCACATCCAACGGTCGGTTTTCTCATTTTCTTTGAATTGATAGAGGTTGCTCTTTGGAGTGTGTGATATATAAATATAGGTTTATAAGAGTAACTAGGTTTGACCTAGTTGATCGAATTCGAAACGAGAACCAAATTGGCTTTATTTTTTACAACCACCATAAAATATTACAATCTCTCTATCAAACGGTTGGTTTTTCCAAATTCATTTTCCACATCATGGTTTTTTTAGAATGAACCTCAACAATTTAAATGTAATGTATAAGTCATACAACTTTAAGAGGCAAATTGGTATAGGTCAATGTATTTGTAATTAAAATTGAAATTTTTATCTTATGTCCATGCACATCTATCAATGAAATATTTACAAACGTGATGTAAAAAAATAAGCAAGTTTTGCGGTCATCACGCCACCGGTCAATCAAGAAAGCATACAAGCGACTACGGTTGACCAATCCGATCGGGTTTGAAACTATAGTGAAATTGACTAAATTTTTAACCACACTCATAATTTATTGTAATAATCAAATCCAACGGTCGGTTTTCCCATTTTCTTTGAATTGATAGATGTTTCTCTTTGGAGGGTGTGATATATAAATATAGGTTTATAAGAGTAACTAGGTTTGACCTAGTTGATCGAATTCGAAACGAAAACCAAATTAGCTGGATTTTTTACAACCACCATAAAATATTACAATCTCTCCATCAAACGGTTGGTTTTTTCAAATTCATTTTCCACTTCATGTTTGCTTTAGAATGAACCTCAACAATTTAAATGTAATGTATAAGTCATACAACTTTAAGAGGCAAATTGGTATTGGTCAATGTATTTGTAATTAAAATTGAAATTTTTATCTTATGTCCACTCACATCCATCGATGAAATATTTACAAACGTGATGTAAAAAAATAAGCAATTTTTGCGGTTATCACGCTATCAGTCAACTAAGAAAACATGCAAGTGACTACGGTTGACTAATCCGATTGAGTTCGAAACTACGGTGAAATTGACTAAATTTTTAACTACACGTATAATTTATTGTAATAATCACATTCAACGGTCGGTTTTCTCATTTTCTTTGAATTGCTATATGTTGCTCTTTGGAGTGTATGATGTATAAATATAAATTTATAAAAAATTAGTGTCTTTAAAAATTTAATTATCAATAAATTAGTATCTATATATAAACATAGATTTTTTTTGGTACAATATAGATCTATTATCTTTGGTTGTATTTGATCATTATCCAATGATTTCCAAAGCTTGATTAAAAAAAAAAAAATATTTGTGTCTTTAAATATTTATTTATAAATAAAGCCCGCAAGGCCCGCTTTATATGTATGGGCTTGGATCCTTCGATTTTTAATAAAGCCCGGCCCGGCCCGGCCCAAGCCCGTAATGAATGGGCCAGGCCGGGCCCAGCCCATTGACGACCCCTAACCCCATATATATATATATATAATTCCTTTCCTATACTTATTATCAAACCTCAAAATACGCAAGCAAATCAATAAAGATTTTACCAACGAAAGATCCCACATTTACTTAACCATTTTATTGCACAGTAATTCGATAGAATTTACTATGGACACCTAATTCTTTCCAATTTTCCCACAAGGTGTGCCCAAAACTACTATGGACACACAAGCTTGACCATTTTCAATTATTCCACAAACATTTCAAATAACCTGCCTTAGCAACACTAACAAGGCATCAAACACGATAATCACGATTCATTCAAATCAAAACAAACAACCCATGGTGTGCATGTAATTAAGATTGTAACCAAGATATTCCGATTTCAACCACGACATCACAGTTCATCCAATCTATCAAGAGTGCCAAAAGTGCAGAGCCTCGATTTTACCTTCTGTGGTAGAATATGCAGATGAAACCTCGATGATGAAGAACACAGTTGTGGCAGTTAGCCTAGTCGACGCTGAGTTGATCAACTCCGTCCAACATACCGTCGAAACTCGACTGGTGATGGGATTCAATTTGATGGCCACCTAACCAGCAATTCTCGCACTTCAATTCCTAAACAATATCTGCCTTCATCTATAGATGCAACCGAGCCAAAACGAAGCCGAGAAGAGCCCGTAAAACTATCGGAGTTGCCATGAATTGCAGAAACTTGCAGGAGCAAGCACTGCTTATCGCCGTTGATTCTCTGTTCACGATCGTTGCATATAAGAACTGAGGACATAGAGACGTAGGCAATGAAGAGACGAAGGTAATGGTACTTGTACGCCGTCATGGGGTGGTCGGACGGTGGCACGATGGCCGTGTCATGTTGTCGAGTCGCGGCTTCCTTTCATGAGTTGAACTCCAAGCTCTCTCTCTCTCGATCCTTCTGGTTCTTCCCACTGATCAAAGGCCTAAATAGATGTGTCCAATTAACAATGGACGGTTATAATCAAGCGGTGGGGAAAATGGATGGATAGGATCGCTCCACTTGTTTTCTATTTCTTGAATTAATTTAAAATCCCATAACTTCAGAAAATCGCTATAAATAGCTCGTTACTCGTAAAATTTCCCAAAAATTTCCACGAACTCATCGTGTTGTGTACTTTATTATCAACTCCTAGATTGAGGATTTCACTTTGCGAAAATTTCTGAAAATTTTCTTGACCGATTGGATGATTATCGAGATCTTTAATAATTTATCGTACCGCCTCCAATAAGCTCGATACATTTTTCTGGGGCTCACAAATAGGGATTGGGATTTGGGCATTTCCTACTTTGGATTGAAGCCTTTGAACTCAGTATGTCATCGTTTCACCCTAAAGATTGAAGGGGATGCCAAAAACAATTTTTTTGGCTCTGGACGCTGATCATGAAGACTTTAGTACGGATGGAGCACTTGTGGCTGAAGCAAAAGCACTCATAAGTCATTTTCAGTCCTGCAGTTGGGGTTATTCTTAGAGATTATAATCATGCTGCCCATTGTGTAGCAAAAGCAGCGTTGTCTCTATCGTTTCCTACTTATTGGTGGATGATGGCGCTGGATTGTCTAGTTCTTGAGTGATTATGTAATGGAGTGTGGTACTCTTCTTAACCGATTTGTGGTAGGTTTAATGAGGCAATTATATACTCCTTAAGGTAGTTTATTATTGAATTAATGAATTCTCATTTTGATCAACAAAAAAAATGGTGATTAGGCTTTATCATCATTTAGTATATATAAATTTTTTTCTATTATATTTTTATAACAGCTTAATAGGATGTAAAAATAAGTTCTGGACCTCCTAAATTTCTAGACTTTCAACAAAAAAGTAAATAACGATGAAGATTGGACTTTTGTTTAATATATATTGATGAAGAATACGAGCAGAATATTCTAAGTCAGGATTTGGAAAGTAGTTCACATAAATCTAGGCCTTTATTATTAGGATTCTTATTATTTTTAGGATTATTTCTTTAGGATTCTTTTAACCATAGGGATATTCCTAGTTATTCTAGAATTGCCTGAGCCTCTCTTTATATATAAAGGCTTTTGTAGTCTTTTATTTTCACAGTTGAGTTAATAAAAATTGAAAGCTTTTGTTTCTCTCTAGGTTTGTGTGATGCAACCTAGCTTTAGGTGTGATGTCTAAGACCTCTGGGTGTGATGCCTAGAAACCCTACTGGTGTGATGCCTAAGACCTCTGGGTGTGATACCTAGAAACCCTACTGGTGTGATGCTAGTAGCCTTATCCTAGAAACTTACTAGTGTGATGCTAGTAGTTCTATTCCTTTTGTTCTTAGTTTTCTTATTTTAATCCCCTTCTCTTCTATATAAACAAGACCACAACAACCAAATCCAAGAGTACTCAAACAAACCCTAGTTCTACCATTTTTTTTTCTACTTGTTCTGCATCATGTGTGTGTGCGACATCCTAAAAAGATGTTAAAAAAAAAATTGGCCCTGAGTCAGCTGCCTAGTGGGTCTCCCCTCAGGTTTGGGCCTATTTGGGTGCGAATTTATGGTCTATCTATAAAAAATTTCAAAGACTATACAATTTCTAATATTGGGAATGTTGTTAAGATTGATCAGTTGACTATTAGGCAAGTTAGAGCTAAATTTGCTCGTGTGTGCATTGAAGTGGATTTAAGCAAGCCATTGAAGCCATTTGTTGAAGTAGGATGTTGCTTATGGAGTTGTATACGAGAGCATTTCCATGATTTGTTTTGAATGGGGATTTGTTTTGAATGTGTTGTTGACTTGTGAGTCATGGCTTGTAAAAGAAGTTTACCTAAATGAGAAGTAAACTTGTAGGAGAAGGAAACTTAGAGGATAAGAAGACTTGGAGAACAAGATTACTTGGAAAACAAGATGACTTATTTTGCACAACATGTAGTAGTGTAGGGCTTGCATATATAGCTCCATAAGCCTCCATTACACCATTGAATGAACATAAAAAAATAAAATAAAATAAAAAATTTCACTCATAGATATTTCTTCTTTTCTATTTCATAATTTGACTTGACATCAGAGCAAACATCCAAGATAATTTTGCCTCTTTATTTTTTCTTCATTGTTCTTTCTTCACAATCAGGCCTGGACCTGAGGCAAGACCCAAGAGGCAGCTAACTTAGGGCCAAAATGTTTTTTTTTTAACATCTTGTTAAGATGTTATATGTATGTATGTACCTCTGTGTGCATGTGTGCGCGCGTGTTAAATGAAAGTCCAATCTTCATAGCTATTTAGTTTTTTGCTAAAAGTCTAAAAATTTAGGAGGCCCGGAACTTATTTTTACATCTTGTTAGGCTGCAATAAAAATATGATAGAAAAAGATGATAATTGAGCTATATATATATATATAGAGGGGGAGAGAGAGAGAGAGAAGCGTATATATACTAAATGATGATGATTGGGCTATATATATAATATATATATAGAAAAAAATGTATACATACTAAATAATGATGATTGGGCTATATATATATATATATGATAGAAAAATGTGTATATCTATACTATTATTAAGAGAAGAGGGCTTGTCAATCAAAACAGAATTTTTTTTACTGAAATAACCCTCAAATATTAAAAAACTTTAAAAACATTTAAATATGTAGGGATAAAACTGTAAATTGGAAAAAAAAAAGATTCATGTTTTTTACATTTGCACCACTCCACAACTCCCACTACTCACATAAACTGCTCCTCCTATTGAACTGCTCAAAATTAATTTTATTATTTTAATTTATTTATTTTTTTACAAAAATTAAATACACACACATAGTGTGTGTTTTCCTTCTAGTATACTATAAATGATGATGATTGGGCTATATATATAGCGCTCTTCCATTAAGGGATCTATTTTTTTAGCCATTTTAAGGGATATCTTATTGGGTCCACTTTTCAATCACATATTTATATCTCCACCATTCAATTTTTTGTCCTAATGTATAGATCAAATTTGAAACTTTTAGCCAAATTAATGATCGTTAAGGTATCAAACTAATTTAAATCAATGGACGAACAGAATTTGTCCAACCTGAACCATTCATATTTATAATTTTAAATCGCAGTTATGAATGTCTTAATGATTATAAATTTGGCTGAAAATTAACAAAGGTGATCTTACTCATATAGACCTAAAAATTGAATGGTTACGATGTGAAAATGTGATTTTAGGGTTTAGTTTAGCAAGACCTAATGTTCTAAGCACACTTCAAACATTGAGGTCTTGGCATGTGGGGAGTTGGTAGCCATTGTTCTATTAAACTGAAAATTGTTTAATAGAGTTTTGGTGGCCACTATGCCAGATATAGGTAGCAATATTTTGATGAGAAAATATAACAATCAAGATAATGAAGAAGAAAGGAGAGAAAAAGCAAAGACAACCTCAATTTGGCTTCATGACTAAGAGTGGTTGATCATCTTGTCTAAAAATGAGACTGCAGTGCTTTGAAGTTAAAAGTTTGAAGGTATTCCGGTTTTGTAAGTTGAGCGCTAACATTTCCACCGAAAGATCTTTCTTATCCAATGTAAATAAGATAAACTGGCTAACTTGTTGAACATCCCTTTTCTTCATAGTCAATTCTTCAAATTTCCTAACTTTTCTTTATAAAAAAAAAAAAAAACCTTGAACAATGTCTCTTCTCATTATTGACATGAATGACTTTCCCCAAATGTATGAAACTCTAAGGACCACCTAATAGGAGTGGGGTTGCTTCAAGGTAGTAAATCACAACATCCCAATTGAACTAACGGCTGAGATGAAGAGCGTGTTTGCCAGGGGCGGATCCAGAATTTTTTTTTCAGGTAAGGCAAGTCAACGACAAGAGGGGAAGAGAGGAAAATTAGAGAGTAGTTGCAGATTTTGGAGGCAATTGTGAAGATTTTGCCATGGTTTTGCCCCGTTTTTGCCTAAAATCTGTCATTTTCTTCCTCGATTCACCTTGTTTTGCCATATTTTTGTCATTTTCACATCCCTTGCTTACACCAAATCAATGTAAAATCAGAAATCCAGTCTAGGCAAGTGCCTAAGCTGGGCTCTATGTGGATCCGCCCCTGGTGGTTGCATCTCTTCTTGACTCCCTACGGATATTAACAAGAAGGATGTTGGACTAGTCGCTGGTACTGGTTTTTATACCCCTACTAAGATCAACCCTCTGTATCAAACATTGGGGTTAGAACAACTCCAACATATTCCTTATAAAATCTGTATTATAGGGAAGCAAAAGTCAAAACTTAAGCAATTTTTCTTCTCCGATTTCAAAAGATTCCCTATTTTACAGCAATATCCAAAATCTCCATCATTCTTCCTTAAAATTTTAGAGATTGATATAAATTTAGGAGATTTTGTTTTTATTTCCTCACTACCCCTAAATGGGGATAGTTATAGGGAATTTATTGGAGCAAAAGTGACTCATTTTTCCCTAAAATAGAGAAAATCAAAATATGAGAAAGCTGCTGGAGTTGCTCTTATACGACTTCGGCTCTTCTAAAGTCGTCGACACCTTTTGCTCTCAACTCAATGCATATTGATTTTTATACACATAAATCGACACATGCCTAAACCTTAAATCCTAAATCCTAAAATCACATTTTCACATCTCAACTGTTCAATTTTTAGGTCTATACGAGTATATCATCTATATAAATTTTCAGCCAAATTGATAATCATTAAGATATTCATAACTGCGATTTAAAATTATAAGCATGAACGGTTCAGGTTGGACAGATTTGGTTCATTCATTGATTAAACTAGTTCGATACCTTAATGATCATCAATTTGGTTGAAAATCTGCAGATTTGATCTATATATTAGAACAAAAAATTTGAATAGTCAAAATGCCGAAATGTGATCGAAAAGTGGGTCCCACAAGGAATCCCTTTAAAATGACCAAGAAAATGTGTATGTATGTGCGCACGCGTGCACACACGTGAAGCCTAATCACCAGTGGGAGTAACATATATATATATATATATATATATATATATAGGATAAAGCAAAGTTTATATACACAATACAATTAATATCTCATTTTTGGTGACCATTTTAATTATATTAATTTAATTTTTAGTGGAGAACATCTTTTCAATATCTTTAACAACGTAAACTATATTTAAGTTAAAATAACTAAAAAACTAAAATATAGCTATAGGTTTAATAATTTTTCTCCAACAATATTAGTTATTCCAAATGTTTTCTCAAATCAAAAAATTGCTGTATGGAAAAAGGGCAAAGAAAATAGGAGATAGAAATATAACTATGCAAACTTCATAGCTAAATATAGCTACTCATTTACCAAAGTTTATATCTAACTCTCGCTTAGGTACTCTGTTAGAGATGCTCTTAGTTTATTTCTATAGATCTAATTTGGAACATTTTTAGCTTAATTTTTTAAATTTTGGTTTATTGATTGGATCTTGAGTTTATTTATTTATGTATGGATAATTCTTCCAAATCAAAAAGAAAAATTGAATGCATACTATGATGAGATGACCCGCTTTCAAAGTTCGTCTCTGGTATGAAAATCTCAGGTTCGGCCTTGTCAATAAAGTATTAAAGAACCAAATATGCAGGACATTTGTATGTAAAGAGTGACATGTATGGTTTCAGCGTGGTGTTATTGGAGATGTTGACGGGACAACGAGCCCATGACACTAACAAACTGGCCGGTGAGTAGAATTTGGTGGAGTGGGTGAAGCCTTCTCTTCCTAAAAAAAAAGAGCTGAAGAAGATGGATCCAAAGCCTAGAGATCAATACTCTATAAAAGGTGCATACCAAGCAGCTAAGCTTATTTACAAGTGCTTAGAATCTTATCCAAAAGATAGGCCATCCATGAAAGAAGTTTTGGTAGTTCTAGAGAGGGTCAATGCCCTTACGGAGAAACCAACTAAAAGGTAGGAAACTTAATGACAAAAGACAAGAAGAAAGATCAGCACACCAACACCATTATAACCATCACAAGTCTCCAATTCACCAAAGAATATGAGGGACTCTTTAGCTGTATTCAAAGGTGCCTTTTCTAGGCATCTTGCTGACATTGGTTATGCGTTACAAAGTGAGGCAGAAGCTTGTAGGGCAGACATGCTTGTGGATATTCACCAAAGTTGAAGACATGTCAAGGTGGAAAGTGATTGTGCTCAATTGGTTGCGGCTCTGAATCAACAAGGGGAGGACTTCTCTGGCGTTAGTCAAATACTGGATGATTAATAGTAAAGATAATACGCTAGGTTTTGATTTTATTCAGGTTCGTTATATCTACCATGAAACAAATGATGTTGCTCATAGGTTAGCGCACTTCGTCAATCATAATTATATTATTGATCTCTGTTTAGAGGAAATCAATGATTTAATTCGGGATGTACTCAACGAGGACCAATGTCAGGTATCTAGTAATGCTCCGGGTTCAGGTTTTATGTCCCCTCCGATGCATAATTTATTAATAAACAATAACATGAGCATGAGGATAAGCCTCCCACCTTGACTGGGTTCCAAACCCCATTTCAAAACATAGTAGCACTTGGTGGACAAATTGTAGAAAAATCTCTAACCAATAATGCGCCTCACGCTTGGCTTATTTGACACACTTTTCATGCTCTATCTGGTAGGCCATACTTAGTGTGTTGTTATGGGACATGCGAGACTTGTCATTAAGGCATTTGGTTAAGGCATGAAGACAAACACATTAGCCTTCCACAAAAAAAAAAACAAAAGAATTATAGTTGGCCTTCTAGAATCTGCATGGTCTATTAAACTTAACCGTCATGTTCAGTTAGGTACCTCTCTAAAAAGCTTCCCTAACATTTTAGTTTTAGTTTTTTTTTTTTTTTGATAGAAACTTACGATGTAGGAGCACATAGTGACCTCATCAAACCAGGTCAATAACACTTGGGTGAAGAGTACCGCACTCCATTACTCAACTTCACAATCTAATTAGTCTTTTGCAAGTGTTTTGATTGAGCTAATCAAGTGTCATTCTCCACCAACAGGTTGCCGAAGTTAATAAGAAGGGGCTCTAGCCACATAGTCTGCAACCTTATTACAAATTATAGAAACACAAAATTCCTACTACAAGATTGAAAAGAACTAATAAAAAATCTAACTTTATCAAGCAAGGAGGTCCTTTCTGTCTTGAGGGCTTTTTTTTTTTTTTTTTTTTTTCCAACAAAAAAACACAGGGTTTTAGAGTCGCTACAGTCTTCAGAGGAGGTATAAAGCAAAAGTTTTCATAACCCCCTGACGTCCCGAACGTCTTCACTCTCTCTCTCTCTCTCTCTCTCTCTCTCTCTCTCTCTCATCCGTACCACAACTCCAGACGAAGCCTTGACCGCCATGGGCGTACCGCGAGACTCCTTGCCCGACCCTCCTAAAAACCAACGGTAATGCTTTTTTCTTCTCTAAATTTCATTTTCTCAGTAACTAGTTCACTTCAGGGTTTGGGGTTTCAAGGTTTTGATCCCAAATTTCTTTCTTTTTTCCATTACAATTAGGTTTCGTAATGGCAAGCAAGCTCATCACATGGACATTGATAAGGAACTCCTCGCCGCCCCAATCAAATCCGCCAAGGACAAATTCGCACTCATTCCCGAGTTTCTAAAGGTTCGAATTCTATACCATTTATATGTTCTTGTGATTGTTATTGCTGTTGTTGTTATTGTTTTCTTTGTTGTAAATATGAAATGAAAGTTTTTGTATAGGTGAGAGGGTTGGTAAAGCAGCATTTGGACTCGTTTAATTACTTTGTGAACACTGGAATCAAGAAAATTGTACGTGCCAATGATCGGATAGTGTCCGGCGTCGATCCAAGCATTTGGCTCAGGTTCACTACTGTTGTTAGTTGTTACTTTATTTCTCTTTTCTGGTTCACATTTGCAAGATATTGGTTCCGTTGCGATTGAGCTTGGTAACAATTACGGTTGCGATTAATTTCAGTATCATTTCAGCTAGAGAATACTCAGATGACATGCATAAATTTCAGTATCAATTTTCATAACTTTTAACCCAGCATCGCAAGAGAAGAGTCCCTATATGTTTAACTTTAGAGTTTTCTATCCTGCATAGATGGGACTGGAACTACATTTTCTAAAAGTGAACCATCCCCAGCTTTCTGATCCTTCTGAGATGTTCTGTTCGGTATACTGATTTGTTGGTGCACATTCTAACTGAAGAGAAGAAAGCTCCTGATCTCCAAATAGTTTGAATTCCTATGAATAAAAAACGAATATGTGATGGAAACAAGGAATCCCTAGACATATGTCAGTGTTATGAGGCTTGATGTGAGCCATAGATATAGAATAGGAAAGTCCGACATCGGAAAAGAGACCCAACAATTTACAATATATTAGCAGGTGACTGACTATTGATAGTACCGAGGCCCTCTGGATACAACCCCAAACCAGAGGTTCACTGGGGCTTGGGCGGTTGGTGGAAGATGGGGACAGTATGGGTGCTATACGTTGCAGCTGGTCATGTGCCATGTAGATCCTTTGCACACGAGGTATTGGCAATTGGAACATAATGATAGTTGGAAAGTCTATGAAGTCATGGGAAACATGTGCACACAGGAAAGATCCACCCCCAGAACCATATCTGTATTCCCTTCCCCAACACTAAATGAAGAGAAAGGATTAAACCCTGAGTAGAGTCTTTCCACTTGAATTCTTGTTTATCTACAGTATCATAAGAGGAAAAAAGATTCACTGTTGCGATATAATGCACTGAATGTCAGCCAAGTTAAAATAATTGCACTCTCTATTTACATCTACATATGTTCTTTAAATTGTTTGGATGGTTCATTTAGTCTCATATACACTAGTCTTTTTGTGCAGGTTTAATAATATCTATATTGATAAGCCCTCACTGACAACTGATGGTGTCACTACCGAAATCGCGCCCCATACATGTCGTTTATCTGATATGACGTAAGATCAATTAACATTATGATCTCATTTTATTTGTATTGTGTTTTACTTTCTAACTATTGTGGTACAATTTGTGAGGTTGTTCTTTTGGTTTGCCCGACATTAAAAGTTTAGGATTACAGGACTTGGTTGCTCTTAATTTACATTCATTTTTTTTCCTCCCTTGTGTTTTGCTTGTATTGCATGTACGGATATACCTATGGTGGATCAATGATATGGAATTTTACTTGTGATAAAAAAGTATAAAAAACTTTGATGAGTAGATGTTGATGTTAGAGATTAGAATTCGTGCATTTTTGGCAGTCATGTTTGGTTTAGGCCAAGTTGTGAAATCCTTGCTGCATGTTGTGTATTTTGATCCATGATGTTGGATTTCTAAAATTTCAGTTTGCAATTGTTTATATTATTTTCTCATCTAATTTAAAGGATAGGAGTTACTCTTTTTATTGAGAGGAATTGTACTTTATTCTGAATTGTAGGTATTCTGCTCCAATAAGAGTCGATGTAGAGTACGTTGAAGGAAGTCACGATCAAAAGAGGATAGTGACCAGGGTAATTATAAGTTATTATGGGACTGATATGCTTGGCAGAGTGTATTTGGATATATTATAGAGATTTTATTTATTTATCTTTTAAATATGTAGAAAGCTGTTGAAATTGCAAGAATGCCTATTATGTTACGGAGTTGCTGCTGTACCTTATATGGAAAAACGGAATCCGAACTTGCAATTCTTGGTTTGTCCAGAACAAGATAATATCAAGTTCCCCCCCTCATTTTTCATGTTCATGGTATGTTGATCTCTTCTAACATGAATGTGAATGTCTGTAGGTGAGTGCCCTCTTGATCCTGGAGGGTATTTTATCATCAAAGGGAATGAGAAGGTAATATCCTGGCACTATTGCTATCGATACATATAGTTGAGAGTTCTGTAAATAACTGAGATTCATGAACTTTTTTTGTTTTCCATCTTTGAGATATTTTGCCAGCATACAATGTTGAGCCATCTTACATTTTGCGTTTGCATAAGCATGTTTGCATTTGCTCTTAGTTTCTAACTTTTTGCTATTTGCATAGGCCATTAAAAACACAGAATTGTACTGCTGCTAAGATTCTTCGGCACTCATTTTTGGCTATTGATGTCTTGCGTTTACAAGTTTCTTAGTTCCTAACATACAAAATTAATTTTAGTAATTTAATATGAAGATATACAAGCATGTTTTTAGCTTTGTAGGTTCACATCAGAAAGAACATTAGGAAGATAAAAACAGGTCAAAAGCAATTGCACTGCCAAAAAAGAAAAAGAAAAAAAACAAAAACAAAAACAAAAACCCTAGCAAGACAAACTTTGATGTACAGCTGCCTTCTGATGTACAAAATAGAAGAAAGACTGTAGTATTTGAGAGATGTATGAAAGCCATATGCAGTCCAACAGTGTTTCCAATGAGATGTTTGTTAAACCTTTCAAACTGCTGCTTATGCCATAGGCAGACGAGTAACAACCTGGCGAACTGAAACATCTTGAGGGCCAGACCACAGAAACAGAATCCCATAAAAATCACCAGAACCTCACTTTTTAACTAGTGGTGCTTTAGATCCAATCTTTGCTCCTGCAAAGTTTATTTGGAACGTCAAGGTCCCTACAAAGGTGAAGATTTTGGGATGGCTTGTGGTATTGGGGAAGACGAATACTTGTGATGTCCTTCAAAAGAAAAGACCGGGAAATTGTTTTTCTCCTCACTGGTGCATTTTATGCAAAAACCAAGGGGAAAGTACTGATCATGTCTTTGTGCATTGTGAAGTGACTATTTTCTTATGGAAAAAGCTTTTAGGGAGGCAAGAGTGGACTGGGCAACTCCATTACAGAGAAGTGAATTGCTAAGAGAAAACCCTTTAGCTTTTGGTAAAGGGAAAAAGGCCAAAACCCTTTGGGGATGTGGGGTGCTAGCTATTTGTTGGGTGGTCTGGTTGGAAAGAAATAGAAGAATTTTTGAAAACTATGGAGGGTTGGAGAGGGAAGACATGTGGGAGAGAGTCAAATTCTGGGCATCCTTATGGGCTTCTATTTCTAAGGATTTCAAGGATTATAGTCTTTCTTCTATTATCCTTAATGGGCAAGCAGCTGTAGTATAAATCCCTAAGCTGTGTTTGTACTTTTAGTCGACATGCTAAGGCTTTTGCCCTAGCTGTCCTTAGATATTTTAAGCGGACTCCTTCTCCGCCTCCTTGTTTTTGTTTTTCTCTTTTTCAATAAAGAGTTGTTTCTTTTCAAAAAAAAAAAAAAAAAGCCAATACACTGAATAGTTAAAGAACTTTGGCTTTCTTCCCTTTGCCAAAACAATCCCTTTATACTTAATAGAGGAAGACTTCCTGATGAGATTACCCAAGTCACCCCTGCCTTCCTAATGAACTTCTGCCACAAAGATAAAGCAACTGAACAACACATTAAAACATGATCGATGTGTGAGAAACAACTAGAGTTTCCAGCATTATTTTTTTCTGGCTTAACAAGTTGTAGCAGTCTGTTTGCAGTCACATAGAAAAACACTCCATTCATATATGACTTCAAATTTTTAGTCATTTTGGCCTAAAATGACTTAAAATTTTCTTATACTCTCTCCCTCTCCCCCTGAAGGTTTAAGTTATTTAGCATATAATGACATAACTCAATCCCTTCCAGGTGATTTTGATACAAGAACAGCTTTCAAAAAACAGGATTATCATTGACATGGATAAGAAGGGAAAGTGAGCGGTTCTTTCTTGTTCAGTGTATTGCGTCAAAATTCATTGATTTAACTTATATTTATGTCTGCTTTCATTTTGTTCAGTGTAAATGCTTCTGTTACAAGCAGTTCAGAGACAATTAAAAGCAAGACTGTAATTCAGATGGAAAAACAGAAGATCTATTTGGATCTTAATCAATTTTCCAAAAAGGTTTTCATGTCACACATTTTATTTCAAAGGATTAAATTTTTACTCCTGTATCCTGGTACTGTCATATCTCACTTTAGTTTATGTACCTTTTTCAAACTTTTTGTAGATTCCTATTATGGTGGTCATGAAGGCTATGGGAATGACCAGTGATCAAGAAGTTGTACAGATGGTTGGAAGAGATCCTCGATATGGTGCCCTGCTCATGCCATCTATTGAGGTAAATACTGATACTGTCAAGAATTTTAAGTTTTTTTTTTTTTAATTCTTCTGACTAAAAATAGTATTTCTTCTCAATAAGAGAACGGAACACACAGCTGCCCTCCAATCAAAATAACTATTAGAAACCACAAAAATGTTTTTCTGCTCTAACGAAAGGCCAAAAAACTGCGGCAAAATCTGCTCAAATTTTAATCTTCAACGTCGTTATTTCCTAGACCACATACTAGCATTATACGCCCCTTTAATTACTTATCTGGCGACTATTGCTGTTTTATTTTTACCCTCTGAGGATGTTGCTTTAATTTTAGGAATGTGCAAAGGAAGGTATATATACAAAAGAGCAAGCACTGCTGTATCTCGAATCAAAGGTGGGGTATCCTTGATTTTTTTATTTTATTTTATTTTTTATAATTCTTTTAATTATGAATCTTGAAGGATTCCAGATATTGAGTGCTTAGTGTTAAAAATATCCTTCTAAATTGTGGCCTTGCAATTAACCTGGGTGTCACTTATATTAATCCACATTACTTAGACTATAGTTTCAGAAAAAAAAAAAAAAGACGGGCGGATATAGTATTGTTGCTGAAAGAAATAGGCGAACTCAAATGTAAGGATACGTCAACCAATATATCATAAATGAAAAATTATCTGCCAATATGTTTTAAGTGATAATTTGTTCACGATCTTAATAGTGACACATTCAACATTGGGGTACATACTATAAATGACAAGTCCATCTACATTCAAAGAGTTCCTATGCTATTGAAAACTGAAAAGTCAATGCTGCATCCTTCTACTAACATATTATATTGTAGTCATATGACACAAGGCAGGTGTAGGTCTTTTGGGAATGAATTTAATAGAAAAACAATAAACAGAGAACTGCTGGGAGATTGAGATTATTTGACATAAAGTATTCCTGTAGCATCAAAAACCATTTAGAATGTTGATCATGTCTACATTTTAGGGAGTGAGTGTAGATCATGTCTTTGTGAAGTTTCTTCTCGTTTGTGGAAGAGGATAACTGCTGGGTTGAGTTGGGAGATCCCAGCAAAGAGTATTGCTCTATTTTGCAAGGAGTACTGGTTTTGGGAAAGGTGAGAAGGGCTAAAGTTCTTTGAGGTTTCAGCATGCTAGTTGTCATTTTGGTGATTTGGATGGAAAGAAATGGAAGAAGTTTTGAACATTTCAGAGGCGAAGGTCTGGAGGAGCTTTGGATTAGAGTGAATCAATTGCTGTAATTACAGTACACTTCTCAGTATAAAATGGGAATCAATTGCTTATTTAAGTTACTTGTTTTTTGTTTTTGCAGGTGAAGAGGTCCATGTTTGATCGTCCTTCATCCGATAATGTACTCCCTCCATAAATGTTCCTTTCTTATCTTTTCTTGAAAACATGTCAACAAGGAAAAATACTATTTCTATAGTTTCTTAATTGGAACATCCTTTCATATTCTTATAGGACTTTAAAGTAATGGCAGTTCTTCGAGATATATTTATTGCTAATGTTCCGGTAAGCTCTCTCTCTCTCTCAAAATTAAGATACTTTTATCATGCATCTGGTGTTCTCTTAATTTTAGATTCTTTTTGTCTCCTTAGGTATGCCGGTCCAATTTTCGTCCAAAATGCATATATGTTGCTGTCATGTTGAGGCGCATAATGGATGCAATTTTAAACAAGGATGCGATGGATGACAAGGTTGTTATTGCATTCCAAATCATCTTCTGTTCCTTTTCATAAGTAAACTAATTTGGTCATTATATATTGCCAACTTAGAAAGGAGGAAATTCATCTCCTTGCGTAAGTTCAAGTCATCCAGGCTGGCAAGAGGGTCTTTTTTTTTTTTTTTCATGAAAGTTATGCAGAAAATCCTTCTATGTTAGTGGATAATATGTTTGGTTCTAAACCAGTGCTAGGAAAAGTGTTATCCAGAATGTTTCATCTTAATAAATGTGACTTCTTTGTGATTAAAGAAAAATGAAGCCCTATTTTTGCCTCTCTCCTAATAGGTGCATATTGCCTTAAGGGGGAGGTGTGATGATCACATGCTTCTATGTTTTTTATTTTATTTTTTATTTTTTTCTTCTTCTTCTTACTAACAACTTGGGGGATATATTATTTTTGGAGGTTGGTGTTTTGAGGACTGCTTTTCCTTCCTTATATCATCATTGGGTGTTGTGGAAAGGGAACTAAGCTAGAATCATATGGGGTTGTTAAACACTTGCAGTTTCTGAGTTCTGGTCAGCGGACAGCTCCTTTGGGCAAATTAGAGAATCCTCGATGATTTTCAGGGGAATGGAGTGAAGGAGCTTTGGGAAAGTTAGATTTTGGACATCTCCTTGGCTCTTGGTTGCTGCAGAATTTATGGATCTACTATTTCTCCATTTTTATCCACTTTGGAGGGCAGTTGTCCAAGTCTGTCCTCCATATTGTATAATGGGAAGACAGTAGTTGGCTAGTGTTTCTCCTGTTCATAGTTTTGTTATGACAGAAACAAAATTTCTGTTTTTTTTTTTTTTTTTAGATTAGATGTTTTTACTTGTGTGGAGATATTCACAGTTTGTAGCATAAAAAGAAAAAGAAAAGCATATATATGGTCACCTGGTCTTGTGCCAACCCTTTGTGTGTGTATTTTATATAAGTTTTTTCCTTTTATTTTTGAAAGATAGAATTTTGATTTGTTTACCTCATAACAAAAAGTAATGTGAGTTCTCTATTCCCTACCATGTACTTCGAAACACCAAGGGGTGATAAAACCACTTCTGTTTCTATCATACATGTCTTATTAGACATGGAAGATCAACTCTACTAAAACTTAATTATGTGGTGCGTCTGTTGATTGTGATGCTTAACTGTGCTTGGAGGGCAGGTTTGTGTGTGGTATTTTCAGATTCTGGAAAGTGATTTTCTCACCTTTGATTATAGGATTATGTTGGGAACAAGCGGCTTGAGCTATCTGGGCAATCTATTTCTCTTCTGTTTGAGGTATTTTATGCTCTTGTCTTAGAAATGCCTTTCAGTTTCTTACACCATGGGGTTATCCCCTCATTGTTATTGGCTTTTAAAATAGCTAATTCTTTTTGTTCTTCCTCCATTTATTGTTTTCTTAGGATCTGTTCAAGACAATGATCTCTGAAGTTAGGAAGACTGTAGACAATATATTAACAAAGCCTAGCAGGTCTAGTCGTTTTGACTTGGCTCAGGTATCTTCTAAAATTACTATTATAGTCGGGAAATTTTCCAGATGTGTTTTCTTTTATTCATCTGTATAATATCCATTGTTAATTAGGTATCATGGTGTTTCATTGTGAAGTAGATAAAACTTTCCTGAATAAGTGGAAGAAATTTGAGTTAAAGTACTTTATCAATAAGGGGAAGGAGGTGGAGCAGTTATGGTTATCATTCAAGATGCCATACAAAATACAAAACCACAGTTTCATACAATACCACACATGAAAATTTATGTAACAAAAACGTTCAAATTATGGGGCAGAAGCAAACGGCCTCAATTTATTTCTGCAAATGAAAATAGAGCAGTGGTTCCTTTGCTGATGTAGAAGAAGAGTTCATTTTAGGTTTTAAGATGCAAGAAAATGTCAAAAATATCCTCCAGATGGATCTAATTCGCTCAGATCAAACTTTTTCTACCTCAGGAACTAGTATAAAGAAAGTGATTACTTTGAAGCTTCATCAATCTTTCTATTAATTAGTAATTACAATCTTTCTATATAATCTTTAAAATATACTTTTCTATTATGATCTTATGACTTCATATTATATCCAAATTGTCAACAGCTAAGAAAAGTCAAAGGATCCATTATTAATGTATCGGACACATCTGTATATGATGCAGCTGCAATTTTTTTTTTTTGGCATAATAATGCATCACAGTATTTGCTTTACCCATCAAAAGTTGTTATGAGAAGCTCTGATTATCGAACTTCTCTGGCATCTGCTGCTCCATCAAAAGTTTGTACCCAACTCTTAAAATCTACATCAAATAATTGAACTGACTCCCTGGGAGTCACTCGTATCTCACAATGATTGTGTGGTTTGGTTCTTGGTTTGGGTCAGGGGGTGGCGGATTAAAAGGGTTTGATGATGGTGGTTGTTAGATGCGATGGTGACTGTGGTCGTTTTGGAGTTGTATACTATTGGGCTACCTTTGAAAATTCTAATGCTGAATTCTAGTAGGCGAGATTGAAGAATATGGTATTTGGAGTCTTCCAGAGCTTTCTTGCAAGTCTTAAAAAAAAAAAAAAAAACAACAAATGAATAATCTCTCTCTGGGCCTTTGTGCAATTTGGTAGCAAATGTACCTACCAAGGTATGGGTGGTTCTTATGTAGTAGAATCAACTTGGGAAACCTGTATACAATAGGAGACTTATAAGTAATAGTAAACGTGTATACAATAAGAAATCAATACAATTGATTTACGCTGTCCGACTTAATGAAACAGTACTTTTCGAAATCTCATTTTGTTTTTTTTTTTTGTGCTGCAGTACATACGCAAAGATAGTATTACACATGGCCTTGAAAGGACCCTTTCTACTGGAAACTTTGATCTCAAACGGTTCAGGATGCACAGGACAGGCATGACGCAGGTTTGCTCTCCATATTCTCTCTGCCTCTCTAAGTCGAATAACTGTGGATATACATATATAATAATAGTTTGTAATAGGGCTTTAGGTTTTGCCTCAGATGCCCTTCTTGTCCAACTTCTCTTGTGCTCCTTTTCTCTCTGAAAAATGTTTGTTTATTTTAACAAAAATATACCCAATTGTTACTATATTTTCTGCCTTCAATCTATGGTTCAAGGGCTCTCTCAATTTAAGTAGACTGATTAAGATCCTCTTGTGACAGGTGCTAGCTAGGTTATCTTTCATTGGGTCACTAGGCCAAATGACCAGAACAAAACCGCAGTTTGAGAAGTCACGAAAAGTGAGTGGACCTAGAGCCTTGCAACCTAGCCAGGTAAGGGCGATGTCTGTGCACTTCTTTGAAATGTTTGTTAGCTTTACATGATGGCTATCTATATATATCTTTGTACTCATACTGTTTGGCTTATGCTACGTGACTATTGATGAAGTGGGGCATGCTTTGCCCTTGTGACACTCCAGAAGGTGAAGCATGTGGACTGGTAAAAAACTTAGCCCTGATGGCCCATGTAACAACTGATGAAGAGGAGGGCCCTTTAATATCACTGGTATGCTCCTCATCACAAAATGTAATGTATCTATGAATTTGTACTTTTGTGTTTACTTATTACGCAATATCAGATAATGAGGAGGTTGATATGATGGCATATTCAGTAAGTCCATTAGCTTGTGGATTTGTATGTGTATATGTTATGGTGGATAAAATGGAATCTTCTATATCTTGTGTGTACTCTATTAATTTTAGCTAATTCATGGAAACATATCACACACCGATATAAAGCGCATGTCATTTTTGGGGTTTGCATATTGCAAGAGTTTTCTCTTTTCATTAATTTAATTTGTTTTGTACTTCTCTCTTAATCTGTTTCCTATCTTATATAAATTGTTCTGGAGAAACTTTGTCTTGCATCAAACATTTCATTGGTGTGCATGCAAACAAAATTGTGTTGCCTTACATACAACCTCTTTAACTCTGTTTATTGGCTGGAAATATGTTTTCTAAAGTTTCCCTAGTTTCGAAGTTTCTATTGTTTTTTTCAATAGTTCCTGTGACATATAATATATATATATATATATATATATATATCTATATCTATGGTACCCACCAATAGGAGCGAGGCCTTTTGAGATAAATCCCATTGTTAAGGATGATATAGGCCAATTAATTATGGTTTTGGTCAAAATGTTGATTGTTTGTGCTTGTTTGTATGGAAATCATTGAAGCTTATAGTGGTGAGCAGATGAATGATCTGTGGGACAGAGTCAATTTCTGGGCATCTTTATGGGCCTCTATATTCAGGGAATTCAAAGATTATACTTTTTCGTCAATTTTTCCAGATTGACAAGCTGTTCTGGTCTAGGATTTTTAGCCTTCACTGTTAGTCTATTGCTCTAGCTGTCTACCTTAGTGTTTTCTGTGGACTTTTTGAAGTCAGAAAATGAGATCAGAGACACGCTTTCATCCACTTGCTGTTGACACTATTAGATCTGAGGTAAAGAGATGACCTTTCAATCCCTACTTTTGGACAAGTTATAAGTGGACAAGTAGTAGTTTTATTGATAGCAGAAAACCACACCGTCTTCTTTGGATGAACTATGAATTCAAAACCACATTAATTTGATAAGGAAAGCTCACTCTTTTCTTACTAAAATCTCTTTTCTTATTTTTTCCTCACCAAGCTTTAGTCATAGCACTGAGAAGGAGGTTGTCGGCTTCCTTGTAACCTGACCTCATTGCAATATCATAGGTGGAGACCAGAGAGTGATGTCGTTGATCCTCAAGGCCTGGCATAGTTGCTCGCCTTTAAATGATCAATCTGAATACAGATTTGAACTAGGAAGGATCCATATCTAGGTTGATATTCATATTTCCTGGTATCTCTGTCATCAGTTTTTTATGTATGAAGAGGCCATCAGTTGCAAAACTTTGGACAAAATGAAAAGGGTTCAATTGGTTTCTATAGTTAAACACTTAAACAATACATCCAGTAATCTGAATGTTAATTTAGTGTATTGGTCAAATGCTTTATTGAGAATTGAGCTGTTTAGCAAAAAGCCTAATGCTTTCAATTTATATAATTATTTTTTTAATCAAAAACTCTGTTTTCTGATTGGAGAACTAATGAAATATTAAGGAAATAAAACACGCATAACAATTTTACGAATGCCAAAGAAGTCATAATTTATTTAGGTACAATAGTTTGTTTAGAGGGTTAAAGTCATAATTTGACACAATCACCTGCAGTGAAATAACACTTTTAATCCTAAATTTAATGGACTTTTAACAGAAGTTAGATAGAGGTATGTGCGATCTTATTTTTTAAGTATAGTTTCTAAACCGGTCAGTTTTGAAGTTCATGTACCAATTTATTCAGATACAGCTTATGATAAAAAAAAAAAGGCCCTAGAAATAATGTTAGGACTTCCTGAGAGTTTTCTTTTTTCCCTTAAAACTCTTTCTTCAACTTTTCTTTTCCTAATATCTAGCTACGGAAGTTAAAAATCTGAACGTGCATCATGCAGGGATATTTAGCTACAGAAGTTCTCAATAAAACTCTTTCTTCAATTTTTTACTTCTTAATACCTAGTAATGGAAGTTCAAAAACTGAATGTACATCATGCATGGATATCTTTTTATCAGCAATATTTTATTCTTCTCTTTTCCCCATTTATAGTCTTATATTTTGTGTTATTTAATTTCTGTTGCAATAGTGCAAATGCTTGGGTGTGGAAGATTTGGAAACACTATCGGCAGAGGAGCTTCACTCACCCAATTCTTTTCTGGTTTTATTCAATGGAGACATCCTTGGAAAGCACAGGAAGCCACAGGTAATAACTTTGTCGGATATAAATAGATCCCTATACAAAAATAGTTCCTTCACAACTGTTCATTTTCCCAATAAATCAAAAGGACCTGCTGTGATGGGATGTCCTTCAACAGAAGGTTGTGGAATACTCCCCAACTGAACAAAAGCTGAGCTAAATGGTTTCTGTTCGTGTCTTGGTGCTACATCGTGTGTACTTAATTTAGTCAATGTTTTGCTTTAATTTCAGCGTTTTGCTGCTGCAATGAGAAAGTTGCGTAGAGCTGGGAAGATTGGAGAATTTGTTAGTGTCTTTGTCAATGAGAAGCAGGTAAATTCTTATGTTACGGCCAAGTTTCTGCGGTTTTCCCCTCTCCTAATTCGGTTTTCTGCTCTAGATTAGTACATGTGACTAATCACCTAAAAGATATATTGTTTGGACGATGGTGTCTTCAATCATCTTTAGTGAGCCTTTGGATGGTTATACACATATTGTGTTAATTATGTCACATGCACAACTCATAACAATCAATCAATTATGTTATCCTAGTTTTTTTTTTTTTTGTTTTGTGAGAAGCATAAACTCTTAGTGACAACAATTGAATCTTATGGTGTTCTCATATAGTCGATTTGCTGGTTAAACAGTCAGCAAAAAGTGTAACATTAAATAGAAAAAAGCATCAAGAATACCTGAATGAGGAACAACTATAAAAGTCTCCATTCTCTCTATCTCTCTCTCTCTATGTATATATTATCTCTTAAAGTATTCAACAAGAGAATGATACAATAAAACAATATGGACAGAGGTTTGGATAACTGAGGCACATTTTGCTCAGTTGTGAGGTACTCATCACTAAGTGGCTCATTTGGTACATCACCATTGGCGTGTTTTCCAAATTTTGTGTTCCAAAAAAATTGGCACTGGTATTTATAACCTATACTCCTACAAGTGGGCCTGAATGTCAGTGTCTTACCGCAAAATACTTCATTGAAGGTTGATGAGAGGATCTTACAATATGCTTATAATATTATTATTATTGTTCTCTTTTTTTTTTTTGGGGTGGGGGAATAATCTGTATTTATTAAAACTTTCTGCACTGTAAATGCATATATCTAACGTATTGTACGATTTTAAAAAAAAAAGGTTATTGATTGTTTATTATTTTAGTTATTTTTATCTATAGCTATCATGATACAGAGTAAATTGTTTTAACTTTTAGTTTGTCATTGTTGTCTTTCTACAGAAATGTAAAACTACCCTTCACTGGAAATGCATATATGTATCATATTGTAATAGATTTCATAGAAAATTTGGTTTTGTTTGATCTATTTGTATCATGATAGAGTAAAATGTTTTAAATGTCAGTTTGCATTTTTGTCTGCTCTATGGTTCTGCTGTTTTTTTTCCCTTGAACCTGTTATTGTATACCTGACCTTTTGGGGAATTATCTCAGCATTGTGTTTACATTGCTTCCGATGGTGGTCGAGTTTGTCGGCCTCTAGTTATCGCTGACAAGGGCATTTCAAGAGTCAAAGAATATCACATGCAGGAGCTGAATGTAA
The DNA here is from genome assembly GCA_025331145.1 of Rosa persica. Taxonomy (NCBI): domain Eukaryota; kingdom Viridiplantae; phylum Streptophyta; class Magnoliopsida; order Rosales; family Rosaceae; genus Rosa; species Rosa persica. The sequence goes on along the minus strand of WFKR01000001.1, from coordinate 9,993,308 downwards.
GTACACAGTTTGTCTACTTTCCTGTACAAACAAATGCCACTAGAGCTAATCTTTTCTTTATTTTCTTTTAAAGGCTGGGGTCCGTACTTTTAATGACTTTTTAAGTGACGGGTTGATTGAGTATCTTGATGTTAACGAGCAGAATAATGCTTTGGTTAGTTCCTGCCTTATAACTTCGGAAAGTTTTGATATTGGAATGATGTACATCATAGGTGAATACTCAAATGTTCTGATTATCATTTTATAGATTGCTCTATACGAAGATGAGGCAACAACAGAAACAACTCATATAGAAATAGAGCCTTTCACCATCTTAGGTGTTATTGCTGGGCTAATTCCGTATCCTCACCACAATCAGTCGCCTAGAAATACTTACCAGGTTTCTTGTCTTTCTCTAAGATACTCTTGCTGTTTGGTTTACTCAAATATCGAGTCACATCATCTCAATTGACTGATTTGTTTATAATAGTGTGCAATGGGGAAGCAAGCAATGGGGAATATCGCATATAACCAGGCAAGTGTTTTATTTGATAGTGATCCACCTCTTACCCCTTCCCCCTTTCTCTTAAAGCTCTTTTAGAAGGAGCACTTTTTGGTGTCATTCTATCTTGACTGGACTTCTGCTACACTGGTTGTGCTTGTGTTTGGGTTTTTTGGTTTTTTTTTTTTTCTCTTCTGAAGTGGGAGAAAAAACCAATAAAAACAGCACAGTAACAAGAGTTTTGTAGAATTCAAGGGGGATGAGATGGATCTCTTCTGGGCGCATCATGGGTTTCAGTTTACTTGGTTGTTAGGACTATTTTAGTTTTATGTTTATAATTCTCTCTGATTAGAGTACAGGAGTCATTTAGTTTTGTTGTATGTGTGCTTGCTGTTTCTGTCTGTTATGGTTGGTGTTTTAGCTAATGTATTCAGTGTGTTATTTTTCTCTGTACTTGTTCATCTTTTGTCAATGATATTCTGTTTCTCATAAAATATACTCTCTGTGAATATTTTTCTATGTTGCCACTCAATATCTGGTGATATAACTCATGTTAAGCTATCTTTCTTGCATGCTAATGGTACAACGATAATCTTCCTATTTGTTCTGTAGCTTCGTCGGATAGACTTGCTTTACCTACTGGTGTATCCCCAACGACCATTATTGACAACAAAGACCATTGAGCTGGTTGGTATGCTCTTTTTTTTTTTTTGGATGTGGGTGCTCCTCTAGGCTGTAAATTAATCACATTACTTTCAGGTGGGCTTTGATAAACTCGGAGCTGGGCAGAATGCAACTGTTGCTGTGATGAGTTATAGTGGCTATGACATAGAGGATGCAATCGTCATGAACAAGGCATCTCTGGATCGTGGTTTTGGTCGTTGTATTCTTATGAAAAAGTATGGAACTTCATTGTCGTTAGTGATCTTTTGTCTTACTGCATATATCAATGTCACAACTTTGCTCTACCCTATTGGTTGCTTAACTATTACATATTTGGTTTAGGGAACTTCATTGTCAATGGTGAACTTATTTAGCGTCTTACTGCATACATCAACATCACAACTTTGTACCCTATTGATTGCTTAACTGTTACATATTTATGTGCTAACTGAAGATGTTTTCTGACCAGGTTTGTTGTCGCCAATCAAAATTATAGCAATAACACACAAGACAGAATAATCAGGCCAAGTAAAGATGAAGTTGATTCTGGAAAGATGCAGGTAATCCAAGTCATCTTTCCTCCCTTTTCTTGGACACTGCTCCAAGGGGTGGTTTCCAATGATCATTTTTTAGTAATGCATTTCAAGTGCACATTGTGCAGCTCTTTCTTCTTACTGACCTAATTTGTGAAAGAAAAATTTTCATTTAGGCCTTGCATCTCTACCCTTCCAAATACCCGTTTAAATAGATTGTGTAATGCACATGCTATTGTTGGATGGAATAATAGACGGAGTTAGTGATAGTTCCCATATTGCGTCAGTTTTTCTAATTCAAGTGGTAAATTGCAAAAGGATAAGTGATGGGGATTAATGATGCATGGAAGATGGCTTTTGGTTTTAATTAGGTCGTTGATAGTCATTAATTTAAAAGTTGGTGGTGTTGTCACTCATTAATTTATTGGTTAAGGTGAGTTTGATCATTAATTGAGTTCTAGTAACTTCAGTCATTAAGTAAGTTGTTGGCAGTCACTAGTGACTAGCTACGCTGGTGTTGTAAAATGTGAAATATTCCTATGAATTGCAATCAATGTTTCAGGAGTTTTGAACTTTTTATCCTGCAGTGTTGTGCACTCCTGTATTTTAGGATTTTTTTCCAGATTATTCCTAGAATTTAGGCTTGGACGGTTCCAGGATGTTTTAGGGCTGTCTTGATTTTTTTTGCATGAGTAAGTTCAGGTGGTATGGTTATATTGCCCTCGTAAACTTCAGGTTTTTATATTTTGCCTTGCCACCTTTTGTAGGTTCTCGATGATGATGGTATTGCTGCACCTGGGGAAATTATTAGATCAAATGACATCTATGTAAAGAAGCAGGTCCCTATTGTCACAAGGGGGGCTATTAGATCGGGATTAAAGGATAGGTTCGCTATTTGGTTTATGATCCTGCATATTCCAACTAAGCCTCTGTTGGCTTAATAAAATAACACTCATTTCCATATGCAGTGAGTATCGGTCTGCCTTTCAAAAATATAAAGGACCTGATGGGGAGTCTTGTGTGGTGGATAAAGTAGCTCTCTTTTCTGATACACATAATAATTTATGTGTTAAATTATTGATTCGCCATACTCGTAGACCAGAGGTAAGAGAATCATTGTCATTTTGTGCGTATGCGGTTAATTTTAAGGATATTCTGAAATATTATTGCATTATGTAGGTTGGTGACAAGTTTAGTAGCAGACATGGGCAGAAAGGTGTCTGTGGTACAATTGTCCAGCAGGAAGATTTCCCATTTTCTGAACGTGGCATTTGTCCTGATTTAATCATGAACCCTCATGGATTTCCCAGGTTATTCTTTCTTCTATTATAAGTACTTATGGTAAATCTCATTGTTTAATCCATCTGGTGCAAATTACCAAGTGAAGAGAATGAAATTGAAAATTGTACTTTTCTTTAGATTGGTAAACTGATTACTGTATCCAATTATGAAGTGAAAGGGGACTAAGGGGATTCACTGTCCCTTTATTTATTGACTCCCGTTGCTGATGGATTCAGCAGGATGCTGGTATACCTTCTTGGAGTGCTTTTACATTGCAGTGGCCAAGGGGGATAGAATAAGATTCTGGTAGGATATATGCTGGGGAACAGCTGAGTTTTGTTTCCTTGGTCGTTATGTTATCCAGTAGCCATAACTCAACAATACTTCGAAGTGTTTGTTTTCTAGGATCTTTTCCTCTGTAGTTGGGATTTGGGTTTCGGAGGGTTATAATTGATGGAACAGCAGGGGAGCTCTCTTTCCTGTTACTGCTGTTGCGAGGTGATCGCTTTTTCACTTCTAAAAGTCACTCTTGAAGGGGTGGAGATTGAATTCTTATGGAAATTTTCTTGTAACTGTTTACTAAGTTGTTGGATGATTTTTTTGATTCTCCAGTTTTTGATCCTTTTGATCAGATCTGGAAATCGAATGTTCCTTCAAAGGTTAAAATTCTTGGTGGACAAAGCACATGTTCCTTCAAAGGTAAAATATACATACAATATGGTTCAACGGGGAAGACCAGGCTCTTGTGGACGTCCTAGATGGTGCAGTATGTGTAAAATGCATTGGATCACGTTTTTCTCCACTGTCCAAGTGTTCTTAGCATCTGGTTTAAATAATGTGGGAAGGTGAATGTTAACTGGGTCTAGGCGGTGTTGTTCACTCATGTGAACAGCATAGGACTTTAGGGGGTTCGAAGAAGGCCAATATAGAGTTATCGCACGGGCTTTTGAAAACACTGCCAACTTGGGTATTCTCTGTGCTTGATGTTGTTTGGTTCATTTGGCTGTGGAAACAAATCAGAGAATGTCTGAAGACAAGGTTGGGGCTGTTACATTTTATGACAGAGTTGACCTTTTGAGTTCACGTTTGGCTTCAGTCACTTCTGCGTTCAAGGGTTTCACTTTTATGGCATTCTTATAGACTGGAATGCTGCACAGTGCAGCACACTAATATGTCTAGGATTTAATCTTTGTTTTGTTGTTTGAAGCTTTTAGTTTCTCCAAGGTTTCTTTTTGTGGGGATTCCAAGGTTGTGTAGAAATTTGGCGGAGCCATAGTTGATTTACAGAAACTTGATAATCTAATCAACCTTGGAAAAACCTTTCTAAGGATACATTCCCAACCAAAAACTCTTATGCCAACCTGCAGAAAATTTCCTTTCATGGGTTTCAGTGGAATATCATCCACTGCAGTGTATTATCTCCTCTATTAGTAATTGATTTAAAAAATAAAAAAATAAAAAAAGAGGCAGAAAAAGATGGATTGCCAGTAAAAAGGTGAGATAAAGTTGATAAAGAATAAAAGAATACGAGTATATAGAAGGTCTGAAGAAAATGCAACCCAGGTTATTGAACCCAAATCATTACAAGTCTCGGGAACACTTGGTTCAGTTGATGGATTGTATTGCATTTCAGCACACCTAAAATAATGTAAAGGAATTTTTTTCTAAGATTCATTTATAAAAGTCACTGAAGTATTTCTAATTTCAAATGCTACTTCCTCATCTCTCATATTAGGTGATTGAACTTCTAGGTGTTCCAAAATGCGATTTTGAAGTATGATGCATTGTTAACATCACTGAAATCTTCATATGTATGTGTGATTAACTAGTATATTTTTCTTTTCTTTTTTTCTGGTTATCTGGTCTTATTATCAGCCGAATGACTGTTGGCAAGATGATTGAGCTTCTTGGGGGTAAAGCAGGAGTTTCATGTGGTAGGTTTCATTATGGTAGTGCCTTTGGTGAACCAAGTGGTCATGCAGACAAGGTTGAGGCTATAAGGTACTTAAAGAATCTGTGGTTTGACTTTTTCTTCCATAATTTCTTTTCAAATAACTTTTTTTAAAATCATTCATTGCTTTTGTGATAGTGAAACACTTGTGAGGATGGGATTTAGCTATGACGGCAAAGACTTCTTATGCTCAGGTTTCTCGCTTTTAAAGTTCACTTAATGGTGATATAAAAATGTTTTAAAATATTTCTCTTTTCAAATGATTTGTAGTCCATCCCACTAATGTTCTGAGCGATTGAAAGTGATGCCTTGTGTTCCTGCCCCAGCTGGATGATTAAGATAGTGCATCTTTTTATAGGGAATATTTGGAATTGTATTTTCAATATAGGGCATGAACAGCTATCTCATAATTACATATTGATGCTTTTTTCAACAGTTACATGCGCGCGCGCACACACACGCTCTCTCTCTCTCTCTCTCTCTCTCACACACACACACACACACACACCATTTATTTGGCCAAGTATTAACTCTGGTTCTTCAAATCTTAAAACAATATTGTGGTCTATATTATCTTTTATTTCTATTTAAGAGGCAACCCTGAGGCAGGATTCTCCCTATTTGCATATGTACTATTATCAATGAAACTATCCTGATGTATGTTTTTACCATTCAGGAATCACTGGTTGCCCATTGCAAGCATATATTTTCATGGGACCAATTTACTACCAGAAGTTAAAACACATGGTGAGATTTAAATATTTAGTCTCTGTTTCTTTCATGTCACTTGATTGTAAAAATCTGGGCTTGGCGGATTTATGTCACTTGTTTTTTTTTTTTTTCATAATTTTCATGTTTTTTTATTTTATTTGTTTTTTCATGTCTACTTGCATATTTACATTCTCTCTCTCTCTCTCTCTCTCTCTCTCTCTCTCTCACACACACACACACACACACACACACACACTCGTTTCCGTGACTTAGTATCTGCTTATGTATTATTACTTCTGTTCAGTAAAAACAAAGGGTAATTATAAGAAAAAGTCTATGGACACATCTAGTAATGTTCAGTCTTGGTAATGAAAAGGAAAGATTTAATTTATGCTTTATAATACAGCTTAATGTTGTTACTAAATTAATTTATAGATTTAACAAAGTTAGTATCAAATTTTCTCGAGTTTTAGTGATTTTGTCATCTGATTCCTATTTTCCTTGACCATGTCCTTCTTTATTGTGTATGAAATTGTTCAGGTCCTTGATAAAATGCATGCACGTGGTAGTGGTCCCAGAGTCAGTCTAACTAGACAGCCTACTGAGGGAAAAGCTCGTAATGGAGGTTGTGATTTTATCTTTATTATGTTTAGTCAATTTCATGTTAAGCAGTTCTATTTGTTATAATGTTTTTATCTACCAGGACTACGAGTAGGAGAAATGGAGCGTGATTGTCTGATTGCTTATGGTGCCAGTATGTTGCTGTATGAGCGCCTAATGATCTCTAGTGATCCTTTTGAAGTTCAGGTATTGCCAATGTTTGTGATTTCTTGTCAAATATTCTAGATATTTTTATGACACTTAGAAGCCATTTTATGAATCAATCCATACTTTTTTTTATCTCATGTATTGAGCCCATGTACTATTTTAATACTGTTCAGCCACTAGTGGAGATTTAGGATTCGTACAGTTTGAAAAAGAGTCAAATACTTTTGTTGTTGACCAGAGTACTTGTAATTGATACCACATACTAAAAGTATTAGGTTAGTAAGAACATCCAACCCTAAGTCTGGCATTCAAACTCCGCATGGTTTCTACGTAGCTTTTTGGTACAGTTTAATAACTCCTAAAGGTATTAGGGTTTGGCAAGTGTCCCCCGTTTCAAACCCAGTTCTGGAAAGCAGGTTTGGGGGATTTCTGTGTATCAAAAAAAGGGAAAGATCAAATAACATGCTGACCATAGTCCGCACTTACACTGAATGAAATCCTTTAAGGCTGCTGCCGATGATAGAAATTCTGGGTGACAGAAAAGAATATTGGATGGCTGCAATTTTACAGTAAAAGGTTCATACTTGAGGTTTCAGTGATGAGACAATTTGATACCAAACCTAAAGAATCACTCATTTTCCGATACAATTGAGGGCATGCCCTCCACCTTTGTTTTTGTCTCTTTTTCTTTTTCTTGAGAAATATTCTGTTCACCTTACCCAGCAGTAATGTGACACCTGTATTTTTTTTCAATTTCTTTGTTGCGACTTTGGTAATCATCCACTACTATTTATTCAAGACTTGCTGCTGTATGATGATGAATGGGAGGGAGGCAGGGAAATGGTTGGCTTTTCTTTTAAAAAAAAAAAATTGGTGGAAAAAAGAAGGTTTGTCCTCTGGAAAAGCAAAAAAGAGATGACAAATTAGAAGTATGAAGAGATGAGAAAGTAATCCTTTTATTTACAATTCGATCCTACATTCGTCCATAGAGCTAAGGAGATATCAGCGCCAAACCTTAAAAAGCACTTATCTTTCAATCCTCCAGATCTCTATTTTATTGTACAGGAGATGGACATACTTAGGCTTCTAATATAACTCCCAACCAAATATGAGTATTGATAAAGTAACTGGACAGTATTCTATATTCAAGATTATTCTTTAATCAATAGATTTACATACTTTTTGTTTGAGGCGAATGAAATAGACTCCTATCACTAAAAGACTCATTGACACTAGAGAAGTATTAAAATATATATATATAGAATTATAGTATCCAATCTTGACATTGAAAGTAGGTGGGTCTTCTCCTGGGGGATAACTCTAGCACTAGTTTTTTTGAATCCAAGGCAGAAGAGGTAAAGACATTGCTAGTCCAAGGAAAGCTGTTCGGAAGTTTACTCTCCTGTGTTTGTTTTCAAAATTGGAAGGAAGTGACAAGCTAATTGGAATGTATGATGATGGATTGTCCTACAACCATTATAGGGGCACTCAAAAATGAGCAGTTGATTAAATGGTATCCGGTGACCAAAAGAATGAAAAGAGTGGTGTGGTTAGCAGTAGGTAAACTGCTGGTGAAGAACAAGGATTTGCTACGAAATTACTGTGGAGCTTACCTTTAAAAGGGATTTTGGTTGTAGGAAGCAAGTATGGTTGGAAGTGGGAAAATCCCATTTAGCAAATTGGGATGTTTCACAAAAAGGGGGGATTAGGTGTGGGAAGTTTATTAAAGAGAAGCAAAGCCCTACTTAGAAAGTGGTCATAGACTATTTTATTGTAGGTCTTCCATAAAACAAACTGATCTGATGCAAAACTTTAATGTTTGTGAAGGTTTTGCAAACACAGGTGTTTCAAATTCTACGCAAGCTTCTAATATCAACCTTTTTCACAGGTTTGTAGAGTATGTGGTTTATTGGGTTATTACAACCACAAGATGAAAGCTGGAATTTGTTCCTCATGCAAAAATGGGGATAATATTTCTACCATGAAGCTTCCCTATGCTTGCAAGCTCTTGATCCAGGTAAAGCTTGGCAATAATTATTATTCTTTTTTTTTTTTTTGAGAAATATAATTTTTAAAATCTAGCACATAGTTATTTAAGTTGTGATTTTCTCAGTTAAACTCTGTTTTTGCATTTCAAAGAACACTTTGTTATGCATTCTCAGTTGTTATTGGGGTTAGAGATGTCTTTTTAAAAAGAAAGAATTGGTGAAGTTTTCATACATTGTATTATTGATTTCGTCAATTGTAGTTGTTAAGCCCTCTTAATATAACAACTGGATCATGAGAATCAGCGAAACCTAAGGTAACTTGTTGGGTGAATGACTTATGCACAAGATATAGATAGAGATGCTCATAGCAAAGCCATCACAAAAGTACTACCCTAGATTGCTCATGCTTATATTCATGTCGATGGCGGACAGATGGTATGGAAATGTAGGCATAATTTCATTGAAAATAAAGAAGCAATATTTCTTCCCTATTTTTAGCTTCTCAATAGTTGCTTGCCATGTCACAGCTCTAAGGTCAGTTAGCAATATTTGAATTGTTTAATGCTGCTTCCAGGAACTCCAGTCGATGAACATTGTTCCCCGCTTAAAACTAGCTGAAGCTTGAATTATGGCTTTTCTCGACAGTTTGCCCACCATTAAAAATGGCTTGGAGCACACAGCCGACACCTTTTATTCTCAAGCTGAGAGAGAGACTGACTGACTGACTATATACATCTGCAACTGCGGCATTGCAAATAAAGAAACCAGATCTCCCATGTGAAGACAGAGTGAAAAAAAAGCAAGAAAGCAAAGGGCTTTCTTTGATTCTTTAAAACCATGACATAACATTGAGTGTTCACTGCATCTTCTCTGTTCTGCTCTGAGCTCATTTTCATGTAGACCAAGCAACAATCTACAAATCTGATAGTGAAGAATTTGATTTTATGGTTTTGCACATACTGTTTCAGATTGGTACTTAAAAAGCACACCAATTTCGTAGTAAAAAGGTATTGTACAAACGCTCAACAAATCGTGCTTGGGTAATACCCCTTCCATTGTCTCATTTATTGGAGAGATGACTGGAACGGCAAGAAATTCTACTCGTGTTTGTGGCTGTATTTCTCGGATTGTTGTCACTATGTACTATTTTCTTGTAATTCAGATGGTAATATTAAATGGCTACTGTAAATGCGTTTCCAAGTCAAGTGCTGATCAAGTTTTATAGTCTGCCGACTCTCTTTCTTTTTTCCTTGTTTTTTCCTTTTTGAATTACTTGCACCCACCTTTTAATGATATTTTTATCTGTAATCTTTAGGTTGCTTGACTTCCACTGTAGAGGTTTCTGAAAAGAGATGTCTTAACTTCTTGGTTCGGATAACCAACCAAGATATGACGTTACCATAGCTATTCATATCATGAAGTTTGCCGTCCTTGTCTTGCCTTGGCGTTGTTATAGCCGCTCAGGCCACTGTTGTTTGCCTCTTTTGGTTACTGAAAAAGACGTCCTAAAACAGACATTAAATTCGCATAAAAAAGAAAAAAAGAAACGGACATTAAATTGATAAAACATGTGGTTTGGGAACTTCATAGTTTAAGTTTATTTTATTACCATTTGCAGATGTTAGTCTTTCAGTTGTTTTACTGAAGGATGATGTGGCTAGGTGTGTAAGTAAGCTGAGTAGAATAGCGAGGTGATCAAGTTCGGCTCAATTGCTTTTTATCGAGTCTGAGTCGGTTATAAACTTGAAGAATTTTAATGGTTCAGGTTAAACAGACTTGACTTGTCAATTGATTTTATGTAGTTTGTGCTTTAAGAATTACTAGTTTGACAAAAAATTTGTAAAATTGATCTACTCATGGAGACATAAAAACTAGATGGTTGAAATATGACTGATTTAAAAAAAAAAAAAAAAAAAAAAAAGGTGGAGCTTTGGTCTTTTGACTATACAGGCTTTCTCAGGTAAGGATATCCTTACCTAAGCTTATGGAACGGATTTCTAATTTTTTGCCACTTTTCGATCACATATTCACATTTTAACGTTCAGTTTTTAGGTCCTAATGTATATATCACTTGTAAAATTTCAGTCAAATTGATGATCGTTAAGGCATCCAAAATTGCAATTTACACGAACGAACCGAATCTGTTGAACCAGAACTGTTCGCGTACATTGTTGTAAATTACAGTTTGAATACCTTAACGATCATCAATTTCGCTGAAATTTTATAGAGATGGTAGAGATCTATACATTATGACCTAAAAACTGAACGATTAAGATGTGAATATGTGAGCGAAACGTGGCCAAAAACTGAAAATCTGTACCTAAGCTTAGGTAAGGACATCCTTAGCTAAGAAGGACCACACACACACACACACACACACACACACACACACACACACTACGGTATATGCAACAATACAATTACCTTAAGGTTAAAGAAAAGTAAATTTCTCATTTTTTCGACCATTCCAACTTTAGTAATTTAACTAATTTTCAGTATCTTCAACAACGTAAGTTGTATTTTAAGTTAAAATAACTAATAACTAAGAAACTAAAATATAGCTATAGGTTTAATAATTTTTCTCTAGCAATGTTAGTTATTTCAAATGTTTTCTGAAATCATAAATCGTCGTATCGTCATGGTGTCACATCCCGAATTTTTTTGAATAACAATTCAAAATCCGAGACATGAAAATACCACAACACAAAGTAATCATCCTGAAAATTTTTCTTTTCTTAACATGCTCACCACACAAAATAGAATCAAACCGAATTTAGTCTCGGTTAATTATTACAACACAAATCCAAATGTAATGTAAAGCTCTAAATGAGCATACACACACATCACGACTAAATAAATAACATGACTGCTGTAACACCTAAGCAGCCCGGTCACCTCCCTGGTTATCCTGACCTGCAGGAATATCCGCTACACCATTGAATAGTGTACCGGGATTGCAACAACACAAAACCCGGTAAGCTTATGAAAGCTTGTATGAGTAAAAGAATGAACTGTTGCTTAATTTAATCTCATTTATTTCCACACACAGCAACACTCAATTATTTCCACATATGCAAATAATAACAATCTCAATCAAACACCAATTCAATATATCAAGACAACACAACTCACAACTTTCCCCACAACTCTCATCATCGTATTTATAAAAATACGGTATTTGACAGACTAGAGCTCTAACTGAATCGTAGCCCGTCACCTGGCCTAGGTTATGGCATCCGACATATTTATCAATTATTGTATTTCATCAATATGTATACCTATATACATATTTAGAACGTCCAATAATTCCACATACTCAACCAATCGTATCCCATCATTCACACTAGGATTAGAGCGTCCGATTACCCACACCGGTCATTACCTTGACCCTAAACCCATAAATGAACCCAATATATAATATCACATACTTAAATCAACCCAACCAAGATACATCATATTATTATGGAATTACACAATTGTAATATAATCAACTCAATCAATTCAACACAATCATATCATCAATCAAACAATCCACTCATCACATATATTTTCCACGTAAATATATATATACGTAATCATCCACTCAGGAATGACCACTAATACCATCTATAGTTCACACAAGAAAATTATGAAATTCATTTGTATAGTTAAAATTCATTTTACTTACCTATGGACCGTGGTAATTCAAGTCCATGAAATTTTAAAACAAATATTTAATCCGCAAATATTTTTCACACAATTACCAAAAATAAATAAATTAAATTTCTCGGTTCGTAATATGAACCACGTGAGTTTTACTCACCTCGAAACTCCCGCTGCGTCTTCAATATAATTATAAATTATAATTTATAATTAACGCCGAATAGCCCACGAAATTAAAATCCGTCAATCACCTAATCAAATGTGATTCGAATTTAGCCAACAAATTCAACTCATAATTTAACCACTAATTAACGGTCAGATTCTAATTTACATTAAAATCCGACGAGCGGTTTCTCACGAATCGCTCCCCTAATTACCGTTTTTCACATATACGAAGATCCAACGGTCGCATCTTCGCCCATGACCACACAAAGCCTCTGGGACAGTCATATGATCATCATAACAAATTTACAAGTTCATCCAACGGTCATAATTTCACAGATCAAAAATCTAACGACCGAAATCGATCGAAATCACAAAATTCATAACTAATTCATACGATATCCAAAAAATGCGTATAATACGCCGAAATGATCGTATCGAAACATAGAATCATAAAATGGATGAAATCAAATTTTAGACCTCCGGAGGTGGCCGGAAAAGGCCGCCGGAGTTAGGGACAGAGCCGCCACCGACCACCACCAATGGTGTCGGGGCCGAGCTTGTCCCCTTCGTTTCATCATTCTGAGCAACTTTCATAACTAGCATAAGACCTAAAAATGAACGGAAGGTGTCGAAATTACCGATTTACAGTCGGCGGCCGGAAAAAATGCAGAAACCGGTGAGCTTGAAAACCGACGTGAAAACTGCAACCTCAGGCCCCGATCCCTTCTGGAAACTTGTTCAGAACTTCCTTGCGAACTCAACAAGCTTGGAATCACAAGAAACGATCGTGTATAGCTCGAGATATCTTGATCGAAAGTTTCGGTATTTCGATCCGTTCGGGTCGAGCTCCGACGAACGTGAAAACGTTCGACCCAGTTCCGGTCCTTCTTGGTGCTTGTAGAGGAAGTTGAGGCGAGCTCAATGAAGCAAGAATCAAGTGAAATGATGGAGTGTAGCTCGAGATATCGAGATCGAACCGAAAATGGACGTTTTCGGTTCGGGCTTCGCCTTCGCCGCCGCCGCCACAGGCTGCGCCGCCGTGTGAGACTGCCTTCGGGAGCTAGAGCAGCTCGAGATGAACGCCTGGGACTTGGTTTGAGGTCGAGAGGTGGTCTGTGGAGGGAGAACAATTAAGGAGAAGTTTTTCTCCTCTTCAGCCGATCGCGTCTGTAAGAGAGAGAGAGAGAGAAAAAAAACTGTTTTCCAGAAACGGAAGAAGAAGAAGAAAGAAGAAAAAAAAAGAAGAAAGAGGAACCGGTAGGGAAAAAAATTAGGGTTCCCAAACATTTTTCTATATATACTTGTTTCGGAAAACTTCGAAATTCGATAACTAATTCAGGAAAAATCCGATCTTCGTGTTCCGCACGTGTACGGACTCGTATCGACGAGCTCTACAACTTTCATGAAGGAAGTTTCTCCAAATTTCGTACGTAGAAAAAGTCGATTTCTCAAACCGAGTATTTCGAGTTTTTCGTTAAAATAAACTTTTCGAAACTTCGATAATTGTAAAAATGAATGATTATCGAACATAAATTGTGAAATCGCATAATAATCATTCGATACAATAACTCGAAATTAAAATGGAAATTGCGGGTATTACACATGGATCCCAAGATTTTGGCACTCATAACCAAGAGCGTCAAACTCATTCAAGGCATCCAGAAGTTGCAGGAAGATGAGTGTCGGTTTGAGGCCAGCATTGGCATGGTGTTCCACGGCTTGGCCATGTCCATTAACCTAGATTCTGTTCTGAATAGTCTCTCATGTTCGATTTCTTTCCTCTGAAGGGAATATTGTGATTTGATGAATTTTGCTTGGAGGTACTGCAATATTTCCAGCGTGGTGTTCGATCCTCCTCAATCTGACACAGAGTTGCAAGGTATGGAGCATTATGCTACTTGGTTGCTTGGCCAAGGCGCTTAAAACAACGGCGTTGTTGTCCTGAAGGTGTTGCCTCTTATGGCGTCGTCGCAGCTTCTGGTGGAGGCTCTCACACTCCTGATCGCTAGGAAAACGGCGGCGTTGGCAACGACTTTGCCACCTGGAACAGAGGAAGAGGGAGAGTGTGTGTCGATAACCTCACTGGATTCATCGACATTGCTTTGGCAATTACAGCAATCGTTCTTCTCGTCATGACTGCGGAACTGATAATTGGGAAAGACATTGTTGTGATTGCGAAGCAGACTAGTGCCCTAATGGAATTGACCGATGCTGCTGCTCAGCGGAAGGGATCACTAGACTAGTTTTTGTAAGTATACCTGTTGATATCTGCCAAAATCTAACTGTTGATGAGATTTTAGTCATTTTGAGTATCCTAGAATGTTGGTTGCTTATTGACATCTGCCAGAAATCTAGAATATTGATGAGATTTTAGGTGCCGCAATGTTGGTTCCAATGGTGAATGATGGATAGTTATATGTGCTTGTTTTTTTTTTTTTTTTTATAAATTGCCCGTTTAGATAAAGTGCAAAGAAAATAAGAGATAAAAATACAACCATGCAAACTTCATACTTAAATATAGCTACCCATTTACCAAAAGTTTATATTTAACTCTCACCTTGGTACTCTGTTACAGATGCTCTTAATTTATTTTTATAGTTATAATTTGGAACATCTTTACCTTAATTTTTTAAATTTTGGTTGTTAACATCTTCGGCTTTATTATGTAAATATAAATACTTTTGATATTACGTTCGCTATTTTATTGTTAGATCTTGAGTTTATTGATATATTTGTGGATAAGTCTTCCACAAAAAATATTCGTATTATGATTAGAGGACCCAACTTTCAAAGTTTATCTCAGATTTAAAAATCTCAAGTTCGGCCTTGGTAGCAACCAAAATCGGAGAAGATGAATCAAGTTCCTAGAGTTTGCGTCTGACAAAATATGAATGCACTATATAAGGATATATAAATAAAAAATTTCTGATTAAAAATGTAGGCTATAATTAGCCAAGTGAGCCATATGGGGTGTATTAACAAAAAAAAAAAAAAAAAAAAAACTTTGATGAATTACTGTCCTTCAATGTAATTTTGTATAACAACATTATGAGTCTTTCCCAACTGTTCAAACCAAAACAACTCAACTTACAAATAATTCTTTTCAGATTTACATCTAAAGGCATTCTTGATTAGTTACTGACCAGGTGAACATGTTCGATGAAAAGAGAGATTCTTAGATAGGACAAACATTGACAAGACCCACTCCGGATTTCACCTTGAAAACTGAAATAGCCATGTAGGGCCCACCTTAGAAGAAATTCTACCAAAAATTTGGTGGAACTTCTCCTAAAAATGGATCACCCAAAACCTGTAGAAAGACATTTACACTTCTAAACCATCTATCCTTATTCTCCCGGAGCCACCCTGCTCCCCAAATCACAACATCTTCCAATTCACATTACACGAATCTTAACTTAATAACATTAATTCCACGGTTATTAGAGCAATTCTAAAACAAAAGGTATAATTGAATAAAAAGTAAAGAGGATAAAGGATCGATAAATCCTACAATGCGGAAGTAGTGACCGTTATGCCTCAACTCCATATACGCCCAACCTCAACTAATCTAGCCTGCAAACTGGGCATTTGAAATTGAAGGGCCCAGGGGAAAAGTATTGAAAAACATGTTAGGGTGAGTGGACAAAAATAAATAATTAATATAATTTAAATGAAGCAAACTTGAATACTTTCCCACTTATTTAAATTTATATAACCTCAATGCATGTAACGTTTATAAAACATATTTCTTTAAACTCAATATCTCGTGAAAACATACCAGCCCCACTGGTTAAGAGAAATCTGACTAGCCCCGCTAGTCAAGTAATAATAGGATATGAGGAAGTAATATCACCATACGGGTAAAGGAGCCCCTTAGGCTCTACCCTCCACTGCCATTCACATATAGATTGTGTGAGGAGGAGAATTAATAACCTCGACTACCACTCACGTGAGGAGGAGAATGAATCATCTCGACTACCACTTACAAACACAAAGTAAGTGAGGAGGAGACACTGTAGAACGACCCCAATATAGTGAAGAAAATAATCGAAAACCAGTAATTCTGAAACTCATATGGAAAAAACAATGCAAAAATATTATGCTTGATAAATAAAATTATAAATAATTAAATCAATCAATCATCATTTCAAGAAAATAATTGTATGCATCATTATTTAAAACAAAAGTCCACTCACAGTACTATACAAGCGACAACGCATACGGGTTTTTTCGTCGAGCGATAACTCGGTATAGCGCTCTGTACACAAATATATTCCGTGAATAACAATTCGGCAATTAAATACGATTCCAAAATCAATCCTCTTAAGCCAACATATCCATTTCCTTCTCCGATTCAACCCAAACTTTACCACTAACACCATTTCATTAATTTACAAGTTCTAGGGCAGATTTGTGAGAAATCCAACGATCGGATTCTCGAAAATCGATAATCGAAATTCTAAATCTTTGGTAATTAGAAATCGATTCAAAACTTCTCTAATCTTCACCAAAATCACATATATAAGCTCTAGATCAAATATAGGATTTAACTAGCTAAAAATAGAAGTTAAATCACTGTTCTACGCGCTGCCACGCGCCTCCCACAGTAGCGGCCCGTGGGGCCCACGCTCCACCGGCCACCACCTCTGATGGTCACCAAATTTTGGCAACAGTTCCATCTCAATTTTTTAATTGCTGGCTATCAAAAAAATCAGAAAATGTTACGAAATTTATATTACCCGCATGCTCCACCGCTTGTGCGGCCCCCCGTTAATTTCTTTGAGTTTCATGGAATGTTTAGAGTATCCCCATTGCCGATAAAATTATCTTGTCAGTATCTGGAACTTGATGAATCGATCCGCCTACACGTATTTCTTTTACTGCTATATCTATGAAAAGAAATTTTCTATTTATTTAATTAGAAATATTTAATTAGGAAGATACTGAACTTTTATTAGTTTATATTTGAAAAATATTTTCTCTCAACTACCGCCAAGCCAGAAAACAACTAAAACTGCTTCAACAATTATGAAAACAGTAAACCGCGATTATGAATAGTGAGAACATTCAAACCTTCTATTCTTCATCCACGCTTCAAATCGCCGCCAAATACTTGGAAAGCATCATCTACGTCTCAAGGCTCTTCCAATGGACCAAGGTTTATCGCTGGAGGTGGCTGGAATTAGGAGATACCGGCGTTGACTCAAAACTGCTACAGTAAGGTTCTTGGGCTTGGTTCTTCGTTTCTGGCTAAGAATCGGTGAGCTACCACCACAGGCGAGTCCAGGAAGAGGAGAGGAAGAGAATGATGGCCGTGGCTCGCTCCCAAGTGGCAGGACTTGAGAGGACGTTGGAGTTGCAGAGGAGAGAGAGAGAGTTATCGAGTGGGTAGGTTTTCGGAAATGGAAACCTACCACAGTAACTTTCCAATTATATAGAAACTTACCATGAACAGTAACTTCACATTTTTCATATATAACTTTCTCATATGAACTCCGATTTTTATGTACCACATATGCACAAACTCAATTTAACGTCCTCTATGACTTTCCAGAAGAACATTTTCTCAAATTTTGAACCAAACAGAAAGCCAACATTTAGGGCCGCTAAAAGTATCGAAACAAAATAAAAAGTGAAAGTAATTACTGTTTACCGTCCAAATGATTAGTAAACTGGTAAATTGAGATACGAGACGTAACAGACGTGCCACGTGGCGATACGCCCAACCAATCAGTGCCTGTGAAGATGTAGGATGGCAACGTACCGAATAGGCTAATAGCATAATTCTAAACCTAAAACTATTATACATGTTTATTTATTTTACAATTAACCCTAATCCTAATGCTCATTGTTGTAGTGTGGTTTTGGCGCGAAGATGATGTCCTTATAAGCATTGGTTGAAGTTTCTTGATCTTGAATGAAACACGTGGTCGATGATGAAATCAAAAGAAAGAAGTAACCTGGATATAGAAGCAACAGAAACCTAGTGAAATCAAAAACTAAAATCAAAACCCTAGAACCCAATATCCATACTGGTAGGGCAACCACTTCTCTTGGGAGTGCGGTGACTCCTCCCTTTGGGAGAGTTGTGACCTTTTCCTCTGAAAATAACTGAGAATAGTATCAGAATTAAGATTTAACAACATTTCAAGAAGTGTATGAGAAACAAAACCTCTGAAAACCTAGATATACAAAACAAGTAATTTATCCATTACTAATAACCATGGTTACCTGAATCAGCAGAATCCTCCTCGAACAATTGAACGCATGCTGCAAGCAGGGGAAATTCAATGTACTCACTATTCTAACAACATCTTATCCATAACAAACACACCAAGACCGCTAAAAGATAAAAGTAAAAAACAAATAAACATACGTGGCATGGACTAAAATGAAAACTAAACGAGTAGTAAAGTTCACATAAACAAATCTCAAACCTAGATTTACAATCAAAGATTTCAGTAAAAAGTAAACGAGTTGTCAAGTTTACAACAACAAGTCTCATCATACAGTGAAGACAATAAACCTTGATTTACAATTAATGATCTCAGTGAAAAGTAAACGAGTAATCAAGTTCACATCAACAAGTCTCATCATACAGTGAAGATAATAATTCTAGATTTACAATCACTAAATTCAATGAAGTAAGTGATTCAAACTTATTCAGAGACAAATGCTTATCACATATTATTTGTGTATCCCCCGTACTTGATTGTAAATAAAATCAAAATTTTCATATTTCTCTATGAAAGTATTAAGTAAAAAACTCATTGTTGGTGACATACAAACTTTCTCAAAAATTTCAGGGAAATTTCGGACAAAATTTTGGTGTGAATTTTTAAATATATTTTTTATGTGTAGATATTTCAGAAATTAAGAATTTCGTGGAAATGAACGGAAAATTTTGAGAAACTCCATACAGAAATGATATAGCATATGAATTTCGTTTCGGTATTTTAAAATGATGGAAATTTTGGTGCAAATTTCAACAGTTTTCAGGGAAATTTCAATCCTTGGATGGGACAGGCGCACTACTTGGTAGTACGTCCAGTCAATTAGTGCCTATGCAGGGGTGTTTTGGGTAGGATGACAGCGCACCAAATAGGCCAATAGCATAATTCTAAACCTAAATTTATTATATATGTTTATTTATTTTACAATTAACCCTAATCCTAATCCTCGTTGCAGTGTGGTTTTGGCGCCAAGATGTCGTCCTTATAAGCAGAAGTGGGCGCGCGCAGGAGGCAGAGTAACTGTTATGGCTCATCATCCTATCGACACCTTAGGGTTTCGTCCTCCTCAGTTCTCCGAGGTACCCCTAATCTCTCTACTTTACCATTTCATTTCTGGGTTGCCGATTGCAAATCTCTTCTTTTTATTATATTATTGAAGACCACTTTTGAAAAAATTTCTAGGTCAATGCAAGATGTTTTGGGTTCCCAATTAATAGAGAAGATCACATTTATGAATTGATTTCTCAAATGAACTGGGTGTAGTTTGAATTTGATTATAGAAATGGATGTATGGTTCTTCGTAGATTTTATTTGTTGCACAAGGTCGGAACCCAAAAGGTGGGTTACTGTTCTTTTGGTTCCAAATGTGGGATTTTTCGATGAATTTGTGACCTTTTCCAAGTGGAAGGGGTATATAGTTCTATGTTTTTTTTTTTCCCTCTATTTTTAGTTTCCAAAAGCTTTTTTTTTTTTTTTTCATGCATTTCTTTGGATGTTGTTATTTGTTATGTACATAGAGTTGTTAGATTAGAAATGATGACTTAAAAGAGGAGAGTCAGATTAAGAACCCTGACTGTCAATGTACACATTAATGCCTCAATTGTTCATAGTGGTCATTTCCTCCTATTCTTCCCTGCCGCATCCCATTATATTCTCGTAACGGCCAATGCTGTGTGTTGTGGTGTTACCGACTATTCTAGGCTACTAATGCGTCTTAGAGATAAGCTTTTGTTTTTTTGCCTTCTTTTATTTTTTAAAGCTTCTTAAGCTCGAAAGATATTTAGAAGATGAATAGAAATATTAATAGAAATATTGCATTTTGTACTGTTAGAAAAGTATATGCCTTCCAGTGAATTTCCTTCTCATATATGATACAGTGATGTCAATGTCTAATTTTGAATCCTATTGCATGTAATTATAAAACTGATGAATTATATACCCTGCACAATCAACAGTAATATTGACTTATGTGCTCACTATACAGGACTTGGCTTGGCTTCCTGGTTGGTTTCAGCAGCATCAGATAGAGCAGTTTGATGAGTGCATCAAGAAACTTAAGGGTACCAACTTAGAGCCAGAATGCAAGGTTGGAACTAGACCTATTCTTGTTCAGAAGTCCAGAAGCTGTGGTCTAATTATGTTAACTGTTTGCTAATTCATTTTCTTTACTGCACTGGTTAGGATTTGAAAGCTTCTCAAGGAAAAACCAGTAAACGTAACGATGCTGATTCATTGTCAAGGGAAGAAGATAGAAGCAAAAGTTACCATTTATTCTTATCTGGGGAAGACAATACGCCTGCTGGTTTTGCTTCATCTCCTGGAAATGTAAGCTTTTAATCAGTTAACTATGCTAGCCGAATTATGATTAATTTTTCTTATTCAAACAAGTAAATTTTGATCTATATCATGCCCCTTAACACTGTGTAATAAATCTGGGAAACTGTCAACTATCCATTCATTTGTAGTTCTAAATATTGGTGTAGAATATATATCTCTTGGAATTATTATATTCTTCTTATGTTGCTTACAGATTATATAATATATGAACCGTATCCTACCAAACTAGTTGGTCTTTTATTTATAGAAGTCGTGATACCAATATTATGATATTTTAACGTAATAGAATGCTGCAAAATTATTTTTCTGAAAGGAGAATTATAGTATTATACTTGTATAAAGTAATTCATGATGTGAATCTTGCTGCCTAACTTGAATTAAAGATGTGAGGAAAGTTGTATATTTTGCTTCAAAACATGGGCTTTGTTCGTTTACAAAAATTGAATGTTATTGAAGTTTTCAAAGAAAAAAGGTTGCAAAATTTCTCCCTTCTGTATAAATAAGGACATTTTTTAACAGGAAACATCAACTTTTATTAAATAAAATTAAAATATAGGCTTGTTTTGGGAGGAGTTGCAAAAATTCTTGTGTCGGTTGTTGAGGGAAAGCGACAATATAATGGTGAGGAAGAGGGGAATGGTTTTGTGAAGACGTGCTATGATGGCTATCTTGAATCATTTGGATGGGAAGAACAGAGTATGTGTGAGGAGAGGATGGGGGAGGAGAAAGCTGAGTTATCTGCAGAAGAGGGTTTGATTCTGAGTCTCTTTATAGGCTTCAGTTTCCTTTGGGAGGGAGGAAGAGTTGTATAGATAAAAAAGATCAACTAAACTTGCTACTTCAACTCTGATCAATTTGCAAACCTATGCTTCATATATACAAAGAGGCCTGTTTTGATGTATGTAATAAGTGACACAATGAGAACAAATTGTTAGAGAGATTTGTTTTACTCTTACAAGATTAGCTATAAACAGTATTAAAGACTATAATTACAAAGGATCAAAACTGATTTTCAGTTGCACAATCAGTTTTGATTGTGATCTTCAGTTACACAATCGGTGTTGATTGTGAAGAGGAAATCTCTCTAACACAAATAATAGAAGTTATCATGCCCAAAAAAATTGAAATACAAAAATAAGTAAACATGCCTAATTACTATTCCTGTGGATTTGCCTAAAATAGGTACTGAGGACCTATTTTTTTTTTTTTTTTGCCTTGTACACTAATATGCATCTCTTTAATTGAATAGGTTCTTCATTTCCATCTTCGTCTTTCATCAACTGGGTTTTCACAGTGTAGCCCAACTCAACCTCCGGATGCTTCCCAAAATGATCTTAAATCCAATAGAATTGCATCTGTGGAACTAAATGACATCTCAGTAGGTTCTAAGGACAAGACTTGTTCTGAAATGGGGCTTAATCTTGGTGGGAGAAATTTGCTACCCCTGAATTCTGTTCAGAAATCCATGGAGGATGTTGGTCCACAATGTCCTTCCAATTATAAGATATCAGCAACGCATAAAAGAGAAAAGTATAATGTCAAGTACCCTAAAGCAACTGATATGACTGCTGCAGCTGAACTCTCAATTGCAGCATCTGAGGCATTGGTTATACATGAAATAGTGGGGCGTGGGTTTGTTGCAGATGCATTGCCAACTGAAGTGGTACTTGAAGCTGCTCTTCGTGTAAAGAAAGCTCGGTTGGAGTGGTCGGTAGATGCCTTAAACAGCCTAGCTGACGAAACAGACGAGAGAGATTCACTTTCAGACTTGGACGATTTAACGATGGCTGATGCATATGAAGATGTAGGATTGTCTCATAGTATTCCTTGTGATGCCTGCACTTATGGTTCAGCTATTTCTCTGGTGAAAGAAACTCCTCTATCGGAACAGCAGCATGAGTTTGTAAACCTATGTGATCCTGTAGAGCTGGGGGCTCCACAAGTTGAGTTTGATGATATGTCTGCACAAAGGCAGCTATCGGAGAACATGGTTGTGGATATATCAAAAGACAATGTGCCTGCAACATCTTTCAATCATGAGATAGAAGAGTTCTATGATGACCTTGTTCCGGGTTTAAACACCTGCAATGTCTCCAGATACAACCATTTAGCTATGAAGAACTCAGATGTTTTGGCTAGGAAACAGGTAAAGGTCATATCAACTCTCTCTTCAACTGTGCTCAACTTAACTATTTTAGAAAAAAGGACACATAAAAAAATGTGATTTCTCATTAGAATTGGTTATCTTTATGCAGTTAATTTTGTCTTTTTGGTTGGAATCTTTGAATTTTGTATCTTTCCGATTGGCATTTTTTTCCCCATTTTAATCAGATTCCTATCGGGCAACTTGGACTTATAATGAATTAGTTGTGCAACTTGCAGACAATTGGCCAAAGTATGGTGGATGTAACTTATCAGCCTAAAAAAGTAGACATTCACCCCTATGCTTGGAATTCTGGAAATGCCAGTGAGTAAACATTTATGGTTCCATGCGCCCTTTTATCCCTACTCTTAATTACACATTCATTGGTTATTCTTTTTTGTTATGTCTTAATTGGTTTTGGCGGTGGTATTTGTTTACTTGGATTCTTATTTGGTTTTTATGTTCTTTTGAAGGAGATGATAGGGTATCTTACTTAGTATCGGACAGGTTCAGGAGCCGATGGCTAGGTGGTTGGACAGGCCAAGTATGTGCTCTATTCTTTTTTTAAGCAATTCTGTTTTAATTTTCTCATTCGTTCTTATCCCAATAGCAAGTTATTATGAATGAAATTTTGCTATCCTTACATGAGAGCTTAGAAACAATATGCCGTAAGTGGTAAGGTTTTGGATAACTCCAGACACCTATTAGAAAGCTTTGTATACTTACATAACTGCCTTTAATATTTTCCTTCCTTTTGTTTTTACCAGAATAATGCCATTCTTCACAAATAAAGGTCCATAAAATATAGCCTATGATTAACTACTTAGCGCTATCATCCTTGATGCCTTATCCTGTTATATAAAACATAACAACTCTCTTGATGCAACTTATTTCTAAATTGTTATTATGTATTTTGTTCTTTTGTTTCTGATGGTCCTTTGTTCTTTCCTTTTTCTCTTTAAATATCCTATTTCAAAGGAAGTATCTGCTGTTGGACACATGGGACATAAAAGTACTGTGAAATGTTTTGCTGGCGAGACAAGCTTTCTCTCAGAATCGGCAGATATTGCTCCAGATATGAACTCTTTCATGCAAGTTCATGAAACTGAGTCACATAGAATGTCACAGTCAAGCATACACTTTGGTCTTTTGCCTGGTGAAGCAAATAAGGGGACATTACTTTCTCAAGATGTGGTGAGATCGTCTAGCTTGTCTTTAGTTGATCCTCTTTGTTCAGTTGTTCCTTGCAGTATTCCTTCAGAAAACGAAGTTCCGACATTAGCACAGACTCAGAGGGCTAAGGAATGTCATACTGAAAAATGCTTTAGAGCCACCACAGAACTTGGGATGGGGAATTTACACAAATCCTCAAATCTAATTATTGAGGATGGTCAAGCTACTCCCGCAATTAATGGTGAAGATTCTCCTGTCACAGTTCGAAGGCAGTTTATTTCACTGAAGACCTATAGTACACTTCTCCCAAACCCTGTTTCCAATGGGGAAAGCCTTTATCAGTCAATTAAACTAGATTGTGATCAGAGGCTGATCACCTTAGATCAGAATGTGGGTTGCATTAGATCTTCTGATGGAAGTCGTAAAGAGTCCCTTCCTCTCAAGCCCATATCCAGGCATTTATCTTCAAGAGATAGTAAGGAAAGCGATAAAATGATCTCAAATAGGACTCCAGTTGTAAAAAAGAAATATCAGAAGAGAAAATATAATGAGACTATAGGAGATGGGAATCAGTTACCTGTTCAGGCATCAAAAAAGAGGAGGCAGTCTGTTTCTTCTAACCACAGGGCACGCTGCCATGTTCAGGCTTCTAAATCATTTGTCGACAATTCCACTGGGGAGAAACTTCCCAAACTGGCTTTGGTGGCAGAAAATGTTGTTGAGCTTCAACAAAACAAAGAACCCCAGAGTATGCCATCTGAACACAAGAGTCTCCATTGCAGATATGTTCCAGCAAAAAAAAGAGTTCACTTCTTTGAAGCAGAGATTCCAGTTCAGCAGAACAAGAACCCTAAAGTACTAGATTTTTTCACCAAAAATTGTAAGTAGTGGCCATTGATTCTCTCTCATTCCACTAAAATTCCTAAAACTTCACATATTTTGTTACTAACTATGTTGCTAATGCTTTAAATGTAGGGTTAACTGATAGAGCAAGTAAAAAACGCAAGTATTCAAACTATTCCAAGTTTGAAAATCACGAGAAATATTGGCGTACCAATTCTCATGTTAAGGCTAGGAAAAGATTGCTATTTCAAGGTATACAATTCCTGCTTACAGGATTTTCTAGGCAGAAAGAAAAGGATCTTGAAGGAAAAATATGGAAACATGGTGGTACTGTTCTGTTTGACATTCCTTCTCCAAATTCAAGGGCAAATAGAAGCTTAAGTTCTAATGGCTACCAGCTTCCTATTATTCTATGTTCGAAAAAGGTTGGTTTCCTTTTGTTTTTTGGCAAATAAAATTAAGAGCCAACTTAAACTGTTTCTTTTTATCCTGTCTCTTTCTTTTCTGGTTTGTTTTGCACTGTTCTGGTGCTTCAATGGTTTTCATGTTTGGCAGAATGGCTATAAATATCAATACTTTCTTTATCATCTATGTTTTGCTTTATTCATCCACTTTCTTCATCTTTCTTGTTTTCTTCTTTTGGAACTTCTAGATATGTGAATTGCTAATTACATTATTTATACCAGAATTACTTGTAATTTTATTTTATTTATTATTATTATTATTAATTTTTTTTTTACGGTGATTCTTATTGGTTTTGGACTCACTTCGTACATTTTCTCCCCTACAGACAGTGTATTCTATTGTATATTCACTTTGTGTATTCTTTCTCTGCGCTTGCCAATTTTGTGACTTGCTTTTGGTTTTTTGGGTTTCTCGGTAAGACAGGCTGATCTTATCAATCAAATAATTCACTGATTGATCTGGGGAAAAGTCCAATCATATTAGGAGTAGCCTTCCAAGAATCCTGCTCATAAAAGTTAGCTAAACTGGTAAATGGTTAGCAGTGACTGACTCTCTTCTCGAAGCTCATGAATTGCGACCTAAACTAGCTCGTACATGGTACCTTCATGGTTGACCTTTGTTTAGTGAATTGAAACACAAAAGAAAAAGGCTTATGTTTATGCGACACTGGATGGTAATCCTTGTATCATAGTATAAGTTCTACTTCCAGAACTTACGTCTAGGATTATTATCATTATAGTTATTCCAGATATCATATGTTATAAATTTTAGGCACAGTGGCTGCAACTTTATGTTGAGTAATACAAAATGAAAATGACCATAAATTCAAGTACTATGAGAGGTGAGAAATGACCTTTTGATACACGTACAAATACATTTTATGATTTCAATAAGTTGAAATCACTTAAACATTAGGCTGTCAAATTAGTGATTTCAGTTAGGTTGTCGAATATAGGGGTTCATCTTAACTGTTATCACAAAATACAAATATATCTTGCACTTTCATCACCCATATTTTGTGATGAGGGTGCACATCCGTGCAATGTAATGAGAAATCTGCAATGATTGGATTTATCTAAACTACCTGGTAGTTGTCAAAATGGAAAGAGTGCAGTGTGGTGCCTCTTTTGTACTGTTTTGTGATAGCAAAAACCAGATTTTATAATTGCAGGGAGTGTAATGTTCTTCTCCTGACACGTTTTATCTTTTAATTGCAGCTACAAACAACAAAGTTTTTGTACGGGTGTGCTGTGAATGCCTTCATTTTAAAAGATGATTGGCTTACCAATTCAATTTCAGCAGATTATATTGTACCACCTGAGCAGTAAGTGGTGTATTTTCCTTGCATTTGTTACTCTTGTTAGAGATGATTGAGTTCTGGTTCTAGGAGGCTTGGAACAAGGGAATCTTCCTCCTTTGTTTGATTACGACGACTATGGTTCATGATTTTAAGTCAATCAACATCTTTGTCCTGTTAAAGGCAGACGGAGAGAAGTCCCTCTACCCTCCCATCCCTCCAGAACCTGTGACCCATTAATATATATATATATATATATATATATATATATATATACAGTCCGGCTACACTAAGGACGTCCTTAGTTTTTCTTAGGTGCGGATTTGGTGTTTTAACCCACTTTCCGATCACATTTTCACATCTTAACCGTTCAGTTTTTAGGTCCTAATGTATAGATCCCCCCTGCAAAATTTCAGCCAATTTGGTGATCGTTAAGGCATCCAAAACTGCAATTTACCATTATAAATACGAACGGTTCCGGTTCGACAGATTCGGTCCGTTCGTGTAAATTGCAGTTTTGGATGTCTTAACGATCACCAAATTGGCTGAAATTTTGCAGGGGGGATCTATATATTAGGCTCTAAAAACTGAACGGTTAAGATGTGAAAATATGATCGGAAAGTGGGTGAAAACACCAAATCCGCACCTAAGAAAAACTAAGGACATCCTTACCTGAGAAAAATCCTATATATATATATTGTTTTTTTTTTTTTTGTTTTTGTTTTTCTCAAGCTTTTAATACTAATTTGTTATTACCGTTGGGTAAATAATGTGTACAACTTGTTGTGCATGTTCCACACTTAATATTATTGCTGATTATTCCCTTTTCTTTTATAAGAAGCAAGAATGTAACTGAAGGAGGCTAAACCGAAGAAGCACTCGCTAACAATCTAGTAATAATAGCTTTACTAGGCACTCTATTGTCAGATAAATGAGTTCTGTTTAACTTTTTCTGGTCATTTTTATTTCTTATCATAGGCATATGGCGGATTGATCTTCTCTGCTTTTGTTTATTAATCTAATCAATATCTTATGCAGATACATTATTCTACGGAATGAAGCTGCTGCAGAGCATATTAGCATTGGGAAGCCATTTTGCCACAAGCGTGATTATGTCTTTGATAAAGTAGGAATTATGCTTCATGGGAAGCAAAGTTTCTGCTGCAGATTGGTGAAAATAATTAAGGTGGGTATCTCTCTTACAAAATTGTTATTTCATCTTATTTATCTTTTGCATGCATAATTGTTTGGTTATTCTCTGATAAGGGCTTAGAGCATCTCCAATGACACTCCTTGTTTTTTCGTCAATTTTTTCATAATTGTTTCTCTTGTAAATTTAATAGTTTCATATCATAATTATTTCTTATCAAACGATACTCTGAGTTAAATAGATTAATTACAATATAACGTTATTGCAGTAGGAGCCACTTGGAGTCACACACACACTCTCTCTCTCTCTCTCTCTCACACACACACACACACACACACCCGTACATTCAGTCTTATTATTCACTAATGAAATGTTGGCTTTTGTATCTGAAGTAATCTTAAATTAAAAATTAAGCATCCAATGGGCTCCCTACCATTTGACAAAAAACAAAAAAAGGGCTCCCTACCCAAATGAATGGGCAATTTAAAATCTAGTTAAAATTAAATTTGCTCCAGTCATGCTCCTAATAGCAAAATTACTAGGAGCTCTTATAGGCAAGGAGAGAGAAAAGTTGATACTAGTGCATTAAGTACTGTATTTGAATATTTGATCCATTTTTAAATTGATCTTTTTCCCTAGATATTTTGAATTTGAAAGAGAATATAAGAAATTTATGGCTTCCTAAATTTTGAACATGCTTGAAAAGTATAAATATTTCTTTGGGACATGCATGCCGCTTGTTCAGATCCAAATTTACCTCGGGAAATAGCTCAGGAGCTTGCTTTTCCTCAGAGACAATCTCGTCCTCCCTTGCACAATCATATATGAAATTAAATGGCTCATGGTCAGACCAAATGTTCCTCGTCTTCTTTATAATGAAAAGAGGAATAAATAATGTAATATACTTTGAAGCATAGAAGAATATGGTACCCTTCATGAGCTTTGAAAAAGATTAAGCCAAGTTAGTTCGTAACTTTAATTACCACAATTGTTAAAGTGTGATGCACACCCTACTAGGGTGTAGTATCCTTTATTTGGCTTGTCAAGGTGTGATGTGCACCTTACTAGGAGTAATAAAAAAAAAAAAACTCTTTGTGAAATGCATTTGAGACTCAGGAATCTGCCTTGGTATAAGATGTTGCAGATATGAACTGGACCACTGTTCCTTTTTCATGACTATTAAGTGGTTCCATTCTGATTTCATGATCGTGTAATATATTTTTGATGGAGAATGAATGCCATGTTGTCAGAATAATACTGTCATTCCCTCGAAAAAGTAAGCCACCGGTGAATTTTGGTCATGACTCTTGACACATGTTACTATAAAAGTCTTCCAATTTGTTGAGTTTTAGTCACTAACTGATGCAGAATGCATGGCTTCTGTTAGCCTCTTATTGGATAATAATCACTGGTTTCATATGTGTTTTATTCTTATTTTCTTTTTCTGGGAAACAATCAACATGCGATAGAGGTACTTGACCTCTAATTTTTTTTGTTCCAAACAACAAAAGTTGTTGTTGCCTGATTTATTCTGTTCATGTGTATGGGTTGTGCAGCATGGAGGTGGGCAGGTCTTTAAAACCCTCCAGAGGTTAATCCTCGATTTGGAGAAAGAGAAGATTTCTTGGGGAGCTATTGTTTCTGAGGATGAAAAGACATCACGCCACTTGAGGCACTGTGCCGCCGAACAAAAGATACCAATAATGGTCAGCAATCATTAACTGCCTTAGAAATTAATTTGATTACTGACTATGGCGATCTATATGAAGCTCATAGATTGCCGCTGCATCTTAAAATTTTAAATGAGACAAATCTGTTGATTTCATGAGACTATGTTCAAGGGCTTCTCATTTCCTGTAACTTTGAACTTCAATATTTGTTTGAACTGAGTTGATCATTTGTTGCAGCCAGCTAGCTGGATCATAAAAAGCTTGCATTTAGGAAAGCGTCTTCCATTTTCAGATGCAGGCTCTTCCTCATCTCCAGTGCTTACAATTTCTGGGCCCAGTTTCCATAGGATGAGTGAAGATGTATAAAGATGAACTGCTTCTGTAAGCAACTTCATACAGATGTGTTGTATGCAATGGTTATGTATCCGCTCAGCCATGCATCTTGCATCCATTCAACCACTAGCAAGGTATATAACCAAGTTTTGAATTTGAAAACTTAAGCATGTACAGAGTCACTTAAAACAATTTTTACATTAAACATAAAACAGAGATCACCATTAAAACAATGCCTCTGGAGTTGAAAACAGTGGTGCAGTATCATGCATTTTCCCAATTAGGTTTGTCTGCAAAGACAGCTTCAGAACTCTCATCCTTCACTTTTTCAGGTACTCGGCAAATGCTTCCTCTATCATCATCATCTTGGTTTCTCTTCCTCTTGGACCAATGAGACTCGTTTGCGCCAAGCACCTAGCAAGCACGACTGCATCTTCTAAAGAAGCTGACCCGCCCTGTGCAAGGAATGGAGCCGTTGCATGCATCGCATCTCCTGCCAGTGTCACTGGTCCAATTCAACTGTGTTGTCCTACTGTGACCAGTGGTGCATGATATCTTGTGTACTCTGAAATGTAAAGATTCCAGCTGGCAGCTCTTAACGGTTTCTGCGATGCTTGTAGGGAAACCCTTCACTGATTCAGTTGCCAGGTTCGCAATTAAATCTTTGCTCTTTGAGATCAGTTGATCTGTTAATAAAGTGGAACAAGGTAAACTGGAGAGAAAAATTGTGACATATATATTTAAAGTTGTAACAGAAAAAGAAAAAAGACAATATAAATATATATATATATATATATTTAATGTCACATAATGTACTATGTTCTCTTCTCCAAATAAAAGTAAAAGAGAGGATATATACGTATATACTTAAAAGATGGGGTCTGTTTTCAATTTTTCTTTGCAAGCAGGCAAAAATTGTAAATACAAGCCTGGTCACAATTGCAGAATTGCTCAGACTTTGTTCATAAATTTTGAAGTTTCAGATAGGGTAAAATCTTTATATGGTACCTGAATTATCACGAAATGCACTTTTTGGTACCTACAAATTTTTAGGGAGTCTAATGGTACCTGTATTATCATCTGTGTTAGCCATTTTAGTACTTCCGTTATTTATTCCGTTAAAGTATGAGTAAAATCATAAAACACCTACTTTTAATATTTCTTTACAAATATTTGATTAAACTAAATTAAAATAAATTACACTAAGTTAAAAGAAAGACCTATAATTGAATTTAGTGAATATCAAGATATATCTATCATTTCTATTGATTAATTCTATTAATTATTTGAGAAAAAAGTTATGTCTAAATTAATATATATTAAATTTTTATAAAATAAAATAAAAAACTAAAAAAAAATAAAAGTACTTAAATTAATTGACCTAAGTATCCCAATAATAGTGAAGAGTAAATTGGGTATTATTATTAATTTTTTTATGTATCAAAATGTTTTTTAATTATAGATGTCTAATATATTAAATTCTATAATTCTAAATATAAATGAAAATACTATTTTTCCCTTGCTATTATACTCACATGAATGTCACATCACCGTCACATGACCGCTACGTATGGACGGAGGTACTATAAAGACTAACGGAGGGATTTTACATGTATCACTGGATTCCCTGAAAATTTATAGATACCAAAAAGTGTATTTTATGATAATTCAGGTATTATATGAGGATTTTACCCCTTCAGATATGGAATTATTTGGTTGCCGTTTTCTAATTGGTTTCTGACCAAACTTGTTAGCAGAATAATCCGCTTAACCATAACTCCAATTTTAGTTAGAGTTGGGAAAAAATTTGTTTCATTTTTTTCAATGAATATTAATTCTTCAAGTCAGATCATCATATATTTTATTATTTATGGGAGTTTTATGTTGAGGCAATTTTTTCTTATTTTAATCATCCAAAAAATAAAATAAAATAAACTAAAATAAAATTCATTACATACTACCTGACCAGTTTTTTTTTGGTCATAAACATGATCAAATATATACTATGAGAATCCACTACGTGTGAAGCCATAAAGGTTAGTTGTTCTGCACTTTCTATTTAGTTGTTCTGTTTCCCGATGTCTAATCCAACTCTTCTCTCTTGCTAACCCATTACTTTTATGTTTTCTTTTCCGTAGCTTCTAAGTCTTTGGCTTTCTTTTTCCTGTATAAAGAAAGGGTATACATATTCATAGTCATCGGCCAAATTACCAAAACAAATTGATATTTTCCAATTGTCATAACTAGAGTGCTTTTGTATACCAACAAACTATAGTTGCATTTTCTGTTAATACGTACTGAAAAAATAGGTAAACTATTACCTGCAATTCTTTGTCTAGCAAAATACTTGACTAGCTAGTTATCACTTGTTTATATTTATTTATTTATTATTCTATTTAATTTCGGTAATTACTACGCGGGTCAAAAACTCACACAACATGAATTAACAGTGGCGAAGACTCAAATCTTGTTACTTGGAAGGTTATATGGAAGCTACGCATACGATCTATGCTCAAAACTCTCTCTTGGTTTATTTCTGATGAAAAACTTCTGACCAATCTTGAAAGGTTCAAAAGAAGACTCACGTCTGATGCTTTTTGCGTTATGAGTCTTTACTTCATCTTTTGGGAGATTGTTCTCGACTTCTCGTGCTACTACGGTTTGGAAGCGAGTTATTTGTTCCAGTTCAATCTATAGTTCCCTCAGTTTGGATTAGAATGGTTAACTTTATGCTAATGCCTTTTGTAAAGAATAATTATTAGGGAGGTTTATAGTGGTACACTATCTTTTTCTTCACTTGCTAGTATTTGACTATCTGTAGAAGTTGAGAAACAATACCATTTTTTATGAGAACTCTCTGTTTACCATACAGCCTGCTAAAATTATTAGTGATAATGCCACGCCCCTGTGTTTTTTTTTTTTTTGCGCTTACAACTAGCAGTGGCAGCTGCTTGTTTTCATTAGTAGCTTAATTAAGATGACATAAACACATGGTTAAAACCCATTGAATAATGAATAGTATGATAAAATTATTCAAATGAGTGATTAACTGGCAAACTCAACCCTAACATAAAATGGCTAGATGCAATACATTTGAAATGCCCGTGCAAGGAATCATTTGATATCCATATGTTTAATTCTTCATTCAACTCAACTTGGAAACTATACATTGTAATAGCTAGATTGCAATGGCCTACACAAGGAATTTAGCCTTATAAAGTCAATAGATTTGAATCACTACATCCAAACTGTCCATTACTAACCGTAATAGATAGACCAAGAACTCAAATCCAGGATTGAGGATGTGAAAAAAATCAGAACATTATAAATGACTAGTTGTCCAGCAAGATACAGAACTAAGATATTGTATCGCATTTGAAAACCAAGTTTCTTTGACACGCCACGATAGAGCTGATACTGTTTCCATATATACAAAACTAAGAATCAGTGAATGACAAACCTCCTGGAAAGCTGAGAGTCCAAATATTATAGTCTTGGACTCTTGGTACTATGAAGCAAATATTGATAAGAATTAAGAGTATGATAAGATATTCTTATTTTTGAGCAGTGATATCTTGTATCCAAATGACACCATTTGAGTTGTCTCTTATATCTGTAGGTGGAAAAGGATGTGCTCAACAATTTCCATCATAAGCAGAAACTGCAGAAAGAAAAAATAAACGTTAAAACAGAGGAAAGTCTGAATTGCTTCAAAACATGTTGTCATTCGCCCTCGCTTTTCTACATGCGTAACATATCTAATAACACTATCATCAATAACCACGACATCTGAGTTAAAAATACCTGGTAAGATCTAAATCGTCTCTTATCTCATTCTCCTTCTCAGCAAGTGGAAAGGGATGTTCTCAACAGTTTCCAGCATAAGCAAAACTGCAGATAGAAAAAAGGGGAAAATCCTCAAATAGTACTTGAACTATGGTCCAATGCACATTTTGGTACCTAAATTTTCAAAACTACCCTAATGGTACCTGAACTATTGCTCCGTTTCTCCATATTCCGTCAAATGTGCCGTTAACTTTGCCTACGTGACTCATTCTTATTGGATGACATTCATCTCTAAAAAAAAAAAAAAAAAAAAAAAAAAATTATTGGCAAAGTTAACGGCACATTTGACGGAAGTACCATATGGAGAAACGGAGCAATAGTTCAGGTACCATTAGGGTAGTTTTGAAAGTTTAGGTATCAAAATGTGCATTAGACCATAGTTCAGGAACTATTTGAGGATTTTTCTCTAGAAAAAATAAAAATGTTTAAACAGAGGAAAGTATGAGAAGAGCAATATATATTGTTATCCTTATTATATATGGATCACAAGAACCAGCAGAGTTTATGACTCAACAACTGACCTTCAGTGGCTTGATTAACAAAAGTAAGAGTGCTTCAGCAGGTTATTATTTTCCCTCGCTTTACTGAATTGTAGTGCATATGTATAACATCATTATGGATGTGTCTGAAATTACAAGTACCTGGAATTGAGAGTCCAAATATTATGTTCTTGGTACCATGAAGCAAATATATTGATAATAATGAAGAGTATAATAAGACATTCTTATGTCAATCCCTATTTCTGACTGGTGAAAGCTTGATTTGAGTTGTCTCTTATGTCAATATGTGTAGGAGGAAAAGGTTTTGCTCAACAGTTTTCAACAGATGGAAGAAATAAAAAGTAAAAATTAAAACAGAGGAAAATTTGATAAACATTATCATCAGTTCGTACCTGGAAAGGGCTAGATCGAGGAGCGTGAGCAGTCTATTATATGAGCCGCCAGATTTGTACCCAAGCGATATGTGCTATCTTGGGCCGGTATCGTCCTTTGCATGTCTCTTCAAGTAGAGGACAGTCATCAATATGAAGTTGAGTAAGTGAAAGAGGCAGCCCCTCCTTTGGAATGGTTGTAAGCTTCGGACAGTTGCGGATGCGAAGACATTCAAGAGAGGTAAGGAATTGAAAGCCTTTGCTCAGTTTCTTTAGATTTGGGAAGTTTAAAATTGCCAATTCAACAAGAGATTTGGGGAGCAGCATCTCCTTCTCCTTTGAATTCTCAACAGGTGGAAATGACACCAGACCTGGATTATCTTCACTATAGATCCACAATATTCTCAAAGAGGTGAGTCTGTGCAACCCTTGAGATTCCATCGGCACCTTACAATTCTTGATCTTCCGAATATCAAGTATTGTCATGTTGGGGGGAAAGGAAGTAGTAGTTAAACCTACACAGTATTCAATACTCAGTATCTCAATATTATTAGAGTGCATCATGTCTCTCAGCAAGTGTGCCACCTCCAATTTCTCACAAGATTCGATAGTCGTCTCTCTTGGCCACACACTCATTCTCGGAAACCAAACAAGACTGACAATTCACAATATAAAATGTCTGAAGATTGGTGAGGTGGCACAGTCCCTCGGGTAAGGATTTAAGGTTTGGGCAATGCATGATGCCAATTTCTTCGAGTTGATAGGTGTCATCGAGGAACCTCTCAGTTATTAACTCCAGCTGTCTACAATCCCATATCTTAAGCTCTTTAAGAGCCCTGGGTAATTGGCTTTTGCATGATAAGAACAACAGAGATGGACACATTGTTATCTCCAAATACTCGAGACTATAAGACGAGCAAGAACCATCCACCACCACCTCCTCTTTCTCTACCAATGATTTCAAATTCTCACATTTCTGAATCTCTATTCTTCTTAGGCTTGGAGGAGTCTGGTATTTTGCAAAGTGCAACAGAGAATCGCAGTTCCGAATCTCTATGACTTTAAGACAGGGTGGTAGACCAACATCCGGAAAGGAAACAAGACTTGAACATTGATTTATACAAAGCTTTTGAAGAGATGTAAGGTTATGCAATCCTTCTGGTACCTTCAAAAGGCTTCCACACTTGCTTAATTCCAGACGTTCAAGCTTGCAATCCAGTATTTGCAACTGTGCCAACTGCTCTGCTTCTTTCCCAAGCTTTTCAACAAGGCTAGAGTTGTCTTCAATATACAAACGACCAACAGAAATAAGTGTTGCAATAATCTATCCTCATTCTGAAAGGAACATGTTAGCTCCTCACAGCCACTAATCTTCAACTCTTTAACATTTTTCAAGCTTTTCATGAACGTCTCTGTTTGGAATCTCAACTCTGAAATATTTGAAAAAAACATAAGGATTCTAGTAAGTCAAACTGAACCGTACTTGTATCGTAAACCACCATCTTGCAATATTTGATGTTTGATTCATGAAGCTGTTTATATTTTGATATTGAAACCACCAATTCGTCACAGGTACATATCTGCAGCTGTGCTAATGAATCAAGCTTCTCCGGTAGACTACCCTCCAATTTGGGGCAGCCTCTGATGGAAAGCTTTTTCAGGCAAGAAAAAACCCCAACCCCCTCATTTTGTTGGCAAGGAGACCACTTCTTCCAGTTAATCAGATATTGAAAATCTAGGATCTCTAAAGCTTGAAACCGCAAGTTAACTTCTCCATAAAACTCAAGACCTGTTTAAGGAAAAACGTAAATTAACAGAGAGAGGGAGAGAGTAATGTTTTAGGGAGAATGGAGATTCAAGTGCATTTATTTATCTCATACAATGGGGTATTTATAGGGATACATTTGTAGAATGAAAGCTCAAAAAGAAAACCAAAATGATAACCATCTCAATGATGAATTCTGCCATGCTTGTTGCCCCTAGGCCTGACACTTGAAACCGGAAAACCGGCGGATCAGCACCGAATCGAACCGAAAAATCTGATTCGGTTCGGTTCTCATGTATTTTGACATTACTATTTTTCGGTTCGGTTCCATCATGTTGCATCACCAGTTCGGTTCCGGTGCTTGTGTTTTAAAATTTTTGAGAACCGAAATACAGGTGTCATTGGTACTTTGACTGAGCTTATTTTACTAAAATAAGCTAGGCCATAGGAAATCATTGGACTATTTTATAAGCAAAACAAAAACAATAGGCCCATTTTTGTTTCTCATTCCTCTGACCAAAACCCCAAAAGTTAGCTCTCTCTCTCTCTCTATCTCTCTCACATCCCATCTCAAACTCATTTCTCAAACCCAGAAATCCGGATCAGTTCTTCATCCCCAGTTAAACCCTCAAATCCTAGCCCATCTCAGTATCCCTCACCTATCTTAATTCTATCTTACTCCTCACCTATCTCAGTTCTCTCTTCTTCTCCTATCCAAAACACACACTCTCTCTGTCTCTCTGTGACTCTTCCGTCTCCTCTCCAAAACACACTCTCTCTCTCTCTCTCTCTGTGACTCTTCCTGTAACGTCCCGAACCTAAATTTACCCGTTTACTAGTCATTTGGACGGTAAATGATAACTAATTTCATTTTTACTTTGTTTCGATACTTTTAGTGGCCCTAAAAATTGACTTTTTGTTCGGGTCAAAATTTGAGAAAATGTTCTTCATGAAAGTTGTAGAGGACGTTAAACCGAGCGCGTGCATATGTGGTTCGTAAAAATCGGAGTTCGTATGCGAAAGTTATAAGCGAAATATTAAAGTTACTGTTTATGGTAAAAAGTATAAATTTGAATTTTTACTGTTGGGGCCGGTAACTTTTCTTTTCTCTCTCTCTCCTCCTCCCCGCGTTTTTTTTTTCTTTCTTTCTTCTCTCTTCGGCCTTCTCTGCAACTCCGGCCTTCTTCCTTCTCCGGCCACCTGACGACATAAAGCCAGCATCTTTGGACTTGCCTCCTCTCCCTCTAGGCGCCTGTGGTGGTATTTTGCGGTGGCTCCGCTCGTGGAACTCGGATTTAAGCTTTGAAGTTCACTGTAGCAGTTTGGGTGTTTCGTCGATTTCCGGTGATTCCAGCCATTTCCGGCCACCAAACCAGCGTCGAAGGTCGGGTTTTTGCCAAGGATCATTTCCCCCCCAGCCTTGAGCCACGATTTGCAGTGTAGAGGAGGAATTGAAGATTTGAAATTTCGGGTTACTATTCACGATTCGGGTACAAACTTCTCCTTAATTGTTGAGGTACTTCTACTCATTTTCTGACTTGGTCATAGTTGGGAGAATTAATGGGTGTGTTGAGAAGGTGCTGCTGCCAAAATTTGGTGGCCATTGGAGCTGGTGATTTTGGTGGCGGCGCCGCCACTATGGGCGGCGGTAGCGGTGGCTAGGGTAACTGTTTAATTCCAATTTCTGACTAGTTAAATCCTATAATTATCCTAGAACTTGTATATGAAGTTTGGTGAGGATTGGTGGAGTTTTGAATCGGTTATAAATTTCTAAAGATTTGGATTTCGATTAATGTTAATCGTGAATCCGATTGTCGGATTTTCTCCATAATTGTTGTAAAGTCTGAATTTGACGATTAGGCGGTGTTGGTGAAGTTTGGTTGGTTGTAGAAGAGAATTGGAGGAATTGAGGTTATGGGTTTAGGATTTAATTATTGTTTATCGTAACATTATTTTCTTCCGTCCGGTAATTGTTAGTTACGAATAATTATGTACAGGACGAGGTACCGACTCATCACTCGACGAGGATCCTTACGCTTGGATATCACGTTAGCCGTATACTGTGAGTGGACTTTTGGTTTTCTAAATATTGATGCATGCAATTGATTTTTCGAAATAAGTATTTACTTAATTAATGAACATATTATTATATTTTACTTTCGGGAAATTGATATTGATTATTGATTTTGTTTTGGGAAATGGATTAGTAATTTAAATTATTGTTTTAATTTATCGAGCATATTATCTGATTTTTAATTGTGGAATTATTTATCGTTCGAATTTCGGATTGGAATTTGTTATGCTCCATTTTAAATTTGTTATCTGAAATAATTTTCGACGAGTTGTTTTCCGAGATTATTTCCGGAAA
The DNA here is from genome assembly GCA_025331145.1 of Rosa persica. Taxonomy (NCBI): domain Eukaryota; kingdom Viridiplantae; phylum Streptophyta; class Magnoliopsida; order Rosales; family Rosaceae; genus Rosa; species Rosa persica. Next base: position 9,954,631 of record WFKR01000001.1, on the reverse strand, counting down.
TGAAAGTATTATTTATTAGCGGATTTGCTTTTTCCGAGGAATCCTCGGAAATGGGATTTTTCATCGGAACTTAGGAACTTATTTGATTTTCGTTTATTGGTTTATGATTCCGAATTTATATTGGCGTGCGGGGTCACGTCGCTGGACTAAATTTCTTTTCTTGTAAGACATTGGGGATGTCTTACTGATTTTCGATTTTCGTATGGTTTTTACCCACCATACCTGGGTCGATATATTTTAATGCTAGCTAGCCTATTAGTACTCCTCCCTGCTTACTATGTGTTCGTGGGTGAGTAGAGCAGAGCATGGGATGCTCCAGAGTGTGGGACACTCCGACCCGAGCCGAGAGGCTCCCTTCTATCGTATGGTGATACTTCTTCCCTATATATTATTTTATTATTTTGACTAGCGGGGCTAGTTCGATTTCCCTAACCAGAGGGGCTGGTCTTATTTTCTTGAGTATCGGAATTCTTTCCTTTGCTCGGTTGTGACTAGCGGGGCTAGTCGGTTTTCTTGAGCTGAACTAAAGTTACTGTGTTTCTTTAAATTGCTGCATGCATCGGGTTTTTAAGAAGATATGTGCGGGAAAGTATAAATTTATTTTCTCCTTACAATTACTTATTTTTGTCCACTCACGCTAACGTTTTTATATACTTTTCCCCTGGGCCCTTCGTTTTCAAATGCCCAGTCTGCAGAGTAGCTGGTTCGGATAGTAGGATTCGAGGCATAGCATCTGCTGCTGTTGTCTTCATTGTAGGTTAACTGTGGAACCTACCTGTATTTTATTTTCTCTTTCTCTTTTAGATTGCTCTGATAACCTGTGGGATAAATGTTGTATGATTCGTATTTTAGTTGTAAATTGTGGAGTTGTTGTGATTTGGGGAGCAGGGTGGCTCCAGAAGAATAAGGATGGTTTATTAGAAGTGTCAATGTGTTATTTATAGGTTTTTGGGTAGTCCATTTTAGGGGCGACTCTGCTGAATTTTTGGTAGAGTTATTCCTAAGGTGGGCCCCACAGGGCCACCTCGGATTTCAGGGTGAAATTCGGGGCGGGTCCTGTCACTTCCGCTCTCAGATCGGCATGGCTATGTCATTGCCATCTCTCTCTGCCACTGATTCACTAGCTTCATCCGCGTCTTAGTCCAGGACACATCTATCACAGGCCCCTACTGAGACACAAGGTTCGTCGAAGAGATATAGACAATGCAGCCGCCGACACCGTCGATTGACTCGATTCTCAGCCTCTTAAAGATGTGAACAGACGGAACCGGAAAATGGCAACAACCAAACTGATTGAACTCGGTTCGGTTCTACAATGGTTCTAGGAATTTTCACCTCAAACCCGAACCGATTCCTTGTAATTTTAACAGGATCCGAACCGATCCCAGGCCTAGTTACCCCTTGGTAAAGCATGTTACATAAGTCTTCATACACTCAAGTACCTATGTTTATACACTCAAATACCTATCTATACACTTAAGTATTTGTTACATGATATAGACATACATAGTATAATACATTTATACTACAACACACCCCTTTCAATATTTCATGTGAATAGTATTGTGTTGGTGGTGCGCTTCGAAGTTGCCTCGTTAAAAACCTTGTCAAGTAATAAAACCCTGTGGGAAAAAACAACCTTGGTCGAAGGAGAAAAAGAGCACAACGCGCGTCGAGTGTGAAGTATGTTTCTGGATACTCCCCCTGATTTAGACTCCCCTTGAAGATCGTGGGAGTTCGGATATCCTTCTCAATCCGATGCTCCTTACATGTTTCTCGAAAGGGGATTTTGGTAGTGACTTAGTAAATAAGTCAACTACATTATCTTCTGATCGGATTTGATTTACTTCAATATTTAGAAGTGTTTGTTGTTGCTGACTGTAGAAGAATTTCGGCGATATATGCTTGGTATTGTCGCCCTTGATGAAACCTAATTTCATTTGCTCAATACAAGCTGCATTATCCTCGTAAATGCATATAGGTTCATTTGTGGTAAATTTCAAACTACATGTTTCTCGAATGTGTCTATTTACAGACCTTAGCCATATGCACTCACGCACAGGTTCATGTAGGGCAATGATCTCTACATGATTTGAGGAAGTAGCAACAACAGTCTGTTTTGTAGATCTCCAAGATATCGCGGTGCTTCCCATGGTAAAGACATAACCTGTTTGGGAGTGACCTTTGTGAGGGTCAGAGAGATATCCTGCATCAGCAAAGCCCGTCAAAACATCATTATCATTTTGATGGAGGGGAGGAGGAGAATGTTGGTCACTATGGATAGTGTTGTCGGCGTTCATATTTCTTTTCTCTCTGTAGTGATAAAACAAGCCCATATCAATCGTACCTATCAGGTATCGAAAGATTGTCTTTATACCAATCTAATGGCGGCGTGTTGGCGTAGAAATATGTCAAGCTAACAAGTTTACTGCAAATGAGATATCCGGTCTTGTGCATTGAGCTAAATACAATAATGTGCCTATCGCACTTAGATATGATATTTCAGCCTCTTATAAATCTTCATCCTCATCCCTTGGACGAAACGGACCTTTTCTGGGCTCAAGATTACGGTTGATCATGGGAGTACTCACAGGCTTTGCTTTATCTTCATTAAAGCGCCTTAGTAACTTTTGAGTATATGCTGACTTATGGATCATTATCCCATCATTACGGTGCTCGAGTTCTATTCCAAGACAAAACCGTGTTTTCCCGAGATCTTTAATCTCAAATTCAGATTTCAAATATGTAGCAGTTTCTTTTAACTCATCTAGAGTTCCAATTAGGTTCATGACATCGACATAAATTGCTACAATTGCAAATCCGGATCTTGTCCTTTTAATGAACACGCAATGGCATATTTCATTGTTAACATATCCCTTCCTAATCAAGTAGTTACTTAGACGGTTATACCACATCCGTCCGGATTGTTTCAATCCATATAGTGAGCGTATTAATTTTATTGAAAATGCGCTCCGTGGTTTAGAGCCACTTGATTTGGGTAATTGAAGTCCATCTGGAACCTTCATATATATTTCTGAATCTAGATCCCCATAGAGATATATTGTAACCACATCCATGAGCTGCATGTCAAGTTTTTCGTAAACTACCAAACTGACAAGGTAGCGGAACGTTATAACGTCCATTACGGAAGAATATGTCTCCTCGTAGTCAATTCCAGGGTGTTGTGAGAAATCTTGCGTCACAAGACGGGCTTTGTATCTAACAACCTCATTTTTCTCATTAAGCTTTCTAACAAAGACCCATTTATGGCCAACAGGTTTTATATTTGGTGGTGTCAGTGTTATAGACCCAAATACCTGTCTCTTTGTTAGTGAATCCAATTCAGTTTGGATCGCATCTTTCCATTTGGACCAATATGCTCTTCGTTGACATTCTTCAACGGAGCGAGGTTCGATATCATCGTATTCTATAATTCCTTTTGCAATATGATATGCAAATGCATCATCAATAGCCATAGAATTTTTATCCATAATTACATGCATACTAGTGTAATTCATGGAGATCTCTATTCTCTGGAATTGGTTCTGCCATTGGAGCGTCCTCTAATGATGTCTCTTGGACATAACCATAATCCGGAATTTTTTCATGAGATGGATTATTTGTATCGATGATTAATGGATTATTTTGTGTCAAGCTCGCTTTCTTTTTTGGGCGAGAATCCATCGAACCTATAGGCCTCCAGCGCTTATTGGCAGGAGCCGTGGGTCTAGCCACTGCATCACCCATAGAGGGGATGTCATGTCCTTTAGTTTTAGGGACATCAATCCTTGCAGGTACGTTTGCAGCAGGTATATGTGATCTTGTCACTTTAGCAATATCAAAAAACGCATCAGGCATTGATTCTGCTACGTTCTGAAGATCGAGAATCCTCCGCACTTCTATTTCAGACTGTGTGGTTCGGGGATCAAGATGAGACAAAGTGGGAACAAACCACGACAATTCCTGTCTTTTCTGTTGAACATTAGTGTTTTTGTCTCCCCCTAATGACGGGAAGACTGTCTCATCAAAGTGACAATCAACAAATCTAGCGGTAAATAGATCACTTGTCAAGGGTTCTATGTAGCGGATAATGCTTGGAGAATCATATCCAATATAAAGGCCTAAGCGTCTTTGAGGGCCCATTTTGGTGCGCTGTGGCGGCGCAATTCGCATATAGACTGCACACCCAAATATGCGTAAGTGTGAGACATCAGGCTCATACCCAGTCACCATCTGGGACGCTGAAAAGGGTTGGGTGGCAGTGGGTTTCAGACGAATAAGCACAGTTGCATGCAATATTGCATAGCCCCAAGCAGAAATAGGGAGATTGGTGCGCATAACCAATGCCCTGGCAACCATTTGAAGTCTTTTAATGGCAGCTTCTGCGAGTCTATTTTGGGTGTGTACATGAGGGACAGGGTGTTCCACCTCAATCCTAATGGACATGCAATAATCATCAAAAGTTCTTGATGTAAACTCTTCAGTATTGTCAAGACGAATTGACTTAATAGGATGATCAGGGTGCTGAGCCCTTAACTTAATGATTTGTGCTAGGAGTTTAGCAAATGCAACATTTCTTGTGGATAACAGCATGACATGTGACCAACGTGTCGATGCATCAACCAACACCATAAAATATCTAAATGGTCCGCAAGTTGGTTGGATAGGTCCACAAATATCACCTTGTATTCTTTGTAAGAATGGTATATTTTCTTTAGTGTCCTTTGCATAGGATGGTCTTAATCCTACCTTTGCTAAAGAGCAAGCTTTGCAAAACGAATGATATGCTTTAGAAGTAACTCTTTGGACCAATGTCTCGTACTTCTTTTCGTTTTGAAGAATGGATGTCCATGTGAAGTTTTTAATATATAGAGCATCATATCACGACCTGAATGTTCCAAATGGTCGTGCCAAAGCCTGTATGTGTCAGGATCCCATAAATTTTCATTCATGACATGGTTGGATTCAATGACTCTAATAGTGGTTGCATACAATTCACTAGAGCGACACATAAGTTTCTCTAATACTCGTGTATTTCTGTAGTTTTTAGAGGTGATGCAAAGGAACTCTTGTCCATTCTCACAATGTATTTCCACATAAAAATCATTGGCTCTAATGTCTTTAAAACTTAATAGGGTTCTTCCAGCCTTGGAGCATATAGAGCTTCAGTGACATTAATATTTGTGCCATTTGGTAACAAAAATTGAGATGGTCCTCGACCATGAATCAATTGTGATGGTCCTGCCATCGTAGTTACTGAGGATCGACAAGGTGTCATCCATAAAAATAATTGCCTATGTCGTAATATAGTATGTGTGGTGCCACTATCAAGAAGGCATTCCAATTCTCCGGAAAACATACTGAAAAAGAATAAAGTTCAGAATATTAACATATGTCCATGACATTGAATGATAATGCGATACTTTATTAATAGGGAAAATAGCCAATGATTACATGAAAGTTTTTCATAAGTCTATTCGAAAAATCAAACTTTAGATAAATTGTTGTCACTCAATCCATTTGGTAATTCTAATAAAATATGACCAGGAAAGTAGAGAGATGTTGGTGGAGCGAGGCTCGCTTAAATACCCCGATCTCAATTACTTTCCTAGACATCATACTTCATTGGGTACACCAAATGAGAATGAATTAATACAATTGTTATTTATTGACTAAGGCACATTTGCCATTCTTGGAAAATAGAAAAAGGATTATTCTAATAAAAGTCTGTGACATCCTCGTGCTCTTCATTTACAGCTTTGAAGTTCTCAACGGTAAGATTGATATCTTCACTATTTTCATCTTCAGCAAGGTTCGCTTCTTGCTCTCTTGCTTCCCTGTACTCCTTGTAGCATGCAGCTAACTAGGTACTCGCATGACATTGCGTAAACCAATGCTCGATTGATCCACATCGATGACACATGTCATTGCGGTTACCTCCCTTCATTTGAGATGCAGGTTGTGCAGGTTGTGCACGTTGTGGATATTCTCTAGGAGGGTTGCTGCTACTACCACGACGCATGGTGTGACCTCCACGGCTCATGGTGTTATTTCCAAGGCCGGTGTTGCCATATCTCCCTCTTCCACGTGTGGAGTTGCCATCACATGTACCCGCTCTAAAGTTACAGTTTTCTTCTTTATTGGGGCGGTTATATGGACCTGTTCGTCCTTCATGTCCCCTATTATTAGGGTACACATGTCCCCTATTGCTAGGGTACCGCTCCTTGTGCCCTCTCTTGGGTGCATTGTAATTTGCCTCACGAACGCTCTTGGTTCCAACGGGTCTTGAATTATAATTCTTTATAAGAATGTTGTCGTGCTTTTCGGCTACCGATAAAACATTAATGAGCTCATTGAACCTCGTAATTCGTCCAGCATTTACTTCAGTGCGATATTGCTTTGATATCAAAATTGCTGTAACGGGGAAGGTGGAGAGAGTTTTCTCAATTAGCTCTTCTTCTGTGAGGGGTTTTTGACAGAACCTCAACATGGATTTGAGACGAAGAGTTTCTTAATTTTACTCAGCAATAGACTTGAAGTCGGAGAAGCGTACATCGTTCCACTGAACCTTCAAGTCAGGGAGGAGGGAATCTTGGATATTGTTAAAGCGCTCTTGTAGCGCCTCACATAAATCATTTGCATCTTTGATGGACATGTACTCTAATCTGACTGCTTTGTCCATATGACGTCGCATCAAGATGATTGCTTGTGCATACCTTTTAGGTGTTCGAGGGAACGCAAGGGCCGGGTCTGGTGTATGGATGATTGGCAATATCCCTTTCGATGTGAGATGGTTATCAACGTCGGTTTTCCAGCTATGGTAATCCGAACCTGTTGAGTCAAGGATTTGAAAATCGAGTCTAGGTTCATTCGACATTCTTGAAAATAAGAAGAAAATATTAGTTTCAGAGTTTAAACTTCCACGAAAAATAATAAGATTTCCGAGCTATGCTACCAAGAAATCAATTTCCAAGAATCATTATGAACACTCTTAGTTCATTGATTACGAACGCTCTTAGTTCGTTTGGCGTGAATTTCTATAATTCCGCTTATTATTGTAAGTTCCCGAGAAAAAGGAAAAATGAGAGAAAATGAATAAAAACTCAAAAACGGGAACTTATAGATTTAAAACTTACTTGTTGATATTCGGAGCAAATTCACTTCTGAACAGATCCCACTTCAAATGGTGTACAGGTCTCAAAAAGATTCCGTCAGGGCTGAAATTTGGAGTTCAGATAGAGGAGACATAGATGAACAACTTTGATGAAGAAATACTTTTGATCAGAGGTCCTGAACAAGATGTTTCGGGACGTGTAAGCAGGCTGATCTGCACAGGAACGAGTGCAGGAGCAGCACACTATATGGCTAGCAAGGGCTAGGAGCTCGTGCTGATAACGTGTTTAAGGAAAAACGTAAATTAACAGAGAGAGGGAGAGAGTAATGTTTTAGAGAGAATGGAGATTCAAGTGTATTTATTCATCTCATACAATAGGGTATTTATAGGGATACATTTGTAGTGTGAAAGCTCAAAGAGAAAACCAAAATGATAACCATCTCAATGGTGAATTCTGCCATGCTTGTTGTCTCTTGGTAAAGCATGTTACATAAGTCTTCATACACTCAAGTACCTATGTTTATACACTCAAGTACCTATCTATACACTTAAGTATTTGTTACATGATATAGACATATATAGTATAATACATTTATACTACAACAAGACCAACACTTTCAACTGCATCCATTCTTTATATATAAAGTTCTTTGAGAGAAGGCAATTGTCCAAATGGTGGCAAGAATTGACAATGATCACAATCATCTAACTTTACACGCACCATATTAGAAAATGAAAGATCTCCGATCCATGTTGTAAATTTAAGTCTAGCATAACCTTTGATGGTGAGCTCTTTGAGCTTACTATGAGGTTGTAACATGCCAAGCACAACTGCTGCAATTTCTGTTGAGACACTCGAAGAAGACCATTCAAGTAATAGGGCTTCAAGCCTCTCCTTACTCTTTAATTTGGCACTCCTAGCATCCTCGACATAAATCACATTCTCAAGTCTTAAGAGGTGCAATTTCCCTTGCAGATGCAACAATGACCCAATCTCTCCTACTCCTGATCCACTACCTTTGCCAATAACAAAATTAGGCAATGTTCGGAGATTAGTCAATCGACTAAGTTTTTTTTTTTTTTGGTCAAAAGACAATTCAATTAACTAGTCAGAGTTACAACGATTATGGATATCTAGTGGCCTCACTAAAACCTTTCCCAACTGGGATTCGGAAAGAGCACCACATCCATTTACACACTAGTTATGAGAGTTATCCCTTTCAATAAAACTATGCAGCCATGACGGCCCTAACTATAGACAAAACATAGGACTATCAAGAGACAAAGCTTCTTTTGCAATATTGTCAGCCACCATATTACAATCCCTTTTAACATGTCCCCAGCTGCAATGGTCCAACTGCCTTATCACCTTTGCCGCTTCATCCAATACATTTCCTTCCTCACTGAGATCAACATCATTCTCATGGAGAGTGTTAATCACAGTGAGAGCATCTCCTTCGATTTCCAGGTTCGGACTAGCATGAAGAGCAAATTTCAGACTATTGAGGAGTCATTTCTTTCAAGGGTTTTTATCATCGGTGGGGTCTGAACTTTTTTAGATCGGACAGAATGGTACCTGGACTTTCAAAGTGATCAAATAGATACCTGAACTTCTAAAACCACATCAATAAGGTGCTTCTGTCTATATTTCGTTGTCCATCCGTTAAGTGCAGGGGCAAATCAGACATTTTACTCAAATTGACCGCTAAAATGACTGTCATAATCCCAATACTATTCATCTAAAACTTTCCATCATATTTTACCTCCAATTATTGATTCCCGATAAATAATAAAGGTAATCATTCCAACATCATGTTTTCTTAAATAATTTTTTTTGTTCTTAAAAAGTTATTGCAATTAGTTTTTACAAAGTAAAATTAAGGAACAAAAAAAATGATTATACAACAAAGTATATTTTAATCTTTATTATAATATTTTTATTATATATAAGACTTTGGTATGTCTATTTGTGTTAAGATAATGACTTGGTTGAGTTACCTTAATTTTTGTAATTTTATTATTTTATTGTCAATTAATATGCATGCTTGGCTATTAGGGTCATTATGCTTCATTTTTTAAGAATATTTAGTTGTATAATCACTTTTCTTTTTGTTTCTTAAATTTACTTTGTAAAAATTAATTACAATTATGGGCTAATTTTTGAAGAACAATAAAAGTTATTCAAGAAAACATGATGCTGGAATGTTAGATATTGTTATTACTTATTGGGAGACAATAAATGAAGGTAAAATAAGATAGATGTTGTAGAGAAACTGAAATTGAGAGGAATTCACTGTGTATTCTCATTGATAATAGGGGCCTCTTTATATAGAGGATTACAATGCATAGAATCTGAACATACAAGGAAAGTAATTCTACATTGAATTGGATTCTAAATCCTTCTATAACTCTATTACCACTAGGTCAAGTAACCTAGAGTTTGGGCCAGACACATAATCTCGATTTCATTGAACACTCCCCCTTGTGTCGCCCAAACATGGTGCTTCTCTCGCTCCCTCATTAAAAAAACCTTGCCAAGTAACAAAAACCCAGTGGGACAAAAATAACCTCGGTCGAAGGGGAAAAAGAGCACAACACACCCTTCACGTTTCGAGACCATACATGTAGACATCTCCCCCTGATGTCTGCATCTCCCCTGATGACTACGGTCATGGGAGTTCGGATAACTTTCGCAAACGATGCTACTAACATGTTTCTCAAAAGTGGAATTTAGACAATGACTTAGTGAGCAAGTCTGCCATACTGTCCTCAGATCGAACCTAGTTCACTTTGATCTTGAGGAGAGTCTGTTGTTGCTGATTATTCTTGGTGTTGTCGCTTTTGATGTAGTCTTGGTTCAAAACCAGCATTATCCTAAATGCTTGTAGGCTTATCGGTGGTAGACTTAGAACACAATTGTTTCAAACATGTGTAATTATGTATTCAATCCATATACATTCACGAACCACTTCATGAAGAGCAATAATCTCTGCATTGTTCGAAGATATAGCGACTAGGGTCTATTCTGTAGACCTCCAAGATATCACGGTCTTTACCTATGGTGAACACTTAACCAATTTGGGAATGACCTTTGTGTGGGTCAGAGAGATACCCAATATTAGCAAAACCTTCCAAAACACATGTTGTTTTGGGGTGGGGATAGGAAACGCAGGCCAGCGTTGGAGGCGTTTCTGGTATGTGATGGGTCTGAATCCATCATCTCTCTGTAGGGATAGAACAAGCCCATATCGATCGTACATCTCAAGTATCAAAAGATATCTTTTACACCAACCCAATGGCATCACATTGATGCAGAGCTATACCTAGCTAACAAGTTCACAACATATGAGATGTCCGGTCTTGTGCATTGAGCTAAGTACAATAATGCGCGTATTGCACTTAAGTGGGGCACTTTTGCCTCTAGCACATCTTCGCCATCATCCTACGGACGAAGAGGATCCTTTTCAGGATCAAGACTACAGACGATTATGGGGGTGCTTGAAGGCTTGACCTTGTCAAAATGCCTAAGCATCCATCGACATGATGCTCAAGTTCCAAACTGAGACATAATTGTGTTCTCCCAAAATCTTTCATCTCAAACTCGAATTTCAAGTGTTCAGCAGTTTCCCTTAACTCTTTAAGAGCTTCCAATGAAGGTCATGTCCAACATGAACCGCGATAGAATCCAAAACTTGTTATGGAAACGCGTGGGCATATCCCTTTCCAATCAAGTAGTCACTTTAGTGAGCGTTTCAACTTATTGTAAACGCGCTCCGTGGTCTAGAGCCACTTGATTTGGGTAGATGAAGTTCACCATAAACCTTCATGTATATTCTGTATCTAGATCCCTGTATAGATACGTAGTGACCACATTTTTAAGCTGCATGATCAGTTATTTGGAAACTACCAAACTGACAGGGTAGTGGAGTGCAATGACATCCATTACTAGAGAATATGTCTCATCGTAGTCAATTCCAGGACGTTTTTGTGAGAAGCCTTACGCCATAAGGCGAGATTACCATCTCTTTTTCTCAACTCACTTTCTAACAAAGACCCATTAGTCAACATGTTTTATGATAGGAGGTGTTGGCATCACCGGCGCAAAACCTTCTTCTTCGTTAGAGAATCCAACTGAACCTGGATCGCATCTTTCCATTTAGGCCAAATCTCTCTATGTTGGTATTCATTCATCAACGGAGCGTGGTTCGATATCATCGAACTCAACAAACTCATGCGTAACGAAATGCGTGACTACATCATCAATTTTGATGGAGTTTCTATCCCACATCTCATGTACACTAGTCTAGGTTTCATAAAGCTTTATATTCTCAGGAATAGGTTTTGACATTTAGGTGTCCCCCAATGATAACCATAACCTGGAAGATTCTCATGAGATGGATTTTGAGTCTTGATGATCCAAGGATTGAGTTGTGCCAAAGTATCATTCGAACCCATGGGCCTCCCATGCATCCTAACTGGGGCTATGGCATGTAACGCCAGAGTGCCACTCTCTTTGGCGTTGGCACCATGCCTACCTCCATGTAGGATGGCGCTACGTCCTCTTGTAGGGACGTACTTCCTTGCAGACATATTTGCAGCAGATGTGTGATCTCGTCACTTTTAGTAGGGATCGAGATGAGATATAATGGGGACAGACCAAGACAATTCCTGTCGTTCATGTTGAACATCCATGTTCTTATTGCCCCCTAACGACGGGAAGACTGTCTCAGCAGAGTGACAACCCGCAAATCTAGTGGTAAGGAGATCGCCTAGCAAGGGCATTAAGTGGCAGACGATGGTTGGAGTCTCAAATCCAATTTTCTCATTCGTCTGTAAGGACCTATTATAGTGCGCTGTGGTGGTGCAATTGGCACATAAATGACTCACTTAAATGTGCGTAAGTACAAAATACTTGTAGCCAGTCACTAGCTGTAACACATAGATTGAGTGGTGGTAGGTCGTAGACGAATTAGCATGGCTGCATGCGACATTGCATTACCCCAAGCGGATATAGGGAGATTGGTGCGCATTACCAATGTCTTGACTACCATCATAGTCATTTCCGCGAAACCATTTGGGTATGTTCATGAGAATGTGATGTCCAACATCAATCCTATTGCAATATCCATCGAAAGTCTTCGATGTAAACTCTTTAGCATCGTCAAGTCCAATTGACGGAATATGATGATCCGGGGAGTGAGCCCGTTGTCATATTGTATTTGCTAGGAGTGTAGCAGAAGCAGCATTTATAAGTGGATAATGGCACAACACGTGACCAGCGTGTTTGCGTGTCAACCAACATCATGAGATATTTAAACGTCCGCAAGTTGGTTGAATCAGTCCACAGAATCGCCACGGATTCGATGTAAGAACATAATGAGTATTTTCATATCCTTTGCATAGGACGGTCTCAGTCCTAATTTCCTGAAGGAACAGGCTTTGCAAAATGAGTGAGAGGCCTTGGAAGCAACCAATGAGTATTTTGGTTAGGTCTGAGCGTCTGTAGCGCTATTAGAATCAAAATATGTGACTATATCACCCATCATGACGTTGGAACCATGGAAAGTGGCATCCATGGTGTCTCGATCATGGGGAGAATCATCCACGGGGTCATGATCATGGGAAGGGATTTCCATGGTGTCATGGCCGTGGGTAGCGCCATTTATGGCGTTGTCACATGGGACTTGGGCGGCCTTATGGCTCCCCAAGACGGCTGCAGCGCCAGATGCTACAATTGTTGCAGTCTTGTTAAGCCAAGGAATCAATTTCTTGCTTCTTCTCACTCTGAAGAATGGATGTCCGTGTAAAGTCTTTAGTAGACGGATCATCATATCATGACCAGGATGACCTATCATGTCGTGGCAAAGCCAATATGTGTCTAAATCCAAGAGATCTTCTCTTATAATTTTATTGGATTTAATAGCTCGAATAGTAACATAGAGTCTACTAGAGAAACACATAAACTTCTCTAAGATGCGCCTTTGTTAGCACTCATTAGAGGTATTGCAAGGGAACTCATCTCCGTTCTTTACATGCGTTTTCGCGTGGAATCCGTTGGCTATTCATAAGTGCGATTTGCCCTAGGAACGTAGAGAGTTTCTGTGACAGTAATCAAGGTGCCATTTGGCAATGGGAACTTGGGCTATTCCATGTCCTTGAATTAATACTGATGGCCCAGCCATCGTAGTCACAAAGTCATATGTTCTGAATCAAAATGGAGTCATAATGAAAAGAACTCGAAATTGTATTCATAAGCCAACGGAGTTACATCATTGTCTCTTTGACCAAAGAAAATCTAATCCAAAATGCTAGCTAATGCAAAACAATGGTAGCCGTCTAACTTCTTTCAGTATTTCCAAAATAAATGTGACCAGGTAAGTAGAGAGATGTCAGTGGAGCAATGCTCGCTTAAGTACCACTAATGTCAGAACCTTCCTAGATATCACAGTTACTTTGGGTGAGCCTACTTTGAAGAAAGACTAAACCATAGGCATTTACTACAAAAATAATATGACGATTGCCTATTACATCTCTTGGAAAAATAAAGACTTAAACAGAATTGGCGATCTATTGATCCCAGCCAGATTTGTAGTCTTTAACCTTTCATTCTAGATCATCATCTTGATCTTCTTGTTCCACGTTGTGAGCTTTTCTTGCTTCATAATATGCTTTGTAGGCGGTGACAATTTCTGCACTAGCTCTACAAATTTGTGCCCAATGATTGGATACTCCACATCAAGAACATACATTTCTTTGCTCAGACTCCATTGATTGAGGTGCTTTGAAAGCGTCATTTAGATGGCTCTTAGTGTTGGTGGCGCCACCAACAAGGCCAGAGGCGTTGCCTCCCTCTCTCTTTCAACGTTGACCTCTTCAGTTCCGTGTTCGCCTATTTTGGCGGTTACCTTCCCAAGTAGAGTGATTATATGGACCAGAACGTCCAAATGTATTCCTAAGATTAGGTTTCGCTCTTGACACCCTTTCTTTGGGGCGCGACTATAATTGGATTTCGGAATATGCTATGTTCCCACGGATCTCAAATTATAGTTCTTCACAAGGAAGTTGTCATGCTTTTCGCGATATTCATAGCTTCAATGAGCCCATGAAACCTTGTGATTCATCCTGCAGCAACATCGATTCGATAGTTCTTAGAAACCATCAATGCTGAGACGGGGAAGGTAGAGAGAGTCTTCCCAATCAACATCGCATTTGTGATCTCTTTACCACAGAATTCCATTAAGGATTTAATGCGAAGTGCTTCCGAGTTGTAGTCAAGAACTGACTTGAAATCACATAAACGGAGGCTATGCCATCTCACTTCTAGTTCAAGAAGCAAGGAGTCACGGACGTTGCCAAATCTTTCTTCGAGTGAGACCCACAACCTTTTGGGGTCTTCTTCATTCATATACTCGTACTAGAGCGAATCATCCATATGACGAGTCATTAGGATGATGGCTTTCGCCTTATTTGCCTCTAAGGCTGCTCTATTTGCTTTCAAAGCTTGAGCTTGCTCAATAGTTAACACGTCCTGCCTAGGCTTGAGAATCGTATCCAGTATTCCATTGGCCTTGAGATGCTGGCGAACATCAAGAACCCACTTGTGATATCCAGAGCCAGTTGTTCTCAATGGAGCGAAGTCCAGTTTGTTCAGGTTACTCATCCTGAAAGAGAACAAGAAATTAGGGTTAGTTTCGGAGCGTAAAAGGTTACCACGAAAATATATAAAATTTCTAAGCGTAGTCGCTTTCAAGAAATTAGGAATTTCTGAGCGTAATCGCTTCTAAGAAATTCAATTCCAAGTGATATTGGATTAGATCTAAACAATGACGTAAGTGGTCGATCATAAATTCTCTATAAACTCTATGTTTGGAGATCTCAACAAGCTCCAAGCTTGGAGTGAGCACGAACCCCCATAGTTCGGCTTAATTAGGTCTCCCTTATGATGAAGAAAGGGGGTAGAAGAAGGGAGTTTGCAAGTCCCCGAGAAAAGAAGAAGAAATTGAAAAACTTCAAAAACGGGAAATTTTAGAAAATTTACCTCGAAAAGATGCCAGAAATCTTGGCCAGAAAAGTTGTTGGCTTGGCAGTGCAGGGATACTGTAGGGTCACTACAAGGATGCCGCGAGGCCGCTGCAGAGATGCCTCGAGGACTGTTGTGGGGCCGCTGCAGGGATGTCGCGAGGCCACGAGGATGCTGCAGGGATGTTGAGAGGATGCTGAGGAGATGCCGCGAGGATGCTGAGGATCTTGGGATTGAGAATTTAGGGTTTTGGCTATTTGTTTCAGGGCTAGGGCTTCGTGCTGATAACGTGTTGTAGAGAAACTGAAATGGAGAGGAATATGCTATGTATTCTCATTGATAATATGGGCCTCTTTATATAGAGGATTACAATGCATGAATCTGAACATACAATGAAAGTAATTCTACATTGAATAGGATTCTAAATCCTTCTATAACCCTATTACCACTAGGTCAAGTAACCTAGAGTTTGGGCCAGACACATAATCTGGATTTCCTTGAACAATAGAAAGTTTCACATGAATAGTGTTGGGGAAAAAATAAGATAGAAAAGAGAAAATGTGTTTATCCACGTCAGATGGGGTTATAACAGTCATTTTGGTAGTTAATTTGAGTGAAATTTCTGATTTGCCCTTGCACTTAACGGAGCGATAACGGAACATAGACGGAAGCACCTTATTGATGTGGTTTTGGAAGTTCATGTACCTATTTGATCACTTTAAAAGTCCAGATACCATTCTGTCTGGTCTGAAAAAGTTTAAACCCCACCTATGATAAAATGAAGATATATCTGAATTGATGAGATGACGCAAATTTACTAGATTTCTCATGCTTGGGGGTAGTGCCTTCAATCGATTACAGTTGTCCAATATCAATGTCTGCAAGTTGTAAAGAGTGGCTGTTGAATCTGGCAAACTTCTTGTCTGAGTGAGAAAGATCAAGATACTTTTTCGTAGATGCTTCAATTTACCAATTGTATCTGGCAGCTCTTCTATTTGATATCCAAAGAGAGAAAGTACTCTCAAGTATTGGAGTTTGGGCAATAAGTCAGAAGTAACCTTATGAGCCAAAAAATTATAATCTGAAAGTGAAAGTGGTAAGAACATTCGCAAACATCAATCTTTATAATAGACCTCAAACTTTTTGACCCCATTAAAGTCACCACAAATGTAAGATGAATGACGAACCTTGGGCAAACATCTAAGTTGCGAGTCATAATTCTGCATATCCTCCAATCTGGAACATGAATTTCCTGCAGCCCAGCGTGCCAAATCAGTAACGAGATCATGCATTATGTATCGTGACTTTTCTTTGCTTGATTTTTGAAATAATGACCTAGACACCAACTCTTGAAAATAATGACGACCCAAATCTTCCATTTGTTTATTTTCTTTTAGTTGCTGCAGAATCAAACCCTCTGCCATCCACAAAAGGATCAATTGCATCTCCCCAAATTCATAATCATTTGGAAGTATTGCGCAGTAGGTGAAGCACCGTTTCAAATTCGAAGGGAGATAATGATAGCTCAATCGTAATGCTGGAAGGATGCTCATCTGGTCGGATAGATTCCACATCCTGTGGTCTAATATTTTTTTCCCACTCGTCTACTCTTTTACAACGTAAAAGACCTCCGAGAGTCCTTGCAGCCAACGGCAATCCGTTGCATTTTACACCAATTTTCTCCTTAAACAAGTCAACATCTTGGGGTCTGTTCTCTAAGAGAGGATGGTTGACAAAGATTTTCCAACAATCATCTTCTGACATCGATTCAAGTTATGAGGTTTAGTGTCTCCTACCATCTTTGCAACATTTGCATCACGTGTCGTCACTATGATCTTGCTTCCTACTGCTCCAACACGAAACGCGGACTGCAATGTTGTCCATTGATCATAGTTGCATGTATTCCAGACATCATCTAGAACAATTAAAAACTTTTTGCCAGCCAATTCCTTACTCAACTTCTCCTGAACTGAATTGAGCTCTTTGGATTTCTTCACATCACCTGACGTGACAGATTCAAGAACTGCAGTTGTCACCCTTAGAAGGTCGAAGTCATCGGACAGAGACACCCATCCCTTTGGGTAAAACTGTTCTGTTACAGCATCGTTGAATACATGTTTAGCAAGTGTTGTCTTTCCTAGTCCAGCTGTGCCAACGATGGAAACCACATGAAAATTCTGAAAATTGCTGGTACTATTTCCGCCTCTTGAGAGCAAATCATCAAGAATTTTTGCTTTTACTTCATCCCTTCCGATCACAGGTCCATCTAGTTGAGATGTAGTGGGGGGCATTTTCCATGGCTTTTTAGACACTCCAAATTTCTTCAATCCAAACTGTTTTTCTCTATTAGATATCTCTTCTAGCCGATCAGTAATCTTCTGGGTCTCTGAGTTCAGATTAAAATTGAATTTAAGTTTAGAAAGTGAGCTGATCCACAACTTGCGTCTGATTCCTTGATGTCTTTCTATCCTCCTTTTCAGCATTTTAGTAGCAACTATGTCCAATATGTCTTCAATATCGTAAGCCAAATCTCTGAGTTCATCTAGCCACAGTTTCACTCCTTTTTGTGTTAGTTGCTCTCCTCCGCATCACTCAGCACCGCTTCAATTGCAGTCAACATTCTAGTCCATTTCTGCAGTACCTTTTTGCCACCCCCCTTAAGGCGTCCGAAGTACTGAAAGACCTCTCGATGCGCTAACTTGTCGAGCAGCACCGGAAGGAATGCCGCAAGAACAGCCTCTCCCATAGTTTTATTGTATGAGATTGCTTAAAACTGTAAAAAGTGAAACTAGTAGTTAAATAAGGCGCAAATCTAATATTTGGCTCATGCATTCACAAATTAAGAAGATGAGAAATCATTGACCAAAAAATAAGATGATGAGAAATCGATCTAATGGGAATTTAATTCATATCATGCATGTTATAGCTTGATGATCTGTTTAATTTGATATTTGATTTGCAGGACTAGAAAGCACTTACATGAAAGTTAATTCTCGTCTCTGATCAATATGAAAGCACTAGCGAAGTTAATTCTTCAACTTCGACGCAAGCAAGCCCTCTAATTCCTCTTAAATCCCAACCAGTCCAAATTGAAGCAAGCAAGCAAGCTAGTGCAGAAATTAGTGGAACTAGTTTATCATCACATATCAAGTCTGAATGATGCATA
This sequence comes from Rosa persica, assembly GCA_025331145.1. NCBI lineage: Eukaryota > Viridiplantae > Streptophyta > Magnoliopsida > Rosales > Rosaceae > Rosa > Rosa persica. Next base: position 9,936,331 of record WFKR01000001.1, on the reverse strand, counting down.
CATATATAGAAATTGAAACAGAATGAAAAGTATTGGATTCAAGAAGCACTTACATGGACTTTTGGATCCGTATAAATTCAAGGAGCACGAACTGTAAACGACTAAATTCAAGAAGCACGTACTGTAAACGAATGCAAACAATATTCCACTACTAGAGAAAACTCATTCAGAGACAAATCATTTTGTCTCTAATAGCTGAGAATTCGTCCCCCAAAAAAATTGAGACGGAACTGTTTTGTGGCTAAAGTCGTCTCCTAATGCTCGTCCCAAATTGTTTCAGGCAACGATCGATAAATTCTGTCTCCTAATGTATTTGGAGAAGAAATAAAAATTGTCCCCTATTCAATGAAATTTCATCCCCCATTCTCATTGAGCATTGAGAGAATGGAGGGAAAATAAAATAAATTGGTGCCAATCAGAGGAATAGGGGACGAACTCACTCCGTCTCCTTTTATTTTCAAATTTTTTTTTTCAAATTTAATGACGCCAATTAAACAAATAGGGGACGAAACTCACTCCGTCTCCTTTTATTCAAATTTAATTTTTTTTTTTCAAATTTAATGGCGCCAATCGGACAAATAGGAGACGAAACTCACTCCGTCTCCTTTTATTTTTTTATTTTTTATTTAAAATTTAATGATGCCAATCAGACTAACAGGGCCGAAACTCAGTTCGTCTCCTTTTATTCTTAAATTTTAAATTATTTTTAAATTAAATTTTTATTTTTAATAAATTATTGAATTATATTAGGCAACAATAATGGTTGTTGCCAATTATATAAATAGAATTTGTTTTTACTAAAAATTTGAATTTATTATGGATAATAGTAATAAACATAGCCTAACGTCAACTCTTTTTTCAAATCCAACAAACATGAACAAATTGAGCACTTTCATAATATGCTTCACAAGTCTTCAACTATAAATAATATCTGTAACTAATTAAGATCAATAATGCAGACGGCTTTTGATGGAGAACCAGAGGCATATGGACTATCCTTGAACATGTATCTGATCAGTATACCTGCACCAAAAGCCTTAATAATAAAATACTGCTGACTCCAAGAAAATTCATGAAACTGAGGAGATGAAAATATATGTTGGACCTTGATAAAGGAATATTGAAAGGAGTAAACAGGATTTCATAAGGAAACATCAAAGAAAGCAATCATAGTGTTGTATAGAGATGGATTCATGATGAGCATAAAACATTATTTAATAAGTGCAAAATATCAAATTAAACAAAAGTTAGTTTTTAGTATCAAAACCGCACACTGAATGCTTACCAACTAATCAAAGCAAAAATACACACAAGATATCAATGGTTTAACTTGAGTTAGACAATTAAAGACAAGCAAACAAACATGAGATAAAGCATGTGATCAGACCTACAAGCCCAAATAAGAAAGGGTTTACCTTAACTATAAAGGGATCAAGGTAGGAGCCTACCACATAATTAACCTTCATGCTCCTAGCCACATATCGATCCAACTGCATAATGTAACGAAAATCGACACCAAAAGTTAATATCAAGAATCAAAATCCATAAGTAAGCTAAATAAAATTATTTTTATAGTAAATATCAAGAATGGAAATCAATACCAACTTGAAATTTAAACCATGTTAAAAAAAATGGAGAAATCCCAAAGCATCCGACATTGATTAATCGCATTCTATAAAAGTGGATATTTGGTAAGAAACAGAGACAATAAGTAGTTGTGATTTCGATAAGATAAGAAAGCAAAGACTCCCTGCACACATGGTCACCATCCTTGTATTCTTGGCTGAGTTTGTTTTTAGAATGAATTCACTCTCTATTCATTTTAGATCCCCTGACATTTACAAACAAACATTACCCTATAAATGGGCACTAAAAGATAACAATAACAAAGAAAGTAAGACTTGGTCTGTTTTAGAGTTTTATTCATGTGATATTTGGTTAGTTATAGTCTTATTAAGTAAATCAAACATCTCGACTATTAAAGCAGAACATCAAGGGTATCAACAAAGTTCAATAATTATTTTATATGTAATGAAAAAGATTCACATACCTCAACTCCCAATTTCTTGTCAAGTTCCAGTAAAATGAGTACAAAGAATTCAAAATGGCTTAGCTGTGCTCTGTTATCACGTTACTCCAGCAGATCTTGCATAAAGAGATAATAGAGTACCACTTCGATTCAGACTTCAGACCCAGTTCTATTATACTATTTCAACAGGTGTTCAATATAGGGTAAATTAAATACTTAAACTCAAAATTTGACATGGACCAGCCCTTGCTGCAACTTCTAATCTAGATGATAGGCCTAGTACTCGTTTGATTTGAATAATTACCAGATAAGAATGCCAATGCTTACTTTTGGGAATGAAAGTTGTAAATCAGTTACTAACCTGCCAATGGGTATCCACAAAATCTGATATCTCTCGCACTTTATTCCTTAACTGAGTCTTTGACGCAGCTGGGAACTTCTGTTGCAAAGCACGTAACACCTTATTGGTACTTTGGGTGCACAACTGAATGACTAAGGGAAGACAATTAGAAATGCAACGCATATAAACATGAATTCATACATTTCCTATTCTATTCAGCAGATTGTATTAATCATTCCCATATGTCAAGTTTCTCCTCTAGAAAATGAACGCTTTAACGTACAACACTTACAAATGTATCAGAGGCATATTTGAGCTGAACAGTTGAGGTAAAATGCTGCCCGAGAGCTGGTTATTTGAAAAATGACTATATTTAAAGCAAATACAGAAAGAATCAGAAGGACATAAATTGGAAGGAACAATGCCAAGGTACCATGTAAATGTTAAGTTCAAATTACTAACAAGACCAGGTGCAGTCCCATTAGAGAGTGGAATGGAATCCCCAAGCATGTTGTCCGATAGGTCCAGAAAGACAAGATTGGCTAGATTACCAATGGAAGGTGGAATTGGACCACTAAATCTATTGTTTTTCAGAGATCTGCATTAGCATACAAATCAAGGGTTCCGGAATTACTGCCACTGTCAAATTCATAGGACCATAAACTGCTTCTAGACATTGGAGAAACATAGGAAAACAAAACCGGGTTAGAAACATGAACACCAACAACCTAGAGCTTTAATCAAAAATTAGATCAAACCTTGAATGAAACAAAGCTTTAAATCAATGAAAAACGAATCACGCAGAGAGAGAGAGAGAACAAACTTGAAGACGGAAAAGGAAAATGAATCGGAGAATATTCAGGAAGAGAACGAACCTGAAGCAGAGAGGAAGAAGCTTCAAAGTGAGAGGAAGAGAGATTGGTTTGGGAGAAATAATGGGTCTGCAACTTTGTTTTGTGTTGGGAGAGGAGAAAACCTGAACAGAGACGAAGGCCAATGTCACGGCCCGAATTTTAGAATAAAAATTCAAAATCCGAAACATGATTTACTACAACTCAAAATAACCCTCCTGAAAATTCATTTTCCTTAACAACCTCACCACACAATTTAAATTCAAAAACCGAATTTACTCTCGGTTAATTATTACAACTCACTCACAAAATAAATTGTAAAGCTCTAAATGAGCATACAAACCTCACAACTCAAATGAAATAAAAATAAATGCTGCAACACCTAAATAGCACGCTCACCTCCCTGGTTATTCTGACCTGCAGGAATATCCGCTACACCATTTGAATAGTGTACCGGGATTGCAACAACACAAAACCCGATAAGCTTTTGAAAGCTCGTATGAGTAAAAAGAAAGAACGGTTGTTTAATTAAATCATATTTATTTTCACCCAAGTCAACACTCAATAAATTCCACGTCCACAAGAAACCAACAATCTCAACAATCACCAAATCACAAATCAACACAAAACCCTAATTCACATATTTCTTCTTAAAACCCCAACATCGTATTTATACAAATACGGTATATGAGAGACTAGAGCTCTAACTGAATCGTAGCTCATCACCTGGCCTAGGTTATGGCATCCAACATATTTATCTTTATCGTATTTCATCAATATGTATACTTATATATATATTTAGAATGTCCGATAATTGTACATACTCAACCAATCGTATCCCATCATCCACCTAGGATTAGAGCGTCTGATTCCCCCATACCGGTCACTACGTTGACCCTAAATCCATAATGAGTACAACAATATGTTTTCACACAATGACATCAACTCATCCAATATACATAATATTATTATAAAATTTAAGCATTTGAAATATAATCCAAATCATCATTCCAACTCAATCATATCATCATTCAATAACACACCAATCAATATATATATTCCACGTAAATATATATATACGTAATCATCCACTTAGGAATGACCACTAATACCATCTATAATTCACACAAGAAAATCGTGAAATTCATTTGTATAATTAAAATTCATTTTACTTACCTATGGACCGTAGTTGATCAAGTCCATATGATTTTAAAAACAAATATTTAATCCATAAATATTTTTTACATAATTACAAAAATAAATAATTTAAAGTACTCGGTTCGTAATATGAACCACGCGAGTGAGTAACTCCCACTGCGTCTTCAATTAAAATATAAACCACATCGAAACAGCTCACCAAAGTATAACTCGTCAATCACCTAATCAAATGTGATTTAAATTTAGCCAATAATTCCAAAACATAACTACACTACCATTTAACTGTCGGATTCTAATTTATAAGAAAATCCGACTGACGGATTCTCACGAATCGCCTCCCTAATCACTGTTTTGCACTTATATGAAAATCCAACGGTTGGATCTTCGCCCATGACCACATAAGGCCACTGGGGTAGTCATATGATCATCATATCAAAATTACAAGACCATGGACGGTCCTAACTTCACAGATCACAATTCTAACGATCGAAATCGATCGAAATCTAAAAATTCATAACTAAATCTACGATATCCGAAAAATGCATATAATATGCCAAAATGATCGTATTGAAATGTAGAATCTTAAAATGTACAGAAACTATATTTTAGACCTCTGGAGGTGGTCGGAAAGGGTCGCGGTAATTAGTGGCGGAGCCGCCGCTGACCACCACCAATGGTGTCGGGGCTGAGCTTCTTCCATTCGTTTCATCATTTTGAGCAACTTTCATAACTAACACAAGACCAGAAAATAATGGGAAGAGGTCGAAAAGTGCTAAAAACAGTCAGGTGGCCGGAATTTTTCCAGAAACCGGCGAGCTTGAATCCGACGTAAAAATTGCAACTTCCCACCTCGATCTCTTCTGGAAACTTGTTCAGAACTTCATGGCGAACTCACTAGGCCAAGAATCATAAGAAACGGATGTCTACAGCTCGAGATATTAGAAACGAAAGTTCCGTTCGATCCGATCGGGGCGGCGCCACCACAGGCCACGTCGCCGTGTGAAGTTGCCTTTGGGAACTTCAGGAGGTCGAGTCGATGTAGAGGGTGAAGTTTCACGTGGTTTGGTGGCCGAAAGCACAAGGAGGACGGTTTGGTCTGTTTTCGGGTGCGACTGGTTCGAGGGGTTTTGCCGGACCGTGAGGCCTTAACGGAGGAAGCGACGACGTCCAGTAGGTAGAGCAGCTCGAGGCAAAGCCTAGAGAGGTGGTGCGACGTCGTTTGGTAGCCGGTGGAGCGAGCTATCGATCGGAGAAGTTCTTTGCTGGGTTTCGGACGAAGAGAGTGAGAGGTTGAAGATGATGAACAGTGATTTCCGAAAATAAAAGGGAGGCTGGACCAAAATGGAAACCTTCCGAAAACAACTAGGGTGTTTTCTATTTATACCCAAAATAGAAATATTTTCTAAATTCCATAACTAATTCAAAAAAAAATCGGATCAATGTGTTCCGCATATCTACGGACTCGTATCGACGACCTCTACAACTTTCATGAAGGACGTTTTCCCAAATTTTGCACGTATAAAAAGTCGATTTCTTGAATCGAGCATTTCGAGCTTTTCGTTAAGATAATCGTTTCAAACCTTCAATAATTCAAAAAAATGAAATATTATCGAGCAACATTCATGAAATCGTACAATAATCGTTGAACACAATTACACGAAATTAAAATGAAAATTGCGGTTATGACAGCCAACCTGCTGCGCACCCTGCGCCCACGAAAAGAGGAAGACTAGGGTTGCGGAGAGTTATACTGCGGCAAAAGACTACACCTGTGTAAAATAATGGAAAAGAAAAATATATTCGTATTAAAGAAAGAAAATCAACAAATTGGAGGCAATTAATTTACAACATATATAGTTATTTACTATTTATTTTTTAATTAAAAAAATTTAGAAATATAATGAATGATTAAATTAAGTACCTTACGTCCCTCTCATAGTGGTATCGTTGAAAATCAAATGATAAAGATTGCAACAGATATCTAGGTCAATCAAGTCAACGCTATTGGTTTCAATAAGAAATTATATTTAATATAAAATACTTTCCGAATTGAAAAACACAGACATCATTAAGTCTCTAAACCTTACGCCCCTCTCATAATCATGTGGCCGAAAATCAAATGGAAAAGATTGCAACAAATATCTAGGCCAGTCAAGTCACCTCAATTGGTTTCAATAAGAAATTTGAAATTATATTCAATACAAAATGCTTTCCTAATTGAAAAGAAATCCCCTCTAAGTGTATCTGGGTGAGGGAAAATTCTCTCAAAAAGTTCAAATTAGGTGAGAAGTAACTCCTCAAATACAAATTTGTGTGAGGAGAAATCTCTCATCTCCTCAAAAAAAAATCTGGGTGAGAAGTATTCCTTTCGAAAGAAATCCGAGTGAATAGTGGAGTCAAAGTGAGGAGAAATCTTCTAAAAGAGAATCTGGGTGAGGAGTATTCCTTTTAAGGGAAATCTGAGAGAAGAGTGGAATCCAGTTGAGGAGAAATTCCCTCAAGACGAAATTGGGTGAGGAGATTCACGATGAAACAATTTTAGCAAAAGAAAATAAACTTGATGAAGTCATATCTCAAAAGTAACTCATTGAAATTTAAAAACTTGACGGAACCACCTATAATATCTTTTTGGACGTAAATGAAGTTAACATTCATATTTTGTTATATGTAAATCTAATATGTTGACGTTCATATCACTTAAAGTTGAAGAACTCGATCACACTTGTTAAGGTCGGACTATCTAGAGACTCAAATCTTCATTGCGCATTGGCTAAATTAAATGTCCGAGTAAATTTTAATTAAAGATAAATTATATATGATAAATATAATTATTAAAAAATAATAAATAGATGACCATACATCATATGATCATAACCTTTTTTTCACTTAAATACCCCTTATACATATACAATGAAAACTATATTAATTTAGAAGGGTAAATAAGTAAAATTAGATATTAGAAGTAATAAGGAAACCCTAAACCATGATTTGGTCCTACGCTACAGAAATTGGCAGATGGGAAGCGAGCCTTTGCACTTGGTTAATTGGCTCGTACTGGGCTGCTCTCAGCTAAAATTGTCACGTTCCGAATTTTAGAATAACAATTCAAAATCCGAAACATGAAAATACTACAAACTCAAAATAATCATCCTGAAAATTTTTCTTTTCTTAACATACTCACCACACGAAATAAAATCAAACCGAATTTAGTCTCGGTTAATTATTACAACTCAAATCTAAACTGTAATGTAAAACTCTAAATGAGCATACACACACCTCACAACTAAATAAATAACAAAACTGCTGTAACACCTAAGCAGCTCGGTCACCTCCCTGGTTATCCTGACTTGCAGGAATATCCGCCACACCATTGAATAGTGTATCGGGATTGCAACAACACAAAACCCGATAAGCTTATGAAAGCTCGTATGAGTAAAAGAATGAACTGTTACTTAATTTAATCTCATTTATTCACACACACAGCAACACTCAATAATTTCCACATATGCAAATAATAACAATCTCAATCAACACCAACTCAATATATCAAGACAACCCAACTCACAACTTTCTCCACAACTCTCATCATCGTATTTATAAAAATACCGTACTTGACAGACTAGAGCTCTAACTGAATCGTAGCCCGTCACCTGGCCTAGGTTATGACATCCGACATATTTATCAATTATTGTATTTCATCAATATGTATATCTATATACATATTTAGAACGTCCAATAATTCCACATACTCAACCAATCGTATCCCATCATCCACACTAGGATTAGAGCATCCGATTACCCACACCGGTCATTACGTCGACCCTAAACCCATAAATGAACACAACATATAATATCACATACTGAAATCAACCCAACCAAGATACACCATATTATTATGGAATTACACAAATTGAAATAAAATCAATTCATCAATTCTACTCAATCATATCATCACACAACAATTCACTCATCAATATATATTTTCCACGTAAATATATATATACGTAATCATCCACTCAGGAATGACCACTAATACCATCTATAGTTCACACAAGAAAATTATGAAATTCATTTGTATAGTTAAAATTCATTTTACTTACCTATGGACTGTGGTGATTCAAGTTCATGAAATTTTAAAACAAATATTTAATCCGCAAATATTTTTCACACAATTACCAAAAATAAATAATTTAAAATGTTCGGTTCGTAATATGAACCACGTGAGTTTTACTCACCTCGATACTCCCGCTGCGTCTTCAATATAATTATAATTATAATTACGCCGAATAGCCCACTCAAATAAAATCCGTCAATCACCTAATCAAATGTGATTCGAATTTAGCCAACAATTTCAACACATAATTTAACTACCACTTAACGGCCAGATTCTAATTTACATTAAAATCCGACAAGCGGTTTCTCACGAATCGCTCCCCTAATTACCGTTTTCCATATATACGAAGATCCAAACGGTCGGATCTTCGCCCATGACCATACAAAGCCTCTGGGACAGTCATATGATCATCATAACAATTTTACAAGTTCATCCGACGGTCATAATTTCACAGATCACAAATCTAACGATCGAAATCGATCGAAATCACAAAATTCATAACTAATTCATACGATATCCGAAAAATGCGTATAATACGCCGAAATGATCGTATCGAAACATAGAATCATAAAATGGACAGAGACCAAATTTTAGACCTCCGGAGGTGGCCGGAAAAGGCCGCCGGAGTTAGGGACAGAGCCGTCACCGACCACCGCCAATGGTGTCGGGGCTGAGCTTGTCCCCTTCTTTTCATCATTCTGAGCAACTTTCATAACTAGCACAAGACCTAAAAATGACGGGAAGGGATCGAAATTTCCGATTTACAGTCGGCGGCCGGAAAAAAATGCAGAAACCGGCGAGCTTGAAAACCGACGTGAAAACTGCAACCTCAGGCCCCGATCCCTTCTGGAAACTTGTTCAGAACTTCCTTGCGAACTCAACAAGCCAAGAATCACAAGAAACGATCGTGTATAGCTCGAGATATCTTGATCGAAAATTTCGGTATTTCGATCCGTTCGGGTCGAGCTCCGACGAACGTGAAAACGTTCGACCCAGTTCCGGTCCTTCTTGGTGCTTGTAGAGGAAGTTGAGGCGAGCTCAATGAGAGAAGAATCAAGTGAAATGGTGGAGTGTAGCTCGAGATATCGAGATCAAACCGAAAATGGTGGTTTTCGGTTCGGGTCGTGCCGCCGCCGCCACAGGCTGCGCTGCCTTGTGAAACTGCCTCCGGGAGCTAGAGCAGCTCGAGACGAACGCCTGGGACTTGGTTTGAGGTCGAGAGGTGGTCTGTGGAGGGAGAACAATTAAGGAGAAGTTTTCTCTCCTTTTCGGTCGAGAACAATTAAGAACAATTAAGCCTGATCTTTGCGTTCCGCATGTGTACGGACTCGTATCGACGAGTTCTAAAACTTTCATGAAGGAAGTTTCCCCAAATTTCGTACGTGGAAAAAGTCGATTTCTCAAACCGAGTAATTCGAGCTTTTCGTTAAAAATAAATGTTTCGAAACTTCGATTAATGTAAAAGTGAATTATTATCGAACAATAATCGTTAAATCGTACAATAATCACTCAATACAATTACTCGAATTAAAATGAAATTTGCGGGTATTACAATCTACCCCCCTTAAAGGAATTTCGTCCCGAAATTCAAATACCCAATTCCCCAAAAAGCTGTGGATACCTCGTCCTCATGTCAGATTCCAACTCCCATGATGCATCACCCTCATCATGATGACTCCACAACACCTTCACGAGATCAACCTCTTTCCTACGAAGTTTCTTCGTAGACCTATCCAAGATACGAACAGGTTCAACTACAAACGTCACATCCGTGTTCACTTCGATCGTACCGTGGTCAATCACGTGAGACTCGTCTCGAACATACTTCCTGAGCAGAGACACATGGAAGACATTGTGCACACCCGACATGCTAACAGGTAAAGCAAGATGATATGCCAAGTTACCAACCCTTTCCAGAATCTCAAAGGGTCCAACATACCTCGGTGCGAGTTTCCCCTTCTTGCCAAATCTCACTACACCTTTCATAGGTGAGAATTTCAAGAACACCCGATCGCCTGTCTCAAACTCCAAAGGTCTCCTCTTCAAGTCAGCATAACTCTTCTGTCTACTCTGAGCGGTTCGGATTCTGTCCGGAATAGTAGTGACCTTCTCTGTAGTCTCCTGTACAATCTCTGGACCGATGAGCCCTTTATCCCCTGCTTCCGCCCAACAGATAGGAGTCCTACATGGTCTACCATAAAGAGCCTCATATGGAGCCATACCGATACTGGAGGGATAGCTGTCGTTGTAGGCAAACTCTACCAATGGCAGATGATCCGCCCAACTACCCTTAAAATCAAGAACACAAGCTCTGAGCATGTCCTCCATCACTTGATTCACTCTCTCGGTCTGTCCATCTGTTTGTGGGTGAAATGCAGTGCTCATAGCAAGAGACGTACCAAATGCCTTATGGAACCTACGCCAGAATTCTGAAGTGAAACGAGCATCACGAACAGATACAATCGTCACAGGTACTCCATGAAGCCTCACTATCTCGTTCACGTATAACTTACACAATGCATCACCTGAGTACGTTTTTGCCACCGGAAGGAAGTGTGCTGATTTAGTCAACCGGTCAACAATCACCCAAATCGAGTTATAACTTTGCCTGGATCTGGGCAATCCAGTCACAAAGTCCATAGAGATATCTTCCCATTTCCAAACAGGAATCGATAAGGGTTCAGCATTACTGCTGGTCTCTGATGCTCTGCCTTCACCTGTTGACAGGTAAGACACTTCAAAACGTGTTCCGCCACATCCCTCTTCATACCATACCACCAAAACTGCCTTCGTAGATCCATATACATTTTAGTACCTCCTGGATGTATGGTATATCGAGACTTATGTGCTTTCCGCATGATCTCCTCCCTGAGGTTATCAACACTCGGTACATACAATCTCCCTCGAAATCTCAACCCTCCATCAGCCCCAATCATCCACTCAGAAGGACCCTCCACATCCGGGTCAACAGTCATCTCAGCAATCCTCGCCTGAGCAAACTCATCAAGTGTCTGACCCTGAATGATCCTGGAGATCAAGGTGGACTGTAAGGTGATACTACCGAGAAAGATTCCCTGTCCTGCTCCTGCGGGCATAAGGTCGAATTCAGATGCAGCTTCTAACATGCGCCACTCCCGCACCATAATCGATGCCATGATTACCCGCGGTTTCCTACTCAAACCATCCGCCACTACATTCGCCTTTCCGGGATGATACTCCAAGGTGAAATCATAGTCCTTAATGAGCTCCATCCATCTCCTCTGCCTCATGTTCAATTCCTTCTGGGAGAATAGATACTTCAAACTCTTGTGATCAGAAAAGAGTTCAAATTTCTCACCATAAAGATAGTGCCTCCAAATCTTCAAGGCAAACACCACAGCTGCTAGCTCTAGATCATGAGTAGGGTAATTCCGCTCATGTACCTTCAACTGTCTAGAACTATAAGCAACGACACTACCATTCTGCATCAACACACACCCCAAACCCTGATGAGATGCATCGCTATAAATGACTAATCCACCACCACTAGTAGGAATAGTCAACACCGGAGCTGTAGTCAATCTAGTCTTCAGCTCAATGAAAGCCTTCTCACACTCATCCGACCATACGAACTGAGTGTCTTTCCTGGTCAATTTGGTCAAACCCGAAGCAATACCAGAAAACCCTTCAATGAAGCGCCTGTAATAACCGGCCAATCCAAGGAAGCTACGGATTTCTGTAACCGTAGTAGGGCGACTCCAACTCATCACTGCTTCAACCTTCGAAGGATCCACAGAAACTCTATCCTTCGAGACCACATGACCAAGGAACTTGACTTCACTCTGCTAGAAGTCGCACTTCTCGAACTTGGCAAATAGTTTCTGCTCTCTCAATGTCTGCAGCACTATCCGCAGATGTTTCTCATGCTCCGCTGACGACCTTGAATAAATCAAGATATCGTCCACGAACACTACCACAAACTGATCCAAGTAAGGACTAAACGTACGGTTCATCAAGTCCATAAATGCTGCGGGGGCATTCGTGAGACCAAAAGGCATGACAAGAAACTCAAAATGTCCACCTGGTCTGAACGCAGTCTTTGGAATATCTTCCTCTTTCACCCTCAACTGGTGATATCCAGACCTCAAGTTAATCTTCGAGAACACAGTAGCTTCTCTAAGCTGATTGAACAAGTCATCAATCCTAGGTAAAGGGTACCTATTCTTGATGGTCACCTTGTTCAACTGTCGATAATCCACACATAGACGAAGTGAACTATCCTTCTTCTTCACAAACAACACTGGTGCGCCCCAAGGAGACACACTTGCCTGAATGAACCCTTGTGCAAGTAAGCCCTCAATCTGAACCTTCAATTCAAAAGTTCAGCTGGAGCCATTCGATAGGGTGCTTTCGACACAGGTGAAGTACCTGGTATCACATCAATGGAGAAGTCCATTACCTTTTTCGGAGGTAACCCAGGGATCTCCTGAAACAAGTCTTCATACTCTGAAACTACAGGAATCCCTGTAATCTTTAAAGTACTACTCCCTGATTCAATATGGGCCAAAATCGCTATCCTCATGGTGATGTCAGACTTCAAACAACGGTAATGAAACACCGGTTGTCCCGGAACATGGAAGGACACAATCATCCTAAAGCAATCAATAACAGTATGGTTCGGGCTCAACCAATCCATACCCAAAATCACATCATACGTGTGATCCAGAATCACAATCAAAGACGCAGAGAACTCTCTGCCACCAATCCCAATAGGGCAATCATCACAAAGCATGCTAAGCTCAAGAGACACACCGAGAGGTGATGTAACACACAATAATCTAGTCAGAGGCATAGCAATCAAACCCAAAACATCCACAACCAAACTAGATATGAAAGAGTGTGAGGCTCCCGTATCAAACAGTACTCTAGCAAGAAAGTGATAAACAGATAAGGTACCTTCCACTCCCGTGCCTACCTGACCGATGGCAAAGACTCTAGCATGAGCGGGTGGTAACTGCCTCTGCTGGTTACCCTGCACTCTACCCTGATTCCGAGGACACTCCCTAGCCTGATGCCCTGCCTGTCCACAACTGTAGCATAACCTACCCCGTGGCTTTGTGCACGAACGAGAGATGTGGCCCAGCTAGCCACAGTTAAAGCACTTCACTGGAGCTGCTGGTGCTATCTGCCTGATAGGCAGAGCCTGAACAGGAGGAGCTACTACTGCCCTAGCTGGAACCTGATGCTGAAACTGAGTTCTCTGTCTCTTCCAGAACCCACCCCTGAAGTCTCTAGCTCTACTGCTTCCTGCTATGGCCTTTCCCTTGCCCTGGAAATCTCTCTCAGCAGACTCCTTCTCTCTACGAATCAGGTTCTGCTACTCAATGATCTGTGCCTTAGCCAAGATCTCTCTCTTGGTCTTCAGCTCCAAGATGGCTACATCACGCTCAATCGAAGGACTCAACCCTCTCTGAAACTTCTTGGCCAAGTCCTCATCCTCCATCTGTCTCACATACTTGTACAGTCTAGAGAACTCCACATCATACTCAATGACGGTCATCTTCCCCTGTACAAGTGCAAGGAACTCTCGCTCCAACCTCTCCTTCACTGCTGGTGGAAAGTACTTCTCCCTGAATAGCCTCTCAAAGCCGTCCCATGTCAAGATAGACACCTCAATGCTGCTCTGAGTGACGTTCCACCACACCCTAGCCTCATCCTTCAGCATGAAAGCGGCTAGCTTCCTCTTGTCGGTCTCAGTGCAATCAAGCAGATCAAAATAGGTCTGCAAATCCTCTATCCAACGATCCGCCACCATATAATCAGTGCCTCCTTCAAACTTGGTTGCTCCCAAGCGAGTAATTTCCCTTGCTAGCATCAGCAAGCGAGCAGGATTATCAACCACAGCTACAGGAGGAATAGGCTGATCCTCATAAGGTGCATCTTCCTCCGACTCGAATACTTCTTCGACTGGAGGAGCCCTACCCCTTCCTCGGCCTCTACCCCTGCCACGAGATCTACCTCTACCCCGACCTCTGGCCTCATTTCCCTCAATCTCCATTACCTAATAAGCATGATATACTTGATTAATACACGCATAACACTTAAACAAAACATAAGTAAAATGCAAGTCCATATTAACCAAGTACTGATCATACATAACGATGCTTAAATTTCCTAGAAGTACTAACGTTCCTAGCCAACCTAACGCACTCACATACCCAATGACATTGTCAATACCGAAGAGCACACGATGGGGATCCGCTGCAGACGGGCCATCACTCGGTAAGTATTGACATATCACCAAATATGTACCTTACGCTCTGATACCAAACTGTCACGTCCCGAATTTTAGAATAACAATTCAAAATCCGAAACATGAAAATACTACAAACTCAAAATAATCATCCTGAAAATTTTTCTTTTCTTAACATACTCACCACACGAAATAAAATCAAACCGAATTTAGTCTTGGTTAATTATTACAACTCAAATCCAAACTGTAATGTAAAGCTCTAAATGAGCATACACACACCTCACAACTAAATAAATAACAAAACTGCTGTAACACCTAAGCAGCTCGGTCACCTCCCTGGTTATCCTGACCTGCAGGAATATCCGCCACACCATTGAATAGTGTATCGGGATTGCAACAACACAAAACCCGGTAAGCTTATGAAAGCTCGTATGAGTAAAAGAAGGAACTGTTACTTAATTTAATCTCATTTATTCTCACACACAGCAACACTCAATAATTTCCACATATGCAAATAATAACAATCTCAATCAACACCAACTCAATATATCAAGACAACCCAACTCACAACTTTCTCCACAACTCTCATCATCGTATTTATAAAAATACGATACTTGACAGACTAGAGCTCTAACTGAATCGTAGCCCGTCACCTGGCCTAGGTTATGGCATCCGACATATTTATCAATTATTGTATTTCATCAATATGTATACATATATACATATTTAGAACGTCCAATAATTCCACATACTCAACCAATCGTATCCCATCATCCACACTAGGATTAGAGCGTCCGATTACCCACACCGGTCATTACGTCGACCCTAAACCCATAAATGAACACAACATATAATATCACATACTGAAATCAACCCAACCAAGATACACCATATTATTATGGAATTACACAAATTGAAATAAAATCAATTCATCAATTCTACTCAATCATATCATCACACAACAATCCACTCATCGATATATATTTTCCACGTAAATATATATATACGTAATCATCCACTCAGGAATGACCACTAATACCATCTATAGTTCACACAAGAAAATTATGAAATTCATTTGTATAGTTAAAATTCATTTTACTTACCTATGGACTGTGGTGATTCAAGTCCATGAAATTTTAAAACAAATATTTAATCCGCAAATATTTTTCACACAATTACCAAAAATAAATAATTTAAAATGTTCGGTTCTTAATATGAACCACGTGAGTTTTACTCACCTCGATACTCCCGCTGCGTCTTCAATATAATTATAATTATAATTACGCCGAATAGCCCACTCAAATAAAATCCGTCAATCACCTAATCAAATGTGATTCGAATTTAGCCAACAATTTCAACATATAATTTAACTACCATTTAACGGCCAGATTCTAATTTACATTAAAATCCGACGAGCGGTTTCTCACGAATCGCTCCCCTAATTACCGTTTTCCATATATACGAAGATCCAACGGTTGGATCTTCGCCCATGACCACACAAAGCCTCTGGGACAGTCATGTGATCATCATAACAATTTTACAAGTTCATCTGACGGTCATAATTTCATAGATCACAAATCTAACGATCGAAATCGATCGAAATCACAAAATTCATAACTAATTCATACGATATCCGAAAAATGCGTATAATATGCCGAAATGATCGTATCGAAACATAGAATCATAAAATGGATAGAAACCAAATTTTAGACCTCCGGAGGTGGCTGGAAAAGGCCGCCAGAGTTAGGGATAGAGCCGCCACCGACCACCGCCAATGGTGTCGGGGCCGAGCTTGTCCCCTTCGTTTCATCATTCTGAGCAACTTTCATAACTAGCACAAGACCTAAAAATGACGGGAAGGGATCAAAATTACCGATTTACAGTCGGCGGCCGGAAAAAAATGCAGAAACCGGCGAGCTTGAAAACCGACGTGAAACTGCAACCTCAGGCCCCGATCCCTTCTGGAAACTTGTTCAGAACTTCCTTGCGAACTCAACAAGCCAAGAATCACAAGAAACGATCGTGTATAGCTCGAGATATCTTGATCGAAAGTTTCGGTATTTCGATCAGTTCGGGTCGAGCTCCGACGAACATGAAAACGTTCGACCCAGTTCCGGTCCTTCTTGGTGCTTGTAGAGGAAGTTGAGGCGAGCTCAATGAGACAAGAATCAAGTGAAATGGTGGAGTGTAGCTCGAGATATCGAGATCGAACCGAAAATGGTGGTTTCCGGTTCGGGCCGTGCCGCCGCCGCCACAGGCTGCGCTGCCTTGTGAAACTGCCTCCGGGAGCTAGAGCAGCTCGAGACGAACACCTGGGACTTGGTTTGAGGTCGAGAGGTGGTCTGTGGAGGGAGAACAATTAAGGAGAAGTTTTCTCTCCTTTTCGGTCGAGAAAGACGGGTGAGAGAGCTGAGAGAGATGATGAACAGTGAAATTTCCAGAAAAAGAAAGAGAAGGAGGCCGGTGGAAAATTAGGGTTTCCCAAAAATTTTCTATATATACAAGTTTTCAGAAAACTTCGTAATTCGAGAACTAAATCAGAAAAAATCCAATCTTTGCGTTCCGCATGTGTACGGACTCGTATCGACGAGTTCTACAACTTTCATGAAGGAAGTTTCTCCAAATTTCGTACGTGGAAAAAGTCGATTTCTCAAACCGAGTAATTCGAGCTTTTCGTTAAAAATAAATGTTTCGAAACTTCGATTAATGTAAAAGTGAATTATTATCGAACAATAATCGTTAAATCGTACAATAATCACTCAATACAATTACTCGAATTAAAATGAAATTTGCGGGTATTACAAAAATTGAATGCACGCAAGGTGTTTGTGAAAATGACTGAGAGAACATCACTTGGCCATTTCAAAGGATTTTTTTTTTCTTTCCTGATACTCGCCCACATGCGCTCTATGTTTTTGGGTTTTCATCCATTATTCATTTGCTTAATTTATGTGGTCTGCGTCTTGTAGCTCATGCATCACACAAGTATGTGCAAAATCAATTTTTGCGCCGACTATTTGATTGTGACCACCGACCTCCACCATATTGTGCCTTCTTATATTCATTTCTTTCCCATTGTGGACCGCAAATGGATGGATCATTGCCTCAAAAAACAAAAGCAAATAAAGCAAAATATTTATTAACTTTGCTAAACCCCACCAAAAATAAATTCAATACAACAAAAATAACGCCAACATATTTAGAGGCAAAAAATTTTGAAATTCAGCATAATTCCCCACTCAAATTTTTACCAGTTATTTTCAAATTAGAAAAACATAGGAGATCAAATTAAATCTCATTCCCAATTAAATTTTGGGACAAATATTTTTTGTCCCCAATTGAAATTTATTTGTCTCTAATAGTGTTGAATGGACAATTCTGAACAACAAAACTTTTAAGGACAAAATCAAAAAATTTGTCCCTAATTATGTGTTTGGGGGACGAAAAATTGGTCCGTCCAAAAAATTTTGTCTCTAAATGGGTTTTCTCTAATAGTGTTCTGCGTATAGATTGAGTATGAATGGACACCGGTCAAGTCCTTTGGCCGAAAGTAAAAGAATAGGATTTGCATTTGAGAAAGAGACCACAAAAGAAAAGCATCTGCATCACTTTACTGAAAGAAAAGCACAGGAGTGTGTGTCACTTTGTTCCTTTCGCGCTGCTTTTACCACACAAAAACATTTATCTTTTTTATTTTGAGTTTTTTATTTATTTAATTTGTGTTATAATTTATAAACATTTCAAAAGCTGGAATGCGTGAAAAATAGAAAACTGATGATGCTACAGCATCTACTATTTTTCGAATCTCTTTAGGATAAACGTTAAAAATGTTTTCTACTAGTTAGAGGTAAACGTACAAACAACATCTACCCTTTAGCCGGTCGCACTTGTATTACTTGAGCTAAAGCTCATAGACCATTTTGAATCCTTGCGTATGAAGACCTAGTTTACTTAAACATATAAGAACAATTACTCTTGACCATCATATATGACAAATGTAATTCTATCAGTGTTGTAATTTGAGCAATTTTAAGTGTAACTTAAGAGCGATTTACGGCTAACTCAATGACTTCATATTTTTGACTTCCAATATTATGAGATTCTGACTTCCTTGTAGCAGATGTGATTCCAGCTAATGCACAGTTTAGTTCTTTTGTTTTGTTGAGAAAATGTCAACTCATTTAATTGATTAGTGAAATTATACATAGAGACTCACTCTGATTGAGCTGACAAATATATAACTGACAAAAGAGCCATTACTTAAGTAGTTCAGCCTTTTTAAAGATCATGAACCGCAGCAAAAATACACTACAAACACCCATGGGAATCAAAGGGTCACCTTCCACCTTGCAGCCACCCAACCCAAGGAAAACCTAATATTGAAACCCAGGCTGGAAATGCTTTCATCGTCCTCTCAAATAGGCTATTCACTCTCCTTCAGCTGGTTCAGATACCGAATCGTCTCTCTGAGGTTCTGAAAGCTATCTCTTCAACTCAAGAGGATGCTCAACCACGTGGACTGATGCGGACGCGGTTCTCTGATAGTGTCCATCCTTTTTAAGGGCAGCCGGTTTTGTCCTGCATCAAAAAAATATAGTAATCAAATAATTTTATTAGTAATTAGAAAGCAATATAGTGGTTATACATTTTATACTGTTAATTTTATAATTTTGTTACTATAATTGTCATTATCTAATTAAGCGAGTACATATTCAATAGTAGCAGCATAAAGTAAACAGAAGAAGAAGAAAAGTTCAGGCATGATAAAGAAACAAAACTGTTGTAGTATAAATATATAAATACCGTATATGTCTATATCATGTAACAAAATACGTAAAAGTATTTTAGATATGTACTTGAGTGTATGAAGACTTATGTAAACATGCTTTGCCAAAGGGCAACAAGCATGGCAGAAAATCATCATCAAGATGGTTATCATTTTGGTTTTCTCTTTGAGCTTTCACACTTCAAATGTATTCCTCTTGTTCTTAAACACGTTATCAGAACGAAGTTGCTCTAGAATTAGAATCGAAAATTGACGAAAGAAAAGTTCATCATCGATCGAAGTCATTTTTCCAAACCTACAAAAAATCCCCAAACCCTAGCTCAGATCAAAGCCCTTGATTCCAGGAGCCCGGAACCGGTCTCAGAATCGGCGAAACCGGCCTGAAACTGCCTGAACCGGCCGCCGGAAGCAGAAAAACCAAACCGGACCGCCGCCGAGATGCTGCCGAGAGCTGCGCAGCAGCTGCCGAGGCCCTGCGCAGTAGCTGCTGATAAGCTTCCGAGGCCCCTGCGCAACAGCTGCCGAGACCCCTGCGCAGCAGATGCCGAGACACTGTGCAGCAGCTGCCGAGACGCTGCGCAGCAGCTGCCGAGCCATCTGCCGAGCAGTTGCGCCGCAGCTACCGAGCAGCTGTCTACACATCTGTCGACAGATTTGCGCGACGACTTTCCGACAACTTTTTCGGCGACTTTTTCGACAATTTTCCGGCGAATTTTCGGACGATTTTTTTTCGACTTTTTCCAACGATCCTTTCGGTCACCTCCGATAATTTTTCCGGTCAAAATTTCTGGCAACACTATTCCAAGGTATTCTTTACTAAAAGTTCCCGTTTTTGAGTTTTTATTTATTTTCTCTCATTTTTCCTTTTTCTCGGGAACTTACAATCAAAAGCGGAATTATAGAAATTCACGCCAAACGAACTAAGAGCGTTTGTAATCAATGAACTAAAAGTGTTCACAATGATTCTTGGAAATTGATTTCTTGGTAGCATAACTCGGAAATCTGATTATTTTTCGTGGAAGTTTTAACTCCGAAACTAATATTTTCTTCTTATCTTCAAGGATGTCGAATGAACCTAAACTCGATTTTCAAATCCTTGACTCAACAGGTTCGGATTACCATAGCTGGAAACCGACGTTGAGAACCATCTCACATCAAAGGGGATATTGCCCATCATCCATGAACCCAACCCGGCCCATGTGTTCCCTCGAACACCCAAGAGGCATGCACAAGTAATCATCTTGATGCGACGTCATATGGATAAAGCACTCAGACTAGAGTACATGTCCATCAAAGATGCAAAGGATTTATGGTAGGCACTACAAGAGCGCTTTAACAATATCCAAGATTCTCTGCTCCCTGACTTGAAGGTTCAGTGGAACGATGTACGCTTCTCAGACTTCAAGTCTATTGCTGAGTACAATTCAGAAGCTCTTCGTCTCAAGTCCATGTTGAGGTTCTGTCAAAGACCCCTCACAGAAGAAGAGCTAATTGAGAAGACTCTCTTCACCTTCCCCGTTGCAGCAATTTTGCTATCAAAGCAGTATCACACTGAAGTAAATGCTGGACGAATTACGAGGTTCAATGAACTCATAAATATTTTATCGGTAGCCGAAAAGCATGACAACATTCTCGTAAAGAATTATAATTCAAGACCCATTGGAACCAAGAGCGTTTGTGAGGCAAATTATAATGCACCCAAGAGAGGGCACAGGGAGCGGTACCCCAGCAATAGGGGACATGTGTACCCTAATAATAGGGGACATGAAGGACGAACATGTCCATATAACCGCCCCAATAGAGAAGGAAACCGCAACTTTAGAGCGGGCACACGTGATGACAACTCCACACGTGGAAGAGGGAGATATGGCAACACCGGCCGTGGAAATAGTACCATGAGCCGTGGAGGTCGCACCATGCGCCGTGGTAGTAGCAGCAACCCTCCTAGGGGATATCCACAACCTGCACAACCTGCACCTCAAATGAAGGGAGGGAACCACAATGACATGTGTCATAGATGTGGATCAATCGAGCATTGGTTTAAACAATGTCATGCAAGTACCCAATTAGCTGCACGCTACAAGGAGTACAGGGAAGCAAGAGAGCAAGAAGCTAACCTTGCCGAAGATGAAAATAGTGAAGATGTCAATCTCACTGTTGAGGACTTCAAAGCTGTAGATGAAGAGCACGAGGATGCCACAGACTTTGATTAGAATAATCCTCTTTCTATTTTCCAAGAATGGCAAATGTACCTTAGTCAATAAATAACAATTGTATTAAACTCCTTCTTATGTGGCGTACCCAATGAAGTATGATGTCTAGGAAAGCAATTGAGATCGGGGTATTTAAGCGAGCCTCGCTCCACCAACATCTCTCTACTTTCCTGGTCATATTTCATTGGAATTACCAAACGGATTGAGTGATAACAATTTGTATAAAGTTTGATATTTGGAATAGACTTATGAATAACTTTGATGTAATCATTGGCTATTTTCCCTATTAATAAAGTATCGCATTCAATGTCATGGACATGTGTTAATATTCCGAACTTTATCCCTTTCAGTATGTTTTCCGGAGAATTGGAATGCCTTCTTGATAGTGGCACCACACATACTATATTGTGACATAGGCAATTATTTTTATGGATGACACCCAGTCGATCCTCAGTAACTACGATGGCAGGACCATCACAATTGATTCATGGTCGAGGACCAGCTCAATTTTTGTTACCAAATAGCACAAATGTTAATGTCGCCGAAGCTCTATATGCTCCAAGGGCCGGAAGGACCCTATTAAGCTTTAAAGACATAAGAGCCAATGATTTTCATGTGGAAACACATTGTGAGAATGGACAAGAGTTCCTTTGCATCACCTCTAAAAACTACGGAAATACACGAGTTTTAGAGAAACTTATGTGTCGCTCTAGTGGATTGTATGCAACCACTATTAGAGTCATTGAATCCAACCATGTCATGAATGACAATTTATGGGATCCTGACACATGCAAGCTTTGGCACGACCGTTTGGGACATCCAGGTCGTGACATGATGCTTCGTATATTAAAAACTTCACACGGACATCCATTCTTCAAAACGAAAAGAAGTACGAACCAAACATTGGTCCAAAGAGTTACTTCTAAAGCATATCATTCGTTTTGCAAAGCTTGCTCTTTAGCAAAGGTAGGATCAAGACCATCCTATGCAAAGGACACTAAAGAAAATATACCATTCTTACAAAGAATACAAGGTGATATTTGTGGACCTATCCAACTAACTTGAGGACCATTTAGATATTTTATGGTGTTGGTTGATGCATCGACACGTTGGTCACATGTCATGCTCTTATCTACAAGAAATGCTGCATTTGCTAAACTCCTAGCACAAATCATTAAATTAAGGGCTCACCACCCTGATCATCCTATTGAGTCAATTCGTCTTGACAATGCTGGAGAATTTATATCAAGAACCTTTGATGATTATTGCATGTCCATTGGGATTGAGGTCAAACACCCTGTCCCTCATGTACACACCCAAAATGGACTCGCAGAAGCTGCCATTAAAAGACTTCAAATGGTTGCCAGGGCATTGGTTATGCGCACCAATCTCCTGATTTCTACTTGGGGATATGCAATATTACATGCAGCTGTGCTTATTCGTCTGAGACCCACTGCCACCCAACCCTTTTCTGCGTCCCAAGTGGTGACTGGGTATGAGCCTGATGTCTTACACTTACGCATATTTGGGTGTGCAGTCTATGTGCCAATTGCGCCGCCACAGCGCACCAAAATGGGTCCTCAAAGACGCTTAGGCCTTTATGTTGGATATGATACTCCAAGCATTATCCGCTACAAAGAACCCTTGACAGGTGATCTATTTACCGCTAGATTTGCGGATTGTCACTTTGATGAGACAGTCTTCCCGTCATTAGGGGGAGACAAGAACATTAATGTTCAATAGAAAAGACAAGAATTGTCGTGGTCTGTCCCCACTTTGTCTCATCTTGATCCCCGAACCACACAGTTTGAAATAGAAGTGCGGAGGATTCTCGATCTTCAGAACGTAGCAGAATCAATACCTGATGCGTTTTCTGATATCGCTAAAGGGACAAGATCACACATACCTGCTGCAAACGTACCTGCAAGGATTGATGTTCCTAAAACTAAAGGACATGACATCCCCTCTATGGGTGATGCAGTGGCTAGACCCATGGCTCCTGCTAGAAAGCGCGGGAGGCCTATAAGTTCGATGGATTCTCGCCCAAGAAAGAAAGCGAGCTTGACACAAAATAATCCATTAATCATCGATATAAATAATCCATCTCATGAAAAAATTTTGGATTATGGTTATGTCGAAGAGACATCATTGGAGGACGCTCCAATAGTAGAACCAATTCCAGAGAATAGAGAGATCTCCATGAATTACACTAGTATACATGTAATTATGGACAGAAATTCTATGGCTATTGATGATGCGTTTGCATATCATATTGCAAAAGGAATTATAGAATACGATGATATCGAACCTCGCTTCGTTGAAGAATGTCAACGAAGAGCAGATTGGTCCAAATGGAAAAATGCGATCCAGACTGAATTGGATTCACTAACAAAGAGACAGGTATTTGGGTCTATATCACTGACACCACCAAATATAAAACCTGTTGGCCATAAATGGGTCTTTGTTAGAAAGTGTAATGAGAAAAATGAAGTTGTTAGATACAAAGCCCGCCTTGTGGCGCAAGGTTTCTGACAACGCCCTGGAATCGACTACAAGGAGACATACTCTCCCATAATGGACGTTATAACGTTCCGCTACCTTGTCAGTTTGGTAGTTTCCGAAAAACTTGACATGCAGCTCATGGATGTGGTTACAGCATATCTCTATGGGGATCTAGATTCAGAGATATATATGAAGGTTCCAGATGGACTTCAATTACCCAAATCAAGTGGCTCTAAACCACGGAGCGCGTTTTCAATAAAATTAAGACGCTCACTATATGGATTGAAACAATAAGGATGGATGTGGTATAACCGTCTAAGTGACTACTTGATTGGGAAGGGATATGTTAAAAATGAAATATGCCCTTGCGTGTTTATTAAGAGAACAAGATCCGGATTTGCAATTGTAGCAGTTTATGTTGATGACATGAACCTAATTGGAACTCTAGATGAGTTAAAAGAAACTGCTACATATTTGAAATCTGAATTTGAGATGAAAGATCTCGGGAAAACACGGTTTTGTCTCGGAATAGAACTCGAGCACCGTAATGATGGGATTATGATCCATCATCAGCATATACTCAAAAGTTACTAAGGCGCTTTAATGAAGATAAAGCAAAGCCTGTGAGTATTCCCATGATCAACCGTAGTCTTGAGCCCATGAAAGATCCGTTTCGTCCAAGGGATGAGGACGAAGATTTATTAGAAGCTGAAATACCATACCTAAGTGCGATAGGCGCATCATTGTACTTAGCTCAATGCACAAGACCGGATATCTCATTTGCAGTAAACTTGTTAGCTCGACACAGTTCTGCGCCAACACACCGCCATTGGATTGGTATAAAGACAATCCTTCGATACCTAAAAGGTACGATCGATATGTTCTTGTTCTATCCCTACAGAGAGAAAAGAAATGTGAACGCCGGCAACACTCTCCATAGTGACCGACGTTCTCCTCCTCCCCTCCATCAAAATGATGTTCTGACGGGTTTTGCTGATGCAGGGTATCTCTCTGACCCTCACAAAGGTCGCTCCCAAACAGGTTATGTCTTTACAAAACAGACTCTTGTTGCTACTTCCTCAAATCATGCAGAGATTATTACACTACATGAAGCCGTCCGTGAGTGCATATGGCTAAGGTCTATAAATAGACACATTCGAGGAACTTGTGGTTTGAAATTTATCAGAAATGAACCTACATGCATTTACGAAGATAATGCAGCTTGTATTGAGCAAATGAAATTAGGTTTCATGAAAGGCGACAATACCAAGCATATATCGCCGAAATTCTTCTACAATCAGCAACAACAAACACTTCTAAATATTGAAGTAAATCAAATCCGATCAGAAGATAATGTAGCTGACTTATTTACTAAGTCACTACCAAAATCCCCTTTCGAGAAACATGTAAGGAGCATCAGATTGAGGAGGATATCCGAACTCCCACGATCTTCAAGAGGAGTCTAAATCAGGGGGAGTATCCAGAAACATACTTCACACTCAAAAGCGCGTTGTGCTCTTTTTCCCTTTCGACCAATGTTGTTTTTACCCACAGGGTTTTATTACTTGGCAAGGTTTTTTTAACGAGGCAACTTCGATGCGCACCATCTACATAATACTATTGAACATGAAATATCCAAGGGGGAGTGTTGTAGTATAAATGTATAAATACCGTATATGTCTATATCATGTAACAATATACGTAAAAGTATTTAGATTGATACTTGAGTGTATAATCATAGGTACTTGAGTGTATAAAGACTTATGTAAACATGCTTTGCCAAAGGGCAACAAGTATGGTAGAAAATCATCATCAAGATGGTTATCATTTTGGTTTTCTCTTTGAGCTTTCACACTTCAAATGTAATCCTATAAATACCCCTTTGTATGAGATGAATAAACACATTGAAATCTCCATTCTCTCTGAAATATTACTCTCTCTTTCTGTTTGTCAATTCCTCTTGTTCTTAAACAAAAACTAATTAATTGGTCCAAATGCCAGCATAAGGGAAAATGTTACGCGTTGAACCATGAGCGAATAGCGAATCCTTTCTGCAATATACCGTTTTGAACAAATTACCAACTAGTGAACTCTGGGCCCAGTAGTAGTTTGGGCCATCCATACAAATACGCTCGTATACGAAGCCAGACTCACTTGCCGCGCCCCGTCCAGACTCCAGACAACAAGGCACACCACTCGTTCGAAGAAACATACATACGGGTGCATGCATACACAGTTGAAAGCTGAAACCACTAGTCTAGTTACATATGAAATAGAACAACAACAGGATCGGAGGCCGCTACAGTTGACGGAGGAGGATGCGCTGGTCTGCTGTTGGGTAAGGTTAATAATCACGAGATATGTGGCAATCGTGCTGTGAATGAACTATCAATTGGAAACTAATCTTTGAGTGGAACTCTAGTTCAAAAGCAGAGCCAATGGCTGCAAAAATTGAGTAAACGTACAATGGACTAACGATCGTAGTACCGATGAAAAGCAGAGGGGCACCGAACAATAACCTATGAAAACCGACCACCAACCGGTGAAAACAACAAAGAACCGACAGATACCGACAAAGAACCGATGGGGTACCGATCAAGAACCAAAGAGTAAAGACTTACAGTTTTACAGCTACAGGGAAATGGAAGTCATGATCAGCAAGATGCTAGTTGTGTCGTCTGAGGCCGAAGCTTCCTGGATTGTAATACTTTGGTGAAGTTTTTTAAGGAGATAGTACATAGGAGCGCCGAAGCAAGCTGGATCAAAACCGATCAAGAACCGATGGCTGCCGACCACCAGCCGAATAACCGATGAAGACCGATCATGTGTTGACCACGAAGCAATGAAAACCCAAGAATGCAGAGGTACAAATAGATTTAACAAGGGAATAACAATTGCAAAACAATCGGTAGCGACCAAGAAGCAAAGGGCTTCGATGAAGAATCCAATGAAACCGAACCAAGAACCAATGGTACCAGCCACAAACCGATGAGAACCGATCAAAAACCGATCAAAAAAGCGATGGGATTCCACCAATTAAGAACCCACGGGAACTGACTAAAGAACCGATTGGAACCCACAGGTGATATCCAACATTCCGCCGATTACTGGGCAATGGACCTACAGTGTTAAGCAAGCTACTCTGCATCTGTGACTGCAGCTACCATTTTATCTTCCTTGCCTTGGATTGTCGATACTTGAGTGAGTTGAAGATTTGAAGGAAGCTAGCTGGGTTACTGTAAGTGATGGGGCTTGTGTGGGAGAGACAAGAAGAGACTAGTTGATGATGGTGACAGTCTTGTTAGAATTTACACAAAATTAGTATCATAAACTATCTCAGAATAAGCACATGTAAACACACATACTGTAATTTGCATATTAGGAGTGTTGTGGTAGTCACATCCTAATTTAGGATTGCAACAATATATCTGCAGATTTACATGAACAGCAGATCAACTATGACAAATATATATAGGATTCATATATTATTTTGATCCTAAGATAGGATGCATATGACATTGCAATCTCATAACACAGTAAGTACATATATATACCAGAGCAAGCAATATATATTGAAACCAGAGATATATAAAGGGTGTAGAGATACTAACTAGATCCACTGCCTCCTTGCATTGTTCTTCTCCTATATTCATCCTTGATCTCATATTGTTAATGGGACAATTGGATTGAGGTATGGTGCTCTAGTAGGGATCAATGAAGGCGTTTTAATCCACTTTATATCAGAAAAGCAGTTGAGGCAGTTCCTTCCATCAAGGAACTATCTTATAACTTCCTTGTCTTTATCTGATGGATTATTCTAAATAACCATACTATTTGAATTCAAATTCAAAACAGATTGCATTAATAAAACTATTTTCGATTACAAGTTTTATTTAATACACTGATGTGAAAAATTGAACTTTAATACTCCTCACAATGTCAGCTTAAGTGAAAATGCTGATGCCTAGTTCAATGAGGTCTTACAAGTCTGACAGATGCCCAGATGCTCAAGGGATGAACCATGATCATGAACGTACAGAATTGATGAGAGCCGAAGAGTAGGACTTGCTGTCATTTGAATTTTTATTTTCAATCGTAAGTTGCTGATCTTGAATGCATGCATGTGGTAGAATACTAGAATTGAGTGCACGACTCTTTCGGAGTCTCATTCCCTAGTGATCATTACTTACCCTATATAATACCTGCTTCTCCATAAATGCTATACTATCATGCCCATTGATTATTTAATAAGACTACTGCATGCATATTCTCATATCTCCCACGCGAATCACTAATTAGGATCCCTATGAAAACAAATTGATGAATTTTGATGAAGTTTCATGCATTTTTTTGTTGGAACTTTGTTCATTTGCAGATATTAGGATAGATACATTGTTGCAGTCCTAAATTAGGAAAGATGTATACGGATCGGATTCCACTAGTAACTCCTGTTCAGGTTACGGGAAAAGAAGACTTCCACCTATTACCAAGAAAGAGAATCCTTTTTTTTAATGGGCCAAATGAAGAAAGAGGTCCGGCCGGATTATGAAATAACGAAAAAGTAAAAGATGAAACACAGAAAGGACATTTTAAAATGAGCAGCTTCATCTCCGACATGCCGAACGCCGACTACATCACTCCTAATTTGCAAATTATAGAAAATGTGGGGTATTGTTGGAACTTTGTTCATTTGCAGATATTAGGATAGATACATTGTTGCAATCCTAAATTAGGATGCACCGACTACAACACTCCTAATATGCAAATTACATTGTGATAATCAAAAAACTAGGTTTTGGGTCTCGGGCCTAAACAGACGTCTGTTTGGGCAAGACGTCTTTTGATGTCTTTCTTTGTTTCAGATAAATATGAGAGTAGTTACAATTACAAAGGACCCATTTGTTCGATTTTGAAATTCAAATCGAACAGTTGTAACTTCTCATACCAGTTCAATCTGAACTCTATAAAAGACGTGAGTTTTGAAACACACATATCTGCCATAAAATCTTCTGAGAGAAAACATAGATTGACGTTCGTGATAGAATCCAAAACAACACTACTAACCTTGGATTGAGAGTTGAATCATGCAGGGCAGACGTCCACAAAGTTCTACAGCAAGTGTACGCGTAGGGACGTATTTCTGTCTTAGGACATTGCACCAAAGCAAGCCTCTCTCAAAGATTCAAGTCAGTGAATTCGATTTCTCCTTTCTTGATATACTTTCATTTGTTCTTTACGTATTGTTATCGTTCCTTTTAATTTTAGGATTGCAACTTCACTGCAATCATTTGTCGTATTTCAATCTGCCTTTTACTTTAATATTTTAGGATTGCTAGCTACTTCCAATCTATTTCTTGAATTGATCTGTCACTTACAGTACCTATTTTCTAACAATCTAAGACAGAAATAGCAATGGATCAATCGCTGAACGTTGTTAAGAACAACTCTCAGGTTGAGAAACCAGAGCAATTCAAGGGAGTTGATTTCAAGCGCTGGCAACATAAAATGTTGTTTTACCTCACAACATTGAACCTGGCCCATGTGATTTCTCAAGAGAAACCTGTGGCAGAAGAACTTCCAATCTCAAAAGAAACTTTGAATGCAATAGATGCTTGGACTCACAGTGAGTTCCTATGTAGGAACTATATTCTCAATGGATTGGATAACTCCCTCTATGACGTTTATGTGACTTGCAACATTGCAAAGGAACTATGGGAGTCATTAGAGAAGAAGTATCTGTCACAAGCTGCAAGTGCAGGCAAGTTCATCGTCGGGAAGTTCATGAACTTCAAGATGGTGGATCACAAGTCAGTTCTCAACCAAGTTGAAGAATTGCAGATCATCATTCATGAATTGCACACCGAAGGCATGAACCTCGATGAAAAATTTCAAGTGGGTGCATTCATAGAGAAGCTTCCTCCATCCTGGAAAGATTTTAAGCAAACCTTGAAGCACTTGACTGAAGAATTGTCTGTGGAAAAACTGGTTTTGAAGCTTTGGGTTGAAGAAGGAAATAAAATGAATGAGAAGAATGAAGTCTCATCCTTTAAAGCCAAAGCAAACATTGTGGAAGGAGATTCAACCAAGTCTAAGCCCACTTTGCAGAAAAGAACAAAGGCAGAGCCCCAACAAAAGGTTCATCCTTTTCTCCAAAAGGGAAAATTTTCAAAACAAAAGGAGGCTGTTGGGTCTGCTGGAAACCAGGCCATAGAGCACAGGTTTATCATCATAGAAAGGACCAAAACACCGTTGGAAATCAAGGTAACAACAATCAAGCACATGTGGCTATTGATACTGATTTTGTTGATGTGGTTTCTAAGGTTAATAT
Organism: Rosa persica; assembly: GCA_025331145.1. Classification (NCBI taxonomy): domain Eukaryota; kingdom Viridiplantae; phylum Streptophyta; class Magnoliopsida; order Rosales; family Rosaceae; genus Rosa; species Rosa persica. The sequence goes on along the minus strand of WFKR01000001.1, from coordinate 9,905,778 downwards.
GGTTGGAGACACCAAGGATTGGTGGGTGGACACCGGTGCAACAAGGCACATATGCTCTGATAGGAGTTTGTTCACTATCTATCAATAAATTGAAGGTCAAAATTTGTTCATGGGAAATGCATCAACATCTGCTGTGAAAGGGAAGGGAAGGGTGATACTGAAACTCACTTATGACAAACAATTTGACAAGACCCGCCCCGAATTTCACCCTGAAATCCGAGGTAGCCCTGTGGGGCCCGCCTTAGGAATAACTCTACCAAAAATTCAGCAGAGTCACCCCTAAAATGGACTACCCAAAAACCTGTAAATAACACATTCACACCTCTGATAAACCATCCTTATTCTTCTGGAGCCGCCCTGCTCCCCGAATCACAACAACTCTACAATTTACAACTATAATACGAATCTTGCAACATAAACCAAAACACATGTGCAACTCCCAAACTTTACAACAATTATGGAGGAAATCCGACAATCGGATTCACGATTAATATTAATCGAAATCCAAATCTTTAGAAATTTATAACCGATTCAAAACTCCACCAATCCTCACCAAACTTCATATACAAGTTCTAGGATAATTATAGGATTTAACTAGCTAGAAATTAGAATTAAAAAGCTAGCCTAGCCACCGCCACCGCCGCCCACAGTGGCGGCGCCGCCACCAATGCCACCAGCTCCAATGGCCACCAAGTTTTGGCAGCAGCACCTTTTCAACACACCCATTAATTCTCTCAACTATGACCAAGTCAGAAAATGAGTAGAAGTACCTCAACAATTATGGAGAAGTTTGAACCCGAACCGTGAATAGTAACCCAAAATTTCAAATCTTCAATTCCTCCTCTACACTGCAAATAGTGGCTCAAGGCTAGGGGGGAAATGATCCTTGGCAAAAACCGAACCTTCGACGCTGGTTTGGTGGTTGGAGATGGCCGGAATCGCCGGAAATCGACGAAACTTCCGAATTGCTACAGTGAACTTCACAGCTCAAATCCGAGCTCCTCGGGCCGAGCCACCGCAAAACACCACCACAGGCACCTAGAGGGAGCGGAGACGAGTCCAAAGATGTTGGCTTTATGCTACCAGGTGGCCGGAGGAGGGGGGAAAGCCGGAGTTGCAGAGAACGCCAAAAGGGAGAGGAAAAACGCGGGAGGGAGGAGAGAGGAAGAGAAAAGAAAAAGTTACCCGTCCACAGTAAAAAATTCAAATTTATACTTTCTATCATGAACAGTAAGTTTAGTATTTCACTTATAACTTTCGCATACGAACTCCGATTTTTACGAACCATATATGCACGCGCTCGGTTTAACGTCCTCTACAACTTTCATGAAGAACATTTTCTCAAATTTTGACCCGAACAAAAAGTCAACTTTTAGGGCCACTAAAAGTATCGAAACAAAGTAAAAATGAAATTAGTTATGGTTTACCGTCCAAATGACTAGTAAACGGGTAAATTTAGGTTCGGGACGTTACAATCTCCCCTCCTTATAAAAATTTTATCCTCGAAATTCGTACAAACGACTAAAAGCTTAGCTAAACCAATTCTACTGGTTACGCGTTCCCCGGTGAAACAATATAAGCAATTAACTCAAGGGAAAGAATGTCATACCGTCATGAGTATCCGGAGGAATGTGATCCTCCTGCTGAGACATGGCATGAAGTCTCGTCTGTGTCGCTAGACGTCCACGGCGACCACTACCTCGTTGAGTGTCGCCCCTGGCAGAACTAGTGGGAGTGCCGCTCCTAGTAGAACTGGGAGTGCCGCTAGATGAACCTCCTGATACGTGACTAGAACCCTGACCGACGTCTGGAGTAACACCATGAGTCAATGTAGGGCAATCCCTCCTATAATGACCGGGCTGTCCACACTGATAACACGTCACATTCCTCGTCTGACGCTGGGGATGATCACTCCCAGTATGGAACCTCCCTGAGGTACCACCATACTGACTAGTGCCATCATTGAACTGCCACTTAGACTGACCAACTCCCATATTAAGTCCTCCAAATCCGATAGGGTGGTTGAATCTGAACTAACACGTCTACTACCTCCAGAAGATCCTGAACCAGAAGTGGAAGCAGCTCTTTTGGATGGACCCTAGCTAGGGCCACCCGCATCTCGAGGTCGAACACCAGACAAAAACATAGTCTCGAGTCTCAAAGCATCATTAACCACCTGATGGTAAATATAGAATGGTACAGCTGTCAACTGCAGACGATAATCACCCCCCAATCCTTCAATAAACCTATAGATCCGCTCCTCCTCAGTGCCTACCAAATCTGGCACAAACTGGGCTAGCTGAGTGAACCGCTGCTCAAACTCCGTCACGGTCTTGTCACCTTTCTCTAGATGTAAGAACTCATACTTCATCTTGTCACGAATAGCTGTGCCATAGTACCGCCTATTAAAATGTACCTTAAACTGTTCCCAAGTCATCGGGCCAACATTTCCTGGTTCCCTGCTAGTCATGTCCCACCAATCATAAGCAACACCGTCGAGAAAGTCTACTGCCAAGCCCACTTTACGGTTATCCTGACAATTTATCTGAGTAAAAACTCTCTCCATTTTGTTCAGCCAATTTTGAGCGTCCACAGCATCAGGAGCATGGGAGAAACTATAAGCTCCATGTCTCCTCGCTCGCTCCATGGTAAAATCAGTTCTGGAGCCAGGAAGCGCTGCAGTCAACTGCTGGACAATATGTCCCAAGGCATTCGCTAATCCTTCAGGAGCCATCCCATCTCCTGAAGCGGGAGGAGTCTCCCTGCGGTTTCGGCGTCTAGGAGGCATAGCACCTGAATAAGAGAAGGATAACAAAGCTCAAGAATTAGAACATTAACCTATTTACTTTACATACAAAATGACTACACTAGCACCGAAGAGTATATGATGGGGATCCGCCGCGGTCGGGCCATCACTCGGACGGTACTAGGCGCCACTAAGCATATAAAGTAGTAGGAAGCAAAGAAGTCTATAGAACCTAACAACCTAATGCTCTGATACCAAGTTGACAAGACCAGCCCCGAATTTCACCCTGAAATCTGAGGTGGCCCTGTGGGGCCCACCTTAGGAATAACTCTACCAAAAATTCAGCAGAGTCACCCCTAAAATGGACTACCAAAAAACCTGTAAATAACACATTCACACCTCTGATAAACCATCCTTATTCTTCTAGAGCCGCCCTGCTCCCCGAATCACAACAACTCCACAATTTACAACTATAATACGAATCTTACAACATAAACCAAAACACATGTGCAACTCCCAAACTTTACAACAACTATGGAGGAAATCCGACAATCGGATTCACGATTAAGATTAATCGAAATCCAAATCTTTAGAAATTTATAACCGATTCAAAACTCCACCAATCCTCACCAAACTTCATATACAAGTTCTAGGATAATTATAGGATTTAACTAGCTAGAAATTGGAATTAAAAAGCTAGCCTAGCCACCGCCACCGCCGCCCACAGTGGAGGCGCCGCCACCAATGCCATCAGCTCCAATGGCCACCAAATTTTGGCAGCAGCACCTTCTCAACACACCCATTAATTCTCTCAACTATGACCAAGTCAGAAAATGTGTAGAAGTACCTCAACAATTAAGGAGAAGTTTGAACCCGAATCGTGAATAGTAACCCAAAATTTCAAATCTTCAATTCCTCCTCTACACTGCAAATCATGGCTCAAGGCTAGGGGGGAAATGATCCTTGGCAAAAACCGAACCTTCGACGCTGGTTTGGTGGTTGGAGATGGCCGGAATCGCTGGAAATCGACGAAACTTTCGGATTGCTACAGTGAACTTTACAGCTCAAATCCGAGCTCCTCGGGCCGAGCCACAGCAAAACACCACCACAGGCGCCTAGAGGGAGAGGAGATGAGTCCAAAGATGTTGGCTTTATGCTACCAGGTGGCCGGAGGAGGGGGGAAAGCCGGAGTTGCAGAGAACGCTGAAAGGGAGAGGAAAAACGCGGGAGGGAGAAGAGAGGAAGAGAAAAGAAAAAGTTACCCAGCCACAGTAAAAAATTCAAATTTATACTTTCTACCATGAACAGTAAGTTTAGTATTTCTCTTATAACTTTCGCATACGAACTCCGATTTTTACGAACCATATATGCACGTCCTCGGTTTAACGTCCTCTACAACTTTCATGAAGAACATTTTCTCAAATTTTGAGCGGAACAAAAAGTCAACTTTTAGGGCCACTAAAAGTATCGAAACAAAGTAAAAATGAAATTAGTTATCGTTTACCGTCCAAATGACTAGTAAACGGGTAAATTTAGGTTCGGGACGTTACACAATGGGCTCTCTTTGATGTGCTGCACGTCCCTGATATCAGAAAGAATCTAGTTTCTGGTTCCATTTTAAGCAACAAGGGCTTTAAGCTTGTATTTGAATCTGATAAGTTTGTACTCACCAAAGGTGGGATATTTGTAAGAAAGGGTTATCTAGCAGATGGTGTCTTTAAACTCAATGTATTGCCAACTGATGTGTGTAATAATATAAATAAGGCTTCTACCTACTTGCTTGAGTCTATTGATTTATGGCATGCTAGATTAGGCCATGTGAATTATCGTTCTTTAACTAGGATGGTAAACTTAGGATTGCTACCAAAGTCGTATCCTAACTTAGGATTGCTACCTAAGTGCAATCTTGGAAAAGCTGCTGTAGACAAATGTGAAATTTTCACAGAGTGTAAGTTTAAGAGACAACCTTTCAAATCGGTGGAAAGGTCCAATGAAGTATTAGGTCTGGTACATACTGACCTTTGTGACTTCAAAGCAACACCATCTCGTGGGGAAATTATTACATTTCCTTTATAGATGATTGCAGCAAATACTGCTATGTGTATTTAATACATAGCAAAGATGAAGCCTTGGAAATGTTTAAAACATACAAGGCAGAAGTTGAGAAGTCAACTACAGAAAAATTGAGATCATAAGATCGGATAGAGGTGGAGAATATGAATCTAATGAATTTTCAGATTTTTGTTCTTCCCATGGAATTATTCATCAAATGACTGCATCTTACACTCTACAACAAAATGGAGTTGCAGAGTGTAAAAATAGAACGTTTAAAGAAATGATAAATTCCATGCTCAAAGTTCTAGAGTTCCACACAAATTGTGGGGTAATGCTCTCTTTGCTGCAAATACTATCTTAAATAGAATCCCTCATAAAAAGACTACTAAGTCTCCGTATGAAGTTTGGAAAGGGATAATCCCTTCATACAGAAAGCTTAAAGTGTGGGGTTATCTTGCCAAAGTTAGAGTTCCTCTTCCAAAAGAACAAAACTTGGACCGAAAACTATAGATTGTGTATTTATCGGATATGCAATGAATAGTGCAGCTTATAGATTTTTGGTCTTCAAATCTGAAATTGCTGACATACACGTGAATACAATAATAGAAAGTTGTGATGCTGAATTCTTTGAACATATTTTTCCATACAAGGAAGAAAGGATTAGCAACACAAAACAAAAGAGTACGTGATGTTAGCAATATAGACCAAATATCATCATCTAATGTTCAAGACAATGATGAAAATGAACCTAGAAGAGCAAGTAAAAGGAAGAGAGTCACAAAAGACTTTGGACCTGATTTCTTGACTTATTTAACCGAGGGAGAACCACGAACATATAAGGGAGCAATGCTCTCCCCCGATGCTCTTCTTTGGAATGAAGCAATTAATAGTGAAATGGAATCCATTATGCAAAATAATACTTGGCAATTGGTAGACTTACCTCCCGCTAATAAACCAATTGGTTTTAAATGGATTTTCAAGAAGAAATTAAAGCAGGATTGTACTATAGAAAAATTTAAGGCCCGTCTAGTAGCCAAAGGGTACCGCCGAAAAGAAGGGCAAGATTTCTTTGACACCTATGCTCCGGTCTCTAGAATCACTTCTATTAGGATGCTTATAGCGATTGCATCTATCTATAATATGGACATTCAACAAATGGATGTAAAGACTGCATTTTTAAATGGTGAATTAGAAGAAGAAGTGTACATGGAACAACCGGAAGGTTTTGTGGTTAAAGGTCAAGGAAAAAAAGTGTGTAGACTTGTAAAATCCTTATATAGATTAAAACAAGCACCTAAACAATGGCACAAAAAATTTGATCACAAAATGACATCGTATGGATTCAAAATTAATGAATGCGATCAGTGTGTATATGTTAAGAATTTTCAAAATAATTCATGTGTCATTGTATGCCTCTACGTTGATGACATGCTCATCATGGGAACAAATAAGATGTAATTAATTCCACAAAGAAATTCTTGAGTTCTTGCTTTGACATGAAACATAAGGGCAAAGCGGATGTAATACTCGGAATCAAAATGATAAGAGATGATGATGGGTATTTACTTACTCAGTCTCACTATTTGGAAAACGTATTAAAGAAGTTTGGGCATTATGATGATAGACCGGTTACTACTCCTTTTGATCCCAAACTAAACTTGAAAAATATATTGGTGAAGGTGTAGCCCAATTAAAGTATTCCCAAATGATTGGAAGCTTAATGTATATCATGAATAGTACTAGACCAGATATAGCTTATTCGGTGAGTAGACTTAGTCGATATACAAACAATCCAGGAAAGGATCATTGGAATGCTCCTTATAAGAGTGTTAAGGTATTTAAAACATACCATTAACTATGGACTACATTATAAGAAGTATCCTACAGTGTTGGAAGGATATAGCGATGCAAACTGGATTTCGGATAACACCGAATCCAAATCAACAAGTGGATATATATTTACACTTTAGGGAGCAGCAGTCTCTTGGAAATTGTAAAAACAAAAGTGCATTGCATGTTCAACAATGGAATCAGAATTCATAGCTTTAGATAAGTCAGCCGAAGAAGCAGAATGGCTTCGAAATTTCCTAGAAGATATTCCATTGTGACCTAAGCCTTTGACCACTATTTGTGTCTATTGTGATAACATGACAACTCAAGCTAGAGCCAAAAATAGCATATATAATGGAATGTCAAGGCATATAAGGCGAAGACATAAAACAATAAAATAATTGCTCAATAATGGACTTATTTCCATTGATTATGTGAAGTCAAAGGTAAATATTGCAGATCCCTTGACAAAAGGCCTACCAAAGGAACAAGTTGTGTTTACATCGAGGGGAATGGGTTTGATGCAAATTCAATGAATCAACCTGGCGGAAACCTAACCTAGTTGATTGGAGATCCCATGGTCTAGGTTCAATAGGCAAACTAGTTAGGGAGATTCAAACTGTACAACGCACTACTACTCATTCCTATGGTACGCAAGTGTGTTACCTGTAGAAGTGTACGGTGAATATTTAATATTCGTAATGATACTAATATCCTTCAATTAGGAGAAATATGGCAGGATATTCATAATTAGTATCACCTATATGAGAGTGATGTGGGTCGTATCTATGAGAACTACATGGCTACATTCTCTAGAGCTTTCATGAAATCGGAATATGTTCAGGACCAAAATGAACACAACCGTATGAACCGAAATGTGTTAGATTCGATATGTGTGACACATATTGTCTTGGCTTACTATAAAAGCGAATAGTTCAAGATTTATATTCACTACGTTGTAAGGTAAATCCGATAAGTGTTCACTAAGGAAGGTTTAATTTCAAAAGACACCTATCCGGATGCGTATCGCTTCTTCTTTCTCTCATAAATGGAAAACTCTTATTTTCTATTCAAATGTGGGGTATTGTTGAGATGTTTGAATAGAAAATGTGGGGTATTGTTGGAACTTTGTTCACTTGTAGATATTAGGATAGATACATTTTTACAGTCCTAAATTAGGATGCGCCGACTACAGCACTCCTAATATGCAAATTATAGAAAATATGGGGTATTGTTGGAACTTTGTTCATTTGCAGATATTAAGATAGATACATTGTTGCAGTCCTAAATTAGGATGCACGGACTACAACACTCCTAATATGCAAATTACATTGTGATAATCAAAGACTAGGCCTCGGGTCTCGGGCCCGAACAGACGTCTGCTCGGGCAAGACGTCTTTTGATGTTTTTTTTTTGTTTCAGATAAATATGAGAGCAGTTACAATTACAAAGGACCCATTTGTTCGATTTTGAAATTCAAATCGAACAGTTGTAACTTCTCATACCAGTTCAATCTGAACTCTATAAAAGACGTAAGTTTTGAAACACACATATCTGCCATAAAATCTTCTGAGAGAAAACATAGATTGACGTTCATGATAGAATCCAAGACAACACTGCTAACCTTGGATTGAGAGTTGAATCATGCAAGTCAGACGTCCACGAGGATCTACAGCAAGTGTACGTGTAGGGACGTATTTCTGTCTTAGGACATTGCACCAAAGCAAGCGTCTCTCAAAGATTCAATTCAGTGAATTTGATTTCTCCTTTCTTGATATATTTTCATTTGTTCTTTACGTATTGTTATCGTTCCTTTTAATTTTAGGATTGCAACTTCACTGCAATCATCTGTCGTATTTCAATCTGCCTTTAATTTTACTTTAATATTTTAGGATTGCTAACTACTTCCAATCCTAGTCATAACTATATATTATATATATGTATACATATATATATATATATATACATACATATATATATATATACATGGCTTCTTGGGTTCAGATTTCCATTTTTTCCTCATTTTTCGATCATATTTTTACATCTTAACCGGTCATTTTTTAGATCCTAGTGTATAGATCATCTCTGCAAAACTTCAGTCAAATTGGTGAGCATTAAGGCATTCAAAACTGCAATTTACAACAATGAATACGAAAGGTTCAGCTAGACAGATTCGGAACCGTTCGTATTCATTGTTGTAAATTACAGTTTTGAATGCCTTAACGATCACCAATTTAACTAAAATTTTGCAAAAATAATCTATACATTAGGATCTAAAAACTGAACGGTTAAGATGTAAAAATATGATCAGAAAGTGGGTAAAAATGGGAAATCTGTAAGTTTTGCTTAGGTGCGGATATCCGCACCTGAGCAAAGTCCTATATATATATATATATATATATATATATATATATATATATATTGATCTGGTTGCAAAAAACCTTATGTTTCTTGAATTGATCTGTCACTTACAGTACCTATTTTCTAACATTTTTACCGTAGGGATGATTGCGCACAAAGACAATCTCAAAATTCGCGGTTTCATTTTGTTAGGTATTTCGTATTCATCAAATGTTTCCGCTAGTCCGCTACTATTAGTTTGCTAATTCATCTTCCACCTAGACACTAGCAAGAATTGACTTCACAAATCAAACTACTTCCCACTATATACATAACTTCCAAAATTTGAGAAGTATAGTATCTTTCTTTACAAGTCAGGCGACCTCCTAAATTCCAAACTCATCACAACTTAAACTTCATACTCATGATACTTCATACTCGATCATTATCATGCAACTTTAGAATTTTAGTACGAGTATAGTATTTTTTCTTTCTTTCTCATCTATTAGACAAGGTAAGTGCCTATATTCCCAAACTATGTTCAAAGTATTTATGCCTTTAATTAAGTAGGGCTGGGCACGGGTTGAGCTGCTTGTAAAATTTGAAGGGCCCGAACTTGGACATAAATTTTCAAGTTGGGCCCAAATGTTGCATTTTAACATTTGGAAGCAAATCAGACCCATATCATTTTTTTTGCCTGTTTTCTTGGCTTTCTGGCCCGAAGAGGCTAAAAAAAATAAAATAAACCACATATGCTTGAAGTTAGTCTAGATCTGGACTTCTATGATCTTTACTCGAACCTTCTGAATTCATTTACAAGCTGGTCTGCATGACCAAAGTGGCTCGAGCCGGAGCTTGAACCTAACCCATATATAGTCACTCCCCCCTCCCACTTATGCATGAAGTAGTGATATAATTAAGGAGTTCTTGTTTTCTTTTGTTGGAAGCACTGCTACACAAAGTTAATCAGATAACTATCTAAAGCCTGTTGTCTGAATGAAAATTAATGAGGCTGTTGTCTAGTAGCCTATCGTCTGATTAACTCAATGAGACAATAGTCTTTTATGATTGTCTGCTTCTAATTTACACAACACTTATAGATAAATATGTGCTGCCTGAATTTACCCAATTTCTATGTATTGCAGGAGACTGTTGCAGACTATGGACTCAGACTATCAGACCTCGAATTTTAGAATAAAAATTCAAAATCCGAAACATGAATTACTATAACATAAAATAGTCATCCTAAAAATTTCTTTTCTGAACAATCTTACCACACGAAATAAATTCAAAACCGAATTTAGTCTCGGTTAATTATTACAACTCAAAAACAAAATGAATTGTAAAGCTCTAAATGAGCATACAAACCTCACAACTCAATGAAATGAAAATAACTGCTGTAACACCTAAGCAGTTCGGTCACCTCCCTGGTGATCCTGACCTGCAGGAATATCCGCTACACCATTTGAATAGTGTACCGGGATTGCAACAACACAAAACCCGATAAGCTTATGAAAGATAGTATGAGTAAAAAGAGAGAACTGTTGTTTAGTTAAATCATATTTATTTCTAATCAAATCAACACTCAACAATTTCTACATCCACAGGAACCAACAATTTCAATCAATCAACAACTCAACACCAAAACCCTAACTCACATCTTTCTTCACAAAACGCCAATATCGTATTTATAAAAATACGGTATTTGACAGACTAGAACTCTAACTGAATCATAGCCCGTCACCTGGCCTAGGTTATGGCATCCAACATATTTATCTTATCGTATTTCATCAATATGTATACTTATATACATATTTAGAACGTCCGATAATTGTACATATTTAGAACCACGTGAGTTTTACTCACCTCGAGACTCCCGCTGCGTCTTCAAATAAAATATAAACCACACCGAAACAGCTCACCCAAATATAATCCGTCAATCACCTAATCAAATGTGATTTGAATTTAGCCAATAATTCCAAAACATAACTAAACTACCATTTAACGGCCGGATTCTAATTTATAAGAAAATCCGATAGACGGATTCTCACGAATCGCTCCCCTAATCACCGTTTTGCACTTATACGAAGATCTAATGGTCGGTTCTTCGACCATGACCACACAAAAGCCACTGGGACAGTCATATCATCATCATATCAAAACTACAAGTCCATCGGACTGTTCAAATTTCACAGATCATAAATCTAACGATCGAAATCGATCGAAATCTCAAAATCCATAACTAAATCGTACGATATCTGAAAAATGCGTATAATATGCCGAAATAATCGTATTGAAATGTAGAATCATAAAATAGACAGAAACTAAATTTTAGACCTCCGAAGGTGGCCAGAAAGGGCCGCTGGAGTTAGGAGCAGAGCCGCCGTCGACCACCACCAATGGTGTTGGGGCCGAGCTTCTCCCATTCGTTTCATCATTTTGAGCAACTTTCATAACTAGCACAAGACCAAAATATGACGGGAAGGGATCGAAAAGTACCAAACACAGTCGTCGGCCAGAATTTTTCCAGAAACCGGCGAGCTTGAAACCGACGTAAAAACTGCAACCTCACGCCTCGATCTCTTCTGGAAACTTGTTCAGAACTTCCTTGCGAACTCACCAGGCCAAGAATCATAAAAAACGAATGTCTATAGCTCGAGATATTTGGATCGAAAGTTCCATTCGATCCGATCGGGGCTGGCTTCCAACAGCCACCACAGGCCGCGCCGCCTTGTAAAATTGCTTCTGGGAGCTTCAGGAGGTCGAGTCGATGTAGAAGGAGGAGGCTGAAAATGCAAGGAGCTGGTTTTGGTTCGTTTTCGTGTCCGACTGGTTCGGACGATTTCGCTGGAGCTGGAGGCCTTGTCGGTGGAAGCGATGCCGTCCACGAGGTAGAGCAGCTCGAGACGAAGGCCTGGGACTTGGTCTGAGGTTGATTGACAGTCTGTGGAGGGAGAACCAGCTTGGAGAAATTCTCTCCCTTTCTCTGTCGGTCTCAGACGAAGGAGAAAGCTTGAAGATGATGAACAGTGTTTTCCGAAAATAGAAGGAGGCTGGACCAAAATGGAAAGCTTCTGAAAATGTTCTAGGTATTTTCTATTTATACCAAAATAGAAATATTTTCTATAATCCATAACTAATTCAAAAAAAATCCGGACAATGTGTTCCGTATAGGCATGGACTCGTACCGACGAGCTCCACTATTTTCATGAAGGAAGTTTTTCCAAATTTTGCACGTAGAAAAAGTCGATTTCTCAAATCGAGCATTTCGAGCTTTTCGTTAAAAAAAACTTTTCGAACCTTCGGTAATTCAAAAAAATGAAATATTATCGAGCAACATTCGTGAAATCATACAATAATCGGTCAACACAATTACACGAATTTAAAATGAAATTTGCGGTTATTACAATCTACCCCCCCTTAAAGGAATTTCGTCCCGAAATTCAAGCATCCAATTCCCCAAAGAGTTGTGGATACCTCACTCTCATGTCAGATTCTAACTCCCATGATGCATCACCCTCGTCATAATGACTCCACAACACCTTCACAAGAGCAATCTCCTTCCTACGAAGCTTCCTCGTAGACCTATCCAAGACACGAACAGGTTCAACTACAAATGTCACATCTGTGTTCACTTTGATCATACCGTGATTAATCACGTGAGACTCGTCTCAGACATACTTCCTGAGCATAGACATATGGAAGACATTGTACACACCCTACATGCTAACAGGTGAAGCAAGACGATATGCCAACCCTTTCCAGAATCTCAAAGGGTCCAACATACCTCGGTGCGAGTTTTCCTTTCTTGCCAAATCTCACCACACCATTCATAGGTGAGACCTTCAAGAACACATGATCGCCCGTCTCGAACTCTAATGGTCTCCTCTTCAAGTCAGGATAATTCTTCTGTCTACTCTGAGCGGTTCGGATTCTGTCCCGAATAGTAGTGACCTTCTCTGTAGTCTCCTGTACAATCTCAGGACCGATGAACCCTTTATCCCCTGCTTCCGCCCAGCAGATAGGAGTTCTACATGGCCTACCGTAAAGAGCCTCATATGGAGCCATACCAATACTGGAGTGATAGCTGTTGTTGTAGGCAAACTCTACCAATGGCAGATGATCGGCCCAACTTCCCTTAAAATCCAGAACACAAGCTCTCAGCATATCCTCCATCACCTGATTCACTCTCTTGGTCAGCCCATCTGTCTGTGGGTGAAATGCAGTGCTCATAGCAAGAGATGTACCAAATGCCTTATGGAACCTACGCCAGAATTCTGAAGTCAAATGAGCATCACGATCAGAGACAATCATTACAGGCACTCCATGAAGCCTCATTATCTCGTTCACGTACAACTTACACAACGCATCCCTGAGTACATTTTTGCCACGGGAAGAAAATGTGCTGACTTAGTAAACTGGTCAACAATCACCCAAATCAAGTCATAACTTTGCCTGGACCTAGGCAATCCAGTCACAAAGTCCATGGAGATATCTTCCCATTTCCAAACAGGAATCGGCAAGGGATTCAACATTCCTGCGGGTCTCTAATGCTCTGCCTTCACCTGTTGACATGTAAGACACTTCGACACATGTTCTGCCACATCCCTCTTCATACCATACCACCAAAACTGCCTTCGTAGATCCATATACATTTTATTACCTCCTGGATGTATGGTGTATCGAGACCTATGTGCTTCCCGCATGACCTCTTCTTTGAGGTTATCAACACTCAGTACATTCAATCTCCCTCGAAATCTCAACCCTCCATCTGCCCCAATCATCCACTCATAAGGACCCTCCATATCCGGATCAGCGGTCATCTCAGCAATCCTCGCCTGAGCAAACTCATCAAGTGTTTGACCCTGAATGATCTTGGAGATCAAGGTGGGCTGTAAGGTGATACTACTGAGAAAGATTCCATGTCCTGCTCCTGCGGGCATAAGGTCAAACTCTGATGCAGCCTCTAACATGGGCCACTCTCGCACTATAATAGCTGCCATGATCACTCGGGGTTTCCTACTCAAAGCATCTGCCACTACATTAGCCTTTCTGGGATGATACTCCAAGGTGAAATCATAGTCCTTGATGAGCTCCATCCATCTTCTCTACCTCATGTTCAATTCTTTCTGGGAGAATAGATACTTCAAACTCTTATGATCAGAAAAGAGTTCAAATTTCTCACCATAAAGATAGTGTCTCTAAATCTTCAAGGCAAACACCACTGCTGCTAGCTCTAGATTATGAGTGGGGTAATTCTGCTCTTGTACCTTCAACTGTCTAGAACTATAAGCAATGACACTACCATTTTGCATCACCCCACCAATGGTGTCGGTGTCGAGCTTCTTCCCTTCGTTTCATCATTTTGAGCAACTTTCATAACTAGCACAAGACCAAAAAATGACGGGAAGGGATCGAAAAGTACCAAACACAGTCGGCGGCCGGAATTTTTCCAGAAACCGGCGAGCTTGAAACCGACGTAAAAACTGCAACCTCACTCCTCGATCTCTTTTAGAAACTTGTTCAAAACTTCCTTACGAACTCACCAGGCCAAGAATCATAAAAAACGAAGGTCTATAGCTCGAGATATTTGGATCGAAAGTTCCATTCGATCCGATCGGGGCTGGCTTCCAGCCGCCACCACAGGCAGCGCCGCCTTCTAAAACTGCTTTTCGGAGATTTAGGAGGTCGAGTCGATGTAGAGGGAGGAGTTTCACCTGGTTTGGAGGCTGAAAACGCAAGGAGCTGGTTTTGGTTCTTTTTCGGGTCCGACTGGTTCAGAAGATTTCGCCGGAGCTGAAGGCCGTGCCGGTGGAAGCGACACCGTCCAGGAGGTAGAGCAGCTTGAGACGAAGGCCAGGGACTTGGTCTGAGGTTGATTGACAGTCTGTGGAGGGAGAACCAGCTTGGAGAAATTCTCTCCCTTTCTCGATCGATCTCGGAAGAAGGAGAAAGCTTGTAGACGATGAACAGTGTTTTCCGAAAATAGAAGGAGGCCGGACCAAAATGGAAAGCTTCTGAAAATGTTCTAGGGTTTTTTCTATTTATACCAAAATAGAAATATTTTCTATAATCCATAAGTAATTCAAAAAAAAATCCGGACAATGTGTTCCTTATACGCACGGACTCGTATCGACGAGCTCTACAACTTTCATGAAGGAAGTTTTCCCAAATTTTGCACGTAGAAAAAGTCGATTTCTCAAATCGAGCATTTCGAGCTTTTCGTTAAAAAAACGTTTCGAACCTTTGATAATTCAAAAAAATGAAATATTATTGAGCAACATTTGTGAAATTGTACAATAATCGTTCCACACAATTACACGAATTTAAAATAAAATTTGCGGTTATTACACAGACAGCAACTTATTACTTTAGTGTTGAGTGAATTTATTGTAGGACAATAGTGCTCCGACAGGTGTGTTATTTGTCATATATTTTTCTAACAACAAGTGTTTGGTGCATGTGTCGTATTGAATGAACCTCAGACTACACTTAATGTTTTTTTATGTTGTTTAAATTGCATTTAAGATAATAATTTGCTGGATGTATATGTTGTCTGGAATGCATTTAAGATAACAAGTATTGGAGATATGTGTTGTCTTGAATGAACCTCAGACTACACTTACTATTTCTTTTTGTTGTCTAAATTACATTTAAGATAACACTTTTCTAAATGTAAATTTAAGATAACACTTTCCTAAATGTAAATGTTTTAAATGTAAATGTTGTTTGAAATGCATTTAAGATGACAAGTGCCGTATGCGTGTCATCTTGAATGAATCTCACACTACCCTTACTATTTCTTTCTGCTTCTGAATTGCATTTAAGATAACAAGTTGCTGGATGCATGTGTTGTTTGGAATGAACATCAGACAATAGATATTGTGTGTTTGTGAACACTTGTATTGTCTGATAAATTTGAACTACTACAGTTACTTGTCCTATATGTTGTTTGAATTGAATTGGCACAATTACTTAATTTCTCGAAATAGGCAAAATATGAAAGGGGTCATGACCAATTACCTAATTTCAGCTTAAAAATTGTCCACTTACTCCACTAAGAGATTTTTAACCCCATTTACCCAATCTAACATTAATTGACAGTTTTGACTTCATTTTAATTAATAAATTGCACTTATCTCTCTATCATACTCTATCTCTCTCTCTCTCTCTCCCCCCTCTCTCCCCTCTTCGATCTATTCTCTCTCTCCTCCCCCATCACTGATTTCTTCTTTTACCGGAGACTGAATCTGGCAACGCCTTCGAGCACTAACTCCTTTCAGACTCTCTCTCTCACTCCCCCCTCCCCTATTCGATCCATCAAAATGATGTTAACCGCCGCCATTTTATGACCACCTTTTGATCCTTTCGCCACCAAAACCGTGAGCTTTTGGTTCATGAGTGTTTTGCTGAGAAATTAGCTCTGCTGGAGGATTTGATTCCCTACAGCGACGGTGCATGGGTCGTGCGTGTACCCCGCAATGGTCTGCCACCATGATGAGACATAGGGTTGTGGAGCGCTGTGGCCCGAGCTCAGTGACTGAAGAAAGTCAACGAGAATTGACCGTTGATTGGGGGAGAATTTACCGTAGCATACGAGGTTTAAGGTGACGTTGCCATGGAGAAGTGGGCCCTTGTGGTACTTGAGGACCAGAGGTTGTTGTTGGACGAGGGTCGATAGCTTTCGAGGTGTGGCTGTACTAGGGCTGAGGAAGGTCGAGAGCACGAGGAGGAAGAAGAGCCAGATGGCCAAATGGTAATTAGAAGGCATTGACAGGGTTAATCTCTCTACTGGAACTGGGTTTGGATGTTTTTTTACTGTGGCTATGTGTTCAGTGGTTGACTGAGGAATGCAGACCTCTGGGAGGGAATGGAAGAATATATGTAGATGAGAATTGAGGAAGAAGGGACAGGTGAGTTATTAAAATAGGGGAGTGAGTGATGGACCTGTCTTTGTTTAATGGAGCCGCGTGGGTTTGGGTGTGACTTGGTGGTTGCTAATGGGCGGGTTAAAAACTTGAAACGCAGCGCTATGGTTTCAATTTTCATTAATGGGAAGTTGGAAACTAGGATTGAGATGGAGGTTTTGGGAGTTCATGCAATTCACTGGAGGATAATAATATGATTATTGGGACAATAATATGATTATTAGGAGGTAATAATATGATTATTACCAAGCAATAAAAAGAGTATTGGGAGCCAATAATATCGTTATTGGGCATTATTAGGGAGCAATAAATTCAGACGACGGAATCCGGTTACCAGTCCGACTACAGGATTCTGGATTCCAGTGACCGGTTGCCGGATTCCGATGACCAACGCCGGATTCTGGTCACCGGTCGCTGAAGTCCCGTCACTGGTTGCCGGATTCCCATCACCGGTCACCAGAGTCCGCGGCCGTACTCAGCCACTGGTCCACCAGAGTCTGGCAAGGGCTCCGATGACTTCTCTCTGTAGGTGAGAAAGAAGGAGAGGGCAAAAAACTCCCAAAAAAAAATTTTAAAAAAATAAAAATATAATTACTTGGGTATTAGGGAAATGATCTCTTAGAGTGTTTGGGTAAGTGGGCAATCTCTTAGAGTGTTTGGGCAAGTGGGGTTAATTAACTCCAAAATTGGGTAAATGATCATTTCCCCAATATGAAAATGTTGATACAAATCAATTCCAAATGTCATTTAGTAGCACATCATTTTCATACATTGTCAAAACATACCGAAACTACAAAGAGATCTCCTAGTACAATGTGATGCTTATGCTGTAAGTTCAAAGTATTACTTGCTTGGCGTTTGTCCAACTGTGGAAGCAAAAGCTGCAGGACTGGAGAAACAATATCTTAATTTCAACTTATTCTCATGGCCAAATTCTTCAACATGTCCTCATCAGATGTGTCATCACGAATACAAAGAACAGATTCTGCATGTTTTACATTCTCAGCCATTGATGTGAAAATCTTTGGTTAACCGAGGTAGGATCATCAGGAACATATGTGATATTCGAGGAAGTTGATGATGATGGCTCTAAAGGACCGTCCATAACAGCTATGGTTGGGACGTACTGCTTCCAGCAGTACCTCAAACCCACTACGATGAAACGTAAATGAACATATTATTACTTTAACTGTTTATATCATAAGATCAACACCAAAAGACTTGGAACATTTACAACAGATTAATTATGAAAGACTTAATAATCTGGTGTGAGGAAATCAAGGCCAAAACTACTACACTGAGTTAAAGATGAGAAGAAGAGATAAAACACACTGCATTTGCAATCATATTCATATGTACACTGAGTTTCAAAAACTTGGTGGAAAGAAACTCATAAACTAATAGATATGATGTTCAAAAGAAATAGACTCGATGAATTGAGAGAGCTGATTATAAAATTGATCTAAACATACCTTAAGTGGATTGCCAACAAGGTTTACAAATTTTTCCAAGAACTTCACATGACATTGCTTCAGGAAATTGATATTTTTTTCTCTAATTAATTAAAAGTAGCATAATTGAAACAAACCAAAAAATAAAACTTTGAATCTAGCAACTTACGTCCACTAAGGTAATGAAACTTAGTGGAACATGATGTCTAGTTCAGACTGCAAATTCGAGTGGAAGTAGAAACAAAATCAGTCTCTTGAAGCCACAAGTGTGGAGCACTAAAGAGAAACAAAATGCAAATGAACTCATAAGTAGCAAACAAACTTACCACCTTGCCAAAATGGCGGTCCATGGTTTCAGCTAACAGATGTATGAATTCCAAAATTGCAAGTTCATTCTGTATGAATTTTAAAGTTACATTAACAAGGATATGGCCTTCACATGATTATGATCAAAGCATCTTTCAACATGTTTTGCAGAAACTATAGCCTCCATAATGAATGTTTTATTTGTTCAAAACAAAAATTCAGTTTGGCAATCATTAAGTGAAGGACAAGTGGTTATGGTGCATTGGTGCTTGCATATTACCTCGAAACTTTCTCTTGGTATGTTTTTGATGGAAAACTTCTGACCAATCTTGAAAGGTTCAAAAGAAGACTCACTTCTGATGCTTTTTGCCCCATGAGTGTTCACTTCATCTTGTGAGAGATTGTTCTCGTGCTACAATGGTTTGGAAGCGAGTGATTTGTTCCAATTCAATCTAGAGTACCTCAGTTTGGATTGGAATGGTAACTTTATGCCAAATCCTCTTGTAAAGAATAATTATTATGGATGTTTACAGTGGGGCATGATCATTTTCTTCACTTGCTGGTATTTGTGGAAGATGAGAAACAATACCAATTTTGATGAGAGCTCTCACTCTCTCAGTTTACTATACAGCCTATTAAAATTATTAGTGATAATGCTGCTGCTTGGTAAAATCGTCAAAACCATGTCCTAGAACTCCTAGTTGGTATAAACGAATTGGACTTGATGGTGCTAGGAGCATACAAAGTGGTAAAATTGGAGACTACTCTAGTGTATGGATTGAAGGCTGTGCTGCTTTCATTTGTATAGGGCAAGTGCTTGAAGCTGAAGCCTGGGGCTGTACTCTGGGGAGGGGAACCCCAGTTCAAAAACCGAGCCAACGACTGCGAAAATTGAATTAACAATGGACTAACGATTGCAGTACCGATGAAAACCGAGGGGCATCGAACAATAACCTATGATAACCGACCAACAACCGAAGAGGAACCAGTGGACACCAACCAAGAACCAATGAAAACCGACAAAGAACCAACGGATACCGACTAAGAACCGATGGGGTACCGATCAAGAACCGAAGAATAAAGACTGACAGAGTTACACGCACGTACAGGGAAATGGACGTCATGATCAGCAAGATGCTAGCTGTGTCGTCTATGGCTGAAGCTTCCTGGATTGTAGTGCTTTAGTGGAGTCTCATTAAGGAGACAGTACGAGCGCCGAAGCAAGCTGGATCAAAACCCATCGAGAACCGATGACTGCCGACCACCAACCGAATAACCGAAAAAGATCGATGATGAATTGACCACGAATAGCAATGAAAACCCAAGAATGTAGAGGTACAAATAGATTTAACAAGGGAATAACAATTGCAGAATAATGGGTAGCGACCAAGAACCAAAGGGCTTCGATGAAGAAACCAATGAAACCGAATCAAGAACCGATGGTACCAGCCACCAACGGATGAGAACCGAATAGTAACCGATAAGAACCGATCAAAAACCGATGAGACTTCATCAAAAAAGAGATGGAAACCGACCAAGAACGCATGGGAAAGGACTAAAGAACCGATTGGAACCGACTAAGACCGACGGGTGATATCCGACGGTTACTGGGAAATGGACCAACTGTGTTGAGCAAGCTACTCTGTGGTCTGTGATTGCAAGTTTGCAACTAGCTACCATTTTATCTTCCTTGCCTTGGACTGTCGATACTTGAGTGAGTTGAAGATTTGAAGGAAGTCAGCGGCTAGCTGGGTTAGTACTGTAAGAGATGGGAACGTCATCATATGCGACTTGTGTGGGGGAGACAAGAAGAGACTAGTTGATGATGGTGACAGCTCTGAAAGATGCCCAGAGGCTCAAGGGATGAACCATCATCATGAACGTGCAGAATTGAGAGCCGAAGAGTAGGTCTTGCGGTGATTTAAATTTTTATTTTCAATCGTGAGTTGCTGATAATTATTTTTTTTTTGATCAAATAAGTTCATTCATACGGAAATGTTACAAGTGGATGAGTGGTATGAACGATACGATCAAGGAGCGTACGACCCTTTCAGAGTCTCATTACCTACTGATCATTACTTATCCTATATAATACCTGCTTATCCATAAATGCTATAATATTTTGCCCATTGATTATTTATTAAGCATATTCTCACATATCCTATGTGAATCACCGACTAATCCCCATGAAAACAATTTGATGAATAATGTTTAAGTTCCATGCATTTTTCCCGTAGGGATGATTGCGCACGAAGACAACCTCAAAATTTGCGGTTTCACTTTATTAGGTATTCATCAAATACTTTCGCTACTATTACTTTGCTAATTGATCTTCCACTTAGCTAGATACTGACAAGAATCAACATCACAAATCAAACTACTTCCCACTATGTACGTCACTTCCAAAATTTGAGAAGTATAGTATCTTTCTTTATAAGTCAAGCGAGTTCCTAAATTTCAAACTCATCACAACTTAAACTTCATACTCATTATTATGCGAGTATGCAACTTTAAAATTTTAGAGCGAGTATTGTATTTTTTTTCTTCTCATCTATTAGACAAGGTAAGCGCCTAAATTCCAAAACTACGTACGTACAAAGTATATGTCTTTATGTAAGGTTGGACACGGGCCGAGGCGCTTGTAAAATTTGAAGGACTCGAACCAGGAAATAAATTTTCATGCTAGCCCAAATGTTGTGTTTTTACATTTATAACCGAATCAAGCCCGGATATTTTTTTAGGCCGGGTTTTCTGGGCTTTCAAGCCCAAAGAACCTCAAATTAAAATAAAATAAAAATAAATAAATAACTAACTACATATGCTTGAAGTTGAGATCTTTGCTCGAAGCTTCTTCATTTACAAGCTGGTCTGCATAACCAAAGTGGCTCGAGTTGGAGCTTGAACCCAACCCATAATCACTCCCCGGCTCCAACTTAGTGTGAAGTAGTGATATAAGGAGTTCTTGTTTTCTTTTGCTGGAAGCCTGGAATCTCTATATAATTGAGAAAGATGAAGTGATTGAGGCATGACACATAATTGAGGGATGGGGTCGGGTCATCTTATTGTTTGAAACGTCCGTCCGGTTCATTTCTTTTGCTGAAAACTTCATATTATTGAGGCCAGTCCATATAATTAAAAAAGATAAGGTGACCGAGTTACTTTTTGAAACCTCCATGGCTCCATTAGTTTTGTTTTATTTTGTTGAAATTGTTTCATAATGATTTCTCCTCACTCAAATTTTCTGAAGTGGATTTCTCATAGCCCAGATTAGTCTTGAGAGGATTTCCTCTCACCCAATTTCTCATTGAGAGGATTTCACCTCACCCAAATCCGCCTTGAGATGTTTCACCTCAAGGAATTTTTTCCAAACAGGTTGTGTGCCTCTCTATTAGGCCATTTCTTAACTGAAAACCTTTCATCAATTTTATGCCCCTACAAAACCTCCATCATGTATGTTTCTCTGTGAATAATTGAGTTACTTTTTTTTTTCTTTTATAAGATTTTACATAAATTTCGTTATTTTATTGAGATATATTTCAAATATAGGATATATCATAAATATTTGAAGATATTGGAGAAATTTCATCTAAACAGGAGGAGATAAGATATTTTCCCTATATATGATATATATATATATATATATCCTTCATTCAAAAAGGATTATATTGGCGTATCCGCATATATTTCAAACATACTACGACCAGCGTCCCATGGTGCTTGGTATCTCAAGTAGTTTGAGTAGATTCTAGCAAGCATTTCTTCACCATCTCTTCAATGCTACTGGGAAGTCCTTCAATGACTGACTGTCCACAATCAGTTTCTGGATCTTGCAGATCTTGGAATCTGTTCATACGTAGAGGTACTTACTATACGTACATGGTACTCGTAACATAAAGTGGGGACTATTATCTAATACTAACATCTAGTTAAATACCTTGTGATATATTATTTTTAGTGATGAACCAATAAATCCGGTTGGTGGTTATCGGCATCATTCGGCATTGAAACTTGAACTCACTGCCGAATTTGTGACCATTTCGATAAGTTGTGTTACCGCACATATGTTGAATATATTTGTGGCCCTCACCGCAATCAGATTTGTTACCAAAGAGTTCACTCCATCATACTACACAGGCCCTGGCAGTCATTTAAAGAGAAAATGTCATAAACATACTGAGACTTGTTTAAGAACAAGCTAAATTGACAGAGAGAGAGAGAGTAATATTTCAGAGAGAATGGAGATTTCAAGTGTGTTTATTCATCTCATATAATGGGGTATTTATAGGGATACATTTGTAGTGTGAAAGCTCAAAGAGAAAACCAAAATGATAACCATCTTGATGATGAATTCTGTCATGCTTGTTGCCTCTTGGTAAAACATGTTTACATAAGTCTTCGTAAACTCAAGTACCTATGTTTATACACTCAAGTACCTATCTATACATTTTAAGTATTTGTTACATGATATAGACATACATAGTATTATACATTTATACTACAACACTCCCCCTTGGATATTTCATGTTCAATAGTATTGTGTTGATGGTGCGCTTCGAAGTTGCCTCATTAAAAACTTTGCCAAGTAATAAAACCCTGTGGGAAAAACAACCTTGGTCGAAAGGAAAAAAGAGCACAACGCGCATTGAGTGTGAAGTATGTTTCTGGATACTCCCCCTGATTTAGACTCCCCTTGAAGATCGTGGGAGTTCGGATATCCTCATCCATCCGATGCTCCTTACATGTATCTTGAAAGGGGATTTTGGTAGTGACTTAGTAAATAAGTCAGCTACATTATCTTCTGATCGGATTTGATTTACTTCAATATTTAGAAGTGTTTGTTGTTACTGACTGTAGAAGAATTTCGGTGATATATGTTTGGTATTGTCGCCCTTGATGAAACCTAATTTCATTTGCTCAATACAAGCTGCATTATCCTCGTAAATGCATGTAGGTTCATTTGTGGAAAATTTCAAATCACAAGTTCCTCGAATGTGTCTATTTATAGACCTTAGCCATATGCACTCACGCACAGCTTCATGTAGTGCAATAATCTCTGCATGATTTGAGGAAGTAGCAACAAGAGTCTGTTTTGTAGATCTCCAAGATATCGCGGTGCTTCCCATGATAAAGACATAACCTGTTTGGGAGCGACCTTTGTGAGGGTCAGAGAGATACCCTGCATCAGCAAAGCCAGTCAGAACATCATTATCATTTTGATGGAGAGGAGGAGGAGAGCGTCGGTCACTATGGATAGTGTTGCCGGCGTTCACATTTCTTTTCTCTCTGTATGGATAAAACAAGCCCATATCAATCGTACATTTTAGGTATCGAAATATTGTCTTTATACCAATCCAATGGCGGCGTGTTTGCGCAGAACTATGTCGAGCTAACAAATTTACTGCAAATGAGATATCCGGTCTTGTGCATTGAGCTAAATACAATAATGCGCGTATCGCACTAAGATATGGTATTTCAACCTCTAATAAATCTTCGTCCTCATCCCTTGGACGAAACTGATCTTTCATGGGCTCAAGACTACGGTTGATCATGGAGTACTCACAGGCTTTGCTTTATCTTCATTAAAGCGCCTTAGTAACTTTTGAGTATATGCTGATGATGGATCATAATCCCATCATTACGGTGCTCGAGTTCTATTCCGAGACAAAACCGTGTTTCCCCGAGATCTTTCATCTCAAATTCAGATTTCAAATATGTAGCAGTTTCTTTTAACTCATCTAGAGATCCAATTAGGTTCATGTCATCGACATAAACTGCTACAATTGCAAATCCGGATCTTGTCCTTTTAATGAACACGCAAGGGCATATTTCATTGTTAACATATCCCTTCCCAATCAAGTAGTCACTTAGACGATTATACCACATCCATCCGGATTGTTTCAATCCATATAGTGAGCGTCTTAATTTTATTGAAAACGCGCTCCGTGGTTTAGAGCCACTTGATTTGGGTAATTGAAGTCCATCTGGAACCTTCATATATATCTCTGAATCTAGATCCCCATAGAGATATGCTGTAACCACATCCATGAGCTGCATGTCAAGTTTTTCGGAAACTACCAAACTGATAAGGTAGCGGAACGTTATAACG
Source organism: Rosa persica (assembly GCA_025331145.1). Taxonomy (NCBI): domain Eukaryota; kingdom Viridiplantae; phylum Streptophyta; class Magnoliopsida; order Rosales; family Rosaceae; genus Rosa; species Rosa persica. Next base: position 9,881,016 of record WFKR01000001.1, on the reverse strand, counting down.
TCCATTACGGGAGAAATATTCTCCTCATAGTCGATTTCAGGGAGTTGTGAGAAACCTTGCGCCACAAGGTGGGCTTTGTATCTAACAACCTCATTTTTCTCATTACGTTTTCTAACAAAGACCCATTTATGGATAACAGGTTTTATATTTGGTGGTGTCAGTGTTATAGACCCAAATACCTGTCTCTTTGTTAGTGAATCCAATTCAGTCTGGATCGCATCTTTCCATTTGGACCAATCTGCTCTTCGTTGACATTCTTCGATGGAGCGAGGTTCGATGTCATCGTATTCTATAATTCCTTTTGCAGTATGATATGCAAATGCATCATCAATAGCCATAGAATTTCTATCCATAATTACATGTATACTAGTGTAATTCATGGAGATCTCTCTATTCTCTGGAATTGGTTCTACCATTGGAGCGTCCTCCAATGATGTTTCTTGGACATAACCATAATCCGGAATTTCTTCATGAGATGGATTATTTGTATCGATGATTAATGGATTATTTTGTGTCAAGCTCGCTTTCTTTCTTGGGCGAGAATCCATCGAACCTATGGGCCTCCCACGCTTCCTGGCAGGAGCCATGGATCTAGCCACTGCATCACCCATAGAGGGGATGTCATGTCCTTTAGTTTTAGGGACATCAATCCTTGCAGGTACATTTGCAACAAGTATGTGTGATCTTATCACTTTAGCGATATCAGAAAACGCATCAGGCATTGATTCTGCTACGTTCTGAAGATCGAGAATCCTCCGCACTTCTATTTCAGACTATGTGGTTCGGGGATCAAGATGAGACAAAGTGGGGACAGACCACGACAATTTCTGTCTTTTCTGTTGAACATTAGTGTTCTTGTCTCCCCCTAATGACGGGAAGACTGTCTCGTCAAAGTGACAATCCGCAAATCTAGCGGTAAATAGATCACCTGTCAAGGGTTCTATGTAGCGGATAATGCTTGGAGAATCATATCCAACATAAAGGCCTAAGCGTCTTTGAGGGCTCATTTTGGTGCGCTATGGCGGCGTAATTGGCACATAGACTGCACACCCAAATATGCGTAAGTGTGAGACATCAAGCTCATACCCAGTCACCATCTGGGACGTAGAAAAGGGTTGGGTGGCATTGGGTCTTACACGAATAAGCATAGCTGCATGTAATATTGCATAGCCCCAAGCAGAAATAGGGAGATTGGTGCGCATAACCAATGCCCTGGCAACCATTTGAAGTCTCTTATTGGCAGCTTCTGCGAGTCAATTTTGGGTGTGTACATGAGGGACAGGGTGTTCGACCTCAATTCTAATGGACATGCAATAATCATCAAAGGTTCTTGATGTAAACTCTCCAGCGTTGTCAAGACGAATTGACTTAATATGATGATCAGAGTGGAGAACCCTTAACTTAATGATTTGTGCTAGGAGTTTAGCAAATGCAGCATTTCTTGTGGATAAGAGCATGACATGTGACCAACGTGTCGATGCATCAACCAACACCATAAAATATCTAAATGGTCCGCAAGTTGGTTGGATAGGTCCACAAATATCACCTTGTATTCTTTATAAGAATGATATATTTTCTTTAGTGTCCTTTGCATAGGATTGTCTTGATCCTACCTTTGCTAAAGAGCAAGCTTTGCAAAACGAATGATATGCTTTAGAAGTAACTCTTTGGACCAATGTTTGGTTCGTACTTCTTTTCGTTTTGAAGAATGGATGTCCATGTGAAGTTTTTAATATACTGAGCATCATATCACGACCTGGATGTCACAAACGGTCGTGCCAAAGCTTGTATGTGTCAGGATCCCATAAATTGTCATTCATGATATGGTTGGATTCAATGACTCTAATAGTGGTTGCACACAATCCACTAGAGCGACACATAAGTTTCTCTAATACTCGTGTATTTCCGTAGTTTTTAGAGGCGATGCAAAGGAACTCTTGTCTATTCTCACAATGTGTTTCCACATGAAAATCATTGGCTCTTATGTCTTTAAAGCTTAATAAGGTCCTTCCAGTCCTTGGAGCATATAGAACTTCAGCGACATTAACATTTGTGCCATTTGGTAACAAAAATTGAGTTGGTCCTCGATCATGAATCAATTGTGATGGTCCTGCTATCGTAGTTACTGAGGATCGACTAGGTGTCATACATAAAAATAATTGCCTATGTCGCAATATAGTATGTGTGGTGCCACTATCAAGAAGGCATTCCAATTCTCCGGAAAACATACTGAAAAAGAACAAAAATTCGGAATATTAACACATATCCATGACATTGAATGATAATGCGATACTTTATTAATAGGGAAAATAGCCAATGATTACATCAAAGTTTTTCATAAGTCTATTCCAAATATCAAACTTTAGACAAATTGTTATCACTCAATCCGTTTGGTAATTCCAATAAAATATGACAAGGAAAGTAGAGAGATGTTGGTGGAGCGAGACTCGCTTAAATACCCCGATCTCAATTGCTTTCCTAGACATCATACTTCATTGGGTACGCCACATAAGAAGGAGTTTAATACAATTGTTATTTATTGACTAAGGCACATTTGCCATTCTTGGAAAATAGAAAGAGGATTATTCTAATCAAAGTCTGTGACATCCTCATGCTCTTCATTTACAACTTTGAAGTCCTCAACGGTGAGATTGACATCTTCACTATTTTCGTCTTCAGCAAGGTTGGCTTCTTGCTCTCTTGCTTCCCTGTACTCCTTGTAGCGTGTAGCTAATTGGGTACTTGCATGACATTGTTTAAACCAATGCTCGATTGATCCACATCGATGACACATATCATTGTGGTTACCTCCCTTCATTTGAGGTGCAGGTTGTGCACGTTGTGCACGTTGTGGATATTCTCCAGGAGGGTTGCTGCTACTACCACAGCGCATGGTGCGACCTCCACGGCTCATGGTGCTATTTCCACGGCCGGTGTTGCCATATCTCCCTTTTCCACGATAGAGTTGCCATCACATGTGCCCGCTCTAAAGTTGCGGTTTCCTTCTTTATTGGGGCAGTTATATGAACCTGTTCGTTCTTCATGTCACCTATTATTAGGGTACACAGGTCCCCTATTGCTAGGGTACCGCTCCTTGTGCCCTTTCTTGGGTGCATTATAATTTGCTTCACGAACGCTCTTTGTTCCAATGGGTCTTAAATTATAATTCTTTACGAGAATGTTGTCGTGCTTTTCGGCTACCGACAAAACATTAATGAGCTCATTGAACCTCTTAATTTGTCCAGCATTTACTTCAGTGCGATATTGCCTTGATAGAAAATTGCTGCAACGGGGAAGGTGGAGAGAGTTTTCTAATTAGCTCTTCTTCTGTGAGGGGTTTTTGACAGAACCTCAACATGGATTTGAGACGAAGAGCTTCTGAATTGTACTCAGCAATAGACTTGAAGTCGGAGAAGCGTACATCGTTCTACTGAACCTTCAAGTTAGGGAGGAGGGAATCTTGGATATTGTTAAAGCGCTCTTGTAGCGCCTCCCATAAATCCTTTGCATCTTTAATGGACATGTACTCTAATCTGAGTGCTTTGTCCATATGACGTTGCATCAGGATGATTGCTTGTGCATGCCTCTTGGGTGTTCGAGGGAACGCAAGGGCCGGGTCTGGTGCATAGATGATTGACAATATCCCTTTCGATGTGAGATGGTTCTCAACGTCGGTTTTCCAGCTATGGTAATCCGAACCTGTTGAATCAAGGATTTGAAAATCGAGTCTAGGTTCATTCGACATCCTTGAAGATAAGAAGAAAATATTAATTTCGGAGTTTAAACTTCCACGAAAAATAATAAGATTTCCGAGTTATGCTACCAAGAAATCAATTTCCAAGAATCATTGCGAACACTCTTAGTTCGTTTATTACGAACGCTCTTAGTTCGTTTGGCGTGAATTTCTATAATTCCGCTTTTGATTGTAAGTTCCCGAGAAAAAGGAAAAATGAGAGAAAATGAATAAAAACTCAAAAACGGAAACTTTTAGTAAAGAATACCTTGAAATAGTGTTGCCGAAAAATTTGGCCTGAAAAATTATCGGAGGTGATCGGAATGATCGTTGGGAAAAATCGAGAAAAATCGTCCGAAAAGTCGACGAAAAAGTCACCAGAAAAATGACGGAAAAGTCGCCGGAAAAGTCGTCGGAAAGTTGCCCCGCAGATCTGTTGACAGATGTGTCGGCAGCTGCTCGGCAGCTTCTCGACGGCTGCTGCGCAGCGTCTCGGCAGGTGCTGTCGGCAACTGCTGCGCAGCTCTCTGCAGGACCCAGCAGGGGCTCTCGGCAGCTGCTGCGCGGCTCTCCGCAGGATTTCGACAGCACCCAGCAGCGGTCCGATTCGTGCTCACAGCTTCCGACGGCCGGTTCCGAGCTTCTGGAATCAAGGTCTTTGATATGAGCTAGGGTTTGGGGATTTTTTGTAGGTTTGGAAAAATGACTTGGATTGATGATGAACTCTTCTCTTTGTCAATTTTCGATTCTAATTCTAGAACAACTTCGTGCTGATAACGTGTTTAAGAACAAGCTAAATTGACACAGAGAGAGAGAGTAATATTTCAGAGAGAATGGAGATTTCAAGTGTGTTTATTCATCTCATACAATGGGGTATTTATAGGGATACATTTGTAGTGTGAAAGCTCAAAGAGAAAACCAAAATGATAACCATCTTGTAGTGTGAATGCTTGTTGCCATTTGGTAAAGCATGTTTACATAAGTCTTCATACACTCAAGTACCTACGTTTATACACACAAGTACCTATCTATACATTTTAAGTATTTGTTACATGATATAGACATACATAGTATTATACATTTATACTACAACAAGACTAGCTTAAAAATGATTAATCTTTTAAGATTGTCCCCTTTATCCTTTAGCTGTAACTACAAGAATACAGTTTCTCAGCATTAGATGTTTATGAAACAACATTGTACTCCAGCAAAGGGACAACTTTTGCATACCTGCTCAGACAAATTCCATTCACTTCTCCGGCAAGAGTTGTTCTAGATTCGAAGGTCTTTTCAGATGCTTATCAGAGTCTACACCATCATAATTGAAAAAGAAAAAAGACATATGAAGATAAGAATTACTAAAACCATTGTAAGGAATTATAAAACATCATGTCGACCCTTGGTACAACATACCTATATACATTTTGCCTGGGAATAGGCAAGGGAATCCGAGAGGACTTCACCTGTTGCAATGCACTCGCAACCAGATTGTCTCCCACCCATAAGATTTATATGTGAAGTATTTATGTAGTCCATCTGCAGAATTTAGTTTAAATGAGTACCAAATGTATGAGAGAAAAAGAGATACACCGTGTTGATACTATAGTACTAGGTAAGGAGTTGATCAGTCATAGAATATAAGTATGAAAACAAACAAAACTGCCAATGAATTAGTATGCAATACGGGCTTGCCAACAACAAATTGAAGAATCATATTGGACTTGAAGTGAATTAATTTAGGAGAAGATTTCAAACACCTTTATGTACCTGTATCAGACTATACCCTGGAGTTCTTCTTAAACCTCTCTCTTTTCTGTGGCTCTTATTCTGACTACTTCACCCACTTTCTACGTTAATCTACCTGTATCAGACTATACCCTGGAGTTCTTTTTAAACCTCTCCCTTTCTCTGTGGCTCTTATTCTGACTACTTCACCCCACTTTCCACCTTCTGCATATAAACTTGAAACCATGGCAAAAGCACTAGAATTCTTGGGTTCTAAATCCAAGAGACACCTTCCTAAATCCTCCCCCATCTCTGTATTTCCATGTAACTTACAAGCTGCAAGCAAGGTGCCTAGTGTAGAACCACGAAGCCCTGATGGTAGGGATTTAACCAGCTTATATGCTTCTTCAAGTAGTCCTGCTCGGCTTAATAAATCTACCATGCAACCATAATGCTCTTCACATGGGATTATAAAGAAATCCTCAACCATTGACTTGAAGATTAGCAGCCCCTCATTTACCATGCCAGAATGGCTACAAGCAGTAAGAATTGAAGTAAAGGTAACCTCATCAGGCTCAACTTTCTCACTTTTCATCTGTTCAAATACCATGAGGGCCTCCATACATTTTCCATGCATCCCATATGCAAGTATCATTGCATTCCATGAAGTAGGACACCGTTTAACTGCATGATCAAAAAGATTTGCAGCCATGTTTAACTTTCCACACTTAGAATAAGCAGTAATCAAAGAATTGATGAGAGATATCTCATTGTCTATACTAACTCCATACAAGTGACAGTGGACTTCCTTCACTAGATTCAGACACCCAAGCTGACAAAGTGCCTGAAGCAAGGTTAACAGAGCGACTGTATCATCTTCCACCTGCTCCCTTTGCATTAATCGGAACAACAATATAGCTTCATCAGCATGCCCATGATGAACATAACCCATCATCATTGCAGTCCATGAGACCAAGTCTCTATATCTTATCTTGTTGAAGATTTGCCTCGCACAGACTATATAACCACATTTTGAGTACATGTAGATGGTCTGATTGGCAATTTCAACATTCAAATCAAACCCATGTCTTATTACATACCCATGAATGCACTTGCCTTTTCTCATGTCTTTCAGTTCCGAAGTTGCCGAAAGTACACTCAAAATGGAACCAAGGTTTGGTTTAATTCCCCCTCCAACCATTTCCAGAAAGATATCCATAGCTTCACTAGCAAAATAATTGTGCAGATAACCAGCCATCATCACATCGTAAAAGATAGCATCCTTTTTCTCCATTCTATCAAATAATGCCCTGGCTTGGATCAACTTGAGGCATTTGGAGTACAAATCGACCAGAGAAGTGGTTGCTACTAGATCCAGTTCAACACCAACTCGAATTAGGTGACCATGGATACTCTTTCCCTGACGCAAATAACTCAAGTGAGCACAAGAAAAAATCCCATTCGAGAAAGTTATCAAATCCCGAACATATTTTTCTTGCATCACTCGACAGAAAAGGCGGAAAGCTTCCAAGGGCTGCTCTGATTTAAGATAACCTGCAATCATCACATTCCATAAACCAATCGTCTTTTTCTTCATCTTGCCAAAAATGCAGCCTGCCATTTTAGGTGTCCCACACTTGTTATACATGTCCATGAGACTTGTTTCAAACACTTCATCAGAACCACCAATTCCTCTTCTAATAGCATAGCCATGGACCAAAAGACCTTCTTTGAGTGTGCCTAACTGTGAGGCTGCCTGAAGTAAGCTCACCAGGGTGACCCTATTAGGATGCAAACCTTGCCTTTGCATTCGGCCAGCAATCTCGAAAGCCTCATAAGCCCGAAAATCACCAATGTGCGCATACCCTGTAATAATCGAAGTATACACAACAACATCTCGGTCAGTAATTTCATCGAACACCTCATACGCATCCCCAATATCCCCACATCCAGAGTACAACCCAATAAGCGACGAACCCACAAACCCATTTGCATTCAACCCAAACTTGAATGCATCTGCATGAATTCCTCTACCCAATTCCAAATTACTCAACTCAATACAGCTCTTACAACCAAACGTAATGGCTGCACTATCCAACCCAATGTTGCATTGCCTCAAATGAATGTACCGCCTCACAACTTCACGGAAGTGACCAGTTCTGTAATACCCAACAAGGATTGAATTCCAAAGAGAGAGACTTCCATTTACAATTGCATCGAACACCCATCTAGATTCTGACACAAGGTCCAACTTTGCATAGCAATTCAGAAGTTTAGAGCCCAGGAACATATGGTTGCCGAGGCCCAGAGCAAGAATACGAGCATGGAGTTTTCTAAGTGAGAAAGCGTCTGAGCAATTGTCCAAGAAAAAGGCGAACTTGTCCGAAGGAATTGAAGATGGAGGACCTAGTGGGTGCTTTGTAAGTGATTTAGAGAAAGATCTAATATGGATTCTATTAGCTACTAATCCAAACCGAGACATAATAGCATTCTGAAACCGTAAGCAATTGGTGGCAAGTTCAGTCGAGAAGGAGAACAGAGGAGAGAATAGACAACATAGTTTATTTTGTCTTATTCAAAAGCTCATCTACAAACAGTGACAGATATAGATAATCTAAATCCCAGGTGCACGGAAGTAAATCTCCTACACAGGCAATTGTGGTGTGAAGATTATAAGATCAAACAATCAAACCGTATAAATCACATAAAATTATTCTATCCACCAGCGATTCAAGGGAACAAGCAGATCTAATACATCTTAATTATTGATATTTATAAATAATTTTTTTAATAATAAAAATATGTATTTAATGTTATCGAACTGTCTATTATGATCTCTGGAATTATGCACAAAAGATAATAAGTAATAAAAATGAGCGTCCAATCACCTAGGCACTCAACTGTGGGGTTTTGATGGCGGAACTGGTTTTTTAGTTGCTTTCTTGCATAACAGCGTTTGGGTTTTGCATTGGTTGAGGGCCTTGATGCAGATGACGTCAGAGTCGTTGGTGCGGCCAAAGATAGTGGTAGTCACGTGCTATCGTGTCTGGGTGTTGTATGGACTCTAGGTTCATCTAATAGAGGTTTGGCCTAATCTGATGATTTAGGTCGGGTGCAGCTTCGTCTTGCTTTCGGGTCCTACTACTGTTGGGATTGACGTTCCAGAGTGGTAATTGGTTATTGGTTTGGTGGCTGCATGGGGTTGAGAAGGCGGGGGGTGACGGCTGTGGAGATGGATGGCTGTGGTTGGGGGCTGACAGATTGGTGTCAAGCTCTTGGGCAGGTATGCTACCGCTGAGGCTGGCTGAGGCGTTCCAAGGAGGCAGTGGGCCTCTGGTTTGGTGGCTAGGTTGGACGATGTTGTTGCATGGCGGCGGGTGGTTGCAGCAGGGGGTGTTCAAATCAGTCTGGGTTACCCAGAGCTTGGGCCGGGTGCAAGCCTTTTTCACTTTTTTGGTGGGCCAAATCACCTCTTGGGTCTGGATTCAGCCGAGCGAGTTTGCAGAAGTAAGGCAGCAGTACGTGCAGGATTGCGCCCTAATGCTGTGGTGGAAAGGTCGATCGCTGGAAAACCTGGCAGTGGTGGCGAAGGCTTGGCAGGAGGCGCAGGGATTTCATCACCCTATTAGCTTGGGTTTTGCCTAGCTTGGGCTTGGGACTTGGCTTTTAGGCTTGGTCTTAGGCTTTGGGCCATTGAGTTTTTAGCCTAGGTGCTTTATTTAGATTTTTGTCTAGGGTTTAGGGGAAGCTTCTCTAAAAGCCTTTGTAGAAGTATCTTGCTCTCTCGTACCACAATGATGTATTTGGCATGGTAGGGTTAGATATAATAGTTAGCCTACAAGGCGAGTTGATTTTGTTAGCATAGACTACTCAGAACTTACATTATCTATTTAGAGTAGTCTATCTTGTACTATTCTTTGACCATGAATAAGAGCCATATTAATTTCTGAACTTTTTACCTAAAAAAAAAAATCAAATGACATACGCTTATATATGAGCTAAAAACCTAAGTAATAAATGAGGGAATCAAGATACAAATAAACAATCCATGTCAACATGACAATCCACTCCTCAGAGCATCTACACCAATAGATAGCAACTTACAGGCAAAAATCAAGTTTTGGACGACTGATACGATTCACAAAACTTGTCATTATGTTGAGTAAAAATTGCACACAGTGAGCGAAAATGTCACCAAACATAATTTTACTCGTATTAATTTAGTGAATAGAGTTTGAATTATTTCGGGTTTGACCCATTTAAGACATACAGAATGTGTCTCTTAATTATAATCCCTTGTTACAGGGAAACATCCTTTGATCCTATTTATGAAGAAACCAACTGTAGGGATGTGTGTTTGTTTGTTTTTGCATATTTGAATTGGTTGCCTACGTATCCTTGGAGAGGGATCAACCCACTCGTAGCTCAAGAAATCCAATGGGTGAATGACTCATTGAAGGGTATTGCTTTTGGAATTGGAATTGTGTTTTGGATAAATTTGGTGCAACTGAACTAGGGATTCAATAAGTGTTTAGGACGTGGTTGCATCTAGATTAATTTGGTTCCACATTACCTACACACCCTTTGTGGGATCAAACCACATGTAGTTCCGGCATTAGGGATTTAAATGGGTAGATGACTCATTTAATTCGAAATTGTGTATGGAAATTTATGAGTGTTTAGAGCCCTTGCATTTTGTGTTGGAAGAATTTGACCGGTGTCAATGATTGAGCTTGGGATGGGTCGAATTCAACTAGTAGAGTCAGGGATTCTGTTTGGATATGTGGCTGAATTTGACTGGTAGAGTCAGGGATTCGATTTGAATTTGTCGTTGCATCTAGTGGGTCGCTAGATTGCCTATATACCTTGTAAAGGGATCAAACCATTGTAGTTCATATTTGTGATTTTTGATTTTGTACCAATTTTTGGGTTTGATTGATATACATAGAATTTTGAATACATCAAATGTACTTCTTTTAGACCCTCAATCTGGTAGAGTGTCTGCTGATTTGATTTAGTCACTCGTCTTGTTGAGCTTTGCAGTTGGGCCATGAGACTTGAAATGGGCTTTGTGCTATTTCTGCCCTTGTCAACGAACAATCGGGCTGAACGTATGAGATGAACGGGCTCAGAAGAAAAGTGATCCGAACACCTACATTTATCCTCTGGCTTTAGTTCATGTAGGCCCGATTAAGAAAGTGATTTGTACACCCATGTTCTTTCTTCTGGCTTTGGTTAGATAGTCATTTTGGGCCCCTATCTTGGGCTTTACGTCTCCACCCAATTAAAGAAGCCCAATCGATGTAAGAAATAGGGACAACTTCAAGCCACATGACAATCCTTCGTCCTGATTCTTGCATATCTGAGAAGGTCGAGAGAGATTTGGCGTGATCATCAACTTGAGTTAGAATTGGAGACAGACATCGACTTCCTCAGTCCAATTCGGAGAAGGGAACACGTCTATGTACTCTCCATAAAAGAGAGGAGTTTATCTGCTTCAAGACTGCATCTATCATCTTTAGTGCGGAGTCTGGTACTCCTCTTTCCTTGAACTTTTCCTCTCTTCTTGGAGCGCGATGCATTCTTTGACTGTATGGTGCACCGCTCTAAATGATCAATTGAACATTTTGCCTTCGATGATCATGTATAGCGCCATTTCAATTGATATAATTACCACCATTGTTTTTTCTTCATACTGATCACACCACGACCTCAAAAGATCCATTAATTAATCTTTACCATCATTCGTCTTCTAGTTCAGCATGTTCAAGTTTCAATGCTTCCGTTGTTTTGTCTCTTGTTTATCAAACTTACCACCAAAGAAAAAGTTTAATTTGTTTTGCTTTTGAGCATGTGAACCTTGTCTCCTAATTAACTTACTCTTTGACAATTGTTTCCATACTTGGCAATTGTTTTTATACTTGTATGTAGGCCTTAATCGTTCCACCGTCAAGGCATCATTTTGTTTGATATTTTACTCGGTGGTTTTTGGGTGGCTTGTTTGGAAGTGGCACGAGGCCATTTTGTTTTAACATGGTTAAAGGGAAGACAGAGGCTATAAAGCTCTTGGTGGTGGCTGGTATTGCCGATTTTCAAAGGGAGTGAATGTGGTCATCTTGTGCAGATTTTAGCATTGGAACTCGGCCATTTATGAATGACCATATGTTTCAACGCTGGAAATTGCAGCAGCCAGGATTGCATTAAGACCCCGACCGTTCATGAACGACCATATTTGTCTTAATGCAAGAGTGGTGATCACAATGAAGCAGCTTAGCCGTTCATGAACGATCATGCATATTTCTAATAGCTTGGAACTCAACAAAAGATTATAGGTTGTTCATGAACAGCTTCTCTTTCATTTGAAACAAGCTTGTGTTTTGCTGCCAGGGTGAACAAGAATAGCATGGGCGTTGTGGATACCTGAGCTTCTCTCTTGGAGCTTAGTGACAGCAAGCCCTTCTGTATCGGCAGAACAACTTTTAATTGCTGCTTTTCCCTCTCCTCTCAGTTTCTCCTCGTGTTGCTATCTTTAGATAGCAGTGTAGTTGGATAGCTGATAACTCCCCCAAACTTTGTATTTTGAATTTTCAATAGGAAGCTTATCTTCAACTGTAAGTGAATTCTTTGAATAGCAATGTATCCTTTGCTTGCTTCACTTTTGAATTAGTCAAAGGTAACAACTCCTACAAGATTATCAAATGAGATGTTATGAATGTGAGAGAATGACAAGCTGTAACATATACAAAAAGATAATAAAGAAATTTCTAACCGTAGCAACAGGCGTGAAAAGCGTAGCTAAAGATGTGAAAGGCATAAGCTTTTTAAGCCTTTCTGCCTTGGCATTGAATCAGGGGCGGAATACAAGAAAAAAAAAAATCATTTTTAGCCTTGAAAAGAACTTGAAGCGCGTCTTTTTAAAACATTTAGGACTTAGGATCGAGCTCCTCTACATTGACTATATCTATGAAGTTCTGAATTTCATAAAATCCTAGTCATTGAAATATTTCAATGGCCATATCATTGCCACATCAGCTTGTTTCATTTTTGGGTTTTTCTTCCCAAACCAGCGTCAAACTTGCGGTTATCTACCAGATTGGAGAAAGAAAAAAAACATAGTTTTCCATTCAAACGATGATGTATAAGATCTGGAATCCTTCAAGAACATTAAGATATAAACCAGATCTTTGAACAATAGAAGAGCATGTCCTTTAATTGATAAAAAAATAAAAAATAAAAACTTGTATTTCATCTCTAACCAATTCTCTGCTCTTTGATCTGCATCCTTATTTTTGTTTTGGATACGATGGTTTTCGCTTTCTTTTGTGAAATTTCATCTAATCCTTGTTTGCAGTTTGTTTGCTACCTAGTCACTGCAGAGAAGAAGGCACTTCAGATTTCTATCTCAAAACCCATCCATAATTGACTGATTGGTCTTGTTTAGGTTTCAATACTGCATCACTTTTATTCTTTTGGCCAATATCTGCCTTTTCTAATTGGCCACGTTGGTGTGCAAAGAGGTGTTGGAATGCTGGGCTAAGAACGAGATCTCCCGACTCAAATTAGAAGCAAAAGAGTTTTTGTTATTGTTAACGGAGACTTTAACGTTGGTTTGAGAGAGAAAGCATCTAAGTGTGACATTAGATGATGTAGCAACTATCTGACCATAAGATTAGTTAGAGGATCATGATTTTATGAAATTTACACACAGTTACGGTAGAAGGGTTCAATCCTAAGACTTAATTACTTAAATGAGAACGTATTTTGCTCTAATGAGGACCTTATTTATCTTAGTGAAGACTTACTTCTAGTTACCTACTTTAGTCTGACAAGGACCTTATTTACTTTAATAAGGACTTTTCTCTAGTTACTACATGAGTCCTTAAAGTGGTAAACATTACATAAGATATGATATGTTTGAGAAATGTTAACGTGCAGTAGTTTTACCCAAATACTTAAAAGACATAAAAATAGGCATACTTAATTGATTATTTCCTAAACACGTGATTATCTTAGAGTTTGCCACAGTCATAGCGAGCGTGAGCAAACGAGTTGCGAAATAGGACCACCATGAGCACAATACATAAGAGCTTGATGAGCTTTGATGAAGTTTCTTCCATCTTTCCGAGTAGGGTTGATTCGACAGTAAGTCTTAGAAGTCGTGGTTTCCGCTCTTTTAGGTATTCATCAAATGCTTTCTGTACCATAAGTTTGCTTCCTATTTCACCTGGACCACCGACAACAGCCTTTCGTGCGAAGCACCTAGCAAGGACAACTGCGTCTTCCAGAGCGGCTGAGCCACCCTGAGCAATGAACGGAGTCATTGCATGCAAGGCATCTCCTGCAACTGTCACTGTTCCTACCCGAAAGTGTGTACATAGTATGTTCCATGGTGATCGGTATTTGATGTACTCTGAGAAATGTAAATACTCTAGCCAGCAATTGTTGACCATCTCTTTAATGCTACTAGGAAAATCCTTCACTGACTCGGTTGAGAAGTTCATAATCAATTTCGAACTTTTGGAGATCTTGAAACCTGTTCATACGTAGAGAGGTTTACTTTAACTCTAGCATAGTAGGGGGACTATGTCTAATAATCTCATTCAGTAACGTACCTTCTTGTGAAAAATATTTTCCAGTGATGAACCAATAAACCTGGTTTGGGGTCATGGGTATTACTCCGACCGTAACATCACCTTTTTTCATCATCTTAAACTCACTGCCGAATTTATGGCCATTTGGATATATTGTAATGCTTCTTACTGCCATTACGTTGAGTCTATTTGGGGCCTTCACCCCAATCAGATTTGTTATCTTCGAGTTCACTCCGTCGCATCCGATCACAACCTGATCGATGCTTGAAACGTTGAATAAAAGAAAAAAAAAATTGTCAACATATCGCGAAGAATGGAAAATAGAGCTAGCTAATATACCTTGGCGTTTAAACTAGTTCCATTTTGAAGTTGAAGAACTGGATAAGAGGTTACAGGATCCAACTCAATAGAAAGTACGTTGGAGTCATAACGTACAGTGTTGAGTGGCAGGTTTTGAGCCAAAATATTAACCAGATCAGTCCTTCTCACACATCGCATTTCTTCTTGCCTGTTATGATTTTGCAATTATAAGAAGATCAAGTTACGAAGCTAGGGAAGTCAAACGGGGAGATCAAATTCACGCTCTTTTCATTATTATTTTTTTTCCTTCCTAGAAGTTTAAAGAAAAAATATAAATGAAAGCTCAAGAACTCACGAAATGGGCATTTCTTTTGGCTTGCCATTATCAAGTGAAGAGAATTGTCCCCTGAAAATAAATAAAACTATCAAAGGACACAGAAAAATAGTAAAACGTTATCTGTTTCAGAATGTTATAGAATAATGAACAAAGAGATTAATTATATTGTGCCCCCCAAAACAAAAAATCTAGAAAACAGTATATCCCTATTTCATATTTATTTTGATCATTACAAGAGATATTCAAACTGTGGGTTTTGTAGTATCATTTTCGGAAGTACGTTCTATTGCTTTCACAAGAAGAACATTGAATTAGAGTGTGCTTCTAAGAATTAGGTTTGAGGAATTAGAGTGTGCTTCTAAGAATTGTTTTGGATTTATAAGCAAATCCAAAACAAGATCATTATAATTTTATTTAGAGGGGGGAAAGAGATTTACGATAGTATAGGATCAGCAGTTTGTCTAAGATATGAGGCTACACCGAGCTGTTCAAGGGCACGCCAACCATTGGAATGCACAACGATACCTCCGGTGACTTGTAAAGTCTTTGATTTTTCTAGGACCAAGCTTCTTATGCCCTTTCTGCATCCACAATAGTGTCAGATGGCATCGCTTGTGACAATTTTAAATAACTCCAATGATTGTTTATCTATTGCTATATAGGACTAAGAGGTAAGTTTAGTTACTAATAGTAAACCTGTGAAGAGCAAGAGCAGTGGCGACGCCTGAAATCCCACCACCCACAATCACAACATCTTCTCTTGTATCCCCTGCCATATCCATATCCTTAACCTATTGTCTTTTGCTTTGATCTAGTTTGCTTATTGTGCGTTTTATATAAAATTGGAAATGGTGACCTATTAACTAGCCTTTATTTTCAAGGCACTGCTCAATTATCTTTGTTAGGTAGAGCACTTCATTGTTTAGATTTGTCGTTATTATTCGCATGGCACCAACCTTGCAATAGTCAACCGTGCAGCATTGTTTGCAGTTTGTTTCATTAATAGAAGCAGTCTATGAGCCGCAGATAGTTAGTGAAGGTTATTCCTCTTCTTTTTTTAAGAATTATTAATGGTTTTCCTTTCTTTAAGAAGAAATGATTACACTTTTCTAGTATTAATATTTTTTTTTTTTAAAATAAAGGAAGTTTTGAATACACATCCTTAACTACTTAATACACTACCCATTTTACGTTATTCTATTTACATCAAGTTAAAGAGAATTCTCGAGAAAGAAAACGCAAAGCAAGAGTCTTTCCTATTAGACGGCGCTTGTAATTGTATGTGGAACACAAGAATTAGGCTAATCTTTAAATCAATTATGTAATTAATCAACTTTCTTTTATAGTAAATAAGCAGAGTTACGGGAATCGAAAGAAAATTGTGCAAATTAAAATAAAATAGAGTTTCAGACAAAATAACAAAATATTTATGCGGGTCAAGCGTAGTCAATGCCATCTAAAAAGTGAAAAATGTGCGGAGGTACCTTAAGACGGGAAAATAGAAGAAAGCAGGGGGAAAAAAGAAGGAAAGAAGTGTTATTTAAACAAATGTTTAATTATTTGAACATTTTATTTAATTAGCCAAGGTGGCAGACGTGGGCTCTTAATTAGCAATCATAATGAGGAGGCACAAGCTTAATCCCCAAGCTTGTGCTTGGGACAGCTGATTTCATTCCAAGCTTAACGAGATGAAATCAGCTGTCCTAAATTATGTGTCTCAATCCTGTCTCCTTAACATGATTAGTCCATTGAGAATAAAAAATAGAACAAAATATTAAAAAAATATTTTTTTTATCTCTGTGGACCAATCATGTTGAGGGGACAAAATTGGGATAGGATAATAGGGACAGCTGATTTCATCCCATTAAGCTTGGGATGAAATCAGCTGTCCCAGATTTCTGTGTCTCAATTATGTTCCCTCAACATGATTGGTCCACAGTGAATAAAAAATAGAACAAAAGATTAAGAAAGTATTTTTTTAATATCTGTGGACCACTCATATTGAGGGGACAGAATTGGGATAGAATAATGGAGACAACTGATTTCATCCTCATGCTTAATCAGGCACAAGCTAAATCAATCACATGGTCTTTAGTGCTTTACTTCGTTTAGCAATCTGAAAGAACTCATAGCAAGGCGACTGTCCATTTTTTTAATTCTAACTCTAGCTCAATTTTGATGTAATGGACATATTTTCATATAGGTGCACTCTACTTATTATGTCAATTGATTCTTGATGCATGAATTTTAAGGAATTAACCACTCTCTTTATTATGTGTTGAGATTTGTGATGTGTGATACAATTGGTGGTTCTTTTGTTCACTAACTTCATGTAATTATTGTGGTGTGTCAAGTAGTTGCTTAATCGAGAATTAACGATTGCCTACGTTCCTATTTTTCTTTTTCCCTTCACCTTTAATCCTAGATGTTGTGGCCTTAGTAAGACATAATGATTAGGGTTAGAGGGTTCATTACTGCATTAGTTGGAAGAATGGATACCAAATAAGAGAAATTGACTTAGTGGCCCTAGCTGGCATTAGGTATAGAACTAAGTTGTCACGCCCCGAATTTTATGAATAACTATTCATAAATCCGAAACATGAAAATTTTTCTTTTCTTAACACACTCACCACACGAAATAAAATCAAACCGACTTAGTCTCGGTTAATTATTACAACATAAATCCAAAATGTAATGTAAAGCTCTAAATGAGCATACACACACAACTCACACTAAATAAATAACAAACAGCTGTAACACCTAAGCGGCTCGGTCACCTCCCTGGTTATCCTGACCTGCAGGAATATCCGCTACACCATTGAATAGTGTACCGGGATTGCAACAACACAAAACCCGGTAAGCTTATGAAAGCTTGTATGAGTAAAAGAAGGAACTGTTACTTAATTTAAACTCATTTATTCTCACACACAGCAACACTCAAATATTTCCACATATACAAATAATAACAATCTCAATCAACACCAATTCAATATAACAAGACAACCCCACACACTACTTTCCCCACAACTCTCTTCATCGTATTTATAAAAATACGGTACTTGACAGACTAGAGCTCTAACTGAATCGTAGCCCGTCACCTGGCCTAGGTTATGGCATCCGACATATTTATCAATTATTGTATTTCATCAATATGCATACCTATATACATATTTAGAACGTCCAATAATTTCACATACTCAACCAATCGTATCCCATCATCCACACTAGGATTAGAGCGTCCGATTACCCATACCCGTCATTACCTTGACCCTAAACTCATAAATGAACCCAATATATAATATCACATTCTGAAATAAAACACCCAAGATATATCATATTATTATGGGATTACACGATTGTAATATAATCAACTCCATCATAGCATCAATCAAACAATCCACTCATCAATATATATTTTCCACGTAAATATATATATACGTAATCATCCACTCAGGAATGACCACTAATACCATCTATAGTTCACACAAGAAAATTATGAAATTCATTTGTATAGTTAAAATTCATTTTACTTACCTATGGACTGTGGTAATTCAAGTCCATGAAATTTTAAAACAAATATTTAATCCACAAATATTTTTCACACAATTACCAAAAATAAATAAATTAAAAAGCTCGGTTCGTAATATGAACCACGTGAGTTTTACTCACCTCGAACTCCTGCTGCGTCTTCTATATATATATAACTCACAAAAATTCAATGCTCGTCAACTCAAGCCGTCAAGTACCTAATCAAGTACGGTCTTCACTTAGCAACGAAGCATGAAATAAACCTAAATGATGATCCAACGGTCGGATTTCTAAAATAAAGATAATCCAACGGTCGGATTCTAAAATAAAGATAATCCAACGGTTAGATCCTCACGGATTACCCATGGAAACATCCTATCAAAATTATACGAAAATCCGATGAACGGATCTTCCTTAATAGCTTCCCGAATCACTATTTTATAATTATACGATGATCCAAAAGTCGGATTTTCGCCCGTGACCACACAAAGTCATCGGGACAGTCATATGAACAACATATTAAAATTTGAAGTAAAACCGATGGTCTGATCTTCGTAAATCTCAAACCGAAGGTAAATTGTAAAACCGTAAATAGTAACGTTAAAACAGAAATTGACTATTTAACAACTTTTTCTAACATGACCAAGTTATATCTCAAAACGCTCGTATGGATGCATAGATCATCGTCCAGATAATAAAAACTCAAAATTCGGTCCGACGCGCCGCCACACGCGGCGGTCAGACGGTGGTCAACGCGGCGGTCAACGCCGGTCAACCACCTCCGATGCAAAAGTCGTCAACTACAAACTTCTTCAAAATGAAATTTTGAACAACTTTAATACCTGACTTTTTCGGAGATGAGGTCTGGATCGTCCTAGATCGGGCTTTGAAGTTGGATTAATCTCGGCCCTCCGATCAGTCTCCAGATCGAATCAGGGACGTCGAAATCTTCAACTCTTGATCTACCACTCTACACTCAAAATCGTGATGCAAGCTATATATGGGGATGATCAGAAGGAAGAGCACGTCACGAAAATGGGGACGATCGGCCCGTGCACCACCGGAAAAGAGGTTTTCCGGCCGGGTCGGGTTTTCACTTCGGGAGGAGGCTTCGATCCACGTCTGGAGGCGGCGGCGGGGCGCGTCGATGGCGGGGATCGCCCAGGCGCGAGGTGGCGACGCGGGAGAAGGCCGGGTCCGGCGGCGGCGAGGTCGGGAGGCCCGACTTCCAGTCGGGTCGGGTCACCGGGTCGGAAGGCACAGTGACCAGACCGAGAGAGAGAGACGGGGGACTGATGTGCAATAATGGAATTTTTTCGTCCTTCACAACAAACTCAGATTTTTCCACTATTTATAGAAAAATTTCGATTTTCAAATATTCATAACTTATTCATACGAACTCCGAATAATACGTTCCACATATGCACGGACTCGTATCGACGAGCTCTACAACTTTCATGAAGGAAGTTTTCCCAAATTTTGAACGTATAAAAAGTCGATTTTCACGACCCCCTAAATAACGTTCGTTTTTGAAAATAAAATCATTCGGAACCAATTTTCTCAACCCACGACAATCCAAATAATCTCAATATCACAATTCAATTTATATAACAATTATTGAATTACATAAATTTATTGTATGAAAATCTGGGTCTTCACAGTCTACCCTCCTTAAAAGAATTTCGTCCCGAAATTCAAGCATGTTCGTCCACAAAAAGCTGAGGATATCTCTTCCTCATGTCAGACTCCAATTCCCATGACGCATCACCCTCATCATGATGACTCCACAACACCTTCACAAGGTCAACCTCTTTCCTACGAAGTTTCTTTGTAGACCTATCCAAGATACGAACAGGTTCAACTACAAACGTCACATCCGAGTTCACTTCGATCGTACCGTGATCAATCACGTGAGACTCGTCTCGTACATACTTCCTGAGCAGAGACACATGGAAGACACTGTGCACACCCGACATGCTAACAGGTAAAGCAAGACGATATGCCAAGTTACCAACCCTTTCTAGAATCTCAAAGGGTCCGACATACCTCGGTGCGAGTTTCCCCTTCTTGCCAAATCTCACCACACCTTTCATAGGTGAGACTTTCAAGAACACATGATCACCTGTCTCAAACTCCAACGGTCTCCTCTTCAAGTCGGCATAACTCTTCTGTCTACTCTGAGCGGTTCTGATTCTGTCCCGAATAGTAGTGACCTTCTCTGTAGTCTCCTGTACAATCTCAGGTCCGATGAGCCCTTTATCCCCTGCTTCCGCCCAACAGATAGGAGTCCTACATGGCCTACCATAAAGAGCCTCATATGGAGCCATACCGATACTAGAGTGATAACTGTTGTTGTAGGCAAACTCTACCAATGGCAGATGATCCGCCCAACTACCCTTAAAATCCAGAACACAAGCTCTGAGCATGTCCTCCATCACCTGATTCACTCTCTCGGTCTGTCCATCTGTTTGTGGGTGAAATGCAGTGCTCATAGCAAGAGACGTACCAAATGCCTTATGGAACCTTCGCCAGAATTCTGAAGTGAAACGAGCATCACGATCCGAAACGATCGTCACAGGCACTCCATGAAGTCTCACTATCTCGTTCACATATATCTTACACAATGCATCACCTGAGTATGTTTTTGCCACCGGAAGGAAGTGTGCTGATTTGGTCAACCGGTCAACAATCACCCAAATCGAGTCATAACTTTGCCTGGATCTGGGCAATCCAGTCACAAAGTCCATAGAGATATCTTCCCATTTCCATACAGGAATCGATAAGGGGTTCAGCATTCCTGCTGGTCTCTGATGCTCTGCCTTCACCTGTTGACAGGTAAGACATTTCGACACGTGTTCCGCCACATCCCTCTTCATACCATACCACCAAAACTGCCTCCGTAGATCCATATACATTTTAGTACCTCCTGGATGTATAGTATATCGAGACCTATGTGCTTCCCGCATGATCTCCTCCCTGAGGTTATCAACACTTGGTACATACAATCTCCCTCGAAATCTCAACCCTCCATCAGCCCCAATCAACCACTCAGAAGGACCCTCCACATCCGAGTCAGCAGTCATCTCAGCAATCCTCGCCTGAGCAAACTCATCAAGTGTCTGACCCTGAATGATCCTGGAGATCAAGGTGGGCTGTAAGGTGATACTACCGAGAAAGATTCCCTGTCCTGCTCCTGCGGGCATAAGGTCAAACTCAGATGCAGCTTCTAGCATACGCCACTCCTGCACCATAATCGATGCCATGATTACCCGCGGTTTCCTACTCAAAGCATCCGCCACTACATTCGCCTTTCCGGGATGATACTCCAAGGTGAAATCATAGTCCTTAATGAGCTCCATCCATCTCTTCTGCCTCATGTTCAACTCCTTCTGGGAGAATAGATACTTCAAACTCTTGTGATCAGAAAAGAGTTCAAATTTCTCACCGTAAAGATAGTGTCTCCAAATCTTCAAGGCAAACACCACAGCTGCTAGCTCTAGATCATGAGTAGGGTAATTCCGCTCATGTACCTTCAACTGTCTAGAACCATAAGCAACAACACTACCATTCTGCATTAACACACACCCCAAACCCTGATGAGATGCATCGCTGTAAATAACTAATCCACCACCACTAGTAGGAATAGTCAACACCGGAGCTGTAGTCAATCTAGTCTTCAGCTCAATGAAAGCCTTCTCACACTCATCCGACCATACGAACTGAGTGTCCTTCCTGGTCAATTTGGTCAAAGCCGAAGCAATACCAGAAAATCCTTCAATGAAGCGCCTGTAATAACCGGCCAATCCAAGGAAGCTACGGATTTCTGTAACCGTAGTAGGGCGACTCCAACTCATCACTGCTTCAACCTTCGAAGGATCCACAGAAACTCCATCCTTCGAGACCACATGACCAAGGAACTTGACTTCACTCTGCCAGAAGTCGCATTTCTCGAACTTGGCAAATAGTTTCTGCTCTCTCAATGTCTGTAGCACTATCCGCAGATGTCTCTCATGCTCCGCTGACGACCTTGAATAAATCAAGATGTCATCAACGAACACTACCACGAACTGATCCAAGTAAGGACTGAACGTACGGTTCATCAAATCCATAAATGCTGCGGGGGCATTCGTGAGACCAAAAGGCATGACAAGAAACTCAAAATGTCCATACCTGGTCCTGAACGCCGTCTTTGGAATATCTTCCTCCTTCACCCTCAACTGGTGATATCCAGACCTCAAGTCAATTTTCGAGAACACAGTAGCTTCTCTAAGCTGATCAAACAAGTCATCAATCCGAGGTAAAGGGTACCTATTCTTGATGGTCACCTTGTTCAACTGTCGATAATCCACACATAGACGAAGTGAACTATCCTTCTTCCTCACAAACAACACTGGTGCACCCCAAGGAGACACACTTGCCTGAATGAACCCTTGTGCAAGTAAGCCCTCAATCTGCACCTTCAACTCCTGGAGTTCAGCTGGAGCCATTCGATAGGGTGCTTTCGACACAGGTGAAGTACCTGGTATCACATCAATAGAGAAGTCCATTACCCTTTTCGGGGGTAACCCAGGGATCTCCTGAAACACGTCTTCATACTCTGAAACTACAGGAATCCCTGTAATCTTCGAAGTACTACTCCCAGATTCAATATGGGCCAGAATTCCTATCCTCATGGTGATGTCAGACTTCAGGCAACGGTAATGAAACACCGGTTGTCCCGGAACATGGAAGGACACAATCATCCTAAAGCAATCAATAACAGCATGGTTCGGGCTCAACCAATCCATACCCAAAATCACATCATACGTGTGATCCGGAATCACAATCAAAGATGCAGAGAACTCTCTGCCACCAATCCCAATAGGGCAATCATCACAAAGCATGCTAAGCTCAAGAGACACACCGAGAGGTGATGTAACACACAATGATCTAATCAGAGGCATAGCAATCAAACCCAAAACATCCACAACCGAACTAGATATGAAAGAGTGTGAGGCTCCCGTATCAAATAGTACTCTAGCAAGAAAGTGATAAACAGATAAGGTACCTTCCACTCCCGTGCCTGCCTGACCAACGACAAAGACTCTAGCATGAGCAGGTGGTAGTTGCCTCTGCTGGTTACCCTGCACTCTACCCTGATTTCGAGGACACTCTCTAGCCTGATGCCCTGCCTGTCCACAACTGTAGCATAACCTACCCCGTGGCTTCGTGCACGCACGAGAGATGTGGCCCGGCTCGCCACAGTTAAAGCACTTCACTGAAGCTGCTGGTGCTATCTGCCTGATAGGCATAGCCTGCACAGGAGGAGCTACTGCTGCCCTAGCTGGAGTCTGATGCTGAAACTGAGTTCTCTGTCTCTTCCAGAACCCACCCCTGAAGTCTCTAGCTCTACTGCTCCCTGCTATGGCCTTTCCCTTACCCTGGAAGTCTCTCTCAGCAGACTCTTTCTCTCTACGAATCAGGTTCTGCTGCTCAATGATCTGTGCCTTAGCCAAGATCTCTCTCTTGGTCTTCAGTTCCAAGATAGCTACATCCCGCTCAATAGAAGGGCTCAACCCTCTCTGAAACTTCTTGGCCAAGTCCTCATCCTCCATCTGCCTCACATACTTGTACAATCTGGAGAACTCGGCATCATACTCAATGACTGTCATCTTCCCCTGTACAAGCGCAAGGAACTCTCTCTCCAACCTCTCCTTCACTGCTGGTGGAAAGTACTTCTCTCTGAACAGCCTCTCAAAGCCGTCCCATGTCAAGGTAGACACCTCAATGCTCCTCTGAGTGACGTTCCACCACACTCTAGCCTCATCCTTCAGCATGAAAGCGGCTAGCTTCCTCTTGTCGGTCTCAGTGCAATCAAGCAGATCGAAATAAGTCTGCAAATCCTCTATCCAGCGATCCGCCACCATATAATCTGTGCCTCCTCCAAACTTGGTTGCTCCCAAGCGAGTAATTTCCCTTGCTAGCATCAGCAAGCGAGCAGGATTATCAATCACAGCCACAGGAGGAATAGGCTGATCCTCATAAGGTGCATCTTCCTCCGACTCGAATACTTCTTCAACTGGAGGGGCCCTACCCCTTCCTCGGCCCCTACCCCTGCCACGAGGTCTACCTCTACCCCGACCTCTGGCTTCGTTTCCCTCAATCTCCATTACCTAATAAGCATGATATACTTGATTAATACACGCATAACACTTAAACAAAACATAAGTCAAATGCAAGTCCATATTAACCAAGTACTGATCATACATAACGATGCTTAAATTTCCTAAAAATACTAACGTTCCTAGCCAACCTAACGCACTCACATACCCAATGACATTGTCAATACCGAAGAGCACACGATGGGGATCCGCTGCAGACGGGCCATCACTCGGTAAGTATTGACATATCACCAAATATGTACCTTACGCTCTGATACCAAACTGTCACGCCCCGAATTTTATGAATAACTATTCATAAATCCGAAACATGAAAATTTTTCTTTTCTTAACACACTCACCACACGAAATAAAATCAAACCGACTTAGTCTCGGTTAATTATTACAACATAAATCCAAAATGTAATGTAAAGCTCTAAATGAGCATACACACACAACTCACACTAAATAAATAACAAACAGCTGTAACACCTAAGCGGCTCGGTCACCTCCCTGGTTATCCTGACCTGCAGGAATATCCGCTACACCATTGAATAGTGTACCGGGATTGCAACAACACAAAACCCGGTAAGCTTATGAAAGCTTGTATGAGTAAAAGAAGGAACTGTTACTTAATTTAAACTCATTTATTCTCACACACAGCAACACTCAAATATTTCCACATATACAAATAATAACAATCTCAATCAACACCAATTCAATATAACAAGACAACCCCACACACTACTTTCCCCACAACTCTCTTCATCGTATTTATAAAAATACGGTACTTGACAGACTAGAGCTCTAACTGAATCGTAGCCCGTCACCTGGCCTAGGTTATGGCATCCGACATATTTATCAATTATTGTATTTCATCAATATGCATACCTATATACATATTTAGAACGTCCAATAATTTCACATACTCAACCAATCGTATCCCATCATCCACACTAGGATTAGAGCGTCCGATTACCCATACCCGTCATTACCTTGACCCTAAACTCATAAATGAACCCAATATATAATATCACATTCTGAAATAAAACACCCAAGATATATCATATTATTATGGGATTACACGATTGTAATATAATCAACTCCATCATAGCATCAATCAAACAATCCACTCATCAATATATATTTTCCACGTAAATATATATATACGTAATCATCCACTCAGGAATGACCACTAATACCATCTATAGTTCACACAAGAAAATTATGAAATTCATTTGTATAGTTAAAATTCATTTTACTTACCTATGGACTGTGGTAATTCAAGTCCATGAAATTTTAAAACAAATATTTAATCCACAAATATTTTTCACACAATTACCAAAAATAAATAAATTAAAAAGCTCGGTTCGTAATATGAACCACGTGAGTTTTACTCACCTCGAACTCCTGCTGCGTCTTCTATATATATATAACTCACAAAAATTCAATGCTCGTCAACTCAAGCCGTCAAGTACCTAATCAAGTACGGTCTTCACTTAGCAACGAAGCATGAAATAAACCTAAATGATGATCCAACGGTCGGATTTCTAAAATAAAGATAATCCAACGGTCGGATTCTAAAATAAAGATAATCCAACGGTTAGATCCTCACGGATTACCCATGGAAACATCCTATCAAAATTATACGAAAATCCGATGAACGGATCTTCCTTAATAGCTTCCCGAATCACTATTTTATAATTATACGATGATCCAAAAGTCGGATTTTCGCCCGTGACCACACAAAGTCATCGGGACAGTCATATGAACAACATATTAAAATTTGAAGTAAAACCGATGGTCTGATCTTCGTAAATCTCAAACCGAAGGTAAATTGTAAAACCGTAAATAGTAACGTTAAAACAGAAATTGACTATTTAACAACTTTTTCTAACATGACCAAGTTATATCTCAAAACGCTCGTATGGATGCATAGATCATCGTCCAGATAATAAAAACTCAAAATTCGGTCCGACGCGCCGCCACACGCGGCGGTCAGACGGTGGTCAACGCGGCGGTCAACGCCGGTCAACCACCTCCGATGCAAAAGTCGTCAACTACAAACTTCTTCAAAATGAAATTTTGAACAACTTTAATACCTGACTTTTTCGGAGATGAGGTCTGGATCGTCCTAGATCGGGCTTTGAAGTTGGATTAATCTCGGCCCTCCGATCAGTCTCCAGATCGAATCAGGGACGTCGAAATCTTCAACTCTTGATCTACCACTCTACACTCAAAATCGTGATGCAAGCTATATATGGGGATGATCAGAAGGAAGAGCACGTCACGAAAATGGGGACGATCGGCCCGTGCACCACCGGAAAAGAGGTTTTCCGGCCGGGTCGGGTTTTCACTTCGGGAGGAGGCTTCGATCCACGTCTGGAGGCGGCGGCGGGGCGCGTCGATGGCGGGGATCGCCCAGGCGCGAGGTGGCGACGCGGGAGAAGGCCGGGTCCGGCGGCGGCGAGGTCGGGAGGCCCGACTTCCAGTCGGGTCGGGTCACCGGGTCGGAAGGCACAGTGACCAGACCGAGAGAGAGAGACGGGGGACTGATGTGCAATAATGGAATTTTTTCGTCCTTCACAACAAACTCAGATTTTTCCACTATTTATAGAAAAATTTCGATTTTCAAATATTCATAACTTATTCATACGAACTCCGAATAATACGTTCCACATATGCACGGACTCGTATCGACGAGCTCTACAACTTTCATGAAGGAAGTTTTCCCAAATTTTGAACGTATAAAAAGTCGATTTTCACGACCCCCTAAATAACGTTCGTTTTTGAAAATAAAATCATTCGGAACCAATTTTCTCAACCCACGACAATCCAAATAATCTCAATATCACAATTCAATTTATATAACAATTATTGAATTACATAAATTTATTGTATGAAAATCTGGGTCTTCACATAAGTAATCATCATATTCTAGGTTGTAACTATTGCATGCTTAATTCCCTAATTTCTAGAGCTTTTGGTTCATATTTTGGTGGCCCCAGTAAGGTAGTAACTCATGAATTAGAGAGTTCATAGTTGTCCTAATCGAAAATGTGAATATACCTATAGGAAATTCGGCTTAGTGGCCTTGATTGGCTCAAGTACGGGATTTGATTCTCATGAAAATACGTTTGTTTGCTTGAGATGTATTCATTGCACTGAAATTGCTAGTCTCACGTCCCGATTTTTAAACATAATTAAAAATCAATATAATCTCAGAATTTTACATGCGTGATGGTTCACCCATCAATACAAGATACTTAGAAAACTTTTTTCTTTTAAACCAAGTACATATTGATGCCGTGAACCCACTATGTCAACACAAACTCACTCCGCAGAGTCATATATTACACAAGTTTATGAATTAAATTCCCACAACTAAATAATAAGCAAATGCTCCTCAGAGCTTACTAGAAAATGGAAGTCTTATCAACGGTAATGTCATAAAATTGGCTTTCTACCGTATAGCTGCATCTATCATATCTCTGCTTCAACCACGATTAACCTGACTTGTAGGATTAACCCCTACACCATCGAGTAGTGCACCAAGTTGCCACACAACAAACCTGGTAAGCTTATGAAAGCTTGTATGAGTAACTCAAAAACAAAACTCACACAACTCACAAGAATATCAAGGAAAACCTATCAACTCAAAGAAATGGAACACATACCATGATTCCGTAAACCAACCAACATTCTTTTCCTAAAAGAAACAACACAAGTCATACCATGACAAAGTCATATAAATCTTTAACCTGACAATTCAAATATGATGAACCAATCCAATCTGGATAATAAAAGTCAACACAATGACAAATCATATCTATTGTTAACCTAACAAATCGAACATGATATTTTGGTCCAACCTGGACAGTAAAAGTCAACTCAGTGGCCAAATCATTTAAATTGTTGCCCCACCCTAGACAAGGTCCTGAGTTGGAAGGGAGTAACATTTTGGTCCTGAGTGACCGCTTTTAAACATAGAAAATAAATCCACCCTAGACAATAAAAGAAAGAATCCCTGAAACTCCCTTTTAAAATACATACTCATGAGTCTCAAGTCCAGCTACCCCCCATAAGATGCAATGACAACAAACTAGAACTCTAACTGATCGTAACCACTCACCCGGCCAAAGGCGTGATGTCCCGATATACTGGCCTGAGGTCAATCCCAGCGACCCCAGATCCTCAGGTCACCGACCTTCAGACCAAAATATTTAAAAGCAGTCACTCAGCACCAAAATGTTACTCAACTCAAAAGAAGAAATCACAACTTGTGACTCCCAAATCCATAGAACCCCAGTCGTCAAATCAAAACATTAAAATGGTCACCCTGAACCTGAAAATGTTACTAGAATCAAAAAAGGAGAAATCACAACCTATGACTCTCAAATCCTCAAACACTTTTCAAAACCACAGAAAATATCATTTTTCACAATAATTGTTTTCCGAAAAGTCACATCACAATACTATTATGAACTCACTCACACATATTGCTTGTATCACAACAACCACCAATATATATATATATATATATATATATATATGTATATATACGTAATCATTCACTTAGAAATGCCACTAATACAAACTATAGTTTGCAGTTAAATAAATAACTCCCAAAATAATAAGGTAACTTCGTTCGTAAATGAACATTGTGAGACTACTCACCTCTAAATCTCGCTGCGCCTTCTTACAGAACTGAGATAACACAATCACAAAATATCCATCCAAGACAACTTCGTCAGATACCTAAACATACGGTTCCATCTCAGTACACGAAGCACAAAGAGATTAAAGTTCGAATCCCCGTTTGAACTAAAACCCTGAAAGAAACGCCAATTGAGATAGAACTTCATCCGAGACCATCCAAAGTCTCTAGAATACTCCTAGAATCAGTATGTTAAAACAACAAGCCGATCCAACAGTCGGATCCTCACAAATTGAAAATTGAGATGATCGAAACTGTTAAAAACCCGAACATGCCCATACGATCTCCAAATGCTATAAATCATATATGAAAAACGCTCATATCAACAAGTAGATGATTATGAAGTCAAAAAATTCCACAAACATTGCCGGACGCGCCGTCACAGACGGCTGCACGTGAGCCCCATGTGCGCGGTGTGCCAACCTCCAAATTAGCTCAATTCGACCGTCCAACTTGGAGAGCTCAACACAAAGATTAACTTTAATACTTGGGGTTTGAGCCAACTCAGCCTTCAGCTAACTCAGCCTTGATCACGTCGAAAGCCAACAACCACCGTTCACCGTGAGTTAAAGCTCCTCCTTTGCAAATTGATTAACACCACCACCACCTAGGATCAAATGAAGATGCTTCCACGAGCAAAATGTGATTGGTTTCATGCTCAGCCGTCTCTTGAGGTGAGAGGTCTTGTTGGGTCCGTTGCCACCGATCTTTGCCTCTTCGATCAGCTGTCACCACAGGGAGGATCGCGCAGAGGAGGCGAACATAACTGTGTTTTCGGAAAACTCAGGTCTTGAAATCGGGCCCGGATCGGGTCAACGGGAAAATAGGGAGAGTTTGGGTTTCTTGAATTTTCTGGAAAATTTACAAAAATGAAAATTCTCGATTTATGAGGGATATTTCCGGAAACTTTTTTTTATACCAAAAATTGAACCTCCCCCCAAATCCACGCTTTTCGAATAGATAACTGTCTGTAACAATTTCACTTCACATATGACATACGAATAAAGCACAATAACAATTATTCATACAACTAGTCCATTATTAACTACCAAAATTAAATAACGAAAATCTAGGTCATCACAATTTACAACACATTTATAATTATATATAGATAAAAACATTAGTTTAGCAACCTAATGCAGTAGCAGTTAATTACTCATCGATATTAAATATAACAATTCTAATTATAAATGTACAATTATAGAGAGGGTTACATTGTAAATAGGTTTATTGTAAGTTAGTTTAGTCTGTGTAAAAGCTTCATTCAATAATATCATTTTATAAATACAATTAATGTGATTTCCTTATGTTTAACTGAAATTTCCGCCAAAATCGAAAGTTTCTTAGAAATTTCCTTAAATTTGAAGTCTCAAAACCGAAACTAAAATTGAAATTGAAATCCTTAGAAAGAGGGAAGGAAGAAAGTTGAAGAAGAAGTGGTCTTTGGTCTGGTTTGTGGTCGAGAATATAATGAGATAGAATGAGCACTTGTGCTAGACTGTAGTTATAACTAGTCAGTTTGAATCACAAGCCAAAAATATTTTTGTAATTTTGCCAAAGGCCCATCTCATTTCCGAAGAGGCAGGCTTTACAAAATCCCACTCTTTAGATCCATGTCACTTATCAAGTTGATGCAAATGCAAGATTATAAACCCTAACTGACTCAAAATAAATCTCCAACATATGAATTAATCCCACATGTTCCAACAAATCTCTAAACCTTAAATTAAGAAAAAAATGCTTCTATTCACACCTCCTTATTTAATCTTTGAACCTCCTTTAATTATTTGCGCACCATACTTCCAATTTGACCCTATTCTTCTTCTCTCTCTACACACCTCACATTTCATCTTCCTCCCTTCCAACTTTGTCCTGCTTTTTTTTATCTCAAACATCCATAGTCCCTCTCTCTTTGGAGCTGCCATACGCAGCTGCAGCAAAGAGCCTAAAACCTTGCAAATCATTAGGTCCTCCTTTTTCAGCTACAATTATGATCGTGTTTCGATTTATTTCAATTGATTTGACTCTCATATTAAGTTTTCAATTTACCCACTTGGAATTTTGTTCTTATAATATGCCTAGCTCTAAGTCCAAAATGTTGATGGGATTGCAACAATGCCATCTTACATTCTTCATGATCCATGACTACAAGAATTGATTTTCTCAGACAAATTAATGAACTTCCACCGCTCTTGTTTGCTGCTCTAGCTTTAAGTAGTCAGTGAATAA
Organism: Rosa persica; assembly: GCA_025331145.1. Classification (NCBI taxonomy): domain Eukaryota; kingdom Viridiplantae; phylum Streptophyta; class Magnoliopsida; order Rosales; family Rosaceae; genus Rosa; species Rosa persica. The sequence continues at coordinate 9,849,719 of WFKR01000001.1, read as the reverse complement.
CATAGATTCAATATGTAATTATATATGCTGCAGTTGTAATGGTGAAAAATATGGATTTGATGACTATGGCAAAGAGCAGAGTTAAAGCTTCATAGTTCTTTTTTTTCTTTTTTCTTTTTGTGAAAGGGTAAAACAGGATTTTGAAACTCTAAAAAAAATTGAAAGGTCTAGATGAGAATGAAAATGTATGAATAGAAGCACTAGTTCAAAAAATAACTTTTTATTTTTGAAAAGAAACAATGTGAAGACCCAGATTTTCATACAATAAATTTATGTAATTCATTAATTGTTATATTAATTGAGTTATGATAATTGACATTATTTGAATTGTCGTGGGTTGACGAATTTGGTTCCGAATGATTTTATTTTCGAAAACGAACGTTATTTAGGGGGTCGTGAAAATCAACTTTTTATACGTTCCAAATTTGGGAAAACTTCCTTCATAGAAGTTGTAGAGCTCGTCGATACGAGTCCGTGCATATGTGGAACGTATTATTCGGAGTTCGTATGAATAAGTTATGATTATTTGAAAATCAGAATTTTTCTATAAATATAGGATTTTTTTTGTTGAAATTCAGAAAACCAAAAAAATAACAAAAAAATTTCTCTCTCTTCTCTCTCAGCTGAAGCCCGAAGAACCGAAGAAAACTGACCGACCCGACCCGGACCTGCGCGACCCGACCCGACTGCACCGGCGCCGTCCGACGTCCAACGGCGACGAAACCACCGCGAGGCCGCTCAGATCGACGTCGCCTGCCTCCCTGTCGACCCGGTTGCCGCCCCCACTCGCCGCAAGCAGGAGATCGGAGCAACTCAGCCCCGAACGCCCGACCCGGTCGGATCTCGGTGTTACCGACGGTGCACGGGCCGATCCTCCTCATTTTCGTGAGGTGCTCTTCCTTCTGATCATCCCCATATATGGCTTGCATCACGATTTTGAGTGTAGGGTGGTAGATCTAGAGTTGAAGATTTCGACGTCCCTGATTTGATCTGGAGACTGATCTGAGGGCCGAGATTAATCCAACTTCAAAGCCCGATCTAGGACGATCTAGACCTCATCTCCGAAAAAGTCAGGTATTAAAGTTGTTCACAATTTCATTTTGAAGAAGTTTGTAGTTGACGACTTTTGCATCGGAGGTGGTTGACAGTCGTTGACCGCCGTGTTGACCACCGTCTGACCGCCGCGTGTGGCGGCGCGTCGGACCGAATTTTGAGTTTTTATTATCTGGACGATGATCTATGCATCCATACGAGCGTTTTGAGATATAACTTGATCATGTTAGAAAAAGTTGATAAATAGTTAATTTCTGTTTTGACGTTACTATTTACGGTTTTACAATTTACCTTCAGTCTGAGATTTACGAAGATCAGACCATCGGTTTTACATCAAATTTTAATATGATGTTCATATGACTGTCCCGATGACTTTGTGTCATAAACCCTAAACCCTAAACCTTTGGATCTTCGTATAATTATAAAATAGTGATTCGGGAGGCGATTAACGAAGATCCGTCCATCGGATTTGCGTATAATTTTGATAGGATGTTTCCATGGGCAATCCGTGAGGATCTAACCGTGGGATCATCAATTAAATTCAATCCGACCGTCGGATTGTCCTTATTTTAGAATCTGACCGTTGGATCATCATTTAGGTTTATTTCATGCTTCGTTGCTAAGTAAAGACCGTACTTGATTAGGTACTTGACGGCTTGAGTTGACGAGCATTTGGATTATTGTGAGTTATATTTATTGAAGACGCGGCGGGAATTTCGAGGTGAGTAAAACTCACGTGGTTTATATTACGAACCGAGCGTTTTAAATTTATTTATTTTTGGTAATTGTGTGAACTATAGATGGTATTAGTGGTCATTCCTGAGTGGATGATTACGTATATATATATATATATATATATTTACGTGGAATATATATATTGATTTGTGTGATTTAATGACGATATGATTGACATAGAATGATGATTTGGATTATATTCAAATGGTTTAAATTCATGATAATATCATATATGTTGATTGAGTTGATTTAATTATGTGAAAACATACGATTGTACGTATTGTGGATTTAGGGTCAACGTAGTGACCAGTATGGGGTAATCGGACGCTCTAATCCAAGGTGGATGATGGGATACGATTGGTTGAGTATGTACAATTATCGGACGTTCTAAATATGTATATAAATATACATATTGATGAAATACGATAAAGATAAATATGTCGGATGCCATAACCTAGGCCAGGTGACGGGCTACGATTCAGTTAGAGCTCTAGTCTGTCGAATACCGTATTTTTATAAATACGATGATGGGGTATTGTGGTTAAAGACGTGAGTAAGGGTTGGTGTTGAGTAGTTAATTTATTTTGGTTGTTGTCTTTTTGTAATTGTAGAATTGTTGCATGTTGACTTAGATAGAAATAAATGTGATTAAATTAAGTAACCATTCTTTCTTTTACTCATACGAGCTTTCATAAGCTTACCGGGTTTTGTATTGTTGCAATCCCGGTACACTATTTAAATGGTGTAGCGGATATTCCTACAGGTCAGGATAACCGGGGTGGTGACCGAGCTGCTTAGGTGTTACAGCAGTTACATTTTATTTCTTTGAGTTGTGAGGTGTGTATGCTCATTTAGAGCTTTACAAATTATTGCGTATTTGTGTTGTAATAATTAACCGAAACTAGATTCGGATTGATTGGTTTCGTGTGGTGAGGTTGTTAAGAAAAGAAATTTTCAGGATGAATATTTTGAGTTGTGGTAATTTTCATGTTTCGGATTTTGAATTTTATTCAAAAATTCGGGGCGTGACAAAAAATTAACAGTCTTAGCCCTACTAACTAAAGATACACATGTTAAATTTTAGTTGGCGCCACAAAACAGGGACAAAGAATTCTCGAGCAAATGATTTCTCCCATTTCACTTACCAAAAGCAGATACTAGGAAACCCACAATATGTAGTTGATAAAAGCTCAATTTTCTATTTTTGGGAATGTTTAATTCCAGAATTCAGATTCTAGAATTATCTTGTTGAAATTTAAAAGCTTACTTGATATAACGTCATCATCAGTGTTAAATTTAGGGGAAATGATCATTTACCCAATTTTGGGGTTAATTAAACTCACTTACCCAAACACTCTAAGAGATCATTTCCCTAATACCCAATTAATTATTTTTTATTCCTTTCTATTTATTTTTGAGACAGTTTTACCCTCTTCTTCTTTGTCACTTAGAGAGAGAAGTCATTGGAGACCTTACCAGATTCCGGTGACTAGTGGCGGACCGCGGACTCCGGTGACGGAATCCGGCAACCAGTGACCGGAATGCGACTATCGGTGACCTGAATCCGGCAACCGAAATCTTGAATCTGGCTACCGAAATGGTGACTGAATTCCGGCGTCTGAATTTATTGCCCCCTAATAATACTCAGGAACCATATTATTGCTCCCCAATAATCATATTATTGCCTCCCAATAATCATATTATTGCCCCAATAATCATATTATTGCCCTCCAATAATCATATTATTACCCTTAAGTGAATTGCATAAACTCTCAAAACCAAATGAATACACTACAGACACAATTGATCAATTTATATGTTTAATTGTATACATTCACTTTTTTTTTTCTTGTTTTTTTCCCTTCCCCATTCTCGGAGGTTACAATATACCAAAAAAAAAAAAAAAGTGCTCTGGGCACCATATCGGATCGACCGGAACTGTGAACTTGTAGGTGCGAAATGGCTGGACCTTGAAGCTCTAGAATCGATTGGGTTTGGGACAAGAGGTTGATGGTGGAGCTCGTCGGCGGTGCATGTTGACGGCTTCTCCGGAAGCTTAGCGGCCTCTTTCGACTCGTCATTGGAGAAAGCTTTGACGTGGAATGACGTCGTCCACGGCAAGGAGGAGAACGACAACAACACCCGACGCACCATGGAGGTTCGCGAGGTTAGCGGTAGGGACTGAGGGTCCTAATGGTGGATAGCGAAGATGATGACGGTGAAGGTGACGATGATGATGAAGATGACGCGGCCAAGTGAACAAGAAGGGTGCAGCGAATATCGTAGTGAATTGAAGAAGAAGCCATGGGAGTCTGATTCGGATTCCGGCGAGGGCTTGGATCAGAGAGAGAGGCTGAGGGGAGTCGAGTGAGAGAGAGTATGAGGGAAATACTATCAATAGATGTTAGATTGGGTAAATGAGGTTAAAAAAACTCTTAGTGGAGCAAGTGGACAATTTTTAGACTAAAATTGGGTAAGTGGTCACGATCCTCTAAATTTAATCACAAACATGATACAGATAAAGCAGCAAGATTAATGATGACACCAGCAGCTTGAAACAACAATTAAATATGTACAATTATAACTTGCAACAAACTTTTATCTTAGTTTTTTTTTTCTTTTTGAAAGAATAAAATCTCTAAGTAGAAATACCTCTGTATTCTAAAAAAAAAAAAAAAAGTAGAAATGCTTCTGGAGCAACCAAAGTTTACAACGTCAGATAACAAGGCTTTGGATGCCCGGATCGGAATGTTGTTGTTCCAATAATTGACATCGGTACAATTGTGTCCTATTTTAGCTATAGCGTTGGCAATAAAATTTGTTTCTCTAAACACATGGTTGAAAGAAATTGTGTTAAAACAAGTAGCAAGGTTCCTAATGTCTTCGACCATTTTGAGCAATCTCCAAGGGGGATCGAAAACTCCTTTGAATCCCCTTCCACTTCGAGTTTGGAGAAAGTTTGCTTAGCACAAGCTAAGCTGTCCCTTAGGGCTAATGCTTCAGTGACGCAGTCGGAAGTAAAGTGGGTTTACAAGCAATAAACCCTAAAAAGATAAATCTGGAGTCCACCAAAGAATTTGAGAAAAATCTCTCATTTTATTAAATTTGATATGATAAACTGATCTTCATACATAGCATGATGGTGCTTATATAGGCATCCAAAACCCTAAATCATAAGAAAACAAGAAATCCTAAAGAATCCAAATTTAAAAGGAAACTAAAAACCTAAAATAAAAGAATTCTAAAACAAATGTAAAACTAGCCTAAAAATCCTGAATCGGATAATTAAGATGATATATTTTGACCTAAATCTGATAGGGCTCACTAAACTGAGTCTTGAAGATCTCATTGTTCCCATTTTGGAAAGGAATCATGCGTCTCAAATGGACATTCTGGTCAAAAGTTGATCAAATCTGATTAACAACCAAAACCTGACTTTTCGCACGAGAAACACGAATAGTCCAAAACTAAATTTTCTTGGATATTGCAGCGGCTAGTAACCTCATTATGCGTGAATGACCTATTTTCCAATCACTCTTCTTAATTCCACGTCGCTTCTTTATTTTTCTAATTTTTCGGCTAAACCAGGCCCATTCTCATCCTACATCATTCTCTCCACTATGAAAGAACTCGCCCTCGGGTTCCTCTTGAATAAATGACAAGAATAGGTAGACAAAAGAACTGAGAAAAAATTAGACAATTGAACCTGTGGATTATTGGCCGGATCTTCTACATATTCTGATGACGCAATCATGAACCCAACACCATAGATGAGTCTGTCATATGCATTTTGGCTTTCATAGGCAACCTCAGTAGATTCTTCTTAGCTCTCAAGGTTGCATTCTTGATTGACATTGGATTCTGAATGATTTATTTCAGGATCCAAGACTTCATCATTACAAATAACCATGTCTTCATGAGCAATTTCATCTTTAACATCTTCTTGAACATCATGGAGGATTTCTTGTGGAGCTTCTTCCATTATAAATTCTTTTGGCTTTTCTTCAGATAAACTATTAATCTCAACGGGCAAAGAAAACTTTTTGGACTTTAACTTCTTCTCAAAAACCATAGGAGGGTAATTCTTGATTGAAAAATCTCTAAGCAAAAATTTTTCGCTAAGAAGACCTTTCATCTTTCGCCATGTCCGAACACGCTCTTTTCCTTGCCTCTGAAGAGAACTCTGCAACTGATCCCACCAATAAGCAGCACATTTTTTTCAGCTTTCGATAAACCATCTTAACTTTCTTATTCCGGGACATCTGTTAGATTGAAAAACCTCTCAACCTCAAGAAGCCAATCCAGGAATTCCTCTGCGCTCATGTAACCAGAAAAGTAAGGAATATCAATCTTGGTTCTCAGATCTTGGGAATCATGATCAACATACCTCCACCACTATGTGGAGCCCTAGCACGTTGTCCTTCCCCACCTCTGTTACAATTGTTGTTGTTCCTTCCTTCCAACAACCCACGAAATTCTGCCATTTGAGCGTTCATGGCGACAATCTGAGCATTCATCTTAGCGGTAAGGGCATCCAAATCCACTCTTGTAATTGGGGCAGTACGTTCGTCACCCATGAATAATCGAGGTAAATAAGAGAGACAGGAAAGACATGCTCTGATACCACCTGACGCAGTCAGAAGTAACCTGGGTTTACAAGCAATAAACCCTAAAAAGATAAATCTGGAGTCCACCAGAGAATTTGAAAAAAAATCTCTCATTTTATTAAATTTGATATGATAAACTGATCTTCATACATAGCATGATGGTGTTTATATAGGCATCCAAAACACTAAATCATAAGCTAACAAGAAATCCTAAAGAATCCAAATTTAAAAGGAAACTAAAAACCTAAGATAAAAGAATTCTAAAACAAATGTAAAACTAGCCTAAAAATTCTGAATCGGATAATTAAGATGATATATTTTGGCCTAAATCTGATAGGGCTCACTACAGTGAGTCTTGAAGATCTCGTCGATCGTTCCCATTCTGAAAAGGAATCATGCATCTCAAACGAACATTTTGACCAAAAGTTGATCAAATCTGATTAACAACCAAAACCTGAAAAGTCCAAAACCAAATTTTCTTGGATATTGTAGTGGCTAGTAACCTCATTATGCGTGAATTACTTATTTTTCAATCACTCTTCTTAATTTCATGCCGCTTCTTTATTTTTCTAATTTTCCGGCTAAACCAGGCTCATTCTCGTCCTACATAATGATGTGGGAAGCGTGAACACGATAGCAAGAGGCTCCGTCAAGCGTTGAAAGCCATATGAGATGAGCTAGAATCCACTAGCAATTACAGGTACAGCCGTAAGAAACATAGAGAAACTTCTCTAATATTTGGTTTTTTTTATTGATAACTTGAATGAATATTACAATATAAGAGGTGCCTTATATAGGGCATGTAGCATAAACCTAATACAACTAGAAAACATAAAGAACAATTTATTGTAGACTAAAACTAGGAAACCTAATTAAACCTGATTAAATAAAAATTGAAAATATAATCCTAAATACTAAAGAATATTACACTTGGAATCCCAATCAAGATTTTGCACGAGAATCCAGATATATCCAAAACAGTAATGTACGATTAATTTCATCATTAAGAAGCCTATTTGAATACTAATTTTCAATATTCAAAATATTTTTCTTAATATGAAGACGCTTCTTTCTTTTCAAGATTTTTTTGTTGAAATTGGCTAAAATCTCGTCGTACATCAGTCTCCTCCACTTGAAAAGAACTCGATTTGAAAAGAACTCGACCTTGAGTTCCTCTTGTATGCAGCTCGATCATTAGTAGGAATAAAACATGATGAACCACCAACTTCAATATTCTCAAAATTAAAAGGTATCACCATGAATCCAATACAGTAGACAAGTTTAGAATAAGCATCTGGAGACTTGAACTCCTCCACTTGAAAAGGAATGGGCAATGACTTCTCCTTAGGTTGATCTTGAACACAATTAGACACGCATGACATGGATATCGATATGATGAATGAATCAGCTTCCGTGTCCTTAATGAGTTTCTCTTCAATTTTCAAAGTGGCTTCTTCATGTTCCTTTTCACACACCTCAGGATGGTCATTCTTGATGTTCTTCCTTCCATGCTTGATTTTAATTTTGTGTGACTCCCACCTAAATAAATATGTGTTGACTTTGCAATAACCACCTTTGACGCTTTCATGCCATGGTCTTCCAAAAAGCACATTAGTGTCATCCATGTCAATCACATGGCAAGTAAGCTCTTCTTTATAAAATATTCCCATAGAGACAGGAACTTTACAACCCTCTGTTACTTGTGCATATTCATCCTCCCCAAATGGAATCTAGTATGGATCACTCAGCTTCACTGTCGGTAATTGAAAATAATACACAACTTTGTTTGCTAAAAAGTTCTCTCGTAGACCACTGTCAATTATTACCGAGCATACCTTGTCTTTGATGATACATGTAGTTCAAAATTTTTCAAATCCGGCATTGTGAATATCCAACGTTCCATGTTTCTTCTTCTTCTTCTTCTTCTTCTTTTTCTTTTCTTTTTTCTTGGATTGATGAGGTTGTCCTAGGGCAAATCCCTTGGCATGTTCCTCTTCAATGAAAACTTTCTTTGATAGATACTCTACGACCAACGTCGCTGAGGTTGGTGGTAGTGAACTTCTCCCTTCGATCATCGTCTGCTAAGGAGCAGGCGATACCCGCTCTGATACCAAATGATGCGGGAAGCTTGAACACGATAGCAAGAGGCTTTGTCAAGCTTCGAAAGTCATATGAGATGAGCTAGAATCTACTAGCAATTACAGGCACAACCGTAAGAAACATAGAGAAACTTCTCTAATATTTGGTTTTTTTTATTGATAACTTAAATGAATATTACAATATAAGAGGTGCCTTATATAGGGCATATAGCATAAACCTAATACAACTAGAAAACATAAAGAACAATTTATTGTAGACTAAAACTAAGAAACCTAATTAAACCTGAATAAATAAAAATTAAAAATATAATCCCAAAATACCAAAGAATATTACGCTTGGAATCCCAATCAAGATTTTGCACGAGAATCCCGATATATCCAAAAGAGTAATTTACGATAAATTTCATCATTAAGAAGCCTATTTGAATACCAATTTTCAATATTCAAAATATTTTTCTTAATATGAAGACACTTCTTTCTTTTCAAGATTTTTTTGTTGAAATTGGCTAAAATCTCGTCATACATCAGTCTCCTCCACTTTTGCGTGTAAACCAACATTATGAGATATTTAAACGTCCGCAAGTTGGTTGAATCAGTTCACAGAATCCCCACGGATTTGATGTAAGCACATAATGAGTATTTTCATATCCTTTGCATAGGACGGTCTCAGTCCTAATTTCCCTAAGGAACAGGCTTTGCAAAATGAGCGAGATGCCTTGGAAGCAACCAATGAGGATTTTGGTTGGGCTTGAGCGTCTGTAGCGCTATTAGAAGCAAAATGTGTGCCTACATCTCTCATCATGGCGTTGGAGCCATGGGAATTAGTATGTATGGCGTCATGGCCATTGGGAGGAATAACCATGGCGCCATGCTCATGGTTGGCGACATTTATGGTGTTATCACAAGGGATGTTGGCGGCCCTATGGTGGCCCAAGATAGCTGCAACGCCATAGGCTGCGGTTGTTGCGGTCTTGCGAAGTCCAAGAATCAACTTTTGATTCATGCTTCGTTTCGCTCGAGAGAAAGGATGTCCATGTGAAGTCTTTTATAGACGGATCATCATATCATAACTAGGGTGACCTATCCTGTCATGACAAAGCCAATATGTGTCTAAATCCAAGAGATCTTTTCTCATAACTTTTATTGGATTAATAACTCGAATAGTGACATAGAGTCCACTAGAGAGACACATAAATTTATCTAAGATGCGCATTTGTTCGCAATTATTAGAGGTATTGTAAAGGAACTCATTTCCGTCCTCTACATGCATTTTTGCATGGTATCCGTTGGCTACTCATAGGTGCTATTTGCCCTAGGAGTGTAGAGAGTTTCTGTGACAGTAATCAAGGTGCCATTTGGCAAGGGGAGCTTGGGCTATTCCATGTCCTTGAATTAATACTGATGGTCCAGCCATTGTAGTCACAAAGTCATATGCTCTGAATCAAAATGAAGTCATAATGAAAAGAACTCGAAATTGTATTCATAAGCCAACGGAGTTACATTGTCTCTTTAACAAAAGAAAATCTAATCCAGAATGCTACCTAATGAAAAACCATGGTAGTCGTCTAACTTCTTTCGGTAATTCCAAAATAAATATAACCAGGTAAGTACAGAGATGTCGGTGGGGCAAGGCTTGCTTACGTACCACTAATCTCAGAACCTTCCTAGATATCACAGTTACTTTGGGTGAGCCTACTTTGAAGAAAGACAAAACCATAGGCATTTACTACAAAAATAATATGACGATTGCCTATTACATCTTTTGGAAAAATAAAGACTTAAACAGAATTGGCGATCTATTGATCCCAGCCAGATTTGTAGTCTTTAACCCTTCACTCTAGATTATCATCTTGATCTTCTTGTTCCACATTGTGAGCTTCTCTTGCTTCACAATATGCTTTGTAGGCGGTGACAATTTCTTCACGAGCTCTACAAATGTGTGACCAATGACCGGATACTCCACATCGAGAACATACATCTTTGTGCTCAGACTCCACTGATTGAGGCGCTTTGAAAGTGTCATTAGGATGACTCTTAGTGTTGGTGGCGCACCAACATGGCCAGAGGTGCTGCCTCTCTCTCTCCCTCTCTTTCTACGTTGACCTTTTCGGTTCCGTGTTTGCCTATTTTGGCGGTTACCTTCATCATTAGAGCGATAATATAGACCAGAAAGTTCAGGATTGTCCCTAAATTTAGGGTTTCGCTCTTGGCGCCCTTTCTTTGGGGCGCTACTATAATTGGATTCCGAAATATGCTATGTTCCTACCGATCTATAATTATAGTTCTTTACAAGGATGTTGTCATGCTTTTCAGCGACATTCATAGCTCCAATGAGCTCATGAAACCATGTGATTCGCTCTACAACAACATCGATTCGATAGTTCTTAGAAACCATCAATGCAGAGACGGGGAAGGTAGAGAGAGTCTTCTCAATCAACATCGCATTTGTGATATCTTTTCCACAGAATTCCATTAAGGATTTAATGCGAAGTGCTTCCGAGTTGTAGTCAATAACTGACTTGAAATCATAGAAGCGGAGGCTATGCCATCTCATTTCTAGTTCAGGAAGCAAAGAGTCACAGACGTTGCCAAATCTTTATTCGAGTGAGACCCACAGCCTTCTGGGGTCTTCTTCATTCATACACTCGTGCTGGACCAAATCATCCACATGACGAGTCATTAGGATGATGGCTTTCGCCTTATTTGCCTCTAAGGCTACTTTGTTTGCTTCCAAAGCTTGAGCTTGCTCAACAGTTAGCACGTCCTGACTAGGCTCGAGAATCGTATCCAGTATTCCATCGGCTTTGAGATGCTGGCGACCATCACGAACCCACTTGTGATATCCAGAGCCAGTTGTTCCTAATGGAGCGAAGTCTAGTTTGTTCAGGTTACTCATCCTGAAAGAGAACAAGAAATTAGGGTTAGTTTCGGAGCGTAAAATGCTACCACGAAAACAACAGAAATTTCTGAGCGTAGTCGCTTCCAAGAAATTTAGGGATTTCTGAGCATAGTTGCTTCTAAGAAATCCGATTCCAAGAGGAATTGGATTAGATCGAAACAATTATGTGTTTGCGGTCGATCATAACATCTCAACAAACTCTAAGTTTGGAGGACTCTACAAGCTCCAAGGTTGGAGTGAGCACGAACCCCCACAGTTCGGCTTTCGGTCTCCCCTATGAAGAAGAAAGGAGGGTAGAAGAAGGGAGGTTGGAAGTCCCTGAGAAAAAGAAGAAAATCAATGAAAAACTTCAAAAACGGGAACCTTTAGAAAAGTTTACCTCGAAATAGGTCACCGAAAATCTGGCCGGAAAAGTTGCCGGAAAAATCTTGTCGGAAATCTGGCTATCGCCGGAGCTGACGTGGCAGTGGGTTGGGATTTAACTTCTTCTGACTTTGACTTTGACTTTGACATTTTCTTTGATATATTTTTTTTCTTTTCTTCTCTATACGTGTCCCTTTTTTTTATTCTTTCTCTTTCTTCTTCTTCTTCTTGTGGGGCCCGCATGGGCTTTCTGCCCTCTTTTTTTTTTTTTCCTTTTCTTTCTTCTTTCGCAGCGTGGGCTTCCTGCCCTTTTCTTTCTTTCTATGTTCTTCTGGAGCACGTGGGCCTCGAGGCCTTTTTTTTTTCCCTTTCTTTCTTGCTGGCACGTGGGCCCTAAGGCAGCTCTGAAAAGCTGGGCTGGACGGGATTGGGCTGGTGCAAGTGCAGCAATTGGTTTTCTGGAATTCTGACCGGTTCATGGATGTTCAGCTCTTCTGATGGCCGGTCCGATCATCTTTTTTTCGTTTTTTGGAGAGATGGTTCCGGTTCCTGGAGCATAGGGTCGTGATGGCAGCGACGGCCAAGTTTGATGATGAAATAATATCTGGAAGCTTGTGAACCTGCAGGGACACCTTCTTTTCTCTTGGAGAGCTGGTTCGGTACTTTTCCGACCGGTTCTGGGGGTGGCGCCGCCGCTTCTAGACTCCTGGGATTGAGGGCTTTAATATATATAGCGGTGGTTGCTAGGGTTTGATGGTTACGATTTTAGGGTTTCAGAGTTAAAGCTTCGTGCTAATAACGTGTTGTAGAGAAACTTAAATTGAGAGGAATTTGCTCTGTATTCTCATTGATAATAGGGGCCTCTTTATATAGAGGATTACAAGGCATAGAGTCTGAATCATACAAGGAAGGTAATTGTACATTGAATAGGAATCTAGATCCTTCTAATGTAACCCTATTACCCCTAGGTCAAGTAACAGACACATAATCTGGATTTCCTTGAACAAAAGCAAATTTTTTTTTTGGTTGAAAAATTGAAAACACCTTGTTAGTTATAATAACCACTAATAATGAAATCCTTTAGTAACTGAAAATTTACTTATACAAACAATCATGCTCACCTAAAGAAAATTTAAATGAATTGTAAATGACAAGTTAATTAAAACTATGGATTAATTTTCATTCATCAAATTCTTTATCAATTACAATCCCTACAAAATTGTCTCTTAGATGAGTGAACTCCTTGTACCAATATTGTTCTTTGAGCAACTAAATATACTAGACGTTTGCCACTAAAACAATCTAAGCATCATTGAAGATATTCCGAATGCTCCTAGAGCAAGTTCACTCATTGGGTCACCAGGTCACTCAGGCCATCTCCAACCGGAAGGGCTAAAAATAGCACTGGGGCTACATTTTAGCCCTAAATTTTGTACTGTTCATCAATGTGGCATCAACCATCTTCAACCCATCAAGGCTAAATTATAGCCCTAGAATATATTTTAACATTTTGGATATGTTACATATATATATATATAGTCTTATTTTTTATCAGATTTTTACTATAGTAATTGAAATCATTTTTATGATAAAATATATTTTTCCGGATGCTTTTTTTTTCAGTTAATCAAAAATATCTATAGCTGATTTCGAAATGAAATAAAGCTAGATAATTTTGAAATAGAATTTTAGGATACTTTCACGAAAGCAACGGTGAGTGCTTCATCTTCCAACAACGACCAATTCACACTTCTTTTCGACGAACTAGCCATTTTCGATAAAGGAAAATAAATGAGAGTCTAAGAATAGGGAGAAAATGAAGGATTTAGAATAGAGAGATATATATGATCGAGGAAGTAGAAGGAAGATGTGAAAAAGAAGGTTGAGGTGATATGTACTTATAGTGTAAATTAAAAAAAAAAAAACAAATCAACGGCTGGATGATAAGCAACCAGCAGTTGCTGACATTATGCACATGTCACGCAGCACTCACAGGTGGGCCTCTCATTTCTGATCCATTTGGCAATAAGGGCTAAAGGGCTAATTTAAGGGCTAAATTTGCCGCTTTCTTTAGCCTTTTGGCCCTCAATTTTAACACGTTATGTAGTTGGGATAGAAATGCCTCACTATTCACTGCTTTTTAGTATTATTTTCACTCTCTGAGTCACGGGCACAATTTCCAAATTGACCTGGGTCACCAAAATCACTTTCTAGATCACTTTCATGACTTGCAAACTGACTCGGTGACCTAAGTTAATTTGAAAACTGTGCCGGTGACTTAGAGAGTGGAAATAAATATTAAAAAAAAATTATGATGACCCGATAACCCAACGGGTGAAATTGTTTTTAGAGCATGAAATCTGTCAGTATCCTGGAAAAGCAAAGTGAGGCACCAAAGGAACAGACACAGGAAAAAGGGCACCAAAGGACATGAGGAGAGATTTTATGGACCTAAAAATCAGGGTAAAAAGATAAATAACATTATAAGTGTTCACTGTCATTTTCTGTCGGCAAACAAAGACGAAGGACCTACAAACATAACTTTTCAAAATAGAAAAGGACCTACAAACATAAAAGCTTAGGAAGTTGTCGTCGAACTGATACCTCAATCCTGCGTGTTTAAGTTGCTGCTTGCCACGCGATTAACATGCTGTGTGCGCTGTGCTTCTTGCGGCGAAGATAATCTGTCAACGCCCTTACATCAACCGGCAAAATGGTCCATGCATATCCTTTAATTTATATCATCCACCTAAGACGGGTGTCACACTACGCTAGGGACACTGCCTTCAATTCGATTGAAACTTCTCCTCCCACCACCTTTCCCTAGATACGTTTATCACTTTCTTTTTCCTTCTCCAATAACGATATAATTTCACTTTCAGTGGATTCTTGCCAATTCGGTTATATTATTGAAGGGTCTCTAGTACTCTTCTGATTACTTTTACGAAAATTTGCTAGTTAGAGCGGGTAAGGAAAAGCTCTGTATTAACAAGGCCAATATCAGCAGATCTGAATTCCGGTCCACTTGATTATGTTTTGTCAAATATTCGATAAAACAAATTTCTAACAAATAAAATATTACGAGGTGTAGACTTCCGTCACATACCGGGATCCATATATCTCATATTAGTCTATCATAAAAAACATAAAAAGTAAAATAAAAAAAAATAAAAATAAAAACACAAGGAAACCTTAATTTAGGTCTTTGTTATCTGTTATCAACTACAAAAGCATGCAAGTAAAGAGTGAAGAAGTAGAGGACAATTTGAACGTTAACCCTATCTGCCCAATCTTGTTCTGATGAGAGGTAGAAAACAAAAATAATTAAGCAGATTCACGCAATACAGATATCCCAAAATAGGAAACCTCTCTCTTTTGAGATACCCAAAAAAAGGTAGATAGGGATAATGGTAACATATTGACGTTAGAGCTTTCAATTCCCACCACATGTTTATATGGGTGCATAAAAGAATTCCACATGTTATGTCACAAATTTGATGGGGAATTAGCTAAAAACGTGCTTAAATAACGTGCAACGAGATAGCGACTAAGGTAGAAACGTGTTCGCGTAGACCAGAACCAAATAATCCGTGTGCTTGTAGCAGATGCATGAGAGAAGGAACGTATTACTAGCTTAGGTACTATATATAGGGGTGTCTCTGAGCTAACTTTCATGCCAATTTTAATTTCTTACTGCCCCCTAAAGCTTCAATGGCTATCACAGAAAACCAGCCGGCTGATCACGAGGAAGAAAAGCTCAGTGATGAGTGCAAGGCACTCCTTCTTTCTCTCCCCAAAGAGAAAGGCTGGAGAACCCTGCACCAATATCAATTCCAGGGTTTCTGGTGCCAATCTGCTGAAATCCAATCCATAATGGCTTTCCAAAACCACTTCCAAGCTAATGACTCCGACGTAGTCTTGGCCACCATCCCAAAATCCGGCACAACATGGTTAAAAGCCTTGGCTTTTGCTATCGTGAACCGACACCGCTTCTCAATCAAGAGCCATCCTTTGCTCACTTCCAACTCTCATCATCTTGTGCCATTCCTCGAGTACAATCTCTATGCAAACAACCAACTTCCTGATCTCTCCAAATTTCCTGAACCAAGACTGTTTGGGACACACATTCCTTATCCTTCTTTGGGTACAATCAAAAAGTCCAACTGTAAGATAGTTTATATCTGCAGAAACCCATTCGACACATTTGTTTCTAGTTGGCATTTCGTCAACAAAGGGAAGCCACAGTCTGAAACTCCAATGTCCCTTGAGGAGGCCTTTGATATGTATTGCAAGGGCATCGTTGGGTTTGGTCCATTTTGGGAGCACATGTTGGGGTACTGGAAAGAGAGCTTGAACAGACCCGACAAGGTCTTGTTCTTAAAGTACGAGGACATGAAGGAAGATGGTGCACTTCACTTGAAAAGATTGGCAAAGTTCCTGGAGTACCCTTTTACTTTGGAGGAGGAGAGAAATGGTGTGATTCAAGATATAGAAAAGCTCTGTTCTTTTGAGACCATGAAGAAATTGGAGGTGAATAAAAGTGGCATGTTTGTCAAGAACTTCGAGAATAAGAGCCTGTTTAGAAAAGCTGAGGTGGGAGATTGGGTTAACTATTTGAGCCCTAAGATGGCGGAGAGGTTGTCCAAAGTCATAGAAGAAAGGTTGGGTGGTTCTGGTTTGAGATTCAATGTGTTTTCTTAGCTAGCAGATCCAGTCCAGCAGCTTGGGGTCCCATTAATTGAGCTCTCTGGTTCCATTATTAATCATATATGATTTGTGTTGGCTTCTCTGTCTACTGTCCTGTAAAATGTTAGTGGCTTCGCATCTCAGTAGAATAAATGCAAGGTGTCATGCTACCAGATTTCCTTTAAAATCTTCCCATCGTCACTGTATGCAAAATCCAAGGGTCAAAAGTGACATAAAGTTGGTGCAAAATGAGTCATGCTCAACTTATTCAGTGAGTTGTTAAATATGAAAATATGGCAATGGACTCTTTTTTACTAAACAAACAATTAGTAAATAATCTTTCGGCCAAGATTTTTAGCACGTTTTTATTTCATAATAGAACACATACAATAAACACCATATCTTGAAACCTGACTCTGCACTAGAAACTCTGCCTTTGTAGTTTGTACTGGACCTTGAAAATTTTTTGTTTTTCATTTCTCCAAGTAACATAATTACCTCGAACAATGATAAACTACCCAATCTGTATGTTCTCGATAGTTCTCGCCCAATTTGCATCATTGTATCCACTAAAAATGAGTCCTTCAATCCAGCAAATAGCAATCATTTATCTCGTTTAATCTTCAAATATCTCAGGACCTTACTCATCTACTCTTAACTAAGTGTGTGAATAAAATGACTTACCAAACAACATATAAGGTATATATGACTTACCAAACAACAAATATATAGGCTTATATGTTAGGTCTAGTGTGTGATAAATATATCAAAAATACTCGCTTTTCACACCTCACATTAGGAGTCGCTGGAATTTCATCACCTAAATCGGAATATGTAGTATACATATAAAAGTGTAACATAAAGTAAAATAATATTAAATATTTTTTTGAAATCGTTAAAATTACACATGATTCTTAGTTCTAACTTGCTTTCCTCTTCTCTAAATTTTTTGAATCTCATAATCCAAACAATGCCACCTCATTCTAAGCTAGTCATTTGTCTTGCTTGGTCTTTTCGATACTTGATACCTGAAAAAATTATCTATAGGGATGAGCTTACATCAGGAGGGTCATACCTTTTTAGGTTGCTATCAACCAAGTAACAAACAAGTTTCAAGGCAATAAATTGAAAGACAATGCATGAATGTGATATTAACTCATCACTCTTCTCATACACTCCAAGTAATACCTCATTTCTCTTTTGTCAGTTATCTTATTATAATTCTTCATTTCGCCGGTGCAATATGTTCGATCGTTTCCTTATGATCATTTCATCAGTCTTATTGAAAACATAGAAAATTACATAGTAGCACATGACCCAATATGTAAACACAGAAAATCCGCATTCAAAAATATTTATACAAATAAGAACACAAGTCCAAACCCAAAAACCAAATAATGCCGGCATGACTTTTAATTTCTATGTAAAATGATCAAAATTCTAGATTTTCATTAAAATTTACACATTGCCACTGACCCAACACGCCACCCCAAAACGACACCGGGGCTATCAAGCAAGAGTGGCCGGATGAGGCATCTGATGAACCCGAAAAGCTTCCCGTCTCGATGATTCTTAGCTCGTCGTCGATTGATGAAGTTCCTGACACCCAGGAGGAGCCCGTTCCGATCAAAATCAAGCAGGAGTTCTCCGAGGAGCCCGATCAGGCTGACACACTTCAAGGATCGATGCAGCTAAGAGAGGTCGAAAGGATGAGTGTGGTTCCTAATAGCCTGGGGGATTTGGCGCAACAAGAAGGGGAAACTGTTTCCATCCAGGTACAGAGAGTTGGATCTGAGGAGGTGGATGAACCTGTTTTGATCTAGGTCAAGAAGGAGGGATCTGAGGAGGTGTATGAGGCCGAAACGATGAGCGAGGTTCCGAATAGCCTGGCTGAACAACAACCTGAACCTGTTCCGATTCAGGTGAAGAATGAAGGATCTGATAAGATGGATGAGGCCGGAAGGCTGCAAGATCTAAGCCTGAGAGGTTAGAGTAGAATAAAAGTCCAGTTCCTCGATTCTCTCTGTTAAATTTTGAATTTTCGGATATGAAATGTGAAATGTTGCTCGTGAGATTAGAGTTTAGTTTTGTTTGTGGATTTTGATTATTGTTTTGTGTATAGAATATCGAATTCTTATCTGTGTTTATATGCAGTGTTGATGTATATATTTTGCAATGAAGAGCCACTCTGGTTGAGATTATGCCTTAACACACTGAACGGTCCGCTCGAGTACAAAGGATTGTGGAAGAAGACGGTGCTGCATTTGTATGTCTCGGATTTTATGATTCAGTTTTCGTAGTTATGGTTTTCATTTGATAGCCGAAGTATGAGAACTTGTGCATTTCGTGCAGGGAGAATGTGTCGTATGAACGCAA
The DNA here is from genome assembly GCA_025331145.1 of Rosa persica. Taxonomy (NCBI): domain Eukaryota; kingdom Viridiplantae; phylum Streptophyta; class Magnoliopsida; order Rosales; family Rosaceae; genus Rosa; species Rosa persica. The sequence goes on along the minus strand of WFKR01000001.1, from coordinate 9,830,901 downwards.
CGAGGCTTGCAGAAAACCACTGAGTTTTGATGGTAAGGATGTCATGCCTTTCGAATAGCATCCTCATTGTGGTGGATCATTTTGTTTATGATGGTGAAAACTTTCTTTTGAGGTTTTCCCCGGCTAAAGTATTTCCACTTGCTGCAGGGTTCGACTCTGTTTTCTTGTACAGAAGATTATACAGGTGTCATACCACATTAGATGGTTTTTCTTTTGACATGGGAATGTGGAAAGAAAGGGCAAAGTCACAGTGGAAGAGTTTTCTTGTGACTATGATGGGAAGAAACCGGTATAGTGACAATGATTGAAGTTTTTGCATGAGTTGCATTATAGTTCTTGATTTATTGTACTGCTTTTGAGAGGAAGTTGAATTTGGAGTTACTTGAACTGACTTGATGAACTTTCTCAGCTACTTAGGATTCCCTAATTACCATTGTTATATATGATAAATAGTTTTTCCTTATTCTCTGTGTATATCCTTGTCAGTTTGTTGTTGTTGTTGTAATGGTTGGTTGCTCTATTATCCTACTGAAGTATGTGGATTGGCAAAAAACCACCGTGAAGATTTTGATTTTGTCCAAATTTTGATAAACAAACGTTACCATGTTCACTTTTTAGCTGTTTGTTTGTTAGTGTTGTGAAACTTTTGTCTTTTTCTTTCAAATGCAATGCCATCACTTTTATAGGTTAATGATCTTATAAGCAATCCAATTGAAGATCATGATCTGTCTACTCATGAGAATGAGGAAAATGATGCAGAAAAGCTTTTCGTGTCAGGAACTTTGCAATTATTAGATTTTGATGACGTTGTCATTCTGGTATATGAATTCATAGAATTGGGAATGTGCTTCACTATAGACAATCTGAGATATCAGTAAGAAGCTTTGTCAGTTAGGTAAAGAAATTGATAGGATTGGGTAAATAAATCAACATATGAACTAATTGCTACTGATTTGGTAATCTTGTTGTGGGAATATTGTGATTTTCTATGTTTTCAATTTCATTCATGGATTGATAAATCTAATTGCTACTGCTATTGCTACTGCAAATGAAGCTGTTACTGAATCAAGGACACGTTCAGCAATAAAGAAGAAAAAGTATCCTGCTCCTGCTCTTGCTATTGCAAATGAAGCTGCTATTGAACTAAGGACACGTTCAGCAATAAAGAAATTTTTTTTTGAGAAAGAGCTCTGAGATTCTCTCTCTTAGCAACGTGTAAAAGGAAGAGTTTTTTTTTATATTTTTTTTATGCTTTAGTGAAATAACATAAAGAGATTATTCGCAGGAAAAAAAAATAACATAAACAGATTATTCTAAAAAAAAATAACATAAACGAATTATTCTCAGGAAAAAAAAGTAACATAAAAGGATTATTCTCAGAAAAAGAAAAAAACATATAGGGATTCGAAGTCACAAGAAGTAGTTAAGGATAAAAAAAATAAATTAACCTATGACATGTGGCAAGTGGAAAACAGAGTGTTCTTATTTGTAATATTTAATCCTTATAAAGGGATTAGAAGTTAAAACAAGTAATTAAGGGTAAAAAAATAAATTAACTCATGACATGTGGTAAGTGGAGAGCACATTGTCCTTATTTGTAAGATTTAGTCCTTATATGTTTAATTCAATCTTTAAAGGATTTATTTGTTAAGTTATCTTTTATCAATAACTTATATGTAATTTATTATTGAAAATATTTCACTTTCTTTTTGGTGTATGGGGTGGCTGAAATTCGCATGTCTCTATCAAGTGATTAACTCAACTACACAAAAAGTTATTTTGTTTTCTCTCAGTTCTTATGAATTTCAATATCTCATACTAATCGATATTCTTTTGTGACAATTCAAGATTTTTTTTTTTCCAATAACTCATATTCACAATTGTTTACCAAGATGATAATATTTTGGACTGCAATTCATTAATTAACCCCTCATGAAAATTTAAGACTGCAATTCGATCACCTGATCTAAAGCCAATAATTTGTGTGACATTTTTTTTTTCTAAAGCCAATAGCTATTTGATATATTTGCTAGCCCATATATTTTCCAACCAACAATCCCAACGGCCCATATATTTAACAAGCAATAATTTTTGAAAATTATAAGAAAAATATCCATTTACCTAAATTTGAGCTACACTATTTATCGGAGGTTTCTGATTTTTAGTGAATCTGCTTAAGGAGTTGATCTGTGAATACATGGACCGTGTGTGCTTGGAAATAAGGTATAGGCGTCTTGCAGCGACAATTAGTGCCAATGCTAGCTTCTTTATGTCGAGGTATTGAGTCTTGGCATTAGCGAAACCCTTACCTGAGTAGTATACCGGTAGCTCTGATTCGTTTTTCCTTCTTATCAATGCAAATCTTATAGATGTTCTGGACATAGTGAGGTATAGGTACAAGGTTTCTTTGAGAGCAATGGTACCACTGCCAAGTAATTCTTGATTGCCAAAAATGTTGTCTCGTGCTTTGGGCCCAACGTTATGTGCTTGACATGTTGAGTTTTTAGGAATTTGAAGAAAGGTGCACACTTGTCAGTGAGTCAAGCAATGAACCGAGCAAGAGAGACAATACGCCCCGTTAGGCACTGTACCTCATTCATGGTGCTTGGTGTTTGCATGTCTAGAATGGCTTACACTTTTTCTGGGTTTTCCTCAATTCCTCTAGCTTTGACTATAGCCTTAAAATTTTCTACCGCCAACAGTGAAAAGACATTTCTCATGGTTAAGGCACTTACCACGGTATATAATAACTTGGAAAATGATATCCAGGTTAGGAATGTGTGTACTCACGATCAGCCTTTTGACCAACATTTCGTTGACATACACCTCCATAATCTTACTGATATGATCAGCAAATATTGAATTAACCAGCCATTCGTAGTTGGCACCAGCATTCTTAAGCCCAAATGGCATGACCTCGTAGCAATATAAGCCTTTGTCAGTGGTGAAAGCAATGTGTGCTGTCGGCGAGATTTATTTTTATCTGGTTATATCCTGAATAGGCATCTATAAAGCTCAGTAGCTTACGTCCAGCAGTAGAGTAAGCTATCCTTAGGGAAAACTTGGTTAACGTTTGTGTAGTTAACACACATTCGCCACTTCCCATTGCCTTCTTTACCATCACCACGTTGGAGAGCCAGGTGAGATATAAGACTTTAGAGATGAAATGTATATGATGCAATCTCCTTACTTCAGCCTGCATTGCCTTGTACTTTTCCTCATTGTAAGCTCTTCTTTTCTGATGTACCACTGTCTGTGATGGAAGGATACCGAGCTTGAGTTTAATTAGTTATGGCAAGATACTTGGCATGTCGACGTATGACCAAGCGAACACTAGTTGGTTAGGCTCAAGAATTTTATCAGGGCATCCCGGAGCTGGAGGTCTAGGTTAGCACTGATCTTGACTTTTCTCCCTAGGTGTTCTTCTGAAAGTGACACTGATATAGTTAACTAAATCGGTTTTCAACTTAGTTTCTATTTTTAGGTTCATTGGAGCAGATAAAGAAGAAATAAGCTTAGAGCAGCATGAGAAACAAAGGAAATCTTAGAAATGACAAAGGTAAGGCACAAGGCATGCATAAATGAGCTGAAATGAAGAAATAGAGTATTCTTGGTCCGACTAGGAAATCTCAGTAAAAGTAGGAATCCTTGGTGAACTAGTAAACTTGTTCGAAGAAAGCGAAAAATGCAGAGTTCTAGTTGGACTAAGAATCCTGCCAGGAAAAGGAATCCTAATGATACAAGGAGTCTTAGTTGAACTAGGAGAGCAAAAGAAGATTCCGGAAGGGTCAAGAATATTTCATGTGAAGAGTCCTTGTTTGACTAGGAATCCTGAATAGATAAGGAGTTCTGATGGGGTTAGGAAACCTTAGAGCACTAGAAGAAAAGACCCATGATAGGCCAAATCTGGAAATCTGCATGTGCAAGTCAATCAACTTCGACAGAGCATTTAGAGCAGCTTAGGATGAACTAGATGATGATCTTTATATTTTTGGAAAGCCTCAAATATTTAGTTTTCAGACCTTTTTACTGCTTATCCATATTATTTTTCTAGAAGAAGTTATGGCTGATTTAGTACAGGAACATCAAGTTGCGAGTGAATCTGACATTTGACGAGAATTTCTGTTTTGAGGCCCAAATCACACCAGGAATCCCATGGACGAATTTATGCTTCATATTTCAAATAATATTGCACATGTGCTGTCCATAGAGGATTCTAGAATGGTTTAACGTCATCCTTGGAGAGTTTTAAGGGATTACAACAAGCAGAAATGATGGAATCAAGTCCAGCTAAGTTGCTTGCTGCTCACACTCTTATTTGGACGAAATTAGAAGATAAAAATCAGAAAAATCCCTTATTATTTCCGCAAATATATCTTATCTAAGATTTTAGATGCTTCTCATTGGTTGGTTGACGTAGAAAAGCTTACATGGATTTATTTGATTGGTTGGAACTATGTGGATCAATTAGATAATTCCTATAAATTAAAAGAAGAATCCAGAAGACTTGGAGACTAAGGCTTGCTATCCCCTATAAATATACACCATTCTAACGTCAAGTCTAATTCATTCTTTCTTTCTTTCTTTCATACTCCAAAACTCTCTCCATTCTCTAGTTCTCAAAGTTCTGTGTTTTTCAAGCAAAGAGGAGAAGAAGAAGCCGTGAGCAAGCCCTAGCCACCATCATCCACCCTTGTGCTGTAGCATTGAAATCTTGCTTTCAAGATTCAAGTGTTCAACGTCTCAAGTGTTCCTCATCTATCCCTTTACGGTGTAATTCAATCTTTTTTCTTGTAAACTCTTTCGTTTTTATTTGTTTGAATTCGTGAACAGTGATTTCTAGTTAACATATAACGTTAAGGGAAAAGTCTAAAGCCCGTCTTTATGCTTGAATGAAATTTTCGATTTCTATATGTTCATTTTCATGTTGCTTATGTGAGTCTGCTCAATTAGTTTTGCTTTATTGAAACTTCTTATATGTTAATCTTAATTGGTTCAAAACTTTTAGGATTTGCATGTAATTGGTGCTAGATTTAGGATTAACAATTCACCTAGTAGTTTTGTAACCCTAAATCATAAGTAGTAAAGGCTTTGGACAAAAGTCGAAATCAATTGAAGAGGATTACAAGTAGATAAACTTTTTCATACTAGGTTGTGCACTTAAGTTGACATCCTTCTTTGTTCTTCATGCATTGAATATGTTCATCGGTAGCTAACTTTTTAGACTATGATTGCATGTTCAATAGGATTAATTTATGTGCTTCCACGTAGATTAATTACTCAAGGAAAGTAAAAAATGGGAAATTGTTTGCTTCTTAATGTTTCACATTGTCAACTTCTTTCTCTTGACATAGAAAATCAACTATAAGATTTATAATCGCATTTTGTGCATATGGATGTGGTTTTGATCTTTGTTCCTTGAGTTCCACCCTTCTATATCTGTTTTTACATTTTCTTTATTTTATTTATTTATTTTAATTTTTGATTTTATAATCTTAAAACCCCCTTAAATTTTGATCTCATGTAATTTTGTTTAGGGCTAAATACTGATTATTACCCTATAGTTTGAGTTCAAAATCAATCCAGTCCCTCAACTTCTAATTTCATCAAAAATACCTCTGCACTTTCTATTTTGATCTAATAGGTCTAATTTATTAGTTTTCTGACAATTGAGTTATTTAACTTGTTCACGTGGATCATCTATGGCCTATGTTTTATGATGTGGTGTCGAGATGGCATGTATAGTCAATTTAGGAGTGACTCATACTATTAAAAATAAATAGTTTTTCAACAAATAATTCAACTATAACTTGAACCCATAACAGAATATTAATGAATTAGACCTATTAGATCAAAATTGAAAGTGCAGGGGTGCTTTTGATGAAATTAGAAGTCCTTGGACTGAATTGATTTTGGACCTAAAGCACAAGGTAGTAACCAGTATTTAGCCCTTTTGTTTATTTTTGTAAATATACTTTATACTTTTTATTAATTTTATTTTTTTATGTAATTATAGGTATACCCTCAATCCCCAACTTGAACGATCCTTATTTACCATATACTAATGATGACATTTTTCAGGGTTAAATTGCGTGCTACTTACGGCGTATCAATCATTTGCGCAAGACGGTTTCAGTCCTAATTTTCCTAAGGATAGGCTTTGCAAAATAAGCGAGGGGCCTTAGACGCAACCAATGAGGATTTTGGTTGGGTCTGAGCATCTGAAACACTATTGGAAGCAAAGTTGGGGATCACAACATCACTTAGGGCACCATCACCATGGTGGATGCAATCTATGGAGTCATGGAGGGGGGCGGCACTAGCCCTAGGCCGGTAGTGGACCGCAAAGGCGGCGGCGGTCACAGAGTCAACCTTTGATTCTTGCTTCATTTCCCTTGAAAGAATGGATGTCTGTATGAAGTCTTTAGCAAATGGATAATCATATCACGATAAGGATGTCCTAATCGGTTATGCCAAAGCCAATATATGTCAGAATCCAAGAGATCTTCCCTTATTACATTATTAGATTCAATAGGTCGAATTATAGTGACATAAAGTCCACTACATTGACACATAAGCTTCATTAAGATGCCCTTCCATCAACAATCATTAGAGGTAATACAAAGGAACTCTTTTCCGTTCTCTGGATGTGTTTTTGCATAGAATCCTTTGGCTCTGCTATCTTTACACCTTAATAGGGTTCGATTTGCCGTATGAGCGTAGAGAGCTTCTGTGATAGTAATTAAGGTGCCATTTGGCAAGAGAAATTGGGTCATTCCATGTCCTTGAACTAATCCTGATGACCCAGCCATCATACTCATAGAGGAATATGTAGGCAACATCTCTAAGAATAATTACCTATAACAGAGAATGGTGTGCATAGTAACACTATCTGCAAGACATTGCCATTCTCCCGAATCCATTCCTAAAAAGCTCAGAATTAAAATGGAGTTGTAATGAAAAGAACTCAAAATTTTATTCATAAGCCAACAAAGTACATCATTGTTTCTTTGACCAAAAGAAAATCTAATCTAAATACTAGCTAATGCTAAAAAATGGTACTCATTTGACTTCTTTTGGTAACTCCAAAATAAATGTGACCACATGAATAGAAACATGCCGGTGGAGCAAACCTCACTTAAGTACCACTTATTTTAAAGCCTTCCTAGACATCACACTTTGGATGAGCCTAGTTGAAGAAAAACTAAACCATTGGCATTTACTATAAAAATTATGTGGCAAGTGCCTATTACATCTCTTGGAAAAAATAAAAGACTTATACAAAATCGCCAGTCTCTTGATCTTGGCCTTTGAAGTCTTCCATCCTTAGATCGAGATCACCATGTTGATCTTCTTGTTCCATATAGTTTGCTTCCCTTGCTTTATGATATGTTCTGTATGCATTGGCAACCTTCTGGGATGTAATGCAAGCTTTTACCTAATGTCCAAACGCTCCGTATTGAAGACAAGCATCTTTATGATCTGGCCCCCTCAATCGAGGCGCCTTTGGGGAGCGTTTTGGATGACCATTATCCTTGGTGACATCACCACCATAGCCAGAGGCTTTGCCTCCCTCTCTCTTTATATGTTGACCTCCACGGTTCTGTGTCCGCTTGTTTGGGTGATTACTTCCCTCATTGGGGTGAGAATATGGACCAGAACGTCCAAAATTATCCCTATGTCTTGGATTTAGCTCCTAGCGCCCTCCCTTAGGAGCGCGACTGTAGTTAGACTCCAGAATAGACTTGGTTCTCACAAGTCTAGAGTTATAGTTATTCACAAGGATGTTGTCGTACTTCTCAGCTATATTCATAGCTCCAGTTAGCTCATGAAACCTTGTGATGCATCCTTCTTTGACATCTATCCAATAGTTCTTAGCAACAATCATTGCAGAGACGGGGAAGGTAGAGAGAGTCCTCTCGATCATCATCGCATCATTGATATTCTTTTCACAGAATTCCATTAGAGATTTGATGCGAAGAGCTTCCGAGCTGTGGTCAAGAACAATCTTGAAATCACAGAAGCAGAGATTGTGCCATCTGACTTCCAAATTAGAAACCAGGGAGTCACGAACATAGCCAAATCGCTCTTCGAGTGAGACCCAAAACCATCTAGGGCCTTGTTCATTCAGGTACTCATATTGGAGCGGGTCATCCATATGATGAGTCATAAGGATGACGGGTTTTGCCTTGTTTGCCTCCAACTCAGCTCTATTCGCTTCCAAAGCAGCAGCTTGGATAGAAGTAGGCATGTTCCGACTAGGCTCAAGAATTGTTTCTATGATTTCTTGAGCCTTAAAATGCTGACGGACATCATGAACTAACTTGTGATATCCAAAGATTGTTGTCCCCAATAGAGCAAAGTCCAACTTTTTCAAGTTACTCATCCTGAAAGACAATAAGAAAATAGGGGTTAGTTTCGGAGCGGAAAAGGCTACCACCAAAACAATAAAAATTTCGGAGCGTAGTTACTCCTAAGAAATTAGGAATTTATGAGAGTAATCGTTCCCAAGAAATTCGATTTCAAAATGTATTGGATTAGATCGAAAAAATGATGTTTATAAAAATTTACTTTATTTTGGGGTTGCCAGAAAATTGGTTGGAATAAGGCTGCTGGAGGTGGCCAAAAAAAGTCTTCAGTGGCTGGAGGTGATGGTAGCTGGCCAGAGCAGGCAAATGCATGGCCGGAGGCTTGGCTGGGGCTGCTGGTCGCAAGTGTGCGTGCTATGTATGCTGGGTTGCTGCAGGTGTGCAAGGGCCCGGTGGTTGTGCAGGCATGAGGCTGGCAAGGCTAATCTGCTCGATAGATGGCAAGGCTAGCTGTCGTCGCTGGGATGTGCAAGGCTAGCGGCACGGGTGTGCCAGGGTTGTGGCTGGTGAGCCTAATCGAGGGGTCAGCGAGGCTAATCTGCAGGCACATTGGTTCTTGAAAGCAAGGGTTGTGGCTGGCGAGGCTAGCGAAGGTGGGGATTGAGGCTAGTTGTCACGCCCGAATTTTAGAATAAAAATTCAAAATCCTAAATATGAATTACTACAACTTCAAATAGTCATCCTGAAAGTTTCTTTTCTTAATAACCTCGCCACACGAAATAAATTCAAAACTGAATTTAGTCTCGATTAATTATTACTCAAATACAAAATGAATTGTAAAGCTCTAAATGAGCATACAAACCTCACAACTCAATGAAATAAAAATAACTGTCATAACACCTAAGCAGCACGGTCACATCCCAGGTTATCCTGACCTGCAGGAATATCGGCTATACCATTTGAATAGTGTACCGGGATTGTAACAACACAAAATCCGGTAAGCTTATGAAAGCTTGTATGAGTAAAAAAGAAAGGACTGTTATTTAATTAAATCATATTTATTTATACTCAAATCAACACTCAACAATTCCCACATCCACAAGTAACCAACAATCTCAATAAATCAACAAATCAACACCAAACCCTAACTCACATCCTTCTTCACAAAACCTTAACATCGTATTTATAAAAATACGGTATTTGACAGATTAGAGCTCTAACTGAATCGTAACCCGTCACCTGGCCTAGGTTATTGCATCCGACATATTTATCTTTATCGTATTTCATCAATATGTATACCTATATACATATTTAGAACGTCCGACAATTGAACATACTCAACCAATCGTATCCCATCATCCACTTAGGATTAGAGCGTCTGATTCCCCCACACCGGTCACTACGTTGACCCTAAATCCATAAATGAGCACAACATATATTATCACATAATGAAATCAACTCATCCAAGTTACACAATATTATTATGAAATTAAGCGTCTGAAATATAATTCGAATCATCAATTCAACTCAATCATATCATCACTCAACAATCCACCCATCAATATATATTTTTCACATAAATATATATATATATATATATATATATACGTAATCATCCACTCAGGAATGACCACTAATACCATCTATAGTTCACACAAGAAAATCGTGAAATTCATTTGTATAATTAAAATTCATTTTACTTACCTATGGACCGTAGTGATCAAGTCCATGGGATTTCAAAAACAAATATTTAATCGACAAATATTTTTCACAAAATTACAAAAATAAATAATTTAAAGCGCTCGGTTCGTAATATGAACCACGTGAGTTTTACTCACCTCGAGACTCCCGCTGCGTCTTCAAATAAAATATAAACCACACCGAAACAGCTCACCCAAATATAATCAGTCAATCACCTAATCAAATGTGATTTGAATTTAGCCCATAATTCCAAAACATAACGAAACTACCATTTAACGACCGGATTTATAATAAAATCCGATGAACGGATTCTCACAAATCGCTCCCTTAGCATTTATATGAAGATCCAACGGTCGGATCTTCGCCCATGACCACACAAAGCCACTGGGACAGTCATATGATCATCATATCAAAATGACAAGTCCATCGGACGGTTCAAATTTCATAGATCATAAATCCAACGATCGAAATCTCAAAATTCATAACTAAATCATACGATATCCGAAAAATGCGTATAATATGCCGAAATGATCGTATTGAAACGTAGAATCATAAAATGGACAGAAACTAAATTTTAGACCTCCGGAGGTAACCGGAAAGGGTCGCCGGAGTTAGGGGCAGAGCCGCCGCCGACCACCACTAATGGTGTCGGGGCCGAGCTTCTCCCCTTCGTTTCATCATTCTGAGCAACTTTCATAGCTCAAGACCAAAAATGACGGGAAGGGATCGAAAAGTACCAAACACAGTCGGCGGCCGGAATTTTTCCAGAAACCGGCGAGCTTGAAACCGACGTAAAAACTGCAACCTCACGCCTCGATCTCTTTTGGAAACTTGTTCAGAACTTCCTTGCGAATTCATTAGGCCAAGAATCATAAAAATCGAAGGTCTACGGCTCGAGATATTTGGATCGAAAGTTCCGTTCGATCCGATCGGGGCTGGCTTCCAGCCGCCACCACAGGTCACGCCGCCTTGTAAAACTGCTTCTGGGAGCTTCAAGAGGTCAAGTCGATGTAGAGGGAGGAGTTTCACTTGGTTTGGAGATCGAAAACGCAAGGAGCTCGTTTTGGTTATTTTTCGGGTTCGACTGGTTCAGATGATTTCACCGGAGCTGGAGGCCGTGCCGGTGGAAGAGACGCCTTCCAGGAGGTAGAGCAGCTCGAGACGAAGGCCTGGGACTTGGTCTGAGGTCGATTGGTGGTCTGTGGAGGGAGAACAAGCTTGGAGAACTTAGCTCTCTCTCTCGGTCGATTTCGGACGAAGAGGAAGATGATGAATAGTGATTTCCAAAAATAGTAGGAGGTCGGACCAAAATGGAAAGCTTCTGAAAATGTCCTAGGGTTTTTTCTATTTATACCAAAATAGAAATATTTTCTATAATCCATAACTAATTCAAAAAAAATCCGGACAACGTGTTCCACATACGCACGGACTCGTATCAACAAGCTCTACAACATTCTTGAAGGAGGTTTCCCCAAATTTTGCATCTATAAAAAGTCGATTTCTCAAATCGAGCATTTCGAGCTTTTCATTACAATAATCGTTTCGTACCTTCGATAATTCAAAAAATGAAATATTATCGAACAACATTCGTGAAATCGTACAATAATCGTTCAACACAATTACACGAATTTAAAATGAAAATTGCGATTATTACAGTCTACCCCCCTTAAAGGAATTTCGTCTCGAAATTCAAGTATCCAATTCCCCAAAGAGCTGTGGATACCTCACTCTCATGTCAGATTCTAACTCCCATGACGCATCACCCTCGTCATGATGACTCCACAACACCTTCCCGAGATCAACCTCTTTCCTATGAAGCTTCTTTGTAGACCTATCCAAGATACGAACAGGTTCAACTGCAAATGTCACATCTGTGTTCACTTCGATCGCACCGTGATCAATCACGTAAGACTGGTCTCGGACATACTTCCTGAGCATAGACACATAGAAGACATTGTGTACACCCGACATGCTAACAGGTAAAGCAAGAAGATATGCCAAGTTTCCAACCCTTTCCAGAATCTCAAAGGGTCCAACATACCTCTGTGCGAGTTTTCCCTTCTTGCCAAATCTCACCACACCTTTCATAGGTGAGACCTTCAAGAAGACATGATCGCCTGTCTCAAACTCTAAAGGTCTCCTGCTCAAGTCAGCATAACTCTTCTGTCTACTCTGTGCGGTTCGAATTTTGTCCTGAATAGTAGTGACCTTCTCTGTTGTCTCCTGTACAATCTTAGGACCGATGAACCCTTTATCCCTTGCTTCCACCCAACAGATAGGAGTCCTACATGGCCTACCATAAAGAGCCTCATATGGAGCCATACCGATACTGGAGTGATAGTTGTTGTTGTAGGCAAACTCTACCAGTGGCAGATGATCCGCCCAACTTAGAAAGTGATCTCTAAGCATATCCTCCATCACCTGATTCACTCTCTCGGTCTGCCTATCTGTCTGTGGGTGAAATGCAGTGCTCATAGCAAGAGATGTACCAAATGCCTTATGGAACCTATGCCAGAATTATGAAGTGAAACGAGCATCACGATCAGAGACAATTGTCACATGCACTCCATGAAGCCTCACTATTTCATTCACATACAACTTACACAACGCATCCCCTGAATACGTTTTTGCCATAGGAAGAAAATGTACTGACTTAGTCAATCGGTCAACAATCACACAAATCGAGTCATAACTTTGCCTGGACCTAGGATCCCGTCACAAAGTCCATGGAGATATCTTCCCATTTCAAAACAGGAATCGGAAAGGGATTCAACATTCCTGCGGGTCTCTGATGCTCTGCCTTCACCTGTTGACATGTAAGACACTTCGACACATGTTCTGACACATCCCTCTTCATTCCATACCACCAAAACTTCATTCGTAGATCCATATACATTTTAGTACCTCCTGGATGTATAGTGTATCGAGACCTGTGTGCTTCCCGCATGATCTACTCTCTCAGGTTATCAATACTCGGTACATACAATCTTCCTCGAAATCTCAACCCTCCATCTGCCCTAATCATCCATTCAGAATGACCCTCCATATCGGGATCAGTGGTCATCTCAGCAATCCTCGCCTGAGCAAACTCATCAAGTGTCTGATCCTGAATGATCCTGGAGATCAAGGTGGGCTGTAAGGTGATACTACCGAGAAAGATTCCATGTCCTGCTCCTGCGGGTATAAGGTCAAACTCTGATGCAGCTTCTAACATGCACTACTCTCACACCATAATAGCTGCCATGATCACTCGAGGTTTCCTACTCAAAGCATCCGCCACTACATTCGCCTTTCCGGGATGGTACTACAAGGTGAAATCATAGTCCTTTATGAGCTCCATCCATCGTCTCTACCACATGTTCAATTTTTTCTGGGAGAATAGATATTTCAAACTCTTATGATCATAAAAGAGTTCAAATTTCTCACCATAAAGATAGTGTCTCCAAATCTTCAAGGCAAACACCACTACTGCTAGCTCTAGATCATGAGTGGGGTAATTCCGCTCATGTACTTTCAACTGTCTAGAACCATAAGCAACAACGCTACCATTCTGCATCAACACACACCCCAAACCTTGATGAGATGCATCATTGTAAATGACTAATCCGCCACCACTAGTAGGAATAGTCAACACCGGAGCTGTAGTCAATCTAGTAGGAATAGTCAACGCCGGAGCTTTAGCTCATTTAAAGCTTTCTCACACTCATCCGACCATACGAACTGAGTGTCCTTCCTTGTTAATTTGGTCAAAGCCGAAGCAATACCAGAAATCCCTTCAATGAAACGCCTGTAATACCCTGCCAATCCAAGGAAGCTACAGATTTCTGTAACCGTACTAGGGCAACTCCAACTCATCACTGTTTCAACCTTTGAAGGATCCACAGAAACTCCATCCTTCGAGACCACATGACCAAGGAACTTGACTTCACTCTGCCAGAAATCACACTTCTCGAACTTGGCAAATAATTTCTCCTTTCTCAATGTCTGCAGCACATTCTCATGCTCATCTGACGACCTTGAATAAATCAAGATGTCATCAACGAACACTACCATAAACTAATCCAAGTAGGGACTGAACGTGCGGTTCATCAAGTCCATAAATGTTGCAGGTGCATTCGTGAAACTCAAAATGCCCATACCTGGTCCTGAACCGTCTTTGGAATATCTTTATCCTTCACCCTTAACTGGTGATATCCAGATCTGAAATCAATCTTCCAAAACACAGTAGCTTCTCTAAGCTGATCGAACAAGTCATCAATCCTAGGTAAAGGATACCTGTTCTTGATGGTCACCTTGTTCAGCTGTCGATAATCCACACATAACCGAAGTGAATTATCCTTCTTCTTCACGAACAACACTGGTGCGCCCCAAGGAGATACACTAGCCTGAATGAACCCTTGTGCAAGTAAGCCCTCAATATGAACCTTCAACTCCTGAAGTTCAGCTGGTGCCATTTGATAGGGTGCCTTCGATACAGGTGAAGTACCTGGTATCACATCAATGGAGAAGTCCATTACCCTTTTCGGAGGTAACCCAGGGATCTGCTGAAACACTTCAGCATACTCTGGAACTACAGGAAGCCCTGTAATCTTTAAAGTACTATTCCCTGATTCAATATGGGCCAAAATCCATGTCCTCATGGCAATGTCAGACTTCAGACAATGGTAATGAAACACCAGTTGTCCCGGAACATGGAAGGACACAATCATCCTAAAGCAATCAATAATAGCATGGTTCGGGCTCAACCAATCTGTACCCAAAATCACATCATATGTGTGATCCGGAATCACAATCAAAGATGCAGAGATCTCTCTGCTACCAATCCCAATAGGGAAATCATCACAAAACATGCTAAGCTTAAGAGACACACCGAGAGGTGATGTAACACATAATGATTTAGTGAGAGTCATAGCAATCAAACCCAACACATCCACAACCTAACTAGATATGAAGGAGTGTGAGGCTCCAGTATCAAACAGTACTCTAGCAAGATAGTGATAAACAGATAAGGTACCTTCCACTCCCGTGCCTGCCTGACCGACGGTAAAGACTCTAATAGGTGCAGGTGGTAGCTGCCTCTGCTGGTTACCCTGCACTCTACCCTGATTTCGGGGACACTCCCTAGCCTGATGCCCTACTTGTCCACAGCTGTAGCATATCCTACCCCGTGGTTTAGTGCACGCACGAGAGATGTGGCCCGACTCGCCACAGTTAAAGCACTTAACCGGAGCTGCTGGTGCTATCTGCCTAATAGGCATAGCCTAAACGGGAGGAGCTACTGCTGCCCTACCTGGAGCTTGATGCTGGAACTGAGTTCTCTGTTTCTTCCAGAAACCACCCCTAAAGTCTCTAGATCTACTGCTTCCTACTATGGCCTTTCCCTTGCCCTGGAAGTCTCTCTCAACAGACTCCTTCTCCCTACGAATCAGGATCTGCTGCTCAATAATCTGTGCCTTAGCCAAGATCTCTCTCTTGGTCTTCAGCTCTAAGATAGCCACATCACCGTCAATCTAATGACTCAACCCTCTCTGAAACTTCTTGGGCAAGTCTACGTCATCGATCTGTCTTACATATTTATACAATTTGAAGAACTCCGCATCATACTCGATCACAGTCATCTTCCCCTGTACATGTGCGAGGAATTCTCGTTCCAACCTTTCCTTCATAGCTAGTAGAAAGTACTTCTCCCTGAATAGCCTCTCGAAGCCATCCCATGTCAAGGTAGACACTTCAATGCTCCTCTGTATGACGTTCCACCACAACCTAGCCTCATCCTTCAGCATGAACGCGGTTAGCTTCCTCTTATCGGTCTCACTGCAATCAAGCATATCAAAATAGGTCTACAAATCTTCTATCCATCGATCCGCCACCATATAATCAATGCCTCCTCCAAACTTTGTTGCTCCCAAGCGGGTAATTTCCCTTGCTAGCATCAGCAAGCGAGCAGGATCATCAACCATGGCCACGGGTGGAATATGCTGATCTTATAAGGTGCCTCTACCTCCACCTCATAAGCGTCATCGACCGGAGGGGCCCTATCCCTACCTCGGCCTCTACCCCTACCACGAGGCCTGCCTCTACCTCGACCTCTAGCTTCGTTCCCCTCAATCTCCATTACCTAATAAGCAGGGTATACTTGATTAATACACGCATAACACTTAAACATGTCATAAGTCAAATGCAAGTCCATATTAACCAAGTAACAAAGCATACAAGACAACCCCTAAAGTTCTTAAGACATGCTAACGTTCCTAGCCAACCTAACGCTCTCACATACCCAATAACATTGTCAATACTGAAGAGCACACGATGGGGATCCGCTGCAGACGGACCATCACTCGGAAAGAATTGACATATCACCAAATATATACCTTACGCTTTGATACCAAACCGTTATGCCCTGAATTTTAGAATAAAAATTCAAAATCCGAAACATGAATTACTACAACTTCAAATAGTCATCCTGAAAATTTCTTTTCTTAACAACTTCGCCACACGAAATAAATTCAAAACCGAATTTAGTCTCGGTTAATTATTACAACTCAAATACAAAATGAATTTTAAAGCTCTAAATGAGCATACAAACCTCACAACTCAATGAAATAAAAATAACTGCTATAACACCTAAGCAGCTCGGTCACCTCCCTGGTTATCCTGACCTGCAGGAATATCCGCTACACCATTTGAATAGTGTACCGGGATTGCAACAATACAAAACCCGGTAAGCTTATGAAAGTTCGTATGAGTAAAAAGAAAGGACTGTTGTTTAATTAAATCATATTTACTTCTAATCAAATCAACACTCAACAATTCCCACATCCACAAGTAACTAACAATCTCAACAAATCAACACCAAACCCTAACTCACATCTTTCTTCACAAAACCTCAACATCGTATTTATAAATATACGGTATTTGACAGACTAGAGCTCTAATTGCATCGTAGCCTGTCATCTGGCCTAGGTTATGGCATTCGACATATTTATCTTTATCGTATTTATCAATATGTATGCCTATATACATATTTAGAACGTCCGATAATTGAACATACTCAACCAATCGTATCCCATCATCCACTTAGGATTAGAGCGTCCGATTCCCCCACATCGGTCACTACGCTGACCCTAAATCCATAAATGGGCACAACATGTATTATCACATAAGGAAATCAACTCATCCAAGTTACACAATATTATTATGAAATTAAGCGTTTGAAATATAATTCGAATCATCAATTCAACTCAATCATATCATCACTCAACAATCCACCCATCAATATATATTTTCCACATATATATATATATACACGTAATCATCCACTTAGGAATGACCACTAATACCATCTATAGTTCACACAAGAAAATCGTAAAATTCATTTGTATAATTAAAATTCATTTTACTTACCTATGGACCGTAGTGATTAAGTCCATGTGATTTTAAAAACAAATATTTAATCCACAAATATTTTTTTACACAATTACAAAAATAAATAATTTAAAGCGCTCGGTTCGTAATATGAACCACGTGAGTTTTACTCACCTCGAGACTCCCGCTGCGTCTTCAAATAAAATATAAACCACACCGAAACAGCTCACCCAAATATAATCAGTCAATCACCTAATCAAATGTGATTTGAATTTAGCCCATAATTCCAAAACATAACGAAACTACCATTTAACGACCGGATTTATAATAAAATCCGATGAACGGATTCTCACAAATCGCTCCCTTAGCATTTATATGAAGATCCAACGGTCGGATCTTCGCCCATGACCACACAAAGCCACTGGGACAGTCATATGATCATCATATCAAAATGACAAGTCCATCGGACGGTTCAAATTTCATAGATCATAAATCCAACGATCGAAATCGATCGAAATCTAAAAATTCATAACTAAATCATACGATATCCGAAAAATGCGTATAATATGGCGAAATGATCGTATTGAAACTTAGAATCATAAAATGGACATAAACTAAATTTTAAACCTCCGGAGGTGGCCAGAAAGGGCCGTCGGAGTTAGGGGCAGAGCTGCCGCTGACCACCACCAATGTTGTCGGGGCCGAGCTTCTCCCCTTTGTTTCATCATTCTGAGCAACTTTCATAACTAGCTCAAGACAAAAAATGACGGGAAGGGATCGAAAAGTACCAAACACAGTCGGCGGCCAGAATTTTTCCAGAAACCGGCGAGCTTGAAACCGACGTAAAAGCTGCCACCTCATGCCTCGATCTCTTCTGGAAACTTGTTTAGAACTTCCTTGCGAACTCACCAGGCCAAGAATCATAAAAAACGAAGGTCTATAGCTCAAGATATTTGGACCGAAAATTCTGTTCGATCTGATTGGGGCTGGCTTCCAGCCGCCACCACAGGCCGCGCCGCCTTGTAAAACTGCTTCTGGGAGCTTCAAGAGGTCGAGTCGATGTAGAGGGAGGAGTTTCACTTGGTTTGGAGGCTGAAAACGCAAGGAGCTCGTTTTGGTTCGTTTTCGGGTCCGACTGGTTCAGACGATTTCGCCGGAGATGGAGGCCGTACCGGTGGAAGCGACGTCGTCCAGGAGGTAGAGCAGCTCGAGAAGAAGGCCTGGGACTTGGTTTGAGGTCTATTGGTGGTCTGTGGAGGGAGAACAAGCTTGGAGAACTTAACTCTCTCTCAGTCGATTTCGGAAGAAGAGGATGAAGAGGAAGATGATGAATGTGATTTCCGAAAATAGAAGGAGGCCGGACCAAAAAGGAAAGCTTCTGAAAATGTCTTAGGGTTTTTTCTATTTATACCAAAATAGAAATATTTTCTATAATCCATAACTAATTCAAAAAAATTCCGAACAACATGTTCCGGATACGCACGGACTCGTATCGACAAGTTCTACAACTTTCGTGAAGGAAGTTTCCCCAAATTTTGCACGTATAAAAAGTTGATTTCTCAAATCGAGCATTTTGAGTTTTTCGTTACAATAATCGTTTCGTACCTTCGATAATTCAAAAAATGAAATATTATCGAACAACATTCGTGAAATCGTACAATAATCGTTCAAGACAATTACACCAATTTAAAATGAAAATTGCGGTTATTACCCTAGTGAGGCCAACCTGTAGGCACAGGGGTGCGCGGCAGGCGAGGCTAGCGGAGGAGGGGGAAGCGAAGCTAACTGGCAGAGCCGAAGGGCGCATGGGCGCGCACGGAGGCTGACATAGGGGTGCGCCTGTGAGGTTATCCAAGCGAGGCTAACATAGCCGATTCAGGTTTTTCGTTGGGCAGTTCTGGGCTTTTTTAGCAGGTTCTGGAGGTTTAACCTCCTGTTCTGGACTCCTGGGATCGAGGGCTTTGAGGTATGGGATGGAGGTAGCTAGGGTTTGAAGTTTACGATTTTAGGGTTTAAGGGTTAGGGTTTCATACTGATAAGGTGTTTTTGGGAATCAGAAATTGGGAGAGAATGAGTTGTGCTTTCATTGATAATATGGGCCTCTTTATATAAAGGATTACAACCAGAGAATACGAGTCTTACAAGGAAACTGAATCATACAATGAATAAGATTTCTCGAAGAATATCTGTAAGACTAATCCTATTATAACTCAGACAAGTAACTAGTGTTTGGGCCAGACATGTACATCAACTAGGTGTCCTTAAACAGGGTGGAGAATATGAAGATTAATGTTATCTAATGAAAAATTAAGTAATATTTGTATTTAATTAATTGGTTATGTATATAGTTTTCCTTACAGATTTAGATTTCAGAACATTAGTGTACTTATTAATCATTTTGCACTTAGGTAATATAGTTTTTCAATAATTCAAATGTTTGTAGGGTGAACTCATAAAATAATTGGGTGGCAATAACTACACCCTTTTTAAAATTTTGTTTTTAAATGTTAACTCGTGAATGCCCCACCTTATATCAACTTTTGGCTCAGTCCTTGAGTGTGTTGACTTTGTAATTTTATAATTCTTTTGGCTAATAAAAATTTGACAAAAGATAAAATAAAATAAACTTGAAGCTTAACCATAATTTCTTTGGAAGTTGAAAAACTTAGGGGGCATTTATGTTATACTTGAATGAGATTGAGAAGGAATCGCAGAGAGAATGAACGAGAGAGATAAGGAGTCACTCACATTCCTGTATTTACTTGTTAGAAACAGAAATGGTTATCATTTAACTGTTTACTAAAGTGTAGGAATAGGAATTGTAATGAAGTTGATTACTATAACCCTCATATTCAATCACTCATTAAAAAAAAAAGAACATGTTTGAAAAACAATTGCACCCTAACAGACAATTAACTACATCTAAGGCAAATGAATTATGAAATTGGACAAACATGAGATTATGGTGATAATTGCATATTTGACCAACCCACCCCATGGAACAAGCATAATTACTACCACCAGTTGACCATTAAAACTTGAATTATTATACAGATCCATCACCTATTCATCTGGGTATGGCAAGAATGCACTATTGACATACACAGACAACTTTTCCCATCATATAAATTGAATTGTGTATAGGTAGTTTTGGATTATCATAAAAATATGAGAGTAGCTTTGGAATGAAAAAATTGATTCACCAGAGAGGAGGAATTACCATCACCTCCTCTTATGGAGTAAAAAGAGAGGAATCATTCCAAATTTTGGCATGAGTCCCATACTATTTTGATTCCTCCTTAATGTTTTTGAAAAGGGGCTGTGCAGCTGCCCTCAACCCTTAATTAATGAAACCATATAATACAAGGGAATGACATAGAGCCTGAACCGCAAATTACTATAACCATCAAGAGGACGTCCTAAAATAACACCACTAAATTTATGTATTCTAACATGCACCAATTAGCAAAGAGTGTTCTACTAGCTACTCCATTTGGTTTAACCAAGCGGTGACATAACGGAAATATAACTCTATCATGAAGAAGCATCATTACAAATAGCACAGCTTTCCTACTATCTTATCGCACGGAAATAATTCTGGTAACACTTTGTTTCATCCTGCTAATAAGAGGTTGCATCCATTTGATCGAGTAAACTGCTCGCTGATTCGCTAGGCCGGACAAGGCGCACTGAGTGTGCAAGCCAGGACAAAGCCTGCGTCGCCCTACCAAATGACTGTAGGAACTTATTACCTGCAAGAACCTGCGTTTAACTTCAAGTAAAAACAATAACATAGAAAATAAAAGAGCTCTTGACCATTTACCCAATTTGGGCTTAGCAAATGCATGCTTACTCCACTAAAGATTTATGTGTCCACTTACCTAATTTAAATGTAAAACAACAAGTGTGTTTTTTAAATAATTAAAAAATCATCAGAGAATTCGCCGGACTCCGGTCACCGATCATGGGACATCGGTCACTGGTAGCCAAAATCCAGTCACCAGCCAGAGGTGGTCGGAGGTTCCAAAAGAGGTTGCCGGAGACTTTTATTACCCCCAATAAATTTTTATTGGGGGGCAATAAAGTTTATTGGGGGGCAATAAAGTTTATTGGGGGAAATAAAATGTTTATTGGATACCATTAGGGGCAATAAAACAGGACGCCGAACTCCATTAAGGGTTCGGAGTTTGCCGGAAATTGGCAAAGTGGTCATCAGAGACTTTTATTACCCTCCAGTAAAACCCAACAAATTTTTATTGGGAGGCAATAAAAAGTTTATTGGGAGCAATAGAAAGTTTATTGGGTATTATTGGGGAGCAATAAAATCGGACGCCCGATTCCGGTAATCGGTCATCCAATTCCGGTAGCCGTCACAGGATTTTGGTAGCCGGAGATCGAAGCCTGGCGAAGTCTCTCTCTCTCTCTATGTGACAAAGGGAGAGATGGCTAAATTGTCCCAAAAAAATAATAAAAAATAAATTAATTGGGTATTAGGACAAAAAAATATGTAAGTTGTTGAGTAAGTGAGCAATCTTATAAGATGTTTGGATGAAGTAGCTCAAATTTGGGTAAATAGATATTTTCCTTATAAAAATACCCTGAGTCTTAAGCCCAAGCCCAAGCCAAGTTTGACCGCTGCAAAAGGCATGACGCCTTCATTCCACTTGCATCACCCCTGCCTTCTGGCCACGAGCAACGCCACCTCCACCTACTTCACTCTAAGCAATTAAGTGTCGTCCTACAATCCCCTCACATCATGCCCGTTGCGTCAGTGAGAAATGTTGGCATCTCCTAGATCGGATCCAATCGATCTGATCTAACCTTAGCGAATCCCAACCTCTTCGCCACATTGTAATTACCACCAGGTGACCTCCAATCTAGCAACAACCACTCAAACCACCCTTCAAGTAGTATGCACACCTCTCAAGGGTAAAACGACCCCTGCCCGCTTGCCAACCATCTTTCCTCAGCCTCCCATCCTCATTAGACCCTCTGAACTATTTGATAGAGTCTCCGTCCCTTCGCAGCGTCTACATCAGCTGAGCCATGTACCAATGAACACTCGATCTCCTCAGGTTCGTCCGACGATGACGTCACTAGGGCGTGCCGTCGGACAGGGCATAAACTTTTACAAAACTTGTCAAATGTGTGCAGCGCATTCTAGGTCAGAGAGAGAAGGAAACAAGAGTCGAGCATATATGATTCCTCCATATAATGCAAGGAGAATGAGAATGGCTCCCCTTAATTTCATTCTCATTAATAATTGGTCATTACCTATTAATAAACGCCCTCGATGATGAGAAAAACAACACTGCCAATAAGTATGTCATTTTCGGCCATTTTAAGTCGTGAATAGACAAAAGTTGGGAATTCAATTTGCTCACCACAAGCATTTAGGTGGTCATACCACCACTCGATAGAGTGCTGCCACATATAATGCACTATAACCATGGTTAACCATGATGAATTTAATAATCATGAAAGAGAAAAGTAATTTAATAAATATTAAACTCTTATATTTTAATTCAACTGCTGAGGTTTTTCTGTTGCAAGAAAGCAAGATCTCAAGGTCTCAACTTTCTGCAATCATGTTGAGAGTGAAAACTCCTCAGAAGGTGAGGGCCAGAAGAGAGCTCGAGATACGTACGTGCCCCCAAGCTCATCGAGACAGGGAAGAAGACTCTGATACTTCACGGCATGAAAAGCAGCACCGTCTTGAACACAGTTTTAGCAGACATTTACCATTTAAAGAAGGAGAGCGCCGTTAAATTCAACCGCCGGAATAAGGACGTTTGCCCTTTTGAAAGTGGCGGTGAGACCGGCCTCGCTTGAGTTCTTTTCTCATCAAACCAATTGCAGTCGTTTTGTTTATGGTTCTCATACAAAGAAGCTAGCGGCCAAACAATCTTGTCTTAGGGAGAACATATGATCATCATATCTATGATCTTATAGAGTTTGGGATTGAAAACTATAAACGCATGGACTCACTTTCATATGATAAGAAACTGTCTCCACATGTGGGGTCGAAGCCTTTCTTTGTTTTACTGGAGAAGGATTTGGGAAAGTAGAAGAGCTGAAACATTTGAAGGAGTTTTTCCTTGATCTGTTGCGAGGAGAGGTTGTAGAGAAACTTAATCTTGCTGGGTTAGATCATATGATTCATATCTATGTACAACTATATCTGCAAACAAAGTCATCCTTTACATAGTGTGTGCACTGCGACTAAAAGTCTGGCACAGTAGTTCCAAGGACTGGGGAGTTTTCACTCTCAAACATGATTGCAGAAAGTTGAGACCTTGCTTTCTGGGTTTCACTCTCAACGTGTTCGATCGGCTGCAACAATAAAACCTCAGCTGTATTTTTGAGGGAAAAGCTTGAGGGAAAAGTAGAACATTGGGATGTGGATAGGGGTCGTCAACGGGCCGGGCCCGGCCCGGCCCGGCCCATTCATTGCGGGTTTGGGCCGGGCCGGATCGGGCTTTATTAAAAATCGAAGGATCCAAGCTCGTCCATATAAAGCGGGCCTTGCGGACTTTTTCGGGCCGGGCCTTGCGGGCTTTATTTATAAATAAATATTTAAAGACACAAATATTTTTTTTTTTAATCAAGCTTTGGAAATTCATTGGATAATGATCAAATACAATCAAAGATAATAGATCTATATTGTACCAAAAAAAATCTATATTTATATATAGATACTAATTTATTGATAATTAAATTTTTAAAGACACTAATTTTTTATAAATTTATATTTATACATCATACACTCCAAAGAGCAACATATAGCAATTCAAAGAAAATGAGAAAACCGACCGTTGGATGTGATTATTACAATAAATTATACGTGTGGTTAAAAATTTAGTCAATTTCACCGTAGTTTCGAACTCAATCGGATTAGTCAACCGTTGTCACTTGCATGTTTTCTTGGTTGACTGATGGCGTGATAACCGCAAAAATTGCTTATTTTTTTATATCACGTTTGTAAATATTTCATCGATGGATGTGAGTGGACATAAGATAAAAATTTCAATTTTAATTACAAATACATTGACCAATACCAATTTGCCTCTTAAAGTTGTATGACTTGTACATTGCATTTAAATTGTTGAGGTTCATTCTAAAACAAACATGCAGTGGAAAATGAATTTGAAAAAACCAACCGTTTGATAGAGAGACTGTAATATTTTATGGTGGTTGTAAAAAAATCCAGCTAATTTGGTTTTCGTTTCGAATTCGATCAACTAGGTCAAACCTAGTTACTCTTATAAACCTATATTTATATATCACACGCTCCAAAGAGAAACATCTATCAATTCAAAGAAAATGGGAAAACCGACCGTTGGATTTGATTATTACAATAAATTATGAGTGTGGTTAAAAATTTAGTCAATTTCACCATAGTTTCAAACCCGATCGGATTGGTCAACCGTAGTCGCTTGTATGTTTTCTTGATTGACCGGTGGCGTGATGACCGCAAAACTTGCTTATTTTTTTACATCACGTTTGTAAATATTTCATTGATAGATGTGCATGGACATAAGATAAAAATTTCAATTTTAATTACAAATACATTGACCTATACCAATTTGCCTCTTAAAGTTGTATGACTTATACATTATATTTAAATTGTTGAGGTTCATTCTAAAACAACCATGAAGTGGAAAATGAATTTGGAAAAACCAACCGTTTGATAGAGAGATTGAAATATTTTATGGTGATTATAAAAAACAAAGCCAATTTGGTTCTCGTTTAGAATTCGATCAACTAGGTCAAACCTAGTTACTCTTATAAACCTATATTTATATATCACACACTCCAAAGAGCAACCTCTATCAATTCAAAGAAAATGGGAAAACCGACCGTTGGATGTGATTATTACAATAAATTATGAGTGTGGTTAAAAATTTAGTCAATTTCACCATAGTTTCAAACCCGATCGGATTTGTCAACCTTAGTCGCTTGTATGTTTTCTTGATTGACCGATGGCTTGATAATCGCAAAACATGCTTATTTTTTCACATCATATCTGTAAATATCTTATCGATGGATGTACGTGTACATAAGATAAAAATTTCAATTTTATTACAAAGACGTTGGCCTATATCAATTTGTCACCTAAAGTTATATAACTTGTACATTGCATTTAAAATTATTGATGTCCATTCTAAAGCAACCATGAAGTGGAAGATGAATTTGGAGAAATCAACCGTTCGATGGAGAGATTGTAATGTTTTATAGTGGCTGTAAAAAATCCAGCCAATTTAGTTCTTGTTTCGAATTCGATCAACTAGGTCAAACTTAGTTACTATTATAAACCTATATTTATATATCATACACTCCAAAGAGCAACCTCTATAAATTCAAATAAAATGAAAAAACCGACCGTTGGATGTGATTATTACAACAAATTATGAGTGTGGTAAAAAAATTAGCTAATTTCATCATATTTTCAAATCCGATCTAATTGATCAACCGTTGTCACTTGTTTTTTAGAATATATATGCACATATTTACTATAAAAATATGAGAATTTCCACACACACACATATATATATATAAATATAAACACACACATACACACATCTATATATATATATATATATATATATATATATAAACACACACAGTGCACACACATATCTATATATATATCTCTCTCTCTATATATATATATAAGCACACACACATATCTATTATATATATGTGTGTGTATATATATATATATAGGATTTTTCTCAGGTAAGGATGTCCTTAGTTTTTCTTAGGTGCGGATTTGGTGTTTTCACCCACTTTCCGATCATATTTTCACATCTTAACCGTTCCGTTTTTAGAGCCTAATGTATAGATCCCCCCTGCAAAATTTCAGCCAATTTGGTGATCGTTAAGACATCCAAAACTGCAATTTACACGAACGGACCGAATCTGTCGAACCGGAACCGTTCGTATTTATAATGGTAAATTACAGTTTTGGATACCTTAACGATCACCAAATTGGCTGAAAATTTTCAGAGGTGATCTATACATTAGGACCTAAAAACGGAACGGTTAAGATGTGAAAATGTGATCGGAAAGTTGGTTAAAACCGGAAATCCGTACCTAAGAAAAACTAAGGAGGTCCTTAGCCAAGAAGGACTGTATATATATATATATATATATAAACATACACACATACACATATATATTAATATATATATATATCTATATATATATATTCACAAACACACACAAATATATATAATATATAAAAAATAGTTTACGGGCTTTTACACGCCGGGCCTAGGCGGGCTTTTACGGGCCGGGTCTAGCGGTCTTTTGACGGGCCGGGCCGGATTTTTCCGGGCTTTTTAGCGGGTCTCCGTCGGCCCACCGAGACGGGCTTTTGCGGGTTTTTTGACGGGCCGGGCCGGGCTTTTAGCTCTCCGGGCCAGTGGGCCTCCATCGGCCCACTTGATCCGCGGACTTTTTGATGAGACCTAGATGTGGAGAAGGTAAAATAAAAAACATAAAGGTTTAATTTAAAATATTAAAACATAAGAGTTTTAATATGTATTATTCACCATGATTAACAATGGTTATTGTGTATACGCGTGGCAGTACTCTATAGAGCGGTGGTATCACCACCTGAGCAAATTCAATTCTCAAAAGTTGGATACATAAATTAACTTTAGAAAGCTGGCGCCGCTGTACCCTACATAAACATGCGCTGGTTGGAACGTGCTCAATTAAACAGGACCATAATGGAAACGTGGAAACTTCTAAGATACTTAGACTACTATATATATGGGGATGTTTGTGACCTAATTCCTCCATCTTCTAGGGTTCTAGCTACCAGTCCCTACCACCACCAGTTGGATCAATGGCCATCACTGAAAACCCACCATTAGATCATGAAGAGGAAAAACCCAGTGATGAGTGCAAGAAACTCCTTCTTTCTCTCCCAAAAGAGAACGGTTGGAGAACCCTTCACCTCTTTCAATTCCAAGGCTTCTGGTGCCAATCAGCCGAAATCCAGTCCATACTCGCTTTCCAAAACCACTTCCAAACTAGTGACTCAGACATAGTCTTGGCCAGCATTCCAAAATCAGGCACCACATGGTTAAAAGCCTTGACTTTCGCTATTGTGAACCGACGCCATTTCGCAGTCTCAAAGTCCCATCCTTTACTCACTTCCAACCCTCATGATCTTGTGCCTTTCCTTGAGTACAAGCTCTATGCAAAGAACCCACTTCCTGATCTCTCCAAATTACCTGAGCCAAGACTGTTTGGGACACACATTCCTTATCCTTCTCTGGGTACAATAAAAAAGTCCAACTGTAAGATTGTTTACATTTGCAGAAACCCATTTGATACATTTGTGTCCTCTTGGCATTTCATTAACAAAGTGAAGCCACAATCTCAAGCTCCGATCTCTCTCGATGAGGCCTTTGATATGTATTGCAAGGGCATAGTTGGGTTTGGTCCGTTTTGGGAGCACATGTTGGGGTACTGGAAAGAGAGCTTGAACAGACCTGACAATGTTTTGTTCTTGAAGTATGAGGACTTGAAGGAAAATGGTGTGTTTCAGTTAAAGAAATTGGCAAAGTTTCTGGGATTCCCTTTTAGTTTGGAGGAGGAGAGAGGTGGTGAGATTGAGAAAATAGCAAAGCTTTGTGGTTTTGATAACATGAAGAAATTGGAGGTCAATAGAAGTGGCAAGTCTATTAAGAACTTTGAGAATAAGAACCTATTTAGAAAAGCCGAGGTGGGGGATTGGATGAACTATTTGACCCCTAATATGGTTGAAAGGTTGTCCAAAGTCCTTGAAGAAAAGTTGGGAGGTTCAGGTTTGAAATTCAATGTGTTCCCCTGACTTAACAAAGGTAGATTTCAAGGTTTCACTATTATGGTTTGTCTATGTCTTTTCATTCTTATTTGTAAAATTCGGGTGTATTGAGCATTTCAACAATAACATGTATCATGTAGGTATGTATACATTAATACATATGTACATTTCACGTGAATGTTCTTGGTACCACTACAAAAATGTTGTACTATCATTTTATATATGTATTATTGCATTAAATATTTTTTAAAATATCATTTTAACATTATTGTATGGGTTAAGTATAGCAGTAGCATATTAATCATATATGAAGTTCGCAGCTTTGCACACAATAGACACCGGCACCTCAAATCCATCGAAAATAAAGTCAGCTAGGTTTAATGAAACCAACCTTTCAAAATTTAATGCTCTGATGACTCTAGGGTGAGGCGTCTTACAACTTTATGGTAGTGCATTTACTCTAGGTCGCAAAATTTGATGAAATAGATGCGGACATTTAGAAGAACTAGGATCACAAGCAAAACAGTTTGGTGGTGAACAGTTGGAACAAGTTACATTGCAAAACAGTGTGTTAAACTTACTTGGTGGTGCAATAGTTTTAACAAGAGTATATCAAATACGAACGTAGCAAAGAAACAGATTTTTGTTTTCTTTTTATAGAGAAATATAATTTTCATTCAGTCACAAAGCATAAATATCCAGAGTAGGAACAAAGGACCAAAATCGTCTTGGCTCAAATTAGAGCTCGAGGGATTTGTGGTTCAATTGAACTTCGAGATTGCGCGAGCGTGCTAATTCGCAGTCAAATGGCCAAGCCAGGTTTTTATATGAATTTTGCTTGATTCTAACTTCAAGGAACTTGCTCAGCCGCTTTTGTTGCAAGGACTTTTGACAACAACCAAACAATAAAAACAAAATATTAGAGAATGGAGGTTTATCATCCAGAAAGATACTATATTTGATGGTTCTTAAAAAATTCTCTCCACTACTACACAAAAGGTTTTACACGACAATTTAAAACTGTCGTCTGACGTTGTAAATTTCCGTGGTCTATCGAGGCGTCGTCTGATGAAACATCATCAGACGACGATGTTCAACCGTCGTATACTTATCATAGGGTCGACGGTATGCAGCTAAATCCGTCGTCTAATGGAATCGGCAGATCTGTCAACAATCTGTCGACAACAATTTTCAGTGGTGTGACTTTTATTCATACCACAATTTTATGATTCCAACCTTATCTCTTTGTTGTTCAGAAGTCGATTTTACTTTTGAAGACGTCGTGCAAACTCTATACACACGATAGTTCTTCTGGCATAGATGTGATCTCTTTGTTGTTCAAAAGTCAGTTTTTATTTTCAAAACGTTGTACAAATTCTACACATACGACGGTTCTTCAGGCATAGATGTGGTCTCTTTGTTGTTCAGAAGTCGGTTTTTATGTGGTGTGATGACTTAAAAATTCAGTGCATGTGTGATGATTTTGTAATTGCAAGATTCAGATTTTGGTACCAAAAATGACCAAATGAACAGTAACTTTTTCGTAAGCAATAGCTGTTATAACAATTGTGGCAACTCTCATAGCAAAAAATATCCAGAAATGTACCTAAACTTTTCATACTTGTCACATAATCACACCTAAAACATTCAGGCCAACCCAAAAAAGATCAACATCAAGCCTAATGCACTTCATACCTTGCTTATACCCAAAAAAGACCAACAATGATTCATCCAAGTAGACTTCACACCTTCAGCAGGTTCTTCACCACATAATTTGCAAGCTCATTACACCCTTCATCAAGTTTCACTTGACCATAAACATGGTTGGCTCTCCTACCCCACTGTAGCAGTTTAAAATTAGAGGCTTCTATGTGCTCAAGAATAGCAAAGTGTCGGTGATTGATATGTGTGTGTGTATATATATATATATATATATATATGTATATGTGTGTGTGTGTGTGTGAACAAGGAAAGCGAACATTATGTTTATTGGGATTCAAGTCAACATTTCAGATGACAAGGAACCAAGCGATGAGCTTGGTGATAAACCACGGCCACCAGAAGCAGACACAGCACCTACACATTCTGAATGACTTCAAATGAGTTGGTGATAAACTGTTAACAATAAATGAGTTGTTGTCAAATGACTTCAAAAGAAAGCCACAAACAAGCAGAAAAGACTTAATCAAATCCACAATTCCCAGCGTCATTAAACTTAGGATTTAAACAATAATGAGATAATTATCAGAGATAGCTACTGCTTATCAGTGTAGATTCAATATCGTAATAGTTGTACAAATGGGATGATTTAAAAGAGATGTTCAAACATAGCTTTCTTCAATAATAAGATAAGATCATCTAAGAACATCTCTAACGGAGATGTCAAATAACGTGTCACAATTGAATTTGAAGGCTGACATGACAATGTAATTTTTGCTAGACTTCATCTCCAATGGATATGTTAAATTATAAAAATATTTAATTCATTTTTAAAATTATTTAATTCATAAACAATTAACTATTCTGTTAAGGAGTCCTTCTCGACTTCTCTCTCTCTCTCTCTCTCTCTCTCCAAACCAAAGTTAAGCAAGCTCAGTGGTCTTCGATCGTCATTCGCCGTTTACCCATGGCTGGGTAAGTTCCTCTCTATCTGATTTTGATCATTTTTGGATGACTCTGAACTTTCTCTCTTTATCCCCAAATTTGAATTGAATCTGAAGGTCTGCATTTTGGTAAGGGTTGATTTGGATTTTCTAAAAATCGAACGTCCAAACTTTGGAGCTGAGTTGAGTAGAGTAATGGGGAACTGAGGCTTGCAAAAGGGTTTATTTAACATGATTTTCCTTTTGGAATTGAATCAAGAGGAGGAGAAACAGAAAGGGTTGGTTCTGTTTCGGCTTCTTTTGAGTAAAGTTTGGAACTTCCTTGCTGGGTTTCGGTGTTTGATTCTGTACTAATCTCCAAATCGAAGGTGTCTTCTTCTTCCTCCTCAAATTCATTGTTTGTTACAAGCAAGGGATTGGGAATTGCAATGGGAAAAGGATTGGGTTTCTCCATAGTTACAGAAAGACACTCAGGAAGAAAGAGAGAGGAGAAGGAAAGAGGAAAAAACAATAAAAAATAATGTCATTACACGTAGGATAAGACCAATGAGTTAAGAGTCATTCCATATGTCTTTTGTTACCACTAGAATTCTCCACGTGGATGGAGATGGTCTAACTCTGATAAACTTTGGGGTTAAAATTGTAGGCCTCCATTATTGAGGGAGGAGGAGGAATGATAAGCTCCCCATACATTTGTCTTGATTGCTGTCATTTTGAGTAACAACAGTGCCCTTAAAAAATATTGAATTGAGGGAAACGACGGAAAAAAAATGTAAAAAACAAAAAAATAAAAAGTCTCATACTTCAGTGACTACCAATCCATGAAAATTAGCACAGAAGAACACTTTATTTATGGCATCTACATAGATGTCCTACAGGACGATATCCCCAGCCAAACAACTCATATAGAACTTCAGACACTAAACCCACCAGGCCCGGCCGACTATGGTCAGAATAATGAGATAATAGTGAGGAAGTACCACAAATGAAGAGCTTGACGGCACCTGAACCCCATTGTTGCCTTTTCCACTGGTCCAATCGATTGAACTCTTCCGCACAGAGCCTGGAGAACCTCCAAATGTCTGTATTACGTGAATCCAACAAAATATCCTCATCTTCATTGTATCCACTATCATCAACTACCTCACCCCGATAAACAGAGAAGTATCTGGTCTCCTCATCAATATCAAAATTTTCATACGGCTGCATGCCTCTTTCCTGTGAAAACATATTAACATGCAAGATATAAGCAATTCAGATAAGTGATAAATTGGTAAAAGCGCAAAATGACATCAACAAAGCCTCACCTCTGCCGCATGCAGATCCTGGGTATCCTGACCCTCAATTTCTCTTGCTACTCTTAAAGCTTCCCTTTCTAACTCTCTCATTTTAGGACCTTTCTCAAGCTTCGTTGTGTAGAGTTCCTCATCAAATGTGCTTCTTATCCCAAATTATGCTTCATTTGTTTCAAATTGATCCTAAATAGAAAAAAATAACGAAAACATTTAGCAACCTCATTTAGAAATATTTTTGTTTCTTTGATACAAATAACAAAATGCTTTGAGAACTAAGCACCGATCATATATTCAATTAGCCAAAATGCAACTATTTGCAATTATCGATCACTCCTACTATATGACTCTGAGGGCTATTATATTTCTCAAATCCATGTCTAAAAATTGCATCATATAAAGTAATACTTAATCAAATTTAAATGCATCCTCTCTGCCATTATCACTACCAACTAGTACATCGTTGGTCCATCTATCTTCATTTAACCTCTTCACTTTCTCAGGAAACTAAATGGCAGCATACAGAAAAATAGAGGTACCACGCTACAAAGAAATTCAGCACCACACCTCTTCAGAAAATATATAATGAAAGGACTAGATTTCATATAATGCTAGCCTTCAAATCATAATTTTCCACATGACTATGAATTTCACTGAAGGACTTTAGCTGCTCAACTATAGCCCATCCCTATGCCCTTAAAATATGTTCAAAACAATTCAAGGTTCCATCAATAATAACAAAATAAAATCAATCAACTGAAAATATCACACCGTGGCACAAAGCTCCCTGATAACATAAGCAAACAACAATAATCAGATATTCTAATCTGCTCTCAGATTAATAAAGCTGAATAACACTTCAACAGGATATATCCCAAATATATTATGATTCCAGATGGTACTGGAATCAAGTAGAGAAGCTATCGAACAGTTGAACAATTACCAAGAGATTTGAGGAAAGAAAGTAACTATATAACAACCTATTCCAATGTCCATCAAACATATTTTCCAACTCAAGACATCATGGATCTTCTTCATTGGGGATCCATGGTTCCAGCTCTCTCTCCATCTCACCACGGTGGGATTGTGATATGGAGGAATCTAGCATAAGCTCCTGATGTTTTTCATGCTGGACCCCACTCAACAATCCCTCTCTACATATTAAGACATCCTGTCACCAAGCATTTAAACATGCAATTAGTTCACAAGAGATCAGAGGAATAAAATATAAAAGTAGCTGCTTAATCTACCACAAATCTACTACTTTATTATTGCATAATCCTTGTCTCTTTACTTGCTATTAGTCCTAATATACGACTCACCAAAGAGGGAATCATAAAAAGAGAAAAACAAGACAACCACCACATTCCTCCGGAAAAGAAAATATGCTTTAAACTAATTCACTCGCACAGCAAAATGATACAATGATAGTAAATCAATAATAATAAAAGTTTACTGATTTTACACGGTTCAGACAATAGCATTGCTAGGAAATGCAGCAATAAGCAATACCCCCATCAGTGTCATCTCCTTTCAACCAATGAGAAAACACTTCTGGAGCTATTCCCTGTGAAGACAGCTGTGAGATGACAGACATTTCCTGCTGCCCGAATCCGAAAATCCCATCAGCTGCTCTATCTGTCTTCTGCTCTATCCGAAAATCCATTCACTGCACATATATCACATTGATTATTATCATGTACAATAGTGCAATACAAATTGTTCTGCATATGGCCTTCACTGAAACTATATGACCACGCCTCATTATTTCAACCACTGCCTAGTATCTACCACACATCAAAAGATGGAGGTGGGACAAAAACCAGATAACTCGATTTTGTTCAGTAATTCATCCCTCACTACACACTAATCACATTTCTTGTCAAAAACCAGATAACTCGATTCAAATGAAAACATCATCAGCTACCAAAAATTAAACACATTCGGTATTAAACCCAATGCTAATTGCAAAATTAAACACAAAAGTGCATAAATTTCTAAAAGATTTGGGGTTGTTCGAGAGACATACTTCTTGTGCCTCTGCACAAAAGACGAGTTCTTTGCATCCTCCTCTGCAAAAGTAGAACAACCCAGAAACAAATCAAATCAAAAACCCTAGCTTACTGAATCGGATTCGTATTCAGAGAATGAGAGAGAGATGGAGTGGAGTACCAGGGAGACCGAGAGAGAACTTGGTGATGAGAGTCCTGGTGATGGTGAAGCCGACGAGGAAAGGACAGTTCCTAACTTTCTCATCTTCGATGATTTCTTTGCCTTCTTCTTGCTCTCTTACCAAACAGAGAGTCGTGAATAAAACAAAAGTGAAACCGGAAATCAAAAGTGAGTGTCGGGGATATAGAGTGAGAGGACGATAAATTTTTACCCTTAAATAGAGATCTAGTAGAGTTCTTTTTGCTAGTTGGTATCTTTTTAAGATACATTTGTATAGTCGAGACTCCTGTTATTATCTCATGAAGTTCTCTTGATATAATTTGTTATCTGGAGTTTATATATCATGTCCCCTCATGCATTCCGCTGTTTCACTAATCAAGACTTGAGGGCACCCGCACCGACCTTTACTTTAAAAAAAAATAATGTTGTATCACCACTACATGTGGGAAATTAAGTACTGCCAAATGGTGGGAAACTTATTGCCTTATAACCATTTTAACCTCACACCACGCTTCCATTTATAAACGTCTTCTAAAACAATTCATAAGTCCAGTATGAAAAACACCCGTTGGTTGAATTCATATTAGAAGATGGATATTTTAAAACCGTAGTCAAAAAAATGAAAACTCATTCAGACCACGGAAATAGGTATGGCGTCATATGAGAGGTGTCGTATGTTTCATTTTCTGTAGTAGTGCTCCTTTGAGAAACCCTATGTCGTGCGTCATTCCTCGCCATCTTCGACCGATCTAAAGTTTAGTTTATCTGAATCGATGCTCTAATTTAAGATCATTGCATGGAATTGTAGGGGTTGGTGAACTTTGAAACACAAGGGGCTCTGGTTACTTTGGTCAGGAAGAAAAAGCCCAGCATAGTGTTCCTTTCTTAGACACTTGTTAGTCCGAGTTTACTGGAGGAATTGTGTACTCGCATGGGATTTGATGGTTGCATTTGCTCGCCTAAGGATCGCAATTCTAGAGGTCTGGCTCTATTTTGGATGAATGATACTCCAGTAAGGTTGAACAACTATTCTCCTCATCACATTGATGTAGCGATAGGGTTATTAGGTTCATCTAAGATTTGGAGGTTTACTGGGATATATGGCTTCACATCTCATGGAGACCGGGTATGGACTTGGGATTTGATAGGCACTTTGGCTCCTCAATGATCAATGTCGTGGCTGGTGGTAGGAGATTCTAATAAGATTCTAAGTAATTACAACAAGTTGGAGGCCCACAAAGAAGGGCGGCTCTAATGGCAAGATTCTGGCAGGTGCTGGTGGATTGTAACTTGTCGTATATGGGTTTTGTTGGATCATGGTTTACGTGGTTCAATAGGTTCACAAAGGAGAGGAGTTGATAAAGCATGTTGTTTTGACACCTGGACTAACAAATCAGATCACAACCCCATTATGATTTAGATCAATTCTGAGCCTGTTATGAGCGTGTCAAGAGAGAGGGAATTCAGATTTGAGGAGATGTGGATGTAACACGTTGAATGTCCTTCAATCATTCAAAAAGGTCGAGCAACTCCTTCTATTGGTAATCCAATGATACAGGTTGGTTTAAAGATAAATACCACCGGCAAGTTGTTGAGGATTTAGGATGTAGGCACATTCAAGCAACAACAATATGAAATGAAGTTGCTGTAAGATAAGATGAGCAATTTGATGCTTCAGGCTTTTGATCCCTTGCAGTTTGAACAACAGAAAGCTTTAGTATTTCGTTATAATGAACTGCTCTCATTGGAAGAAACTTATTGGCGACAACAGTCTCGAGTCCTTTGGCTAAAAGATGGTGACCGTAATTTTGCTTCTTCTTCTTTTTTTTTCACAGGAAAGCATCTAATAGACATAGTCAGAATAGGATCAAAGGCCTTATGGATGCACAGGGCAATTAGTAAACTAACCGAGAGTTGATTTCCAATATGTTCATTGATTACTATGAGACTATTTTCAGGTCTGGGGGTTCTGATGTGGAGGATATCAATCTGGTGCTTGATAAGATATGGCCTTGTGTTATAGAGGATATGAATTTGTCTCTTCTGGCTGAGTATATTGATGAGGAAATTAAGATAGCTTTATTTCAAATGCACCCTTTGAAATCGTCGGGTCCGAATGGGATGTCTTTTGCCTTTTTCCAAAAATATTGGCATATAGTTCATTCTGATGTGTAGGGAGACCTTCTTGTTTACGGGGCAGTTGGATGTAGAAAGCAATTTCACCCATCTCACACTCATTTCCAAAATCAAAGAGCCTACTTTACCTTCATATTTTAGGCCCATTGCTTTATGTTACCTAGTCTATAAGATTGCTTCTAAATTGCTATAGACTTAAACTTGTCTTACTGATATAGTTTCTCGGCTCCAAAGTACCTATGTCCCAAGTTGTTTGATTTCAGACAATACCTTGGTTGCTTCAGAAGCTGCACATTTCATGCATAAATTACGTTGCCAAGTGAAGGCTTCTTCCCTATCAAACTTGATATCAGTAAGGCTTATGATAAATTGGAATGGAATTTTCTCACTGTTGTTCTGACTAGATTGGGTTTTGCTAGAAAATGGGTTGATGTTGTTCTTTGTTCTATAAAATCAGCAAGTTACTCCATTTTAATGCATGGTTCTCTGATGGGCTATATTATCCCTTCCAGGGGCATTCGGCAGGGAGACACCCTCTTCCCCTACTTGCTTATTCTTTGTGCTGAAGGTCTTTCAGCGATGATTTCAGATGCAGTTTCTCATGGCTCTTTGAAAGGCTTGTCCTTGTGTCTAGGGGCATCAGTTATTCATCACGTTTTATTCGCTGATGACAGTTTTCCTTTTTGGGGAGGCTATAGAAGCAGAGTGTCTTCATGTCAAGTTTTTATTAAATGTCTACAAGCGTGCATCTGGATAGAAAATTAATTTAGAGAAGAGTATTGTAGTTTTTACTAAGAATGTGGCTCTAAATGATAAGTCCTATTTGGCTTCCATTTTAGGGGTGCAATGTATTGAGGATCATGGAAAGTATCTTGGTCTTCCATTTCATGTTGGTAAGTCCAAATCTGCTATTTTTGCCTATTTAAAGGAAATGTTAACAAAGAAATTGATTGGTTGGCGTACCCAGATATTAAATTCTGCAGGCAAAGAAATTCTTATCAAGACTGTAGCTCAAGTTGTTCCATCGCATTCCATGAACTGTTATAAATTTCCAAAGGCTCTGTGTGACAATTTACACCAACTCTATGCACAGTTCTTTTGGGGTGGTACTGATGATCATCGAAAAATTCACTGGAGATCCTGGGATCACATGTGTTTGACTAAAAGTGAAGGTGGAATGGGCTTCAAGAATCTACATGCGCATAATTTGGCAATGTTGGCAAAACAAGGGTGGAGGTTGCTTTCGAAGCCAAATTCTTTGATTGTGAGACTCTATAAAGCGGTGTATTTTTCGGATTGTTCGTTTCTAGAAGCAGATATGGGAGACTCTCCTTCTTTTTCATGGAGGAGTATTATGGAAGCCCGTTCGGTGCTTCAAGCTGGTTTATTTTGGCAAGTTGGGTCCGGGACTGACATTAATATTTGGCATGACAAGTGGATTCCTAATATTCCAAGCTATTGTATTCATAAACCTGCTCAATGTTGTAATATCTTCAATAACTTCCCTTATAAATCATGGTAATAAGACCTGGAACTGGGGGTTATTGCAAGCTATTTTTCCAGAAGATATTGTGGCTACTATTATGAGTTCCTTTGAGTTTTCGATGTAACAAAGATCGACTCACCTGTAAGCCTAACAAGAAAGGTATGTTTTCTACTGAAACTGCATATTGGATTGCTCCTGATATGGTGTTGGGTAATGTGTTGGCATCCTCTTCGGTTGGAGACCCCTTTAGTCATCTTTGAAAAACTCTCTGGAAATCCAAAGTACCGGGTAAAGTTGCTCTATGTATTTGGCGTGCTTTCCATAATCTGCTCCCAACAAGGGAGAGTTTAAGCAGAAAAGGTTACACTGATGAGTTAAGGTGTCTTCTATGTGCTTGATTCATCGGACATGTTTTTTGTGAATGCCCAACAGCAAGGGCCATACTTATTGTCTCCCCTTTTGCCTTTCAAACTGTTGTCACACCCTCCTTCAATTTAAAGAATGGCTGCTGGAGCAGGCCTTCAATCTATCTGCTAATGTTTTTTCTACAGTAATGATGCTTCTTTGGGGCCTCTGGAAATATAAAAACGATAAACTCTGGAACAACTTGTCTAAAATTGGTCCTTCAATTGTGGCTCACACTTTGGCGTGGTACTAAGAGTTTACGCAAGCTAACAAACACACTCTTCAACCTTCTTCACCAAAATTGAAAGGTCGGCCATCTTGGAATTCTCCACTGCCCGGAATGCTGCACTTGAACACTGATGGTGCCTTTGTTCCTTCTCTGAATTACAGTGGTATAGGTGGTGTTATATGAAATGAAAATGGAGAGTTTATAGCACGGTTTTCTTCTAGAAAAAGCCATGTGGTTTCAGCGCTGCATGCTGAGTTGTTGGCAACTAAGCATGGATTGGAATTGATTCAAGCATTGGAATTGACTAATGTTATCATATTGGAATTGATTCAAGCATTGGAATTGACTAATGTTATCATATTGGAATTGATTCAAGCATTGGAATTGACTAATGTTATCATACTTAGTGACTGCATGGTGGCCACTAACGCCATTGGTGAACCGGGGGAGAATTTGTCTCTACTTGGTATCTTGGTAGAGAATTTTAAAGATTTGTTGAATGGGTTGCCTACTGTTAGTATTCAACATACCTATAGAAGAGTCAAAACTATAGCTCATAGGTTAGCTAGCCATGGATTTGATTTCAATGTTCATGAAGAATGGTTTGCAATTGCTCTAGAGTTTGTTCCGGGTGCCCTCTGTAATACCCCGAAAAAAATCCAAATTAAATTCCGTGGACTTTTAGAAATGATTTCGCTGTCGTGGGAACGAGTACGAAGCTTGGAGAAGTTTTGGAATTTGTTCAAACGATTTTATTTTCGAAAACAAACGTTATTTAGGGGTTTGTGAAAAACTGACTTTTTTACGTTTGAAATTTGAGAAAACTTCCTTCATGAAAGTTATAGAGTTCATCAATACGATCTTGTGCATAGTGGAACACATTATTCGTAGTTCGTATGAATTTATTATGAATTTTTGAAATCTGAGAATTTTACTATAAATAGTGAAAATTTTTTGTCCTTTTTCAAAAGGACAAAATTCCTTTTTTTTCTTCACTTTCTTTCCCAGCTCTCTACGCTCTCTCTCTCGCGCAACTCCCGCGCGTACGACCTAGTCGGAAACGTGCCTTCCCAATCGCCGCCACCACCGAACCCTTGCTAGACCAACGCGCCCAGTCACCCCATGGCCTCGCCTTGCCTCTCCGCCGCCCCTAGGCTAAGATCAAAGCCCGACTCGAGTGCAAAACGGATCCGGCCGAAATTCCAAATTTCTGGCTTTATCTTAGCCGATCCTCACCATGGTGGATTCGCGTCTTCATCCTGATCATCCCCATATAAGCCTTGCTTCACGATTTTGAGTGTGGAGCGAAAGATCAAGGATTTAAGATTGACGGCTCTAGTTGGATCTGGAAACTTGATCAGATGGTCGAGATTAATCCAACTTCCAAGCTTGATTGAGGACGATCTAGACCTCATCTCGCTTAGCTCAAGGTATGAAAGTTGATCACCCCTTCATTTTGGACAAGTTTGTAGTTGACGACTTTTACATTGAAGGTGGTTGGTCGGCGTTGATTGACGTCTGACCACTACATGTGGCGGCGCGTCGAACCATATTTTGAGTTTTTAGTATCTAGGCGATGATCTATGCATCCATATGAGAGTTTTGATATATTACAAGGTTATGTTAGAAAAATTTGAAAAATGGTTGATTTAAGTTTTGACGCCACTATTTAACGTTTTTACGTTTTATCTTCAGTTCGCGATTCGCGAGAATCTGACCATCGGTTTTGCTTCAAATTTTGATATGTTGATCGTATGATTATTACGATGACCTTGTGGGGTCACGGGCAAAGATCCGACAGTTTGATCTTCGTATAATTATGAAATAGTGATTCGGAAGGCGATTCGTGCGAATCTGACCGTCTGATTTTCGTATAAATTTGTGGAGATGTTTGTAAGGATGATTCAAGAAGATCCGAAAGTTAGATGTTCGTGATGATTGTTGGAGGATGATCCTAAAGGCTATCCGTGAGGATCCGATTGTTGGATCATCATTAAATTAGAATCCGACCATTGGATTGTCGATTAAGTATGTTTTTGAGTTGTTGGCCAAGTTAAAGTCATTTTGATCAGGTGATCAATGGTTTTACTTGGGTGAACGAGTTCGGTTGTGAATTGAACGATTGTGAAGACGCAGCGGGAACATCGAGGTGAGTAAACCTCACGTGATTCATATTACGAACCGAGTACTTTTAATTACTTTATTTTTATCGCAATTGTGTGAAAATATTTACGAAATAAATATTTGTTTTAAATCATATGGACTTGATCAACTACGGTCCATAGGTAAGTAAAACGATTTTAACTATACAAATGAATTTCACGATTTTTATGCTTGAACTATAGATGGTATTAGTGGTCATTCCTGAATGGATGATTACGTATGTGTGTGTATATATATATATATTTACGTGATTATATACGAATTGATATGACATTGAAGAGTGCGGAATTGTGATGATTTAGTTATTATGGATTGAAATGTGACTTACCATATTTATATGTGATGATCATGATTGATGAGTTCATGGTTGACATTGTGGGTTGTATAGAGGTGGAGAATGTAGGGTTCTGAGGACGGGGATGTCCGAAGTTCGACGGTTTAATAATAACCGGAGTATATTTGTTCTGAGGGCTGGGAGTCCAAAGTTCAAGGGTTATTAAGTTAACCTGGGAATATGTCGTATTACTTGAACCTAGGCCAAGGTGACAGGTAGCGATGTAGTTAGAGCTCTAACGTGTTGTTGGGATGGACCAAAGTGGTGATATATGTGGTTGAGTGATTGTAGGACCAAAGTGGTGATATTGTGGAAATGTATTCCTTGTGGATTTTTGTAAGTTGTTTGATGTTTCCCTGCAGATGTTGAGATTGTTGGTTGTTACTTGAGTTAAATGAATTGTGATATAATAAATCAACCATTCATTTCATTTTACTTACAGGGCTTTCAGAAACCTTATCGGGTTTTGTGTTGTTGCAATCCCGGTATACTTTTCAAACTGTGTCGAGGATAATCTTGCAGGTCAAGATAATCAAGGAGGAGATCGAGCTGGTTAGGAGTTGCAGTGTTTATTTTGATTTCATTCTTGTTGTGAGGTGTGTTATGCTCATCTGAGCTTACATTATATTTGGCGAGAGTGTGCTGTAATAAATAAACTCCTTGAGGATTTGGTTATGTAATATTGTGTGGTGTGAGGTGTGTTTGTTTCTAAGAAAAAAAATTTTCAGGATGTTAATTCGTTGAGTGTATTTAATTCACGTTCGGATGTGAATTTTTTATTCAAAATTCGGGGCCTGACACCGTCATTTATGGTTGTACTTGTATGAATCAATAATACAATCTCTTCTTCCTTCGAAAAATCTAGAAAGATGTACTTGTTGGGTTTCCAACCCATGAGTCTTTCCTAAGACAATTGTTTTACAGTATGAGAATTGTTTACCCAGTAGGTTTTGGATTCCTACTAATGAATGAAGTTCCAAAAAGGAATGAAAATCCTTATTGATGTAGGATTACTTGTAATCCTTGTTGATTACAAAGAAGGAGAAGGCATAATTGCCTATGACCGATAGGAATAGGTTTCCTAATCGGTGAAGAAAGCTGATATCCTTATGGCTATATAAGGAGGGGTTCTACTCTTAGTTTTGTATCACAAAGACAAAGAGCAAAGTGTATTCCATTCTCGGAGTTAGAGAGTGAGAGAGGGCAAAGAAGAGAGAGATAGGAAAAGAAGAGAGAGATCAGGAAGAGAAGAGAGAGTCCTTGTTTTCTTATTCTTTCTTGTTGTACCCATTATAAATATAGTGGAAGATCGTTTTTCTGGTCGGTGGATGTAGGCAAATGTTTTGCTGAACCACCTTAAATCTGTGTTCTTGTGCTCTTATCTTTGTGGTTGTTTCTCTTGGTGTGCTGTGAATGTTTGTGTTTGCTACTTCACATATTGACCGATTCTCAACAAGTAGTATCAGAGCCAGGTTCGTATGGGAAATTCAAGGTTTGGTTCGGCAAGTTCGGTGTTGTCATAATGGAAAGAAAAAATAACACAATGATCAAACTCACCCACTCAAATTGGGTGACGTGGATGCTAAGAATGAAGGAAAGTTGGGAAACTTTCGTGGTGACCGTAAATAATTCTGCGTCAGATGGCGTACTGTCTATGGATACCTTTAAGGATAACATGTTTAATGAAGAAACAAAAAAAGTTGTGGGCATAGACAGTGGACATGGTGTGCTCTATGTTATAGAGGGTCAAGACAAGAATTCAGGTCAAGGATTTTGTGGTAATACGGGTCATATGAAGCGGATGTGTTGAAAGTGGAAACAGGACAAAAAGAAAGGCAACTACCAAAATAGTGGAGATGATGGCATTACTGCTACTATCTCAAGGGAGCTTCTTACTGTTCAAGAATGTCTATATGTTGGTGACATGGGTCATGATTGGTTCATGGATACCAGTGCAAGTTGTCATGTTACTTCCAATGTGGAGCTTTTTTCTACATACGAAGCACGCAACTTTGGGATGTTAAAGATGGGCAATACAAGCTACTCTAAGATTTCAGGAATGGGAAATATTTGCATTGAGACTAATCTTGGTTACCAAATGACATTGAAGGATGTGAGGCACATTTCTGATTTGTGTGTTA
Source organism: Rosa persica (assembly GCA_025331145.1). NCBI lineage: Eukaryota > Viridiplantae > Streptophyta > Magnoliopsida > Rosales > Rosaceae > Rosa > Rosa persica. Next base: position 9,787,743 of record WFKR01000001.1, on the reverse strand, counting down.
ACATATTGTCTTCAAGTGCTCTTGATAGACAAGGTTTCCGCCAATATATTGGTGATGGAAAGTGAACGCTTACAAAAGGGTTGTTCGATGTTGCTAAAGGAGAGCTTTGTCATTCTCTGTACAAGACACATAGCTTGGTATGCAAAGATGACTTGAGTGCAATGGGTGATACTTCTTCACACATATGGCGCCATAGCGAAGGCCATATAAGGAAGAAAGGTGAGCTGGCCAAAAAATAAGTTCCTAATTTCCTTTTCCAATGATGAGTTTTCTGACCAGTGAGAAGATGGTCATGAGTTGTTCCACCAGGAGGGACATAGTGATGGTTATTCGATCAGGGGGAGCCTGATCAGGGGGGACAACATGCTCCAAACATGAAGTTCTGCATCAAGTCAGCTCGGGCGGACTTCCAGTAATGGAGTCACGCAGATATTCCTCCCTCATGGTCTAGAGGGGGAGATTGTTAGGTTTCCAACCCATGAGTCTTTCCTAAGACAATTGTCTTAGAGTATGAGAATTGTTTACCCAGTAGGTTTTAGATTCCTACTAATGAATGGAGTTCCAATGAGGAATGAAAATCCTTATTGATGTAGGATTACCTGTAATCCTTGTTGCTTACCACTACTACAAAAAAATAGCTTTAATGACATTTGAAAAACGTCCTTAAAAACTTACTATGACACTTTGAAAAAACGTCATCTATCAAGGAGTCATTGTAAGTCATCTACAAAGACGTTGGAAAAACATCCTCTAATGTCTATTAGGACGCTTGAAAAACATCCTTATTTCTTAAAAAGACAGTCATCTAATGTCTATTAAGACACTTTTCAAACGTCCTCATATCTAATAAATGTCTACTAGGACGCGATAAATGCATCCTCATAACTAAAAGAAAACGTCATGTAATGTGTATTAGGACACACAAAAAAAGGTCCTCAAATCTAACAAAAACTTCCTTAAACGTTCAAAGAGAAACAAAAAATAATAATGTAATCCACCTTCATTTTTATTAAACAAAATCATATATTTGTCTCTAAAATATAGTAGGAATGGATATACAATACCAGATAATTGTTAAATCTTTATGATTACAAAGTTCCTAACAAGTTTCTATACTGCCAATGTTACTATCAAAGTTGCCAGCAACAATGCTAATGCAGCCAGTGCAGCACCAGTGCATATCTTCACGTATTTTGTTAAGAGAAATGACTTCTTGCAAAAACAAAAGAGTTTTTGTCCGTTTACCCCATTTTTAGAGATTTTTTTCCCACTTATCCCATTATGTTTTTTTAATTTCCTCTTACCCAAAACACTCTAACGATGTCTTCCCTAATACCACATTAACATTTTATTTTTTTAATTTTTTTAATACTATTTTACCCTCACCCCTTTGTTATTTAGATAGTGAGAGAGAGAAACCATAAAGACTTCGCCGAAGTCTCATCACCGGCTGCCGGATTCCCGTCACAGGCTGCCGCCCACCTAAATTTGCTGAAAATCTCACCGAAAATGTTTTTTTGCTCCCAATAGACATCTATTGCCACCTCTATTGCCCTCCAATAGACGACTATCAACCATGTATTGCTCCCCAATCGACTACTATCAACCAAGTATTGCTCCTTAATAGATGTCTATTGCCCCCCAATAGGATTTTCAGTCGCCAAAATGGGAACTAATCTCCCTAAATTTAGACAAATACAACTTTGATAACGGAAAAAAAAAACAAGGAGATCACATCAATTCAAAATATTTATTGCGCCCCAATAACCGTCTATTGCCCTCCAATAGAGGGGCAATAAACCTCTATTACCCCCCAAATAGATATTCAAAACCTTTTTTTTCCTTTCCTTATGTCCCGTTACTTAATGTTTATGGTGGCTTTCTCTGGGTACCTCACACAGAATGCTATACCGACAGGGGTACCAATCCTACTCCCGTATCCTGTATCAATAACACAGTGTTAGAGGGGTAAACCGTACGGGACGGTTTATACCTCTCCGATGCCTAAGTGAGAGATCAATATATATAAGTGGATCAAGTAAATAGTGGATAAAGGAGTTATTACCTCTAAAAGGTTGTTGTACTGATGCTTTTATTCTTTAGCATGAGAAAGGAGTTTCCCATATCTTCGATATAAAACGCAGGCTATTCTTCTGATGTCTTATTAGTCTTCTATCGTGTAATCAGATGCTCTGTGCTAGTCATGCCCCGAGCCCTGGGTGTCCGGAGTGACATCCTATATGAATCCCTCCATGGTGGGTCGTGAACCCGGCCCATGGCATAGTACCTGAGTCCCGATGGGCCCCATCCGATAGTGCCAAACCTAGTGAAGACTTCCCTAGTATGTACACTTAGAAAAGAAAAAAAAAACTGATTTGATCTGATTTGGGCACCCAATCTTCTTCTTCCTCGATTGACCGGAACCCTCTCTTCTTGCTGCACCAAATCCCCCAGTCTATTGAAAACCATACTCTTCGTTTCGGCCTCACCTTCTAAAGCACCGGACGTTCTGTCACGCCCCGAATTTTAGAATAACAATTCAAAATCCGAAACATGAATATACTACAACACAAAATAATCATCCTGAAAATTTTTCTTTTCTTAACATACTCACCACACAGAATAAAATCAAACCGAATTTAGTCTCGGTTAATTATTACAACTCAAATCCAAATGTAATGTAAAGCTCTAAATGAGCATACACACACATCACGACTAAATAAATAACATGACTGCTGTAACACCTAAGCAGCCCGGTCACCTCCCTGATTATCCTGACCTGCAGGAATATCCGCTACACCATTGAATAGTGTACCGGGATTGCAACAACACAAAACCCGGTAAGCTTATGAAAGCTTGTATGAGTAAAAGAATGAACTGTTGCTTAATTTAATCTCATTTATTTCCACACACAGCAACACTCAATTATTTCCACATATGCAATTAATAACAATCTCAATCAAACACCAATTCAATATATCAAGACCACACAACTCACAACTTTCCCCACAACTCTCATCATCGTATTTATAAAAAATACGGTATTTGACAGACTAGAGCTCTAACTGAATCGTAGCCCGTCACCTGGCCTAGGTTATGGCATCCGACATATTTATCAATTATTGTATTTCATCAATATGTATACCTATATACATATTTAGAACGTCCAATAATTCCACATACTCAACCAATCGTATCCCATCATCCACACTAGGATTAGAGCGTCCGATTACCCACACCAGTCATTACATCGACCCTAAACCCATAAATGAACACAACATATAATTTCACATACTGAAATCAACCCAACCAAGATACATCATATTATTATGGAATTACACCATCGAAATAAAATCAACTCATCAATTCCACTCAATCATATCATCAATCAAATAATTCACTCATCAATATATATTTTCCACGTAAATATATATATACGTAATCATCCACTCAGGAATGACCACTAATACCATCTATAGTTCACACAAGAAAATTATGAAATTCATTTGTATAGTAAAAATTCATTTTACTTACCTATGGACCGTGGTGATTCAAGTCCATGAAATTTTAAAACAAATATTTAATCCGCAAATATTTTTCACACAATTACCAAAATAAATAAATTAAAATGTTCGGTTCGTAATATGAACCACGTGAGTTTTACTCACCTCGAAACACCCGCTGCGTCTTCAATATATAATTATAAATTATAATTTATAATCAACGCCGAATAGCCCACGAAATTAAAATCCGTCAATCACCTAATCAAATGTGATTCGAATTTAGCCAACAATTTCAACTCATAATTTAACCACTAATTAACGGTCAGATTCTAATTTACATTAAAATCCGACGAGCGGTTTCTCAGGAATCGCTCCCCTAATTACCGTTTTTCACATATACGAAGATCCAACGGTCGGATCTTCGCCCATGACCACACAAGGCTTCTGGGACAGTCTTATGATCATCATAACAAATTTACAAGTTCATCCAACTGTCATAATTTCACAGATCAAAAATCTAACGACCGAAATCGATCGAAATCACAAAATTCATAACTAATTCATACGATATCCGAAAAATGCGTATAATACGCCGAAATGATCGTATCGAAACATAGAATCATAAAATGGACAGAAACCAAATTTTAGACCTCCGGAGGTGGCCGGAAAAGGCCGCCGGAGTTAGGGACAGAGCCGCCACCGACCACCACCAATGGTGTCGGGGCCGAGCTTGTCCCCTTCGTTTCATCATTCTGAGCAACTTTCATAACTAGCACAAGACCTAAAAATGAACGGAAGGCGTCGAAATTACCGATTTACAGTCGGTGGCCGGAAAAAATGCAGAAACCGATGAGCTTGAAAACCGACGTGAAAACTGCAACCTCAGGCCCCGATCCCTTCAGGAAACTTGTTCAGAACTTCCTTGCGAACTCAACAAGCTTGGAATCACAAGAAACGATCGTGTATAGCTCGAGATATCTTGATCGAAAGTTTCGGTATTTCGATCCGTTCGGTTCGAGCTCCGACGAACATGAAAACGTTAGACCCAGTTCCGGTCCTTCTTGGTGCTTGTAGAGGAAGTTGAGGCGAGCTCAATGAGACAAGAATCAAGTGAAATGATGGAGTGTAGCTCGAGATATTGAGATCGAACCGAAAATGGACGTTTTCGGTTCGGGCTTCGCCGCCGCCGCCACAGGCTGCGCCGCCGTGTGAGACTGCCTCCGGGAGCTAGAGCAGCTCGAGACGAACGCCTGAGACTTGGTTTGAGGTCGAGAGGTGGTCTGTGGAGGGAGAACAATTAAGGAGAAATTTTTCTCCTCTTCCGGTGCTGCGTCTGTGAGAGAGAGAGAGAGAGAGAGAACAGTTTCTTTCCAGAAACGGACGAGGAAGAAGAAGAAGAAAAAAAAGAAGAAAGAGGAACCGGTAGGGAAAAAAAATTAGGGTTTGCAAAATTTTTCTATATATACAAGTTTCGGAAAACTTCGAAATTCGATAACTAATTCAGAAAAAATCCGATCTTCGTGTTCCGCACGTGCACGGACTCGTATCGACGAGCTCTACAACTTTCATGAAGGAAGTTTCTCCAAATTTCGTACGTAGAAAAAATCAATTTCTCAACCCGAGTATTTCGAGCTTTTCGTTAAAATAAACGTTTCGAAACTTCGATAATTGTAAAAATGAATGATTATCGAACATAAATTGTGAAATCGTATAATAATCATTCGATACAATCACTCGAATTTAAAATGAAAATTGCGGATATTACACGTTCGTCCACGACTCCTCCTCTGGCGCTGAAAAGATCGAATTGGAGATGAGGCCTGAATCGAATTCGATTTGGCCGGTCACTGAAACAAATCTGAACTCGCTGGAGACTGAGGCTGAAATGAGCGGCTGTGGTTCTGCAAAATGGGGCTGAGGCCCTCGTCGGATCGGGTCTTCGGGTCCTCAACGATGTCGCGAGTCGGACAGATCCCTGCCGCCGTTCTGCAAATCGTCTGGTCCAAATCAGATGACGTTGAACAGTGTAGAGCCATGGGTCTTTTGCGTCGCCTGCGCGGTTGAATTAGTCGCTGTCCAGGAAGAATAGATCTCCATGTCACCGTGAAACTTTCTCCGGTGAAGGTGGTCGGTGATCTGTATGTGATTATGGGGAGAGAGAGAGAGAGAGAGAGATGAGAGAATGGCATAAAATGAAGTTGTTTAATTAGACTGAGGGTATATTTGTCATTGTATTCTGAATTGGGTTAGTAAGAATAAAAATCTGTTGTTGGGGTAAGTGAGAAAAGTTTGACTCATTTTGGTGCTTTTGGGCAAAGACCCAAAACAAAACACTATATTTTAGAATAATGAAGTGATACTTGAGCAACAACTACTATAAACTAGGCTTACACATACCAGCATCTGTAGGTACTCTTTAATTACCTTATGAACAACTACTATAAACTAGGCTAATACATACTAGCATCTGTATGAAATAATATAATCCAACAAATGGTGTTGTCTTGCATAGTAAACTAAAAGCATATAACAATACATGGATATATACTATCAGTGCACCATCAACATACCAACTCGTAAAAATTAAAGAGCCAAATTTGGAATAAGTAAACTTACAAGTGTTAAGACAGTAGTTATTTCCAACAAAACAACATTATTTGCAGTCTCGATCCATAGCCTCATCTAAAATTACCTAGTCTTCTTTGAGTAGCAAGCAAGTGACAAGGCCTGAATGTGGAAGAAGTAAGATAATAAGCTACTTAATGTTTGCAATAAAAACTAGTATAAAACTTAAGACTTAAGACTTAAAAGTTGTACCAGGTCATATAAGTGTTTCAATTTTTATCATAGAAATTTAGACAGAAGAACCAACTAATATTGGTAATCATAAACTTGTACAAGTGCCTATAGGTCTAGGATACACTAGACAAAATTTACCTGATCTCCTTGGCCCATCTTCTTTTTGTGTCTTTAGATTTCAATCAAGCTTTGGATCTTTCATTCCCTTGAGAGAATTTTGTTCAAGAGTTGCTGATCCAAGATGCAATCCAAAAATACAAAACCATTTATCAGCCATTTTATTGCAGTCTCAATGAAAAACAAGCATAAGTAATCTCACTCTCAAACAAAACTAGAAAAGAGAAGAAAAATTGAACGTGTAAATCAATTCTCTAATGTGTAACACTTAAATTGTATCTATCAAGGTAGCATATGTTTTGTATTTAATTACTACCTAAAGATATGTGTGTGTGTGTGTGTGTATATATATATATATATATATTGGTGGAGAAAACCTAAAGAAACTTGCTAGTTCTTAGAGTTAACAGTCCTTATAGTAATCCAGATTATCATAGAGCTCTGATCTAAAGTAAAAAACTTTGTAAGGTATAAATGATCATGCAGTACCTCTGAACTTCACTAAATTCTGGAGGCTGTAATTGATTCCTAAAGGACTCCTCCATTGAAAGCCCCCCACATGTACACTACCAGACTTATCTATCATAAATCATGTTTCAGTTGGAGGACTTAAGAACCTACATCAAAGATAAATACACATAATAGAGTTAAGAGTAAATTATTAGAGACAGATAGAAGTACCTCGAGTCCAAATTACATTCCATGAGATAAGCCTTTGTCACAACAGCAATACTTATGCTGTTGTTATCATCACCACTTGTGCAATTGCTGTCATCACCATGTTTGATAAAAAGTGCAGCAGTACCAATGAAACCTAATATCACACACTAGAGAATAACACCAAAAGCAAAGAACAAAGAAGGAGAAAGAGGAAACTTACAAACAACAGCAGTAGCAATTCATCATAAGCAAAACTGACGAAAAATAAAACAGAAGCATATTGCAGCAACAAAGATTGCACATTTATAGCAAAAAAAAATAGAATAAACAAAAATGTCAAGAATTTTACACCAAAATCAACATAAGATTGCAGCAAACTTATTTCTCCCGAAATCCATGCAATATTTATAATTACAGAAGAATTAGTATGTCCTCTGACAGAAAAAATATTGACCCTATAAGAAATAAAAATAAATGCATATATGTTGATACCCAGTAGTCATAGACATTATATTACATGTTCACATCAGCAAGAACATAATAATAGATACCTTGCTTGTCATAAGGAGCCAGATCTAACCCAGGGATTCTACCATATGGAGGGTTTGGTGTCAATGAATATCTCTCTTCTTTTTCTTCCCTGCACCTGCCAATACAAATACAACTGATAAGTGCAAAGACACATGATTTTCTACGAGAAAAATCTTAAAATATCAACAGCAATAGTTTGTACCCAAAAATCTTTAAAACCAATTCAAAACATAAACTTTACCTAAATTTTCATCTTTGATTGACTAAGGATTCCACTCCTCCGCTATTCTATGACTCTAGATTTTGGACGGCAGGGAAGAAAATTAGGGTTTTACCCAGTGATGAGGAATAGTGATGGTCGATGCACCGAGATGAGAAAGAGTAGAGAATTGTTTACTGATAGGATGAAATTAAGTGAAAATTTGATAATGAAATTGAGGGAAGGCGAAAGAGAAGGGTTTGCAACTGAGAAGGAACATGAAAAAGGCTAAAATAATTTGGGAGAAAGTGTTCAACTGAAGTGTAGAGACGTATAGAGTGGATCGAATGCCTTTTCTATTTTTTGTGTTCAACTATTAAGGTTTTAGGGTATTCTGTGGTTCGAACCCCAAACCTCTGAGGCTATTTAGACGCGTTGGCTTTTGTGCAACATCTCCTGTTTTTGCTTTTGAAGTGCTACCATGTTGTTGACGTCGTAACATGGGTACAAGGACATCTAGTAAAAAAAAAAGGCTTACATTAGTGGGTGTCCCCAAAATGGTTTTTTGTAGTAGTGTACAGAGAAGGAGAAGGCATAATTGCCTACCACCAATAGGAATAGGTTTCCTAATCGGTGAAGAAAGCTGATATCCTTATGGCTATATAAGGAGGGGTTCTGCTCTTAGTTTTGTATCACAAAAACAAAGAGCAAAGTGTATTCCATTCTTGGAGTTAGAGAGTGAGAGAGGGCAAAGAAGAGAGAGACAGGAAGAGAAGAGAGAGTACTTGTTTTCTTATTCTTTCTGGTTGTACCCAATATAAATATAGCATAAGATCGTTTTTCTACCCGGTGGACGTAGGCAAATGTTTTGCTGAACCACCTTAAATCTGTGTTCTTGTGCTCGTATCTTTGTTGTTGTTTTTCTTCGTGTGCTGTGCCTGTTTGTGTTTTCGACTTCACATATTGACCGATTCTCAATAGTAATACACTAAATATTATGATTTTTGTAAGCTTTATTAATCATAAGGAAAAAAACTTACTTCCAAACTAATTTGGATGGTCTCAGTCATACTCACTGATGTAACCCACTAAAAAGCTGACATCTGTGTATTTTATTTTAGTATTATTTTGTCCTGTCCAAATACTGATCAAGTGAAATATCAAACTAACATGGATATGTGCATACACTTCTCCATCTTCTTCTGATCTGTCCATCCTATTCTCTCAAATCTCTGTAATTTCTTATAATATGATTAATGATTATCATATCTATCAACTAGATCGAGTAGTTCTCTATTTCTGTTATGGCATCCTCCGGCAAAGTCATCTCTTTCCAAGCTTTAGTTCCACTTAGAGCCTAAATCTCATGTCTGCACCATTAATGACTAATAACAAATGGATCACACAGACGGTTATTTGTTCACAACATAGTGGCATATGAGAGGTTGCTAGTATGTCAGTGGCCGCTATAGTTGTTTCCCACATGTTTAACATTTGCGAGGTTGCTAGTACGTCGTTGGCCCAACAAAATAATACTAAAATGAAAAAGGAAAATACTTACGTCCAAACCGGTTTGGATATGTGTGCCAAAACTCTCTCTTATTTGCATAAAACTGCCAATCTGCATTCATTATTTAATTGTTTGAAAATTAAATCAATCATTAAATATCATCTCTAAAGAAAAAAATCAATATGAAAAAAAAAAGTTGTGCTTATTTGATTGCATCAAATAAATGCATGGTTGATCATGAGACTGTTAACTTTCACCAAACTTTTACATTTATTTGATGCAATTGAATGAATAAACGATTTTTGTTTACATTGATTTTTTGCATAATCTTTAAAAATTTATTTAATTTTTAAACGGTTAAATCATATATTTAGATCGCCAAATATATTCAAATAAGAGAGAATTTGAACCTAGACCAAACCAGTTTGGATGCAAGTATTTACTAATTGTTCACCACATGTATAGTATGTTAGAGGTTACTAATTAATATGTCGTTGGAACAACAAAATACTACTAAAGTGAAAAATACAACTGTAAGGTTCTTAGTGGGCTATGTCAGTAGTGAATATGGACGAGACTGTCCAAATTGGGTTGGACGTAGTATTTATAGTGGATGAGACCGTCAAAATTAATTAGAATTAACTATTTATTTTCAATCTCTGCCATTAGTAATGGCTAGTAAAAATATATTCCCAAAGTGTTAACACTACTCGTCGTACGTACGCCTTAAGCTCAAATTAATCCAGAGTAAAGAGAAATTCAAAATCAACCTCCATAGTCGAGCACAATTGTGTGCAACCAATGATACATAGTAAAAGCCTCTAGCTGAACGAACCCACAATCAACCTTTATAGCAGCACCAACCTCGTCAATTATCCTAACATCCCAAGCCCAGAACCAGGAACTGGGTCCGTCGCCATTGGCAAACCCTGCCTTCCAATTGTTCATGTTGATCCAATCCTCCACCAAAGAATAGTGCCGAGGAGAAAAGCAAGAAGCACGAAATCGCCAGTGTCGAGTGCTCATAATCCAACGGGATCAATCGTAAGAGAATCCATGGAGATCATCATAGAAACACCAAATCTAGAGCTGCTGGCAAAACCATTAGCTAAACCACAAGCAAACACCAAAACACCGTTGAACACTGTTGGAACATTTTAATATTTTATTTATTATTGAAATTAAATTTGGGTGAATTTATTTTGTGTTTAAAATCTTAATTTATTTGTATGTTTAAATTCAGAATTTATTTTGAGTTTTATTTGTAACTTATGGTGTTTATTTTGTTTTATTTTGGGTTTTAATTCTTGTAACCTATGGCTATTGGTTACTACCCTATTAATTGTAGGGAGTGTCCTAAGAGCCTATAAATAGCACCATTTGTTGCATACTAATATATATCCTTGCTAATGCTATTACGAAACACTACTATTTACCCATCAACTTTCTTTCCAAAAATCCCCCAAAAGTGTCTTGTTTGTTTTTTGGCCAAAGAAAGGTGTTCTTTTGGTGGAGCTTTGGGTTCCTCCAATTTGTGCAGATTGATATGAGCCATATAATTTATTGTTGAGCTTTTATATCCTGGAGGGGACAAGTCAAGAGATTTTTGGTGCACCGGCATTGTTCCGCAAAGGGCTTGAATCTCCTTAAAGAGAGCGAGATACCCGCACCTCAGCATATTGTCAACGAGTTTCTCATATAGAAATTATAATTTTATTGTAATTTCACCATCAATTTTAAGGAGATTAACAATATGGAGCGTACTCAAGAGAAGCCATTTGACAATGTGGGAGATCTCAACAAGCCTTTTTGCTTCAAATGTGCACATTTTCAAGAGATGGAAGGGAAAAGTTCTCTTCTACCTTAATCTTCTCAAAGTTACCTATGTGCTAACGGAGAAGAATCCATCAAAGAAGAGTACCGAAGGCATGAAGGATGATGAACTCCTTGCTCATGAAGAAAAAATTGAAAAATTTCAAAAAGATGAGTATAATTGTCGGTACTATCTCTTGAACTGTCTTGCTGATCATTTTTATGATTATTATGATACAACATACTCTTCTGTCATATAAATAGTAGATATGTGGGAATCATGAGTAGCTTGGGTTTAATTCCTTCAATGCAAAAAGATTTTGAAAAATGTGAGACTTGCAGTAAAGCAAAAATTACTAGAAGGCCTCACAAACATGTTGAAAGGCATACCGAGCTATTGGAATTAATTCATACATACTTGTGTGAATTTGAGGGAGTTTTAACTCGTGGAGGTAACAGGTATTTTATCACTTTTATTGATGATTGTTCCAAATATGCTTATGTTTATTTGTTGAAAAATAAAAGTGATGCTTTTGGCAAGTCGGTTGCGGAGCAAGTCCAAGACTTCCAAATGATTGTAGCCAAAGTTACATCTGAGGGTGCCAAAATTGTTGAAAATCATGTTGTGATTGAATCTGGTGATGCATTTTTTCATGAAGAAAAATTTCCTTTTAAATAAAAAAATAGTGAGGGTCAAGAATCTAGAGAAAATGTTCTTACCCAACCTAGTTCTTCTTCTTCTAATTTACATATACAAGAAACTTATGAAGCTGAACCTAGGAGAAATAAGAGAGCTAGAGTTGAAAAAGATTTTGGCCCTGACTATTATGTTTATAATGTTGAGCAAAATCCTTTTTCTTTACATGAAGCTTTATCATTACCAGATGCAATTTTTTGGAAAGAGGCTGTGAATGATGAAATGGAGTCTCTGATTTCTAATAATACTTGGAAATTAGTAGATTTGCCAATAGGTTTTAAAACCATTGGGTGTAAATGGGTCCTTAGAAAAAAGCTCAAACCGGATGGAAGTATAGACAAATATAAAGCTAGACTTGTTGCTAAGGGCTTTAAGTAAAAAGCTGATCTAGACTTTTTTTTACTTTTTCTCCGGTTACAAAGATTACATCCATTAGATTATTGATTGCTATTGCTGCAATTCATGATTTGATTATTCATCAAATGGATGTGAAAACAGCTTTTCTAAATGGTGATTTAGATAAAGAGATCTATATGGACCAACCAGAAGGTTTTATAAAACCTGGTCAAAAGCACAAGGTATGTAAGTTATCTAAATCCCTTTATGGTTTAAAGCAGGCTCCCAAACAGTGGCATGAAAAATTTGATTCATGCATGATTGAAAATGGTTATAAATCAAATGAATGTGACAAGTGCATATATTATAAATCTTGAAAAATTCACATGTTATTATTAGCCTCTATGTAGATGATCTGTTAATTTTTGGCTCAAATTTGCATGTAATTGATGAGACAAAAACTATGCTTAAGAGCAATTTTGATATGAAAGATCTTGGTGAGGCTAATGTTATTTTGGGCAAGAAAATAACAAAAACATGTGATGGTATTTTTCTTGATCAGTCACATTATATTGAGAAAATTTTGAAGAAATATGATTATATTGGCCACAAACATGTGTCTACTCCTTTTGATTCTAGTGTTCATTTATTTCCTGTTGAAAGTGAAAATGATGTGATTAATCAAAAGGAATATGCTAGCATAATAGGCAGTTTGCATTATGCAACTGATTGCACTAGACCTGACATTGCATATGCAGTTGGAGTACTTAACAGGTTCACAAGTAAACCAGGTAAAGAATATTGGCATGCTATTGAGCGTGTTATGAAATATTTGCTTGGTACTAAAAATTATGGATTATTTTATAAAAAATATCCTGCTGTACTTGAAGGCTTTTGTGATGCCGATTGGAATACTCTGTCAGGTGATTCTCTCTCTACCACTGGTTATGTTTTTACATTAGGTGGATGTGCTATTTGTTGGAAATCAAAGAAGCAAACAATAATCTCTAATTCAACCATGGAAGCTGAACTAATTGCTCTAGCTTCAGCAAGTGAAGAAACAAATTGGTTGAGAGATTTATTGCATGAAATTCCCTTGTGGGAAAAACCTATACCACCTATATTGATCCATTGTGATAGCACTGCAGCTATTGGTAGAGTTAATAACCATTATTATAACGGTAAATCCAGACCTATAAGAAGAAAGCACAGTACTGTGAGATCATATTTGAGTGATGGAATTATTAATGTGAATTATATTAAATCATGTGATAATCTTGTAGATCCTTTAACTAAAGGCTTGGCAAGAGAAAAGGTTTGGAGTACATCGAGGGGGATGGGATTGAAGCCCATATCGTCATGAGCCATATATGAGGACACCCAACCCGGTGATTAGAGATCCTAAAAACTGGGTTCAATGGGAAAAACGAATCATAAGGTGGCCGTAAGAAAAAATGCACTATAGTTTCTTACTCATCCCTATGATGTAAGTGCATTAATCTTGTAACGTATATGTAGGTTGAGTTCATTAAAACTCTTAATAAAATTTGTAGCTCATATGAGTGGGATGTCATAGTTACAAGAGCATCCTTGACGGATTTTACCTATATGAGTGTGAGAGTAGGGCCGCTCTCTATGAGAATTGGGCTTATTCTTGAAATACACTCATGAAAACCGGGATAAGCACAAGGCCGTAACGTGCTGGCTAATAAAGCTCATATTAACACTTGAATTATTATGTGTGAGCAGTAATTCTTATTTTCCCTTAAGCAGTTGTAGTTCAAGTCTGAGACCACTATCAACTCTGGAGTAGGGATTACTGTTTCACTATGTGAAGGTTCAATGCAGAGCACACCTTCATGATGCATAATGGTTCGTCTTTGGCCGGTATCTTTTGTTTATATTTGTTTTTAAAATATTAAAATGAGTGGGGGAATGTTGGAACATTTTAATATTTTATTTATTATTGAAATTAAATTTGGGTGAATTTATTTTGTGTTTAAAATCTGAATTTATTTGTGTGTTTAAATTCAGAATTTATTTTGAGTTTTATTTGTAACTCATGATGTTTATTTTGTTTTATTTTGGGTTTTAATTCTTGTAAGCTATGGCTATTGGTTACTACCCTATTAATTGTAGGGAGTGTCCTAAGAGCCTATAAATAGCACCATTTGTTGCATGCTAATATATATCCTTGCTATTGCTATTACGAAACACTACTATTCACCCATCAACTTTCTTTCCAAAAATCCCCCAAAAGTGTCTTGTGTGTTTTTGGCCAAAGAAATGTGTTCTTTTGGTGGAGCTTTGGGTTCCTCCAATTTGTGCAGATTGGTATGAGCCATACAATTTATTGTTGGGCTGTTATATCCTGGAGGGGACAAGTCAAGAGATTTCTGGTACACCGGCATTGTTCCGCAGAGGGCTTGAATCTCCTTAAAGAGAGCGAGATACCCGCGCCTCAGCCTATTGTCAAGGAGTTTCTCATATAGAAATTATAATTTTATTGTAATTTCACCATCAAACACTGCACCGGATCCTGGCGTGAGAAGAGTATCAAAGTACAAAGTAGTAGAGCCATTGTGAATCCGAGGCCGAAACATCACCAATCCCTCCTGGTAGGAAGTTCAGTCCCGCGTGAGAGACACTGCTTGGAGAAAGACAGGCTAGGGCTAGAGTTGTTATAAGAGAGTATCGCCTAGGTTTCTAAACTTCGCCAAGGAACAAATATATATCAAATCCTTTAGTACTGAATAGAAACAATCTATCAGTTGAAACATTGTTAATCATAATAATTCTGAGACTAAGAAAGCTAAATTAAATAACAGACACAAATAAAAAAAGATAACAATAGTTACAAACTTGATTAAATTGCATTTTACATGACGAAAATATGCCTTTTAATTCAAGAATCTTCAACACTATACATGTTTCTAATTTCAACCCTCGATGTGTTTCAAATGCCTAATTGTTGGGTCCACAAACCCAATCCAACCCTCGAAATTAAACCCAGGAACCTTAATTAGATTCCCCAAAATCGTGCCTTCCATATCACTTGCCGGCCGGACCTGCTCTCCTCTTTATAAAAGGACCCTTTCTCTTTTTCAATAATGTAATCGTTCCTCGGATTTGACTAGACTCTTACGAAGAATACACTGAGCTCAGGCCCATTATTCCCATCGGGATTCAACATGTAGTACGTTTCCGAATCCTTGGACCCGATCACACGCTCGAACTGTGCTCTCATATACATGAACTCACCGTCCAGCGACTCGTCGCCGTCGTTTGGTAATACCCCGGCTCCCATAGATATTGCATGCAATACTTGCATGACACTCAAGTCATCGTCCGTCGCTTCCCTCCGAACCCCATACCCCGATTTCTTCCCATTGCAATACAACATCCATATGGGCTCATCGACGATCTTTGTCTTATCACCTGGTCTCTTCTCACACTCGAGGGCTATCCTCACGAACCCGACTCCCATGTCCTGGAGAAGTTTTCCTGTGGGAATCCCTAGCTCAATTACGAGAAGGGGGAGGCACTTGGGGCTTTCTTGGATTGCAATGCTCACCCTAGATTTACGGTTCCCAAATAGGGTTCCAGTCATCCTGATACCACCGTGGATGTGTCCTTCCCCGATCCGGCTCCCGTGGTGGAGAGAGACCGGGATTTTGCACGACGGGGCTATGATGGGAAACGACCAGAAAACAGCACGGAAGCGCCGGAAAAGTTTTCTGGATTTTGAGGGGCCTTTTTTGTTTGATGCGGGTTGGAGGGAGATGGCAGATGGTGATTGTGCATTCGCAACAGCTGGGGATGACTTCGCTTCCGGGTTTTGAGACCGCGGCGAGGATGGAGGCAGCGGCTGCCGTTGTGGTTGTGGTTCCCCCATATGTTAAACTGCTAGAAGGCTTGTTTGATTTTTAGGGGGCAATGCTAGCAACGCTAGGTTGTATGACTTTGGTAAGCTTGGTGGTGATGATGAGAGTGTATATATATGAAGAGAGCAATTGAATTGATTTGTGGTGTGCACGTTGGGAACTGTCAATAATTTATTGGGAAGTATGGGGAATGTTTTTCTTGTTCATACTGAATTATAGTTGGTTTTTAGTTTTGTGGTTTAGCTAAAGATAGATATGTATTATTGACTTAAGCGGCAGTTTCAGCTTTTAGTTTCGGACCTTATACCAGCTATAATTTTCTAGAAAATTTTCAAAGTTATTAGCTCCACTTCAGGCTTTATTGTTGGCATGTATACGGGGTGAATTTGACTTAATAAGAGTGTAGTCTACAACAGATTCTTCTCACTAGGATTAATTAACTAGTTGAGCATATTTAGCAATGCTATCTATTTTTTAGTCAAATTTTAACTAAAATAACTAAAAAGTCATTTTAGCTAGTCACTTTAGAATTACGTCTGCATCTATGCTTTCTATTTTAGCTAGTTTTAAATTTATATGATTTTTTAAATAAAGATTAAATAGTTTAAATGTATTTATAAATTACATAAAATAACTTAAAATGAATGTTTTAAATTATAGAGAGCCTTATACCGCTCTCTATATTTAGGAGCGAGATAGCTAAAAGTTATAATAGAGAACCACTTAGTAGTCAGGTGCAGCTGCTAAAATAGATAAAAAGCTAAACATGCTCTCTAAAATAGCTAAGGAGCCAAAATAGAGTCTGCTAAAAATGATTAAATGAACGAACCAAATTTCGGTAATTCATCTAAGGAGCCAAATAGCTATGTAATAGAATCAGACTGTTTTATTGATTAATCTACATTCATGTGCCAAAAACAACCATATATCCAAGTTTTTTCTCATCTATTCTGAGGACTCCACTATAGCCAGGTACTGTCATTAGTTTTTCACATCAGTCCCCAATTAGAGCTATCACTTCTTCCTAAACCCTAACTACCATGGTTTGGGGTAAGCCTCATCATTTAGCCCTTCGGCCCTAAATTGCCCTAAGCCCGCCCGCCCCGAAGGGCCGAAGCCTGACCCGGCCCTTACATTAGGGCTGGTCAGCCCTACCCTTTCTCAAATAGGGTAGGGTAAGGGTCATGCAAATGAAGCCCGACCCTACCCTACGGCCCGGCCCGGCCCTTTAGGCCAGCCAGAATAAGGCCTAATAATTTTCTATTTTTTTAATTATGTTTCTCTTTTTTCTATAATATGCAATTATCTCTTTCTTTATAATTGATTTCTTAAGCTTTGTTTTCTTTAGTTTTTATTTTCTTTGTTACATAACAATTAATATTGAGAGATTTAGAGAGATAGTTAATTGAATATCACCACCTTAACTAATATTAATAAATGTTATAAGTTAATTCCTATATATATATATATATTAAATATGATCAACAAAAAACAAGAAGTCTTGTATTACCTATATAACCATTAAGCCACATTCTGAGAAAAGCAAAAAAATAACGTAATTTTTTTTGTTAAACAAAATAAGGCCCTTTTGGCCCATTTCGGCCCTATTTGGCCCTATTCGGAAGGTCAGCCCGACCCAATCCTTTTGGCCCTAGTAGATCGGGCTTTTCGGGTGGGAAAGGATTAGCATATTTAAGCCCCGGCTAGAACCACCCGGCCCTAAATTTTGTTGACTTTGACTAGGCCCGACTCAGCCCTACCCTAAGCTCTAAAATTTAGGGTAGGGCCGACCCTAGCCCTGTCACACCCCGAATTTTAGAATAACAATTCAAAATTCGAAACATGAATATACTACAACTCAAAATGAATAATCCTGAAAATTTCTTTTCTTAACATGCTCACCACACGAAATAAATTCAAACCGAATTTAGTCTCGGTTAATTATCACAACTCAAATCCAAAATGTAAAGTAAAGCTCTAAATGAGCATACACACACCTCACAACTAAATAAATAACAAAACTGCTGTAACACCTAAGCAGCTCGGTCACCTCCCTGGTTATCCTGACCTGCAGGAATATCCGCTACACCATTGAATAGTGTACCGGGATTGCAACAACACAAAACCCGGTAAGCTTATGAAAGCTTGTATGAGTAAAAGAATGAACTGTTACTTAATTTAATCTCATTTATTCCCACACACAGCAACACTCAATTATTTCCACATATGCAATTAATAACAATCTCAATCAACACCAATTCAATATAACAAGACAACCCCACTCACTACTTTCCCCACAACTCTCTTCATCGTATTTATAAAAATACGGTACTTGACAGACTAGAGCTCTAACTGAATCGTAGCTCTTCACCTGGCCTAGGTTATGGCATCCGACATATTTATCTATTATTGTATTTCATCAATATGTATACCTATACACATATTTAGAACGTCCAATAATTCCACATACTCAACCAATCATATCCCATCATCCACACTAGGATTAGAGCGTCCGATTACCCACACCGGTCATTACGTCGACCCTAAACCCATAAATGAACACAACATATAATATCACATCCTGAAATCAACCCAACCAAGATACACCATATTATTATGGAATTACACAAATTGAAATAAAATAAATTCATCAACTCAACTCAATCATATCATCACACAACAATCCACTCATCAATATATATTTTCCACGTAAATATATATATACGTAATCATCCACTCAGGAATGACCACTAATACCATCTATAGTTCATACAAGAAAATTATGAAATTCATTTGTATAGTTAAAATTTATTTTACTTACCTATGGACCGTGGTGATTCAAGTCCATGGAATTTTAAAACAAATATTTAATCCGCAAATATTTTTCACACAATTATCAAAAATAAATAAATTAAAATGCTCGGTTCGTAATATGAACCACGTGAGTTTTACTCACCTCGAAACTCCTGCTGCGTCTTCAATATAATTATAACTCACAATAATCCAAATGCTCGTCAACTGAAGCCGTCGAGTACCTAATCAAGTATGGTCTTTACTTAGCAACGAAGCATGAAATAAACCTAAATGATGATCCAACGGTCGGATTTCAAAATAACGACAATCCAACGGTCGGATTCTAAAATAAAGACAATCTGACGGGCGGATTGAATTTAAATGATAATCCAACGGTTAGATCCTTTCAGATTGCCCTTGGAAACATCCTATCAAAATTATACGAAAATCCGATGAACGGAACTTCACTAATTGCCTCCCGAATCACTATTTTACAATTATACGAAGATCCAACGGTCGGATCTTCGCCTGTGACTACACAAGGTCATCGGGACAGTCATATGAATATCATATTAAAATTTGAAGTAAAACCGATGTCTGATCTTTGTAAATCTCAAACCGAAGGTAAATTGTAAAACCGTAAATAGTAACGTCAAAACAGAAATTGACTATTTATCAACTTTTTCTAACATGACCAAGTTATATCTCAAAACGCTCGTATGGATGCATAGATCATCGTCCAGATAATAAAAACTCAAAATGCGGTCCGACGCGCCGCCACACGCGGCGGTCAGACGGTGGTCAACGCGGGTCAACCACCTCCGATGCAAAAGTCGTCAACTACAAACTTCTTCAAAATGAAATTTTGAACAACTTTAATACCTGATTTTTTCGGAGATGAGGTCTGGATCGTCCTAGATCGGGCTTTGAAGTTGGATTAATCTCGGCCCTCTGATCAGTCTCCAGATCGAATCAGGGACGTCGAAATCTTCAACTCTTGATCTACCACTCTACACTCAAAATCGTGATGCAAGCCATATATGGGGATGATCAGAAGGAAGAGCACGTCATGAAAATGGGGAGGATCGGCCCGTGCACCTCCGGAAAAATGGTTTTCCGGCCGGGTCGGGTTTGGGCTTCGGATAGAGGCTTCGATCCAGGCCTAGGAGCGGCGGCTGGGTGTGGCGACGGCGTGGATCGACCGGGCGTGAGGCGGCGAAGCGGATGGGGGCCGGGTCCGGCGGCGGCGCGGCCGGGAAGACCGACTTCCAGTCGGGTCGGGTCGGCGGGTCTGCAGGCACAATGACCAGGCCGAGAGAGAGACGGGGGCTGATGTGCAAAAATAGGATTTTTTCGTCCTTCACAACAAACTCAGATTTTCCCACTATTTATAGAAAAATTTCGATTTTCAAATATTCATAACTTATTCATGCGAACTCCGAATAATACTTTCCATATATGCACGGACTCGTATCGACGAGCTCTACAACTTTCATGAATGAGGTTTTCCCAAATTTTGAATGTATAAAAAGTCGATTTTCACGACCCCCTAAATAACGTTCGTTTTCGAAATTAAAATCATTCGGAACCAATTTTCTCAACCCACGACAATCCAAATAATCCCAAATATCACAATTCAATTAATATAACAATAATTGAATTACATAAATTTATTGTATGAAAATCTGGGTCTTCACAAGCCCCGCCCATGATGACCCTTAGTCTGGGGTCTCATAGTAAATCTTGTGATGTTCCCATGAGGATTGGGTATGGTGTCGCGTGCTGCACCACCTGAGTGGTTTCAGGTCGAACTGTGTCCTAGGACACCAGCAAGATCAATGCTGAGTACTAAGAGATTGTGGAATTGGCCTTTTGGATTTAGTGATCGACTTAATCTGGTGGCTTTGCCCGCATAGAGGTCGTCTCAAGGCAACCTTACATTATGAAGTATGGAAGATCATGGTGGCTATTATGGCTCTCTATGGCATGGCTTCCTCGAGTCTGGATGGTTATTGCGGTTGCTTGGTTGCCCACAACACAGTTCGGGTGCCCCAACCAATTGGGCTCCCTATGTTCTAGGTGCTCATGTTATTTGGGATTAGAATTTATCGTAGTCCCATTTTTTTTAGGGTTCTAGAAAGAGTGCCTACTGATGTCGACTATGTTTTTCTTGGAGTGGTTTCTACCGTCAAATTCTTGTTTGAATCAATGATTGCTATATACTACCACCAAAATGACGTTTTCTTTTGTTTCTTTTTTCTTTTCACAAAATATTTTGACTTGTAGTAAAAAAATTTGGTGGACGAATGCATCCTTTTCTGCCATATATAACTTATGACATATTTAAGAATAGCGGAAACAAGTCGATATTAGTTTTTGCAAATCACTCCCCCTTTTTTTTTTCATATGAACATGTCAATAAATGGACTCAACAGATTTTCATTTTGGTCTTTTAATATTATGTCACACGTAAAATTCTAAGTCTGACTTTACACAGGTTCCTACCGGCCGTCCATTGGAGTTGACTTTTGATCTTGCGCATTGACAGCGGACCATAAATGAACAAATATATATTTAGCTAGCCAATTAATTAGTAGTTGTCTAATAGATATGGTTCAATGAACACTTGCTCCATCGTGGATCGATGTATCAAAGTCAGCTTAGCTCAATGGGGAATTGGGGATATAATAGCACTCCAGTCCTTCCAATGGAGTTATAATTGCAACAGAAAATATATAATCTCATGTGGCACAATCACTACGAAAGAAGTGACAAGAGAGATTCTTAGTCAGGGCTGGCACGCCATGTGGCGGTACGCCCAGCCAATCATTGTCTATGCAAGGATATGTTTTGGGTATTTTATTATAATAAAACATATGTTGTTTTGGAATACAACTGAAAAATAGAGAGACGTGATTGACTGATGTACCACGTGGCTGATACGTTTGCCCTACCTAATAATTTCACAAAAAAATGAACCAAAGTTCAACATTATATTCAATTTCAATCAAGAAACTAGTGCTTTGTTGATTAATTAGTCATATTTTGTTGTCCATTCAATATTCATAATGAGGTAATAAACTAATCGTATAATTCTCAATGTTGAAGTTTCAATATTCGATTTGTACCGTAGAATCAAATTTGTCTCATTATGATGCAAGCTACTAAATGTTATAGTAGTCTTAATTGAGCACACTCGGACAGAGAATTCATGTGAATAAGACTCTTTGACGTGAATACACTTGAAGTGAGTTTGCATATTTGTTTCTTCTTCTACTGTGTGTCTGTTTGAATCTATCTTAACACTTTCGTGTGTTCGTCTGTTTACTGCCAAAGGGCATTGCGTATGCAAATTGGCGAGACATCCATTCTAATGTTTCACCAGATCATCATGCTTCCTTAGAGGACTGATATAAGAAGTACGTGAACTATGAGTATGAACCGAACTCTCCACCTGCTCCTTCCCCTTTTACCCAGGAGTATTTTGGTTCCTCTCGAGTTTACGAATTTGCGAGGCAGTCTTCAAGAAGGGGTTTTGCTATTCTAAATTTTATCAGAATTCGATGTGTTTTAAGAAAAAAGTATTTGTTGGTTTTTAGGGGAACTACTTCTTTTATAAGAAATAATCCTCTATGTTTTATGTTCTAAGAAACGATGGACAACCATGTCCTGTTGTTGGCCAGTAGTCGTTTCAGCTGCTTGTAGCTGGTGTTTCTTTCCTTTTAGCTCCATGTATCTGTTGTTCTTTGTTGTTCTCTCTCTTTTTGGGCTTGATGAAAGTTTGGTGTTCTACCCCTAAAAAACAAGAGGGAAAAGAAAAGCAAGAGTACACATGAAATTCCAACAGCAAGAAGCTGGTAGGCATCAGTCTTAGGATTACGAGTCCAGTATTTGTCACATCCTATATGCTTTTTCCAAAGGTTTGTTCATAAACTTCGATATGCACCAAATTAAAAGAAAAATCATTGGGAGAAGAGAGACCACACCACACAATCTATGCACATTTTACCATATGGATTGAAGTGGTATCAAAGTCGTGAGCATACACATCGGTGTTTTTAACCACAAGATCACAGATCTTCCGAATATAACAGAATGAAGTAGTACAATAGCTTTCATTATAGAAACATAAATCCAAGTCTATGACAAGCTACTACATAAAATCCACTCATTCACATGCCGATCAAAACTGAGCCGAACTTATGGATCCAGCAAAATCTTTAAACATTGCACACTAACTATCTGGGGTATATGTACAAGCAACTCATGAATGATCTTGTAAGTAATTTCTTTTAAAGTTCTTTGCCCACTGGATCCTTCCCGTCATGCCACTCTTCAAATGGCCTTTTAGAACTCAGTTGCAGACTCCAACTCACTCATTGGAGTCTTCCTCTTTCCGCCAGCGTTACTTGTTGAGAAACTTTTATGCACGTCTCTTTGACCAAGTATAGGAACTTCAGCATCATGTGGTAAAACTGAATTGCAATGCGAATGAGAGATTTGTGGCCGGCAGGGGTTGTCAGATTGTTGTTGACCAGACACCCCATTGATTTCATGTTTGGAGTCTGATGATGATCCTCCAGAAAGGTCTTGTGCATTGAAGTCTATCTCATTAAACATGAGGTTTGCAATTGCGCGGTCAATGGTGTTTGTCTCTGATTCTGTGCCTTCGTTGCTCCCAGACCTGAATATGAAATTTATGTTCAATGCCAATAACCAGGAAAAGGATGGGAGAAACAATAAACAAACCCACTTGTGGCATGGATAACAGGATATGTCTAAAACCAGGACCTACCAGATTAGCGTGTGCAGATTGCAACTACAAGCTAATAGAAGGACATTCTAGGAGTACTTTAAATGTTCAATATTATAGGAAAACACTTCATGAAAGTCCAATTCGCACAATATAATATTTTTTTATTCATTTTACATGTACCCAAAGATAAAAGAGAACCCTGAAAATGCCAATATGAAACAAAGTTAAAGGGAGATGTCAACATTAACTGTCTGACATGGATATTAAGTTTAGCAAAAACCAGCTTATCAACATTATATTTTCATGAAACATGTAACCTTATGATTCAACACTTCGCTTCCATGATAATGTGATGAGGCAGTGGATAATATGAATGAAAAGATAAAATCCCGAGGAACAGAATTCAAATGTAGAAAAAAGCATAGAATATACCTCGTCGTTTCATCATGTACTGCCCATGAAGACAGTTCTTCAACAGCAAGGTCTCCATCTTGGCTCTGGGAAACTGGATTTCCTTTTGAGTTATCGGCAAGGCGGTATAAAGCATCTCGAAAACAGATTCGGGTCTTTTTGGTCAACTGATCATTCCAAAACAGAGAAATTTAGCATCAATGGATGGAAGTGTATCATCACAATACATATTATTCTGATTATAAAATCTAAATTTACCTGTGTCATCACCATTTCCAGCTCCTGCAATACAGATTCCTCAACTGATGTTTCCTCATCCACACCACTAGGCATGCACCCTTGCTCAGATGGAGACATGGGTCTAACTGTCTGTGCCTTCAAAAGAATTACATTTATAAGATATCAGCTTTGAAGCCAAGAACTAGCGCTACAAATTTACCAGTGGTAAAAATTAAACAGATGGTACAAAGTAAAATAACTGCATGCATTTCACATATTCATTTTTTGTGTCTGCACTAGTTAAAAATAAGAACAGCAACCTATAGCAAGGGGTTCTGCTTTTAAAGATGCCCTTTCACGGTAGAAGAATTAAACGAGCAACTTTCCATTTCATTGTCAGCAAAAGAATCCAGCGAAGGAAAGCACAGTGATGCATCAATCAAACAATGTGACAGTCATATATATCCCTCTGCAGCAGTCAAAAACAATTTTTCCCCAATCTTAATTTTCTTAAAACATTTTTTCACTAATAATAAAGAAACCTAAAGGCCTGTGTGCTTGCTGTTATGTCTATTTTTTCATTCGAAAACATTGGAGAAAAATATGAGAGATGAGAAAGACCACGTGTACTTTGTGAGGTTACAAAACATATCATGATCAACCATGTAATGAACAAGAACTTTTCCTGTTGCAGAAACCAAGCTTTATGTTTCTAAAACTTAACATAGAGACTTATACCCGTGTCAAGACCATGGAATCCTGAACTTTACCCTATTAAAATAAAATAAAATAAAAGGCTCAACATTCAACTGACTAAGTAACACGCATGCAATAAATAGTAAGATACATATTTTCAACATATTGATATAAGCACACTGTTAGTAAACATGCTGGTGAACATCCATCTTAGCAAGGTAAGCTAACAGTTCCACATCAAGTTTGGCCATGTCTCGAGTAAAATGCAAATAAAAATCTCACCTTTACTGGTGGACAGTCTTTTTGCTCTGAGTTGCATGGACTGAACTGTGAAGTAGTGATATGCCCCTTCTCTGAACCCAATTCCGGTGAAAATGCATGAGTTTTGAGATACTTTGAGCTGCCAGCACTGTGAACACTGCTTGAAATACTTTGCGATTCCAAATTCATACTTGTCGAGATACTATCAGTGGCTAACATGCCACTGGAATCAGAGCGAAAATAGAACGATTTATTTACATTTTCTGCCCCAGGAAGATCATCAAGTAAGGAACTCCTGCAATAAGAAAAAGCCAGGTGATGAGAAACCAAAACAAGGAAAGCTAAGATGGCATTTTATGAAGTTAAAGTGCTTAGCAGTTAGGAAAAGTTCGGATATTGCATGGATATTGAATGGCTCTATTGCATAATCAATTACAAAAATATTGTTTTCCAAGTCAGCGGAATTCTTGCTTTTTTAATTGTGGACCAGAGAAAAATATGATATGAAAACACAATGGAGCAATTCAATTTCCATTGGTATTCATGTGATGCCACAACTGATCATGGCAAAGTAAGACAGAGAAACTATATGATTTCCTACATGCATCAAATAAGTATCTTAATCCCAGAAGTTACGCTTGTACAAGAAAATGTCATCCATCTGTTGGAGTCCTGCTAGGTCCTCAAGTTGATTGTGGGCCCGATTGTAGGAAAGTGAGGTCTTCTGAAGGGAGTCCTCAGACAATCCTTCACAAACACTTGAACTGCTAGATAGATCTCTGTCATTAGCAGAAGTTCCCATCTCACCTTCATCAAATAAACCTTTTCCACTGCTGAAGTTGAGTTCTTTACTGAATTGTGGATACATGGAAAAGCATTTATTAGGAAAGCACTCAGATGCACTTATTCCCCATTTTGACCAGCTATCTGGTGATGGAAGCCTGTCAGATCCTCCATCATTTGGAACAACAAGGTCATCAATTCCATTCCCGAAATACCAATCCATGGAGACTTGTTCTGAAAAAAGCAATCGACATGTTATAAACAATCACAGAGAGAGTAATTGTCATATATACAGATCTCCATACAGTCAATTAACTTCGACTCCAGTGAGATTACTTACTCACTCACTTCAGAATTTTTCATTTATCTTTAAATAATAGCTAACAGAATGAATTATAGAGATCCCCTATATAATTTATAACTCCCATCTCCTGAATTTTCTTTGGGTTAATCAAACAGAGGCCTAGATCTAGATCCTTCAATTACTGTTACTCTAAAAATAGCTTGTTTTCAGAGCAAACCCTCCAAGATGGACACTTTTTTAGACAGATTACTGTGAAAACTAGTTGAACTACTTCAAACAAGGCCAAAAACCAAAAAGTTCAACATGTAAATAAACTAACACAAGCTCAAAGCTAATTCCAAATCTGATGGTACCCAAAGGTGAATCACAAATCAGTATTCAGGACACAAAGTCTCCATCTTTTCACTCGAAAATTGATTATAGAACCATCTTAACATACTCAAATTCTTCAATTCCAGAAACTGACCACATCCAATAAGCTCTATGATTCAAATTTCATTTCTTTTTCTTTCAGGGTAATCAGTGAAAACTTGATAAGTAAAGAAACTCAGCTAAAAACACTGGATTTGAATCCCACACATCTACCAGCACAGAATTCTCCAAAAACAGAAACCAAGACCAAAAAGCTTGATGAAACAAACATACCTTGTGATGGACTAATTGAGAAAGTGATCAAGACCCAGTTTCTGATTCAGGAAATCAAGTCAGCCCAGATGAAGAAAGGTGATGTGAGGCTGAAAATAGTTTAATGGGTTTTTCTCTTTGGGGGAGAGTCTTTTGAGTCTATGAGTGCTAAATTTGGAAACAAATGAAGGAGGCGGCCATAGTTTTTGGTTATATATTATCTTATTTTAGGAAAATTGATCAAGTTGCAAGAGAAAAGCGAGAAAAATAATAAAAGATTTGGTGCTGTGATTTTTCTTGTGGCTCAGAACAAGGCCGACATAAGTGGCTGAGAAAGCCCATCTAAAACTGCTCTCCCATTCGTCCACGTGTTGGAATCTGGCCCCACCACAGACCAAATCGGATTTATTACTTGGTGGAGGATTGGCCTCGAGGTTGCGTGCCCAACCGAGCCGCGTCTTGATATTTTTTGTTTCCGAAAATGCCCCTGAATTATTTAACCCGGACTTGATCACTGACTCACTGGCGAGAGGGGGGAACGTGGAGCGAGTGGGCATTTCACACGTCTGAGGCTGGGAGCTCTTCACGTTCTTGGTGGTCCCCCCGCGTAGATTTGCAACCTGGACACGCGGCGGATATGTTCGGCTCGGGGGACACGTGGCTGGCTGCGCTTGGACTTGAATGACACGTGGCGACGTCGCAGAGGGAATGGAGGACAGCAGGAGGTGCAAGTTGCGAGGATAAAAAAAGGCAGAGATTGGTTTATTGTGACGAAGGGGATAAGATGCAGTCGGAAACAGAGTCACAGATCAAGCAGGTGATGAGGGCCACAGGATTCCTGGTACGAACTATCACTCTTATTTTATTTTATTTTATTTTTTACTGAGAATTCCGATAACGTCGCTCAATCATTCCAACTTTTCAAGAGTCTACCCAGTTATGTAAAAAAATTTTGTCCATACTCTATTGTTAGATATTTTTTTAACCCATTAAGTTTTTAATTCTTTTTTTACCTAAAACACTCTTAAAAATGTCTTCCCTAATACTCCTTTAAGGTTTTTTTTTTTTTTTAATACCATTTTGCTTTTACCTCTTTGTTACTTAGAGAGAGAAAAAAAATGGAAGAGAGAGAAACCATAGGAGATTGCATCGGAGCCCGGTCACAGACAACCGGATTCCAGTCAACGATCGCCGGATTTCAACCAACTTTCACCAGATTTCGGTCACTGGCCATCGCCCACCGGACTTTTTTGAAAACCTCACCGAAAATGTTTATTTCCTCCAATAGATGTTTATTATCCCTAATAGACGTCTATTACCCCCAATAGAGGTTTATTGCCCCCAATAGAACTTTCAGTAGTCGGAATGAGAACTAATCTCCCTAAATTTAGACAAATAAAACTTTGATTAAAGAAAAAAATGCGAAGATTACACATTAATTCAAAAGTTCTATTGTCCCCCAATAGACGTCTATTTGGCCTATAAAACTTTTTTTTTCTTTTTTCTTTTCTTCTGAGCTTTCTGTTCTAAAACAGAAGTAGCACCATTTTGATTTGCAACACAGAATTAGCACTATTCTCCATCCAAATTTTAAAAAAAAATTAAAAATAAAAATAAAAAGCCTTTTTCAGATGTTGCAATCATACCTCGTAATCAACTAATTCAACTCGACCACAACTCCCAGATCAATGATGTCTGATTCACGCTGGCGATGACCCACACACTGACAGCCACCAACTAGGTTCCTTACCGTGCCCAGCGAGCTCGTCCTACCTGAACTGATTGTCGGCAACCCATTCCGAGCCAAACTAGGAGAACTCTGACATCGACAGGCTGTATTCCTCGTCCGTCGAGCATATTCATCGACGAGGGTCCTTAAATTTCCAGATCATCTCCGAAACGTCGGACTTGACTGACCCATCAAGACCCGAACCGAGGCTCTTCATCTGCAGGAGCGAGTTGCGAATCTAGTTGACGGCGTCGTCGAAGTTGTTGAAGCTGTCTTGAAGGGCGGCAACAGCGCGAATAGAGAGAGAGAGAGAGATTGTAGATTGAGGATTTGCAGGGCAGAGAGAGAGTGGCAAGCTGTAATTAATTAATTACATCAAGGGCAAAACTATCAGTTTACTTTAAATACGGTAAGTGAGAATAAAAATTTGTTGCTAGGGTAAGTGGGATAACTTTAGCCAATTTTGATGCTTTGGGTCAAGGACCCTTATGTAAAGTCATCGCACACTAAAAAAAACTAGCTTGAATATCTTTTTTTTTCAATGAACCTCAATTGTGATAGTTTAAGAGATTCACAACTTAATTAGTGTAAGACAACCACATAATCTCAGGGGGCCAAGCCATGATTTACGTTTAGAGGAGGCCGAAACATAAATGTAATTTCTCATGGACAAAATAAAAATTATGTTTAATTATTTTCCTAGACTCATGGTAACAAAGACAATGTAAATGTCTGTACTAAACAAACTTCTAATATGGAAATGTCACATAATTTATCTTTGCCAAAATTCATATTCATAAATTTATTGAATTTTGTAAATATCAATCAAGAAGCCGGAAAAAAAAAAGAGATGATACCAGAGGTTTTGACCTCAACTGAAGAATTGTACATGGTGCCGTTAGCTTCATAGAGGCTGCCAGCTGGCATATCTTTAAGAGTATTTTTGTCATCCAATATCTTAATTTTTTTTCTCTAAGCTCATCTCCACGTTTTCTCTAAAACTTGGTTGTTTTGGTGACCTAGGGGTCACAATTCGTTTTAATTTCAACTGCAGAAACCTCAATACTATCTAAAATGAACAACCATTAAACCATGAGATGAAACAAATTAAGTGTATATACTTTTTCTACAAAAAGCTGCATGTCTGATGCAATTTTCTTTATTCGCTCCGAAGACAAGCGCAGTAGTGACTTCTTGGGATTTACTCTTATAACCCGATTTTCTTTTGATACTCTTTCTCTCTTTCAAAGCAGATTCTGAAGCTCAAGAAAAGATCGTAATTTTTTTTGGAAAAAAAAAAAACTAAGATTCAAAGCCAAACTTAAATCAGGAATAAACCCAACTACTCAGATAGTAAGCTCAGTAACAAAATTTCATTAGCAATATGAAATCCCCAATCCAAGTCTTCAAATTTTAAATCCCTAATTCTACGAATTTGAAGAAGATGAAAGACAGAGCTCACGTGAAAGTGAGATGCTGCACTTGAAGCACTCGAACAACCGATCAACGTCGTCCATGTATATTCTTCACAGTTGTCTTGATTTAATCTAGAAGACAAGCAAAGGTAGTTCCTTCTAGGTGGCATTGCAAACTGGGCAAACCATGACCTGTTGCTGCTTCTTGACATGGGTGGGAAAGCAGAATTAGGGGTAGTGGGTGTTGCGGCGGTGGTGGTTCTACAACAGAGGCTTGAACTCGAGACTAGCTAAGATTGAAGGTGAGGCATAAATGAGTTTGAGGAGGAAGAAGATGAGAAGATAGGTTTGCTGAAAAAACTTGGAGATCTTGTTATTCTTGACCTAGTTGGGTAAATTCCCCACAAAAATCTTACCCTCTTGGTGGAGCTCGACTTTAGGCAGCTCCGATTTCTTTTTCAGTTCATTATACTTGACTGCTTCTTCCTTATCATTGTCTTCTATGTCTGGTAGTAGTGGTGGAGGAGGAGGAGGAGGGAGTTTAGTGGTGGTGTTAATCAGTGGAGTGGGAACATGGCTTGAATTAGTGAGGATTAAAGCATAAAATGATGAAAATACCCTTAAAAATTGCTAGCTATCAGCTTCGTAACAGACCTAATGGGACCAGTACTAATCTTCAGTCAAGGTCAGAACCTCTTATAGCTCATCATTATTTCCCTTTTTTTCTCAATTTCTCCATAGCTTTTTCCTTTAATTTTAGGATCTATTACCGTTTTCATACTCCACCTCCATGCTTCTTCAACGCTTAAGCTGCTCCCTTTTGCTTTCATTTATCATTTTACTTCTCTCTCTCTCTTATTTACATAAGCATCATTTCATTACACTCTCAAGGCATCACACATTCCACCCTATTACATCTTCTTTCTCTCTTCATCTCCTTCATAAAACCTCCATCTCCACCTCCCAAAATCCAAATCCATAATATCCATACTCCTCAACCTCCATCACCACCACCATTACTCCATCACTACCACTCAAAGTTGGCCAAAAGAGCATCATATCTTCATCATCATTCCATTTATCATCACCATCAAGAAGCTTATCATCCATCCATTCCACCATCAAGGAAGATTTAAGGAGCATTGAAAGAGGAAAACAAATGAGGAACTAGCCATTGATTTGTCAAGCTTCAACTAGTTCATTTTCTTTCTTAACTCTTTGATTTACCTTGACGTACTTTATAGACTTGGTAATAATTTGTATGATTATGAGTGAGTAGTTACTTTGTTAAGGCTAGGGTTGAAAGCCCTAGCCAAACTTATATGAATTGTTGTTTTAATTTACATTTGATATTATTTGTGATTTTCATCTTCATATACTAATTCAAGAAGTGAACGAATTCATTCAACCTTAACGAATTACAGGATAAGCTTAGAGAAAATGTTCCTTTGATGAGATACTGGATGCTTACCGAAAGAGGTGAAATGTGTTGTGTTTGTCATCTCATGAAAAAATGTTTAGGGAGTAGTTAACCTTGAGCGTTGATGGCATGATAACATCCTCTATGTGCATGTGAAGGTTGTGAGTTAAAATCACCTAGATCTAGGATTGATTTGCTTGCATGATTATCTAAACTCAAAGCTTTATGAATCTAGGAACAATGAGTTGAGACTTAACCGGTAATAGGAATTGTTCTTAGGTAGTTAATTCTAAACTTATCATGTTGGAATTGATAACATTAAAGGAGTTTAAGCCTTTGTAGTCTTATCCGGATGTAAAGAGGGTAATTGGGAAATTAGAATAGCATCACTTATATTTGAACTTCAATACTTGCAAGGGAGGTTAGTGGTAGATAATCCAACCTCTAACTTCATCCATTATATTACTAGTTTAGTTTATAGTAGTTTAGTTTACATTTGAGCATTTAATTTAATTTGGTTCACCACTCTATCCAAGAAACAATTTCACTACCACCACAATGCACATACTCACCATAAGCCTAAATTTCCTTGTGAATTTAGGTTTGTGATTGTACATTTGCATATTCTAGCTCTCCTTAAGTTAACACCCTAGCTAGTGAAAGGAATCCAATTCTCTTTGGTTCGACAACCTTTCTTAAATTCCTATACTATTACTTATACCCCTTATACTTGAGGGTGACTATTTGGCTAACAATAGGCGGCGAAGGTAAAGTGAGCTAGACTAGAAATGGTGGTCTCTTTCTTTCTTTTGGCATCAATATGGCGGAGCGTCCTACGTATAGGCGGAAAAAGCAAAGTGAGCTAAACCTAGCATGGTGGTACCTCTCCTCTACCAAATTAAAGAAAGATGTTGCTTCCTAGAGACAAAGATGGTGCCTCTCATCTCCTCCATCTTGGTCAAACAAAGTTTCTTCCCAAAGCCTGCTAAAACAAAGTTGCATTGATGATCATCTCAGTAAAACCTACAAATACAAATGATAAGCCAAGAAGCATAGCTGCACTTCATCGAGCTATCAGCTGAATTCAAATGTCAGAGCCGCAATAGAGATTCAATGGAGGTGAAATTGAATTGTTGCAATGTGATTGCGAATCAATTAATGCGTGGTTTGTTGTTAACATGCCTGCACACCAAAACAAAAGCTACAGTGTACAATAATTAAAGAAGTTTGCCAACAACATAAAATTTGTGAGGGAACATCTTCATTCGAAGCGGTGGATTTGTGGGCCGCACAGAAATTACACATGACAAACAAGAAATTTCAGGCTTATGAGAAAGTCAATCTTCTTCCTAGTCCAGGTCTTTGAACCATTGAAGAAACACAATATACATACAAGAATTTAAGTATGGGTGTTAAAAGTACAAAGCCCAACTTAGAAGCTAACATCTTTCTCTGCAAAGGCTTGCCTTCAAATTAGGGGCGCCCATATGAAGACATCAATCGGGTGACAACAAAATTCAAGCCCAATGGAGAAACTCGGTAAGATGGGTGCCCAAATCAAATTAGTGAGCACTTGCCAAAATTGGGTGTCCACCCAAAAGATGTTTGTTTGATGGATTCAAATTGTAAATATATTCATCGAACCCAGACTCGATACAAAACCGAAAACTCTAACATGAATTACAATGGTTTGATCCCTTCACAGGGTATGTAAGCAGTCAAGCGACCCACCAGATACAACCGCAACTCCAAATAGAATCCATGACTCCGCCAATCAAATTTGGCTAGTCCCAAATAAATCACTGACTCCAGTCAAATTCTCCCAATACCACAAAAATCAAATCCATTCCAAATCACACAAATAAAGTCCAATCCAAATTCAAGGGCTTTAAACCCTCTCCCAAACACAAATTCAAAATAAATAGGTTATCTACCCATTTAAATCTCAAACGTCAGAACTACATGTGGTTTGATCCCATGAAAGGGTATGCAGGCAATCTCGAACCAAATTTATCTAGATGCAATCGCGTCCTAAACACAAAATCGAATCCCTGGTCCACTTAAACCAAATCGTCCTAAACACTACTCTCATTCCAAAATCAAAGCCCTCCAATAAGTCATTCACTCATTGGAACTACGAGTAGCTTGATCCCTCTCCAAGGATACGTAGGCAACCCTTTCAAATATCTGGGTGCAGCTACAAAAACAAACAAACACACATCCCATCAACTGGTTTCTTCATAAATTGAATCAAAGGGTGTTTCCTTGTAATAAGATACTATAATTAAGAGACACATTCTATCTTGAATGGGTTGAACTTGAAATAATTAAAAGAGAAAATTACATATAAGTGAATATTTCAATGTTTCTTTAGCCTTAAGGCCACCAAATATTTCTTGTTCTCATAAGGCCACTAGGTTAGAAATGAGGTTAAATTCTAAACATTAAAAATAAAAGAAATTACAGCTACTACTGGTCTCTAAACAGACCCATTTTCACAGTCTAGGTCATTTGGAATCAAAAACCGCCTCTCTCTCTCTCTTTCTCTCTCGATCGATCCCGATCTTGATCGCCACTCAACTCGTCACTGCAGCGCTCTCTCCGTCGGCAGCACTCTCTCAATAGCTCTCTCCGTTGGCGCCTCTCTCTCACATTCTCCGTTGGCACCTTAATAGCTTTCTCCGTCAGCTCTCTCAGTAGCTTTCTTCGTCGGCGCCTCTCTCTCTCAGTAGCTTTCTCCATCAGGGCCTCAGTAGCTTTCTCTATCGGCGCCTCTCTCTCTCAATAGCTTTCTCTGTTAGCTCTATCTCGATCTCAACTCTGTCAGCACTTTCTCTCTAGTAGTAACATTTCTTGCGCTTTTTTCTCTCTGTAGCCTTAGTAGCTTTGTTTGTTGCTAGTAGGTTTCGTAGTTTGTGGTAGTAGATTTTGTGATTGTTGCTAGTAGGTTTCATAATTTATGGTAGTATATTCTGTGATTGTTGCTAGTAGATTTCATAGTTTATGATAGTAGATTTTGTGTTTGTTACTAGTGGATATCATAGTCTTTTGCAGTAACATTACATAGGTTTTTGTTGTTGTTTTTGTATCTTTTGTAGCGTTAGTAGCTTTTTTTTTTGCTAGTAGGTTTCATAGTTTCTGGTAGTAGATTTTGTGATTGTTGCTAGTAGGTTTCATTGTTTATGTAGTATATTCTGTGATTGTTGCTAGTGCGTTTCATAGTTTATGGTAGTAGATTTTGTGTTCATTGCTAGTAGGTTTCATAGTCTTTCGCAGTAACAAAGCATTTTTGTTATTAGTGTGAGAATCTGTTTGTATTTACTTGCAGAAGGAAAAATGGCTGAACGTAGAGACCGTACACCATAGTATAAAGCAAGTCTACAGTCATTCAACGAGAAGATGAAAACTTACAATGAGATGATCAGTCCAGATGTAATGTTGAGGTTGAATAGGACACCATTCTGGGAGATCATTTATGTCTTCCATCACGGACTTTTAAAGACAGAGAATGCATAAAAGTAGATGAGGACATTCTGAGAATGGTGAAGACATACGACGTCAATCAGAAAGGGTTTCTGCTTGGGGAAAGGATACTAAAAATAACCCGTGAAGATGTAGCTATCTACCTTGTAATGCGATTGGAAGGAGCCAAATTCGAGCTAAAGAAGCACCACCAGAAGCCAACGAAGAATCGCATCATCGACAAGTATTTTGTAGATGCAAAGAAAGTGACAAAAGCGATTGTTGATAGTGCACTTGCCGAATCTTTGAAAAACCCAAGGAATCAAGTCGCAAGTGAGGTGGCATCGCTAATCATCATGAGTCTGTTCGTATCCTTCTTGTTCTGCACCTCAGGTTCTACATTGTCCTGGAAGTTGGTAGAAATTTGCACCGAATGGAATTCTTGGTGACGATATTCATGGGCAACCTTAGTACTAGAACACCTGCACAATGGGCCAAGTAAGAAGCAGGAAGACAAAGATGTCAATTTGTCAGGTTGTTTGCCTCTAATCATGGTAAGTAACCACTACTGTTAGTTTCATTAACATTTCAATAGATTTAGCCCTCAAAATTAATGTTTTTCTTATTGTTATGTAATGGTATTGGTTAGCTGTGAAGACAAAGATGGGAGGAGCAATCAAGAGAAATGAATTAGGGTCGCCAAATTTCATAAGATGGTCACTCGTCGAGTTGCACAAAGAAATGGAGAAACTAACCAACGAGCAAATAGAGGTAAAGAAAGAAAAATAAAGAATAAATTTGGAATAAGAAATCAGTTTAGAAATATATTGTTCTAGTCTTTAACATTGTGTGTACTTTGTTTGATGAAAAATAGGAAATGTTTGACCGAAAGCTGACAGAGGAAGACTTGGAAGTGGCAATGCATGACATCAAAGGAAGAAACAGAGGAGTAGCATCAGATGAAGAGCTGAGGGACGAAGACTTTGTAACTCCAACTTTTGGAGATTGGGTAAGTAGCTTTCTTTATTGATTTTCAGTAGCTTTCTCTGCCTAGGTTACTAGCTTCTTCTGCCTAGGGTAGTAGCTTTCTCTGCTATGTGATCTATAACCAATTAATTTTCTTTGACAATTTTAGTAGTTTTCTGTAACTGTTTGAGTAGCTTCTTTTACGCTCATCAGTAGCTTTCTAAAAATTTCAGAAGCTTTCAGTTTCATGGATGAGTTAGTAGATTCGTATGATTATGTTAGTAGCTTTCTTTAAACCATTTGGAGTAGCTTTTTGTATTGAAATGAGTAGCTAAGAAACTTTCAGTTTCGTTTAATTAATTCTGAGCAAGTTTGTGTCTTTGTATAGCTATGTTAGTCTCACGCCCCGAATTTTAGAATAAAAATTTAAAATCCGAAACATGAATTACTACAACTTAAAATAGTCATCCTGAAAATTTCTTTTCTTAATAACCTCGCCACACGAAACAAATTCAAAAACGAATTTAGTCTCGGTTAATTATTACAACTCAAATACAAAATGAATTATAAAACTCTAAATGAACATACAAACCTCACAACTCAATGAAATAAAAATAACTGCTGTAACACCTAAGCAGCTCGGTCACCTCCCTGGTTATCCTGACATGCAGGAATATCCACTACACCATTTGAATAGTGTACTAGGATTGCAACAACACAAAACCCAGTAAGCTTATGAAAGCTCGTATGAGTAAAATGAAAGGACCGTTGTTTAATTAAATCATAATTATTTCCCCTCAAATCAACACTCAACAATTTCCACATCCACAAGGAACCAACAATCTCAATCAATCAATAAATCAACACTAAACTCTAACTCACATCTTTCTTCACAAAACCTCAACATCGTATTTATAAAAATACGGTATTTGACAGGCTAGAGCTCTAATTGAATCGTAGCCAGTCACCTGGCATAGGTTATGGCATCCGACATATTTATCTTTATCGTATTTCATCAATATATATACTTATATACACATTTAGAAAGTCCGATAATTGTACATACTCAACCAATCGTATCCCATCATCCACCTAGGATTAGAGCGTTCGATTACCTCATACCGGTCACTACGTTGACCCTAAATCCATAAATGAGCATAACATGTATTATCACATAATGAAATCAACTCATCCAAGTTATACAATATTATTATGAAATTAAGCATTTGAAATATAATTCAAATTATCAATTCAACTCAATCATATCATCACTCCAATCACACCAATCAATATATATATTCCACGTAAATATATATATATATATATATATATATACGTAATCATCCACTCAGGAATGACCACTAATACCATATGTAATTCACACAATAAAATCGTGAAATTCATTTGTATAATTAGAAATTTATTTTACTTACCTATGAACCGTAGTGATCAAGTCCATGTGATTTTTAAAACAAATATTTATTCCACAAATATTTTTCACACAATTGCAAAAATAAATAATTTAAAGCGTTCGGTTTGTAATATGAACCACGTGAGTTTTACACACCTCGAAATTCCCGCTGCGTCTTCAAATAAAATATAAACCATACCGAAACAACTCACCCAAATATAATCTATCAATCGCCTAATCAAATGTGACTTGAATTTAGCGAATAATTCCAAAACATAACTAAACTACCATTTAACGGCCAGATTCTAATTTATAATAAAATCCGACGGACGGAGTCTCACGAATCGCTCCTCTAATCACCGTTTTACACTTATACGAAGATCCAATGGTCGGATCTTCTCCCATGACCACATAAAGCCACTGGGACAGTCATATGATCATCATATCAAAATTACAAGTCCATCGGATGGTTCAAATTTCACAGATCATAAATCCAACGATCGAAATTGATCGAAATCTCAAAATTCATAACTAAATCATACGATATCCGAAAAATGCTTATAATATGCCTAAATGATCGTATTGAAACCTAGAATCATAAAATGGACAGAAACCAAATTTTAGACCTCCGGAGGTGACCAGAAAGGGTCGCCGGAGTTAGGGGCAGAGCCGCCGCCGACCACCACCAATGGTGTCGGGGCCAAGCTTCTCCCCTTCGTTTCGTCATTCTGAGAAACTTTCATAACTAGCACAAGACCAAAAAATGACGGGAATGGATTGAAAAGTACCAAACACAGTCGGCGGCCGAAATTTTCCAGAAACTGGCGAGCTTGAAACCGACGTAAAAACTGCAACCTCACGCCTCGATCTCTTCTGGAAACTTGTTCAGAACTTCCTTGCGAACTTACCAGGCCAAGAATCATAAAAAACGAAGGTCTATAGCTCGAGATATTTGGATCGAAAGTTCCATTCGATCCGATCGGGGCTGGCTTCCAGCCGCCACCACAGGCCGCGCCGCCTTGTAAAACTGCTTCTGGGAGCTTCAAGAGGTCGAGTCGATGTAGAGAGAGGAGTTTCACTTGGTTTGGAGGTCGAAAACGCAAGGAGCTCGTTTTGGTTCGTTTTCGGGTCCGACTGGTTCGGGCGGTTTCGCCGGAGCTGGAGGCCTTGCCGGTGGAAGTGACGCCGTCTAGGAGGTAGAACAGCTCGAGACGAAGGCCTAGGACTTGGTCTGAGGTTGATTAGTGGTCTGTGTAGGGAGAACAAGCTTGGAGAACTTAGCTCTCTCTCTCTCTCAGTTTGTTTCGGACGAAGGGGACGGAGGAAGAAGATGATGAACAGTGTTTTCCTAAAATAGAAGGAGACCGGACCAAAATGGAAAGCTTCTGAAAATGTCCTAGGGTTTTTTCTATTTATAGCAAAATAGAAATATTTTCTATAATCCATAACTAATTCAAAAAAAATCCGGACAATGTGTTTCGCATACGCATGGACTCGTATCGACGAGCTCTACGACTTTCATGAAGGAAATTTTCCCAAATTTTGTGTAATACCCGCAATTTTCATTTTAAATTCGAGTAATTGTGTTGAACGATTATTATGCGATTTCACGAATATTGTTCGATAATATTTCACTTTTTGAATTATCGAAGGTTCGAGACAATTATTTTAACGAAAAGCTCGAAATGCTCGGTTTGAGAAATCGACTTTTTCTATGTGCAAAATTTGGAGAAACGTCCCTCATGAAAGTTGTAGAGCTCGTCGATAGGAGTCCGTACACGTGCGGAACACAAAGATCGGATTTTTTCTGAATTAGTTATTGAATTTAGAAGATTTTCCGAAACGGGTATATATAGAAAAAACCCTAGAATTTTTTTGGGAAATTTCCTTTTTGGTCCGGCCTCCATTTCTGTTTTTGGAAAGCACTGTAGCTTTCTCTCTCTCTCTCTCGCGTCGTCTCCTTCCTCTCGGCCGAACGCAAGCAAAACAGGGCATACTCCCATCCTCTCCTCCAGCCACTTCTCGAGCTGCAACCACTTCCAGGAGCTTCGTCTCGACCTTGCGCAGCTACCAGAGGCAGCCTTGCGCCGCGACACGGCCGGCGGCGGCATGGCCCGAACCGAAAAGGATCGTTTTCGGTTCAATCTCAATATCTCGAGCTACAGATCACCATTTCACTTGATTCTTGGCTCATTGAGCTCGCCTCAACTTCCTCTACAAGCACCAAGAAGGACAGGAACTGGGTCGAATGTTTTCACGTTCGTCTGAGCTTGACCCCGTGCGGATCAAAAAACCAACTTTCGATCCAAATATCTCGAGCTATATACGATCGTTTCTTGTGATTCTTGGCTTGTTGAGTTCGCAAGGAAGTTCTGAACAAGTTTCCAAAAGGGATCGAGGAGTGAGGTTGCAGTTTTCACGTCGGTTTTTTCAAGCTCGCCAGTTTCTAGAAAATTTCCAGCCGCCGACTGTAATTGGGACCTTTTGATCCCTTCCCGTCGTTTTTTGGTCTTGTGCTAGTTAAAAAAATTGCTCAAAATGATGAAACGAAGGGGACAAGCTCGGCCCCGACACCATCGGTGGTGGTTGGCTGCGGCTCTGTCCCTAAGTCCGGCGGCCCTTTCCGGCCACCTCTGGAGGTCTAAACTTTGGTTTATGTCCATTTATGATTCTATGTTTCAATACGATCATTTCGGTGTATTATACGCATTTTACGGATATCGTATGAATTAGTTATGAATTTTGAGATTTCGATCGATTTCAATCGTTAGATTTATGATCTGTGGAATTAGGATCGTCGGATGAACTTATAATTTTGATATGATGATCAGATGACTGTCCCTAAGGCTTTGTATGGTCATGGGCGAAGATCCGACCGTTGGATCTTCGTATATGTGCAAAACGGTAATTAGGGGAGCGATTCGTGAGAATCTGCTCGTCGGATTTTATTGTAAATTAGAATCCGGCCGTTAAATGGTAGTTCAATTATGTTTTGGAATTATTGGCTAAATTCGAATCACATTTGATTAGGTGATTGACGGATTGTATTTGAGTGGGCTATTTCGGCGTTAATTATATTTGTATTGAAGACACAGCGGGAATTTTGAGGTGAGTAAAACTTACGTGGTTCATATTACGAACCGAGCATTTTAAATTTATT
The DNA here is from genome assembly GCA_025331145.1 of Rosa persica. NCBI lineage: Eukaryota > Viridiplantae > Streptophyta > Magnoliopsida > Rosales > Rosaceae > Rosa > Rosa persica. The sequence continues at coordinate 9,747,285 of WFKR01000001.1, read as the reverse complement.
TATTTTTGATAATTGTGTGAAAAATATTTGCGGATTAAATATTTGTTTTAAAATTTCATGGACTTGAATCACCACGGTCCATAGGTAAGTAAAATGAATTTTAATTATACAAATGAATTTCACGATTTTCTTGTGTGAACTATAGATGGTAATAGTGGTCATTCGTGAGTGTATGATTACGTATATATATATTTACGTGGAAAATATATATTGATGAGTGGATTGTTGAGTGATGATATGATTGAGTCGAATTGATGAATTGATTATATTTCAATTGTGTAATTTCATAATAATATGGTGTATCTTGGTGGGGTTGATTTCAGTATGTGATATTATATGTTGTGCTCATTTATGGGTTTATGGTCGACGTAGTGACCGGTGTGGGGTAATCGGACGCTCTAATCCTGGGTGGATGATGGGATAGGATTGGTTGAGTATGTGAAATTATCGGACGTTCTAAATATGTATATAAATATACATATTGATGAAATACGATAATGATAAATATTTCGGATGCCATAACCTAGGCCAGGTGACGGGTTACGATTCAGTTAGAGCTCTAGTCTATCATGTACCGTATTTTTATAAATACGATGTTGAGGTTTTGTGAAGAAAGATGTGAGTTGGGGTTGCCTTGATTTATTGATTTGGTATTTGATTGAGATTGTTAGTACTTCGTGGTTGTGGAAACGGTTGAGTGTTGACTTGAGTAGAATTGATTATGATTAAATTAAACAACAGTCTTTCCTTTTACTCATACGAGCTTTCATAAGCTTACCGGGTTTTGTGTTGTTGCAATCCTGGTACACTATTCAAATTGTGTAGCGGATATTCCTGCAGGTGAGGATAACCAGGGAGGTGACCGAGCTGCTTAGGTGTTACAGTAGTTTTTGTTATTTTATTTAGTAGTGAGGTGTGTACGCTCATTTAAAGCTTTACAGTTCATTTTGGATTTGAGTTGTAATAATTAACCGAGACTAAATTTGGTTTTGATTTTATTTCGGGTGGTGAAGTTGTTAAGAAAAGAAATTTTCAGGATGATTATTTTGAGTTGTGGTAAATTTCATGTTTCGGATTTTGAATGTTTTATTTTAAAATTCAGGGCGTGACAGTTTGGTATCAGAGCGTAAGGTACATATTTGGTGATATGTCAATACTTACCGAGTGATGGCCCGTCTGCAACGGATCCCCATCGTGTGCTCTTCGGTATTGACAATGTCATTGGGTATGTGAGAGCGTTAGGTTGGCTAGGAACGTTAGCACGTCTTAAGAAAATTAGGCATCGTCATGTATGCTTAGTACTTGGTTAATATGGACTTACATTTGACTTATGCTTTGTTTAAGTGTTATGCGTGTATTAATCAAGTATATCATGCTTATTAGGTAATGGAGATTGAGGGAAACGAAGCCAGAGGTCGAGGTAGAGGTAGACCTCGTGGCAGGGGTAGAGGCCGAGGAAGGGGTAGGGTCCCTCAGGCCGAAGAAGCATCCGAGACGGAGGTAGAGGCACCTTATGAGGATTAGCCTATTCCTCCCGTGGCCGTGGTTGATAATCCTGCTCGCTTACTGATGCTAGCAAGGGAAATTACTCGCTTGGGCCCAATCAAGTTTGGAGGAGGCACTAATTATATGGTGGCGGATCGATGGATAGAGGATTTACAGACCTATTTCGACCTGCTTGATTGCACTGAGACTGACAAGAGGAAGCTAGCCGCTTTCATGCTGAAGGATGAGGCTAGGGTGTGGTGGAACGTCACACAGAGGATCATTGAGGTGTCTACCTTGACATGGGACGGCTTTGAGAGGCTGTTCAGGGAGAAGTACTTTCCACCAGCAGTGAAGGAGAGGTTGGAACGAGAGTTCCTTGCACTTGTACAGGGAAAGATGACCGTAATTGAGTATGATGTGGAGTTCTCCAAACTGTACCAGTATGTGAGGCAGATGGAGGATGAGGACTTGGCCAAGAAGTTTCAGAGAGGGTTGAGTCCTTCGATTAAGCGTGATGTGGCCATCTTAGAGTTGAAGACCAAGAGAGAGATCTTGGCTAAGGCACAGATCATTGAGCAGCAGAACCTGATTCGTAGAGAGAAGAAGTCTGCTGAGAGAGACTTCCAGGGCAAGGGAAAGGCCATAGCAGGAAGCAGTAGAGCTAGAGACTTCAGGGGTGGGTTCTGGAAGAGACAGAGAACTCAGTTCCAGCATCAGGCTCCAGCTAGGGCGGCAGTAGCTCCTCCTGTTCAGGCTATGCCTATTAGGCAGATAGCACCAGCAGCTCCGGTGAAGTGCTTTAACTGTGGCGAGCCGGGCCAGATCTCTCGTGCGTGCACGAAACCACAGGGTAGGATATGCTACATCTGTGGACAGGCAGGGCATCAGGCTAGGGAGTGTCCCCGAAATCAGGGTAGAGTACAGGGTAACCAGCAGAGGCAGCTACCACCTGCACCTACTAGAGTCTTTGCCGTCGGTCAGGCAGGCACGGGAGTGGAAGGTACCTTATCTGTTTAGCACTATCTTGCTAGAGTACTGTTTGATACTGGAGCCTCACACTCTTTCATATCTAGTTCGGTTGTGGATGTATTGGGTTTGATTGCTATGCCTCTGACTAGATCATTATGTGTTACATCACCTCTCGATGTGTCTCTTGAGCTTAGCATGTTTTGTGATGATTGCCCTATTGGGATTGGTGGCAGAGAGTTCTTTGCATCTTTGATTATGATTCCGGATCACACGTATGATGTGATTTTGGGTATGGATTGGTTGAGCCCGAACCATGCTGTTATTTATTGCTTTAGGATGATTGTGTCATTCCATGTTCTGGGACAACCAGTGTTTCATTACCGTTGTCTGAAGTCTGACATCGCCATGAGGACAGAGATTTTGGCTCATATTGAATCAGGGAGTAGTACTTCAAAGATTACAGGTATTCCTGTAGTTTCAGAGTATGCAGACGTGTTTCAGGAGATCCCTGGGTTACCTCCAAAAAGGGTAATGGGCTTCTCCATTGATGTGATACCAGGTACATCACCTGTGTCGAAAGCACCCTATCGAATGGCTCCAGCTGAACTTCAGGAGTTGAAGGTTCAGATTGAGGGCTTACTTGCACAAGGGTTCATTCAGGCAAGTGTGTCTCCTTGGGGCGCACCAGTGTTGTTCGTGAAGAAGAAGGATAATTCACTTCGGTTATATGTGGATTATCGACAGTTGAACAAGGTGACCATCAAGAATAGGTACCTTTTACCTAGGATTGATGACTTGTTCGATCAGCTTAGAGAAGCTACTGTGTTCTCGAAGATTGACTTGAGGTCTGGATATCACCAGTTGAGGGTGAAGGAGGAAGATATTCCAAAGACGACGTTCAGGACCAGGTATGGACATTTTGAGTTTCTTGTCATGCCTTTTGGTCTCACGAATACACCTGCAGCATTTATGGACTTGATGAACCGTACGTTCAGTCCTTACTTGGATCAGTTTGTGGTAGTGTTCGTTGACGACATCTTGATTTATTCAAGGTCGTCAGGTGAGCACGAGAAGCATCTGCGGATCGTGCTACAGATGTTGAGAGAGCAGAAACTATTTGCCAAGTTTGAGAAGTGTGATTTCTGGCAGAGTGAAGTCAAGTTCCTTGGTCATGTGGTCTCAAAGGATGGAGTTTCTGTGGATCATTCTAAGGTTGAAGCAGTGATGAGTTGGAGTCGCCCTACTACGGTTACAGAAATCCGTAGCTTCCTTGGACTGGCAGGGTATTACAGGCGCTTCATTGAAGGGTTTTCTGGTATTGCTTCGGCTTTGACGAAATTGACCAGGAAGGACACTCAGTTCGTATGGTCGGATGAGTGTGAGCAGGCTTTCAATGAGCTGAATACTGGGTTGACTACAGCTCCGGTGATGACTATTCCTACTAGTGGTGGTGGATTAGTCATTTACAGCGATGCATCTCATCAGGGTTTGGGGTGTGTGTTGATGCAGAATGGTAGTGTCGTTGCTTATGGTTCTAGACAGTTGAAGGTACATGAGCGGAATTACCCTACTCATGATCTAGAGCTAGCAGCAGTGGTGTTTGCCTTGAAGATTTGGAGACACTATCTTTATGGTGAGAAATTTGAACTCTTTTCTGATCATAAGAGTTTGAAGTATCTATTCTCCCAGAAGGAATTGAACATGAGGCAGAGAAGATGGATGGAGCTCATTAAGGACTATGATTTCACCTTGGAGTATCATCCCGGAAAGGCGAATGTAGTGGCGGATGCTTTGAGTAGGAAACCTCGGGTAATCATGGCATCGATTATGGTGAGAGAGTGGCGCATGTTAGAAGCTGCATCTGAGTTTGACCTTATGCCCGCAGGAGCAGGACAGGGAATCCTTCTCGGTAGTATCACCTTACAGCCCACCTTGATCTCCAGGGTCATTCAGGGTCAGACACTTGATGAGTTCGCTCAGGCGAGCATTGCGGAAATGACTGTTGACCCGGATGTGGAGGGTCCTTCTGAGTGGATGATTGGGGCTGATGGAGGGTTGAGATTTCGAGGGAGATTGTATGTACCGAGTGTTGATAACCTCAGAGAGGAGATCATGCGGGAAGCACATAGGTCTCGATATACTATACATCCAGGAGGTACTAAAATGTATATGGATCTACGAAGGCATTTTTGGTGGTATGGTATGAAGAGGGATATGGCAGAACATGTGTCGAAGTCAACAGGTGAAGGTAGAGCATCAGAGACCAGCAGGAATGCTGAACCCCTTATCGATTCCTGTTTGGAAATGGGAAGATATCTCTATGGACTTTGTGACTGGATTGCCTAGGTCCAGGCAAAGTTATGACTCGATTTGGGTGATTGTTGACCGGTTGACTAAATCAGCACACTTCCTTCCGGTGGCAAAAACGTACTCAGGGGATGCATTGTGTAAGTTGTACGTGAACGAGATAGTGAGGCTTCATGGAGTGCCTGTGACGATTGTCTCTGATCGTGATGCTCGTTTCACTTCAGAATTATGGCGTAGGTTCCATAAGGCATTCGGTACGTCTCTTGCTATGAGCACTGCATTTCACCCACAAATAGATGGACAGACCGAGAGAGTGAATCAGGTGATGGAGGACATGCTCAGAGCTTGTGTTCTGGATTTTAAGGGTAGTTGGGCGGATCATCTGCCATTGGTAGAGTTTGCCTACAACAACAGCTATCACTCTAGTATCGGTATGGCTCCATATAAGGCTCTTTATGGTAGGCCATGTAGGACTCCTATCTGTTGGGCAGAAGCAGGGGATAAAGGGCTCATCGGTCCTGAAATTGTACAGGAGACTACAGAGAAGGTCACTACTATTCATGACAGAATCCGAACAGCTCAGAGTAGACAGAAGAGTTATGCAGACTTGGAGTTTGAGACAGGCGATCATGTGTTCTTGAAAGTCTCACCTATGAAAGGTGTGGTGAGATTTGGCAAGAAGGGGAAACTCGCACCGAGGTATGTTGGACCTTTTGAGATTCTGGAAAGGGTTGGTAACTTGACATATCATCTTGCTTTACCTGTTAGCATGTCGGGTGTGCACAATGTCTTCCATGTGTCTATGCTCAGGAAGTATGTTCGAGACGAGTCGCACGTGATTGATCACGGTGTGATCGAAGTGAACACAGATGTGACATTTGTAGTTGAACCTATTCGTATCTTGGATAGGTCTACAAAGAAACTTCGTAGGAAAGAGGTTGATCTCGTGAAGGTGTTGTGGAGTCATCATGACGAGGGTGATGCATCATGGGAGTTAGAATCTGACATGAGAGCGAGGTATCCACAACTTTTTGGGGAATTGGGTACTTGAATTTCGGAACGAAATTCCTTTAAGGGGGGTAGATTGTAATGCCCGCAATTTTCGTTTTAAATTCGAGTAATTGTATTGAACGATTATTATGCCATTTCACGAATATTGTTCGATAATATTTCTCTTTTGAATTATCGAAGGTTTGAGACAATTATTTTAACGAAAAGCTCGAAATGCTCGGTTTGAGAAATCGACTTTTTCTACGTGTAAAATTTGGAGAAACTTCCTTCATGAAAGTTGTAGAGCTCGTCGATACGAGTCCGTACATGTGCGGAACACAAAGATTAGATTTTTTCTGAATTAGTTATTGAATTTAGAAGATTTTCCGAAACGGGTATATATAGAAAAAGCCCTAGAATTTTTTTGGGAAATTTCCTTTTTGGTCCGGCCTCCAATTCTGTTTTTGGAAAGCACTGTAGCTTTCTCTCTCTCTCTCTCTCTCGCGTCGTCTCCTTCCTCTCGGCCGAACGCAAGCAAAACAGGGCATGCTCCCATCCTCTCCTCTGGCCACCTCTCGAGCTGCAACCACTTCCAGGAGCTTCGCCTCGACCTTGCGCAGCTGCCAAAGGCAGCCTTGCGCCGCGACACGGCAGGCAGCGGCGGCGGTGGCACGGCCCGAACTGAAAAGGTTCTTTTTCGGTTCGATCTCTATATCTCGAGCTACAGATCACCATTTCACTTGATTCTTGGCTCATTGAGCTCGCCTCAACTTCCTCTACAAGCACCAAGAAGGACCGAAACTGGGTCGAACGTTTTCACGTTCATCGGAGCTCAACCCCGTGCGGATCGAAAAACCAACTTTCGATCCAAATATCTCGAGCTATACACGATCGTTTCTTGTGATGCTTGGCTTGTTGAGTTCGTAAGGAAGTTCTGAAAAAGTTTCCAGAAGGGATCGAGGCGTGAGGTTGCAGTTTTCACGTCGGTTTTCAAGCTCGCCGGTTTCTAGAAAATTTCCGACCGCCGACTGTAATTGGTACCTTTCGATCCCTTCCCGTCGTTTTTTGGTCTTGTGCTAGTTATGAAAGTTGCTCAGAATGATGAAACGAAGGGGACAAGCTCGGCCCCGACACCATAGGTGGTGGTCGGCGACGGCTCTGTCCCTAACTCCGGCGGCCCTTTCCTGCCACCTCCGGAGGTCTAAAATTTGGTTTATGTCCATTTTATGATTCTATGTTTCAATACGATCGTTTCGGTGTATTATACGCATATTTCGGATATCGTATGAATTAGTTATGAATTTTGAGATTTCGATCTATTTCAATCGTTAGATTTATGATTTGTGGAATTAGGACCGTCGGATGAACTTATAATTTTGATATGATGATCATATGACTGTCCCAGAGGCTTTGTGTGGTCATGGGCGAAGATCCGACCGTTGGATCTTCGTATATGTGCAAAACGGTAATTAGGGGAGCGATTCGTGAGAATCTGCTCGTCGGATTTTATTGTAAATTAGAATCCGGCCGTTAAATGGTAGTTCAATTATGTTTTAGAATTATTGGCTAAATTCGAATCACATTTGATTAGGTGATTGACGGATTGTATTTGAGTGGGCTATTTCGGCGTTAATTATATTTGTATTGAAGACGCAGCGGGAATTTCGAGGTGAGTAAAACTCACGTGGTTCATATTACGAACCGAGCATTTTAAATTTATTTATTTTTGATAATTGTGTGAAAAATATTTGCGGATTAAATATTTGTTTTAAAATTTCATGGACTTGAATCACCACGGTCCATAGGTAAGTAAAATGAATTTTAATTATATAAATGAATTTCACGATTTTCTTGTGTGAACTATAGATGGTAATAGTGGTCATTCCTGAATGTATGATTACGTATATATATATTTACGTGGAAAATATATATTGATGAGTGGATTGTTGAGTGATGATATGATTGAGTCGAATTGATGAATTGATTATATTTCAATTGTGTAATTTCATAATAATATGGTGTATCTTGGTGGGGTTGATTTCAGTATGTGATATTATATGTTGTGCTCATTTATGGGTTTATGGTCGACGTAGTGACCGGTGTGGGGTAATCGGACGCTCTAATCCTGGGTGGATGATGGGATACGATTGGTTGAGTATGTGAAATTATCGGACGTTCTAAATATGTATATAAATATACATATTGATGAAATACGATAATGATAAATATTTCGGATGCCATAACCTAGGTCAGGTGACGGGTTACGATTCAGTTAGAGCTCTAGTCTGTCATGTACCGTATTTTTATAAATACGATGTTGAGGTTTTGTGAAGAAAGATGTGAGTTGGGGTTGCCTTGATTTATTGATTTGATATTTGATTGAGATTGTTAGTACTTCATGGTTGTGGAAACGGTTGAGTGTTGACTTGAGTAGAATTGATTATGATTAAATTAAACAACAGTCTTTCCTTTTACTCATACGAGCTTTCATAAACTTACCGGGTTTTGTGTTGTTGCAATCTCGGTACACTATTCAAATGTTGTAGCGGATATTCCTGCAGGTCAGGATAACCAGGGAGGTGACCGAGCTGCTTAGGTGTTACAGTAGTTTTTGTTATTTCATTTAGTAGTGAGGTGTGTATGCTCATTTAGAGCTTTACAGTTCATTTTGGATTTGAGTTGTAATAATTAACAGAGACTAAATTCGGTTTTGATTTTATTTCGGGTGGTGAAGTTGGTAAGAAAAGAAATTTTCAGGATGATTATTTTGAGTTGTGGTAAATTTCATGTTTCGGATTTTGAATGTTTTATTTTAAAATTCGGGGCGTGACATTTTGCAAGTATAAAAAGTCGATTTCTCAAATCGAGCATTTCGAGCTTTTCCGTTAAAATAATCGTTTCAAACCTTCGATAATTCAAAAAATGAAATATTATCGAACAACATTCGTGAAATCGTACAATAATCGTTCAACATAATTACTCAAATTTAAAATGAAAATTGTGGTTATTACAGTTAGTAGGTTTTTATAACCACCTAAGTAGCTTTTTAATGTGATTTTTTATTTTTATTTTTTGATACAGCACCTGAAACCACCCAAGAAAAGCTAAAAGAAGAAGCAGAAAGTCAGAAGAGAATGAAGGACTTAATAGGCTTATTGGAAGAAGCAACAACTTAGACAAGTCTCTCACAAGAAGAAAACCAGAAAACTTGAGACTTGTTGAAGAAGTTGACCGAAGAGAATGAAAAGCTAGCAAGGCAGAATGATAGATATTGGGAGATGTTGGACAAAGCCTTTGAGGAAGACAATATAGCAACAAGGAAGATACAGATCTTGCAGAACAAATTGTTGAAGAAGTGGAAAGTTTTTACAACCATTGAGAAGGAAAAAAAGAACTTGGAGGACGTCATTGAGCAGCAGAGGGAAATGATACATAATCTGGAAAATGAATTGCTAGAAATGGAAAGAAAGCTACTGGAGAAAGATATGTTGGATTCTCAAGAGGATTTACAGAAAGATGATATAGAAAACAGTAACAGTGATGGTGAGGATGGTAAGGAAGAGGGCGGAGAAGGAGCTGATGGTGAAGATGGTGAGGAAGAGGGTAGAGAAAGAGTTGATGGTGAAGATGGTGGAGACGATGATGAAGACAAAGAAGAAGAACCTGAAGTGAGAACAACCAGAAAGAAGCACACATCCACAAGAAAAGATAAAGAAGGCAAGTCTTCTCAGAAACAGGAAGCAAAGAAACAATCAAGGAAAAGGGAAAGGGTGAAAAAGGCTGATGCTGAAGAAGAAGCTGCTAATGAAGAAACAGAACCTGAAGAAGAACTAGTTAAAAAGATGAAGAAAAGGAAGAAGCAAACTGTAAAGAGAAATTCAATGGTGGATCGAATCAAGAACAAAAAAAGGAAGGCTACTGAAGACAAGGAGTTCACATATACCTCTAAAAGAACAAGGAGCGGCAAGAGGCATTAGATGATAATCGGAAACAGTAGCTTGACAGTAGATTTTTTAGGCTATGAAAGTAGATTTTCATGTGTGCACAGTACCTTTATGTTGTTTAATTTCCAGCCTTGGTATTTGATGGAAAATGACGTCGGGTTAACAGTAGTATTTTGAAGTACTGACAGTGGCTTTACGAACTGTTAACAGTAGCCTTATGTTTAATTTCAGCTTTAATATTGAATGGTAATTGATGTCTATTTTGTTACTTTCAGCATTAGTTTTCTTCTTTAATGTCCATTTCCAGGTTTGTTCAAAGTTTCATGTCAAAATTGTACAAATGGTTTTGAAATTTATGTCGAAACCATTAGACAAAGTTTTTGTGGATGTAGAAATTTTTTAAGTTTCCATGGATTGACACTATAAGTTAAACATCAATCTCAAAAGCTATTCTCAATGTTGAAAAATACTAATATAGTAAAAGCTATTACATCATCACTAAAAGCCACTCTCAATCATATAAACAGATATTGCAAAGGTGATCAAAAGTTACTGTTAATGTTGTATAAAGATACTCTGTTCATTTACAGTTGCCAACACAAGTAAAAGCTCTGCTCTGTGAATGAATGACAGTATAGTAACAACTACTCGAAATGGTATAGACAGATACTCAAATTTTTATAGAAAAATACTGTTAATGTTCTAAAACGATACTTCATCTGTTCATGTACTACTGCCAGCTTTCAAATTGGCGCAGTACATGTTATTTTGTTGTGGCGCCCTAACTCACCTCATTGACCACACTTGATACGCCTCCTCGTGCCTCCTTCTACTGCAGGCTTCATTCGAACAGATGTTGGCCGGCCGGATGGCCTCCTAACTAATGGAGGCTTAACAACAGAAGTTGAACTAGCTGCATCTTCATAAAACTGCTCCATATTTGGTATAGGATGAATACCATGCGTGTAGGAATCCATGTAGTTTTGACAGGTGTAAAACGGCTCAATGTAACTATACACAGGTTCCACTCCAACCTTTTGGATTGCAGCAACATGGGAATGAATTAATTTGCCATTGACGGCAAGAGCAACTGTTGTTTCCAAGATCAACCGCCACTGATTTATCTGAATGAACTTCAAAAACAATCTCACTAGACATACTAACAGTCCAATGCCGCCCAATATCCAATGATTTCTTCAACAAAGCCTCTATTGGAGGACACAAAATAGTGGTCCTCCTCTTGCATGCAACCTCCCTCTCAAACATATTCTCCATAACCTTAACCCTTAAGCCTTCAAACATGTCAAATATAGGAAGCTCACAAAAATCTCTAGTCCAATTGTTAAATGACTCGGCAACACTATTTTCCATTTCACCATACTTGTTTCCTTTGAAAACCGCATTGCACCACTTTTCCAACGGCAAAGATCGCAGAAACTCTTCAATAGGCAGACCACCTTCTTTCTTCAAGTTGTGCAAGTTGAAGTTGTAGCTTGCTAATGTAGGTGAATAAGCAGCTTTCATTAATTCCTCCACAATCTTGTCAACAAAATAATTTTCAGATTGCTTTCGGTACACACCTCTAACATTCTCCTTAAGGTGGTAGTAGCAGTATGAATGAGGAGAATCTGGAAATACCCTGGCAACAACATTCAACAGTCTGCTGTGTTGATCAGTAACAAAAGTCACATTTCTACCTTGTGGAGAGAAGATGTTATATAGATGATCAAAAAACCAATCTCAATTAGCATGATTTTCAGAATCTACAACTGCAAATGCAAAGGGGAAGAACTCTGCAAAAAAAGATAAAACAAATAATTAGTATTTGAACATGGAAATTGAAACAGAAGCTACTGACCCTTAAAAAGCTACTGATATAGGTACAGAAAGATACTATCACAGGCATAGTTATATACTATCATAGGTACATAAAGCTACCGTCCAAGATACTGAGCACAAAGCAGAGGACACAAAATAAAAAATACCTTGGTTTCCGTTCTTTCCAGCAGTACAGAGCATGTATCCCTTATACTTACTCTTCACATGAGCCGCATCCACGAACAGAAGCGGAATGGATGACTTAAAGCCCTCAATGCAACTAGAAAAACAAATGAAGAAACGTTCGAAACTAATTACTTAAAGGATTAGTTTCCAATATGCAATAAGAGCCCGGATTACTAGATAAAATAGCATCACGATACCAAAGCAGCTGAGAGTATGAGTCACCATAATGACCATGGACAACTTTTCTAGCCAACTTCTTCCCATACTAAGCAGTCCTATAAGACACATCTAAACCAAAAGAATGCTTGAAACGAGACACAATCTCTTTAGGCTTAAGATGAGGATTAGACTTCAACTCATTAGAAATCTCCAATTTCACAACATGAGACCGTAAAAGCGTACTCTTTTGCTGCCTAAGAACTCCTTTGCATGTGTGAACATTATTCAACATCTTTATGTAGAAAAAACCATTCACCTTGTTCTTTAAAGCGCGAATAGACCATTGACAACCATCAGAATATCTCTTAGCACACTCTGCAATAACACAACTTGAGGTATTCCGTGTGTACTTGAAAAGAAAACCAGTTTCAATAGCATACTTGGTCAACTTTTCCCTCAATTCTAACACCCCCTCTTCGAACGTTTGATCCTCATGCCTTATAAAGCCCTGCCACTCATGAATGAGATAACTCTTTGGAGCCTCTGGCCTATAACACCCCAAGTATTCACTTGCATCAATAATATTGCTTGAATCCACTGACAAACATGAAGAAGCACATGAAACATCATCCAAAGATGTTGTTGCAGAAGTAAAACTACTACTCCCACCACAATAAGGCACCAAAATGGTGCTCCCATTAGAATCCCTCACCAAAATATCAACAGAATTCAATTTAAAATCAAACATACACCTAAACATCAGTTTTACATCCATATCACTTGATAACACACAACTTTTATATCCAGGGAAAGAATACCTCAAGTCTAATGAACCAAGATTCAAATGATTAAAACCCACAGAGACCTCCCTCACAATATCATTAAACGTATGCTTCATATCAAGAACGAACATGATCATCTCAAACATATATGTGCACCTCGCATAAGGTTCTGCATCCATGGCTAAGGTACTACAATTACACATTAGAGGAAGAATAATTAGCTTCTATTCGCAATATCAAACAAAAAAGCTACTGGATCAGATTGAAAGAATACTAGCAGAGGAAAAGAAAGCTACTACCACAGTAAGATAAAGACATTATAACAGTTATACAAAGCTACTATATGTAATCAAAAATGAAAAACGAAGACATGACAAAGATTGGTATTCTAATGAAAAATGAAGATAGCAGCGTGCCGCTGCACCGCGAACCTATCACTCTATCAATCAACTTCTAGTTTTGATATGAATTAAAAGGCAAGAGGAAAAAATAGAGAATATATAACAAAACAGCAAATGTAGAATTCTTTCATTCTGTTAGCTGCTTTTCTAAACTGTACCAGTACCATTTACAAACCGCATTAGTAACTTTGACTGTACAAATCAGCTAAAACCTGCATTAGTTAACAGAGATAGCTATGAACAATCAACTTGCACAACGGTTTTGTACAATCAACTTTCAACAAAAACACATGATTGATACTGTGATGAAATCACAACAGCTACGCATGATTTACAACCTAATTTAACTATAAGCTACGCATGATTTAGGTTTAGCAAAACAAAAATGAAATCACATTGATGAAATTTGAAATAAAAATCAAGCTAAACAGATTGCAGAGAGAGAGAAGGCTGAGATCGAATCAAAACAAAAACGAAATTACAGTAATGAAAATCGAAGTAAAAAGAGTGCAGAGATATGGAAGTAAACCTCAATGATCGATCAGAGACTGTTGCGAACTAGAGGGAGAGCTTCATCTTCTTTGCGAGCTAGAGAGAGAGAGAACTTCGTCTTTCTGAGCGAGCTAGAGAGAGAGAGCTTCACGGTTTGCTAGAGAGAGAAAGAGTTTCATCGTGGTAGAGAAAGAGAGAGACTAAGAGTAACTGAAATCTCAAACAAAAATTTAAAATAGATAACTGAGGGTAAAATAGGTATAGCATAAAAAAGAACTGATGGTTTTGGGCCCTAAAGTGACCTTATGTGTACAAAACAATTTAGGTGACATTATGACTAATATAAGTCTCAAAGTGACACTTCCTTGTAATTTTCTATAATTAAAACTCTATTCTTTTATTGAATACGAGTGAAATTATGTTGGGTGACATTTTCACTCACTGTGTGCAGCTTTTACCCAACAGAGGGCTGGGGTTGTTAACAGAGATGGATAAAGTGGTGATTGGTGGAAGAACCCGCAACTTGATCGTAGTTATATCTCACCCTACTTCGCCACTAATAGCGAGAAAATGGCTGTTGAATATGAGAACTGCAAGGTAATGTAATCAGCTACTGTTTTGTTTCTGTCTGGAGGTTATTTGGTTATTATAGTTTTGTATCCTAACACAAAATTCCTTTTGCAGTTGCTTCTTGTTGATATCTTGTTGATAAAAAGATAACAAATGTGAGAGACTTTATTAACATTTTGGAAGGTGCTTTAAGAGGAGGGTACCCAGTTCATCAATTTCCTTCAGTTTATAGGATTATGAAATGGCAGAGACTTTGAGATTGGTCGTGGCTTTTTGGGCTAGCTGGGTAAGGGGAGATTTATCTCAATGACATTTTTATGGTCTATCATGATTACTTATATTATGACATGACCAATCATGAAAGAAATGTTGATGAAAGTGGTATTCCAGCACCCACCAAAAACAATGTGTACTTTGGTGTTATCGAACCATGGCCAAGCTTAATCATTCCACGCCCTTTCGCTCTCAAAAAAGTTTCGTTTCTTCTTATGCTGACAAATTGTGTAATTGTGATTTTTGCACCGGTTTGTAAATTGAATGGGTTCACTAAAATTTTTATTGGGGTCAATGAACCTCTTAAAACTTTCAAATCAAGAATATCTTCGTTTTTAACTGATTACTAACCCTCAATAAAATTTTTATTGGGGGCAATAACAGCGTAACATTTGTTTTGGGGGACAAATTAGACAATAAACTTTTATTGGAGGTCAATAAACTTCCTAAATTTTTTATGAGATCTCTGACGACTTCCATGTAAACTTCCGGTAACCTTTCCGGGAGGCAATAGAACTTTTATTGGGGGGCAATAACACTTAATAAAACTTTAATTAGGGGGAAATAATAGCTTTTATTTGGTGTCAATAAACCTCCTAAAACTTTTATTACATCTCCAACGACCTCGCCGTGGACCTCTGGCCACATCTCTGGTGATCTCCAGCAAGGGTTCGTTGAAATTCCAACAAACTCTTCGGTGCCCCCAATCAAAGGTTTTAGATGAATCTCCTTCCTCAATCAAAGTTTTATTTGTGTAATGATAGAGAGATAAATCCCCCTTCCACCCAATAAACTTTATACCCCAAATATTTTTTTTTGATTTGATGTAATCTTCTCATTTTCTTCCTCAATCAAAGCGGTATTTGTCTAATTTTAGGGAATTAGTCCCCATTCCCCCAATAAATTTTTATTGCCTCATAGTAAAACCTAATAAATTTTTATAACCCCACAATAAGAACTTTTTTTTTTTTTTTTGGGTTTGGAGGGTGGGGGGGGGGCAATAAAAGTTTATTGAGTTTTATTAGGGGGCAATAATAGTCTCCGGCGACCTCTTCAATGACCTATGAGATCTCCGATGATCTCTTTGGAGGATCTTCGGCGAGCTCAGGTGAGGTTCCCAACTAAACCCAGATTCTGACAACTGATGACTAGAGTCCGGCGAAGTCTCTGATGAATTTTCTCTCTTCTACTCTCTCTCTATGTGACAAAGTGAGTGAGCACAAAATTGTAATAAAAATAAATAAAAAATAATAAAAAAACTTAATAGGGTATTAGGGTAAAAAAAATATGTAATTTGTTGAGTAAGTGGACAATCTTATAAGATATTAAGGTAAATGGGGTCAAAATAGCTGAAATTTGGGAAAATGTCTATTTTTCCTTTATATGTAAGGAATAAGAGTTTGGAAAAAAAAAAAAAAAGCTTAAGAAGAACGATTTTACATAGGAAAAATTGTTCAATCAGTGTTTGACCTTTTCCGGACTATTAAGTTTCATACATATGTTTTAGAAAATATCAACAAAGTACCTCATGATTTAAACCCGATCTAATTTCCGTACCTAATAACAGTAAAAACGTTAACCCTTTTAACTTTTGAGGGTAAATTTAGTACTTCACGTGTAAGAAGCAGAACTATTAACACTATCTTCTCCAAACCTTCCCAACACTTCCTGATTTCTGCCACCGCCGCCCGCCCCACCTCTGAAACCACATGTTGGCCACCGGAGCTGGGCGGAACCACTTCCAAGCGAACAGGCTGCTCCATAAGCCATTTCAAGTTGCCCAAATCAAGAATCATAGCTGCCCTATTCGAACTCGCCATTCGGATCTCAACATTAGGTCTTTCATGCTCCGAATCAGCTTGAATAACTCTTTCGTGATAGCCTCGGGCTTCGAATCTCCGACCAATGCTGGGTTCCTTTTCTTGCTCAGCTCGGTTTTGTCTCGATTGCCCAGCTGTACCCTACAGCCTGGGATTGAGACTCCCCAACACACTTAACCACAGCGACTCTGATTACCCAGCTGTGAATCCGGTCAATTTCCAATCTCTCTGAACCAGGCCTTCTTCTAGCGGCCATTGCTGGAAGGGAAGTGAGGCTTCATATTACGAATCAAGAAGAAAGACAAATGGCAGGAAGACTATGCAGCGTGGCGTCCAAAATCATGGGCGAAAATGGCGTCGTCCACTGTTCCTTTCTTCAGTTCTGCGTTGGCATGGGCCTCCCCGTTGGCAAACACATCGTCCCCGACAGACCTCTCCCCGTCAACGACGAGCTCGTCTGGGACAACGGCACGCCGTTTCCCATACCCTGTATCGATTGCATCGCCGACACCGTCGGAAAGTACGAAGCTTTAGCTTGGCTGACTTGAGGTCTGAGTTGCTTCGTTGGGCTGGGCTGGGCTGGGCTTGTTGGCCATGTGGAATGACAAGGCGTCCAAAATTCTGTTTGCCTCAGAAGTGGACCCATATGAGAATCTACGAGTGGAGCTCGACGAAGAACCATGGTATTGGGCTTCTTTTAATTATGTGGTAATTCTTGTTTCAGATGTGTTTTTGTGCATTTCCCATGTTTGATATGGCTCTAAATGATGTTCTGTACCCCAGAACTGTGAGCATTATATGTTTTGGATGATACCAACTTGGAACAAATTGCCAGTCTGATTTCATTTGAATCACTTTCTCTCCAATGTTTTATGCATTGTTTCGTACCAAAAAAAAGAAAAGAAAAGAACATAGCGTGAAGTTGCAGAGAGATAAAAGAGAACTCTTGAAAAGTTAGCGGGGTTAACATTTTTATTACGGTTAGGTACGGAAATTTAGTCGGGTTTAAATCATGAGGTACCATTTTCATATTTTTCAAAACATAAGTATGAAAATTAATAATCCGAATTTGGATGATTTTTCTTTTTACATAAAAAACTAAGAAAGACTTTACATGAGGGCAAAAAAAAAAAAAAAAAACTACTATACCAAAATTAAATAGAAAAAGGGATAAAAATCTACGAGTCGAGTCGAGATTCGAGTGTCCTCTCGAGGCACAGCCGGTCGCGGTTTAACTCTTTATGAGTCTATCTCGTCACTCCCGGTCCTTGTTCTCCACTCTCCAACACTACACTCGTCTAAAGGACCTCCAAAGAGGCAAACCTCTCCACGCTCACATCATCACAACCGGTTCCTCCTCTTGCGTTTACATTGCCAATGCCCTCATCAACCTCTACGTCAAATCCGGACACTTACACACAGCCCACCTCGTGTTCGAAACCGTACCTCACAAAGACGTGGTCTCATGGAACACCCTCATCAATGGCTACTCTCAACAGGGCTTCAGATACTCCTCATTTGTGTTGGACCTTTTTCGACGCATGCGGGGTGAGAACACCTCCCCGGATTCGCACACTTTCGCTGGAGCTTTTAATGCTGCTTCATATGTAAAGGATGTTTTGGGTGGCAGGCAAGTTCACACGGTTGCTGTTAAGGCTGTGGGCTGTTTTGATGTGTTTGTTGGAAGCTCTCTTGTTAATATGTATTGTAAGATGGGTCTTGTAAGGGATGCACGTAAGGTGTTTGATGAAATGCTTGAGAGGAATTCGGTTACTTGGGCTACTATGATTTCTGGGTATGCAGTGCACCAGTTGGGTGGAAATGCGTTAGAGGTTTTTATACTGATGCGTAGAAGTGAGGAGAGGGAAGAAGAGAATGAGTTTGTTATGACCGCGGTTCTTAGTGGTTTGGCGGTTCCGGAAGTTGTTGAGACAGGCAAGCAGATTCATTGTCTTGCGGTGAAAAATGGGCTGATGTGTAATGTTTCTGTTGGGAATGCGCTTGTTACGATGTATGCGAAATGTGGGAGGTTAGATGATGCGCTTAGAACTTTTGAGCTATCGGGCGATAAGAATTCTATCACATGGTCTGCGATGGTATCTGGTTTTGCGCAGAGTGGGGATTCGCAAAAGGCTTTGCACTTGTTTTCAGACATGCATTTTTCTCGGATAGTGCCGACTGAGTTTGCGTTTGGTGGGGTCATCAGTGCCTGTAGTGACATCAGTGCTCTTGAACAAGGACAGCAGGTACATAGTTATTTGCTCAAGTTGGGATTCGAATTCCAAATATATATAATGTCAGCTTTGGTTGACATGTATGGCAAATGTGGTAGCGTTAGTGATGCTCGGAAGGGATTTGATTGTATAAAAGAACCTGATATTGTTCTTTGGAGTTCTATGATCGGAGGGTATGTACAAAATGGGGAGAATGAAGCTGCTTTGAGTTTATACTGTATAATGCAGAGGGAGGGATTTTCGCCCAATGAACTTACTATGGCCAGTCTCCTGAAAGCATGTTCAAGCCTATGTGCTTTTGAACAAGGAAAGCAAATCCATGCGCATACCATTAAGTATGGATTCAGTCTTAAATTTCCAATTGGAAGTTCTCTTTTCACTATGTATGCAAAGTGTGGGAATTTGGAAGATGGGCAGTTGGTGTTTAGGCAAATGCCTACGAGAGATGTAGTGTCTTGGAATGCAATGATATCTGGGCTTTCACAAAATGGGCAGGGTAATGAAGCTCTAGAGCTCTTTGAGGAGATGCGATTGGGGGGTACAGAGCCAGATTACGTTACATTTGTGAATGTTCTCTCTGCTTGTAGCCATATGGGATCTGTGGAGAGGGGATGGATTTATTTCAAGATGATGTCTAATGAATTTGGCATTGCCCCAAGGGTGGAGCATTATGCTTGCATGGTTGATGTCCTGAGCCGTGCTGGGAAGTTAGATGAAGCCAAAGATTTTATAGAGTCAGCAACTATTGATCATGGCATCTGTTTATGGCGTATTTTATTATGTGCTTGTCGAAACTATCGAAATTATGAATTGGGAGCATTTGCTGGAGAGAAGCTATTGGAGTTAGGTTCACTAGAATCACAGGCTTATGTGCTATTGTCAAACATCTATACTTCCCTAGGTAGACGGGAAGATGTTGAGCGGGTAAGGAGGATGATGAAACTTCGAGGGGTGAGTAAGAAGCCTGGCTGTAGCTGGATTGAGTTGAAGAGTCAGGTTCATGTGTTTGTTGTTGGTGATATGATGCATCCACAGATTGAGAGTATAGGTGTTGAAATCCGAAGATTAATCAAGCATATGAAGAATGAAGGATACCAGCCTTCCTCTACCACTTTTTGAAATTCATGACAAGTTTATCTGCAGGTTCATACGCTAACCTTCCATTCAGGAACTCTGTTTTACTTGTTTTCTTAACAAATCAATTTTGAGGGAAAAAGATTGCCAACCCCCGTTTTTCCTCATGAAGAACACAATTGGATCAAATTACAAGTAATTCCAATTTGCAATATACAGTTGATTCCTTTTGTATCTATTTGATCTTATGGTATGTGTTCCATATATCAAAGTAAATCCATTATATCTTGATCCTTTTGCATAGTTTTTTGCTGTCAAATGCTGTTTTTATTCAAAATAGGTATTAAGAGACGTGTGTAGTCATTGCATACTCAAATAATTATTTATTTGTTCATATAATTAGGTTTTTTGTTTTATCAGACGTCTAGATTAGCTTAAAGTGTGCTTTAGTCTAACAAGCTCCAAAAACTAGGGGCTATAATTATGAATTGATCTTAGAATCCCAGCCCACTGCTCATCATCAGAGTTTCTTTTTATTTTCTTTACATGTTTTATAATAAACATAAATAGAGGTGGAGCACAAATCAAATGAGTGGAACATGTATCCCTCATATGCTAACAAGCTAATAGAAATAATAATACAATATCAACTATTGATGAATGAAGAAACCAGTCCTAAACAACTGAATTTTTGTTACTTTGTTCCTTGAATTTTTGTTTCATTTATTTCTGTTGGTCATTTTCTCTCTGTATTTTTGTGTAGCTGAAGGTTTCAGTTCATTCTTTGAGTTTTCCTGTATCATCAAATGTAGCTAGGATCCACTGTAGACAGCTGCAAGGAGGCTCACTGTGGAACCTAACTGCGTTTCTTGCCCTGATGAAAAATGATACTCTACTAATTTGCTTAGACACTGTTCAAGGAGCCTCCGGTATTTGGACTTCTTTGTGCTGATAATCAGTCATTCCCTAAATGTTAATGGGAATGGCTGGTATATATGAAAGTGATCAAGCTGATTTTTAGCATGATTTCCTTGCCTCTTAATCCTGTTTGAAATCATAGTATATGCTGCTGATGAATGGTTAACTGCTGAAGTTGTTACTATTAAATGCAGATCAGTGTTAAGGAGCCAGGAAACCTCCTGCGGATGGAGATAGGATTGGTCATTCCAGCAAAATTGGTGGTGATGGTAGCTATAGAGTTGGATTCTGGGCTTTAGGGCCAACCTTGGAATTAGTTAAGTCTTGGATGCAGAAGTCTAGGGTCTAGTGTTGTTGGGTCTAAAGACGGCCATTGCTAAATAGTGTTACCAAGATAATCACGGAGTCTGGTTCTGGTGTGCTGGGGAACTTGCTCTAGGATGGAACTGATGATCTGTGATTGGAGCTGCTATTAGGAGGTGATGACTTTTTCGTTATCAGTTTAAAGAGTTTGAAATGAGTGATATATTCTTAGTCTAACCGACTGATTTCATTTGTTTGCTTGTTATGATTGGACTTTTTATCTCCCATTGACTGAGTTCATTTGTTTGCTTGCTATGATTGGACTGTTTATCTCCCATTTCTCGACCCAAAAAAAAAAAATCCCATTTTACCAGAAAGTGAAAAGAAAATAAAAAAAAAAGGAGCAATGGATATTTTTGGTTCTATAAGATAAAAGAAATGCAATCAAGCTGACACTCCCTGACAGTAGTTTTACTCGTCTTTTATTTTCACGACAGCACTTTTATTTTCTCAACTATTGTTGTTGTTGTTACATTTTACAATTTGTTATCCCAACGTTTTCAGGTTATTTTCATCACCAAGGCTAACACATTTGTAAGCCAAGTCAATTACCTTTGTTATTATTATATATTTCTATGAAAAAACGGGTAGCACTCTCATAGGGGTTTCCTGGTGTCTATCAATGAACTTAGGTTTCGTCCCTGCTACGCCCTTTTTTATTTTTGGCTTCTTGATTGTAATTGTTAGACTCATCCCTTGCCGGCCTTCTCAAAATTTTGGTTTTGATGAAAATTGTATATGGTGCAGATCTCGGTTGCCTTGGAGGCTATGGCATTCTGTTGGATATGGTTTGTGGTATCTGTGGTGAGATCTTCCCTAGTTGTATGGAGAATGAGTTTGAGTATAGGATTCAAAGTTACGTTTGTTGTACAGTAATGCAACTTGAATCAAATGTGCATTGAACTAAACTAACAACAAGCTCTGCCCAAAGATCACAGCCTAGCTGTGGTCTATGCATAATGAGTAGATTTTTGTGTTCAATTTTCTCATTAAAGTATCCAAGAGCCAAATGGTACAAGCTTGCAAGAACTACAATAGAAGCCGCGGGAAGTCGACGCTCGATTTTTTAAACTGGGCTAATGTTTCTGTGGTACTTCTATCCCATGCTTTCCGTTGGGCAACACCCAACTACACCTTTCTATAGTTCTTCACTACTCGTACGAGAAGGTAAAAGGAACTTGCTTTTTTTGGGGGAATTATTGTTTGTCAATCAAGAATGCCTCAACTATGACTAAATATATATATATATATATGTTTACCGGATAAATTCACTTATTTCACACAATTCTTCTGATCATGCCTTTTCGTCTTTACTTTCTATATTCCCATATGCAATGATGGAGATGGAGTCCTTGGGATCTGTAAGTATGAGGATGGCATTTGGGGTTTTGGGAACGCAATCATATGGTCTTAATGATATGTGGAGTGATTGAGAAAAAAAGAGAGAAAAGGATAGCTATCACAACATCATATTAACGTACTGCACTTCAAAATATTATTTGGTAACTTAGTTATGGGCCATAAATAAGAGTAACAATAAAACGTCTGAATTTATTGAGCGAATTTTACCTTTATAAAATATTTTACATAAGCGAACACAATATCAAAAAAGATTGAGCCTGGAATAAGCTGGTCAAAGGATGGTGTTTGGACTCAAAATGAACATTTTGGCTTGACAAGGCACGTCTTGGAGAAATTGAGCCAATGTCAGTGGCTTAAGCTATATATTGTCGACAAGTTCGAAATATATATTTAGAGGCTAAATAAAGCATACTATGAAAGCATGGAAATGAAAAGTCAACTTTAGCACATTTTCCTACTTCGGCTAAGAGAAACCGAGCTAATAAGGAAGGAGGGGCGGCAGACTAACCATCCGAACTTCAAATGAGTTGAAACTTTTCAGATTTATTCTAGACATCCCAAGGATCATTTATTAGGAAGAGTGCTAGAGCTTGTTCGGAATGGAAAACCTTCAAACAATCAGTCCAATTTTCTGCAGAAGCAAAACTGGAAAACTAGACCTGTAAGAAGTCCAGTAGCATTTCCAGCCCAACCGCATGGAAAGAAATTCTGAAATTTTACCACAATAATCTACATCCATGGTGGATCATTTCATATGAAGAAGTCGAAGGTTAAATATGAGTTCTTTGTGGAGATAAAAATTAAAGGAATAAAGAAGTGTTAGTGCTCTTACCTAACAAAATTCACTAAGTATTAGTGCTCTCACCTAACAAAATTCAGTAAGTGTTAGTGCTCTCACCTAACAAATCCACTAAGTGTCTGTGTGCTCAAACCTAACCCATTATGATTTGTTTAAAGGTCAAATAGTGTTGCTTGGAAGCCTATATATAGAGGCTACAACAAGTATCATCTCACCAATTCACTCATCAAAACATCTATAAGATGATCTAAGTTCTCTCTAGAGCAACCTCTCTAAGAGTAACTCCTCTCTTTCTCTTTCTCTTATTGGTGATCACACTCCAAGTTCTAGTCTCCTTAGGAGCCAACTTTCAGTACCACCAAACCCTCTGTCAAAGTGCTTTGGTCCTAATCTCCTCGGGAGCCGACTGTAGTACCATGACCACAACAGTTAAGGAACCAACCAAGCAAGGGTAACGCCCTCGCAAACCAGCCAAGCTAGAGTCACGCTTTAGCAAGTTCTCCTCACTTCCCAGTGGTTTTCACTCTGCTCGATCTACAACATCGAGTATCGATTGTGATTTTGAAGAAGCTCAGCAAAAGTCCTCGCCACGAGGCATAAAGAATCCCACAACGAGGTTGGTGCTCTCCTCGTCCACAATCGCTCAGAAGAAGTCAGGTCAAGGGACACCCCCGACGACCGCACCCGAACGGTGCTGGCACACCCACGCAAGAAAAGAGAATGTTGACCAGCTCAAGAAAAACTGGAGCCAAGCATTTTGGCACGCCCAGTGGGACATACTGCGAGCTGTAAACCACACCACTATTAAGAAGATGAGGTTGGTAAGGGGTTTTGAATCATAACGGAATAGGTGAAGTCTCTTTTGTTAATATTGACCTAAACTCCTTATTGGTGCCTAGTTCAGGTCCATTAAGGTTAAGGGCGGTTTTTATTAACACTTGTTGAACTGTCTTCACACTTATGATCTTTCTCATCTTAGTAAGTATAACTTATGTGAAATGGTGTCTAGAAAGGGGACAACTCTCATAACAGGCTATTGAATCCAGAAGTGCGTGCAAATAGGCCTAAACCACTATGTGGGAGTAGTTCATGCCAAAATGGATTCTGCCTCTTTTGTTCGCCCTCCCCCACCTGGCCATTTCAGTAAGGTTGCCCAAAGGATTTGAAAGAAAGTTTGTGTCTAGGCGACTATACTTGGGCCGCAGGTCTAAACCTTGATTCACAGTGTCTTATTGAATTCAGCTACTTATTCAATTCAGACTTCCAGAAGCCATTGGGAAGTCAAGCGTAAACCGTTATCAAAAGGTTTACGTTAACTGCTCGAAACATAAGACCTCCAGTTACAGACCGCACTCGCGTGCAGACTGTCGTGGTCTTTCCGAAGAACAGGTAATCCAAAGATTTTCTTTCCACCCTCCATCAACAGAGATGTCAACTGAACGAGGAGGAAATCGACATCCTACTACTGAAGCCGAGCAAGTTCCCGCCGCCCAGCCTAATCAGGCTGGCAATACATCTAGCATCACCCTGGAAGCCGCGAGCGCAGTTACAACTATTGACTTTGTGCTTATTCTCGTTCCAGAAAATGAGACCATAGAAGAGCGGCTTAATATCCTTCAACATAATTCTGCCGCATACCATGAGAAGATGGAAAAAGCCTTTGCGGAGGACCGTTGACGGCTTGATGAGTTCACGATCTCGATTAAGAGGCTTGAGCTAGGGGCACAACAAACACAAGGGAAATTGGATGGCATGAACCAAAAAATGCAAAAGAACCACGAAGAGCTGTTGGTCGCAAGCAAACACATTGCTTCGGAAGTCGCGACGATTCGCAAAGAAGGATCCAACGTCGTAACCCAAGTGGCCATGCAGAAGGCTGACCTCGATCAGGCCAGAGAGGTTCTACATAAAACACTGGGAGATCCTAGCGCCATTCTAGGCTCTCTAGGTCAGTCCCCCATATCTGCTAAGTACATACCACCAAATGCTCGCGGCGGCAGTACATCCACATCCGCTACTGCAGCATAAGTCAGAGGTAAAGAGACTACTCTGGCAACGGGTGGGAAGAACAACGCCGCGTCATCAGTCACGCAAGGGACCAGGACTTTAAAAATCAATGAAGGGGCCTTTGTTGATCATAGCCCGTTTCCATAATATGACAGTGACGGAGTTGTATACGTGCACCACGATCCACCTCCACCAAGCCATTATGGTATCGACTGGGTTGAAAGTCCAGCGAAGGTCACCGCAACCATAAAAGGTCAGCCAGCAGTGGGTTTTACGTCGCAGACGTCAACCCGACATAAAATGAACCATGGAGGCGGCATGTCTTTGGTTAATCAAGCTTCACAGGAACCACCATTGATCTGGCCAGTTGAAGATATAATGGTTCACCCATCTCCTCCTGATCCAAGATATGTAAGGAGAGAGGAGGTAGAAGTAATGATCAGGGCCGTGAACAAGAGGCCTAACCTGGAGGAGGCCTACAATGGGCCCTTCCCACTGCATATTACACAGACATCTTATCCTAGGGGATATAAGAACATTACGTTCTCTACTTTCTCGGGAGAGGAAGTCGAAAATGCCGCGGCCCATTTGGTTAGGTTTCGACTACAGTGTGGCCAGTACCAGAATGAATCCCGCCAAGTGAGTTTTTGGAGTGCAGGCAGGCGATTTCCTGGGATTCATTGACCATCAAAGGGGCATTGAGGTCCCTGAGGATAAGGCAAACGCGGTCGTCAAAGCATCTTCCCCGCGAACGAAGAAAGAATTACAACGACTACTGGGTAAGATCAACTTTTTGCGACGTTTCATTTCTAACCCTGCGGGCAAAATCCAGCCCTTTTCCCCACTGCTGAAGTTGCAAGGACAGAACGAGTTTGTGTGGGAACCTAAACATCAAGAGGCTTTTGACAAAATCAAGGCCTATATGGCGAGCCCGCCAGTGCTTGTTCCTCCCAGAGCTGGATTTCCATTAAAGTTGTATGTTTCAGCAGTTGAGGCTTCCATTGGCAGCCTCCTCGCTCAGGATGATGAAGAAGGTATCGAACATGCCATCTTTTACCTTAGTAGGACATTCACAGATTGTGAAACAAGGTACACTCCAATGGAAAAGCTATGTCTTACATTATACTTCTCAGCATGCAAGTTGCGGCATTACATATTGTGCTTTACTACTTGCATCATTGCTCAAACCGATCTAGTCAAGTATATGCTATCGCGACCTATCATGAGAGGTCGTATTGGCAAGTGGGTGCTCGCCTTATCAGAATTCTCATTACAGTATGTCCCACAGAAAGCAGTAAAGGGGCAAGCCATTGCGGACTTTCTGGCACATCACCCTATGCTAGATCTCCCCGCGGTTAGAGACTTAGAGGTCGCTGTCACAAATTTAGATCGCCCAGAGTACGCCGCACTGTATCAAGCCACAGTCTCACTCCAACCCTGGGTTTTATATTTTGACTGGTCAAGAACGGATACGCTAGCAGGAGCTGGAATTGCACTGGAGAATCCGGCTGGAGATCACTTCTCGTACTCATTCCAGTTGGATTTTCAATGTACCAACAACCAGGTAGAATATGAGTCCTTAATCATAGGCCTAGAAGTACTGCTGGAAATGGGAATTAGAGATGTACAAATACTTGGCGATTCTCTCTCGGTTATCAATCAGTTGTGCAATGAGTTCAGATGCAATAGCTTCACGTTGGTCCCTTATTGGAACAAGACATTAGAACTGTTGGACCAATTTGATAACGTACATCTTGAGCACATTCCTCGCGAGCGAAATTTTGCCGCGAACGAGTTGGTCCAGCTGGCAACAGGGGTAACATTGAGATATGGCGTGCGGGAGAGAATCCTTAAAGTCGAGCGTCGCACCCTTCCTTCATGGATGTTGAGAAGAGATCCTCCAGACGATACGTCAGTCGCAACCCTGGAATCCATTGACGTGGATTAGCGCATCCCTTTGATCAATTATCTCAAGCATCCTGATCAGACCACAGATCGAAGGATTGGCTATCTTGCCCTCAACTACTTCCTCAGAGGTGATGAACTTCGCAGACGAGGAGAAGATGGCATGGATTTCAGATGTGTTTATGGCCATGAAGCCAAACAACTTATGCTCCAAGTTCATTCTGGCATTTGTGGAACTCACCGAAAAAAAAGGCTTCAACGCTAAAGCAACTGAAGCTGTGCAAAGAACCGGTGAAGCTCAAGTCGGTGGTTTTCACCAAACCAGAGTTCGCAAGTTATACTTACGACGCGAACAAAGCGCATGAAATCTTGGATGAAATGATCGCTGCGAAGATGGTGAAAATCAACTTCGGCCCATTTCCCAAACCAGAGCAGCTAAGGGGGAAGAAATACTGCAAACTCCATAATATGTGGAATCATAATACAGCCGATTGTGTTAAGCTAAAGGATAAGATCTAAATCTAGTTAAATAATGGTAGTTTGCAAGTAGAAGCACCAACAACAGCAGCAGCGTTGGTGGACCTAGATCCCTTCCCAGATACCGGCATCAACATGGTGGACGTGGCATGGGGTGAAAAAGATCAGTAGACTATGCGGTTAAGGATTTGATAAGGGCTGGAGACAAAGCCGTGAAGCGGGAATCCAAGACTCATTTACCCATTGTCCTATGCTCGCGGTGCAAGGAAGAATGTGACACTCAAGCCCTGCATGAGGAAACATCCCAGACTGTCCAGTTTGGATCTCTGCCGCCAATACGGTTAGTATCATCCTTTAGAAACTTCCAACCATGCAGCCCAAGAGTACACAGTGGTTTAGAAACTCCTTTTCCAAGGGACTCAAACTTATTCAAAAAGTTGAAGACTGCGAGGGAAGAAGGGCAAGCAGATAAGCGGCAAGGGGTTTTTACCAGACCTTACATTCCGCCAGTGTTGACATCCTCCATCAAAGAAGGGAGATGGTATACCCAAAAGAATGGTAAGGCGGTGGAGATGAGCTCTTCAAAGAAGAGAAAACTCCAGCGGAGGTTTGGAGAAGCAAAGCGAACTTTGGAAGCACTAGATCAAGGACTGATCAAACCATCGCAATTACTGAAACCTCCAGAAGAGTATCAAAGACAATTGGAGGTACTGGCCTCTGAGAGATTCGTTTCCCCACAAGTTCAGAAACCGCAGCCCAAAGTATTGTGCCAAGGGCAAAAGCCATGTGCCCCTAAGATTAGCGCTCAGGAGAAGTCCCTAGTTCCAGGGAGACAAGAACCGCCGCCAGCTCGTAAAGTCAATATTTGGCGGAGAATATCTCGCAAAGGAAGAAATAGCGAGCCTTCCATCTTTGACAAGCTAGGGGGCAAAGACAATCGGTCCGCGATTGTGCAGAAAGTTCAAAACTTAGTGGTCACTGTCCCAGAGGAAATGTCAGGGACGAAACAAATTTCAGAGTCACTGAACCAGATTCCTATAGTACAGGAGCACGAACAAGCCAAGGCGGTGGTCCCCACAGAGGAATCATTGGTTGCTTTCATGGTTAAACAGTTTAACGCCGATATCCCAGCAGATGAACCCAAGCTCAATCTTGATGATGACATGGACAAAACAGAAATGGTGGATATCTCTTGCAATATGGTTTATGTGCTCCCTATTAAGTATGCCTTACCAGTCGCTGTGCAGGAATGCATAGAAGCTGACGCAATTGGAGAACAGCAGTTGCAAATCACTTCAGCTGCAACAACGCTGGTGAAAGAAGCAGTGTTCCTTGAGACTGAAGATGCTAACAGCAAGGGTTTCTTCATGAGCTTCACAAGACCCACACCCGCCATGGTGCAACACATAAACTAATGGGACTAAGGTCAGCAAGATAATGGTTGATACCGGCGCGGCTGTGAATGTCATTACTATAAGGACCATGTAGCTTTTGGGAATCAAGAAGGAGAAGATCCAGTTTACCTCTCTCACATTGAAGAACTTTGCGGGCACAGTAACTAAGACGTTAGGTTTACTGTTCCTAAAAATCAAGGTGGGTCCCTCAGAAAGCGTTTATGCGTTCTTTGTTACGGATTGTTACGCGGCCTACAGTGCCATCCTGGGAAGACATTGGATTCACTGACGCTATTGTGTTCCGTCAACACTCCACCAAGAGCTGATTATGTGGAATAGGGTGACAAATAAGGCTGAGATAATTAAAGCAGACTCCCGCCCTTTTTCTGTTTCCGCGAATTACGAAGATGCCAAGTACTACTTGGAGCCAATTACTCCATTTCAAGTCGGTAGCATTGACAATAAGGGCCGCCCCATAGGGGTGACGGCTTCTGAGTTGGCACAGTGGGGTCTCACTCTCGCAAAAGAAGACCTAGCGAGGCCTGACCATGCTGTGCCCCACGCAATGGGTAGTTAATGGATTACGACCTTCCAGAGGAAGGGATAGAGGCCTTCCACTCCTTGTACGAGAGGCTATCCTCATACTTGGTGGAAAAAGAGGCTTATGATCGAGTTACAACCTTAGAAATTGTTTATGAAGAGTTCACGGACCAAAAAGAGGAGGAAGAAGAGATTCAGCTTGCTCTAGCGGCATTGGATGACACACCTCCGAAGGTTAGGGACCCTACTAAAAAGGTCAATCTGGGAACAATTGATGAGCCTATAGAAGTGGCTATCAGCACTTACTTAGAGCCTAGTGAGAAACAGAGGCTCATCGACTTATTGCTAGAATTCAAAGACTGCTTTGCGGAAAAATACGAGGACATGCCAGGCCTATCACCAGACTTGGTATGCCACCAACTCCTAACGCTACCTGATAAGAGGCCTTTGAAGCAAGAGCCATGAAGAATGAACTCAGAGCCTCAAGTACTGGTCAAAGAGGAAGTTGAAAAGATGCATAAGTCAGGCATTATCAGGGTAGGCAAGTACAATCAGTGGCTATCCAATATAGTGCCTGTTCGCAAGAAGAATGGCAAGATGAAGGTCTGCATGGATTACATAGACCTTAATTTGGCTACACCTAAAGACGTCTACCCTATATCGGTGGCGGACATGTTGGTAGATGCAGTTGCAGGGCACGAACTGTTGTCTTTTATGGATGGCATAGCGGGATATCACCAGATACCGGTTGCGGAGGAAGATAGACACAAGACCGCATTCCGCTGCCCTGGGTTCACGGGAGTTTTTGAATATGTGGTCATGTCTTTTGGACTGAAGAATGCCAGAGCAACATATCAGAGAGCCATGAACCTGATCTTCCATGACATACTTGGGAAGATCTTAGAGGTTTACATTGATGACGTCGTCGTGAAGTCTAAAAAGAGTGGAGATCACTTCACGGATCTCAGAAAAGTTTTCGAGCGCATACGGCTACACAAACTCAAAATGAATCCCGCCAAGTGAGTTTTTGGAGTGCAGGCAGGCGATTTCCTGGGATTCATTGTCCATCAAAGGGGCATTGAGGTCCCTAAGGATAAGGCAAACGCGGTCGTCAACGCATCTTCCCCGCGAACGAAGAAAGAATCACAACGACTACTGGGTAAGATCAACTTTTTGCGACGTTTCATTTCTAACCCTGCGGGCAAAATCCAGCCCTTTTCCCCACTGCTGAAGTTGCAAGGACAGAACGAGTTTGTGTGGGAACCTAAACATCAAGAGGCTTTTGACAAAATCAAGGCCTATATGGCGAGCCCGCCAGTGCTTGTTCCTCCCAGAGCTGGATTTCCATTAAAGTTGTATGTTTTAGTAGTTGAGGCTTCCATTGGCAGCCTCCTCGCTCAGGATGATGAAGAAGGTATCGAACATGCCATCTTTTACCTTAGTAGGACATTCACAGATTGTGAAACAAGGTACACTCCAATGGAAAAGCTATGTCTTACATTATACTTCTCAGCATGCAAGTTGCGGCATTACATATTGTGCTTTACTACTTGCATCATTGCTCAAACCGATCTAGTCAAGTATATGCTATCGCGACCTATCATGAGAGGTTGTATTGGCAAGTGGGTGCTCGCCTTATCAGAATTCTCATTACAGTATGTCCCACAGAAAGCAGTAAAGGGGCAAGCCATTGCGGACTTTCTGGCACATCACCCTATGCTAGATCTCCCCGCGGTTAGAGATTTAGAGGTCGCTGTCACAAATTTAGATCGCCCAGAGTACGCCGCACTGTATCAAGCCACAGTCTCACTCCAACCCTGGGTTTTATATTTTGACGGGTTAAGAACGGATACGCTAGCAGGAGCTGGAATTGCACTGGAGAATCCGGCTGGAGATCACTTCTCGTACTCATTCCAGTTGGATTTTCAATGTACCAACAACCAGGCAGAATATGAGTCCTTAATCATAGGCCTAGAAGTACTGCTGGAAATGGGAATTAGAGATGTACAAATACTTGGCGATTCTCTCTCGGTTATCAATCAGTTGTGCAATGAGTTCAGATGCAATAGCTTCACGTTGGTCCCTTATTGGAACAAGACATTAGAACTATTGGACCAATTTGATAACGTACATCTTGAGCACATTACTCGCGAGCGAAATTTTGCCGCGAACGAGTTGGCCCAGCTGGCAACAGGGGTAACATTGAGATATGGCGTGCGGGAGAGAATCCTTAAAGTCGAGCGTCGCACCCTTCCTTCATGGATGGCGAGAAGAGATCCTCCAGAAGATACGTTAGTCGCAACCCTGGAATCCATTGACGTGGATTAGCGCATCCTTTTGATCAATTATCTCAAGCATCCTGATCAGACCACAGATCGAAGGATTGGCTATCTTGCCCTCAACTACTTCCTCAGAGGTGATGAACTTCGCAGACGAGGAGAAGATGGCATGGATTTCAGATGTGTTTATGGCCATGAAGCCAAACAACTTATGCGCCAAGTTCATTCTGGCATTTGTGGAGCTCACCAAGCAGGTCCAAAGATGCGATGGTTGCTCAGACGACATGGATAATTTTGGTCCAGTATCTTGAAGGATTGTATCGCATTCGCTAAAGGTTGTTTGGACTGCCAAGCTCATGGGCCGGTCCAGCATGTTCCTAATATTCCAATGCAGCCCATTATATAGCCTTGGCCCATAAGAGGATGGGCACTGGATTTAATAGGGATGATTCACCCACATTCAGCACTTCAACATAAGTTCATCATCGTCGCGACTGATTTCTTTACAAAGTGGGTTGAAGCAGAACCTTTGAAGGAAGCATTTGGTGGCACGTTGCGACAATTCCTATTCAGAAACATCATCTACAGATTTGGGATCCCAGAAGTTTTTGTTTCGGACCGGGGGGCAGCTTTCATGGGTGGTGAAGTTGATAAACTAGCAAGAGAATGGGGAATACAGTTCATCCATTCCAGTCTGTATTATGCTCAGTCAAACGGTCAAGCGGAGGCCAGTAATAAGATCATTATCAATTTGCTGAAGAAAATGTTGGAAGCTAATCCACGACAGTGGCATGAGACACTTTATGAAACTCTTTGGGCCTACCGCACCTCAAAGCGGAATCCCACTGCGACAACACCTTATGCTTTGATGTTTGGCCATGATGCAGTCCTGCCGTTGGAAGTCAACGTCCAATCATTACGAGTTCAAGAGCAACATCATCTCATTGGAGAAGACTATGTTCAGGCTATGTGGCAGGAACATGAAGACCTTAGCGAAAAGTGCTTGGAGGCTTTAGATAATTTGGTCATGGAAAAGCAACCAGTTGCTCGTGCCTATGACAAGCGGACTCGGGGAAGGAGTTACAGCGAAGGAGAGTTGGTTTGGAAAGCAGTTCCCCCGCTTGAAAATATTAGATGGTCGCGGCAAATGGACTCCAAGATGGGAAGGCCCGTACATCATCTATAAAATCTTAGAGAAAGGAGCTTTTCATCTCAAGGACCTAGATGGAGATGTCCATCATAACCCTATCAATGGGAGATACTTGAAGAAATACTTTCCCAATGTTTGGGACTCGGAGGAGTCGTAGACAGTTTATTCGCATAAGACATGGGGGACAATTCTACTGTTCCTACACTCGCAAAGCCCATTTATAAAGGCCTGTTTTTGAGGCCCATAATCATTTCTTCGCTATGCCTAGCAACACTAAGGGGGCAACACTATACCATACTAAGCCTAAACCCTAAATTTTTACAGCTTTGTATATAAATATTCATGCTATTTTATTATAAAAAAAGAAGAAGAAGTTATAAACACAACTCTTAGGGGGCAATTCTAAGTGCTTCTACACTTACGAAGCTACAATGCCGAGTCAGAGGCTCCGGAAGGTTTTTCCAGCTTTACCCTCACAGGAAAGGTTGAGCTCAAGGGAAGTGTGAGAGCCACCACCGTGACCGCCACCTCCATCGGAAGTAGTTTTCATGTTGCCAAAGATGTCCTCACCATGCACGGGAAACAGTGAAAGTGTTTCAATCTCTTGGTGATCTTCTCCTCTTTGTTCCATGAAAGTTTGTTCTACATTCATGTCAAAGAAAGTAGAACTAGTTCCCCTTTCAGCTGAGATTGAACCGTCCCTAGCACTATTCTCCATGTTCATAGATCCATAACCGCCATAGTTCCCCATCTGCCCGTTAAACGCAATCATCACACCAGCGGAAGAAGCAGAAGCAGGTGCAGAAGATCCAAAGTTAATATACTGATCTCATGTTTCCAATTGGTAACATTATCAGCACCAACAAGCCCTGATATTTGCATGGGCACATGGACATCCGAAGTGGACCTCTTCTTCTGCTTCTCCCGAGCCCTTTGGTTCACGAACCAATAATAGACGTTCTTGACCTCGATCTTGCTGTACCATTTCAGCTGGAGATAGATCCTCTGAATCTGCTCTATAGTTGGGAATCTTTCGCCCTTGTTGTAGAAAAGCTCCTTGAGGATACTTATCTGATCTGTAGTGGGAACCGGCTGCTTTGTTACTTCCTCCATCCTTGGTTGGATGCCGGTTTTGTGGTTCCATTGGTGATGGATTGAGAGAATGCAAAAATTGAAGAGTGGTGATGATGAGTAATTAAGAAAGATTGCTGTTAGAAATATTCGAGTTGATGAAACGATTTTGGGATTGGAAATTTGGGTTTATAATGTGGAGGAGGATATAGGCATGCAAATATCCACCCTTGGATGGACGGTCAAAGAGAAGAGTCAAACTAAGTGTCAGTAAAGCGTGATTAAAGTTGCCGTAAATCTCGAAAAGAAGGGATTATTGGCGCGTGAGGGAACCGAACGGTTTTCGAGGAGGTAACTGTTCTTTTCACGAGATTATTTTTTCACGGTGGAATTTTCAACAGCTAATTAATGCAAATTGGGTTGGGGCCAGCAAGTGGATCCAAAAGATAAATATTTTCTCAAAACCCTCATCACGAGGCTCGTTTTGACGCAGAACATATTTTAAAAGTTCATATTATTTTCAATATACAACTATGGGGGTCCTATATTTGAGGCCTTGCGAGACATAATTATTGGCCAGAGAATTCCAGCGCCCAGTAGGTTTGTTGGAAGAAGTGCAAAAGATAAATTTGCAAAGCCAGAATTCCAAGAATGCGATACCTCCTGTATGGTCACACTGGGTGCGGTAATAATCACTCCAGACAGGGTAGGATTTACTGTGATGCCCCCGACCAGCCATATCCATTCTCAAAGGAAATTGAATACCATCAAACTGACTATGCACATAGGGGTCAAAATCAATGGGCAACCTCGTGATGGTAAGAACATCCAGTAGAGTTATGCTCATCTGCCCAAATCGGAAATCGAATGTATTGCTGGAGGTGTTCTAGAAGCAAAGAGCGGCGGCTAGCGGTGCAGGGCTAGTATTATAGGGAAGACAGAAGCATAGATTGATTGTTTGGGTGATACCCACCGCATCCCATCGGGCCAAATCTCTCGCTCGGACCTCCTGATACCAAACATTTTCCTCGAGAGCGATGGTAGGCCAGAAGCCCACTTTCCTCCTTGGTCCTCAACTGCTAAAATCACCAGGCACCTGCCGAAGAACCGCTATAGGACGGCGGATGGGAAGCCCATAATAGGCCATAACATCATCTGGCAAATGATCGAGAGGTGTGGGACCCAGACTCGCTTGACTATCACCGCCACCAAAGCCCATCAGTCGACTTCTCTCCTCTCCGGTCTGACTTCTACATCGAACACTCATGTTAGTCGGCCATGTGAATGTGGCTTTCTCAGTGATTTCATCTGCCTGATCGATAACGAATGGTTTCTTGGATGTCATTTCTGGGTCACAAGGAACACTTCTCCATTACACCTTGATTTATAGCTCAGGTGTTTTTGGAGATTAATTTATTGGCTGGGCCAGTGAGTGGCCCTAGTTGATAATTAATGAATCACTATTCCATCTTGAGAATCGCATCTAAGGTGACAGTGAAAATATTCAACCTTTTCCTACCACCGCAGGGCCAGCATAGTGGCCTGACTTTTTTTAATAAAACATGATTAAAACCAATTCGGTTTTAGATTCTAAAGTTGCAGCAAATATGGTGGTTTCACTTCGTCGCATGTCATGATGACGATAGCCATGATTCAATCATCATCTTCAGCATAAGATTCACGAAGGATTAAATGGCAGCAAACAGTTTGCTATTCAGCATCTTATTTTGCCAAGTACTGTAGGCCTTGATCAAACTTGATCTAGCCAACAAAAAGGCTCCAAACACCTACATTTGAGAAAATCAACAGAGAGCCAGCGATCAAGGCAGATACTTGCTGCTATACACATGGCGAAGCTACCACCAAAGAAGAGAAGGATCCTCATTCGCAATCAAAAGCAGTCTCCTTCACATGGGGGGCACGATAAAGTTCTGATATCCTACAACCTACCTAAGTTTCGCCAATTCACTGCATACCAGACATCAGATACGGGGCCAATAAAGTTGACAAAGAAAGCATCAGTTCATGACAAAGGTAATTCAGATTGTGACTTCCAAAGTTTATGGCCTATTTAGAGGCCTATATGGAATCAATCAAGTAATTTCAGTCAAGCCAATACAAGTGGCTTCGGAGCAACGATATTATAAGAGTAGTACTGATGCAAGACCTCTTTAATCAAGACGAAGACCTTTGATTTCGAGGTCAGGGGGGCAGTGTTTGGACCCAAAATGAATATTTTGGCCTGACAAGGCACGTCTTGGAGAAATTGAGCCAATGTCAGTGGCTCAAGCTATATATTGTTGACAAGTTCGAAATATATATTTAGAGGTTAAATAAAACCTACTATGGAAGCATGAAAATGTAAAATCAACTTTAGCACATTTTCCTACTTCGGTTAGGAGAAATCGAGCTAATAAGGAAGGAGGGGCGGCAGACTAACCATCCGAACTTCAAATGAGTTGAAACTTTTCAGATTCATTCTAGACATCCCAATGATCATTTCTTATGAAGAGTGCTAGAGCTTGTTCGGAATGGAAAACCTTCAAACAATTAGTCCAATTTTCTGCAGAAGCAAAACTGGAAAACTAGACCTGTAAGGAGTCCAGTAGCATTTCCGGCCCAACCACATGGAAATAAATTCTAAAATTTTACCATAATAATCCACATCCATGGTGGATCATTTCATATGAAGAAGTCGAAGGTTAAATATGAGTTCTTAGTGGAGATAAAAATTAAAGGAATAAAGAAGTGTTAGTGCTCTCACCTAACAAAATTCAGTAAGTGTTAGTGCTCTCACCTAACAAATCCACTAAGTGTTTGTGTGCTCAAACCTAACCCACTATGATTTGTTTAAAGGTCAAATAGTGTTGCTTGGAAGCCTATATATAGAGGCTACAACAAGTATCATCTCACCAATTCACTCATCAAAACATCTATAAGATGATCTAAGTTCTCTCTAGAGCAACCTCCCTAAGAGCAACTCCTCTCTTTCTCTTTCTCTTATTGGTGATCACACTCCAAGTTCTAGTCTCCTTAGGAGCCAACTTTCAGTACCACCAAACTCTCTGTCAAAGTGCTTTGGTGCTAATCTCCTCGGGAGCCGACTGTAGTACCACGACCACAACAGTTACGGAACCAACCAAGCAAGGGTAACGCCCTCGCAAACCAGCCAAGCTAGAGTCACGCTTTAGCAAGTTCTCCTCACTTCCCAGTGGTTTTCACTCTGCTCGATCTACAACATCGAGTATCGATTGTGATTTTGAAGAAGCTCAGCAAAAGTCCTCGCCACGAGGCACAAAGAATCCCACGACGAGGTTGGTGCTCTCCTCGTCCACAATCGCTCAGAAGAAGTCAGGTCAAGGGACACCCCCGACGACCGCACCCGGACGGTGCTGGCACGCCCACGCAAGAAAAGAGACTGTTGACCAGCTCAAGAAAAACTGGAGCCAAACAGATGGCACATTACTTTTATAGTTGTTATGACTTCATTTTGCTTTCATTAATTAATGACATTTAATGTAGTTTTGTTATGGATGACATGAGGTGTAATTTTTAGAACTCTTGACCAAATGTCTAAATTTGACCTAATAAATGCTCACTTACTTCACTAAAAGATTTGTATATCTACTTACCCCTTTTAAATGTAAAAAGACAAGTCTGGCCTCCGAATAATTAAAAAGTTATTGGAGACTTCGCCTGACTCCGGTGCTAGAATCTAGTCATCGGCCGGAGGTTGTCGGAGGTCCCCAAAAAGGTCGTTGGAGATCTTATAAGTCACCGGAGAGCTCGCCGGAACTTTTATGACCATCCAATAAAAGTTTATTGGGCATTATTGTGGGGGGGGGGGGGGGGGGGGGGGGGTAATAAAACCGAATGCTGGACTCTAATCACCAGTTGCAGGACTCCGATCACTGGTCACCGGTCGCTGGACAAGGTTCTAAAAAACGCTAGGCGCTAATCGGGAGTTACCTCGAGGGTTTTCTAATTTTAAATTTTACTTCAATTTTAATACCATATAATTATATAATAAAAATATAAAAGGTATTGGTTTCCATAGTTAGTTAACATACATACACTAGATCATCACAGCCACAAAAATATTTCTAAACTAAAATCCCATTGTCGGTTAGCATCTAAGCATCATCAATCTCCTCCCAGTAACTGATCCATTTCTACCACACCAGTAGTGGTACTCGTATGCGCATAAACCTCATTTGTTTTTTGTTCAGCCTAAATTTCCAAAAGAAAGTAAACAGTAAGTTTCTGGAAAAAGTAGTACACAAATCTCACAAATTATTCCCAACTCTATTGCTTTCCAAGAGCAGGAAACTGAAAGTCATATTTTCACAACTAAAAAGTCCAGGAATTCAAATGATGCCGACTCCCTCATAACAAAGCTATGAATCAAGCTGATCTGCATCTGTTTTGATTTTTTTTTTTTTAACTTCTTGTGAGTTGTGACTTTGTGTGATTGTGTCTTTCCTTGCTGCATTGGACTATTGGACTTTGAAATAGTTCTGCAGTTTGTGTTTGATTTAGATCTGCAGGTTGTGTTTGATTTGCAATTTTTCATTGTATTTGTAATGTTAGTGATTTCAGACTTTAAGTTGTATTTCTCTATTTGATTTGTTGCATTTGCCATTTGTAATGTATTAATTTTTGTATGCATTTGAGGATTTGACTGGAAATGCTTGTCTAAATGTCATAAGGAAAATTGAAAGATCTGACGGTGTGGCTATAAATTATTGATTGTAGACATAATTAAGAAAAAACATGGTATTCATGTAGCTGATATGACTGAAACTTATGTTATGATTAAAAACTTATGTCTAGCCAAAATAATCTCAATAAATGAATTATAATAAAGACAATTATATGTCAGGCCAAAATAATCGCAACAAATAAATATAATAAAGACAATTAATGTAACAAACCTCGATGAGAACAATTCATAATTAAACGTAATTAAACATAATTCATGATGAAAACGTAATCCATGGTCAGCATAATTCATAGTGAAAACATAATTAAAGATAATTACATAATTGAATTGAACATAATAAAGATATACACTTTAAATTTCAAATCGGAAAATACAACCATGAAAAAACCAGATAAGAAAAAAACAAATAAAAATGACTAAACAAAACAGAGATAGATAGATAAAATGCCTAAACATAGGCCAAGAACACCACCGCTGATCATGTCATCGATATGTTGTCCATTGTCCATAAAAAAATTAGAG
The DNA here is from genome assembly GCA_025331145.1 of Rosa persica. NCBI lineage: Eukaryota > Viridiplantae > Streptophyta > Magnoliopsida > Rosales > Rosaceae > Rosa > Rosa persica. The sequence continues at coordinate 9,708,268 of WFKR01000001.1, read as the reverse complement.
ACGTTGAGTTTGTTATCTTCATTGACAGATTCTCTACAAAATTTTAGTTGGGAGGTAATCCGATACATAGCAGAATTGAAAATCAATGACAGAGTTGAAGTTCTGAAGGCGCAAATGCATCCATTCATATCGTGGTCTAGATAGAACAATGGTTTTCTGGTGAGCAAATCGATTAGTCAATGCTTGCGAAAGCTCAAGCTGGTTTTCACCGTAAGATACTCATCTTTTAGGCTCTTATCAAGATGATGACGCAAGAAAATCATAGCCTTGGCGCGATCTTGCAAAGAGGGCTTATTGTCAATTTTGATGGCATTTTCAAGGTTGTTAGACATAAGGTAAATTTCGGCATCAAGAACCCAACTCAAATAATTCTTGCCAGAAATTTCAAGAGGATCAAATTCCAATTTTGTAAGATGCGTCATCTTCCAACATAGAGAAAATACGAGATATACCAGGATCCATAATATTAGAACTGTATGTTCTATGAACAATGATAAAAAATCATGTACGAAATAGAGTTTAGAAGCGTTCATAAATATGAACAATGGATTCCATAGGGAACACATGAGAAAAACATTCGTGGCCCAGCGTGGAAGACACGGACGAATGGGGGAGCGCCATGTGGCCGATGCGTCTGCTTCCGTTTTTTGTCGCGTAGCGACAATGAATGTTGCATTGTGGGCGCACGTGGCTCACACCCGTTGACTGGTTTGGGAATTTGAACCCAACAGTCAACACATATGGACCGTGGATTGAACAGTAAAAGGAGATCTGACGGCTAGGGAATTAAATCAATTAATATGAATGTAATATAGTCAACGGTAAGAAACAGGTAGAAAAAAATTTGTAAAAAATTTTAGTGAGCATGGAAAAAAAAAACCATAATTACCATCAAATATATTTTATTTAAAAAAAATATATTAAAAACTCAATGAACAGTGCCACGATGAACAGTCTTGACCGGTCAAGAAAAAAATTGGTGGAAACCCATGTCCAGTGACAGTGAACCGTTCCTTGACTGGTCGAATTCTTAACTTCTCGACTTTGCCTTTTCTTGACTACATGTGAACTTGCTCTTAGTGCATGCTCTTTGGTCCTGTCCTAAAGCAAAAAAGGGTCTGAGTTTTTTCACCTTTTCCGAAATGCTGTTGGCATGGTGGTTGGAAGCAGGGGTCTTCAAAGAATTGTTTGGTTTTGCTTGCTCTATTTTATCCAAACCTGAAATTGCTTTGGTTGTAATTTTCGCCGGATTTGGCAAGCAAGGAATGAAGAGGTGTTTCAGCATAAAATTGTTACCTTTTTCTTAAGTTTTTAATTTCCCTAATACTCCTGTTCCATCTCAAGTGAGGAAGCACGCAGAAACTCTTGCAGGCAGATGCGAAAACATTATGCTACAGCCCCAACCTCTAAGATGGAACAGAAGTTTGACACATTTGGTACCAATAATTGTTGAACAGTAGTGGCAAATTTTACAAAGCTAATCAATGAAGAGAGTTACTTGTACGGTTTTACTTGAGTCTCTTTACAAAAAGTTAATAAACATTTTCAAGAAATAAATAGTACGATATTCAGAAACGTGCTGCTATATTTCTCTTATTACTTTCCGACTGCCCCTCTGCCCCATGCATTATTACCTCGACTGGGAAAAGCGAAAAGGGCATCCAACTATAGCTGTACGACAGAGAGAACGGGCGTGAATCGAATCTTATCTTCACAACCCAATTCCCACTCAACTGAGAGATTAACAACCAAACCTCTGAGATTTTGATTTGTTGGTTCATCCATGGCTCTGTTCCGAGGTCACAAGGCCTCCCTTTCCAAATACACTACCTCTCCTTATCCATTAGCCTATCATGTGTTCTTGAGTTTTAGAGGTGAAGACACTCGAAAGAACTTCACTGATCACCTCTACACAGCCCTTGTCAACGCCGGATTTCATACTTTCCGGGATGACCCTGAACTCGAAAGAGGTGAAAATATCAAGGAGAAGCTTGAGAAAGCCATTCAACAGTCACAAAGTTCTGTCATTGTGTTTTCAAAAGACTACACCTCTTCCAGATGGTGTCTGGACGAGCTTGTGATGATCCTTGAAAGCAAAAGGACTTCCGATCATGTCGTTTTACCGGTCTTCTACGATGTTGATCCATCTCAACTGAGGAAGCAGGCAGAAACTCTGGCAAAAATTCCTAAATACCAAGAAAATCAATCGTCGGAGAGGTTGAATGGATGGCGGGCAGCACTTAGAGAAGTCGCAGATCTAGCAGGAATGGTTTTAGAAAATGAAGCTGACGGGTATGCAAATTCATCATAACTAAAGCCTTGATTTGGATATACATGTTATGTAATTTTTTGATTTCATTCCCATATCTGATTGTTTGAAATCATAGACCCATCCATAGCTAACCAGAATGATATATGTTTTGGTTGCAATTTTCTAGGCACGAATCAAAGTTCATCCAAAATATTGTTAGAGTGATTCAAGACAAACTAGGTCGTCGTGTGCCCCTGACCGATGTCCAGGAGTTGTTACAGAAGAAGTTATTGTTTATTAACCCTGTTCTCGATGACGCCGAGGGGAAGCAACTGAACAACCCAACAGTGACGGCATGGCTCAATGAGCTTAAAGAGGCAGTCTATGATACCGAGGACCTATTGCAGGAGATCAGGACAGAAGCATTAAGGCGAAAGATGGAACCTGAATCTGGAAGTAGCACGAGTAAGGTACAAGATCTGATCTCTACTGCTCCATCTCATGTTTTTGACTCGGCATTAATATACCCCAGGGTAGAGGAAGTTCTTAACAGACTAGACTCCATTATGGAGCAGAGAAGAGATGTCTTGGGTATGGAAGCAAGTGTTGGATCCAGTGCATCACAAACAATACCATCAACTTCTTTGGTCGAAGAGTTCGGTGTGTGTGGCAGGGATGAGGAGAAGGAGACACTTACGAAATTGTTGCTATCAGATGATCAGAGTGGCAATAAGATAAGTGTGATTCCTATTGTGGGTATGGGTGGGATTGGAAAGACCACCCTCGCCCAGTTTTTATACAATGATGATAGAGTCAAACGGCATTTTGACCTCCAAGCATGGGCATGTGTTTCCGAAAAATTTGATGTCCTTCGGATCTCACAACAAATTTATGAGTCACTTATTTCAGAAGCTTGCTTCATTATGAACTTAGATCTGCTTCAGTCAAAATTGAAGGCTGCTTTGATGGGGAAAAGGATTTTCCTTGTTCTTGATGACTGGTGGAATAAAAATTATACTGAATGGGATGTTTTAAGGCGTCCATTTCAATTTGGAGCACATGGAAGTAAGATTATTGTCACAACACGCAATCAAGATGTTGCATGCATGGTGTGTACTCTTGAAGCTCACCGTCTCAGGCCGATGTCTGAGGAAGATGGCTGGTTGTTATTTGAAAAACATGCCTTCAAAAATGCAGGTGTTGGTGCATACTTACATCTTGAAGAAATCGGTAGACAAATTGTTCGAAAGTGCAATGGTCTTCCTTTGGCTATTAAGTCCCTTGGGGGTCTCCTATGCTCTAAATTAACTGTGGGAGAATGGGAAAGTATATTGAACAGTGAGATGTGGGAGTTGCCACAGGAGGAGAGTGACATTCTGCCATCTCTTTGGTTGAGCTATAAGCATCTGCCTGCACATCTCAAGTGTTGTTTTGCGTATTGTTCGATATTTCCCAAGAACTATGCGTTTGAAACATCAAAATTGGTTTTGTTGTGGAAGGCTGTAGATCTATTGCAACCTAAAAAAAACAAAATGGCAGAAGAAACCGGAAAAGACTACATCAATGATCTATACTCAAGGTCTTTTTTTCAATTTTCATCAAGAGAGGGTCGTCAAACTTTCAGCATGCATGACCTTATAAATGATTTAGCAAACTTTGTATCCAGAGACTTTTGTTTTAGGTTGGAGGGCAGTGATACAGCCAACATTTTGAGCAGGACACGTCATTTTTCATATATGCTGGAATATTATGATGAGGCTGATGGCTTAGAGATGTTTGAGGCTTTACAGCAAGCTAAATGTTTGCGCACCTTTCTACCGTTACAATGTTCAAGTTATGAGAGGTCGAAACTGTTAGGCAACGGACTTGAGTTATTGTCAAAATTACAATATTTAAGAGCGCTCACGTTATCAGGGCACGATGCCGAAGAATTGCCTGATTCAATTAACAACTTGAAACAACTTGGGTACTTGGACTTGTCTTTGACACCAATCAAAAAGTTACCTGATAGAATTTGTACTCTGTATAACTTGCAAGTATTGTTGTTGTCACGTTGTTCTGCTCTTACTGAACTGCCAGCCAACTTGGGAAGATTGATCAACTTGAGCCATCTGGATACTTTTGGTACAATAAGGTTAAAGAAGATGCCACCTCTTATGGGCAATTTGAAAAACCTCCAGATTTTAACCGTATTTGTGGTAGACAAGCACACTGCAGGGGATAATTTGCTAGAGTTAAAGAAGCTTCAAAATTTGCGCCGAAGACTCTGTATTTCAGGGCTTGGTGATGTTGTGCATGGCAGCGCTTTGGAGGCCCACATTCTGAGGGACAAGAAGTTTCTTAGTGATCTAGTTTTGGATTGGGGAGGAAGGCATGTTAGTGAAGTAGGCAATAATACTGTAGACGAAATAGAAGTGCTTGAGAAGCTCCAACCTCACCCAAACCTAGAAAGGCTTATAGTTACGGATTATGGAGGCAGATTCTTTCCAGGTTGGTCAGGATATTATACCTCCTTGCAACCAAGAAAAGCTCTAGTTTATCTTGAGCTTGTTGATTGTGTGAATTGTGTCTCCTTGCCACCATTGGGACAGCTACCTTGCCTCAGAGAGCTTGATATTTCTGGGTTACATGGAGTGCTGTCCATTGGTTCCGAGTTTTATTATGGTGACAATACTAGTGCAAGCAGACCATTTAGGTCTCTACAATCGTTGAGATTCTATGATATGAGCGGGTGGCAAGAATGGTGTCATGTTGGAGGTGAGGAGGATGAAGGTGGGGTTTTTCCTAGTCTTGTTCAGCTTGATATATCAGACTGTCCTAATCTTTCCGGGAGATTAGCGTTAGACAGCTTCCCGATGCTAAAAGAGGTCGACTTGATCAGGACTAACCTATCCCTAGTCACCAGGTCACGGGACTCTAAATTATCCCTGAATCAGTTGCGATTACAGTCATGCTCAAATATTGTAGCTTTTCCAGGTGGAGGGTTACACGCACCCGACTTGACGGAAATAGAAATCCGACGATGTGAGAAATTGAGTTCTTTGCCTGAACAAATGGAGACCCTTCTCCCATCTCTTGTATCTTTGTGTTTATGGGATTGCCCAAAACTGGAATGTTTTCCGGAAGCGGGATTCCCGTCAAAGTTAAAATCACTTATCATCATGGAATGTAAAAAACTGAATGCAAAGAGTGTGCAGAATATGAACAAAGATCTCCGAAAACTGATCTATCTTGAAGACCTGAGACTTGACTTCGACTGCGACGAAGAATGTGAAAAGGTAGATTGGTTTTCGGAGGGCCTGTTGCCCAGCGCACTCGATTACCTCCTGATCCACCGTCTCAAGTGTGAGGCCATCGACGGCGCCAAATGGTTTGGCCATCTCAACTCTCTTCGAAGCTTGGAGATTAGTGACTGCTCTTCGCTCCAGTGCTTGCCAGATTGTGGGTTACCCTCGTCTCTTACTCATCTATTTGTCCATGGATGTCCTTTGCTTGAAAAACGGTGCCAAAGAGAGACAGGTGAAGATTGGCCAAAGATTGCTCACATCTCTATGATATTGATCGATTGGCATACGATATGACAAGCCATGTCTCGATAGAGGGGCTTAATCATCCAATTATCTGGCAGGTATTTCTCGACCAATATTTACTTCAACCTCAAATATTCTTGTGGATTCAACCCTCTAGCCTATCTAGTTCCCTTGAAAGTGTGTATTACCAGATGACTTTGAGATATAATCTCAAGGCACAGAGTTTATATGCGATCCTCTCGCATCAACTCATTGTTGATTCAAGGGTTCTATCTGCTTTTTTCCTCTCTTGAATTTTTTTCTTCCTTTCCATGCCAACAGCATTATTTCCATGGACTGTATAATTGATCAAAGTATTGTCCAGGAAAAATGTCATTTTTCTCCAGCGGAAGATGGGTCTCAACTAGGAATGACCAACATCCCAATCTCTGGTCCCAAAAATGCTTAGCTCAAGTTAACTAACTAGCATAAGGTCAATAAGAAACTCAACATCAACTTTAACAGTTAAAACAAAAATCTATGCATCATAATCTTTTTCATTGTAACAGAGAACTGGGGTGTGTACTGATTTTCTAAAAGATATGTGAGCTCAAGTCCACAATTGTGTGTCTTGTACTTTTTCATTGAAAGATTATAAGCTGTAGACACAATGTGGAACTATATATATAGTAAATTGTACAGATAAAGTTGACTCAACTGTTAATATCTGTATCCCCTCAAAAAAAAAAAAAAAATCGTTCATATCTTTTTAATCTCTTCAACTGATGATTTTATGTTTCTATTGCCAGTGTGATATCAGCTCCCAAGACATTACAAGTTTACACCGATATGCAGTGCTGCCACTAAAGGTATGTTTACTTTCGTAAATGTTATGGAATTGAAGAATTAATGATCTTTTTAAAGGTTGTGGCTTAGGCCCTGCATTTTGGGAAAGATGGCTGATGTATTCTGTTATATTCTGTTTCTTACATGCAGCATCTCAGAATGCTTGTAGCTGTTGGACACTTGGACCCTCATCTCAGTAGCCAGTAATGAGACCTGCAAAAAAAAAAAAAAAAAAAAACTATATTGCAAACAATTTGCAGAATGTGAAAGGTTCTCCGAGGACTCACCTCAGAAAATTGTCACTCAAGACTTTGGTATTGATGATTTGAAGAATTGCTAGATTCATTTCCGGAAAAGGGGCAATTACCCAGTAATCTCACTTATCTCAGGATCTACTGTATTGATCTTAACACAATGGACAATTTGGACATCTCAGTTCACTTGAAACCTCGAAGATTATGTATTACACTGAGCTCGATTTCTTGCCATCTCACCTCTTTTTCGTCGGTACACATCATTAGTTTGTGTGTTTTACTGCTTAATTTGCCCAAAAATAGTGACAAACTAAGAGCAGAAGGGGAAGATTGTCCCAAGATTGCTGCTATTCATGGCGTACTATCAATATGGAAAAGATATAATGCAGTTGCAATTTCTTGAGGGGTCCCATTTCCTTTAATCATAATCATCCAATATTTTGAACAGATATATTGATGTTAATGACATTAAGAGTTATTGGTTTAGCATCGTGTAACTTGGCCATTGTGCTCTCTTTCTTTCATGTATGCAGTTATTTTGCTACTGCTTCCTTATCTTTAGCTGCAGACAGAGATATGAAATTCTTACTTTCTTACTTTTCTGCATGTGTCAACCTCTGGATCCCCTCCTGGTCAAAGCTTCTAGTGGTTTTTTTTTCTGAGCGCTCTGCATGTTATGCAATGCTTCCAACCTGCAACGAAAGGTGCTTTGATTACTTCCATATATTGAAGTCATTTTGTATAGGATTTGAAATTGAAGAATGAAATGAAGCTTGTGGCACTGCTCTATATGTTGTCTAAAGAGCAATAAATTCATTGGCCAAATTCTCAGTTTTATGTATATGTGTATGTGCAAAAGACACCATGGAAAACAACAGTATTGCAACTTCATTGAATAGAACTCCCCTGACTGAACATGTGACATCTTTTCCGATTCCAAGGTAGTCTAGTGTCACATATATTTCCTATCGATCAAACAGTAAAATCATTGCAATGGCAGTTTATTTGAGCTGTGTTCTTCGTTCTTTATACGCGGATTGTATCAACTCTTGGAGTTTTTAGGAGACCTCGGAGACCCACAAGAGGTGTCTACGTGTCAAATGCTTCGTCGCAAAATAATATTTATACTAGATTTAAAAAACGGTTTTGGTAGTTCATAAGCCATCCCAAATAGATGAGAAGTCTTAACAAAACCACCTAAGATTTCATTTTTTTTTTTTAATCAAATAATTTATCTTTTGAATTGTTGGAGAACTTTTTATAAGGACTACTAAAATGAGGACTTTGTGAAGACATTCTAATCAATGGTTGGAAAACTAACATTTCAATTACATTACGACAAATCAATCGTTTGATGTTTATGGATCACTTCTGAAATATTTTTTCCAAAGTGCTAATCGTTAAGGTACCGAACAAGATCAAATCAACCAAATCTGTCAAACCTAAACCGTTTATAATCATAAATAATAAATCACAATTATGAATACTTTAACGAATTACATAAATGATGTACACATGAACATTTAAGGACTAAAATCTGTTTACTACCCTGCACTTTCAAGGATACATCAATTCAGTCCCTGCATTTTTAAATTAATCAGAAAAGTCCTTGCGCTCTCCAATTTCATCAAATCGATCCAATCTGTCATCACTCTTTCAATTTTAGGGGAAAATTTCCAAACTATCCATCTGCATTCACAACACTGACGCATCGGCGGGCCGCCTAGCGATGGGTAGTTTGGGAATTTTTCATGTGAGAAGGTTCCACGTCAGCATTTTAACAGTGAAAATTGATGGAATAGTGGTAGATTGGATCGATTTGATGAAATTAGAGAGTGCAAGGACTTTTCTGATTAAATTAGAAGTGCAGGGACTGAACTGATGAACCCTTGAAAGTACAAGATAGTAAACATAATTTAATCCAACATTTAAATATCTAACAGTTGATTTGCGAAAATGTGATCGAAAAGTGAGCCTCATAAGAAAACTCTTATGAAATTCTCATTTTAGTGGTACTCATTAGAAGCTCTTCCCATATTTTGTGAACACTTCAAAAAAAAAATTGTTTTTGTTTAAGGACATCTGATTTATGTATCAGACCCAAACTCTAGTGACTTATCTAAGTTGTAATAGGGTTAGTCTTACAGATATCCTTCGAGATATTCTATTCATTGTATGATTCAGTTGCTTGTCAGACTCAGATTCTCTGCTTGTAATCCTCTATATAAAATGGCCCCTACTATCAATGAAAGAACAACTGATTCTCTCGCAACTTCTAATTCCCTAAAACACGTTATCAACATGAAACCCTAACCTTGAAACCCTAAAATCGTAACCTTCAAACCCTAGCTACCTCCGCCGTACACTTCGAAGCCCTTGAACCCAGGATTCCAGAACCGGCGGCAAAACCACCAAAATCGGTCAAACCACCAAAACCGGTCGGAAAACCATTGAACCGATCACTGGAAGTTCTTGAACCGGCCCTATTTGTTGAAAATCACAATGAGTATCATTAATTTTTTTAACTTGATTACGTGAGACTAATTGCTGGGATTTTATTGTAATTGATAAGTTACAAATCTGGCAATAAATATTGTGATATCTTGTTTTAACTATAGGCTGATTGTGTAGCCGATTCTTAGCCTCTAGAATCTTTTTTTTCTTTGTATATAATTGTAATACATTCTACTAAACAGATATGAGAAAATAGAGAATTATTCTCTACAATCTTTATTCTCAATCACCATTTTTAACATGGTATTATAGCACCGATCTTGGTTGCTCTAAACATTTTTACCTTTTGCTAATGTTATTCTATCATCTTAGCTATTCAGCATGGCGAATCACTTGAAGCTTTCGAGAAATGCCCGTACTTCCTAGTTGAAGTTTGTTTGGGAGGAACTGGTATTCAACAATGATGTTCCACCTTGCATATGTGGAGCTATAAAGAATCTCATGGAGGTTGAGCCAATTCAATCAGATACCGAAAATGGTACATTTTTCCTTCTTGTCATTCCACTCACTCTATCACAACCATCTCAAGTTATTGATAGTGGTGTAACTGACCACATTGTGTCATCACCCAAACTCTTTAACAAATCATTATCAAAATCTTCTTTTGTCAACCTACCCAATGGTTCTAGGGTAGAAATTACTTATGTTGAGTCAACAGAACTCAATTCAAATTTGTCTATTAAAAATATTCTTTGCGTGCCTTCCTTTCGAGTCAATTTACTTTATGTTAGCAAATTAACTCGTCAACTCCGTTGTACTATCCTCTTTCACCCATATTTTTGTGTCTTACAGTTGGCAATAAAGAAGGTAATTGGCATAGGGAAGCATCACAATAGCTTGTACTACTTGTTCCAAAACACCGCGATCCAACCACCAGCAGCAACAAATAATATCTCTATTACCATGATTTGTGGCATCGTCGCCCTGGTCAACCATCTACTGCACCATCCCGATTTTTGGAAAAATCAACATCTGGTATAACATTTACTTTAACTCTCATTGTGATTTGTGTCCTATGGCTAAACAAACTCGATTTTCCTTTCCTTCAAGTTCCATTTCAACAAGTGCACCTTTCGATTTGATACATTGTGATATCTGGGATCCACATCGAAAGTCTTCTCACAATGGTGCTCGTTATTTTTTAACTATTGTTGATGACTTTTCACGATACACTTGGATTCACCTCATGCATTTTAAATAAGAAACCCAAGGGTTGTTAAAAACCTTCATTTCGTTTTGTCAAAAGTCAATTTTAGCTAATGTCAAACAAATTAGTGCTGATAATGGTGCTGAGTTCATTTCTATGCGTTCATTTTTCAATGATTCAGGAATTCTTTTTCAATATTCTTGCACCTCAATGCCCTAACGAAATGTTTCTTCTTATGGCTAGATCCAATCTACTGGTCCCTGCGGAAAGGAAAAAGAATTTCACGTTTTTTTCTTTCGGGAAGGGAGGATTAAAACATCGTTATCTTCTAAATGTTGCCCGTGCTTTGCTCTTCCAGGCACATCTCCCTTTAACTTTTTGGGGAGAGTGTGTCCAAGAAGTTGCATATATTATTAATCGTTTGCCCACATTACTTCTTTCAAAACCTTCTCAAAAGTTTGATTCACGAGCTAGAAAATGTATTTTGTGGACTATCCTTTGGGTCAAAAAGCTTACTACTTTGTATGGTTTAAGATCTAAAACAATTTTCTCTAGTCGTGTTGTTGTTTTTCATGAAAATATGTTCCCCTATTCCACTGACACACGACCTAAGCGATGATGCAATATTATCGTTACCTGTACCTGATTTCTCTCAACCATCTCATACCAGCACTCTACCTCCACCTACAAATCCTCCTAGCTACCACTACTTCACATGCAGATGCTCCAACTATCATTTCACCCCTAGATTCTCCAACTACAAATCCTCCTACTATAACTCTGCCTCCACCTACATACACCTACCATCACTCTAAATGAATCCCTTCCCAATGAATCCACACCTATCATTCCTCCAAATAAACCTTTAGACCCATCACCACCTCCTTCTGAAGTGGTACCACGCCATAGTACCCCCGAGTGTCCGCCATCGGTACTCCTCCATGATTTTCATTGCTCACAAGTTATTTCTGATGCTCCTAGGCCAACCTCTTTTTCTGGGTCAGGTACTCGTTATCCTTTATCCCATTTGATTTGATATGTTGCCTTATCTCTATCTCACCATTCCTTTGTTGCTAGTATTTCTAGTCTTGTCGAACCTAAAACTTTTTCTCAAGCTAAGCTTGATCCTAACTAGAGGAAAGCTATGCAAGCAGAACTTTTGGCCCTTGAACAGAAACAAAACTTGGACACTTACCTCTTTGCCGCCAGGGAAGAATGCAATTGGTTGCAAGTGGGTGCACAAAATTAAATACAACTCTGATGACTCCATTGAACACTACAAAGCCTGTTTAGTTGCCAATGGGTTTACTCAAAGGGAAGGACTAGATGATAAAGAGACATTTTCTCTTGTTGCCAAACTTGTTACTGTCAGGTGCCTCTTAACTATTGCCTCCGTTCACAATTGGCCATTGCATCAACTTGATGTTCAAAATGCATTCCTCCATGGTTACTTGGTTGAAGAAGTTTACATGGTCCCACCTCCAGGCCTTTGTTGACAGGGGGAGAACTTGGTGTGTCGACTCAACAATTCTTTGTATGGGTTGAAACAGGCATCTCGCAATTGGTTTTCAAAATTTGCACATGCCTTACAAAATGCAGGGTTTTGACAATCAAGGGCTGATTATTCATTATTCACTCGGTTACATAAAAATTCATTTATAGTTTTTTTGATTTATGTTGATGACATGATCATTACAGGGAATGACGAATATGCCATCCATAATCTCAAAAGTTTCCTGAAGAACAACTTTTGTATCAACGACCTTGAAAATTTGAAATATTTTCTTGGTGTGGAAGTTGCTCGTTCTAAGAAAGGCATTGCTATCTCCCAAAAAAAATATACTCTTAATTTTCTTGATGAAGTTGGTTTACTTGATGCACGTCCAGCAAAATTTCCTATGAAGTAGAACTTGAAATTGACTGTAACAAATGGAGAGATTCTCAAAGACCCCTCACGATATAGGAGGTTGGTTGGTCGTCTCATTTACCTAATAGTCACAAGGCCCGACATCATGTACTCAGTTCATATTCTCAATCAGTTCATGCGTCAACCTATAAAACCCCATTTTAAGACAACACTACAAGTTTTACGATATTTTAAATACTATTTAGTCCTTGAGCTTTTGATCATAAAACACTTCAGTCCCTGACCTTCTAATTTCACACGTTTAGTCCCTGTACTTCAAAATTTCAGACCAATAGGTCCTTGCCGTCTAAAAGTTGCGGTGAAATGTCTATTATGCCCTCAGTTCTTTTTTTTATATAATAAATTTATTCCTTTCTCTTTTTTTTAAAAAAAAAATCTTTTTTCTTTATTTTTTTTTTCAAACAAAAAGAAAGAAAGAAAAAAAAAACAGAAAAAAAAAAAAAAACAGAAAGAAAGAAAGGGAAAAAAAATTCCTTTTCAAAAAAAATAAATTAATTAATTAATTAAAAAAAAGAACTGAGGGCATAATAGACATTTCACCGTGACTTTTAGACGGCAAGGACCTATTGGTATGAAATTTTGAAGTACAGGGACTAAACGTGTGAAATTAGAAGGTCAGAGACTGAAGTGTTTTTCGAGCAAAAGTACAAGGAGTAAACAGTATTTAACCCACAAAATTCTTTAAATCTAAAAGGCTTTTGTGATGCAGATTGGGGTGGTTGCCCCACAATAAGAAGATCAGTTTCTGGTTATTGTGTTTTCTTGGGTGATTCTTTGATCTCTTGGAAATCTAAGAAGGAAAGTATTATATCTCGCTCATCAGCAGAAGCAGTGTGAAGACCCAAATTTTCATATAATAAATTTATGTAAATCAATAATTGTTATATTAATTGAATTATGATATTTGTGATTAATTGGTATGTCGTGATTTGTGAAAGTTGGTTTCGAATTATTTTATTTTCGAAAACGAACGTTATTTAGGGGGTGTGAAAATCCACTTTTTATACATTCAAAATTTGGAAAAACTTCCTTCATGAAAGTTGTAGAGATTGTCGTTACGAGTTCGTGCATATGTGGAACGTAATATTCAGAGTTTGTATGAATAAGTTATGAATATTTGAAAATTGAAATTTTTTCATTAAGGACGAAAAAATCAGATTTTTGCACATAAGTCCCCCTCCCGTCTCTCTCTCTCGCGCGAGTTGCAGCCTTCACTCTTGCCGACCCGGTCCCAACCCCACCCGGGTGGAAACCGCCCCAGCCGCTCCCCGCCCTAGCCTCACCCCGTCACTGCTCCTAGGCTTGGATCGAGGCCTCTTTCCGAAGCTCCAACCCGACCTGGCCGGAAATCCACTTTTCCGGCGGTGCACGGGCCGATCAACCCCATTTTCATGACATGCTCTTCCTCCTGATCATCCCCATAAGCGGCTTGCATCACGATTTTGAGTGTGGAGTGGTAGATCAAGAGTTGAAGGTTTCGACGTGACTGATTCAATCTGGAAACTGATCAGAGGGCCGAGATTAATCCAACTTCAAAACCCGATCTAGGATGATCAAGACCTTATCTCGGAAAAAAGTCAGGTACTAAAGTTAGTCACAATTTCATTTTGAAGAAGTTTGTAGTTGACAACTTTTGCATTTGAGGTGGTTGACCGGTGTTAACCGCCACGTGTGGCGGCGCGTCGGACCAAATTTTGAGTTTATATTATCTGGATGATGATCTATGCATCCATACGAGCGTTTTGATATATAACATGGTCATGTTAGAAAAAGTTGATAAATAGTCAATTTAAGTTTTGACATTACTATTTACGGTTTTATGGTTTATCTTCGGTTTACTATTTACGGAGATCAGACCATCGGTTTTACTTCAAATTTTAATATGATGTTCATATGACTGTCCCGATGACTTTGTGTGGTCACCGGCGTAGATCCGACCGTTGGATCTTCGTATAATTGTAAAACAGTGATTTAAGAGGCGATTCGTGAAGATCCGTCCATCGGATTTTCCTATAATTTTTATAGGATATTTTCAAGGGCGATCCGTGAGGATCTAACCGTTGGATCATCGCTTAAGTTCGATCCGACCGTTGGATCGGCTTTATTTTAGAATCTGACTATTGGATCATCATTTAAGTTTATTTCGTGCTTCGTTGGCTAGGTAACCATACTTGATTAGGTACTTGACGAGCGTTTGGATCATTGTGATTTGTATTTAAGTGAAGACGCAGCGGGAGTTTAGAGGTGAGTAAAACTCACGTGGTTCATATTACGAACAGAGTACTTTAAATTATTTATTTTTGTAATTGTGTGAAAAATATTTATGGATTAAATATTTGTTTTTAAAATCATATGGACTTGATCAACTACGTTCCATAGGTAAGTAAAATGAATTTTAATTATACAAATGAATTTCACGATTTTCTTGTGTGAACTATAGATGATATTAGTGGTCATTCCTGAATGGATGATTACGTGTGTATATATATATATATATATTTACGTGGAATATATATATTGATTGGTGTGTTATTGAGTGGTAATATGATTGAGTTGGAATGATGATTTGGATTATATTTCAAATGTTTAAATTTCATAATAATATTATGTATGTTGGATGAGTTGATTTCATTGTGTGGAAACATATTGTTGTACTTATTATGGATTTAGGGTGAACGTAGTGACCGGTATGGGGGAATCGGACGCTCTAATCCTAGGTGGATGATGGGATACGATTGGTTGAGTATGTACAATTATCGGACGTTCTAAATATGTATATAAGTATACATATTGATGAAATACGATAAAGATAAATATGTCGGATGCCATAACCTAGGCCAGGTGACGGGCTACAATTCAGTTGGAGCTCTAGTCTGTCATATACCGTACTTATATAAATACGATGTCGGGGTTTTGAGAAGAAAGATGTGAATTAGGGTTTTGTGTTGATTGGTGATTTGGTGATTGTTGAGATTGTTGGTTTCTTGTGGACGTGGAAATTGTTGAATGTTGACTTGGGTGAAAATAAATATGATTTAATTAAACAACCGTTCTTTCTTTTTACTCATATGAGCTTTCAAAAGCTTACCGGATTTTGTGTTGTTGCAATCCCGGTACACTATTCAAATGGTGTAGCGGATATTCCTGCTGGTCAGGATAACCAGAGAGGTGACCGTGCTGTTTAGGTGTTGCAGCATTTATTTTTATTTCATTTGAGTTGTGAGGTTTGTATGCTCATTTAGAGCTTTACAATTTATTTTGTGAGTGAGTTGTAATAATTAACCGAGACTAAATTCGGTTTTTGAAATTAAATTGTGTGGTGAGATTGTTAAGGAAAATTGAATTTTCAGGATGGTTATTTTAATGTTGTAGTAATTCATGTTTCAGATTTTGAATTTTTATTCTAAAATTCGGGGCGTGACAAGCAGAGTATCATTCTATAGCCTCTGCTACTTGTGAACTGACTTGGTTGAAATGTCTTCATCAAGATTTACAGGTACATCTGGAACCTGCAAGGTTAGTTTGTGACAACCAAGATGCTGTATATATAACAGCAAATCCTGTATTTCATGAGCGCACTAAACACATTGAAATGGATTGTCATGTTGTTCGTGAAAGAATTCAAATAGGAGTGATTTCAACAGCCTATAACGCCATCAACCCAACAAGTTGCAAACATATTTACCAAGCCCCTAGGTGCTACATGTTTTCATTCACATTCACGCAAGTTGGGCATTCTAGACATTCATGCTCCAACTTGAGGTGGAGTGTTGAAAATCACAATAAGTATCATTAATTTATTAGCTTGATTACGTGAGACTAATTGTTGGGATTTTATCGTAATTGATAGGTTACAAATCTGGCAATAAATATTGTCATATCTTGTTGTAATTATAGGGTGATCGTATAGCTAATTCTCAGCCTCTAGAATCTTCTTTTCCTTTGTATATAATTATGGGCTAAATACTGTTTAGTCCTTGAACTTTTGACCATAAAACACTTCAGTCCCTGACCTTCTAATTTCACATGTTTAGTCACTGTACTTCAAAATTTCAGACCAATAGGTCCTTGCCGTCTAAAAGTTACGGTGAAATGTCTATTATGCCCTAAGTTTTTTTTTTAAATAAATTTATTCCTTTATCTTTTTTTAAATCTTTTTTCTTTATTTTATTTATTCTTTTTTTTTTCAAACAGAAAGAAAGAAGGAAAAAAAAAACAGAAAGAAAGAAAGGGAAAAAAATTCCTTTTAAAAAAAAAAAATTAATTAATTAATTATAAAAAAAAGAACTGATGGCATAATAGACATTTTACCGTGACCTTTAGACGACAAGGACCTATTGGTCTGAAATTTTGAAGTATAGGGACTAAACGTTTGAAATTAGAAGGTCAGGGACTGAAGTGTTTTATAGTCAAAAGCTCAAGGACTAAACAGTATTTAACCCTATAATTATAACACATTCTACTAAACATATATGAGAAAATAGAGAATTATTCTCTACAATCTTTGTTTTTATTCTCAGTCATCATTTTGAACACTATGACCCTCGCGTAGATAGCCTCGCCAGGTTGTCTCCACGTGCGCCCCTGCGGCCCTCTTCCGAGCACGTTAGCCTTGCCAACCCCATGCATCCCCACCTACTGTAGCGCATCCCTGTGCCTGCAGATTTTCCTCACCAACCACAACCCCTGCCTCTACTAGCCTTGCTCTTTGCACGCCAGCCACACGCCCCAACGTTAGCCTCGCCTTTAGTCATAATTTGCCGAGACCTTACGCTGCAGATTAGCCTCGCCTGCCTGCCCCGCATGCCAGCCTAGACTCGCCTCACTAGCCCGTGCGTAGCATCCCTGTACATCACCCTGAAAAGCCCTTGCACACACCCTACACAGTCCCAGGTCACCTCTTGCTCGACGCCCGCACACCTTCGGCCAGTGACCACCATCGACAACTTCTCTGGCCACAGGCAACTTTTCTGGTGAACCCAAAACAAGGTAAATTTTTATAAAAATTCCCTCTTTCAAGTATGTACTTTCATTCTTTTCTTTTCTCGGGGACTTTCAACCTCCCTTCATGTACCTCCTTCTTCTTTTTTGTGGGAAGACCTAAGCCGAACTGTAGGGGTTCGAGTTATCTCCAAGCTTGGAGCTTATTGGGATCTCCAAACTTAGAGTTTGTAGAGAATATATGATCGACCACACACACATCATTTTCTTGGTCTAATCCAAGATCCCTTGGAACTGAATATCTTGGGAGCAATTATGCTAAGAAATTCCTAATGTAATATCCCAAATTTCTGTTATTAATTTCAGATGATGTCCGGTAACTAATAAGTTGTTGATTCGTGCAATTATTAGTTTGGGTTGCCTTTCATTGGCTTTGCGGTAGAGTGAAAGTGTTTCGAACGAATAATTTCTCGACATGTTTTATTTTTGAGAGGTCAAAATGTTGATTTTTTATTTGTTGGGTTTATCTGAAAACTTCCTTCACAAAAGTTGTAGAGCGCGTTGATACGATTTCATGGACATGCGGAAAGCGTAAATCGGAGATCATATGAAGAAGTAGTATAAATAGAAAAAAAAAATCAGAAAAAATATAAAAAAGGCCTAGGTTTCCGGATTTGGAAACGTCAAAGCAAATTTCTCTCTCTCAGCCGCCGAACCGACTATTTCGCTTTTTTGGCCATAACTTCGCCTTCTGGCGGCGGATTTGAGCGCCGTCGGTACTCTCTTCTCTTGTAAGAAATCATCACTTAGAACACGACTACGTAACACCTTCCAAGGATCAGCTGAGCTCCTGGTCCTTTGAATTTTCTTTGCACACTCTGCAGATTGTACCTCATGAGGCAAGTAATAATATTGGCTGCTTTTCTTGACTTCTCAGGATATATCTCTAATCCAATATGCTCTGATTAGTTATCTTTAAAGAAATACAGGATGGAAAACTTTTAATTTCTTCATCAATTACGTACTATTTGATTCGTCTAGAGGATCCGCGAAAACATATGTCAAAGTTACTCCGGGACAGTTTTAGTTCTTAATAAAATATATTATAGGGTTTTACCGGGACAGTTTCTCAAGATCATGGCAATACCAAGTTACACCAAAAGTTCCACATGACTAGTGTTTTCTTTTATGCTATTCTATTTATAGTGATTTCATTGCCTTTGACAGCAATGGCGAACTTGGAAATGTTTGTTTTTCTCATCTTGATAAACTATATAATTGTTTTTGCCCCCAGACCCACGCACCAAACGACATCTATATATCTTTCTTTATTCTGCAGCATTAATTGATTCTCGACAAATCACAAGAAACTTATGTCGATGAAGTGCAACCCACAAGTTCAATCTTCACATATTACAAATCTATAAACTTATAAAATTCGACAATATTACTTAGTTAATTGGACTTGTTGCTTATACATGCAAGTTGCTAATCAGCTAGAATTCCTAGAAATATCGGATTTGAAAAAGTGAATTCATGATGGATTATATTTTTCTATCTTTCTTAGAACAACATATGATTGAATTATCAACTAATAGGGTTCTAATGTTCTTTCAATTTGTCTTTTAATTAGTTACTTACTTTGCTAAAAAATTGATTTACTAATTTGAAGATATCTGTAGATTTTCTAATTTGCTTTGGCTTCATGCTTGTTTTCTTTTGGAAATTTATTTTTGTTTTCTTATAAATAATTCTAAAAGTTTTTCTTGTTGAGAAATGCATTATTGAAAGGGTCCTTGACCCAAAATGTCAAAATTGACAAAAATTATGTCATTTATCCTAACAACAGATTTTTATTCCCACTAACACAATTTAATGTGAAATAGAGTAGCCAGTAGTGCACTCTTTGCTAGTTGGTGCTTGTTAGAATACATGAGTTTTGTAGAGAATCCTGATATTATTTTAGGACATACTCTAGATGCCTATTGTAATAAGGGGTTTAGGCTTAATGTCCCTTCCTTGTATTCAACAGTTTCATTAATCAATGCTTGAGGGCAACTGCACCAGCCCTTTATTTAAAAAAAAAAAAAAAAAAAAAACAATTTTGACCTCAACCTAATTGAAAAACTACATCAATGCCATCAGTCTCTCTCTTCTCTCAGGGACGAGCCTTTTTCATCTCGATTCCATGGCAGCCCATCGCAGAACAATAATCTCCGACGAGATTTGAGTCTGATTTCAGGAAATTTTGAAGCGGGGATCCCCGTCTCTTCATGTCGGCCAGCTCGATCGTGGGCTAGTGGTGTGGTTTAGATATTCCTCGAGGCAGTCTCCTCCTTAAACAACGAGAAGTTGTGCTCGGCTCCGAGAATCTGTGCGGAAGGAGAAGAAGGAGAAAGGGAAGCTGCAGCCGCCCAAATCATATTTTTTACACGTGAGAATCGTCAGCGGAGAGCTACAGAGGTGCTTCGATGCGGTGGTTTTGGTCCGGCTCTTAACTTGGGTGCCTAGAGTATTTTCTGGATGCCCAAATCAGTTTTTTAATTTTTCACTTTTTTTAAGTAATGGGACAGAAGGAATGAAAAAAAAATTAAATGTCTATTGGGAAGTAATAAGCATCTATTGGAGGACAATAGACGTTTTTAAATTGATATAATCTCTTCGTCTTTTTCTTTGAACAAAGTTTTATTTGTCTAAATTTAGGGAGATTAGTTCATATTCTGGCAATCAAAAGTTTTATTGGGTATAATAGACATCTATTGGGGGGCAATACGCCAATACATAGCTGATAGACGTCTATTGAGGGGCAATAGACGTCTACTGGATGACAATAGACTTCTATTGGAGGGTAATAGAGGTCTATTGCCCCTTTATTGGGAAGCAATAGATGTCATTGGGGGAGTAAACCTTTCCGGTGAGGTTTTCAGAAAGGTCCGGTGGGCGGCGGTCGATGATCGGATTCCAACGGCTGGTGACCGGAATCCGGTGACTGGGGGCCGAATCTGGCGAAAGTTGGCCGGAATCCGGCTCGGGCAAAGTCTCATATGGTCTCTCTCTCTCTCTAGGTAACATGGGGGTAAGGGTAAAATGATATTAAAAAAATTAAATCTTAATGGGGTATTAAGGAAGACCTCTTTAGAGTGTTTTGGGTAAGAGAGAATTAAAAAAACTTAATAGGCTTAGTGGGAAAAAAAGATCTAGAAATGGGGTAAATGGACAAAAACCCTTATTGAAAATCTATCTTTTGATTTGCTAGGAAATGTACTAATTAAAAAGAAATTCTTAGGTAGGGAAACCGTACCATGTGGCGGCGGTAGGACTACCCAATCAGGATCTTGCAGGGGGTGTTTTAGGTATATTACTTTATTAAAAGAGGGATAATTTCGGAATACACAAAGTTCTTTTCTTAATTTTAATTGGGTTGTCTTACTGCCATGTGGTAGGGCAATACCTACCTCCTAATTTGAAATCTTGTTTCATTAATTGAAATTTTGTTTTGTGGTATTTTAAGTTTTTTTTTTTTTTTTTTTTTCTTCCAACCCCGGGAACATAAATCCTGCTTCCGCCATTGTTTGACAGTCTAACAATTTCTTGTGTTTTCATTATTAATTCTGCAGTCTTGCTTTCTAAGAAACTATCAGCTAATTAATGGGATTAGTCATGGCTGTTAAAGCAGATAAGATCTCTACATTCCAACAACAATTACAATCTATAATAGAGGAAGAACCTTGATTCTCACTGAAAGGGTGAGCAAATTCTTTTGGTTATTTGCCTCAATTATTGTTCGCTATAGTCACAGTTACCGTAAATTCATCTATAGCATATGAGCATATCTGTTTGCTGCTCCCAAATTTTGATTTCCCTTTGCCGGTGCCTGAATAATAGAGATCTTATTTAATGTCAGCTTTGGTGTGAACGATTCGAATTACAATTATATGTAATGTCAGCTTTGGTTGACATGTGCGTCAAATATGGTAGCGTTAGTGATGCTTGGAAGGGGTTTGAATATATATATATATATATATATATATTTAAGAGGATTAAAGGATTTCATTCTTACCCTCATGGTGACTCGAAGTCATAACTTCAATCTTAGGTAGTGAGCGCTCTAACCATTGAACTAACATCACTTCGTTTTTTTTTTTTTTTTAAGAGGATCAAAAGATTTCATTCCTACCCCCATAGAAAGGGGTTTGATTATATAAAAGAGCCTGGTATTGTTCTTTGGAGCTTTATGATCGGAGGGTATACACAAAATGGGAACAACAATGAACTTACTATGGCCAGTCTCCCAATAGCATGTTCAAGCCTATGTGATACTGGTATATATCGTTTTGGTTTGATAGACAGTGAATAATCTTGTGATACTATGAAATAAAATGAAATTCCACACCAATTATTTACGACTTGTATACTATGTAAATATGTAACTGGTATCAAGATCTACCTTTCCGAATGCATAGACAAGGATTCCCCCCCCCCCCCCCCCCCCCCCACAAAAAAAAAGAAGGGATATAGATTGGCATTTGTTTTATTAAAATGACTTAAATCATTTGAAAATGTGTCAAGTGTTGTAGTATAAATGTATAAATACTATGTATGTCTATATCATGTTGTTTAAGAACAAGAGGAATTGACACACAGAAAGAGAGAGCAATATTTCAGGGAGAATGGAGATTTCAAGTGAGTTTATTCATCTCATACAAAAGGGTATTTATAGGAATACATTTGAAGTGTGAAAGCTCAAAGAGAAAACCAAAATGATAACCATCTTGATGATGATTTTCTGCCATGCTTGTTGGTCTTTGGTAAAGCATGTTACATAAGTCCCATGGTAAAGACATAACCCGTTTGGGAGCGACCTTTATGAGGGTCAGAGTGATACCCTGCATCAGCAAAACCCGTCAGAACATCATTATCATTTTGATGGAGTGGAGGAGGAGAACGTCGGTCACTATGGATAGTGTTGCCGGCGTTCACATTTCTTTTCTCTCTGTAGGGATAGAACAAGCCCATATCGATCGTACCTTTTAGGTATCGAAGGATTGTCTTTATACCAATCCAATGACGGCGTGTTGGCGTAGAACTATGTCGAGCTAACAAGTTTACTGCAAATGAGATATCCGGTCTTGTGCATTGAGCTAAATACAATAATGTGCCTTATCGCACTTAGGTATGGTATTTCAGCTTCTAATAAATCTGTGTCCTCATCCCTTGGATGAAACGGATCTTTCATGGGCTCAAGACTACGGTTCATCATGGGAGTACTCACAGGCTTTGCTTTATCTTCATTAAAGCGCCTTAGTAACTTTTGAGTATATGCTGACTGATGGATCATAATCCCATCATTACGGTGCTCGAGTTCTATTCCGAGACAAAACCGTGTTTTCCCAAGATCTTTCATCTCAAATTCAGATTTCAAATATGTAGCAGTTTCTTTTAACTCATCTAGAGTTCCAATTAGGTTCATGTCATCGACATAAACTGCTATAATTGCAAATCCGGATCTTGTTCTCTTAATGAACACGCAAGGGCATATTTCATTGTTAACATATCCCTTCCCAATCAAGTAGTTACTTAGAAGGTTATACCACATCCGTCCGGATTGTTTCAATCCATATAGTGATCGTCTTAATTTTATTGAAAACGAGTTCCGTGGTTTAGAGCCACTTGATTTGGGTAATTGAAGTCCATCTGGAACCTTCATATATATCTCTGAATCTAGATCCCCATAGAGGTATGCTGTAACCACATCCATGAGCTGCATGTCAAGTTTTTCGGAAACTACCAAACTGACAAGGTAGCGGAACTTTATAACGTCCATTACGGGAGAATATGTCTCCTCATAGTCGATTCCAGGGCGTTGTGAGAAACCTTGCGCCACAAGGCGGGCTTTGTATCTAACAAACTCATTTTTCTCATTATGCTTTCTAACAAAGACCCATTTATGGCCAACAGGTTTTATATTTGGTGGTGTCAGTGTTATAGACCCAAATATCTGTCTCTTTGTTAGTGAATCCAATTCAGTCTGGATCGCATTTTTCTATTTGGACCAATCTGCTCTTCGTTGACATTCTTCAATGGAGAGAGGTTCGATATCATCGTATTCTATAATTCCTTTTGCAATATGATATGCAAACGCATCATCAATAACCATAGAATTTCTGTCCATAATTACATGTATACTAGTGTAATTCATGGAGATCTCTCTATTCTATGGAATTGGTTCTACTATTAGAGCGTCCTCCAATGATGTCTCTTGGACATAACCATAATCCGGAATTTTTTCATGAGATGGATTATTTGTATCGATGATTAATGGATTATTTTGTGTCAAGCTCGCTTTCTTTCTTGGGCGAGAATCCATCGAACCTATAGGCCTCCCGCGCTTTCTGGCAGGAGCCATGGGTCTAGCCACTGCATCACCCATATAGGGGATGTCATGTCCTTTAGTTTTAGGAACATCAATCCTTGCATGTACGTTTGCAGCAGGTATGTGTGATCTTGTCACTTTAGCGATATCAGAAAACGCATCAGGCATTGATTCTGCTACGTTTTGAAGATCGAGAATCTTCCGCACTTCTATTTCAGACTGTGTGGTTCGGGGATCAAGATGAGACAAAGTGGGGACAGACCACGACAATTCCTGTCTTTTCTGTTGAACATTAATGTTCTTGTCTCCCCCTAATGACAGGAAGACTGTCTTATCAAAGTGACAATCCTCAAATCTAGCAGTAAATAGATCACCTGTCAATGGTTCTATGTAGCGGATAATGATTGGAGTATCATATCCAACATAAAGGCCTAAGCGTCTTTGAGGACCCATTTTGGTGCGCTGTGGTGGCGCAATTGGCACATAGACTGCACACCCAAATATGTGTAAGTGTGAGACATTAGGCTCATACCCAGTCACCATTTGGGACGCAGAAAAGGGTTGGGTGGCAGTGGGTCTCAGACGAATAAGCACAGCTGTATGCAATATTGCATAGCCCCAAGCAGAAATAGGGAGATTGGTGCGCATAACCAATGCCCTGGAAACCATTTGAAGTCTTTTAATGGCGGCTTCTACGAGTCCATTTTGGGTGTGCACATGAGGGACAGGGTGTTCAACCTCAATCCCAATGGACATGCAATAATCATCAAAGGTTCTTGATGTAAATTCTCCAGCATTGTCAAGACGAATTGACTTAATAGGATGATCAGGGTGGTGAGCCCTTAACTTAATGATTTGTGCTAGGAGTTTAGCAAATGCAACATTTCTTGTGGATAAGAGCATGACATGTGACCAACGTGTCGATGCATCAACCAACACCATAAAATATCTAAATGGTCCGCAAGTTGGTTGGATAGGTCCACAAATATCACCTTGTATTCTTTGAGAATGGTATATTTTCTTTAGTGTCCTTTGCATAGGATCATCTTGATCCTACCTTTGCTAAAGAGCAAGCTTTGCAAAACGAATGATATGCTTTAGAAGTAATCCTTTGGACCAATGTTTGGTTCGTACTTCTTTTCGTTTTGAAGAATGGATGTCCGTGGGAAGTTTTTAATATACGGAGCATCATGTCACGACCTGGATGTCCCAAACGGTCGTGCCAAAGCTTGTATGTGTCAGGATCCCATAAATTGTCATTTATGACATGGTTGGATTCAATGACTCTAATAGTGGTTACATAGAATCCACTAGAGCGAGACATAAGTTTCTCTAAAACTCGTGTATTTCCGTAGTTTTTAGAGGTGATGCAAAGGAACTCTTGTCCATTCTCACAATGTGTTTCCACATGAAAATCATTGGCTCTTATGTCTTTAAAGCTTAATAGGGTCCTTCCGGCTCTTGGAGCATATAGAGCTTCGGCGACATTAACATTTGTGCCATTTGGTAACAAAAATTGAGCTGGTCCTCGACCATGAATCAATTGTGATGGTCCTGCCATCGTAGTTACTGAGGATCAACTAGGTGTCATCCATAAAAATAATTGCCTATGTCGCAATATAGTATGTGTGGTGCCACTATCAAGAAGGCATTCCAATTCTCCGTAAAACATACTGAAAGAGATAAAGTCCGGAATATTAACACATGTCCATGACATTGAATGCGATACTTTATTAATAGAGAAAATAGCCAATGATTACATCAAAGTTATTCATAAGTCTATTCCAAATATCAAACTTTAGACAAATTGTTATCACTGAATCCGTTTGGTAATTCCAATGAAATATGACCAGGAAAGTAGAGAGATGTTGGTGGAGCGAGGCTCGCTTAAATACCCCGATCTCAATTCCTTTCCTAGACATCATACTTCATTGGGTACGTCACATAAGTAGGAGTTTAATACAATTGTTATTTATTGACTAAGGCACATTTGCCATTCTTGGAAAATAGAAAGAGGATTATTCTAATCAAAGTCTGTGGCATCCTCATGCTCTTCATCTACAGCTTTGAAGTCCTCAATGGTGAGATTGACATCTTCACTATTTTCATCTTCGGCAAGGTTAGCCTCTTGCTCTCTTGCTTCCCTGTACTCCTTGTAGCGTGCAGCTAATTGGGTACTTGCATGGCATTGTTTAAACCAATGCTCGATTGATCCACATCTATGACACATGTCATTGTGGTTCCCTCCCTTCGTTTGAGGTGCAGGTTGTGCACGTTGTGGATATTCCCTAGGAGGGTTGCTGCTACTACCACGGCGCATGGTGCGACCTCCACGGCTCATGGTGCTATTTCCACGGCTGGTGTTGCCATATCTCCCTCTTCCACGTGTGGAGTTACCATCACGTGTGCCCGCTCTAAAGTTGCGGTTTCCTTCCCTGTTGGGGCGGTTATATGGACCTGTTCGTCCTTCATTTCCCCACTTATTAGGGTACACATGTCCCCTATTGCTGGGGTACCGCTCCTTGTGCCCTCTCTTGGGTGCATTATAATTTGCCTCACGAACGCTCTTGGTTCCAATGGGTCTTGAATTATAATTCTTTACGAGAATGTTGTCGTGCTTTTCGGCTACCGACAAAATATTTATGAGCTCATTGAACCTCGTAATTCGTCCAGCATTTACTTCAGTGCGATACTGCTTTGATAGCAAGATTGCTGCAACGGGGAAGGTGGAGAGAGTTTTCTCAATTAGCTCTTCTTCTGTGAGGGGTTTTTGACAGAACCTCAACATGGACTTAAGACGAAGAGCTTCTGAATTGTACTTAGCAATAGACTTGAAGTCTGAGAAGCGTACATCGTTCCACTGAACCTTCAAGTCAGGGAGGAGAGAATCTTGGATATTGTTAAAGCGCTCTTGTAGTGCCTCCCATAAATCCTTTGCATCTTTGATGGACATGTACTCTAGTCTGAGTGCTTTGTCCATATGACGTCACATCAAGATGATTCCTTGTGCATGCCTCTTGGGTGTTCGAGGGAACACAAGGGTCGGGTCTGGTGCATGGATGATAGGCAATATCCCTTTCGATGTGAGATGGTTCTCAACGTCGGTTTTCCAGCTATGGTAATCCGAACCTGTTGAGTCAAGGATTTGAAAATCGAGTCTAGGTTCATTTGACATCCTTGAAGATAAGAAGAAAATATTAGTTTTGGAGTTAAAACTCCCTAAGATTTCCGAGCTATGCTACCAAGAAATCAATTTCCAAGAATCATTGTGAACACTCTTAGTTCATTGATTACGAACGCTCTTAGTTCATTGATTACGAACGCTCTTAGTTCATTTGACGTGAATTTCTATAATTCCGCTTTTGATTGTAAGTTCCCGAGAAAAAGGAAAAAGGAGAGAAAATAAATAAAAACTCAAAAACGGGAACTTTTAGTAAAGAATACCTTGAAATAGTGTTGCAGAAAATTTTGACCGGAAAAATTATCGGAGGTGATCGGAAGGATCGTTGGAAAAAGTCGAGAAAAATCGTCCGAAAAGTCACCGGAAAATTCACCGGAAAAGTGTCGAAAAGTCACCGGAAAAGTTGTCGGAAAGTCGCCCCGCAAATCTATCGACAGATGGATCGGCAGTTGCTGCGCAGCGTCTCGGCAGCTGCTGCGCAGGGGTCTCGGCAGCTGCTGCGCAGGGGCCTCGGCAGCACCTCGGCAGCTGCTGCGCAGCTCTCGGTAGCACCTTGGCAGATCCTCGGCAGCACTTGGCAGCACCTCGGCAGCTGTCCGGTTCGGATTTTCTGCTTCCGGGGGCCGGTTCAGGCAGTTTCTGGCTGTTCCGGCGATTCTGAGACCGGTTCCGGGCTTCTGGAATCAAGGGCTTTGATATGAGCTAGGGTTTGGGTATTTTTTGTAGGTTTGGAAAAATGACTTCGATCGATGATGAACTCTTCTTTCGTCAATTTTCGATTCTAATTCTAGAGCAACTTCGTGCTGATAACATGTTTAAGAGCAAGAGGAATTGACACACAGAAAGAGAGAGTAATATTTCAGAGAGAATGGAGATTTCAAGTGAGTTTATTCATCTCATACAAAGGGGTATTTATAGGAATACATTTGAAGTGTGAAAGCTCAAAGAGAAAACCAAAATGATAACCATCTTGATGATGATTTTCTACCATGCTTGTTGCTCTTTGGTAAAGCATGTTACATAAGTCTTCATACACTCAAGTACCTATCCAAACATGTTCATGCCAATGTGATACTGATATATATCGTTTTGGTTTGATAGATAGTGAATAATCTTGTGATACTATGAAATAAAATGAAATTCCACACCAATTATTTGCGACTTATATACTATGTATATATGTAACTGGTATCAAGATCTACCTTTCCGAATGCATAGACAAGGATTCCCACCCCCCCCAAAAAAAAAAAAAAAAAAGGGATATAGATTGGCATTTGTTTTATTAAAATGACTTAACTCATTTGGAAATGTGTCAAGCACTTGCAGAGAATTTGTTTATTTTGCAGTAGTGCTAGGATTTACTGTTTTTTGTAGATAACAATTGGACTTCTAACGCTATGAATTCCATCCGACCACACCAACGATGCAGACACATGTGATTGTACTTCATCTGACAAACCTTTTCCGGCAACGGTCACATAAAAAGTCTTCTCCTCATCCAATGACTTGAAGGAAAGAACTTGAGGCACCACTTCGATGTCAACTTCAGTAGAGTTGGCGAATACTGTAGCATTGTAAGTGGAGTTTGCAAGGCCAACATTCTTCACTGTTCTGTGAAAACTTAACGAAAAAGATTTGTTTGGTGCGACAACAGCTGCTAGTGAAGGGTAATTGTGATCCTGTAAAGATCCTTTGTCGGAGCCTGTAGAGCAAGTAATGTTATCTCCTGATATAAGTCTAACATCGGTCTGGTTTAAGACCAAGCAGAGCAACTTGATGTAGTCTTCCTTAGAAGCTTCATACACAAGCCCCGGGTCTATAGCTTTGACAGGATTGATATGTCCAGATCCATATGCAAATTCACCAGCGGCTCTGCTATTGTCAGTAACATTCATAGTAGAAGCTGTAGTCATAAGAGATGATTTGATGGCTGCTGGAGACCAATCAGGATGGAATTCTTTAACATACGCAGCAGCACCGGCAGCGTGCGGGCAAGACATGGATGTTCCAGATAGTATACTGTAATTGACACGCCTCATGTCGTAATAACTCCCTGTAAGTATACCAGCAGGTGAAAAGGCAGCCAAAATAGTTACACCTGGGGCGCTTATATCTGGCTTGATAATTTCTGGTAGAATTGAATTTGGTCCACGTGAAGAGAAAGAAGCAACAACAGGCGAAGTAGTATCCCTTTTGACTTCACTTCTTTGTATGTTTACTCGAGCATCTTTCGTGGAGTTCACGTACAACTTTATCAGACTATGCTCTTTGTAGGTGAAAACTGTTGCAGGAATGGGTACAATTGGAGAAACATCATCCCAATCAAATCTCATAATTGAGCCTACTGCTCCAGAACGATTGGCCTCATTAACTCCGTAAGGCTTGTCACATAACACAACCTTTCCCTTAACTAAACCACTATCCAAGCAGCCTTCTTCACAGTTCTCAGCTTGAGACTCGGAGCACTGACTTGAAGCATCTTTTCCATATATCAATGGAAAACTTGTCCCATTTAATGTGAAAGTGTTCACCGCAGCCCCAACCAATGTCGTCCCATTTTCGAGAACAACGTTGTCAATGATTCTACGATCAGTACTACTTGCTGCAACTGCAAGTATCCATGGTGCTACACTTGAAACACTTGAATCATTAGGACCATTGTTGCCTGCAGAATTTGATGTAAGTATCCCCTTTGTCATTGCATGAAAAGCACCTATAGCAATAGGATCATGTTGTAATAAAGATGCTTGCACACTTCCTATTGAAATTGTAATGATATCAACTCCATCGGCAATAGCATCGTCAAAAGCAGCCAAGATATTCTCTATAGGGCACCCTAAAGGTTCACAGACTTTGTACGCAGCAATTCTCGCCGAGGGAACCCCTCCTCTTGCAGTACCTTCTGCTAGTCCATAAAAGCTCACATCCTTTACAGCGTTACCTGCTGCAGTTGAAGCTGTGTGGGTTCCATGGCCTATTTCATCCCTTGCATCATCTAAGTGTTGACCGTAAAACCGAGCTCCAATAAGCTTTTTGTTGCAAATGAATTTTTTGCCACCTTCACAAGCACCTTTCCACTTCTTGGGAGGAGGACCAAAACCATCATCTTTAAAGCTCTCCGATTCAGGCCAAATTCCAGAGTCAATGACGCCAGCAATGGTATCACTCTCAACACTAGCATTTCGTTTGGTTTTCTCATTGAAACCGATAAAGTCCCAAGATCTTGTTGTCTGAGGATGAAGAATTCTGCTCGGAAAGACAGAGACTACTTCCTTCATGTTAGCAAGCCTTTCCCTTTCGCGGTCGATGAGGCTTGCAGCAAATCCATTGAAACTTCTGTTGTAACTTCTTGTCAAGAAATTTGCAGCGGAGTTGCTCTCGACAACTTTTTCAAGTAGACCAAGGTGGTGAGACAATGGTGAGTAGACCTCATTATTAGGAAGTGAACCCAGGTACACAATATGGACCTTTCTGTTTTCATCGATGGCTTTGCATTGGAAGAAGCTCAAGGTTAGTATAAGACTGGGGAAAACATAAGAAAATAGGATAGCTCTGTGCTTGGCCATTGTTTTCTATGTCTAAAACATTGCTACTGAAGAGTGCTTTATACTGAGATTAATAACGCAGTACCACATCTCCATTATGCATCCAGATTTTATTTCCTTCAATTGACGATGCATTTTTGGCATTGCAATTAACCTAATAATGGTTTTTTTTTCCTTAATAACAATTCAAATTCATTTTGTCCATTCCATCTATGTATGAAGTTTCAGATTAGCCTTGATAATTTCTAGGAATGGTGTGAATCCCTAGATTTAGCTCTGGTGCGATAAGAAAGTATCCATATATAGCTATGAACTAATTTTGGCCTAAAAGAAGGTTACGTTCATACAAATTATTACACATTCTGCTTTGTTGGTGATTTTGTTCTTGGCCAAATTAAAAGCCTTAATTTTATTATCATATTTGCCCTTATTGATTAGCCTTGATAATTTCTAAGAATGTTACGAATTCTTGGATTTGTCTCTGGTGCAATCTGTGGTGTTCACCTGGTCAGTTGCTGACCAAAAAATTTATGCTCAATAACCTTTACATTTACATCCAAAGGAAGAAAACAAGACACCTCAACTTAATAATAATTCTCTCTATCCTTGGATTTATATCAAATGGTGGTTGAGCATTATTTTCTTGGTCAATAACTGATCAGGTGAACATATTCCCTGAATAAGAAAATATGCATATATAGCTATGAACTAACTATCACCTATAAGAAGGGTTATATTCATACAATTGTCACATTCTTCTTTTTTTTTGGTGATTTTATTCTTGGCCAAATTAAAAGCCTTAATTTCATTATCATATTTGCCCTTGCTGATTCTATCTTAAGTTGCCAAAATGAAAACAACTAGATAAATTTTAAACTACAGACGCTTAGCCAGAACAAATTAACGAATCATATATATATATATATATATATATATATATATGTTATAAAGTAGAAAGAAGATGAAGAGAGAATAGTTGGGAGGAAGTAAAAGTGTATTCATTCAGTCTCATTAGCCTCCTTTATATAGAGGTAGGGTTTACATCAAAGTACATAACTAATGAGTATTTACGTGGGTATCCATATAGATAATAATATTTACAACACTCCTCCTTGGATGTCCACCAATGAATGATGGTATTGGATGCGATTATTGTTGCCTCGTTAAAAACCTTGCCAGGTAACAAAAACTCAGTGGGACAAAAATAACCTTGGTCGAAGGACAAAAAGAGCACAACGCGCATATGTCCTAGGCAGCATGCTTCTGGATGCTCCCGCTGATGAGAATTTCCCCCTGATTGTTGCAAGCCTCATTCATGTATGCGATAAGCTACATGTATCAAGTATAGTAGTTTAATGTGTCTATCACTGAAGTGAGACCATGTGTGCTTTGCATGTAGGGGCTCATCACAAATTTTCATACCTCCAAAGGTTAAGCAATACCAACAAAGCTAGACGATTTTCAATAACCTTTACCTCATATGATAAGGTTAGAAACAATCTCATATGCTCAAATTCATACACAAAGTAATAGAAAGAAATTGACACATTTAACTTTGTGTAGTTTAAAACATTGAAAAATCATTATGGCATACGTAAGCCATACACATCAATATCTTTGCACATTGATATGTCTCATATAAGCTCTTCAAGAGCTCTAAGTAATTCATAACTTTGCAAAAGTTAGAATATGTTGCAACATTATAATCATAATTCGAATTCGATTTTGTAGTCTTGTCATAGTACTCATCAAGACAATTTGGGTCACGTTAACTATAACGGAATGAGTACATATGAGTTAGCTTAAGACTCTTTAATTCCATGAGTGAGCTTCATGCTCTTTCAACTTTTCATGGACTTGCATTTGAATTATTCATGTATTTGAATCCCTTGAGGATTTGATAAGCAATACGTTTATAATGACACTTTGCTTTTGAGATTTTTCTTTTAGCAATGTGTATTTAAGATCTTCATAATATATGATGACAACGTGTCATAAATCTCTCGTCAATATAACAGCTATATGTAATACTGTACTTATAGAAAATTGTCATTCATATAAGAGAAGATATTCACAATCTCATGTCTCTATAAATAGACATTGTGTCATAGTGATTTATCTTCACTTTTGATAAATATCTTTTTGTAACTTGTGGGGTTAAAGGTCCAAGTATTTCATCACGTTTCAAATATTTAGTTTTATTGGAATTGCCTCTTTCCAATTTGGCCAATAATATAATTTGTCGACATTCATAATGAAACATGGTATAGTGTAATACCCGCAATTATCATTTTAAATTCGAGAAATTATGTTGAACGATTATTATGCGATTTCACGATTATTGTTCGATAATAATGCACTTTTACAATTATCGAAGTTTCGAAACGTTTATTTTTAACAAAAAGCTCGAAATGCTCGGTTTGAGAAATCGACTTTTTCTACGTACAAAATTTGGAGAAATTTCCTTCATGAAGGTTGTAGAGCTCGTCGATACTAGTTCGTACACGTGCGGAACACAAAGATCGGATTTTTTCTGATTTAGTTATCGAATTTAGAAGTTTTTCCGAAACTTGTATATATAGAAAAAACCCTAGTTTTTTTTTGGGAAACCCTAATTTTTCCACCGGCCTCTATTTCTTTTTTTGGAAAGCAGACTGTTCACTCTCTCTCTCTCAACTCTCGCGTCGCTCTCTCTCGGCCGAAAACAGAAGCAAAACAGAGCAAGCCACCTCCAGCTCGTCCGGCCACCCCACGAGCTTAAACCACCTCCAAGAGCTTCGTCTCAACCTTGCGCAGCTGCCAGAGGCGGCCTTGCGCCGCGACACGGCATGTAGCGGCGACGGCACGGCCAGAACCGAAAAGGGTCAATTTCGGTTCGATCTTGATATCTCGAGCTACACACCACCATTTCACTTGATTCTTAGCTCATTGAGCTCGCCTCAACTTCCTCTACAAGCACCAAGAAGGACCGGAACTGGGTCGAACGTTTTCACGTTCGTCGGAGCTCGACCCGAACGGATCGAAACAACCAAACTTTCGATCAAGATATCTCGAGCTATACACGATCGTTTCTTGTGATTCTTGGCTTGTTGAGTTCGCAAGGAAGTTCTGAACAAGTTTCCAGAAGGGATTGGGGCCTGAGGTTGCAGTTTTCACGTCGATTTTCAAGCTCGCCGGTTTCTGGAATTTTTCCGGCCGCCGACTGTAATTGGTACTTTTTGATCCCTTCCCGCCATTTTTTGGTCTTGTGCTAGTTATGAAAGTTGCTCAGAATGATGAAATGAAGGGGACAAGCTCAGCCCCGACACCATTGGCGGTGGTCGGTGGCGGCTCTGTCCCTAACTCCGGCGGCCCTTTCCCGCCACATTCGGAGGTCTAAAATTTGGTTTCTGTCCATTTTATGATTCTATGTTTCAATACGATCATTTTGGCATATTATACGCATTTTTCGGATATCGTATGAATTAGTTATGAATTTTGTGATTTCGATCGATTTCGATCTTTAGATTTTTGATCTGTGAAATTAGGACCGTCCGATGAACTTGTAAATTTGTTATGATGATCATATGACTGTCCCAGAGGCTTTGTGTGGTCATGGGAGAAGATCCGACCGTTGGATCTTCGTATATGTGCAAAACGGTAATTAGGGGAGCGATTGGTGAGAAACCGCTCGTCAGATCTTAATGTAAATTAGAATCCGGCAGTCAGATCACATTTGATTAGGTGATTGACGGATTTTATTTGAGTGGGCTATTTTGGCATTAATTATAATTATATTGAAGACGCAGCGGGAATTTTGAGGTGAGTAAAACTCACATGGTTCATATTACGAACCGAGCCTTTTAAATTTATTTATTTTTGGTAATTGTGTGAAAAATATTTGCGGATTAAATATTTTTTTTAAAATTTCATGGACTTGAATCACCACGGTCCATAG
This sequence comes from Rosa persica, assembly GCA_025331145.1. Taxonomy (NCBI): domain Eukaryota; kingdom Viridiplantae; phylum Streptophyta; class Magnoliopsida; order Rosales; family Rosaceae; genus Rosa; species Rosa persica. Next base: position 9,673,843 of record WFKR01000001.1, on the reverse strand, counting down.
GTAAGTAAAATGAATTTTAATTATACAAATGAATTTCATGATTTTCTTGTGTGAACTTGTCACGCCCCAAATTTTAGAATAACAATTCAAAATCCGAAACATGAAAATACTACAAACTCAAATATAATCATCCTGAAAATTTCTTTTCTTAACATACTCACCACACAAAATAAAATCAAACCGAATTTAGTCTCGGTTAATTATTACAACTCAAATCCAAACTGTAATGTAAAGCTCTAAATGAGCATACACACACCTCACAACTAGATAAATAACAAAACTGCTGTAACACCTAAGCAGCTCGGTCACCTCCCTGGTTATCCTGACCTGTAGGAATATCCGCTACACCATTGAATAGTGTACCGGGATTGCAACAACACAAAACCCGGTAAGCTTATGAAAGCTCGTATGAGTAAAAGAAGGAACTGTTACTTAATTTAATCTCATTTATTCCCACACAAAGCAACACTCAATAATTTCCACATATGCAAATAATAACAATCTCAATCAACACCAACTCAATATATCAAGACAACCCAACTCACAACTTTCTCCACAACTCTCATCATCGTATTTATAAAAATACGGTACTTGACAGACTAGAGCTCTAACTGAATCGTAGCCCGTCACCTGGCCTAGGTTATGGCATCCGACATATTTATCAATTATTGTATTTCATCAATATGTATACCTATATACATATTTAGAACGTCCAATAATTCCACATACTCAACCAATCGTATCCCATCATCCACACTAGGGTTAGAGCGTCCGATTACCCACACCGGTCATTACGTTGATCCTAAACCCATAAATGAACACAACATATAATATCACATACTGAAATCAACCCAACCAAGATACATCATATTATTATGGAATTACACAATTGTAATATAATCAACTCATCAATTCAACTCAATCATATCATCATTCAACAATCCAGTCATCAATATATATTTTCCACGTAAATATATATATACGTAATCATCCACTCAGGGATGACCACTAATACCATCTATAGTTCACACAAGAAAATTATGAAATTCATTTGTATAGTAAAAATTCATTTTACTTACCTATGGACCGTGGTGATTCAAGTCCATGAAATTTTAAAACAAATATTTAATCCGCAAATATATTTTCACACAATTACCAAAAATAAATAAATTAAAATGCTCGGTTCGTATTATGAACCACGTGAGTTTTACTCACCTCGAAACTCCCGCTGCGTCTTCAATATAATTATAATTTATAATTAACGCCGAATAGCCCACTCAAATAAAATCCGTCAATCACCTAATCAAATGTGATTCGAATTTAGCCAACAATTTCAACACATAATTTAACTACTAATTAACGGTCAGATTCTAATTTACATTAAAATCCGACGAGCGGTTTCTCACGAATCGCTCCCCTAATTACCGTTTTTCACATATACGAAGATCCAACTGTTGGATCTTCGCCCATGACCACACAAAGCCTCTGGGACAGTCATATGATCATCATAACAAATTTACAAGTTCATCCGACGGTCATAATTTCACAGTTCAAAAATCTAACGATCGAAATCGATCTAAATCACAAAATTCATAACTAATTCATACGATATCCGAAAAATGCGTATAATACGCCGAAATGATCGTATCGAAACATAGAATCATGAAATGGATAGAAACCAAATTTTAGACCTCCGGAGGTGGCCGAAAAAGGCCGCCGGTGTTAGGGACAGAGCCGCCACCGACCACCGCCAATAGTGTCGGGGCTGAACTTGTCCCCTTCGTAACTAGCACAAGACCTAAAAATGACGGGAAGGGATCGAAATTTCCGATTTACAGTCGGCGGCCGGAAAAAATGCAGAAACCGGCGAGCTTGAAAACCGACGTGAAAACTGCAACCTCAGGCCCAGATCCCTTCTGGAAACTTGTTCAGAACTTCCTTGCGAACTCAACAAGCCAAGAATCACAAGAAACGATTGTGTATAGCTCGAGATATCTTGATCAAAAGTTTCGGTATTTCGATCCGTTCGGGTCGAGCTCCGACGAACGTTAAAACGTTCGATCCAGTTCCGGCCCTTCTTGGTGCTTGTAGAGGAAGTTGAGGCGAGCTCAATGAGACAAGAATCAAGTGAAATGGTGGAGTGTAGCTCGAGATATCGAGATCGAACCGAAAATAGTCGTTTTCGGGTCGGGCCGTGCCTCCGCCGCCACAGGCTGCGCCGCCTTGTGAAACTGCCTCCGGGAGCTAGAGCAGCTCGAGACGAACGCCTGGGACTTGGTTTGAGGTCGAGAGGTGGTTTGTGGAGGGAGAACAATTAAGGAGAAGTTTTCTCCCCTTTTCGGTCGAGAGAGACGGTGAGAGAGCTGAGAGAGAGAAAAAAACTGAGTTTTTTTCCAGAAACAGAAGGAAGAAGAGAAAGAGAGGAACCGGTAGAAAAAATTAGGGTTTCCCAAATTTTTCTATATATACATGTTTCGGAAAACTTCTAAATTCGATAACTAATTCAGAAAAAATCCGATCTTCGTGTTCCGCACGTGTAAGGACTCGTATCGACGAGCTCTACAACTTTCATGAAGGAAGTTTCTCCAAATTTCGTACGTAGAAAAAGTCGATTTCCCAAACCGAGTATTTCGAGCTTTTCGTTAAAAAAAATTGTTTCGAAACTTCGATAATTGTAAAAATGAATTATTATCGAACATAAATCGTGAAATCGCATAATAATCATTCGATACAATTACTCGAATTTAAAATGAAGTTTGCGGGTATTACAGAACTATAGATGGTATTAGTGGTCATTCCTGAGTGGATGATTACGTATATATATATTTATGTGGAAAATATATATTGATGAGTGGATTGTTGAGTAATGATATGATTGGGTTGAATTGGTGAATTGATTATATTGCAATTGTGTAATTCCATAATAAAATGATGTATCTTGGTTGGGTTGATTTCAGTATGTGATATTATATGTTGTGCTCATTTATGGGTTTAGGGTCGACGTAGTGACCGGTGTGGGTAATCGGACGCTCTAATCCTGGGTGGATGATGGGATACGATTGGTTGAGTATGTGGAATTATCGGATGTTCTAAATATGTATATAGATATATATATTGATGAAATACGATAATGATAAATATGTCGGATGCCATAACCTAGGCCAGGTGACGGGCTACGATTCAGTTAGAGCTCTAGTCTGTCAAGTACAGTATTTTTATAAATACGATGTTGAGAGTTGTGTAGAAAGATGTGAGTTTGGGTTTATCTTGATGTATTGAATTGGTGTTGATTTAGATTGTTGGTACTTGTGGATGTGGAAATTGTTTAGTGTTGTTCTGTGTGGGAATGATTATGAATTAAATTAAGCAATAGTTCTTTCCTTTTACTCATACGAGCTTTCATAAGCTTACCGGGTTTTGTGTTGTTGCAATCCCGGTACACTATTTAAATGGTGTAGCGGATATTCCTGCAGGTCAGGATAACCAGGGAGGTGACCGAGCTGCTTAGGTGTTACAACAGTTTTTGTTATTTCATTTAGTTGTGAGTTGTGTATGCTCATTTAGAGCTTTACATTTCATTTTTGATTTGAGTTGTAATAATTAACCGAGACTAAATTCGGTTTGATTTTATTTCGTGTGGTGAGGATGTTAAGAAAAGAAATTTTCATGATGATTATTTTGAGTTTGTAGTAATTTTCATGTTTCGGATTTTGAATTGTTATTATAAAATACGGGACGTGACATATAGCATCAATACAGTCCTTAATGAATTTGGTAGCTACCAAATGTAAATTATCATCGATGATCAACAATCATAGATCCCACACATTCTTATATGCATGCATTAGCTATAATAAGCTTATTGATATTGGGCACCCATGCCACTTCTGGGGCATACACTGTCACTTCTAGGACAATCATCTCTCATAGATGAGTCATGTAGCGAATGTGAATCTTTTTACTTATAATCTCGTGTATGAGAATTTATAGGGCTTGTATAATCTTCCCTGTTTTGGGAGCTTAAAACTTTAGACATGGTGGATATAATCCACACAAATTCACGCTGTTATTCAAATGACAGTAGTCTTTCCTCCCCCTAACAGCAGGAAGATTGTCTTATTATGACCATCCGCAAAAGATGTGTTCAAATGTCTATCACTTTCTTTGGAGTGAAGATCTTCATTGGTTGGTGGCGAACCCAAACCAACTTTTAGGTCAAAACATTTAATTCATGAGCATTAACCATATTGATGTATTATTGTATCACCAATACATCATTCCCTAATGGCGTACTTACAACCTTTGTATGTGTAACCATATTAGGTGCTCTGACATTGTTTAATGACATTCTCTTCGGGAGAACCATGTCAATTGGATACACTTGCATCCCACAAATCAAATGGAGTCTACATTGTTTCTATTAATATGGCTGGTCTCAGGGACTTTAACCCAAGGAGATGCCTTTGCATTTAACATATAATTTTATCACAATCTTTTATCAAATTACTAGCTTAAATATTTCCCAAAATCAAAATGAGACGGTGGATAAATATCTCACCCCAATTCATGTTATTCTTCAGGAACAATCATTCTCCCCTTCATATTAGGAGGATAGTCCCATTAAAGTGACAACTCACAAATATGTGGTAAATAAAAAATTTGTTTGTGAGTAAGGTTAGCAGTCATCAAACTTGTTTGTGATTCCATGCAACATGGCCAACAAAGATGACGTAACTGGTTAAGCCAAAATAGTGTATTTGGTTCAATGAACTTCTGCTTCGTGACATTATATGCCTAAATTTACTATATAAATTTGACACAGTATATATGAGGTAGCAAAACAGTCTTCTCCAACCATATTGAAGGTACTTAGTGCGTCAATATTTCAAATTTTGTAACATGATAGTAGCTCATTTGGAGCCATAGATCAAGATCTACAACTCTTGATATGAGTGTTACTTTACCTTGAGTAAACATCAATTGTGAAATATTGACAATTGGAATGGACCAAATTCATTTTGAACTGCTGGTCATAATGATATACTCAAAATTTTGAGTTGAAGACTACAATCCATAATAAAAGAGTAACTTTATCACGTGGAGAACCTCAAGTTCACTGTCACGTATATATTTGTGTAGTCATAAAGAGGAGGGACTTCAGGCCCTCATATAATTGGAGATCCAAGAAACTTCAGGTTTCAATTTTTTCAATTTATAACAATCTCTTAAGGAACATCAGGTTCCTAGATAATCGGGTTAATAAACATTTAGTTTCAATGGGGACTCAGAGGTTACAATAAATCTGAGGAATAACACAATAGTGCTTTCAACTTTACTTATAAACATCCACCATATTACACCATGGGCGACACATGCCCAATTTTTAATTTCCTCACATATGTGTACATGTGTGGATGTTAGGGCGATACTTACATTGACTCCTGATTTCTCTCTTGCCATGATCCACTTCTGGTGGCATTTCATGGTGTAGCCATGTCAATCGGCTTTCTTATTATACAATGAGATCCATGAGAGGGAGAAGTTATACATCTCTGGTAATATTGGAGGCACGGGACACAAAGAGACAATAATATGTACTCTTCTGGAGCCATCAATCAGATATGTAAGATCTGAGATGTTGTTATATTAGCCTTATAAGCATAAGTCATAGTAATGTTTTCTGGACACCATGGATAAAATTGCATTGCCTGAAAATCACTCAAAACATAAAGTTTGAAGATGACACAAATCAAGTTTGCAAGAATTGAATAGTGGATCTCATAGGATATACACGAAGCTTCTGGTTCGTGTTATACAGGTAAAACATGACGTTCAATTATTGTTTTGTTGTTTGATGTAGATTAATAACATCAAATGCATTTTGAACTTCGATCTGGCCAAAATGATTATTCGAAATATCGAGTTTAAAATTTATGACCATAACTTATGAGTGAAGGACTTTAGATGGTCATCTAGTTAGTATGATCATTGAGGAACTTCAGGTCCTCATCTAATTAAGGATCAAGGAACTACAGGTTCTGATCTCTTTTAATTACAAAAGTCACGATCACAAATTTTGGGGTATACTCATACGCATTCGTCATAAACCAATGGTTGAGTATTTGCTTACGTATAAATTGGTGTCAATATAATTCCCTCAAAACTTCAGGTTTGAGGTTGACCGAGATTAAAACTCTTTGATAAATTGTCCATATATCCACTCGAAACTTAAGGCTCGAGTCTACACAATTAAAACTTCAGGTTCTAAGGTGGAATGCTTTCAGCAGGCATAAAAAAGAATGCATCAATCGACATATGAAAATTTACTCGAAACTTCTAGTTAGAGTTGATATAAAGTCAAATAAACTGTGAATGAATTATATGTGTAATTGAAGCTTCAGGTTCGAATATTTGTTCTATGAACTGTAAGTTTTAAATTTCATAATTTGAACTTCGGGTCCAAATAAATTTGATGCTCGAAACTTCAGGCTCGAGGTGACTAAAGTGAAGCTTCAAGTTCACTTTTAACTAATTTATGTTTTATACTCAAAGCTTCAGGTTTGAGTTTTACTGTTAGAGCTTTAGATTCTACTATGAAATTTTGAACTTCTGGTTCAAAAATATTACGCTCGAAATTCATATGTTCGAGGTACAGTATTGCTGGTCCATATGAGTAACAAAAAAAATTAATTTAAAAGATAAGTACTGTAATGAAAGTACAAAACAAAATAGAAAAATTGCAGGGAAGAAAAATAAATAGATAAACTATGCAATAAAATTAAATGTGTAAATTTCTGGTTCCATTAATGAAAAAATTAAACAGAACTTCTGGTCTGGTTAACTTCACAATATATGATAATCTTGTATCTCATCTCGCAAAAGACAATAGGAGAACCAAGTCCTCTGATCTAAATGCTAGTCAGAAGCTTCTAGCTTCGATTGATTGTCCAACTTGAACTGCAGGTTCTAAAGGTGGTTTGAATTCCAAATTCAAAAATAGTCATAAGGAGGAAGAAACCCCAACATCAAAAGATAATTGGAGGAACTTCATACCCTCTTATAATTGGGGATTAAGAAACATTTGAGTTCATATACTTGATTATATAGCTCTAAGGATCTTCTGGCCCTCGTAATTGCATAAGTTCTGAAGAGCTTCATGTCACAATTTTCCAATTTACATTTCATGATCCTAGAGGAACTTCAGGCCCCCATATGATCAGGGATCAAGCAACATGTGATTTTGATCATTGTATAATTCTGAGGAACTTCTGTCCCTTCATTTCACAATTATGAATATGTAATTCTTGAGGAACTTCAGGCCCTCTGTAATCGAATCAAGAGACTTCAGGTCTCGATCTATTAAAATTCACAAGTAGATATAGGTGTGAGTTCACCATATAAATTTTCTAGATTGAAAGAAAGAAGAAGGTGAATCAAATGGTCAAAATAGATAAATGCATACCTGAAGCTCTTTCAATTAAAAGACTGATATATGCCCAGATCATATATATGCATAGAATTGTGTAACTGGATAAGTTTTTCCCTTAAAAATTATACAAACCGGAGCATGCCAAAATGTTATAGCCTGCAAGACAATAATTAATCATAGTAATGACGTCCTCAGGACTAACAGTGCTATAAAGCCAATATTATATATTGAATAATACAAATCCATTAATTTGCTATAAATCAAATTGAAAAACATCAGCCAGTGGCCTTTCGTTATGAAAAATTTGGCATATAAGGAAAGGAAACATATAGGCAATTATCAAGGTTTAGCAAAAGCGTGCAGCACATGAATTCAAACTATAAGATTAAGAAGCAACAGAGTAGTCAAAGTATATAAATGGAGACCACCCATTCCGTCACAAGTCCCAAACCAAGACCACCATGAATCTTTAACAAACCGATCAAACCCAATTAATATTGGTAAATTTGAAAAATGCGTATGGATATGAAAACAGATTCAATAAAAAAAAAACGATGCAAGTGGTATGTGCAATAGAAATACGCGATCATGTCAAGAACAAAATTGGGAGATTAACTTCCGCATCGCACAATGAATATTAACCCCCACATTGCACAGTGAATGAAGATATTAAACTCATAGATTAAAGTTAAGGTCAAAAGCAACAAGGCTGCACCAAAAACTTTAAGATCATCATGGAGTTTAAAAAATAGAGCAAGCGTGCTGATAACGTGTTATAAAGTAAAAAGAAGATGAAGAGAGAATAGTTAGGAGGAAGTAAAAGTGTATTCATTCAGTCTCATTAACCTCCTTTATATAGAGATATGGTTTAAAAAATAGAGCAAGCGTGCTGATAACGTGTTATAAAGTAAAAAGAAGATGAATAGAGAATAGTTAGAAGGAAGTAAAAGTGTATTCATTCAGTCTCATTAACCTCCTTTATATAGAGATATGGTTTACATCAAAGTACATAACTAATGAGTATTTACGTAGACATCCACGTAGATAATAATATTTATAACAATATATATATACACACACATAACGATCTCAATCCTCTCCTGAACAAAGCTCTCTGCCGAGCTACCTAGGTTTTAAAGAAGATTATGACACGACTATTGGTGGATCCAATAATCTACAAAAAGCATAGCGCTTCATTTTCTATTTTTTTTCTCTCTCTACTATTCTTTTATTCCTTCACTGCTCAGTCTACTCTCGTTCTATCCTGCTCTTCTTTTTGCCATCCTCTCCTACTCCGACAACGTTTTCAATCTTCTCTCCTCCGCCCTCCGCTACATTCTCAAGTCTCTCCACAACCTCATCTCCCCCAAGCCCAACCCGACCCGGACACGGATCCCCAACTCCCCCACCGAGATCTTCCGCTGCTTCCACCGCATCAACGCCTCACGATTGACCTCCCCTTTGGCAATCTCTGGCAATCTCTGCCTCGATAAGGGGACCGTTCTGAAATGAAGCAAGCCCTTCTTGAAGGGTTTCAAGTAAGAAGTGAGTTCATGTAATTGATTTCTTCATGAATCAAGAGATGCGATGGCCTCCTTTGTTCGCCGGCGAGGAGGGGTACAGAGTGAAAGAGCACGACGGGTGTTTGATGGTCTATAATATTATCAATCAACCTCTGTAAAATATACAGGAATGAAATTTGGGTACTGGGTATAAGAATAAGAGCCGAGTTGTTTTGATATTAACCACGTTGTTTTCATAGATTTTATTTGCTTTGCTTACATATCTTCACATATTTGGGGATAGAGAAGTATCAACCTAATCTTGAAAATTAATCTTGATTAAAAACCATATCAATATAATGAAATTAAAACCTCAACTCCATGCGCTTTCCCACTGCTTAATTACATAAAAAACAGAACAAGACTATTCAACTTCATCTCATATTCAAAAATCCATTTAAAGGCAACAAGTAGTCAGGCGTCATACCAAGAAGCTTGAACTTAGCTAATTAACATAACCCTGCAAGCTGTTTTAGCATGGTAGTAACTTGAACTAAATATAATGGATCTAACACACTGAGCAGAGGCAGACCCAAGCTAAGCCCCTGTTTGTGATAGTTTAGCTTCAACCATAAGCAGTTATAGTTTTTAGTTTATGAAAGCTGGTTTTTACCAATTTCTGTAAGCACCTATCACGCCCCGAATTTTTCATAATTAAATTCAAATTCGAAACATGAAGACTCAACCAACCTGTTTATGACACTCGGAAATTTTTTCCAAATGAACCACACAACAACAACAGAAATTACAAATCTCAATCCCACTGAGTCAACTATTACATCACCAACTCACCAAATAAAATGTAAAGCTCTATAAGAGCATACACAACAGCAATAATAAAACAATTAGGTTCGAATCTAATACAATGCATTACACCACTCGATCTCCACCCTGATCGTCCTGACCTACATCATTAATCCCTATACCGTGGAATAGTCCACTAGAATTGCAAACAACAAACCCGGTAAGCTTTTGAAGCTCGTATGAGTAAACTCAAAACAAAATAATAAATCAACCTCTTCATACTTACTTCTCAACACAAAAATCAATTTTTAAGCATCCAACACTAATTTCACCACCCATTCTAAAACAATGTCCCATCAACCGACACTCTCTCAATAATAAATACGTATTCATGATCCCAAGTAACCCACGTGCTACTCTCATGACATAGGATGACAGACAGACTAGAGCTCTAACTAATCGTAACCTGTCACCTTGACCACGGTTCAGTCTCACGATAATAATTGCCTCTGTCACCACTGTGACGTAAGATCCATAGATCAAAACATCTAAAAGTCCCACATGACTCAAATGTTATACTCAAACATTTAAAAGTCTCTCATGACTCAAATGTTATACTTAGACTCCTTTACGCTTTCTCACCACAACATCAACAATTACATGATATATTTTAATTTCATCGGAAATATGTGCTCGAAATAATAATACAAAAAAATCACCATAATTATTTCAGTTAATGTCACACCATCCAAATATATATTTTTACGTAAATAAAGAAATATATATATATATATATATATATATATATATATATACAGGGCTTCTTGGGTGCGGACGTCCGCACCTAAGCATTAGGTGCGGATTTCCATTTTTCCCCACTTTTCGATCATATTTTTACATCTTAACCGTTCAGTTTTTATATCCTAGTGTATAGATCATCTCTGCAAAATTTCAGCCAATTTGGTGATCGTTAAAGCATTCAAAACTGCAATTTACAACAATGAATACGAACGGTTCAGGTGGTCAGTTTCGGAACCGTTCGTATTTATTGTTGTAAATCACAGTTTTGAATGGATTAACGATCACCAATTTGGCTGAAATTTTGCAGAGATGATCTATACACTAGGATCTAAAAACTGAACGGTTAAGATGTAAAAATATGATCGGAAAGTGGGTAAAAATGAGAAATCTGTACGTTTTGCTTAGGTGCGGATATACGCACATGAGCAAAGTCCTATACACACACACACACACACACACACACGTAGTCATCCACTCAGGGATATTTGCTAATACCAACTATAGTTCACATGCACTAAAAACCGAGAAATTCATTTTTTTATAAATAATCTTTTTTTACTTACCTATGGACTGTAGTCAATTAAGTCCATTTTATTTAAAAGAAGTATTTATTTTTATAAAACAATTTTCTCATTTAGTCAATAATTGTAAAATAAAGTAATTCAGTTCGTAAATGAACCATGTGAGATTTACTCACTTGTAATCCAACTGCGTCTTCTTAACAGCTCAAAATCACAATTACAATCGTCCGTCCAAAATAAATCCATCAATCACCTAATCAAATACGATCATACAATGATCCAAGAGCCGGATCCTCACAGATCGCCTTGAGGATCATCTGATCAAAATTACATAACGATCCAACGGTCGGATCTTCACAAATCGTCATTTAGCTCATCCTATCAAAATTTCATGACAACCCAACGGTCGGATCTTCATCTATGACCACACAAAGTCATCGGAACACTTTACGATCATCATATCAAAATTACAGGTCAATTGGATGGTCTGTCCTCACGGATCGAAAATCGAGATAAACGAAAATTACGTAAATCTAGCATGCATCAACTTCTCACAAAATGACCTTATGATATATCAACGCACTCGTATCGATGAGTAGATGATCACCTTGATAATAGAAACTAAAAAAAATGCCGAACACGCTGCCACGGGCCAATGGCACTGGCCGAGCATGGGACCCACTCGCCGCCGGTCAAACTCAACAACCGGAAAATCAAGGCCATCTAACATGCTCATATTGATGAGAGAAGTAACTTTCGTACTTGGAGATAAGTCTGAATCGGTCTAGATCAAGCTCACAAGTTCGATCAAGCTCCACCGTCTGATTTCCAGATCCGATCTCCCTTGTTGAACTTCAACCCTTGATCTTTGGCTCCACACTTTGAATCGTCCTTCAAGGCTTTGATGAGCATGATCTAGAGAAGGACAGGATTCTGTACACGTGAGGATCGGCCGAGAAGATGCCAGAATAGGGAAAATCAGATCGGGTTGGATTCCTTGCTCTGATCTCCTATTTTCGGTGATTGTTGTCGTCGTCGAGCACCAGTGGGAGGTCGGGGAGGTGACTGCGAAGAGGTCTGTGGTGGTTTGTTGGCCGGAAATGGGAGGAAAATCTGGGTCGGTTCTAAGGACTTTATGGGATTCTCCAGGCTTTAGCTGAGGGAGAAAGGAGAGAAGAAAATTTACAAATTTGGAAATTTTTGGGATTATGAAGAATTTTCCGGAAATATCCTATATATACCAAAAATAAAAATGTTCAAACGGTCATAATTCTTCATACGAACTCCGATTTTTGTGTTCCGTATATGCACGAACTCATATCGACGCACTCTATGACTTTCGTGAAGAAAGATTTTGCAATTTTTTAACGTATAAAAAGTCGATTTCTAATCGAGCGTTTCAAGCTTTTTGTTATTTTGAATAATTTCGATTCTTTGATAAATCCGAAAGAGCAAGTCTTCCAAACTAAAATTCATGCAAATGAGACTTTGGTTAATTCCACACAAAATACATGAAATTAATTCAGAAAGTGAGGTTGTCACAGCAGCAACGTAATTCTGTAAGTTTTTAAATAATTAGTTACTTTTTAAAATTTCATCAAACACATTTTGTTACTTAATTTATGAGTCAAACAGATTTTACACTTTAAAAACTATGCCAAACCGGACCTAAGCGTACCTTGATAAATAATCAATAACGCAATGGTACAAATATTAGTATGAATACAACTGGAGAGATGAGTAATAATGGGTCTCTTTTTAGCTCTGGTAATAGGACTGTGATCATCAATCTATAATTCATGTATGCAGATATACGGTCTTCTCAGTTGCCAACAATAATTGAGAAAAAGCTTGAGCTTCTTTCTTCTGATTTATTTGTATCATCCGTAAACGTCCATGCAAAATTATCAGTAGTTTACACTTTCAATGATATGGGTGTTTTTATTAATGTATATATTGTTTTCTCAAATTAACAAAAGGGGTTCTTTATTTAAATAATGCTAGAAACAGCTTCGCAATGGCCTCGCAAAAGACTAAGGATCAATGTAATGCTAAAGCTCGTAAACTTTATTTCTTAACAAGCTAACTAGCTGATCGAAACTGACAAGCAGCGTACAACATAAGGCCGCTTACATGCATATAGGCATAGCAAGCTTAATCTACAGAGAAACTACAGCCTTAACACAAAGGAATTCTAGGGCATCATCATCAGGAGTAAATATATAGCTTTTTTATTATTATTTATTTTTTTAATCATTGAACTAGTTCGGGGAAGATCGAACAGCTAGCAGCAAAGCTAGCTAGCTAGCTAGTTCACAAGCTGGATTGGGAGGGCTATGCCTACATCTCCTGTAACAAATAAACAATTAACTATGATTAGCAACAGTATAATCAAATTTAATCAAGCACGTTCTAAAATAATTAAGATAGTTGCCCAGATTTTGGATTGCTGGTTCCGTGCCGCAATAGCATAATGCAGCCTCAATTGGATAAGGTTCGGTGCAAATTACACACTCATATCACTAACAAATAAGTAATAAGAACATAAAATCGAATTGAAACTAGTTACCCGCATATTTAATTACTGGTTTCTTGGTGTTGAAAGCGATCTTTTTATCCCAATGGTACAATACCTTCTCCATGTACAAATTACACACTCATCACATATGAAATAAAGCCTCCCAATGATTTCGAAACTAGTTTGGAGACCAAGTCAAATTTTGTGCGCAATTTTTTCTACATATATGCGCATATTATTATAAATTTATAATACATGTAGAAATTTAGTATGGTAGATAAAGAAAGCATATGTACTTTTATATACTAAAGTATATAAAGAAAGTATATATGGGCATCCCCATTGTTTTGACGCATGCTTTTGCTGCATCTATGTGGATAATTCCAAAAGAGTTAAAGTAGTTATCTTTTTTCATATGAACTATAATAGAAACAATATATCAATTATCATATATCAACTACAACAATGTCGATGGAAAACAATAAAATTATTTCATAATCTCTTAAGTTGGTCAGGTTACCAGATTTATGGAGTTCTGCAGTTGGTTTCCACAGATACGGATGGACAGTAGATATGGAATTTTCTGGCATTCTTGTGATTGAACAATAACATATATATAAGTTAATTTATTACAAAAATAATACGTCTATTCTGATATGATTTAACTAATTTAACAACAGGAAGAAACATAGACAAACAATAATATATATGAATGTATATTTTGAACTTGAACTAATTAATTTATAGCTACTTAGCTAGCTAAGTAGGTATAGGTAATTACCAGAATTAGGGTCTGGTTGGTTCTTGGAGGTAAGCAGCTGGCCAATTATGTCTAAGCGAGCATGAACACTAGTTGCTGTCAAAGCCATGGCAAGCAACATTAAGAAACTCACTTTCAACATATTTCTGAAACTCATACTGTGCTCTCACTCAACTCTCAGCTCGGTGTGTGAGAATTGAAGAGACCCTGAGGGCTATTTATAGCTCTAAAATTCAACGGACCAATGATAAAAAAATATTCAACATTTATCCAAATGGAAACTTGTATTTTTCTTCTGACGAGCTGACGACCTTATCTATAATAACCTAAATTAATCAATGACTCCGATTTATTTACAAGACAAGCTGCCAAAATATATACACATATAATTGTGTTGTAAATAAATCGGAGTCATTGATTAATTTAGGTTATCATAGATAAGGTAAGTGGTGCAATATTAGACTCTATCAAAACCAATTTCCACAAAATGCGATGTGATTTTAGTAGAAGACTACCGTTTATCCCTTTGATGAAGTTTTACAACCTTGATTCAGTGGACTGGGATTATTTTTACAACGTATGCTTTGTGTCTTGGTCTTTCTTGATTTCTCTCCTTGATCTTCTTGCGGTTGGGTACTCGTGTATTTTTAAACCCAACACATCTTCCTATTTATTGCGAACGGTATTCCTCTTTATTCACATTTTTAAGATTTGGCTTTCCACGTCTATTTGTGATGAGGTAGTTACCGACTTATGGCGCTGTTTCTGATTCTCGTAACAACTTCAAAAGTTAAGGGTACGTTTACTTATTTGGAATGAGAGGGAATAATTACTCCGTAAAAACAATCATGCATTTACTAACACATAAGGGAATCAGAATGATTCCGGGTAAAAAAATTCATGCATTTACTAAAACATGAAGGAATCAGAATGGATGCATGTCCAACTTGCTTATCAGGAATCGATTCCTGAATAATCAGGAATTTGATTACAAAATGGGAAGATGAGTTAAGGAATCACTCCTCCGGAATCAATACCGATTCTTTTCTTCTTCCATTCTACTTGTCTCCGATTCATGATTATTTTTCATTTCAATTAAGTAAACGTGTCATAAGAGATAAGACTACTGATGGAGATCCATTCTTTCTTATTATTAGTTACTAAATACTGTGGCTATATATCTATTGATGGTACACAGAAGAAAGGTTTTTCCGCCCTTGAAGATAGATGAAACAGAGGAAGTAGAGTGAAAGGTGAGGGTTCAACACAGAAGAAAGGTTTCTCCATATACTATTTATCAGGAACATACGCGAAAGCTAGCCTCATGAGTAAATATATGTGCAATATGTTTCAGTTGTCAAATGTGTAGGTGGCATTGTGGCAAGTATTTGAACCTCACAGAGAGAGGAAGGATGACGGTGGCGGCATCAAGAGCCAGCTAGAGCAGTCATGCGCCATCTTTTCAGATTGATTGTTTCCAATGCATTGTACGGTTGTACCCACGTTAATTTATGTGTGCATCTTGACAAATGAAGGAAAAAGAAAAAATAATAATAATAATAACAAAAGAGATTCATGCATGCATGCAAGTTGATATATTAGGTCCACAAAAGTCGGGTCAGAATTCTTGGCTCTAGATATTGATGACAATACTACCAAAAAAGAAGAAGACATTGATGACAAGTTATAGTGATATGGACAAACGTCTTTCTTTTAATATTTAAGGCAATAATGTAGGTTTGTTGAATATGCCACAAATAAAAGATGACTAATTAATCTGTAGTAATCAAAGGTGACAAATTGATCAAGGTTTTATGAGTTGATTTTTCAATTAGAAATAAGGTAAGTGGTCCAATATCATATCATATATATATATATATATATATATTAAACATGTTTTTGTGTATATAAGGCCAGTGGGACTTATTTATAGCATTAGGGAACCTCTTCTTGATAAGGAATGAGAGACATAATAATGGAAAACATTATTCTTGACATTTTTTAGACGACGTATTTGGAGTTTGCTTGGCCTGTTTCAAAATTCATTAGTGATTTTTTTTTCCTAAAAAAGGAATTCGTAAATCAAATATTTAATGGATGAGGCTATTGTCACCCTATAATTTTCTTTGTTCACCCTACTTGCTCATTATATCATACATTTTAATTTCAATTATTAGATTTACTTATCAAACTCATTTCTCTTTCTAGGAATATCCTCCATCACATGACATATCAAATTAAAAAAGAAATTTTGTTTAACGAAAATTTCCCATTTAATTTTTATCAATTCAAAAACGTCCTAAAATATATAAAAGTTTCTTAATAAAATCATAATTTGATTTACTTCCATTCCATTTTTTTTATTTTTTCCATTGAGTTTCAATGTTCGTTTATTTCAATCCATATTAAAAAATTAGTAAGTGCTACTATGAGCAATGAAAAAAAGATTTTTTTTTTTTGTGTTTTAAATTTTTTACTTTTGGTGTTTATAAAGGTATTATAAAGCTTTTGATGAAGTTAACACTAATGGTTTTGTGAATTGAATGACGAATTAACGATGAGGACGCAACAAAAAGATAAAAAAGAAAATTGTAATAAATTGAAATTTGGATAGAGAAGATGAAGATTAATGTTATCAGAAGAGAAATTAAGTAGCTTTGTATTTAATTAGTTATTGTTCAAGAAAATCCAGATAATGTGTCTGGCCCAAACTCTAGGTTACTTGACCTAGTGGTAATAGGGTTATAATAGAAGGATTTAGAATCCTATTCAATGTAGAATTACTTTCCTTGTATCATTCAGACTCTATGCTTTGTAATCCTCTATATAAAGAGACCCCTATTAACAATAAGAATACACAACAAATTCCTCTCAATTTCAGTTTCTCTACAACACGTTATCAGGACGAAGCTCTAACCCTGAAACCCTAAAATCGTAACTGTAATAACTGCAATTTTCGTTTTTAATTTCATGTAATTGTGTTGAACGATTATTGTACGATTTCACGAATGCTGCTTGATAATATTTCATTTTGAATTATCGAAGGTTCGCAACGATTATTTTAATGAAAAGCTCGAAATGCTCGGTTTGAGAAAATCGACTTTTTCTACGTGCAAAATTTGGGAAAACTTCCTTCATGAAAGTTATAGAGATCGTCGATACGAGTCCGTGCATATGTGGAACACATTGTCCGGATTTTTTTTTGAATTAGTTATAGAATTTAAAAAATATTTCTATTTTGGTATAAATAGAAAAAAACCCTAGGTTATTTTCAGAACTTTCCAATTTGGTCCGGCCTCTTTTCCATTTTCAGAAGCCAATGTTCACCATCTCTCTCTCACATCCTCTCTCTCTCGGCCGAGCCCAGCAAAACAGAGTACGGCGTTACCGTGCTCCCTCCTCCTCATCCGACCACCTCAAGACCTCCAACCACTTCCAGTAGCTTCGTCTCGACCTTGCGCACCTGCCAGAGGCAGCCTTGAGTTGCGACACGGCCGGTAGCGGCGGCGGCGAGGCCCGAACCGAAAAAGCTCGTTTTCGGTTCGATCTCGATATCTCTAGCTATAGGTCACCATTTCACTTGATTCTTCGCTCATTGGACTCGCCTCAACTTCCTTAACAAGCACCAAGAAGGACCGGAACTGGGTCGATCGTTTTCACGTTCGTCGGAGTTCAACCCCTTTAAATCGAAAAACAACCGTTCGATCCAAATATCTCGAGTTATACACGATCATTTCTTGTGATTCTTGGCCTGGTGAGTTCGCAAGGAAGTTCTGAACAAGTTTCCAGAAGAGATCGAAGCGAGTTGTTGCAGTTTTCACGTCGGTTTTCAAGCTCGCCGGATTCTGGAAAAATTCCGACCGCCGACTGTAATTGGTACCTTTCGATCCTTTCCCATCATTTTTTGGTCTTGTGCTAGTTATGAAAGTTGCTCAGAATGATGAAACGAAGGGGAGAAGCTCAGCCCCGACACCATTGGTGGTGGTCGGCGACGGCTCTGTCCTTAACTCCGGCGGCACTTTCCGGCCACCTCCGGAGGTCTACAATTTAGTTTCTGTTTATTTTATGATTCTACATTTCGATACGATCATTTTGACATATTATACTCATTTTTTTGGATATCTTATGATTTAGTTATTAATTTTGAGATTTCGATCGATTTCGATCGTTAGATTTATGATCTGTGAAATTTGAACCGTCCGATGGACTTGTAGTTTTGATATGATGATCATATGACTGTCCCAGTGGGTTTGTGTGGTCATGGGCAATGATCCGACCGTTGGATCTTCGTATAAGTGCAAAACGGTAATTAGGGGAGCGATTCGTGAGAATCCGTTCGTCAGATTTTATTATAAATTAGAATCCGGCCGTTAAATGATAGTTCAGTTATGTTCTGGAATTATTTGCTAAATTCGAATCACATTTGATTAGGTGATTGACGGATTTTATTTGAGTGAGCTATTTCGACGTGATTTATATTTGTATTGAAGATGCAGCGAGAGTATCGAGGTGAGTAAAACTCACGGGGTTCATATTACGAACTGAGCGTTTTAAATTTATTTATTTTGGTAATTGTGTGAAAAATATTTGTGGATTAAATATTTGATTTTAAAATTACATGGACTTGATCACTACGGTCCATAGGTAAGTAAAATGAATTTTAATTATACAAATGAATTTCACGATTTTCTTGTGTGAACTATAGATGGTATTAGTGGTCATTCATGAGTGGATGATTACGTATATATACATTTACGTGGAAAATATATATTGATGGGTGGATTGTTGAGTGATGATATGATTGAGTTGAATTAATGATTTGAATTATATTTCAATTGCGTTATTTCATAATAATATTGTGTCTTTGGTTGGGTTGATTTCTTTATGTGATAATACATGTTGTGCTCATTTATGGATTTAGGGTCAACATAGTGACCGGTATGGGGTAATCGGACGCTCTAATCCTGGGTGGATGATGGGATACGATTGGTTGAGTATGTGAAATTATCGGACGTTCTAAATATATATATAAGTATACATATTGATGAAATACGATAATGATAAATATGTCGGATGCCATAACCTACGCCTGGTGACGGGCTACGATTCAGTTAGAGCTCTAGTCTGTCAAGTACCGTATTTTTATAAATATGATGTTGAGGTTTTGTGAAGAAAGATGTGAGTTGGGGTTTGTCTTGATTTATTGAATTGGTGTTTGATTGAGATTGTTAGTTCTTTGTGGATGTGGAAATTGTTGAGTGTTGATTTGAGTGGAAATAATTGAGATTTAATTAAACAACAGTCCTTTCTTTTTACTCATACGAGCTTTCATAAGGTTACCGGGCTTTGTGTTGTTGCAATCCCGGTACACTATTCAAATAGTGTAGCAGATATTCCTGCAGGTCAGGATAACCAGGGAGGTGACTGAGTTGCTTAGGGTTACAGCAGTTATTTTTATTTCATTGAGTTGTGAGGTGTGTATGCTCATTTAGAGCTTTACAGTTCATTTTGTATTTGAGTTGTAATAATTAACCGAGACTAAATTCGGTTTTGATTTTATTTCATGTGGTGAGGTTGTTAAGAAAAGAAATTTTCAGGATGATTATTTTGAGTTGTGGTAATTTTCATGTTTCGGATTTTGAATTTTTATTCTAAAATTCGGGGTGTGACAGGTTGGTATCAGAGCGTAAGGTACATATTTGGTGATATGTCAATACTTTCCGAGTGTTGGCCCGTCTCTAGCTGTTCCCCCTCGTGTGCTCTTCGGTATTGATAATGTCATTAGGTATGTGAGAGCGTTAGGTTGACTAGGAACGTTAGCATGTCATAAGAACTTTGGGTGTTGTCTTGTATGCTTAGTTACTTGGTTAATATGGGCTTGCATTTGACTTATGCCTTGTTTAAGTGATCATGCGTGTATTAATCAAGTATACCCTGCTTATTAGATATTGGAGATTGAGGGGAACGAAGCCAGAGGTCGAGGTAGAGGCAGACCTCGTGGCAGGGGTAGAGGCCGAGGTAGGGGTAGGGCCCCTCCGGTCCATGATGTATACGAGACGGATGTAGAGGCACCTTATGAGGATCAGCCTATTCCTCCCGTGGCCATGGTTGATGATCCTGCTCACTTGCTGATGCTAGCAAGGGAAATTACCGTTTGGGAGCAACCAAGTTCGGAGGAGGCATTGACTATATGGTGGCGGATCGATGGATAGAGGATTTGCAGACCTATTTTGATATGCTTGATTGCAGTGAGACCGACAAGAGGAAGCTAGCCGCGTTCATGCTGAAGGATAAGGCTAGGGTGTGGTGGAACGTCACACAGAGGAGCATTGAGGTGTCTAATTTTACATGGGACGGCTTCGAGAGGCTGTTCAGGGAGAAGTACTTTCCACCAACAGTGAAAGAGAGGTTGGAATGAGAATTCCTTACACTTGTATAGAGGAAGATGACCGTAATCGAGTATGACGTAGAGTTCTCCAGACTGTACAAGTATGTGAGGCAGATGAAGGATGAAGACTTGGCCAAGAAGTTTCAGAGAGGGTTGAGTCCTTGTATTGAGCGTGATATGGCCATCTTGGAGCTGAAGACCAAGAGAGAGATCTTGGCTAAGGCACAGATCATTGAGCAGCAGAACCTGATTCGTAGAGAGAAGGAGTCTGTTGAGAGAGACTTCTAGGGTAAGGGAAAGGCCATAGCAGGAAACAGTAGATCCAGAGACTTCAGGGGTGGGTTCTGGAAGAGACAGAGAACTCAGTTCCAACATCAGGCTCCAGCTAGGGCAGCAGTAGCTCCTCCTGTTCAGGCTATGCCTGTTAGGCAGATAGCACCAGCAGCTCCGGTGAAGTGCTTTAACTGTGGTGAGCCGGGCCACATCTCTCGTGCGTGCACGAAACCACGGGGTAGGGTATGCTATAGCTGTGGACAGACAGGGCATCAGGCCAGGGAGTGTCCCCGAAATCAGGGTAGGGTGCAGGGTAACCAACAGAGGCAGCTACCGCCTGCACCTGCTAGAGTCTTTGCCATCGGTCAGGCAGGCACGGGAGTGGAAGGTACCTTATCTGTTTATCACTATCTTGCTAGAGTACTGTTTGATACGGGAGCCTCACACTCTTTCATATCTAGTTTGGTTATGGATGTATTGGGTTTGATTGCTATGCCTCTGACTAGATCATTATGTGTTACATCACCTCTCGGTAGGTCTCTTGAGCTTAGCATGTTTTGTGATGATTGCCTTATTGGGATTGGTGGCAGAGAGTTTTCTGCATCTTTGATTGTGATTCCAGATCACACGTATGATGTGATTTTGGGTATGGATTGGTTGAGTCCGAACCATGCTGTTATTGATTGCTTTAGGATGATTGTGTCCTTCCATGTTCTGGGACAACCGGTGTTTTATTATCGTTGTCTGAAGTCTGACATCACCATGAGGATAGGGATTTTGGCCCATATTGAATCAGGGGGTAGTACTTCAAAGATTACAGGGATTCCTGTAGTTTCAGAGTATGCTGACGTGTTTCAGGAGATCCCTGGGTTACCTCCGAAAAGGGTAATGGCCTTCTCCATTGATGTGATACCATGTACTTCACCTGTATCAAAAGCACCCTATCGAATGGTACAAGCTGAACTTCAGGAGTTGAAGGTCCAGATTGAGGACTTACTTGCACAAGGGTTCATTCAGGCTAGTGTATCTCCTTGGGGCGAACCAATGTTGTTCATGAAGAAGAAGGATAATTCACTTCGGTTATGTGTGGATTATCGATAGCTGAACAAGGTGACCATCAAGAATAGGTACCCTTTACCTAGGATTGATGACTTGTTCGATCAGCTTAGAGAAGCTACTGTGTTCTCAAAGATTGACTTGAGGTCTGGATATCACCAGTTAAGGGTGAAGGAGGAAGATATTCCAAAGACGGCGTTCAGGACCAGGTATGGGCATTTTGAGTTCCTTGTCATGCGTTTTGGTCTCACGAATGCACCTGCAGCATTTATGTACTTGATGAACCGCACGTTCAGTCCTTACTTGGACCAGTTTGTGGTAGTGTTCGTTGACGACATCTTGATTTATTCAAGGTCATCAGGTGAGCATGAGAAGCATTTACGGATCGTGGTACAGACGTTGAGAGAGCAGGAATTATTTGCCAAGTTCGAGAAGTGCGATTTCTAGCAGAGTGAAGTCAAATTCCTTGGTCATGTAGTCTCAAAGGATGGAGTTTCTGTGGATCATTCAAAGGTTGAAGCAGTGATGAGTTGGAGTCGCCCTACCACGGTTACAGAAATCCGTAGCTTCCTTGGATTAGCAGGGTATTATAGGTGTTTCATTGAAGGGTTTTCTGGTATTGCTTCAGCTTTGACCAAATTGACAAGGAAGGACACTCAGTTCGTATGGTCGGATGAGTGTGAGAAGTCTTTCAATGAGCTAAAGACCAGATTGACTACAGCTCCGGTGTTTACTATTCCTACTAGTGGTGGTGGGTTAGTCATTTACAGCGATGTATCTCATCAGGGTTTGGGGTGTGTGTTGATGCAGAATGGCAGCGTTGTTGCTTACGGTTCTAGACAGCTGAAGGTACATGAGCGGAATTACCCCACTCATGATTTAGAGCTAGCAGCAGTGGTGTTTGCCTTGAAGATTTGGAGACACTATCTTTATGGTGAGAAATTTGAACTCCTGATTCCTGTTTGGAAATGGGAAGATATCTCCATGGACTTTGTGACTGGATTGCCTAGGTCCAGGCAAGGTTATGACTCGATTTGGGTGATTGTTGACCGGCTGACTAAGTCAGCACACTTTCTTCCTGTGGCAAAAACGTACTCAGGGGATGCGTTGTGTAAGTTGTACGTGAACGAGATAGTGAGGCTTCATGGTATGCCTGTGACGATTATCTCTGATCGTGATGCTCGTTTCAGTTCAGAATTCTAGCGTAGGTTCCATAAGGCATTTGGTACCTCTCTTGCTATGAGCACTACATTTCACCCACAGACAGATGGGTAGACTGAGAGAGTGAATAAGGTGATGGAGGATATGCTTAGAGTCTGTGTTCTAGATTTTAAGGGAAGTTGGGCTAATCATCTGCCATTGGTAGAGTTTGCCTACAACAACAACAACTATCACTCCAGTATTGGTATGGCTCCATTTGAGGCACTTTATGGTAGGCCATGTAGGACTCCTATCTGTTGGGCGGAAGCAGGGGATAAAGGGTTCATTGGTCCTGAGATTGTACAGGAGACTACAAAGAAGGTCACTACTATTCGGGACAGAATCCGAACCGCTCAGAGTAGACAGAAGAGTTATGCTGACTTGAAGAGGAGACCTTTGGAGTTTGAGACAGGCGATCATGTGTTCTTGAAGGTCTCACCTACGAAAGGTGTGGTGAGATTTGGCAAGAAGGGAAAACTCGCACCGAGGTATGTTAGACCCTTTGAGACTCTAGAAAGGGTTGGGGACTTGGCATATCATCTTGCTTTACCTGTTAGCATGTCGGGTGTGCACAATGTCTTCCATGTGTCTATGCTCAGGAAGTATGTCCGAGACGAGTCTCACATGATTGATCACGGTGCGATCGAAGTGAACTCAGATGTGACATTTGTAGTTGAACCTGTTCGTATCATGGATAGGTCCACAAAGAAGTTTCGTAGGAAAGAGGTTGATCTTGTGAAGGTGTTGTGGAGTCATCATGACGAGGGTGATGCGTCATGGGAGTTAGAATATGACATGAGAGTGAGGTATCCACAGCTCTTTGGGGAAATAGATACTTGAATTTCGGGACGCAATTCCTTTAAGGGGGGTAGATTGTAATAACAGCAATTTTCGTTTTTAATTTCGTGTAATTGTGTTGAACTATTATTGTACGATTTCACGAATACTGCTCGATAATATTTCATTTTGAATTATCGAAGGTTCGCAACGATTATTTTAACGAAAAGCTCGAAATGCTCGGCTTGAGAAATCGACTTTTTCTACGTAAAAAATTTGGGAAAACTTCCTTCATGAAAGTTGTAGAGCTCGTCAATACGAGTCCGTGCGTATGTGGAACACATTGTCCGGATATTTTTTTGAATTAGTTATAGAATTTAGAAAATATTTCTATTTTGGTATAAATAGAAAAAAACCCTAGGTTATTTTCAAAACTTTCCAATTTGGTCCGGCCTCCTTTCCATTTTTAGAAGCCACTGTTCATCATCTCTCTCTCGCGTCCTCTCTCTCTCGGCCGAGCCCAGCAAAACAGAGCACTGCGTCACCGTGCTCCCTCCTCCTCATCCGGCCACCTCAAGACCTCCAACCACTTCTAGTAGCTTTGTCTCGACCTTGCACAGCTGCCAGAGGCAGTCTTGCTACGCGACACGGCCTGTAGCGGCGGCGGCGAGGCCCGATCCGAAAAAGCTCGTTTTTTAGTTTGATCTCGACATCTCGAGCTATAGGTCACCATTTCACTTGATTCTTGGCTCATTGGACTCGCCTCAACTTCCTTAACAAGCACCAAGAATGATCGGAACTGGGTCGATCGTTTTCACGTTCGTCGGAGTTCGACCCCTTTAAATCGAAAAACAACCTTTCGAACCAAATATCTTGAGTTATACACGATCGTTTCTTGTGATTCTTGGCCTGGTGAGTTTACAAGGAAGTTCTGAACAAGTTTCCAGAAGAGATCGAAGCAAGTTGTTGCAGTTTTCACGTCGGTTTTCAAGCTCGCCGGATTCTGGAAAAATTCCGGCCGCCGAATGTAATTGGCACTTTTCGATCCCTTCCCTTCATGAGATATTTAAACGAAGGGGAGAATCTCGGCCCCGACACCACTGGTAGTGGTCGGTGGCAGCTCTGTCCCTAACTCCGGCGGCCCTTTCCGGCCACCTCTGGAGGTCTAAAATTTAGTTTCTGTCAATACGATCATTTCGGCATATTATACGCATTTTTTGGATATCATATGATCTGTGAAATTTGAACCGTCCGATGGACTTGTAGTTTTGATATGATGATCATATGACTGTCCCAGTGGGTTTGTGTGGTCATGGGCAAAGATTCGACCGTTGGATCTTCGTATAATTGCAAAATGGTAATTTGGGGAGCGATTCGTGAGAATCCGTTCGTCGGATTTTGTTATAAATTAGAATCCGGCCGTTAAATGATAGTTCAGTTATGTTCTGGAATTATTTGCTAAATTCGAATCACATTTGATTAGGTGATTGATGGATTTTATTTGGGTGAGCTATTTCGGCGTGATTTATATTTGTATTGAAAACGCAGCGGGAGTATTGAGGTGAGTAAAACTCACGGGGTTCATATTACGAACTGAGCGTTTTAAATTTATTTATTTTGGTAATTGTATGAAAAATATTTGTGGATTAAATATTTGATTTTAAAATTACATGGACTTGATCACTACGGTCCATAGGTAAGTAAAATGAATTTTAATTATACAAATGAATTTCACGATTTTTTTGTGTGAACTATAGATGGTATTAGTGGTCATTCCTGAGTGAATGATTATGTATATGTATATTTACATGGAAAATATATATTGATGGATGGATTGTTGAGTGATGATATGATTGAGTTGAATTGATGATTTGAATTATATTTCAATTGCGTAATTTCATAATAATATTGTGTATCTTGGTTGGGTTGATTTCTTTATGTGAGAATACATGTTGTGCTCATTTATGGATTTAGGGTCAACGTAGTGACCGGTGTGGGGTAATCGGACGCTCTAATCCTGGGTGGATGATGGGATACGATTGGTTGAGTATGTGAAATTATCGGACGTTCTAAATATATATATAAGTATACATATTGATGAAATACGATAATGATAAATATGTCGGATGCCATAACCTAAGCTTGGTGACGGGCTACGATTCAATTAGAGCTCTAGTATGTCAAGTACCGTATTTTTATAAATATGATGTTGAGGTTTTGTGAAGAAAGATGTGAGTTGGGGTTTGTCTTGATATATTGAATTGGTGTTTGATTGAGATTGTTAGTTCTTTGTGGATGTGGAAATTGTTGAGTGTTGATTTGAGTGGAAATAATTGAGATTTAATTAAACAACAGTTTTTTCTTTTTACTCATACGAGCTTTCATAAGGTTACCGGGTTTTGTGTTGTTGCAATCCCAATACACTATTCAAATGGTGTAGCAGATATTCCTGCAGGTCAGGATAACCAATGAGGTGACTGAGCTGCTTAGGGTTACAGCAGTTATTTTTATTTCATTGAGTTGTGAGGTGTGTATGCTGATTTAGAGCTTTAAAGTTCATTTTGTATTTGAGTTGTAATAATTAACCGAGACTAAATTCGGTTTTTATTTTATTTCGTGTGGTGAGGTTGTTAAGAAAAGAAATTTTCAGGATGATTATTTTGAGTTGTGGTAATTTTCATTTTCGGATTTTGAATTTTTATTCTAAAATTTGGGGCGTGACAGTAACCTTCAAACCCTAGCAACCACCGTTATATATATATATATATTGAAGCCCTCAATCCCAAGAGTCCAGAACAGGCCGGAAAAGTACCGAACCAGCTCTCCAAGGTTTCCTATAACTTTTTCCGGCTAGATTTCCGGCGACCTATTTCAAGGTAAACTTTTCTAAAAGTTCCTGTTTTTGAAGTTTTTCATTGATTTTCTTCTTTTTCTCGGGGTTCCCATCTCCCTTATTCTACCCCCCTTTCTTCTTCATATGGGAGACCGAAAGCCGAACTGTGGGGGTTCGTGCTCACTCCAAGTTTGGAGCTTGTAGAGTCCTCTAAACTTAGAGTTTGTTGAGATGTTATGATCGAACGCAGTTCGATCTAATCCAATTCCTCTTGGAATCGGATTTCTTAGAAGCAACTATGCTCAGAAATCCCTAAATTTCTTGGAAGCAACTACGCTCAGAAATTTGTGTTGTTTTCATGGTCGCCTTTTACGCTCCGAAACTAATCCTAATTTCTTGTTCTCTTTTAGGATGAGTAAACTGAACAAAACTGGACCTCGCTCCATTGGGAACAACTGGCTCTGGATATCATAAGTGTGTTCGTGATGTTCGCCAGCATATCAAGGCCAATAGAATTTTGGATACGATTCTCAAGCCTAGCCAGGACGTGCTAACTGTTGAGCAAGCTCAAGCTTTGGAAGCAAATAGAGTAGCCTTAGAGGAAAATAAGGCGAAAGCCATCATCCTAATGACTCGTCATATGGATGATTCGCTCCAGTACGAGTATATGAATGAAGAAGACCCCAAAAGGCTGCGGGTCTCTCTCAAAGAAAGATTTGGTAACGTCTTTGACTCCCTGCTTCCTAACGTAGAAGTGAGATGACATAGCCTATGCTTCTGTGATTTCAAGTCGGTTCTTGACTACAACTCGGAAGCACTTCGCATTAAATCCTTAATGAAATTCTGTGGTAAAGAGATCACAAATGTGATGTTGATTGAGAATACTCTCTCTACCTTCCCCGTCTCTGCTTTGATGGTTGCAAAGAACTATCAAATCGAAGTTACTGCAAGACGGATCACAAGGTTTCATGAGTTTATTGGAGCTATGAATGTCGCTGAAAAGCAGGACAACATCCTTGTGAAGAACTATAATTTGAGACCCGTGGGAACAAAGCATATTCCGGAGTCCAATTATAGTGGCGCCCCCAAGGGAGGGTACCAAGAGCGAAACCCTAAATTTACGGACAATCCTGGACGTTTTGGTCTATATTATCGCTCTAATGAGGAAAGTAACTGCCAAAATAGGCGAACGCGGAACTGAAAAGGTCAACGTGGAAAGAGAGAGAGAGAGGCAACACCTCTGGCCACATTGGTGGCGCCACTAACACTAAGAGCCATCTAAATGATGTTTTCAAAGCACCTCAATCAATGGAGTCTAAGCAAAGAGATGTATGTTCTCAATGTGGAGTATCCGGTCATTGGGCACACATTTGTAGAGCTCGTGAAGAAATTGTCACCGCCTACAAAGCATATTGTGAAGCAAGAGAAGCTCACAATGTGGAACAAGAAGATCAAGATGATAATCTAGAGTGAAGGGTTAAAGACTACAAATCTGGCTGGGATCAATAGATCGCCAATTCTATTTAAGTCTTTATTTTTCCAAGAGATGTAATAGGCAATCGCCATATTATTTTTGTAGTAAATGCCTATGGTTTAGTCTTTCTTCAAAGTAGGCTCACCCAAAGTAACTGTGATGTCTAGGAAGGTTCTGAGATTATTGGTACTTAAGCGAGTCTTGCTCCACCGACATCTCTCTACTTACTTGGTCACATTTATTTTGGAATTACCTAAAGAAGTTAGACGACTACCATTGTTTTGCATTAGCTAGCATTTTGGATTAGATTTTCTTTGGTTAAAGAGACAATGATGTAACTCCATTGGCTTATGAATACAATTTCGAGTTCTTTTCATTATGAATCCATTTTGATTCAGAGCATTTGACTTTGTGACTACGATAGCTGGACCATCAGTATTAACTCAAGGACATGGAATAACCCAAGTTCACTTTGCCAAATGTCACCTTGATTACTGTCACTCTCTACGCTCCTAGAGAAAATCGCACCTATGAATAGCCAACGGATACCATGCGAAAACGCATGTAGAGAATGAAATGAGTTCCTTTGCAATACCTCTAATGATTGCGAACAAATGCGCATCTTAGAGAAGTTTATGTGTCTCTCTAGTGAACTCTATATTACTATTCGAGCTATTAAATCCAATAAAGTTATGAGAGAAAGGTCATCCTAGTCATGATATGATGATCCATCTATAAAACACTTCACGTGGACATCCTTTCTCTCGAGCGAAACGAAGCATGAATCAAAAATTGATTCTTAGACTTAGTAAGACTGCAACAACCGCAGCCTCTGGCGCTGCAGCTGTCTTGGGCCGCCAACATCCCTTGTGATACGCCATAAATGGCGCCAACCATGAGCATGACGCCATGGTTATTCCTCCCAATGGCCATGATGCCATACATACTAATTCCCATGGCTCCAATGTCATGATGGGAGATGTAGTCACACATTTTGCTTCTAATAGCACTACAAACGCTCAGGCCCAACCAAAATCCTCATTGGTTACTTCCAAGGACTCTCGCTCATTTTGTAAATCCTGTTCCTTCAGGAAATTAGGACTAAGACCGTCCTATGCAAAGGATATGAAAATACTCATTATGTTCTTACATCGAATCCGTGGGGATTCTGTGGACTGATTCAACCAACTTGTAGACGTTTAAATATCTCATGATGTTGGTTGACACGCAAACACGCTAGTCACGTGTTGTGCCATTGTCCACTTGTAAATGCTACTTCTGCTACACTTCTAGCAAATACCATATGACAACGGGCTCACTCTCCAGATCATCCTATTCCGTCAATTGGACTTGACGATGCTAGAGAGTTTACATCGAAGACTTTTGATGGATATTGCAATGGGATTGATGTTGGACATCACATTCTCATAAACACACCCAAATGGTTTCGCGGAAACTACTACGATGGTAGTCAAGACATTGATAATGCGCACCAATCTCCCTATATCCTCTTGGGGTGATGCAATATCGCATGTAGCTTACAAATGTGGTCACTACGTATCTATACGGGGATCTAGATACAGAATATACATGAAGGTTCATGGTGAACTTCATCTACCCAAGTCAAGTG
This sequence comes from Rosa persica, assembly GCA_025331145.1. NCBI lineage: Eukaryota > Viridiplantae > Streptophyta > Magnoliopsida > Rosales > Rosaceae > Rosa > Rosa persica. The sequence continues at coordinate 9,643,877 of WFKR01000001.1, read as the reverse complement.
GCTCTAGACAATGGAGCGCGTTTACAATAAGGTTGAAACGCTCACTAAAGTGACTACTTGATCGGGAAGGGATATGCCCGTGCGTTTCCATAACAAGTTTCGGATTCTATTGCAGTTCATGTTGGACATGACCTTCACTGGAAGCTCTTAAAGAGTTAAGGGAAGCCGCTGAACACTTGAAATCCGAGTTTGAGATGAAGGATTTTGGGAGAACACGATTATGTCTCGGTTTGGAACTTGAGCATCGTGTCGATAGATGCTTAGGCGTTTTGACAAGGTCAAGCCTTCAAGCACCCTCATGATCATCCGTAGTCTTGACCTGAAAAGGATCCTCTTCATCCGAAGGATGATGGCAAAGATGTGCTAGAGGCAGAAGTGCCCTACATAAGTACAATAGGCGTATTATTGTACTTAGCTCCATGCACAAGACCGGACATCTCATATGTTGTGAACTTGTTAGCTAGGTATAGCTCTACGCCAACGCGACGCCATTGGATTGGTGTAAAAGATATCTTTCGATACTTGAGATGTATGATCGATGTTGGCTTGTTCTATCCCTACAGAGAGATGATGGATTCGGACCCATCACACACTAGAAATGCCTCCAACGTTGGTCTGCGTTTCCTATCCCCACCCCAAAACAACATGTGTTTTGGAAGGTTTTGCTGATATTGGGTATCTCTCTGACCCACACAAAGGTCATTCCCAAACTGGTTAAGTGTTCACCATAGGTAAAGACCGTGATATCTTGGAGGTCTACAGAACAGACCCTAGTCGCTATATCTTCAAACAATACAGAGATTATTGCTCTTCACGAAGTGGTTGGTGAATGTATATGGATTGGATCCATAATTACGCATGTTCGAACAGTTGTGGTTTGAAGTCTACCACAGATGAGCCTAAAAGCATTTAGGATAATGCTGCTTGTTTTGAACAAATGAGGCAAGGCTACATCAAAAGCGACAATACCAAGCATAATTAACAACAACAGACTCTCCTTAAGATCAAAGTGAACTGAGGACAGTATGGCAGACTTGCTCACTAAGTCATTGCCTCAATTCCACTTTCGAGAAACATGTTGGTAGCATTGTCCGAATTTCCATAACCGTAGTCATCAGGGGGAGATGCAGACATCAGGGGGAGATGTCTACATGTAGGGTCTCGAAACGTGAAGGGTGTGTTGTGCTCTTTTTCCCCTTCGACCGAGGTTATTTTTGTCCGACTTGGTTTTTGTTACTCGGCAAGGTTTTTAGCGAGGCAACGAGAGAAGCACCACGTTTGGGCGACACAATGGGGAGTGTTCAAGAAAATCCAGATTATGTGTCTGGCCCAAACTCTAGGTTACTTAACCTAGTGGTAATAGGGTTATAATAGAAGGATTTAGTATCCTATTCAATGTAGAATTACTTTCCTTGTATAATTCAGACTCTATGCCTTGTAATCCTCTATATAAAGAGGCCCCTATTAACAATGAGAATACACAGCAAATTCCTCTCAATTTCAGTTCCTCTACAACAATTATGTATTTAGTTTTCCTTAAAGATTTAAATTTTAAAAAATTAGTATACTTATTAGTCATTTTACATTTGGGTAATATAGTCTTTCAATAATTCAAATATTTGTAGGGTGAACAAAGAAAATGATAGGGTGGCAATAGTCGCACCCATATTTAATATATCTAGTGGCAAATTGGCATTGTATAGTCAAAATCAATAACGTGGACGACGATATATATATATATATATATATATGTTTTGGCAGCATATGTTGCAATAATTTAGTTAGTAAGAAATAAGGTAATTAGAATATATCATATGAAATTATGAATCATAGGATCATACAGCTTTTCGCAACGAAATGATTTGAGTAGAAGAGGGCTCTTTGATTGTTCTCCTCGATCACCCTTAATCGGATTAATCATCATATTAGGATTAACTGACGAACGAAACTGACCAAACAATCGAACGAAGAGTGATGTCTACGTACAACCTTGAATTAATGGAATATGACTTTTACTACATTTGGAGAGCATCTGCTACCTTATTCCCTTGCAAGAGAGGAGGAAAAGCCCAAGATCCATTGTCAATGTAATCTGAGACCAAGGAAGGATTATTGTTCAAAGCACCATGATCACCAAACAATTCAATGAGAGCTCTACCCAAGAAGTTGTCCCTGCAAAAAGAAATATTAACTCCAAGACTAATCAACCTTCTAGTATTTTCTTGGACTACACCCCAAAACTTACGCACTTCAGGCCATATAGAAGATAGAGCATAAGAACATCGTCGTGAAAATCAATTTCTAATAAAGGAACAACCTTCAGATAAGGAGGTAAAAATCTCCCAACAACGCTTAAGCAGGAGGGACCTGTTCAGGATCTCAAGTTGCTTAAGTCCCAAACCCTCTTCTTCAACTGGCATTTAACAAGATTTCCTAGCAACTAGGGAAATTCCTCTCTTATCTATAGAATCAGACCAAAGAAAGTTACGACACCAAACCTCAATTCGTCTTAATAAAAACACCGGCCATTCATACACTTGAAATGTATAAACAAACATGCCGAAGATACAGACTTTATAAGTTGGAGACGCCCAGCCGTTGATAAAAATGAACTCATCCAACTCAAAAATTTTAACCTGATTTTGTCCACAATAGCTTGAAAATGTGCAACTCGAGGCTTTCCATGAAAGATTTGAGCACCCAAGTAGGGCAGTAACTAATGTAATACCCAAGAAATTTGAGATAGAATGTCAACGACTATGCATATGCTTCCCAATGAAAACATGGGACTTCTCCTTGTTAATGATTTGGCCAGAAGCACCACCATATTCATTAAAGAAATTCATGACCCTTAATAAGTTCTGCCGATTCCCCCGACAAAACACAATAACATCATCTGCAAATAATACATGAGAAGGAGCCAAAGTGCCTCTAGGAGAAGAAATGCGCTTCAATTGTCTAGAAGATACCTCTAGAAGAAATGAGAAGGAACCATTGACAAACCACGGCTAAGAACCTCTTCTACCAAGCAAAAAGAGTAATGGACAAAGCTGGTTGTTAGGTCCATAATTACCTAGTAATTATTTCTCTAATCTGACACTTTGTGTTTATTTAGATCTATTTATTATGTTTTTCTTATCATGCTAGGAAACGATGGAGAAGAATGAAAATGCAATAAAAAAGTCAATCTTAGCACATTTTCCTACTCCAAATGAGTTGAAACTTTTTAGATTCATGCTAAACGTTGGATCATTTTGTATGAAGAGTGCAAGAGCTAATTCGGAGTGGAAGACCTTCAAAAAATTAGTCCAAGTTTTTGACTAAAAGATAAAAACTGTAAAACAGAACCTGTACTGATTCCGGTAGCAGTTCCGGCCAAACGACGATGAATTAAGCTATGAAATTTTACCAGGATTATCTACACTCATGGAGAAACATTTGGTATGAAGAAGTCAAAGGCCAATTCTGAACTTGGTGGAGATTCAATTAAAGGAAGAAAGGAGAAGAAAATGAGCAAATGGACAAAAAATTGGTAGTCGGTAGTCAACGCCGGATTTCGAACATTTCCGACCGAGTTGGCTGTGGCCGAGAACATGTATGGAGGAAAGGAAGAGCTGACTAAGGTTAGAGACTTTAGGTGGGAAAATTTTAGGTCTAGGTTATTTTAAAATTCAAAATTTGAAAGATGACAAGTGGTCTAATTCTTACGCCTTACACCTTTGTCTCTCATTTTATTACCTTGTTCCTTTACACAATGACCATTCTACCCTTATTTTTTCTCCTCCACCAAAATATCTATGAGCTTTCTAGGTCTAATCTATGTGGAGTTAAAAACTAGATCCATATTTTGTGCTTACACATTTGTTAATCACATCTAGCCTTTCATTTCTTTTGATCTCCACCCTTGATTTGAATTGCTTTGGTCTTTAAATAGCCCATTCTCTCTCCCCAAAACCTTTCACCCTTCTACTCTCTCATTTTGAAACACCAAAATCTCTCTTTTCTCTAGGTCTAGCATAGTTTCTCTCTAGTTTTGAGTTCTAGTTCATAGTTGCTTAAGTTTCTGTGAGAAATAGGTGTGTAGGCACTTGGGTTTCACCAAAACCGAAGTTAGTACACACTCTAAATCAATCACAACACTTGCTTTTACATACTCCAAGCTTTTGTTCTTGCTTGGTCTTGAGTTTTGTGGATGTGTATGGTGTGTTGGGTTGTAAAAACCGAAAATCCCACACCTTGAAGCAATTTTCTCATTATTTTACATCTAGAGAGCAAGGTGGGATCTTTGACATCTTGGTTTGACTCCACCAAGAGTCAAACCCGTGGGTAGTTCTTCCTTTTCCATTCCTTCTCTCTTTAATTTGATGTTTATGGCTTGTAGTTGTAATAACTTGTGTTGTGAGTAGTTGGGTTTGAGGTTAGGGCTCAAACTATGTGCAAATAATGTAAATTTCCTGGTATTTTGATGTTTATGCATGTTTTGAATCTATGGACTTCTAAACTTTAATGCTTACTAAATGTGTTTGCTAGCTTAGCCACCTCGGAAGCATGTTTAGGAAACTAATGAATCGGAAACTTGAACTTGACCACTTCTTGAATCCGTGAGCATGAATTTCTTACTTTAAAATTAATGCATAAACCGTGAGTTTAATTGCTCTAAGGGGGTGTTAGGCTTGTGGTTTATAGTCCACTTACGTTTTAATGAAATATAAATGGGATTAAGGTTGTGTAATTTAACTTAGCTTTACCAAGTTTGTTAAGTTGCATGATTAGTTGGTTTCTTGGTAGCTTCACCAAAGCACTAAGGGAAAATTTGTCAAAGCATGTTATTACATCAAGTATGGGTTACATTTTGTGCATGAGTAAGGTTAGGTGTGATGCCTAAGTCTCTACGCCTCTCATTGATTTAGTCTCCATACTTTTATTACCTTAGTTTATTTTATTTATTTTATGCAACTTAGTTTATCTTAAAACTAAAATCAACCAAGCCATTTACTACCATAATTGTTAATACCATCCTCACAATCTTTAACGTCCAAAGGGCTAAGGTTGTGAACTTGAACGAAGTTAGATTGCATGTTTTTCTAGGCAACCTTGCGGAAATCTAACTAGGTTTGAGTTTCCCCCAATCCTTTGGGTACGACACTCTTCACTTCCATATATTAAAACTTAATCTCCTACACTTGGGAGTAGGTAAAGTCACACACACATTTGCATATACCTTCATACTTAATGATGTCACCAACACGGGTCACCTTGTCTCACACCTCACCCACAAGAAAAATAACCCACTGGCGTACCATTGATGAGAAGAGAAAGTTTAGCAGATAATAATAAAGCTTGAACCCATTGCACAAAATTCTCATGAAATCCAAAGGCTTGAAAAACGTGCAGAAGAAAATCCCATGATAGAGTGTCAAAAGCCTTGGTAATATCTGCTTTAATTGCTACATTTCCCCCGTGACATTTAGAGTCGAAAAGATTAAAACACTCTGAGGTCACCAAGATACAATCTGATATATTTCTACCAGCAACAAAAGCATGTTATTAAGGAGACACAATGAGAGATGTAATTGGAGACAATCGCAGTGCTAGAATCTTCGGAATTATCTTGAAAACAATATTGGTACGAGTAATAGAGCAAAATTGCTTAATAGAGTCAGCATGGTCCACCTTTTGAATGAGAATAATAAATCCTAAGTTATAAGAGGCTATAACTGACCATGAGTAAAGAAATATTGCACTACCTTGATCACATCTGCACCCACAACATCCCAACAAGAAACAAAAACATGACATTAAATATTTCTTCTCTCTTAGAAAATTTTTATTACATACATATCTAGTATTGTTACTTTGGCCGCAAAGCTTAAACTGTTAGAAAACCTGATGAACTAGACATTACATAGAAACCTTGTATGTATAGTATATACAGTTAAGTAAACGTATTTGTTAGAGTTTGTATTTAAAATAAGTTTAAATACTTATCCTAATATGTTTGGATTGATTTGAAATCAAATTGGGATAGTTGCAAGAAGTTATATATTTGAAATAGCAGTTAAAGAGTGATGGCAGTTTCTTGATGGAAGAAACTGTTATTGCATTGCTATATATATAACGTTTTGGTCCCTTCTGATACACGATCTGTTCTCATAAATTAGTCCCATCATACTAAGAGAATACTGGAAGTGGACTCAGGAGAAGACTAAGATGAATGATTCAAGTGCATCATGTAAGATTCCTTCACATATTGTACAGTTTATATACATTGCAAATATCAGGAGAGATATGAAGTTTTAGTCCTATATTAGGATATGACTAGTATATCACTCCTAAATAGTTCATCCATATATTAGGATAGATATGTTTCTGCAATCCTAATATACTATGCGTTTAATATTGCAATCCTAAATAAAGTTCACGTATATAACATTGTTTACATGTGCTTTTTCTGAGATAGATTTACAGCATTAGATTAGTGTAGTACTAACAATCAGTATCAGAGCAATCTATGCTTAGATGAGTTACATGTTATTGTTACTTCAATAAATCTATTTTGAAACGATTTCTGGGAATTTTGTTGTAATCCGCATACAGTTATCTACATATATAATTCATATCTTATAAATAGTCATTGATGTATATGCTTGTTTCAAGTTATGATATTTGATTCATTGAGAAATTCATCATGTTGTGTGCTACCAAAGTGGTCCCAAGAATGTGAACATTCCAAAGGATCTATTATGCTGATGAAATATTTAGTACGAATTCAGTTATATGTTGCATAATAAAGTTCTGTCAAAGTGGCCAATATATAGCAATTACATTGTATTCAGTTTCATCAGAATGAGATTATGAGACTTAAAATTAAATTTGAGTATAATTTCCAAAGAGATTTACATCAAACATTTGGTTTCATAGTCTTGTATATTTAAGATAGATGAACATTTAGAAACTATTAGAGATGAGTACTCCACAAAGGATGTCAGGTCTTGAAAATGGAAAAGTTTCATTTTGTCTGCATATACATAGAGTTTCAGTTAAATGACATTCATATATGAATTTCATTTGTTTTGGGACATTCAAATTATTCTAGTATCATGATACACTAGAAGATTTTGACTGATCAGTTTCATATACAACAATGCACTTTCCAATGAGCATAAGTTAGATTGAGTTGTTGAATGGCTCAAATTTCAAGAAATAGAAGAGTGACATTGAATTGAATCTGGGAGTTCTAGATTATGATCATATTTTGAAAGAAGATCCACCAGAAGCATTGCCCGCAATTGCAAGCAAGAAAAGCAAAGAAAAATATGAGAAGTGGTACAAGCACAATAAGATGGCACTGATTATGATCAAGAAGAGTATAACTGAGAATGTGATAGGAGGTATTCCAGACTCAGAGTTTGCAAAAGTGTTCTTCAATTCCATTGTAGAAAAATACAAGATTTCCAATAAGGCAGAAACTGGAAAGCTCATGAAATCTCTCATGAGGTTGCAATTCAATGGAAAAGGGAGTGTTAGAGAATATATAATGAAGGGTTCTAACATTGTTGGGAAACTCAGAGGACTAAACATGGTTGTTGAAGATCCATTTCTTGTTTATTTGTTGCTGGAATCACTACCAGATGAGTATGATCAACTGAAAACACTTTACAAAACTCAAAAGGAAATGTGGAGTGTGAATGAACTGATTTCCCTTTGTGTGGAAGTTGAGGATGAAATTAAGAAGAAGGGAAAAGAAGTGTCAGTGAATCTCATGTCCTACTCAAAGCTCAAGAAGAAGAGGTTTGGTAACAACAACTACAAAGGAAGCACTTCAACTGGTACTTCAACTTCTGCTACGAAGTCTGACAACATTAAGTTTAAAAAGAAACCTGCAAGTGGCCTGAAGTGTCTCTTCTGTAAGAAACCTGGCCACTTTAAGAAAGATTGTGAGGGTTTCAAAGCTTGGTTAACTAAAAGAGGTACTTTTCTTTCAAAACCTGTTTTTAGTATTGAGTCAAATGATTTTTTTCATGATAACTCTTGGTAGTTTGACACTGGCTCACCCATTCATGTTGTGAATTCTTTACAAGGATTATCAAGGATAACAATCCCAAATAAGAATGAAACAAGGGTGTGCTTTGGAAATGGTCAAAGAGTAGCTGTGAAGGCTATAGGAGTTGTCAAGTTGTTGTTTAGGAATAATTATGTATTAGAACTAAATAATGTGTATTGTATTCCTAGTATAAAGAGAAACCTCATATCAGGTTCTCAATTTGTTGTTAACAATGATTATAGTTTCTCTAGTGATAACAAATTAATGTTGCTTTATAATGACTCTGTATGTTTTGGTGAAGCAAATATTTTAAATGGGTATTGGCTTATCAATTGTGAAACTATGTATTCTGGTGAAAATGGTGGCCACAAGAATATTTTCTTCTTAGATAAAGCATCTGGTTTTAAAAGAAAATTCAGTGATTCTTCATCATTTTTGTGGCATAAAAGACTTGGCCACATCTCTAAAGAAAGGTTAAGAGAACTTGTTAAACAAGGGATCTTACTAGCCTTGAGTTTTGAAGATTTTGGAACTTGTGTAGATTGTCTAAAGGGTAAATTGACTAACTCTAGGAGTTTTGGTTCAAAAAGGAGTGAAAATTTGCTTGATTTAGTCCATATTGATGTCTGTGGTCCTTTTCTTGTTAACACAATCTGTGGAAATTGTTATTTTATAACTTTCATAGATGATTTTTCTTTTGCTTTATTTTTGCAAGAATGTGGGATAGTTGCTCAGTATCCAACTCCATACAATCCTCAACAAAATGGAGTTTCAGAAAGAAGAAATAGAACTCTCATGAGCATGGTTAGATGCATGATACTCAGGTTTGGACTTCCAAAATTTCTGTGGGGAGAAGCCTTGAAGACTGCAAATTATATTTGTAACAGAGTTCCAACCAAAGCAGTTCACAAAATTCCATTCGAGTTGTGGTGTGGATCTAAATTCAGTCTGAATCATTTTCATGTATGGGGATGTAAAGCAGAGGCTAGAATTCACAGCAATACAGGTGGAAAGTTGGATTCTCAATCAGTCAGTGCATTTTTCATTCTGAGAACTCCAAAGGATACAAGTTCTATTGTCCAAGAAAGGGAACAAGAATAATGGAATCTCACAGAGCTGCATTCTATGATGAGGTGTTTGATAACAGTGCAAGAAATGATTTAGAAATGGATAAAAGTTCATCACAGGCAGAAGACGATATGGAGAAATGGTTTGTCTATCAGGATTGCAGCAACATTCGTATCCTAAATCAGGACTGCAGCAATACATCAATCCTAGATCAGGATCACAACAATACATCAATCCTAGATCAGGATTACAGTAATACTTCAATCCTAGACAATTCAGTGTCGTTGAAACTTGTTCCAGCAAGTGTAGAGGCTGAAAATGTAACACAACAAGCAAGTGCAGATGTTGTGGATCATGTCAACACTATCACACGTGAACAAAGTGAGCCAATTGCAGATGATACAATGCCAGCACAACATAATGAGCAAGTTGCAGCAAATATAGTAGCAATACAGACCACAGAAATTATAGAAGCATCACAGTCTGTAACCTTGAGAAGATCTGTAAGAGAAAAGAAATCAGCCATATCAGATGTATACAAATTATATTTGACTATTGAGGAAACTGATTTGGGAGATGAAGGTGATCTAATTTTTCAGTTGAGGAAGCCATGCAATCCTCAAATAGTGAGAAGTGGAAATCAGTAATGGAAGATGAGTTACAAAGCATGTCACAGAATGGAGTGTGGATCTTAGTGGACAAGCCTCAAGATTTTAATCCCATTGGTTGTAAGTGCGTTTTTAAAACTAAAAGAAATGCAGATGGGAATATTGAAAGGTATAAGGCCAGACTAGTTGCAAAAGGGTATAATAAGAAAGAAGGCATAGACTACAATGAGACTTTCTCTCCAGTCTCACCAAAAGATGCATTTAGAGTCATCATGGCTCTTGTAGCACATTATGATCTGGAACTACATCAGATGGATGTGAAGACTGCATTTCTGAATGGTGATCTATATGAAGAAATATACATGCTGCAACCTGAGGGTTTTGTAGAAGATGACAGCAAGGTATGCAAACTTTGAAAGTCAATATATGGTCTTAAACAGGCTTCAAGCAATGGTACTTGAAGTTTGACAAAGTAATCACTCAATTTGGTTTTCTGGAAAATAAACTAGATGATTGCATTTACTTGAAGACCAGTGGGAGTGTCTTTACATTGTTGATTTTGTATGTTGATGATATCTAGTAGTAGTGTTTGCCTATTAAAAGAAACAAAGGGTTTTCTTTTAAATCAATTTGATATGAAGGATATGGGAGAGGCTCATTATGTGCTTGGGATTGAGATAACAAGGGATAGAAAACAGTATGCCTTAGGCTTGTCTCAGAAGAATTATGTTGATAAAATACTTCAGAGATTTGGGATGCAGAATTGTAATTTAGGAGAGTCACCAATGTCAAAAGGAGACAAGTTGCATAAAGGTCAATGTCCTAAGAATGCATTAGAGAGGAAGAATATACAGAACATGCCATATGCTAGATTGGTTGGGAGTTTGATGTATGCTCAAGTGTGTACAAGGCTTGATATATCCTTTACTGTGAATATCTTATCAAGGTATCAGTCAAGTGTAGGTCATGCACATTAGGTGGCTGGTAAGAAAGTATTGAGGTATTTGAAGAAAACCAGAAGTCACATGTTGGTTTACAGAAGAATTAAAGATCAAGAACTTGAAGTGGAAGCTTATACTGATGCATCGTACAAGTCAGATTCAGATGACTTGAAATCGACTTTAGGTTATATATTTGTTATGACTGGAGGAGCAATTTCATGGAAAACAGCTAAACACTCTGACAGCAACTTCAACCTTTCAAGCTGAATATATAGCCATCTTTGAAGCTATTGGGCATGCACTATGGTTGAAGAATTTCATTGCTCACTTAAAGATTGTAGAATCTGTGTCAAGGCCTATAACAATCTACTGTGATAATGCATCTGCGGTATTCTTTTCAAAGAATAATAAAAGGTCTTCAGGTTCTAAGAACATTGATGTGAAATACTTTGCAGTGAGAGAAAGTGTCAAAGATGAGGAGATACAGGTAGTGAAGATTGGAACTAAAGATCAATTGGTTGATCCTCTGACAAAAGCCTTGGCAGTCTCTGATTTTATTAGACACACCAAAACTATGGGAGTGTTGGACAGTTTCAATCCTGATGAAGTCTAATAGCATCTCACTCATTGCTATGTATTGTAGTTTGTGGATTTCTAGACAATGATCCGTTAAGTATTATTATATTGTTGAGTTTTCACTTCATTGTGTATCTGCATGATTAAGTTGTACAATTTCATATTGTTGTTTATAAACAGCAAATATGTAGATTCATGATATTAGGCGAGTGAAATATAATTTGCTTCAGTTCTATATGATTAGAAATTTTGGTAGGACATTATGCATGCTTATATCATATATGGTATGGTGATTTAAGCTTGATTACAGTGCAACTGTAACAAAGATGATTCATGTGATTTTGGTTGCTGCAATGTGATCATGGAACACTAATGTTTTCTCTGATTCATTATGTTGTTCTATGATTCTTTACAACAACATGATTGACATAATTTGGAACAGAAAAGGAATACAAACTGAATGTGCACACTTTAGCTAACTGATACATGTATACGCACATATCAATTTCTAAGCAATGTCAAGTTCAGTGGGAGATTGTTAGAAAGCCTGATGAACTAGACATTACATAGAAACCTTGTATGTACAGTATATACACTTAAGTAAACGTATTTGTTAGAGTTTGTATTTAAAATAAGTTTAAATACTTATCCTAATCTGTTTGGATTGATTTGAAATCAAATTAGGGCAGTTGCAAGAAGTTATATATTTGAAATAGCAGTTAAAGAGTGATGGCGGTTTCTTGATGGAAGAAACTGTTATTGCATTAGTATATATATAACGTTTTGGTCCATTCTGATACACGATCTGTTCTCATAAATTAGTCCCATCATACTAAGAGAATACTGGAAGTGGACTCAGGAGAAGACTAAGATGAATGATGCAAGTGCATCATGTAGGATTCCTTCACATATTGTACTGTTTATATACATTACAGATATCAGGAGAGATATGAAGTTTCAGTCCTATATTAGGATATGACTAGTATATCACTCCTAAATAGTTCATCCATATATTAGGATAGATATGTTTCTGCAATCCTAATATACTATGCATTTACTATTGCAATCCTAAATAAAGTTCACGTCTATAACATTGTTTACATGTGCTCTTTCTGAGATAGATTTACAGCATTAGATTAGTGTAGTTCTAACATAAACATATAGTAAAACATATAAGCGGATGTAATACTCTCCTCAAAATGAGAGGAAAACCACTGTACGTTTGTGTCCTCACTCACTCTCTAGGCATATACCCCTGATAAAGTAAATCATTTTGGGCCATCATTGAAGAAGCTCCTCTTACTTTCTTGTTAGAATGTACAAAATGACTACTTATTTTTTGGTGAATTGGGGCCAAAAATAGAGAAGAACATTCGGGAAGAGGATTTGACGAGCCTGTTCACTTGTTCAAGATTAGAAGCTTAGAACCATTGTTCAGGAAGAATACGAAATCCTAACTAAATCAAAAACCAAAAACGGAGGTACCATGGACATACTAAAAATAGATAAATGAGTTACGGGAGCCCTAATCCTGCTGATTATCATCAGATGATTTAGAATTTTAGATCACTCACTCACCAATAGTCTTTACAGCTACACAATGCACCCTTAAAGTGATGAAACCGAACTCGGTCCCTAACAATTATTTCTCGATTAAATGCTTGGGAAAAAAAATTTGTAAATGAATGGCAATCTCTACAAACTCTCAGGTTGTTTACTATCCGTAAATATGTTCCTTCTGGAGTTCTTGCCAAGCCAAAAGCAATTGCCATCTTCTCACTTTGACATGAACTGGAAGTTTCCGAACAGTTGGTGTTTGTGGAGGTAAATTCAGAGGCTCTGATAAGAGATTCCTCTTACAGATAGCCATGTAAAGCAGCTCGCTGGACTACTACCTCCAATTTTCAATAGATTTCTTCAGTATCTAGATGTGACTTGTCATCCACTACAAGTTTGTGAACCTGATCGCCAACTTCAATCCAGCTCCAACTAGGAGTGGTCCTCACTCCCTGTTTTTTTTTTTTTTTTATCGATTTTCTCATCCTTGAAACACCATCTGCATCTTTTGCAATAAAATAAATTGTAGCAAGAAGTAAAATAAATGAATTAATTAAATAAATTAATAATTAAAAAAAAACAAGGTACTTCTAAATTGATCTCACCCCTTAGAATCTGATGCAAAGCTGCTCATATATTTAGGGTAGAAATCATAAATGACATAAAGAAGTGGATAAAGGCGAGCTATGTATAATATCCAAGGCATTGATTGGCCCATGATCTCGGGTGCATTCTATGGTCCTAGACGGTTAGATTCTTCAAGGCAACTTCCCCTATTTCCACGTTTTTATGAATCTTGCAAGAGCTGAGCAGTCTAGAGTCCACCATAGAACTGGATCATCCTGTGCACGTGAAGTCTAAATAACATGAAGCGCCTTCTCGAGCTTCCCAACTTGACCAAACACAGGCACGGAACCAGGGGTGGGCTAAGGCCCCAACTTTTTGATTAAAAAAATAAAAAATATATATATTATCAGTAGCACCCCTAAAAAAAGAAGTCATATATATATATATATAAATCATCAAACGAAAGGTCGACGAACAGCGTTTTTTCCCATCTCTCAGTAGTGAACTTCTCTCTGCTCAGTCACTTTCTGCTCTAAACCTCAGTCGTTGTCTTCTCTTTATTGTCATGAACTCTGCAACTCCACAAGAAGCACCAAAGCACCCCCAATAACCTTATTGATTTAGCAATCCCCATGTATTAGAGTTTAGTGTTTGTTCTAATACAAAATTTCTTCCGACATTAGGATTGACATTTAGGTTATAAATTGGCAATTTCAAGATTTTTTTTAGTACTTCATTTTTCTTGTTGTAACTGTTAGCAAGTAGTCAAAAATATTGGGTTTGTTTTATTGATGCCCAAGAAAAGATATTGAATTTATTTTATTGACGCCCAATTGGCCAGAATAGTGGCGAATTTGTTTAAAAAGTTGACTATTGAGAGTTAAACAATTGTTTAGACGTGTTTTAAGAAGTGTTATGCAGTTGAGATATTCCATCAATATAAGGAAGACTTTGCCAAATTTTTAAGAAAAATTTTTTTGCCAGCATAAGATAAATTTAGCCTACCCCAATTTTAATTCTTGGTTCCGTCCCTATTCAAACAGATCCACCAAACACCATAGTGCTTAATTCCAGGTGTGATATTGAACTTGAAGCTCAACATATGGAAGTAATCGACACCCTTCTCTACTAATTAATCCATGGTGACTACACCCACATAACAGACCTAGAAATGTGATGGAATTGGGCTGCACACCTGCCATCATCATCTTCTCAAAAAAAAATAGATTGCTTCATCTCTGCGACCATGTACTCCATACCCAACAATCATGGAGTTCCACGTAAAAGCATCCCGCTTTCGCATTCTCTCGTAGTCACAAAGAGCACCATCCAAGTCACCATATTTTGCATACATATCTATAAGCGCATTGCCAACATGAACACTTCCCAAATACACTTTCTCATGAGCAAGTTCATGCATTGTGACCCCGGTGTTCAATGTACCCAAGTAAGCACAAGACGAAAGCAACCCAACAAGAGTGAACCCATGAAGACCCAATTTGAGGAGCTTGTTGGATGGCGGGGTGGTGTTGAAGACCGTTGGTGATGACGTGGGCGCGCGTGGATTTTTCTAAGTCTTTTGAGGGTGTTGCATCCTTGCAAGAGGGTTCAGATGGTTTTGGTTTTTGAAGCTTCAAATGCATGGTTTGTCAGCATGGCACGTAACTTTCTCGATTGAATTGACTCAATTTTGAGTGAGGGTGTTTAAACTTGAAGGAATAAGCAGTAAAATATGACCGAGTCTCAAAATACGTTGCGAGCTTTCTATTTTGGTCTTAGGCACCAAACAGAAATATAGTTGCATGCACATCGAAGAATGGTTCTTTTACACCCTTAAAAAGTTCCACCTTGAGCCATGATCTTGTGGCCTTTGGAATCCTTGTCACTGTTTCTATCTAGATCCATACAAAGTTTTCCTCAGCGTCACCAAATTGAATTGTACCTGAATATATATGTTGTTTAATTATCGAAGGGAACGACAATAACTAACTGTAGTTGGATTTACATCCCAACTTCCATAATACTTTCCAAACTTTCTTGACAATTATATGAGAGATGCCAGTTGTGGGATGATGAGCTGCTGTATGAATTTAGATAGGAGCACAAAGTGTGACGTTTTTAGTATGTATTTTCTCTCATTTGGCTAAGTTATTCTCTTAAAATCACTAACTCTAACATAGTTTCTGTTTTTAGGTACTTCAAGGTCAAAAATGGAGAAAAGAGGTGAAAAAGAGCATAAGTCATTTTAGAAACTTTCCTATTTCATTTTAGGAAATATTTCCTAGTTTTAGGAAACTTTCTTCTTCTGAACTTTCCTATTTCTGATTTTCTTAATTTAAAGAGAGTCTATCCCATTAAGGACTCTTGAGTGATGAAATCAATGAAACTTGAAGGATAAGAAGACTTACATAAATAAGGAGGAATTCAAGGAGTTTCCATTCACATAAATTCTTCTTATTTCGTGGAGATAAAAGGGGAGTGTTTATAGTCAATATTTATTCCTAGTTATCTTATTTCTTATTGATTATAGACTCTAATTAATTTCTGATATATTTTTTTATTATAGGAGTTCATTGTGTGCACAACTCTTGGAAGAAGAAATTAGTGCAATGCAAAGGAGAGGAATAGGGATGTATTTGGTCACTATTCAAGGAAAAGAGAAGGAGCATTGCATGATTAACTCTAGAGATATCCAAGAAATATACAGTAAGCCATTAAGGGAAAAAGAGATCAGAAAATTCAAGACTCTGTCATGAGAAAATCAAGGAAATTTGGAGGAGAAACCACCTCTAGATGAATGGCCATGATTGCATCACAAGAGAGGAGGATTCCTCTATAACCCATTCCTTACACCAAGACCATCACTTCTCCAAGCAAAATTCAGTTCATTAGCCTAGCTCTCTTCTCCCCAAAACCCTATCCAAGATCTAGAAAAAGCCTCTTGCCATGAAGAGCTTTAGGACTTCTCCAAGGCTGTTCGTGTTCTTGAAGGCCAAGCTGTGTGTTCTCTTGACGTTCTCAAGCTTCCTTGAAGATCAAAAAGTGTAATCCATGACCCTTATTTCTGTTTTCGTACTCTTTAGTATTGAATTTCAGAATTTAGTTATGAGAACGAGTTTATTTTAGTAATTTTTAGATTCATTTCTTTATGTTATTGAGTTTTTTATGATGTCTTTACAATCTGATTTCATGCCATCCTTTTATATCTTTAAGTATATGATTTTGGTTAAATAATGATGTTAACCTATAGGTTAATAAAGCCAAATTTGTGTTCTAATTCACCTAATCATTTTAGGACAGAAATTGAAGTGATAAAAATTTTGACGATTGGATCTCTCTATGAATGGAAAAAGGGTGCTTCCGATTGGGAGTAATCACTAGTGATAGGGCGGGTGAAGGACAAAGGAAAGAGCGATGCCCACATTAAATCAATTGAATCGTCATGGTTACGAAGAACAACGGCGCACGGACCGTCCTCGAGCTTCAGATCAATGCCCCATGCTACAAGTTTCTTGTGTTTGTAACTTCTTATGGATGCATACATGTTTGGATTCAGAATTCTAATTGCAATTAATGATTCATATTTAATGTTGACGGATGCTCTTCAGTATTAACGTAATGTTAATATTTTAAGTTATGGACTTTTCCTAACTTAAGAGATTAAAAAGAAGAATTAAAGTGGTACTCGATCTCTTCAGATTTGTACTTCGAATTTATTTATGATATTTAGTGTTGGCACAATTTTAGATTGTATAGATTGAAACAACTCGTTGCATGTTGATATGGTTTGAAAATTCTGATTTGATGTGAGCTCCAGAAAAATGTCTCGAGCTAGTGGAGATTGTACCATAAATTATTTTCCAATCTCAATAAATGTCAAGGTGCTCAATAAAATTTTCAAAAATGTTTACAAAGTCAAATCCTCGATTTAAGAGTTGGATGATAAAGTACACGACACGACGAGTTTACGGAAATTTTCGGAGAATTTTTCGGATACCCGATCTATTTGTTATGATTTTTCGGAATTTGAGATTCTAGGAAATAATTAAAGTAAAAAGGAAATGCTGCGGTGCGATCTCAACTGTCCAAACTTCCACTGTTTGATCACGGCCGTCCATTGTTTATTGGACAAATCTATATAGGCCTTTGATCAGTTGGAAGGACAGAATGATCGAGAGAGAGAGAGAGAGAGAGAGAGAGAGAGAGAGAGAGAGAGAACTAGAGTTTTCCGACCCGGAACACTACCCGCGACTGGGTCCGACCGGAAATCGCTTCTCCGGCAACCTCTCTGTGGCAGACCACCGTCAAAGCTTCTTCTCGGTGGCGCCTACGTTCCAATGGTCTCAGATTGTACATGTAGCGACTGTGAATGGAGAATCGGTGATCCAAATCTTGAAGAACCTCCGACTAGTTTCAACGAATTACGGCGACTCTGGCCACTGTTTCGGGTGCATTTGGTATGGAACTTCATCCTCTGGTCATGCTCTACACGTTTCTAACTTAGTTACGGCTACGGCTCCGATGTGTACTTCAACATTGGCTACTTTTCCTCAGCGTTTGAGCTTGGTTTCTGGTTCGACTACTTCTTTGGATGAGGCCTGACCTTGTGTGGGAGTTAAACTCCAAAGATTTCTGGGTTGTGGATGTTGAGGCTTGGATACCGATTCATCATCAAGCTCCTCCACCTGGGCTGCTGCCGAGTTGGAGTATAGGCTTGGATTCTCCACCTGCAAATCCTAACACAGAAGGTAAAATTGAAGTTCTGCACTTTTGGTGCTCTTGACAGGTTGGATGAATTGTTGTGCTGTGGTTGAAATTGAAATACCCTGGTTATAAGTTTGAATGCATGAGCAGAATATGTTATCGTGTATTGATTTGAATGAATTATGATAATCAAACTTGATGTTTCGTCAGTATTGCTATGGCTGTTGGTTGAATAACGTTGTTGATGCATTTTGTTCAAGACCAGTATTTGGTATTAGTGTTGAATTGAAATTATGAGGCGGAAGTGGCCTAAAGTAATATTATGGGTGTCCATAGTAAATTCTGTCGAATTACTACGTGACGAAATTATTAAGTAAATTTGGGATCTTTGGTTGACAAGATTGTTATTGGTTTGCCTGTGCATATGTTAGAGTAGTAGTAAGTAAAGAAAAGGAATTTATATATTGGGTGGCCTGATGCACCTAATATATCGGGTTAATATCGCAATATCAAGTAATTGTTCGGTAATTTGAGTTAATTATCGAACCTATCTCGATCGGTGAAACATTGGTCAACTCCTGGTCAAACCATGAAAAATTGGTTGTATGATTTGTTAATCGTCGAGATTTCAATTATTAGTTTAATGAAATATTAACTATCGAATTGTCGAAACTTAGGACTCAGTTATCCGAGCAACGAAAGGTTTGCGACTCTCGAAGTACGTGAGAGAAAACATTGGAATCTAGGTAGGGATTTAGGACTCTCTTCGGTTAGTTGTTCTATATATTGTGTTAAATGATGCGTGGTTGTTGGTCTGGTTTGGTTATGTTAAAATGCAATGCATACTAACCAAATCGTGAGAAATGTGATGGCTTGAGAGCGAAATGGGTACTGACTTCCTTGGATTTTTTTCCCTAAACCTCTGGAGGGTTAGCTATACCGATCGTCCGAGTATCCGTAATCACGGACTCGGTACGTGTGTGTAGCTAGGTAGTTGACGCTCTCGCTACACTTACCCGGTTTTAAATCAAATTGAGGTAAGGTTGTGTAGTGGGTCTATGAGACCTACCATCAGGTAATACTTGGATTTGGCGCCGTATTTATTTAAGCATCATACATCAGTTTTCAAGTTGAAAAACATTAATGTTCGTCGTTCCTTTAAATACTTGGTTTAAGCATGTTTTCATACTGAGGCCTCAATAATTTATTTATCGATTTTCAAATCTAGTCGAGATAGAGTTTCTATTAAGTAGCGAGGACGAAAGCTCATCCCTACAATAGTATGGATACAAGTATTGTGCGCTGCTGACGGGACAAGTGTGGACGAAGCTGGGTGTGCGGAACAAGTTTGGTAAACCATCGTTCGGACTTTATTCAAAATTCTTTTTCTCGAACTTCGTATTCCGGGACTTGTTGATAGCCTTGTGCCAAATTTAGTTGAATTCTCATTTCTTGAGATTCGTATATCTCGTTTGAGTCTTCATCTTATGTTCTGGATGAATGAAATAAATTTTAGTAATTCAAAGATTTTCACCTCAAAAATATTTGTAGCTTTTGCTGTGTTTATACAAAAAGGTTTTCAAACAAAACTCCTAGCGGTTCTCTAGGATGTAAATCATGCTTTCAGTTTATGTTTTAGAGACTCGCAGCACTGTAACATGCTTAAGTTGGTGAGGTGCAGCTTGGGGCGTTACATTTGAGTGTGAAGAAGTCGATCATTGTAGATAGTTTTATTTGTTTCATTTTTATTTTAAATAGATTAGGAACCGAATCTCAAAACCTCAATTTTATTCTTTTATTTGTTGATTGATCTTTTTGTGCATGTGTACCCTACAATCCCTGGACTGAACTATCATTGCTTATTCTATACTGACAACTACATTTTGCATGATTAAATTGTGAGAATATTTCAGCCGCCAAATTTGGTGTATTCGATGATAGCTTCAACGAACAAAATACTCTTCCCATCCTTATTCTAGGGCCAAATAACACGATCTTGACCCTCCCCGTCTCCAATAGGAATAGATAAAATCTCGCTAACCTCACAAGGTTGGATGAGATGTAGACTTCTATCAAATGCCCATGTGTGAGTACCCAATCAATCATTGTATTAACCGTAACAGGAGCTCCATCCAGAGGAACCCCAGTAGTTTTTAGGGTACCATGATTAGGGGGAAGCCAAATATCTTTCCAAATATTCAAAAAAAAAAAAAAAAGGTTGGGCAGCTAGTTTTATATATTTTTCAGGTCATTTCAAGTTTTAAAGACAAAAGAAGAGGGTTACCCTATTTCTGACGGGCTTACCGTGCATTTCTCCTGTTTTTGGTTTAAAATTATTGGAGTCACCGTTTTTGTTTTACCAAATTACTCTTTAACTGGTAATTTATTTGCCTCATCCTCTCTTCTCAGCTCTCACACAGCGACCCCAACTTCCCCAACATTAGAATTCTAAGCTTGTTATTCTGAACATTGCGAATTCATGCTCAGAAATAAGACCCAACACTTGAAAAAGGCCGAACAAGAATTTAATGTCTAACAAATCCCACTCTTGGTTTGTTTTATGAATCTTTCATCTCTTCCTTTTCACTTCCGATCCTTAATCACAACACTCATCCACTACAGTCGTCAAAAGCACCTCCAAGACGGCAAAGCTGTCCACGCCCACATCATCAAAACCGGGTCCTCTTCTTCCGTCTACGTCGCCAACAGCCTCGTCAACCTCTACATCAAATGTGGAGACTTACCCACAGCCAAGCTCGTGTTCGAGGCCACACCCAACAAGGACGTGGTCTCATGGAACAATCTCATCAATGCCTACTCTCACCAAGGCTCCTCCTCACTTGTTATGGACCTTTTTCGACGCATGAGGGCAGACAACACCAACCCAAATGCCCACACTTTCGCTGGAGTCTTCACTGCTGCTTCCCATGAAGTATCTGACGTATTTGGGGGGCAGAAGATTCATGCTCTTGCGATCAAAGCAGCGAGCTTTTTCGACGTGTTTGTTGGGAGTTCTCTACTTAATATGTACTGTAAAATGGGTCTTGTGGGAGATGCACGTAAGGTGTTTGATAGAATGCCTGAGAGGAATTCGGTTTCGTGGGCTACTATGATTTCGGGTTATGCAATGCAACGCCTGGCTGGAGATGCGTTGGAGCTTTTCGGGTTGACGCGTAGAAGTGAGGAGAATGAGGGAGAGAATGAGTTTATTTTGACTAGTGTTGTGAGTGCCTTGGCTGTTCCTGAGTTTGTTGATACGGGGAAGCAAATTCACTGTCTTGCGGTGAAAAATGGGCTGATGAGTTTTGTTTCTGTTGGGAATGCGGTTGTTACAATGTATGCGAAATGTGGAAATTTGGACGATGCGCTTAGAACTTTTGAATCGTGTGGTGATAAGAATTCTATCACATGGTCTGCGATGATATGTGGTTTTGCACAGAGTGGGGATTCCCGAAAGGCTTTGAACTTGCATCGAGACATGCATTTTGCGGGGATAAAGCCGAGCCAGTACACATTTGTTGGGGTCATCAATGCTTCTGGTGACATTGGTGCTCTTAAAGAAGGACAACAAGTGCATGGTTATTTGTTGAAGATGGGATTCGAATTGCAGGTATATATAATGTCAGCTTTGGTTGACATGTATGCCAAATGTGGTAGAGTTTGTGATGCTCGTAATGGGTTTGATTATTTAAAAGAAGCTGATGTTGTTCTTTGGACTTCTATGATTGGAGGGTATGTACAAAATGGGGAGTATGAAGCTGCTTTGGGTTTGTACTGCAGAATGCACAGAGAGGGAATCATGCCCAATAAACTTACTATGGCTAGTGTCTTAAAAGCATGCTCGAGCCTAAGTTCTTTTGAACAAGGAAAGCAAATCCATGCCCGTACAATCAAGTATGGATTCAGTCTTGAAGTTCCAATTGGAAGTGCTCTTTCCACCATGTATGCAAAGTGTGGGAATTTGGAAGATGGGAATCTTGTATTTAGGAGGATGCCAGTGAGGGATGTAGTAGCTTGGAATGGAATAATCTCTGGCCTTTCGCAAAATGGTCGAGGGACAGAAGCTTTAGAGCTCTTTGAGGAGATGCGAATGGGGGACACAAAGCCGGATTACATCACATTTGTGAATGTCCTCTCCGCTTGCAGCCATATGGGATTTGTTGAGAGAGGATGGATTTATTTAAAGATGATGTATGATGAATTTGACATAGCCCCAAGGGTGGAGCATTATGCTTGCATGGTTGATGTCCTGAGCCGTGCTGGGAAGTTAGATGAAGCCATAGACTTCATAGAATCAGCAACTATCGATCATGGCATTTGTTTATGGCGTATTTTATTAAGTGCTTGTCGTAACTATCGGAACTATGAATTGGGAGCTTATGCTGGAGAGAAACTTATTGAGTTAGGAACACCGGAATCATCTACATATGTGTTGTTATCAAGCATATATACTTCCTTGGGCAGGCGGGAAGATGTAGAGCGGGTAAGGAGGATGATGAATCTTAGAGGGGTGAGTAAGGAGCCTGGGTGTAGCTGGATTGAGTTGAAGAGTCAGGTTCATGTGTTTGTTGTTCATGATGAGCTGCATCCGCATATTGAAAATATATATGCTGAGATCCAAAGGTTAAAAAAGCATATGAAGGATGAAGGTTACCAACCTTCTAGTATCACCTTTTGAAGTTCATGACAACTCATCAGCAGGTTCATACGTGGAGGTTCCATTGTTTCTCCAGGAACTCATGCATTATTTCTTTCCCTAACGATTCAAATTTTTGAGAGAAAAGAGTACCCGTTTCTTTTCTTCTGTTTGGCTTAAAACTCATGAAAAACACAATTAGATGAATTTACAAGGAATATCATTATATCTTTTGAACTTGTTGCTATTTATGTTGTTTGATGGAATTGGCTGGTGTTATCGTTGTTTGTTGTTGCTTGCTTTGTTTTTCCTTGGATACTGCTCTGTACATTCTGTTTTGTTCCTTTTCTCAAATCTGTTCATCCTTTCTTTGTCTTGATAAATTCTATTTCTTATCAATATAAATGTGACCATTTTATCTAATATGTGTAATTATTGCACACTCAAATGACAAATTATTTAGTTCATTGTTTTTCTTAACAACAGGAGTCTTGCTCTTCTTTGATTCTATGCATCTTCTGTCATAAAAAAAATAGAGTAAAATAAAATAAAAAAACTCCCCTATATGAGTTTTGTATTATTCATAAATATAGAATAAACTTTATCAGTTTGTTAGTTTTTTCTCTAAATTTTTGTTACTTAGACTTTTATTTCTTTACCTTTTTTTTTTTTTGGCCTTTCCAGTTGTACGATAGGAACTTCAAAGTGGGATGTAGCTGAAGGTTCCAATTTCATTCTTTCATTCTTCTTGTAGAATCAAACTGATTGTAGCTGATGGTACTCTTACTCTTCTGTTATTTCCATTATTGTTATTTTTGGAGGTCAGATCATTACTGGTACCATTGTTTTTAGAATATCACTTTTTCGGTTTTCATACTGTTTAGTTAAAATTATCATATTTTAGTTCATTTCATTGTCTGAGACTTGGATTGCCTTGAGAATAAAGTGGAATGTAAAAAACGGAAGAACCTATTTCTAGGGTCGGAAAGGATTAAAAGAGATATTTTATCATGTATAAAGTATCTACCAATATATCGTCTTATCTATGATTTTGGTACATTGAACTTGTGTTGTTATGGTCCAGAAGTGTTGGTTCTGTTTCTGTTCCAACTGCCAACTGGGGAGTGTATTGCTCTCAGAGATGGCCTTCAAGCTGCCGTTAGATTCAACCTATCTAATATTCTCATTGAAGGTGATTCGGCCCTTGTTATCCACTGTATTCTTGGTCACTGTGAAGTCCTTTAGCGTCTGCTTTCTCTTGTTCGGGATGTCAAGATGCTAACGGCTGAGCTTGGCCTTATTACGTGTTCAGTGTTTTCATCGTAGCTGATGCTTTGTCATCATTGGGTTACAAGCTGCTTCATCCTACAGTGTGGTTTAACCGTGTCCCGCTTGAAGCAGTTGCTGTCTTTTTGGTCTTTTAAGCTTGGCCTTGGTACGTGTTCTCATACCCTCAGGAAAGCTAATTTCGTAGCTGATGCTTTGGCATCATTGGGTCACAAACTGCCTCATCCTACAGTGTGGTTTAACCGTGTCCCGCTTGAAGCAGTTGCTGCCTTTAATTTTGATCTTTCAGGTTCTGGTTGCCCTAAAAGCTTCTCGTTGTAATCTTTCTTTTTGTTTAAAAAAAAAAAAATACACTTGTGTTGTTATGGGACTAACAAAATTATAGAGATTTTTAATGCATAGAAATTGTGAATGCCTTTCAATTGTAGAGTTTTGTTTGAAATTGCGTATGTTGGGTCCATCCCAGATAAGGAAGTGAAGATGGGAAACATTATCTAAACTGCATTTGGATATATGAATGCCAAATAAACCAATTTAGAAGTACGGTAAGTTAATATAGAAAAACTAAAACTAGAAATTAAGTAATCACTTCGTGTGAAATTAGTAAAAAGCATTAAGTTCATTTTGTAATGAGGGAAAAATAAATAAAACTAAGCTTCAAAGCGTGTCAGACGTTTCCTTGTTGAATGGAGATCGTCTGTCTAAATCAACAAATACCCCCTCTCAACTTAGCAGTTCTGTCTAGCTAACAACTTAAAAATACGAAGAAAATTACATACGGGGAAAACATGAAGAATGAACACAACACATAATACACATTGTAGCTTGTAATATGGAATATCCATACATTGTCTCGAATTCGATCATTTAATATATTTATATGACTAGTAGCCAACCTATCACAACTTTTAACGGTTCGTGAATATTATTTTTCTACAATAAAGTCGGGCTGCCCGAGAATCTAGCACTTTGACGGAGATCCATGTTTTGAAGCCCAAATTCCTTGGATGCCCAACAACGAGTATTGACTCAATATCTCTGTCATAGAGATAAAATGTGTTTAACAGGTGAAAATTATTTAAAGTCTTAGAGGAGAAGCTATTCAAATCCTAAAAGAAAAGGAAGTGATAATCTACTAACCTAAGCAATAAAAAGAAGACGTCTAGACTAGTACGCTCGTTCTGCCATTTGTGGTATTGCACTACGAAGCATCAAGGCTGCCACCTGAGGCAGCCGCCTCAGGCACCGGGAGCCTCCGGAGTTTCTGTATATATGTTATAGATAGTATATATATAAACAGTTTCCTTCTATCAGCAGCAAATTGCATGTTGCTCAAGTGGTGGTGTAGTCAGTCTGTGTCATCCCCACCAAGGTTCGAATCTCTCTGTTGTTTCACTTCTATAAATTCAGAAATTTATGTAGTGAAAAATATTCATATAGTTTGGTCAAAAACTAGAGCAAAGTAAATTAATTGAATATTCTAATTTTATGATTTTCATTGAGTTTTCTATTTTTTATGATTTTGAAGTTACGAGCATGTAGTTGCTTGTACAACATCCTAAGGATCATCCTCTGCTTTATTTTGAAGTCCTAAATATCATCTCCTACAAGTACCCAAAATTTTCCCTGGGAAATTTTCAATAAAAATTAGTGTTGATTCATGTTAGCCTCACTAGGCATGTCCGCCTAGTGACCTTGTCAACACCAATTTTTATTGAAATTTTCCAACACAAAGTTTTTGGGCTTGTTTAGGATGAGTTTTAGGACATAGTATAGGCAAAAGCTCGTAAATTCATCGAATATACTATTTTTTTTTTTCAAAGTTGAAAATTTTATTGAAAATGGTGCCTCCATTTTGTTTTGGGGACTCGTAGAGGAAGGTTTTTAGGACGTTTTAAGATCAAAAGCTCATAAGTTTGTCAAGTTTTTAATTTAATTATTTTTTATGATTTTTTTGATTTTCAACTATAGAAAATCATAATAAATATAAAACTCAGTGAATTTACGAGCGGTTACTTGTACAATGTCCTAAAATCATCCTCTACAAGGCCCAAAGATTTTGTACAGGAAATTTTCAATAAAATTTGGTGTTGACAAGGTTGACGCTAGGCAGGTCTTTCTTTTTATTAGTATTAAGAAATAAAACCGAGCGTAGGTCTAAGCCTCTTAGTTAGGCTGGGTTCTAAAACTCTTTTGAAGGAGAAAAAAGGAAAAAAGGTCTTTAGGCATGCCATGCTTCCGGTTAGCCTCTTGCTAGCGTTATGTCCAAAAATGTCAAACCTTGTCGACTCTATTCTTTATTGAAAATGTGCCTCAGTTTTATTTTGGAGACTTGTAAAGGATAATTTTTTTAGAATCAAAAACTTGTAAATTCATCGAGTTTTCTATTTTTTTTTTTATAATTATTCTGTTTTTTAAACATAGAACACCAAGCTTCCTGTATCAAAATCCAAGTAATCCAAAACAAACTTTGCACATGGTGTAGCAGATAGACTTGCTCACCTAGCTAGTTTATTTTCCATTAATGATGTTTGGTTTGATGAGATTCCTGCTATTATTCAGGATGCACTCTACTAGGATTATTGTAAGTATTTTTCTGTCACTCGAGGTTCAAGTTTTATGTCCCCCTGAGACATAATTTTAATATAATAAATGGAACCGCCCGTGGGGCTGAGCCTCCCTGCTAGGCTGAGTTCCAAACCCCTTTAAAAAAAAAAAAAAACAAACTCTGCACCAAAAACCTTACTCAATGCAAGTTTTATATGAGAAGTTTTGCCATATAAGAACCCTACGTCGATAAATTCATCATTAACGGTTTAACCTCATCTCTGTCATTTCAAATCTAGAGGATGTTGTGAACTCAAACAAGAAAAATAAATAAATAAATCAATAAATCAATAAATAAATAAATTTGTCCAAAATGAATAGAAAATATGCAGCTATAAAGCAATTATAAAGCAATTCCCCAAATGTGCAAATAATCAGATATTTGAGCACGGTTTCAGTTGTTAATATAAAGTAGCTTTGAATTTTCCGTTGAAGGTGTAATTGTCAAAGAAAAAAAAATTTTGCTTGTGAATAGGCTTGAGTTTTACATTACAGTAAAAAAGAACAAAGGAACAAGAGATTTGGGATTTTCTAATGTGTTTTTTACCTTCTCCAAGAACGGAGTATATATACAAGATACACCAAGACCTATTAGGAAACTAATTACAACAGAATAATCCTAATAATACACAATATTCACAATCCTAATTACATGGCATGACTCACGCCAATACTCCCCCTCAAGTTGGTGCATATAGATCACGGATGCCCAACTTGTCAAGTGAGTCACAGAAAGCTTTACTCAAGAGAGCCTTTGTATGAATATCTGCCAATTGTTCTTCAGTAGGAACGAAGGGAAACATAATGACCTGTCCATCCAGCTTCTCTTTAATGAAGTGTCGATCTACCTCTACATGCTTCGTGCGATCATGTTGAACAGGATTGTGAGCAATTTCAATTGTAGCCTTATTATCACAATAAAGTGGCATAGCCTTTTTCTACCTGAACCCCAAATCCCTCAACAAATTTCTCAACCACAACATCTCACACAGTCCTCGGGCCATTCCTCTATACTCTGCTTCTGCACTAGAACGAGCCACCACCTTCTGTTTCTTGCTCTTCCAAGTAACCAAGTTACCACCCACAAACGTGAAGTAGCCCGAAGTAGACCTGCGGTCTGTAATATTACCTGCCCAGTCCGCGTCTGTGTACCCGAAAACATCCAAGTAACTGTGTTTTGAAAAGAGTAATCCCTTCCCTGGAGCAGACTTTAAATACCGCAAAATACGAAATACAGCATCCATATGAGTCTTACTGGGATTATACATAAACTGACTCACCACACTAACTGCATAGGCTAAATCTGGTCTAGTGTGGGATAAATAAATCAACCGGCCAACTAACCTCTGGTATCTTGCTTTATTAGTAGGCACTTGATCCAAATACTCTGCTAACCGATGGTTCTGCTCAATAGGAGTATCAACGGTTGACAGTCAAGCATACCTGTTTCTGCCAGCAAGTCGAGAACATACTTCCTCTGACTCAACATAATACAATCATTTCCACGAGCAACTTCAATTCCCAAGAAATATTTCAAATTACCCAAAACTTTCATCTCAAATTCAGAAGATAACTGACCTTGTAACCTTTGAATCTCCTCAAAGTCATCACCTGTCACAACCATGTCATCAACATAAATAATCAAGGCAGTCACTTTACCACACCGATGTTTAAGGAACAAGGTGTGATCTGAATTGCTCTGCCGGTACCCAATTTTCTTCATGAACTTGGTGAACCTGCCAAACCAAGCTCTGGGAGACTGCTTCAAACCATAAAGAGATTTTTTCAATTTGCACACCACCTGCTCTCCAGTAGAAGTACCATATCCAGGAGGCAAATCCATATAAACCTCTTCATGTAGATCACCATGCAAGAATGCATTCTTAACATCAAACTGTTGTAATGGCCAATCGAGATTAGCAGCTAACGAAAGAAGTACCCGAATTGTGTTAATTTTGGCCACTGGAGCAAATGTCTCATCATAATCCATGCCATACTTCTGAGTATAGCCTTTAGCCACTAGTCTTGCCTTGTACCTGTCCACCGATCCATCCGAATTATGTTTTACGGTATACACCCACCGACAACCAACTGTCTTCTTCCCGGGTGGTAATGATATTAACTCCCACGTACAATTCTTCTCAAGAGCATTCATTTCGACTGTCATTGCTTGCATCCACTTCTCATCCCTCATTGCATCCTGCACTTTACTAGGGAGAGACACAGAAGATAATTGATTCACAAAGGCTACATACGGTTTAGACAGCCTATGGGTCGACACATAATTAGCAACGGGGTATTTAGCTTTTGCACTTAGAGTAGGTTTATAGTGTTTCGGGGGCTGACCACGGGTGGGACGACTAGGCAGAGTTTTAGTGGGAGCAATATCTGACACAGAAGAAGGAACACTAGCTGACACAAAAGGAGTATTAGATAAAGAAGGATTAGAACATACCTCGGGTGATGATTGAGTATGTGAGACCGCTGAAGGAGAGGGAGAGACAGAAGAACTGTTCAAAACGGCATTGGCGGCATCGGGAATTTCATCAGAAACAGAATCGGAAATTTCCTCTCCAGCAGACCGGTCGGACTGATCCGGTCGACTGGTCGGTAGCTGACTGCCCAAATTCTCTTCTCCGGTCAGTAGGCTGCTGTCCTCTTTTTCAAGTTCCGTTCCCAAACACTCCAGCCTTGAGAACTCAGATTCTGGTCTCACATCTTGCCCACTAAACAAATCTTCATAATAACAAGACTTCTCCCCCTGACTAGGAGTCACAAGAGGGAAAAAATAACATGCATCTTCACTGAACGTAACATCCATGGTGACATAAAACTTCTGGGATTGAGGATGATAACATTTGTAACCTTTCTGATGAGAACCATACCCCACAAACACACACTTAAAGGCTCTAGCATCCAACTTTGACCTCTGATTCTTATACAGATGAACATAAGCAATACAACCAAAGACACGAATAGGAAGAGTATTAGAAGATGGAATAGAAACGTAGTTAGACAGGACCTCAAGTGGGACACGACCTTGAAGAGGGGCAGACGGAAGACGATTGATTAGATGAGAAGCACACAAAACGACCTCTCCCCAAAGATACTTAGGCATGTTAGCACTAAGTAAAAGAGACCGAGCCATGTCCAGAAGATGATGATTTTTTCGTTCACACACCCCATTTTGCTCAGGTGTCTGTGGACATGAAGTTTGATGTATTATGCCATGGTGTTGGAAATATTCATGAAAAGAATGATTGACAAACTCACCCCCATTATCGGAACGAAAGACCTTAACATGAGCATCATATTGAGTACGAACAAGCTTATGGAATGCTGTAAAAGCAGAGAAAACAGAATCTTTGGACTTAAGTAAAACCACCCAAGATAATCGAGTAAAGTCATCAATGAATAACATAAAATATCGCATTCCAGAAAGGGTAGAATGTTTAGAAGGACCCCATACATCTGAATGAATTAACTCAAAAGGCATAGTACTAGAATGAAAACTTGAAGGATAACTAGACCTATGACTCTTAGCCAAAGCACAAGTTTCACAATGCAGGCTAGACTCACTAACTCCCAGAAACAACGAAGGCATGGACTTCTTCATAATTCCAAAAGATGGATGACCCAAACGCCTGTGCCATAACCATAGTTCACTCAATCTGTCAGAATTCAATGTCAGGGCCAAAGGCTGTTCCGGTGCTTGTGTTGGCTCTGCGTACATGCAATCCAAGTGAAACAGTCTCCCCCTCAGGTCTCCCTTGCCCATGATCACCCTGGTGCACAAATTCTGAAAAATAACATACATTGGATAAAAGGTTACAGAGCACTTATTTTGTGACCCCAACTGGGATACAGACAAAAGATGGTGAGACAATGAGGGTACATAAAGCACATCATGCAATACAATGGATGGTGTAACCTGAATAGACCCAATACCTAAGACAGGAAAAGATGCACCATTCGCATTAGAGACATGGGATATAGAAGGAGATGACATAGACATGCTTTGGACCAAAACGTAGACCAAAGGAAGGATTGATATCCTGATGATTGATATATATCAATTAGTGTGGATAATTGATATATTGATGTTCAAAATACCAAACGTACAAGCAAGGTATGATTGAAGCAAACTAACCAAAAATAAATCAAAGGGACCAATAATCAAACGAAAGGGCCAGCGACCAAAGAAACAAAAAGAACAAGAGCAAATTGATTTTTTTTTCCTCCGAAGCGGAAACTGAATAACACCTACACTGAGCCCAAATGGATCTCGGCTCTGACACCAAGTCAAAAAGAACAAAGGAACAAGAGATTTGGGATTTTCTGATGTGTTTTTTACCTTCTCCAAGAACGAAGTATATATACAAGATACACCAAGACCTATTAGGAAACTAATTACAACAGAATAATCCTAATAATACACAATATTCACAATCCTAATTACATGGCATGACTCACGCCAATAATTACTTCTTCTAGTGAGATTCAAATGCTCTAGATAATTTTTATTCATTTCAAACAAAACTATTGTACTAAAAAAATGATTGCACAAAACTATACGCACAAAACTAATAATTGTACTAACAAAGAGATACTACTGTACTAACAAAGTGATCGCAGCAAACTATTGTATGCACTTGACTGTTTAACCAGCAATTTGGAGATGCAATCTTAGATGAGCTATTCGACTTGTATTGCAAGAACCTTGTAGCACATCGATTTGAACGCATTATTTTGGCGTTCATGGAGCTCCAGTTACATTCCCTTTGTTAGTTCTTTTCTTATTACCAAATCATGTCATTCATATGTATTATGTAAACTAGATGAAGAACTATAATAAGCAGGAGAAGGTATACTCCTTAATCACACACTATGCCAATAATGCCTTCAGACGACAGATGATATCTGTCATCTGATATATAAATTATCTGTAGTCCATCCAGCTGTCGTCTATTAAAGTATCAGACGACAGATATACTCTGTCGTCTATTCTCACTCAGACTACAGAAGTTTCGCAAGGCTCTGTCGTCTGAACAACCCAACATTGAAGTATTTGGGACTTTCTGTGGTTATTAATCATATACAACGACACATTAATGTTGTTGAAATGAGGTACAAACTATAGTTTTAATAAAATCTCTGTCGTTTGAAAAGAAATAAGAAAACATCTATATGTTGTTTGAAGTAACCAAAATAAAGACTTGTTTGACGATCTATTGTCTAAATGCCTTTTTAACGACATTTAATTGTTGTTTGTAACTCACTTATAATTGGGTAAATTATGGTCATATGTTGTCTAAATAGTTGTAAGACTTTATTTTTGTGTCTTCTGTCTTGTATTCCAACCACAGATTTAAGTTTTTATGTTGTCTGATAGAAAATAAAACTATATGTAATCATGTAGTTATGTAGTTTGATTGAGTTCAGAAACTCACTCTTCTGTTGTGTGATAATTAAATGAACTTCGCGTTTCTGTTGTTTGATAATCAATTGAACTTCAGTTTTATGTTGTCTGTTAGAAGTATTTCTGTTGTTTGATAGTGAATTGAACTTCAGTTTTCTGTTGTCTGTTAAAAGTATCTCTGTTGTTTGATAGCGAAATAAACTTCAGTTTTCTGTTGTCTGTTAAAAGTATCTCTGTTGTTTGATAGCGAAATAAACTTCAGTTTTCTGTTGTCTGTTAAAGGCATCTCTGTTGTTTGATAGCGAAATAAACTTCAGTTTTCTATTGTTACTGTATTTGTGATACAACAAATCATAAACCTGCATTTGTTGGATTTGAATGCATAGCAAACCTCATTTTGTACAGTAGTCATCAAAAAGGCAGATTAATTATAAGATCTGAAATTAGCAAATTCCTCATTGCATAAATTAACCCGCCAAAATACATTCCCATCAGTAGAAAAATACTAAACTAACTAGCATGCTAGCCTTTACATTACTGCCATTGTTGCAAGGATCCTAATATAACTAATACAAAAATCTAATAGCATCCATAGAGTAGTTATAGCAACTGCATGCATTTGCTCAACACTTTCCATCAGTTATATGAAAATGCACAAAAGCAGTTCCTAGACAATACTACTGCTCATAACCTACCAGAAACAAAAGCATTTATATAGGCTGATACTTAATGTTTTGGGAACTTCAAAACATGCTTAGCCCATTCCGCTTGGATCTCATCAATATCCTTGTCCGTGTAAACCAAATTTGACCTCGTTCCCCACTGCAATAAGGAAATGCAGCAAATTAAATATGAAAGTTATATGCACAGAGCATGCACTATATCATTAAATAACCATAGGTAAGCAGTTGATCAATTTTACCTTAACACTAAAATCCAAGTTCTTGTCCTCCACAATTTCTTTCATGTAATGCATAATGAAATATCCACAAGTCTTGTCATTTTTTTGCTCCGGAATACCCTGAAAATAAAGAATTAAGATAATCAAAGTTGAAATATACAATGAAGTACATAAAACTAACCACTACAAAAAGTTCAACCGACTCACAGCAAGAATTTTCCATTGAATTACTTTCCTTCCTTTCCGATTCTTGTGAGCATTATAGATTTTAATGGAGCTACAAACAGAAAATGATAATTAGTAAACAAGTGCAGTACATGAACAAGTAACACCAATTGATCAATCACTATAATACAATATCAGACACTTACTTGTTGACAATAGATTTCCATTCCCCAGTATCGAGTTGCCTTTTAAGTGGATCCATGAAGTGCACGACTTCTTCATTTGGGTTCACTATCGTCAACATCTAATGAGCACTATGGGATAACATAAAATTAATAAAATCTGTTATATTACCATTAACAATATAACTTGACAGATCAGATGCTTTAATTACTTTTTACGTACCCAGAGTTATATGGAACCACAAAGATTTGCCCTAACCTCCCTTGCCTATAGCGATCTGACAAAGACCGAGCCCTTTGAGTGGGATTTCCATACCCAAGTGTACCAGTATGATCAGGATCGACAAAGGCAACCATATCCACCATCTTACACTTCTTCAAGACTTCATGAAGGTAGCTACAAATTATTTTAGAATATGAAACTGTTAAAAGTACTTCAAAATAAACAGTGATACATGACAATCAAAATTTAATCATATAATGAATTATTGACTATATGCACCCAGCTTGCTTTAATAACTCCTTACCTCATGTAAAACACAAGTACACGATTTGATACTTCTAGGTTGTTGGCCATCATATAGAGATCACTTCTAAACAGAGAGACTTTCTTTGAATGGCCGAAAAGGTCTGCAGCAAATGTTGTGTGGATGGTGACCCCATCTCTAAGGAAATTGTTCCCCCACGTGCACAAATCCTTTAATGTTGTTGGCAGATTCGATGGCAACTTTTCAAGGTCTTCATTGTCATCGAATACATCTCTCATTCTCTTCTTGGTATTAGCACGATTTTTTTTCTAGTTGTGTAAACCAATAAGACTACATGTTATCAACTTTTCCCAGATTAACATATTACATATTGAACAAAACCATTTTCAAACTAGCTAAAATCTATATAAGACTGATGGTTACCTTCTGCTCAATGGCTTTAAGGGGTGCCTTTTCTCCAGGGACAACAACCAGGTTTCTTGGCCAGGCAACACAAGTACCAATGGTGTCATTAACAGTGACAATCTCATCCTTCACTGGAATAGGTAACAGGGCATCACCAACAATGGCTTGAACAACTGAGATGCGCATATTTTCCTTTCCCAATGGAATACCATGTATCAGCTGATTGCTCAATGCAACATTCACTTGAATAATTGTTCCAATAGCAACAATGTTGTCCACCCTATCTACTGCCAGTTCACACTTATGCACCGCAGCAGTCGTCTCCTAAGACAAACACATTTAAATAAACAATTAGTTCATATATTTTAGTTTCATTAATAGTTCCACTAAAGCTGCAAACTATAGGAAATGAGAAAAGAGATAAATGAAGGGAACAATGGTGTTACCAGATCTGTGTTTACTGAAGTTTTGGGAGCCATGATGTCTCTAAACTCCTCCTCGATTTTTGCCGTTACTTTGGGGTTCCCTTTTGGAACTTCATGGTTCTCTTCAACTAATAGTCCAGCTGCATCATCATTTAAAACCAACCTCTTCTTCACTGCATTGAGCTCACCGTCCAGATTATTTTGCATAACTTTCTCAGCATGTCGGGAACAACTCCCTTGTCCTGAACCAGGATCTTGAAGGGTTGTGACAGGTTTTGGTGACTCTAATGGCAGCTTCTTTTCATCAATCTTTGCCGCCAATTCTGTAAACTTGGCTGTCCAATATGCGCGCTCCTCAGCAACCACACACTTTCTCTCTCCTGTTGCCATAAAGCTCTTTCATTTGCAAGAATGGTTTCCTTCTTCTCCTCCAATATAATCTTCACACTTTTCCTCATTGTCTCCTCAACACTTTTTTTTCGCCGTTTAGGCAGGTCAAAGAACGAAGCTGGTTTGATATAACCTCCAATCCTCGTACCCTACCAGGATGCTCGGGTCTCCCCAACGCCAAAGTGAGCACATCATCAGAACCTTGTGTGGTAATTGATCCATCAGACTCTTTCTGCTTTAACTTTTGCTGACACAAATATATAAACACACTTATGATTCAGGATGTAATTCTTGTACAATACCAATATCATCCATGAAAGTACCATAAAATGACTTACAATTTTATTGGCCGTCTCCTGCACCTCAACTGAAGTTACCATTCTTGTCTTGCCGTGCTTTCACCCACATTGTGGCACGATCGAGTTCCTCTATCGAGATTGTCGCAGACTATGACACATGAGAAACATATTAGGAGTGGAACAACATCACGCTGTACCCAACAAATTGAACTAAGAACTAACCAATTCTTCTTGTAAATTAGCATATCCTTTACGTGCCATATGGTAGGGATACTTGTTTTCCTTTCTTTTTTCTATTTGGGCTTCACGCAGCTCCTACAAAGCAAATGATTAGGAAAAAAATTGAATTCAACTTATTCAACATAGCTAAACTGAAACCAACAGATGGACTTAGTTTGTAAGAGTTGACAAACCTGAAATGCATCAGAAATCCTTTCAGCAACAAATTGTTCCCAATGTTCCTTGTTAATGCATCGATAGTCATCTGGAGGATTGGAGGATTTTCCAACAGCTCAGGTGTATCGATAAAAGGTATAATGTACTTTTTAGTCAGTTTGCTTTTGAAATCCTGCCAGTTGTTTGCAGCGGATAATATCACCAATTTCCTACATTCTTTAGGAAGCACAAATGCCTCCTGCATAAAAACAGAAGCAATAACAAGTTAACATCTAAAACTAGTGAAACTCAAAGCTATGAGGTTAGTTTAAGGGATAATATAAATACCTCAATCGATTCCCATATTTTCTGTTTTTCATCCGGGTCCACTTCTCTCCAATCACCAATGATAATGGGGATCTTTGTACATTCTAAGACCCCAATGTAAGATTGCATTTCTTTTGCAGCCTTACCAATTGGTTCCCCTTTATCATTAATCTCCATAGTTAGCCGCTTCCCTCTGATTAGGCGCTTGGTAATGTGACTCATTGTCACCATTCCTCGCTTTAACAGCCTCAAACCACCTGTTACGTTGATATCTTCCCCATTACTAGCTGCTGCTCTTGGTGCTCTCTTAGTGGACTCAACATTCTTTACAGATTTACTGCTTGACACATCCTTCATAGATCGAGCACTAGAACAGGATGCGCCCTTCTTTTGGAATGCAGCCTTCATCGTTGGCGACACAGTCCTCTTCTTTGGGGATCCAGCCTTATTCTTTGGCGACAAAGTCCTCTTCTTTTGGGACACAGACGTTTTCAATGGTGAAGTTGCCGTATCCTTAGGTTTAGCCCTCTTCATATGCACAGCTTTCATTCTTAAAGCGATAGCTTTAGCAGCTGCTGCTCTATTCTTTGGTGCAATGATCTGAAATGCATAAGCAAATCTGGTCAGCTACATGATAATTAATGGCTGATATATTATGAAAAAGCACACACTAAGGTAATATAGATAAATGATTATGTCAAATATATTTCATCACCTTATAACTTTAACAGCTAAAAGCAACAATTCTGGAAAATAAACCCTAAACCCTAATAAGCATAAATATCAAAAATATGATAACCCTATGAGCTACCTATTCCCATCTGTCATGAGGTAGGCTTTCATTGTCAACCTATATTCCCTCATCGCCATCTCGCATATGTATTCTATGCTGATGACCATCTACATCATCAAAAGTATCGATTGATGGCATTGTGGGAACAAATGAACTTTTTTCTACTTCTATGTCATGCACCTCCTCTTCATCATCAACCCCATGGTAGTCATTATTTGGGCACTTCACAACAACTGACCATTCAGCATCGATGGGGTCTTGAATATAAAAAATCTGCTTCACGTGTGTAGCTAAAACAAAAGGGTCATTCACATGCCCTATCCTATTCAGTTTCACCAAAGTAAACCCTAGTTCATCTACTTTGACGCCCCTAGTACTCTCTACCCAATCACATTTGAATAATGGTATCCTAAACTTATAGTAGTCTACCTCCCATATACTTTTTATAACACCATAGAAGTCCATATCATTAGTCCTTGGGTTTTGATCCTTGGCACTTGCAACTTGCATTGCATCGGCAACCAAAAAAACTCCACTATTCTGAACCATTCGGATACTATCCCGATCTTTGGTGTTAAAGTCAACTCCATTGACATGGTATGAAGCAAAACTTGGCACTTCATTTTTGGGGCCACTAGCCATCCACCTTATTATTTCCGAAACATCATTGTTTGGAAACCTCATTTGATTTGCAACCTGTAAAATGGATTCGGAAACATCATTGTCTGGAAGCCTCATTTGATTTGCAAACTAAATTTAAAAGTACACTTACACCATTACGGATGCAAACTGAACTTACCCTCTCTTTTAACCAATCCCCAAATGTGGCGTTCTGTTTTTCTCTCTTCCACTTATGGTTCTTCTTGAACCTAGGGAACGTTAACTCCAATAATTGCATATGCTCCCTAAGTAGAAGAACAAGATAACCAATCAGCCAGATTAATCAAATGCATAAATTATTGTAGCTATTGAAATGACAAAGAAAAAAATGACAGCTATTGCTGAAAACACTTACATGAAGTATGGCTGAGCATCTTCAGTATTTCGTAATACACAAAGGTGTGCTAGTGTCAACTCCTTTCCATAAACTGCTACCATGGTTGCAGCTGATAATGGTTTGCACTGTTTGTAGTGTTCAGGTAGGCTTGTGGAGGGAATTCTCACAGTGGTAGCATCTTCTTCAAGGATACGATATGAACAAAACTCTATAGCTTCTTTAACAATGTAATTCTCAGCAATACACCCCTCAGGAAAATGTCGATTTCGCATATACCCTTTGAACACTTTCATGTACCTCTGAAAGGGGTACATCCATCGGAAAAATACCGGACCACACCACTCAACTTCTCTAACAAGATGAACTGTTAAATGAATCATTACGTCGAAAAAGGAAGGTGGGAAGAACTTTTCTAGCAAATAAACTGTATCAACCAAATTTGCTTGCATTTGTTTAAGTCTTGAAACATCTATGACTTTACTACAAATTGCCTTAAAGAATAGACAAAACCGAATAATTGCATACCTAACCGGCTTCTCTAAAACTGATCTTATTGCAACTGAGAGAAGAAACTGAATCACTGTATGACAATCATGTGATTTAAGACCAACCGGTCTTAAATCTTCCATCGATACCAGATTCCTCACATTTGAGGAGAAACGCACAGGAACCGTCACACCAAAAAAGGAATTGTACATTATTTTCTTCTCTTCTACCTGTAAGTTCCAACTACCTAAAGGCAACTTTGCCTTTTTTGGACCAGGTGTAGGCTTCAAATCAGTTCTGATGCCCATATCAACCATGTCCAAACGAGAAGCACCTCCATCCTTTGTCTTCCAGGGAATGTTCAAGAGGGTACCAATTATAGCATCGCAGCAATTCTTCTCTATGTGCATCACATCAAGAATATGTCGTACTTGAAGATGTTTCCAGTAATCAAGTTCAAAGAAAACTGATTTCTTTTTCCAACAAGGTCTAGTCTCTTCAGCACCCTTGTAAGGGGCAGAAGGGTTTTTTTTCCAAACCTTGTGTTCAAACATTCAACTCATGACAACACTTCCTCTCCACTTAATGGTGAAGGGGCAACATCTTCCTCTATGGTATTGTCGAAGGCAGCAGCTTGCTTGCGATATGGATGATGTCTTGGCAAAAAACGATGATGCCTCATAAATGCCATTTTCTTACTATGTTTCAACCTATATGGTCGGGTTTCGTCGACACAAATAGGACAAGCATTATATCCTTTGATAATGCTGCCCGAGAGATTCCCATATGCAGGAAAATCATTAATAGTCCAAAGTAGGACTGCCTTAAGTGTAAATGACTCTTCTCTTACAGCATCATACACACCTTCAACCCCCTGCCACAGTTGTTTCAAATCATCTATTAATGGCTGTAAATACACATCAATATCATTTCCAGGTTGTTTCGGTCCAGATATTAACAATGTTAACATCATGTGCTTCCTCTTCATGCACAACCATAGAGGAAAGTTATACGTAACGAGGATAACCGGCCAACAAGAGTACCGGCTACTTAAAGAACTATAGGGATTAAACCTATCTGAGGAAAGGGCTAAACGAAGGTTCCTAGCTTCTCTACCAAATTCTGGCCACTTTGTATCGACCAATTTCCAGGTCGGTGAATCTGATGGATGCTGCATCATGCCATCTTTTTTCCTATTCTCAACATGCCAAGTCAAGTCCTTTGCTGTATTCGTTGATTGGAACATCCTTTTGAATCTTGGGATTGGTGGGAAGTACCACAATACCTTCCCATGCACCCCTTCCTTCTCAACTTTATCCCTTCCCAGTTTCCATCGTGATTCACCACAGATCAGACAGATTGTAGCTTTAGAATGCTACCCTCTATACAATATGCAGTCATTTGGACACGCATGAATCCTTTCATACTCCATCCCTAATGCTGCAAGTGTTTTTTTAGCCTCATATAGAGAACCAGGTACCTCATTCCCTTCGGGAAGCAATATGCCAATCATGACTAGCATGTTGGAATAACAAGCATCAGTCATTCCGTGTTTTTCTTTCAAGTTGAATGTTTGAATAAGACAGTTCAACTTTGTTATCTTTGTACAACCGGGGTACAAAGGTTTATCTCCATCTTCCACAAACCTTAGAAACTCATTCGAGTCACTAGATATCTCCTCATCCTTACTTTCCCCCATATCTTGGTTACAATTCATATCTACTGTTTCAGATTCACCTACTCTATCGGTATTCTTGTAGAAGGTTCTCCATGCCATTTCCAATTCTTATAACTAGTCACAATGCCATTAAAAAATACATGGTCCTTAATAACTCCAATGGAAAATCCATTAGTGTTACAACACTTCAAACAAGGACAGCATATATTTGATTTGTCAGCAGCATTCGCTGAAGCAAAC
This sequence comes from Rosa persica, assembly GCA_025331145.1. Lineage (NCBI taxonomy): Eukaryota > Viridiplantae > Streptophyta > Magnoliopsida > Rosales > Rosaceae > Rosa > Rosa persica. Next base: position 9,603,712 of record WFKR01000001.1, on the reverse strand, counting down.
TTAAGAAAATTCTCAAACCCTATTTGAAACCTCAACGATCTCCTATCAGCATGCATCCATCCTTTTTCGATCTTATACATACACAAAAACAACAATTAGGAACTAAACTACTACCTAGGATCATAGAGCACTGAACTCATACATCTATATGTAATGTATATGTGTATAGGTACATAGAACCAACTTCATTCATAAACATACCAATTGGTTAAACTATCACCTAGGATCAGCATAATTCAATTCTATACCATCCATCATTTTTCCACATATATACACATATACAACAGTTAAGAGCTAAATTTAGCATCATCATAGCACCATCAAACTAGGTCACCATATGCATATAAACAGATACAAACAACCAACTAAATTCATCAACATACCAATTAGCTAATTTAACAAACTAACTATGCTATTCACATAAAACATACCAGAAGATTACTGCTTACCTTAATTTGCTTAAGTCACAGCCTAGCTAATCACCACTCCCAGTAATCCAACCTTTCACTACAGCAACAACAATAGCAATGCAATATCGAAAGAAGAGAGTTGTGCTGCAAGGAAGTTTCTGCATAATTCCAAAAGAAGTTAGCACCTATCCATGACTTTTTGGATCATCAATTTATGGACTACAAGTGATTAGGATACTCATATCTTTTTTCTTTCTTTTTTTGTGCGCGCTTGTGTCACTCATATGGAAGTTATATGCATATTGTAGATCATTAAATCAAGTACAAAAGCAGTTTAACAATAACTATTTATCAATTGATAAAAATCATAGAACTGTTTTCATTACTGTAGATCATCTAAAACAAAAGATGATCTTAGTGTTCAAAAAATAGGCTAAATAAGTTTGAGGTTTGCTTGTTTACAGCCGCTTTTGGAACATTTTTCAAAAAATAGTTGGTCTAGTTGAGCCTATCCAAAAGTTGCTTGTTCCAGTTCTATCTACACAAAAAGTGGTGCAAGAGCTGCAATGACATTGCTAGTTCAATGTTAGCTTCCCTATTATAGTGAAAAACAGAAAACATAGTTACTATTTTTTTCACACTTGAGCTGTAAGAAAAATGAAGTTGAATGAAGAAAAATTTTGTAGAGGTTTACCAGCAAACTGTTTTGTTTATCACGGACTCTTTTTTGTCAAGAAGAGGATGGGCTAGTGTGAAAGTTGTTGTTTCATTTCCTGTTTGTGGCGTAAAGGTTTCCACGTCTGGATAGATGCCTTTGACTATGGAGCCATTTGCTTCATTGATTTTGATATGGAATGTATGGATTTGACCTTTTGTCTACTCTATCACTTGTGGAACTGTGTCTTGTGTTAGAGATGGGTTCTTGTTTATCAGGTCTCTACACATGATAAGAAGAAATAATTTAAAAGAAAAAAAAAGAGCAATGAGTGAATGTAAAAGATACGAAATAAAGTTGCATCAGCACTGACTTAATAGTAAGAAGGATGTAGTTTAGAAATCTTAGAATGCATCGACATATATTCAAACATACATTAGCAAATAAACTGTACTTAATTATTATAGTCTTGTGAATTTAGATACCACCAAAAGAATTTTCCTATAGGGATCAGTCTAGAGCTTCAAGCTACTCTGGAAACCTTTTCGCAGCCTAAAATCACCAACAAACAGCAAACCAAAAGCAAGTGGAATTAAAGGTTTGAAGGGAAAAAAAAAGGCTAAAAGAGAAGAAGTACCGTAAAAGGAGGCATTTTTGATATTAATGTCTTTTGTAGATTTCTCATTGAACACAATCTATTAACAAAGACTAATGGACAGAATAACTCAAAAGCAAAACCAATGCAGTAATAACTCTTCCTCAGATCTTCAAAATCGAGAGCTAATTTTAGAAAAAAGAGATTGATATTTCCAGAAAATGAAGTCAGGACCGAGACCTTGATACCATATTTGACACTCCATGAAATAGTCCAAATCACTCATTAATGTATGTCGAACTAACAACTCAGATGAAGAAGTCTATATATAGTTTGATACCTTCAAAAGTTGCCACCACCAATTGCATATCAAACAAACAAACAATAATAAACAAATTAACACCCTTATAACTGAAAGCATGAACAATGAAGCAAAAAGCAAACCCATATTCTCAATTTCCACAACGGAAGATCAAACAAACCAAATCCAAAAACCCAATGTCACCAAAAAGCAAAACAACTAAAACCCCCCAATTTCCATCCAAAGACTGCAACTTCAAACAAAATCCACAACAATCGAACCCATAAGAACTCAAATGGAGACAATACTCAGCTCCAAATGTAATTAAAAACAAAGAACCTATCATATCAGAGAACCCATCAAGACTTGATGAAATTAAAAACAAAGAAGAACTTACAAGGCAAGAGAGAGAAAAAGATAAGCTGGAGATGGTTCTCAAGACTTGCAGAGTGCGACCGACCGAGCAATAACCCGAACTTGTATACTCAAAGAGGTGCTTGGAGATGGTTCCTGCATTACATGAAAGCTCTATCAGTCATGCGTTTGTCAAAAAATATAAAGAATCAACGTGTTGGCAGAAGCCAACAGAACAAGTTGAAAGGCTTGGAAGATTAAAGAAATAAATTTGGCGTTGGCTTTCTAGTCTTAATCAAACCTAATCAAGGTGAACAAGACAGCTTACCGAGACCAGAAAACTTGTATACCCGAAGCTAATTTGCCGAAATCGCTTGCCCAAACTTACTTTACCCAAACTTCTATACCCAGAACTCCATACCCAAACTTGCTTTGCCGGAATCGCAGGAGGATGAGAGTGTGTGTGAGCTTCAGATGGCGGGTGAAAGGGATTGAGGGTGGATTGAGGGATTGAGGTTCATAAGAGTGTGTGTGAGAGCGTGCGAGAGAGAACGGCAATTGTGTTTTTAGATCTAGGTTGGTTTTTTTTTTTTTTCAGCTAAGGGAAAGGTACGGTCCTAGCAAAATGAGTGGGAAAGCCCGGCGCGAGTTTTTCTTTTTTAGCTAAGGGAGGGAATACTATAGATTAATTAGGGTTTGTTTCCCGTTTAATCAGACGACATATGAATGTTGTCCTAATTTTCCACTTGTCTCCTGTTTACTCAGACGACATATGAATGTTGTCCTAATTTTCCACTTTTTCATGTGAATTTATCTCTTCTTTAAGATGACAAATATCTGTTGTCTTAATTTTCTATCTTTTCCAAAACTGAAATAGTATGGATTGTCATGCTATTCAGATAACATAATTAATTTATATGTCGTCTAAATAAGTTTAAAAGATTCATACAACAGAAAACAAAAATTCTAACGTCTGAAATGTGTCGTCAGAAGACATTATTGGCATAGTGACATGCTTATTAATTATTCATACCACTTGACACAATGACAGCACATGCACGGATACAAAAGTAAATAACGAGATATGGTGTTAAGAAACTTGAGCTGAGCTCTACGACTTGTATTTGGTAAAAATAGAGCATGATATCCCCAACTTTCTTGCTGTGCTTGGACACAACTTTCTTGTTGTTCTTAGACGTGAGGCATATTGATTTGTGATGGTTTGGTCCCTCCTAGCTGGAGCTGAGAAACCATGCGGTGAATTACCTCATGAATGAAGAAAGCATGAGACACTATTATTTAGTAACCCATTAATTAAAGAAGGCTATAGCTACATGGTAGAGCTATGAGAGGGAGCAGCATTTGTTGAAAAGATGAGAAACAAATCAAACGATGGTATAGTACAAGATGGTGGTAGGAGACTTTGTCATGAATTTCATCAACATACAATTGACCGATAATGTTAGCAAGCAAACATAGAGCATAAGACATGGAAAAGTATAACTTTGCTTTTCATTTCTTTACACCTACAACCTGCCATGAAATGGTTTTAGTGAAGCTTAAGTCACTATATATATAATATATGGTGAGATTATTTCTTGTATTCTCATTACTATATATAGCTTTGTTGTAGTATAAATTGTATATATACCGTATATGTCTATATCATGTAACAAAATACGTAAAAGTATTTAGATAGGTACTTGAGAATATAATCATAGGTACTTGAGTGTATGAAGACTTATGTAAACATGCTTTACCAAAGGGCAACAAGCATGGCAGAAAATCATCATCAAGATGGTTATCATTTTGAGTTTCTCTTTGAGCTTTCACACTTCAAATGTATTCCTATAAATACCCCCTTTGTATGAGATGAATAAACACATTGAAATCTCCATTCTCTCTGAAATTTTACTCTCCTTTTCTGTTTATCAATTCCTCTTGTTCTTAAACATGTTATCAGCACGAAGTTGCTCTAGAATTAGAATCGAAAAATTGACGAAAGAAGAGTTCTTCATCAATCGAAGTCATTTTTCAAAACCTACAAAAAATCCCCAAACCCTAGCTCAGATTAAAGCCCTTGATTCCAGGAGTCCGGAACCGGTCTTAGAATCGCCGGAACCGGCCGGAAACAGCCTGAACCGACCGCCGGAAGTGGAAAAATCAAACCGGATCGCTGCCGGACTGCTGCCGAGGTCCTGCCGAGGTGCTGCCGAGTCCTGTCGAGGTGCTGCCGAGAGCTGCGCAGCAGCTGCCGAGGTGCTGCCGAGACCTGCCGAGAAGCTGCCGAGAGCCCTGCGCAGCAGCTGCCGTGAAGCTGCCGAGAGCCCTGCGCAGCAGCTGTCGAGACGCTGCGCAGCAGCTGCAGAGCAGCTTCCGAGATGCTGTGCAGCAGCTGCCGAGCCATCTGCCGAGCAGCTGTCGACACATCTGTCGACATATTTGAGGCGACTTTCAGACTTTTCAGACGTTTTTTCTCGATTTTTCCAACGATCCTTCCGGTCACCTCCGATAATTTTTCCGGTCAAAAATTTCCGGCAACACTATTCCAAGGTATTCTTTACTAAAAGTTCCCGTTTTTTTGAGTTTTTATTTATTTTCTCTCCTTTTTCCTTTTTCTCGGGAACTTACAATCAAAGGCGGAATTATAGCAATTCACGCCAAACGAACTAAGAGCGTTCGTAATCAATGAACTAAGAGTGTTCACAATGATTCTTGGAAATTGATTTCTTGGTAGCATAGCTCGGAAATCTTATTATTTTTCTTGGAAGTTTTAACTCCGAAACTAATATTTTCTTCTTATCTTCAAGGATGTCGAATGAACCTAGACTCGATTTTCAAATCCTTGACTCAACAGGTTCGGATTACCATAGCTGGAAAACCGACGTTGAGAACCATCTCACATCGAAGGGGATATTGCCCATCATCCATGAACCAAACCCGGCTCTTGTGTTCCCTCGATCACCCAAGAAGCATGCACAAGCAATCATCTTGATGCGACGTCATATGGACAAAGCACTCAGGCTAGAGTACATGTCCATCAAAGATGCAAAGGATTTATGGGAAGCACTACAAGAGCGCTTTAACAATATCCAAGATTCTCTCCTCCCTGACTTGAAGGTTCAGTGGAACGATGTACGCTTCTCAGACTTCAAGTCTATTGCTGAGTACAATTCAGAAGCTCTTCGTCTCAAATCCATGTTGAGGTTCTGTCAAAGACCCCTCACAGAAGAAGAGCTAATTGAGAAAACTCTCTCCACCTTCCCCGTTGCAGCAATTTTGCTATCAAAGCAGTATCGCACTGAAGTAAATGCTGGACGAATTACGAGGTTCAATGAACTCATAAATATTTTGTCGGTAGCCGAAAAGCACGACAACATTCTCGTAAAGAATTATAATTCAAGACCCATTGGAACCAAGAGCGTTCGTGAGGCAAATTATAATGCACCCAAGAGAGGGCACAGGGAGCGGTACCCCAGCAATAGGGGACATGTGTACCCTAATAATAGGGGACATGAAGGACGAACATGTCCATATAACCGCCCCAACAGGGAAGGAAACCGCAACTTTAGAGCGGGCACACGTGATGGTAACTCCACACGTGGAAGAGGGAGATATGGCAACACCGGCCGTGGAAATAGTACCATGAGCCGTGGAGGTCGCACCATGCGCCGTGGTAGTAGCAGCAACCCTCCTAGGGGATATCCACAACGTGCACAACCTGCACAACCTGTACAAACTGTACAACTTGCACAACCTATACCTCAAATGAAGGGAGGGAACCACAATGACATGTGTCATAGATGTGGATCAATTAAGCATTGGTTTAAACAATGTCATGCAAGTACCCAATTAGTTGCACGCTACAAGGAGTACAGGGAAGCAAGAGAGCAAGAAGCTAACCTTGCCGAAGATGAAAATAGTGAAGATGTCAATCACACTGTTGAGGACTTCAAAGCTGTAGATGAAGAGCACGAGGATGCCACAGACTTTGATTAGAATAATCCTCTTTCTATTTTCCAAGAATGGCAAATGTACCTTAGTCAATAAATAACAATTGTATTAAACTCTTTCTTATGTGGCGTACCCAATGAAGTATGATGTCTAGGAAAGCAATTGAGATCGGGGTATTTAAGCGAGCCTCGCTCCACCAACATCTCTCTACTTTCCTGGTCATATTCCATTGGAATTACCAAACGGATTGAGTGATAGCAATTTGTCTAAAGTTTGATATTTGGAATAGACTTATGAATAACTTTGATGTAATCATTGGCTATTTTCCCTATTAATAAAGTATCGCATTCAATGTCATGGACATGTGTTAATATTCCGAACTTTATTCCTTTCAGTATGTTTTCCGGAGAATTGGAATGCCTTCTTGATAGTGGCACCACACATACGATATTGCGACATAGGCAATTATTTTTATGGATGACACCCAGTCGATCCTCAGTAACTACGATGGCAGGACCATCACAATTGATTCATGGTCGAGGACTAGCTCAATTTTTGTTACCAAATGGCACAAATATTAATGTCGCCGAAGCTCTATATGCTCCAAGGGCCGGAAGGACCCTATTAAGCTTTAAAGACATAAGAGCCAATGATTTTCATGTGGAAACACATTGTGAGAATGGACAAGAGTTCCTTTGCATCACCTCTAAAAACTACGGAATTACACGAGTTTTAGAGAAACTTATGTGTCGCTCTAGTGGATTGTATGCAACCACTATTAGAGTCATTGAATCAAACCATGTCATGAATGACAAATTATGGGATCCTGACACATACAAGCTTTGGCACGACCGTTTGGGACATCCAGGTCGTGACATGATGCTCCGTATATTAAAAACTTCACACGGACATCCATTCTTCAAAACGAAAAGAAGTACGAACCAAACATTGGTCCAAAGAGTTACTTCTAAAGTGTATCATTCGTTTTCCAAAGCTTGCTCTTTAGCAAAGGTAGGATCAAGACCATCCTATGCAAAGGACACTAAAGAAAATATACCATTCTTACAAAGAATACAAGGTGATATTTGTGGACCTATCCAACCAACTTGCGGACCATTTAGATATTTTATGGTGTTGGTTGATGCATCGACACGTTGGTCACATGTCATGCTCTTATCCACAAGAAATGCTGCATTTGCTAAACTCCTAGCACAAATCATTAAATTAAGGGCTCACCACCCCGATCATCCTATTAAGTCAATTCGTCTTGACAATGCTGGAGAATTTACATCAAGAACCTTTGATGATTATTGCATGTCCATTGGGATTGAGGTGGAACATCCTGTCCCTCATGTACACACCCAAAATGGACTCGCAGAAGCTGCCATTAAAAGACTTCAAATGGTTGCCAGGGCATTGGTTATGCGCACCAATCTCCCTATTTCTGCTTGGGGCCATGCAATATTACATGCAGCTGTGCTTATTCGTCTGAGACACACTGCCACCCAACCCTTTTCTGCGTCCCAACTGGTGACTGGGTATGAGCCTAATGTCTCACACTTACGCATATTTGGGTGTGCAGTCTATGTGCCAATTGCGCCGCCACAGCTCACCAAAATGGGTCCTCAAAGATGCTTAGGCCTTTATGTTGGATATGATACTCCAAGCATTATCCGCTACATAGAACCCTTGACAGGTGATCTATTTACCGCTAGATTTGCGGATTGTCACTTTGATGAGACAGTCTTCCCGTCATTAGGGGGAGACAAGAACATTAATGTTCAACAGAAAAGACAGGAATTATGTCGTGGTCTGTCCCCACTTTGTCTCATCTTGATCCCCGAACCACACAGTCTGAAATAGAGGTGCGGAGGATTCTCGATCTTCAGAACGTAGCAGAATCAATGCCTGATGCCTTTTCTGATATCGCTAAAGTGACAAGATCACACATACCTGCTGCAAACGTACCTGCAAGGATTGATGTTCCTAAAACTAAAGGACATGACATCCCCTCTATGGGTGATGCAGTGGCTAGACCCATGGCTCCTGCTAGAAAGCGCGGGAGGCCTATAGGTTCGATGGATTCTCGCCCAAGAAAGAAAGCGAGCTTGACACAAAATAATCCATTAATCATCGATATAAATAATCCATCTCATGAAAAAATTCCGGATTATGGTTATGTCCAAGAGACATCATTGGAGGACGCTCCAATAATAGAACCAATTCCAGAGAATAGAGAGATGTCCATGAATTACACTAGTATACATGTAATTATGGACATAAATTCTATGGCTATTGATGATGCGTTTGCATATCATATTGCAAAAGGAATTATAGAATACGATGATATCGAACCTCGCTCCGTTGAAGAATGCCAACGTAGAGCAGATTGGTCAAAATGGAAAAATGCGATCCAGACTAAATTGGATTCACTAACAAAGAGACAGGTATTTGGGTCTATAACACTGACACCACCAAATATAAAACCTGTTGGCCATAAATGGGTCTTTGTTAGAAAGCGTAATGAGAAAAATGAGGTTGTTAGATACAAAGCCCGCCTTGTGGCGCAAGGTTTCTCACAACGTCCTAGAATCGACTAAGAGGAGACATATTCTCCCGTAATGGACGTTATAACGTTCCGCTACCTTGTCAGTTTGGTAGTTTCCGAAAAACTTGACATGCAGCTCATAGATGTGGTTACAACATATCTCTATGGGGATCTAGATTCAGAGATATATATGAAGGTTCCAGATGGACTTCAATTACCCAAATCAAGTGGCTCTAAACCACGGAGCGCGTTTTCAATAAAATTAAGACGCTCACTATATGGATTGAAACAATCCGGACGGATGTGGTATAACCGTCTAAGTGACTACTTGTGGGAAGCGATATGTTAACAATGAAATATGCCCTTGCGTGTTCATTAAGAGAACAAGATCCAGATTTGCAATTGTAGCAGTTTATGTTGATGACATGAACTTAATTGGAACTCTAGATGAGTTAAAAGAAACTGCTACATATTTGAAATCTGAATTTGAGATGAAAGATCTCGGGAAAACACGGTTTTGTCTCGGAATAGAACTCGAGCACCGTAATGATGGGATTATGATCCATCAATCAGCATATACTCAAAAGTTACTAAGGCGCTTTAATGAAGATAAAGCAAAGCCTGTGAGTACTCCCATGATCAACCGTAGTCTTGAGCCCATGAAAGATCCGTTTCGTCCAAGGGATGAGGACGAAGATTTATTAGAAGCTGAAATACCATACCTAAGTGCTATAGGCGCATTATTGTATTTAGCTCAATGCACAAGACCGGATATCTCATTTGTAGTAAACTTGTTAGCTCGACACAGTTCTGTGCCAACACGCCGCCATTGGATTAGTATAAAGACAATTCTTCGATACCTAAAAGGTACGATCGATATGGGCTTGTTCTATCCCTACAAAGAGAAAAGAAATGTGAGCGCCGGCAACACTATCCATAGTGACCGACGTTCTCCTCCTCCCCTCCATCAAAATGATGTTTTGACGGATTTTGCTGATGCAGGGTATCTCTCTGACCCTCACAAAGGTCGCTCCCAAACAGGTTATGTCTTTACCATGGGAAATACCGCGATATCTTGGAGATCTACAAAACAGACTCTTGTTGCTACTTCCTCAAATCATGCAGAGATAATTGCACTACATGAAGCCGTGCGTGAGTGCATATGGCTAAGGTCTATAAATAGACACATTCGAGGAACTTGTGGTTTGAAATTCACCACAAATGAACCTACATGCATTTACGAGGACAATGCAGCTTGTATTGAGCAAATGAAATTAGGTTTCATCAAAGGCGACAATACCAAGCATATATCGCCGAAATTCTTCTACAATCAGCAACAGCAAACACTTCTAAATATTGAAGTAAATCAAATCCGATCAGAAGATAATGTAGCTGACTTATTTACTAAGTCACTACCAAAATCCCCTTTCGAGAAACATGTAAGGAGCATCGGATTGAGGAGGATATCCGAACTCCCACAATCTTCAAGAGGAGTCTAAATCAGGAGGAGTATCCAGAAACATACTTCACACTCAACGCGCGTTGTGCTCTTTTTCCCTTTCGACCAAGGTTGTTTTTTTCCCACAGGGTTTTATTACTTGGCAAGGTTTTTAACGAGGCAACTTCGATGCGCACCATCTACACAATACTATTGAACATGAAATATCCAAGGGGGAGTGTTGTAGTATAAATTGTATATATACCGTATATGTCTATATCATGTAACAAAATACGTAAAAGTATTTAGATAGGTACTTGAGTGTATAATCATAGGTACTTGAGTGTATGAAGACTTATGTAAACATGCTTTACCAAAGGGCAACAAGCATGGCAGAAAATCATCATCAAGATGGATATCATTTTGAGTTTCTCTTTGAGCTTTCACACTTCAAATGTATTCCTATAAATACCCCCTTTGTATGAGATGAATAAACACATTGAAATCTCCATTCTCTCTGAAATTTTACTCTCCTTTTCTGTTTATCAATTCCTCTTGTTCTTAAACAAGCTTCAATTTCTTTGATCTTATCTAGATAAGTGATGTGCATGATCACTGCATTGTAATATTGTAAGCCTGCCACCCATCTGAAAACAAAAACATTGCAGTGGCTTTCGTTGATACCAATACAAATAGTAGCATAAATGATTCTTGCACGTCACTACTCAAGTCATTGACCAGCTGTGGTGCTCTGTAGATAATCTAGATAATAGAGAAATAATTTCAAAATCATCTGCTTGAAAGATAGGCCATTTGCTTCATGAAACCACGTCAGTGCCCGTGACATTTCCTAGACTTTTTTTTTTTTAATTAATATCCTAAGACCTTTCTTTTGGTAGTAACATAAATAACAGTGACCCGTAGGAAACAATATGCAGTAGAGAGAGATGGCAGAAGAAATATCCAGTAAAGTTCCTGAAGCACATCCAATGAATGGTGGAGATAGGCCCAACAGCTATGCCAAGAACTCAACTTACCAGGTTTCTTCTATAGTATAAATCCTTTATATTAAGCGAAGTTGGTTAATTTAAAATGTTTTCCAGGAGTCATATGTTTGGATAGTGTGTTGATCAATAATGTACTACCGAGATTTCAGGAGTCTCTAGTGAGAACTTTAAAATAAGGATTTCATGGATACTTTCAGATCAACGTTTGGAACAAACAAGATTACAAAATTCGAATTTCTAATTTTGCAGAGAAGAGTTGTGGGTGTTGCTAAAGAGCTTCTAAACAAGGCAATTCTAGAAAAGCTTGACATGGAAATCACGCTGTTGTCCAACACCTTGCACATTGCAGATCTGGGTTGCTCTGTTGGTCCAAATACATTTTATTCAGTGGAAAATATACTTGAAGCAGTGCAGTCCAAGTATCAAATCCAGGGGCAGAATTCCCAAATCCCAGAATTTCAAGTTTTCTTTAATGATCATGCTCAAAATGATTTCAACATGCTCTTCAAATCCCTCCCTCAGAACAGGCAATACTTTGCAGTTGGTGTGCCTGGTTCTTTCCACGGCCGGCTATTTCCTAAAGCTTCGATTCACATTGTTCACTCTTCTTATGCCATTCAATGGCTTTCTAAGGTACCAGAAGCGGTAGTGGACAGCAGCAGTTCTGCTTGGAATAAAGGACGAATCCATTATTCAAATTCCACAGATGAAGTAATAAGGGCTCATGAAACTCAATATAGTGAGGACATGGAGTGCTTCCTGCATTACAGGGCACAAGAGATTATGTATGGAGGACTGATGATACTTATGATTCCAGGCCGCCCCAATGGAACTCCTCACTCCCATTCTCAGGCAAATATGACCTTACAATTTCTAGGATTATGCCTCATGGACATGGCTAGAAAGGTAACTTCTTCTTGACAGTTTTTTGACTTTTCCTTTTGGACAAGGCTAGAAGCCTAAACCTTCAACAATCCACTGCTCTACGTTTGATACTGTATTCCGCTGCTCTATGTTTGATACTATATTTGATCCACTACTTTACGTTTGATATATACTATATAACTAGTTCATTAAAATCCTGTCATGCAATGTCATGTAAATGAATTGAATCCTTATAAATTAGAAATGGAAGACACTTCTTATATTGAACATTTACATATAGCTTCCCCAGGACGAACTGCTAAAAACAATTAATTGGAGATATTTGTCACATATCTGATTCTATAATTATTGTTCAATTGGTTTTGTTAAAAAAGAAATAAAAAAATAAGGAAATATATAATTCAATTGCACAGCAGATCCTTATGCCTGCTATGTGTTTATGTGGTTATGCAGGGAGATGTTAGTGAAGAGAAAATAGATTCATTTAACATACCTATGTATACCATGTCTCCCCAAGAACTGAAAGCTGCTGTAGAACAAAATGGATGTTTTAATATAGAGATAATGTCAGACTTACCTCATCAGTCGGTAGATGACACTATCTCCCAATCTCAACTACTTGCCTCTCACCTGAGGGCGGGCATGGAGGGGATCGTCAAGCAACAATTTGGAGAAGAAATCATAGATGAGCTGTTTGACTTGTATCGGAATAAATGTGAAGAGCATGCCTCCATATTTAAGTCAGGGAAGTCACGTAACTTTCTTGTTGTGCTTAGGCGCACTGCAGATTGATTTGGAACATCCTGTTGGTGAAGCAATTGTTGAACATCCCTTTAGCTTTCTTCTTATGCTTGTTTATAACTACACAACAAAGTGACATGTAAGAGTACTACAATAAAACTTTGTGAAGATAAAGTGTCAAATGAGATACTTAACTTACTGTTCAACGAATTTCAAGTTTCCTTTCAATGATACCTCCTGATTCTAAAGTTGGCTAGTTTCCGATGCCCTTTAATCGTGTACATTCCATGCCCTCTAATGCGCTTCTGAGGTTGCAATGGAGATACCTGATTGGAGTTTCCCTGCAATGAACTTGTCGAGGCACGCACTCAACTCATATATGCAAAAGAATACCTGCATGTGGTAAATTTTGCAGTCCATGGAAGAAAGATCGAATAACTTTTACTGAGGACAGGACTGTGTAATTTCAGGCTGCCACGAAATAAGAATCCTGTCGTGTAGAGATAAACAAGAAAGTATTGCAATGATCAGCTGGCCGGGCTATTAGTCTACACTAAAATTTAAATGACAGTCCAATTAAGCTAATGGACATCAATGTTAAACCAACTTACCGACATTAAATATCATCATTCCTAATCATTCAAAAGAAAAAGGTAAACAAAAAGATGACTAAATTGTCTTACACTGCATCACCACCATGGACTTTTCCTTATGTCTTCTACTTCTAATTCACTTAATTAATCTGCTTTTTCCTTGACATAGTCAAAGAAAATGGATCGAGAACTTACATTTTGTCTTGCCACTAGACACTACCGCTAAAATCCATCAATTTGCAAGTGACATGAGAGCTGCAGCGGAAGGACTCGTCAAAAATCATTGAGAAGAAATCTTGGATGATTTGTTTCAATTTATAGTAAGAAAGAAAGTTGAAAAGCAACCCATTTTGATTTTTGAGTAAGTAAAGCAATTAGCTAGCTTTCTTTCTGTCCTTGAAGCGTATTATGAAATGACAAGTAAAATTGCTGCTACATAAGTTTGTAAGCCTAGTAGCCTACTATATATAATATGAAATGGAGGTATAACATGAGAGACAGTGCTTGTTAATCAAATAATGTTTGGAATCAACGTAGTTTAAGCATTTACCTGGAGTAAGATATTTCATTGATCGAGGAACCCTATATGTTGTTGAAGTAAAGGATCGTCAACCCTAATCCCAATAATGAATCATAATGTCCCCTTAGGCTCTATGAGAGAACACATTACAAAATCCATGCATCAAATTTGAGATCCTTGCATTATGAATTTATGATATATACTGCCTTTATAAGATTTCAAATGAACCATGATGAGCAATATAAGTATTAGGGTAAAAGGAAATATGGTCAGCGATAATTTTTTAGCAAAGTTGCACACACCACTTATCCAGTAATGAGGATACACAGAAGCAGAGTATTGCGTTTGTATTTCAGCCTGCTATTATACTTGCAATACTTACTGATCCTTAGATTGGAGAATAGGGTTAAATATGGACATAGCTAGGAACTTCAGTGAAACAATAGAATTTGATTTGAGGTTTTAGAAAAGCGCTTTTCTAAATATACCCAATAAATCTCTTAATATACCCATCTACAAAAAAGTTACTGTTTAAGAACAAGAGGAATTAACACACAGAAAGAGAGAGTAATATTTCAGAGAGAATGGAGATTTCAAGTGAGTTTATTCATCTCATACAAAGGGGTATTTATAGGAATACATTTGAAGTGTGAAAGCTCAAAGAGAAAACCAAAATAATAACCTCTTGATGATGATTTTCTGCCATGCTTGTTGCTCTTTGGTAAAGCATGTTACATAAGTCTTCATACACTCAAATACCTATGATTATACACTCAAGTACCTATCTAAATACTTTACGTATTTGTTTACATGATATAGACATACATAGTATTTATACATTTATACTACAAGACTCTCCCTTGGATATTTCATGATCAATAGTATTGTGTTGGTGGTGCGCTTCGAAGTTGCCTCGTTAAAAACCTTGCCAAGTAATAAAACCCTGTGGGAAAAACAACCTTAGTCGAAAGGGAAAAAGAGTACAACGCGCGTTGAGTGTGAAGTATGTTTCTGGATACTCCCCCTGATTTAGACTCCCCTTGAAGATCGTGGGAGTTCGGATATCCTCCTCAATCCGATGCTCCTTACATGTTTCTCGAAAGGGAATTTTGGTAGTGACTTAGTAAATAAGTCAGCTACATTATCTTCTGATCGGATTTGATTTACTTCAATATTTAGAAGTGTTTGTTGTTGCTGATTGTAGAAGAATTTCGGCGATATATGCTTGGTATTGTCGCCTTTGATG
This sequence comes from Rosa persica, assembly GCA_025331145.1. Lineage (NCBI taxonomy): Eukaryota > Viridiplantae > Streptophyta > Magnoliopsida > Rosales > Rosaceae > Rosa > Rosa persica. The sequence continues at coordinate 9,588,465 of WFKR01000001.1, read as the reverse complement.
AAACTTAATTTCATTTGCTCAATACAAGCTGCATTATCCTCGTAAATGCATGTAGGTTCATTTGTGGTAAATTTCAAACCACAAGTTCCTCGAATGTGTCTATTTATAGACCTTAGCCATATGCACTCACGCACGGCTTCATGTAGTGCAATAATCTCTGCATGATTTGAGGATGTAGCAACAAGAGTCTGTTTTGTAGATCTCCAAGATATCGCGGTGCTTCCCATGGTAAAGACATAAACTGTTTGGGAGCGACCTTTATGAAGGTCAGAGAGATATCTTGCATTAGTAAAACCCATCAGAACATCATTATCATTTTGATGGAGGGGAGGAGGAGAACGTCAGTCACTATGGATAGTGTTGCCGGCGTTCACATTTCTTTTCTCTCTGTAGGGATAGAACAAACCCATATCGATCGTACCTTTTAGGTATCGAAGAATTGTCTTTATACCAATCCAATGGCGGCGTGTTGGCACAGAACTGTGTCGAGCTAACAAGTTTACTACAAATGAGATATCCGGTCTTGTGCATTGAGCTAAATACAATAATGCGCCTATAGCACTTAGGTATGGTATTTCAGCTTCTAATAAATCTTCGTCCTCATCCCTTGGACTAAACGGATCTTTCATAGGCTCAAGACTATGGTTGATCGTGGGAGTACTCACAGGCTTTGCTTTATCTTCATTAAAGCGCCTTAGTAACTTTTGAGTGTATGCTGACTGATGGATCATAATCCCATCATTACGGTGCTCGAGTTCTATTCCGAGACAAAACCGTGTTTTCCCAAGATCTTTCATCTCAAATTCAGATTTCAAATATGTAGCAGTTTCTTTTAACTCATCTAGAGTTCCAATTAGGTTCATGTCATCGACATAAACTGCTACAATTGCAAATCCGGATCTTGTTCTCTTAATGAACACGCAAGGGCATATTTCATTGTTAACATATCCCTTTCCAATCAAGTAGTCACTTAGACGGTTATACCACATCCGTCCGGATTGTTTCAAACCATATAGTGAGCGTCTTAATTTTATTGAAAACGCTCTCCGTGGTTTAGAGCCACTTGATTTGGGTAATTGAAGTCCATCTGGAACCTTCATATATATCTCTGAATCTAGATCCCCATAGAGATATGTTGTAACCACATCCATGAGCTGCATGTCAAGTTTTTCAGAAACTATCAAACTGACAAGGTAGCGGAACGTTATAACGTCCATTACGGGAGAATATGTCTCCTCGTAGTCGATTCCAGGGCGTTGTGAGAAACCTTGCGCCACAAGGCGGGCTTTGTATCTAACAACCTCATTTTTCTCATTACGCTTTCTAACAAAGACCCATTTATGGCCAACAGGTTTTATATTTGGTGGTGTCAGTGTTATAGACCCAAATACCTGTCTCTTTGTTAGTGAATCCAATTCAGTCTGGATCGCATTTTTCCATTTGGACCAATCTGCTCTTCGTTGGCATTCTTCAACGGAGTGAGGTTCGATATCATCATATTCTATAATTCATTTTGCAATATGATATGCAAACGCATCATCAATAGCCATAGAATTTCTGTCCATAATTACATGTATACTAGTGTAATTCATGGAGATCTCTCTATTCTCTGGAATTGGTTCTACTATTGGAGCGTCCTCCAATGATGTCTCTTGGACATAACCATAATCCGGAATTTTTTCATGAGATGGATTATTTGTATCGATGATTAATGGATTATTTTGTGTCAAGCTCGCTTTCTTTCTTGGGCAAGAATTCATTAAACCTATAGGCCTCCCGTGCTTTCTGGCAGGAGCCATGGGTCTAGCCACTGCATCACCCATAGAGGGGATGTCATGTCTTTTAGTTTTAGGAACATCATTCCTTGCAGGTACGTTTGCAACAGGTATGTGTGATCTTGTCACTTTAGAGATATTAGAAAACGCATCAGGCATTGATTCTGCTACGTTCTGAATATCGAGAATCCTCCGAACTTCTATTTCAGACAGTGTGGTTCGGGGATCAAGATGAGACAAAGTGGGGACAGACCACGACAATTCCTGTCTTTTCTGTTGAACATTAATGTTCTTGTCTCATCAAAGTGACAATCCGCAAATCTAGCGGTAAATAGATCACCTGTCAAGGGTTCTATGTAGCGGATAATGCTTGGAGTATCATATCCAACATAAAGGCCTAAGCATCTTTGAGGACCCATTTTGGTGCGCTGTGGCGGCGCAATTGGCACATAGACTGCACACCCAAATATGCGTAAGTGTGAGACATTAGGCTCATACCCAGTCACCATTTGGGACGCAGAAAAGGGTTGGGTGGCAGTGGGTCTCAGACGAATAAGCATAGCTGCATGTAATATTGCATAGCCCCAAGCAGAAATAGGGAGATTGGTGCGCATAACCAATGCCCTGGCAACCATTTGAAGTCTTTTAATGGCAGGTTCTGCGAGTCCATTTTGGGTGTGTACATGAGGGATAGGGTGTTCGACCTCAATCCCAATAGACATGCAATAATCATCAAAGGTTCTTGATGTAAATTCTCCAGCATTGTCAGACTTAATAGGATGATCAAGGTGGTGAGCCCTTAACTTAATGATTTATGCTAGGAGTTTAGCAAATGCAGCATTTCTTGTGGATAAGAGCATGACATGTGACCAACGTGTCGATGCATCAACCAACACCATAAAATATCTAAATGGTCCGCAAGTTGGTTGGATAGGTCCACAAATATCACCTTGTATTCTTTGTAAGAATGATATATTTTCTTTAGTGTCCTTTGCATAGGATGGTCTTGATCCTACCTTTGCTAAAGAGCAAGCTTTGCAAAACGAATGATATGCTTTAGAAGTAACTCTTTGGACCAATGTTTGGTTCGTACTTCTTTTCGTTTTGAAGAATGGATGTCCGTGGGAAGTTTTTAATATACGGAGCATCATGTCACGACCTGGATGTCCCAAACGGTTGTGCCAAAGCTTGTATGTGTCAGGAGCTCATAAATTGTCATTCATGACATGGTTGGATTCAATGACTCTAATAGTGGTTGCATACAATCCACTAGAGCGACACATAAGTTTCTCTAAAACTCGTGTATTTCCGTAGTTTTTAGAGGTGATACAAAGGAACTCTTGTCCATTCTCACAATGTGTTTCCACATGAAAATCATTGGCTCTTATGTCTTTAAAGCTTAATAGGGTCCTTCCGGCCCTTGGAGCATATAGAGCTTCGGCGACATTAACATTTGTGCCATTTGGTAACAAAAATTAAGCTGGTCCTCGACCATGAATCAATTGTGATGGTCCTGCCATCGTGGTTACTGAGGATCGACTAGGTGTTATCCATAAAAATAATTGCCTATGTCGCAATATAGTATGTGTGGTGCCACTATCAAGAAGGCATTCCAATTCTTTGGAAAACATACTGAAAGGGATAAAGTCGGAATATTAACACATGTCCATGACATTGAATGCGATACTTTATTAATAGGGAAAATAGCCAATGATTACATCAAAGTTATTCATAAGTCTATTCCAAATATCAAACCTTAGACAAATTTTTATCACTCAATCCGTTTGGTAATTTCAATGAAATATGACCAGGAAAGTAGTTGGTGGAGCGAGGCTCGCTTAAATACCCCGATCTCAATTGCTTTCCTAGACATCATACTTCAATGGGCACGTCACATAAGAAGGAGTTTAATAAAATTGTTATTTATTGACTAAGGCAGATTTGCCATTCTTGAAAAATAGAAAGAGGATTATTCTAATCAAAGTCTGTGGCATCCTCGTGCTCTTCATCTACAGCTTTGAAGTCTTCAACGGTGAGATTGACATCTTCACTATTTTCATCTTCGGCAAGGTTAGCCTCTTGCTTCCCTGTACTTCTTGTAGCGTGTAGCTAATTGGGTACTTGCATGGCATTGTTTAAACCAATGCTCGATTGATCCACATCTATGACACATGTCATTATGGTTCCCTCCCTTCATTTGAGGTGCAGGTTGTCCACGTTGTGCACGTTGTGGATATTCCCTAGGAGGGTTGCTGCTACTACCACTGCTCATGGTGCGACCTCCACGGCTCATGGTGCTATTTCCACGGCCGGTGTTGCCATATCTCCCTCTTCCAAGTGTGGAACGTGTGCCCGCTCTAAAGTTGCGGTTTCCTTCTTTATTGGGGTGGTTATATGGACCTGTTCGTCCTTCATGTCCCTATTATTAGGGTACACATATCCCCTATTGCTAGGGTACCGCTCCTTGTGCCCTCTCTTGGGTGCATTATAATTTGCCTCATGAACGCTCTTGGTTCCAATTGGCCTTGAATTATAATTTTTTACGAGAATGTTGTCGTGCTTTTCAGCTACCAACAAAATATTTATGAGCTCATTGAACCTCGTAATTCGTCCAGCATTTACTTCAGTGCGATACTGCTTTGATAGCAAGATTGCTGCAACGGGGAAGTTGGAGAGAGTTTCCTCAATTAGCTATTCTTCTGTGAGGGGTTTTTGACAGAACCTCAACATGGACTTGAGACGAAGAGCTTCTGAATTGTACTCAGCAATAGACTTGAAGTCTGAGAAGCGTACATCGTTTCACTGAACCTTTAAGGTAGGGAGGAGAGAATCTTGGATATTGTTAAACCGCTCTTGTAGCGCCTCCCATAAATCATTTGCATCTTTGATGGACATGTACTCTAATTTGAGTGCTTTGTCCATATGACGTCGCATCAAGATGATTGCTTGTGCATGCCTCTTGGGTGTTCGAGGGAACACAAGGGCCGGGTCTGGTGCATGGTTGATGGGCAATATCCCCTTCGATGTGAGATGGTTCTCAACGTCGGTTTTCCAGCTATGATAATCCGAACCTGTTGAGTCAAGGATTTGAAAATCGAGTCTAGGTTCATTCGACATCCTTGAAGATAAGAAGAAAATATTAGGTTCGGAGTTAAAACTTCCATGAAAAATAATAAGATTTCCGATCTATGCTACCAAGAAATCAATTTCCAAGAATCATTGTGAACATTCTTAGTTCATTGATTACGAACGCTCTTAGTTCGTTTGACGTGAATTTCTATAATTCCGCTTTTGATTGTAAGTTTCCGAGAAAAAGGAAAAAGGAGAGAAAATAAATAAAAACTCAAAAAAAGGGAACTTTTAGTAAAGAATACCTTGAAATAGTGTTGCCGGAAATTTTGACCGGAAAAATTATCGGAGGTGATCGGAAGGATCGTTGGAAAAAGTCGAGAAAAATCATTCCAAAAGTCGCCGGAAAAGTCACCGGAAAAGTGTCGAAAAGTCGCCGGAAAAGTTATCGGAAAGTCGCCCCACAAATCTATCGACAGACGTGTCGGCAGGACTCGGCAGCTGCTGCGCAGCTCTCAGCAGCACCTCGGCAGATCCTTGGCAGCACTCGGCAGCACCTCGACAGAGGTTCGGTTCGGGTTTTCTGCTTCCGTCGGCCGGTTCCGGCGATTCTGAGACCGGTTCCGGGCTTCTGGAATCAAGGGCTTTGATATGAGCTAGGGTTTGGGGATTTTTTGTAGGTTTGGAAAAATGACTTCGATTGATGATGAACTCTTCTTTCGTCAATTTTCGATTCTAATTCTAGAGCAACTTCGTGCTGATAACGTGTTTAAGAACAAGAGGAATTGACACACAGAAAGAGCGAGTAATATTTCAGAGAGAATGGAGATTTCAAGTGAGTTTATTCATCTCATACAAAGGGGTATTTATAGGAATACATTTGAAGTGTGAAAGCTCAAAGAGAAAACCAAAATGATAACCATCTTGATGATGATTTTTTACCATGTTTGTTGCTTTTTGGTAAAGCATGTTACATAAGTCTTCATACACTCAAATACCTATGATTATACACTCAAGTACCTATCCAAATACTTTACGTATTTGTTTATATGATATAGACATACATAGCATTTATACATTTATACTACAACAGTTACCAATTAATTTCCAATTTGATTTAAACCCAGCACTCATACTGCTTACCGATTGTCACTGACACCCAAACCCAACATGAGTTCTCTCCATATTCTTCCTTAGGGCTGGGCATAAATGACCGAAAACCTGGAAAACCGAACAGAACCAATATCGCTGACCATAATACTCATACTTGCTGGTTCGATTCGGCCCCAGTACTCATACTTGCTGGTCCGATCTCGGTCCTTGACTTCCGCTGACCTCTTGGACCGAAAAGCCCGAACTTCACTACACAAGTGGGCTTTGGATACCCTTTTACCCCCACGTTTTGGTTGATGGTGACAGCACCTAATTTTTATCTCACTAATTGTGTTTCTTTTTTTTTATCTCATTACCGCCACGTTAGAAAGTTCTAGTGCCCCATCAAAATATTCGGTTTTTTTTATGACACCCCTTAAAATATTTTTGTTATCTTTCTTTTTATCCTTTGCTTGTAGAGCTCTCTCTCTCTCTCTCTCTCTCTCTCCCTCCCTCCCTCCCTCCCTCCCTCCCTCCCTCTCCCTACCTTATTTTTTCTCCATTTCTCGAGTGTTGAAGAGAGCAGCAATCTCTTAATCAGGAACCATCTGATACAAATCGATTGACCTCTTCTCGGGTTCTCCGCATCTCACCTCTTCGCCTCAGGCCGTCGAGCCATCAAACGAAAAACCCAGTCTTCCGGCCACCAGTCTAGGTACTCTTCTCAACTTGTATAGCAATGAGCAACCTGCTATTCAATTTTGAATTTTGGATTGTAAACTCCTCCAGCATTGCAGAAATGCAGAAAATCTAAAACCACTGAATGGTATAGTCTTTATTTGCAGCCTTGCAGCCTTGCTGCTACTGCAGATTGCAAAATGGTTTATACTATTATTTGCAGCTTTGCAGGTTTAATTGTGTTCTAAAAATGAACATATGTAGGCCTAATTACCTAAACAGAAGCAGCCAAGCAGCTTTTGGTGTCAGAAACTCAAAATGCAGCAGTGCAAAGATTGACAGGAACCGAAAGCCCGGCTAAATGACCCATTTTGTGTCGGTCCGGGTTTAGGCAGGTCCCTGTTCTCTGCATCTGCAAGCCCGGCCTAAAGTAGCTATGCCTGTCCCGGTCCCGATCCCCGTAAAAGCAGTGCCGGTCTGGGACCGTGCCTAGCCCTACCCTTCCTCTTTCCTCCTTCCTTAGTTCTCTCCCACAATCAGAATAAAAATATAATTACTCTGTTCAAGTCAAGATCAATGCCTTCTGAAGCTTCCAACATAATATTTGATACTATATCAAGGTTCAAATTTATAAACATGGACATGTACAACAACAATCCTGAATCAATTAGGCTATGGAACAGAGCACTTCCATCCCCCAAATATCTTTCCATCACCTTTGGCAGCACCTTCAAATTTGTAGAATTAGGATTTAAACTCATTTGTGTTCCCATTCCCAATAGCTCCCTCATGCTATATGAAGCATCTCATCTTCAAACTGAAATTCAAGTAACCACTCTTTCGATCTTCACTTAACTCCTTCAACACATGATCCTCGATAAATGGTTAGTCCTTTGCACACTGTTTCCATTTTGTTTTCATTACCTCCTTGTCTATTTTCAAATCCAAACCCAGAATTCCCACCCGCCCTTTTCTCAAAATCATTGTTTCCCTACAAAATTTCAAGATCCATTCCCATCTCCTAAAAATACATTTTTTTATACCCATTTATCCAAAATTGAATCTTTACCTCCTCAAACACGGTGAATCTTTTCATACACCAAGTTCTGATAAATGGGCCAGAAAGATGTTCAGCTTTTGATGACAGAAGCAATAGATTCTTCTTCATTTGCAATTTGGGTTTTCAATCGACTCCCCAACAGGTGCAATATCCTCACGTCGGAAGCTTATTTTATGAGTGTTTCCCAGGAGGGAATGGGATTAGGAATCTCGCTGAGCCAGACTTATATGCTCTTCTCACCTTACATATACTTTTTTAATTTCAACTTTACTTTGTTCACTAATTTGCAGTACCCAAAATATCATTTCTAATAATATTTTGTTCGCCATACATTCTCTTTTCACCTTATATATATATATATATATATTTTTTTTTTTTTTTAAATTTCAAGATTAATTTGTTCATCTATTTTGCAGTACCCAAAATATCTTTTTCTCAAGCAATTAAGAGAAACTTAAGAAGTGAAGGGGAGAAGAGGTTTACTAGTGTAAACTTGATGTTGGTACCAATGCAAAATATCTAAACTTGATTTTGAATGTATAGATGTATATCCTCCTCATTTTTGTCATAGTAGTTCAAATTAAAATGTTGGTCGGAGAGGCGGCCTGAAGGTAATTTTGTTTTCAAGTTACTACTACAAAGAACGGTCTTGCTCGGAAAGGAATAACCTGGGGAAGTTTAGAATGATGGTGCTTGACTGAATTACTCAGCGAACATCAATATGCATTTAGTTTATTGGTTCTTTGAATTATAAATGTTTCACTACTGATGGATTGAAACATATGGGATATGATTAGACCTATTTTCTTTTCTCTTCTGGAAACTATGATTGGTCACCATTTGGTCAAGTACTTAGAGGAGAAAGCCAATTCGTGGAAATCAAAGGCCGTGTACTTGAAGGGACGTGTTCTTGTTGAGCGGTGGGAAGGGTAGAGGAGTATAAGGCCTCTAGTGAATCGGAAGACATGCTTCTAGCTGCGCAGGACAAAGCTGTAATTATGAAGTATCGGGAATGGGTGGCCGCTGGGTACATGGATGACGCGAATTTCAAGCGGGCACTCCTAGAGAAAAAGAAACAGCAGGCAACTAACCAGGCCAGAGCCAAGGATGATGCTAGTGGGAGTCACACCGAGGCGCAAGATAAATAGATGTTATTTTCCTTCCCCCCCACCCCGCCCTTTTTTTAATAGATTGACTCACGTTTTGAACAATGGCCCTGGGCCAACATTTGGGTGTCCCTTAAATTATTTCCTTTGCAGGGGAGTCCGGGCTTTTGTTGATTACTGTTTTTTGTTACTTGAACGAAAATGTTGAAAGGGATTAAAATTGCATCCATTTACACCTTGTTGCACTTTTTTGTTTAAGTACTTATTATTGGAATAGAGTAGTTAAAACTACAGCCGGTTGTATCCAGGAGGCCTGTGACTAAGGTTAAATGTAAGCAATGGTCTGAATAATTCCTTTTTCCATTCAAATGCCACATGGTGGCCCATACAAAATAAGTACTCAATGGGTAGCTTGCCATAGCTAGACGATAAAAAAGCTAAGGTAAGATGCTCCGAGAGCTACTTGTAATAGTACCTTAGACGTTGAGTGTTCAATGGGTGCAGGGACCTAACTATGTCCATATCCTGGATGTAGAAAGTGGCCGAGCGACTTCCTTAACGATCTCATAATGGGCTACCCAGGAACGGTCCAGTCCCCTTGGTCTCAGGTACACCTGTTTCATGACCTAGTCCCCCAGATTAAGCATGTAGGACTAAACTTTGGCGTCATAGCAATGAGCTATTCCTCTCTTGTTTGGCAGGTTATGCATGTACGCTACGTCCCTACACTCCTCTAGCATGTCTGCGTCTAGTTTGAGGCCCTCGGCGTTAGTACATACATCAAAATACTCTATTCTTCCACTTTGTATTGTTGTCTCGATGGGGAGAACTACCTCTATGTCAAAAGCCATGCAAAATGGTGTCTCACTGGTGGCCTCTGTTGTTGTAGTCTTGATGGCCTACAATGTTTCCTGGAGCTTGGCGGTCCAAAGTCTTTTGGCATGCTCCAACTTCTTTTTTAGAATCTTCTTGACTATTTTGTTGACAGCCTCCACCTGCCCATTTGTTTGTGGGTGTGCAGGTGAGGCGTACAGGATCTTGGTGCCTATGTTCATGGTGTATGGTCGTAGGTTGTCATTATCAAATTGTGCTCCATTGTCTGTGACAATGGTGTCCGGGACCCCAAATCGACAGTAGATACTCCCCCACAAGAATTCTTAACCTTCTCTGTCGTGATGGCTACCAAGGGTTCTACCTCGATCCACTTTAATTTGTTTGGTAGTCCACCGCTATAATGGCGTACTTGAACTTTCCTACTGCTGTAGGTGCCTTACCGATGAGGTCTAACACCCATTGGCCGAAATGCCAAGGTGCAAGGTGGATGGAAAGAGCAATAGGTGGTGCCCTGGGGATGTTAGCATACAGTTGGCATTTATAGCAAGAATTGGATGCCGCTTCAGCCAGTGTTGACATAGTTCGCCAAAAGTACCCAGCGCGTAGGGCCTTGTGCGCAAGAGACCGGGCCCCTGCGTGGTTACTACACACACCCCCATGGATGTCTTTGATGATCATGTGGCCCTCTTCCTTTGTAACACCCTTGAGATTAGGGAAGCTGTGGCCCCCTTTGTATAACTTGCCATTCATAATCTTATATCGGGCAGACCTGAGCTGTAGCCTTCTCACCTCCACCTTGTCCTTTGGGGTTAGGCCATCGACCATGTATTTGAGTATTGGGTCCATGCATAAGGCAATGGTGTTGATGGTGAATATTTCCGACACTGTTTTTGAAGTGCTTGGCTTTTCGAGTAGTTCCACTTTCGTGGCCCAGTAGAAAGTACTTGGAGAAGTTTTGGCAAGCTTGGGGAGGGCATCTGCCTTGTTATTCTTTGCCCTAGGTATCTGAGTAATTGGGAATGTGGTGAATCATTGTATTAATGCATTCGCAAGAGCCTGGCAGGCTGACATTTTGGGCTCCTTGGCTTCGAAATCCCCATTAACCTGATTTACGACCAACTGTGAATCACTAAAGATGTTTAGGTTCTGGACACCTACTTCTCGGGCCACCTGCAGCCCAGCAATGAGTGCTTTATACTCAGCTGCATTCTTGGATGTCTTGAAAGAAAATTTCGTGGCGTACTCGTAGTTTTGGTCATCAGGGCTGGTGAGTAAGATACCCGCCCCACTTGTCCTCTTATTTGATGCCCCATTAACATATAGTTGCCATGTGCTTGGTGGTTTGGGGTGTGGGGCCGGTGGTTCCTTGATATGAACCGGTATATCTTGGGTGGGGATCAACTCAAAAATGAAGTCCGCTGCTGTCTGGCCCTTGATGGTTGTCCGAGGTTTCTAGTGAATATCAAATTCTCCTAATTCTATGGCCCATTTAACAAGCCTGCTTGAGGTCTCTGGCTTTGAATTACCTGTCTCAATGGGTGGTTAGTGAAGACTATGATCGAGTGTGCCTAAAAGTAGTGCCTGAGCTTTCTGGCAGACATTAGAAGGGTGAAAGCTACCTTATCTATGTCCAGGTATCGTGATTCTACATCGATGTAACCCTTGCTTGCATAGTACACTGGGACTCGCTGTCGAGATCCCATTTAATGAGTGCTGAACTGCTGGCAGTCGCCGATGCGGCTAAGTAGATGTACAACATTTCACCAGGAGTGGGTTTTGATAACAATGGCACCTCGACCAAGTAGGCCTTGATACCCAAGAATGATGCCTCATGCATCGCTGTCCAGGTGATGTGTGTTCAGAAATTTGAAAAAAGGTGCACACCTGTCTGTGAGTCTCGGTACGACTTGTGAAAGGGCAGCTATCTTGCCTGTAAAAATTGGACGTCGCTGCGTAAGATTATGGTGAAAATGATTGCCAGGTTCGTGACATGATCATCAGTGGTGAGACTTTTGACTAGAATGTCATCCATGTATAGTTCCATGATGGTACCGATGATATCAACAAACATGGAGTTGATGAGTCTTTGATACGTGGCCCTAATATTTTTTAATCCAAAAGGCATAACCTGATAACAGTAGAGGCCCTTGTCAGTGGTGAAGGCAATGTGTTCCTCGTCAGCGAGATTTACCCTAATTTGATTATACCCACTGAAAGCATCCATGAAGCTAACTAGCTGGTACCCAGCCTTGGAATCTATGAGCTGGTCGATCCTTGGAAGGGGGAAGCTATCCCTGGGACAAGCTCGGTTAAGGTTTGTGTAGTCAACATACATGCGCTAGCATCCTATTGTCTTCTTGGGTATTATGACTACGTTGGTGAGCCAACTCAGGTACGTCACCTCCTTGATGAATTTAATGGCCTGAAGCTTTTTCACTTCTGCTTGTATGGACTTGCCTTGGTTGAAAGCTTTGCGCTTTTGTTTTACCTGGTCCGAGAAAGGGAGGATGCTGAGGTGGTGCACTGCCATCTCCGTAGGGATATCAGGTATATCCTTCGTAGGGATATGGCTGGTAGGAACTGCATTAAACCATCATTGATAAATGGGTTCATCTTTGTACCGATTCGAACTCTTCTGTTAGGGCACTCTTACGATAAGACAACCTCGTCAATGTCTTATACGGCACCGAGCCGCTCTTCATCTAAATTTGTATCATCCCTGGGGTCCTCTTATCTATCAGAAGTCAAGGGCTCTGCTATTACTGATAACATCTCCGTTCTCCCCTTGCCCAGGGAAACTGTCAACTTGTAACAGTGCCTTGCTGTAGCCTGATCTCCCCTGATCGTTGCTACTCCCACCGGGGTTGGAACCTTCATCATAAGCATATGGCCTACCATGAAAGTCTTGAGGCGCCAAAGTGCCGGGCGCCCCAGGATTGCGTTGTATGATGAAATGCAGTCGACCACGATGAGTTCGGTCTTGATGGTTGATGAGTTTGGGCTTTCTCCCACCATGATTAATAGAGAATCAGAGCCCAGTGGCTGAACTATATCGTCGGAGAAGCTGATTAAGGGTTCGTTGTCTTGTGAAAGTTTTTCTCATCCTCGATTTAGTGCTCTGTAAGCGTCACGAAATAGCACGCTTACCGACATCCCGGTATCCACTAGCACCCTGGAGGTGATGTAATGATCCATTTGTATTGTTATGAGAAAAGGGTTGTCATGGGACATATTGAGGTTCCCGTCTTCCTCCTCTAGGAATGTGACTGACTTCCACCTGGATATATTTTCCTCTTTCCCTTGTTGGTGGAAATTGAAAATCTCTGCGTGCTCGGAGCTGCGATTCGTTTCTTCCTTTATGGTTGCAGGTCCTTTGGTACCCCACCATACATCGATAGCCCCTACTTCATTTGCAGGTAGGTTCCGTTGAAGTTTTCCATTATGTATCAATTCGATGGTGTTCGTTAAAGCCATGTAGAGGCTGGTGTTGTGTGTCTGGGATCCTCGTGGTAGCTGCAGAACCTTCAGGTACTCAGCTTACTCTTTGGGAACTTTTGTGGTGGTGGTCCGGATATCTCATCCCTGTTCTCATTCCAAATGGTCTCGTAGAAAGTAATCATGTAAAAAAAAAAAATAAAGCAACTTATGAAGTGGTATGTAGAAGATTGTTACCTAGAGCTGCATAACCGATGGTTCCCTTTACATGATTGTGGACTTCTAGAAAAGCTAATGAGTACGTCCGGAAGTATATATTGTCCAAAAGATAGGAGCTTTTTAAGTTTGTTGACTTTATTCCGGACTGACTGCAGGGATGGCAGGATAAAAGTGATTGGTGGCGATAATATTGAAGGGCTTCTGATATCTCCTGAGCCATTGGCCTTTAAATACTTGGAGAGGTTAGTGTTTTAATTGCAGTTAGTGGTTAGTATGTTGTTTTCTTCCTCCCAGTAATCTCTGTTCGGTGTTCCATTGCCGTCTTCTATGTCTAGCTCATACAGACACTTGGATCATTTCCGTCTTCCTTTTCTCTGACAAGTTTGACAGTTTGTACTTTTATTCTGAGTTTTTGCAGTTCTTAGAAAATCAAGGTTTTTTAGCTAGTGTCTCAAGTGAAAATGAAATTCAGGTACTGCTTTTAATCCAAATTTATAGTTAATAATACTCTGCTACAAGGGACTATCCTGTATCAATATAATTATATCATCTTCAACATCTGCTGCAGTACTAACGGTATTGATTGGTTTAGTAGGTTATTGATGTTGGCAGGTTTGGGATTTGGTACAGATCGAAGCAAATAGCTGGTTCTTTACGGTGGGAACGCATATAACAGCCTTCTCTGTTATTTATAGCACCAATTACATGTACAGCACTTGTAGAACTGGTTATTATGGCTACATCTTCATTTGATATTCATTGGCTGCATATACAAGTAAATCTCGGTGATAGAATATATATAACACCACATATCATTACTGTCAGGTATATTGGAAGCGAATATGCAATGGTGTCTCTGGTGAAGTATGATGCTGAAGATCGAAAAATCAAATTAATGCCATATTATATCACTGCAAACATCATAGCTGGTAATTTCATAATCTGTATATATGCATGCGGTTGATGCCATACTTTGTTGTAATGCAAACCTGGCATTAGTCTCCACTGATTGATGTCATAATTAGCATTACTATTTCCTCGGCCGGACAAATCAAGTAACATGTCTGACACGAATATTTTATGTAATTAAAGAAAATTCAGATATTATGAGATTACTGTTTGAACCCAAAATAACATTTTTTCCCGTCATGGGGGACTCGAAGGAATCTGGGCCAATATCGGTGGCCCAAGTTATATATTTTCGACGAATTCAGAAAATATTGTTTAGAGGCTAAATAAAGCCTACTTGGAGGCCAAGCAATCTTGAGACAAATCTGAATATTCATTAATTTACTGTTTAATTATCAAGATATTTGATAATTAATGGTGATTTGCTTGGTTGTCAAGTCTGTGCGAGACGGGAAGATTATGCAAGCCATCAAGAGCGCGAACAGTTTGGGTAGGAATCAATCATCTTGATTGCAATCATTGAAGAAAGTATGATTGTTGCCCGTGCAATGAAGGCCCATGGTGGTGCAATTAAGGAAGGTTCCGCATGCAATAAACATGGCAACGTGCTGTCCTTCTCCACTTATATTCAAGAGTATTCATGCAATTAAATAGCATGGTGGGCCATCATTCGCTACCAATAATATGCAAGCGACCAAATGTCTGCGCATGCAATTAATGATTGTAGAGTTCCCCGCGAACTCACGAAGATATATTTGCATGAATTAAAGATATGTGCATATCCTACTGTATCCAAGAAGAAGATTACGTCCAGGACTCCAAAAGGTAATTCACCTTGCCTATATTCTAGCGGCGACAGAGGCAAATAATTATTAATTATCGTCTACGATAGTTATCAAAGCTATTAAGAGTTTTGATTTGATTCAAGACCAATAACTGTGGCCTAAAATATAGTATTGCATTTCTATTTGGAAAGTGAATCTGCAGCAGCCTATATATAGAGGCTAAAGACGAAACAACAGGATAAAACTCTCAAATCAACCAAACAGATTATCAAGCCTCTCTATAGTAAACCTACCTTCAACCTGCTTGCAAACCAGCGAAGCAAGGGTAACGCCCTCGCAACCCAGCGAAGCTAAAGTCATGCTTTACCAAGACCCTGTGCTTTCTCCCAACTTCCTAGTGATTGCTCTGCTTAGTCTACAACACTAAGTATCGATTTAGTGAATGCAAGAGACCACAACCGAAGCCCTTACCTGTAAGGTAAGAAGTCCTTTTCCGGAAGGCAGAGAAAAGAACCTGGTGACGAGGTTGGTGCTCTCCTCGTCCACATCGTTTGGTCAAGAAGTCAGGTCAAGGGATGCCCCGATGGCTGCACCCCACGGTGTTGGCACACTCGCGCACTCAAAATAGACAGTTTGCACCAGACTAATTTTGGAGCCAAACATTTTGACACGCCCGGTGGGACCGCACTAGTGTCTTTTTGTATCCACCATCATTGGGATTCCAGGGGAAGATGTTTACCAAAGGAGCTTCCTAAAGTGACAAGATGACCAATGTTGCCACCATTGGCAATACTGCCATTGATGACGAGTTCGTGCCCGTCATCATCCCTGAGGATGCTAGCCTGGATGAACGTATCCGTATCCTTATGCTCAACAACAAGAATTATAGAAAGCATTTGGCCTCTTCAATCGCGAGAGCGGAGCAGCAGATACGCGAATATGATCAGCGAATGGAACGGAACATCCAGGAGGCCAAAGAACATGCACGCTGCCTTGCTAAAGAGGCCCAAGTGCATGCCGACAAGATTGCTGACACCACTCGTACGCAGTATAATGAAATTTTGAGTGTTGTTAACACTGTTAACACCCAAAGCAAAAACAAGCAGACCTCATCGGAGTTCGCGACCTTGCGCACAGAAGGTTCTAGCTTGGCTACTCAAGTCAGTTCGCATCAAAGCAAATTGGAAAGTTAAGAATTTGCACGCAAAGAGGTTGTTTCTAAGGTTGAATTGCCTACAGGTGGTGATAAACCTAAACGCCTCACTGGTGAAAAGCAGCCTTACACAGAGGTTGCCTATGGAAAAGGTCATCAACAAGATTGTTCTTCTGAAAATACAATTGTCTCTGAACAAATATCTGAATTCTCCACTGATCAAGCCAAATACGTGGCTACTGATCAGATGCCTGGGGGACAAGATGCATCCCATGTTGATTCCCTTGATAACCAGAAGCAGATGCATAATCAGTTTAATTATGATCTTGCTACTGGACGTCATGGCCATGCAAATGGTCAAGAGCATGATCCACTTAATTATCAATTAAGGCATTGCCCACCTCATTATCATCAATTAAGCCTTGGCCATGCTACTAGATGTCATGTTGAAGGTGGCCACAATCATGGCCAACTTAATTATCAATTAAGTTTAGGTCTAAAGAAGCCAATTTGTGGCTTTATTAATCAATTCAACTTGAAGTTCTTCATATATGCTTCAAGGCCAGGCGGTGGCTTTGATATATGTGGAGGATACATCTGCAACCCACCTTGCAAGAATGGCCAGAATAATTATTCTAGTGACCAATTTGTCTTTCGCGAGTGTAAGTTTGAGTATCATCAATACAAGTTAACTGTTGTTTACAGTTATTTAAATTTCTTGCAAAAGGAATTTGTCTATGATACTATATAGTCCATAGAGGCGTCTCAATATGATCCCTGGAAAAAATATAGAGGCAAACAAATATTAGACATGCCTATTCACCACTCTTTGGTGACTCTAAATATGATCTCGATGCAGAACCAATATATGATGAATACGATGACAATTACAATTTGATTATTGGTTCCAAAAATGATATGCAGGAGTACAAGTTCTTTGAGGCTCTTGATCATGAGAATTTTTACCAACAAGTGGTTAAATATAATGGTCAATCTGTGGCTTATTCTGAAGACACCATGTTCTATGACATGGTGGTTGGCGACAAAGCCGATCTTGGAACAACGTCATCTCCAAAATTTCAATTGAAGACCATGCTGCATCAACCAACAAAGATACTTGGGGGCAATATTACTCCTCCTACGAGCCAAATTTCTTCCAAGTTTTTGACGTGAAGTATATTTGTTGCTTTCCTGCAAGCTCTCACAAGAGAGGTTTTCATGCTATAAATTTTGATGCATCGGACCTTGGAGTGAACCATAGGTGGCCTCCCCCGTGACCTTCTAGAGGTTAGCCAAATGAGTCGCCGCTAGCTTCTTTCTTTCCTTGCTTTTAATTTTCCGTCAATTTTCAGTTTGCATCTTCCTTTTAGTTAGTAAAAAAAAAAAAAAAATACAAAAAGAGTTTCAAGTCCCAGCACTGCAAAGGACGTAAATACCCGCGAAGCTCCTACAGGAAGGGCCGCGAAGGCAATGATCGTGAAAAGAATTAGTTCGCGAAGGAAGCTAACAGTAGTAGTGTTCGCGGGGCAAGGAGTTAGCGAACGCTCGCGAGGGACATTTTTCGCGAAGGCTATTATCGCGACCAATTATCACAAGAAGCAGAGCTCGCTGAATACATTTAGCCTAAGCCTCACTAGCGGGGTTCAATCTGGCGAAGCACTTTACAAGCTATGCACACTCTGTGGCGAAGGCGATCTGAGGCCAGTGAGTGGTCTTCAAGTGACAATATGCCAATCCCAGTGGCAGATGTCGAGGCAGCCAAACCAAATTACAGGAGATGACGCATCCTATCCAGGTTAGTCTTCCACTGCTGCTACAAAGATCAAGATCAATTTCTGGGCGATAGTCGTGGGTTTTCTTTTGAGCTGATAAATTGATATTCTATGGGCTTTTCTATTGAGCTTTCATCCAAAGTCTCCAAACATGAGATATGCACACAAGCTATTTGATGGAATGCCTGAGAGAAACCTCTTATGGAGATAACGTGCGCAGATTTTGGGGGCAGAACTGTTGCCTCGAGATTACAGATGAGGATTATAATCCTTAACAGAACACACTAGCATTCTCGTGATGATGAAATTTCACAGAGTTTGAAGATAGAGCAGTGGCAGACAAAAATTATTTTGCCAGAGTAGTGTTCCTTGGCTATGGCTTCGCAAATTCACTCTGGGATGTTGCCACAGGTCAGCGGATTGATAATCTGGACGCCAGCAAGTGGCTTTAGTGGAGGTATATATGCCAATTACAGTGGTGGTATACATTGATTTGCAGCGGAGGATACTGTATAGCTCTAACCTTCTGGTAGATATCGGAGGATTTAGGCCAATTGGTGGCTTTTTGTCTATATGCATATTTGAGTATCTAGCTAATGCTTTATCTAAGCCATCAAGCTGGTGTTAAAAGTTAAATAATTGCAGCAGGAATGAAGAGAAGAGGGTTGATGGAGAATTCTTCTTGCCAAATTGGGCACGCATAGAAGAAAGAAAGACTTATCTTCCTGCATATTGGTAAGCTCGGCAATCTTTATGATTAATTTGATGTCTGCTAGAAGCATAGGCCAGCCAGGCATGGCCATGATCTTTAATTGTCATGAAGAAAATACTAGCAGGTTCTTTTCTGGGCCAAATCATGTGGCCGTAAACTTATGGGTACCAAGCATGTTCTTATCCAGTAAGGACAAGATAGGCTTTATTGATTAGCCTAATGGTTATATATATTTGTATAAAGTTGCTACAGAGGCATGATCATGATGCCTGAGCTATATATAAAGAGGAGGAGCACGTGGCCATGAAGTATTAAAAGTGGGCATGCACTGTGATTTTTAATTGGAGCCATACATGTCCCTTTGTTTGGGCATAAATAATTATAAAATGATGCTAGGTTGGTTCATTGCCAATACTTGCTGATTTAAAGCAACAAGGAGCGGGCTTATGACACCTAGCCTTCATTGAAAGACGAAATGGGTTTACAACTTACAAGGAAGAAGCCTTTTGCAATAACGACACGGGTGTGTAAGACACTCTGCAAAGAGATTGGCCACCGCGCGCGAAGAGTCTAGAAGGATGCCATCCAGTTAGCAAACGTTCGCGGACAGGCCCATTCTCATAGCGGCAAAGTATCGCGAGCAGCTTGAAGACTTCATGAGCCAGCGAATAAGTGGCTATTATATTACATGGCATCGCGAAGAATGGTTCGCGAAGGAATACTAGTGACTTATATGTGTTCACATACAGTTAAGGAGAATGCGCGACGGTCCAACATGTGTACACGCAGCGTTAATAGGCTGCAGCTCATTCGCGATGACACTTGGCATAATTATCAATACTTCGTGAAAGCACAGTGATGATCTTGAAGAGCCAGCTTCTAAGGGCCGCGAAGGCTGTTCGGTCACGATCAAAAGCAGTTTCTTTTAATCCTTAGGATGAGTGGGGGTCGCCAAACTCTCGAGGTCCTACACCTTTTCCAGTTTCGCCAACTCCTAGCTCAATTCGCTTCGTTAAAGCTGGGGGGCATATAGAGCATGCTTGTGGCGTGGGTTTAATGCCAAATTTCATAACTTCATATTAAGATTATAGTGTCTTAGTATCACTAAGGCCAACACCTGTGGCTTTTAAGTTCTTACCAAAATTTTACTTTAACAATATTCTTGCTCAAGACTTATGGCCAATTTCAGTGGCCTAAAAATAAAGTTTTCATCCAAGTTAATGATACTTCCTGGAGCAATTCGAAGACTTATGGCGAGTACGTCATCTATGAGTGCTTGTCTATCAAGGTGCTACTCTTTGAATCTATCTCATTGTTCGTCTTAGACATCGACATTGATACTTCATGGCCTAATTAGGGGCCTATCTAGGATCAGTCTAGTGATATCAATGAAGCCAATGCAAGTGGCTTTAAAGCGACATTGTCGCAAGATTAGTGCTGACTCAAGACCTCTTCAGTCAAGACGGGGAACTTTAACTTCGAGGTCTGGGGGGCAATGTTTGAACCCAAAATAACATTTTTTCCCGTCATGGGGGACTTGAAGGAATCTGGGCCAATATCGGTGGCCCAAGTTATATATTTTCGACGAATTTGGAAAATATTGTTTAGAGGCTAAATAAAGCCTACTTGGAGGCCAAACAATTTTGAGACAAATCTGAATATTCATTAATTTACTATTTAATTATCAAGATATTTGATAATTAATGGTGATTTGCTTGGTTGTCAAGATTGTGCGAGACGGGAAGATTATGCAAGCCATCAAGAGCGCGAACAGTTTGGGTAGGAATCAATCATCTTGATTGCAATCATCGAAGAAAGTATGATTGTTGCCCATGCCATTAAGGCCCATGGTGGTGCAATTAAGGAAAGTTCCTCATGCAATAAACATGGCAACTTGCTGTCCTTCTCCACTTATATTCAAGAGTATTCATGCAATTAAATAGCATGGTGGGCCATCATTCGCTACTAATAATATGCAAGCGATCAAATGCTTGCCCATGCAATTAATGATTGTAGAGTCCCCGCGAACTCGCGAAGATATATTTGCATGAATTAAAGATATGTGCATATCCTACTGCATCCAAGAAGAAGATTACGTCCAGGACTCCAAAAGGTAATTAACCTTGCCTATATTCTAGCAGCGACAGAGGCGGATAATTATTAATTATCGCCTACAATAGTTACCAAAGCTATTAAGAGTTTTGATTTGAATCAAGGCCAATAACTGTGGCCTAAAATATAGTATTGCATTTCTATTTGGAAAGTGAATCTGGATCAGCCTATATATAGACACTAAAGACGAAACAACACAATACAACTCTCAAATCAATCAAACAGTTTGTCAAGCCTCTCTGGAGCAAACCTACCTGCAACCTGCTTGCAAACCAACGAAGCAAGGGTAACGCCCTCGCAACCCAGCGAAGCTAAAGTCACGCTTTAGCAAGACCCTGTGCTTTCTCCCAATTTCCCAGTAATTGCTCTGCTTAGTCTACAATACTAAGTATCGATTTAGTGAACGCAAGAGACCACAACCGAAGCCCTTACCTGTAAGGCAAGAAGTCCTTTTCCGGAAGGCAGAGAAAAGAACATGGTGACGAGGTTGGTGCTCTCCTCGTCCACATTGTTTGATCAAGAAGTCAGGTCAAGGGACGCCCCGACGACTACACCCCACGGTGTTGGCACGCTCGCACACTCAAAAGAGACAGTTTGCACCAGACTCATTTTGGAGCCAAACAATTACTGCGACCCAGAAGAATTTAGAGATCAATTTCATTGCCTTTTGCTACAAGACTTTCAACATTATGGCCATTTGTGCTATGTCAACACCTCTGCTGCTATGTATTGTCTACTATATTCAAATGCTAAACTTATCTATCAATAATTCAATATTGCAGAAGCAGCTGGAATGTCATTGCCTGATAATCTTTCTGTTGTTGGTGCAATGGAGAACGGTGACACATTGCATACATGTCTATGACAAGGCTTGCTGGTCTGCCTTGATGTCTCAGCAAAAGAAAAAGACTGATGGGATTGCAGTTCAGTATCCTATGTTCATACTGCCGGGTCGTGCAGCTCTAATGCCTCCTCGTCTCCAAGTTCGCTTCCAGTGGCATCGTTTCTTGCTAAGAAGAGTGGTTTCAAACACCCAGGAAGTATGTCGGCTTTAAAATATTGCACGGAAAAGAAAAAATAGAACGACGTACATTTGAGTCAATCCGGCTAGCTATAAGAATTATGAGAATGTATGTTCACTAGTAAGTAATTAATGTAGTAACTAGAATAATTACTAGTAAGTAAATAAGGTAACCTTGGAATTTCGTATATCATAGTATGGTTTGTAAGAGAGATGGAGCTCGAGAGAGAGTTATTGCAAATGATCGAAGTAGAGGACTCATCAGCAGCAGCGGTTATGTTTTTCGATTTTGGTTTGGTTTCTATACTGGCCTTGGCATCAGTTTAAGCAATTCGGCATTGGCTTTTAGGTTTAGCTTAGTTATGTTTTTTTTTTTTTGGGCAAATTAGCTTAGTTATGTTTGAATTTAGTTTAGTTTTGCAGTTTCTGTTCCTTGCAAACAACTTCAGTTTGAGGGAGGGTGTCAGAGTAATAATGTAAGACATTTTCTTAGAGTAATACTTTAGGTATTTCCTAGTATTTAGGGTTGTGTGGGTGTGTGTGTAGACACAGCTGAAAAGAGTGTGTGTGTCCACAGGCTTCAGCTGTCTAGAAAATCAAATGGTTCAACACCAAGCAAACAAATTAATATGTTAATTCTCTGTGTTATACAAAGATTTAGAACCTAATGTCTACAGCATGCGAACTTATCGTTTACAGAATTTTGAGTGCTTGTTCCGCTTTCCTTGGGTTGCCTAGAGACTTCTTAACACAGTGACCCACCAGATTAACTTGAGACTTGCTTAATCAACTAACAAAAACAATTGTGCAGAAAAACAGAGTTTTGCAACATTAATTAATATGACCACGACTAATGCTCATTCCAACTGATCAGTGATCAAGAAGATTTTCTTATTATTTTTAGTTTCGTCTTTGCACTTCAAAGTTCAAAGTTCAAGCTGCTGGGTTTGAGACTTTTCTTACAGTTGACAATCTGAGAGCAAATTGATGATGGGGTTTTGTTAGTGTCATATAAGAGTTTGGAGATCCACTGGTAAGGTCAAAGAAATAATAAAAATGACAAACTAACAATTTTCCTTCCAAAGAGAGAATCTATGGAGCCTAAGATGACCTTCAAATATATGGGGACTGAATTGATCCATGATCGACTTGGTACTCCCAAGTCCAAAGAACCCAATTGTATTATACAACCTTACTTATTACAGATAATTAATTAAGCTACAATACTTCCTAGTTTCCCATTGCTCTCTAGGAAAACCGGCACAACAAGCAACTCATAAGCACAAATTGAAATTACACTTGACATAATACATAGCTACAACTTATTTCTTCACAAGTTCAGGACAAAGTGTCCGTGGAGATCACCATGTTGCCTTTGGACATCTCCAGGACTCTATCCCAAGATTCTATAGCTATACAACTTCGAGACTAATCACACCTCGCTTCCCATGCCATCGTGTTTTATTTATTAGCACCTGAACCTTATGGATGGATTATACAGTCACCTAAGGATTTGAAAAGAAAAGTGTAATCAATATTCTGGCACATATGATAAAAGAAGAAATTAAGACCACCTGTTGTTTAGGTTCTTCTTGGTTTCTCTCGACGGATCTCTACAGTGTGGTAAGCTTTTTGTATATGGTGTAGGTCCTTGGGATATGGTCATTTATCCCACTCAAGTTTTTTTTTATTCTTCCTTACCTATAAACACACTAATAAGCTCATCCTAATACCCAATTAAGGTTTTTTCTTTTTGAGACTATTATACCTTCACCCTTTTGTTACATAGAGAGAGAGAGAGAGAGAGAGAGAGAGAGAGAGAATGGAAGAGAGATAAGCCATAGGAGATTTCGTCGGAGTCCGGTCATTGGCAGCCGGATTCCCGTCACCAGCCGCCACCCACCTCACTTCTCTGAAAACCTCGTCGGAGATCTCATAAGTCGCTGGAAAGGTTTATTGCCCCAAAATAGACCTTTATTGCCCCCTAATAAACCTCTATTATCCCCAATAGATTTTCTATTGGGGCGCAATAGAGGTTTATGAAACCTTGCCGGAAGTCCCCAAAGAGATCGTTAGAGATCTCATATGGGTCCGGAGAGGTTTATTGCCCCAGCCAATAAACCTGTATTAACCCTCAATAGACCTTTTCGGTCGCCGAAATGAGAACTAATCTCCCTAAAATTAGACAAATAAAACTTTGATTAAGGAAAGAAATGAGGAGATTGCATCAATTCAAAATATTTATTGCCCCCCCCCCAATAGACCTTTAACAGAGCTCTATTGCCCCCCAATAGACCTTTATTGCCCTCCAATAGAACACTTTTTTTTTCCTTTTTTTTTCTTCTTCCTTTCCTTCTAGGCTTTTGCCCCTATTTTGAAAAAAAAAGAAAGAAAAAAAAACACTTATTTGGGCACCCAAGTCAAGAGCTGGACCAAATCACCTCCTGAGCTCGCCGCCGAGATCTCCACCGACCTTTCTCACCTCTCCGAACCTCCAGTCCTTGTCGGAGTCGCCATCGGCACTTTTCTCTTCCTCGCCGACTTGGCTAGCAAAATCCACAAACCCAATGCCGTCGATTTCATCTGCGCCGAATCGTATGGCTCCGGCACCAAAGCTCGACGTCACCGGCTGACATGTTTTCTTGGTACGGCTACTCACTGACCGTCAATATGAAGCTCAAGGAAGTTGCGACCATTGATATGAAGCTCAAGTAGCTCCAATTCCCGCCGAGTCAGTCTGATCCACATCTGATGGCTCCCTTCCAGTTCCTACACAGTATTCCTTTGGTCTCCGAGTTGCTGCGTCGTCGCCGGAGCTAGAGAAGAGAGGGGGACAGCTTGGGTCGAGCGCTAGAGTCAGAGATCAGTAGGGGGAGAGAGAGAGAGAGAGAGAGAGATGTTAAGTGGCATGATGTAGTTTATTAATTAGGTTAAGGGCAAAATGGTCATTTAATTGTTAAATTGGGTTAGTGGGAATAAAAATCTGTTACTGGGATAAGTGAGATAATTTTGGCCAATTTTGGTGCTTTGGGTCAAGAACCCTATAAAAAAGGTTTTTAAAAAAAAACAAATGAGTTACCATTCTATTGCTGAATTGCATTAATAAGTATTTGTATTTTAGGGGGTAAGAAAAAAATAATTTGTAATATTTAACAAGATATTGTCTTTTATTGTAATTTTGGATTAGTGTTGTAAATATTATTATTTATATGGCTGTCCACGTAAATACTCATTAGTCATGTTCTTTGATGTAAACCCTACCTCTATATAAAGGAGGCTAATGAGACTGAATGAGAACACTTCTACTTTCTCCCAACTATTTTCTCTCCATCTTCTTCCTACTTTATAACACGTTATCAGCACACTTGCTCTTATTTTTTTCTCATAAACTCTATGATGATTTATTGAGTTTTTGGTGCAATGCTATTGCTTGACCTTTACTTTGATCTATGAGTTTAATTTGTCTTTCGTTTTGATTATTCGAAACCCACGATGATATGCACAATTGAAGATTCAGAAGATTCTATAATATTTTCTATCATTGTGCGATGTGGAAGTTGATCTCCCGATCTTGTTCTTGACATGATAGCATAATTTCTATTGCACATACCACTTGCATCGATTTCTAATTGAATATGTTTTTATAGAGGTGTGCACCTTTCAATTTTGTCAGGATCCATCTTCTTCTTCTTTTATTAGCTATAGTGTACTGGGTTCGCTAATTTTTTTCATGACGGCTTGCATCCATTTTTTTTTTCCATCAAAGCTTCATAATTATACGTACATGTGGTTCACTTAAGCTTCCACCGATATAATTGTTACTCTTAGATCATCCATGCATCCATAAACATTGGATGACATATGGTTATATAATCATACAGGGTTGCCATCTTTTGTTTTATATACATACAATTGTTCCTTATATAGTATAATTACAATTATCTAAATATATATTTACTTACTTCCAGCACCATGACGTTTCACCTTTTTAGTTTTTGTATTTGAGTATGATACGTTTTCCATGAGTCTTGTCATGGTTATAGAAAATATATCTCGATAACTATTCAAAACATATTTGTTTTTTTTTTCTATATCATAGATATATACTTTGTTACAGCTAGACCACCGTCCACTTTTGCAAGACTTGCAGTGAAAAAAATTATGTTTGGTCTGTATCATGCAAAACAATTGATTTCATTTGGTCTACAAGCCGTATAGGTGAGATTCACTGATAAAACAAGGTAAACGTTTATTTTGGCCTCTATTTTATTGATTTATTGTTTGATCTGACCACCTTATTTTGTAATCAAAATTGATCGAGACATAAAGTCTCTTGATCTGATTACAAGACGACTTGATTGAAGTTCCTCGAGAGTTACATGATCAAAACTGTGACTTAATTTTTTTTTTCCAGAGCTTATACAATTAATGAGGGCCAAAAGTTCCTCAGGATTATACAATGATCAAAATTGCATGTTGCTTGATCCTTGATCATATGGGGCCTGAAGTTCCTCAAGGGTTATGAAATGTAAATTAGAAAATTGTGACATGAAGCTCTTCAGAATTTATACAATTAACGAGGGCCAAAAGATCCTCTTACCTATACAATTGAGTATATGAACTCACATATTTTTGATCCCCAATAATTATAAGAGGGCCGGAAGTTCCTCAATTTTTTTTTGGTATTGGGGTTCCCTCATCCGTACTACAATGTGAATTTGAAGTTCAATTTTGAACACTTGGCTAAAACTAGAAGCCATGTTCTCCACAAGATAAAATTATGTTCTTGTGTGATTAGGGGAGAGAAAAAAGATGATCATTTTGTGAAGTTAAGCAGGCCAGAAGTTCTGTGTATTTTCTTCATTAATGGAACCAGAAGTTTCCACAGTTAATTTTATTGCATGGTTTATCTATTTATTTTTCCTCCTTGCAATTTTTCTATTTTATTATGTACTTTCATTATAGTACTTGTCTTTTAAATTAATTTTTTTGTTACTCATACGGACCAGTAGTCCTATACCTCGAACATATGAATTTCAAATGTAATATTTTTGAATCAGAAGTTC
Source organism: Rosa persica (assembly GCA_025331145.1). NCBI lineage: Eukaryota > Viridiplantae > Streptophyta > Magnoliopsida > Rosales > Rosaceae > Rosa > Rosa persica. Next base: position 9,561,667 of record WFKR01000001.1, on the reverse strand, counting down.
AAAAATTTCATACCAGAATTTGAAGTTCTAACAGTAAAACTCAAACCCGAAGCTTTGAGGATAAAATATAAATTAGTTAAAAGTGAACTTGAAGATTCACTTTAGTCACCTTGAGCCTGAAGTTTCGAACACCAAATTTATTTGAACCCGAAGTTCAAATTACGGAATCTTAGAACTTGCAGTTCATAAAAAAAAATTATTATTCGAACCTAAAGTTTCGATTACAGATATACATTCACAGATTATTTAACTCTATATCCACTTCGAACTAGAAGTTTCAATGAATTCTCGTATGTCCATTGATAAGTTTTTTGTTATGCTTACCTAAAACTTTCTTATTGTTATCTTATAAGTGTACAAGAAGTTCACTCCACCTTAGAACTTGGAGTTCTAATTGTGCAGACTCGAGCCATAAGTCTCGAGTGAATATATCATAAAGTTTTAATCTGGGTCAACCTCAAACCTGAAGCTTTGAGGGGATTATTTTGACACCAATTTAAAAGTAAGCAGATATTAACCGTTGGTTTATGACGAATGAGTATGAGTATACCCCAAATTTGTGATCGTGGATTTTGTAATTAAAAGAGATCAGAACTTGTAGTTCCTTGATCCTTAATTACATGAGCACTTGAAGTTCCTCAATGAAACTAACTAGATGACCATCTAAAGTCCTTCACTCATAAGTTATGGTCATTCTGTTTAAACTCGACATTTCGAATATATCATTTTGGCCAGAAGTTCAAAAGGCATTTGATGTTAATCTACATCAAACAACAATACAATAATTGAAGGTCATGTTTTAACTGTATAACACGGACCAGAAGTTTCGTGTATATCCTGTGAGATCCACCGTTCAATTCATACAAATTTGATCCGTGTCATCTTCAAACTTATGTTTTGAGTGATTTTCAGGCAATGCAATTTTATCCATGATGTCCAGAAAATATTATTAAGGCTTATGCTTATGAGGCTAATATAACAATCATCTCAGATTTTACATATCTGATTGATGGCTCCAGAAGAGCACATATTATTGTCTATTTGCATCCTGTGTCTCCAATATTACCAGAGATGTATAATCTCCCCGTCTCATGGATCTCATTGTATAGCAAGAAAGCCGATTGACATGGCTACACCATGAAATAACACCAGAAGTGGATCATGGCAAGAGAGAAATCAGGAGTGAATGTAAATATTGCCCTAGCATCCACACATATGAGGAAATTAAAAATTGGGCGTGTGCCACCTATGTTGTAATATGGTGGATGTTTATAAGCAAAGTTGAAAGCACTATTGTGTTATTCCTCAGATTTATTGTAACCTCTGAGTCCCCATTGAAACTAAATGTTTCTTAATCCGATTATCTAGGAACCTAATGTTCCTTAAGAGGTTATTATAAATTGAAAAAAAATTGAAACTGAAGTTTGTTGGATCTCCAATTATATGAGGGCCTGAAATCCCTCCTCTTTATGACTACACAAATATATATGTGACTGTGAACTTGAGGTTCTCCACGTGATAAAGTTACTCTTTTATTATGGATTGTAGTCTTCAACTCAAATTTTGAGTATATCATTCTGGCCAGCAGTTCAAAATGAATTTGGTCCATTCCAATTGTCAATATTTCACAATTGATGTTTACTCAAGCTAAGGTAACACTCATATCAAGAGTTGTAGATCTTTACCAGTTACGTCATCTTTGTTGGCCATGTTGCATGGAATCACTTACAAGTTCTGGTGACTGCTAATCTTACCCACAAGCAAATTATTTATTTACCGCATATTTGCGAATTGTCACTTTAATGAGACAATCCTCCTGCTATGAGGGGGAGAAAGATTGTTCCTGAAGAACGACATAAATTGGTGTGTGATATTTATCCACCGTCTCATTTTGTTTTTGGGAAATATCTAAGCTAGTGATTTGATTATTGATAGTGACAAAATTATATGCTAAATGCAAAGGCATCTGCTTGGGTTAAAGTCCCTGAGACCAACCATATTTGTCACGCCCCGAATTTTAGAATAACAATTCAAAATCCGAAACATGAAAATACTATAAACTCTAAATAATCATCCTGAAAATTTTTCTTTTCTTAACATACTCACCACACGAAATAAAATCAAACCGAATTTAGTCTCGGTTAATTATTACAACTCAAATCCAAAATGTAATGTAAAGCTCTCAATGAGCATACACACACCTCACACTAAATAATAACAAAACTGCTGTAACACCTAAGCAGCTCGGTCACCTCCCTGGTTATCCTGACCTGCAGGAATATCCGCTACACCATTGAATAGTGTACCGGGATTGCAACAACACAAAACCCGGTAAGCTTATGAAAGCTCGTATGAGTAAAAGAAGGAACTGTTACTTAATTTAATCTCATTTATTTCCACACACAGCAACACTCAATAATTTTCACATATGCAAATAATAACAATCTCAATCAACACCAACTCAATATATCAAGACAACCCAACTCACAACTTTCTCCACAACTCTCATCATCGTATTTATAAAATATGGTACTTGACAGACTAGAGCTCTAACTGAATCGTAGCCCGTCACCTGGCCTAGGTTATGGCATCCGACATATTTATCAATTATTGTATTTCATCAATATGTATACCTATATACATATTTAGAACGTCCAATAACTCCACATACTCAACCAATCGTATCCCATCAACCACACTAGGATTAGAGCGTCCGATTACCCACACCGGTCATTACGTTAACCCTAAACCCATAAATGAACCCAACATATAACATCACATGCTGAAATCAACCCAACCAAGATACATCATATTATTATGGAATTACACAATTGTAATATAATCAACTCATCAATTCAACTCAATCAAACAATCCACTCATCAATATATATTTTCCACGTAAATATATATATATACGTAATCATCCACTCAGGAATGACCACTAATACCATCTATAGTTCACACAAGAAAATTATGAAATTCATTTGTATAGTTAAAATTCATTTTACTTACCTATGGACCGTGGTGATTCAAGTCCATGAAATTTTAAAACAAATATTTAATCCGCAAATATTTTTCACACAATTACCAAAAATAAATAAATTAAAACGCTCGGTTCGTAATATGAACCACGTTAGTTTTACTCACCTCGAAACTCCCGCTGCGTCTTCAATATAATTATAAATTATAATTTATAATTAACGCCGAATAGCCCACTCAAATAAAATCCGTCAATCACCTAATCAAATGTGATTCGAATTTAGCCAACAATTTCAACACATAATTTAACCACTAATTAACGGCCAGATTCTAATTTACATTAAAATCCGACGAGCGGTTTCTCACGAATCGCTCCCCTAATTACCGTTTTTCACATATACGAAGATCCAACGGTCGGATCTTCGCCCATGACCACACAAAGCCTCTGGGACAGTCATATGATCAACATAACAAATTTACAAGTTCATCCGACGGTTATAATTTCACAGATCAAAAATCTAACGACCGAAATCGATCGAAATCACAAAATTCATAACTAATTCATACGATATCCGAAAAATGTGTATAATACGTCGAAATGATCGTATCGAAACATAGAATCATAAAATGGACAGAAACCAAATTTTAGACCTTCGGAGGTGGCCGGAAAAGGCCGCCGGAGTTAGGGACAGAGCCGCCACCGACCACCGCCAATGGTGTCGGGGCCGAGCTTGTCCCCTTCGTTTCATCATTCTGAGCAACTTTCATAACTAGCACAAGACCTAAAAATGACGGGAAGGCATCGAAATTACCGATTTATAGTCGGCGGCAGGAAAATATGCAGAAACCGGTGAGCTTGAAAACCGACGTGAAAACTGCAACCTCAGGCCCCGATCCCTTCTGGAAACTTGTTCAGAACTTCCTTGCGAACTCAACAAGCCAAGAATCACAAGAAACGATCGTGTATAGCTCGAGATATCTTGATCGAAAGTTTCGGTATTTCGATCCGTTCGGGTCAAGCTCTGACGAATGTGAAAACGTTCGACCCAGTTCCGGCCCTTCTTGGTGCTTGTAGAGGAAGTTGAGGCGAGCTCAATGAGACAAGAATCAAGTGAAATGGTGGAGTGTAGCTCGAGATATTGAGATCGAACCGAAAATGGTCGTTTTCGGTTCGGGCAATGCCGCCGCCGCCACAGGCTGCGCCGCCTTGTGAAACTGCCTCCGGGAGCTAGAGCAGCTCGAGACGAACGCCTGGGACTTGGTTTGAGGTCGAGAGGTGGTCTGTGGAGGGAGAACAATTAAGGAGAAATTTCCTCCCCGTTTCGGTCGAGAGCGACGGCGAGAGAGAGAACCAGTTTTTTTTTTTTTTCTTTTTCCAGAAACAGAAGGAAGAAGAAGAACCGGTAGAAGAAAAATTTAGGGTTTCCAAAAATTTTTTCTATATATACATGTTTCGGAAAACTTCGAAATTCGATAACTAATTCAGAAAAAATCCGATCTTTGTGTTCCGCACGTGTACGGACTCGTATCGACGAGCTCTACAACTTTCATGAAGGAAGTTTTTCCAATTTCCGTACGTAGAAAAAGTCGATTTCTCAAACCGAGTATTTCGAGCTTTTCGTTAAAATAAACGTTTCGAAACTTCGATAATTGTAAAAATGAATGATTATCGAACATATATCGTGAAATCGCATAATAATCATTCGATACAATCACTCGAATTTAAAATGGAAATTGCGGGTATTACAATCTACCCCCCTTAAAGGAATTTCGTCCCGAAATTCAAGTACCCAATTCCCCAAAAAGCTGTGGATACCTCGTCCTCATGTCAGATTCTAACTCCCATAATGCATCACCCTCATCATGATGACTCCACAACACCTTCACGAGATCAACCTCTTTCCTACGAAGTTTCTTTGTAGACCTATCCAAGATACGAACAGGTTCAACCACAAACGTCACATCCGGGTTCACTTCGATCGTACCGTGGTCAATCACGTGAGACTCGTCTCGAACATACTTCCTGAGCAGAGACACATGAAAGACATTGTGCACTCCCAACATGCTAACAGGTAAAGCAAGACGATATGCCAAGTTACCAACCCTTTCCAGAATCTCAAAGGGTCCAACATACCTCGGTGCGAGTTTCCCCTTCTTGCCAAATCTCACCACACCTTTCATAGGTGAGACTTTCAAGAACACATGATCACCTGTCTCAAACTCCAACGGTCTCCTCTTCAAGTCAGCATAATTCTTCTGTCTACTCTGAGCGGTTCGGATTCTGTCCCGAATAGTAGTGACCTTCTCTGTAGTCTCCTGTACAATCTCAGGTCCGATGAGCCCTTTATCCCCTGCTTCCGCCCAACAGATAGGAGTCCTACATGGCCTACCATAAAGAGCCTCATATGGAGCCATACCGATACTAGAGTGATAGCTGTTGTTGTAGGCAAACTCTACCAATGGCAGATGATCTGCCCAACTACCCTTAAAATCCAGAACACAAGCTCTAAGCATGTCCTCCATCACCTGATTCACTCTCTCGGTCTGTCCATCTGTTTGTGGGTGAAATGCAGTGCTCATAGCAAGAGACGTACCAAATGCCTTATGGAACCTACGCCAGAATTCTGAAGTGAAACGAGCATCGCGATCAGATACAATCGTCACAGGCACTCCATGAAGCCTCACTATCTCGTTCACATAGAACTTACATAATGCATCACCTGAGTACGTTTTTGCCACCGGAAGGAAGTGTGCTGATTTAGTCAACCGGTCAACAATTACCCAAATCGAGTCATAACTTTGCCTGGATCTGGGCAATCCAGTCACAAAGTCCATAGAGATATCTTCCCATTTCCAAACAGGAATCGATAAGGGGTTCAGCATTCCTGCTGGTCGCTGATGCTCTGCCTTCACCTGTTGACAGATAAGACACTTCGACACGTGTTCTGCCACATCCCTCTTCATACCATACCACCAAAACTGCCTTCTTAGATCCATATACATTTTAGTACCTCCCGGATGTATAGTATATCGAGACCTATGTGCTTCCCGCATGATCTCCTCTCTGAGGTTATCAACACTCGGTACATACAATCTCCCTCGAAATCTCAACCCTCCATCAGCCCTAATCATCCACTAGGAAGGACCCTCCACATCCGGGTCAACAGTCATCTCAGCAATCCTCGCCTGAGCAAACTCATCAAGTGTCTGACCCTGAATGATCCTGGAGATCAAGGTGGGTTGTAAGGTGATACTACCGAGAAAGATTCCCTGTCCTGCTCCTGCGGGCATAAGGTCGAACTCAGATGCAGCTTCTAGCATGCGCCACTCCTGCACCATAATCGATGCCATGATTACCCGCGGTTTCCTACTCAAAGCATCCGCCACTACATTCGCCTTTCCGGGATGATACTCCAAGGTGAAATCATAGTCCTTAATGAGCTCCATCCATCTCCTCTGCCTCATGTTCAATTCCTTCTGGGAGAATAGATACTTCAAACTCTTGTGATCAGAAAAGAGTTCAAATTTCTCACCATAAAGATAGTGCCTCCAAATCTTCAAGGCAAACACCACAGCTGCTAGCTCTAGATCATGAGTAGGGTAATTCCGCTCATGTACCTTCAACTGTCTAGAACCATAAGCAACGACACTACCATTCTGCATCAACACACACCCCAAACCCTGATGAGATGCATCGCTATAAATGACTAATCCACCACCACTAGTAGGAATAGTCAACACCGGAGCTGTAGTCAATCTAGTCTTCAGCTCAATGAAAGCCTTCTCACACTCATCCGACCATACGAACTGAGTGATCTTCCTGGTCAATTTGGTCAAAGCCGAAGCAATACCAGAAAACCCTTCAATGAAGCGCCTGTAATAACCGGCCAATCCAAGGAAGCTACGGATTTCTGTAACCGTAGTAGGGCGACTCCAACTCATCACTGCTTCAACCTTCGAAGGATCCATAGAAACTCCATCCTTTGACCACATGACCAAGGAACTTGACTTCACTCTGCCAGAAGTCGCACTTCTCGAACTTGGCAAATAGTTTCTGCTCTCTCAATGCCTGCAGCACTATCCGCAGATGCCTCTCATGCTCAGCTGACGACCTTGAATAAATCAAGATGTCGTCAACGAACACTACCACAAACTGATCCAAGTAAGGACTGAACGTACGGTTCATCAAGTCCATAAATGCTGCGGGGGCATTCGTGAGACCAAAAGGCATGACAAGAAACTCAAAATGTCCATACCTGGTCCTGAACGCCGTCTTTGGAATATCTTCCTCCTTCACCCTCAACTGGTGATATCCAGACCTCAAGTCAATCTTCGAGAATACAGTTGCTTCTCTAATCTGATCGAACAAGTCATTAATCCTAGGTAAAGGGTACCTATTCTTGATGGTCACCTTGTTCAACTGTCGATAATCCACACATAGACGAAGTGAACTATCCTTCTTCTTCACAAACAACACTGGTGCACCCCAAGGAGACACACTTGCCTGAATGAACCCTTGTGCAAGTAAGCCCTCAATCTGAACCTTCAACTCCTGAAGTTCAGCTGGAGCCATTCGATAGGGTGCTTTCGACACAGGTGAAGTACCTGGTATCACATCAATGGAGAAGTCCATTACCCTCTTCGGAGGTAACCTAGGGATCTCCTGAAACACGTCTTCATACTCTGAAACTACAGGAATCCCTGTAATCCTTGAAGTACTACTCCCTGATTCAATATGGGCCAAAATCCCTATCCTCATGGTGATGTCAGACTTCAAACAACGGTAATGAAACACCGGTTGTCCCGGAACATGGAAGAACACAATCATCCTAAAGCAATCAATAACAGCATGGTTCGGGCTCAACCAATCCATACCCAAAATCACATCATACGTGTGATCCGGAATCACAATCAAAGATTCAGAGTACTCTCTGCCACCAATCCCAATAGGGCAATCATTACAAAGCATGCTAAGCTGAAGAGACACACCGAGAGGTGATGTAACACACAATGATCTAGTCAGAGGCATAGCAATCAAACCCAAAACATCCACAACCGAACTAGATATGAAAGAGTGTGAGGGTCCCGTATCAAACAGTACTCTAGCAAGAAAGTGATAAACAGATAAGGTACCTTCCACTCCCGTGCCTGCCTGACCGATGGCAAAGACCCTAGCATGAGCAGGTGGTAACTGCCTCTGCTGGTTACCCTGCACTCTACCCTGAATCCGAGGACACTCCCTAGCCTGATGCCCTGCCTGTCCACAACTGTAGCATAACCTACCCCGTGGCTTCGTGCACGCACGAGAGATGTGGCCCGGCTCGTCACAGTTAAAGCACTTCACTGGAGCTGCTGGTGCTATCTGCCTGATAGGCATAGCCTGAACAGGAGGAGCTACTGCTGCCCTAGCTAGAACCTGATGCTGAAACTGAGTCCTCTGTCTCTTACAGAACCCACCCCTGAAGTCTCTAGCTCTACTGCTCCCTGCTATGGCCTTTCCCTTGCCCTGGAAGTCTCTCTCAGCAGACTCCTTCTCTCTACGAATCAGGTTCTGCTCAATGATCTGTGCCTTAGCCAAGATCTCTCTCTTGGTCTTCAGCTCCAAGATGGCTACATCACGCTCAATCGAAGGACTCAACCCTCTCTGAAACTTCTTGGCCAAGTCCTCATCCTCCATCTGCCTCACATACTTGTACAATCTGGAGAACTCCGCATCATACTCAATTACGGTCATCTTCCCCTGTACAAGTGCAAGGAACTCTCGCTCCAACCTCTCCTTCACTGCTGGTGGAAAGTACTTCTCCCTGAACAGCCTCTCAAAGCCGTCCCATGTCAAGGTAGACACCTCAATGCTCCTCTGAGTGACGTTCCACCACACCCTAGCCTCATCCTTCAGCATGAAAGCGGCTAGCTTCCTCTTGTCGGTCTCAGTGCAATCAAGCATATCGAAATAGGTCTGCAAATCCTCTATCCAACGATCCGCCACCATATAATCAGTGCCTCCTCCAAACTTGGTTGCTCCCAAGTGAGTAATTTCCCTTGCTAGCATCAGCAAGCGAGCAGGATTATCAACCACAGCTACAGGAGGAATAGGCTGATCCTCATAAGGTGCATCTTCCTCCGACTCGAATACTTCTTCAACTGGAGGGGCCCTACCCCTTCCTCGGCCTCTACCCCTGCCACGAGGTCTACCTCTACCCCGACCTCTGGCCTCGTTTCCCTCAATCTCCATTACCTAATAAGCATGATATACTTGATTAATACACGCATAACACTTAAACAAAGCATAAGTCAAATGCAAGTCCACATTAACCAAGTACTGATCATACATAACGATACTTAAATTTCCTAAAAGTACTAACGTTCCTAGCCAACCTAACGCACTCACATACCCAATGACATTGTCAATACCGAAGAGCACACGATGGGGATCCGCTGCAGACGGGCCATCACTCGGTAAGAATTGACATATCACCAAATATGTACCTTACGCTCTGATACCAAACTGTCACGCCCCGAATTTTAGAATAACAATTCAAAATCCGAAACATGAAAATACTATAAACTCTAAATAATCATCCTGAAAATTTTTCTTTTCTTAACATACTCACCACACGAAATAAAATCAAACCGAATTTAGTCTCGGTTAATTATTACAACTCAAATCCAAAATGTAATGTAAAGCTCTAAATGAGCATACACACACCTCACACTAAATAAATAACAAAACTGCTGTAACACCTAAGCAGCTCGGTCACCTCCCTGGTTATCCTGACCTGCAGGAATATCCGCTACACCATTGAATAGTGTACCGGGATTGCAACAACACAAAACCCGGTAAGCTTATGAAAGCTCGTATGAGTAAAAGAAGGAACTGTTACTTAATTTAATCTCATTTATTTCCACACACAGCAACACTCAATAATTTCCACATATGCAAATAATAACAATCTCAATCAACACCAACTCAATATATCAAGACAACCCAACTCACAACTTTCTCCACAACTCTCATCATCGTATTTATAAAATACGGTACTTAACAGACTAGAGCTCTAACTGAATCGTAGCCCGTCACCTGGCCTAGGTTATGGCATCCGACATATTTATCAATTATTGTATTTCATCAATATGTATACCTATATACATATTTAGAACGTCCAATAATTCCACATACTCAACCAATCGTATCCCATCATCCACACTAGGATTAGAGCGTCCGATTACCCACACCGGTCATTACGTTAACCCTAAACCCATAAATGAACCCAACATATAACATCACATGCTGAAATCAACCCAACCAAGATACATCATATTATTATGGAATTACACAATTGTAATATAATCAACTCATCAATTCAACTCAATCAAACAATCCACTCATCAATATATATTTTCCACGTAAATATATATATACGTAATCATCCACTTAGGAATGACCACTAATACCATCTATAGTTCACACAAGAAAATTATGAAATTCATTTGTATAGTTAAAATTCATTTTACTTACCTATGGACCGTGGTGATTCAAGTCCATGAAATTTTAAAACAAATATTTAATCCGCAAATATTTTTCACACAATTACCAAAAATAAATAAATTAAAATGCTCGGTTCGTAATATGAACCACGTGAGTTTTACTCACCTCGAAACTCCCGCTGCGTCTTCAATATAATTATAAATTATAATTTATAATTAACGCCGAATAGCCCACTCAAATAAAATCCGTCAATCACCTAATCAAATGTGATTCGAATTTAGCCAACAATTTCAACACATAATTTAACCACTAATTAACGGCCAGATTCTAATTTACATTAAAATCCGACAAGCGGTTTCTCACGAATCGCTCCCCTAATTACCGTTTTTCACATATACGAAGATCCAACGGTCGGATCTTCGCCCATGACCACACAAAGCCTCTGGGACAGTCATATGATCAACATAACAAATTTACAAGTTCATCCGACGGTCATAATTTCACAGATCAAAAATCTAACGATCGAAATCACAAAATTCATAACTAATTCATACGATATCCGAAAAATGCGTATAATATGCCGAAATGATCGTATCGAAACATAGAATCATAAAATGGATAGAAACCAAATTTTAGACCTCCGGAGGTGGCCGGAAAAGGCCGCCGGAGTTAGGGACAGAGCCGCCACCGATCACCGCCAATGGTGTCGGGGCCGAGCTTGTCCCCTTTGTTTCATCATTCTGAGCAACTTTCATAACTAGCATAAGACCTAAAAATGACGAGAAGGCATCGAAATTACCGATTTACAGTCGGCGGCCGGAAAATATGCAGAAACCGGTGAGCTTGAAAACGGACGTGAAAACTGCAACCTGAGGCCCCGATCCCTTCTGGAAACTTGTTCAGAACTTCCTTGCGAACTCAACAAGCCAAGAATCACAAGAAACGATCGTGTATAGCTCGAGATATCTTGATCGAAAGTTTCGGTATTTCGATCCGTTCGGGTCGAGCTCCGACGAACGTGAAAACGTTCGACCCAGTTCCGGCCCTTCTTGGTGCTTGTAGAGGAAGTTGAGGCGAGCTCAATGAGACAATAATCAAGTGAAATGGTGGAGTGTAGCTCGAGATATTGAGATCGAACCGAAAATGGTCGTTTTAAGTTCGGGCCGTGCCGCCGCCGCCACAGGCTGCGCCGCCTTGTGAAACTGCCTCCGGGAGCTAGAGCAGCTCGAGACGAACGCTTGGGACTTGGTTTGAGGTCGAGAGGTGGTCTGTGGAGGGAGAACAATTAAGGAGAAATTTCCTCCCCGTTTCGGTCGAGAGCGACGGCGAGAGAGAGAACCAGTTTTTTTTTTTTTTTTCTTTTTCCAGAAACAGAAGGAAGAAGAAGAACCGGTAGAAGAAAAATTTAGGGTTTCCAAAAATTTTTTCTATATATACATGTTTCGGAAAACTTCAAAATTCGATAACTAATTCAGAAAAAATCCGATCTTCGTGTTCCGCACGTGTACGGACTCGTATCGACGAGCTCTACAACTTTCATGAAGGAAGTTTCTCCAATTTCCGTACGTAGAAAAAGTCGATTTCTCAAACCGAGTATTTCGAGCTTTTCGTTAAAATAAACGTTTTGAAACTTCGATAATTGTAAAAATGAATGATTATCGAACATATATCGTGAAATCGCATAATAATCATTCGATACAATCACTCGAATTTAAAATGGAAATTGCGGGTATTACAATCAACCATATTAATACAAACAATATAGACTCTATTTGATTTGTGGGATGCAAGTGTATCCAATTGTCATGGTTCTCCTGAAGAGAATGTCATTAAACAATATCACAGCTCCTAATATGGCTACACATATAAAGGGTGTAAGTACGCCATTAGGAAATGATGTCTTGGTGATACAATAATAAATCAATATGGTTTCAATATGGTTGATGCTAATGAATAAAACATGTTTTGACCTAAATCTTGGTTTGGGTTCGCCACCAACCAATGAACATCTTCACTCCAAAGAAAGTGATAGATTTTTGACAGCATCTTTTGAGCATGGTCAAAATAAGACAGTCTTCCCGCCGTTAGGGGGAGGAAAGACTACTGTCATTTGAATAACGACGTGAATTTGTATGGATTGTATCCACCAGGTCTAAAGTTTTAAACTCCCAAAACAGGGAAGATTATACAAGCCCTATAATGCTCTACATGAGATTATAAGTAAAAAGATCCACATTCGCTATATGACTCATCTATGAGAGATGGTTGTCCTAGAAGCGACAATGTATGCCCCAGAAGTGGCATGGGTACCCAATATCAATAAGCTTATTATAGCTAATGCATGCATATAAGAATGTGTGGGATCTATGATTGATGATCATCGATGATAATTTACATATGGTAGCTTCCAAAAATCACTAAGGGCTGTATTGATGTTATACCACGTTTCATTATGAATGTTGACAAAGTATATTATTGGCCAAATTGGAAAGAGGCAATTCCAATGAAATTGAATATTCGAAACGTGATGAAATACTTGGACCTTTAACCCTACATGGTACAAAAGGGTATTTATCAAAAGTAAAGATAAATCACTATGACACAATGTCTATTTATAGAGACATGAGATTATGAATATCTTCCCTTATACGAATTACAATTTTTTATAAGTATAGTGTTACATATAGCTGTTATATTGACGAGAGATTTATGGCACGTTGTCATCGTATATCATGAAGATCTTAAAGATACATTGTTAAAAGCAAAATCTCAAAAGTAAAGTGTCACTATAAGCCTATTGCTTATCAAATCCTTGAAGGATTCAAATGCAAGTCCATGAATCGTTGAAAGAGCCTGAAGCTCACTCAGGGAATCAAAGAGTCTAAAGCTAGCTCATATATACTCATTCCGTTATAGTTAACGTGACCTAAATTGCCTCAATGAGTACTATGATAAGACTATGAAATCAAATTCGAAGTATGATTATAATGTTGCAACATATTCTAACTTTCGCAAAGTTATGAATTATCTAGAGCTCTTGAAGAGCTTATATGAGACATATTAATACACAAAGATATTGATGTGTATGGCTAGGTATGCCATGATGATTTATCAATGTTTTAAACTATACAAAGTTAAATGTGTCAATTTCTTTATATTGTTTAGCTATTACTTTGTGTATGAATTTGAGCATATGAGATTGTTTCTAACCTTATCATATGAGGTAAGGCTTATTGAAAATCATCTAGTTTTGTTGCTATTGCTTAAACTTTGCAGGTATGAAAATTTGTGATGAGTCCCTATATGCAAAGCATACGTGGTCTCACTTCGGTGATAGACACATCAAACTACTATACATGGTACATGTATCGCATACATAAATGAGGCTTGCAACAATCAGGGGGAGATTCTCATCAGGGGGAGCATCGAGAAGCATGCTACCTAAGACATATGCGCGTTGTGCTCTTTTTGTCCTTCGACCAGGGTTATTTTTGTCCCACTGGGTTTTTGTTACTTGGCAAGGTTTTTAACGAGGCAACAATAAGCGCGTCCAAATCATTCATTAGTGGACATCCAAGGGGGAGTGTTGTAAATATTATTATTTATATGGCTGTCCACGTAAATACTCATTAGTCATGTTCTTTGATGTAAACCCTACCTCTATATAAAGGAGGCTAATGAGACTGAATGAGAACACTTCTACTTTCTCCCAACTATTTTCTCTCCATCTTCTTCCTACTTTATAACAATTAGGATATTTTAGTCTGTTAATAAATCAACAAGTTGTAGGGTGAACAAAATAGTTAATACAGTGGTAATAGCCACACCCCTTAGATATTTGCTAGGTCCATTTAGCAAGAACCTTTAGATTGAAAAGGATAGTACTACTTACTAGTGGATTGTCTTTGGGTTGACCCGCTTTAATCGAAACTGATTAATATTCTATTGTCCTTCAATTAACTGGTAATTTTTTTTTTTAAAGAGGACGTCACGCCTCTAATATAACCAAATATAGGTAACTACATAACATGACTTACCCGAAAGGGTCACGTCAATATCAAGTCATGCAGGCTACCCTTAGGCAACCTAATAAAATCACCATAGTAATATGACCAAGAACCAAACTCGAGACAATATTGAAGCAGGAAAGAAAAAACCCTCACTTATTCAACAAAACTCAGGACCTCGCTATGCAGGGGTCCTTCTCCACATCAGCTTCCGTCACCACGTACCTTATCCTCCTCCATTTCCAGATTACTTTTAGCAGAACTAAACTGACGCTTCTTGATTTTCTTCGAAGCAGCAGCAACCTCAAGTTTCCAAGGATTGACTTCCTCCAGTTTTGGTACTTCCTTTTGGCCAATAACCACATAATGACTACATGATGAGTTCGATGACAGCAGTCGCCAAAGTTGACCAAAATAATATTTTCAGATTTATGACTTCTCATCAATCCTCATTTACTATTTAGATTGTTTATTGTTTATCTTGCAGACTTTATGGTGTTTTTTTTTTTGGTCGAGTGTAGGGATCTGTGATGAACACCTTCTGCTGTTCCTAAACTTGAATATTTATACTATGCAGCTGCAGACATCTTGCTCCATAAATGACTTCATTTCCTGAGAAAAGTTCAAGCCGCCTTGGCAATCTGATGAGTTGTTTCCTATTTCGAATCTAGTTAAGGGCTTCGCAATGTTATAAAGAGGGGATTGTAGACCAATCAAATTATCAAAATCATAGTAGAATGCAACAAGAAATTAAGAGATGGCAACAAGAGTGAATGGTGCAGATAGTCTCTACAGCTATAGCAAACACTCTTCTTTTCAGGTATAGCAAATTAGCAAGCATGTAACTTTCATTTTATCACCATTACATACTTCTTTGTGCATTGATGGGGACAAAGTAAGTAACCCATTAGCTTCATTTTTGCAGAGAAATGCTATAGATGCTGCCAAGGAACTGATCAAAGAGGCAGTTTTCGACAAGCTTGACATCGAAAGCTTCTCATCCTCCAACACCTTTCGAGTTACAGATTTAGGCTGCGCTATGGGGCCGAACACGTTCCTAGCTGTGCAAAACATACTTGAAGCTGTGGAAGACAAGTATCGAACCCAAGGGTGCAATTCTGAGGTCCCCGAGTTTCAAGTCTTTTTCAGTGATCAAGCTGGAAATGATTTCAATCAGCTCTTCCAATCCCTCCCTTCAGACAGGAACTACTTTGCAAAGGGCGTACCGGGATCTTTTTACTCTCGCTTGTTTCCCAAGGCACATCTTCACTTTGTATACTCTTCATTTTCTCTGCAATGTCTTTCTAAAGTGCCTGAGGAAGTGTTGGACAGGAGCTCCCCTGCTTGGAACAAAGGCAAGGTTCATTACTCGAATTCTGCACACCAAGTTGTTGAGGCATATTCAGCTCGATATGCATAGGACATGGAGTGCTTTCTAAATGCTCGAGCACAAGAGATTTTAGGAGGAGGGTTGATGGCATTTGTTGTTCCCGGCCGCCCCAATGAAACCGCTCATGCACAAACCTATTACAACATGTCACTAGACCTATTTGGTTCCTGTTTCATGGACATGGCCAAGAAGGTACAAAATTTTCTTTCATTGCATTCTTGCACATAAGGAACAATCACAAACACGTAGTTATAAAGTTCTTGAAGTTAAGACTTAAGATTATGCTGGTGATTGACTTTTCATTTTCCTGTGTAGGGTGTCATTGCGGAAGACAAAGTGGACTCCTTCAATCTACCAATATATAATGCTTCTCTCCAAGAAGTGGAAGCCATTGTGAAAGGCAATGGATGTTTTAGCATAGAGAGAATGGAAAACTTGCCTCAAGCAAAGCCACAGCCCAATGTGTTTCGCTCAACTGTGAGAGCTGGAATGGAGCACATGATTCGGGCGCATTTTGGAGAAGAGATTTTAGATGAGTTCTTTGACACATTTTGCAAGAAATATGAAGAATCCACCTCCGTCTTTGAATCAGTGAAAGCTGTTAGTTTATTTGTTTTACTCAAACGCATAGGAAGTACTGACTACTGAGTAATAAACAGAGGAGATTTCTCTAGTTTATCTAGTGAAACTGTGCTCTTGTAATGTGATCTTACTGTACTAGTTGTTTCTGCCCTTTTCAATAAACTATTCTGTTTTATTCAAAAAATAAAAAATAAAAAAAATAAAAACTATTCTGTTGTACAAATGGTCAAGAAAGTCTGCTTAATAGTGCTAATGATTGAAACAAAAATCTATATGAAGTAGCAGATCTAGATAAACTAACAACCATTTACAAAATCCATGTTCATTAGCTCCAACACACACACAAACACAGATGTTGGGTGAGACGAACCATAACTTTTAGTAGCTACAAGAGTTGAGAAACTGTGAAGGTTCATATAATTAGATGAGCTAACATATAAGAAATAAATTATTAAAAGAGTTTCGACTATCTGATTAGCTAGCTTTCTTAGATAATATACCCCAAACTATATCTATTAGACTTTTGAGGATTTCTCTAGTTTGTCTAATGCAACATTGATATTCTAAGGTCTTGTATAAGGAATATAACTAACAATTTGCTAGTGCTAATGTTAATGAGTTGAATATAATCAATATATACACCGTCCTTAAGACTTTTGAGGCTTTCTTTAGTTTGTTCAATGCAAGAATGATATTCTAAGGCCTTGTGTAAGGCATGTCTTACGTAACTGATAATTACTTGTATTGCTAATGAAGTAATAATGAACGATCTCAGCGTCAGCTGGCAAAAAATTCAGATGAACTTTTATAATACTAGTGCAGTAGATTTAAGCTAAAATAATGAGATACCGATCTGTAATGAAACTTGCTTAAATTAAAAAATAACAGTAGAGAATGTCTTCCACTTTTGTTAATTAATCTCCTATGCTGATAGCTGTATATAACAATGCTACCACAAAACAAAACCTCAAAGTTCCCATTAGTGCAGAGAGAGAGATGTTCAGTGACAAGATGCTTACAAGTCACATCGTGACAAAATCATAGGAAATTTTAACCTAACAAATCAATATGAAAATCCGGTTCAACCTGGACACATTGGCAGACATACTAGAGCTCTTACTGATCACAATCACTAACCCGGATAAAGGCGTAATTAAGATATTTTGCCTAGGGTCACAACCTGCAACCTTGGATCCTTAGGCCAACCTGACCCTTAGATCAAAACATTTGAAACGAGTCACACTGAACCCAAAATGTTACTCAAATCATCAACCTGTGACTCCCAATCTTCACACCTTTCCCACACATATTGTTTCCCGAAAAGTCACGTCCCAAAACGATAACAAACTCACTCATACACGTTGCATATCACCACAAAATCACTAGTACATATTCTCAGATAATAATTGCTTAATATTTCAAATAAATTAAACATTATTTCATCACTCAATACCACACCGTCCAGATATATATAACACACGTAAATATGGTAAGTCACATTTTAATCCATAATAAAACTGAAGCATCACAATTCCACACTCTTAAATGCCATACAAATTTGTATATAATCACGTAAATATACATATATATATATATTTATGTAATCACCCATTCAGGAATAACCACTAATACCAACTATAGTTCACACAAGGAAATCGTGAAATTCATTTTGTATAATTAAAATCATTTTACTTACTTATGAACCGCAATTGATCAAGTCCATATGATTTTAAAACAAACATTTATTTTCATAAAACATTTTCACTTCCGAAACAATACATATTCCCTCTGCGTCTTCAAATTAACACAATTCACAACCGACTTGCTCACCCAAAGTAAGGCCGTCAATCACCTAATCAAACATGACCTTAACTTAGCCAATAGCTCCAAAACATACTCAAATGACAATCCAACGGTCGGATCGAAATTAAATGAAATTCGACTGTTGGATTCTCACGAATTGCCTTTTTATAAAAATACGAAGATCCAACGGTCGGATCTTCGCCCATGACCGCATAAAGTCAATGGGACAGTCATACGATCATCATATCAAAACTACAAGTCCATCGGACCGTCCTATCTTCACAGATCACAAATCAAACGATCGAAACTTAAAAATTCATAACTAAATCATACGATATCCAAAAATTGCGTATAATATAGAAATGATTGTATTGAAACGTAGAATCTAAAAATACACCGAAACTGTACTTTTGACCCCCGAAGGTGGTCGGAAAGGGCCGTTGGAGTTAATGGCAGAGCCGTCGCCAACCACCGCCAAAGGTGTCGGGGCCGGGCTGCTTATCTTCATCTTATCATGCTTATCAAAAAACTCTAAAGGCATGCTATCAAAAAACATCAGGAAGGGGTCAAAATTTACCTCGGAAGCTACGATGGCCGGAAAATTTCCAGAAACCGATAGGTGCTCCGATCTACGTAAAAACTTCCATAACTCAAATCGATCCCTTCTTGAGACTTCTTCAGCAACTCAAGGAGAGTTCACCAAGCCAAGAATCACAAGAAATGCTCGATTGTAACTCGAGATATCCGGATTGGAAGGTGGTTTTTGATCTAAATCGATGTCACACCCCGAATTTTAGAATAAAATTCAAAATCCAAAACATGAAAATTACCACAAACAACCTCACCACACGAAATAAATTCAAAACTGAATTTAGTCACGGTTAATTATTACAACTCAAATACAAAATGAACTGTAATGCTCTAAATGAGCATATACACCTCACAACTCAATGAAATAAAAATAACTGCTGTAACACCTAAGTAGCTCGGTCACCTCCCTGGTTATCCTGACCTGTAAGAATATCTGCTACACCATTTGAATAGTGTACCGGGATTGCAACAACACAAAACCCGGTAAGCTTATGAAAGCTCGTATGAGTAAAAGAAAGAACGGTTGCTTAATTAAATCATATTTATTTCTACCCAAGTCAACACGCAACAATTTCTACATCCACAAGAAACACAACAATCTCAATCAATCAACAACTCAACACCAAACCCTAACTCACATCTTTCTTCACAAAACCCTAATATCGTATTTATAAAAATACGGTATTTGACAGACTAGAGCTCTAACTGAATCGAAGGCCGTCACCTGGCCTAGGTTATGGCATCCGACATATTTATCATTATCGTATTTCATCAATATGTATACTTATATACATATTTAGAACGTCCGATAATTGCACCTACTCAACCAATCGTATCCCATCATCCACCCAGGATTAGAGTGTCCGATTACCCCACACCGGTCACTACATTGACCCTAAATCCATAAATGAGCACAACATGTATTATCACATAAAGAAATCAACCCAACTAAGATACGCAATATTATTATGAAATTACGTAATTGAAATATAATTCAAATCATCAATTCAACTCAATCAGATCATCACTCAACAATCCACCCATCGATATATATTTTTCACGTAAATATATATATACGTAATCATCCACTCAGGAATGACCACTAATACCAGCTATAGTTCATACAAGAAAATTGTGAAATTCATTTGTATAATTAAAATTCATTTTACCTACCTATGGACCATAGTGATCAAGTCCATGTATTTTTAAAAACAAATATTTAATCCACAAATATTTTTCACACAATTACCAAAAAAAAAAAAAATTTAATACGCTCGGTTCGTAATATGAACCACGTGAGTTTTACTCACCTCGATACTCCCACTGCGTCTTCAATACAAATATAAATCACGCCGAAATAGCTCACCCAAATAAAATCCGTCAATCACCTAATCAAATGTGATCCGAATTTAGCAAATAATTCTAGAACATAACTAAACTATCATTTAACGGTCGGCTTCTAATTTACAACAAAATCCGACGAACGGATTCCCACGAATCACTCCCTTAATTACCGTTTTGCACTTATACGAAGATCCAACAGTCGGATCTTCGCCCATGACCACAGAAAGCCACTGGGACAGTCATATGATCATCAAATCAAAACTACAAGTCCATCGGACGGTTCAAATTTCACAGATCATAAATCTAACGATCGAAATCGATTGAAATCTCAAAATTCATAACTAAAGCATACGATATCCAAAAAATGCATATAATATGCCGAAATGATCATATTGAAACGTAGAATCATAAAATGGACAGAAACTGAATTTTAGACCTCCGGAGGTGGCCGGAAAGGGCCGCCGGAGTTAGGGACAGAGCCGCCACCGACCACCACCAATGGTGTCCGGGCCGAGCTTCTCCCCTTCGTTTCATCATTCTGAGCAACTTTCATACCTACCACAAGACCAAAAAATAACGGGAAGGGATCGAAAAGTACCTATTACAGTCGGCGGCCGGAAATTTTCCACAAACCAGCGAGCTTGAAAACCGACGTAAAAACTGCAACAACTTGCTTCGATCTCGTCTGGAAACTTGTTTAGAACTACGTTGCGAACTCATCAGGCCAAGAATCATAAGAAACGATCGTGTATAACTCGAGATATTTGGATCAAAAGTTCCTTTCGATCCGATCAGGGCTGGCTTCCAGCCGCGCCGCCTTATGAAACTGCTTCTGGGAGCTTCAGGAGGTTGAGTCGATGTAGAGGGAGGAGTTTCACTTGGGTTGGAGGCCGAAAACGCAAGGAGCTTGGTTTGGTTAGTTTTCGGGTCCGACTGTTTCGGATGATTTCACCGGAGCTGGAGGCAGTGCCGGTGGAAGAGACGCCGTCCAAGAGGTAGAGCAGCTCGAGACGAATGCCTGGGACTTGGTTTGAGGTCGAGAGGTGGTCTGTGGAGGGAGAAAAATTTTGGAGAACTTTGCTCTCTCTCTCTGTCGTTTTCGGACGAAGGAAGCGGAGGAAGGAGATGATGAACAATGCCTTCCGAAAATGGAAGGAGGCCGGACCAAAATGGAAAGCTTCTGAAAATAGCTAGGGTTTTTTCCTATTTATACCAAAATAGAAATAATTTCTAAATTCTATAACTAATTCAAAAACAATTCGGACAATGTGTTCCGCATACGCACGGACTCGTATCGACGAGCTCTACAACTTTTACGAGGGAAGTTTTCCCAAATTTTGCACGTATAAAAAGTCGATTTCTCAAAACTAGCATTTCGAGCTTTTCGTTAAAATAATCGTGTCGAACCTTCAATAATTCAAAAAAAAAATGAAATATCATCGAGTAAAATTTGTGAAATCGTACAATAATCGTTCAACACAATTACACGAAATTAAAAATGAAAATTGAGGTTATTACAATAGAGGTGCGCTCCGACGAACTTGAAATCGATCTACCCAGGTCCGGTCATTCTTGGTGCTTGTTCAGCAAGTTGAGGTGAGTCTAATGAGCCAAGAATAAAGAGGAATGGTGATCTGTAGCTCGAGATATTGAGATCGAACCAAAACGGGCACAAAACAGAACCGTGCTCCTGCCGCAGCTTCCGGCCGTGCTGCGGTGCAAAGCTGCCACCGGCAGCTGAGCAAGGTCGAGGTGAAGCTGTGGGAGGTGGTCTGGTGTTGATTGAAGGCCGGTGGAGCGAGAATGAGGCCGAAGAAATTTGCCCTGTTTTTGGTGGTTTTGGACGAGAGAGAGAACGAAGGAGGAAGAGGAACTATCGACTACCGAAATGGGAAACCCTATTTCGGGAAACTTTCCAATTTATGTATACCAAAAATGGAATTTCTTCTAAATGTCCAAACTAATTCATGCTAAATCCGATTATTGTGTTCCATATATAAATGAACTCATATCGACGAGCTCTACAACTTTCATGAAGGAAGTTTTCTGAAATTCAAAACGTATAAAAGTCGATTTTTCGTAAACCCTAAATAACGTTTGTTTTTGAAATAAATCGTCCGAACTAATTCCACCACCTCTCCAAACTTCGTAATCGTACTTATGACCACGAAATCATTTTTAAAAGGTCCTCGAAAATTAATTTGAATTTTCAGGGTATTACAACATGTAAAGACCCAAGCAATTAAAGCACAAACAATAGGCTCATAATTTCCACGAGTCCCAATCATAAACATTAACAGATTACAGAGCCATGCCATCATAGAAATGATAGAGAAATTCTCCAGCATCCCACGAACCTTCAATATGGTCCATATAAACAAACCCACAAGCAAATGTACATTATTTGAATAACTGAAAAACCATGTCAATTCAAACTCCGGCAAAATTAACTGAACCCTCATTAAAATGAAGCAAAAATTACTGTACCTGATTGTACTTATACTCGAAAATTCCTTTATTCTATGCTTTTTTAATTTCATTAGCGCAGCTATATGTTTACTGTCACACCCCGAATTTTAGAATAAAATTCAAAAACCGAAACATGAAAAATACTACAACTCAAAATAATACTCCAGAAAATTTCTTTTTCCTTAACAACCTCATCACACAATTTAATTTCAAAACCCGAATTTAGTCTCAGGTAATTATTACAACTCACTCATAAATTTAATTGTAAAGCTCTAAATAAGCATAACAAACCTCACAACTTAAATGAAAGCAAAATAAATGCTGCAATACCTAGACAGCACGGTCACCTCCCTGCTTATCCTGACATGCAGGAATATCCGCTACACCATTTGAATAGTGTACCAGGATTGTAACAACATAAAATCCGGTAAGCTTTTGAAAGCTCGTATGAGTAAAAGAAAGAATGGTTGTTTAATTAAATCATATTTATTTTCACATAAGTCAACGCTCAACAATTTACACATCCACAAGAAACCCTAATTCACATCTTTCTTCTCAAAACCTCGAAATCGTGTTTATAAAAATACGGTATTTGACAGACTAGAGCTCTAACTGAATAGTAGCCCGTCACCTAGCCTAGGTTATGACATCCGACATATTTATCTTTATCGTATTTCATCAATATGTATACGTATATACATATTTAGAACGTCTGATACTCGTACTTACTCAACCAATCGTATTCCACCTACCTTGACCCCAAATCCATAATGAGTACAACAATATGTTTTCACAAAATGAAATCAACTCATCCAAGATACACAATATTATTATGAAATTTAAGCATTTGAAATATAATCTAAATCATCATTCCAACTCAATCATATCATCACTCAGCAACACACCAACCAATATATATATTCCACGTAAATATATATATACGTAATTATCCTCATAGGAATGACCACCAATACCATCTATAGTTCACACAAGAAAATCGTGAAATTATAATTAAAATTCATTTTACTTACCTATGGACCGTAGTTGATCAAGTCCATGTGATTTTAAAACAAATATTTAATCCATAAATATTTTTCACACAATTCCAAAAATAAATAATTCAAAGCACTCGGTTCGTAATATGAATCACGTGAGTTTTACTCACCTCGAAACTCCTACTGCGTCTTCAACCACAATACAAATCCCACCGAAACAGCTCACCCAAGTACAACCCGTCAATCACCTAATCAAATGTGACTTGCATTTAACCAATAATTCTAAACCGTACTTAAACTACTATTCTACGGTCCGATTCTAAATTATAAGAAACTCCGACGGTCGGATTCTGACGAATCGCCTACCTAATCACCGTTTTGCAATTATACGAAGATCCAACGGTCGGATCTTCACCCATGATGACACAAAGCTACTGGGACAGTCATATGATCATCATATCAAAACTACAAGTCCATCAGATGGTTCTAAATTCACAGATCACAAATCTAACAATCGAAATCTAAAAACTCATAACTAAATCATACGATATCCAAAAAATACGTATAATATGCCAAAATGATCGTATTGAAATGTAAAATCTTAAAATGTACAAAAACTATATTTTAGACCTCCGGAGGTGGCCGGAAAGGGCCGCCAGAGTTAATGGCAGAGTCGCCGCCGACCACCACCAATGGTGTCGGGGCCGAGCTTCTCCCCTTCGTTTCATCATTTTGAGCAACTTTCATAACTAGCACAAGACCAGAAAATAACGGGAAGAGGTCAAAATGTACCAAAAACAATCGGGTGCCCGGAATTTTTCCAGAAACCGGCAAGCTCCTAGTTTGACGTAAAAACTTCAACTTCACGCCTTGATCTCTTATAGAAACATGTTCAGAAACTCATGGTCACCAGGCCAAGAATCACAGGAAGAGGTGGTCTGTAACTCGAGATATGCGGATCGAAGGGTTGTTTTTCGATCTAAACAAGTCGAACTCCAACGAACGTGAAAACGATCGAGCCAGGTCCGGTCCTTCTTGGTGCTTGTTAAGGATGTTAAGGCGAGTTCAATGAGTCAAGAATCAAGAGGAATGATGATCTGTAGCTCGAGATATCGAGATCAAATCAAAATTGAGCTTTAACGGTTTGGGAGCAAGGCTGCCTCTGGCAGCTGCGCAAGGTCGAGACGAAGCCAATGGAAGTGGTTTGAGGTCGTGAGGTGGACGGAGGAGGGAGAGGTTGGCTGTGGACTTCTTAATATGTTTTTACTAGGTTCGGCCGCGCGGAGAGGGAGAGAGGACGAAGATGAACAGTTTCCAAAAGGGGAAAGGGAGGCCGGGAGAAAAAGGAAAGTTTCCAAAGAAATTAGGGTTTTTTCTTTATATACCCGTTTTGGAAATTCCTTCTAAATGCGGTCACTATATCAGAAAAAATCCGATCTTTGTATTCCGCATATGGACGGACTCGTATCGACGAGCTCTACGACTTTCACGAAGGAAGTTTCCCAACAAGTATAAAAAGTCGATTTTCAAGACCCCCTAAATAACATTCGTTTTTGAAAATAAACCATTCCAAACCAATAGTCTCAAACCACGACATACGTATTTATCTCAAATATCATAATTCAAATAATAGAACAATTATTGAATTACATAAATTATTTTCTGAAAATTCGGGTCTTCACAGTCTACCCTCCTTAAAGGAATTTCGTCCTGAAATTCAAGCATGCTCGTCAACAAAAGCTGAGGATACCTCTTCCTCATGTCAGACTCCAATTCCCATGACACATCACTCTCATCATGATGACTCCACAACACCTTCACAAGATCAACCCCCTTCTTACGAAGCTTTTTTGTAGACCTATCCAAGATACGAACAGGTTCAACTACAAATGTCACATCTGTGTTTACTTCGATAGTACCATGATCAATCACGTGAGATTCATCTCGGACGTACTTCTTGAGCATAAACACATGGAAGACATTGTGCACACCCGACATGCTAACAGGTAAAGCAAGTCGGTATGCCAAGTTTCCAACCCTTTTCAGAATCTCAAAAGGTCCAACATACCTCGGTGCAAGTTTTCCCTTCTTACCACACATTTCCTAGGTGAGACCTTCAAGAACACATGATTGCCTGTCTGAAATTCTAAAGGTCTCCTCTTCAAGTCAGCATAACTATTCTGTCTACTCTGAGCGGTTCAGATTCTGTCCCAAATAGTAGTGACCTTCTCTGTAGTCTCCTGTACAATCTCAAGACCGCTGAACCCTTTATCCCTTGCTTCCGCCCAACAGATAGGAGTCCTACATGGCCTACCATAAAGTCCCTCATATGGTGCCATACCGATACTGTTGTAAGCGAACTCTATCAATGGTAGATGATCCGCCCAACTTCCCTTGAAGTCCAGAACACAAGCTCTAAGCATATCCTCCATCATCTGATTCACTCTCTCTGTCTGCCCATCTGTCTGTGGCTGAAATGCAGTGCTCATAGCTAAATACATGCCAAAAGCCTTATGGAATCTACGCCAGAATTCTGATATGAAACGAGCGTCCCGATCAGAGACAATCGTAACAGGCACACCATGAAGTCTCACTATCTCATTCAAAATACAACTTACACAACGCATCCCCTGAGTAAGTTTTCGCCACAGGAAGGAAATGTGCTGACTTAGTCAGCCGGTCAACAATCACCAAAATCGAGTCATAACTTTTCCTGGACCTAGGCAATCCAGTCACAAAGTCCATGGAGATATCTTCGCATTTCCATACCGGTATTGGTAAAGGTTGCAGCATTCTTGCGGGACTCTGATGCTCTGCCTTCACTTGCTAACATGTAAGGCACTTCGACACATGTTCTGCCACATCCCTCTTCATTCCATACCACTAAAACTACCTT
The DNA here is from genome assembly GCA_025331145.1 of Rosa persica. Lineage (NCBI taxonomy): Eukaryota > Viridiplantae > Streptophyta > Magnoliopsida > Rosales > Rosaceae > Rosa > Rosa persica. Next base: position 9,535,125 of record WFKR01000001.1, on the reverse strand, counting down.
CGTAGATCTATATACATTTTAGTACCCCCTAGATGTATAATGTATCGAGACCTATGTGCTTCCCGCATGACCTCCTCTCTGAGGTTATCAACACTCGGTATGTATAATCTCCCTCGAAATCTCAACCTTCCATCTGCCCCAATCATCCACTCGGAAGGACCTTCCACATCAGGATCAGCAGTCATCTCAACAATCCTCGCCTGAGCAAACTCATCAAGTATCTGACTCTGAATGATCCTAGAGATCAAGGTGGGCTGTAAGGTGATACTACCGAGAAAGATTCCATGTTCTACTCCTGCAGGCATAAGGTCAAACTATGATGCAGTTTCTAACATGCGCCACTCTCGCACCAAAATCGATGCCATGATTACTCAAGGTTTCCTACTCAAAGCATCTACAACTACATTCGCCTTTCTGGGATGATACTCCAAGGTGAAGTCATAGTCCTTGATGAGCTTCATCCATCTTCTCTGCCTCATGTTCAATTATTTCTGGGAGAATAGATACTTCAAACTCTTATGATCAGAAAAGAGTTCAAATTTCTCGCCAAAAGATAGTGTCTCCAAATCTTCAAGGCAAACAGCACTGCTGCTAGCTCTAGATCATGAGTGGGGTAATTTCGCTCATGTACCTTCAACTGTCTAGAACCATAAGCAACAACGCTCCCATTCTACATCAACACACACCCCAAACCCTGATGAGATGCATCACTATAAATGACTAACCCACCACCACTAGTAGGAATAGTCAACACTGGAGCTGTAGTCAATCTAGTCTTCAGCTCATTGAAAGCCTTCTCACACTCATCCGACCACATGAACTGAGTGTCCTTCCTTGTCAATTTGGTCAAAGCTGAAACAATACCAGAAAACCATTCAATGAAACGCCTGTAATACCCTGCCAATCCAAGGAAGCTACGGATTTCTGTAACCGTAGTAGGACGACTCCAACTCATCACTGCCTCAACCTTCGAAGGATCCACAGAAACTCCATCCTTCGAGACCACATGACCAAGGAACTTGACTTCACTCTGCCAGAAATCGCACTTCTCAAACTTGGCAAATAATTCCTTCTCTCTCAATGTCTATAGCATAATCCTCAGATGCTTCTCATGCTCATCTGACGACCTTAAATAAATCAAGATGTCGTCAACGAACACTACCACAAACTGATCCAAGTAGGGATTGAACGTGCGGTTCATCAAGTCCATAAATGCTGCCGGTGCATTCGTGAGATTAAAAGGCATGATAAGGAACTCAAAGCGTCCATATCTGGTCCTGAAGGCCGTCTTTGGAATATCTTCATCCTTCACCCTTAACTGGTGATATCCAGATCTCAAATCAATCTTTGAGAACACAGTAGCCTCCCTAAGCTGATGGAACAAGTCATCAATCCCAGGTAAAGGGTACATGTTCTTGATGGTCACCTTGTTCAGCTGTCGATAATCCACACATAACCGAAGTGAATTATCCTTTTTCTTCACGAACAACATTGGTGCGCCCCAAGGAGATACACTAGCCTGAATGAACCCTTGCACAAGTAATCCCTCAATATGAACCTTCAACTCCTGAAGTTCAGCTGGAGCCATCCGATAGGGTGCTTTCGATACAAGTGAAGTACCTGGTATCACATCGATGGAGAAGTCTATTACCCTTTTCAGAGGTAACCCAGGTATCTCCTGAAACACGTCAGCATACTCTGAAACTACAGGATTCCCAATAATCTTTGAAGTACTACTCCATGATTCAATATGGGCCAAAATCCCTGCCCTCATGGCGATGTCAGGCTTAAGACAACAGTAATAAAACACTGGTTGTCCAGGAACATGGAATGACACAATCATCCTAAAGCAATCAATCACTGCATGGTCCGGGCTCAACCAATCCATACCCAGAATCACATCATACGTGTGATCCGGAATCACAATCAAAGATACAGAGAACTCTCTACCACCAATCCCAATAGTGCAATCATCACAAAACAGGCTAAGCTCAAGAGACACCCCGAGAGGTGATGTAACACATAATGATCTATTAAGAGGCATAACAATCAAACCCAACACATCCACAACCGAACTAGATATGAAGGAGTGTGAGGCTCCTGTATCAAACAGTACTCTCGCAAGATAGTGATAAACAGATAAAGTACCTTCCACCCCCGTGCCTGCCTGACCAATGGCAAAGACTTTAACTGGTGCAAGCGGTAGCTGCCTCTGCTGGTTTCCCTGCACTGTACGCTGATTTCGGGGACACTCCCTGGCCTGGTGCCTTGTCTGTCCACAGCTGTAGCATACCCTACCCTGTGGTTTTTTGCACACATGAGAGATGTGGCCCGGCTTGCCACAGTTAAAGCACTTCACTGGAGCTACTGGTGCTATCTGCCTAATAAGCATAGCCTGAATGGGAGGAGCTACTGCTGCCCTACCTGGGACATAATGCTGGAACTAAGTTATCTGTTTCTTCTAGAAACCACCCCTGAAGTCTCTGGCCAACTGCCTCCTGCTATTGCCTTTCCCTTGCCCTGGAAGTATCTCTCAGCAGACTCCTTCTCTCTATGAATCAGGTTCTACTGCTCAATGATCTGTGCCTTAGCCAAGATCTCTCTCTTCGTCTTCGGCTCTAAGATGGCCACATCACACTCAACCGAAGGGCTCAACCCTCGCTAAAACTTCTTAGCCAAGTCTTCGTCATCCATCTGCTTCACATACTTGTACAGCATGGAGAACTCCGCATCGTACTCGATCACGGTCATCTTCCCCTATACAAGTGCGAGGAATTCCCGTTCCAATCTTTCCTTCATAGCTGCTGGAAAGTACTTCTCCCTGAACAGCCTCTCGAAGCCATCCTATGTCAAGGTAGATACCTCAATACTCCTCTGTGTGACGTTCCACCACACTCTAGCCTCATCCTTCAGTATGAAAGCGGCTAGCTTCCTCTTATCAATCTCACTGCAATCAAACAGATCAAAATAGGTCTGCAAATCCTCAATCCATCGATTAGCAACCATATGATCAGTGCCACTTCCAAACTTGGTTGCTCCCACTTGGGTAATTTCCTTCGCCAGTACTAACAAGCGAGCAATATCATCAACCATGCCCACGGGCGGAATATACTTATCATCATAAGGTGCCTCTATCTCCGCCTCATATGCATCATCGACCGGAGGGGCCCTACCTCTGCCTCGGCCTCTACCCCTACCATGAGGTCTGCCTCTACCTCGACCTCTAGCTTCGTTCTCCTCAATCTCCATTACCTAATACGCATGGCATACTTGGTTAATATACACATAACACTTAAACATGGCATAAGTCAAATGTAAGTCCATATTAACCAAGTAACTAAGCATACAAAACAACCCCTAAAGTTCTTAAGACATGCTAACATTCCTAGCCAACCTAACGCTCTCACATATCCAATGACATTGTCAATATTGAAGAGGACACGATGGGGATCCGCTCCAGACGGGCCTTCACTCGAAAAGTATTGACATATCACCAAATATGTACCTTACGCTCTGATACCAAACTGTCACGCCCCGTATTTTAGAATAAAATTCAAAATCCGAAACATGAAAAATACTACAACTCAAAATAATCCTCCAGAAAATTTCTTTTTCCTTAACAACCTCACCACACAATTTAATTTCAAACCCCGAATTTAGTCTCAGGTAATTATTACAACTCACTCACAAATTAAATTGTAAAGCTCTAAATGAGCATAACAAAACTCACAACTTAAATGAAAGCAAAATAAATGCTGCAACACTTAGACAGCACGGTCATCTCCCTGGTTATCCTGACCTGCAGGAATATCCGCTACACCATTTGAATAGTGTACCGGGATTGCAACAACACAAAATCCGGTAAGCTTTTGAAAGCTCGTATGAGTAAAAGAAAGAACGGTCGTTTAATTAAATCATATTTATTTTCACCCAAGTCAACATTCAACAATTTCCACATCCATAAGAAACCAACAATCTTAAATCAATCACCAAATCACAATTCAACACAAAACCCTAATTCACATCTTTCTTCTCAAAAACTCGCAATCGTATTTATAAAAATACAGTATTTGACAGACTAGAGCTCTAACTGAATCGTAGCCCGTCCCCTAGCCTAGGTTATGGCATCCGACATATTTATCTTTATTGTATTTCATCAATATGTATACGTATCTACATATTTAATACATCCGATACTCGTACTTACTCAACCAATCGTATCCCATCATCCACCTAGGATTAGAGCGTCTGATTCCCCCATACCGGTCACTACGTTGACCCTAAATCCATAATGAGTACAACAATATGTTTTCACAAAATGAAATCAACTCATCCAAGATACATAATATTATTATGAAATTCAAGCATTTGAAATATAATCCAAATCATCATTCCAACTCAATCATATCATCACTCAGCAACACACCAACCAATATATATATTCCACGTAAATATATATATATATATATATACGTAATCATTCTCACAGGAATGACCACTAATACCATCTATAGTTCACATAAGAAAATCGTGAAATTCATTTGTATAATTAAAATTCATTTTACTTACCTATGGACCGTAGTTGATCAAGTTAATGTGATTTTAAAAACAAGTATTTAATCCATAAATATTTTTCACACAATTACAAAAATAAGTAATTTAAAGCACTCGGTTCGTAATATGAACCACGTGAGTTTTACTCACCTCGAAACTCCCGCTGCGTCTTCAACTAAAATACAAATCTCACCGAAACGGCTCACCCAAGCACAACCCGTCAATCACCTAATCAAATGTGACTTACATTTAGCCAATAATTCCAAAACGTACTTAAACTACCATTCTACTGTCGGATTCTAAATTATAAAAAAATTCGACGGACGGATTCTGACGAATCGCCTCCCTAATCACCGTTTTGCAATTATACGAAGATCCAACGGTCGGATCTTTGCCCATAACTACACAAAGCCACTGGGACAGTCATATGATCATCATAATAAAACTATAAGTCCATCAGATGGTCATTCACAGATCACAAATCTAACAATCGAAATCGATCGAAATCTAAAAATTCATAACTAAATCATACGATATCCGAAAAATGCGTATAATATGCCAAAATGATCGTATTGAAATGTAGAATTTTAAAATGTACAAAACCAATATTTTAGACCTCCGGAGGTGGCCGGAAAGGGCCGCCGGAATTAGTGGCAGAGCCACCGCCGATCACCACCAATGGTGTCGGGACCGAGCTTCTCCCCTTCGTTTCATCATTTTGAGCAACTTTCATAATTAGCACAAGACCAGAAAATAACGGGAAGAGGTCAAAATGTACCAAAAACAATCGGGTGCCCGGAATTTTTTCAGAAACCGGCGAGCTCCTAGTTCGACGTAAAAACTTCAACTTCACTCCTCGATCTCTTCTGGAAACATGTTCAGAAACTCATGGCGAACTCACCAGGACAAGGATCACAGGAAGAGGTGATCTGTAACTCGAGACATGTCGAAGTGTTGTTTTTCGATCTAAACAAGTCGAACTCCGACAAACGTGAAAACGATCGACCCAGGTCCGGTCCTTCTTGGTGCTTGTTAAGGAAGTTGAGGCAAGTTTAATGAGCCAAGAATCAAGAGGAATGATGATCTATAGCTCGAGATATCGAGATCCAACCAAAATTGAGCTTTAACGATTCGGGGCTCACCGCCGCCACTGCCGGCCATGTCACGAAGCAAGGCTGCCTCTGGTAGCTGCACAAGGTCGAGACAAAGCCAATGGAAGTGGTTTGAGGTCGTGAGGTGGACGGAGGAGGGAGAGATTGGCCGTGGACATCTTGCTCTGTTTTTGCTGGGTTCGGCTGCGCGAAGAGGGAGAGAGGACGAAGATGAACATTTTCCAAAAGGGGAAAGGGAGGCGGGGAGAAAAAGGAATGTTTCCAAAAAAATTAGGGTTTTTCCTTTATATATCCGTTTTGGAAATTCCTTCTAAATACGATGACTAAATCATAAAAAATCCGATCTTTGTGTTCCGCATATGCACGGACTCGTATCGACGAGCTCTACGACTTTCATAAAGGAAGTTTTCCCAAATTTTGCACGTATAAAAAGTCGATTTTCACGACCCCCTAAATAACGTTCGTTTTCGAAAATAAAATCATAAAAAACCAATTTTCTCAAACCACGACATACGAATTTATCTCAAATATCATAATTCAAATAATAAAACAATTATTGAATTACATAAATTATTTTTTAAAAATTCGGGTCTTCACACTTTCCAATTTGATTAGTCTGGTCCAATCGTTATCCAATTCGTTAATTTTGATCGCAAAGTGGTGACGTTGCACCAAATATGTTACGTCCTGCACCCAGATTTGACTACATGGTGGAGTTTTCCATTTGTTGCCTAATATGTTGAGCATTTTGGTTATTGGGTATCGGCTAAAGCAAGAATTTTGTTTTGGTATGTGTTCGGAATTTAGTTTTATTTCAAGTTTTGTGATTTTAGATTGTGTAGGTGCAAATGTTGTATTATTTTATTGTTGTATGGTGATTACAGACATTTTCATATCATTTAATTAGGAACTAAAGCTTCTTGCATAATGCAAATTTGGTTATATGAGATTTGTTTTCAATTTGTAAATGATGATTTTGCACTCATTATTGGCCCTCAATGAAACTGCCTAATAACCCATAAAAGTAGGAAAATGGTGATTTAACACTCATTATTGATATGATAAAACTGTTCTTAGTACAAAGCATGACCAGTGCTTATATAGGCATCCAAGTCCTAATCATAATAGTAAAAAACATAAATAAGGAAAGTAAATATCTGCTATTAACATTAATGAATTATCTAATGAAGTATATTATTCTTGGAGCAGTTGTAGCAGCAAGAATCAACATAGCCTTCTGCATACCTTGTAGTATCTACATGACAAAAAATCATATCGTAAATAATTTGAAGCACAGTGAAATTATGAATGAGAAAGAGAGAATTTAAGTAAAAGTATAGATACCAGAAATAGAGGATTTGGTAATAGTGTTTATGACTTTGCTCATAGAGCTCACACAACTACGAGTACAACCATAGGCAACGTCGGAAGTTGGCGCAATCTTGCAGGCAACCATGCAAAGGCCCACACACGTTGCATATGCTGGGGGTTCCTCTATGGTTGCAGCACAAGAGATGGCACACTTTTCGACACACTTTAGAGTACTTGTGTCCGGAATAATAACAGAGCCTTGAGGAACTGGGGCTACTGCTAATGAAAGCACAAGCAAGCTTAGCAAACCCACACATCTGAACACATTGTTAGCACTAGCCTCCATTGCTAAGCTCTCTTCTTCTTTTTTATTGGTTATGGTGCTAGCTAGTGTTTTTTTTTTTGTTGGATGAAGTAGAAGTTAACCTCAAGCCTTAATATATAGGGTGATTCTTCTGCCATATATGGAAATGCCATCAATTTCTTAGCAAACAGTATTGGAGAATAATGTGATATTTCTATTAATCTGTCAAAGAGATTTATATAGTATTACGTCCATGTACATAAGGGAAAGCAATTAATCTTAATCTATGGGGGGGTGTATTTCTTTAAGAGTCTACAAGATTTTTTTGTATATTAAAAGGGGACTAAGTTCAGTTTATAGCTATATAGATTTCTTTTATATTTTAAAAAGTGACTAAATTTTGTTTACCGTCCTGTACTTATACCCGAAAATCATGTTAGCCTTTGCCATTTTAATTTCATCAACACACTCCTGTACTTACCATTTTGATTAGTCCAGTCCAACCATTGGCCAATCCTTCAATTTTGACCGTTCAATGTTGATGTGACACAAATCAGACCCACTTTTTTTGTTAGTACTATCATCCATTGCTAAGTTCTCTTCTCTTTTCATTAGTTTTTGTAATGCTAGCTAGTCTTCTTTGTTGTTGGATGAAGTGCAAGTTAACCTCAAGTCTTAGGGAGGTGTATTCATTTAAGAGTCTACAAGGTTTTTTTGTATTTTAAAAGTCCATGGGTATTCAATTGAAATGTGTAATAAAGTAAGAAAGTTTAAAATAAATAAAAAAATAAAATAGAAAAAAGCCTTGTTTTGGAATTGAAAATTGAATACCACAAAGGAATTCGTAAATGACACCTTTGTTTTTGGTGGAAATTGAAGAGAGAAATTTAAATAATGAATTCGTTCATTTTTTTTCCACAGAGAAATTTAAAATTTCCACTCTGATAATGCCAAACAAGGGAATTAACTTATAGAAATTATGAAATCCTTAGTTTCAATTAAATTCCATCATTTTTTCCCTCATCCAAACACACTCTTAAAATCTCGATGTATTCAATTAAGATTAAAAATTATCCATTCAAATATGTAGATATTTAAAAGTATACGGATTTTTAAGGATTTCATTTAATGCTAGATTTTGGAGGATTCTATAGTGCTTTTTATACATATCAAATCTAAAAAACAATCAGACTACTTCCCAAAAGATTTTTGATGGATTCTTTCTCACTCAAAAATAAAGAAACTTTTCACAAATAAAATAAAATAAAATAAAATAAAATAAAATAAAATAAAATAAAATAAAATAAAAAGAAGCAGCTCTCAGTGACACTCATCCATTTTGTCTTAAACTTATCTTCCCAGTATCCTCCTCTGCCTCCGCCTTTGCTTTCATCTAATAATTTTTTATTTTTATCACTATAGCTCTGGAAGCCTAATCTTTCTAACTAATTACGCTCACTTTCAATTGTATTGTTAAGATGATACATAAACACATATTTCTTTTGTAAATTAGATATGAAATAAATTATGTCATTAGTTTACTACTTTATTTTTTGAGTAACATTTTGGGTGATAAGTTTTCTTTTATTATTCATATATCATTATACACAACATAAAGAATAGTAGATTGCCATATGTATATACACTTCTTTTTTTTATCATTGATAGAGCATTATAGTTGGATCCATATCCATTGATTTTAAAGAAGGAAAAAAAAATTTAACCTACCAAAAGATCATAAGGACTTATAAAATCTAAACAAATACCAGTGAATCAATCCATTAAAATCAATCAAAGTTCATATAGAATTTAAACAATCCGTGGATTAAGTAAATCCATGAATTATAAAAACTCAAACAAAATCTTTTAAAATCTGAATTGAATACACCCCTCTTAGTTTATAGGGTGATTCTTTTGTCATCTATGGAATGCAATCAATTTTCTAGCAAACAGTATTTAGGAATGATGTGATATTTCTATTCATCTCGATCTTATAGAGATTTATATAGTATTACGTCCATGTACATAAGGGATGTAATCAATCTTAATATAAGGGGGGTGTATTCATTTAAGAGTCTACAAGATTTTTTTTTTTGGTACTTTAAAAAGGGGAATACATCCAGCTTACCACTGTGTATATATATATTTTATTTTAAAAAGGGGACTAGATTCCATTTACTTGGAAATGTCATCAATCTCCTAGCAAACAATATTTGGAAATGATGTGATATTTCTACTCATCTCTCAAGGAGATTTATAACATCCATGTGCATAAGAGAAAGTAATTAATCCTAATCTAAGTAATCATTTAAGATTCTACAATTATTTTTTAAAATTTCGTTTACCGCCTTGCGTATACTCGAAATTCACTTTATTCTCTGCTCTTTGGATTTCATCAGCAATACTCCTGTACTTGGCCCAAACTAGAGTTCCAAATTAAAAGGCATCGTTCACTTAGTTTATTTTTCCGGTTTTTCCTTTTTAATATATTTTTTTTATCTAGTTGAATATATTTAGAATGGTCAATTCCAACATAACCCAATAATATGACTCGAAACTAGTAAGAACTAAAACAGGTTAAACATGCAGGATTAAAAACCGGGTCATCCTCAGGTTAAACCATTTTATTAAATGAGTTGGGTTTAGGATTTAGGGATAAAATACTGTTTACTCCCTATACTTATAGGGTCTGTAAGACCCCGGAAATTCTTTATTAATTTCTAAATGTTTTGGGAACTATTAAAGTGTTCAATAACACGATTTCGTGGTTCGAAGGTGGAGTGGAAAGTATTTCGAACAATTATTCTTTGGAATGCTTTGATTCAAGGGTTGACTTTTTATACGTTAGGACTTCCTTCACGATCGTAGAGCGCGTCAATACGAGTTAGTGCATATATGTATCGGGACCCTCAGCTGGGGGCTTTCCCTTTATATTGGTGATACAAGTCTTATGCTTCCGATAGTTGCACCTAAGAGGTATATGCATACTAACAAGTCCCCCAAGTCCTCAGTCAAGTGTTCTCTTGGGTGGGGAGTTTGTCTTTGGTGAAAGTATCGGAAGTGCAAGGGGAATTCATGCCACGTGGCTTCCGTACAACGATTACCCCCAGTCCCCGAAGTCCCCACTTAAGAGGAGTCTTGGCTGGGGTGAGGAGATCATTCTTGGCATTGTTATTGTGTCACTATCGTGAACCTATAGTGGGGTTTCATGCGTCCTTTAGTGCATACGTTAGGCCCTGGTGACACATGTGCTATTGTCATTCATTTTTCATGTGCAGGAAGTTCGATGTACTGGACTCCGTAATATGTAATACTGGCGTAGTGGTAAGGAGTTGAGGTGACGACGCATGACCTCTGTAATGCTCAGAGATGTTGGACACGTGGTAAGATCTGGTGTCATTGTCCTCGCACGTTTAACGGTCCATGTACTCTCGAGGTCCCTATAAATGGACAGAGGAGGGAGGTGGGGGGCGGTTACTGTACCTCTATTTTTGTTGGGGATTGTGATAAGAGGTGAGTAAAGTTAGAGCCTTTAGTGTTCCGGAAGCTTGAATCTGTCATTTGGTGGTCGGAATTCTGGGTTGTTGGCTTCGTTGTCTCTGTTTTCTAGTTGGAGAAGTGAACAGGTATGCCAGTTCTTTACTTTCCTGGGTTTCTGTCTGAGAACATTTGTGTGTGGGTTTTGTTGTGGGGTTGTTTGCCAGAGGCTGGGTTTGTCGGTAGGCGTTAGGCCATTATGGGTTCGGTTAGTCACTAGGGAAGGTGAATTTTGAGTTTAGTTGGATTTTCTGTTGTGGCTCCCGGAGAGGTTATTAGATTTTGAAATTCATGGGGTGAGTCCTGGAACGCGATAGACAGGAGACGATTGACTAGTTTTGGGTGTCGCTCACAGCATGGCACGGGAGCATCGTGGTCGTGGTAGGTGAGAGGGTTCTTCTTGTGGAGGTGGTGAAGGTGTTTCTCGTGGTGGTGCCGGTGCTTCTCAAGGCAGTAGAGAGGGTGTTCCTCGTGCACATGGCTAGGGTACTCCTCGCGGGGGCACCGTGGGCACTTCCTGAGGTGGTGGTGAGGGTGTTTCCCAAGGAGGTGGCGAAGGGTCTTCTCGTGGGGTCCTGAGTAGGGTTGAACGTCCCGCAGATGTTGTAGGGCCTGAGGCTCCCGAGGCAGGGGATGTCGAGGTGTTGGAGATTCCTCATTCGCCTGGTGGGCACTTGCTCCTTGGCGATATGCCCATTGATTAGCTGGTCTGAGTATCAAAAAAGGGCAGATTACTGATATGCGGGCAACTTGGGGTATCCCAGGCAATGTACTGTTGCGCCCCTTAAGAGGGGGAGAGTGCTTTAGTCATCCCAAGATGGGGTGGGCTTGCTTTTATGAATATCAGCTTAAGTGTGGGTTGATGTTTCAGATACCAGAGGAGTTACAGTATTTGCCATTGTATCTCCACATATATGTGGGGTAGCTATTACCGAATGCGCTGAGGTAGTTGATGGGGGTTCTGTTATTCTGGAAGCACAACATGCAACAGTGTCCCAGCATTGGGGAGTTTAACTCTATGTTAAAGATGCAGTATTCGACAAAGGCTGAGAATAGTAGGTGCGTGAACTTTAGAGAGCACAGCCACACGATAATCGAGGACCTTCCCTCAAACATTTATGCTCACTGGAGGGGTAGGGCTTTCCTGGTTGGGGGGCCACTGCAGAACCCGGACATGGTGCATCGGGCTCCCACTCATTTTAGGCTTATCTATGAGTATCGTGATTGTGTTTTGGGTAATATTTTTGCCATTCGTGTGCTACCAGCCTGTCTTTGTATCGTAGTGAGGCAGGAGGCTATCTTGACCACGCTAGAGCAAAAGTGTATGGCGAGGGTTTTGGGCGCGTTCCCCAAGGGGAAGAAGGGTTTCTATCGCCTGTGTAGGCTTCCGATATATGAGAGGTTTGAGTTGGGGAAGCGTCCGGGTGAGGGTTTTTTTTTTTTTTTTGGACGTAGTATACGATCGTTCATTCATTTTTGGTGTTGCTAACGTTGCTTGTTAATTTTGTTGTGGATACGCCTAGTGAGGCTGCCAGCAAGAGCGATGCTTTATACGCTGAGATTGACACTGATGTCATCGCAACCGGAGATCAAAGTGGAGATCTTCATTGAGAAGCTGTTTGAAGAAGCTGAGCGGCGCCAAAGCGATACCAGTGTCAGGGCTCGCCTGATACAAGATGTTGTGTTGGAGTAGCTGGATGCTTATTTTGGTGATGACATCAGTGATACGACTCCGGCGGCTAGTCAAGCTGTTGGTGATAAGACTCTGACGGCTGAGTTTTCTGTGGTTCATCAGGAAGTTTGAGACAATGTTAAGGTTGCTCAAGTTGCCGAGGTGGAGGCCCATACCCAGGCTGGTGAGGTGGATGGGATCCGAGTGTCAGAGACTTGCGCTCGGACTGATGGGGTTGGGTCGAGGAAGAGGACTGCTAAGCAACTTCGCCTTGGGAATCCCCTGGAAGGTGTTAATATCGATACTTGCGGAGGCAAGAAGTCTAGGGTTGATAGTGTATCGCGCTCGAGATCTACTAGTGAGGGCTCTCAGGGTTCTTATGACAAAGTTGCTGGGTCCTCGCACATACTCTTGGTGAGATTGGGATGATAGATGGTGTTATTCTTCACATGGTTTCTGATCTGCACAATATCCATCATGATCGCAGCCGTGTGAATGCTAAGCATCCTCGTCTTGGTAAACGGGAGGCCCAAGAGAGATTGATGAGGGTACGTATTGAGTGTCACATGCATTTTATTTCACGTGTTGGTGTTTGTTCCTCCTTTTTCTGAATGCTCTGATTGTTTGACGTGTGATGTAGACAGTGAACATGAATTATCAAGCCTCTACAGATTTCGCTAGGCATTTTGATCAGGAGATCGCCCGACTGCAAGGGGAGCTGAATGTCGAGAGGGAGGGGGCACGCGAGCTGCAAGGTGCGTTGGATCGAGGCCAGGTGGAGCGTGAGGATATGAGGCAGGCGATTAACGATGGGATCGCGAAAAGGATGGAGTTGGAGCAATCGCTTGCAATAGAGGGGTCTCGTTGTCAGGAGGCTGAGGATGTTGTTGACCTGCTAAGGGAATCAAATCTAGATTTGACCGGTAGGCTTCAGAGGGTCAAAGTTGGATTGAAGGCCTTGGAGGAGGTCAAGACTCAGGTTGGCGAAGCTGAGGAGCGTATGTGAGAGTTGGAGAGGCAGGTCCAAGAGCGCGATGTCGAGTTGGAGCTTCATGGCGCAGCTTTGGAGAGTTTGGCTCCTTATCTCGATTGCTTTATGGAGTTGGTGGGGCTAGTTGGTACTTTGCAAGGAGAAGTTAACCGCCTGAGGGGTATTGAGCACCAGTTTGGCTAGAGGGAGGCAGAGCTGGTGCAAGCGAAGAAGGATTTGTGTAAGCAGCAGGCTCGGGCTAATGCCTTCGCTAATGAATGCATTTGATTGCGTACTGCTACCGAGACTCATTTTGACAAGCTCTAGAAGGCTAAGCGATATGGTGAGGCAAAGGCAGTGGATCACTGTCTTTAGTCGGCCAAGTTTCATGAAAAGATAAATGAGGCCTTCTCGGATGGGGCCCTGCACTCGATCCGTGATGGGATCGCTACTGGCTAGATTGATTAGGACAAATTGGTCCACGATATGCAGGTGATGAAGGCAAGGAGATTGCAAACTAGCGCCGTGAGTGGGGGTCGTGGAGAGGGGATTTTGATCCGCGAACTGGCCACTTCTATAGAGCACGTCTCAAGCCAGGCTGGCAAGGACGAGGTGGAGGGTGCTGACGATAAGCAAGGGGAAGCACGCAGTGTTGAGGGTGATAATGTTGGGGACCGAGACCGAGTTAGAGAGGAAGCGCGCAGTGCTGAGGGTGAGACATAACTTCTGTTTCTATTTTTTTTTGCTAGTGATAGGCCTATTGAAGTGTATATGCTTTGAATTTTGTCGAGACATTGACCGATTGGTCTTCCTTTTGGCATATTCGTTGTGCGTTGGAGAAATGAAAAGTTTATTGGGAACAAACATTTCTTTAATAGTCCCCCATGCATTGAATGTATTTACTGCGTTGTTGATTTTGTGCGTTGTCATTACTGTAGGTCATTAAAGTAGCATGACCATTGGTCATTTGGGGCGGTTTGAGGTGGTGGTTTTCCCCTATAAATAGGTAGGGTGAGTGGGGGGTGGATCACATCTTCAATATGGCATTTTCCTTGTTTTGCATTATGCTTTTGCTCCTGAAATCCTGTTTCCCTTTCGTTGGCTTTCTTTTCCAGATTTCTAGGCTCTATAGCTTTATCTCAGGCCTGGATTATTGGCTTTATAGCCTACTCTCAGGCGGGTTTGGTTCCGCCGCCGTTTGGGGGGTTGGGCAGGCTATGCTCCTGGGGAACTAAGTCTCTGTTCAAGTGAGAAACCCAAGGTCGTCGATTGCTGGCGGTGCAGTGGGGCTACAACTGTGGAGATGGACCGACGATAGGGCGGAGAGTGGCACCGGCTCCCCGGTCTTTCCACCAGAGCTTGACCAGCCTGTCACTCCTCCTTCAGTGATCTTCTTTTGAGGCTTCTCATATTCCAAAGGATCAGACTTGGTTGAAGAGGTGACGGGAATATTTGTATGTGTATCACATTCGTATGCTAGGGCATGTGTTGCATTTGGATTAGGATGTGACGTGCTTTCATTGTGTATCACATTTGTATGGAATAGCATTTGGTGTATCGTTATAGGCCCCAAAGCCTTTGTAATAAATTTCCTTTGTATGCCATTCTGGAGTAAGGAATGTATCGCCTTTCGTGATGCCATCGCTGAACACATTTGTGACGTGTTGATGTACAATCTTTCGTTGAGCACATTTGTGGCGATATATTGCGTATCGCTGACATTCATTCATTCATTGGGAGCATTCACTCATTTATTGGCTTCATTCTTTCATTTGTGGCGATGTATCGCGTATCATTGACATTTATTCATTCATCGGAAGCATTCATTTCATTCATTCATTGGGAGTATTCATTGATTTGATCGCAATTGGCAGCACAAGGGTTTGCGAGGGACAGCATGGTGCTATATCAGCAAAACCAGCCCTAAGCGATATAATATTTATATTAGTGAACGTGTAGGCAATAAGTTGGGGTTGCTATACAGCGTCCCTGTGCCTGTTGCGTGTAATTGTTGTGGTGGCCAATGTAAGGCCTGTGGCGATAGTGATAAAGGGATATAACATTTGACCATTGAAGGGTCCGATGGTGATAATCGTCATCGCTCGTTTAGTGCGATTGATAAGTAGAGTAATAAATGTAGGAGTATTGCATTGGTTGCCAATAGCATGTCATTCATTACTGCGCGAATGCAGTTGCAAAATACATGGAAATAAAATGTAGTACGTTGCCATTGAGATGGGCGATAGCGAGATGGAGATTGCAAAAGTAGGGTTTCGCGCTCTACCTGGGATAGTAGAGGAGGTGTTTGGCGTTCCATGGATGTGAGAGAGTTATACCATATGTACCTCTCAGATAGAACGTAGCGAGTTCAACAGCCTTAGTGATCTAGTATGGCCCTTCCCATGTGCCTTTCAGCCATGTTGGAGGTGGCATCTTTTCCTTCATCACCCAATCCTCGACAGAGAGGAGGCGAGGCATGACCTTGCATTGTAGTATTAGGCGATAACCTGCTTGTTATTGATGTTACGAAGGAGGACTCGCTTGCGGTGCTCTTCTAAGAGGTCAGAGTCGAGGTTCAACCGAGTTAGTGAGTGCATCGAAGCATGCCACTCTATCACTTTGCACTTCCTGCTCGATTGGGATCACCGTCTCAGTGCCAAATGAGATGCAGAAAAGGGACTCGCCATTGGCCTCTGTGAGGTTCGTTCTGATCGCCCACAGGACCTTGGGTAATTTCTCTGCCTATAAGCCTTTAGCATCGTCCAGCTTTTTCTTCAAGTTTTGGTTGATGAACTTGTTGACGGCTTTGACCTGGCCATTCGTCTGTAGGTGTGCTAGGAGGCGTATCAGATCTTTATGCCATATTGGTCGACGAACTCCCTGAGTGTGTCGTTATCAAACTGCGCTCTGTTATCGGTGATGATTGTTTCAAGGATGTCGAATTACCAATAGATGTCCTTCCATAGAAAGCTGATAACCTTAGCGACTATGCAGCGGTAGCAAAACTCGCTGCCCTTCCTGGAGGGAGATGCATTTGAACAGGGGGAATGATCTTCCTTTCCTATACAGCTTCCCTTATCGAATCGTGTATAGTGTTGTTCTTCTGCGGAGTGTGGTGGCGATGGCCCTGTTTGGTGGCTCGATGCCCTTGGAGAGATAATCAATGAATGGGTCCATCCACGAGGGTGGGCGCTGGCTCTCTGTAAGGAATATTTTCAAGAATGGCTTATCGATACTCGGCCTTTCTAGGACTTCCATTTTAAGGTTTCCGATGTCGGTGTTTGGCGGTGATGTCGCCAACTAAGCGACAACATCTGCCTTGGTGTTCTGTGCTCAGGGAATCAGGGCGATGGTGTGACTGGTGAGGCATTGTTGGAGTAAGGCCTTGGTGAGTGATTGGTAATGAGATATTGCAGTAGTCGTTGGGCGGCTGTGAAGAGTGTGATACTCTGAGAGTTGGCCGCTTTGAATGAGGTGCTCAATAGCATGTTTCACTAACCAGCAGATATCGGTGGGGTGGCCGGCTTCCTTATGGCATGTACATTATTTGCCGTTATCTCGTGGTTTGGCCTGACCTGGTTTGCGTCGCGGTGGGCATGGAATGATGTCTTTATGGTTGTTCCAGATTTCTTCATATGAAGCAGTGAGGGTGGTGTAAATCTCGTATCGGGTTGCCTCAAATCTTTGGTTGTCCTTGTGTCGGGTGCTACCATATGGCGCATCACGATAACAACTGCCTGATGAATTATACTTTAGCTTCTCGGGGCTTTTCCAGTACTGTTTGTCCCTTTTATCATTGTAACTTTATCGCTCTCGTGGGTTTCGGTCATTGTGTTGGATAGGCTTGTCTCTGTTGATGTCTTTGTTTCTGCTGTCGGAGGTTCCGACGTAGTTGTTAACTTGAGGTATATTGACTGGGTGTGCATTGGTGTTGGTATCGCGACCAAAGGTGTCGTACTAGGCTGTGCGAAAGCGGTAGCGGCATCAAGGAGGTCGTCATATGTTGGAGGGGGATTGGTGTTGGTCATTTTGGTAAAAGGTGAGTTTTGGATGAGTTTAATAAAGTGAGTCAATAATGTTGTAATTAATCTTTCTGGTGACTTCTTTTGTTTAAATTTCTATTCTTTTTCGTTTCCGTTTATATTATTTAATATCTCCATTTGTTTTCCCTATTTATTTCTTCATTTTGATTTCCCATTTATTTCTCTTTTTCATTTTATTGTTTGATTTTAATGTAATCTCCTGAACTAAATTATATGCAGGGATTACTATGATTTTTTATTGCATGTAATTGGTTATTTCTTGCATTAATTTTTTATGCATGATTTATGTTTTATTTAGTTTAATTGTGGAGGGTAGTGATGGGTGAGACTCGTAGAAAGTTGAGAAATATTATTATGTATTGTGGGGATAAATGCATCTTGTTAAGAGGAGAGATGAGTGATTCATCTGATTTGTTGAGATTCAATTGATTTGAGTTGTCACGGGTGCGACTTGTATATCCTTTGATTTTAGATATGCTCATTGTGTTGGTTCTGTATTGAGTCAGTCACCATATTTGTATAAATACGACTTCGGGGTTTTGAAAAGAAAGACGTGCGTTTAGATCCCGTATTAATTTTTGATGATTTGGTGATTGATTATTGAGATTGTGGTTCTTTGTGAATGTTGAAATTGTTGAGTGTTGACCTTGGTGAAAAGAAATGCGATTTAATAAAACAACCGTTCCTTCTTATTTACTCACACGAGCTTTCAGAAAGCTTACCGGGTTTTGTATTGTTGCAATCCCGGTATACTATTCAAACAGTGTAGCTGGTGAGCCTACAAGTCAGGAGAATCAGGAATGTGATCGAGTAGCTTAAAGTAGCTGCACTTGTGTTATTTGATTTTTTTTTTTGTGAGGTGTTTTATGCTCATTTGAGCTTACTTTTATTTTGGAGAGAGGGTGTTGTAATAATTAATCCAAGACTTATTTAAGAATTTGAAATTCAATTAGTGTGGTGTGATTATTAAGAAAAAAAATTAGAATGATTATTGTTGAGTTGTAGTAATTCATGTTTCGGATTTTGAATTATTATTCTAAAATTCGGGGCGTAACACATGTCTTATGAACGGTGTAAGTTTCTTTCTTTGTTTCAAGGGGTTTGAAGCACTAAAAACTATGAAATTAAAGGGAAAGTTCAGCATTTGGATCCAAAATTTGCTTAATAATTTAAATGAATGGGGATTAATAGAGTAATAGAAAATTTAGAGACAAGAGAGTCAGAGAGGTCGAGCTGGGTTTCAAGCTTCACATGGCGAAGGGCAAAGAGAATAGACCTTGACCAAGGTTCTCGATGTGTTGGGGAGAGGGATTTGAGGAATCGATCAAGAGACTTTCCTTTCCTTTGTTTGGTAGGCGCAAATTTTGGAAGTATTTTCCTGACATAGGGGAAAATAGGGGGAAGATCATTCTTAGGCCATGTTTGGATCACAAATTTGAGGAATCAGGAAAGGAAAGTCATTCATTTCCTTTGTCTGGTAGATACAAACTTTGAATGTACTTTCCTGACATAGAGAGAAAAATAGGGGGAAGATCATTCCTTTCAGGCCCCATGGGATTGATTTTCCCTTCTCATTTTCCAGCATTTATTACGAAAATTTTGGACTAAAATATCCCTGCTCAAATATGGTATTACCAAAATTGGTAATTTCCATGATGTTATTTTTATTTTAAAATACAAGGGTATTATTGAAACAATGATATAACTTTGATTTCCTTTCCTGCACCAACCAAACACCAGAAGGGAAATCAAATGGTCTTTTTTAAATGCTTTCCTTTCCTGCACCAACTAAACACCGGAAGGGAAATCAATAAATGGTCTTTCCTGAATGCTTTCCTTGCTTTACCAAACATAGGAAATGATACTTGACAGGAATTTTGATTTTCCATCTCCATGGAAAAGACAAGAGAATTGATTTCTCTTCCATGAACCAAACGAGACCTTAAATTAACCATTTGATTTAAACTTGGTTACAACACTACACCTTGTTCAAATATTTTTTTTTTTCCTAGAGGGTTATTTACTCGTTTTGTCATTTCAGTTTGTGTCGAGTTTCACTCATAAACTACAAAATTCAATAAATTATCCATTCCTAAAAACGCCACTTTCTTTATCTATAAGCCAGCAGCAAACCAAAACTAAGCTCTTTGTTCTTGAATGGCTAACGTCAAACGATGATCAATGTAGAAAAATTAAGTATAAGAAAGGAGAAGGCTCACAAGGAATTTATTTATTTTTAATTTTTATTTTATTTATTTAGTGACTTTAATTCTGACTATCCAAGAATTGTGGGTTAGCCATCAAACCACTAATTCCAAGGTATGATATATAAACACTGGGCTTAATATTTCTCTTACTTTTAACTTCGACACCTGCGCTTGCGTTTAGTGAAAATTGCGTTCAAGTCACCTGCCTGGCAATACTAAGCAATTAAAATGAGCCAAGTGATCAATGAAGGAGCAGACACTTAAATTCAATTTAAGCAACTACAATTGGCGGTTTAGGTTTAAGGCATTAACTCCATAATTATTCACTGTGGTCCTTCTACTTTTTCGGTCGTATTCACTGTGGTCCTTCTTCTTTTTTTGGTCGTATTCACGGTCCTTCAGATTCAACTAGTTCCAACTTGGACCTGCAAGCGTTGAGTACTATATGAACAGAAACGTACTAGATTGGTTAGCTTTTGGCAAGACAATCAATTATTTGTGGAGCGACATCATGAACAATTAAGCTTGAATTAATCAATCAAGTCTAAATGTGATTGATAATTCCATATTGTACATCATCGACAGATATATGAATGGTTCAGATCTAACCTTTGCTCTGTGCCACTTGGATCTGGGGTTGAGATCTTCTAGATTTTTTACATTAACAATTTTGTGTTGATCGGATCTAATTCCAATTGAGTTATTGAAAACAACTTTCACTTCGCTTACTTGATTATTTGTAATGAACTCGATTCAATCAAAGTTATGTAAGTTTTAATTTAGAGGTTAATGAATGTTATGCTTATGTATAAGATTATATCACTCCATACGTTCTGCAAATGTATATTGTGCATAAGACGCCTAGTAAAGTATGCAACTATGCATGTAAATTGGATTGATTGATAGAGATGACTAAATTATAGGTCTCTGTAAAAACATCGGAGTGCATTTTGTCATCTTCTTGTTATCCTGCAATATGTACAGTATTAATGGAGAGTAGTTGGGAGGTTAACATAAATGTAACCAGAAACCAATGTTTCCCCTTTTTTTTTTCTTTTTTTTTTTTGGGCAATAGAAATGTTTCTATAAAAGCAAGATTTGTCTAGCAATACTATTTCATATTTCATAAATTAAGATGAGTTCAACACAACTAGGAGCCAAAGAACTCCATGCAGTCTGCCTGCCTTTCCCAGCACAAGGCCATGTTAACCCTATGATGCAATTAGCCAAGCTTCTATATTCCAGGGGATTCCACATAACCTTTGTCAACACTGAGTTCAACCACAGGCGTTTAATCCGGTCCAGAGGCTCTGATTCCGTCAAGGGACTACCGGACTTCCAGTTTGCGACCATACCGGACGGGCTGCCACCTTCAGATAAAGATGCAACCCAAGATGTTCCAACCCTATGCGACTCCATCAGGAAAACATGTCTAGGCCCTTTCAAGGAGCTGGTGACTAACCTCAATTCCTCATCTGAAGTGCCACAGATTACTTGTATAGTTTCTGACGGTATCATGGGATTTGGGAGGGAAGTTGCTAAGGAACTAGGGATTCCTGGGGCTCAGCTTTGGACTTCTTCTGCTTGTGGCTTCATGGGGTACCTTCAATACGGCGAACTCGTCAAACGAGGCATTGTTCCATTCAAAGGTACTTCATTTTTTTCTGATAGCTGACTGTTGAGATAAAGGGAATATGGAAAAGAGATGTATATATACTTATATAGCACCATCGACTATATAAAATTTAAACTCAAATTAAAGAACAATTTCAAAATTTTTTTTGTTTATGTTTCTTGTTTAAGAACAAGCTAAATTAACACAGAGAGAGAGTAATATTTCAGAGAGAATGAAGATTTTAAGTGTGTTTATTCATCTCATACAATGGGGTATTTATAGGAATACATTTGTAGTGTGAAAGCTCAAAGAGAAAATCAAAATGATAACCATCTTGATGATGAATTCTGCCATGCTTGTTGCCCCTTGGTAAAACATGTTTCATAAGTCTTCATACACTCAAGTACCTATGTTTATACACTCAAGTACCTATCTATACATTTTAAGTATTTTTTACATGATATAGACATACATGGTATTATACATTTATACTACAACACTCCCCCTTGGATATTTCATGTTCAATAGTATTGTATTGGTGGTGCGCTTCGAAGTTGCCTCGTTAAAAACCTTGCCAAGTAATAAAACCATGTGGGAAAAAACAACATTGGTCGAAAGGGAAAAAGAGCATAACGCGCATTAAGTGTGAAGTATGTTTCTCGATACTCCCCTGATTTAGACTCCCCTTGAAGATCGTGGGAGTTCGGATATCCTTCTCAATCCGATGCTCCTTACATGTTTCTCGAAAGGGGATTTTGGTAGTGACTTAGTAAATAAGTCAGCTACATTATCTTCTGATCGGATTTGATTTACTTCAATATTTAGAAGTGTTTGTTGTTGCTGACTGTAGAAGAATTTCGGCGATATATGTTTGGTATTGTCGCCCTTGATGAAACTTAATTTCATTTGCTCAATGCAAGCTGCATTATCCTCGTAAATGCATGTAGGTTCATTTGTGGTAAATTTCAAACCATAAGTTCCTCGAATGTGTCTATTTACAGACCTTAGCCATATGCATTCACGCACGGCTTCATGTAGTGCAATAATCTCTACATGATTTGAGGAAGTAGCAACAGGAGTTTGTTTTGTAGATCTCCAAGATATCACGGTGCTTCTCATGGTAAAGACATAACCTGTTTTTGAGCGACCTTTGTGAGGGTCAAAGAGATACCCTGCATCAGCAAAGCCCATCAGAACATCATTATCATTTTGATGGAGGGGAGGAGGAGAACGTCGGTCACTATGGATAGTGTTGCCAACGTTCACATTTCTTTTCTCTCTGTAGGGATAAAACAAGCCCATATCAATCGTACCTTTTAGATATTGAAAGATTGTCTTTATACCAATCCAATGGCGGCATGTTGGCGCAGAACTATGTCGAGCTAACAAGTTTACTGCAAATGAGATATCCGGTCTTGTGCATTGAGCTAAATACAATAATGCGCCTATCGCACTTAGATATGGTATTTCAGCCTCTAATAAATCTTCGTCCTCATCCCTTGGAAGAAACGGATCTTTCAAGGGCTCAAGACTACGGTTGATCATGAGTGCTCACAGGCTTTGCTTTATCTTCATTACAGCGCCTTAGTAACTTTTGAGTATATGCTGACTGATGGATCATAATCCCATCATTACGGTGTTCGAGTTCTACTCCGAGACAAAACCGTGTTTTCCCAAGATCTTTCATCTCAAATTCAGATTTCAAATACGTAGCAGTTTCTTCTAACTCATCTAGAGTTCCAATTAGGTTCATGTCATCGACATAAACTGCTACAATTACAAATCCGGATCTTATCCATTTAATGAACACGCAAGGGCATATTTCATTGTTAACATATCCCTTCCCAATCAAGTAGTCACTTAGATGTTATACCACATCCGTCCGGATTGTTTCAATCCATATAGTGAGCGTCTTAATTTTATTGAAAACGCGCTCCGTGGTTTAGAGCCACTTGATTTGGGTAATTGAAGTCCATCTGGAGCCTTCATATATATCTCTAAATCTAGATCCCCATAGAGATATCCTGTAACCACATCCATGAGCTGCATGTTAAGTTTTTCTGAAACTACCAAACTAACAAGGTAGCGGAACGTTATAACGTCCATTACGGGAGAATATGTCTCCTCGTAGTCGATTCCAGGGCGTTGTGAGAAACCTTGCGCCACAAGGCGGGTTTTGTATCTAACACCCTCATTTTTCTCATTACGCTTTCTAACAAAGACCCATTTATGGCCAACAAGTTTTAAATTTGGTGGTGTCAGTGTTATAGGCCCAAATACCTGTCTCTTTGTTAGTGAATCCAATTCAGTCTGGATCGCATCTTTCCATTTGGACCAATCTGCTCTTTGTTGACATTCTTCAACGGAGCGAGGTTCGATATCATCGTATTCTATAATTCCTTTTGCAATATGATATGCAAATGCATCATCAATAGCCATTGAATTTCTGTCTATAATTACATGTATACTAGTGTAATTCATGGAGATCTCTCTATTCTCTGGAATTGGTTCTGCCATTGGAGCGTCCTCCAATGATGTCTCTTGGACATAACCATAATCCGAAATTTTTTCATGAGATGGATTATTTGTATCGATGATTAATGGATTATTTTGTGTCAAGCTTACTTTCTTTCTTGGGCGAGAATCCATCGAACCTATGGGCCTCCCGCGCTTCCTGGCAGGAGCCATGGGTCTAGCCACTGCATCACCCATAGAGGGGATGTCATGTCCTTTAGTTTTAGGGACATCAATCCTTGCAGGTACGTTTGCAGCAGGTATGTGTGATCTTGTCACTTTAGCGATATCAGAAAACGCATCAGGCATTAATTCTGCTACATTTTGAAGATCGAGAATCCTCCGCACTTCTATTTCAGACTGTGTGGTTCGAGGATCAAGATGAGACAAAGTGGGGACAGACCACGATAATTCCTGTCTTTTCTATTGAATATTAGTGTTCTTGTCTCCCCCTAATGACAGGAAGACTGTCTCATCAAAGTGACAATCGGCAAATCTAGCGGTAAATAGATCACCTGTCAAGGGTTCTATGTAGTGGATAATGCTTGGAGAATCATATCCAACATAAAGGCCTAAGCGTCTTTGAGGGCCCATTTTGGTGCGATGTGGGGTCGCAATTGGCACATAGACTGCACACCCAAATATGCGTAAGTGTGAGACATCAGGCTAATCCCTAGTCACCATCTAGGACGCAGAAAAGGGTTGGGTGGTAATGGGTCTCAGACGAATAAGCACAGCTGCATGTAATATTGCATAGCCCAAAGCAGAAATAGGGAGATTGGTACGCATAACCAATGCCCTGGCAACCATTTGAAGTCTTTTAATGGCAGCTTCTGCGAGTCCATTTTGGGTCTGTACATGAGGAACAGGGTGTTCAACCTCAATCCCAATGGACATGCAATAATCATCAAATGTGCTTAATGTAAACTCTCCAGCATTGTCAAGACGAATTGACTTAATAGGATGATCAGGGTGGTGAGCCCTTAACTTAATGATTTGTGCTAGGAGTTTAGCAAATGCAGCATTTCTTGTGGATAAGAGCATGACATGTGACCAACGTGTCGATGCATCAACCAACACCATAAAATATCTAAATGGTCCGCAAGTTGGTTGGATAGGTCCACAAATATCACCTTTTATTCTTTGTAAGAATGGTATATTTTCTTTAGTGCCTTTTGCATAGGATGGTCTTGATCCTACCTTTGCTAAAGAACAAGCTTTGCAAAACGAATGATGTGCTTTAGAAGTAACTCTTTGGACCAATGTTTGGTTCGTACTTCTTTTCGTTTTGAAGAATGGATGTCCGTGTGAAGTTTTTAATATACGGAGCATCATATCACGACCTAGATGTCCCAAACGGTCGTGCCAAAGCTTGTATGTGTCAGGATCCCATAAATTGTCATTCATGACATGGTTGGATTCAATGACTCTAATAGTGGTTGCATACAATCCACTAGAGCGACACATAAGTTTCTCTAATACTCGTGTATTTCCGTAGTTTTTAGAGGTGATGCAAAGGAACTCTTGTCCATTCTCACAATGTGTTTCCACATGAAAATCATTGGCTCTTATGTCTTTAAAGCTTAATAGGGTTCTTCCAGCCCTTGGAGCATATAGAGCTTTGGCGACATTAATATTTGTGCCATTTGGTAACAAAAATTGAGCTGGTTCTCGACCATGAATCAATTGTGATGGTCCTGCCATTGTAGTTACTGAGGATCGACTAAGTATCATCCATAAAAATAATTGCCTATGTCGCAATATAGTATGTGTGGTGCCACTATCAAGAAGACATTCCAATTCTCCGGAAAACATACTGAAAGGGATAAAGTTCGGAATATTAACACATGTCCATGACATTGAATGCGATACTTTATTAATAGGGAAAATAGCCAATGATTACATCAAAGTTATTCATAAGTCTATTCCAAATATCAAACTTTAGACAAATTGTTATCACTCAATCCGTTTGGTAATTCCAATGAAATATGACCAGGAAAGTAGAGAGATGTTGGTGGAGCGAGGCTCGCTTAAATACCCCAATCTCAATTGCTTTCCTAGACATCATACTTCATTGGGTACGCCACATAAGAAGGAGTTTAATACAATTGTTATTTATTGACTAAGGCACATTTGCCATTCTTGGATAATAAAAAGAGGATTATTCTAATCAAAGTCTGTGTTATCCTCGTGCTCTTCATTTACAGCTTTGAAGTCCTCAACGATGAGATTGACATCTTCACTATTTTCATCTTCAGCAAGGTTGGCTTCTTGCTCTCTTGCTTCCCTGTACTCCTTGTAGCGTGCAGCTAATTGGGTACTTGCATGACATTGTTTAAACCAATGCTCGATTGATCCACATCGATGACACATGTCATTGTGGTTACCTCCCTTCATTTGAGGTGCAGGTTGTGCAGGTTTTGCACGTTGTGGATATTCTCTAGGAGGGTTGCTGCTCCTACCACGGCGCATGGTGCGACCTCCAATGCTCATGGTGCTATTTCCACAGCCGGTGTTGTCATATCTCCCTCTTCCACGTGTAGAGTTGCCATCACGTGTGCCCGCTCTAAAATTGCAGTTTTCTTCTTTATTGGGGCGGTTATATGGACATGTTCATCATTCATGTCCCCTATTGCTAGGGTACCGCTCCTTGTGCCATCTCTTGGGTGCATTATAATTTGTCTCACGAACGCTCTTGGTTCCAATGGGTCTTGAATTATAATTCTTTACGAGAATGTTGTCGTGCTTTTCGGCTACCGACAAAACATTAATGAGCTCATTGAACCTCGTAATTAGTCCAGAATTTACTTCAGTGTGATACTGCTTTGATAGCAAAATTGCTGCAACGGGGAAGGTGGAGAGAGTTTTCTCAATTAGCTCTTCTTATGTGAGGGGTTTTTGACAGAACCTCAACATGGATTTGAGACGAAGAGCTTCTGAATTGTACTCAGCAATAGACTTGAAGTCAGAGCAGCGTACATCGTTCCACTGAACCTTCAAGTCAGGGAGGAGGGAATCTTGGATATTGTTAAAGCGCTCTTGTAGCGCCTCCCATAAATCCTTTGCATCTTTGATGGACATGTACTCTAATCTGAGTGCTTTGTCCATATGACGTCGCATCAAGATGATTGCTTGTGCATGCCTCTTGGGTGTTCGAGGGAAAGCAAGGGCCGGGTATGGTGCATGGATGATTGGCAATATCCCTTTCGATGTGAGATGGTTCTCAACGTCGGTTTTCCAGCTATGGTAATCCGAACCTGTTGAGTCAAGGATTTGAAAATCGAGTCTAGGTTCATTCGACATCCTTAAAGATAAGAAGAAAATATTAGTTTAGGAGTTTAAAATTCCACGAAAAATAATAAGATTTCCGAGCTATCTACCAAGAAATCAATTTCCAAGAATCATTGTGAACACTCTTAGTTCGTTTGGCGTGAATTTCTATAATTCCGCTTTTGATTGTAAGTTCCTGAGAAAAAGGAAAAAGGAGAGAAAATGAATAAAAACTCAAAAACGGGAACTTTTAGTAAAGAATACCTTGAAATAGTGTTGTCGGAAAATTTGGCCGGAAAAATTATCAGAGGTGATTGGAAGGATCGTTGGGAAAAATCGAGAAAAGTCGTCGGAAAGTTACCCCGCAGATCTGTCGACAGATGTGTCGGCAGCTGCTCGCAATTGTCTTGGCAGGACCCGGCAGGGCCTCTCGGCAGCTGCTGCGCAGCTCTCGGCAGGACCCGGCAGCGGTCCGGTTCATGCTCACAGCTTCCGGCGGTCGGTTAGGGCGTTTTCCGACTGGTTCCGGCGATTCTGAGGCCGGTTCCGGGCTTCTGGAATCAAGGGCTTTGATATGAGCTAGGGTTTGGGGATTTTTTGTAGGTTTGGAAAAGTCGTCGGAAAGTTACCCCGCAGATCTGTCGACAGATGTGTCGGCAGCTGCTCGCAGTTGTCTTGGCAGGACCCGGCAGGGCCTCTCGGCAGCTGCTGCGCAGCTCTCGGCAGGACCCGGCAGCGGTCCGGTTCATGCTCACAGCTTCCGGCGGTCGGTTAGGGCGTTTTCCGACTGGTTCCGGCGATTCTGAGGCCGGTTCCGGGCTTCTGGAATCAAGGGCTTTGATATGAGCTAGGGTTTGGGGATTTTTTGTAGGTTTGGAAAAATGACTTCGATTGTGATGAACTATTCTCTTGTCAATTTTCGATTCTAATTCTAGAGAAACTTCGTGCTGATAATGTGTTTAAGAACAAGTTAAATTGACACGGAGAGAGAGAGAGAGAGTAATATTTCAGAGAGAATGGAGATTTTAAGTGTGTTTATTCATCTCATACAATGGGGTATTTATAGGAATACATTTGTAGTGTGAAAGCTCAAAGAGAAAATCAAAATGATAACCATCTTGATGATGAATTCTGCCATGCTTGTTGCCCCTTGGTAAAGCATGTTTCATAAGTCTTCATACACTCAAGTACCTATGTTTATACACTGAAATATCTATCTATATATTTTAAGTATTTGTTACATGATATAGACATATATAGTATTATACATTTATACTACAATATTTCTTAATTTATTTGGGTATTACATACTCTGACTCCAAGTGTATAGTCAGTATATATGACTTGTCATGTACATTGATTTCTTTTTCCTTCTTTTTTTTTTTGGGTCATGGAAGGTTGAGTGAAACAGATCTAGAGCCACTTGAGAACTAATCAACAGAGACAAGAAAACAGGCACCGTGGAAAAGGAAAAGAAAAGGATCGGAAAACGGCTGCTAGAGATAAACAAGCACAAGTAGCACGACAATATAACATCATTAACAGTGCATATGATTGAGATTTAGTGCAATGAACACATGATCGAGACTGAACATGCAGTCGTGTCTTATTGGCCCCATTACTACAATAATTCGTATCCTCTTAATCTAGTGCAGAACTGGATAGGTTTCTCTATGTAATTTGCTGGCCAATAAAGTTCATTTGCAGAGCCGGATAGTCATATTTAGGCATTGAGAAAGTCTTGAGTGGGGCAGCCGCACCGCCACGTGGTGCTGCTGTCCAATCAGTGTCTAGCAGGGGGATATTTTAGGTATTTCACTTTTAAAAAGCAGTATTAGTTTCAGACAAAAAATTTCTGAAATGTGATTGGTATGCCTGACGTACGAAATAACCAAATGTGATTGGGCATTTATCATGTAAATTGAGTAGATCGATCTTATTGGCCAGCTCTACATAGGATAGTTTTACTTGAGTTTTGCTCCTTACTCTTTACCGGCTTTCAATTAAGGCAAGCTGTTCTCACTCTCATATTATCATCTTTGCATGTACTTATTAATTTAGTGTTCTAAAATAATAACATATAAAGTTTACGACTGAAAACTAAACTGAGAGTATGAATGGTAACTGTCTTGAATTTAGATATCTGTTGTCCAAATTTACTATTATATTTAAACGTAAAACATCAACATTATCTAATCATTTTTGCCGTGCATTTCGATCAGATCGAAGTTTCATGCAAGATGGTACACTCGATGAGCCAATTGATTGGATCCCAGGCATGAGGAATATGAGGCTCAAGGATATCCCGAGCTTTATCAGGGTCACTAATGTCAACGATATAATGTTCGACTACTTGGGATCTGAAGCACAACACTGCTTGAAATCCTCTGCAATCATCCTCAACACGTTTGACGAATTGGAGCATGAAGTGTTAGAAGAAATCACAGCCATGTTTCCCAACATTTACACAATAGGTCCACTTGCTTTGCTTGGTAGGCATGCGCCTGAAAGCAAATTGGTCAAGTCCCTAAGCTCAGGCTTATGGAAAGAAGACGCAAAATGCCTCGAATGGCTTGACAAACAGAAACCCGCTTCGGTTGTGTATGTGAATTATGGGAGCATAGCTATGATGACAGACCAACATTTGAAAGAATTTGCATGGGGACTTGCAAACAGCAAGCACCATTTTCTGTGGATTGTCAGGCCTGATGTTATAAAAGGCGATTCTGTAGTTTTACCCCAAGAATTTTTTGAGGAGATAAAGGATATGGGTTACGTAACAAGTTGGTGCCCACAGGAGCAAGTGCTAGCACATCCATCAGTTGGGGTTTTTCTAACACATTGTGGTTGGAATTCTACTGTTGAAACTATATCAGAGGGTGTGCCTGTACTTTGCTGGCCTTTCCGTTCCGAGCAACTTACGAATTGCCGTTTCCTGTGTACTGATTGGGGAATTGGTATGGAGGTGAACAATGATGTTAAGTGCAATGAGATTGAAGCACTTGTTAAGGAAATGCTGGAAGGGGAGAAAGGCATGAAGATGAGGCAAAAGGCAAAGGAATGGAAGAAGAAAGCAATAGCAGCAACTGACAATGGAGGGTCATCGTACAATAATTTTGAGAGACTGATTATGGTGGCTCTTCGATAAGGAGAAAGCCCCTTGTGTCTGTGAACTATCAGATCAGTGTTTATTCTATTTTCATGCGTAGCATTTTCTTTTTAATTAAGTCATATTTGGCTCCGATCTCAATTGTTTGTCAAGACAGGATGACTCTATAAATAAAAAAGGGTTAAAATCTCTTTAGTCTGTGTACTTTGCCTCCAACATCATTTCAGTCTCTGACATTTTAATTTCATTCAAAAACTCTTCATAACTCAATTTCCCTCCAACAGGTCCTACCTGTCCAGTTATTCTATTAAGAGTTAGATATTGGTTACTACCTTGTGGTTTGGATCCAAAATTAACTCGGTCACGTGGCTTCTAACTTCATCAAAAGCACTCATGCACTTTCAATTTTGATCAAATAGGTTCAATCCATGAGACCATCTCCATTGGAGATGTTAAAATCCACATGGAAGCCCAACAACTATAAATGACCTAGGAAAATACTCTCCAACCCATTTGTCATTATCACGATGGATGACATATTGAAACCAAACTGCCAAATTTGACAGTTTTGTGGTCATCTCTCTTTTCTTTTTTTATTCTTTCTATCCTTCTCTCCCTTTCTTTCACGTCTCTCTCTTCTTCCCACCCAGATCGACCAAAGCAACTCTCTCTTCTTCTTCCTTAATCCTTTTGGTCTCTCTCTTCCTAATTCCCAATCTCACAAAACGTCAAAATGTCGGATTAATCAAAATAGGTAAAAATAGAAAGGAACGACCTCTAGAACATTAAAACCCACTTCTAGAACATCAGAATCCCAATGTGGAACCTACCGATCACAGTCAAAATCTTATCTAAAAAACTAGATTGAATTTGTAATATGGGATAGGATTGCAAAAAGATATGGTCAATGAACTAGTAATCTCAACAGTATTTGTAATATGACATACTGATCTTCTTTTAAAATTATTTTTCAGTCCTCTCTGATTCTTTCTCATATTTCATTGGTGGTTTGGGCCAGATACTCATGCACCTCACTTACTGGTCTAGTGCAACCACGTCCAAGGCATTTACTGACTTGGAGGTTCTAATTGGGGAGGTCGAAGAGTCGATGAAGAAGACCTCTAAGATGCTTCAGGTTGGGGTGGATGTGGCGAGCCAGAAGATCGATAAGGAGGTCGGAGAGAAAAGAAAGGAAGTAAAGGACAAAGGGGTTTATTTGGCCAGTGAATTGACAAAATTGGAGGCCAAAAGTGAAGGGCTGGAGAGATCTGCAGAGGAATTGAAGAGCGTCAAGTGGTTGTCCAAGCAAGAGTTTGAGAGGCAACGATGCCATAAAAGGAGGAGAGAGAGCTAGAAGAAAGTTTAAGGTAAATAGAAAAAATAGTAAAAATCAAATTAGTTAACAAAATCATAACTAATATAGCCCGAATAAATACGATATATGAATGATCAATCACATGCACCTTCCATTGTTACCAAGCCTACTAATTTACAAAAAATAAAAACAAAAAAGTGAGGGTATAATAGACATTTTAGTGTAGAAGGATCACCATGTCAGCGACTTAATGAAGCTTCTGGACGAAGAGTCACAGAATGAATCTATTGGTTTATAATTGAGAGATGAAAGAGTAAAAATGTAAAATTAAAAGGCGATGGACAAAATAGTTTTTTTAGCAAAAGTTCAGAGAGTAAATAATATTACTATACCCCTTGAATACGTTCAAGTACTATTTCATCATTTTATAATGGGAAAATTACTGGTCTCCCCCCTCATACTTTTGGTGTGTCGACAGTTCAGTCCCTGCTATTCTAATTTTAACAGATAACTCCCCAAACATTCAAATTTTACACAATTTAGCCCAAAATTACCATTTTACCCCTCACTTATTCTTTTTTTTATTATTCTTCTCTCTCTCTTTTATATATATATGTATATGTGTGTGTGTATTTTTTTTTTATTCTTCTCTCTCTTTATATATATATATATGTGTGTGTGTGTGAGTATATATGTATGTATGTATGTATGCATGTATTTGTATATATATATATGTATGTGTGTGTGTATATTTTTATTCTTCCCTCTCTCTTTTTATATATATTTATATGTGTGTGTGTATATATATATGTAGATATATATATATATATATATATGTATATGTATGTATACATATATATCTAATGTGCTTATGTATTTGGTAAGTCCATATACTATGTTTATGTTTCATATTATAAAAAAAAAATCACAAATTACTTTTATATATCTAATGTGTGTGTGTGTGTGTGTGTGTATATATAATGTGTATGTGTGTGTGTGTGTATATGTATATGTAGATATATATATATATATATATATGTATGTATGTATGTATATGTAGAGATATGTATATATGTGTGTGTATTAGACATATAAAAAAAAGAGGAAGTGAGGGGTAAAATGATTATTTTGGACTAAATTGTGTGAAATTTGAATGTTTGGGAAGTTATCTGTTAAAATTGGAATAGCAGGAACTGAACTGTCGAATCCCAAAAAGTACAGGGGGAACCAGTAATTTCCCCTTTTATAATTATTTTGTTTCTACATACTTTTGATGAAGATGAATGAATACTTGAGATGAAAACAAATCCAATTTATTTTCTTTTTTATCTACTGCTAAAAAAATAAATAATTGCCTTTTAAAAAAAATATTTGACTTCTCATAAAATAGAAATAGTTAATGAATTTTTGTTCCAAATTTTAAGAGATGTAGTTCGACGAAGAAAAAATTCAAGCGACATGGTATAAATATAAAAACTAAAGACAATTAATAACAAGGGTAAAAACTTCAAATGGTACCTGAACTATTGCGAAAGCT
Source organism: Rosa persica (assembly GCA_025331145.1). Taxonomy (NCBI): domain Eukaryota; kingdom Viridiplantae; phylum Streptophyta; class Magnoliopsida; order Rosales; family Rosaceae; genus Rosa; species Rosa persica. Next base: position 9,502,055 of record WFKR01000001.1, on the reverse strand, counting down.
ATTTTTTGGTACCTACGAATTTTTTTTTAACTCAAAGATACCTGAAATATTGCACCGTTACCAAGTATGGTACCTCCGTTAACTTTTCCATTAAAGCCACCTACGTGACATGTATTTTTTTAATAAAAACTTCAAATGGTACCCAAACTATTACAAAATGTATTTTTTGGTACCTATAAATTTTTCTTACCCCTAATGTTAGCTCAAGTATTGCCCCAAAATCGTTTTGGTTGATAAACGTTTTAACTAAAAATAAATAGTTAATTTGATGAAATATTAGATCTTTTTATACCAAAACTTGCATTGGTTCAACCAATTTGTAATACTTCTTCCATTGAATGAATATCATAATACAATGAAAAAAAATAGTAAAGGCATAATACTTGAGGTACCATTTGGGGTAAAAAAAAATTTACCTTCGACGAAGAAAAAATTCAAGCGACATGATATAAATATAAAAACTAAAGACAATTAATAACAAGGGTAAAATTTTCAAATGGTATCTAAACTATTGCGAAAGCTATTTTTTGGTACCTACAAATTTTTTTTTTAACTCAAAGGTTTCTGAAATATTGCACTATTACCAAGTATGGTACCTCCGTTAACTTTTCCGTTAAAGTCACCTACGTGACAAGTATTTTTTTAATAAAAACTTCAAATGGTACCCCAACTATTACAAAATGTATTTTTGGGTACTTATAAATTTTTCTTACCCCTAATGGTAGCTCAAGTATTGCCCAAAATATTTTTTGTTGATAAACTTTTGAACTAAAAATAAATAGTTAATTTGATGAAATATTAGATCTTTTTATACCAAAACTTGCATTGGTTCAACCTATTTGTATTACTTCTTCTAATGAATGAATATCATAATACAATGAAAAAAAAAATAGTAAAGGCATAATACTTGAGATACCATTTGGGGTAAAAAAAAATTTACCCGTACCAAAAAATACATCTTGCAATAGTTTGGGTACCATTTGGAGTTTTTTTCCAAAAATGTACATGCCACGTAAGTGATTTTAACGGAGAAGTTAATGGAGGCACTATATTTGGTAATGGTACAATACTTTAGGTACCATCTGGGGTAAAAAAAAAATTCGTAGGTACCAAAAAGTACCTTTCACAATAGTACATGTACTATTTGGAGTTTTTACTCTTATAACAATGCAAGGTTAGCATGGTGGTTTGTTGTGCGACTTGTATTCTAGAAGTCGTTGATTCAAGCAATGGTTTGGTCATTTGTTAGAGAACTCTATCTTAGATCACAAGGTGACATGTCATCAAAGAGGAACTCACCAAGTATATGTAAACCCCTAAGCTGACTAGTATGCCACCTCATCGCCATGTCATAAAACATAGGCCTCACATGATCCATGTCAGCAATTTAGTGAACTCACTTAATAGAAGACTAATGGATTGGAGTTATTAGATCAAAATTGAAAGTGCAAATGTATTTTTGATAAAATTAGAAGTCCATGCACTGAATTGATTATGGACCAAAACCACAGTAACAAGTATTTTACCCTTCTATTAAATAATTGATGTGGAACATAATTAGACACCAACTTAGAGCCATGTAAGGGACGTAGATAGTGACTGTCTAATAAAGCTCTGTGTTCTTTCTCCCGTCCTTTTATCTCTTTTCCTTTTCTCCTTACCTTCTTCCTCGTTCATACCACTCCCTCTATGTTTCTTCTCTCCCTCAAGTCTGGCTTTGGCCTCTTTCACTCCCCAAACCACTTCCATGTTGCTTTCATAGCCCACTTCTATCTCTCCCACTCAAACCCCACTTTCTCTCTCCATACCAAGTCCTAATTTGGAAAATTTCCACCGAAAAAGACACCTTTTTAGACCCTGAGGTTTTTGGCTCAAATGGTGATTTGGATTCTGGGTCTGGTTCAAATGGTGGTTTTGTGGATGGATGGGTTTTTCTCTGAAGAGTCGTTGGTTTGGCATTCTCCTGGGGAAAGTGATGCTTCTAGGAGGAGAGTGTTACCGCCTTTGAAATAACTAGATATGAATCCCACCTCAAATCAATAGCACCGTCGCCTTTCGGACCACAACCACAAATAGCCACAATCATGCAACTACCATCTCCTATATCTCTAACTCCCTTGAAATCATGACCGTCATCGTCGTCATCGATGATTTGATCAAGATAAAGCAACGAGTCTTCTCCTGGGAGGGAATTATGACGGCATAACCAAAACATCCTAGTCGCTCTTGTTATCTCCATCCTAATCAAAAATTTTCGATAGAGAAAGCATGATGATTCCGGTGGAGGGTGCAAGAATAGCAATGGATGACTCATAAGATGAGTTGGTGCTAGAGTAGTTGTCATCAGCATCATCCATGAATTCTCAAAAAGGGTGTAGTTAGTATTTGACAAATTAATTGGACTTGTTGGCTTCGTATTGTACCACAATTCATGATCCATACATTTGTGACCTTCAATGTAGATACTTCGTCAAATTGAAGTCTACAACAAATTGGGCATGAGAATTGACCACCAATTTAGGGATTTCGAAAACCTTAGAAATTGAAATTTGGGAATTGAAAGGTTTTTGGATGGTTAGCTTAGTGGTGTATAAGATGGCAGTGGTAGTGGATTTTGGGTGTGAAGAAAAGAAAAGAAAAACAGAGAACAATAGAAATTCAAAAGAAAAAAAACAAGAGAAATGGAGAAAGAACTCAAGGCTATATTGGATATTCCACAATTATCAAGCTGAGTTCTATCGGTAGATATTTAGGAGTTCAGAATATAGTTTGCTAGAAAGATCCTCTTAACTTTCATGTTCTTACTATTAAAATTTAGAAAAAGCTTGCAGGCTGGAAAGCACACTCTCTCTAGAGGAGGTAAGTTAACCTTGCTTAAATCTAATCTTTCTAGGATGCCTAATCACATTCTTTCTTGCTTTAAATGTCCTCGTACTTTGTCTGATAGAATTAATAAATAGTTTAAGTAGTTCTTCTTGGGTCAGTCACTGCTGACTGGAATCAGGTTTGTCTTCCTACCTCTAAAGGTGGACTAGGGGTGAGATTACCTAGTCATTTTAATAAGGGCTAAATACTGGTTACGAACCTGTACTTTGGGTCCAAAATCAATTCAGTCCCTGTAGTTTCAATTTCATCAAAAATACCCATGCGGTATTGAATTCGTCTAATCGATCATTCCGTTAGTTATCCGCCAAATAGTGTTGTTAATCAGCCTACGTGGAGGCCACGTCAGATCCTGTGGGACCTACCACACAAGTGAATGTCCAAAACTGTCCTTGACTCTTATCTGACCTAGAAACCCTATTACAGCCCCCCAAACCCAATTACGCGTCTTGTTTCGCGACTAACCTCCTAAAGTTGTCCCAAATCTAGAAATCGTCACTGTCATGCTTTGAAATTCAAAAAATCGAGAAGGCTGATTAAATGCTCAAAAAAACAAATGCGTCTGGCTTGATTTGAAGGAGATTCGACATGGCCGGCAATGAGATCGACGTTTGGATACCCAGAAAAACGAAGGGTGGAGATGATATTCCTCATTAAAGTGAGTTTGGTGTTTGGGGATTTGGATTACGATTTTGGATTACTGTTTGAAATCTGCTAAATCGGGGCTAGGGTTTTGGAATTTCGAAATTGGGGAAAAAGGGTTTGATGTGTTGGGTTTCAAATCTTTGATATTGGGATTAAAAGGTTTCGGGTGTAGAGTTTGTTTGAGGTACAGGGTTTGAAATTTAGGATTCGAAATTTTGATCTGGGGTTAGGAAGGGGTTTACGTTTTATGGGTTTCATATCTTTGGGGGTGAAGACCTGGGTTTAGGGTTTGATATATTATACGGTTTTGGACCTGGTTTAAGGATTTAGGTAGAATAGAAGTCATGCACACTTGAAGAAGTACGTCCTTATATAGTGGAATCATGGTTCAAAGACAAGCCTGTGTGGAATAGAAAACAATATGGGTGGGCATTTTGTACCGAAAATGCGGTTACCGACTCGAACCGCACCGAAAATATGGTACGGCAACGACACTGAACTAAAACGGTGTCGTTTTATGATCACACCGCACCAAACCGTATAAAAGAGGTTCGGTTGCGGTTTCGGGTCATAAACTGCCCGATTTAAACCGACCGAATTTATTTTAATTACATTTTATTTATTTATTATTTCTCTATTGATGGAAATGTTGGTTTTCAATATATAAGGAATCCATTTTTGATTAGGTTTTCAGTTTGTAATAAGTTGCTATGTTTGCTTGATAATTAATATATATATATATATATATATGTACACACACATATTTATCTGTTGTGTGTAATAAGTTGATATAGTCTTTCTGCAAGTTGCTTGATATTTGGGTGACATTTGCCAATTTGTGTGGACTCTAAATGCATTCAAAATTTATTTATGCCTTATTGAAATTGTAAGGTAAAAATAAGCTTGATTTTGGCTCTCTCTTTCTAGTTGAAATTAATAAATCGCTCACAAGCGAAACCGACCCGCACCGCACTGAAAAATGGTGTAATCGAAATAATCGGTTCAGCCCTTTGGTAATGCAGTTGAGGTTTGATATATAGACCAACTGAAAAAAGCGGTTTAGTCACGGTTTGGGCCTCAAACCGAACCGCACCACACTGCGCCCACCACTAGAAAACAATAGTTTTACTATTTCTAGAAAAAATGCTTGCTTTTTCCATTGGATGTTGTCTCATTTGATAGACTTACTGCTTATTCTGATTTTCAGCAACCTTATTATCAATATTGTGTAGAATATATTATCAATGTTGTTTGTCTGTTTGTTGGTTTATGGCTGGAATTAAATTATGTTGGTGCATCTGAAAGTTGTTGGTATAATGAATGTGAAAGTTGTCTCTTTCTGATCTTTTGGATGTGGTCCTAGCACTATCGGTTATAGTAATTGTTTATGGCCTTACGGTGATGTGGTTGATATTGCCCTTTATCATTTGGTAGTATCCACTGAGCTCTTTTATAAGTGGTCCACTTTTGAAGGCTGACAAAAATTTTCTTTTTTTTCATTTTTTTTTGGGTTTCATGCATTACACCGTGATTACTTTACCATGAAGATTTATCATGGAGGGAAGATATTCGGGAACAAGTATGTAGGCGGGAAGATCTCATATTATGATCACGTCGACAAGGATAAGATATCTTTGACCGAGGTAGACAACATGGTAAAGGGACTGAACCCAGATTATGAGGGCAGTAGGATAGATTATTGGTTTAGAATAGGTTCAGAAGATGATGCTTTGACCAAGTTAAATTCAGATTTGGATGTGATGACCATGGTGTGTTGTGTACCAAATGAGAGGTTAGTGATTCTATATCTAGATCACATATATGAAGGTGATGAAGATAGTAATGAGGAGGATAAGGTGTACATGTATCCAGCTGACTTTATGTTTAGTCAGTCTGGATCTAATGGTGTGGTGATTGAAGAGCTCCATGATGAGCCTAGAAAGAAGCCGACCTGTGTGATTGAGGAGATCTTCGAGGAACCAAAGAAGGTTGCTAATGAGACTAGGAAGCCAAACATAAGTGCTGGTATAGTTATCAAAGAACCTGATGATAGCACTCTTACACAAGGCAGCAAGGTTTCTGCTGCAAATCTGAAAGAGAAGGGGAAAAGAAAAATGTTTCCTAAGACTAGGAAAGATAAGGATTTCCTGAGACTAGGAAAGATGAGGATAATGGTTTAGATGAAGATGGTTTACATGACATAGCCATTCTTGACTACATGCAGACTTTTGGTTGCATGCCTAGTCAAGAAAAGAGAGTTGAAGATGAGTTTGAGGAGGATGATTGGGCAAAGGATGAAGACTACATACCTGCTTTTGAGCATAAGGATTATGATTATGGGATTGTTGATGATGAAGAGAATATAAGGTTGGAGGTTAATGCAATTGGTGACACTAGGCCAAAAAAGCTAACAGACAACGGACCAAATTCGTTGTGTGATGAAAAATGACACAACGTGGAAACCCGTTGTGTGAATCACAAATAGTCAACACTTATTTGGTTAAAACTGTTGTGCCTTTTCTCGGTAGATGGCAACCACAGTTGCCGCGCAGTCATGCTGCACGTGCCATTGACATCATTCACACAACGAAAGTTGTTTCCTAGCCGTTGTATGAAAGGCTAATCAAACAACATCATTTTATTTTATCTGTTGTATGAGTTATCCTCACACGTCACTTTTGAAGATTTTATTTTTGTGTGTTAGTTTTAGATAACCTATTCTAGTTATTACAATTATGTGATTGTAAATCAGACAACGTATGTTTGTTAGAACCGTTGCATATTATATAAGGATTCATTGTGTGAACATCCAAATTGTTAGCCTTTAGTTGAATCGATACAAAAGAACCCCTGACAAGTAAATCTGAACATGCTCCACCCAAATCTCAACACTACAAAACAAGCTATTTAATTCCACACCCCCAAGGGGAGTTTCAAAAAGGGGTTGAAACTTGAACCTAACTTTAGTTCCATACCCTTTGTCCCATTGGATAAAGTATGCAAGTCTCGACAGTTAACTATCAACCTGGTCTACTAATTTGGAAGTCATGCATGGACAATTCAAAAGACCAATTGATGTACCAAAGAATAAAGAATGTACGTTTCATGTAGTTGGAACCATTATGTTCAAACTACATGACATAATTGACAATATATAAAAGCAATGTGATCGGACATAGAATCCAAACTCCAATGCTCTAGCATTTAACTCTTATACGAGTATAACTATTCAGAAACCTTTTCCCTTACACACCAACTTTTAATTCATGTTATAGTACTTGGTTACTAACATGTACCAAATGCACCACTATTCCCTAAACTCAAATAAAATTACCAACACAAGCACGGAGGAAAAAACTTAATTAATCCTTGAATCAAAGAATGTGAAAATCAAAAACCAAGGGAATCTTACTTATGCAGTAGTCTCCAGTCCACCACCATGTGTGCCAGTACTCACAAAGAACCCAGCAGGCACCCCCGCAAGCTTTTGCTCCCTCCGCAGCTCCCTATTTAAGTTTCAACCTCTTTCTGAAACACTCCCATAAACAACAGCATGAGTGGGAATTAGTTACAAGTTACAAACATTCCAGAAAACATACAGATTTTCCTCTTCTTAATATTGATGTAATAAATTGCTCAAGAGTGAAAATTCTAGGTTGCATGCAAATGATGATACTAAGAAAACAATCAATTTTCTTTTCATTGATATAAAATATTTCTAGTAATATTATAAAATATGAGAAATATTTTCAAACATGAAAGAAGAATATTATCAAGAAAGGCAAGCAAGTTCCAAAAAAGAAGCAAAGGTGTATGCTTTTTGTTTTCTTTCTCTATGACACTATCCGACTTCATTGACATTGTGATTGGATTATTAGAAGTCTGATACAGCATCCGAAACACCTTCTCCTACTGAAAGACACTAAAGTAGTGCCTATAGCCTAGCAGCTTAACCCACACACACACACACTAAAGGTAATAAATAAAGGGGCTCACCTTTTTGAATTGCTGGGATTAGTGTAGATTGGCTTGAGAATATGATTCCGGGATGAGTTTTGAAGCTGAGAGCAAACCCATAACATTTACTTCATGATCAAGACATCCATCACTATGGTCTTCAAAACTTTGCTTTCTTTGCTGCGTGAAATCCCCATATGAAATAAATTGAAAAAAGAAAAATTAATTTTATTGGAAAGAAAAGAGCAAAAAGGCAAATGGTTCTTGAACCCATTTTGGAGAAGATTTGATGACAGTGTGAACTGTGAAGTCTGAGAAGATTTCATGGAATCAACCTCACATGCATTGTTGCGCAAACAATTTCAACTATTATTAGAAAATCTACATACAACAGCAGCACATGCCTTTTTCTTCTCAGAGACCCATTTTGTAGAAGTTGAGCCCCAGTTCTTCTTCGAAGACGCAGCTCCAGTTCTTCTTCTCACCTTCTGAACAACTGATGAAATCTATTCTCAAACAAAATATTCAATAACTTAGAGAAATCCCAATATATAAACTACAAATAACCCTAACTGAAGAAGGCGAACACAAACATACTAAACAAAGACAAAGAATAGATGAGAAAGTTTAACTCACAAAATCGATTACTATGAGAAAGCCCTAAATCGAGTTGCCCAGAAATCCCCAAAATGAAGAACCCTAATCGAAACCCCCTTTTCTTCCACCTTCTTCCCAATACGAACTGAGTTGAACTCTAATCTAACTGAGAAGAATCAAACCCAAATCCATGATGTAGAATCAGACCGTCCAAAATTGAACTGAGGAGAGGCTGCGAGCTGCTGATGATGGTGTTTTGATAAGAGATTACAGTGGTGAATTGAAAATGGTGAGAGATACGGTGGTGGTTCGGGGCTGGTGAGAGGTTGTGAGTTTTGAGTTTTTGGTTTTTAATAGAAGTTATTTTGTCAAAGTGTGAGAAAACAGTGGTGTGTTATTAATTTGTCGAAGTCAAACCCTAGTCAATTTGTCACTCCAACACTCTTTTTATTTTTTATTAATACATCAGAGAACAAATACATCCCAATATGTTATATGATCGTGTACAACTTAAATTTCAGCTTAGGCTCCAAGGAGGGAAAGTTCCCGTGCTATGTGCAATAGTATTGGGGCTAGGGTAAACATGTTTCATTCAGACAACACAAATAAAGTTTTTATGTTGTAGGATTCAAATCATGACATATATGTTTTCCAAAATTGTAGATTTTGAAGGAGAATGAGTAGCATTTGGAGGCACATCCCAAATTGCCAATAATATCTAATTTAATCATACAACAGAAAGTCAAAAGCTGTTGTATGATAATTTGCAAGCTACTATCACACAACAAGTATAACTATGATGTTGTACAATGTAGTAGATATTTGGACCCAAATTTGTGTTAGGCTAGGAGGGAAATCTGCCACTCTTTTTTTTATCATTTACATAACAAAATATTCTTATCAGTGTTGTGCAATCACCTTCTCCATAAAAACATCAAAAATTTTATGGCCTTTTACAACATATGGTTCTTAATCATGTTGTGTGATTGACTTTCCATCATCACACAACATCTTCTTTTTTTTTCATTGTGTAAAAAGTGTTGTATATTGAGGTTATTGGCCTAGTGTGATTGGTTGGGACCCCGCACAGTGGAAGTGAAACACATAATGTGGAGTTCGATAGTGGGGTGGAATTTCAAGATAATGAAGAGATGTTTGGAGTTGCAGATTCGGATGAAGAAAGACCTGGGCCGGCTTTGAATTCTGATGGTGAAGAGGATGTCATTTTTCCTGAGTTTAATCCCAAGACAGATATGCAAAATCCTGTTTTCTATAAAGGGATGATATTTGGCCCATCTGCAATTTTGAGAGAGGCTATAAGGGAGAGAGCTATTAGAGATCGCGGGGAGGTCTACTTCATTAAAAAGGACAAGACAAGAGTGGGGGCTATATGTAGAGCAGAAGATTGTCCATTTGAGCTTTATGCATCTAGAATGCTGCATGAAAGCTCTCTACAGATCAAGACATATGAGCCTGATCACAAGTGCTCTAGAAAGTTTGAGTCACGCATGTTGACTGCTAAGTACTTGGCCAAGCGCTTCATAGAAAGAATCATGCTAAACACTGGATGGAAGACAGGTACGCTTGATGCTCCGTTTATATTTTCCAAATTTTCTTCTTTCTTTGCAGCAAGGTTTGTTTTTTCCATTTGGAGTTGCAGATTTTTATTTTGGTGTATTGTTTTCCATTTCAGGATGCTCCTTTTGGTCGACTTTTTTTTGTTTTTCTTTTTTTTTGTTTTGCTTCTTATTTTGCAGCAAGGGTTCTGATTCACCTTTCATGATGTTGGATTTGGTTTTCAATTTTTGTTTTCCATCTTTCGGCTTACTGTTTAGTTTTCCATTTCATGATGCTACTTTTTTTTGTTTTGCAATCTATTTGCAGAGTTTCTGATTTCCCTTTCATGATGCTGAGACTATATTTCCAGTTTTTGGTTGACTATTTACTTTTCCATTTCATGATGAAATTGATCAAATCTTACCTTCGGTCTACTATGTCTCAAGAGAGATCAAGTGGTTTGGCTATGATATCTATTGAAAAAGATATTGTTGGAAAACTTGATAATGTAAGTTTGATTAGTACCTTTGCATCTAAAAATGCAAGACGAGTCACATTTAAGTGATACTTTGAAATTGGGATATTGTTTTCTTTTGTAATGATTTGGGGCCTCGAATTTTTTCCGTATTGAGCCTCTAAACTCACAGGGCCGGCCCTGCTAAATACCTATCTCGTTACTGAAGGATACGCTCTTGCATTGGAAATAATAATCTACGAAATGACCTTATCCAACATGTTTGGTCAAATAGATGATGCTAGGAGAATATCTATGCTAGGTGAGGTAATAATTGACAATTTATTATCATGTCATAATCCTCATCAATAAATGTTGTTGTTTTTTTTCTTCTTGTTATTATTATTATGTGGCTTGTTTTTGTTTTCTTTTGATTATGTGGTTGCTTAATTTAATTTGTAATGAATAAAAGTTGTATTTAATTTTTCTTCATGTTCCAACCATATTATTTCATAAGATTAAAATTGCTTAAACTTCATTGACATAAAACAAATTTGACCCCCTACATTTCTACATAACTTGAACAATTTATTAAGAAAACATTGACCGAATTGATAAAATAACCAAACTATTCGTCATCTTCGGATGCCATACATGGATGATAGCCGTCTTCGGTTGCCATATATGGATGGAAGTCATTGGATGTTGTGGCGGAATTAGGAAACAACTCACGTGCCCTTAGCCTTTCAAGAGCTTCCCTCTTCTTCCCATCAAAATATGCCTTGCTTCTTGGAATAAAATCAATGGTTTGCATCATTACACTGGCTTCTTCCCTCTACCTCTCTCGTCGATCCTCCTTCATTTTCTCTTTTATGGCTTTTGCCTCTTCCGCTTTGATGTTTTCTTCCCTCATTTGCTCTATGTTAGCCAATAATTTTTCTTGAAAGGCTTTATTCTCCTTTTCTTTGACCTTCAATTTATGTTTTCTTGCCATATTTCGTCCCATTAGTCTAGGAAGGGAATCCGGAGTCGAAGTTGGTGTTGAAGTAGATCCTTTTGGCTCTTCATCATCCTCCAAGGAAATAGGGAGGTTTCTTTGCACCGGTGATGGACCAAAGTTTCTAGTGGTGGATCATCAAACGTCACCCAACTATCGCTACAGAAATTGTAATAACTTTGATGGCGAAAAATTTTTCCATTAAGATCGTCGAAATCTTCGGCTAAGTGTTGCTATAACAAAAATAAAAATTATATAATAACAATAAGAACAGTTTCATGAAAAAAAAAAAAATATATATATATATATATATTACAATTAGTTGCTAAGCAAATTAAAAAAGAAAATTATGTAAAAGAGGTCTTACTTGGTTGGATTGATTGGCTTTGCTATGAATCCTCCTCTCAGCGCGTTTGATGCATTGATGCCATTTGTTCATTTGTGGGAAGAGGTGTTTTTGCCATTGAGATTTACAGCTTTCAAAGTTTCTAACATTCGGAGGAGTACCTTTGAAAAATTCTTTAAACTTTTGCTCCACTTGTTTCCAAATGCCGGTCTCTTTTTGTCTCGTACCTTTGTCGGAGTTTTAGGATACTTGGATGAACACAATGCAAAGAGCTTCATCTTCCTTTCTTGTCCAATTAACTCCTTTGATGGACATGCTTTTAACTAGAAAGAGAATAAAAAGATAGAAGAAGTTTGTTGAAGTGAATTGTAGAAGGCTAGGAAAACTAAAGGTGTGAAATTATAGAGAAATTGTGGTTGTATTTATAGAGAAAAATGATGTTTTCAAATTTTATAGTTTTGTTAAAAAAAAAAAACTAGCCGTTGTGTAAATAACGGCCAGATAATATTGGTCATTGGTTTGCAATTATGGTGATCATTGCTTAAGTGATAGCCATTGATCATCAACTAGCTGTTAGGAATCAAATTGGTTTCATTTAAACCAATGACAAGCTGCCACGTACCCCCCCTTTCCTTCTTCTAGCAGCCCATTTTCTCCACATTTGGGTCTTTTGCTGGGACCACCAATTCTAGACTAGGCCAGCCAAAGGGCCAATAAACTATATAAACATGTCACACCCAGATCCTTTGTTAACTAGCAAAATAGAAACCTATCAAAATTTCACAACATTGGGAGATCAGTAAGTAGGGCACCACGAGGCTCAAAGTTAATAGATTGAAACATCATGCTCATTAACTGATTATATTAAATTTGAATGAAATTGTGCTAACCTGGTTTTGCATGAAGAAATAGCTTGATCAACTATGTAGAGAAAATAATTGACTTTAAAAGATTCTGCAGCTGATTGTGTCACCGTTTCGCTAGAGCTTTCATCAAATTGTCTCTTTTTGTGAATTTTCGGTTTTTCCATGAATTCTGGTTCAATCCCCATCTCACTTGCAATCTCTTTAGCTTCAATCAAGGACTCCTCAAATCCGGTTTCTCTAAACTTTGAAGAAAGGAAAGAAGACATTCCAATTCTCTGATGGTAGTATCAACATGCATATCTTCAGTTTGCAGAACTTTGATGACATAGTTAACAGCATGTAACAATTCATACCATATAATCATACCGAACAAGAACTCAAAATTCTGAAGATTATATGTTGCTAAAGTCTGAGCATCACTTTTTGTCTTTGCATCTTTTTTACTGTTCACCAAGTGAATCAAAGCCTCTCTTATTTTTGGAGCTTGATACCTAATTGCTTTAACACTCTCCACACGACTTTCCCAACAAGTTTCTGATAATGGCTTAACGGTAAGACCTGTCACATGCTCTGTAAAAACCTGTCATCTCTTTGTAGAAGCTGAAAACAAGGAATAGATTCGTTGTATTACACCAAAAAAAGACTCGGCTATGGGACAACAATGAGCCATATCAGAAAGCACAAGATTTAGAGGATGACAAGCACAAGGTGTGTAAAATGCTTTTGGATTTATTTCAAGTAGTCTACTTTGCACACATTTGTTTTTTCCTTTCATGTTGGATCCATTGTCACACCCCTGGCCTCTTATATCATTAACATCAAGTCCAAAAGTCTTCAATGTAGTTAGAAGTTCATTATGCAGCCCAAGACCTGATGTGTCAGCTACCTCTAAGAATTCTAGAAAATATTCTTCAACCATAATAGGAGTAGCTGAAACATTGACACTTCTTAATACAAGAGACATCTGTTCCTCATTACTTGCATCTGGAGTACAGTCAAGTATACCTGAAAAATATTTGGCTTCTTTGATTCTACTAATAACTGAGCTTTTCACCTCACCTGCCAACAATTGAATCATCTCATTTTGAATTTTGTGACTCAAATAATGATATAGAACCTCATGTATATTAATACGTCGAACATGTTCTTGCATAGTTGAATCAAATTTAGCAAGCAGTTCTATCATCTGTAAGAAAATGCCATTGTTCTCCTCATATAACTTTTCACTATCTCCACGAAAAGCTAAATTATTTTTCCCAAGTCTTTTTACAACTGCAAGAATTCTCTCTAATACTTGCTTCCAGTGTTCTTTTTCTTGATTGATTTGTTCTTGCAGAGGCAATTCGTGAGAATCCGTCCGTCAAATTTTCTTATAAATTAGAATCCGGCCGTTAAATGGTAGTTTAGTTATGTTTTGGAATTATTGGCTAAATTCAAATCACATTTGATTAGGTGATTGACGGGTTATATTTGGGTGAGCTGTTTCGGTGTGGTTTTGTATTTTTAATTGAAGACGCAGCGGGAGTCTCGAGGTGAGTAAAACTCACGTGGTTCATATTACGAACCGAGTGCTTTAATTTATTTATTTTCGTAATTGTGTGAAAAATATTTATGGATTAAATATTTGTTTTTAAAATCACATGGACTTGATCAACTACAGTCCATAAGTAAGTAAAATGAATTTTAATTATACAAATGAATTCACGATTTTCTTGTGTGAACTATAGATGGTATTAGTGGTCATTCCTGAGAGGATGATTACGTATATATATATATATATATATATATTTACGTGGAATATATATTGGTTGGTGTGTTAGTTGAGTGATGATTTGATTGAGTTGGAATAATGATTTGGATTATATTTCAAATGCTTAAATTTCATAATAATATTATGTATGTTGGATGAGTTGATTTCATTGTGTGAAAACATATTGTGTGCTCATTATGGATTTAGGGTCAACATAGTGACCGATATGGGGGAATCGAACACTCTAATCCTAGGTGGATGATGGGATACGATTGGTTGAGAAGTATGAGTATCGGACGTTCTAAATATGTGTATAAGTATATATATTGATGAAATACGATAAACATAAATATGTCGGATGTCATAACCTAGCCAGGTGACGGGCTACGGTTCAGTTAGAGCTCTAGTCTGTCAAATACTGTATTTTTCTAAATACGATGTCGGGGTTTTGAGAAGAAAGATGTGAGTTAGATTTTTGTGTCGATTTGTTGATTTGGTGATTGATTTGAGATTGTTGGTTCTTTGTGGATGTGGAAAGTGTTGTGCGTTGACTTGGATGAAAATGATTATGATTTAAATTAAACAACCGTTCTTTCTTTTACTCATACGAGCTTTCAAAAGCTTACCGGGTTTTGTGTTGTTGTAATCCCGGTACACTATTCAAATGGTGTAGCGGATATTCCTACATGTCAGGATAACCAGGGAGGTGACCGTGCTGTTTAAGAGTTGCAGCATTTATTTGTTTTCATTTAAGTTGTGAGGTTTGTTATGCTCATTTAAAGCTTTACAATTTAATTTGTGAGTGAGTTGTAATAATTACCCGAGACTAAATTCGGGTTTTGAAATTAAATTGTGTGGTGAGTTTGTTAAGAAAAAAAGAAATTTTCAGGATGATTATTTTGAGTTGTAGTATTTTTCATGTTTCAGATTTTGAATTTTATTCTAAAATTCGGGGTGTGACACAAATAGAGAAGGAAAAAACCAAAATTTCTTCAAAACAGAAAATAAAAACCTTCAAAAATCTTACCTTTTTGCCTTTTTGGAAGATAAAATCAACTCTTCAATCTCTTGAATTTACTTTTTCATCTGATCCTTTCAATCACAATTGGATTTTAGAATTTGTTCTTCAGCCTCCGTTGGGAAATTATGAGATGTTCAATCACAATTGAACTTTTGTCTTGGATTGAGAAAGAGCTTCAAAAACTTGAACTGAGAAAGAGGAAGATCATCTCCTCTCTGCTGCTTTGCGTCTCAATATGATGGAAGTATTGAAAACAGAGCTGCATGTTGGCTGTTGCGTCTATGAGGACGCAAAGTCATTTGGATTGATTTTTTTTTTTTTCAACTGCAGGCCTACATAATAAATTTTTTTGAGGCCCCTGAAATTTGAGGCCCTAGGCCTGGGCCTGCTTCGCCTAGGCTCAAGGCCGGCCCTGGTATTTAGTCATTGTGATATGTTCGGTTCTTGGATTACGTGGCAAATTTAGGCCATCCTATATTCTTGCCCGAGCTCTTCTTGACCTATTTGGATTCGGGTCATCATCATCGGACTCACCATTGTAGTAGTCATCTCGTTCATCCTCAACAATCATGTTATGAAGTATTATGCAAGCCAACATGATTATCGATAATGATTCTCGCTCCCAACCTCTTGCAGATTGCCTAATAATTGCAAATCGTGCTTGCAGAATCCTAAATGCTCTTGCAACATCCTTGCGGTACGCCTCCTGTTTGGTGGAAAAGTACACTTCTGCATCATTCTCAGGATGTTTGATTGATTGCACAAGTGTCACCTACTTAGGGTGGATGTCATCAGCAAGGTAGTACCCAAACTTGTAAGGAGTCCCGTTGACATGGTAATTAAGTTGTGGTGCCTCACCTACTGTTACAGCATCAAATAATAGTGAACATCCGAGAACAGTGATGTCATTCTGGGCTCCAGGGATTCCAAAGAAAGCGTGCCAGATCCAAGTGTCTGGACCTGCCACAGCTTCAAGAATAATAGTTGGTTTTTTTGATTTGCCGCTGAAGCTGCCTTGCCATCCCACTGGACAATTTTTCCACTGCCAATGCATACAATCAAGCGAACCTATCATTCCAGGAAATCCTCGTCGCTCAGCTCTTTGTAAAAGCTTATCCAAATCTTCTGTTGTAGGAGCCCAAAGGTAGCGTTCTTGATAAATGCTGATAATAGTACGACAAAATCGACTAAGATTCTCAATGGCGGTCGATTCAGGCATACAGAATGATTCATCTAAGGAATCAGCCGAGCATGCAATAGCTAGTATTCGAAGAGCGCACGTCAATTTCTGGTGAGGTGAGAAGCCCAAACGCCTAGCACAATCTTATGACTGCCTAAAATATGGGGCTGCCGTCTAGACATGCGCTAACATGCGGAGGAACACTTCACGCCTCATCCTGTAACGTTGTCTGAAAGTTTCGGCAGGGTACACAGGGTTCAGCTATAAAGTAATCATTTAACAACTTTTCATTTGCTACATTGCGTGATTAGTGACAGGTAGCGCGGCTTGGAACAAAACCTCCCCATTGCGGTTGTTGATGGAGTGGGTTAGTAGCCAACCAGCTAACTGCTTCTGCCATAAGTTGTGTTGTATTTCTTCCTCTGCGCATCATATTCTTCATCTTCTTCGTCATCTTCCTCGTCTTCACGTTGCCTCTCATTCCACTGAGAAAACCAGTTGGAATTCATTGCAAAATATAAGGAAAATTTATAAACTGAACAAACAATTAGAGAAGAAATAGATCAGATAGTGATATATGCAATCGAAACCACTCTTTTTATTGAGGTTTGAAGCTGAAGATAGAATAACCATGTCTGCATAAAATCTAATTGAAAACCTAGGGAGTTGATCACAATGCGACACGTGGCATTCACAAATTCTATCTGAAAATTTGATAAGGTCTTTAATGATTAGTTTTGCCACGTCGACAGTGTATCTAATCGAGAATCTAGGGATTTACTTGCGAAGGAGCACGTGGCACTTAAAAATCCTATCCGAAAATATTATAAAAAATACCATATAGATACCTCATCTAAACATACACTTTAAAAAAATTAATTTTTGTCTCCAAAATTAATTTTGGTCTAAATTGAAATATTATTATAATACAATAAAATGATAAATTTGAAAAACATAATTTAAAACTATAAAATACTTGAAAGAGCTAAAATTTAGCCCAGCCTATGGTTCACTATTTCAAGAATAAAAAATAATATTTCTAAGGCTAAATTATAGCCCTGGCCCCAATAAAGCTCTCTCCTACTAGAGATGGCCTTAAGGTCGAAGTATACCATGTTGCTATTGTTAGTTCATCATCTTGCCTCAAAATTTAAGGGCAAGGCTACCATTTAATGATTATTTAGTTTATTTGTCAGCTTGCTCTAATTTAGGTTTTTTACTTTTTAATGAGCAGTGCTTGTTAAGTTTGGTACTTTGGTTGTTGTTTATAGGGCTGGGCATTTAAGCCCCAAAACCAGTAAATCCGGACCGGCCTGTCAAGGCCCGACCCGTACGGTCCGGGCCCAATTTTTTTATAATCAAACCGGTTCGGGCCGGCCTTAATTTTCAAAATACGGTTTGAACCCGGACCTGGACTTTCAAATAAGAAAAAGCCCGTCAGGCCCGTTTGACATTAAAAGAGACAAGTGTCTCTATGTAATAGGGCATCATATTTTTATATTGTTGGTCTATATAGACCTCCACCACATCAAATCATCTCCCTAATATTAATTCCTAAACCTAATCTCTCTCCTCTCTTTTCTTCTCACTCTGCCGCAAAAGGGACTTCTCCTTTTCTCTTTTTTTTTTTTTTTGGTCTCTCTTAACTCCATTTCTCTCTTCTTCTCACTGCAAGAACTCCATATCTTTGAAATCCAGAACCTTCCTCACGGCCACTGTCTCACCGATCTCATCGCCCCGTCTTCACTCGTCCCTTACCTTTCGCTTTGGCCCACTCAGATTTCCAGAATCTCTTCCTCCCCAATTGGATCGTCCTCTTCCATGGTTCCTATGGTCTACTCTTCCTCTCCTATCTACCGTGGTCCTTTGCTTGGAGCACTTAATTGATTTGATCTTCTGTTTTTTTTTTTTTTTTGTAACAATCAGATCTGATTAGTTATGTTGTTCATTGATAGCTACATGAACATGGTACTCTTGACTTTGTTATGTTGTTCAGTTGTTTTGGAATTAGCATGATACTGATCTTCTTCTTGTTTTTTTTTTTCCTCTGTGAATGGAGCCATTAAAGGCTAAAGCCCAGAAAAGGAAAATTAAAGGTATTTTTATTCAGCCAAAATTAATGGAGGCACTAAAAAAGCTTAATGGATTTGAATTTGTACTTTAACATATTTCAAATCTGGAAATATATGGAAAATAGGTATTTGGGCCCGAAAACCCGGAAGCCCGGCCCGAAATGTAATGGTCCGGTCCCGGGCCGGTCCCTGATGGTTGCAAAAAGGGCTTTGGGCCCGAACCGTAAAAAACGGGCCGGTCCCGGGCCCATTAAAGTTTTAGTTCAGCTCGGCCCGTGCCCAGCTCTAGTTGTTTACTTATTTAGTCCTTATACAGTTAGCTTGAGCCTGAAAAGTTAATATATGTACCGTTATTGTGTTATGATCAATAGATATTTTTTATTTTCAAGAGAAATTGTCAAATAACTCTCTCTTTTTAGAAAAAAAATAAAAATAAAAATCAGAAAAACAGAAATAAATAAAAATAAAATAAGTAAAAGATTGTGATAATCAAAACACCTTTTTAGTCGTAATTGGCCAACAAAGAGAAAAGGGTCTTCCACAGAGAGAGAATTTGGGGATTAGGCTTTGAGGGGCTTCGGCTTTGCAATCATCGTTGCGGTGCAAAGGAGTAGTCTTTTTCGGGTCAGTAAATTCGGGTCTTAGATGATATCCAAACCCAACTTGGGAATTTGAAATCCATGGAGCCAACCCAGATTTTCTGCCTATACCTTGTTACTCTTGTTTCCCTTACCTGTTTTCATCATACAAATACAAATGGTTCATTGTGTAATTGGGTTTGATTGCAGCTTGACTGAGAAGCAAGTAAAGATGTTCAAGAACACATTCCAATCTGGGTTTCTGTCCATTCTATACAGCCTTGGGTATGCCGCTTTTGTCTTTTCAGTTTTGGTTTGTCATACTTGTTGTAATTTTCATGCTTAAGCTGTGCATTTTTTTCTGGATAATTAGGAGCAAACCTTTGCAGATATGGGATAAAGAAGGTGAGTCTGGACAACCTATTTCAAGTACTTTTTATTTGTTGTTCTTGTTTCTCGAATATGGTCTGGACTGAAGAAGCAGCTCCTTAGTTTCATTTTTTGCTTGGTCTTAGCTTCTTTGAATCTGAAATAAGTCTCAAGTCCTTGTGCTGCCAGTTCAAACTTATATAGGCTTATTTGAATCTTAAATAAGTTTGAATTCGTAGCTCAAGGATTAAATTGGTATGCTTTTCCTTAAAGTTGATATCAGAGTGGGGCAATAATCATGGGTTATTGTTGTTTTCAATCCCTCATCTGCTACGTTAGACACTAGAATTGCGAGTTTGTCTACTTCATCTTTGTTGATCAGCCATGTCTATTTGTTGATATTGGTGACTGATGTTTTAATAAGCTGATAGACAGCATTGCAATAATGAGGCGCACAATTTGGAAAGTTTGTAGACTTGATTTTATATCTGACTACAGAATATTACTTATGCACATTCATAAACTACAACAGAATTTGGAGCTATTGTGAAAACAAATATTTTTCTATTTCATATCTTTGTCCTATATGCTGATGCCTTTAAGATGTTTGCGCCTAGTTGAAATTTCTTATGTGTCTGATTTGGTGTCAAGCAGTTGTCAATGGCCATATAAAGAGACCACAGGATGAAGACATACAATCCAATGTCCTTGAAATAGTTGGATCCAATATCCAGTCCACATACATTACTTGCCCAGCAGATCCATCAGCAACACTGAGTATAAAACTGCCGTTCCTTGTTATGATTGTGAAGAATCTGAAGAAATATTTCACATTTGAGATTCAAGTTCTGGATGATAAGAATGTCAGGCGACGTTTTCGAGCTTCTAATTTTCAAGTGTGTAAGTTTGCCCCTGTTTATTGATGTTTATTATTGACGTGGCCTTTCTTCTTCTTTTCTTATTTCTTTTTCTTTTGGTGTTTCAAGGAATATTCTGGTAAGTATGATGGCTGCTGTCTATATTACTTAAGAAGTCAAATAAAAGAAACTTAAAACCCTATTTGGTGAAAGTTTGCTTTTATTATGAGCCGTGCAGGACTCGAACCATTGATCACTCTTGTAGAATGTTGCTTAGGAATAGTGTATGGTAATCTGTTATCTGTTTTCTTTGATTTAATGTCTGAACATGGTGCGGTTATATATTTTTATGTGAATGGTATACACAACTTTTGGACTACTGGGAGAATTGGTGAAATCTGTATGTTTTATGGTTATACTGGTTGAATACCATTCAAGTACAAGTAATCTTGGTAAAGTGTTGTTGCTTTGGCCAATCCTTGTGTTTGGAATTATAACAACAGTGGCTGATGATGCTCTGCATCAAATTGATTATATGCTGCTCTGGAAATATTAAAGGGAATAAAAACACAAGTAGTTTCTTATTTATTTATCTTTTATAGGCTGTCACTCGAGTGAAGCCGTATATCTGCACCATGCCACTGAGGATGGATGAGGGCTGGAATCAAATCCAGTTTAATCTGGCTGATTTTACAAGGAGAGCCTATGGAACAAACTATGTGGAGACATTGCGAGTTCAGGTTCATGCAAATTGTCGCCTGAGGAGGATATATTTCTCTGACCGCTTGTACTCTGAAGAGGAACTTCCTCCTGAATTTAAACTATACCTTCCAATGCAGCAGGTTACTGAGTTGGTCTTCCTGGTGAAAAAAAGGCTTTTCTACCTACTCAGTTTCAGTTCACTCATGCTAGTAATGTTTGTACTGCAGAGGACATGATGGGATGCAAGAGAGGAGGTTCAAACTGTTGGAGCTAACTGGATATAATCTTTGCTTTTGCTGGGTGTATCAGAAAGTACCAATTCTATTAGCCTTGTTCGTATGCTCATGGGGCAGATAATCTAGTTTGGAAAACCCTTGATCTTTAGAGATTTTGTATGCATTGTGATCAGATTAAGCATGATTGGACATAATGTTTGCATCTAGGATTTATTCCGATTTTGCTAGCCTGGTAAATACCGTTGGTTTCTCATGTTTATGGGCTGTGGAGTTGATGTAGAAGAACCACATATTATACATAATTTGTGGCACAAAAAAATAAAAAATTATTGTTTTGCTATCAGTAATGTAGTTTTTCTCTCACAAGTGAACCCAAAATTGTAGTAATTTTGTTTACATCTTTCAATACATAACAGAAGGAATGTAGTATGTAAAAGCCGATGCCAATAACCCAGAAGGACTCGAATTGAAGGGCTCCCTGTGAAACACACTGAAGAATTCACCATGTCAAAGATTGCCTCTGTGATCGGCCCTGTGGTTACAGTAGCACAATCTAGAGGTAAATTCAGTGGGTCTGTTGAAATTGTTCCGAGATCCTCCCCTGAAACCGTCTGTATAACTTTATGTTGAAGCTTATGGTATTGCGTACGAGGGTATTAGTACTATTCTGTTTCAAATGTGGGTGTTCTGGTCATGTCAAGGATCAGTGTCATTATGTTAATGAGGGTGATCTTGGGACAATTCTAGTTATGCACTCAAAGTCCTAAGAACTTTAATGTTGATTCTGTTGTGGGTAAAGGTAATTCCTGCTGGCGCTATGGAACTCCTGGACCTTGGATGTTAATGTCTCACAAATCGAACTGGAAATCCATTGTCACTGGTAGTACTAGCAATGATAAAAGCTACTTTGGGTCTTTACTCCACTATATTGGGAGCCCGGAAAATATGATACTCAGGTGGATTCTATGACTACTGATAAGTAAGCTCCTACTATTGTCAAGATTTGGAAGCGAGTGGAGAACAAAACAAAGCAAATTCTGAATTCTCCTGGTGCTAGCAAGAAGTCTACAGGTAAAACTGTTGCTGCAGAAGTGCCTAAATCTGGTTCTAAAACCAGGAGAGCTCCGAGCGACATTTCTAATAAAGCTGGGAAGCAAATTGTTAAGGAGATTAATCAGAAACCCCCCTAAATCTAAGGACTCTGGTGCTAAGCACTAGATATCACAGTAAACTTGGAGTCAAAGCAATATCAAAGAAGAATGAGCAGTATAAAACCTAATAATGCAGTCGTTGGTCCATAAGATATGTCTTTAACTCCAAGTAGTGCTCAAATGTTTCATTGAGACTTGCATACACACGTGCACTGAATGATGATTTGGCGGGTAACGTTGCTAGGATGTCGAATTGGGGATCGAGAATTCTTCACATCTTATGCGAACCACCTTCACATAATAAGCAGAACATAGTCAATTACTTACATATTTGAGCAATCAAGTAAAACTAAACTGAAATTAAGACCAATATATCTTATGATATCACACAATCCGTGTGCACTGAGGTTACGAAAGATTGAGGCTGGTTATTATTGTAATATACATGGGTGTTGTGTTGTCATTAACACAGCCTAAATTATGGCAACACCTAAATGAGGACGGTCCCTTTCTGCTACTATTGTCCTGGTACATTTGACTCCCTCCATCTTCTCAGAGATTGTCCAAGAGCTAAATGTCTTTGGCATGGCTTTCATGCTCCCAACAACCTTAATATTGGAAATGGTTCTCTGCAGATTCCCCTTGCAAACCTGTCTGGTATGATAATCTATCCTGGCAATGTATTTTCTTTTTTGGCTGCTAGTTCTTATGGCATTGGAGGAATAATGGCTTCTTTGATACTGCTTTTCAGTTTCCTTATGACCTGGGAAGATTGTCCTCAGTGCTGCTGTTGAATGGTCCAATGCTCAAAAGCTATGTCCCCCTCAGATTCGTAAACAGATTATCATGCTTTGTTGGGCCAAATATGAATCTTGATGGATCCAGGAATTTCTTTAGCTGTAAAATGGTGCCGCTCGTCTCTGGGGAAATGGTTCTGGTGCTTGGTTAGGTGGTTATATCACTTATATGCGCAATCTTGGAACTGGCCAAATTCTTGATGCTGAAGCATGGGGGCTCTATATTGGTCTAAATCTTGCTAATTCCATGCAAATCACTCACATTATTGTGGAGTCTGATTCTCAAGTTTTAATTAATCTAACATGGCACTGGATTGCATTGGCTAAACTCCTAAACATAGTCTGGATGGGGCTCTTGGTGTTATGGAGTTGGATGAAACCCCATATTTCATTACTCCCGATGGCATTCTCTAGGGACATTCCCATCTCTGTGAGCTAATTGTCTTACCCTTTGTTTTCGGTCCTCTGCTCCCCATGCAACCAATAAAAAATATATATATTGAAGAAGAATAATGTATAATGTACACAATCAAAATGATCAGAATTATAACCCATATATACATGAATGTTTTGCACTTTGCAGAAGGGATGCTAAAGCTGAAATTTATAAACGTTCGAGAAGTGGCGAGCTTCTTGAACTGTTGTGAGTTATATCCATCAAGCCAACAC
Source organism: Rosa persica (assembly GCA_025331145.1). NCBI lineage: Eukaryota > Viridiplantae > Streptophyta > Magnoliopsida > Rosales > Rosaceae > Rosa > Rosa persica. Next base: position 9,478,371 of record WFKR01000001.1, on the reverse strand, counting down.
CAGTTCCTTCATAACTTTACTCTTAGCAGAAACTGCCGCTTTGGTTGGCATGTTTGGAAGGTCCAACTTCTCATTTTCCTGAAGGGATGGCACTGAAGAAGGTGCTTCAGGAAGATCTTGAACAGTGATCCGAGCTTCCAAGTTCTCAAATTCTGCCAAAATTTCCTCTTCATCTTCTGTTGATAATTTCTCCCCCCCCAGATTGCAGTAATTTCATCTTGGTAAGCTTTTGCTTCATCAGTATCATCCATTAGCTTTTGAACATCCTCAAGGTTGATCTCACTTTGTATAGCTTTAATTGCATTATTACCGGCCTTCAAACTCTCAAATACAGCTTTCTGCTTGCTTGTGAGTTCAATTTCTTGCAATTGTTGCTCAACATTAATAACCCAGGTATCTACTTGCTTTAATAATTCCTCTTGTGCCTTTTTCTTCTTTAATGCTAACAATGCTCTTTCCTTTATCTTTTCAGGAATCAAGTCCCTTGCAGCTTGCTTTTCCGCTTCAATTACAGCCTCAAGCTGTTGCTGATACAGAGAAAGTTTGTGTCTCTGGGTCTTGAGAGAGAGAATAGCTCGATCAACTTCAGTGATCTTGGGTTTCTTCACCAACAAGTTCCCCATCTATTACTCCTACAACATTCCTTTCCGGCTACTTAAATTTTACTGTGTATAAAGAGTGATGATTCAAGCCAAAAGATTTTGAATGATAAACTTCTTCCAACAAAACCAGATATGTGTTCACTCCAAGCACAATAGAGAATTCAAGCTGTCTATGATGAGACAACTGTTGAGAACTGTATTGACAATAAATTGTTCTTTCTTCAAGTAGATAGATGCAATGATACCCACTAGATTTTTCCTGAAGTATGAGAAAGAACCTTTAGGCTTATTTTTACATTCAAATGACACCCAGATAAGACCCCATAACCAGTTATTGAAATAATCACAATCTTTTAACTAAATTGTCAGCTAAACCAAAATACTAATCAAAATCGATACAAATGGTAGAGTGTTGTAGTATAAATATATAAATACTATGTATGTCTATATCATGTAAACAAATACGTAAAGTATTTAGATAGGTACTTGAGTGTATAATCATAGGTACTTGAGTGTATGAAGACTTATGTAACATGCTTTACCAAAGGGCAACAAGCATGACAGAAAATCATCATCAAGATGGTTATCATTTTGATTTTCTCTTTGAGCTTTCACACTTCAAATGTATTCCTATAAATACCCCTTTGTATGAGATGAATAAACTCACTTGAAATCTCCATTCTCTCTGAAATATTACTCTCTTTCTGTGTGTCAATTCCTCTTGTTCTTAAACACGTTATCAGCACAAAGTTGCTCTAGAATTATAATCGAAAATTGACGAAAGAAGAATTCATCATCGATCGAAGTCATTTTCCCAAACCTACTAAAAATCCCCAAACCCTAGCTCATATCAAAGCCCTTGATTCCAGAAGCCCGGAACCGGTCTCAGAATCGCCGGAACCGGCCGCCGGAAGCAGAAAACCCGAACCGGACCGCTGCCGGAGTGCTGCCGAGGACCTGCCGAGGTGCTGCCGAGACCCCTGCGCAGCAGCCGCCGAGACGCTGCGCAGCAGTTGCCGAGCAGATGCCGAGATTCTGCGCAGCAGCTGCCGAGACGCTGCATAGCAGCTGCCGAGCCATCTGCCGAGTAGCTGAGCAGCAGCTGCCGAGCAGCTGCCGACACATCTGTCGACAGATTTGCGGGGTGATTTTCCGACAACTTTTCAGACGACTTTTCGACACTTTTCCGGTGACTTTTCTGGCGATTTTTCGGACGATTTTTCTATACTTTTTCCAACGATCCTTCCGATCACCTCCGATAATTTTTCCGGACACTATTTCAAGGTATTCTTTACTAAAAGTTCCCGTTTTTTGAGTTTTTATTTATTCTCTCCTTTTTCCTTTTTCTCGGGAACTTACAATCAAAAGCGGAATTATAGAAATTCACGCCAAACGAACTAAGAGCGTTCGTAATCAATGAACTAAGAGTGTTCACAATGATTCTTGGAAATTGATTTCTTGGTAGCATAGCTCGGAAATCTTATTATTTTTCGTGGAAGTTTTAACTCCGAAACTAATATTTTCTTCTTATCTTCAAGGATATCGAATGAACCTAGACTCGATTTTCAAATCCTTGACTCAACAGGTTCGGATTACCATAGTTGGAAAACCGACGTTGAGAACCATCTCACATCGAAGGGGATATTGCCCATCATCCATGCACCAGACCCGGCCATTGTGTTCCCTCGAACACCCAAGAGGCATGCACAAGCAATCACCTTGATGCGACGCCATATGGACAAAGCACTCAGACTAGAGTACATATCCATCAAAGATGCAAAGGATTTATGGGAGGCGCTATAAGAGCGCTTTAACAATATCCAAGATTCTCTCCTCCCTGACTTGAAGGTTCAGTGGAACGATGTACGCTTCTCAGACTTCAAGTCTATTGCTGAGTACAATTCAGAAGCTCTTCGTCTCAAGTCCATGTTGAGGTTCTGTCAAAAACCCCTCACAGAAGAAGAGCTAATTGAGAAAACTCTCCACCTTCCCCATTGCAACAATCTTACTATCAAAGCAGTATCGCACTGAAGTAAATGCTGGACGAATTACGAGGTTCAATGAGCTCATAAATATTTTGTCGGTAGCCGAAAAGCACGACAACACTCTCGTAAAGAATTATAATTCAAGACCCATTGGAACCAAGAGCGTTCGTGAGGCAAATTATAATGCACCCAAGAGAGGGCACAAGGAGCGGTACCCCAGCAATAGGGGACATGTGTACCCTAATAATAGGGGACATGAAGGACGAACAGGTCCATATAACAGCCCTGATAAAGAAGGAAACAGCAACTTTAGAGCGGGCACACGTGATGGCAACTCCACACGTGGAAGAGGGAGATATGGCAAAACCGGCCGTGGAAATAGCACCATGAGCCGTGGATGTCGCATCATGCGCTGTGGTAGTAGCCGCAACCCTCCTAGAGAATATCCACAACCTGCACAACCTGCACCTCAAATGAAGGGAGGTAACCACAATGACATGTGTCATAGATGTGGATCAATCGAGCATTGGTTTAAACAATGCTATGCAAGTACCCAATTAGCTGCACGCTACAAGGAGTACAGGGAAGCAAGAGAGCAAGAGGCTAACCTTGCCGAAGATGAAAATAGTGAAGATGTCAATCTCACCGTTGAGGACTTCAAAGCTGTAGATGAAGAGCACGAGGATGCCACAGACTTTGATTAGAATAATCCTCTTTCTATTTTCCAAGAATGGCAAATGTACCTTAGTCAATAAATAACAATTGTATTAAACTCCTTCTTATGTGGCGTACCCAATGAAGTATGATGTCTAGGAAAGCAATTGAGATCGGGGTATTTAAGCGAGCCTCGCTCCACCAACATCTCTCTACTTTCCTGGTCATATTTCAATGAAATTATCAAACGGATTGAGTGATAACAATTTGTCTAAAGTTTGATATTTTGAATAGACTTATGAATAACTTTGATGTAATCATTGGCTATTTTCTCTATTAATAAAGTATCGCATTCAATGTCATGGACATGTGTTAATATTCCGAACTTTATCATTTTCAGTATGTTTTCCGGAGAATTGGAATGTCTTCTTGATAGTGGCACCACACATACTATATTGCGACATAAGCAATTATTTTTATGGATGACACCTAGTCGATCCTCAGTAACTACGATGGCAGGACCATCACAATTGATTCATGGTCGAGGACCAGCTCAATTTTTGTTACCAAATGGTACAAATGTTAATGTCGCCGAAGCTCTATATGCTCCAAGGCCGAAAGGACCCTATTAAGCTTTAAAGACATAAGAGCCAATGATTTTCATGTAGAAACACATTGTGAGAATGGACAAGAGTTCATTTGCATCACCTCTAAAAACTACGGAAATACACGAGTTTTAGAGAAACTTATGTGTCGCTCTAGTGGATTGTATGCATCCATTATTAGAGTCATTGAATCCAACCATGTGATGAATGACAATTTATGGGCTCCTGACACATACAAGCTTTGGCACGACCGTTTGGGACATCCAGGTCGTGACATGATGCTCCGTATATTAAAAACTTCCCACAGACATCCATTCTTCAAAACAAAAAGAAGTACGAACCAAACATTGGTCCAAAGAGTTACTTCTAAAGCATATCATTCGTTTTGCAAAGCTTGCTCTTTAGCAAAGGTAGGATCAAGACCATCCTATGCAAAGGACACTAAAAAAAATATACCATTCTTACAAAGAATACAAGGTGATATTTGTGGACCTATCCAACCAACTTGTGGACCATTTAGATATTTTATGGTGTTGGTTGATGCATCGACATGTTGGTCACATGTCACGCTTTTATCCACAAGAAATGCTGCGTTTGTTAAACTCCTAGCACAAATCATTAAATTAAGGGCTCACCACCCTGATCATCCTATTAAGTCAATTCGTCTTGACAATGCTGGAGAATTTACATCAAGAACCTTTGATGATTATTGCATGTCCATTGGGATTGAGGTCGAACACCCTGTCCCTCATGTATACACCCAAAATGGACTCGCAGAAGTTGTCGTTAAAAGACTTCAAATGGTTGTCAGGGCATTGGTTATGCACACCAATCTCCCTATTTCTGCTTGGGGCTATGCAATATTACATGCAGCTGTGCTTATTCGTCTGAGACCCACTGCCACCCAACCCTTTTCTACGTCTCAAATGGTGACTGGGTATGAGCCTAATGTCTCACACTTACGCATATTTGGGTGGGCAGTCTATGTGCCAATTGCGCCGCCCCAACGCACCAAAATTGGTCCTCAAAGACGCTTAGGCCTTTATGTTGGATATGATACTCCAAGCATTATCCGCTACGTACCTGCAAGGATTGATGTTCCTAAAACTAAAGGACATGACATCCACTCTATGGGTGATGCAGTGGCTAGACCCATGGCTCCTGCCAGAAAGCGCGGGAGGCCTATAGGTTCAATGGATTCTCGTCCAAGAAAGAAAGCGAGCTTGACACAAAATAATCCATTAATCATCGATACAAATAATCCATCTCATGAAAAAATTCCGGATTATGGTTATGTCCAAGAGACATCAGTGGAGGACGCTCCAATAGTAGAACCAATTCCAGAGAATAGAGAGATCTCCATGAATTACACTAGTATACACGTAATTATGGACAGAAATTCTATGGCTATTGATGATGAGTTTGCATATCATATTGCAAACGGAATTATAGAATACGATGATATCGAACCTCGCTCTGTTGAAGAATGTCAACGAAGAGCAGATTGGTCCAAATGGAAAAATGCGATCCAGACTGAATTGGATTCACTAACAAAGAGACAGGTATTTGGGTCTATAACACTGACACCACCAAATATAAAACTTGTTGGCCATAAATGGGTCTTTGTTAGAAAGCGTAATGAGAAAAATGAGGTTGTTAGATACAAAGTCCGCCTTGTGGCACAAGGTTTCTCACAACGCCCTGAAATCGACTACGAGGAGACATATTCTCCCGTGATGGACGTTATAACGTTCCGCTACCTTGTCAGTTTGGTAGTTTCCGAAAAACTTGACATGCAGCTCATGGATGTGGTTACAGCATATCTCTATGGGGATCTAGATTTAGAGATATATATGAAGGCTCCAGATGGACTTCAATTACCCAAATCAAGTGGCTCTAAACCACGGAGCGCGTTTTCAATAAAATTAAGACGCTCACTATATGGATTGAAACAATCCGGACGGATGTGGTATAACATCTAAGTGACTACTTGATTGGGAAGGGATATGTTAACAATGAAATATGCCCTTGCGTGTTCATTAAATGGATAAGATCCGGATTTGTAATTGTAGTAGTTTATGTCGATGACATGAACCTAATTGGAACTCTAGATGAGTTAGAAGAAACTGCTACGTATTTGAAATCTGAATTTGAGATGAAAGATCTTGGGAAAACACGGTTTTGTCTCGGAGTAGAACTCGAACACCGTAATGATGGGATTATGATCCATCAGTCAGCATATACTCAAAAGTTACTAAGGCGCTGTAATGAAGATAAAGCAAAGCCTGTGAGCACTCATGATCAACCGTAGTCTTGAGCCCTTGAAAGATCCGTTTCTTCCAAGGGATGAGGATGAAGATTTATTAGAGGCTGAAATACCATATCTAAGTGCGATAGGCGCATTATTGTATTTAGCTCAATGCACAAGACCGGATATCTCATTTGCAGTAAACTTGTTAGCTCGACATAGTTCTGCGCCAACACGCCGCCATTGGATTGGTATAAAGACAATCCTTCGATACCTAAAAGGTACGATCGATATGGGCTTGTTCTATCCCTACAGAGAGAAAAGAAATGTGAACGCCGGCAACACTATCCATAGTGACCGACGTTCTCCTCCTCCCCTCCATCAAAATGATAATGATGTTCTGACGGGTTTTGCTGATGCAGGGTATCTCTCTGACCCTCATAAAGGTCGCTCCCAAACAGGTTATGTCTTTACCATGGGAAGTACCGCGATATCTTGGAGATCTACAAAACAGACTCTTGTTGCTACTTCCTCAAATCATGCAGAGATTATTGCACTACATGAAGCCATGCGTGAGTGCATATGGCTAAGGTCTATAAATAGACACATTCGAGGAACTTGTGGTTTGAAATTTACCACAAATGAACCTACATGCATTTACGAGGATAATGCAGCTTGTATTGAGCAAATGAAATTAGGTTTCATCAAAAGCGACAATACCAAGCATATATCGCCGAAATTCTTCTACAATCAGCAACAACAAACACTTCTAAATATTGAAGTAAATCAAATCCAATCAGAAGATAATGTAGCTGACTTATTTAATAAGTCACTACCAAAATCTCCTTTCGAGAAACATGTAAGGAGCATCGGATTGAGGAGGATATCCGAACTCCCACGATCTTCAAGAGGAGTCTAAATCAGGGGGAGTATCCAGAAACATACTTCACACTCAACGCGCGTTGTGCTCTTTTTCCCTTTCGACCAAGGTTGTTTTTCCCACAGGGTTTTATTACTTGGCAAGGTTTTTAACGAGGTAACTTCGAAGCGCACCACCAACACAAATACTATTGAACATGAAATATCCAAGGGGGAGTGTTGTAGTATAAATGTATAAATACTATGTATGTCTATATCATGTAAACAAATACGTAAAGTATTTAGATAGGTACTTGAGTGTATAATCATAGGTACTTGAGTGTATGAAGACTTATGTAACATGCTTTACCAAAGGGCAACAAGCATGGCAGAAAATCATCATCAAGATGGTTATCATTTTGATTTTCTCTTTGAGCTTTCACACTTCAAATGTATTCCTATAAATACCCCTTTGTATGAGATGAATAAACTCACTTGAAATCTCCATTCTCTCTGAAATATTACTCTCTCTTTCTGTGTGTCAATTCCTCTTGTTCTTAAACATAGAGTTTATAATTGAAACAATCAAATGCTAATTCAAACTGAGACAATGAAACAATCAAATGCTAATTCAAACTGAGACAAACCGAGAGGGATGGGAAATAGATGAGATTTCGAACCTGGTACAGAATGGAGTCCAAATCGCCCTCAAAGCTCAGTCCAAGAAGACCTTCACTCGAACAAATCAAACAGGAGAAGAAAAACAGATAAACCTTTGTCTACCTTTCAGCCAGGGGCAGAGCCAGGAATTCATTACCTGGTAGGGTGAATTTGCAAAGTCAGCTTTAGCCTCAATTTAACTTTCAAATCTTACTACTATAAATAAAATCAAACCATTAAAAACACTACACAACTACATGATCATATTCACTCAAGTCAATGTGCACAATGAAATCATATATTACTAAGAACACACCCATAGGCAGGATTTTTTTGAGTGAGTAGCAGTTTTCTTTTTGACTCTTAAGAAGCATAGACTTCACTATATTTTACTTCCAAAAAGCAAAAACCCCAAAGGCATTGTATAAGAGCTAATAACAGATGCAAAAGCCAAAAAGCTAGATTACGACGTTAACTACAATGGCATGATTTCTTATTTTTGATTAAGTAGTTAATCATTACCGCTCATACGTCCGAATTGAGTTAATAGTGGCTTAAGTTAGGCTTAGGTGGTGATTAAGATAATTATGGGGGAGGGGGATTCAAAGAAGAAAGCCCAGCAAAAGCACTGAAAATCTTGCCAATCCCACATTAGTTTCCTCTGGTCGTTCAAGCTCAATCAAGGACATGTGCTACCTCTTAGGCTTATTGCAGAGACCAGCTTCACCTTTAACCAGTCCAAATCCAACTGTATAGTTTTAGGACAAGAAAGTCTGGAATAGTGGATTGGATGCTGATAAGGAGCCATAGAAGCACATAAAGAAACTTCCTGGATACTAGTAAAAATTTTGAGTATGGTTCATCATTCATGTGAACCCCATGTTAACCCATCCAAACCACACACTGCCCATTATAATTCTTTGCCAAAAAAAAAAAATCTTCAATGGCTCATTTAGCAAGAGCGATTCACTGAACATTGATGTGCAGCTTTGGAAGCTGTATGTTTGGCAAGGAACTCAGAGCTGCACGACAATGTTGCCGCAGACTTGAGGTTATATTAATGGTACATATCTTTCATGTAACTCGCTTTGCTTCTCTGATACGGCGAACAAGAAGAAAAACAAAACATGGTTACAATTGCTTGCAACCAGAAGGACAATATTATCGATTATCATTATGAGGTTTGAAACAGTGAGCATTATAATCTAATCAAATTAGAAGCATTTCTTAAGCTAAGGGAATTTTCTTTTCAAAAAAGTCTTTGCACTGAAATATCTATATGAAAACCAATTCAAATTAAAAGTGATGGGTCCTGATATCCTAGTCTTCAAGACAATCATAGAAGAAATCAAAGATGTTACACATGCAGGATCAATCAATCACATATTTAACATGTTCTAACCCAGTAGTTAAAGTCATGGTAAGTTACACTAGAGATTGAAATCAGAAATAACGAAATGGAGAGAAGGATTGAGAAATCTTACCCAACTGGGTGAACAAATCTTCCTGCGAATTGATTGACCCTCAGAGAATCCAGCAAATCAAAATCCTACAGAGAGAGAGTGCAGTGAGTGTTGGATTGAGAAGGAGAAACAGAGAGACCAAAGAGGAACAATTACAGCCTACTGCACAAGCGCTTTCGTTTAAGGGTAAAATAGTAAGTTAACATTACAACAATACAGGTTTCTTTTATTTATTTTTTTAGAAAATTACATATAAGTGTCATTTTGATACTTATATTAGAGCTGAGCATTTAAGCCCGAAAACCCGTAAACCTGGATCGGCCCGTCAAAGCCCGACCCGTACGGGCCGGACCCTATTTTTTTTTGTTGAAACGGTCTGGGCCCGGGCCTTGACTTTCAAGCAAATGGTTCGGGCCGAGCCTTGTCTTTCAAAGTGACAAAAGCCCGTCAGGCCCGTCTAAGAGATTAAAGGACAGATGTCCTTGTATTATTGGTCATAATATAGAGAGTAAAATACTCATAATAGGATCGAATACACAAGATTATATTCTACACTCAAATACCTAAACATCAGCCTTCATTTCTAATCCCTACTCGATCTCTTGTGTGTTCAGGCCGCCTCTTCCTCATTTCTTGTCTCCAGTCGATCTGAACACAGAACACACATGCTTCATGCTGCTCAGTTTCGCCATAGTTGGACCGCCTCCTCCGCCGATGCTGTGAGCCTGTGACGCCGATGCTGTGACGCCCAGAGGCCGATCGAGAAGCCCAAAACCACGCCGAGGTCGAGACGCAGATCGAGACCACGCAGAGGCTGTGATGCAGATGCCGATGTTGTGATGCCCAGAAGCCAATCGAGACGCACAAAACCACGCCGAGGCAGTGACCCAGATCTGCACGCGCCGCCCAGACTTTTCTCTCTCTCGTCACTTCACCTGCGCGGCTGCACATCTCCTCCTTTCTTCACGTTTGGAGTTTGAATCTTTCAGCTTAGAAAGAGGTAGAGTTTTCTATTTAATGATGACTTCTCACTTTCTTTATGCATATTTCAGTGGCAAGCTTCAGAAACTGTGATCCTGTATGTATGTGCTCTCCAATGCCATTGTAGATGACTATATGTTGCAATAATTATCAATTTCAGTTGGTTTATGGCTTGGAAATCATTCTCAATTAGTCGATAAAAAGCTTTACGATGAACTTAAGTTACTAACATAGTGAGTAGGCAAAAACTGTGATTGCAGGCTTGTACCACTACTAAACATAACGATCTGTGAGTTTCTTTCTCTAGGTTTTTGCAACTCTTTGTTCAGTTGTTGTGATATTCTGATATAGTGATTGTGTTTGCGTCTGATAGAGTTATTGTGTTTGTGTTTGTCAGTTTATGTTTGTTGATAAAATGAGGCTGAAATGTGATGGAATTGTTGAATCCTAAATTTAAATTTTTGATTTTAGTGACTGCAAATATGCTTGTGAGTTGTGGTTCCTGAAAATGGGTTTTAATGTAGCTTGTACTATGTGATTACAGGCTTGTAGCATGGCTACTGATGGGACGGCTATCGTTCCATCACCAATTGCTCTAGTAGAACCAAACCCAGCAGCGCTAATTGGTCCAACAGGTTGTCCTCCTAAACCTGTCAAAGGCAAGAGGAAGAGGGCTGAGAAGCAGCTAGTCAAGTCCCTGAAGCTCAGTATGTGGTCCAATGTACAGGCACACTTCGACAATTTGATAGGCCTATAGTGGAACTGGTGGACGGAAAGAAGCAGGAAGTTGGACGTGAAGTAAGAGCAAAGTGCAGGTATTGTGAAGCTGATGTTGCTGGAGATTCTTCTTTTAGTGGTACTAGCACTTTAAGAAGGTACATTGAGACTGTATGCAAAAAATACTCTGGTAGGGCTGATATAGAGGGGCAACAAGTTTTAACTGGTGATGGGAAGGTTTCCCGTAGTCTAGTGGCTAGAACTTGGACAGAAGATGCATGTACATTAGCTGCCTGTAAAATGATAGTTGTCGATGAACTGCCATTTAGTCATATAAAGAAACCTGGATTTAGGCATTTTTGTGAAGTAGCTATCCCCTAATGGGCAGTCCCATCTAGATGTACCATTGTAAGACAGTTTTTAGAATTGTATGATGAGAAAAGAGAGGAGCTGAAAATGGAATTAAGCAAGCATAGGGTCTATCTCACTACCGATACATGGACATCGGTACAAAATGTGAACTACATGGTATTAACTGCCCATTTTATAGATTGTGGGTGGAAAATGCACAAAAGAATCTTGAACTTTTGTGTCATTTCCAATCACCACGGAACAACCATAGGAAAAATGCTTGAAGCATGTTTGGTTCAGTGGAAAATTGATAAAGTGTTGACAGTTAGTGTCGATAATGCATCGGCAAATAAGGTTGCCATTGATTATTTGAGGAGAAAAATTGCCAATGGGGCTATACCCCCTGTTTTGGAAGGCAAGCATTTGCATGTTAGATGTCTTGCACATATTTTAAACTTAATTGTGAAATCTGGATTGACTATACTAGATAACGCAATAGCTAGTATAAGGAATGCGGTGAAATATGTTATGCGCTCTTCATCTAGATTAGACATATTTAAGATATATGTTGAGACAGAAGTGCCTAACTCCACGAAGGTGTCTATACTTGATGTTCCAACAAGATGGAACTCTACATATATTAGAGACTACAATTCAGTTAAGGAAGGCATTTGTTAGATTGGCAGAAGAAGAAGATGTGAAATATACAAGCTATTTTGATGAGGATGATGAACTATTAGAAGAAAAAACTGCTCTTGAAGAGGCAAAACACAGAAAACCGATGAAGAGGATAGGGCCTCCAAAGGCCGGAGATTGGGAGAAAGCTAAATTGTTTGTGGGTTTTTTGAAAGTTTTCTATGATGTCACTCTCCGGATCAGTGCATCTGCTCAGCCTACTGCACATAAAGCATTTCATAATATTGTTGTTGTATATGTAGAGATTAATGCATTATTTAAGATGCCAGAAATGCAAGATGCAAGTGAAGGTGAGAAGCTTATGGTTGAGATGGCTGTGAAGATGGGAATAAAGTTCCGGAAGTATTTTGATAGCATAGATGATGTGAATTAGCTGCTGTTAGTAGCGTTGGTTTTGGACCCTATATTCAAACTTAGGAATATTGAGCATTTATGTGTCAAGCACCTGCAGTTTGACAATGAAGGTGCGAAAAAAAAAGCTGCTGAAGTGAAGGAATTGTTGGTATCCTTGACAGATTTGTATGTATCATCATCTGCTGCTCAAAATGGTCAAAAAAATAAAGGAAGAGAGTCGGTGAACAGTAGCAGTGGCATTAGTAGTTCTGTAGCAAAGACAGGGAAAATGGCAGAAATGCGTGCGTTGTGAGAAACCTTAAGCCACAAAGCGAGCCTTGTACCTCAGGACTTCATTCTTATCATCACGCTTTCTGACAAAGACCTATTTATGTCCTACAGGCTTTACACTTGGTGGGGTTAGCACTACCGGACCAAATACCTGTCTCTTTGCCATAGAATCTAGTTCTGTTTGGATTACTTCTTTCTATTTACGCCAATCTGCTCTTTGTTGACATTCTGCAACAGAGCGTGGGTCGATATCATTGTACTCTATGAATTCTTGAACAACAGTGTATGCCAATACATCATCAATGTGTATGGAAGATCTTTCCATCAACTCATACACACTCTCATGATCCATTGAGATTTATTTGTTCTTTGGAATCATTTCAAACATCAGAGCGTCCTCCAATATTGATTCATGGACATAACTATAATCAAAGACAATTTCATGAGAGGGATTCTCTATATTGTGCCTTACTCGCCCTCTTCTTTCTTAGGTGAGTGTCATTCGAACCAAGTAGCCTCCCCCTTTTCCTTTAGGGAGCCACGATCTCAACCATACCTCTATTAAGTGTGGTTGTAGCACCTCTATCTGCGTCTCCGTGCCCTTGTTGTGGACTTCTAACCTTACAGGCACATTTGCAGCTGGTATATATGATCCAGTCATTTTTGCAATATCAGTAAACGCATCAGGCATCGAATCTACTATGTTCTGAAGACCGATTATTCTTTTTACCTTACTTTCACAATGTGAAGTGCGAGGATCAAAATGAGACGGTGTGGGGACAAACACAACAATTTTCTGTCGTTCCCTTGGAAAATCTTTTTTCCTATCTCCCCTAAACAGCGGGAAAGCTATCTCATCAAAGTGACAATCCGCAAGTCTAAAAGTACAGAGATCGCTTGTCAAGAGTTGCAAATAGCGGATAATTTTTGGGGATTCATACCCAACATAAATACCTAATCGTCTCTGAGGACCCATTTCGGTGCAATATGGGGGCGCAATAGACACATATACTACGCAACCAAGTATGCGTAAGTGCGAAATGTCAGGCTCATAACCAGTTACCAACTGGTATGTAGAAAATGGTTGGCTAGCAGTAGGTCTAAAATGAATAAGTAAAGCTGCGTGCAATATTGTATAACCCCAGGTAGATATAGGCAGGTTGGTGTGAATAACTAGTGCAATAGCCACTATCTATAGCCTTTTGATGGTGGCTTCTGGGAGACTCAGACCATTTTGTGTATGCACATGAGGTACAGGATGATCGACATTGATCTCAATAGACATACAATAATCATCAAATTCTTTTGATATAAACTCTCCAGCGTTATCAAGCCTTATAGACTTGATAGGGTGATCAGGGTAGTGAGCCCTTAAATGTATAATCTGTGCTAGGAGTTTTGCAAATGTAGCATTTCTTGTGGACAATAAAGCGACATGTGACCAGCGTATCAAAGCATCCACCAGAACCATAAAGTACTTGAATGGTCCGCATTCTTGATAGATAGGTCCACAGATATCTCCTTGTATCCTTTTTAAGAATGGAATTTTTTGTTTTGTATCTTTAGCATAGGAAGGTCTCGATCCTGTCTTTGCTAAAGAGCAGGCTCTGAAAAATGAGTGACGTGCCTTTGAAATAGTACATCAATGAGGCATAATGGGAGGGAGGTAATGCTTATAGTACTTCAAAAGGCAATGGCTGCATTTGAGCAGTACCAGGACCGACACCTTGCAGTGTGGCGGATTTTTGTCTTATTTTATTATTCACTAAAAAGAATGAATGTCTGTGTGAGTTCTTTAAAATACAGATCATCATGTCACGACCAGGATGCCCTAAGCGGTCATGCCAAAGTCTGTATGAGTCAGTGTCCCACATTTTATTGTTGGTGATGGCATAAGATTCAATGATCCGAATAGTAGGGAGGTACAATCCACTAGATTAACTCATTAGCTTGTCTAAAATGCGTTTCCTTCCACATTAATTAGAGGTAATATGAAGGTATGATGTTCCATTCTGATAGTGGGTATCTATATGATAACCTTTTGCACGAATATTTTTGAAACTTAACAAGGTTTGATTAGCTCTTGGTGCATACAGCTCATATGTGATTTTAAACATTTTGCCGTTAGGCAACAAAATTGGGCAGTTCCTCATCCTTTTATTACTTGTGATGATCTAATCATTGTAGTCACAGAGGAGTTATAGGCTATTAATTCAATGAATAATTGTATATTCCTTAATATGGTGTGGGTAGTCCCACTATCAACTAAGCATTCCAGTTCTCCTCGATTCATTCCTACAAGTAAATGGGAGGTATTATTAAATAATTCATAAATATATCTCATATTCTTTAGAGTATTTCTATTTAGGTAGAATGATAATCTTTTCATTCTAATAATTTTTTTTTCTTTTTTTATTTCTAGATGTATTGCTTTATATCTTTATAGTGCTATTTTGAACCATGTAGATATGTGTAGTAAATAAAATCGAATAAATTCAATGCTTTAGAATAAAATCCGAAATTTATTAGTAAGCCAACAATAATCAAATCAAGGTCTTGTTCGGAAATCTAATTCATCAAACCATTATTTAAATAAACTTTAAGACCAAGCAATAGTATAATTAAAAATCCAGATAGTAAAACCCTAGAGCTATTGTCCCCAAAAAACCAAAACCTAGCCTCCTCTTCACGGCAGCGCACCCTCCTCCTTTGGAAGCATGGCGTCCATTGATGATGTAACTGTGAGTTTTGCTACATCTCTCGCTCTTGCTAGCTCGGATGTTGTTGACGTCTCCGATCTGACTGGCACAGGAACTAAGCCAACCTCTCAAGCTTTTCTTTTGGCCAAACCACTGACAATGAAGAAATTTACAACCCCGGATCTGTAACACCACTTTAGGCATATTTGGGTCCTTGATGAAGGCTTCAAGGTACAAGATAGAACACAAGGCAAGTTTGTGTTCACTTTCGATTTGAAAAGGGATCGCAACAAAGTCTTACGGGGAAGGCCGTGGTATTTCATCCGAGCCCCTATGGTGATGCAGCAGTACAATGACCTTGAGGATCCTCATGTTATACCGATGAATCTCCTCTTCTTTTGGGTTAAGATCACTGGTATTCCACCAGCCCTAGAGGATAAAAAAACCATTATCAATGTGGCTTCAATTGCAGGAAAATATCTTGACTTTGATCATAAGCTGTTTGATAATAAGGGTCACATTAGGGTTCATATTGCGCATGCTCTATCTCACCCTTTACTTCTGAAACGTTCCCTGACAATTATCCCGGGTTTGGTGTCAGAAATCACTTTTTTCTTTGAGAAATTACATGGCAAGTGCAGGGATTGCAGTTTGATTTTTCATGAACATGTCTATGAATGGTACTTCAAGTGCGCAGACCAATACTGAGGAACAGGCTGCTCTGGGAACCTCTCTGACCTCCTACTTTCCAAGGCTATCTGACTTCACTTTCAAAATGGTGCTTTTCTTTTCCAGGGAGTGCAGACCCCTATCCTGCCATCTATTGCTCGAAACCTATTTGGCACTGCAACCATGAACAAACCTCGTCGATTGTGATCAGGCATGCTGACCTTAGGCATGAAGCATCGAACAATGTCTTAGCTTAATTCCTATGGAACCAGCACAATCTGTTGTTAAAAGAGGGTGCCCATCATCTCCATATACATCCCTGAAGAAGCTGAAAACTCTATTTGGGGAAAGTATTACAGCTGCCAACCCATCTATGCTCCAAAAGAAGATGAAGGTCCCCGAATTCCATACTATGTTTTCTGCCAAGTCTCTCGGTTTGGTTGAGACTCCAGGTGGATTCCTTGTTCCTAAGGAGGATGTCCCAAAAGAAACTATGCAGCTGTTCACAGTGGACCAAAAGTAACAGAAGGGAAGATCACTGGGTTCCAAGAATAAAAACCTCTCCAACAACATGAACTCTGCAAATGAAAAGAAGGCTTCTGTTGAAGCAGGGCTAAATGCGGTTCACCCATATGGCAGACAAACTAGAGCTCTAACTGAATTCGTAATCACTCGTCCGACCAAAGACGTGATTACTTCATATTTTGCCTAAGGTCATAGACCTTCGTTCCTCGAACATTTCAGTCCCATGGAGCAAAATATTAAGGCAGTCGCACAAAATTTAAAATGTTACACAAATCTCAACGCTTTCAAAATAATCGAAATCAACATTTCCATAATCATTGTTTTCCAGAAAAACATAACACAAAACAATAAAAAGCATCAATTCATGCATTTTGTTTTCATAAATCCACAATCCACCAAAATATATATATATATATATATATATATATATATATTTCACGTAAATATATATATATATATACGTAGTCATCCGCTCAGGAATGCCTACTAATATCAACTATAGTTCACAATTGAAAACTCAGAAAATCATAGTTATACTTAAACTCATTTTCCTACCTGTGAACCACACTCCTTTCAAGCATTTTAAACAAATATCATTTTCAAAACATTTCACCTGCGATTTATATATTAACTCCAAATAATAAATAAATCCGTTCATAAATGAACCTTGTGAGATTACTCACCTCGAAACTCCCGCTGCATCTTCAATATAGAACAAAGCAGCCAAACCAAAATAGTAGTCCAAAGAATACTTCGTCAAGTACCTAAGGAAGCACAGCTCTGATTCAGTCAACGAATCATAATTAAATAAAGTTCGAATCCCCAAATCGAATCAAAATCTCAATGTAACATCAAATTGAGGCGAAACCACTTCCGAAACCTCCCAAACTCTGTGGAACACTTCCACAATCGATGTTTCCAAACCACAAGTCGATCCGATGCTCAAATCCTCACAGATTGAATAAATCCACCGGTATAAAAATGGTGAAAATCATAACAAATCCATATGGACTCCAAAATCAACGAGTAGAACATATATAATACCAGAAACAATTCCATACGTGGCCAGAACAGACATTTTCTGAGAATCCCAACGTATAAAAAGTCAAACTTCACACAACCCCCTAAACTGTGAAATTCGAATAATTATATGCACGAAAACCATTCTACTTCACATACAACCTATGAATAAAGCACAATAACAATTATTCGTACAACTAGTCCATTATTAATTACCAAAATTAAAGAACGAAAATCCAGGTCATCACAGTCTCATTTCGCTCCGATCCGCAACAAGGCTTCTCTCTCCGTCAAGATCGTCTGGCCAGCGCTGAGCTTCGAAATTTCAAGCTAAACAGAGTGAAAAGAGATAGAATCAAACCTCAATGATCAATTAGAGAGTGTGCAGTTCACAGACTGCAGTAGAAAGAGAGAACGCTAAGATCAATTCGGCGAGAGAGAGAGAGAGAGAGAGAGAGAGAGCTTCCTCTCAGTTTGCTAGAGGTAGAGAAAGCTTCATCGTGGTAGAAAGAGAGAGATCGAGATGAACTGAAATTGAAACAGAAAATTAAATGGTAGAGAAAGAAAAAGAGTTGAGGGTAAAATAGGTATAGTATAAAAAAAAGCTGATGATTTTGGAAGGGCCTTATGTGTACAAAAACATTAATCGCAATACCCGCAATTGAAAGTTTTGAAATACAATGACCCAATTTAAATATGAAGTCCAAGTGTCCAACTGTCCAAGTTTGAAATACAAATATGCAATTGAAATAGAAAGTCCTAATTCAAAATTTCAAATACAACAATTTACCAGCCCTTTTTTTTCAGTTCTCCATCGAGCAATTCAATAGCTACCATCAATCAATTGGACTCCACAGTTTTGCTTTTGCCTACAATAACCATCATAAAGAGATTTAGATAACATGGAAGTGAGGACTAAGGAACCATTCAAGCTGCAACTTAACTAGCACTACACATAAAAAAATGCAGCAAGCAATACACCAAATACCAGCAGCCATCTTCAATTTTTTGGTCCTACAAGCAGCCTTTTTTGTTGATTGAACCGTTGCTTTCTCCTTCGCATAATCTGCCATTTCATTCATAAACATTTAATTAACACAGATTCACTATCAAAAAGTGAAAAAAATAGCATAGAAGACATGCTAAAAATCAAAACAGTAAACATAGCAAGTTCACACAATTCATAGAGCTCCATCTCCTCAATTGTTAGGAAAAACTCAATACTTTGAACGTTCTCCGATTTGATCCAATTATGTAAGCATATTAATGCTTCAACAGATTTAGGAGTTAGAGAACTCTTATAAGGATCAATAACTCTACTGCCGGTGCTAAAACAAGATTCGGATGCAACGGTTGACACTTGAATTGGAGCCATTAAGCTTCCACCATAATAAGATTCTGAATTTACTACGAGGAGAATACTCTCCTATAATGAAAGTTATAACGTTCCGCTACTTAGTTAGCTTGATAGATTTCGAAGGACTAGAAATGCAGCTCATGGATGTGGTTACTGCATATCTCTATGGGGATCTTGATTTATATATATATATACACATACATATATATATGTGTGTGTGTGTGTGTGTGTGTGTGTGTGTGTATATATATATATATATATATATATGAAAGTGCCTGATGACCTTACATTATCCAAATCAAGTGACTTTAAACCACGGACTGCATTTGCAATTAGGTTGAAATGCTCACTTTGCAGATTGAAACAATTTGGGTGAATGTCGTATACCCGTCTAAGTGACTACTTGATTGGGAAGGGATATAAAAATGATGAATTATACCCTTGCGTATTCATAAAGAAAACAAATTCCGGATTTACAATTGTAGCTGTAGATGTTGATGATATGAACATAATAGGTACTCTTGATGAAATAAGAGAAACAGCGAGCTACTTGAAATCCAAATTTGAGATGAAAGATCTTGGGAATACTCAATTTTGTCTAGGCCTTGAACTAGAAAACCGAGTTTCTGGAATACTAATCCACCAATCTGCGTATGTTCAAAAAATGCTCAGGCGATTTAACATGGACAAAGAGCATCCTGCTAGCACTCCTATATATGGTCAAAGTTGGATGCAAAGAAAGACCCATTTCATCCAAAAGAAGATGATTAAGAGGTGTTGTGAGTTGAAATTCCCTATCTAAGTGCAATAGGCGCATTATTGTATTTAGCCCAATGCACTCGACTAGACATTGTCTTCTCAATGAATTTGTTAGCTAGATTTAGCTCAGCGCCAATGCAGCGTCACTGGAAGGGTATCAAGAATATTTTCTGATACCTAAAATGAACTATTGACTTGGGACTGTTCTATTCCTACAGAGAGACAAGAGGGGACGTAGATGGAACTACAATCCCCAAAGAAAATGTTGATGGCGAAAGTGCCACTCACTACACCGAAACCCCAAATAATGTTTTGATTGGTTTTGCTGATGATGGGTACCTCTCTGACCCACACAAAGGTTGTTCCCAAATTGGTTACGTATTTACCATTAGGAACACGACAATATCTTGGAGATCAACCAAGCAGACCCTTGTGGTTATCTCCTCGAACCACTCAGAGATCATTGCTCTACATGAGGCGGTTCGTGAATGTATATGGTTACGAGCTACCATTACACATATTCGAGGGACTAGTGATTTGAGTTTTACCACTGAAGAGCCTACATGTATTTATGAAGATAATGCAGCTTGCATCGAACAGATGAAGCTAGTTTATATCAAGAGTGATAATACAAAACACATATCGCCAAAGTTTTTCTACAATCAGCAACAACAGACTCTCCTCAAGATCCATGTGAATAAGTAAGCTCTGAGGAGAATGTGACAAATTTGTTTACCAAATCATTGCCTAAGGCCATATTTGAGAGACATGTGAAAAAAATAGGAATGCGAAGACTCTCGAACACACACATGTGATCATTAAATGTAAAATGTGCGTTGTGCTTTTTTTCTTCGACCAAGGTGTATTTTTTGTTCCATAAGGTTTTTTGTTATGTAACAAGGTGTTTAGTGAGGCAACAATTCATGCACCATTTCATCTTCGACTTGGCACAAGAGGGAGTGTTAAAGGAAAAACACATTATGTGTCTTCGTCAAAGTAACTGACGAAGAGGAAATTAAGGAATTAGGGATTACAGCTCAATTAGCATTTACTGTCATTATTGTAATTGATATTTTCCTTGTAATTTTCTCCCTATATAAAGGGACTATCAAATGAAATGAGCAGACAAATTTCTATTTATTTTTACAGATTTTTCTTTTTCATGTTTAGATGAGAAAAATTTATTTCTTCTTCACCTTATTTGTTGTTATTTTACTCAAATTGTGTTGGTATTATAACCTCATATTGGTTGGTGCAAACTTAATGCATATTAAACTTGTGTAATCTCGGGAAAAATTAGTGTTGGAGGAGTTATTAGGGATAACATTGGTGATTGGATTAAAGCGTTCAACTCTAATATAACCTTAGAGGTTCAGGCAGGTAGGTTCTTGTTAAATATCTATATGATAACCTGTATACCTTATAATTGACAAGGTTACCACATGTCGGTTATGCTGTAGTGGAACTGGTCGTGTGCTAGTAGTGGGATGGGTTGGTTAGATTGTGAAGTCAGTGCGGACACCGGCCGATTAGTCAGGTGTCGAGTTGCCCATTGGATGGTTGGGAGAATAAGTTGGAAATATGTTAGAATTTGGTGGGCCTGTTGTACGGAAGGATTGAATGGAATCCTATTTAATAAAACCATTGAAAACAACTGGTGGTTTTGCAAAACACAAGAATTTTCTACACACCCTAATGGGTGTGGGAGTGAGGAAAGTTATCCAAAGAAAGTGGGTTGTTATGCATTGTCTTTTTCTTTAGGGTCCTTGACTAAAAGCCTTAAAATGAGTCAAAGTTATTTCATTTACCCCAACAACAGATTTTTATTCCCACTAATCTAATTTGAATTGAAATAACAATTTTACCCTTAATCTAATTAATGAATTACAACCACATACATGCTCTTCTCTCCTCTCTCTCTCTCCCCCTCTCCCTCTCTCCGAACCAATGCACGGCCTTTAGCTCCCTTCTTTGCTCTAGATGGCCGGTGGCGTGACGAGGACGGTAATGATGTCGATAGAGGTGATTCTCGGTGAAGGTGTAGATCCGCTGCCATCGATCGTCACCGATGTTGGTGGATCGGCGGTCGCAATTCAGAGTAAGTTTTGTACACAAAAATAGTACCCTAACGGCTAGATTGAGAACCAGTCTCTACTAAGCAAGGTCATGTGACCTGAACACGATGGAGGCAGCGGCGGTTTTGCTTGCCATGTCGGATCCCGGGTTGTTCTAGTCAATTTTGTACACCCTGCGACGAGTGACCATGCCTTCCAACCTCTCCCAGCAGTTGTGGTCAGAGTAGGGGTCGCCAACCTGGACGAAGATGACGCCGTGAATCTCTTAACCCCATTCAATTCTTGTAAAAGAGGAGAAATATGATTGGGTGCCTAGAGCTTTTCTCTGGGTGCCCAATTCAATTTTCGGTAATTTTTTAATTTTTGGTAAAATGGGGCCAAAGCTGCAGAAGGCCCAAAATGGAAGAAAAATGGAAAAAAAAAGTTCTACTGGGGCAATAGAAGTGTGTTAAAAGTATATTAGGGGGGCAATAGACGTTTTTAAATTGATATAATCTCTTCGTTATTTTCTTTAAATAAAGTTTTATTTGTCTAAATTTAAGGGGCAATACATGACAACCGAAAGTTCTATTAGGGGATAATAGATATCTATTGGGAGGCAATAGACTTCTATTAGGGGGCAATACATAGCTGATAGACATCTATTGGGGGGTAATAGACTATTGGTGCAATAGATGTCTATTAGGGGTAGCAAACATTTCCAGTGGGGTTTTCAGAAAAGTCCAGTGGCAGGCAGCTGGTGACCGGAATCAGGCGACTGGTGACCCGATTCCCGTGAAAGTTGGCCGAAATCAGGCGGCTGGTGACCGTATTCCTACGACGGTGACCGGAATCCGGTGAAAGTTAACCGGAATCGTGACTGGAATCCGACGGCCGGTGACCAGGCTCCCTCGAAGTCCCTATGGTTTCTCTCTCTTCCATTCTCTCTCTCTCTCTAAGTAATAGAGATGAGGGTAAAATGGTATTAAAAAAATTAAAAATTAAAAAATTTAATAGGATATTAGGGAAGACTTTCTTAGACTGTTTGGGGTAAAAGGCAATTAAAAGAACTTAATGACGTAAGTAGAAAAAAAAAAAGCTCTAAAAACGGGTTAAATAGACAAAAACTCTTTTCTTTATTTTATATTATTTGTGACTTTACTTGTTTACCCTTTTACATTAATTATTGGTTTCTATAGTATATTACTATATAACTTTTCAAAAAAGGTACTACAAAATGCATTTTAGATATTTTCTGTATTTGTAAAACAAAAAACTATTTTGTTCGAGAAGATATTAGGAAAAATTACAGATAAGTGCATATTTGAATGTTTTTTAGTCATAAGGCCACCAACTATTTTTTCCCTTATAAGGCCACTAGATTAAAACGAGTGTTAAATTTTTGATATATAAACCAACATATTTACATAAATACCACTAGAGTAAAAATTCAACAATCATCCTCTCTTTCCTCTCCGGCGAGGTTTCCGGGCAACTCCGGCGGGACTCCGGTCGACCTCCGGTGTGTTTCCAGCCTGCCTCCGGTCAACTCTGGCGAACTCCAGCGACCATAAAAGCTACTGTCACTAATACCAAAAGCTACTATCACTAATAACAAAAACTACTCTGATGAGATTTTTGGCAACCTCCAGCGAGGTCATAAAAACTACTATCATCAGCAAGAAAAACTATTATCACTAGCAACAAAAGCTATTCTGGTGAAAACACCAAAACTACTCTCACAAGTAACAAACGCTACTATCACCAATGCTAAAAAACTACTCTCACCAGTAACAATAGTTGCTCTTACTATCACCAAAAGCTACTCTCATCAATACGCAAAGAAATAACCAAGCAGAACAAAAACAACTACCACGCAAAACAAAAGCTACCCCTAGAGACTGAGAAAGCTATTCTCAGAGACTAACAAATCTATACAAATGTAAAGTACACAACAAAAAGAAAAATGCTACTGCATTCGAGAAAGAACAAATCATATTCAATGATGCAAAAATATGCAAGGTTCAACAATGATATAACTATATAAAAAGCAACTTCCATCGTTGTCAAAAACCACTGCCATAGTTGTGAAAATCTATAACAATAGTTGTATAAAGCTACTATCAATGTTGTAATGCTACTATCATTTTTCAGATGGCCACCGTTGATATTTCTTGTTGTCAAGTTCTACCACTCTACACTAAGCAAAGGCATTATTTTTCCACCTTCAACACCAGACTTCAGTTCAACATTTTTTTGGTTGGCAACTGATCTTTTTGTCAATGGAGGCTTCACTACCTAAATTTTCATGATTTTCGGAATCTACTACTGCAAATGCAAAGGGAAGAATTCTGTAAAAACAAAAAATACAACAAAACAAGCCATTTTTATCAACTAGATAATCATGAACAAGCAATCTGAAATACACTAACATAGATACAGAAAGCTATCTTGACACATGTAGAAAGCTACTAGACCAATAATAAAAAGCTATTGATATAGATACTAATTGCAACAACTGATCATCCATGTTGATAGTGTAACACAAATCTCAAATAACAAATGCTAGAGATAAGAAATCACAACAAAAAGAAAATTAAATTTCATACAAATCCTGATTTTTCAATTTGATAAGCTATTGACAAAAGGCAACTTGAAGTCAATCAAAATGCAAATAGAAATCAGCTTTAAAAGATACTAACATAGGTATAGAAAGATACTATCATTGTGTTGCAAAGCCATTATAACAGTTATAGAAAGCTATCGATTTGTAATCAATCAAAATAAAAACTAAAAAGCTACTGACATCAGCTTGAAAAGATAGTAACATAGTCATAGAAAGCTACTACCACTGTGTTGAAAAGTAGGGCTGGGACTATTCGGGTCGGTTTGATGATTTTTAGACTCTGAAACCGAGCAAAACTCGAACCGACATGAATCAATTTCACTGTTCCTCTATTCTATTTATGCTTGAATCCCAATCTAAATCGATATGAAAATCTTGTTATATTTCGTTCATGGTAGTCGTTAAATGGAGAAATATGAGATTCTGGCTTTAAAACACACGTCTAGAACACAAATTCATGGAGAAATCTCGATACCAGTAACGAAGAAGAAGAAGAAAAGATGGGTTCAAAGTGATGACACTATGCCTTTGGTAGCTTGGTACAACCTCTCTGAGACTGGAATAGCTGCTATGATGAAAAAGTGAAGAAGAAGGAGGAAGAGTACAACCTCTGTAAGGCTGGAATAACTGTTACGATGAAGAAGTGGAGGAGGAGGAAGAGAAGAGATGAAGAAGAATGGTTGCGGCTTGGTAGGAAGAGACGGGTGTATGAAGTATAATTAAAAAGAAAAAGAGAACAAAGAAAGAGAAAGAGATGGGGTTTGCTGACAGAGACAGAGAAATGGGAGTAAAAAGATAGTATAAAGTATAATTAAAAAGAAAAGGGCACAAAGAAAGAGGAAGGAATGGGTGTGGCAGTCGAGGGACAAAGAAAAATGGGAGGCTATAGGGTAGAGTTTGTATTTTATAAGAGAAAAAGTACATACACAAGTCTATAATCATACAAAAGCAGAGGAGAAAGTGTAATTATGCAATGTCGTCTCACGGTTCGGGTAAAACAAGGAACAAAAGCTGAGAACCGTAACCGAACCGACAGGTGATATATTAGAACCGAACCGAAACTAAAAAGTAGAAATAGGAGACGAAACCGAACCGAACCGGCCAAATCTGGTCGGTTTCACTCGGTTCCTCGGTCTTTCGGTCTTTTTAGCCCAGCCCTATTGAAAAGCAAGCCACCCAAAACAAAGAGCCAGCAATTTTTTACCAAGCACACTTAACTCATCTCACTCGACATCAATACTTCGACCAAAGATAGAATTGATATCCTAAAGTGCCAAAGGGCATGAGCACGTAAATTAGCTCAAACCAAAAGCATTTCACAATATTAAACTACCACATTTAATTATATCTTTGTGCACAAAAAGCTATTACCAAATTTCAACATGTCAAGACAAACTTCAAGTTGGCAATGCAACACTTACCAAATATCTTTGAATTTGCCCTAATTCCTAAAACATATAACAAAACATCAAGGAAGATTTGAGTTCAAGAAATTCATCTATGGAAACCAGCGAATTCAATAATCAATTCAAAATTCTCAAGAATTTCATATTAGAAAAAGAGAACAAGCAAAACATAAATCAACATGAAAATAGAAAAGTTACTAACATCAATTTGAACAATACTAACATCGGCATGAAAAGCTACAATTATTGTGTTAAAAAGCCACTAGGACAATCAAAGAAAGCTACTAAAATCAGGAAAAGAAAAACAAACCTTGCAAAGAACCATGAAGTCGGGATCCCCAGATCCGACAATTCATCTCAATGTCTTCCAGCTCCTATCCACAACCAAAATGATGCTGAATCAACATAACAAACTTCACAAAACCTAGAATTAAAGAAAGGAGACCAATAGAACTTCACAATGAATTGCGAAATTTCGAAATTCCAAACTCAGACCAATAAACTACTCATTATATTGAAGCTTTCCTAACTACACAACTCAAATTTAACAATGTCATGAAACAAAGCTTCAACTATACGAGACAAGTAGGCAACCAACAAGAATTATATAAAAGATCATAGATAGATTATCTATATAGAAGAACAGACTAAATTTCAAGATGTACAAGTATCAATCTGAGCTCATAAATTCTGGAATTTGATACAATTTAGCCAATTCCAAAATAATAAATGCATATAGATTGAAAAACATAGAAACAATCCACAATTCAACGCGTAATAGAGAGAGTTCTGAATTCTGACCTGTAGTGGTGAATTTTGGCCGGTGACGTGTACTGATTGAATGATGGTGGAGGTCCAGTCAAATGTAATCTGAATGGGGTTGAGATATGAGAAAACATGGGAGAAGGAGGAGGAGGTAATGAAACGATGTCGTCTCGATCGCGCCCTTGATTTTTAACACAATTAAAATTGATATACAATTTCCTAATTATATATATGTGATCGTCCAGCCATCAATACCAAATACCTGAAAAACTTTTTCTTTTAATACAACATACATATTGATGTCCTGACCCCACTATATCAATATTGACCTGCCCACAGAGTCATGTATTACATAAGCCTACGAATCAAATTGTCAACAACAAAATAAAAAGTAAATGCTCCTCAGAGCTTACTACAACGGAAATCCAAATAACTGTAAAGTCATAAAACTGGCTTCCTATCGTTAAGCTGCAAGTATGCTATTCCAACTTTAGCCACGATTATCCTGACCTGTAGGATTAACCCCTACACTGTTGAATAGTGCACCAGGTTGTCACACAACAAACCCGATAAGCTTGTGAAAGCTCGTATAAGTAACTCAAAACAGCCAACATAACTCACACCAGAAATAAGGAAAACAACTCACGCTTTGATTCCTTAAAACACGAAATAAAGGAGAATAACTGACACTTTAATTTCCTTTCAAATCGAAATAAAAGAAAGCAACTTGCACCTTGGTTTTCTTTAAAACGAAACATAGAAAGCAACTCACTCCTTGGTTTCTATCAAATATAACATAGAAAGCAACTCACTCCTTGATTTCTACCAATTGTACCATAATTGTACCATAGAAAACAACTCACACCTTGAATTCTATCAATTCGTTAATAAGGAAACAACTTGCACCTTTTCCCCTTGAAAATCGTTCATAAGGAAGCAACTCACACTTTGTTTCCTAAAAACACGTAATGTCATGAGTTATCAATAACCAATTCCCGTTAATCTCCTAGCCCTAGTCTTAAGGGCAAGGAGAACATTTAGTTTATTGTCTTTTGAACTATGCCTATTTACTTGTCTATGTAACATAGTTTATAGGCTTTCTTGAATAAGTGAGCATGGGTACCCTCAAGTGATCGGACCTAATCTATGTATCGCTGTGATTTACCACAAACTCTTTATCTACCCATAGATGGTAGAGGGAGGATATGTAATGGTTTTTTCTGGCCTGAGTATTAATATATCGACATGATATTCTTCAAAAAAAAAAATTGTCTAACTAAAAGAAAAAAAGAGGCATTATGCCTTCACAATTGTCCCTGGAAAATAAAATAAAACAGATCAGTCAAAATCTAGAGCATCTGCTGACTAAGCAAGTTCCTTGTTGTCATTGAAGTCTGCAGTTGTAAGGTTGACGTCTAGGCCATGGCCTTCTTCTTCCATATGTGAGCCTCTTGTTCTTTAGACTCCCTATACCTCAAAAGTGGCTGCTACTCTGTTGCTTGCTTGGACGTTCTTGTACCAATGCCCAATAACTCCACATCTATAGTGTGGTTCATTGTCAACTCTTTCCTTTTTAACTGAAGGGTTTGCGCCTTGTTTCCATGACCACTAGGGCCAGCATCACCATCTCTGCGCCACACATTAGGAAGGCGTCCACTGCCCATACCACGACCCCCATGTCCCTTTCCACGTGGTGCATTGTTACCACATGGGTAGGGATCAGCACGTCCAACCCCCTTTGCATTGAGGTTCTTTCCACCTTACACTTTGCCATAATCTGCCTCGGGAATTTTCTCTATCCCAACGGGCCTGGCATTATTGTTCAAAAGAACCTCATTATGCCTCTCAGCAACTTGCAGTAGATTGATCAGCTTATTGAAGGTTGTGATTCTTTTGTTGTCATACTCCAGCCTATACTGGTTCGCTAGTATACGTGCTGAAGTATGAAAAGTGGAAAGAGTCTTCTGGATCATATCATCTTCTGTGAGTTCCCTTCCACACAAATTGAGATGTGCTTTTAGGCGCAACATGTCCTTATTGAAGTCATTTGACCTTTTTGTAGTCAAGCAAGCGGATTTCATTCTACTGAACGGTCAGTTCTGGGAACAAAGTGTCATGAATGTTCCCAAAACATCCCTTAAGGGCATCCCATACTTTTTTGGGTGTCTTCAACTGAAGGTACTCCCAGCGTAGGCTAGGATCAATATGTTACCTTAGAAACATTAAGGCACTTGCTTTCACCTTGTTAGATGGTACATCGTCTTTAGGATCGGTGATGGTGGTAGTGTAGTCCTTTGCCACAAAGGCGGTTTCCACATCAGAAACCCAATGATGGTACTCAAGTCCTTCTGAGTCTAAAATGTCAAATTCAGGTCGAGTTGGATCAGCCATCTACATAAACAAGAGAGAGGATATATAAATTACGCAGTCATAAAGACATCCGCGTGAATTATTTTCCAAGGATATGAATAAGATTTCAAGGCCAAGATTTGTAATGGTCACATTTTTTTTCGATGCTATGTGAAAATGCTTTATCACGGTAATTATGTACTTATAATGCGCATGAATTTTCATTATCAGGGAAAAACTCAATTTATATAACATGCTAAATAAAACAATTATAGAAGGTATTAACATAAATGAATGGACATGCTCAAATTTCACAAATAATATATAACAAAATATATATGGCATGCTCAAAATAAAATATAAACATTAACATAATATAAAGGCATTCGTGGGCATTATTATATATGCGTAAATAAAATAAAACATGCTGAAAATTTGACAGTAAAAATATTTAAAGCACGCTGATTCCACAATTTACCGGGGTATGAAATTAAATAAATAAAAGAGAACATACTTGGTTTAGAGAATACAAAATGATCCTAGTGCATGCGCATGTTGCTGTAGGGGTGCATAACAATTTTTTTTTTTTTTCAGCAGTAAGTGAGGAGTAATGGTGGAGCAGGGGTCACCGACGCGGCTAAGATCAGGACGGTGGGTGTTAGGACTCTTGTTCTATAATTACATATTGTCATGGGCTAATGTGTTGAGCTACTTAAGTGGGCTGTGTTTCCAGCTTGGGCTTTACATGTACATAGCTGTGTAGATACCTCTAGTAGCAAGGCTAGTTTGCTACCTCACCAAGCATAAACAACACCCTCGTGGGATCCAACCGCTACTTGCCTCTTGCAGCCCTATGTTCAAGCTACGCTACGGTATCCAGAAGTGGCAAATACGTCGCCGGGAAGCCACTTTTCCGGCCTTGCAAAGTTGCCTTCACAACATGGCTTCAAGACTACAATGGTGGGTTCTTGTCCCACATCTAAGAAAATGTAAAGGACATAGCTTCCTTCACCTATAAAAGGAATGCCTCCTCCCACAACTCAAGGCACTCCATTACACACTTTGTAATCGCCTTAGGCCGTAAGGCCCAAACACACATAGTACAATATTCAAGTGGATGTAGTCTCTCGCTAAGGCAGAGACGAACCACTATGCTTCTCGTGTGTCTTTCTTTCTCTCTCTAAAGCTAATTAGAGACCCTCGCAGACTCTAACGTTAACATTGGCGCCGTCTGTGGGAAGCTAACACAAAGGTTTCGTCACCTATCATGAACTTCGACCCAATAGGGCCAATCAACGCCCAACATGGCCAGTCAACGCCGAACAAGGCTGGTCAACGCTGATGAAGGTTGGGTCAACGATGGTAACAAGGTCATCGTCGGTAATACCAACTCAAAAATGGTCAACGTCAACTCAAAATCAGTCAACGCCGAACAAGGCTGGTCAACGCTGATGAAGGTTGGGTCAACGATGGTAGCAAGGTCATCGCTGGTAATACCAACTCAAAAATGGTCAACGTCAACTCAAAATCAGTCAACGCCAACATTTTCTCTAGCAATTGTGCTCCGTCAACTTTGCATGCTGCTTCAGCATCAACACATACCACATTGGCGGTAACGTACACAAAAGGCACTTGGCGTTAAAAAAATAAAATAAATAAATAAATCTTCTACTCGGCAAGCGCACAGTGACAGCGGCAAGCCCAAGCGGCATAGCAGCGTCACGCTCACAAAAGGCACTTGGCGGTAAAAAAAAATAAAAATAAAAATAAAAAATCTTCTGCTGGGCAAGCGCACAGCGACAACAGCAAGCCCAAGCGGCATAGCAGCGTCACGCTCACAACAGCGCCAAGTACAGTCAACGAGCACAAGCGGCCCCTTCGATCATCCATCCATCAAGCATCACTTGCTATCTGCAATTGAAGGGGTCGCCGACATCAATCCTTGGGCGGAGCTTCAATCCACGAGTTTCAAATTTTTGGATAGAGTTTCAACCTCCTCTGCTCACCCAGGAAACTTCTCTGGGCACCTATGACCATTCTTCAATCATCATCAGCGTCAAGGCTGGCACCGCTAGCCGCTAGGCACGGCTCCGCTGATGACCAAGATCCTCTGATGTCCCAAAGCTACTGCTGGTCTCCATCACTGAGATCCTCCGCTGGACTTCAACACTGGCTTTCACCGTTGGGCAGTCTCCGCTGACCTTCACCGCTGGGTAGCCTCCGCTGAACATCACTCATCACCGCCGGGACATCACTGCCGAACTCCACACAATTTGTCCAGCTCCGCTTCTTGCCTTGTCACACCGCCAACAAAAACTGCAAATTTACTTCCTCTTGTTGCACCGCCAAGTTCCTTCAACAAAGCAGCATATCAGCGGCACCCCAGCACCGCTAGCATCCATCGATGCTCCGCTAGCTATTCATCAAAGCCCCGATAGCCATCCATCAGCGGCACCGCTTCAGGCGGTCAGACCACTCCCGCTCACCCTTCGAACCTCCCACCACCATCGGCTAGGGCCACCGCTGACCAAAGTTGCTTCCGCTAGCCATACACCACTAGCACACCAATGTGCCAGTAGCCCCAGCAGACTCTATCCGGCTATACTCGACAAAGTGCCTGTCACCAAGCCTCCTCCACTAAACTTCATCAGCGGAAACTTCTTCCGCTAAGCTCCATCAGCGGCAAGAGTCGCCGGAACCAGCAGCGGTAGCGAGCCCCGCTGACATCAACGGCTCCGCTAAGCATCATCAGCGGCACTTTCTTCCGCTAATCTCCTTCAGCAGTCACCGCTAGCACCATCACCGATCACCGCCGGAGGGATTCACCGCTGGACTTCATCGCTGAACAGCCTTCCCAAGTCCCCAGGCTGAACTTCACCGCTGAGTTTCACCACTGGCCAAAGCTCCGATGAGCTTCACCGCTGAAAGATTCACCGCTGGCCAAGGCTTCAGGCACAAAGATCCGGTGGCCAAAGTCCCGCTAGGCAACAATATGGTTTTCCGGCTTCGAACTTCTGTGGCAGATGAAACCTCCGCCAAGCAACGTACAGCTCTTATTCGTTACTTCGCTAAACAGTTCCGCCAAATCCTCTGGACACTGCCACATCCTTCTGCTTGCTGCACTGCCAGGCTGTAACACCAATGTCAATGACCAGCTCCACCGACACCGCTAGATACCATCAGCGGCAAGCAAAAATTAGCGGACACCCAATCCAAATCTGATTTGGACACCCACCACCATCTTCTTTGATCAGCGCCGGCCTCACCCAAGGAGATTTCAACGATCATCCAATCTTATCTATCACATGCTGAGAGATGTATATACTGAGGCGGAGTCTGCCTTCAAATATGCAGTCGAACTGTGGGTTTCTATGGTCCCCATAGCAACCAACAAAGCTAAGTCTCTACCCCTCACACTCTATCTGCTTATCGAGCTTTATAAAAACACCACGTGCCCAAACTTTGCACGTCCAGTCCATGATAATTCGTCAAGCATGAGCCCATTATTTATCAATAGTCTGGTATACTTGACACTTAGCCCCGCACTTGCCACAAATAGTTATGTACTGCACGATCTGTTACAATGAAAAGTATAATCAGCATGCAACACCTGCTACATCTGTCCATATGACATATATATGCCTAGCATCATTGTTTCGAGAATGATATATGCCCTGATTTTTTTTTTCTTAAAAGCATGCCAAACTTTATCATATATATGCAGCAATACTGAGACTTGGTATACGTTTGACTAGCACTTCTGATAGAAATGTGCATTCACATTTAACTAAACAATCTAGGCTATATCATAGGCACCGACAAGCTAGCCACATGTCCCGATGATTGGTTCGTAGGACACCACCTAGCTTACACATATATGATTATTTAGTTGCTGCCTTGTGGTGTATGTGACATGCCATCTCTACTTCACATACATATTCGTTCATGGAATCTATAATCTCCGGTACGTGGTTCATGATGCATGTATGTACTTCCACCGCCAAAGTCCCACTGGGCCTCACATAAATCATCAATTACAATGGCTGCATATATACATAGTTTGATACCTACTAAATATGACACAAGCCAGTGGGCACATATTTGAAGTTGAGTGGCTACATTTCATTGTCAAATGAAAACTCAAGTTATTCATGCACATGCTTAATCATTATGTCTGAATTGCTTACGCTACTGTGTGTATATACATGTGAATTAACGCCTTATCATTGTTCTCCGACCAATGTACTTACCAAGCATTTAATAATTTTACAAATTTATACGCTAATTATCTATCTTATGTTATGGAGGCATAATCACCATCACCTCTTCAATCGGCGAAACCATCATCCTTCTACTAAGAAATTTCACCAGAACAACATATGAGCGTCATGCTTAGACAACTTCAACAAGATTTGAGTACCTATGTCAATTTCTCCTGCAACTCGCTCCAAATCGACATGAGATAAGTCACTATATCTTATCTCTTACGCTCTTGCAATTAGAGCATGTGCCATGACTATACATGTCTCCATCACTCTTAAGCATGCCTACAAAATGTTATTAGCAACTTTACTACAAGTACATGCTACATACATACATGCTTAAATTCACTTTCATGTAACATTCATCTAGAAGCTTGTGACACTTACGACTTACTTAAACATGTTCGGATAAAAGACTTGCTCGGGTTACGACTTTCTTGGGTATCGAGCATGGCCACAACTTGCGCTTGGGCCACTCCCCGCATGCTAGCATAGTGCCTACACGCTCAACTACACCCAACTTGCTTGAACAACCCAACTTGCTCGATCATGTCCAACATGTTTTACTTAAGCCCACAATTTTATATGGACACTCATTACACTTGCCACTATCTATTGTGCGTGTTATATGACCATAAGATCCACATATACAACTACCAATATTTTACATGTTCACACACATTAATGGAATATTGAATTCTTCTACCATTTGTTGCTCGCTACAAATTGAATTCTTTTCGCATTCCATTAATACGAACGGTAACCAATACAATAAGCATTCTACATATGCGCGTTTTTGTCTCATTGTGTAGGTTAAAAGAGTCCCTTCTTGCTTACGGAGTTCGGGGAATTGTTGGGCTAGGCGCCTCTCGGACCTTGTTTATGCTTGATGACTTCATGATTATAACTCCCCAACCAAGAAGCTCCTCTTACTCGGAGACTTCGGGGACTTGTAGATACCTCTACTAGCAAGGCTAGTTTGCTACCTCACCAAGCATAAACAACACCCTAGTGGGATCCAACCGCTACTTGCATCTTGTAGCCCTATGTTCAAGCTACGCTACGGTATCCGAAAGTGGCAACTACGTCGTCGGGAAGCCGCCTTTCCGGCCTTGCAAAGTTGCCTTCACAACATGGCTTCAAGACTAAAATAGTGGGTTCTTGTCCCACATCTAAGAAAATGTAAAGGAGATGGCTTCCTTCACCTATAAAAGGAATGCCTCCTCCCACAACTCAAGGCACTCCATTACACACTTTGTAATCCCCTTGGGCCGCAAGGTCTAAACACACATAGTACAACATTCAAGTGGATGTAGTCTCCCGCTAAGGCGGAGACGAACCACTCTACTTCTCATGTGTCTTTCTTTCTCTCTCTAAAGCTAACTGGAGACCCTCACAGACTCTAACGTTAACAAGCTGATTGGACTCGGGTCGGGTCATCAGGTAAATTGGTGTGTCTAAGGATGTTTGTAGATAGAGATATAAAAGCTATCAGCCTCCATTGTATCAGAATCAATCAATGAAAAATTAGTCTTTATCTTCTTAGTTTCTTTAGCTTTCTTTTAATTCCTTACCTTTGCGATGTCGTTCCATGGCAACGAGCCTGGGGATCGTAACAACTGGTATTAGAACCCGCAAGTGGAACTGTTTCCAGTGATTTCGGTGGGGTATGGTGGTGGGATCTCCGGCGCTTGTTATCTCATGCATTCTTCTTACCCTCACGATAGCCCTAGCTACCCAGCACCTTCTTCCCAATTTCTGTTGCAACCACGCCACCCACCACCTCCTTCTCAATTTCCATTCCAACCAAGTTACCCACCTCCACTACCACCTTCCCAAACAATCAACCATGGGTATGTTTTTCCTCACCAATTTCCTTTTCCCAACCCAACAGATATGTCTACCAGCCAACCTATTTGCTCACAAGCTCAATTTGTGGTCGAACCAGCCTACTAGGATTTTCGCTCATTTCAGCCTGAGAATACCATGAATCCATCAATTCCAACATTTCAGTCACCATCAATCCCCACCTTGTTATCCCATCTCCAATTTTTGAACCCGTTTCCATCATCCGGAGTCGGATCTTCCACCACACCAACCACCACCACCGCAGCTTCGACACCTGCCTTCGGCTCAACTCTATAACAGCTTAGGTTCAGCTTAATCCCATCTCAATCCCTGGTTGACTCTTGTCACCTACGATTTCAGGTGTTCCAGTGCAAAAGGAGGTCCTCCGCTCCACGGCCGCTTTCTCCACCCTTATCGACAAGCTCAAGAAGCTTCATCAACCCCTCTACATCGTAGTCACAGAGTAGGTCAACCTGACGGGCGAATTTGCTACATCTGACCACTACCAGGCGAAGCAGGATGTAACAGTTGAGGGAAATGATGATTTGATGAGAGATGATAAAGATGATGAAATTGCACAAGTGGATGATGAAGATAGAGAAAGAGAACAGAATGTGGAGTGTAGCCAAGTTGACGAGATGAGTATCCATGTTTCAAGTTCTAACAGGGAGCATGAGGCTACATGGTTTGTTGGAGATATACCGCTCGATATCCCAGTTGTGGAAGTGAATTTGGCCGGTATCAATGAGTCTACACATGATGTAGACCCGAATGCAAGCACTGGTTCTTAGACCTATGGTGGACTAGAAAATCAGACATTGGAAATCAATGTGGGAATACTGATCAGTAACAATGTGTTGATGTGTGAATATGTTCTCCCAGCAGAGGTTTCTGTGAATACTGAAAATGGGCTTAGTTTGATTGAGATGGCTATTGATTTGGAGAATATTGGAGTGTCGGATATCGGTCCTCCAGTAGTAGAAGCACTGCCAGGTCATTTTGATAAGGCAAAAGGGGTACTACATAATGTCATTGAGCTTAGTTTTGACTCCACCATGATTACTGATAGTGGCTTCTTGAATTTGATTGCTGGAGACAAATATGATAAAATGCAATGGAATTCTGGAAAGGTGTTTGCGCAAATAATGGAGAAATGGAAATCAAGAGTCACAGCCAAAACACAATTCGTGTCGAGAGGCTGTGAGATGATTCGTGGAAAAGACAACATGCTTGCAGATCATAGTGTGCATCACTTTCCCTAATTCTTGTCAGATGAGGCAAACGTCCCTCAGGTAACGATTGTAAATTATGGATTGCAAGCTACTTTGTTGAGTCAAAGTTTGATTGGTTCACTTGTTATGTTCGCATTTTCAATACTTGAATCCTTCAAGCATGCAAGAACACACACGTTGATTGAATTTGAGCAATCCATATTGTGTTACTTTCCTATTAGCCAATTTATTATAGCTCTAGGAGCAGCAAACCTACCAGTTATTCTACTGAACTGGAAGGTAGGAACAGAAATTTCACTTTCAAGTCGCGATGGAGAACATGATCATCATCTTGCAAACCTGAACGAGAGCCCAAGCAGAAATGCCAATAATCTATTTATTCATATGCATAACAGCCAATTGAAACTGCTTCTTCAACCCGGCACCATTGGGTCCAATCTTTGGATGAGACTGAAACTCGTATCTTTGAACAGAAACTCAATTATCAGCAAGGGTTCTCTTATTTTGGCATAGTTCATGTTACTCTAAAAAAGGTTCTCGGCTTCTGTTCTGAACTGCATTGTTTCAGCCACCTTACTGCAACTCTTAATGTTGGTATTGAGACTGTTATGCAACCCTTTAATCATGAATGGGGATTACAAATTCATCAACTTGGGCCACCCTTGATGATGATGAGGTACTTTTCTCTTCCACTGTCTATATTGGATAAAGATGATTTCAAGTCCACATTCCTTACCACATATGTTACTAGAGGTAACCTTTATCTAATTGAAGTGGTTGTACTTTATTTACCCTGCCAAACTAAAGCTACTAGCAATAGTGCCCGCGTTGCTGCGGGCTTTGCTGTTGTTAAAATTTACAATAATGACATAACGATAAAATGAGCCAAAATTTCATCTGTCTAAAATTGTTTGGTCTACATTATTGTAGTCAGAATCAAACCATTCTATGACAACATCAAGTATTGCCCATCATTAATTGTAGCAGCTGCCCATCATTGTGCACATAGAAAACCAAGACCTGCGTTGTTAACTAAATTGACAATACCATCTGTAATTGCAGCATACAACTTAGCAATTTTACCTGCAACCTGATGGAGGAACATCATAAGGAATATTGGATGGAATGGTATCAAATCAGACATACTTAAAATATCAAAGGAGGGCAAAACAGCCAATTTACTGTCTTATGAACAGTAACCGAGTGAACAGGCTACAGAAAAAGGAGGGCAAAACAGCCAATTTACTGTCCTATGAACAGTATCATGGTGAACAGTGAACTAATCTTTGGTATATAGTAAATATGTCAACCAAGGAGGTTTTTTGTTGATGAAGTTATTGACTTTGTCAAAAGCAATTATGAGTTATCATTTATGTGGTACTATTGTGATCCACTCCTTTCAAGAGATTATGGTGTATTTTTAATGACTAATATGAACAAGTCTTGTCAATATGTGGTGAGACATGTTCATAAGGATATGCTTTTCTTGGCTACTAGCTCTTCAATTTTTTATTCACCATTTCATGCACTTGTGAGGGAATTGCTTACTTCATCACCTATGGCTGCTATCCATTTATTACAACCTCTTCTGACTAAAATATTGAGAGAATATGAACATTATATCATTGGAATTGTGGTGCTTATTTTTATTAATCAGCCGGTGTCTTTGAAGTCTAAGAAACAAGGCCTTGAAATTATGTATGGTGATGTTTATAATGGAAATTATTGTTCTCATGTGAGCTGCTCTCTTTACTTCCTTGATTTCATGATTACATGGTTTATTGAATTTGGCTTTGTGGCAATTGTCTCTGGAGATCTTGCATTGGTTCCTCAAAATTTCTTTTTAGTACCCATGCAGTCAAATGAAGCTCCTCTGCTTATCTTGTTGACTGTAATTATGCACTCCCAGACAATGGAATTTGTGATTTCAAGCCATCTACTGTATTTTCCCAATAGAGAAGGCTTGAGGGTCTTTTCTAATATGCAAAATTCGTACCAATGGCAGTTAAATTCTAATTCTCATGTAAATGTTCATATATGTGCACTAATACATACTTGGCAAGTTACTACAGAGGATGGTATTGCTTTTGGTGCAGTCTTGACAAACATTAAAGACCTCAACATGATATATCTTACATTATGGTATGTTCCATTATTCACTTGTGATAATCCTAATGTTGTACTTTGGTCGAGATATTTGCAATTTGA
The DNA here is from genome assembly GCA_025331145.1 of Rosa persica. Classification (NCBI taxonomy): domain Eukaryota; kingdom Viridiplantae; phylum Streptophyta; class Magnoliopsida; order Rosales; family Rosaceae; genus Rosa; species Rosa persica. The sequence continues at coordinate 9,440,148 of WFKR01000001.1, read as the reverse complement.
TTATAAATTGGGATGTGCTCTTAAATTGCTTAAGACTGCCATTGAGAAAGTTGGATACACTGGAAAGGTTGTCATTGAAATGGATGTTGCTGCATTTAAGTTTTATGGAACAGATAAAACATATGACCTGACCTTCAAGGACAAGAAAATTGATGGTTCTCGGAAAATTTCTGGAAATGCTCTCGAGGACGTCTACAAGTTATTTGTGACTGATCGAGCATCCTATTGTCTCAATTGAAGACTTCGTTGACCAAGATGATTGGGAGCCCGACTTTATGATGACAGCTGAAATGGGAGAGAAAGTGCAAAACTTTGAGGGAGCTATTTCTACATGGGGTTGTTCCAAATACAAGAATGAAACAAAAATTATGTTACATGTTCCTCAAGTTGACTGTAAAGTGGATGACCTTGTGATCTCACCATTCCTTTACTAACCTGTAGTTGTAGCAAGTCAAAGGACCTTGGTGTTCGCTGTCCCTACATTTTCTGTCATTCTCAGAGATTATGCTAGTAGAAAAGCAACCATAGTGATATTTTTGGCTCCTGCATCTTGCTTTGCCAAGTTTGTGCAGGGAATCTCCACAACACCAGTTTTATGTGATGAATGTGCAGCGGGAGATGCTCTTTCCATTCCTAAACAAAAGACTGCTCAAGTGCCTCTGCTTCCTACTAGAGAAGAGAATCAAATGCTGAATGCAGGTATAATTTTAACTACACCATTTCCCAAGCGGTTGCCTCCTCCTTATGTTATGGACGAATGGATGGTTGAAGCGAATATGATCATTAAAAGAAGGCAAGAGGGGAGAATGGTTTTTACTGAAGTTTTGGCTCAATTCCCTTTTCTTACATGCTTAAGGCCTAAGGGCATGCCTTATTTTAAGGGGGGAGGAATGTTAGGACTCTTGTTCTATAATTACATATTGTCATGGGCTAATGTGTTGAGCTACTTAAGTGGGCTGTGTTTCCAGCTTGGGGCTTTACATGTATATAGCTGATTGGACTCGGGTCGGGTCATCAGGTAAATTGGTGTGTCTAGGGATGTTTGCAAATAGAGCTATATAAGCTATCAGCCTCTATTGTATCAGAATCAATCAATGAAAAATTAGTCTTCATCTTCTTAGCTTCTTTAGCTTTCTCTTAATTCCTTGCCTCTGAGATGTCGTTCCATGGCTACGAGCCTGGGGATCGTAACAGTGGGATTGGTTGTCGGCAGCGATGGTCGGTGATGCAGGTGCGGGGGCCCTGGGATGAGGGACGAGGTCGGTCGGTGAAGCACGGCCTGGTGTGCTAGGTGAGAGTGGGCTGGGATCGAGTGGTTAGGCCGTCGAAGAAGTTGAAGGATGAGAGATGGAGGCCAGTCTGGACGAGGAAAAAAATTTATTTTTTCTTTTTTGTTTAGGGCGGCGGCAGAAAGAAGAGAAAAAAATAATTCTAGGGTTTGGGTTTTTTTTTTTCTCGTAGCTAGAGCTAGAAACTCGTGCTGATAGCGTGTAAAAGTAAATGAGAATTTGTCTGCTCATTTCATTTGATAGTCCTTTTATATAGGAAGAGAATTATAATTGAAATATCAATTACAATAATGACAGTAAATACTGATTGAGCTATAATCGCTAATTCCTTAATTCCCTCTTCATGAGTTACTTTGACGAAGACACATCCGCACATAACGTGTTTTTCCTTTAACAAAATACATTTAGTTCATTTATTAGACTGTGGACGGGAATTTTCTATCTATTCTCCAACAATATATTTTTGTATTAGATATTTTTAAATATAAAATTCCCCTACTCTCAATTTCATATATATGGTTGTAATATGAGCCAAATGAAAACAAAAATGATAAAGGTCAATATCATGATATATAAGAAAAACTATGGTTCGACATAAAATGCACTTTTGCTCAAAAAATTTATTGATTAAATGTCAATATAAAACTTGGTTGAATAGTAAATATGAGCAATTTAAAATGAAAGTATTGACTTACATATCATTAACATTGGGCTTTTTTTTTTTTATCAATAACGTTGGGTAATTGGTCTTGTTTAAACATATATCTCTTTCATGTAATGTATATGGTATTAGATGCCCCGTAGTTTCTAGGCTTCTTTATATGAGATCTTCTATTTCTTAGGAAAGCAAAAGCCAAGCATAAATTAAAGACTACTAGCCGCTAGGGGAAGTACTTTTGAAAGGCATAAACTCATGGTGACTTATTCCTTCTTAGAGTCATTGCCCACCCAGGAAGAAAAAGATGAACTCAGCCTCACTCATTCTCGTAAGAGATTGTGATCTAAGTTAGCTAAGCCCCAGAAAAGCATCATCTTAGCCTTTGTTATATATATCAGAAATTGAAAGGGAGTTCTGCTCGCTTGAACATCTCTCTTTTGGTTTTACTTTGATCATTGCACCTCTACTGCACCTCTCAAATTTAGAAGCCCAAAAAAAAAAAAAAAGACAAAAAGAAACAGAAATATTGCCTTACCTTCCTATGTTCTAAGCAAAGCTCTATAACAACTTGTAAGCAAAAGATCGAGACAGACAAGGTACGCACGTAATAATTTTTTTTTCAAGTATGTATGTTTAAATTATGGTATGGCAGTAGTTTTATGTTTCTAATTAACTGTTCATGTTTTCATATATATTAATGCTAGATAGTAGAACCTATTTGTTGGTTAATTTGGAGTTACATGTTATTCTTTAATTATTAATTTTTTGTTGTTGATCAAATATAAGCTTTCATTAATAATATATGGCCAATACAACTTCGAGGTTAAGGTGGCCTCATTAGCATTCGGTTTGATCAGAGCTAGTAAAAACGAGTACTACCCCTCTGGCATCAAATCATACATTCAGGCATTCAGCTAATAAAACCTCATCAAGTCAGGGTGGACGTACCTCCTTCCAAAATCTATACTCTCCAACTACAATAGCTTTCTTTGCCAAAGTGTGAACTGCCTTCTATTACCCAAACTAGTCATATGGGGTGGGCATCTTTGCAGGTCAGCCACCCGAGCGACTCACTTTTAGGCTAGTTGGGTTGGTTTGTCATACATAAATAAAATAATTGGATCATAAATCATCCAACCCAAACAACATGTAGGTGGAATTGGGTTAAAACCAACCCTCCCTATATATAAATAGTTTTATTTATTTTACACGTGTCGTATGGAGATTTGTTAAACTGTTATATAATTATACTACCCAGCCTCTATTATGTGCTGCATTATTGTAAATTTTTAATTAATGGTCTTACCTGTAGTAATACAAATACACTAGTCATTAAACTTTAAAATTAATTACTCAATCTTGCAAACATGAATAAATTAACCAACCCTAGACTACAAAAGTATTATACTGTTAATTTCCTTATATATGAAGGGAGACTTATGACACTACACCAAATAGTATTACACTATTAGTTTTAGTTATATTAAACATCGAAACTCAAAAGTAATTAAATGAATAAGAACTTAAGCATTTAAAATCGTATAACCTGCCCAACACAATCGCATATTATTTGGTTGAGTGGGTTAGTTAATTGTGAATAAATTTGGGCGAAAATGGGTTCTTCAAATGTCGACCCGAAGTTGTTGGGTTGGCTAGTGAGTTAAAGCTAAAACCGACTAACCCGGCCAATGCCAGCCACACATACTCTTAATATGCAAGTAAGGAAGTTATTTTTTGAGAGCGAATTTGAGGATTCATCGAGAAAAGTATATAACAAGTTATAAGCAAAACATTTGACTGGCAAATGTACATAATCCAAATTCATTTGCTCTTGTTGTTCTTTGATAACTTTTTGTTTAGTTCTTAACATGCTCAAACTTTGCTAACACTAAAAGTTAAACATTGAGGAAGTACTTTTAGTTTCAACTTTCCGGGTTCTTTTTTTTTTTTTTTTTTTTTTTTTGATCAATCATATGTTTAAATGATGGCAAGGCAGTAGAAACATATTTCTAATTGATGCTTCCGATTTTGTTATAATAATACCAGAAAGTAGAAACCTATTTCAAACCTCCCATATCGATCATTATTTATCTAGTCACTAAGAATCTAAGCCACTAATTAATGAGGTCAGAACCCCCAATTTTTTTCCTGTTCCGGTTCATCTAAACATGGAATAGGATTAAAAAAAATAATAAAAATAAAAAACCTAGAGTAGAGAGGTGCCAGTCTCTAAGATAGGGTGGTGAGATGGCTGAGGCTATGGCATCACATTGGCAGTGGCACTCGCATTGACGGACTATACGGCTGTGCAGTTTAGTGAAGCGGGAGAGGTAGCGGTGGCTGAATCTTTCTTCTATTTGGTCGGAAGGATGATAGTACCGCGGGCAGAGGATTACACAAGCTCAATCTCCCTTGGGCCAATTTGAATAGGTCTGATTCTATTTAGAATATGGCCAGGTTGGAGGGTGCCTTGACACCCTCTTTCATTAATTAGTGTTTTGGGTTGGCCTGGTCCGAGAGTTGGACCGCCTTGGGTGAGATTGGGCTTTTACGGTCTCTAAAGTACTCGTCATAATTCAGATCATGGTTATATGGAATTGGTAACTATCTCGAGTTGGACTGGAGGAAGCGACTTATGGATGAGGAATTGACTCCTATTTGTTTACTGTGAAGTAGTTTTCTTTTCGTACCACAATTGCGTGTCTAGCGGATGGAGGGCTAGAAGATGATTTTTCCTCAGGAGACACGAAGTTGTTTTTTGTTTACGAGTTGGCTTCAATAATGAGTTCAACTAGACTTTTTTTATGAAGTAGTTTTAAGTGTCTGTAGATTCTGGCTTTTTGACTAGTTATCTAATGTTATTTGCCTTTTCTTCAAAAAAATAAAAATTAAAAAGCTGTTAAACGAAATTACAAAGGGGAGTATAAAGTCGATCCACAAATTACAAGTATAAAATAAAAATAAGAATAAATTTTTTTCAGAAACGTGGTGAATAAACTACTTTAACTTTGGTTTTTTTTATTAACTGGGGTGTTTATCCATTAAATTGTAGTCAGAGGCATATAATACACGATGTCCCACCGGTTTTTGGCCCCTCAAGAAATAAGCTACTGCCTAAACTAGACACCTTATTTTAAAGATTCCTTTGATAATGATGTTCCTCGAGCAACCAATTAACCTGATCATACCGGAGATTAAATAGAAGCAGATCAAGTTCAAACTTCTATTCATTCATGAACCCACATGAGTGACGTGACCTCTCTAGTCTCTACCCTAGGGATGCTAGCAGGCATTATGTCTTTTGCTTCTTTCTCATTAAGAACCAAGGTACGCTTATTTCTTGGTTTCTTCAAACTCACCAAAACCGGCTTCTTTAGGAATGGGCAAATGGCGGCGGGGGCGGGGTACCCACGGGTTTTCCCCGCATTGTCAAGCGGGGGCAGGGTTCCCCCATCACTGGTGCTGGGGCAGGGCATGGTTTCCCATTACCCAGACGGGGTCTCCATTTCTTCTCTTTTTTTACTTTCAAAAAAAAAATATTTTAACCTCCAAATCTCCAATACTCGGGATTTTCTTCTTCCAAATACATCAGCTATAAGCCTATAAGCCACCATGGCTGAACTGAAATTTTCCTCCTCTATTTTCTTCTTCCTCCACACTCATAGCTAGAATCATTCCTTGGTTTTGCTCCTTGGAATTGCAATCTTCGAAACAAGTCAGAAGGTATAATGCCACAAAACCTTGAATTTCTTTACTTCATGTTCTGGATGGAGCATTGTTTCCTTACTTCAAAGGGCGATTGCACATTTGATGATGATTTTGACTTAGCCGAGGCCATGAAGGATAACGTCACTCTTTATGATTGACATTGGAAGAAGAGGGAATTGTTGATCAATGTAGGATGGGGATTAGAATGATTAATGTACGATTATTAAATAGGATTTTGATGGATCACCAAACTTTTGTATCAAGTAGGATCATTAATTGTCTATTAATATGATTAAGTAGTTTCTTATAACCTTTATAATTTCAAATACTAACGCTTTTAACAAATTTCCCTTCTCAACCTATATCTTCCTCGTGACTAAACCAACAATTTCTTTCTTAAACACTGTCTCAAGAATTTGAAATACTCATTCAACCAAAACAAGGATGAAAAATAAAAGAATAAAAAATTTATTTTTTGTCAAAAAAAGGAAAGGAAAAAATCTGAAAAGATAGAAAATTGAAAATTTCAAAATAAAAAAATGTATCTAGAGAAAATGGTCAATGCCGGGGTGGAGAAGGCAGGGGCGGGGTATCCCCCATTTGAAAATATCCCCAGATGGGGAATGCGGGCGTGGGGGAAATATGAGGCGGGAGCGGGGGTGGGAGAATCGCCCATTTACCTATTCCTAGGCTTCTTATCCCCCCGTACACTGTGTGCGGGTCCGTTACTTAATGATAGTATGGATAAATAATTTAATCTGAGAACATTAATTAAAAATACATACTTTGTATGTAACAATTCTAAAATTGAGCATACATGACGGCGACAATTACTAGTGTGATATCTATGAAAACTTTTTTATAGCAGTGGCTAGGGTTTCTCTATAGCCTTTGTCCTCAATTGCCTTATGGTATTCGACTCTTAGCTCCAACAAATTACAATCATATTGGCATGCTCTACTTAAATCATGATTGATGATTATGGCTATGTATGCTGATGAGTTCCTCGTTGGTTGTAATATTGGATTTTGGATCCAGAATCAAATTTGGATTTGGATACATGATGCAGGTTTGATGTTGATCTCGAATTCTTATATCAAAATGTAAATTGGTTTCATATAATATTGTGATGTAACAACGGTAAATCAAATCAATTTAAAAAAAAAAAAAAAAAAACTACGATGTCGGGTCTTATTTGGCACATTTTTTTTGAAATAGAAGTTGAATTCATTAGATCAACAGTAAAAAGCTGAAGTCTATCAAAACTTACATAAGAAATTCCAAAAGAAAATCCAGAGTAACTTGCCTAAGCTAAAGCAAACCTTTAAAGATCACTTGAACGCTCACATTTAAGCGAGCCTATACAAGAATGAAAAAATATCGCCTCCTACAGAAAAAAAATCATTCAACTAACCCCTACTTGCCAATCACGCAATTGTGGTACAAGCAAGTGACTAGAAACGTCATAGAAGACTCATAGAAATTAATCCAACCTCACATAGACTCATACCCTAATACATTAAGGCCCAGATTGCTTTGACCTGAGCCCAAGCCCGTAGGCTCAAACCTAAGTCAAAACTTGCGTAGCAAAAATAGTACCCTGCCCCATCAGCCCAAGGTTGAACCCAGGCCCAGAGACCCAGGCCCAAACCCAAGCGGACAGAGGAGCATCACTGCTCGTTACTCCTTTGCCACCACCGTCGTCCTGTCCTCAGACGGTGCACCGGTCGAATAGCTCTAGCGGCCGGCTTTTCCAACAGTGCATCACCACCTCGAGCAAAAACTGTCGAAGACTAGGCCTGCTACACCCCTCGAACGCCAAATCTTGAAGAAGATCCTCACGCAGCCCGCAAAAGCACTTCGCCGCTGCACCCAATTCAGCAGCCACCCAGACCAGTTCAAGCCAGTCCTTCCGCGGTCAAGACGTTGGCCAGAACAGAAGCCGTGCCACACCGCCGCTCCTCAAACCCAATCCACCGCAGGTTAAACGGATCCAGCAATCCACCCACCCAAATGTTGCAGATACCCAAAGCCGACGACGCAGGGCGACGTACCTAGACCGGAGGACCGTCGATCCGGCAAGATTCGACGGGACTCTAGTGTGCTCGACCAAACCCTAGGAGAAGGCGCCGCTGCTTTTTTGAAATACGTAATTTCCTTATTTGGCACATTGGCTGAAAGGTAAATGTATAGAAATCCTGATATTTTACTATACCCACAAAGACATTAATTAAAATTTAAAACTTTAGTTATAGGAAAATTACCCATAAATATCATTTTTTTCATAATTGGTCTTTATTACTAAATCATCCCGTAAACAACTAGGAGAATTACATTAAAATTTTCCCATAAGCTTTAGATATAGGAAAATTACCCATAAGTAACAAGACTATTTATGTTTCTTGTTCTTCTATTTCCTCTTTTTTTTTTCTTCTTCAATATTTTTTGTCCTCTTTCGATTTCCCTTTTGCCTTTGGAACTTCATCTTCAGAATCTAATTCTTCCTCTTCATCTATTTCTTTTTTTCTGTATTTTAGTGTTTTTCCTTGTTGCTATGTGTTCAAGTATATATCCCTTTTCTGCAAATGAAATTTTTTGATATTATTTGTTAAATGACACTTAATAACACAACCAAACTTATAATTGACCCTTAGGGGGATTGTAGTTGGATTTGTGCAAAAAAAAAATTTAAATGATAGATTTTTAAAAAGGTCCACAGACTCTTTAAAAAGTTGATAGACTGTTATTGATTTCTTAAAATCATTTATTTTAGCAACAACTTTTATTGATTCATGAAATTCTATATAATTTATTATAAATGACTTCTACAGATTTCCTAGCATGTACAAATATAAAAACAAAAAATAAAAACAAAACTAATGCAGTCCAAACATAAAACAAGATAATAATTCATTGCTTCTTCAATGTTCAAGTATCTTCTAATGGAAATTGACTCAAATGAATGATTGTTATTCTTTTTAGCTAGTTTGTTCTCATTCTTAATCTCCCAACAACATAAAGATACAATATAGATAACTTGATGTTTATGGTTAATTATTCTCATCAATTTTGTTTTCACCGATTAACATATATCATAACAATATTGGTCAATGTCTTGATCTATAATCAATCATTTTAAATTCAATTGTTCAATATTTCTCTGAACCATAATATAAATTCAAATCGATAAGAATAATTAATAAGATAAAATTTAGTATGTCATAGCACCATTGTTCAAGGTTTTAGGGGTAGACCACAATATTTGGGTTTTAACGCTTCATAAATCATTTTTATTACTATTAGGGTTCGAAGTATCACAATTGAAAAACAAACAAAAAAATCACATTCAACAATTACAATGAACATGTTGAGTATCAAAAAACGTTGATATCATAAAAGATTAGAGAAATGACAAAAAATCAAGAGAGAAAGATGATGAAGGACATGATAAAGTAATTTGGGGTTTACATCCAAAATCAATTGGCAATGAATGGAGTGGCTCAAACCCTTATAAATCCATATGTAAGATCCCATGTGGGACGTATATACTCTCAACATGCCTCGCACATGTGGCGAATTTTCAAGCCATACACGTGGACAACTTTAGGTGACGTGGAGCTCGTGTGGCCGTGAGGTATGCACACGTGGGTAACCCGCTCTAATACCATGATAAAGTAATTTAGGGTTCACATCCAAAACCAATTGACAATGGATGGAGTTGTTCAAACCCTTATAAACTCATATACAAGGTCCCATGTGAGATGTATATTCTCAACAGGACCAACCTCTTTGCACAGAGAGAAGAACTTTGATAGATTTTTTTTTTTTTTAAAGAGGGAACTTTGATAGACTTTTTGAAATCTTTGGTTTGGAGGCTGGAAATTATTGAAGCTTGGTATGCATAGTTAATACTACAATGTCCATTATTATCCATAATTTTCTAATTTCATAAGTATGAATGATATTTTGAATACCTCTGTACTTTTATTCATTTTTAAAAGTCCTAATTGAATACCTCTAAATTTTGATAGAATTCATGAAGTCTTTTAAAAATCCTAATTGAATACCTCAAAACATTCATGAACTGCTAAAAGCCTATATTGACACCCAGACTTTTAAATTCCATAGATTTCTTTAAAAAATCCACTAATTCCATATACAATACACCCCCTAATATAACAATCAAATTCATTCATGCCTCAATAAAACAACCAAATGCATTATTGACCATCAATAACACAATTACTGAACTTTAATTAGTAAACATCTCTAGCCTTAATAAACCGTTTATACCCTCAGGAAAATCTATAAAACTTTCATTGATCCTCATAGTGCGTATCCATGACGTAAAAGCACATAAGGGCGAGCTTGAATTCTAAGAATTATGCACCCAAATGCGAGTATCTGACTGGGCATGGTTGTTTACAATTGATAATTAAACAAGTGATGAAGATCATTTTCATTGCAGATGGGGAAAGAGAGAGATTCTTGTAGAGTTTGATTGCCGTAATTGTAATTGTTGGGTTCTCCTTTGAATGATACCTTCATCCTTGTACTGCTCGACGACCATGGAGTCTCGGGTATAAGAAACTTTGAAACAATTGGGCCGTAATAAACCTCAAACATAGGCTTTACTCCCGTTTTCTCTTGGCCACGCGTCAAAGTATTATTACCCTGTCAAACAAGTGGCATTGCATAGCATGGAAAAATTTCTCTTGTTTTACTAAGGGTCAGTCAGTACAACTTTTGATTTTTTTTATTGAGGATCAATAATGAATTTGATTATTTTATTAATGGTGTTATTGAGTGTCTATAGTGCATTTGATTATATTAATTACTTAAATTGCTAACTCCATTTCATGGAGTTACTTTCGTATTGATGAATATAAAGGAATTCGATGCTTCATGGTTCGGGGAAAAAAATTGAAAAAAAATCTATGAATAAAGTGCAGGCAAACAGAGCCTTAACTGTTTTTCTCTCTTGTCCATGTGTCAAATAAGTACCGAGCGGTCAGACCAGGTGACAAAGCTACATGGTTTGACCGTAGCATGGAAAAATGTCTCAGTAAAACCAAATACATTATTAATCTTAAATAACACTATTACCGACATTTGGTAAATAACTCTGGCCTCAGTAAATCGTTCACCGACCCCTTAAACAACCAAAAAAATTATTGACCCTCAATTTTTAACCAAAGATTCTGCCTAATTGAGTTTTATTTTTCACGAAAAAGAAGTACCCTCCTTGTTCTCTCTTTGCATTGGTTTACTGGAACACGAACTCTACTTTCCTGTATCCCTCCCACTTCCTTATCATTTGCCGCTTCTCGCGTTAAGCACTTGCTTAATCCTAATCAATATCTTAATTATCTAATTGTTAATAGATTGCACGATACATTTCGATTAGTTTAGTACTAAACTCCAATCAACCACCTTGCAAAGAAAACCAATTTTTGTCATTTCTTTATATTTTTTTGTCTCTCTCACTCCCTCAGATATCTCATTTTCAATTTTTGCATGTCTGATTTTTTTTTTTCTCACTAGACTTGGCACCTAACAGAGCTCAAAGATCCATTTCCTGCATTTCAAAAACCCAACTCTTTCGAGTATGTTTGGATGTGAGAGAGAGAGAGAGCTTTTGGGGACAGTTAAGGGTAAGATTCTCATTTCCTACGATTTTTGGGTTTAGTGAACTGATGAGGCAGTAGTTCGTTTAGGGTCAATTTTTGAAGAAAATTTTACGGAGTTTGCCCTTATGGTTTAAGGACCCGTTTTATATCCTTAAAAGACTAATTCCAGTAGTGAAATATTACCCATAATTAACTACGTTGCACAATTTTTCTTTTTCTTTTTTTTAGGGGAAAGACGTCAAACTTTTATAAATGAAATCAATTCATACAATGGTTAGCAACATAGTTGCTGATACTAAAGGGAATCTAACCACTCCAAGATAAATCTAAACTGGAATTAAGAGCCAACTTAGCTAACATATGCGCAGCCGAATTAGATGAGTAAAGTAAGAACTCGGTAAAGAAGCTTGGAAAAAGAAATATCTTCCACAATCTTCCTATACCCAGAAGCATCCTCCTCATCGGACATGATGTCCTTAACCAATTTTTGGCAATCAGACTCAAAAATAATTGGAGCCAAGCTATTACTCACAGCTAACTGACAAGCCAATCTAGCAGCAAATGCTTCCACCATAGCAGGGGTTGTGACATTAGACACCTTCCAGCAACAACTTCCCACAATTAAACCTGAAGAGTCACGAATTATCACTCCAAGGTCGCCACAATTAGTGTGCTGATCAAAAGCACCATCTAGGTTAGCCTTCACCCACCCAATTGGAGGAGGTGACCACGACCAAGCCTCTCTAGCTGGGGCGCTGCCCTTTACCAACAGAATTAAACAAGACATATTGGGAGCAAAAACCGTATCTCAACTGATTAGAAATAGACATCTCCCCTTGTCAAACTCTTGTATTTCTTTCTTTCCATATAGACCAGATTCTCCATAACAATAAGGAAAACAAATTCCTAAAAAGCATACCATTACAAAATTGCAGCCAATCCAAACAAGAAGTAACATTGTGATTGGAAAAAATACCTTCAAGGCCCGAGCATAGACATAGAGTCTGTTTAATAAGAGAGCAGTCTCTACTAACATGTTCAATCGTCTCATCTTCCACATTACAAAAGAAACATCCCTCATCAATAAACACTTTTTTCTTTCGTAACTGTGAAACTGTAGGAAGAATAGAAGAGCCAACTCTCCAAATGTGAACCTTTATCTTACCTGGAACATTAGCTGCCCAAATACTAGATACCTTTAAAACACTTGATGCAGAAGCAGGAGTATATAGCCATTCAATAGCCTCGACATAAGTAGATTTAGTAGTAAATATTCCCTTAGTATCAAAGTGGCAAACAAGTCTATCCGGAACAGATCTTAAGCTCAAAGGAATAGCCAAAATTAATTCCACATCCACAGGGTCAAACAAACGATTAACAATATCAATATCCCAATGAGAAGAAGTAATCAGATCACTAACCCGAGACAAGGAGGATGATTGCCGAAACCAAGGTCTAAAAAGTGTTGGTCTAGGTATCCATGGATCTACCCAAATCCGAATAGAGGAGCCATCACCCACCTGCCATCTAACACCCCTCAATAGAACTGCCTTAGCTTCCACAATACCATACCAACAAGAAGAAGAGGAACTTGCTGCCATAGCTGACCAAAAATCACGAGTAGGAAAATATCTAGCTTTGTAAAGTCTAGCTAGGAAGGAATTTGGATACCTCAAGAGGTGCCAACCCTATTTTGCTAGTGAAGCTAGATTATGTCCATAAAGATCACAAAAACCCATGCCTCCTTACGCCTTTGGCTTACACAATTTCTCCCAAGACAACCAATGTATTTTTCTATTATCCTGGTTACTGCCCCACCAAACTTAGCACACATTTGGTGAGGAGAAGCACAAAAACCTTTCAGCAAGAGAAAACAACTCATAGAATAGGAAGGAAGAGCCTGAGCCACTACTCTAATCAATAAGTCCTTCCCAGCACCATTAAGCATCTTGCCTTGCCAACCTTCTAGCTTCTTACTGAGTCTCTCTTTAATGAAGGCAAATGTCTCAGTTTTGCTACGACCCACATAAGTTGGCAAACCCAAATACTTCTCGTGTTTAGCTACAATCTCCACCCCCAATTAAGCAGCAAGAGAATGTTGCAATTTAGGATGCACTGTTTTACTGAAAACAATATTACTTTTACTAAAATTAACCAGTTGACCTGAAGCCAATTAATAATCTTTCAGGACAGATTTGATATGCATACATTCCTCCTCATAAGGAACACCAAATAGTAAACTGTCGTCAGTAAATAATAAATGATGAATCACAGGAGCACCCTCACAAACTCTGACACCCTGAAACAAACCATGGGAAGCTTTCTTAACAAGCAAAGCAGGAAAGACTTTTACACATAATAGAAACAGGTACGGAGACAAAGGGTCTCCCTATCGTAGCCCTCTAGTATGAGTGATAACTTTTAGGTTGCCCATTAATCAGAAAAGAGTACCTGACTGTACTTACACATTGCATAATAATTCGGACCCATGATTCAGCAAAGCCGAACCTAAGCAAAACAGCTTCAAGAAACTTCCACTCCATTCTGTCATAAGCTTTGCTCATATCTAGCTTCAGTGACATAAGCCCCTCAGACGACAGGCATGTATGAATATAATGTCAAACTTCATTGGCTATCATTGTATTATCAGTGATCAATCTCCCAGGAATAAATGCACTTTGAAAAGGAGAAATCAGATGAGTAAGAATCTTCTTCAACCTATTCACCTCCACTTTAGAACAAATCTTATAAAGTACATTGCATAGCGCAATTGGTCTCAAGTCAGACAAATGGACAGGGTTTTGCACTTTCGGAATCAAGCATATGTAAGTATAATTAACAGCACCGAGTAGAGTTCCAGAATGTAGAAAATTTTGAACTGCAGCAACAACATCAGTTTCTATGATATCCCAATAATGCTGAAAAAATAGAGGAGGCATACCATCTGGCCATGGGGATTTAGTAAGGTACATTTGAAATAGTGCTTCTCTAATTTCCATGGTAGAATACTTCGCACACAAATCATCATTCATCCTAGCTGTGACCCTAGGTTCAATTAGGTTGACCACAGACCATTTCCATGGTCCACCTCAGTAGCCTGAAACATTTTCAAAAAATAGGATAGAATAACACCCTCTATACCTTCATCCGTACCCTCCCAATTCTCAGAGTCGTCAAATAAACCTTGCAGTCTGTTCTTCACCCTCTGATTAGAAGCCTTCTAATGAAAGTATTTACAGTTGTGGTGGCCCTCTGCTTCTTGTAAGCATGTTCATCATTCAATAGACCATCTAACTTGAGAGACAACTCCTTGCTCTCTCTTTGGTTACCCTCAGATAAAGGCATAGTGAGTAATGTCTGTAATCTCCCACGCAAAGTCTCAATCTCCCTTCCCCTATTACCGTAGTTTGCACGCTGCTAATCATTGAGAGAAAGTCTTGTAGTTCTAATTTTCTACACAGCTTGGAACATTGGGAAGCCCTCAGACCTACACTCTCATCCAACCCTTACTGCCCCCATGCTACCTTCATTTTGAGTCCAGTAACTCTCAAAACGAAATAGTCTTCTGGGCCTAGCAACAACTTGCACTGGACGCTGCCAAACCCTAAGCATAATTGGTATGTGATCTCCGTGTATAGGAGACAAGTGATCAACCTTAGCTGCCAGAAAGATATCCAACCATGATGTCATCGCCACACCTCTGTCTAACCTGCAACGCATCCCCGAACCTTTCCAGGTAAAGGGCGACCTAAAGAAACCCAAATCGATCAATTCAGAGTGGGAAAGTGCATCCCTAGAGAGCTGCATTTGTCCTTCATGCCTCACATCGCCACCCTCTTTCTCCTGAGCTTGCAAGAGCTCGTTGAAATCCCCAATGACCACCCAAGGCAGCTGAGATTCCTCGCTCAGAGCACGCAGTAACAACCATGTATGATGGCGTTGAGCAGTCGTAGGGTGGCCATAAAAACCCGTCAGTCTCCATCTCAAACCGGAGCCATCAGTCTCCGTTATCTCCATATCAATGTGGTGCATCGATTTGGATCGAAACCTCACTTCCAAACCATCAACCCAGAATATAGCCAATCCACCAAACTGCCCAGCCGAGAATACTGCTTCACAGTTCAACATTCCCAACTCCAGACAAAGATTATTCATGTAATCCCAATCCTTCCCTTCATTTGATTGAGGAAGACAAACGCCGGCTTCTTCTGTTGAATTAAATGACGTAAAGCTTGCACTGCGGAATCATTATTAATCCCACGACAATTCCACGCTAGTACCTCCACGGAAGCAACGCAGAAGAAAACCCTAACTCTAGAAATTAAGGGGAAAAAATAAACAACCATCTTAATCACTCGACGGTTCAGACCAAAAAATATTTGTCAAGAAACAAAATTGTAGTACAAGATATCACGAGGATCCATTGAAGCTTGCCGAAGTTGATAGAGATGTCGTTTATTCTAGGCTACCAAACAAAAAGACATAATCTCCAAGCCTAAAATTTTGAAATTGAGTTGTCATCGAGGTCGTTTGAAAAGAAAATCTAATCCAAAATGTGGTACAAGCCTAATCCAAACTCTTATACTGGCCCAAACACTTTGTGATGGAGGGTAAAAGCCCACCCAATCCAAATCTTTGTTCTCATGTGGTGGCCGCCGACGCCAAAATGCGGCACCCGAGATTAGGGTTTGTCCCTAATTTTAATTATCAATACATTTTATTGAACATGTTCTTTTTTATTACGATACAAGTAATGTTGTACTTGAATTCAAATTTCTCGAACTATTTTGTGCAGGGTGGGGCTTTGCAGTTTGTTCGTTGCATCATATTTCTTTAATTAGTTTTTACTTTGATTGCTCTTCTTCTCCAACTAGAAGAAAAACAAAAAGGCAACTAAATAACAATTATCGCCTTTAGATTTTGATTTGTCTTTTTATTTGATTGTGTTATATATTACAAACCCTCTGTTCTTAATTCTACAAGCTAATTAATTTCAATATACAGATCCATTATAAGTGAAGGAACTTGAAGACTAACTAGATTAATTCATTCAAAAGTCAGAGCCAAAAGAGATATATAAGGTACAATAAAAGTAATGTTGATTATCAAATTAGTTTTTTTAAAAAAAAATACAGAACTGACGTGAAGTAGACCAGCTGGACCTCAATTAGTTTCCTCATGCATTTATCTATTTCCTAGAATCTGAATATGATTTACTCTATAATATTCAACAGGAATGGACTCAATTCTTTCAAAAATTGCCGAGTGCATGATTGCACGCGTTGGACGCCTACTTGGCGGCCAATTGGGTTATGTAATTCAGTGCAAAACCAACCTTCAAAATTTGCGAGCTAAAGTGGAAGAACTGAAAGCTACCAAGCAGGCGACTGACAATGAGGTTACTGAAGCTGTAACAAAAGGTGAAAAAATTCAAGATGATGTCCAGTTCTGGCAGAAAAAAGTGGATGAGATCACTGCACAGACAGATGAATTGTTGAATGATGAAAGCCAAGCAAAGCTGAATTGTCTTCATGGGTTTTGTCCTAATCTGACTATCCGTTATAAGCAGAGCATGAAATCAACAAAGTTGGCAAAGGAGGCTGATGCATACTGTGAGAAAAGACGAAGAATTTCTCGAGTTTCATACCGTATTCATCATGATATGGCATGGGCAGTCACTCCCGGAGATTACCAAGCCCTTGAGTCAAGGATTTTAATTGAGAAGGAAATCATGGACGCCCTGAAAGATTCTAAAATTCAGAGGATCGGGGTGTACGGAATCGGAGGTGTGGGTAAAACCACGCTGGTCAAAGAAGTTTACAGGCAAGCTGTAAGAAATAAAATGTTATTTGATAATGTGGTTATCATAATAGATGTGAACAGTAATCCAGACCGGGAAGCAATTCAAAAGAATATTGTTGAGCAGTTGGGCATGGACATTCTTCCAACTGAAACTATGAACGGAAGAGCAGGTCGTCTATACACCAACATACAAGGGAAAAAGATTCTTGTGATTTTGGATGGTGTTCAAGAAAAAATTGAGTTGGTGGATTTGGGACTTCCTCCTCTGGCAACTTGTAAAATTTTGTTGACAAGCAGAACTCGAGATGTTTTATCTCTTGATAAGATGCACGCGGATAAAGTGTTTCAGCTTGACCTTTTAAGTAAAAAAGAAACTTGGACTTTGTTTGCAAAGATGGCAGGCAACATCATTGACGCCCATAGACCAGTTGTCGCAATGGAAGTAGCCACAAAATGTGGAGGTTTGCCCTTATTAATTGTCACGGTTGCAAGTGCTTTAAAAGAGAAAAAAGTACATGCATGGAAAGATGCCTTAAGACGACTTAAAGGGTTTGACAAAGAAGACTCGATAGAAAAAGCATACCTGACGCTGGAGTGGAGTTATGACCAACTGGATAATAAGGATCATAAGCAGTTGTTCTTGCTTTGCGGAATTATAGCAAGACAGAACCATATTCATGTGCTAGAGTTGTTAAAATATGGTATGGGTTTAGGTTTGTTTACAAACATCAAAACGGTGGAAGATGCACAAAATAAATTGGAAACACTGCTTGATAAACTAAAGGATTTTTGTTTGTTGTTGGACAGTGAAACAAATGGCAGTGTCAGAATGCATGATCTTGTCTGCCATGTTGCGAAGAGGATTGCATACAGAGATCAACATGTGTTATCAGTAGAGTATGGGGGTGAGTTAGTAGAATGGCCAAGAAATGATTTCTTGAAAAACTGCACTAAGATATCTCTCATGCTCAGCGTTGTTCCCAGACTTTCTGAAACATCTTTGGAGTGCCCGGAACTAGAAATGTTTTATCTGCATAGTACTGTAAATAAGCGTGTGGGGATTCCATCTGAATTTTTCAGAGAGATGCAAAAACTCAAAGTGCTAGGTCTAACCAACATTTGTATGCAATCATTGCCTTTATCTCTTCAACGCTTGAAGAAGCTTCAAACGTTGTGCTTAGATCAGTGCATGTTGGGAGATGTAACTCTACTAGGGCAGCTAAGTAGCTTGGAGATTCTTAGCTTTTCAGGATCCGATCTTAAACAATTGCCTAAAGAAATAGGGCAATTGGCATGTCTTCGATTGTTGGATTTATCTGATTGCCATCAACTTGAAGTGATTTCACCTAATGTTATATCAAAGTTGGTGGGACTAGAAGATTTGAGAATGAGAAACAGCTTTAACAAATGGGAGGTTGAAGGTGAAGGAAGTAATGCAAGACTTTTAGAGCTGAAGAATTTGTCTCAGCTATCCGCATTAGAAATACATATTCCGAATGCTGGCATTCTTCCAACAAACTTGTTCTCCAACAAGTTGGAAAGATTCAATATTTCTATTGGGGATGCATTGGTTACGAGATATCCATGGGAGAAACCTACGACTGCAACGAGCCTCAAAACATTGAAACTCAAGCTCACTAAAGAGTTAGATGAAAGTCTAAAATTGTTGCTAAAGAGATCTCAAGACTTGTCTTTAGATGAAACAGAGGTTGCTGTTATCCATCAACTGAATATCGAAGATTTGAAGAATTTGCAGTATCTCAAACTCCAACACTGTAATGATACAGACATCTTTAGTAGAAAGGTATGTTCCTGTTTTTTTTATTTACTTTTGTATATTTTATCATCAAATAAATTACCACAAGGAATTGGCTAAATTTTATATTTGAGAAACACCTAGCTTAATGAAAATTGATCAATTTTCTTCTTATAAGTAGAATTTTTCCTTCTTTTAACTGGAATTTCATAGAATATATTCGAGGTTATTAAATTTTCCTCAACGTGTTATCAAAATTCATATATTTTAGTAGCCAATAGGCTTATGTTTTTTTTTTTGTTGTCAACTAGAAGATATCCAATGCACAATTCTTACATAAGAATCTAAAGGATCGATGGTTAAAATCGTTGAGTTAGGTTGTATACTAGTGAAAAATAGTAAAATCCTCAAATTTTAAAATAAGGAGGTCATCAATCTCTAGAACGGCTACAGACACACACACAAAAACATACATATTGCAGAAATTCTTCATGACAATCTACTTGAATTGTGTACCACATGCAGTTTGAATTCCCCAACTTAGCAACGTTGAAGGTGCATGGATGTGATCAACTAAGATTTCTGTTCTCGTTTTCTACGGCCAAAAGTCTTGGACAACTCACACATCTAGAGATATCTTCATGTCAACTCCTGCAAGAGATTGTATCATCAACAAGAGAATTTGGTGAACATAATATGGATTACAGGTTTTCTAAACTACAAGTTTTAAAGCTTGAAAATCTTCCACTCTTTACTCGATTCGGCGTAGGAAATTATATTGAATTCTCAGCCTTGGAAGAATTGAAGATAGAGGCTTGTTATAAACTAGTGGGATTCATTGGTAATAAAGTTGCTATGAGTAGTACGAATCCTAGACTGATCCGTAAAAATAAAGAAATTGAACTGAGGATCTCTAAAGAGGAAGAGAACCTAGATGTTAAGAGTGAGACTACTGTCCAAAACTTCCTCTTTGACGAAAAGGTCTCTCTCTCTCTCTCTCTCTCTCTCTCTCTCTCTCTCTCTCTCTCTCTATTTCAGTGTTTGTTTTTAAATAAAGATCTAATTTTGAAGAAGTTCTAAGTTATATCTACATGTGCAGGTAGGATTTCCTCGCTTGGAGATATTGAGCATCAGTGGCATAACGGAGTTGAAGGCGATATGGCACGTCCAACTTGCTCAAGACGCTTTTTGGAGACTCAGGCAAGTTACAGTTTATGAATGCAAGAATCTAATGAGTTTCTTTCCGCCTAGTGTCATGGGAAGATTGAATGCTCTGGAAACCTTGGTGATATCGAAGTGCGAATCACTACAAGTGGTATTTGAATTACTCGGAAGAAGCAATGTCAAAGAAACACATGTCCGCACATCATCCCCTCATGACATGTTACAGTCCTTTTTCTGTGAAAATCTTGGTTCAGTAACCATAGAAGAATGTCATAGTTTGAGAAGTATCTTCCCAGCCTCAGTGGCCAGAGGTCACGATCTTCAACAGCTAACTGAGTTGAGCGTGAGCCTTTGTAAAGGGATTGAGGAAATTGTTGGTGAGGACGATGAAGGAGCACCTCCTCATTTTGAATTCCCAAAAGTAACATCGGTGAAATTGAATGATCTGCCTAAACTCACCAGTTTCTATCCAGGGATACATACTTCACACTGGCCATTACTCAACCAATTGGAGATGCTGAGATGTTGTAACGTGGGGATTTTTGCAGCAGAATTTTCAATGGAACATGAGATGGAATGTCCAGATGGACAACACCCTCTCTTTTTAATCGACAAGGTACATATCCCATTAGTAACGTTGTTTAGATCGATATCACTAAATGGTGCATGCACTTTGTGAATATTTTAAATTCTAACCTTTTGGACTGAACTCTCTTTCCAAAATTATTTTATTAATATTTGATGTAGTATATCAATACTGCTGTTCTCAAAAGCAATATTACAGTTTATGATCAAGGTTCCTCCTTAATTGTTAAGGTTAATGATTTTTAATTTCCTTCATCTCAGGATTCGTTCCCCAACTTAAAACACTTGGAATTGGATGACATGGAAATTTGGACTGGACCAACCCCAGCAGACCAGTTGGTGCTTGACAAATTAAAATCAATCAGCTTTGTAGGGAATTGTACACCTTTCTCCAAACAAGACTCGGTCTTTTTCCTCCAGGGATTACAAACTCTTGAAGAAATTCAAGTGAGGGATAATGATTGCAAAGAAATATTTGTCAATCAAGGAATCAGTAGTAGTGAGGAAGAAATATATGACGAGGCAGTTGGAAGTGGGACCCTCAAGCAAGTAAAGATTTTGAGCCTCTATAGAATGAACAAAGTGATTCATCTAGGGTATGGCGACTTCCAATCGGTACTTTTTCCGAAGTTGGAAAGTCTTAAGGTGGAGTTGTGTTCCAGATTAAAGAGTCTAGAGTCATTCGCAATATCCTTTCAGAATCTAACAACTTTGGAAGTATCCGGGTGCAATAGAATGAAATATATCACAACTTATTCAGTGGCTAAAAGTTTTAAGCTACTCAAGACACTAAAAGTGGACAACTGTAAAAGAGTTGTAGTGATACTGGCGAGCAATGGTGATGATGAAAATCCTGATGCAGCAGGAAATGAGATTCCTTTCATCCGCTTGAAACATTTGGAGCTTACTCGTCTACCAAGTCTTAAAGGCTTTTGCTCCAAAAATTGCAAGGTCGAATTCCCATCCTTCATGAACTTACAAGTAGAAAAATGCCCGATCAAGTTGATTTCATCTAATGGCATCTTCCTACCAGACGGAGACAATCAATATGAGAAAAACAGGGTTGACGATGATGATGATGATGAGGAGGAGGAAGAGGAGGAGGAGGAGGAGGAGGAGGAGGAGGTTCAAACGGTAAATTGCTATCCGCTAAATATCTTGTCTTTGTTGTAGTATAAATCGTATATATATACCGTATATGTCTATATCATGTAACAAAATACGTAAAAGTATTTAGATAGGTACTTGAGTGTATAATCATAGGTACTTGAGTGTATGAAGACTTATGTAAACATGCTTTACCAAAGGGCAACAAGCATGGTAGAAAATCATCATCAAAATGGTTATCATTTTGAGTTTCTCTTTGAGCATTCACACTTCAATGTAATCCTATAAATACCCCCTTTGTATGAGATGAATAAACACATTGAAATCCCCATTCTCTCTGAAATTTTACTCTCCTATTCTGTTTATCAATTCCTCTAGTTCTTAAACACGTTATCAGCACGAAGTTGCTCTAGAATTAGAATCGAAAAATTGACGAAAGAAGAGTTCTTCATCGATAGAAGTCATTTTTCAAAACCTACAAAAAATCCCCAAACCCTAGCTCAGATTAAAGCCCTTGATTCCAGGAGCCCGGAACCGGTCTCAGATTCACCGGAACCGGCCGGAAAAGGCCTGAACCGGCCGCCGGAAGCCGAAAAACCGAACCGGACCGCTGCCGGACCGCTGCCGAGACCTGCCGAGGTCCTGCCGAGGTGCTGCCGAGACCTGCCGAGCAGCTGCCGAGACCTGCGCAGCAGCTGCCGAGGTGCTGCCGAGTCCTGCCGAGACCTGCCGAGAGCCCTGCGCAGCAGCTGCCGAGAAGCTGCCGAGAGCCCTGCGCAGCAGCTGCCGAGACGCTGCCGAGAGCCCTGCGCAGCAGCTGCCGAGACGCTGCGCAGCAGCTGCCGAGACGCTGCGCAGCAGCTGCCGAGCCATCTGTCGAGCAGCTGCGCAGCAGCTGCCGAACAGCTGCCGAGCAGCTGTCGACACATCTGTCGACAGATTTGCGCGGCGACTTTCCGACGACTTTTTCGACACTTTTCCGGCGACTTTTTGGACGATTTTTCTCGACTTTTTCCAACGATCTTTCCGGTCAACTCCGATAATTTTTCCGGTCAAAAATTTCCGGCAACACTATTCCAAGGTATTCTTTACTAAAAGTTCCCGTTTTTGAGTTTTTATTTATTTTCTCTCCTTTTTCCTTTTTCTCGGGAACTTACAATCAAAAGCGGAATTAGAGCAATTCACGCCAAATGAACTAAGAGTGTTCACAATGATTCTTGGAAATTGATTTCTTGGTAGCATAGCTCGGAAATCTTATTATTTTTCGTGGAAGTTTTAACTCCGAAACTAATATTTTCTTCTTATCTTCAAGGATGTCGAATGAACCTAGACTCGATTTTCAAATCCTTGACTCAACAGGTTCGGAGTACCATAGCTGGAAAACCGACGTTGAGAACCATCTCACATCCAAGGGGATATTGCCCATCATCCATGAACCAAATCCGGCTCTTGTGTTCCCTCGATCACCCAAGAAGCATGCAGAAGCAATCATCTTGATGCGACGCCATATGGACAAAGCACTCAGGCTAGAGTACATGTCCATCAAAGATGCAAAGGATTTATGGGAAGCACTAGAAGAGCGCTTTAACAATATCCAAGATTCTCTCCTCCCTGACTTGAAGGTTCAGTGGAACGATGTACGCTTCTCAGACTTCAAGTCTATTGCTGAGTACAATTCAGAAGCTCTTCGTCTTAAATCCATGTTGAGGTTCTGTCAAAGACCCCTCACAGAAGAAGAGCTAATTGAGAAAACTCTCTCCACCTTCCCTGTTGCAGCAATTTTGCTATCAAAGCAGTATCGCACTGAAGTAAATGCTGGACGAATTACGAGGTTCAATGAACTCATAAATATTTTGTCGGTAGCCGAAAAGCACGACAACATTCTTGTAAAGAATTATAATTCAAGACCCATTGGAACCAAGAGCGTTCGTGAGGCAAATTATAATGCACCCAAAAGAGGGCACAGGGAGCGGTACCCCAACAATAGGGGACATGTGTACCCTAATAATAGGGGACATGAAGGACGAACAGGTCCATATAACCGCCCCAACAGGGAAGGAAACCGCAACTTTAGAGCGGGCGCACGTGATGGTAACTCCGCACGTGGAAGAGGGAGATATGGCAACACCGGCCGTGGAAATAGCACCATGAACCGTGGAGGTCGCACCATGCGCCGTGGTAGTAGCAGCAACCCTCCTAGGGGATATCCACAACGTGCACAACCTGTACAAACTGTACAACCTGCACAACCTATACCTCAAATGAAGGGAGGGAACCACAATGACATGTGTCATAGATGTGGATCAATCGAGCATTGGTTTAAACAATGTCATGCAAGTACCCAATTAGCTGCACGCTACAAGGAGTACAGGGAAGCAAGAGAGCAAGAAGCTAACCTTGCCGAAGATGAAAATAGTGAAGATGTCAATCTCACTGTTGAGGACTTCAAAGCTGTAGATGAAGAGCACGAGGATGCCACAGACTTTGATTAGAATAATCCTCTTTCTATTTTCCAAGAATGGCAAATGTGCCTTAGTCAATAAATAACAATTGTATTAAACTCCTTCTTATGTGGCGTACCCAATGAAGTATGATGTCTAGGAAAGCAATTGAGATCGGGGTATTTAAGCGAGCCTCGCTCCACCAACATCTCTCTACTTTCCTGGTCATATTCCATTGGAATTACCAAACGGATTGAGTGATAGCAATTTGTCTAGAGTTTGATATTTGGAATAGACTTATGAATAACTTTGATGTAATCATTGGCTATTTTCCCATTAATAAAGTATCGCATTCAATGTCATGGACATGTGTTAATATTCCGAACTTTATTCCTTTCAGTATGTTTTCCGGAGAATTGGAATGCCTTCTTGATAGTGGCACCACACATACGATATTGCGACATAGGCAATTATTTTTATGGATGACACCCAGTCGATCCTCAGTAACTACGATGGCAGGACCATCACAATTGATTCATGGTCGAGGACCAGCTCAATTTTTGTTACCAAATGACACAAATATTAATGTCGCCGAAGCTCTATATGCTCCAAGGGCCGGAAGGACCCTATTAAGCTTTAAAGACATTAGAGCCAATGATTTTCATGTGGAAACACATTGTGAGAAT
Organism: Rosa persica; assembly: GCA_025331145.1. Taxonomy (NCBI): domain Eukaryota; kingdom Viridiplantae; phylum Streptophyta; class Magnoliopsida; order Rosales; family Rosaceae; genus Rosa; species Rosa persica. The sequence goes on along the minus strand of WFKR01000001.1, from coordinate 9,415,322 downwards.
GGACAAGAGTTCCTTTGCATCACCTCTAAAAACTACGGAAATACACGAGTTTTAGAGAAACTTATGTGTCGCTCTAGTGGATTGTATGCAACCACTATTAGAGTTATTGAATCCAACCATGTCATGAATGACAAATTATGGGATCCTGACACATACAAGCTTTGGCACGACCGTTTGGGACATCCAGGTCGTGACATGATGCTCCGTATATTAAAAACTTCACACGGACATCCATTCTTCAAAACGAAAAGAAGTACGAACCAAACATTGGTCCAAAGAGTTACTTCTAAAGTGTATCATTCGTTTTGCAAAGCTTGCTCTTTAGCAAAGGTAGGATCGAGACCATCCTATGCAAAGGACACTAAAGAAAATATACCATTCTTACAAAGAATACAAGGTGATATTTGTGGACCTATCCAACCAACTTGCGGACCATTTAGATATTTTATGGTGTTGGTTGATGCATCGACACGTTGGTCACATGTCATGCTCTTATCCACAAGAAATGCTGCATTTGCTAAACTCCTAGCACAAATCATTAAATTAAGGGCTCACCACCCCGATCATCCTATTAAGTCAATTCGTCTTGACAATGCTGGAGAATTTACATCAAGAACCTTTGATGATTATTGCATGTCCATTGGGATTGAGGTGGAACATCCTGTCCCTCATGTACACACCCAAAATGGACTCGCAGAAGCTGCCATTAAAAGACTTCAAATGGTTGCCAGGGCATTGGTTATGCGCACCAATCTCCCTATTTCTGCTTGGGGCTATGCAATATTACATGCAGCTGTGCTCATTCGTCTGAAACCCACTGCCACCCAACCCTTTTCTGCGTCCCAACTGGTGACTGGGTATGAGCCTAATGTCTCACACTTACGCATATTTGGGTGTGCAGTCTATGTGCCAATTGCGCCGCCACAGCGCACCAAAATGGGTCCTCAAAGACGCTTAGGCCTTTATGTTGGATATGATACTCCAAGCATTATCCGCTACATAGAACCCTTGACAGGTGATCTATTTACCGCTAGATTTGCGGATTGTCACTTTGATGAGACAGTCTTCCCGTCATTAGGGGGAGACAAGAACATTAATGTTCAACAGAAAAGACAGGAATTGTCGTGGTCTGTCCCCACTTTGTCTCATCTTGATCCCCGAACCACACAGTCTGAAATAGAGGTGCGGAGGATTCTCGATCTTCAGAACGTAGCAGAATCAATGCCTGATGCGTTTTCTGATATCGCTAAAGTGACAAGATCACACATACCTGCTGCAAACGTACCTGCAAGGATTGATGTTCCTAAAAATAAAGGACATGACATCCCCTCTATGGGTGATGCAGTGGCTAGACCCATGGCTCCTGCTAGAAAGCGCGGGAGGCCTATAGGTTCGATGGATTCTCGCCCAAGAAAGAAAGCGAGCTTGACACAAAATAATCCATTAATCATCGATATAAATAATCCATCTCATGAAAAAATTCCGGATTATGGTTATGTCCAAGAGACATCATTGGAGGACGCTCCAATAATAGAACCAATTCCAGAGAATAGAGAGATCTCCATGAATTACACTAGTATACATGTAATTATGGACAGAAATTATATGGCTATTGATGATGCGTTTGCATATCATATTGCAAAATGAATTATAGAATACGATGATATCGAACCTCGCTCCGTTGAAGAATGCCAACGTAGAGCAGATTGGTCAAAATGGAAAAGTGCGATCCAGATTGAATTGGATTCACTAACAAAGAGACAGGTATTTGGGTCTATAACACTGACACCACCAAATATAAAACCTGTTGGCCATAAATGGGTCTTTGTTAGAAAGCGTAATGAGAAAAATGAGGTTGTTAGATACAAAGCCCGCCTTGTGGCGCAAGGTTTCTCACAACGTCCTGGAATCGACTACGAGGAGACATATTCTCCCGTAATGGACGTTATAACGTTCCGCTACCTTGTCAGTTTGGTAGTTTCCGAAAAACTTGACATGCAGCTCATGGATGTGGTTACAGCATATCTCTATGGGGATCTAGATTCAGAGATATATATGAAGGTTCCAGATGGACTTCAATTACCCAAATCAAGTGGCTCTAAACCACGGAGCGCGTTTTCAATAAAATTAAGACGCTCACTATATGGATTGAAACAATCCGGACGGATGTGGTATAACCGTCTAAGTGACTACTTGATTGGGAAGGGATATGTTAACAATGAAATATGCCCTTGCGTGTTCATTAAGAGAACAAGATCCGGATTTGCAATTGTAGCAGTTTATGTTGATGACATGAACTTAATTGGAACTCTAGATGAGTTAAAAGAAACTGCTACATATTTGAAATCTGAATTTGAGATGAAAGATCTCGGGAAAACACGGTTTTGTCTCGGAATAGAACTCGAGCACCGTAATGATGGGATTATGATCCATCAATCAGCATATACTCAAAAGTTACTAAGGCGCTTTAATGAAGATAAAGCAAAGCCTGTGAGTACTCCCATGATCAACCGTAGTCTTGAGCCCATGAAAGATCCGTTTCGTCCAAGGGATGAGGACGAAGATTTATTAGAAGCTGAAATACCATACCTAAGTGCGATAGGCGCATTATTGTATTTAGCTCAATGCACAAGACCGGATATCTCATTTGCAGTAAACTTGTTAGCTCGACACAGTTCTGCACCAACACGCCGCCATTGGATTGGTATAAAGACAATCCTTCGATACCTAAAAGGTACGATCGATATGGGCTTGTTCTATCCCTACAGAGAGAAAAGAAATGTGAGCGCCGGCAACACTATCCATAGTGACCGACGTTCTCCTCCTCCCCTCCATCAAAATGATGTTTTGACGGGTTTTGCTGATGCAGGGTATCTCTCTGACCCTCACAAAGGTCGCTCCCAAACAGGTTATGTCTTTACCATGGGAAACACCGCGATATCTTGGAGATCTACAAAACAGACTCTTGTTGCTACTTCCTCAAATCATGCAGAGATAATTGCACTACATGAAGCCGTGCGTGAGTGCATATGGCTAAGGTCTATAAATAGACACATTCGAGGAACTTGTGGTTTGAAATTCACCATAAATGAACCTACATGCATTTACGAGGACAATGCAGCTTGTATTGAGCAAATGAAATTAGGTTTCATCAAAGGCGACAATACCAAGCATATATCGCCGAAATTCTTCTACAATCAGCAACAGCAAACACTTCTAAATATTGAAGTAAATCAAATCCGATCAGAAGATAATGTAGCTGACTTATTTACTAAGTCACTACCAAAATCCCCTTTCGAGAAACATGTAAGGAGCATCGGATTGAGGAGGATATCCGAACTCCCACAATCTTCAAGAGGAGTCTAAATCAGGGGGAGTATCCAGAAACATACTTCACACTCAACGCGCGTTGTGCTCTTTTTCCCTTTCGACCAAGGTTGTTTTTTCCCACAGGGTTTTATTACTTGGCAAGGTTTTTAACGAGGCAACTTCGATGCGCACCATCTACACAATACTATTGAACATGAAATATCCAAGGGGGAGTGTTGTAGTATAAATCGTATATATATACCGTATATGTCTATATCATGTAACAAAATACGTAAAAGTATTTAGATAGGTACTTGAGTGTATAATCATAGGTACTTGAGTGTATGAAGACTTATGTAAACATGCTTTACCAAAGGGCAACAAGCATGGCAGAAAATCATCATCAAAATGGTTATCATTTTGAGTTTCTCTTTGAGCATTCACACTTCAATGTAATCCTATAAATACCCCCTTTGTATGAGATGAATAAACACATTGAAATCCTCATTCTCTCTGAAATTTTACTCTCCTATTCTGTTTATCAATTCCTCTAGTTCTTAAACAGTCTTTTCAATGTCCTACACTCTTAGCATATTCTCGATTTTAGTGTCAAAATAATTGACAAGTTCAATAGTTAGTTCTTTGGTTGATTAATGTTTGTATGTTTATTTGCAAGGTTGAGAGAGATGTTGAAATATTTTAAGAAGGGTCTGCTAGCTAGTTTTCTACCGAAACTGGTATTGCAAGACGTACTCCATTTCAAAATTTGTAAGCATGCACCGTTCTTTTCACTATAATTGATTAATTTACTAGTTCACCCTAAGTTCCATCCAATAAATTACACTTATGCTGGCAACTCTTAGTCTGACCAACTCTGTTCCATCTTCAATCCATATGCTGTTTTCGGCGCCCTTAATGTACGTAGCTGCCGATCTTAATCTTGTAAAGCTGCCTCCTCAACCTCCTGCGACAAGTTCATAAGGCTAGCTCACCTATTTGAGAGGAAGATTCTGCCTCTGTTGTGTTTGACAAATCGCTTGCACAAATGCATTCATTATCTATTTGGTGTGTAATTTGGTTTTTAACTGACTTGTAATATAAGCCTGATTTCCTTCCTCATAGAGGAAGAGTGATTGTCATCGATTCTCTGCTCTCCCTGTGTGCCTTTGGTCCTGCTACCAGGCTGAGACAGAGAAACACTGTGTGAGCTGTTCTATGGATCTTTTGTTTGGATTGCTTTTATATTAAGTGCCTTTGCTCTGAGTGTATTCTTCTCCTGTTTCAGCTGCTTCTATAACTATTATTGTAGTTATGGTTCTGTCGAGATGGGGGCCAATCCCCCAAAAGCCCAGCTATTTGGTGATTCTTTATAATTTATATTCCGTCTTGCTTAAAAATAATCGAAGTATTATTCACCTGAATATTAAGTAGTCTGTCTCCCTCTATTCTTTAGTGAAAGAGATTGAGTTTTGCGTGTAACTAGATTTTCAGTCTGTGATCTTCCTAAAGAGAATGTGAGCTGCAATTCAGTATTCTTAATTCGTTTGATCTCCTATTGCCCAAAACATAGTTTTCCTAATGAACCAGCACACTGAGAGTATAAAGCCTAAGACGTAGGATACATGTCATGAACTCCATCATCACCAAAGTTAAGATTAACAAATCACTTGCGAGTTGCGATTGGCAATTGGATGATGATTAATACTTGGAATCTTGAACTTCGATAGCAGCTTAGAAGACTGAACCCTTTAACAAGCTTGGACTCTAATCAGAAGAAGCTGATCGAGCTGAGCATGAGCTTCCTATAGTTCATTTGGGCCTACGATGGATGTCCCTAGGACTAATCTTGGGTTTGTGTTATAGGGATACCTAGTCTTCTGTTCACATGTTCTACATGTGTGTAGTTGTTGTTGTTGTTGTTGTTATTGTTATATTGAGAAAAAATAGAAGTTATTTGAGGAAAAAAAAAAGGTGGTGTTGTAGTATAAATGTATTATAGTATAAATGTCTATATCATGTAATAAATATTTGAGTGTATATATAGGTACTTGAGTGTATGAAGACTTGTGTGACATGTTTTTTACCAAGAGGCAACAATCATGGCAGATTTCATCATTGAGATTGTTATCAATTTGGTTTTCTCTTTGAGCATTCACACTACAATGTATTCCTATAAATACCCTCTTGTATGAGATGAATAAACACACTTGAATCTCCATTCTCTCTTACACATTACTCTCTCCCTCTCTCTGTTAATTTTCGTTTGTCCTCAAACACGTTATCAGCACGAAGTTGCTTTAGAATTAGAATTGAAAAACGACAAGAGAAAGGAAGTTCATCATCCAACCAAAGTCATTTTTCTAAACCTACAAAAAACCTCCAAACTCTAGCACATATCAAAGCCCTTGATCCAAAAAGCCCAGAACCGGCCTCAGAACAGCCAGAACCGGCCGGAAACAATCTGAACCGGCTGCCGGAAGTTTTGAACCGCTGCCGAGAAGCTGCCGAGCGGACCTGCCGAGACCTGCCGAGCACCTGCCGATCAGCTGCGCAGCAGCTGCCGAGACACCTGCCGACAAATCTGCAGGGTAAGTTTCCGACAACTTTTCCGGTGACTTTTCCGACATTTTTCCAGCGACTTTTTCGGACAATTTTCTCGACTATTTCCAGCGATCCTTCTAATCACCTCCGACAACTTTTTCAGGCCAAATTTTCCGGCAAATTTTCCGGTATTGTTTACTAAAAGTTCCCGTTTTTGAGTTTTTATTCATATTTTCTCATCTTTCATTTTTCTCGGGAACTTACAATCAAAAGCGGAATTATAGAAATTCACGCTAAACGAACTAAGAGTGTTCGTAATCAATGAACTAAGAGTGTTCATAATGTTCGGACTAAGAGCGTCTGCAAGCATCAATTTATGACCCTATTAAACATCATTGTTTCGGTCTAATCTAAATATTCTTGGAAATTAATTTCTTGGTAACATAGCTCGGAAATCTTATTATTTTTCGTGGAAGTTTAAACTCCGAAACTAATATTTTCTTCTTATCTTCATGATGTCGAATGAACCTAGACTCAATTTTCAAATCCTTGACTACAGGTTCGGATTACCATAGCTGGAAAACCGACATTGAGAACCATCTCACATCGAAAGGGATATTGTCAATCATCCAGGCACCAAACGCGGGTCTTGTGTTCCAACGGACACCCATAAAGCATGCACAAGCAATCATCTTGATGCGACGCCATATGGACAAAGCACTCAGATTAGAGTATATGTCCATCAAAGATGCAAAGGATCTATGAGGAGTGCTAGAAGAGCTCTTTAACAATATCCAAGATTCCCTCCTCCCTGACTTGAAGGTTCAGTGGAACGATGTACGCTTCTCCGACTTCAAGTCTGTTGCTGAATACAATTGAGATGCTCTTCACCTCAAAGCCATGTTAAGGTTCTGTAAAAAAACCCCTCACAGAAGAAGAACTAATTGAGAAAACTCTCTCCACCTTCCTCATCGCAGCAATTTTGCTATCAAAACAATATCGCAATGAAGTAAATGTTGGATGAATTACGAGGTTCAATAAGCTCATCAATGTTTTGTCGGTAGCTAAAAAGCACGACAACATCCTCGTAAAGAATTATAATTCAAGACCCGTTGGAACCAAGAACGTTCGTGAGGCAAATTATAATGCACCCAAGAGAGAGCGCAAGGAGCGGTACCCTAATAATAGGGGACATATGTACCCTAATAATAGGGGACATGAAGGACGAACGGGTCCATATAACCACCCCAATAAAGAAGGAAACCACAACTTTAGAGCGGGCACACGTGATGGCAACTCCACACGTGGGAGAGGGAGATATGGCAACACCGGCCGTAAAAATAGCACCATGAGTCGTAGAGGTCGCACCATGCGCCGTGGAAGTAGCAGCAACCCTCCTAGAGAATATCCACAAAGGTCACAACCTACACAACCTGCACCTCAAATGAAGGGAGGTAACCATAATGACATGTGTCATCGATGTGGATCAATCGGGCATTGGTTTAAGCAATGCCATGCAAGTACCCAACTAGCTACACGCTACAAAGAGTACAGGGAAGCAAGGGAGCAAGAAGCCAACCTTGCTGAAGATGAAGATGGTGAAGATGTCAATCTCACCATTGAGGACTTCAAAGCTGTAAATGAAGAGCACGAGGATGCCGCAGACTTTGATTAGAATAGTCATTTTCTATTTTCCAAGAAACGGAAAATATGCCTTAGTCAATAAATAACAATTGTATTAAACTCTTTCTCATGTGGCGTACCCAATGAAGTATGATGTCTAGGAAAGTAATTGAGATCGGGGTATTTAAGCGAGCCTCGCTCCACCAACATCTCTCTACTTTCCTAGTCATATTTTATTGGAATTACCAAATGGATTGAGTGACAACAATTTATCTATAGTTTTATTTTATTTTGGAATAGACTTTGAAAAACTTTGATGTAATGATTGGCTATTTTCCCTATTAATAAAGTATCGCATTATCATTCAATGTCATGGACATGTGTTAATATTACGAACTTTATTCTTTTTCAGTATGTTTTCCGTAGAATTGGAATGTCTTCTCGATAGTGGCACCACACATACTATATTGCGACATAGGCAATTATTTTTATGGATGACGCCTAGTTGATCTTCAGTAACTATGATGGCAGGACCATCACAATTGATTCATGGTCGAGGACCAACTCAATTTTTGTTGCCAAATGGCACAAATATTTATGTCGCCGAAGCTCTATATGCTCCAAGGGCTGGAAGAACCCTATTAAGCTTTAAAGACATAAGAGCCAATGATTTTCATGTGGAAACACATTGTGAGAATGGACAAGAGTTCCTTTGCATCACCTTTAATAACTACGGAAATACACGAGTATTAGAGAAACTTATGTGTCACTCTAGTGGATTGTACGCAACTACTATTAGAGTCATTGAATCCAACCATGTCATGAATGAAAATTTATGGGATCCTGACACATACAGGCTTTGGCATGACCATTTGGGACATCCAGGTCATGATATGATGCTCCGTATATTAAAAACTTCACACGGACATCCATTCTTCAAAACGAAAAGAAGTACGAACCAAACATTGGTCCAAAGAGTTACTTCTAAAGCATATCATTCATTTTGCACAGCTTGCTCTTTAGCAAAGGTAGGATCGAGACCATCCTACACAAAGAACACTAAGAAAATATATCATTCTTGCAAAGAATACAAGGTGATATTTGTGGACCTATCCAACCAACTTGCGGACCATTTAGATATTTTATGGTGTTGGTTGATGCATCGACACGGTGGTCACATGTCATGCTCTTATCCACAAGAAATGCTGCATTTGCTAAACTCCTGGCATAAATCATTAAGTTAAGGGCTCACCACCCTGATCATCCTATTAAGTCAATTCGTCTTGACAATGCTGGAGAGTTTAGATCAAAAAATTTTGATGATTATTGCATGTCCATTGGAATTAAGGTTGAACACCATGTCCCTCATGTACACACCCAAAATGGTCTCGCAGAAGTTGTCATTAAAAGACTTCAAATGGTTGCTAGGACATTGGTTATGCGCACCAATCTCCCTATTTCTGCTTGGGGCTATGTAATATTGCACGCAACTGTGCTTATTCGTCTGAGACCCACTGCCACCCAACCCTTTTTTGCGTCCCAGATGGTGACTGGGTACGAGCCTGATGTCTCACACTTACACATATTTGGGTGTGCAGTCTATGTGCCAATTGCGCTGCCACAGCACACCAAAATGGGTCCTCAAAAACGCTTAGGCCTTTATATTGGATATGACTCTCCAACCATTATCTGCTACATCGAACCTTGATAGGTGATCTATTAACCTCTAGATTTGTAGATTGTCACTTTGATGAGACAGTCTTCCCGTCATTAGGGAGAGACATGAACACTAATGTTCAACAGAAAATACAAGAATTGTCGTGGTTTGTCCCCACTTTGTCTCATTTTGATCCCCAAACCGCATAGTCTGAAATAGAAGTGCGGAGAATTCTCGATCTTTAGAACGTAGCAGAATCGATGCCTGATGCGTTTTCTGATATCGCTAAAGTGACAAGATCACACATACCTGCTGCAAACGTACCTGCAAGGATTGATGTCCCTAAAAATAAAGAACATGACGTCCCCTATATGGGTGATGCAGTGGCTAGGCCCACCTGGCTCCTGCCAGGAAGAACGGGAGGCCTATAGGTTCGATGGATTCTAGCCCAAGAAAGAAAGCGAGTTTGACACAAAATAATCTATTAATCATCGATACAAATAATCCATCTCATGAGAATATTCCGGATTATGGTTATGTCCAAGAGGCATCACTGGGGGACGCTCTAATGGCATAACCAATTCCAGAGAATAGAGAAATCTCCATGAATTACACTAGTGTACATGTAATGATGGATAGAAATTCTATGGCTATTGATGATGCATTTGCATATCATATTGCAAAAGGAATTATAGAAATATCGAACCTCGCTCCATTGAAGAATGTCAACGAAGAGCAGATTGGCCCAAATGGAAAGATGCGATCCAGAATGAATTAGATTCACTAACAAAGAGACAGGTATTTGGGTCTATAATGCTGACACCACCAAATATAAAACCTGTTGGCCATAAATGGGTCCTTGTTAGAAAGCGTAATGAGAAAAATGAGGTTGTTAGATACAAAGCCCGCCTTGTGGCGCAAGGTTTCTCACAACGTCCTGGAATTGACTACGAGGAGACATATTCTCCCATAATGGACATTATAACGTTCTGCTACCTTGTCAGTTTGGTAGTTTCTGAAAAACTAGACATGCAGCTCATGGATGTGGTTACAGCATATCTCTATGGGGATCTAGATTCAGAGATATATATATATATATATATATAGGATTTTTCCTCAGGTAAGGATGTCCTTAGTTTTTCTTAGGTGCGGATTTGGTGTTTTCACCCACTTTCCGATCATATTTTCACATCTTAACCGTTCAGTTTTTAGAGCCTAATGTATAGATCCACCCTGCAAAATTTCAGCCAATTTGGTGATCGTTAAGACATCCAAAACTGCAATTTACACAAACGGACCGAATCTGTCGAACCGGAACCGTTCATATTTATAATGGTAAATTTCAGTTTTGGATACCTTAACGATCACCAAATTGGCTGAAAATTTTCAGAGGTGATCTATACATTAGGACCTAAAAACTGAACGGTTAAGATGTGAAAATGTGATCGGAAAGTGGGTTAAAACCGGAAATCCGTACCTAAGAAAAACTAAGGAAGTCCCTAGCCAATAAGGACTGTATATATATATATATATGAAGGTTCTAGATGTACTTCAATTACCCAAATCAAGTGGCTCTAAACCACGGAGTGTGTTTTCAATAAGATTAAGACGCTCACTATATGGATTGAAACAATCCGAACGGATGTGGTATAACCGTCTAAGTGACTACTTGATTGGGAAGGAATATGTTAACAATGAAATATGCCCTTGCGTGTTCATTAAAAAGACAAGTTTTAGATTTGCAATTGTAGCAGTTTATGTCGATGACATGAACTTAATTGGAACTCTAGATGAGTTAAAAGAAACTGCTAAATATTTGAAATCCGAATTTGAGATGAAAGATCTTGGGAAAACACGGTTTTTTCTCGAAATAGAACTCGAGCACCATAGTGATGGGATTATGATCCATCAGTCAGCGTATACTCAAAAATTACTAAGGCGCTTTAATTAAGATAAAACAAAGTCTATGAGTACTCCCATGATCTGCCGTAGTCTTGAGCCCATGAAAGAATCATTTCGTCCAATGGATGAGGACGAAGATTTATTAGAGGCTGAAATACCATATCTAAGTACGATAGGCGCATTATTGTGTTTAGCTCAATGCACAAGACCGGATATCTCATTCGCAGTAAACTTGTTAGCTCGACATAGTTCTGCGCCAACACGCCGCCATTGGATTAGTATAAAGACAATCTTTCGATACCTAAAAGGTACGATTGATATGGGCTTGTTTTATCCCTACAAAGAGAAAAGAAAAGACGGAAGCATGGGATCAGACCCCACAAAGCAAAAAGCCACCTTCCGTAATGTAGACGCCGGCAACACTATCCATAGTGACCGACGTTCTCCTCCTCCCCTCCATCAAAATGATAATGATGTTCAATGGGCTTTGCTGATGCAGGGTATCTCTCTGACCCTCACAAAGGTCGCTCCCAAACAGGTTATGTCTTTACCATGGGAAGCACCGCGATATCTTGGAGATCTACAAAACAGACCCTTGTTGCTACTTCCTCAAATCATGTAGAGATTATTGCCCTATATGAAGCCGTGCATGAGTGCATATGGCTAAGGTCTGTAAATAGACACATTCGAGAAACTTGTGGTTTGAAGTTTACCACAAATGAACCTACATGCATTTATGAGGATAATGCAGCTTGTATTGAGCAAATGAAATTAGATTTCATCAAGGGCGACAATACCAAGCATATATCGCCGAAATTCTTCTACAGTCAGCAACAACAAACACTTCTGAACATTGAAGTAAATCAAATCTGATTATAAGATAATGTCGCGGACTTATTTACTAAGTCATTACCAAAGTCCCCTTTTGAGAAACATGTAAAAAGCATCGGATTGAGAAGGATATCCGAACTCCCACGATCTTCAAGAGGAACCTAAATCAGGGGGAGTATCCAGAAACGTACTCCACACTCAACGTGCGTTGTGCTCTTTTTCTCCTTCGACCAAGGTTGTTTTTTCCCACAAGGTTTTATTACTTGGCAAGGTTTTTAACAAGACAACTTCGAAGCGCACCACCAACACAATACTATTGACATGAAATATCCAAGGGGGAGTGTTGTAGTATAAATGTATTATACTATAAATGTCTATATCATGTAATAAATAATTGAGTGTGTAGATAGGTACTTGAGTGTATAAGCATAGGTACTTGAGTGTATGAAGACTTGTGTGACATCCTTTATACCAAGAGGCAACAAGCATGGCAGATTTCATCATTAAGATTGTTATCAATTTGGTTTTCTCTTTGAGCATTCACACGACAATGTATTCCTATAAATACCCTCTTATATGAGATGAATAAAACTTGAATCTTCATTCTCTCTGACACATTACTCTCTCCCTCTCTCTGTTAATTTTCGCTTGTCCTCAAATAAGTGGGTGGTTATCTGAAATATGGGTGGCTATTACAGACATTGGTAGTTAACTGTCTTCTTCTCTCTTGCCCCTTTGCTTCGAATGTTAGGCGTTGGGCTGGGATTAATACTTTTGTTTTTCAAAATTTTAATGACTGGTTTTTTTCCTGGTTCAGGAAGGAAAATCAGAAGAACTTGATTGAGAACCTCCTTATTCCCTGTTGAAAAATTTTAGGAAGCTAGAAATAATCTCATATGCAGGGGTATTCAACTTTTCCCAAATTCGGTAGTCTATGTTGCTGCCTCCATTGGTGATAACTACAGAAGACATAATCCTCCCATCCTGTGTGCTCTTCTGATTCCTCTGGTCCTGCCACTATCAGCTGCCCCCTCCTTGCAATTTTGTCATTACAGATCATGAGGGATCCTCCGTAATTGCTGGAACCCTAAAACTTGGCTTCTCCTCTGTTCTTGTTGCCGAATGCAATGCTCTTCGCAGTGGGCTTTACCATGCCTCACACAATCAATGTCCGGAAATTCGTGCTGAAGGAGACTCCAAGTTTATCATTGACTCAAATCAACCAGGTGTGTGCTCCCTCTTGGAGGATTCGTTACTTGATCAAAGACATTCAATTCATGGCTCTCGATTCGAAGAAATCTCTTTCAAGCATATTCTCTATGAAGCAAGCTTTGTAGCTGATGCGATAACGAACTTTGGCCACAACCTTACCAACCCAACTACGTGGATCAAAAAACTGCCTCTTTCAGCTCTTCCTGCTTCTAATAGCAAGTCTACCCGTTGAGATTGGCTGGTCAAGACTATTCACTGCTTTTTGCCTTTCATTTCCACATTTTTCCTTGGCCAGTCAGATACTATTCACAAAAAGTCACTCTGAGTCAATTTCTTGACCTGTCAACTGACATTTGGGGACATTTTGTGAACAGTATCTGACGGGTCAAGAAAAATTATGGAACTAAAAGACAAAAAACAGTGAATAGTCTTGACTAGCCAACCTCAACGGGTGAATTTGCTTTAATTTAGACCAATTTAGCTTGGGTTGTAGTAGGATTTTGGATTGTAATTTTTTCGTCTCTTCAAAATGGAAAAGGCTACTAAGGAGGGACAATCCTGAGTTGTGATAACACCTCATAGACAACCACCAAAAAGACTAACACCCCCTTTCACACCACGTTTTCATTTTCAGATTGATAATATTTGTAATTTGAAATATAAATGAAGTTCCGACCAGACAGATAACATTTGTAATCTAAATTATAACTGAATTCCGACCACACAGATTGCCTGGTTTAAACTATTTGAACTGGAAATTATCTATAAAACATAAAATTAAAATGTACAGTAGTTGCAGATATCTGAACACATCACTAGTTAACCGGATAATGGCAGATCATAAATTACATGAATTGACACTAGTTAATTGATAAGACAAGTCGAAGTACAAAATCTCAGATATAATTGCTATCCTAACATTGTCAGATATGTTAAGACTTTGTTGCTGTTTAATGGTCGGATATGACGTGTTCAATTACATACTGCTGCCGTTGCACTTGCAAAGCCTTTTTGAACGGGAGCTGCGCAAAGAAACAGAATCCGGTACATCTGTCAGCTAACTGGATCTAAATCAACCTCCGGTTCCATCTCTCCATCAATCATCCCAGCATCCCCCTCCGCATCCACCTCGGCATCGTCTTCCAACTGCCCTGCCTCTTGACCACCATCAGTATCAGAACTTTGCTTCTGATGTTCATCTGCCATTGGACTGCTACCTTGGGACGTATTGCCAACCGTGGCGGCGTTATCAGTGTCCAATGGAGCCACAGAGGCCCCAACATCAGTTCTGAGTCCTTCACCATCTACCTCAGTTGCAGCTGTTGCCATCTTTAGCCACACCAAAAGATAATGTTATTGAGAACAATTGATGTAGGCACACATTTAATGGAATAGATATAAAAGAGGAAAAAAATACATGTATGATTATAAGGATTGTAAGTTTGTAATGATTATAATTGCAAAGAAATCAAGGTGCACAATATTTAAGTATCTAAAAGCATTCTCATTTCAGTAATCTGCTTATGTAAACTAGTCACAGAAGTTTTAGAACCGATAAATACTAGGTACAGTAAGCTTACCCTCCAAATGTGAGAAAGAATGATAAAACAGGCTTAAAAAAAGGTGCAAGTATACAGAGGATGACATTAACAAAAGGTATAAACAATATGGTAGGATATTAAACCATATATACAAGCCAGACGAACATCCAACAAATTAAATTCAAACAAAGAAAAAGAAATCAAACATAATCGATTAAGATGAATGACAAGAACCTGCTTTGTTATCACGCCACTGGATGTCGCGTGAAGGCAGTAAAACAACTTTTTTTCTTCTTCTATTTTCCATTTAACAAAATATGATAAAAAAGAATATGCTGAAAATGCTACACTGCCAATTATACCTGATTTTCTTCTACTTGATGCGCAGCACCCTTTGTATCTTCCTTTCTAGCGCGTTTGGACCTGTCATTTGGTTTAGGAGTGTATTTAGCACGTTCTTCAGGAGGCAGAAGTTCTAGAGGTACCACTCCTTCAATACCATATTCAGTAAACTGCAATTAAATCAATATGAATGGCATGACGCTCCATAAATAAATTAATCTAGGGAAAAAAAGACAGCTGCAATGTTAATCATACTTTAGAAAATCCTTCCAAGTCTTGTCTAGCTGAAAATCGAAGACCTTTCCAGCAGTAAACCTGCATAAAATAAAATAAAATACAATTAAATAGAGCAAAAGCTGCAAAACAATTTTGAGGCGTAAAGCTAGTCTCGCCATCCGACAATCCAATAACTTTAAAATGTTGAAAAGCATTAATAAAGCACATAAACACATGGCGGAACTTTTGAACAGAGCAAATTAGTCAATAGCCGTTATATATTAGCAATATCACCATCTTATATCAAGCAAACTATTGATGATACTAATGCTGATACAGGAATTTGGCACTAGCTCACAGCTTGAAGTACCATCTCGGTCATGAGACTTTTGCCCAATTCATTACCCATGGTGCTATTGAGCTATTTTGTGCGCTTCGTATGCAGATAATTTTATTTTTTTTCCTTCCTAATTGACCAAGAAAACCATGTACCATAACAGTAGCATGCACATCTTCTAGAGGAGAGGAGGTAGATATTTGTGTTATATAGTTTGATTCTAGGCATTACTTGGGGCATAGGTTGAGTTTTGAGGGAGCTCTTCTTTATGCCTCCTTAAAATTGGACCACTGGGCTCTAGTTTGGTTTTCTTTGAGCCTTCAAGTTCTCAGCTTATCTCAGGTCATTAGAGGAAGACTGGTTTCCTCTGTTGCCATTTTCATTTTTCTCCTAATATAAATATGTTCCCTATAGAAACATATTGCCAGCCTAAACAGCTTCAGTACAAAATTTAATGCACAGTGACACTGCAGGGAGGAAAATGCTGGTAACTATATGAAACAACTTTAGCGACACTGCAGGGAGGAAAATACTGGTAACTCTATGAAACAACTTTAGCAGGTAGTGACAGTTAGAAAGCTCATACTGAGCCATAGTAGATCCTTCTGAGAACAAAAACTCACTCGGTTATTTTTGTGGTGATATTCAGCTTCTATTCCAGCTGCTGGATCCATCTGTGGTTCCAAGAAATCAACTTTAAGCAAATTGAAGAAAATGCAAATCCTGTACAATAAGATGGGATAATAACACACACCAAAAAGCAAAAAATCATAGGTGGCCATTGAGATGTAACTCAGGAACTTACGTCCTCAGCCAAGGGTTTCCAATACTCAGTGATGGCAGGCGTCTGAAGACGTTGAGGATCAGTTAAAGCATTCTGCATGTCAAAAATACTTGAGGGTGAAAAATAATTGCAGGCAAATTAGTATTGCTACATCTTTATAATAAGAATTGACCTGACGATGACCTCTACTATGGTTTCCAAAATTGTTTTATGGTGATTCAAATCTTCAATTGTCTTGAGTGCCAAAAATAACAGTATCAAATGTCATATTCTATATATCAACTCTCCACTCGTCTAGAGGATAAGAGACCTAAAAATTGGTTCAGTAAAATGCTCTTCAACTTTTCAGTTAACAATCACCAAGAGAATAGTATATATATTTTTGTGATTAACCTCTCTCACTCTACTTATGAGAATATATTCAATCTCATTGCTTCAATAATAATCAAATATAATCAGCTTGTTCTTGTGGCTTGTGAGTTGCGATAGATTTCAGCTTACAGAACTAGTAGTATAATTCAAGACAATCTTCACTAGTTGAAGAAGGCTTTCTCATTTAAGCTATACAGTTATACAATATTCACATCTTATGCAGTAAGCTTGACTGAACTTCATACCGGATTCTGATCTGCCCACTTCCACAACTGGGAGAGTTCTTTATTTCCCAATCTCCACCTCGGCTTTCTGGGGAATTAGAATGAAAAAATAATAATAAATTTCTAGTCAAATCCAGATGGGTATAGCAAACTCAGAAAGTATTCAGTCAAGGAAAGGCTGACTATGTAATCATACATTTTAGTTTGAGGCATGCTAATGTGAGCAAAAAGCCATGGAGCAGAAATTAACTGCATACATATTACTGAATTCAGGACATTAAGAAACTCCTAGTTTGACTTCTAATCAACGCTACATGCAATGATAATGATTTATAGCAAATTCATTTCCTCTCATTCTAAACAGCTTAGTCGAGCATTTAAATGCAGCGTTCACAGTTGTAACTTCTTAAAGTTGCAAAAAAAAAAAAAAAAAAATCTCAGGAAAAGAACATAGTAGAAAAAAGAAAAACATGGATTGGTTTGTCCTACTTTGGAATTCTTAACCTAACATTTTAATATAAAAAATGGTAGGTTTAGCACAAATTTTTAGCATATTAGACAAAAGCGAAGGAAGTTTCTCATACGCTTACTTAAACTGAACACAAGCTACAAACTGAACGAAAGAGGCTAATCCTACAAAGACATACCCAACCAACATATTCACAACAGCCCAAATGACATAACTAAAGCAGAAATGTGTAATATGCAAGAAAACAAAGGATGAACTTTTCTAACCTAAAAATAAAATTATTCCTCTTTAAACAGAATAAATTATAGAGCACAACAGACTTGAACAAACTAGCTACTACAATTGCATACCGCTTTTTGGCTCCATCTTGAACCGTTTTCTTCTCTATTGGCTGCTTCTCAAATGGCGGGCAACCATCACGTTTCCACCATACCTAAGCATAGATTAAATGCAGTTTATGTCAAACACTATAGCAGTTCTGAAATTTTTTGGAGAGGGCTGCAGCTGGGGAGGGAGAGTGCACTCACCCAATTCTTTTCACGTTCTAATATATGCTCAATTTTATTAAGAAAACTTTCCCCCTTTGGTGGAGTCATTTTAAGCAGTTTCTTCACGTGCTGCTCATAAGAATTTATTTCTTCTTTCTGAAATTGACAGGAACCATTGTTTAGCCATCTATTTAATACAGTACATACTAATATCAGTATCCAGTCACAACTGTATTTATCAATATTTATCAAACCACATTCAAATTTAACTAAAGCCTCTTAACAAAATAGTCACAAAATAAACAAAATCAACAAGACACAACTACAGCACTAACCATGCTTTCAGAAGGCAAATCTTTTTCACTTTTTCCTGGGGCCTACATCCAATAGAGATGGTCAGAATATCTATCAATTTGCAGTCAAATTGAAGGTTGAGAAAGGACATTAGAACTGGTCAAAAATGGGAACTACAGGATTATCTCTTTGATTAAATTACCTTCAGATAATCGAACAATATGAGGCACTGCACAAGAATGTGTCGTCGGAAACTCGGATCCTTTAACTGAACCCACCAAAAATAAAAATAAAACCAGAGAAAAAAAAATGTTAATCATTATAATGGTCCACCACCCAAAAAAGAAAAAGCAAAGAAAAAGAAAGAAACATAGAACATACTCATCCAAACTGTGCCCCATATTTTCCATTACTGTGTAATATCATGATCACAACCACACATATACTAAACGAATCCTATATCGGATATTATTTAGCCATCAAATTGCATCAAACAAATAGAAAGTTCCTCATGGGAATGTTAATCCTTAGCTATATCTTCCATTTGTTCCATACTTATCATAATCGTCAGCTTTTATCAAAACCATCGACTTGTTCATTCTTATCCAAATTGGATGAGTATAAGATCTCTGAATCTGATTTCTTTCTCTTTTTTTTCTTTTTTTGTAGAGATCGATCTTCAAAGGGAGAATTTAGAAAATTAATGGTCCTCGTAATAAAACTACAACAATAGGTATGCAAATAATGGAGAGTTTGGATGGGTGTGTCCAAATGAATCTGGACAACAGTATCCTCCAAAAAACGTCAACTAAAATCCCACCATTACGAACCTCCAAACCCATCAGCTTACTACTTGTAAGATACTTTATGCTGAAATTTGCTGACTCCTCCAAATTATTGGCATCTCCTTCTTCATCACTTAATGGTTGAGCTTCAAAGGTATTTAGGACAACCTAAATAAGAAATTTAAGAAGAGCATATCTAATATGAAAAATGTAATACAGAAATTAATAGATAAAGTGAAACTTCTTTATAAAAGCAAGACAAACTGTTATACCATAAAGATATTTGGTTCTTTTTTTTTTTTTTTTTAGAAGGAAACACAAGATAAATGAAAAGAAAACTTAACAAGAGATATCTGCCATACCATTAAACTGGATGTAAATTTCTGCCACTTGGTAGGAGCAACAGTTAAGGAAGGAGGGTTACAAAAGTGTTCCTGAAAATCCAAACAGACAAGTATCTCAACAAATTAAATTGAGAACCTTCAAGCATTCTATCTAATGCCAACTGAAGCTCCACACTGAGATTTTGAAGTTCTGGTTACAAGCATTCCAAAGAGCAATTATATTGCTTGATGGTAGCTTATTATAGAGCTCTGAGATACTTAATGCTACGCCTCAAATCCAGCTGACATTTGGATCTTTCGGTAGAGTGGTACGATTAGCCCACAGTTGACATCCAATCGGTGGAAATACAAATAGTTCTTTCCGTTACTCCTGCTAGCTACCAAATTTTGATGAATTTTGGTCCAAATTCACTCAACATTCAGTTATTAGAAGTCCACTACTAGAAGAAGCTTTTTGTCTCATTTCAAGCAATACGAAAAATTGCAAAAATCGTCAATCGAAAATGTCATTTGAACAGTTCAATGTGGCTCGACATTAACACTGATAGCAATATGTTTTGATGAAGTTCTTTTCTTATTATCATATATCGGTACCTCCACTTATTTTGATATATGTTCAAAGTTTAATTTTGTAAAAAATGACAAAAATATGACTAGGAGATGAAAAAAATCATTTAATTTATACATTAGATTGTTGTTGCAAAGAATGCATTGCGAATGCTATACAGTGGCATAACTTGCCTGTAAGCTCCAGAAGGTCTTGTAGAAGTTGAAATCGATGGATATTCCTGAAAATTGTGTAGCAGATTTCAGTACGTGCTAAAGAGATCAATATTGATGTGCACGGTTTAGCTAGATATACAGACATTATAATGAAAGTATCATATGCAATTATTCAGTAAGGACATACCATCAGGGGCATCTTTCTCATACTTCGTTTCATTAGATGTGTTAAAAACTCCTTTGATATTCACAGCTGCAAGCATTACCCATCCAACAAAAGCAATTAAGTAAAAGAGAAGATCAGGTTGAGAACAGTTCATAGACGTGAAGAAAAGGGTTGATGACAAACAAGTACCTGAGCGCTCAGACAACGGGAAAAAGTGTGCTAGAAACATTAGAATTCGTCCACAAAAAACCACGTCATTTGCCTTCCAAGTGAAAATCCAAAAATGAGTATCGATCAGAGCTACCATCTTAAGTTTTAACTGTCTATATAGAGAAGAAATTCATAACAGTCATACAATCATCAATATTGGATATCTTTATATGATTGACACAGACGCCAGATTGCCAGTGGAGATGCAAAATATATATATAAACTATATAGGGAGAGTCTCTAGTAAGGACTGTAAAATGAGGACTCCAAGAGGGCTTTCAAGTCTGTGGTTGGATGAGTGGTCCAAATTTTAGTTAAATTATTATTCTTTAACGCACAAGTCATTCAACTGTTGATTTGAAAGTCCTCATGGAAACCTCATTTTAAAGGTCCTCACTAGAGCCTTACACACACACACACACACACATACACACACACATATATGGATATAGTTCTATAGCGAAGTAAATCCATGTCCTCCGCCTTTTCACCAAACAACCTATTCTATACTTTCCAACCAAATAAGCCATTAAGAAGTGGATACTGCACAAGGGTAAAGGGTAATTGCCTTTTTTATAGGTCCCTATACAAATTTTGCACCAGCAAAGTTGGAAGCCGAACCCACACTACTCCAAACAAATGCAACAGCCATACCCGTAGTTGCATTTAAAGCCGAAAAATATTATCACCACCTCCCCATTTTTGAATAATATACATCAATGTGGAGAAACACAAAGGATCTTCTTCGTTAGAGTTAGTCACAGCCTACTATTAACTAAGAAGCAATGTGGAGAAAGACAAAAGTAAAGAACCTTCCTACCAAACAACATAAGAGAATGCATCATCCTCAAACTACTACATGAGGAAGTCACATTTTGGATGTCTTAGGGTTCCAGTTCTGGAGGTTTCATAGATCTATATTTTTCTGATCCTACAGAGATACAAAAGCTGCTTCTGCATTACGTTTTATGATGATTCTGTTGTAAAGACGAAGCAGTTTGATAATGTTTTAAGGTTTTAATTCTTAAGTATGGAGGACTACTTTTCCACTGATTGAACCAGCTTGTTTTCATTAACAAATTATCATTTTTGGTGGAAATTGCATATTTTTCTTTTTGAAGAGATTCATAATCTGTTAATGGAAACAGTACAGATAAACCTGAGTACTAGTTAGTCAAGAATTTTTTAAACATTACAAACTCAGCTTTTAAAGTGACTTAGTAAATGGCATGCATGAACAATTTCTGGTATTTATGATATAACAAAGATTAATCACACAATAGAGAAAAATATAATGACTAGCAACCAATAATCACTAGTATGATCAGTAGCCACCTTTGATAGACGACGAAGAAGTTGATTGCATGTTCTCAACATCACAAGTTTTCCTCTGGCAAAAAGCTCTTGCTGCATATAGTGATCCATAAAATTAAAGTGGAGAATGAAAAGTCTTATAATCTAAAATTGATTCCATATAACTAAAGAAAAAGAAAAACTGGTAAAAAACATCTTGCGACAAGTATGAAAGCACAAACCTTTCCTAATATATCTTGCTTACTCTCTATATAACCGAAAACATCTTTGCAGTTTCTCATCGTAGACATCTCCGTCAAGTCTTCCAGTAGCTGAAATATCATGCCACCTTCCACGTGCTCTTTCTCACAAAGATACAGCACGACATCTGGTAACACGATGACAAACAATATGAAGAGAGAGAGAGAGAGAGAGAGAGAGAGAGGCTACAGAATCATAAATCATCTTCATCCCTATGCATAGCCTACATACTTCACTAGTATCAGCATAAAGTATTCACGACTCATCAAGGCACAGAATTGCTCCAGCTGAAAATAACAATTCAACCTACCATTAAGTAAGACAAAGATACATCACGCTATGCCCCTTTCTTCGGTTTTGTTGTAGGCCCCCAATCTTTTCCACCGCAATCAAATTCCTAAAATCACACCTAGTATAGTATAATACCCTTTCTAAGAGCCCACATAACCGTAAATCAACCCTTTGAATTTTGTAATCAAAACAAAGAGCAAGTTTCATTGATAAAGAAAGTCATGAGCATTAGATACACAGAACTAAGTGTTTGACAAGACATGTACAGACCTAGAAGACGTGGAATATGTCCTCTTGTAGCTTCGCCATCATCAATTGATTGACCATACTGCATTATCTGCTCCCCTGACTGTACTGCAGAAGACTGTACCAAAATCCAAGCAATAAAAATCTCAGGTTACTCACCATAAATATTTAGAAGGAAAACGCAGGCACTGGAGAAGAACAACTGTGCTGATGTTAAAACGATTATAAAAAAAATGATCTGATGGGGAATATATTTCATTTATATAAAACAAGAAATATGACTATTTAATCTCAAACACGATGTCTTTGCTCTTATGAATTAAAAAAAATTGATTATTTTAAAAGGTGTCAGAAGATCTTCTATTCATAATTATCCAGTGATTCAACGAAAGCACAAGCTAGAGAAAAACATACCACTAGTTCCTGTAGCAATGTCCGGAGGATATTTTCCAACAGTTGATTCTCATCTTGCACTAACTTGGTCCCTTTCTGTCATACACAAGTCAATTGGCTTTGATAAGAATTAACTAAATCGCAGCACCCGAAAACATAAACATTCGATTTGACTCGTCGTGGATACTTACCACCATGATCATCATCAAACAAGTCATCAAATATAATCAGGGTGTATGTAAATGATCGATAAATTCACACATTTTAGGAGCCATACAGGACAAAGCCCTAAATTTACTACACAAAATCTTCTTATTCGATTATTCGCGTCCGGGAACTGTAATTAAGAGCAATGGTAAAGATGAAAGGCGTAGATTGAGTACCTGAGGCTTTATAACTTGTTGAACCGTCTGTAATGCAAAGGTTTCAGGAGGGCCTGGTTGCAGTATCGCAGTTCTGAACACTTCCTGGGGAAGAAGAGAAGCAGCAGAGCATAAGCATAATCTGATACAGAAGAAAGACCTAAAATTGGGATGAAGATAAGGCTGACTGACCATGTTGAAGAGCTCGACCAGAAGAAACGCACCGTCTTGGTGGTCGGAGATGGGTGTACCGGCGAGGGCACTGTGGAGCTTTAGGAGGGGGTCGAATGGAATGGGTTTCTTCTCCGCGGTTCTGAAGCCTCTTGTTTTCACCTGTAATACTCCCTCTCACCAATTTAGGGATTTTACTTTTTATTTTGAGATTTTTTACCAAATTTTAAATCTAAGTGATTCTATTTGGACCTCTAAATTTGATATTTTAACTCCTCCTACTTATTAAACCTCCTTAATTTTATCAAAACACATAGCTAGTTTGAGATTACTGTGACTTTTAAAAAAAACAGTTGCTGCTATATTGTGAGAATAATCAGCTGTGAATTAAAACAGGTTCATGTTTGGTAAATAATACTTTTATCACCCATGACTTATGTGTAACACTAGTGACACAAAGGCTTTTGGTGGTCTTATTGGCGCATACCACGGTGGGGTCTTCGACTAGGGTGAAGTCGTAACAAGGTAGCCGTAGGGGAACCTGTGGCTGGATTGAATCTTTAGCCTTTCGCACTAAGCAAGTAAACAAACTACCTTAGCGCTTCACACTAAGCAAGTAAACTCCCTTCTTGTTCATCAATCGGAAATCAAGACAAACCGGGCACTACGGTGAGACGTGAAAAGACCCGATCCCATTCCGACCTCGATATGTGGAATCGTCTTGCGCCATATGTACTGAGATTGTTAAAGGTACTGTTTTTTTTTTTTTTGAGAAAAATAAACATTGTATATATTGGCAATAAGATAGTTACATCAGCAATGAGCACATTGGATAGCCATTATGGTCTATCCTCTACCCAAATATGAAATGCAGGAAACAAAAGCGCGTGCCTAACTAAAGAGTGCACTGCCTAATTACATTTCCTAGGGCAATATGTACACAATAATAAATGGAAGAGGTGAAACAACTTTAAAAAGTACTGTGAGTGCATAAAACAAATTCAGAGCGTGTTTTAATTGAAAGCAGTTTCTAAAAGTAACCTTCTAAAATTTACTGTCAGTAACCTGTAATTTTCGATTAAAGCTGCTTTTTATTTATTTACCAAACACAATAAAATCTAAAATTTTAGACAAAAACTGATTTTTTAAAGTGAAGCAATTCCAAACGGGTTTAAACAATTAAATATGTATTTTCAACTATTTGTTGTACTTCTTTTTCTCTTCTTTCTTTCTTTTATTTAATGTAATACCCGTAATTTTTATTTTAAATTCAAGATATTGTGTTGAACGATTATTATGCGATTTCACTATTATTGTTCGATAATAATGCACTTTTACAATTATCGAAGTTTCGAAACGATTATTTTTAACGAAAGCTCGAAATGCTCGGTTTGAGAAATCGACTTTTTCTACGTACAAAATTTGGAGAAATTTCCTTCATGAAAGTTGTAGAGCTCGTCGATACGAGTCCGTACACGTGCAGAACACGAAGGTCGGATTTTTTCTGAATTAGTTATCGAATTTAGAAGATTTTCCGAAAACGGGTCTACATAGATAAAACCCTAGTTTTTTTTTTGGGAAACCCTATTTTTCACCGGCCTCTCTTTCTGTTTTTGGAAAGAACTGCAGTTCTCTCTCTCCCTCCACGCGGCCGAGACGCAAAAACAGAGCACGGTTTCACCGTGCTCCCATCTCCTCCTCCGGCCACCACTCGAGCTGCAACCACTTCCAGGAGCTTCGTCTCGACCTTGCGCAGCTGCCAGAGGCAGCCTTGCCCCGCGACACGGCCTGTAGCGGCGGCGGCACGGCCCGAACCGAAAAGGGTCGTTTTCGGTTCGATCTTGATATCTCGAGCTACACACCACCATTTCATTTGATTCTTGGCTGGAAATTATTTGCCAAGTTCGAGAAGTGCGATTTCTGACAGAGTGAAGTTAAGTTCCTTGGTCATGTGGTCTCGAAGGATGGAGTTTCTGTGGATCCTTCGAAGGTTGAAGCAGTGATGAGTTGGAGTCACCCCACTACGGTTACAGAAATTCGTAGCTTCCTTGGACTGGCCGGGTATTACAGGCGCTTCATTGAAGGGTTTTCTGGTATTGCTTCGGCTTTGACCAAATTGACCAGGAAAGACACTCAGTTCGTATGGTCAGATGAGTGTGAGAAGGCTTTCAATGAGCTGAAGACTAGATTGACTACAGCTCCGGTGTTGACTATTCCTACTAGTGGTGGTGGATTAGTCATTTACAGCGATGCATCTCATCAGGGTTTGGGGTGTGTGTTGATGCAGAATGGTAGTGTCGTTGCTTATGGTTCTAGACAGTTGAAGGTACATGAGCGGAATTACCCTACTCATGATCTAGAGCTAGCAGCAGTGGTGTTGGCCTTGAAGATTTGGAGGCACTATCTTTATGGTGAGAAATTTGAACTCTTTTCCGATCACAAGAGTTTGAAGTATCTATTCTCCCAAAAGGAATTGAACATGAGGCAGAGAAGATGGATGGAGCTCATTAAGGACTATGATTTCACCTTGGAGTATCATCCCGAAAAGGCGAATGTGGTGGCGGATGCTTTAAGTAGGAAACCGCGGGTAATCATGGCATCAATTATGGTGCGAGAGTGGCGCATGTTAGAAGCTGCATCTGAGTTTGACCTTATGCCTGCAGGTGCAGGACAGGGAATCTTTCTCGGTAGTATCACCTTACAGCCCACCTTGATCTCCAGGATCATTCAGGGTCAGACACTTGATGAGTTTGCTCAGGCGAGGATTGCTGAGATGACTGTTGACCCGGATGTGGAGGGTCCTTCCGAGTGGATGATTGGGGCTGATGGAGGGTTAAGATTTCAAGGAGATTGTATGTACCGTGTGTTGATAACCTCAGAGAGGAGATCATGCGGTAAGCACATAGGTCTCGATATACTATACATCCAGGAGGTACTAAAATGTATATGGATCTACGAAGGCAGTTTTGGTGGTATGGTATGAAGAGGGATGTGGCGGAACACGTGTCGAAGTGTCTTACCTGTCAACAGGTGAAGGCAGAGCATCAGAGACCAGCAGGAATGCTGAACCCCTTATCGATTCCTGTTTGGAAATGGGAAGATATCTCTATGGACTTTGTGACTGGATTGCCCAGGTCCAGGCAAAGTTATGACTCGATTTGGGTGATTGTTGACCGGTTGACTAAATCAGCACACTTCCTTCAGGTGGCAAAAACGTACTCAGGGGATGCGTTGTGTAAGTTGTACGTGAACGAGATAGTGAGGCTTCATGGAGTACCTGTGACGATTGTCTCTGATCGTGATGCTAGTTTCACTTCAGAATTCTGGCGTAGGTTCCATAAGGCATTTGGTACGTCTCTTGCTATGAGCACTGCATTTCACCCACAAACAGATGGACAGACCGAGAGAGTGAATCAGGTGATGGAGGACATGCTCAGAGCTTGTGTTCTGGATTTTAAGGGTAGTTGGGCGGATCACCTGCCATTGGTAGAGTTTGCCTACAACAACAGCTATCACTCTAGTATCGGTATGGCTCCATATGAGGCTCTTTATGGTATGCCATGTAGGACTCCTATCTGTTGGGCGGAAGCAGGGGATAAAGGGCTCATCGGTCCTGAGATTGTACATGAGACTACAAAGAAGGTCACTACTATTCGGGACAGAATCCGAACCGCTCAGAGTAGACAGAAGAGTTATGCTAACTTGAAGAGGAGACCTTTGGAGTTTGAGAGAGGCGATCATGTGTTCTTGAAAGTCTCACCTATGAAAGGTGTGGTGAGATTTGGCAAGAAGGGGAAACTCGCACCGAGGTATGTTGGACCCTTTGAGATTCTGGAAAGGGTGGGTAACTTGGCATATCGTCTTGTTTTACCTGTTAGCATGTCAGGTGTGCACGATGTCTTCCATGTATCTATGCTCAGGAAGTATGTTCGAGACGAGTCTCACGTGATTGATCACGGTACGATCGAAGTGAACACGGATGTGACGTTTGTAGTTGAACCTGTTCGTATCTTGGATAGGTCTACAAAGAAACTTCGCAGGAAAGAGGTTGATCTCGTGAAGGTGTTGTGGAGTCATAATGACGAGGGTGATGCATCATAGTAGTTAGAATCTGATATGAGGACGAGGTATCCACAGCTTTTTAGGGAATTGTGTACTTGAATTTCGAGACGAAATTCCTTTAAGGGGGGTAGATTGTAATACCCGCAATTTTCATTTTAAATTCAAGATATTGTGTTGAACGATTATTATGCGATTTCACGATTATTGTTCGATAATAATGCACTTTTACAATTATCGAAGTTTCGAAACGATTATTTTTAACGAAAGCTCGAAATGCTCGGTTTGAGAAATCGACTTTTTCTACGTACAAAATTTGGAGAAATTTCCTTCATGAAAGTTGTAGAGCTCGTCGATACGAGTCCGTACACGTGCAGAACACGAAGGTCAGATTTTTTCTGAATTAGTTATCGAATTTAGAAGATTTTCCAAAAACGGGTATATATAGATAAAACCCTAGTTTTTTTTTGGGAAACCCTATTTTTCACCGGCCTCTCTTTCTGTTTTTGGAAAGAACTGCAGTTCTCTCTCTCCCTCCGCGCGGCCGAGACGCAAAAACAGAGCACGGTTTCACCGTGCTCCCATCTCCTCCTCCGGCCACCACTCGAGCTGCAACCACTTCCAGGAGTTTCGTCTCGACCTTGCGCAGTTGCCAGAGGCAGCCTTGCGCCGCGACACGGCCTGTAGCGGCGGAGGCACGGCTCGAACCGAAAAGGGTCGTTTCGGTTCAATTTTGATATCTCGAGCTACACACCACCATTTCACTTGATTTTTGGCTCATTGAGCTCGCCTCAACTTCCTCTACAAGCACCAAGAAGGACCGGAACTGGGTCGAACATTTTCACGTTCGTCGGAGCTCGACCTGAACGGATCTAAACAACCAAACTTTCGATCAAGATATCTCGAGCTATACACGATCGTTTCTTGTGATTCTTAGCTTGTTGAGTTCGCAAGGAAGTTCTGAACAAGTTTCCAGAAGGGATCGGGGCCTGAGGTTACAGTTTTCACGTCGGTTTTCAAGCTCGCCGGTTTCTGGAATTTTTCCGGCCGCCGACTGTAATTGGTACTTTTCGATCCCTTCCAGTCATTTTTTGGTCTTGTGCTAGTTATGAAAGTTGTTCAGAATGATGAAACGAAGGGGACAAGCTCAACCCCAACACCATTGGTGGTGGTCGGTGGCGGCTCTGTCCCTAACTCCGGCGGCCCTTTCCGGCCACCTCCGGAGGTCAAAAATTTGGTTTCTGTCCATTTTATGATTCTATGTTTTAATACGATCATTTCGGCGTATTATACGCATTTTTCGGATATCGTATGAATTAGTTATGAATTTTGTGATTTCGATCGATTTCGATCGTTAGATTTTTGATCTGTGAAATTAGGACCGTCGGATGAACTTGTAAATTTGTTATGATGATCATATGACTGTCCCAGAGGCTTTGTGTGGTCATGGGCGAAGATCCGACCGTTGGATCTTCGTATATGTGCAAAACGGTAATTAGGGGAGCGATTCGTGAGAAACCGCTCGTCGGATCTTAATGTAAATTAGAATCCGGCCGTTAAATGGTAGTTAGTTTATGTGTTGAAATTTTTGGCTAAATTCGAATCACATTTGATTAGGTGATTGACGGATTTTATTTTGAGTGGGCTATTTCGGTGTTAATTATAATTATATTGAAGACGCAGCGGGAATTTCGAGGTGAGTAAAACTCACATGGTTCATATTACGAACCGGGCCTTTTAAATTTATTTATTTTTGGTAATTGTGTGAAAAATATTTGCGGATTAAATATTTGTTTTAAAATTTCATGGACTTGAATCATCACGGTCCATAGGTAAGTAAAATGAATTTTAATTATACAAATGAATTTCATGATTTTCTTGTGTGAACTATAGATGGTATTAGTGGTCATTCCTGAGTGGATGATTACGTATATATATATATATATATATATATATATTTACGTGAAAAATATATATTGATGAGTGGATTGTTGAGTAATGATATGATTGAGTTGAATTGATGAATTGATTATATTGCAATTGTGTAATTCCATAATAATATGGTGTATCTTGGTTGGGTTGATTTCAGTATGTGATATTATATGTTGTGCTCATTTATGGGTTTAGGGTCGACGTAGTGACCGGTGTGGGGTAATCGGACGCTCTAATCCTGGGTGGATGATGGGATACGATTAGTTGAGTATGTGGAATTATCGGACGTTCTAAATATGTATATAGGTATACATATTGATGAAATACGATAATGATAAATATGTCGGATGCCATAACCTATGCCAGGTGACAGGCTAAGATTCAGTTAGAGCTCTAGTCTGTCAAGTACCGTATTTTTATAAATACGATGATGAGAGTCGTGAAGAAAGTTGTGAGTTGGATTGTCTTGATATATTGAATTGGTGTGTGATTGAGATTATTAGTACTTGCAGATGTGGAAATTGTTGGGTATTGTTGTGTGTGGGAATAAATGTGATTAAATTAAGTAATAGTTCTTTCCTTTTACTCATACGAGCTTTCATAAGCTTACTGGGTTTTGTGTTGTTGCAATCCCGGTACACTATTCAAATGGTGTAGCGGATATTCCTGCAGGTTAGGATAACCAGGGAGGTGACCGAGCTGCTTAGGTGTTACAACAGTTTTTGTTATTTCATTTAGTTGTGAGGTGTGTATGCTCATTTAGAGCTTTACAGTTCATTTTGGATTTAAGTTGTAATAATTAACCGAGACTAAATTCGGTTTGATTTTATTTCGTGTGGTGAGGATGTTAAGAAAAGAAATTTTCAAGATGATTATTTTGAGTTGTAGTATTTTCATGTTTCAGATTTTGAATTATTATTCTAAAATTCGGGGCGTGACATTTAATCTATCAATTCAACCATGAAAAGTTCTTATTAGAGCAATAGCTCTTCATCTTATTTGTCAATTGCAAAGGTGGTACCATAGTTAAGAAAACATGGGTAATCTATTTTGTTCTGTACAAGTTGATCAATCCATAGTAGTTAGATGGAACAATATGGTAAGATTACAACGAAAAAGACTCAACAGATTGTAATATTAATTTAGATGTCCAATTAGAACCACCTTTATAATATTGCAACTTTAATTTAGATAACTAGTTTATAAGTTTGATGAATGCTTGCATGATAAACTGCCATGTAGATTCCGTAGTATTGAGGCTGCAATTTTCATTGGAATAGTGCATGGTACTCTTCCCCCTTAAGTTTTGTGAATTTTCCTTCTATAAAAACCATTTTTCTTGTTTTTTTTTGTGGAGCCAAATATTATCTTCATATTTCAGAAGATCGTATTCTGTTTAAATCATCAACCTTCACTTACTCTAAAAAAAAAGTTTAAATATTAGGAAAAAATTCAGTTTACCCCCCCCCCCCCCCCCCCCCCCCCCCCGAACTTTGGGCCTATAATCAGTCTAGTCCTTAAACTTTTTTTTAATTAGACTGGTCCTTGTACTCTCAAACAACATCACCCGAGTCCAAATTTTGAATCCGGTTCAAAAAATGACATCATCTGCTGAGTTGGAGCTGACAAGGGGGCCCACACTTCACATTTTTAAGGGATAATGACCATTTACACAATTTTAGGATAAAAATTACCCACTTACTTCACTAAGAGTGTTTTACTCCTATTTACCCAATTTAATATTTAATGACAGTTTTACCCTTAACTCTATTAATTAATTACATTTGTATCTCCTGGTCTCTCTCCACTCTCCTCGATATGCTCTTTCTCTCTCATCCCCCATTCTCTCTCTCTAACCCATGGCTTCTCTGAAAAGTGCCCATCATCATCTTCAAAACCAGACCGTCGGCACTCCTCCGAAGGCCAAGGCGGGGCTGCAACTCAAATGATCGTCTTCAATCTCAGACTTCTCGCCTGCGGCGAGGACTCCGGTGAGAGAGGAGGAGGCAACGACATTAGTGTTTGTGTGGATATTGGATCTGGCAGAAGAGATCGGCGTCGGCGCCGACTTATGCATCGTCACCTGCGGCGGTAGTGGCCTCGCCTTTGGACTTGTTACTCTTCTTAGCCTTCTTCACCGTCAACTTGGTGTCTTTGGAAGATGAGTAGTTCGCCGCTGCCGCCACCCTCCATGGGCCGTCGGACCTTGGGCCCATCATTGTTGCCTTTCGAAGAACCGTTCGCAATATTTCGCACTCTTCACTCCCTCTCTCTCTGTGGGGTTTTGGGGAGAAGAATAAGAAAGAGGCTATTGGGAGATTTTTGGAAATATCACACTTCTTTGGGCCTCATTTGAGTTTAGCTTGTCCAATTCAAATTGGGCTTAGATTTTGAAGCGGTGAGAGAAGGGGAGGAATAAATTTGAAGCGGTGTTAGTGTTTGGATCAACGAGGTTTGCTTTTTGTTGGTATTTGCATGCTTGATTGAGGGGCAATAATGTTTCTACTTGGGCAATAATCACATTGTTGGGTGGCAATAATCATATTATTAGGGGGCAATAATCATATTATTTATTTGAATAAACCTATTAAAACATTCAAAATTAAAAACATCTTCATTTTTCACTAATTATTGATCCCCAATGAAATTGTTATTGGAGGGCAATAATATGGGGCAATACATTCAGATTCCGATAACCGGTCGCGGATTCCGGTCACCGGAATCCGTCACTGGAGTCAGCGGTCGGCCACTGGTCAACGGAGTCCGACAAAGTTTCCGATAACTTCTCTCTCTAAGTGAGAAAGAATGAGAGGGCAAAAAAATCACAAAAATAAATAAATAAAAATAAAAAAATAATTAATTAGGTATTAGAGAAATAATCTCTTAGAGTGTTTGGGTAAGTGGGCAATCTTTTAGAGTGTTTAGGTAAGTGGGCAATTTTTATCTCAAAATTGTGTAAATGATCATTATCCGTATTTTTAAACCCTAAAGGAGGGCAGAATGGACAGTTTGAATTTAATATAATTTCTAATTTTTATTTTTATTTTTTCTCTATACTCTCTCTCTCTCTCTCTCTCTCTCTCTCTCTCTCTCTCTTTCTTTCTATATCGGCGACCCCTTCTACGACCACGAAACCCCTCCTCCTCCGCCAACCCCAAGAGGTCCATTTCAAACCCCTTAGAAAAGATGACGATGAACTGAGAGGCTCCCAGTTGGTGGGGCCATGAGTGAAAGAAGAAGCGTTCTTGACACAGGAGGTGGAATCGGTGTCGTATTCGTAGGAAGAGAGACTAGAGTAATCGGAGTTGTGGTGGAAGACGGCGAAGATTCCGACCAGAAAGGTGGCGAGGACGAAGAGGAGGAAAAGGATTGGGAAAGGGAGGAGGTCTTTGAAGGGATGGGGGTCGTGGTTGTAGGAGATTTGGAGGTCCTGGGTCGGGTCGGAGTCGGGTTGGTCGGAGTAAGGGGAGGGAGGAGGTGGCAGGTCGTCGAGTTTGGAGAGGAGGGGAGTGGACGACGAGTCGTAGAGGGAGATGGGCTTGCTGGGTTCTTCGGAGCTGCCCATCTGAAAGTGGTGGGTTCTGGAGAATTGGAGATGACAATAAGGTGGGTTATATGGCGTTGACTGGTAATCAGAGTTGGGGAAGAGCTAGATGGGAAATTGAGGTTCCCATTGCCGGTGCAAGTGAAAATGGTGAAGACCGGGTGGGGGAAGAGTGGGGTGACGGAGTGAATGAGTTCTGTATCGGAGTGAATGGGTTGTGGATTTGAATTTGATAGCAATTAGGTTTGAGTTTGGGTGTGCAAGAGATTTCTCCGATTTCGGGCATGGTGGCCGATTAGAGAGAGAGAAAGAGAGAGAGTATACAGACAAAATAAAAGTAAAAATTAGAAATTATATTAAATTTAATATGTCCATTCCGCCCTCCTTTAGGGTTTAAAAATCTGAATTATGAGCTTCATTGTCGGCTCCAACTCAGCAGATGACGTCATTTTTTTTACCTGGATTCAAAATTCTCGGGTGATGTTGTTTGAGAATATAAGGACTAGTCTGATTAAAAAAAAAGTTTTAAGGACCAAAACTGATTTATACCCAAAATTCAAGAGGGTAAACTGAATGTTTTTTCAGAATATTACTTAGCTAATGATCTTTTCTTCTTGATGAAAAGAAGAAAAGAATACATGTGCACCTTAATGATTGTCTTTCAATCCACATCATACCTGAATCAGTTGCCCTACATATTCATCTGATCGATCATACACATCCATCTGACTTGAGGGATATATTTTGGCAACCATCTGAATCGAGGGGCGATATTTCCTTTAAGAAACTTGATTACTTATTATTTCTTCCTTCTTTCATCTGCAACCATCTTAATCCCCCAAAAGTCCCACCTTATGGTCGAATGCCCGCCTCTATCCTCTCATCCAGTGAGAGAAGCATCTGAAGCTCGAGACTAACAACTGGTTACTTCCACACCTTAATGTCAAAAGAATCCAAATTTTCACAACAAGACCAAGCACATCAAAAGGAAATATCACTTCATCAGATATGCAGTTCAAAACAATGTGATTGCAGTGGATATAACAGAACACAAGCACAAGTTGCATGCATCTTCACAAAGGCATTATGTAAGGGCACGTTCACTTATCTCCGAGATCTTCTAGGAGTAAAACATTTGACAATTTAATTGGGAGTGTTGAAAAATTTAAATTACTCATGTTTTATTATAATTGCATTTAACAATGTGGACACGTGTGTGACCTAATCAGATGCCAAATGTATATATGGCCGAGATTACACTTAAGTTGTTGCATTAGAGTTATATATATTCTTATTAAGTCACCACAACAACAGTTTTTTTTTTTTTTTTCTTTTTGGGAAAGACACCACAACAAGAGTTTGTGGATCATAAAATTGAGCAATAGAACAACGGCTGCAACGTACTTTTAGCCATACTCAAAATTTTCTCTATATATAACTTTGATATCTAACAGCTTTTGGGCTGGCGTACTTCCTCATACTAATGTTGCTAAATTTCTTCCATATTCAAATCAAATTATGAACTCAGTTTGGTCAAGGGTCGTAACAGCGACTAAACGGAATTTTTCCACAGTCATATTTTTATCAAAAGTTTAGTATTGAACACAGAAATGAATGACAGGAAATATTGATATACACAAACATGAAGCTAATGATCAAGTTTCATATTTTCCAACAAATTATTCAAAACACATACAAATCTAGATAGCAAGACAGCGAGTGGTGAAGCAAACTTACTGTAGACGGCGTCGTCTTCGTACAGTCAGGGTCAGTGTAGCTGTGTCTCTTTGCATCTCAAAAGACTGAAGGTATGGACAACATGGGCATCCAATCACAATTATTTGTGGTGTCGTTTTGTTAGGAAATTAATCTCCCGCCACACAAGGACTAGCAATAGAGATGGAAATAAGAAATAGTCAAGCCAAGAAGACAACAAAATTTAACGAGGTTCGGCCAATATCCTTGCCTACGTCCTCGGAGAGTTTCACCTTCACTAATGAGAGATATACACAAGTACAAGATTATACCGCTCAAATTTATACACAACTTTAGCATTCAAGTTTATACCTAACCCGAGCCCTTGTATCCAAAAGGATACCCCTTGTACACCCTCTCTCAATCCTAGAAGATTACTCTACCCCAAGAGCTATACACACTCTTGAACACAACTCACTTTGCTTCTATACACGAAAACCCTTAGAGTTGCTTTTAACCTCTCCTTCCTTGCCTCTACACAAGGTTACTCTTGCCTTGCAAAAATGACTTACCATGCTGCCAATTTATAGGCAATGCTCCATGGTAGGTTGTAGTATGAAATCATGTAAAGTCTTCAAGCCCTCCAATTCAAATATTGCTGCTATCTTTTATATATTTGCAGCAGCCCATGTGATTCAAAGAAGGCAACTCTCTTCTTCAAGGAAGGCAGCTATCTTCCTTGCTAATGCAGATTTGCAGCAGCCACATCTAACTTCAAAGATTGCTGCCAACATACATGTGTAGCAGCCCCATGGCTTTAGTCAATAATAGTTGTCATGCTAGCTAGTCAAGTTGTAGCATCCAACTTTGAATTATCCTCCAAAGGAGGGACTAACCTAACACGTTTGACACTGCAACTTCCAGAATTGAATATGATCCCTTTGTAAAAATCAAAATTGAGCATTTGACAAAGCGTTGGTAAAAATCAAAAGAAATATTAAGACTTTGACAGTCTAAAACTTTGCGGAAAAATGAAGTGTAATTTCATTTTCATCAAATTTTTTTTTTTTTTAAATATGGAGCCATGCGTTGAGCACAGAGCAAACTATTCTTTCGCCTTTTACTCAAGAATACCGTGTGCATGACGTCTTAAGTGGCATACGCTAATTTTTGAAGGGTGCACCTTTGTGTGTGCCCCTATAAAAAAAAAAAAAAAAAAAAAGTCCCCAATGTACAAAAGAATGCCTGAGCAAAGGTAAACAGAAAATTGAGATGATACCTATACATTTACCAAACTAAAAAGTATTCCTTGCTTCCCATTTCAATCTATGTTGGGAACTTGGATAGTCCCAGAACTGAAACTAGAAAACCCAAAAGAAGATCTATAAGACTCATTCCGAAGTGGAATCGGCCAATCTGGTAATTTTTAATATCAATATCACTCTCCAACATCCTCAGTGCTTCCGAAATGGTAGGCCTAAAAGCCACCATAACAAGAGCACTAAGAATCCCAACATTTACAAGCCTCTCCATCACAGCCTTTCATCCTTCCTCCCTCAATTACTCATCAAGAACCTCCTCCACACTCCCCTTTCTTATGTATCCACGCCCAATCCGTGATCAAAACAACAGAGTTCAAATTCGTGCTGGAATTCGATGTGTCCAGCACTTTTCTCCCACTCATGATCTCAAGAAGCACAATGCCGAATCTGTAAACATCACTCTTCTCCATAAGCTGTCCAAAGAGAGCATACTCTGGCGCCAGATAAAGTACCAGCAACTCTTGTAGTCAAGTGTGTGTGCCCCTCTGAACTTTGCTTAGCCAAACCAAAGTCAGCAAACTTACACCTTCATTTCCAAGTCTAAGAGTATGTCAGTCCCCTTCATGTCTCTGTGATAAATGGCAGGCTTCATCCCGTTGTGCAAGGAAGCAAGCGGTTCTGCAATATCTAGTATTGTACTCTCTCTGAGGCGCCATCAATTGCTCCACTGGTCTCTACTCAGATTCCCATTTGGCATAATTTTCCCTTTGAAATTGTCACTCATAAGAGCACTACAATTGGATCATGTCCTAGTTCAGGTGTGCATTTTCAAACTAATTAGTTTCAACAATATCAGGTAATGAAGAATAAGACAGAATAGGTTACTAGAAGTCATGAGCTCTTACCGCCTCCTGCAAAGGGGATTCCGTTAACGCAGTAACATTGTTTTCATCAACATGCCGGTCATCAGCAAGACCAATTGACGAGCCATCTCTCTTTGCATAAATATAAGACCTGGCAGTGCAGCAGGCTGGAACCGGATCATGTTCTCCTAGTTCAAGTATGCGTGCAGTTCCAGATTAATGAGGCCAAGCAATATCAAGTAATGAAGAATAGACTCCTCTCAGAACACCAGTCATGAGTTCTTACCATCTCCTGCATGCGACTCGGAGTTACTGGGAATGACCCAGAAGCTCTGCCTGTTCCTCATCCAGAATGCATATTCCGCACATTTTTACCTTCAGTTACACCAACGCGTGACTCCCAATGATTGGAAATCATTAGCTAGTGTGGTCGTAAGCAAGTCTTAATAGCCTTCAAAATCGTTGATTTTGTAATGTCACTCGCATTTAAGGTTCTGCAGAGATTTATCCACTGGAACAACAACGCTTAAGCCCAAGAAGATTTTTGTAAGAAATCAATCTGGACGAAACTCGATTTTGATAGAACATCTCTCCACACCATAACTAAACCATTCCGGAATTTTATTTCACAGGTGCATGACACTGACTGAATCCTTTGATGCATGCACCACCTGTACCACGAGACATCATATATGAATATTGTCTTAAGAGTGTGCATGTGTGTCACAGAGAGAGAGAGAGAGAGAGAGAGAGAGAGAGAGAGAGAGAGAGAGAGAGAGAGAGAGAGAGAGAGAGAGAGAGAGAGAGAGATACCGTGTACACGCTTGTCAAGATCTTTTACGTATGATTGAAGGGGGTTGGTCCAAACTTGTACAACCAAGAAGCTTTATCTTAATATTTGGATACCGAAAGAAATCAAGATTCTTGACATATGGAGGGACATGAACCAAACTTGTACAGTGACTAAGATCTATTCTCTCAATATTAGGACACCCAGAGATATCAGGAAATTCAGTCAGCTGAGAGCAAAAAGGTGCATCTAAGTTTCGTACATTTTGTGGTATTTTCGGGAAGACTTTAAGACTCGAGCAGTTTTTCAGAAACAGAGAAGTAAGCTTATCAAGATTTCTAACATATGAATCAGGGACCTGCACCAAACTTGTACAAGGACCGAGATCTAGTTCCTCAATATTTCCAATGCAGCCAGAGAGATCGGGAACTTCAGTCAGTTGAGAGCAATAGGACAAGTTCAAATATCGTATATTGCGTGGTAACTCGGGACAAACTTTAAGACTCGAGCATTTTGCCAGCTGCAGGCGAGTAAGCTTGTCAAGATTTTTAAAAATTGATTTAGGGAGTTGAACCTGTTGTAGTATAAATGTATAAATACCGTATATATCTATATCATGTAACAAAATACGTAAAAGTATTTAGATAGGTACTTGAGTGTATAATCATAGATACTTAAGTGTATGAAGACTTATGTAAACATGCTTTACCAAAGGGCAACAAGCATGGCAGAAAATCATCATCAAGATGGTTATCATTTTGATTTTCTCTTTGAGCTTTCACACTTCAAATGTATTCCTATAAATACCCCTTTATATGAGATGAATAAACACATTGAAATCTCCATTCTCTCTGAAATATTACTCTCTCTTTCTGTTTGTCAATTCCTCTTGTTCTAAAACACGTTATCAGCACGAAGTTGCTCTAGAATTAGAATCGAAAATTGACGAAAGAAGAGTTCATCATCGATCGAAGTCATTTTTCCAAACCTACAAAAAATCCCCAAACCCTAGCTCAGATCAAAGCCCTTGATTCCAAGAGCCCGGAACCGGTCTCAGAATCGCCGGAACAGCCGGAAACTGCCTGAACCGGCCGCCGGAAGCAGAAAAACCCAACCAGACCGCTGCCGGACCGCTGCCGAGAGCTGTGCAGCAGCTGCCGAGACCCCTGCGCAGCAGCTGCCGAGAAGCTGCCGAGACCCCTGCGTAGCAGCTGTCGACACATTTGTCGACAGATTTGCGCGGCGACTTTCCGACAACTTTTCGGGCGACTTTTTCGACACTTTTCTAGCGATTTTTCCGGCGACTTTCCGGACGATTTTTCTCGACTTTTTCCAATGATCCTTCCGATCACCTCCGATAATTTTTCCGGTCAAAAATTTCCGGCAACACTATTCCAAGGTATTCTTTACTAAAAGTTCCCGTTTTTGAGTTTTTATTTATTTTCTCTCCTTTTTCCTTTTTCTCGGGAACTTACAATCAAAAACGGAATTATAGAAATTCACGCCAAACAAACTAAGAGCGTTCGTTATCAATGAACTAAGAGTGTTCACAATGATTCTTTGAAATTGATTTCTTGGTAGCATAGCTCGGAAATCTTATTATTTTTCGTGGAAGTTTTAACTCCGAAACTAATATTTTCTTCTTATCTTCAAGGATGTCGAATGAACCTAGACTCGATTTTCAAATCCTTGACTCAACAGGTTCGGATTACCATAGCTGGAAAACCGACGTTGAGAACCATCTCACATCAAAGGGGATATTGCCCATCATCCATGAACCACACCCGGCCCTTGTGTTCCATCGAACACCCAAGAGGCATGCACAAGTAATCATCTTGATGCGACGTCATGTGGACAAAGCACTCAGACTAGAGTACATGTCCATCAAAGATGCAAAGGATTTATGGGAGGCGCTACAAGAGCGCTTTAACAATATCCAAGATTCTCTCCTCCCTGACTTGAAGGTTCAGTGGAACGATGTACGCTTCTCATACTTCAAGTCTATTGCTGAGTACAATTCAAAAGCTCTTCGCCTCAAGTCCATGTTGAGGTTCTGTCAAAGACCCCTCACAGAAGAAGAGCTAATTGAGAAAACTCTCTCCACCTTCCCCGTTGCAGCAATTTTGCTATCAAAGCAGTATCGCATTGAAGTAAATGCTGGACGAATTACGAGGTTCAATGAACTCATAAATATTTTGTCGGTAGCCGAAAAGCACGACAACATTCTCGTAAAGAATTATAATTCAAGACCCATTGGAACCAAGAGCGTTCGTGAGACAAATTATAATGCACCCAAGAGAGGGCACAAGGAGCGGTATCCCAGCAATAGGGGACATGTGTACCCTAATAATAGGGGACATGAAGGACGAACATGTCCATATAACCGCCCCAATAGAGAAGGAAGGCGGGCACACGTGATGGCAACTCCACACGTGGAAGAGGGAGATATGGCAACACCGGCCGTGAAAATAGCACCATGAGACGTGGAGGTCGAACCATGCACCGTGGTAGTAGCAGCAACCCTCCTAGAGGATATCCACAACGTGTACAACCTGCACAATCTGCACAACCTGCACAACCTGCACCTCAAATGAAGGGAGGGAACCACAATGACATGTGTCATAGATGTGGATCAATCGAGCATTGGTTTAAACAATGTCATGCAAGTACCCAATTAGTTGCACGCTACTAGGAGTACAGGGAAGCAAGAGAGCAAGAAGCTAACCTTGTCGAAGATGAAAATAGTGAAGATGCCAATCTCACTGTTGAGGACTTCAAAGCTGTAGATGAAGAGCACGAGGATGCCACAGACTTTGATTAGAATAATCCTCTTTTTATTTTCCAAGAATGGCAAATGTGCCTTAGTCAATAAATAACAATTGTATTAAACTCCTTCTTATGTGGCGTACCCAATGAAATATGATGTCTAGGAAAGCAATTGAGATCGGGGTATTTAAGCGAGCCTCGCTCCACCAACATCTCTCTACTTTCCTGGTCATATTTCATTGGAATTACCAAACAGATTGAGTGATAACAATTTGTCTAAAGTTTGATATTTGGAATAGACTTATGAATAAATTTGATGTAATCATTGGCTATTTTCCCTATTAATAAAGTATCGCATTCAATGTCATAGACATGTGTTAATATTCCGAACTTTGTCTCTTTCAGTATGTTTTCCGGAGAATTGGAATGCCTTCTTGATAGTGGCACCACACATACTATATTGCGACATAGACAATTATTTTTATGGATGACACCCAGTCGATCCTCAGTAACTACGATGGCAGGCAGGACCATCACAATTGATTCATGGTCGAGGACCAGCTCAATTTTTGTTACCAAATGGCACAAATGTTAATGTCGCCGAAGCTCTATATGCTTCAAGGGCCGGAAGGACCCTATTAAGCTTTAAAGACATAAGAGCCAATGATTTTCATGTGGAAACACATTGTGAGAATGGACAAGAGTTCATTTGCATCACCTCTAAAAACTACAGAAATACACGAGTTTTAGAGAAACTTATGTGTCGCTCTAGTGGATTGTATGCAACCACTATTAGAGTCATTGAATCCAACCATGTCATGAATGAAAATTTATGGGATCCTGACACATACAAGCTTTGGCACGACCGTTTGGGACATCCAGGTCGTGACATGATGCTCCGTATATTAAAAACTTCACACGGACATCCATTCTTCAAAACGAAAAGAAGTACGAACCAAACATTGGTCCAAAGAGTTACTTCTAAAGCATATCATTCGTTTTGCAAAGCTTGCTCTTTAGCAAAGGTAGGATCAAGACCATCCTATGCAAATGACACTAAAGAAAATATACCTTTCTTACAAAGAATACAAGGTGATATTTGTGGACCTATCTAACCAACTTGCGGACCATTTAGATATTTTATGGTGTTGGTTGATGCATCGACACGTTGGTCACATGTCATGCTCTTATCCACAAGAAATGCTGCATTTGCTAAACTCCTAACACAAATCATTAAATTAAGGGCTCACCACCCTGATCATCCTATTAAGTCAATTCGTCTTGACAATGCTGGAGAATTTACATCAAGAACCTTTGATGATTATTGCATGTCCATTGGGATTGATATCGAACACCCTGTCCCTCATGTACACACCCAAAATGGACTCACAGAAGCTGCTATTAAAAGACTTCAAATGGTTGCTAGGGCATTGGTTATGCGCACCAATCTCCCTATTTCTGCTTGGGGCTATGAAATATTACATGCAGCTGTGCTTATTCGTCTGAGACCCACTGCCACCCAACCCTTTTCTGCGTCCCAAATGGTGACTGGGTATGAGCCTAATGTCTCACACTTACGCATATTTGGGTGTGCAGTCTATGTGCCAATTGCGCCGCCACAGCTCACCAAAATGGGTCCTCAAAGACGCTTAGGCCTTTATGTTGGATATGATACTCCAAGCATTATCCGCTATATAGAACCCTTGACAGGTGATCTATTTACCGCTAGATTTGCGGATTGTCACTTTGATGAAACAGTCTTCCCATCATTAGGGGGAGACAAGAACATTAATGTTCAACAGAAAAGACAGGAATTGCCGTGGTCTGTCCCCACTTTGTCTCATCTTGATCCCCGAACCACACAGTCTGAAATAGAAGTGCGGAGGATTCTCGATCTTCAGAACGTAGCAGAATCAATGCCTGATGCGTTTTCTGATATCGCTAAAGTGACAAGATCACACATACCTGCTGCAAACGTACCTGCAAGGATTGATGTTCCTAAAACTAAAGGACATGACATCCCCTCTATGGGTGATGCAGTGGCTAGACCCATGGGTCCTGCTAGAAAACGCGGGAGGCCTATAGGTTCGATGGATTCTCGC
Source organism: Rosa persica (assembly GCA_025331145.1). Taxonomy (NCBI): domain Eukaryota; kingdom Viridiplantae; phylum Streptophyta; class Magnoliopsida; order Rosales; family Rosaceae; genus Rosa; species Rosa persica. The sequence continues at coordinate 9,372,922 of WFKR01000001.1, read as the reverse complement.
CCAAGAAAGAAAGCGAGCTTGACACAAAATAATCCATTAATCATCGATATAAATAATCCATCTCATGAAAAAATTCCGGATTATGGTTATGTCCAAGAGACATCATTGGAGGACGCTCCAATAGTAGAACCAATTCCAGAGAATAGAGAGATCTCCATGAATTACACTAATATACATGTAATTATGGACAGAAATTCTATGGCTATTGATGATGCGTTTGCATATCATATTGCAAAAGGAATTATAGAATACGATGATATCGAACCTCGCTCCGTTGAAGAATGTCAACGAAGAGCAGATTGGTCCAAATGGAAAAATGCGATCCAGACTGAATTGGATTCACTAACAAAGAGACATGTATTTGGGTCTATATCACTGACACCACCAAATATAAAACCTGTTGGCCATAAATGGGTCTTTGTTAGAAAGCGTAATGAGAAAAATGAGGTTGTTAGATACAAAGCCCGCCTTGTGGCGCAAGGTTTCTCACAATGCCCTGGAATCGACTACGAGGAGACATACTCTCCCGTAATGGACGTTATAACGTTCCGCTACCTTGTCAGTTTGGTAGTTTCCGAAAAACTTGACATGCAGCTCATGGATGTGGTTACAGCATATCTCTATAGGGATCTAGATTCAGAGATATATATGAAGGTTCCAGATGGACTTCAATTACCCAAATCAAGTGGTTCTAAACCACGGAGCACGTTCTCAATAAAATTAAGACGCTCACTATATGGATTGAAACAATCCGGACGGATGTGGTATAACCGTCTAAGTGACTACTTGATTGGGAAGGGATATGTTAAGAATGAAATATGCCCTTGCGTGTTCATTAAGAGAATAAGATCCGGATTTGCAATTGTAGCAGTTTATGTCGATGACATGAACCTAATTGGAACTCTAGATGAGTTAAAAGAAACTGCTACATATTTGAAATCTGAATTTGAGATGAAAGATCTCGGGAAAACACGGTTTTGTCAGGAATAGAACTCGAGCACCATAATGATGGGATTATGATCCATCAGTCAGCATATACTCAAAAGTTACTAAGGTGCTTTAATGAAGATAAAGCAAAGCCTGTGAGTACTCCCATGATCAACCGTAGTCTTGAGCCCATGAAAGATCTGTTTCGTCCAAAGGATGAGGACGAAGATTTACTAGAAGCTGAAATACCATACCTAAGTGCGATAGGCGCATTATTGTATTTAGCTCAATGCACAAGACCGGATATCTCATTTGCAGTAAACTTGTTAGCTCGACACAGTTCTGCGCCAACACGCCGCCATTGGATTGGTATAAAGACAATTCTTCGATACCTAAAAGGTACGATCGATATGGGCTTGTTCTATCCCTACAGAGAGAAAAGAAATGTGAACGCTGGCAACACTATCCATAGTGACCGACGTTTTCCTCCTCCCCTCCATCAAAATGATGTTCTGATGGGTTTTGCTGATGCAGGGTATCTCTCTGACCCTCACAAAGGTCGCTCCCAAACAGGTTATGTCTTTACCATGGGAAGCACCGCGATATCTTGGAGATCTACAAAACAGACTCTTGTTGCTACTTCCTCAAATCATGCAGAGATTATTGCACTACATGAAGCCATGCGTGAGTGCATATGGCTAAGGTCTATAAATAGACACATTCGAGGAACTTGTGGTTTGAAATTTACCACAAATGAACCTACATGCATTTACGAGGATAATGCAGCTTGTATTGAACAAATGAAATTAGATTTCATCAAAGGCGACAATACCAAGCATATATCGCCGAAATTCTTCTACAATCAGCAACAACAAACACTTCTAAATATTGAAGTAAATCAAATCCGATCAGAAGATAATGTAGCTGACTTATTTACTAAGTCACTACCAAAATCCCCTTTCGAGAAACATGTAAGGAGCATCGGATTGAGGAGGATATCCGAACTCCCACGATCTTCAAGAGGAGTCTAAATCAGGGGGAGTATCCAGAAACATAATTCACACTCAACGCGCGTTGTGCTCTTTTTCCCTTTCGACCAAGGTTGTTTTTTCCCACAGAGTTTTATTACTTGGCAAGGTTTTTAACGAGGCAACTTCGATGCGCACCATCTACACAATACTATTGAACATGAAATATCCAAGGGGGAGTGTTGTAGTATAAATGTATAAATACCGTATATGTCTATATCATGTAACAAAATACGTAAAAGTATTTAGATAGGTACTTGAGTGTATAATCATAGGTACTTGAGTGTATGAAAACTTATGTAAACATGCTTTACCAAAGGGCAACAAGCATGGCAGAAAATCATCATCAAGATGGTTATCATTTTGATTTTCTCTTTGAGCTTTCACACTTCAAATGTATTCCTATAAATACCCCTTTGTATAAGATGAATAAACACATTGAAATCTCCATTCTCTCTGAAATATTACTCTCTTTTTCTGTTTGTCAATTCCTCTTGTTCTAAAATAGAACCAAACTTGTACACCTACAGAGATCTATCTCCTCAATATTTGGACACCGAGAAAGATCAGGAACTTCAGTCAGTTGAGAGCAAGAAGACAAATCCAATTGTTGCAAATTGCGTGGTAACTATGGAGAAACTTTAAGACTAGAGCACCCTGCCATCTCCAAACGAGTAAGCTTGTCAAGATTTTTCATAAAAGATTTGGGGACTTGAACCAAATTTGTACACCAACAGAGATCTATTGCCTCAATATTTGGACACTGAGAGAGATCAGGAACTTCAGTCAGTTGAGAGCAGGAAGACAAATCTAAGATTCGTAAACTGCATGGTATCTGAGGAGAAATTTTAAGACTTGAGCAGTCTGCCATATTAAGAGTAGTAAGCTTGGCAAGATGTTTAAGATATCCATCAGGAAGTTGAACCAACTTCGCACAACGATACAGATATAATTTCTCAATATTTGGCCACCGAGCGAGATCGGGAACTTCAGTCAGCTTAGAGCAAGACAAATTTAAGTGTTGCACATTGCATGGTATCTCTGGATAAAATTTAAGACTCCAGCAGCTTGCAAGTTTCAGAGTAGTAAGCTTGTCAAACTTTTTAACACACAGTTTAACCAAACCTGTACAACCAGTGAGAATTAATTTTTCAATATTTGGACACTGAGAGGAATTCGGAACTTCAATCAGGTGCTGGCAATCTCGAAGATTCAACTTTTTCAAGTTCCCAAATTTCTGTAACAAAAAAATTAAATAAAAAGAATCAATACTCAGGTAAAACACGAGAACTTTTTTTTTTTTTTTGATGAACACAAAAACGTTAGTCATTCCAAGTTCCAACTACATTAATCATTTTCATGATCAACTATTATGCCAAAGCTGAAGTTACCTGACCATTATTATGCCAAAGCTTCTCAACTTTGCCATTGGGCACGTGAAGCTCAACCAGATTGTGTGGAGAAAATCCTGATGGTAAAGATTTAGAAGGGTATTTCTCCCAATATAGATATCTAAGTTCTTCAGGAAAAGACTCGAGACCTTCAGGAAGGTGCACTTTGTTGTCCGCATTTGGCTGTGCAGAAAATTTTAGCAACCTTAGGTTGTGCATATTTGTCACGCCCCGAATTTTAGAATAACAATTCAAAATCCGAAACATGAAAATACTACAAACTCAAAATAATCATCCTGAAAATTTCTTTTCTTAACATTCTCACCACACGAAATAAAATCAAACCGAATTTAGTCTCAGTTAATTATTACAACTCAAATCCAAAATGAAACATAAAACTCTAAATGAGCATACACACCTCACAACTAAATGAAATAACAAAAACTGCTGTAACACCTAAGCAGCTCGGTCACCTCCCTGATTATCCTGACCTGCAGGAATATCCGCTGCACCATTTGAATAGTATACCGGGATTGTAACAACACAAAACCCGGTAAGCTTATGAAAGCTCGTATGAGTAAAAGGAAAGAACTATTGCTTAATTCAATTCATAATTATTCCCACACACAACAACACTAAACAATTTTCACATCCACAAGTACTAACAATCTCAATCAACACCAATTCAATACATCAAGATAAACCCCAACACACTTCTTTCTACACAACTCTCAACATCGTATTTATGAAAATACGGTACTTGACAGACTAGAGCTCTAACTGAATCGTAGCCCGTTACCTGGCCTAGGTTATGGCATCCGACATATTTATCATTATCGTATTTCATCAATATGTATACAGATATACATATTTAGAACGTCCAATAATTCCACATACCCAACCAATCGTATCCCATCATCCACCCAGGATTAGAGCGTCCGATTACCCCACACCGGTCACTACGTTGACCCTAAACCCATAAATGAGCACAACATATAATATCACATACTGAAATCAACCCAACCAAGATACACCATATTATTATGGAATTACACAATTGAAATATAATCAATTCATCAATTCAGTCAATCATATCTTCACTCAACAATATATATTTTCCACGTAAATATATATATACGTAATCATCCACTCAGGAATGACCACTAATACCACCTATAGTTCACACAAGAAAATCATTAAATTCATTTGTATAATTAAAATTCATTTTACTTACCTATGGACCGTGATGATTCAAGTCCATGAAATTTTAAAACAAATATTTAATCCGCAAATATTTTTCACACAATTACCATAAATAAATAAATTTAAACCATTCGGTTCGTAATATGAACCACGTGAGTTTTACTCACCTCGAAATTCCCGCTGCGTCTTCAATATAATTATAATTATAATTAACGCTGAAATAGCCCACTCAAATAAAATCCGTCGCTCCCCTAATTACCGTTTTGCACATATACGAAGATCCAACGGTCGGATCTTCGCCCATGACCACACAAAGCCTCTGGGACAGTCATATGATCATCATAACAAATTTACAAGTTTATCCGACGGTCCAAATTTCTCAGATCAAAAATCTAACGATCGAAATCGATCGAAATCACAAAATTCATAACTAATTCATACGATATCCGAAAAATACGTATAATACGCCGAAATGATCGTTTCGAAACATAGAATCATAAAATGGACAGAAACCAAATTTTAGACCTCCGGAGGTGACCGGAAAGGGCCGCCGGAGTTAGGGACAGAGCCGCCACCGACCACCTCCAATGGTGTCGGGGCTGAGCTTGTCCCCTTCGTTTCATCATTCTGAGCAACTTTCATAACTAGCACAAGACCAAAAAATGACGGGAAGGGATCCAAAAGTACCAATTACAGTCGGGGCCGGAAAAATTCTAGAAACCAGCGAGCTTGAAAACCGACATGAAGAATGCAACCTCAGGCCCCGATCCCTTCTGGAAACTTGTTCAGAACTTCCTTGCGAAGTCAACAAGCCAAGAATCATAAGAAACGATCGTGTATAGCTCGAGATATCTTGATCGAAAGTTTGGTTGTTTCGATCCGTTCGGGTCGAGCTCCGACGAACGTGAAAACGTTCGACCCAGTTCCGGCCCTTCTTAGTGCTTGTAAAGGAACTTGAGGCGAGCTCAATGAGCCAAGAATCAAGTGAAATGGTGGTGTGTAGCTCGAGATATCAAGATCGAACCGAAATCGACCCTTTTCGGTTCGGGCCGTGCCGCCGCCGCTACAGGCCGTGTCGCGGTGCAAGGCCGCACTCTGACAGCTGCGCAAGGTCGAGACGAGCTGGTGGTGGCTTGCTCTGTTTGCTTCTGTTTTCGGCCGAGAGACAGAGCGATGCGAGAGTTGAGAGAGAGAGTGAACAGTCTGGTTTCCAAAAAAAGAAAGAGAGAGAGGCCGGTGGAAAAATTAGGGTTTCCCAAAAAAAAAACTAGGGTTTTTTCTATATATACGAGTTTCGGAAAAACTTCTAAATTCGATAACTAATTCAGAAAAAATCCGATCTTCGTGTTCCACACGAGTACGAACTCGTATCGACGAGCTCTACAACTTTCATGAAGGAAGTTTCTCCAAATTTTGTACGTAGAAAAAGTCGATTACTCAAATCGAGCATTTCGAGTTTTTCGTTAAAATAAACGTTTCGAAACTTCGATAATTGTAAAAATGAATTATTATCGAACATAAATCGTGAAATCGCATAATAATCGTTCAACACAATTACTCGAATTTAAAATGATAATTGCGGGTATTACAATCTACCCCCCTTAAAGGAATTTCGTCCCGAAATTCAAGTACCCAATTCCCCAAAAAGCTGTCGATACCTCGTCCTCATATCAGATTCTAACTCCCATAATGCATCACCCTCATCATGATGACTCCACAACAACTTCACGAGATCAACCTCTTTCCTACGAAGTTTCTTTGTAGACCTATCCAAGATACGAACAGGTTCAACTACAAACGTCACATCCGTGTTCACTTCGATCGTACCGTGATCAATCACGTGAGACTCGTCTCGAACATACTTCCTGAGCATAGACACATGGAAGACATTGTGCACACCCGACATGCTAACAGGTAAAGCAAGACGATATGCCAAGTTACCAACCCTTTCTAGAATCTCAAAGGGTCCAACATACCTCGGTGCGAGTTTCCCCTTCTTGCCAAATCTCACCACACTTTTCATAGGTGAGACTTTCAAGAACACATGATCACCTGTCTTAAACTCCAACGGTCTCCTCTTCAAGTCAGCATAACTCTTCTGTCTACTCTGAGCGGTTCGGATTCTGTCTCGAATAGTAGTGACCTTCTCTGTAGTCTCCTGTACAATCTCAGGACCGATGAGCCCTTTATCCCCTGCTTCCGCCCAACAGATAGGTGTCCTACATGGCCTACCATAGAGAGCCTCATATGGAGCCATACCGATACTAGAGTGATAGCTGTTGTTGTAGGCAAACTCTACTAATGGCAGGTGATCCGCCCAACTACCCTTTAAATCCAGAACACAAGCTCTGAGCATGTCCTCCATCACCTGATTCACTCTCTCGGTCTGTCCATCTGTTTGTGGCTGAAATGCAGTGCTCATAGCAAGAGACGTACCAAATGCCTTATGGAACCTACGCCAGAGTTCTGAAGTGAAACGAGCATCACGATCAGATACAATCGTCACAGGCACTCCATGAAGCCTCACTATCTCGTTCACGTACAACTTACACAACGCATCCCCTGAGTACGTTTTTGCCACCGGAAGGAAGTGTGCTGATTTAGTCAACCGGTCAACAATCACCAAAATCGAGTCATAACTTTGCCTGGACCTAGGCAATCCAGTCACAAAGTCCATAGAGATATCTTCCTATTTCCAAACAGGAATTGACAAGGGGTTCAGCATTCCTGCTGGTCTCTGATGCTCTGCCTTCACCTGTTGACAGGTAAGACACTTCGACACGTGTCCAGCCACATCCCTCTTCATACCATACCACCAAAACTGCCTTCGTAGATCCATATACATTTTAGTACCTCTTGGATGTATAGTGTATCGAGACCTATGTGCTTCTCGCATGATCTCCTCTATGAGGTTATCAACACTCAGTACATACAATCTCCCTCGAAATCTCAACCCTCCATCAGCCCCAATCATCCACTCAGAAGGACCCTCCACATCCGGGTCAACAGTCATCTCAGCAATCCTCGCCTAAGCAAACTCATCAAGTGTCTGACCCTGAATGATCCTGGAGATCAAGGTGGGCTGTAAGGTGATACTACCGAGAAAGATTCCCTGTCCTGCTCCTGCGGGCATAAGGTCAAACTCAGATGCAGCTTCTAACATGCGCCACTCTCGCACCATAATTGATGCCATGATTACCCACGGTTTCCTACTCAAAGCATCCGCCACCACATTCGCCTTTCCGGGATGATACTCCAAGGTGAAATCATAGTCCTTAATGAGCTCCATCCATCTTCTCTGCCTCATGTTCAATTCCTTCTGGGAGAATAGATACTTCAAACTCTTGTGATCGGAAAAGAGTTCAAATTTCTCACCATAAAGATAGTGCCTCCAAATCTTCAAGGCAAACACCACAGCTGCTAGCTCTAGATCATGAGTAGGGTAATTCCGCTCATGTACCTTCAACTGTCTAAAACCATAAGCAACGACACTACCATTCTGCATCAACACACACCCCAAACCCTGATGAGATGCATCGTTGTAAATGACTAATCCACCACCATTAGTAGGAATAGTCAACACCGGAGCTGTAGTCAATCTAGTCTTCAGCTCAATGAAAGCCTTCTCACACTCATCCAACCATACGAACTGAGTGTCTTTCCTGGTCAATTTGGTCAAAGCCGAAGAAATACCAGAAAACCCTTCAATGAAGGGCCTGTAATACCCGGCCAGTCCAAGGAAGCTACGGATTTCTGTAACCGTAGAAAGGCGACTCCAACTCATCACTGCTTCAACCTTCGAAGGATCCACAAAAACTCCATCATTCGAGACCACATGACCAAGGAACTTGACTTCACTCTGCCAGAAATCGCACTTCTCGAACTTGGCAAATAGTTTCTGCTCTCTCAACGTCTGTAGCACTATCCGCAGATGCCTCTCATGCTCAGCTGACGACCTTGAATAAATCAAGATGTCGTCAACGAACACTACCACAAACTGATCCAAGTAAGGACTGAACGTACGGTTCCTCAAGTCCATAAATGCTGCGGGGGCATTCGTGAGACCAAAAGGCATGACAAGAAACTCAAAATGTCCATACCTGGTCCTGAACGCTGTCTTTGGGATATCTTCCTGCTTCACCCTCAACTAGTTAATCCAGACCTCAAGTCAATCTTCGAGAACACAGTAGCTTCTCTAAGCTGATCGAACAAGTCATCAATCCTAGGTAAAGGGTACCTATTCTTGATGGTCACCTTGTTCAATTGTCGATAATCCACACATAAACGAAGTGAACTATCTTTCTTCTTCACGAACAACACTGGTGCGCCCCAAGGAGACACACTTGCCTGAATGAACCCTTGTGCAAGTAAGCCCTCAATCTGAACCTTTAACTCCTGAAGTTCAGCTGGAGCCATTCGATAGGGTGCTTTTGACACAGGTGAAGTACCTGGTATCACATCAATGGAGAAGTCCATTACCCTCTTCGGAGGTAACCCAGGGATCTCCTGAAACACATCTACATACTCTGAAACTACAGGAATCCCTGTAATCTTTGAAGTACTACTCCCTGGTTCAATATGGGCCAAAATCCCTATCCTCATGGTGATGCCAGACTTCAAACAACGGTAATGAAACACCGGTTGTCCCGGAACATGGAAGGACACAATCATCCTAAAGCAATCAATAACAGCATGGTTCGGGCTCAACCAATCCATACCCAAAATCACATCATACGTGTGATCCGGAATCACAATCAAAGATGTAGAGAACTCTCTGCCACCAATCCCAATAGGGCAATCATCACAAAGCATGCTAAGCTCAAGAGACACACCGAGAGGTGATGTAACACACAATGATCTAGTCAGAGGCATAGCAATCAAACCCAAAACATCCACAACCGAACTAGATATGAAAGAGTGTGAGGCTCCCGTATCAAACAGTACTCTAGCAAGAAAGTGATAAACAGATAAGGTACTTTCCACTCCCGTGCCTGCCTGACCGATGGCAAAGACTCTAGCATGAGCAGGTGGTAGCTGCCTATGCTGGTTACCCTGCACTCTACCCTGATTCCGAGGACACTCCCTAGCCTGATGCCTTGCCTGTCCACAGCTGTAGCATATCCTACCCCGTGGTTTTGTGCACGCACGAGAGATGTGGCCCGGCTCGCCACAGTTAAAGCACTTCACCGGAGCTGCTGGTGCTATCTGCCTGATAGGCATAGCCTGAACAGGAGGAGATACTGCTGCCCTGGCTGGAACCTGATGCTGAAACTCAGTTCTCTGTCTCTTCCAGAACCCTCCCCTGAAGTCTCTAGCTCTACTGCGTCCTGCTATGGCCTTTCCCTTGCCCTGGAAGTCTATCTTAGCAGACTCCTTCTCTCTACGAATCAGGTTATGCTGCTCAATGATCTATGCCTTAGCCAAGATCGCTCTCTTGGTCTTCAGCTCCAAGATGGCTACATCACGCTCAATCGAAGGACTCAACCCTCTCTGAAATTTCTTGGCCAAGTCCTTATCCTCCATCTGCCTCACATACTTGTACAGTCTGGAGAACTCCGCATCATACTCAATTACGGTCATCTTCCCCTGTGCAAGTGCAAGGAACTCTCGCTCCAATCTCTCCTTCACTGCTGGTGGAAAGTACTTCTCCCTGAACAGCCTCTCAAAGCCGTCCCATGTCAAGGTAGACACCTCAATGCTCCTCTGAGTGACGTTCCACCACACCCTAGCCTCATCCTTCAGCATGAAAGCGGCTTGCTTCCTCTTGTCGGTCTCAGTGCAATCAAACAGATCGAAATATGTCTGCAAATCCTCTATCCAACGATCCGCCACCATATAATCAGTGCCTCCTCCAAACTTGGTTGCTCCCAAGCGAGTAATTTCCCTTGCTAGCATCAGCAAGCGAGCAGGATTATCAACCACAACCACAGGAGGAATAGGCTGATCCTCATAAGGTGCATCTTCCTCTGACTCGAATACTTCTTCGACTGGAGGGGCCCAACCCCTTCCTCAGCCTCTACCCCTGCCACGAGGTCTACCTCTACCCCGACCTCTGGCTTCGTTTCCCTCAATCTCCATTACCTAATAAGCATGATATACTTGATTAATACACGCAAAACACTTAAACAAAGCATAAGTCAAATGCAAGTCCATATTAACCAAGTATTAAGCATACAAGACAACGTCTAACGTACTTAAGACATGCTAACGTTCCTAGCCAACCTAACGCTCTCACATACCCAATGACATTGTCAATACCGAAGAGCACACGATGGGGATCCGCTGCAGACGGGCCATCACTCGGTAAGTATTGACATATCACCAAATATGTACCTTACGCTTTGATACCAAACTGTCACGCCCCGAATTTTAGAATAACAATTCAAAATCCGAAACATGAAAATACTACAAACTCAAAATAATCATCCTGAAAATTTCTTTTCTTAACATCCTCACCACACGAAATAAAATCAAACTGAATTTAGTCTCAGTTAATTATTACAACTCAAATCCAAAATGAAACGTAAAACTCTAAATGAGCATACACACCTCACAACTAAATGAAATAACAAAAACTGCTGTAACACCTAAGCAGCTCGGTCACCTCCCTGATTATCCTGACCTGCAGGAATATCCGCTACACCATTTGAATAGTGTACCGGGATTGCAACAACACAAAACCCGGTAAGCTTATAAAAGCTCGTATGAGTAAAAGGAAAGAACTATTGCTTAATTCAATTCATAATTATTCCCACACACAACAACACTAAACAATTTTCACATCCACAAGTACTAACAATCTCAATCAACACCAATTCAATACATCAAGATAAACCCCAACACACTTCTTTCTACACAACTCTCAACATCGTATTTATAAAATACGGTACTTGACAGACTAGAGCTCTAACTGAATCGTAGCCCGTTACCTGGCCTAAGTTATGGCATCCGACATATTTATCATTATCGTATTTCATCAATATGTATACCTATATACATATTTAGAACGTCCAATAATTCCACATACCCAACCAATCGTATCCCATTATCCACCCAGGATTAGAGCGTCCGATTACCCCACACCGGTCACTACGTCGACCCTAAACTCATAAATGAGCACAACATATAATATCACATACTGAAATCAACCCAACCAAGATACACCATATTATTATGGAATTACACAATTGAAATATAATCAATTCATCAATTCAGTCAATCATATCTTCACTCAACAATATATATTTTCCACGTAAATATATATATACGTAATCATCCACTCAGGAATGACCACTAATACCACCTATAGTTCACACAAGAAAATCATTAAATTCATTTGTATAATTAAAATTCATTTTACTTACCTATGGACCGTGATGATTCAAGTCCATGAAATTTTAAAACAAATATTTAATCCGCAAATATTTTTCACACAATTACCATAAATAAATAAATTTAAACCATTCGGTTCGTAATATGAACCACGTGAGTTTTACTCACCTCGAAATTCCCGCTGCGTCTTCAATATAATTATAATTATAATTAACGCCGAAATAGCCCACTCAAATAAAATCCGTCAATCACCTAATCAAATATGATTCGAATTTAGCCAACAATTTCAACACATAAATTAACTACCATTTAACGGCCGGATTCCAATTTACATTAAAATCCGACGAGCTGTTTCTCACGAATCGCTCCCCTAATTATCGTTTTGCACATATATGAAGATCCAACGGTCGGATCTTCACCCATGACCACTCAAAGCCTCTGGGACAGTCATATGATCATCATAACAAATTTACAAGTTCATCCGACGGTCCTAATTTCTCAGATCAAAAATCTAACGATCGAAATCGATCGAAATCACAAAATTCATAACTAATTCATACGATATCCGAAAAATGCGTATAATACGCCGAAATGATCGTATCGAAACATAGAATCATAAAATGGACAGAAACCAAATTTTAGACCTCCGGAGGTGGCCAGAAAGGGCCGCCGAAGTTAGGGACATAGCTGCCACCGACCACCGCCAATGGTGTCTGGGCCGAGCTTGTCCCCTTCGTTTCATCATTCTGAAAAACTTTCATAACTAGCACAAGACCAAAAAATGACGGGAAGGGATCGAAAAGTACCAATTACAGTCGGCGGCCGGAAAAATTCCAGAAACCGGCGAGCTTGAAAACCGACGTGAAAACTGCAACCTCAGGCCCCGATCCCTTCTGGAAACTTGTTCATAACTTCCTTGCGAACTCAACAAGCCAAGAATCACAAGAAACGATCGTGTATAGCTCGAGATATCTTGATCGAAAGCTTGGTTGTTTCGATCCGTTCGGGTCGAGCTCCGGCGAACGTGAAAACGTTCGACTCAGTTCCGGCCCTTCTTGGTGCTTGTTGAGGAACTTGAGGCGAGCTCAATGAGCCAAGAATCAAGTGAAATGGTGGTGTGTAGCTCGAGATATCAAGATCGAACCGAAATCTACCCTTTTCGGTTCGGGCCGCGCCGCCGCCGCTACAGGCCGTGTCGCGGTGCAAGGCCGCACTCTGGCAGCTGCGCAAGGTCGAGATGAAGCTCCTGGAAGTGGTTTGAAGTCATGGGGTGGCCGGACGAGCTGGTGGTGGCTTGCTCTGTTTGCTTCTGTTTTCGGCCGAGAGAGAGAGCGATGCGAGAGTTGAGAGAGAGTGAACAGTCTGGTTTCCAAAAAAAGAAAGAGAGAGAGGCCGGTGGAAAAATTAGGGTTTCCCAAAAAAAAAACTAGGGTTTTTTCTATATATACGAGTTTCGGAAAAACTTCTAAATTCGATAACTAATTCAGAAAAAATCCGATCTTCATGTTCCGCACGTGTACGAACTCGTATCGACGAGCTCTACAACTTTTATGAAGGAAGTTTCTCCAAATTTTGTACGTAGAAAAAGTCGATTACTCAAATCGAGCATTTCGAGCTTTTCGTTAAAATAAACGTTTCGAAACTTCGATAATTGTAAAAATGAATTATTATCGAACATAAATCGTGAAATCGCATAATAATCGTTCAACACAATTACTCGAATTTAAAATAATAATTGCGGGTATTACAATATTTTTGAAGGTGTCAGGACTCAGTTGTATCTCCGGAATGGTAGATATGTCTGAATGTATGGCTTGGAGCTTTGTAGTTCCCTAGGAATCAACAATAAAGTACAAAGTACAAATCAGTATACGACATACAGAGTAAAATTTATCAAAACTAGCTTCGTCAAAGTTACTTTTTTCTTTTAGATGAAGGTCCATGTCATAGCCAAAAAAAGAAGAAGATGGATATATCATGTTGTCCAAAATTCTCCATGTCAAATAATTCGAATAATTAGTAGTAGATTATATAGCTTAAAGAACAATGGAAATGTAGATTCATAAAATCCCACTTAGATTACTTCATGTCAAATCAACAATCATATTGGTTCAAAATTTATTTTGAATGCAAGTTTGAAGAGTAACTAAAAGAATCAAATCATCAAAAAACAATACCACAAAATCAGGTCAGTTGATACAACACCCTTAGATCCTACCATGATTATTTTCTATTAAAATTTTTAGTTGAACTTGAGATTGATGAGCAATTGCAATTAGCAATAATACATGGGCCAAGACACCGGCAAGTAAAGTAGTAAAATGTATATGGTGATTTTCGTTAGAAGAAATGAGTGGTTTCTTGACTTTTTTTTTTTTTTTACTATAAAAGATTGCAGTTTTTCCTTCTCTTTAAGGGCAATGAAATAAAACTCACCATCCTATTTTTCAATACTTGATAGACATCCTTGGCATTCCACAACCTGCTACGTTTTCCAAGGTTATGAGTGCATTGTTCATGAACGATGGACTGACCCATTTCTTGCAGCAAATCATGCATCTCTAGATGATTGTCCCCTGAAATTGATATGAGAGACTTACTGATGAGAATATCAATTCCCCTCCGTGCAGAGAACCCGTGCATTTCTAACATTCTTTCTGCCTTCGATCTCTTTTCCCCTTTAAAAAAACATGCAATATCAAGAAATATTCCCTTCTCATCCTCTTGTAATCCATTATAACTTGGTCTCAACGCATCCTCAATTTTTTTGTTCGGAAAGTTTTGCCACCTGTTTAATTCATCTTCCCAATCTTCTCTGGTATTGCAATGACGAAATAAGGGACTCAAAACTTTAAGAGCTAATGGCACACCATTACAAATCTCTGCCGCTCTTCTTGACAAATCCGAACAATCTGTTTTGGGAAAGCCATCTTTGGAAGCTTTCAAATGAAAAAGCTTAAGAGCATCATTAATCTCCAGCCCCTTCACCGGGTATATATGTTCATCCTCCACTTTTTCTTTCAATAAGCTCCTATCTCTAGAGGTTATAATGATTCTACTTCCCCAGCTAAACCCAACTTGATCTCCAAGTAAAACTTCTAATTGGCTTGAATCGTTCACATCATCTAGAACAACGAGCGCCTTCGTACGGGACAACCTCTCTATAATATGTGACCCTATAGATGGAGAGCCAATATTTAGGCTTTAGTCCCTTGATAACTCACGAAGAAGTTTATTTCGCACATGATATATTCCATATTTCTCTGACTCTTCCCTGACATTTGTAAGAAATGAACAAGAATCGAATTTAGAAGAGAGTCGGTGAAATACCTCATCAGCAAGGGTGGTCTTTCCGATACCACCCATGCCCCAAATACCTACAATGCGAATCGGAACATCTTGTGTATGAATAGATAACAACAATTCAATTTGTTGAATCTGAATATCAATCCCAAATAGATCCCTCACATTAGTTGACGAGTTGCAATTCAATTTATAACTCGCCAATTTCATCAAAATATCTTTGACAATTGTCTCAATCAATGCATGCTCCGGGCTAACATATATGAAGAACAGAAATATACATAATTAGTATGGAGTAATTATTAATTAATCTTCTTTAAATCAAATTTACCAAAAGTAGAAGCTAATAAAAAACGAAATTACAAAGTCAATTACCTGAAATTTTTAGAATGAAACCCAGATAGATTAGCTGCAGTTGACACAGCTTTCCTCCAAATGAGCACTTTGTCCACGTTGTTCTTGAAACCTTCTTCATGTCTTACAAATGCATGTGCATAACTCCCCTCTTGTTTCCTTACATTTGATGGATCTATTTCGTAAAATACAGGTACAGTAATCCGTCCATATCTTTGCTTGCATTTCAGTATATGTACAAGTTCATCCAAGCACCACCTTGAAGAGGCGTAGTTTTCTGAGAAAAAAATTATCGAAATCTTTGATTGCTCAATTGCTTCCATCAGGGCATGTTCAATTTCCTCTCCTCTCTCAAGTCGATCATCCATGTAGGTATCAATTTTCCTCTCCTTTAAAGCATAATAAAGATAGCTGGTAAACTTCTGGCGCGTCTGTACCACAAAAACTAAGAAAGACATCATACTTGTCTTGAGGGAGAGCATGAGCAGCCGCAGAAAAAGAAGCCATATTAATAACCTGCAAATCCATATAAATATAGAAGCCAGCAATACCTTTACTTAATAAATGGTTGTACATATTCAGATCTAACGTATCATAGATATATGATAGAGGAAAGAGGCAGTACCACACTATGGTACTCTGATCCAAGGAAATCTGCAAGTCAGTATTAATTACCTCGTGGGATTTAGTAAGGATGAGGAAGGTAGAAACAAGTACTTTGAAGAGAGATTTAATGCTTAATCAGGAAGCAGCCAGCTAGAGATAGAACTTGCGGGGAAGGATATCAGAGGTCAAATGCAGATTCAGGGAAACCATTTTTGAACCAAGATATTTCTTTTCCGCTGCACATGAATCAGTTGAACCTCTTTCTTATTCAGATTGCTCTTTTTATATGTAAGCGCACGTCTATACTCACATGCATCCACTACAGTCCACTCTTTCTAGCAGCGACTCAATTTTAAAACAATACTTGAAGCTGATCTTAAAACTATTTGTGGTCACCGATGTTGTCAATTAAAAAGACATTTCCTTAATTTAATCTTGCTGCTTGCACTAATTAATCAATCATCCTGGCATTTTCTCACCAGCTGCTAGTCAATTAGTCAGTCTCCGAATATGATTCAAAGTTAGGTATTAATTTAACATTGATTAATTCCCCCCCTGCAATTAATCATATAGCTACTCATCAGCCAAGAGTCCAAGACTCTCTGTAAGAAAAAACAAATCATGAATAGAGGCAAACCATGAAAAAGCATCTTGCACACCCCACAAGAGAAACAATGGAGAAAAGAGAGAGAGAGAGAGAAAGGAATGGTATTTAGGCATCAATGCATCATCCTTTGAAGGCTTTGATTTAGTTTTTTCCCTTCTCTTTCTTCTAGGCAATTCTAGTCATTATGCTCAATATACATGTATGCGGATTGCAAAAATCATAATACAAAGCCCTAAATTTACTACACAAAGGCTTCTTATTCGATTATTCGGGTCAGGGAACTGTAATTAATTAAGAGCAATGCTGAAGATGAAAGGCGTAGATTGAGTGCATGAGGCTTTATAACTTGTTGAACCGTCTGTATTGCAAAGGTTTCAGGAGGGCCTGGTTGCAGTATCGCAGTTCTGAACACTTCCTGGGGAAGAAGAGAAGCAGCAGAGCATAAGCATAATCTGATACAGAAGAAAGACCTAAAATTGGGATGAAGATAGGGGTGACTGACGATGTTGGAGAGCTCAACCAGAAGAAACGCACCGTCTTGGTGGTCGGAGATGGGTGTACCGGCGAGGGCACTATGGAGGTTTAGGAGGGGTCAAATGGAATGGGTTTCTTCTCCGCGGTTTTATTTTTTTTAGTATTTTGTTTTTTAAATAGTGCCAGTAAGGCTGTCCTTAAATCTTACCATTAATGAAACCGTAGAATACGTGGAGGAACATTGAGCCTAAACGTTAAAATACAGTAAGCACCAAGAGATCCCGAGATAATAACCGGAGTCTCACCTAAGCATATGTATTCTATCAAACATCAATTAGCGAAGTGTGCTTTATTTGCTTTACAATTGTGGTGACACATTATTAGAAAGACATTGCTTACTCGGAGCCATAATTGACTAATACTCTCAGCTTTCCAACTATGTTGCCACCGAAGTAACAATCCGGTAGCACTCAGTTTCATCTTGCCACTGGGAGGCTGCGACCATTTGATGAAGTAAGGAACTCGCTGCTTAGCCAGAGCACACAAGGCACACAAGGTGTGCAGAATGAGACAAAACCCACATCGCCATACCATAACTCGATATGAACTTACTGTAAATAAACAACAATTAAAAATTAAATGAAAAACAAAATAAAAATGACCTAAAGAAACAGCCCACCATGAAACGCCGGGTAGCATAAGGCAGGCCCAACATCCAACTTCCCCAGCAAGCGGGTTGCGCATGGAGTCGCACCAGCTGCGTTACCGGAATTAAATCACAGCCACATCGAGTCACGTCGCCTCAGTAAATCAAGTCCGTCCACTAATTTCGCCAACCAAATCTCCCAAGAATCCAAGATCCTTATTTCAAACCGAAACAAAATCTTAGACTTAGACATGATAAATCGCCTTAACCTCCATCAGATCTCCACCCCAACATAGGGGATTAAGCAACAGTAAATTGCCATGGTACCCAAGATTGTACCCTAGCAACAATAAACTGCCATGGTACCCAAGATTGTACCTTAGCAACAATAATCGCCTTCTCCACTGTTCTTAAAGCCTCTTGTTTTTTTTTTTTACCCCCAGACTTCTATAATACTCCCTCTTACCAATTTAGGGATTTTTACTTTTTTTATTTTTGAGAATTTTCATTTTTTTTCTCTCTTTATCATAAATTTCACCAAATTATAGGTTAATATTATATTATGACATTATCTCTATACTAAAACTCAAACAAGATAAGGACAAACGAAATGGATAGTGGATTGGCGAGTTTGCCCTCAGTCTCTGTCTACGCAAAAACCCCCTCCGCGTGAATTTGACATACCTCTACGTGTTTGCTCCACAGAGAGACAGCGAGGGTGAAGGATGGTTTTGCTATCTCTTTCTGTCTTTTTGTCTTAACTTACTACCCTCCCATTAATATATCAACTAGCATTCGTGCACGCGTGCGGTGCTCATGTGTGCAATTAGTTTTTATTTTATTTATCATCATTGATTTATATTTTCACATTGGTTTATGTAATATTCTGAAATTATTTTATGTTTCTACAATTAAATAAAACTTCAACAGTTGTGGAGAAAAGTTACAAAATCAAAGATACACACAAAAATTGTAAAACTGACGTAAAAATTATTTTACAAATACAACAATAATCACTATTATCACCCAAACATTAATTTAAACGAAACTTCAACAGTTGTGGAGAAAAGTTATTCATGCAAAATCAAAGATACACACAAAGATTGTAAAACTAACGTAAAAATTATTTTACAAATACAACAATAATCACTATTATCACCGAAACAAGAAGATTGATTATTAAACATGTTACCATCAACCAGCATTGGAGTCCTAAAAATTTAAATGTGGCTGAAAATATATAAGTAAAGCTCCATCAAGATTACGCATACAAATAAACCTTAAATATTATAGTATAGTATCACACCAACTTGAAGGAAGTAAAATATCTTTCTACACAACATTTCTTGTGAACACCACTTCCTCCCCTTCTAATAAACTTTTCTTGACTAACACTTTTGTGGTAGCTCTTGAAATTCCTAGTGATAAAGCTATGTATAGTTGAAAATTGAATTTAAGAATTTTTGTTGGTACATATCTCTGGTGTCATCCTCAACTGAGTTAAAAGAGTACCGAATGTGTTCAGGCCCCGGAAATCGCCTTATAATCATCTCATTGAGTATATCAACATCATCATTCTTTGGAGTGATTATTGCCCTCCCAACCAAGTACGCTACGTCATTTACATGAAATTTTAAATTAGGAAAAATTTAATTAACTAATTAGTTGATTGATTGTTCATCCTCCCATGGTATCACCATACATGACAGTAATTGTATATGTCTTCATTCACATATGGTTGTTCTCCATTACCAAAATTAAGTAAAAATTTTGACAACTTTGGATCATTGATGGATCTCATATTCTGTCACAAACGAAGAATCTTTACATCTTTCCAAAATGAAGCATTAATTAGAGTGGCCTGAACCATCTCTGACCTTGTACCTTTACGGAAGAGTTGAAAGCATAGCTCTGTTACGACTTTCTATAATTCCCCAAGCTGCATCTCACCAACTTATCACAACTCCTTCTTCGAAATCTTTTTTTTTTTTTGCCGAAACATTTTCTAAAAACCTTTAAGAAACACTTTTTGAAAACTTTTCCGAATGTTTTTCGAAACTCTTTCATAGAAACCAGAGTCAAATATTTTCAAACAATAAGCAGAAATTCTCACAACTTTCCAAATCAAAAAGGTTAGCTTAAATATCAAAAACATGTTCTTGAAGAAAAATTCTTCAAGTCGACTTTTCAATAAGATTTGAAAATTTTCACGAGCCGACAAAACTTTTTGTGGTATCCGAGATTTTAAATCATTGAAAATGGAAGATTCGAAAGCATTGCTCTGGTACCATATCACGCCCCGAAGTTTAGAATGATAATTCAAAATCCAAAACATGAATTACTACATGGTAAAGCTATGGTATGTTAACATTTCTCATATATCAACTATTTTTACCACTTTAAGGACTCGTGTTACCACTTTGAGGACTAATCTAACTATTTTGAGGACTCATATGGTAAACTAAGAAAATTTACCACTTTAAGGACTCATGTTACCACTTTGAGGACTAATATTACTATTTTGAGGACTCATGTGGTAATTAAGAAAATGGTTAAATACTGTTTAGTCCTTGAGTTTTTGACCATAAAACACTTCAGTTTCTGACCTTCTAATTTCACACGTTTAGTCCCTGTACTTCAAAATTTCAAACCAATAGGTCCTTACCGTCTAAAAGTCACGACGAAATATCTATTATGCCCTCAGTTCTTTTTTTTTAATTAATTAATTATTTTATTTTTTTTTTGGAAAAGGAATTTTTTTTCCTTTTCTTTCTTTCTGTTTATTTTTTCCTTTCTTTCTTTCTGTTTGAAAAAAATAAAAAAAAAATAAAAAAGAATTAAAAAAAAAAGAGAAATGAATAAATTTATTTAAAAAAAAAGAACTGAGGGCATAATAGATATTTCACCGCAACTTTTAGATGGCAAGGACCTATTGGTCTGAAATTTTGAAGTCCATGGACTAAACGTGTGAAATTAAAAAGTCAGGGACTGAAGTGTTTTATGGTCAAAAGCTCAAAGACTAAACAGTATTTAGCCCTTAAGAAAATTTACCACTTCAAGGACTCATGTTACCACTTTGAGGACTAATATTACTATTTTGAGGACTCATGTGGTAATTAAGAAAATTTACCACTTCAAGGACTCATATTACCACTTTGACGACTAATATTACTATTTTGAGGACTCATTTTACCACTTTTAAGGCAATTGTATGCATGTCATATGTTAACACATTGTAGAATTTTCCATTACTACAACTCAACAATAATCATCCTGATTTTTTTTTCTTAATAACCACACCACACGAATTTAATTTCAAATTTCGAAATAAGTCTCGGATTAATTATTACAACACGCTCTCTCCAAACTAAAAAGTAAGCTCAAATGAGCATAACACACCTCACAAAAGAAAATCAAATTAACACAAGTGCAGCTACTCTAAGCTGCTCGATCACTTTCTTGATTCTCCTGACATGTAGGCTCACCTGCTACACCGTTTGAATAGTGTACCGGGATTGCAACAACACAAAACCCGGTAAGCTTTTTGAAAGCTCGTGTAAGTAAATAAGAAGGAACAGTTGTTTTATTAAATCGTATTTCTTTTCACCAAGGTCAACACCTAACAATTTCAACATCCACAAAGAACCACAATCTCAATAATCAATCACCAAATCATCAAGAATTAATATGGGATCTAAACTCACATCTTTCTTCTCAAAACCCTGAAGTCCTATTTATACAAATACGGTGACTGACTCAATACAGAGAACCAACACAATGAACATATCTAAAATCAAGGGATATATAAGTCACACCCGTGACAACTCAAATTAATTGAATCTCAACAACATCAAATGATTCACTCATCTCTCCTCTTAACAAAATGCATTTATCCCACAATATATAATAATATTTCTCAACTTTCTACGAGTCTCACCTATCACTGCCCTCCACAATTAAACTAAATAAAACATAAATCATGCATAAAAAATTAATGCAGGAAATAACCAATTACATGCAATCAAAAATTATAGTAATCCTTGCATATAATTTAGTTCAGGAGATTACATTAAAATCAAACAATAAAATGAAAAAGAGAAATAAATAGGAAATCAAACGGAAGCAATAAATAAGGAAAATAAATGGAGACATTAAACAATATAAACAGAAACGAAAAAGAATATAAATTTAAACAAAAGAAGTCACCAGAAGATTAATTACAACATTATCAACTCACTCTATTAAACTCATCCAAAACTCAACACCTTTTACCAAAATGACTCTTACAAGTCATATCGTGACAAATCATAGGAAATGTTAACCTAACAAATCAATATGAATCCAGTCCAACCTGGACACATTGGCAGACAGACTAGAGCTCTAACTGATTGCAATCACTAACCCGGCCAAGGTATAATTACGATATTTTGCCTGAGGTCACAACCTGTAACCCCGAATCCTTAGACCAACCTGACCCTTAGATCAAAACATTTGAAACGAGTCGCACTAGACCCAAAATGTTACTGAAATCATCAAAAGGAGAAATCACAACCTGTGACTCCCAAATCTTTAAACACCTTTCAAAACAATAGAAATACTATTTCTCACAACATATTGTTTCCCGAAAAGTTACACCCCAAAATGATAACAAACTCACTCATACACGTTGCATATCACCACAAAATCACTAGTACATATTCTCAGATAATAACTGCTCGAAATAATATTCCAAATAAATTAAGCATTATTTCTTCACTCAATACCACACCTTCCAAATATATATACCACGTAAATATGGTAAGTCACAAGTTTAATCCATAATAAAACTAAATCATCACAATTCCACACTCTTCAATATCATATCAATTCGTATATAATCACGTAAATATATATATATATATATATATATATATATATACATATATACGTAATCACCCACTCATGAATGACCACTAATACCAACTATAGTTCACATAAGAAAGGCGTGAAATTCATTTTGTATAATTAAAATCATTTTACTTACCTATGGATCATAGTTGATCAAGTCCATATGATTTTAAAACAAACATTAATTTTCATAAAAACATTTTCACTTCCAAAACAATATAATTAAAGTAAATAACGACATTCGATTCGTAATATGAATCACGTGAGATTTACTCACCTCGATATTCCCGCTGCGTCTTCAAATTAACACAATTAACACCGAAACAGCTCACCCAAGTAAAAACCGTCACTCACCTAATCAAATATGATTTGAATTTAGCCAATAATTTCAAAACATACTTAAATGACAATCGAACGGTCGGATTCTAAGTTATACGAAAATCCGACGGACGGATTCTCACGAATCGCCTCCCGAATCACTGTTTTGCAATCATAAGAAGATCCAACGGTTGGATCTTCCCCCATAACCACACAAAGTCACTGGGACAATCATACGATCAACATATCAAAACTACAAGTCCATCGGACGGTCCTAACTTCACAGATCAAGAATCGAACTATCGAAATCGATCGAATCTTAAAAATTCATAACTAAATCATACGATATCCAAAAATTGTGTATAATATATCAAAATGATTGTATTGAAATGTAGAATCTAAAAATGCATAGAAACTACTCTTGTGACCCCCCGGAGGTGGCCAGAAAAGGCCGCCAGTGTTAGTGGCAGAGCCGCCGCCGACCACACCCAATGGTGTCGGGGCCGAGCTGCTCTTCTTCATCTCATCAAGCTTATCAAAAAACTCCAAAGGCATGCTATCAAAAAACATCAGGAAGGGATCGAAATCTACCTTAGAAGCTACGGTGGCCGGAAAATTTCCAGAAACCGGTGGGTGCTCCGTTCGATATAAAAACTTCCACAACTCGACTCGATCCCTTCTTGAGACTTCTTCAACAACTTAAGCCGAGTTCACCAAGCCAAGAATCACAAGAAATGGTCGTCTATAACTCGAGATATCTGGGTTTGAAGGTGGTTTTCGATCTAAATTGAGGCGAGCTCCAACGAACGTGAAATCGATCTACCCAAGTTCGGTCATTCTTGATGCATGATCAGCAAGTCGGGGCGAGTCCAATGAGCCAAGAATCATGAGGAATGGTGACCTGTAGCTCGAGATATCGAGATCAAACCCAAATCGGCCTTAAATCGATACTGGGCTCCAGCTGCTGCCACCAGCAGTGCCGAGGCGCAAGGCTGCCACCGGTAGCTACGCAAGGTCGGGGCGAAGGTAGGGGACGTGGTCTAGTGTTGTGCGGTGGCCTGTGGAGCGAGAGAGAGATCGGAGAATCCATGCCCTGTTTTCGTTGGGTTTGGCTGAGAGAGAGAGAGAGAGAGAGTGAGTGAACAGTGGTTTCCAATAAAAGGAGGCCGGACAAAAATATAAGTTTTCCAAAAATGCTAGGGTTTTTAAGCTTATATACCCAAATTGGAAATTTCTTTTATATGCGATAACTAATTCATACGAGTTCTGATCCTTGTATTATGCATATGCACGGACATATATCGATGAGCTTTACAACTTTCATGAAGGAAGTTTTCCCAAATTCCAAACGTATAAAAAGTCGATTTTTCGTAAACCCTAAATAACGTTCGTTTTCCAAATAAAATCGTCCGAACTAATTCCACCATCTGTCCAAACTTCGTAATCGTGCTTATGACCACGAAATCATTTTTAAAGGTCATCGGAAATTAATTTGAATTTTCAGGGTACTACATACCACTTTCTGTAATTCCCCAAGCTGCATCTCATTAGATTATCACAAGTCCTTCTTTGAAACATTTTTTTTTTCGAAACATTTTCTAAAAACCTTTAACAAAACACTTTTTGAAAACTTTTCTAAACATTTTTCGAAGCTCTGTCTTTGAAACTGAAGTCAAACATTTTCAAACAAAAAGTTGAAATTATCACAACTTTCCAAGTCAAAGATTAGCTCAAATATCAGAAACATGTTCTCGAACAAGAATTCTTCAAGTTGTCTTTTCAATAAGATTTGAAAATTTTCACGAGCCGACAAAAGTTTTTGTGGTATCCGAGGTTTTAAATCATTGAAAATGGAAGATTCGAAAGCATTGCTCTGGTTGCACTTTCTATAATTCGCCAAGCTACATCTCACTAGCTTATCGCAACTCCTTCTTCGAAACCTTTTTTTTTCCCTAAATATTTTCTAAAAACCTTTAAGAAACACTTTTTGAAAACTTTTCCAAACTTTTTTTAAAGCTCTGTCTTTGAAACCGAAGTCGAACATTTTCAAACAATAAGTAGAAATTCTCACAACTTTCTAAGTCAAAGATTAGCTCAAATATCGGAAACACGTTCTCGAACAAGAATTCTTCAAGTCGACTTTTCAATAAGATTTGAAAATTTTCACAAGCCGACAAATTTTTTTGTAGTATCCAAGATTTTAAGTCATTGAAAATGGAAGATTCAAAAGCATTGCTCTGATACCACTTTATGTAGTTCCCCAAGCTTCATCTCACTAGCTTATAACAACTCTTTATTCGAAAACTTTTTTTTTCCCTAAATATTTACTAAAAACCTTTCCGAAACACTTTTCTAAAACTTCTCCGAACGTTCTTTGAAACCAAAGTCAAACATTTTCAAACAATAAGTAGAAATTCTCACAACTTTTCAAGTCGAAGGTTAGCTCAAATTCCTTTTCTTGGGTAATAGTTTTGACATAGTTTCCCCTGGTTGCTTATTCATAAAGTCTGTCACACCCCGAATTTTTGAATAACGATTCAAAATCCGAGACATGAAAATACCACATCACAAAATAATCATCCTGAAAATTTTTCTTTTCTTAACATACTCACCACACGAAATAAAATCAAACCGACTTAGTCTCGGTTAATTATTACTACACAAATCCAAAATGTAATGTAAAGCTCTAAATGAGCATACACACACACCTCACAACTAAATAAATAACAAAACTGCTGTAACACCTAAGCAGCTCGGTCACCTCCCTGGTTATCCTGTCCTGCAGGAATATCCGCTACACCATTGAATAGTGTACCGGGATTGCAACAACAGAAAACCCGGTAAGCTTATGAAAGCTTGTATGAGTAAAAGAAGGAACTGTTATTTAATTTAAACTCATATATTCCCACACACAGCAACACTCAATTATTTCCACATATACAAATAATAACAATCTCAATCAACACCAATTCAATATATCAAGTCAACTCCACTCACTACTTTCCCCACAACTCTCTTCATCGTATTTATAAAAATACGGTACTTGACAGACTAGAGCTCTAACTGAATCGTAGCCCGTCACCTGGCCTAGGTTATGGCATCCGACATATTTATCAATTATTATATTTCATCAATATGTATACCTATATACATATTTAGAACGTCCAATAATTCCACATTCTCATCCAATCGTATCCCATCATCCACACTAGGATTAGAGCGTCCGATTACCCACACCGGTCATTATGTTAACCCTAAACCCATAAATGAACCCAACATATAACATCACATACTGAAATCAACCCAACCAAGATACATCATATTATTATGGAATTACACAATCGTAATAAAATCAACTCATCAATTCCACTCCATCATATCATCAATCAAACAATCCACTCATCAATATATATTTTCCACGTAAATATATATATACGTAATCATCCACTCAGGAATGACCACTAATACCATCTATAGTTCACACAAGAAAATTATGAAATTCATTTGTATAGTTAAAATTCATTTTACTTACCTATGGACCGTGGTGATTCAAGTCCATGAAATTTTAAAACAATATTTATTCCGCAAATATTTTTCACACAATTACCAAAAATAAATAAATTAAAATGCTCGGTTCGTAATATGAACCACGTGAGTTTTACTCACCTCGAAACTCCCGCTGCGTCTTCAATATAATTATAAATTATAATTTATAATTAACGCCGAATAGCCCACGAAATTAAAATCCGTCAATCACCTAATCAAATGTGATTCGAATTTAGCCAACAAATTCAACTCATAATTTAACCACTAATTAACGGTCAGATTCTAATTTACATTAAAATCCGACGAGCGGTTTCTCACGAATCGCTCCCCTAATTACCGTTTTTCACATATACGAAGATCCAACGGTCGGATCTTCGCCCATGACCACACAAAGCCTCTGGGACAGTCATATGATCATCATAACAAATTTACAAGTTCATCCAACGGTCATAATTTCACAGATCAAAAATCTAACGACCGAAATCGATCGAAATCACAAAATTCATAACTAAGTCATACGATATCCGAAAAATGCGTATAATACGCCGAAATGATAGTATCGAAACATAGAATCATAAAATGGACAGAAACCAAATTTTAGACCTCCGGAGGTGGCCGGAAAAGGCCGCCGGAGTTAGGGACAGAGCCGCCACCGACCACCACCAATGGTGTCGGGGCCAAGCTTGTCCCCTTCGTTTCATCATTCTGAGCAACTTTCATAACTAGCACAAGACCTAAAAATGATCGGAAGGCATCGAAATTACAGATTTACAGTCGGCGGCCGGAAAAAATGCAGAAACCGGTGAGCTTGAAAACCGACGTGAAAATTGCAACCTCAGGCCCCGATCCCTTCTGGAAACTTGTTCAGAACTTCCTTGCGAACTCAACAAGCTTAGAATCACAAGAAACGATCGTGTATAGCTCGAGATATCTTGATCGAAAGTTTCGGTATTTCGATCCGTTCGGGTCGAGCTCCGACGAACGTGAAAACGTTCGACCCAGTTCCGGTCCTTCTTGGTGCTTGTAGAGGAAGTTGAGGCGAGCTCAATGAGACAAGAATCAAGTGAAATGATGGAGTGTAGCTCGAGATATCGAGATCGAACAGAAAATGGATGTTTTCGGTTCGGGCTTCTCCGCCGCCGCCACAGGCTGCGCCGCCTTGTGAGACTGCCTCCGGGAGCTAGAGCAGCTCGAGACGAACGCCTGGGACTTGGTTTGAGGTCGAGAGGTGGTCTGAGGAGGGAAAACAATTAAGGAGAAGTTTCTCCCCTTTTCGGTCGAGTACGACTGTGAGAGAGAGAGAGAGAGAAAAACTCAGTTTTTCAGAAACAGGAAGAAGAAGAAGAAGAAGAAGGAAGAAAAGGAAAAAAAAAGAAACCGGTAGGGAAAAAAATTAGGGTTTCTAAAATTTTTCTATATATACAAGTTTCGGAAAACTTCGAAATTCGATAACTAATTCAGAAAAAATCCGATCTTCGTGTTCCGCACGTGTACGGACTCGTATCGACGAGCTCTACAACTTTCATGAAGGAAGTTTCTCCAAATTTTGTACGTAGAAAAAGTCGATTTCTCAAACCGAGTATTTCGAGCTTTTCGTTAAAATAAACGTTTTCGAAACTTCGATAATTGTAAAAATGAATGATTATCGAATATAAATCGTGAAATCGTATAATAATCATTCGATACAATCACTCGAATTTAAAAATGGAAATTGCGGGTATTACAATCTACCCCCCTTAAAGGAATTTCGTCCCGAAATTCAAGTACCCAATTCCCCAAAAAGCTGTGGATACCTCGTCCTCATGTCAGATTCTAACACCCATGATGCATCACCCTCATCATGATGACTCCACAACACCTTCACGAGATCAACCTCTTTCCTACGAAGTTTCTTTGTAGACCTATCCAAGATACGAACAGGTTCAACCACAAACGTCACATCCGGGTTCACTTCAATTGTACCGTGGTCAATCACGTGAGACTCATCTCGAACATACTTCCTGAGCAGAGACACATGGAAAACGTTGTGCACACCCGACATGCTAACTGGTAAAGCAAGACGATATGCCAAGTTACCAACCCTTTCTAGAATCTCAAAGGGTCCAGCATACCTCGGTGCGAGTTTTCCTTTCTTGCCAAATCTCACCACACCTTTCATAGGTGAGACTTTCAAGAACACAAGATCACCTGTCTCAAACTCCAACGGTCTCCTCTTCAAGTCAGCATAACTCTTCTGTCTACTCTGAGCGGTTCGGATTCTGTCCCGAATAGTAGTGACCTTCTCTGTAGTCTCCTGTACAATCTCAGGTCCGATGAGCCCTTTATCCCCTGCTTCCGCCCAACAGATAGGAGTCCTACATGGCCTACCATAAAGAGCCTCATATGGAGCCATACCGATACTAGAGTGATAGCTGTTGTTGTAGGCAAACTCTACCAATGGCAGATGATCCGCCCAACTACCCTTAAAATCCAGAACACAAGCTCTGAGCATGTCCTCCATCACCTGATTCACTCTCTCGGTCTGTCCATCTGTTTGTGGGTGAAATGCAGTGCTCATAGCAAGAGACGTACCAAATGCCTTGTGGAACCTACGCCAGAATTCTGATGTGAAACGAGCATCACGATCCGATACAATCGTCACAGGCACTCCATGAAGCCTCACTATCTCGTTCACGTACAACTTACACAACGCATCCCCTGAGTACGTTTTTGCCACCGGAAGGAAGTGTGCTGATTTAGTCAACCGGTCTACAATCACCAAAATCGAGTCATAACTTTGCCTGGACCTAGGCAATCCAGTCACAAAGTCCACAGAGATATCTTCCCATTTCCAAACAGGAATTGACAAGGGGTTCAGCATTCCTGCTGGTCTCTAATGCTCTGCCTTCACCTGTTGACAGGTAAGACACTTCGACACGTGTTCCGCCACATCCCTCTTCATACCATACCACCAAAACTGCCTTCGTAGATCCATATACATTTTAGTACCTCCTGGATGTATAGTATATCGAGACCTATGTGCTTCCCGCATGATCTCCTCCCTGAGGTTATCAACACTCGGTACATACAATCTCCCTCGAAATCTCAACCCTCCATCAGCCCCAATCATCCACTCAGAAGGACCCTCCACATCCGGGTCAGCAGTCATCTCAGAAATCCTTGTCTGAGCAAACTCATCAAGTGTCTGACCCTGAATGATCCTGGAGATCAAGGTGGGCTGTAAGGTGATACTACCGAGAAAGATTCCCTGTCCTGCTCCTGCGGGCATAAGGTCGAACTCAGATGCAGCTTCTAACATGCGCCACTCCTGCACCATAATCGATGCCATGATTACCCGCGGTTTCCTACTCAAAGCATCCGCCACCACATTCGCCTTTCCGGGATGGTACTCCAAGGTGAAATCATAGTCCTTAATGAGCTCCATCCATCTCCTCTGCCTCATGTTCAATTCCTTCTGGGAGAATAGATACTTCAAACTCTTGTGATCAGAAAAGAGTTCAAATTTCTCACCATAAAAATAGTGCCTCCAAATCTTCAAGGCAAACACCACAGCTGCTAGCTCTAGATCATGAGTAGGGTAATTCTGCTCATGTGCCTTCAACTGTCTAGAACCATAAGCAACAACACTACCATTCTGCATCAACACACACCCCAAACCCTGATGAGATGCATCGCTGTAAATGACTAATCCACCACCACTAGTAGGAATAGTCAACACCGGAGCTGTAGTCAATCTAGTCTTCAGCTCTATGAAAGCCTTCTCACACTTATCCGACCATATGAACTGAGTGTCTTTCCTGGTCAATTTGGTCAAAGCCGAAGCAATACCAGAAAACCCTTCAATGAAGCGCCTGTAATAACCGGCCAATCCAAGGAAGCTACGGATTTCTGTAACCGTAGTAGGGCGACTCCAACTCATCACTGCTTCAACCTTCGAAGGATCCACAGAAACTCCATCCTTCGAGACCACATGACCAAGGAACTTGACTTCACTCTGCCAGAAGTCGCATTTCTCGAACATGGCAAATAGTTTCTGCTCTCTCAATGTCTGCAGCACTATCCGCAGATGTCTCTCATGCTCCGCTGACGACCTTGAATAAATCAAGATGTCATCAACGAACACTACCACGAACTGATCCAAGTAAGGACTGAACGTACGGTTCATCAAGTCCATAAATGCTGCGGGGGCATTCGTGAGACCAAAAGGCATGACAAGAAACTCAAAATGTCCATACCTGGTCCTGAACGCCGTCTTTGGAATATCTTCCTCCTTCACCCTCAACTGGTGATATCCAGACCTCAAGTCAATCTTCGAGAATACAGTAGCTTCTCTAAGCTGATCGAACAAGTTATCAATCCTAGGTAAAGGGTACCTATTCTTGATGGTCACCTTGTTCAACTGTCGATAATCCACACATAGACGGAATGAACTATCCTTCTTCTTCACAAACAACACTGGTGCGCCCCAAGGAGACACACTTGGCTGAATGAACCCTTGTGCAAGTAAGCCCTCAATCTGAACCTTCAACTCCTGAAGTTCAGCTGGAGCCATTCGATAAGGTGCTTTTGACACAGGTGAAGTACCTGGTATCACATCAATGGAGAAGTCCATTACCCTTTTCGGGGGTAACCCAGGGATCTCCTGAAACACATCTTCATACTCTGAAACTATAGGAATCCCTGTAATCTTTGAAGTACTACTCCCTTATTCAATATGGGCCAAAATCCCCATCCTCATGGTGATGTCAGACTTCAGACAACTGTAATGAAACACAGGTTGTCCCGGAACATGGAAGGACACAATCATCCTAAAGCAATCAATAACAGCATGGTTCGGGCTCAACCAATCCATACCCAAAATCACATCATACGTGTGATCCGGAATCACAATCAAAGATGCAGAGAACTCTCTGCCACCAATCCCAATAGGGCAATCATCACAAAGCATGCTAAGCTCAAGAGACACACATAGAGGTGATGTAACACACAATGATCTAGTCAGAGGCATAGCAATCAAACCCAAAACATCCACAACCGAACTAGATATGAAAGAGTGTGAGGCTCCCGTATCAAACACTACTCTAGCAAGAAAGTGATAAACAGATAAGGTACCTTCCACTCCCGTGCCTGCCTGACCGATGGCAAAGACCCTAGCATGAGCAGGTGGTAACTGCCTCTGCTGGTTACCATGCACTCTACCCTGAATCCGAGGACACTCCCTAGCCTGATGCCCTGCCTGTCCACAACTGTAGCATAACCTACCCCGTGGCTTCGTGCACGCACGAGAGATGTGGCCCGGCTCGCCACAGTTAAAGCACTTCACTGGAGCTGCTGGTGCTATCTGCCTGATAGGCATAGCCTGAACAGGAGGAGCTACTGCTGCCCTAGCTGGAGCCTGATGCTGAAACTGAGTCCTCTGTCTCTTCCAGAACCCACCCCTGAAGTCTCTAGCTCTACTGCTCCCTGCTATGGCCTTCCCCTTGCCCTGGAAGTCTCTCTCAGCAGACTCCTTCTCTCTACGAATCAGGTTCTGCTGCTCAATGATCTGTGCCTTGGCCAAGATCTCTCTCATGGTCTTCAGCTCCAAGATAGCTACATCACGCTCAATCGAAGGACTCAACCCTCTCTGAAACTTCTTGGCCAAGTCCTCATCCTCCATCTGCCTCACATACTTGTACAATCTAGAGAACTCCGCATCATACTCAATTACGGTCATCTTCCCCTGTACAAGTGCAAGGAACTCTCGCTCCAACCTCTCCTTCACTGCTGGTGGAAAGTACTTCTCCCTGAACAGCCTCTCAAAGCCGTCCCATGTCAAGGTAGACACCTCAATGCTCCTCTGAGTGACGTTCCACCACACCCTAGCCTCATCCTTCAGCATGAAAGCGGCTAGCTTCCTCTTATCGGTCTCAGTGCAATCAAGCAGATCGAAATAAGTCTGCAAATCCTCTATCCAACGATCCGCCACCATATAATCTGTGCCTCCTCCAAACTTGGTTGCTCCCAAGCGAGTAATTTCCCTTGCTAGCATCAGCAAGCGAGCAGGATTATCAACCACAGCTACAGGAGGAATAGGCTGATCCTCATATGGTGCATCTTCCTCCGACTCGAATACTTCTTCGACTGGAGGGGCCCTACCCCTTCCTCGGCCTCTACCCCTGCCACGAGGTCTACCTCTACCCCGACCTCTGGCCTCGTTTCCCTCAATCTCCATTACCTAATAAGCATGATATACTTGATTAATACACGCATAACACTTAAACAAAGCATAAGTCAAATGCAAGTCCATATTAACCAAGTACTGATCATACATAACAATGCTTAAATTTCCTAAAAGTACTAACGCTCCTAGCCAACCTAACGCACTCACATACCCAATGACATTGTCAATACCGAAGAGCACACGATGGGGATCCGCTGCAGACGGGCCATCACTCGGTAAGTATTGACATATCACCAAATATGTACCTTACGCTCTGATACCAAACTGTCACACCCCGAATTTTTGAATAACGATTCAAAATCCGAGACATGAAAATACCACATCACAAAATAATCATCCTGAAAATTTTTCTTTTCTTAACATACTCATCACACGAAATAAAATCAAATCGACTTAGTCTCGGTTAATTATTACAACACAAATCCAAAATGTAATGTAAAGCTCTAAATGAGCATACACACACACCTCACAACTAAATAAATAACAAAACTGCTGTAACACCTAAGCAGCTCGGTCACCTCCCTGGTTATCCTGTCCTGCAGGAATATCCGCTACACCATTGAATAGTGTACCGGGATTGCAACAACACAAAACCCGGTAAGCTTATGAAAGCTTGTATGAGTAAAAGAAGGAACTGTTACTTAATTTAAACTCATATATTCCCACACACAGCAACACTCAATTATTTCCACATATACAAATAATAACAATCTCAATCAACACCAATTCAATATATCAAGTCAACTCCACTCACTACTTTCCCCACAACTCTCTTCATCGTATTTATAAAAATACGGTACTTGACAGACTAGAGCTCTAACTGAATCGTAGCCCGTCACCTGGCATAGGTTATGGCATCCGACATATTTATCAATTATTGTATTTCATCAATATGTATACCTATATACATATTTAGAACGTCCAATAATTCCACATTCTCATCCAATCGTATCCCATCATCCACACTAGGATTAGAGCGTCCGATTACCCACACCGGTCATTATGTTAACCCTAAACCCATAAATGAACCCAACATATAACATCACATACTGAAATCAACCCAACCAAGATACATCATATTATTATGGAATTACACAATCGTAATAAAATCAACTCATCAATTCCACTCCATCATATCATCAATCAAACAATCCACTCATCAATATATATTTTCCACGTAAATATATATATACGTAATCATCCACTCAGGAATGACCACTAATACCATCTATAGTTCACACAAGAAAATTATGAAATTCATTTGTATAGTTAAAATTCATTTTACTTACCTATGGACCGTGGTGATTCAAGTCCATGAAATTTTAAAACAATATTTATTCCGCAAATATTTTTCACACAATTACCAAAAATAAATAAATTAAAATGCTCGGTTCGTAATATGAACCACGTGAGTTTTATTCACCTCGAAACTCCCGCTGCGTCTTCAATATAATTATAAATTATAATTTATAATTAACGCCGAATAGCCCACGAAATTAAAATCCGTCAATCACCTAATCAAATGTGATTCAAATTTAGCCAACAAATTCAACTCATAATTTAACCACTAATTAACGGTTAGATTCTAATTTACATTAAAATCCGACGAGCGGTTTCTCACGAATCGCTCCCCTAATTACCGTTTTTCACATATACGAAGATCCAACGGTCGGATCTTCGCCCATGACCACACAAAGCCTCTGGGACAGTCATATGATCATCATAACAAATTTACAAGTTCATCCAACGGTCATAATTTCACAGATCAAAAATCTAACGACCGAAATCGATCGAAATCACAAAATTCATAACTAATTCATACGATATCCGAAAAATACGTATAATACGCCGAAATGATCGTATCGAAACATAGAATCATAAAATGGACAGAAACCAAATTTTAGACCTCCGGAGGTGGCCGGAAAAGGCCGCCGGAGTTAGGGACAGAGCCGCCACCGACCACCACCAATGGTGTCGGGGCCAAGCTTGTCCCCTTCGTTTCATCATTCTGAGCAACTTTCATAACTAGCACAAGACCTAAAAATGATCGGAAGGCATCGAAATTACCGATTTACAGTCGGCGGCCGGAAAAAATGCAGAAACCGGTGAGCTTGAAAACCGACGTGAAAACTGCAACCTCAGGCCCCGATCCCTTCTGGAAACTTGTTCAGAACTTCCTTGCGAACTCAACAAGCTTGGAATCACAAGAAACGATCGTGTATAGCTCGAGATATCTTGATCGAAAGTTTCGGTATTTCGATCCGTTCGGGTCGAGCTCCGACGAACGTGAAAACGTTCGACCCAGTTCCGGTCCTTCTTGGTGCTTGTAGAGGAAGTTGAGGCGAGCTCAATGAGACAAGAATCAAGTGAAATGATGGAGTGTAGCTCGAGATATCGAGATCGAACCGAAAATGGACGTTTTAGGTTCGGGCTTCGCCGCCGCCGCCACAGGCTGCGCCGCCGTGTGAGACTGCCTCCGGGAGCTAGAGCAGCTCGAGACGAACGCCTGGGACTTGGTTTGAGGTCGAGAGGTGGTCTGCGGAGGGAAAACAATTAAGGAGAAGTTTCTCCCCTTTTCGGTCGAGTACGACTGTGAGAGAGAGAGAGAGAAAAACTCAGTTTTTCAGAAACAGGAAGAAGAAGAAGAAGAAGGAAGAAAAGGAAAAAAAAAGAAACCGGTAGGGAAAAAAAATTAGGGTTTCTAAAATTTTTCTATATATACAAGTTTCGGAAAACTTCGAAATTCGATAACTAATTCAGAAAAAATCCGATCTTCGTGTTCCGCACGTGTACGGACTCGTATCGACGAGCTCTACAACTTTCATGAAGGAAGTTTCTCCAAATTTCGTACGTAGAAAAAGTCGATTTCTCAAACCGAGTATTTCGAGCTTTTCGTTAAAATAAACGTTTTCGAAACTTCGATAATTGTAAAAATGAATGATTATCGAACATAAATCGTGAAATCGTATAATAATCATTCGATACAATCACTCGAATTTAAAAATGGAAATTACGGGTATTACAAAGTCAAATTCAACATAAATTGTAGTAAGAAAGAATATTCTCTACACTGACTATTGGCAACCCAAGGTCAAGGAAGAAATGTGTGAAGAACGAAAGGGGGAAAGCTTGCGTTGTCGTCGTAGGGAACGCGACTTGCAACTACTTATCTACTTGGCTAGACATGGTCTTGATGATGTGTAATCCAGAAATGTGTTTCTACATCAAGTATGTTACAAGCACTATTCATGATTGCTCAATCATGAAAATAAATATAGTTTCCTGGACAAGCTAAAATGGAAATGAAGGTCGTAATCCAAAAAAAAAAAAAAAAACCATTTTTAAAGTTGGTTACAATTCTTAGTGAATTGATATAGATATACTTCTCACTTGGTCCTTAGAATGAAACCATCATTAAACAACATGCCTAAAAAACAAATAGCCGCGAAAGTTGTTTTCTAGAATCACTCTCATTAGATACTAACACTAAATCATTATGAAACAATATTAATTAGAACACAAAGTTGTGTTCCTAGTGTACTGTTATTATTACTGTAAACATGAACGGATACATCTCTCTCATGCATTTCCTTCTCATGTTCGCTGGGAAAAATGAGTGTGTCATCACTCATCATAGTGTTCATAGACATCGGAGTTATCAAAGAGGCCAGACATTGTTTCCAACTGTACATAAATCAGCAATAAATTCAAAAAAACAATGAAAGATAATGCAAGAATAACGAACATACACAAATAACATAGATCCCAAGAGATTTAGAAAAGTTAAACACGGAATATGAAAATATATAGAACCTGAACTAGAAAAATAAAAAAACAATGAAGATAACTAAATCCAAAATTGATACACTCAAAATGAGTGTTCAACTTAAACCCTATAGAAGATTGTAGTATAAGTTAAGCATGGATTGTTCAAACCGGGGATTAGGTTAAACCTATAATTTAACGTTAGAGCTAAGTACTATCGAAAATATACAATGCGAAAGATATAAATGATAAGAGCGAATCAAATTTGATCAAAACAACAAAATTGAAAGAGGCGAACGCATACTCTTGCTGCCATTATCGTTTGCTTCGCCCCAAGCTTTCTCTCCCTGCCTCCTCCTTCTTCTTCTTCTCCTTCTCATCTCTCTCTCTCTCTCTCTCTCTCTCTCTCTCTCTCTCTCTCTCTCTCTCTCTCTCTCTCTATCCCTCAATATAAACGGTAAGTGGCTAGATGCCTCGAGAGGTGAAAGATTCTGTTAGTGCAACAACAAGTACAAAGCAAAAACGTAGCCGTTTTGAAACAAGTTATTTTTTCCCCTCACATTGTTTTATGTGTGCTTGGAAGACCAAAATTTCATATTGGAACTACCCGCCCAATGGTTGTGTCAGTTAATATAGTCACGTCATTGCTATCACAATTCTTTTGCTTCCATCGCACAAATCGCGAAATCAAAAATAGACATTGCTTTACCACAAACATATTGAAAACAAATCAATTACACTCACGAGTTCAATTTAGTAAGTAGCGACCATTGTAGTATGCAAATCAATTTATAAAATGATAAAATCATTCACAAGTATGATCAACTAACGATTAACAACATAAAAAAACATGACACAAAATTGTAGACAACTTATCTACTCTAACACATTTTAGAAGTTAGAGGACTTCAAAAATAGTTCTAATAACATTCTAAAGATGCTCTCACGATCAATTCCAACTCTTTGTTTTTACAACTTAGTTTAATTTATTTTAATTTAATTTCATAAAAACTTTATAAAAATAAAAATAGGTAAAAAGCTTTGGTTGAAGTGTTGGGGAATTTGGAGGAACAAAAGGATGCAATGGAGGTCTTGGGTGAGGCTAGTGAAGTGGAATCTTCACTGGACATGGTGCCGGATCCGGTTGAGGAAGTGACTACCTCAATTGATGCTAATTCGGAGGCTCATCTTTTTGCTTGAGGAGAAAATATTGATAAGAAATAAGTAGCTTCGTATTTATTTTATTTGCTTTTAGAGTTATTATGTTTTTTTTGTTTTTGCGCTTATTTTACAAAAGGTAGGTTTGCTATGAGTGAACTTTGTAGTATACTTGTTTGTGGGTGTGCTAGTTGTGCACACTAACTTTCTAAGTAATGCCTTTTTCTACGGCTCTTATGGACAAGTCAATATTGTACTGCTCGTTGAAATTCATATTGTGAATTTTTTCAATAATAAAAAAAAAGTATGAATATCACCTCCCTGATTATTTCACAAGTAACATATTGTATGCTAAATTGATTGTGCAGAAACTTCAACTTGATAAATAAATATTTAACCGTTTTAGTTACATATACTGATATTACTAAAAATTTGGCAATCGGCATAGTATTAAGGTGTCGTCTAAATGATTTACGATTAGACTTTTAAGTGTAGTCATGTAGGATACCAACAAAGCCTTAAACCCTAAACCTTTGGGTCCAAATTAGTCGATCAAATTGCTGTTGAAATTCTCAAAAAAAAAAAAAAAAAAAAAAAAAAAAAAGTTGACAATAACATTTACCTCAGATACAAAACGACGCCGCTCATGGTCCGTCTATAAAAGCTCTCAAACTAGCGCTCCAGCTCCAGCTCCAAATACAGTGTCCCCTCTCTAAACCCTCTCTCGCTCTCAACACTGGCGGTGAAGACTCTGCGCTCTTTGCCCTAGAAACCTCCGATTTCCAGGTACGTAATCTCTTTGCTTACTTCACACTTTCGTTTATCTATTCTTTTGTATGGTCACATTGAAATTCTAGTTCCTAAATCGAAAACCTATCTGATTTCTGCGTTAAATTTCGAGAGTTTAGAGCCCTAAATTGTTCGATATCAAACTTGTGGCGATAATCGAACTAATTAGCTGTGTGAAGTAGCAGGATTGAGTTGTTAAGATGGATGATAGTCTATACGACGAGTTCGGGAACTATATAGGACCCGAAATCGAGTCTGACCAGGAGAGTGATAGGGAGGAAGAAGATGAAGAGCTTCCAGATAGGTTAGAAGATAGAGGTGCGGCATCCGACGGTGAGGATGCTCGGAATGGGTGGATGTCTGCCTCTAATGATGTAGATATGGACAACCAGGTTGTTCTTGCTGAGGATAAGAAGTATTATCCTACAGCGGAGGAGGTGTACGGCGAAGATGTCGAGACGTTGGTCATGGATGAAGATGCACAGCCCCTTGAACAGCCGATTATCAAGCCGGTTCGGAATATTAAGTTTGAGGTTGGTGTCAAGGACTCCTCAACGTATGTGTCGACGCAGTTTCTTGTTGGTCTTATGTCGAACCCTGCTCTGGTTCGGAATGTGGCGCTGGTGGGGCACTTGCAGCATGGGAAGACGGTGTTTATGGATATGTTGGTGGAACAGACTCATCATATGTCTACTTTTGATGCAAATAGTGATAAGCACATGAGGTACACTGATACGAGGATTGATGAACAAGAGAGGAGGATATCTATTAAGGCTGTTCCCATGTCCCTTGTACTTGAGGATAGCAATTCAAAGTCGTACCTGTGCAATGTCATGAATACTCCTGGTCATGTCAATTTCTCTGATGAAATGACTGCTTCACTTAGGCTCGCAGATGGTGCTGTTCTCATTGTTGATGCTGCAGAAGGGATGATGGTAATTAACTTTATCTTTCCATTATTATTATTCCATAGATAGTGAAAACATAATGGTTCATTGTCTATGTGGACGAGAGTCCTTGGTCGTGCTATCATTTTCTAAATTAGAACTGGATTATTTCAACTTATCAGCGGAAGTTTGAAACCCTAATCCAATGAGAAACCTACCTTCATGTAAGCAAAACTTAGAAAGTGGTTTGGTATATCCGGTGCCAGTTGCAGGATATACTTGCTTAAAAAGCTTATAACATGTTTCAACATAACATGGCTACCATATATCACTGCCTCAGCTTTAGAAAAACTAGCCTTCCTGCATGCTTGCTGTTGCAAAATTCTTTCCCAATATATTCCTGAGATTTAAAAGACGTTAATTGTTTAATTCTCATATTCCTGTGAGTGCCTTATTGTAGATATTGTAATTCACTTTAAACATTCAATTCAATCGCTGTAATTTCTTAAATTTACAATGATTTCCAATACAGTCTCTCTACACAAGCTCGTGAGTGTGAGAGGCTTCTTCACTACATACATTAATATCTTATACCCAAGATATTGTAGCTTTTTACTTTTGTTCTGACCATTGTAGCCTATTTGAAACATAGTTTTCTATTCTTTTTAATGCATTTACAGTTTTAACTTCTGAAATTATTATTTATGTATTAGTTGTGTGGCTTGGTGTTGTAGCATTCATACTTAGCATGGTTATAAAATTTTATGATTTTGATCAACAGGTAAATACTGAGAGGGCTATACGCCATGCAATCCAAGAGCGCCTACCAATTGTGGTTGTAATCAACAAGGTAGATTTTCTTTTATTCACAGGCTTTTCTTTGATCATTCTATAAAGCGGTGTACTTCCGTTGACTATATTATTCTTATGGGCTGCATTTTCATTTCAAAGGTTGACAGGTTGATAACAGAACTTAAATTGCCCCCAAGGGATGCTTACTTCAAGCTTAGGCATACTCTGGAAGTGATTAATAACCACATAACGGCTGCCTCTTCAACTGCTGGTCATGTACAAGTTATTGATCCTGTTGCTGGAAACGTATGCTTTGCAAGCGCTACTGCAGGATGGTCGTTCACGTTGCAATCATTTGCGAAGCTATATGTTAAGCTTCATGGGATCGCTTTTGACGCGGATCAGTTTGCTTCTCGTCTATGGGGAGATATGTACTATCATCCTGAGGACAGGGCTTTCAGGAGAAAAACCCCTGCAAGTGGAGGAGAAAGGTCGTTTGTCCAGTTTGTGCTTGAACCCCTGTATAAAATTTATAGCCAGGTGATTGGAGAACATAAAAAGAGTGTTGAGGCAACTCTTGCTGAACTTGGTGTCACCCTTAGCAATGCAGCTTACAAATTGAATGTTAGGCCTCTACTGAGGTTGGCTTGTAGCTCGGTTTTTGGATCTGCCTCGGGCTTCACTGATATGCTTGTGCAACATATTCCTTCTCCTAAAGATGCTGCAACAAGGAAAGTCGACCACACATATACTGGACCAAAAGACTCTTTGATTTACAAAGCCATGAAAACTTGTGATCCCAATGGCCCGTTGATGGTAAATGTTACCAAGCTGTATCCCAAGTCCGATTGTAGCGTGTTCGATGCATTTGGTAGGGTATACAGTGGCAAGATTCAGACAGGACAGTCAGTACGAGTATTGGGAGAAGGGTATTCACCTGACGATGAGGAGGACATGACAGTCAAAGAAGTAACGAAGCTATGGCTTTACCAAGCGCGAGATAGGATACCTATAGCTGAAGCTCCTCCTGGTACTTGGGTTCTCATCGAAGGTGTGGATGCTTCCATAATGAAAACTGCCACTCTGTGTAATGAGAGTTATGACGAGGATGTATACATATTCCGTCCTCTTCAGTTCAATACACTACCAGTGGTGAAAACGGCAACTGAGCCTCTAAATCCCAGTGAGTTGCCAAAAATGGTGGAGGGTCTTAGAAAGATCAGCAAGAGTTATCCTCTTGCCATCACCAAAGTTGAGGAGTCTGGGGAGCACACAATCTTAGGTACAGGAGAACTGTACTTGGATTCCATCATGAAGGACCTCAGAGAGCTCTACTCCGAAGTAGAAGTCAAGGTATTTTCTGCTCACACTTGCATCACTTATGCACTTTTCTCATGTGTCATGGCAAAAATATCAAATTCACCTGTTGACTTATTTTCAGTGCTGAGTTTTTTGGTTGATATTTTTTAGTGTAGTTTTTAAGCTTCACTTACAATGTAGGTTGCAGATCCTGTTGTTTCATTCTGCGAAACAGTTGTGGAATCTTCATCAATGAAGTGTTTTGCTGAAACACCAAACAAGAAGAATAAAATTACTATGGTAAGAACCAATCTAATTTTCAGAAATTATGTGAATCAATTTCACATTATGACCAGCTAAAAACCTTTGATTTGTAGATTGCAGAGCCATTAGAGAGAGGACTTGCGGAGGACATTGAGAAAGGTGTTGTAAGCATTGATTGGTCTAGGAGAGATATAGGTAATTTCTTCCAGACTAGGTATGAGTGGGATGTTCTTGCTGCACGGTCCATATGGGCATTCGGTCCTGATAAGCAGGTAATAATCTAAATAGAACAAATTTATGGTTCTAAATTGTAATAGTTGTTTTATAATTATAATAGTCATACATTTCATGTCTTATATGCTTTTATTGACAAAGGGTTTTATGTTTTAGGGACCCAACATACTACTTGATGACACACTTTCAAGCGAAGTTGACAAGAGCTTGTTGAATGCTGTGAAAGACTCCATTGTGCAAGGGTAATGAATAAATCATTGTTTGTTTTTGCCCCAATATTGTGGTTTAATTATTACTCACCATGTTGTTACTGTTGACAGGTTTCAGTGGGGTGCTCGAGAAGGACCTCTGTGTGATGAACCCATCAGAAATGTTAAGTTCAAGATAGTTGATGCAAGGATTGCACCTGAGCCGTTGCATCGTGGATCTGGTCAAATCATTCCCACATCTCGACGTGTGGCCTATTCATCTTTCCTAATGGCAACCCCACGGCTCATGGAGCCAGTATATTATGTGGAGGTAAATAATCCTCAAGTCCATAAGACGATAAGATTTGGTTCTCAGAAATCGATTATTAACATAGCTTGTTTATTTTTTGGTGTAAATGTGGAACAAAATGGTGGTAACAAGCTGCTCAGTTTTAGTAGCAATAATTCTATTAGACAATAGCCATTTATGCTATTTGAAGTCAAAGCATAATGTCAAACTAAACCA
The DNA here is from genome assembly GCA_025331145.1 of Rosa persica. Classification (NCBI taxonomy): domain Eukaryota; kingdom Viridiplantae; phylum Streptophyta; class Magnoliopsida; order Rosales; family Rosaceae; genus Rosa; species Rosa persica. The sequence goes on along the minus strand of WFKR01000001.1, from coordinate 9,330,175 downwards.
GGGTACATCTTGTTGCTTTCCTCTTTATTTCTTTCTACGTTAGATTAATATTTTCTTGATATGTTCTGTGTCAAGCTACAGTCATTTAATATTTTCCTTTTACATAGAGATCCTGAGGAACCAAAATTGTTTAACACATGCATATCCAGACACTTAGATAAGCAGTGTACTTTTGTTGTCTGATAAATTTGGTACTGTTGTTTCAGATACAAACGCCAATCGACTGTATATCTGCAATCTACACTGTTTTATCTCGCAGGCGTGGACATGTTACAGCCGATGTTCCTCAACCCGGGACCCCAGCTTACATCGTTAAGGTACAGTGGTTGAACTTCGTTGTGCAATATTTGAGTTACATTTCACTGGTCCTGGGTTTTATTGTGATGTGATTATTGCTGATAAGTATGTCCATTTGGATGATTTGGGTTTTTACTGAATGAGGGATTGAACCTCAAAGCATATTTTTTTTAGTTTGGTCAATAAACGACATACAGCCATGCTTCCATACTGTGTCATAGATATTGTGATTTCAAAAGTCAGAGACTGTAATACATTGTCAGTTATAATTTCAGTCAGTAATACCCGATCTTTTTTGGTCAGTAATAGAGTACCTACTAATCTGACTCTCATGGAAGATTCATGAAACTTAATTGTCATTGTCATGTTGTAATTTTTTCTTTGTGTTCCTAGTATATTTGTATGTGTGTTTATTTTCATTCCCTTTTTCCTTTTCCTTGTAATTCAGGCATTTTTACCCGTCATAGAATCGTTTGGTTTTGAGACGGACTTGAGGTACCATACTCAAGGACAGGCTTTTTGCCTCTCAGTCTTTGATCATTGGGCTATAGTTCCTGGGGATCCTCTTGACAAGAGTATTGTTCTGCGACCACTTGAACCTGCACCGATTCAGCACCTGGCTCGTGAATTTATGGTCAAGACAAGGCGTAGAAAGGTACAAGCATCCCCGTCCTTTCTCTTTCAGTGACTCATGTCTCCACTGTTTTTTCTCTTCTTCGTCTTTTGGTCAATACTGTTTTGTTTTACATCTGGTCGAAAAGATGCACCAAATGGACTTGTTTCTTTTTCTGTACCTCCACAAAACTTAAGAAAAGTCTTTAAGTTTCTTCACAGCGACTCATATCTCTACTGGTTTTTTTTTCCTTCTTCTTTTGGCAATACTGTTTTCTCTTACAGCTGGTCAAAAAGATGCATCAAATGGACTTGTATCTTTCTCTGTACCTCCACAAAACTTAAGAACTTAAGTCTTAAGTTTCTTCACAGCGACTCATGTCTCTACTCTCTTTTTTTTTTCCTCTTCTTTTGGTCAATACTGTTTTCTTTTACATCTGGTCAAAAAGATGCATCAAATAAGACTTTTTCTGTACCTCCACAAAACCTAAGCATCAAGTTTCTTCCGCATGCATTGCTACTATAGATAATTCGCAAGCTGTGGAAGAAATGCCATATCTAGGCATAATGGGTTTTATATTGAATTTGCAGGGAATGAGCGAGGATGTGAGCATCAGCAAATTTTTCGATGAGGCTATGATGGTGGAACTGGCTCAGCAGGAAGCTGATATTCACCAGCAAATGATATGACTGGCTTTTTATATGGTGTCCACAAATCCATAGTCGAGAGAGGTTGTAGGCAATTTTAATAGGATGGAACAGAAACATTGAGGTCTTACGCCAAAAGAGAAATTATACAGTTGTAACTTCCGGCTGTCGCAGCGCTTTCTAATTTTGTTCGAAAAATGATGTGACCTACTAATGCAAAGATGCTGTATTGTGATATTTGCTACTATTTGCTACGGATCCGTGAAAATCATTATTATTTTTTGGGCACCCCCTATTTCATCATTATCTTTCATTTATTTTCAGATATTGGGCTAGGAAGGATCAATTGAACACAACTTTTTGTTTCCACCTGATGATCTATATGTTATCCTGTAGGAGTGAACTATGATGAATGACTTCATAATTTCATATACTATGAAATTAGGGTATTATTTGTGTGCTTCATGCTTAGAATTTCATGGATGTCAGACAATTTTTTATTTTAAGGCAATAATTCATTGAAATATTAGCGATTTCTATCGCACAAGAGGGAGGGCATTTTAAATAAAAGTGGAAGCATAAATAAGTCGAGAAAGGCTTGACCCTAGAGCTAAAGTAGAATAGACCAGAAGATGTACAACACCAACACTCTGTGCCTGTACAAAACAGCTCCGAAATACCTATATAGAAACTAGTAAAAAAACTGAGGATAAACTCTCAGCCTCCCCAAAATAATTGCTAGAAATAAAATCATTGTCGTGCCTTTCCTAATCAATTTGCTAACCCAGTAATTAAAAATGAAGCCACTCCGAAAACTCTTTTAATGGAGCTATTTGTTTAGATTAAACCTATAAAAAAAAAAAAAATTTCTTCTGGACCTGGATTAGCAAATTTAGCACTCAGTTAGGCTTTGGCCGGCTAGGTGGGTTCTACTAAACAATCATCAACAGGTACAACAATCATCAACAGGTACTGACTTGAGTACTGAACATTACATATTATCTTATTTCATGAACATTATCAAACCTTAAATGAAGAAAGATTCCTTCAAGAAACCTAAGCTGCATCAAAAGTAAAGCAAATCCACTCTACTAATTGCCAGAAATAGATAGTACATAGTTACATACAAACATGATAAACAAGCCGCATTACTTCTAGTACTAGCTAGAAACTTAAGCTGCATCACAATTAAAGCAAATACACTACTGGTTGACAGAAATAGATAGTTCATACAAACATAACATGATAAGCAAACGGCACTATTTTTAGTACTAGCTAGAAAGAGACCATTAGGTAGCAACACCATCCAAGATCTTAGCAACAACCTCTTTGGAATCCCTGAGCTTTTTGATGCTCTTAATCAGCTTCTCGCGCTTGATGGCAACTGCTGGAGATTCCTCCAGCATTTTCTCAATCCCACCACCACAATTTGGTCCCATCAACTCATTCACAATCTCACTCTCCATCTCTTGATTCACAAGTTTCGAAACACTCAACTGCAAATGCAAAGCCATACAATCAACAAGCCTTCTCAGAACAACTTTCCAATAGGCAATCATCCTCATTTTCAAGTCGAAAGCCTGAGAGAGAACTTGAGGATACTGCCGAAGGACTCCAACTTCAACTTCCCCAATACCCTCTACATTGATCGTAGAGTGGTTTTCATTTAACACCAAATGTATAAATTTGCCTTGTTGACCCATAAGCCTACTACATTCGGATACATATTCTGGATTACATGTATAATCAGTCAGGTTCTCCATTTCCACTATCTCCATCATCCACTGAACTGACCTTTCTTTCATCCTTGTTATAAGATTACGGCCAGCTCTTCTGGTGCATACCTGAAGCTGATAATAGTTTTCTGTATTATGCATTAACACAGACATAACCACTTCTTCAATATAACTCCAAACCTTCTCAACAAACCCAATAGGTATGCTCCAAATTCCCTTCACTTTTCCCTGCAAGATAACAAGAAAAGCATTGCGGGGAATATAATTTGGAAGACTAATACCTTTTGCTTCCTCCAAAATCTTGATCTCCTCTACTAAGAAGTTCTTTTTCGGGTCACTTTCTTCACACTTTTGAAGTTGATCTGAGTACTGATTGAGCATCTCATAAAGCCGAGCAGTGCAATGCATGCGCTTGTCATCAGGGAATTCATCAAATTCTCCTCTCACCAGAATTTTCCTAAGGGATTCTTTTGATGATCCGATGATCTGCATAAACGTGGTCATGGCTTCACTAACAGATGACAGTTTCTTTGGCATCTTGTTCAACTCCAAAAGACATGAGCTCAGCTTGTCATTTATCTTCTTGACGATGTCTGGCAAGTTTCTAGCTATGCTAGAAGCTTGAATTTGCACCAACTTTTGAGCCAGAACTGGAATTCCAACCATAGATTTGTCAATCTTGGACAGCAAAGGATGAGTTTGAAAAAGTTGTTGAGATATAGCCCTTGCCTCCTCATAAGTTTCATCTCCAATCCGGTTCCTCACACAAACATAACCAAGACCAATACTAACATCATCTGCTGTAACCTTCTCTAATAGTCCTTCGGGCGCCTTATCAACCTTTGTGACCACAGCCAGAGTCCTATCACCAGCTTTATCGACAGTCTGTGACATCCTGATGGATTCACAAGTTGTAAAATCGACAGTAGCAGACAACACATTGAGAATGATGCTCTCTTCAGGCTTTATATAATGCATGATCATGTCTTTGATTTGATCATAGATATCCTCAGGCTGACCATGAACAGGAACTCTAGTGATTCCAGGGAGATCAACCATAGTCAAATCAGGAACTCCATTCTTTTTCACCAACAGAGTCAATGGGGTGTTAGAAATTCCCTTACCTCCACCAGCAATAACATTGGTGGCATTGACAATATCATCAGCAATGTTGACCTCATCAGTGTGCTCAACTTTGCCATTGTACTCCAACTGGAACTCTGGTTCAGGACTAGAGTGGTGTTGAAGCCTCATTATAAGGGGTACCCTGGTGCAGATACCTTGTCCACGTGGCAGGCTGATGCCGGCCAGGGATTCAAGGACGCTTGACTTGCCAGATGATTGGTCACCTACAACAACAATGGTGGGGAGCTGAATGCCTTCCTCCATAACCATGAGGCTCCTGAGCTTGTCAACGGCGTCAAGCAGGGGACGGATTTTGTCATTGTAGGATGACACAATCGGTGCGGCTTCAATGATGGCATGTTGTTCTACACATGATGATCCTTCACCTTCTGAAATGCATGCTAAATCTGTTTGCTTTGCTGCTCCCATCTTCTTGATAATCTGAAAGAAGAAGACTAGCGGAGTGATATGGAGGAAGAGATGGGATGAGAGTAATAAATAACAGAATACAAAGTAAGGTGTAAACAAAGTAGGGGCCTTTAGCTAGACTTTATTCTTTGTTTGGAAAAGCCATAAAGATGACTAAGAACAGTAGGAAGATTGTTAAAGCTGATAGATGACTAGGGACCTTTATTTCTGCCAGGAAAAAAAAAATATACGTAAAACGTATACAAACAAAATGTTAAAGAAACATGGTATAACAAAGTAAAAATAAAAGGAAATGGTAAAGCAACATAGTCCAAGAAAGTAAATGTAAAAGTAAAAGTGATAAAGCAAAGAGTTTTGGGAGAGGATCCTCTCAGGAAGACGAAGCCGGGTCGGCGGATCTCCGGCCGTTCCTCCTTGTTAATAATCACCGTGCTCCTCCTCATCTCCTCCGCAGCTCACAACTTCTCTCTTCCCGGCGTTGCTCCCCGTGATTTCCACACTGCCACTGGAGATCCCCTTTCTATCGAAGTGAACAAATTGTCATCTACTAAGACACAAGTCACACAACACACATATGACTACTACTACTACTACTACTACTACTTGAGTTATTGTAACACAGAGATTATAAAAAGTGCAGAAAATCTGGGGGAGGTTCTTCGTGGTGATCAAATTGAAAATTCAGTATATGCTTTCAAAAAGCAGAACTGCTTCTTCGTCTTCTTCAAGTTCAAATCCAGGGTTTTTCAACCCCTCATCATCTTCCTCTAAAATCATGGTCATAGCAGAGCTTAATTTCAATTGTGAGAGAGACGGGGGAATCAAAGTAACTGGAAGGAGCTCCAGAGAAAAAGATGAGAGAGAGAGAGAGAATCTTAGCCGCAGGGGTTGAAAAAACAGTAAAGACAGTGTGAGAGTGAATAAGAGCCATTAGATGTAGTTATATGCACGTGTCAGTTTGTGGTGGAAAGCTTAAGAAGCTCAGCTTGAAAACTCTCGCAATTTCTAAATTTACTCACTTGAAATGACCTCACTCATATAATTTGTAAACAAACTATTACTTTAAAATAAAAACTTAGTCCCGTTTAAAAAGTTTTTTTTAATCATTTCAATGATTTAATTATTTTATAAATCTTAATTTCATGTCCATTCCTTAATCAGACAACATAAATTTCGTATTCATAAAAAAAAATAAAGCACAAGGAATTGATTTTTAAAAATTAATTTCTAATCAACAAGAAAATGTTTTAACATGAGCTATTCTGCGGTTTTTTTAACTTTTTTTTTCTATTGTAGCTGTGCAAAAAAAAAAAAAAAGAATTGTAACCATTTTTTCATAATATTTTTTGTATATTATGTACCATTGTACCTTATGATTAATTATTTCAATAGCTTGTTAATTTTTTTTCTTAACTGCTAGCTTCCTTCTTTATTTTTTTCCAAATAATGGATTAACTTAGATTTAGGTTATTATAGGATTTCACTTGCTGTCGACTTTCACCAATATGCATTCAACATGTATATTATACAATTTTATGTCTCATGATCTTACTCATAGTTTTAATTCTTATTAAATATAAATAAGATGCTTTAATTAGGGCTGTCAATTCTAACACGATCCAATAATACAACTCAAAACCCGCACGATTAAAAATCTGGTCGGCAGCGGGTCAACCCATCATGACCCATTTAATAAACGGGTCGGCCGCGGGTCAACCCGCCAATACGAAGTGAACCAGTATAAACCGATTATGTTATACTTCTTCTTGAAATTTTGGACGTTGGGAGTATTTGATCCTAAGATTGGACAATTTGAAATTTTTGGCTTCATCATTATTGAATTTAATTATTTATGAATTATATATAATTATTTATATTCTTCGTCCTATAGAGTTTTTAGTGAATTTAATCAATTTATGCATTTTTTTAGTTAAATCGGTCGCAGTGTTAACCATTAAATGAGTTATGTTGTCCAACATGACACGACTTCTTTATTAAATGAGTTAAGCGAGTTGGAAAAGGGTAACACGTTTAATAAATAGGTTGGGTTTGTGTTTAAATATTTGACACGATTAATAAATGGGTTGGGTTTGAGTTTGTCTCTTGTGACACGATATATACCTTGACCCGACATGAACCCAACCCGACACGACTCATTGACAGCCATAGCTTTAATGAGTATGTAGTGAAATTGAAAAATGAAAATAATAAAAGAATGCAATATAATATTATTGAATTGGAAAGTCTAGAGAAAATAAATATAATATATTTTTGGTAAAATTATTGTAGTCATGCTATAGTAGGTTATATATGTTATTTAATAATTCATAATAGTGTGAGGTCAAGTGAGCAGATTTAGATGTCATAATAGAAACATTCTAAAGCAAAAGAATCGAACCGGTCGGCTAGTTTGGACTTCACAACCTTTGATCTTTTACATTTTAGAATTCCCTGCAAAATTTGTTATTTCGTGCATCATAGTCCAATAAGTTATGACTTGAATAAAAATCATGATACTCATATGATATGTCTTATGATATTGAATCGTGTTGTGCTGGTAAGTGGTAACAAAATGATCCTTATGAAGGCCTTCCTATAATGACGACAGGAATCAATGGAAGTACGAAAAAGGTCGCTGATTATGAAACAAATGTATATCAACATTCCGATGAGAGTTTTTATTTTATTTTATTTATTTATTTATTTATTTTTGTGATAAGAAAAGACCCATCACTTTTTAGGAAAAAGTGTTTCCCACAGACAGTGCCACTTGTTAGTGATGAAAAATTTCGCTTAGGAATTTGACTCAACAATTAATGTGGATTGGAACGGGAGTTGAATTGGGACCAATCAAGAAACTTCTATTCATCGTTGATCTGATGGTGATGAAGAAGGCTTCTCTCCATTATTGACTTTGGGGCTGACGAAGCGGAGGCTTCCCTTCGCTAATGATAACGAGGCGAAGGCTTCCCTTCACTCCGTACTTGGATGATGACGGAGCAAAGACCTCTTTCTGTTGATGATAACGGAGCGAAGGCTTCCCTTCGCTTCGTACTTGGAAGATGACGGAGTGAAGACCTCTTTTCATAGATGATAATGGAGTGAAGGCTTCCCTTCGCGGTTTCACTTCGCTTTGTACTTGGACGATGATGGAGTGGAGGCTTCTCTTCGTAGCTGGTTCGAGAAGGGGGGGGGGGGGGGCTACCTACAAAAGGCTCTCCGATGCCTAAGTCAGTATATTTCTGAGTTGAATGTAGTAGACTTAATTACAATTCTATCTCATTCCTAGTCGTTTTGCCCCTATTTATAGGTGTATTACAGCTTGGGCTGCAAGTAAACTTGCATGGCCAGGTGTCGATGACTTGGGCGGCAAATCACAATCAATACTGTATTTATTCCTGTAATTATCACCACTTATGGCTGTAATCATTGCCGCAATAATTACCGCACTTACGGGTGTAATGTTTGTCGTACTTAATACTGTAATCATTTCCACATTTATATTTTTCTTTAGGGTTTTTGTCCATTTATCCTAATTCTAGGGTCATTTATCTCACTTACCTCATAATTAAGTTTTTTTTTTAAATTCCCCTTTACCCATAAGGACTAATAAGGTCTTCCCTAATACCCAATTAAGTTTTTTATTTATCTTTGAGACTATTTTACCCTCACCGGTTTGTTACATAGAGAGAGAGAGAGAGAGAGAGAGAAGAGAAGAGAGAGAAGCCATTGGAGACTTCGCAGGACTCCGGTCACTGACCACCACCCATTCAATTTCTCTGAAAACCTTGCCATAGGTCCTTAAAGAGGTCGTCGGAAATGTTTATTGCTCTCAAATAGACCTTTATTTCCTCCCGATAAAACTCTATTACCCCCAATAAAAGTATACTGGGGGGAATAGAGGTTTATGAAACCTCCCTACTGGGGGGAATAGAGGTTTATGAAACCTCGCCGGAAGTCCTCAAAGTGATTGTCAGAGATCTCATAGAGCGCCGGAGAGGTTTATTGCCCCTCAATAGAACTTTTAGTCGCCGGAATGGGAACTTATCTCCCTAAAACTTTGATTAAGGACAAAAACAAGGAGATTACATAAATTCAAAACATTTATTGCCCCTCAATAGACCTTTAACATACCTCTATTGCCCTCTAACAGACTTTATTGCTCTTGATAATTTTTTTTTTCTTTTTTCTTTCCTTCTGGACCTTTTGCCCCCATTTTACCCAAAAATAAAATAAAATAAAATAAAATAAAAATTGTGCACCCACATCTTCTTCTCCTCCCGTCTTCAACTTCGACAGTTGCAGACCTCCCTTCTTCGAGGGTTGAATTCGCAGATTTCACTATCCTATACATTCATTCCATCACAGTCAAATTCATATCGAAAATCCAAAACGCATACCAAAATCAAAATTAGGATATGGAAATCTCCCTTTCCAGGTACTGCATGTTTCAGATCTAGACTAGGACCAGCAAGTCGTTGAGGTCGATTCCGATCTGGACAGCCACTAGAAAACCCTAACCCCGGGGGAGGAGAAGTCGTCTTCGCCGAGGAGGTCGTATTCAGACTTGGAGGTAGAGTAATTGAGGTTGACGACGACAGCAACTAAGCAGTCGAGGTCGGAATCGAAATCGAAGATGCATTTGATGGCAGTCGAGGTGGACGACGGAGACAACCGACCCCTATTCGTCGAGGTTTCGCCCCATGACAGCCTGGACTTGGGTGAGCCAGCCACTGGTGACGACGCTGTGGTGGCTGGCTCGAGTCTGGTAGTAGCCGGAATTGGCCATGGGGCTTTGCAGAGAAGAGAGAGAGAGACATGTAATTTATTAATTAAGTCAAGGGTAAAATTGTCATTTTTCTTGAAACTGGGTGAGTGAGAATAAAATTTTGTTGCTAGGATAAGTGAGATAATTTTGGCCAATTTTAGTACTTTTGGTCAAGGTCCCCTTTTCTTAATTGTAGGGTTGAATTAGTTTACTGTTTTAGGATATGAGATTTGAGAGAGAGATTGATGAGAGAATTGTGTGTTCCATTATTGATGATATGAGCCCTATATATAAGGATTACAAAGTATATTGCCATATGATACAAGGAAACCTATTCCGACTAGAACTAGGAATTCTAGAACCTTCTCTCATATTACAATCATAGAACTAAACCTAGTTTGACAAGGCACACTAAAGTCAACATTCTTCAACACTCCCTCTTGTGTTGCTCAAACTTGGTGATGACGCTTCAATCATTGCCTCATTAAAAACCTTACTCGAGTGAAAAACCCTGTGGGACAAAAACAACTTCGAGGAGGAGAAAAAGAGTACAACACATTCTTCACTCTTCGAGATCGAACATATAGACATCATGGCTCCCCCTGATGTCCGCAACTTCCCTGATTACTTCAATTTTGGGAGTTCGGATAATTTTCTCAATCCAATATTTGCAACATGTTTCTCGAAGGTGGATTTGGGTAACAACTTAGTGAATAAGTCTGCTACGTTATCCTCTGATCGGATTTGATTCACTTCAATCGTTAGAAGTGCTTGTTGTTGCTGATTATAAAAGAACTTAGGCGATATATGTTTGGTGTTGTCGCCCTTGATGAATCCTAACTTCATTTGTTCAATACAAGCTTCATTATCCTCATAAATACATGTAGGTTCATCTGTGGTAGACTTCAAACCACAAATTCCTCGAATATGTCTAATTACAGACCTTAACCATATACATTCATATACAGCTTCATGTAGAGCAATAATCTCTGCATGATTTGAGAAAGTAACGACAATGGTCTGTTTTGTAGACCTCTAAGATATCGCGGTGCTTCCCATGGTAAAGACAAAATCCGTTTGAGAGCGACTTTTGTGAGGGTTAGAGAGATACCCTGCATCAGCAAAACCCATCAAAACATCACTGTCATTTTGATGGAGGGGAGGACGTCGGCCACTCTTGGTGGCAGCAGCGGTGGCGGCGTGTACAGTGGCTTTCAGCCTAATGGGGTCTGATCCCATTCTTCCTGTCATTCCTTTTCTCTCTGTAGGGATAAAACATCCCCATGTCAATTGTACCTTTTATGTAATGAAAGATTTTCTTTATACCAATCCAATGGCGGCGTGTTGACGCAGAGTTATGTCTAACTAACAAGTTCACAGCGAATGAGATATCTGGTCTTGTGCATTGTGCGACTCATGTCTCTACTATTTTCTTTCTTCTTCTTTTGGTCAATACTATTTTCTTAACATCTGGTCAAAAAGATGCATCAAATGGACTTGTTTCTTTTTCTCTACCTCCACAAAACTTAAGAAATTAAGTCTTAAGAACTTAAGCCTTAAGTTTCTTCACAGCGTGCGACTCATGTCCCTACTGTATTTTTTTTTTTGATTTCCTTCTTTTGGGCTAGACTGTTTTATTTTACATCTGGTAAAAAAGATGCATCAAATAAGAATTTTTTCTTTTTTTGTACCTCCATAAAACTTAAGTATTAAGTTTCTTCCAAAGGCATTGCTACTGTTGATAAAACTATGGAAGAAATGCCATATCTAGGCATAATTGGTTTTACGTTGAATTTGCAGGGAATGAGCGAGGATGTGAGCATCAACTAATTAAGCACTCAGTTAGGCTTTGGCTAGCTAGGTGGGTTCTACCAAACAATCATCCACAAGTACTGACTTGAGTACTGAGCATTACATATTATCTTATTTCATAAACACCATCAAACCTTAAATGAAGAAAGATTCCTTCCAGAAACTTAAGCTGCATCAGGGAATTCATCAAATTCTCCTCTCACCAGAATTTTCCTAAGGGATTCTTTTGATGATCCGATGATCTGCATAAACGTGGTCATGGTTTCACTAACAGGTGACAAACTCTTTGGCATCTTGTTCAACTCCAAAAGGCATGAACTCAGCTTGTCATTTATCTTCTTGACAATGTCTGGCAAGTTTCTAGCTATGCTAGAAGCTTGAATCTGCACCAACTTTTGAGCCAGAACTGGAATTTCAACCATAGATTTGTCAATCTTGGACAGCAAAAGGTGAGTTTGAAAAAGATGTTGAGATATAGCCCTTGCCTCCTCATAAGTTTCATCTCCAATCCGGTTCCTCACACAAACATAACCAAGACCAATACTAACATCATCTGCTGTAACCTTCTCTAATAGTCCTTCGGGCTCCTTATCAACCTTTGTGACCACAGCCAGAGTCCTATCACCAGCTTTATCCACAGTCTGTGACATTCTGATGGATTCACAAGTTGTAAAATCGACAGTAGCAGACAACACATTGAGAATGATGCTCTCTTCAGGCTTTATATAATGCATGATCATGTCTTTGATTTGATCATAGATATCCTCAGGATGACCATGAACAGGAACTCTAGTGATTCCAGGGAGATCAACCATAGTCAAATCAGGAACACCATTCTTTTTCACCAACAGAGTCAATGGGGTGTTAGAAGTTCCCTTACCTCCACCAGTAATAACATTGGTGGCATTGACAATATCATCAACAATGTTGACCTCATCAGTGTGCTCAACTTTGCCATTGTACTCTAACTGGAACTCTGGTTCAGGACTAGAGTGGTGTTCAAGCCTCATTATAAGGGGTACCCTGGTGCAGATACCTTGTCCACGTGACAGGCTGATGCCGGCCAGGGATTCAAGGATTCTTGACTTGCCAGATGATTGGTCACATACAACAGCAATGGTGGGGAGCTGAATGCCTTCCTCCATAACCATGAGGCTCATGAGCTTGTCAATGGCGTCAAGGAGAGGGCGGATTTTTTCATTGTAGGATGACACAATCGGTGTTGCTTCAATGATGGCATGTTGTTCTGCACCTGATGATCCTTCACCTTCTGAAATGCATGATAAATCTGTTTGCTTTGCTGCTCCCATCTTCTTGATAATCTGATGTATTGACTGAAAGAAGACTAGAAGAGTAAGATGGAGGAAGAGATGGAGGAAGAGTAATGCAAAAGCGATAAAGATGACTAGCAACAGTAGGAAGATGATTAAAGCTCATGGAAGCCCACCATTTTATGTGAATTGAATCTGTCCTGCTAGGAAAAAGTGAACCGCATAGAAACAAATTGTTAATGCAACGTAGTACAACAAAGTAAAAATAAAAGTAGATGGTAATTAAAGCAAAAGAATTGAACCTGTCAGCTGGTTTGGATTTCACGATCTTTGATGTTTTACATTGTAGAATTTCCTCCACAATTTGTTATTTCATGAATCATAGACTATGATAAGTTATGACTTGAATATTAATCATGATACTTATATGATATGTCTTGTGATATTGAATCATGTGCAGCAGTGCAGGTAACAAAATGATCCATATTACCATATGAAGGCCTTCCTATAATAAGGAGGACAAGAATCAATGGAGGTATGAAATAGCTGATTATGAAACAAACATATATTAACATTCCGATGAGTTTTTTTTTTTGGTGACAAGAAAAGACTTAAATTAAGTTAAAGATGGAAGTCTCTAAGGCAACCAGAGTTTACAGAATCAAAGAGTTTGTTTTTGCAGATACACCACCTTTGAATGGAGTTACTGTTGTAAAGAAATCTTAGTGAATACAAAAAATGTAAAGAAATCCTAGTGAATACAAAACACTAAGTGACCTGACAAATAATGAAATCAAGCATGCACAAGAACAAGCACAGAACTAATGTGGCTCGGTCTCTATGCCTGAGTGAGACCTACGTCCACAAGAAGAGTAGTTTGCTGCGTACTGTAACAAGAACAAGGTACATGTTTTCATACATAAGCCCCGAATACAGCTCAATTCTCTCTGGAGTCTCTATAACCCACAAGTGATTGGGAGAAAAAGAAATTAGAAAAAAGATGAGAATGGTCCAAGAGCCTAAAAGAAATTAGAAAAAAGATGAGAATGGTCCAAGAGCCTCTCCTATGCTAGATCTCCCCGCGATTAGAGATTTAGAGGTCGCTGTCACAACTTTAGATCGCCCAGAGTACGCCGCACTGTATCAAGCCACAGTCTCACTCCAGCCCTGGGTTTTATATTTTGATGGACAAGAATGGATAAGCTAGCAGGAGCAGGAATTGTACTGGAGAATCCGGCTGGAGATCACTTTTCGTACTCATTCCAGTTGGAGTTTCAATGTACCAACAACCCGGTAGAATATGATTCCTTAATCATAGGCCTAGAAGTATTGCTGGAAATGGGAATTAGAGATGTACAAATACTTGGCGATTCTCTCTTGGTTATCAATCAGTTGTGCAATGAGTTCAGATACAATAGCTTCACGTTGGTACCTTATTGGAACAAGACATTAGAACTGTTGGACCAATTTGATAACGTACATCTTGAGCACATTCCTTGCGAGCGAAATTTTGCTGCGAACGAATTGGCCTAGCTGGCAACAGGGGTAACATTGAGATATGGCGTGCGGGAGAGAATCCTTAAAATCCAACGTCGCACCCTTCCTTCATGGATGGCAAGAAGAGATCATCCATTGACGTGGATTGGCGCATCCCTTTGATCAATTATCTCAAGCATCCTGATCAGACCACAGATAGAAGGATTCGCTATCTTGCCCTCAACTACTTCCTCAGAGGTGATGAACTTCGCAGAGGAGGAGAAGATGGTATGGATTTCGGATGTGTTTATGGCCGCGAAGCCAAACAACTCATGCGCCAAGTTCATTTTGGCATTTGTGGAGCTGCTCACCAAGCAGGTCCAAAGATGCAATGGTTGCTCAGACGACATGGATATTTTTGGCCCAGTATCTTGAAGGATTGTATCGCATTCGCTAAAGGTTGTTTGGACTGGCAAGCTCATGGGCTAGTCCAGCATGTTCCTAATATTCCAATGCAGCCCATTATACAGCCTTGGCCCGCAAGAGGATGCGCGCTGGATTTAATTGGGATGATTCACCAACATTCATCACTTCAACACAAGTTCATCATCGTCGCGATTGATTTCTTTACAAAGTGGGTTGAAGCAGAACCTTTGAAGGAAGCATCTGGTCGCACGTTGCAACAATTCCTATTCAGAAACATCATCTGCAGATTTGGGATCCCATAAGTTTTTGTTTCGGACCGGGGGGCAGCTTTCATGGGTGGTGAAGTTGATAAATTGGCAAGAGAATGGGGAATACAGTTCATCCATTCCAGTCCGTATTATGCTCAATCTAACGGTCAAGCGGAGGCCAGCAACAAGATCATTATCAATTTGCTGAAGAAAATGTTGGAAGCTAATCCACGATAGTGGCATGAGACACTTTATGAAACTCTTTGGGCCTACCGCACCTCTAAGCGGAATCCCACCATGACAACACCTTATGCTTTGATGTTTGGCCATGATGCAGTCCTGCCGTTGGAAGTCAACGTCCAATCATTACGAGTTCAAGAGCAACATCATCTCATTGGAGAAGACTACGTTCAGGCTATGTGGCAGGAACATGAAGACCTTAGCGAAAAGCGCTTGGAGGCTTTAGATAATTTGGTCATGGAAAAGCAACGAGACGCTCGTGCTTATGATAAGCAGACGTGGGGAAGGAGTTACAACGAAGGAGAGTTGGTTTGGAAAGCAGTTCTCCCGCTTGGCGAAAAATTAGATGGTTGCGGCAAATGGACTCCAAGATGGGAAAGCCCGTACATCATCTATAAAATCTTAGAGAAATGAGCTTTTCATCTCAAGGACCTAGATGGAGATGTCCATCATAACCCTATCAATGGGAGATACTTGAAGAAATATTTTCCCAATGTTTGAGACTCGGAGGAGTCGTAGATAGTTTATTAGCATAAGACATGGGGGACAATTCTAGTGTTCCTACACTCGCAAAGCCCATTTATGAAGGCCTGTTTTTGAGGCCTATAATCATTTCTTCGCTATGCCTAGCAACACCAGGGGGGCAACACTATACCATACTAAACCTAAACTCTAAATTTTTACAACTTTGTATATAAATGTTCATGCTATTTTATTATAAAAAAGAAAAAGAAAAAAGAAGAAGTTATAAATACAACTCTTATGGGGCAATTCTAAGTGTTCCTACACTCACGAAGCTACAAAGCCGAGTTAGCGGCTTCGGAAGGTTTTTCCAGCTTTACCCTCGCAGGAAAGGCTGAGCTTAAGGGAAGTGTGAGAACCACCATCGTGACCGCCACCTCCATCGGAAGTAGTTTTCATGTTGCCAAAGATGTCCTCACCATGCACGGGAAACAGTGAAAGCGTTTCAATCTCCTGGTGATCTTCTCATTTTTGTTCCATGAAAGTTTTTTCTACATTCATGTCAAAGAAAGTAGAACTAGTTCCCCCTCCAGTTGAGATTGAACAGTCCCTAGCACTATTCTCCATGTTCATAGATCCATAACCGCCATAGTTCCCCATCTGCCCGTTAAAAGCAATCATCACACCAGCGGAAGGAGCAGAAGATCCAAAGTTAATATATTGATCCCCATGTTTCCAATTGGTAATATTATCAGCACCAATAAGCCCTGATCTTTGCATGGGCACATGAACATCTGAAGTGGACCTCTTCTTCTGCTTCTCCCGAGCCCTTTGGTTCACGAACCAATAATAGACGTTCTTGACCTCGATCTTGTCGTACCATTTCAGCCGGAGACAAATCCTTTGAATCTGCTCTATAGTTGGGGACCTTTCGCCCTTGTTGTAGAAAAGCTCCTTAAGGATTCTTATCTGATCTGTAGTGGGAATCCACCTGTTACTGCTCTTCTTACGAAGCATGTTAACACTACTCCCGGCTGCTTTATTACTTCCTCCATCCTTGGTTGGATGCCGGTTTTGTGGTTCCATTGGTGATGGATTGAGAGAATGCGAAAATTGAAGAGTGGTGATGATGAGTAATTAAGAAAGATTGCTGTTAGAAATATTCGAGTTGATGAAACGATTTTGGGATTGGAAATTTAGGTTTATAATGTGGAGGAAGATATAGGCATACAAATATCCACCCTTGGACGGACGGTCAAAGAGAAGAGTCAAACTAAGTATCAGTAAAGCGTGATTAAAGTTGCCCTAAATCTCGGAAAGAATGGATTATTGGCGCGTGAGGGAACTAAACGGTTTTCGAGGAGGTAACTGTTCTTTTCACGAGATTATTTTTTCATGGTGGAGTTTTAAATAGCTAATTAATCCAAATTGAGTTGGGGCTAGCAAGTGGATCCAAAAGATAAATATTTTCTCAAAACTCTCATCGCGAGACTCGTTTTAACGCAGAACATATTTTAAAAGTTCATATTATTTTCAATATACAACTATGGGGGGCCTGTATTTGAGGCATTGCGAGACACAATTATTGGCTTCTCATGGATATTGGAATATCAGGATAAAAAAATATTATTGTATTCATAAAGTGACTTTGCGGCCAAAAGCAGTACATTCATTACAAAGCCAAAGGTGGCTAAAATACAAAAACAGGAATCTTTGGATATCTTTTGAATCTTTCCTCAAGTGGAAGCAGCTATGGAATCCAACGTCGAGTTAAACAACGCCATTATACCAAGGAGGGGTAGACTTCAGGGAAGGAAAAAGAGAAGTAACGGAGCCTCCGCGCCCCATTTACATGGAAGCGGTAGACGAATACAACATAGGCTTGGCGAACACCATTATCCATGAGAAAGGGAGACTCTAGTGAAAGAAAATGGAGTCTCCAAGCCCCCTCAATTGGAAGCAGCTATGGAATCCAACGTCAGTTGAGCCGCGCCATTATCTCTGGGAAAGGCAGAGAGTGAAGGAACCGAATATCAGCTTGAGTCTCTGCACCCCCTCTAGCCATGGTAACCACCATTAGTTGGACGTGAAGTATAGGAACAGCCATTCTGTAGCTTGAACCCATTCCTTCAAAGAGCCCATCCCTTCTCATCCCTCCAAGATTCTTTCAAGAAGAGAAAGGGGCAGAAGGAGGTGAGAACCAAAGTCCCTTCCATCTGGAGGGCACAACACAGGCCGGGTCCAGAAGGAAGGAAACAGAGGAGGAAAGATGAGCCACAAAGTGGCCTTCCTCCCTTTCGCTCCGCATGTGGGATTCTAACAAAAATGATGTCGCATGATCGTGGATCCCACACTCGGAGCCCCCTCGTGTTTCTAAACCAATCTGAAGCCTGGCATCGTTGTTGTAAAATTCCAGAAGGGCGAAACAAGGGGTTGCCTAAGATAACGCCATAAGGCCTAACCCAGGCTTAAGATTACGCCATAAAGCCTAAAATTTAGAGGCTAAAGGTCATTTCATGAGGGGAAGATTTGTGAAGAAGGAGAAAAAGAAGCATAAACTGAAAGGACATTTCTTGAATATTTTAGAAAAGTTGTTGTGAGTATTCCCTTCCCAAAATACAACTATTTATAGGGACTTCAGGCAAATCCCCACCCTTGGATGAAGCTCAATTTCAAAACTGATGTCAGTAAATCGAGATTAGTGATTCCAAATCTCGGGAAAAAAGGGACTAATAGCATGTGAGGAGACCGAACAGTTTTCGAGGAGGTAACTATTCTTTTCACAAGATTATTTTTTTTACGATCGTTGTTTTTCAACGAGTGATTAATGCCTTAAATCTCGGAAAAGAAGAGATTAATAGCATGTGAGGAAACCAAACGGTTTTCGAGGGGGCCTACAGAGATTGGTCCGCAAAGCTCAACTTCAAACAAAGTTCCTCCACGTGGCGTTTCGCCGCAATGGCACCAGCTTTGGCCTGAGTGGCCCGTTCTCTGATATGAGCCAGGTTGCGGTCCATTTCTTTAGAAGCAGCCAAAGGTTCATCGAGTTGAGCTTCTTCTGCAAAAATCGCATTCTCAACAAAGGCTAAATGGGCTTGGAGGTTCTCGATTTGAAGTTTGAAGTCGGACTGTTGGATTTGTAGTTCCTGCAGGCGGATGGCTCGTTCAATTAAAATATCACGGGAGATGTCCATTTCTCAAGAGACACTATTCAAAACCTCTTGAGCGTCGTGAGCCTGGGTGTTCGTGGCCGATTGACGTCGGCGGGCTATATCAAGTTCATTCAGTAGAGTCGATAGCACTAAATTGCCATGGAGTCAAAGCCTTCTCCTGGCGAAGATACCTTAGAGCTTCCAAGACTCGCGGGAGGATGTCAGTCTCCAATACCCGAGGACCTAGATGTTCACGAAGCACCAACTTAGCCTCATCCACAGTAGAAGGAGGAGTTACCTCCAACACCCTCATCAATCTCTCGAATATGGTAGGGGGAGGAGGCGGGGGAGGCGCCACAGGATCACGAACCACCACTGCAAATGGGTGGACAGCTTCCTCAGTTTCTTCGTCTTCAACAGGTTGGTATGTCCCTTCAGCCACAGGAGAATCTGGAAACTCAACTCGCGGCTCACCACAGGCAAGTGGAGCAGATTCAAGCACAGAGCCCTCGGCTCCGATGGTTGACTCATTTATTCGCGAGACTTGGGGGAAACCACCACTGTCAGTATCATTTTCCATCTCTGGGGCGACTGTCCCGCCGATAGAACCCTTAGCGTTTGTAGCCACCTGCTCGGTACAAATAGAATCCTGGTCAGATTCAGAAATGTCAGAAAGCGGGGTTGGATCAGAAAGGGAAATGGAAAGCATTGGCCAGCAGTGGCTTACCTCTCGAGTTGTCGGGTCAATATCTGGTACGTGGTCTCCAAGAGGAAGAGGCCTCACCTTATTCACCTCTTGGACCTCTACTATCGCGAGAATCTCTATCGCCATCAGTTCCTCATAAACGGCAGAAGCTTCAGAGTGGTTTTCCACGCTTTCATGCTCCGAGGACTCATCATCGGAGATCGTTATTAGAATGGTAGGACCTTGCAAATGCTATGTAGATGTGGGAGACAGAAGAGGCGCCACGGGGTTAGTTCATGCTTGAACTAGCGAGAGAGTTGGCTCTTCTGCAGCGGCTGAGGATCCAGCCTCGCTCAGGTGAGAGGGATCAGTGGTCCTCTGACGGACCTGTCAAAAGATACATAATGAAGATCCTGCCCAAATTCTAAAATTTAAATAGAATAAGACGGGGTCGGAGTTTACCAATCGCATTCCTAGAGGTTCGTCATCTTCAAAACTCTCTTCGACTGATTGAGCTTGATCGCGTTTGCAAGCAAAGACAGCAGTGGCCTGCACGACAAAAGAATCATAACTCAAAAAGGGGGAAAGCACAAAAAATGCAAGTTTGGGATCGTTCTTAACCAAATTACCTCAGCAGAATCTTCATCATGAGAAGATTCTCCCTCAGGAGTCTCCTCTGCTATTGCCTTTTGTTTCCCGGCCTAAACAAAGGCTGTCTTACTCTGGGTAGTTTGCTGCAAAACACACTCAGGAATTAGAGCGGGAAAATCAAGACAAGGAAAAGGAATGGTGAAGAAAGACAAAAACTTACTGTTGCCCTAGGCTCGTGGATTTGTATCCCTGGACGCAATGAGCGAGAAGGTAGAGTAGGTCGCGGAGGTTGTGCTGCAGGGTTGGAGAAGCGCTCAAGAATCTTGCGGTCCTCCGAACCAGGACTACTCATTCCACGAAAGATCTGGACGAAGAGTTCGTCATGTGGCAGGTCCCAACAGTTCACGGACACTTCTTTCCACCAATCAGCATAATCATCGTCGACATCGTTGAGGGGATACAGCGCTCTGACCCAAGGGGGAATCACTATCAAAGGAAACTGACTCTGAAATGAGGCAGACCCAGGTGGGGCTAATCTCCGCCAAGAGGTGTAGTAATTGGCAGAATCAACTAGAGGCCAGGGTACTAACTGGGCCAACCCAAATTGGCGAGCAAAGTGGTTGGGGCATAGAGCTTATAACTTACGCGGTCGGTGGTAAGACGAATATCTAAGCAGGAGATGGCTCGACGAAAGGCCAGGAGGGCTCTTTCGCTATGATCGCGTCCACTGGGCAGAAAGCCATCATCAAGGGGAGGAGGGAATCGCCTAGAAAGGACTATTTTTGGGTCCGGCATCTCTCCCAACAAGTACAAGTAAATAAAACACTAGGAGTAGGGTGGAGCTCGATACCTTACTTTGCGACAAAGCCAGTTCCCCAAAAGGGAATCGACTGGAGGTTCCTTTGGAATATCACTGCGACGGAAGCGAGGGAAATAAATCTGCAACCAAAAGGCAAGGATCCAGAATGGACCACTAATATAGGTATCAAAGGGGTGCATTACAGCTCTATAAAAAGGGAGCGATATAACGCACCCAATACAGGTTGCGCAAGGCCAACGCAAATACCATTGTAGAGAGCAGTGACCAGAGAATTCCAGCATTCAGTAGGTTTGTTGGAAGAAGTGCAAAAGATAAATTTGCAAAGCTAGAATTCCAGGAATGCGATACTTCCTATATGGTCACACTGGGTGCGGTAATAATCACGCTAGACAGGGTAGGACTTGTTGTGATGCCTCCGACCAGCCATATCCATTCTCAAAGGAAATTGAATACCATCAAAATGACCATGCACATAGGGGTCAAAATCAATGGGGAACCCCATCATGGTAAGAACATCCAGCAGAGTTATGCTCATCTGCCCAAATTGGAAATCGAATGTATTGCTGGAGGTGTTCCAGAAGCAAAGAGCGGCGGCTAGCGGTGCAGGGCTAGTATTATGGGGAAGACAAAAGCATAGATCGATGGTTTGGGTGATACCTACCGCATCCCATCGGGTCAAATATCTCGCTCGGACCTCCTGATACCAAACCTTTTCCTTGAGAGCGATGGTAGGCCAGAAGCCCACTTTCCTCCTTGGTCCGCAACTGCTAAAATCACCAGGCACCTGCTGAAGAGCCACTATGGGATGGCGGATGGGAAGCCCATAATAGGCGATAACATCATCTGGCAAACGTTCGCGAGGTGTGGGACCCAGACTCGCTTGACTATCACCGCCACCAAAGTCCATCAGTCGACTTCTCTCCTCTCCGGTCTGACTTCTACATCAAACACTCATGTTAGTCCGCCATGTGAATGTGGCTTTCTCAGTGATTTCATCTGCCTGATCGATAACGAATGGTTTCTTGGATGTCATTTCTGGGTCACAAGGAACACTTCTCCATTACACCTTGATTTATAGCTCAGATTTTTTGGAGATTAATTTATTAGCTGGGCCTGTGAGTGGCCCCAGTTGATAATTAATGAATCACTATTCCATCTTGAGAATCACATCTAAGGCGACAGTGAAGATATTCCACCTTTTCCTACCACCGCAGGGCCAGCATAGTGGCCTGATTTTTTTTTTTAATAAAACATGATTAAAACCAATTCGGTTTTAG
This sequence comes from Rosa persica, assembly GCA_025331145.1. NCBI lineage: Eukaryota > Viridiplantae > Streptophyta > Magnoliopsida > Rosales > Rosaceae > Rosa > Rosa persica. Next base: position 9,308,100 of record WFKR01000001.1, on the reverse strand, counting down.
ATGCTAAAGTTGCAGCAAATATGGTGGTTTCACTTCGTCACATGTCATGATGACGATAACCATGATTCAATCATCCTCTTCAGCATAAGATTCACGAAGGATTAAATGACAGCAAACAGTTTGCTATTCAGCATCTTATTTTGCCAAGTACTGTAGGCCTTGATCAAACTCGATCTAGCCAGCAAAAGGCTCCAAATACCTACATTTGAGAAAATCAACAGAGAGCCAGCGATCAAGGCAGATACTTGCTACTATACACATGGCGAAGCTACCACCAAAGAAGAGAAGGATCCTCATTCGCAATCAAAAGCAGTCTCCTTCACATGGGGGGCACGCTAAAGTTCTGATATCCTACAACCTGCCTAAGTTTCGCCAATTCATTGCATACCAGACATCAGATACGGGGGCAATAAAATTGGCAAAGAAAGCATCAGTTCATGACAAAGGAAATTCAGATTGTGGCATCCAAGCTTTATGGCCTATTTAGAGGCCTATATGGAATCAATCAAGTAATTTTAGTCAAGCCAATACAAGTGGCTTCGGAGCAACTATATTATAAGTAGTACTGATTCAAGACCTCTTCAATCAAGACGAAGACCTTTGACTTCGAGGTCTAGGGGGCAATGTTTGGACTCAAAATGAACATTTTGGCCTGACAAGGCACGTCTTAGAGAAATTGAGTCAATGTCAGCAGCTCAAGCTATATATTATTGACAAGTTCGAAATATATATTTAGAGGCTAAATAAAGCCTACTGGAAGCATGGAAATAAAAAGTCAACTTTAGCATATTTTTCTACTTCGACTAGGAGAAACCAAGCTAAACAAGGAAGGAGGGGCGGCAGATTAACCATCTGAACTTCAAATGAGTTGAAACTTTCCAGATTCATTCTAGACATCCCAATGATCATTTCTTATGAAGAGTGCCAGAGCTCGTTCAGAGTGGAAAACCTTCAAACAATCAGTCCAATTTTCTGTAGAAGCAAAACTGGAAAACTGGACCTGTAAGGAGTCCAGTAGCATTTTCGGCCCAACCACATGGAAATAAATTCTGAAATTTTACCACAATAATATACAATCATGGTTGATCATTTCATATGAAGAAGTCAAAGGTTAAATATGAGTTCTTAGTGGAGATAAAAATTAAAGGAATAAAGAAGTGTTAGTGCTCTCACCTAACAAAATCCACTAAGTGTTAGTGGTCTCACCTAACAGATCCACTAAGTGTTTGTGTGCTCAAACCTAATCCACTATGATTTGTTTAAAGGCCAAATAGTGTTGCTTGGAAGCCTATATATAGAGGCTACAACAAGTATCATATCACCAATTCACTCATCAAAACATCTATAAGATAATCTAAGTTCTCTCTAGAGCTACCTCTCTAAGATCAATTCCTCTCCTTCTCTTTCTCTTATCGGTGATCACACTCCAAGTTCTAGTCTCCTTAGGAGCAAACTTTCAGTACCACCAAACCCTCTGTCAAAGTGCTTTGGTCCTAGTCTCCTTGGGAGCCGACTGTAGTACCACGACCACAACGGTTACGGAATCAGCTAAGCAAGGGTAATGCCCTCGCAAACCAACCAAGCTAGAGTCATGTTTTAGCAAGTTCTCCTCACTTCCCAGTGGTTTTCACTCTGCTCGATCTACAACATCGAGTATCGATTGTGATTTTGAAGAGGCTCAGCAAAAGTCTTTGCCACGAGGCACAAAGAACCCCACGACAAGGTTGGTGCTCTCCTCGTCCACAATCGCTTAGAAGAAGTCAGGTCAGCGGACACCCCCGACGACAGCACTGGAATGGTGCTGGCACGCCCACGCAAGAAAAGAGACTGTTGACCAGCTCAAGAAAAAAAATGGAGCCAAACAGTAACCATGGTGTTACTTGTGACTCATGAGTACACGTTTTTAAAAGAGAGTTTTGGGTGTTTTCTTTCTTTTATTGTCCATAAGGGATTTGGGTTCTTATAAATTTTTGGAGTTGATTATGGTTGCTTTAATTTATTCTTGATTTGAGAAGTTGTTAAGCATGTGTTGTTTGAGTCATTTTGTTTGAGTTTACTCATACGCGCTTAAAAAGCTTACCGGGTTTGTTGTTGCGACCCAGTGTATTATTCCATGGTGTAGGGGTTATTCCTGCAGGTCAAGACAACCAAAGTTGGGACCGCGGCATGTAGTTGTAGCAGTGTTAGGTTTAGAACCTATTTTGTTATCCTAATGTTGTTTGTAATATGCTCTTAGGGAGCGTTTACATTTTACTTTGATGCTTTCAAGTTTATGCAAAAACTTGGTGATGTAATATTTGACTCTAGTGATTGAGTCTGTATTGACATTTGTGGATTCATTTTATTTTGTTGCTTAGTTTAAATGAATTTTTTTTTAAGCATTTTGGCTATTTGTTGAGTTATCGCGCTTCGGATTTGAATTTCCTTTATTCAAAATTCGGGGCGTGATAGCATTTATAGGTATATTGTTGTTGGCGGTTCATGTGATCTGCAACTGCTGCATTAGTAGTTATGCAAGTCTTCTCTTTTGTTGAATATGAAGTTCTTTCGTAGCTCTGTGTTTTGGTTGTGGATTGACAAAACACTGTATCAGACTGTTGAGCAATTGATTTCAAAATGTGCACTAAGGAACTGATTGCTATATCTAAAATTTTTGGCATTCTTGTTGAATGAGCTTCATGATATGTCCAAGTAAGAGAATGAAATACTGAAATGGACATTATCATTTAGTTCAATAAGGCATTCAATAACTTACCATTTACTTGCAGAATAAGCAATGGGAAATCTACTGACTTAATTTCGGATCACTTATTCATTGTGTATCAAAATGCTTGAGGCAGGGAATCTAATATAGTTTGTTTATTAAGCTAAATGTTAATAATATACACCTAAGAATATGTAATTTTGTACTGAATAGCTTGCATTATGGGAGGATGCTAAATCATATATAAACCTGGTCCCTGCACTCTCACTATCACCAGACATTCACATTCTCAAATAGTGAGCAATGCAGAAGATTAGTGTTTGAGATCATTAGCCTCTTCAGGTTTGTTGACTCTCTAAGAACACTTCACTTACACATGTTGCTACAATTGTGTTTATGTGCTTTATGTGATTGTGTCTATGATCCTTGTGTGTTGATTCTTTGTAATAATAGTATTACAGATTACTAGAGTGAGACCTACTTCCGCAAGAAGAGTAGTTTGCTACTTACTGTAATAAGAACACGGTACAAGTTCTCATACCCAAGCCCCCAACAAGCACAGAACTAATGTGGCTTGGTCCCTATGCATGTGTGTTTATTGTCATTCCTTTTTCTTTTTCCTCTTAACAAGAGTATTTTCTGTGACCACTTGAACCAGCACTGATTCAACACCTGGCTTGTGAATTTATGGTCAAGACAAGGTGTAGAAAGGTATAAGCATCCTGTTGGTGATGAAAAATTCCGTTTAGAAATTTGACCCAACAATTAATGCGGACTGGAGTGGGAGTTGAACGGGGGAATAATTAAGAAGCTTCTATTTGTCATTAACCCGATGGCGATGAAGCGAAGGCTTCTCTCCGTTGCTGAACTTTGGGGCTGACGAATCGGAGGGTTCCCTTCGCTAATAATAACGAGGCGAAGGGTTCCCTTCGCTCCGTACTTGGATGATGATGGAGCAGAGACTTCCCTCTGTTGATGATAACAAAGCGAAGGCTTCCCTTCGCATTGTACTTGGATGTCGATGGAGTGGAGACCTCCCTCTGTTGATGATTGCGGAGAGAAAGCTTCCCTTCGCTTTGTACTTGGATTATGACAGAGTGGAGACAGCTCTCCATCGATGATAACGAAGAGAAGGCTTCCCTTCGCTTCGTACTTGGACGATGATGTGGCGGAGACTTCTCTTCGTAGCTGGTTCGAGGAGGGGGGGGGGGGGGTACCTGCAAAAAGCTCTCCGATGCCTAAGTCAGTATATTTCTGAGTTGAGTGTAGTAGACTCAATTAGAATTCAATGTTATACCTGGTCGTTTTACCCTCTATTTATAGGTGCATTACGGTTTGGGCGTAAACTTGCATGTTAAGGCGTCGGTGACTTGGGCGGCAAATCACAATTAATACCATATTTAATTATTCCTATATCGCCACTTATGACTGTAATCATTGCCGTACTAAATGCCGCAATGATTACCACACTTACTGCTGTAATGATTGCCGCACTTAATATTGCAATCATTTCTACATTTATATTTTTCTTACGTGTAGGGTTAAATTGGTTTACCACCCCCACACATCCCCGTTCTTTCTCTTTCATAGTGACTCATGTGTCTACTGTTTTTTCTTCTTCTTTTCGTCAATACTGTTTTCTCTTACATCTGGTCAAAAAGATGCATCAAATAGACTTGTTTCTTTTTCTGTACCACCACAAAACTTGGGTCTCAAGTTTCTTCACAGTCACGCATGTCTACTGTTTTTTTTTTTTTTCCTCTTCTTCTTCTTCTTTTGGTCATTACTGTTTTCTTTTATATCTGATCAAAAAGATGCATCAAATGGACATGTTTCTTTTTCTATACCTCCACAAAACTTAAGAACTTAAGTCTTAAGTTTCTTCACAGCCGCTCATGTCTCTACTGTCTCTCTTTTTTTTCCTCTTCTTCTTTTGGCCATTACTGTTTTCTTTCACATCTGATCAAAAAGATGCATCAAATGGACATGTTTCTTTTTCTATACCTCCACAAAACTTAAGAACTTAAGTCTTAAGTTTCTTCACAGCGGCTCATGTCTCTACTGTCTCTCTTTTTTTTCCTCTTCTTCTTTTGGCCATTACTGTTTTCTTTCACGTCTGATCAAAAAGATGCATCAAATGGACATGTTTCTTTTTCTATACCTCCACAAAACTTAAGAACTTAAGTCTTAAGTTTCTTCACAGCGGCTCATGTCTCTACTGTCTCTCTTTTTTTCTTTTTTTTCCTTCTTTTGGTCAATACGTACTGTTTTCTTTTACATCTGGTTAGAAAGATCCATCAAATAAGACTTTTTTCTTTTTCTGTACCTCCACAAAAATTAAGTGCCAAGTTACTTCCGAATGCATTGGTACTATTGATAATTCGCAAACTGTGGAAGAAATGCCATATCTAGGTATAATGGTTTTTATGTTGAATTTGCAGGGAATGAGCGAGGATGTGAGCATCGACAAATTTTTTGATGAGGCCATGATGGTGGAACTGGCTCAGCAGGAAGCTGATATTCACCAGCAAATGATATGACTGGCTTCATGATATGGTGTCCACAAATACATAGTCGAGAGAGGTTGTAGGCAATTTTAAGAGGATGGAACAGAAACATTGAGGTCGTATGCCAAAAGTGAAAATATACAGTTGTAACCTCCGGCTGTCGCAGCGCTTTCTAATTTTGTTGCAAAAATGATGTGACCTACTAATGCAAAGATGTTGTATTGGATATTTGCTACTATTTACTACAGATCCGTGAAAATCATTATTGTTTTTTTGTGCAGACCCAATTTCATTATTATCTTTCATTTATTTTCAGATATTGGACAAAGAAGGATCAATTGAACAAAGCTTTTTGTTTCGACCTGATGATAACAAGTAGGAGTGAACCATGATGAATGACATCATAATTTCATATACTACGAAATTAGGGTATTATTTGTGTGTTTCATGCTTAGAATTTCATGCATGTCAGACAATTTTTTTTCAAGGAAATAATACATTGAAATATTAGCGATCGAAATAGCACAAGAGGGCATTTCAGATAAAGTGGAAGCATAAAGAAGTCGAGAAGGGCTTGACCCTAAAGCTAAAGTAGAACAAACCGGAAGGTGTACTACAGCAATGCTTTGTGCTTCTACAAAACAGCTCCGAAACACCAACGCTTTGTGCTTGTACAAAACAGCTCTGAAACACCGATATAAAAACTACTAAAAATTGAGGATAAACTCTCAATGCAACCTCCCCAAAATAATTACCAGCAATAAAACTATTGTCATGCCTTTGGTAATCAATTGCTAACCAAGTAATTAAAAATGAAGCCACTCCGAAGACTCTTTTAGTGGAGCTATTTGTTTAGATTAAACCTTAAAAAAAAAAAAAAAAAAAAAACATATTCTTCTGGACCTGGATTAGCAAATATAGCACTCAGTTAGGCTTTGGCCGCCTAGGTGGGTTCTTCTAAACAATCATTCCCAAGTACTGACTTGAGTACTGAGCATTACATATTATCTTATTTCATGAACACTATCAAAACTTAAATGAAGAAAGATTCCCTGAAGAAACTTAAGCTGCATCAAAATTAAAGCAAATCCACTCTACTAATTGCCACAAATAGATAGATCATACAAACATGATAAACAAGCCCATTATTTTTAGTACTAGCTAGAGAGACCATTAGGTAGCAACACCATCCAAGATCTTAGCAACAACCTCTTTGGAATCCTTGAGCTTTTTGATGCTCTTAATCAGCTTCTCGCGCTTGGTGGCAACTGCTGGAGATTCCTCCAGCATTTTCTCAATCCCACCACCACAATTTGGTCCCATCAACTCATTCACAATCTCACTCTCCATCTCTTGGTTCACAAGTTTCGAAACACTCAACTGCAAATGCAAAGCCACACAATCAACAAGCCTTCTCAGAACAATTTTCCAATAGGCAGTCATCCTCATTTTCAAGTCGAAAGCCTGAGAGAGAACTTGAGGATATTGCCGAAGGACTCCAACTTCAACTTCCCCAATACCCTCTACAAAGATCGTAGAGTCATTTTTAGATAACACCGCATGTACAAATGCGTCTTGTTGACCCATCAGCCTGCTCCATTCGGATACATATTCTGGATTACCTGTATAATCAGTCAGCTTCTCCATTTCCACCATCTCCATCGTCCACTCAACTGACCTTTCTTTCATCCTTGTTATAAGATTATGGCCAGCTCTTTTGGTGCATACCTGAAGCTGATAATAGTTTTGTGTATTATGCATTAACACATACATAACCACTTCTTCAATATAACTCCAAACCTTCTCAACAAATCCAACAGGTATGCTCGAGATTCCCTTCACTTTTCCCTGCAAGATAACAAGAAAAGCATTGCGGGGAACAAAATTCGGAAGACTAATACCATTTGCTTCCTCCAAAATCTTGATCTCCTCTACTAAGAAGTTAATTTTTGGGTCACTTTCTTCACACTTGTGAAGTTGATCCGAGTACTGATTGAGCATCTTATAAAGCCGAGCAGTGCAATGCATGTGCTTGTCATCAGGGAATTCATCAAATTCTCCTCTCACCAGAATTTTCCTAAGAGCTTCTTTTGATGATCCGATGATCTGCATAAACGCGGTCATGGCTTCAGCAACAGATGACAGACTCTTTGGCATTTTGTTCAACTCTGAAAGACAAGAATTCAGCTTGTCATTTATCTTCTTGACAATGTCTGGCAAGTTTCTAGCTATGCTAGAAGCTTGAATTTGCACCAACTTTTGAGCCAGAACTGGAATTCCAACCATAGATTTGTCAATCTTGGACAGCAAAGGATGAGTTTGAAAAAGTTGTTGAGATTTAGCCCGTGCCTCCTCATAAGTTTCATCTCCAATCCGGTTCCTCACACAGACATAACCAAGACCAATGCCAACATCATCTGCTGTAACCTTCTCTAATAGTCCTTCGGGCGCCTTATCAACCTTTGTGACCACAGCCAGAGTCCTATCACCAGCTTTATCCACACTCTGTGACATCCTGATGGATTCACAAGTTGTAAAATCAACAGTAGCAGACAACACATTGAGAATGATGCTCTCTTCAGGCTTGATATAGTCCATGATCATGTCTTTGATTTGATCATAGATATCCTCGGGCTGACCATGAACAGGAACTCTAGTGATTCCAGGGAGATCAACCATAGTCAAATCCGGAACACCATTCTTTTTCACTAACAAAGTCAATGGGGTGTTAGAAATTCCCTTACCACCACCAGCAATAACATTGGTGGCATTGACAATATCATCAGCAATTTGGACCTCATCAGTGTGCTCAACTTTGCCATTGTACTCCAACTGGAACTCTGGCTCAAGACTAGAGTGGTGTTGAAGCCTCATTATAAGGGGTACCCTGGTGCAGATACCTTGTCCACGTGGCAGGCTGATGCCGGCCAGGGATTCAAGGACGCTTGACTTGCCAGATGATTGGTCACCTACAACAACAATGGTGGGGAGCTGAATGCCTTCCTCCATAACCATGAGGCTCCTGAGCTTGTCAATGGCGTCAAGGAGAGGACGGATTTTGTCATTGTAAGATGACACAATCGGTGCTGCTTCAATGATGGTATGTTGTTCTACACATGATGATCCTTCACCATCTGAAATGCATGCTAAATCTGTTTGCTTTGCTGTTCCCATCTTCTTGATAATCTGATGTATTGACTGAAAGAAGACTAGAAGAGTGAGATGGAGAAAGAGATGGGATGAGTTAATAATAACAGAATACAAAGTAATGCATAACCATGATCAGGCTCCTGAGCTTGTCAACAGAACCAAGGAGAGGACGGATTTTGTCAATGTAGGATGACACAATCGGTGCTGGTTCAATGATGGCATGTTGTTCTACACATGATGATCCTTCACCATCTGACATGCATGCTAAATCTGTTTGCTTTGCTGCTTCCATCTTCTTGATAATCTGATGTATTGACTGAAAGAAGACTAGAAGAGTGAGATGGAGAAAGAGATGGGATGAGTTAATAAATAACAGAATACGTACAAAGTAATGTGTAAACAAAGTGGGCACCTTTGGATTCCCAAAAGAAAAAAAAAAGTAGGTTCTTTGTTTGGAAAAGTCATAAAGATGACTAGGAACAGTGGGGAGATGATTGAAGCTCATAGAAGCCCCGCCAATCCCTGTGAATTGAATCTGTTCTGTTAGGAAAAAGTGAAAGGTATACAAACAAAATGTTAAAGCACCATAGTACAAGAAAGTAAAATTAAAAGTAAATGGTAAAGCAAAAGAATCGAACCTGTCAGCTGGTTTGGATTTCTCGATCTTCGATCTTTCACATTGTAGAATTTCCTGCAAAATTTGTTATTTCATGCATCATAGTCCAATAAGTTATGACTTGAATAAAACTCCTGATACTTATATGATATGTCTTGTGATATTGAATCGTCATGTGCAGGTAACAAAATGATCCATATGAAGGCCTTCCTATAATAAGGAGGACAAGAACCAGTGGAAGTATCAGAGAGGCAGCTGATTATGAAACAAGCGTATATTAACACTCCGATATTTTTTTTTTTTTTTTTGTGATAAGAAAAGAGTTAAATTAAGTTAAAGATGGAAGCCCCTAAGGCAACCAGAGGTTACAGAATCAAAGAGTTAGTTTTTGCAGATACACCATCTTTGAATGGAGTTACTGTTGTAAAGAAATCCTAGTGCATAAAAAATTAAAAAATAAAATAAAAAATAAAAACAAAGTGACCTGACAAGTAATGAAATCAAGCATGCACAAGAACAAGCACAGAACTATTGTGGCTGGGCCTCTAGTGAGACCTACGTCCACAAGAAGAGTAGCTTGATGCTTACTGTAACAAGAACAAGGTACATGTTCTCATACACAAGCCCCCGAATATACCTCATTTTCTCTCGAGAGTCTCTCTAACCACAAGTGATTGGGATAAAAAGAAAATAGAATAAAAGATGAGAATGGTCCAAAAGCCTCTCCATTTTTTGAGTTTATGAGGTGCGTCTCCATTCAGGATGGAACTCAAATCCAAAGGTAATGTTGCTGATGACCCATTATCATCTGTCTTTGTCAATTGATAACCCAATATCTTAAAGCAATTAATGACGCAATGACTTCATCAGGGTAACCTTTAAAGATGATGCCGTCAATCAAAAAACTGCTTATCATGCAAGGTCTCTCTTTTTCCACTTGAACAAGAGCTACAAAAGAAACACATTGACTGAATGAAAAGTTCAAAGATGACTGGTGTGCTTCCCTATCTGTATAGCGTTTGATATCATCAAACAGTTGCAAGTTGCAACTTTGCCACTTATAAGAAGCATCGGTTAATTTCCAACATCCAACAGAAACATGGTGTACGTACATATCTCTACCTATACCAGATCATGAATTTTCTATTGCAGCAAAGATATTAACCTATAGCTAGATTTCTGATAAATCAATCTACACAGACCCTTACAGATGTACAACAAGGAAGTCATTTACCATGGATGAAACAGTTATGTTTACATCCATGATACACCATCTTTCCAAAATTGAAGATCATGATTCACTATGAAAGTTGGTTTGACCTTCAAACATGGGATAATGTATTCCATCTGCAATTACATATTCACCATCTCATGTCTCAAACTTGTGTCTGCAAACATTGGAAATGGTGTCAACGTAGCTTGTCTGATTGGTTAACCGGTTTTGTTCAAAATAGTACATAAGAATAGTGAATTTGGATAGTCTTCCAAAGGTGGCTGTACTGTTTTTGACAAATATATGATACATGATTGAGTACAACTTCACAACTTGTCAGGTTCAAATTTTCTGTTGTGAGATTGAATTCTCTTTTGTCAATACAGTTTACAATGATCAGTCAAGATGACCAAATAGTTAGGACCGCAATTCCATTGTGTAAATGCATTTCTTTAGTCTTTCGGAAGTCTAAACAGAAAGCAGGAATACATAGACCTTTATCTTCATTTGTTTTCTCACATATCCCCCATCTAATGGTGAAAAATATTTCAGCCTTTTTTATTATAGCTTAATATTGTAATGGGTTTTATTAAGAGATTGACAGAGGTTTAAACTGGGTTTAGAAAACAGATAAAAACACAATTCAAATGGGCTGGTCAACAATCAAATTTGGATGAAATCAGGCCCAATAAAATCTCGGTTTCAAGCACAAACCGACCAAGTCCAACCGACAAGTGCGATATACCACTTTCGGTAACCAACTTTTAATGGTTGGTTTCAGTCCAAGATTTAGCTAACCAACCAAACTTCGGTTGGTAATCGGCTCAGGCCCAATTAGCTTGGTTTTGTACAGGGTCCAGTCTTAGCCGCCGTCGCCAGAAGGGAAGAAGATGTCATCTCTTACAGGAGATTTGTCGCTGCTACTAGCCGAGGGGAAGTACAGGCGAGGAGGTTTGTCACCCTCACCAAAGAGGGAGAGAGGCGATATTTCTCTCTCACGAGAGTCTTAAGGCATATTTTTTTACAAAAAAAAAACAACAACTGATTTAGTTATTTGAGATACATTAATTATTTTTAATTACTAATATAATTCTCATAGGTGGAAAGAGGTCAAAGAACACCAACATGGTTGGTTTTTTTTTTTTTTTTTACTAAATTGAGTATTACATTGTAGACACCAAAAATTTAATGAAAATAAAATTCATTAAATAATTCGGTCAACACTTGAAATTATGACCGAAAAAAAATTTAGTCGGCATGTGGGTCCCACAAAATGTGCACGTGGCTTATGAGTAAGCAAAACCAAGCGGACTCAGGGAATGACACGTGGCGGTATACAAAAAAAAGTCCGACGGCAATAAATAAATTTGTTCCGACTTAATCAGCTGATGTTAAAGCGGATCAATCAAATTAAATCAATTGATTTCGAGTCAAATCAAGTATTAAATTTCGTCTGCTGATTAAATGTCAATTTATTTAAATTGATAATCAAGATGAAAATCAGCCATCAAATTAATTGGCTAATTCCTTAATAGTCGTGATTAAATCAGTTAATTAAAGCTGATTGATTTTATTATGCTATTAATGAAATACAATTAAAATCAGCCATCAAATTGATTGGATAATTCCTTAATAATCGTGATTAAATCAGTTAATTAGGGCTGATTGATTTGATTACTTAATTAAGGAAAATACAATTAATTACGTGTCATCAAGGCATTCCAAATTGGGAGAGGCACTGACACTATAAATACCCCTTCTCAAATCAAGAGAGGAACTTGAGCCAAAAAAGAGAAAGAAAACACTCTCAAATTTCAGAAGCCTCCCAAGTTCGTGAAGAATCATCAAGCTGCGAAATAGCCGGTTCCTTACCAACCTCAAGCCAAAACGTTCGTCACGTGACAACTCCCGTGACCACCATCCAACTCAAGATCAAGCATCAAGCCCTTGAGTGAAATCATCTTCGGAGATAGAATTAGAGGATTACTAAAGATTGTAACCCGCACTTAAATTCTTAATAAAATTATTATTTTTGTACACGCGTCTGCATTCTATTTGTTTTCAGATTTTCGTGTTTACTTACACCAAAAAGAAATTCCTGTTTTAGAGAAACGGAATTGAGAGAGAATTGCTGTGTATTTTCATTGATAATAGGGGTCTCTTTATATAGAGGATTTGAATGCATAGATCTGAATATACAAGGAATGTAATTCTACATTAAATAGGATTCTAAATCCTTCTATTATAACCCTATTACCACTAGGTCAACTAACCTAGGGTTTGGGCCAGACACATAATCTGGATTTCCTTGAACACTCCCCCTTGTGTCGCCCAAACGTGCTTCTCTCGTTGCCTCATTAAAAACCTTGCCGAGTAACAAAAACCCAGTGAGACAAAAATAACCTCGGTCGAAGGGGAAAAAGAGCACAACACACCCTTCACGTTTCGAGACCATACATGTAGACATCTGCCCCTGATATCTGCATCTCCCCCTGATGACTACGATCATAGGGATTCAGATAACTTCCGCAAACGATGCTACTAACATGTTTCTCGAAAGTGGAATTTAGGCAATGACTTAGTGAGCAAGCCTGCCGCACTGTCCTCAGATTGAACCTTGTTCACTTTGATCTTGAGGAGAGTTTGTTGTTGCTGATTATGCTTGGTGTTGCCGCTTTTGATGTAGCCTTGCTTCATTCGTTCAAAACAAGCAGCATTATCCTAAATGCTTGTAGGCTCATCTATGGTAGACTTTAAACCACAACTGTTCGAACATGCGTAATTATGGATCCAATCCATACATTCACGAACTACTTCGTGAAAAGCAATAATCTCTGCATTGTTTGAAGATATAGCGACTAGGGTTTGTTCTGTAGACCTCCAAGATATCACGGTCTTTACCTATGGTGAACACTTAACCAGTTTGGGAATGACATTTGTGTAGGTCAAAGAGATACCCAATATCAGCAAAACCTTCCAAAACACATGTTGTTTTGGGGTGGGGATAGGAAACGCAGGCCAGCGTTGGAGGCGTTTCTGGTATGTGATGGGTCCGAATTCATCATCTCTCTGTAGGGATAGAACAAGCCCATATCGATCGTACATCTCAAGTATCGAAAGATATCTTTTACACCTATCCAATGGCGTCGCGTTGGAGCAGAGCTATACCTAGCTAACAAGTTCACAACATATGAGATGTTTGGTCTTGTGCATTGAGTTAAGTACAATAATGCGCTTATTGCACTTAAGTGTGGCACTTTTGCCTCTAGCACATCTTCACCATCATCCTTTGGACGAAGAGGATCCTTTCAGGATCAAGACTACAGACGATTATGGGGGTGCTTGAAGGCTTGATCTTGTCAAAATGCCTAAGCATCCATCGACACGATGTTCAAGTTCCAAACTGAGACATAATCGTGTTCTCCCAAAATCTTTCATCTCAAACTCGGATTTCAAGTGTTCAGCAGTTTCCCTTAACTCTTTAAGAGCTTCCAATGAAGGCCATGTCCAACATGAACCACGATAGAATCCGAAAATTGTTATGGAAACGCGCGGGCATATCCCTTCCCAATCAAGTAGTCACTTTAGTGAGCATTTCAACCTTATTGTAAACGCGCTCCGTGGTCTAGAGCCACTTGACTTGGGTAGATGAAGTTCACCATGAACCTTCATGTATATTCTGTATCTAGATCCCCGTATAGATACGTAGTGACCACATTTGTAAGCTGCATGATAAGTTATTTGGAAACTACCAAACGTAGTGGAGTGCAATGACATCCTTTACGAGAGAATATGTCTCATCGTAGTTGATTCCAGGGCGTTTTTGTGAGAAGCCTTGCGCAATAAGGCTAGATTACCAACTCTTTTTCTTAACACGCTTTATAACGAAGACCTATTAGTCAACAGGTTTTATGATAGGATGTGTTGGCATCACTGGCTCAAAAACCTTCCTCTTCGTTAGAGTATCCAACTTAACCTGGATCGCTCTTTCCATTTAGGCCAAATCTCTCTATGTTGGCATTCATTCATCAACGGAGCGTGGTTCGATATCATCGGACTCAACAAAATCATGCGCAACGAAATGCGCAACTACATCATCAATTTGCAGGCATATTTGCAGTAGATGTGTGATCTCGTCACTTTTAGTAGGGATCGAGATAAGATATAGTGGGGACAGACCACGATAATTTCTGTCGTTCCTATTGAACATCCATGTTCTTATCTCCCCCTAACGACGGGAAGACTGTCTCAGTAGAGTGACAACCCGGAAATCTAGCAGTAAGGAGATCGCCTAGTAAGGGCATTAAGTGGCGGACGATGGTTGGAGGCTCAAATCCAATTTTCTCATTCATTTGTAAGGACCTATTATAATGCGTTGTGGCGGCGCAATTGGCACATAAATGACTCACTCAAATGTGCGTAAGTACAAAATACTTATACCCAATCACTAGCTATAACACATAGATTGAGTGGTGGTAGGTCGTAGACGAATTAGCATAGCTGCATGCGATATTGCATCACCCCAAGCGGATATAGGGAGATTGGTGCGCATTAATAATGTCTTGACTACCATCGTAGTCGTTTTCGTGAAACCATTTGGGTGTGTTCATGAGAATGTGATGTCCAACATCAATCCCATTGCAATATCCATCGAAAGTCTTCAATGTAAACTTTCTAGCATCGTCAAGTCCAATTGACAGAATAGGATGATCAGGAGAGTGAGCCCGTTGTCATATGGTATTTGCTAGGAGTGTAGCAGAAGCAGCATTTACAAGTGGACAATGGTACAACCCGTGACCAGCGTGTTTACGTGTCAACCAACATCATGAGATATTTAAACGTCCGCAAGTTGGTTGAATCAGTCCACAGAATCCCCACGGATTCGATGTAAGAACATAATGAGTATTTTCATATCCTTTGCATCGGAAGGTCTCAGTCCTAATTTCCGGAAGGAACAGGCTTTGCAAAATGAGTGAGAGGCCTTGAAAGCAACCAATGAGGATTTTGGTTGGGCCTGAGCGTCTGTAACGCTATTAGAAGCAAAATGTGTGACTACATCTCCCATCATGGCGTTGGAGCCATTGGAATTAGTATGTATGGCATCATGGCGTCATGCTCATGGTTGGCGCCATTAATGGCGTTATCACAAGGGATGTTGACGGCCCTATGGCTGCCCAAGACAGCTGCAGCACCAGAGGCTGCGGTTGTTACGGTCTTGCTAAGTCCGAGAATCAACTTTTGATTCATACTTCGTTTCGCTCGAGAGAAAGGATGTCCATGTGAAGTCTTTTGTAGACGGATCATCATATCATAACTAGGATGACCTATCCTGTTGTGATAAAGCCAATATGTGTCTAAATCCAAGAGATCTTCTCTTATAACTTTTATTGGATTAATAGCTCGAATAGTGATATAGAGTCCACTAGAGACACATATGAACTTCTCTAAGATGCGCATTTGTTCGCAATCATTAGAGGTATTGCAAAGGAACTCATTTTCGTTCTCTACATGCGTTTTCACATGGTATCCGTAGCGTAGAGAGTGACAGTAATCAAGGTGACATTTGGCAAAGTGAACTTGGGTTATTTCATGTCCTTGAGTTAATACTGATGGCCCAGCCATCATAGTCACAATGTAATATGCTCATAATCAAAATGGAGTCATAATGAAAAGAACTCGATATTTTATTCATAAGCCAATGAAGTTGCATCATTGTCTCTTTGACCAAAGAAAATCTAATCCAATAAACTAGTGAATGCAAAACAATGGTAGTCATCTAACTTCTTTCGGTAATTTCAATGCAAATGTGACCAGGTGAGTAGAGAGATGTCGGTGAAGCAAGGCTCGCTTAAGTACCACTTATCTTAAAACCTTCCTAGACATCACAGTTACTTTGCGTGAGCCTACTTTGAAGAAAGACGAAACCATAGGCATTTACTACAAAAATAATATGGCGATTGCCTATTACATCTCTTGGAAAAATAAAGACTTAAACAGAATTGAAGATCTATTGATCCCAGCCAGATTTTAGTCTTTAACCTTTCACTCTAGATCATCATCTTGATCTTCTTATTCCACATTGTGAGCTTCTCTTACTTCACAGTATGCTTTGTAGGCGGTGACAATTTCTTCACGAGCTCTACAAATGTGTGCCCAATGACCGGATACTCCACATCGAAAACATACATCTCTATGCTCAGACTCAATTGATTGAGGCACTTTGAAAGGGTCATTAGGATGGCTCTTAGTGTTGGTGGCACCAACAACATGGCTAGAGGCGTTGCCTCCCTCTCTCTTTCAACGTTGACCTCTTCGGTTCCGTGTTAGCCTATTTTGGCGGTCACCTTCCCAAGTAGAGCGATTATATGGACCAGAACGTCCAAATGTATTCCTAAGATTAGGTTTCGCTCTTGACGCCCTTTCTTTGGGGCGCGACTATAATTAGATTCCGGAATATGCTATGTTCCCACGGATCTCGAATTATAGTTATTTACAAGGATGTTGTCATGCTTTTCGCGACGTTCATAGCTCCAATGAGCCCATGAAACCTTGTGATTCGTCCTGCAGCAACATCGATTCAATAGTTCTTAGAAACCATCAATGCAGAGACGGGGAATATAGAGAGAGTCTTCTCAATCAACATCGCATTTGTGGTCTCTTTACCACAGAATTCCATTAAGGATTTAATGAGAAGTTCTTCCGAGTTGTAGTCAAGAACTGACTTGAAATCACATAAACGGAGGCTATGCCATCTCACTTCTAGTTCAGGAAGCAAGGAGTCACGGACGTTGCCAAATCTTTCTTCGAGTGAGACCCACAACCTTCTGGGGTCTTCTTCATTCATATACTCGTACTGGGGTGAATCATCCATATGACGAGTCATTAGGATGATGGCTTTCGCCTTATTTGCCTCTAAGGCTGCTCTATTTGTTTCCAAAGCTTGAGCTTGCTCAATAGTTAGCACGTCCTGCCTAGGCTCGAGAATCGTATCCAGGATTCCATCGGCCTTGAGATGCTGGCGAACATCACATACCCACTTGTGATATCCAGAGCTAGTTGTTCCCAATAGAGCGAAGTCCAGTTTGTTCAGGTTACTCATTCTGAAAGAGAACAAGAAATTAGGGTTAGTTTCGGAGCGTAAAAGGCTATCACGAAAACATATAAAATTTCTGAGCGTAGTCGCTTCCAAGAAATTCAATTCCAAGTGGTATTGGATTAGATCGAAACAATAACGTAAGTGGTCGATCATAAATTCTCTACAGATTCTAAGTTTGGAGATCTCAATAAGCTCCAAGCTTGGAGTGAGCACGAACCCCCACAGTTCGGCTTAATTAGGTCTCCCCTATGATGAAGAAAGGGGGGTAGAAGAAGAGATGTTGGAAGTCCCCGAGAAAAGAAGAAGAAATTGAAAAACTTCAAAAACGGGAAATTTTAGAAAACTTTACCTCGAAAAGATGCTAGAAATCTTGGTCGGAAAAGTTGTTGGCTTGGCAGTGCAGGGATACTGCAGGGTCGCTGTAAGGATGCCGCGAGGTCGCGAGGACGCTGCAGAGATGCCGCGAGGACTGTTGTGGGGCCGCTGCGGGGATGCGACTGCTGGGGGGATGTCACGAGGCCACGAGGATGCTGCAGGGATGTCGCGAGGATGCTGAGGAGATGCCGCGAGGACTGTTGCGGGGCCGTTGCGGGGATGCCGTGAGGTCGTTGCAGAGGCAGTTGCGGGGTCGCTGCGGGAGCTGTGGAGATTTAGGGTTTTGGTTTTTAGGGCTAGGGTTAGAGCTCGTGCTGATAACGTGTTTTAGAGAAACAGAATTGAGAGAGAATTACTGTGTATTTTCATTGATAATAGGGGTCTCTTTATATAGAGGATAAAAATGCATAGAATCTGAATATATAAGGAAAGTAATTCTACATTGAATATGATTCTAAATCCTTCTATTATAACTCTATTATCACTAGGTCAAGTAACCTAGAGTTTGGACCAGACACATAATCTGGATTTCCTTGAACAATTGCCAAATTATGAGATTCCTCTCTATATTATTATATGTCCTGGATTACGAAATGGCCCCCTGGTTAACTTCACGAGGCAGGCTCTCTCGAGAAACAGAGTAGAAGCATCGCCTTCCATTAAAAACCTTTGGAATATCGCGTCTCCCTTTTCTCTCAAGAAAACTAATCGTCGGCGCAGTCAGTATCCTTTCTTCTTCTTCCCAAATTCCACAAACACTTTATCTTCCTCTCTGTTCCCAAAACCCTAGATCTCCGATTGCCATGGACGATAGCTGTGCCGTTTGCGCCGACTCCCTCGAATGGGTTGCCTACGGCGCTTGCGGCCACAAGGAGGTCTGCTCCACCTGCGTCGCCCGCCTCCGTTTCATCTGCGACGATCGCCGCTGCTGCATCTGCAAGACCGACTGCGACGTCGTTTTCGTCACCAAGGTAGGTCACTCTCCCATTCCAATTTCACCTTTCAAAATTCCCCCATTTTGTCCCCAAAGTTCCAATCTTTTATCTCAAACTTCGATCTTTATGGATTTCTGGTTCCTCAATCTAGTCCCAAATTGTGGGTATTCTTGTTTTCGCTGCACTTTCGATACTATTTATCTGATTCTGTTGCCTTTTCGAGCTTCTTCGATCTTCGATACATGTGCCATTGTGTTCTGCCTGTTATGAATGTGTCAGTTTATTCATCAAGGCTCTGACTTTTGAAATTGGGGTTGATATGGTGCTTGTTTTTACTCTGCTTTTCGGTTCTTTATGCACAAAGATTGAGACTTTTTTTATGTTTTGCAGGCTTTGGGAGACTATACAAAGATGATTAAGGACTTCTCGGTCTTGCCATCCCAAGGGAGGGAGGGTCGCTTGGGACCCTACTGGTACCATGAAGACACACAAGCATTTTTCGATGATGTGGATCACTACAAGATGATCAAGGCAATGTGCAAGCTTTCATGCAGTGAATGTGACAAGCTGGAGGAGCAATCAAATGATAACTCAAGGCGTCGCGCGAGGTTTCGGAACATTGAACAGCTAAAGGGCCATTTATACCACCAACATAGGTTGTGTATGTGCCCTCTATGTTTGGAAGCGAGGAAGGTATAATGCCTGTATATATGAGAGTGTTGGAGATGGTGTCTTGTGATTTATCTATTATTTACGTTTCAAGCAAAGATTTTTCTCTGTGGTCTCCTTCTTGTCTCCTTTGGTTTCTATCTTTGTGGTCTAATTATCATCTTTTGTTCATCTCAGGTATTTATTTGTGAACAAAAGCTTTATACTAAAGCACAGTTGAAGCAGCATATAGGTACAGGTGACTCTGAAGTTGATGGAAGTGAGAGTGAAAGAGGGGGCTTTATGGGGCATCCTATGTGTGAATTCTGCAGAACTCCATTCTATGGCGATAATGAACTGTACACCCACATGGGTACCGAACACTATAAATGTCATTTATGCCATAGGTAACCAAGCTATATTTTTCTGGGAAGAGTTCTAACTCTCCTGTTACAATTTAAGATAATGTTAAGCTCACATGAGATCTGTTTTTGATAAATGCAGTGCTGGACAATATGAATATTATAGGAACTATGATGATCTTGAGGCAAGTTATCAGATCTACTGTTATTTGTTTACTTGCTTTATATTGTTGGGCTGCCTTATAATTGTTGTGAATGTTTTCATTTTTTATTTAATAGATGCACTTCCGCCAAGGCCATTTCCTATGTGAAGATGAGTCCTGTCTTGCCAAAAAGTTTATTGTCTTCCAATCTGAGGCAGAAATGAAGGTGACCTCTTAGAGCCTGACAACTTGTCGTTGTGTTCCTCTCTCTTATACATTTAATTTACTTACCTTGTTTATTCTACAGAGGCACAATACTATTGAACATGGGGGGCGTATGTCTCGTTCCAAGCGTAATGCTGCTCTCCAGGTAAGTATATTATTTTCCTCGTCTATATTTTGCATTGTTCAGCTAGGCTGGCTACTCCTTCTCTAAACTCACATTTTGTTTTGCTGAATTTCTTACTGATTGTAATATTGTTTCTTATATCTGTTGCAGATACCAACTAGCTTCCGATATCGACGAAGTAGTGAACAAGATAATAGGCGTGGAAGAGGTCGGTCATTTCATCGTGAATCTCGTGATTCTTCTGATAATCAACTGTCTATGGCAATTCAAGCAAGTTTGGAGACATCTACTGCAGATGATAGCACATTCCATGGTCCTTCCTCGTCCACTGGGCACGCTGCTTCAGATCTTGGAGATACAAGTGATATTGATCCAATCATTAATCCATTTGAATCCTTAAGTACAACAGATGCTGAAGCATCCTCAAGGTACCTTCAAGCCTTGGGGCAAAGTTCTGGGAAGGCGCCTTTGCAGGACTCTTCCTTTCCTCCCCTCGCACCTGGAAGCAGTCAATCAACACCTGTCTCGGACGGTTTGCCTAATAACACCATGGCAGCTATTCTCCGCCGTCAAAACAATCGCAAGGTGGCTGTTAGGCCTGTTATTAGTTCTGGTCAGGCCTGGCCAGCAGCGGGACGTGCACCTGTAGTACCGCCTACTAGTTCAGCTCAGGCGTGGCCTACAGCACAGGTTTCACCTTTAATATCACGTGGTTCTGGTCAGAACAAGATGGCCTTTGGGAATAGACCAGGACCTTCCAGTTATGCAAATTCTGCTCAGGCCCAAGTTGAGACTCGACAGACAACAGTTCCTGGATTCTCATCATCTGGTTCTTCGCGGGATTCATTCAACAACAACTCTGCTAGGATTAGCCATTCTGCATCTGCCCCTAATTTGGTCCAGAATGGATCTGTTAAACCTTCCATCTCCGATTTCCCTCCAGTTTCTGTAGCACAAGTACGTAAGGTGCCCTCAACTAGCCAGCCAACTAGTCAGCCCGTATTGAAAGTGGATGTTCAAACTGCTAACAAATCCTTGGTGGAAAAGATTCGTGCTGCTGTTGAGTTTGACGAAGAAAAATACAGTGTTTTTAAGGACGTATCTGGGCAGTATCGTCAGGGTTTAGTTGACACAGAAGTATATTTAGATTTTGTTCGGCAGTTTGGCTTGTTGCATCTTGTCCTTGACTTGGCTAGACTCTGCCCTGATGCTCAGAAGCAGAGAGAGCTGATTGATGCCTACAATAACAGTGTAAGAAACAATGGTGCACAAGAGAATGGATGGTCTCAGGGAAGTGTCCGATTGAAAGATTCCAAGAAAGGTAAAGGGAAGAGTTCAGAAACGGAAAACAGTAAGGCTAAAGGGAAGAGTCTTGAAGTGGAAAACAGTAGTTCAAAGGACACACTAGCAGATAGCATTATTAATTCTGTAAGGGAACTTCAATCAAACTACAGGCCTTCAGAAGAAGCGGTTGAGGTGTTGTCGAAGGATGGATACCGTGCTGCCAAAGGCAAATCAAACCTGATAGTTAATGAACGCCAGGAGGAACTAAATTCTCGCAGTCAAGCCTTAACGGAGCCAAGGAGCCAAAAGGATTCGGTACCAGCTGTTACTGGATCTAATCCACATCTAGGAGATGGTGGTGGAGGAAGCAAGCAGCGGAAGAAAACCTCAAAATTCCATAGAGTTCGCTTGGGTGATGGCTCTGCTGCGTCTCGCTTGGATCTTAGAAATTCTGACCCTCAGCCAGATGACGGAGGTGAACAACTAGATGGGAGCAGTAACTCGGCCGAAGGATTGCCCGTCCATGGTGTTTGGAGACACAAAGCCGCCAATAAACTTTTTAGTTAGAAAGCATGATCTATGCATTTGATTTTGCAAAGTGCGGCAGTTACAGAGTGAACTGGTAAGTTATGGAGAAGAGTTTGTTTTGGCACCCATTTCTGTGACCTATGAGTTCTCAACTCTTTGTTTATCCACTAGGTCGGGTGGTTTTGTGTTGCATGGTGATTTTGATGTGAGTTATATATATCTGCTCACATCTTCATTTTTATCCTCATCATGACAAGTGTTCATATATACTATCTTTGTGGAATGCGAATATACAAGTGCAAAGGTTTGAAAGTTGAAACTTACAGTTGAAATTTCTGATTTTTTAAAGTTCTGTTCTTGAACTAAACTGAACGGAGTTGAGGGCATAATCTTGAAATAGACTGGTTATTGATTCTGTTTTGTTTGGTTTGACCCCCTGTTTCTCTGAGAAGTCTGATCAATTACAAGTTCAAAGCTCCGAAGACATCTGAAACAAGTATAAATTTGATATGAATTTCAATCCCCTTGAACCACAAGTTGATTTATTTATGGCAAAGCAATTTTGGTCGGTGCTGCTGGTCCAAGATTGAGGGGCAAATGAGAGATGATGCATTCAAAAGTTCTTGATTTGTTTCGTGTCAAATCCAATCGTTTATTTATTTATTATTATTATTTTTTTTTTTTTTGCTGGGTAGTTGACCATCCTTCCTCTTTGATTAGTGTTCTGTTGTATGATGGGCTTCCTTGCCCTCCTCAATGTCCTAGTCTTGTTTAGCAGGGGTTAGCTCTGTTTAGCTGATTTCTTTTCCTCTGTTTCTTGTTTCTTTGCTGTATCCCTCCCGCAAAAAAAAAAAAAAAAAAAAAAAAAATCTAATCTTTTTTCATAAAGAAAATTTGAATACAGCTGAAAACCCTCTTTCACAACCAGAAGCTTCAAGATTAAGTAGACAAGCCCCTGCATGGCACTGAAGGGAAAATACATGCTGCCAAATCTGAACAATTTGCACAGCTGAAAACATATTGACCAACAATATGGCCAATCAAAGCCATAGCATCCGCCACAGAATTAGTTTCCTCTACCGTGCATAATTGCTTTCTAACAATGCATTGTTTGTGCCCCAAGAGTCACTTGGTCCTCTCTTTATTCAACTCATGAGCTCCCAAATCCTCCAACTCATGAGCTCTCGAGTGTAGAACACCAGGTTCGCTAAATACCCAGAGTCAAGTTCGCAAAATTCATACAAATTTATGCACAGATTTTTTATTTTTTATTTTTCCAGAAACTCTGATGGCATGCATGGTGTGCACGTACAAAAAGAAAATGAATGCTTACTTGTCCCTTCGGGGACATCCAATAAAATTGGAATGATACAGAGTAGCAGCATGATCCCTGTGCAAGGACGCAAGGACGATAAGCATAAATCGAGAAATGAACTAAATATTTTTCATCCTCTTGGAATCAACCTGTTGAACAATTGTAAAACTTTAGCCAATCCTTTGAAATATACTATATCAAGCATATTCACAGAGAGAGAGAGAGAGAGAGAGAGAGAGAGAGAGAGAGAGATGGTTACAGATATTTTAGCCAAAAGAAGTCTTTGAACTCTTGAACTCTTGATCAAGATCTGGGAACGAAGGGTTTCAATACCAACCCAGCTTTTATCTTTTACTACTCAAGCTATCTTAAATGACATCGATGGCCTAGTGAGGTCTCGATCCTTTGTAACGGCTTTGACTGTGTAGCCTTTTTTTTTTTTCTTCCCCTTTTCTTTTTGAGTTTGGGCTTCAGGCTCCTTGTAACGAAAAAATAATAAAAATAAAATGAACGATTGCTTTACATACAAGTTTCTCGGTAGCAGCATGGTGCCTGAAACCCCGACTTGACTGATCAGGCAGACTTACTATCGCTTTCTATCGTTGGTGAAGTACCCAACTTGACCTTTGGAATCTGGCCCTATAGGCTGTTGTGAACCACCATCACCATCTCAGTATTTTCTCTGCAAAATTCATAAATTGATTTACAGCAATGTCCATGAGCATGCTTCATTAACCAGCTACTCCCCGAAGACATCATACTGAAAATCTTGTCCAGATCGCCGGTCAAGTCTTAAATCCGCTTCTGCTCCGTTTCGAAACGGTGGCATTCCATCATCACTGATCCCCAGTTCGCCAAACTCCACTTCAAGCGAGAATCATCATCACCTCGGTCACAGGCTCCTCCTCTTCGCCTGCTCCGACGATCTACACCTCGGTCATAGACTTGGAACCGTCGTATGGAAACGTCAGAGACCTCACCACCTTCTTCCCTTTAACCAAGCAAGGAAGTAGCAGAACTACTGTTGTCTATTTACTTGGCTCCCTCAACGATCTTGTAGCTTTAGCTCTCAAATATTGAAGCACCTGACCCAATGTACTTTGAAAACATGGACGGGTTGGGGGCTCTTTCGAATGAAGCGCTACATTGGCTTGGCCGCAAGAGGGGGAGTAGTAGTATCAAGAACTCGAGGATGTTTGTGTATGATTGGATAAGGAAGAGTTCCGAGAAGTGGCGTTGCCTGTTGTTGACAAAAGCAGAAAGTTTCTGTTGGGAAGCTTGCTGATTTCTTTCTCAAGAATGTGGTTCCCGGGTTTGGCGAATATTGAGTTTTGGGAGATGGGAGATCGGAAGCTTGGACCAAGGTATTGAATCTAGTGCCGATTTCAATCAGTTGAAGGAGGTATAGTTCAATGTGCTCATCAGCGCCTGACCCTGAGATGTGGATCATCCAAGGCACATTAGCATGGCGTACTTCTCCTGTTCGAACTGGGGTTTGAAACCAAACCTCTCCTCAGAAGGATAGATGGGGTGATTCAGGTGAGATCTAATGTAGATCCAACTTTCTATTCACTCGTGGGATTAGGGCGGTCCGGGAGGGACCACCACGGCTCCTCTCTTCTCGAGAATCCATGGGGTTTGGCATATTAAGACTGTAGGATTGGAATGTGATATCGATCCTACTTTAGGACTAAAAAATGATCGCAAGCCTAACACAAGACTGGAAACTAATATCAGTCTAACTCAGGATCGAAACATTCCTGCAATACTATCAGACAAGTGGCCAAACAGACAAGCAGCATTGCAGAGGATAACCAGAAAAAGGAATCACTCTTAAGCAAGTCACATGTCTAGAGTGCATGCTGCACTCTAGCTCACAAGCGTGATTGTGTTACAAGCCATACAAGAGATAAAGCTTCACTACATAATGCCTCATGATCTCTCAGGATTTGTGCTAGAGTTTCAATCACCACACACCTGTATAGCATAGCTTCAAACCAGTGTATAAATACCATTGTAAAGATGAACACTTTAGTCGAGAAGAATATGCAACGTTTTCCATCAAGGTCTTATTCTTTCTATATTTCAATATGAATTCTAGCTTTTCTATCATGGCACCCATCTTCTACATGGAGAGTGGTACATTTGTGGTGGAACATTGGGACAATAAGATGAATCAGTGCTTGACGAGGTCCGATTGCAAAAATTTCAATACTATATGCATTAATAATCAAGATTGTACTTTGTATGTCCAAGGGTCAAAATTTCATATATTTTCTATTGTTTTTCGGTAGTTAAATTGATTTGAGTACCATTGCAGAATGTAATGTATTTGAAATGTGAGAACTTGATCAAGTAGCAAACTTATGGAAAGGTCACCCATTCTCGTGCATTTAGTAATACTTGTGAGTGTCGAAGAAGCTGATCACTAGCTTGATGCAGATGATAGAAGTCATGAGTACTCCTTAATTTAGAAAAGATCTATCACTTTATAAAACTATAAAATTGTGTTTGCCGGAAAGGTCATTGTAAACCAACACGAAATGCCAGGAGTGGCCGGAAGCACATCAGACAAGCCACATATGACACAAAGAAATTTGTAATTGATAATTGAACAAAGGGCAATCTTGGCTTTATATTGGCGGGCCCATGGCACCATATGCTATTCTCTTTACACTTTTCCCCGGGGGCAGAAGAACAACAAATAAAAGCATCTGGTAGAAGCTCTATTCAGATGAATACTGTACCCACCATACTTTCTTTCACAGGAACAACCATACACCAATGGACCAACAATACTTTAGATTAGAAACTTAAATTTGACCAGCCCCTAAACTTAGCCAAGCTAAAAGAACCTGCAGATGGTACCAAATACCAAAAGGTAGAGTTTAAAACCAAATATTAAAGTTTAAACTTGAAGCAGCATATAAGAGCCAATAACAGTACAAAAGGCAAATCTTATTAGAGCTTAAAGGTCAGCGTAACCCAGATTGGAGGCTTCTTTGTCATCTTCAATAGAGTCATTGCATGTGTGGTGTAAGGCTTTGAAATATTTTGACTTGTGACGTTATACACACCAAAATCATGAGGTCCGCAAGGTCCAATATCGCTCTTAATGCGATTACTGTATCCAATCATCTGCCCAGCCATGTCGTGTACCTTCGCGTTGATCTTCTGACCCAGAAATAGCTTGATTTGAGTTTTTTTAATTTGGGTTTCAACAGGTTGTAGATGATGCAAGCGAGAGAGCAAGAGAGGGTGAGTGAGTGTTTAGAGATCGAGTTCGATTAAGGGTTCTGTAATTAGGCTGTAATGGAAAAAAAAAAGTAATGGATGATATTTTAGACATTTTGTCAAAAATGAGGGGACAACCTTCAAAAGTGGAACTCCTTGTCAGCTCAAACGGTCATAGTGATGTCACATTTAGAGACAAATTTAAAATTTAAACTCTGGTAATATTTTTTGTGAGTACAAGGACTAACGTGATTAAAATAAAATTAAGAATTAAACTAATTTTAACCTTAAAATTCAGGGGATTAAACTGAATTTAATCTAAAAAAACGAAACTTAAAATTCTATATTAGAGCCCACAAATGAAAGTGGAAACCAATCATGGATCCCATATTTTAATACAAAAGCCACCACAATTCCATACACTAATCTAAAAGCATGCAAGCCCAAACATGGCCACAATCTAGTTAATAAGACCCAAACCCAAATCCTAAGAATATATAAAGGCCCAACTCAATTGAATCTACACCCAACAACCAGGCCATAGCCGTAGGTCTGCAAACTATCCAACCACAAGCGTTGAAACTCATAATACAGAAAACGTGCATTGAAACTTATCATTTCTTTGCTATCAACATTGCGTGTATGTTTGTGTTTCATGATTTTCAATCTGACGCTAAAAATTTACGTAAGTGATATATTTGAAAAGACCTAAAACATAAATTATTGATTTATCAAAATACGATTGAAAATGAATAATGTTATGTGAACTACTTTTTTAGTACAACCTGCATCTAATCTTACGTGACAGCTGATGTGGTACAGTCATATTATTTAATGAAATTATGTAATAAGTTGGTCTTTCTGCTACCTGTAAGGATGAGATGCAGGTAATACCCAAAAAGGTAGTTCACCTAGCATTACTCATTGAAAAGTGGGTTCCGTAAGTAATCCCTTAGGAAATCATCTCTTGAAGGTAATATATCATATCAAGAACTGCAGAATTGTGGATAGAACTTACTACAACTGGTCACAACAAATTTACATACAGAGAAGGCTAGATGAGTCGATATTAACTCGCGATATTAACTCGCATCAAACATAATCTAAAATACCAATGAGTATAGTAAGACCTCATCAATCCCAGACAAGTTTACTTTGGACCCTTGAGCTCCTTAGGCCACGCTGACATCGTGAGGAAGCAGATTGTATGCGATGTTTAGCTCTTCAAATATTCTCATCAATTCAATCACCAGCTCAGATCTCCGCTTATTTATTTCCCTAAATTCTTGAAAGTTCATAGTGTGATTAAAATAGAGTGCCATCTTTAACTTATTCACATTTTCAATCTCAATTACCACCACATTGTGATCTGGGTGCCAATACTGCGGGTTACAATCCAAATAACTGAACAAATTACAAATTTACAGAGAAATTAAACAGTAAACAACAGAGGAGTGAGTGAGTGACAGTATGACAGATCCACACACAAGTAAAAATTTCAAAGAACTGACCTCTTTATTTTCGCTTTCAGCAGGTTAATCCTGTCAACTGGAATTACATCGATAGAGAAATCCACGGTATCTCCCATGTCTGAACTTCTATAATAATTGCTAATGGTCTTTGTTGATAAAACTGAGTTTGGATAATATACCCTCTCATTATTTAGTTTCAAGAAAACTGTAGTAAGGATGTTCATCTCCTCAACCCTCAGCTGTCAGGTTACAAACCAGGTATTAAAACATGGATACAGGAAATATCAACATAACAAAATAAGTGTAAAGAGTTGTGTTACCGGAACGCCGTCAACAAGACAGCGGTCACCAACATCAAATGGATGTATTACAAAGACAAATACGATAGCTTCAAAAATGTTCTTGCATGTGTTTCCAAAGATAAAGGCTGCCAATACGAGCTGTGATGAGATGAAAACAAGTACTTTCGTGGTTGCAACTTCCATTAATATAAGCCACACAACAATGATAATAACAATCAGGATGCCGGTCACAATTTCGTTCAATTGCTTTACAGCTGCTTTGGTGTCGGTTAGAGCATGATCTAATGCTTTGCGACCATTGTAGACCTTGACCTGGACAAGATCAGATTAAGGTAATACAGAATCATCTAAGTCATATAACTCATCATACAACTCAATTGCGGTACCAAATGAAAGCGTTACATGACTAGTTCTTTCTTTAGTTTTTCATCTTGCAGAAATCCTTTTGCTCTGTTTATGCTTGCCTAAATGATGAAGGAAAAGAATGTAACTGAACAGAAGCAGGCTATCCTAGCTAGCCATAATAATGTTTTTCAATTGAAAGACATGCACGATGATATTAGTTCTCTATTTTGCATGACTATTAAGCACAAGTGCACAACTCCATGAATATTATAGAATCAATGGATGAAATACACAAGATAAAAGGTCTTACCACCCAATCTGTTAGAGCTCTTATGTCAATTTTTCCCCCATCTCCGACATCAATCAATTGAAACACAAGTTCCACGTCTTCATTAATCATGAACCTCCTGAGGTCCTCCTCCTCAATGTACCTACTCTCATATGCAAGACATCCAACAAAAGACTAAATATATATGATAAGAGGACACCAGGAATATCACAATTAAAGTAATAATTCAGTTGAGTTTGTTTTTTTCCCTCACTCGTAATCACGCTGAGCAACATTGGTAAAAATATGAGAGGCAGCAGCAATTGCTTGAATCTCATTGACAATCTGCATTTCTTTCTGTTTAACTCCTCTGTCACGATCCAACGTATAAGAGAAAGTGGAAAGCCCTGCTGAACTTGAAAGTGCATCCACCAACACCTCCATGGTAGAAGCTGAAACCTGCTTCATCTTTTGAAGCTTTCCCACATCAATGACCTTCCTGGTGCTTATGATACTCAGTTGGCCAGTGCTCGGTGATCTCCCGATCCTCTTGGCTTCCTCTATAACTGGAGGCCCTGAAAGTGTCTGAAGAATGTACTGATGGAAGATCGACTCTTGAACTCTATCAAAGTAGGTGTGGCGCAGATGGAACTTAAGTGCTACGATCTTAAACAACAAAGTTTTCAACAACCACAGAAATGCCCCAATAACAGCCGAAGCAAGAGTCCAAGTAACATATTTCAAAATCTTGGTACGAGTCTTTGATCGCTTAATCCCATGACGACTAGGATTGAACAATAGTAACCACGTTAGAAGAACCAGAGCCAACCACATGAAAACCTGAACACTCTTCTTCACTCCATAAACATAGTACAACAGCTTTTTCCTGAGCAGTATGTTCCTCTTGGTGAAAAGGACTATGAAATGCGTGAACCAATACGTGAGCAACGTGCCACCGAATACTACCATCAGAAGCACACACCATTTCCAAAACTCCAGCCCCCAAACCTTAAGCTTCTCGAGTTTCTCGACAGTCAAGCTAGCCACTAAAACACCCAAAATGCTCAGGAAAACAGTCCACTCAATCAATACCCTGATCACCTTGTAAAACTTTTCGTCCTCCTCTTTGGCGTTGGCCCTGCCCGGAGACGCCATTACTGGGTCTGGGTTCCATGCAGAGCTGATGGAGACGGTTCTAAAATCAGGGAAATTATTATTGGCCCTATTGAATGAACCTATATTACTATTAGAAGGTGAATTTTCCACACTATAGATCTCTTCAAACAAATCAGAGTCAATGGGCACTGACGGTTCCCCAAATCTGGACTTGGGCTTGGAGAGAACTGACCTGTTGAACGACTTTCGGGACTTGGGTTTGGAGATAAGTGACCGATTGAATGGCTTTCTGGTAGTTTGAGTCTCATTGGAAATTTCAGCTGGCAATCTGTTGGGAGACTCCATTGAGCTTTGCTTTGGAGCTGAAGAAGAACCGTTTGCTGCTTCATTTCTCTCTTCGCTTTGCATGATCAATACAAGTTGACTTCCTTTTCGAGGTGGTTCCGAAATGTTGAAGAGTTTTTCATTTGCTTTTTCTGCGTCCTGATCGAGCCACTGAAAAATTAAGAATAGTATATTCATGTGGGGAGGAACCATCTTTGAAAAAGCTGGTTCTATTCACGTGGGACGGTGGGAGGCACCATCTTTAAAAACATTAAGACTAGTCACCATCTTTAACGATATTGGTCTCGACTCTTGAAAACGAATTCTATGCACTGTCACACAGACGCGCCTATTAAAATTTTGTTCATAAATGTGTATTGACGGTCAACGTTAACAATTAAAACAAATCTTCTTCTTCTTCTTCAGGGGCAGCCGTCATCGGAGTCTCCGGGAGTGCTTGTCTGGCTCGCGAATCTTGGCCATCCATATCCCTTTTGTACGGCTTGTCGTTCTCGCCTCTCTTCCTATTGGCCGCCGCTTCTTCTTGACCCTCCATGACAAATAAAAAAAAATCTTCGTCTTCTGTTCTGGATCTGAGCTTTCGGGTCTGAAAAAGTGAACTAGAGAGGGATAGAGGTTGAAGATGAAGACGATGGAGTGAATGGTTTTCGGGGCAGAGAGGGAAGGAAGGGGGTTGCATGCTACTTGGCCATTGAGCTCGTCATCTGGGACTGCGCATCTCTGAAACCCGATCAAAGAGAGAAATTTGGAATTAATTGAGTACTCATTATGTCCTATATTTAGATTTGTGTACCTTTTTTTTTAAAATGACAGATTTTTTTTGATTTCTTAAAACCATTTATTTTAACAACAGACTTTTTACTGATTTATGAAAATCTATATGTTTTATTATGAATGATTTTTATAGATTTCATAACAAGTACAAAAAGTAAAAACAAAAAAACAAAACCAATATAGCCCAAATGCAAAATAAGTAACTACTCGTTATCTCTTCAATGGTCAAGTATCTTCTAGTAGAAATTGACTCAAATGAATTATTATTACTCTGTCTAACTAGTTTATTCTCATTCCTAATCTCTCAATCAACATAAAAATACCATATAGATATGATGTGAAGGCATGGGTCTTTGATATGATATAAAGTTAAAGCATAAGAATCATGTTGCTGCTGATGTGAAGGTCTGGGTCTTTGATATGATGGATATATTGTGTTATGAGCAGTGTGATTTTTTTAAGGTCAATTTCCGTTTACCCATAAATCACATGTATTGTACCCACTTGCACCAACAAGTTTATATTGTGCCTATTTACACAAATCTTAGAAGAAAAGACCTATAAGGGTAGTCTTTTGTAAAGTAGTGCCTAAGATGTCCTATACTGGCTTATGGGTCTAACCTTTGCTTTTTCCCAAAAAAAAAAAAAAAAACTGTTCGCACTTTTTGAAAGAAATAAAACTAGCATTCAACATGCCCAAGTTTTTCACCTAACGGCTCCATGCCTAGCGGTTACTGTAACAGGCGAAATCACTGTTGCTTATTTCTGTCTAAAGCTGAGGCAAATTTTTTTTTTTTTTAGAAACAGAAAGTCTAAACTTAAAGCTAGTATAAGATTAAGGCTAAACAGATTTAAACAAATAATTAAAATTTGCAGAAATATTGACAATGCAGATGAGCAATATGAAATTATTTATTCAAACATAATTACAGACTAAAATTCAGAGCCTCATTCTCAGGGTATCCATACGAATGATTTACACATAATTACTTGAAAGAAAGTACTTCCACACTAGACGGGAAGGAAAAACACACTGCTACTATGGCTTTCTTACTTCTTGAGAGAATATCTTTCTGCTCAATTTTATGATGCCTTACAACTAAACTTAAGACTCCTTATATAGGGAGCGGAAGTCAAACTGGAATTCAAAACATAAAAATGTACAACACAACTCTATTATTTTCTGCTCTCGTGAGTGCTCCTGTTGATGGAGGTCGGGTGGCGAAAAGCAGATTCTCTTATGTGAAATGTTTTTCACCTTGCTCTTTTCTGAAAAGCAAAAGCATCTTTAGGAAAAGTCAAAGCTGCTTTCGGTGCTTTTTACACATGCTGCTTCACATGTTTTCGTCTGTTTCAGAATTGTAGCGTAGGACAAAAGAGTTGCCATCCATCCTAGCTTTCACTTCATTATCTTCTACGTCAGTATCTGCATACATCTTCTAGTGGTTGTCGTTTTCAAGTTTTTGAATCCACTGCAGGCATGCTAACGTAGAGTCTATCTGCTTTCTTTTAAGAGACAGAAACAGATCACTGCTTACTACGTCAAGGTGATCATAGGCAGTACCAATAATTTTTTCTCCTGCTGCCAGGAATGTATTTTCTTTATCTTCCTCGATGATCTTCTGGATGTAGTCTAGGGACATGGCCTTCATCCAAGGGATGCTAGAGTTGGTTGCCCGTTGTACCCCACGCATGCAGGTTGGAGATATCTCTCTTCGATAATCCTCACATAATGATATGGAGAAATATATTCAACTTCACCATTTTTCTTTTGGATCTATTCCAGAGGAGTAGACCTGAATTTCAACCTGAGTATACAATCATTTTTCCTGACATTTTTGACTGTATTGACTATGCTGGGTGGTAAGAACTTGAGATCATCATTGGTCTTAGTCTAAAGATTATGGACAAAACCATTTTCAACAAGTCATAGCTTGTGTTCTTGAGGATGTTCACTCTGAACATTTACAACATATCTTCCAACATATGGTCCAGGAATGACGAAGAGAGTTAGAGGAAATGAGGTAGAATTCTGACTTCCAATCAGATTATGAAAGTGAACCAGTCTGATTCTGTTAGTGCTAAGACAGGAACTTTGGCACCGTCAAGGTCTTCAAGATACTGGATTTTTTCATTCTGCACAGCACTCTGCTGTGTATTTTCATAAACTTCTTCAAACTGTGGTCTAGCATTTTCATGGAGCTCTTCAGCTAGAGCAAACAGAGGTAGAAACATGATACCACTATTTCTTTCTTGAAAGGCATATAAGAGGTTGTCTAGAATTAGGGCTGGCCTCGGATCGGTTCTCCAGTTTGAAGTAGTAAACCCGGAACCGAAACCGACAAGTGATCATCGGTTCGGGTTCGATGTATTTTTTGTCAAGAACCGATATGGAACCGAACCGACCATTCTCGGGTCGGTTTCTTGGTTTTTCGGTTCCGATATCAGTTCGGTTCCAAGCTCGGTTTCTCGGTTTTTCGGTTCCAATCTTACACCGGTTCCAAACTCGTTTTTTCAGCTTCTCGGTTCCAATCTTAGATCGGTTCCAAACTCGGTTCCTCGGTTTTTCCATATAAAAACACTGTTTTTCAACAGTTTCTAGTTTCCAGTTTTCCTAATTTCCATACATACATGATACATTCAAATGATTCAATATTGCACAATCTATTCACTCATTCAAACTCAACATTATCTACAATTTACATATTCAACAATCAACTTCAACAAAGAAAATAAGCAATTTCCTGCGAACTCCCAAACTATCAAAACATGAAAGATGAAATTGATGAAAGAATTAAACCATCAAACACTCCAAAACTCTCAAACTGTCAAACACTCAATAGTCGAGCAATTTCTACCAATACAACTACAAACTCAAAATCTGCAAACTGCAAAATAGCAAATTACATAACAATGCAAAGCAGCAAATCTGCAATAATACACATTCCCAGCAAACTGCAGCAAATAAAAATAAACAATAGAGTGAATAGACTGTCCAATTTGAACAATGCAGCTGCATCAATTTACAGCAAACTAAAATTACAAAACTGCATCAAATTGCTTCCTCTCCCTCAATGCAACAAGGCTTCCAGCCTTCCATCAATGCTAAATCTACATAGAAAATTACAAATCTGCAGTCAATGGTATAGGATAATTTAAAAAAAAAAAAAAAAATTGAACTTCAAATGAAGCAAAAAGCTTCAGACCTTTATGCAGCCTTGATTGTTGAGTGAATTGGATCATTTTTTCTGCCTTTTCTTCTTGGTTGTAGGGGCTGAAGCCGAAGCCTCAGAACTCTTGGTTGCTCTGCCACTTGGTGCATATCCAGATGCTGCAACACCAGTGTTGTTGGCCTTCTCAGCTTTCTCTCCATCTTTTTTTTTCATGGTCTGCACAATGTCAAAACTCATAATAGTAAATCACATAGATTTTGAAACTAATTTCTTGTACTAGATTCAAAAAACAGTAAACAAAAAACACCAAAAACACATACCAGCTTCAATCTGCTCATATGTCTCCATTTCCTCTATAGTTGGAATGTACTCCAACCCCATAATGGCATCAGCCTTCAACCAATTTTGAAGACATATAAGTTTTTCAACTATTTTTGGGTTTAAAGAGCTTCTGTATGGATCTATTACCCTTTTCCCAGTACTGAAACTTGACTCACTTGCAACTGTGGACACTTGTATGGCTAATATATCTCTAGCCAATGATTGCAAGTTGGGATATTTACCTCCATTCAACTTCCACCAATCCAAAATCTTCCAATCATCATTTTCAGCAGGTTTTTCTATAGGGTCCAGCAAATATCTATCAACTTCATGTCCCACCACAACATCATTATTCTGTTCAAGCTGCCTATTCCAATCTTCTTGCATAACAGCCCTCTTCCCACTAAGAATCCTTCCTCTGTTTCTAGTCTTATTAGTAGCTGTGCCACTAGTAATTAGAGCTTTACCTTTACCCTTGGTTTGTCCACTATGTGAACCACTAAACTGCCTATACAAGTCACACAAGTCTACCACAAGCTGCTTTACTTCATCACATTTCTTCTTGATCTCCCAATCACACAAATTCAACATTGTTTCACACAACTAACTAATGTTTCTTAATTTATACCTAGGATCTAAGACCAAAGAAACTAGGAAGAGTTGGTTCATGTCATCTAAGCTCCTAAAATACTTGGAAGACTTGGCCTTCATCTTGATTGCCATATCATACAAGACTTTGTCTGCTTCACTTGAATCAGGCCCTACCCCAATAGAACTAACTTCTTCAAGTTCTACTTCAATAGTGACAATATCATGGAATGCCTTGTGTGCAGTGGGGGAGTGAAGCACTAACATTAAGGGTCACATCGTAGAAGACTTTCAAGAACTTCACAAAAACTGCTGCATTGTCCCAATCAGCATCACTTGGTGGCCCTACCCTTTTTAGAGGCACTTTCTTATTACAAAAATGAGCAGTTTCATCATCATCTTCAACCTCCTCATCTTCATCAAAGTAGCTTTTGTACCTTGAATCCTCCTCATCCTTCAATCTTTCAAATGCTTTTTTCAACTCTAAAGCTGTTTCCAACATAAGAAAGGTGGAATTCCACCTTGTTGGAACATCTAAGATGCAAATCTTATTGCATTCAACTTTCTCCTGCTCTACACAGCTTTTAAATTCATCTAATCTTGCACCCGAACTTCTAACATATCTCACAGCATTCGTTATGCTAGCCACTGACCTCTCCATCATATTCAGTCCACTCCTCACAATTAGGTTTACAATGTGAGCCAAACATCTCACATGCATAAACTTACCGCCACAAATAGGTTTTATGTCCCAATTGCACATTTTCTTCCTAAGATAATCAATGGCATGCTTATTGGCAGAGGCATTGTCAACAGAAATTGTTAAAACCTTCTCTATTGACCAATCAATCAAACACTTCTCTAAGATTTTTCCTATGGTTACACCTTGGTGGTTTGGAACCACACAAAAAGCGAGCACTCTTTTGTGCATCTGCCATCCCAGATCAACAAAATGGGCAGCAAATACCATGTAGTTTAGATTCTAACAAGAAGTCCAAGTGTCTGTTGTCAAACAAACACAATGAGACTTCAATTCCCTCCTCAACTCCTCCTTCTTAGCATCAAACATACCTAGAAAGGTTTTGACTATGACTTTCCTACATGGGACTTTAAACAATGGTACAACAACACTGCCAAAATAATTAAACCCCAGTTTTTCAATGAAACTAAATGGTAGCTCATCGACAATTATCATATGAGTTGCAGCTTCCACACAATTGTCCTGTGACCAATTCACACTAACCAAACTACTCTGACCTCTTCTTCCATCACTAGTCAAAACTTGTTGGCCGGATTCTACATTAACTCTACCAGGGTATTTCTTACATACTATCTCAATGTGTTTCCTAAGAGATGATGTACCATTTTCATATGAATTGCATGCTAAATGAGTCGTACAATACTTACATTGATTTCTCATAGTATGGCCAACCACTTTCTCTACTCCATCGACAATCTCAATTATAGGATGATCCTCCCTCGTGAAGTGATCCCAGACGTTCGACCTCTGCTTGCCTTTCTTCTTCTCTCCTTTTTTTCTCTTGGTAGCAGACCTCCGAGCCGTAGAAGTTTTCCTTGGTTTACTCAATTTTGGAACAGTGTTATTGGCTGCTTGCTGAGATGTTTCAGGCTCGCAGCTTGCAACCACAATATCATTGCAAGTGGATGGTTCAGAATTGGAAGCTGATTGGTCAGAGCTAGCAAATGCTTCCGACATGTAGTAGATCTCCAAGGCAATAAGCAAGAAGCAATCTGTAAGAAAAATTCAAACAGTTGTTAAAAGTATGAACTATGTCAACAGTTACAAAAAAAAAATGTTTGAGACAATGAAGTTGGTGTAAGATAGGATAATATCAATGAAGTCCAGAAAATAAGGTTAAACTACTAGGAAATAGATGTCACAACATTACATATTCGACAAGCAAGATTTACCAGGAAATAGATGCAGGGATATACCAACAGAATTTTTTTTTCCTTATCTTTAATTTATTGTATGTATATTGTTTTGTTCATATAACAGTATCATTCTCAGTCAATCTATCCACTCATTGCATCACAAGACAAAGAATTGTTTATCAGCAACCAAGTACAGTGATTACTAAAATACGAATGATGATTTACTTTCTCTAAATCTCTCTCTTTTTTATTTCTCACTTATTTATTTATTCATCTATCAAGGAGACAAGGACGGAAATGAGTATGTACCATGATTACAAGATTTACAATCTGCATATGTTTAGTAAAATGCACAAATTGGATTACATATATATTACATATATATCTGCATCAGTAACACTAGTAATGACCAGTTTGATCCTGGCTAGCTTATTTAAATATAATAATAGTGGAGTGTGTGGATAAACTAATCCATTTTGTAAGGACAGACTATACTCTATAGAAAGAATATTGTAAATATGATGCTATATATACAATACATTTGATATAAATTAAACTAAGCCATCATAATCATAACCAGACACATGAAAAACCAATAGGGATAATTATCTTATTACCTTTTTGCTTCAATATCTTTCTTGAAATCGAAGTTCGGCTCACAGTCAAGAACCGAAGTAGGAACCTGCTCATTCCAAAGAAAAATAGTTAAGATCGACCTCAGCTCAGCATTGTTTTTCACCCCAAAAACTCAAGAAACAAAATTTCTCCTAGAATGTTCTTAAATGCTAATGAATGCATTAGACTATATCATCACAGTCAAAAGAAATTGACCTGAAAACCAAACAAGTTAAAGAACAAACATATTGAAAAATGAGTTAAATATTGAAACATCTGGACATGTAGTTTTCAATAGCCCAGAAAATGGTCACAATTGTACCATTACCCAGACATCACCTACGGGAAAGATGCTTCAGTAATAAACCAATACAAAGACCAAAGCTTCATTACCTAAACCAATACAAAGACCTCAATCAACAACAGATCCAAAACTATGGAATAACAGTGTATTACTTAGCAATAAATCAAGCAGTTCTGAATGCAGAAATGGAATACTAAAGACAGATTGATCGATCAACAATATTCATGGACTCTGGAGCTTACCAATTTCACTCAAAGTGCTCACGGGAAGAAATCACAGGCTAAGCTGCTGAAGTCGCTGGACTGCACTCACTGCAGGACTGAGTTCAAACAAAAAGGAAAAAGTGGTCAGATTTCATTATAATTGAAATTGCAGAGCGATGAGAGTATAGCGAGGAAAATGAAAGCTTACATTAAGCATGCCCAAAACAAGTCGAAGACGCGATGGCCAACACAGCCAAATCCCAGACGGGGCTGCATTGAGGCTTGAACCATAGCCAACCAAATCGCATACGGGATTGCACTCACTGGCTCATTGCAAGGCTGGGTTAAAAACTTCAAACAAAGAGGAAAAAGTGCTTAGATTTTAAGGGCAGAGAGTTATAATTGAAATTGCAGATTGATAAGAGTAGAGCAAGAAAAATGAAAGCTTACATTGAGCCCAAATCGAAGATGGTTCATGAACCAAATCCTAGACGAGGCTGCATCAACCAAATCGCAGATGTTTTTAGGCTCGCAGATGGACAACCAAATCACAGATGCCTTGCTCGTCTGGGTTTTGATGATAACGAGATGTCTCGCTCGTCTGGGGCTTCAGTGAGAATGGAGGTCGTCTCGGTTGTTTGACTTGTTTCTGTTTCGGCGAGACGGCGACAGTGGGAGACTGAGACAGTGAGAGTTTGAGGGAAGAGTCGAAATGTCGAAGAGAATTAGGGCTGGGGATTTTGATCCAATGGATATGAGATGAGAACATTAAAATGGATGGTTATGATCGCATTTGGAAGAGTGCCTGATCACATGAGAAATTATTTATTTTACAGAAATAAGCTCGGTTCTTAATCCAATTATGCATTGACACTTATATATCGGTTTCAAGGGGTTTTTGAAACCAATAACCAGAACCGAACCAAGGTAACATTTCAAGAACCGAACCGCCAAAATTGTAAGTACATTTGTTGTAGAACCGAACCGAACCTAGTTTTTCGATGAGGTTCGGTGCGGTTCCTTTGGTTTTACGGTTCTAAATCCCAGCCCTATCTAGAATAGCCTTCTGGTGGTATGCTAATCTTTTGCCAGTTTTGAACACAGGGTTAGCAAACGCTTTTAGTTCATAGTTAAAAACATTTATAACTCTAGATGGAGTCAATTTGCTTTTTGGCAAAGCAACAGTCTTCAACGATCTTGATGAGCCTTTACCGTCTGTCGTTTGAGACGGGCTAGCCAATCCTTTACCCTAGGATTGATCAGTTGTGGCTAGTCCTTTTGGACCTAGCAAGAACCTTCGTAGGAGCTTTTCTTTAGGTTCCTCAATATTTTCAGGCTCTTTCCCAGCTCAGTTCTTCTGTTTCTGGGATTGCGACCTTCATCATCGTCTCTTCAGCTGAACATTACCATTTCTCTGGTTAAGACGTCTGGAAGATAGTTCTTGTTTCCTACAATTAATTCAACATTATAATCATATTGGTTAAGAAATAGCCAATTTGCTAATCTTCCTCTATTAGCAGCTTTATCAAGTTTAAAATTTTTGAAATTCTTTACTCTAGCACAATCGGTGCGAACAGTATAGGGTTTTCCAAGAATAGCTGGAGAGTTTAAAATTGTTTTCTTGACAGCCAAAATTTCTGTTTCTCCTGTAGGATAATTTTGTTGTGCAGGGCTGAACTTGCCACTACAAAATTTGCAAATCTTTTCAATGTTAGTTCCAGGCGTTTTTGCCAGAACAACACCGGACCAGTAATTATCACTAGCATCTGTTTGGAGAATGATTTCATCATTTTCCTCTAGTTGTTGGAGAGGATGGAGATTTTTGCAGAGGGCTTTAATCTACTTTACAATTTTTTCATCATCTTATGTGAAGTTCCATTTTCTTTTGGAACTTGTTTTCGGAGACAACATTGCTGTTAATCCCGAGATTTTGGGAATGAAATCTCT
Organism: Rosa persica; assembly: GCA_025331145.1. Taxonomy (NCBI): domain Eukaryota; kingdom Viridiplantae; phylum Streptophyta; class Magnoliopsida; order Rosales; family Rosaceae; genus Rosa; species Rosa persica. Next base: position 9,267,972 of record WFKR01000001.1, on the reverse strand, counting down.
CCCATAATTGATGACTCCTAAGAATCTTTCTAGACTCTTAGCATCAGGAATCCTATATAGAAATTTCCAGATTTTCTCAAGGATGTGAGGTTGGAGTTTTACTACTCCATTCTTGATATTTATTCCAAGGAAATCAACTTCTTCTAGGATAAAGAAGACTTTTTTCTCTCTTAGGATGATTCCATGCTGAACTATCAGCTTTACAACCTCATGGAGGTGTTTCATGTGTTCTTCTCTGTTTTTGGAGAAGACTAGGATATCATCAATATAGACGACACAGAATTCAGCAACATGTTTAAAGATGTCATCCATCTTTCTATGGAATATCGAAGGGGCTTGTTTTAGGCCGAAGGGCATTACTAACCATTCATAATGACCTTGTGGTGTTTCGAATGCAGTAAGAGGAACACTGTCTGGATGCATCTTGACTTGTGAAAAACCCGACTTTGTATCGAATTTTGAAAAGACTTTAGCTCCTTTGAGCTGATTAATCAAGACTCTTGCTTGAGCTATTTGATAACCGTCTTTGACAGTCTTCTTATTGACATCTATGTAGTCAATCACCATTCTAGCTTTTCCTCTAACCTTTTCTGCATGATTTCTCACGTAGAAAGCCGGTGCATGATGAGGGCTAGTGAATGGTTGAATTAATCCCTTGTTCAGGAGATCTTGGATATCTTTTCTGAATTCTTTTTTTATCTTCCTCTTTGTATTGAGGAATGACTTTGACATGACATATAGCATTCATATCATGTAATCTTAATTCACAGACCACTGGATCTTTTTCCCAAAATTTCTAAGGGTTGGTATCTATATTTTCTTCAAGCATTTTCTTGATTTTGTCAAGAGTAGGAATTTTCTGAGACTCACGCTTATTCTGAAAGTGCTTGAGATTATGCTCATGGATGAAACTAGCTTCTTCATCTTCACTAGTTTCTTCTTCTTTTTCTTCAGAAGATTCTGCAACAAATAATTCATCTTGTTGTTTGATTTGTAACACATGTTCAAATTTGGGTTTGTAGGCCTTGGGATCACCACTATTCTGTTGCGGTCTCTGATATTGAGTAGTAAAGTTTGGACCTACTACACTCTTTGCTTGAGTAAGTCTGTCTGCCCAGAACACCCGTTCGCCTTTTCTTAAGCCTATAGCTTCTTCATCCTGAATAAATCTTTGTTGAAGGATGAAATCATATCCCAACAAGAGATCTGACCCTTGGCTTTCAGATTGTCAAAGAGTGTTGATGATAAATGTTCCTCCACCTATGGTAATATGAACATTTTTTGCTACCTTCTTCATGACTAGATGGCTTCCATCAAACTGGACACCAGTAGCTGATCTCTTGTTATCTTCTTTCTAGAGTTCATCTGGAATTGCAAATCTTTTTGCAACGGTAAATCCTGATCCATTATCTACAAAAGCATGTAGATGATACTTCCTGTGATCAGGGAATTTTAATCTAATCTCTATGTAGTTGCTATATCTACTTGTAGAGATGATTTTCGAGGGTTGCAGCTGCTCATTTTCTTGAGCTTGTTCTTGTGGTATGAATGGTTTACATTCTTCTTGCACAATTTCTGGTGGTTCAACCAGTTCAATGTTTTCATCAATCTGTTCTTCTATTTTTGAAGATGTAGGAACAGTTGTTTGTATCTGTTCAAGAACAGTTGATACTTCTGCAAGAACATCTAAATCTTTCTTTTCACAGAAATATTCTTCATATTCTTGTTCTACTAATTGGCTAATAAGGTCATTCTTGGTTTTCCTTCTTGCTTCAGCCATGAAGCATTCTTTGTGATAAGTCCTTTTTGACTGTTCACAAAACATAGGAAATCCATTCTTTTCATGATATAGGCAGTAGTCACAAACGAATGTACCAGGGTTCACCTGATAAGAAGACATGATTGATTCTGTCTTACTTTCTTCCCAGTTTTTGACTCTAAGAACATTCATCTGTCTAGATTCTAAATATTCTACTCAGAATCTATTTTAGAATTAGATGATTCTTCTTCATCAGACCAGGCAGAGCATACTGACCTGTCATCTTCTTCATCAAAATAGGCTATTTCGTAGCCTTTCATGTTTGCTGTTTCTACTACAGACTCATATTCTTCGAATAGAGCTTTAGTAGATCTTTTACCCTTTTCGGGGCATTCATCGACATAGTGCCCTTCTGACATTTTTTAACATCACCTCATTATTAATAATGACTAAATTAATATTACTACTAATTCATAATGGACATTATTTTTATCAAGTGAGAAACTAAGTGACTTTTTTATCATTTCACACTCTAATGTGACATTTCCCTTACTATTTTTCCAAAAAAGATAAAAAAAACAAAAGAAATATTAAATTGTTGTTGTCCATACCGGAACACACACAACCCGCTTGTTTCTCTTCTCCGGTCTCCACTTCCAGCCGCTGCCACCGTCAACCGTTGGAGTCGCTCGGCCCGTCTCCCATCTGGGTTCGTATTTTCTCTCCCTCTCTATCTTTTATCCTTTCAGTTTATATTCCCTCAAACTGTAATAGCTTGCTTTTATCTGAGCTAGTTGGTTTTCGACTCATTAGCTGCTATTCGGTTGTTGATTATCTGTCCCAGCATTGCTAATCTTCAGCTCCTACTCAGTGTTCCTTTTGGTTTGTCTCTGCTCTTCAAGCATGCATGTAGTGAACACTTGTGCCCTTTTTTTTTTTTTTCATGTTTAATCAGTAGCATAATTTTGGTGGGTTGGCTAAATATTTTGATTTCTGAGGGCTAAACCCAAATGACATATAGTGCTGCAAGGCTTACATGTTGTGGGTTCTCTCTAAACTAGGCTGTAAATTTATTTATTTTCTGCAAAACCCACTAGAGCTCTGCCGGTAGTTTGATATGATTCTAAGTTTTTACCAACTGGCCTTTCCACCCAAACTGCAAAGTTGTTGGGTTTCTATGAAATTTGATGTGGGTTATGGTTCGATCATGACGTTGTTAACCTAGTTCGCCATGAAAAGCCTTTGCCTTGATTTTATGTCTTACATATTCTTGACTACTTATTTGTCTTCCATTAAGATGGATAATTTTGAGTAATCTTAACGCACAGCTTTGTTCAGTGTTTTAAAAGCTAATTTGTCAGACTGGTGGCGTTGCTGGTGTTTGTAGTTAGCCATGCATAAAACCTTTTTTTCCTGGAAACATGTACAGGCGGCATGATTGAGGCCATTCCATTGAATCTGAATTGATTAGGTCTCCAAGTTGACAGGCACAGAAAAGAAGACTGCTAGTTCAGCTGCTATAGCCTGGCCAAGGGTGCTAAAAAAAATGTACATAGTTAAATTGAAGTTAGCAGGCAATAGGCCATCGCCCTATCCCAGCCCCTCAGGCTCATCCTTAGTCAACCTTCACTTTCAGTTGACCTCAATAAAATATTGTCAAACTCCCTGGCAGCCCAAACTGTGAATGAGCCCTTGAGTTTTATATTTTTTGGGCTCCTTTTTAAGTCATCAATATTACTTATTTGGTTGCTACAGTTCGGAAGCTCAGTCACTTAGTCACCTTCACGGTACCATTTTCCAATTTTAGCTGTTCCCAACTCAAGATTGAGGCTAATTTTTTTCCTAAACTGTAATTTGTCTTTCAGGATGAGTTTCCTAGTTTTTGGTCTCAAGTTATTCCAGCTCATCATACTTGAACTGTGGATTTTGTGTAACATGTGTATTGGGATAGTTGATTCTTGATCCTCTTTTGTATGGAATTGCTACCATGTTTTGGAGTTTTTTGGGTTTATTGTTCACTGATAAGAGTAGTGAGTTTGAGAACTATGGGGTTACATTGGGGTTGGAGGTGTTAGGCTTCATGTGTTTGGTCATACATGTGTTATATCGTATGGAAATGCTTTTTATGTTTCCAGCACATATGGCTTAAATAACAATTGCCTTCAAAATGCTTGTCATATCAAAGCATCTAACACTGTCTCTTTTATGTTAAGATGAGTGCTTTAAATTGTTTTACTGAATCTAATTAAACACTTTGAATATCTCCTCAGTCCTCACACACCCCTGCGCCCATAAGTTCTAAATGGGGGATGATCAATTCTTTGTGGTATTATGTGTCTCCCCTCAACATTCTGAACAGAGGAATATTAATTCATTGGTATTATCATATATATCTTTTCTGTTTTCTCCTTGAATATACATTGTTGATTCTGACTCTCTCTCTCTCTCTCTATGCTTGGTTTTTCGGCTGCTGCTCGTGTGGCTACATCACCCAACACCAATCTTGTCTTGCTATTCTCCACCAAGCGGCCAATTACTGATTCTTCTTCTTTCTCTTCTTTCATGGTATAGTTCAATCGCAATTTTCACCTTCGTTTCGTATATATAAATATATATATATATATATATATGTATGTGTGTGTGTGTGTGTGTGTGTGATCTCTATCTTTGTGGTGTACAGTCTGGCTCACTGAGGAACTCATCTCTGCTGCACACCAGTTGTAGACCAATTAAAGCCGTGGCTGCCCAAGAGGTTCAATCGTCAGCCTCAGGTTTGATTCTTTTGAGGCTGTGCTTAAGAAAAAAATAAAAAAATAAAAAAAGACGCACGTAATTTTTTTTCTTTCTTTTCTCATGTCCTGATTAAGCTTGATTGTTGGTTCATCCAACCTTCTTCTTCTTTGTTTCAGGTGATAGGCAGGCTCTGATATCTTTATCAGACAAAAACAATCTTGCTTTCATAGGGAATGGGCTTCAGAACTTGGGGTAAATTCAGGAGCCTACTTTTTTCGCCAAAATATTAATATTCTGCAGTAGTTATATAAGGATAAGTCACTTTAAAACTGTCCTTGTTATGTAATGATATCTACCATGGGACAAAGCTATGTTGAGATAAAGTTAGTGTGGTCGAAATACAAATAATACATAATGTCTGTCTGTCTGTGTTATGAAATATAGATAACTCCCTGGTGATATTGATCTCAGAGAGTGGACTTCTTTTCTGTTTTATGGCTTTCAGCCTATCTTCTTTGGGATGATCGTCTTTATTTAACCTCTTTATGATCTCCATGGTTTGGTTTCAATGGTCTCTAGTCTCTGCTTCTCCATTTTACCTTAGCACAGTTTTCATATATTTTTTTAATTAATATTTTAGTTGACCCCTCTAGTTGGTACCTCCTGGTTTGTCCCTCATTGGGAAGTTCACTCACGTAATTGTCTTTTGTTTGCCATCCTGGAATTATAATTTCAACTGTATTCAATAATGGGAAGCATTACATGTTTGTCATGATAAGCTTTTCTATATATATTTTTCTTTTTGGAAATTGAAGGTATAAAATTGTTTCCACTGGAGGAACAGCATCTGCTTTAGAAAGTGCCGGGGTGTCTGTCACTAAAGTTGAAGAACTTACTTGCTTCCCGGAGATGGTAGGCTAGCACTTTTCTTATTTTTCTGTGGAAGATACACAAGTGAGGTGTTACCTGCATTATCATTTGGCTCATAATCTGTTTAAATGTGTATTGAAGCTCGATGGTCGTGTTAAAACTTTACACCCCAACATTCATGGGGGTATCCTTGCTAGAAGAGACCAAAAGCATCATATGGAAGCACTTAGTAATCACGGAATTGGTAAGTTTTGCTGTAATGCCTGCAATAAACTCTCTTTGTTGTGTGAATTGTGTTAATAGTTTATTTTGCTACAACATTTTTATACAGGTACATTCGATGTGGTTGTGGTGAATTTGTATCCCTTTTATGATAAAGTTACTTCAAAGGGAGGAATAGAATTTGAGGATGGAATCGAGAATATAGATATTGGTGGTCCTGCCATGATTAGAGCTGCTGCAAAGGTAGTTTATTTGAATGGCAATGATAGCATATTGTTGGTCATATAAGTTCATAAATCATAATTTTCTTTGCACATGGCACATACAGACTCTAAGTTTTGCTCTAAGAGTACTTCTTAATATCACTAGTGTAATAGTACAGTTGTTTTTCTGATATCTTTATCTGATATTTTAAATGAAATATGCTTGTTAAACAGAATCACAAAGATGTGCTGGTGGTTGTTGATTCAGAAGACTATCCTGCACTGCTAGAATATCTTAAAGCGGACAAGGATGATCAACAATTCCGAAGAAACCTTGCAAGGAAGGCTTTTCAACATGTTGCTTCTTATGATTCTGCTGTTTCAGATTGGCTTTGGAGGCAGACTAATGAAGGTACTTACTTTGAGTGAGTTATACAACTTAAAATATTATTCAATTTAATTAAGTAGAAACCACAATCAGAATTGACATGCCAGATCATTATGAATATTTCATGAACACCAAATCGATTGACAATTTGACATTCATGAAAACAGAATTATGAGTAATCTGTTGAATCACAAATTGTGCAGAGAGAAGATGGAGATTGCACTAATCTCTTGATTCACAATCTGATGCTCATAATAAATATAAATGACTAAGTTAGGTAGGGAGGGAGTGTGAGAGTGATATTTTTGAAAACATACTTTCTTTAGGAACACACTGAATTCGTTCTGCGACGTCTGTTGTCGTGGTGCACATAATTGACATCTTTCTTTAATTTTGTGAAGATAAATTCCCTCCTAGCTTAACGGTTCCTTTATTGCTCAAAAGTCCCCTTCGTTATGGTGAAAATCCTCATCAAAAGGCTGCATTTTATGTTGACAAGAGTCTTTCTGAGGTTAATGCTGGTGGCATTGCAACTGCTATCCAACATCATGGGAAGGTAATAAAGACATCTTGCACTACCGATTTGATTCCACTTCAATTAAAGCTTTGGTACTGATATGCATGGTATCTTTATTTTTTAGGGTATTTCATATATTTAAAAAAACTGAAAAGGCAAAACCTGAGTTTATAATGAATGTTTGATTAAAATTGGACTATCTGGGTATAAAAAGCACAGTGATTAATGATTCTGTCTCGTGTTATTTGCTGTTATGCATATCATTGTTTACTGCATATATTGTTGGTGGCCATTAAAAAGCACACCGATTTTGTTGATGTTCTTCTGGACACAATATTGACATTCAAATTAATTTAATGCTGTGGGATAACCCAGGCTCTGCAATTTTGCTGTGTGAGAGGTTAAAGTTTGGTGGAGGGAAGAACAGAGGTATGATACTGGTGGTGGCTATTTTTGGGTGGGTTTGGTGGAGAGGAATAGGAGGGTTTTTGATGATGTGAAGGGAGGAGAGTTGGACTGTTTATGGAAAAGGTTCAGTCTAGGCTTTCGTATGAGCATCAGTAAAATCAGAAGTTTGGAGGAGCACTTTTTGTGCTATGCTTTTGGATTGTGGAACTGCTGTTTATAGGAATTCTTTGTTTGATGTAGTGTGCTTTCTAGTATGACTGTATGACATGTACTTGTGTCTTGATAGACTTTGACTGACTGATTGGACTTCTTGTACTCTGTTGTAGTTTTTTTTTTTTTTTTTTTTTTTTTTTTTTTTCTTTCTTTAATTCTATTTTTCTCATAAAAAATTCTAGGCTGACTCCTATTTCTGGATATACGTTGAATTTAATGATTAGCTTAAATTGGTACCAGTGATTTTATTTTCTACTTTTTGTGTCCTTTCATAATATGCGTGGGTGGTCACATTTGATCTTCAGAAATGAACATTCTTTCTATGCAATACACATGTTCTTATTCATGTTCTTTCAAACCTTTTTTTTCCCTGCAGGAGATGTCATATAATAACTATTTAGATGCTGATGCAGCTTGGAATTGTGTCACAGAGTTTAAGAGTCTACTTGTGTTGTTGTAAAACATACAAATCCTTGTGGTGTAGCATCACGTGATGATATACTTGAAGCATACAGGCTTGCTGTCAAAGCAGATCCAGTGAGTGCATTTGGTGGCATTGTAGCTTTCAACATAGAGGTTGATGAAGGTGAGTTTGAGATTTCAGGGCTTGACATAGATATATAGATGATAATTGATTTAGTTTTTGGTATGGACTTCCCAAAATGTTGGTTCACCAAGCTTGTGAAACTGGATTGGATATATAATTCTGGCCCCTCTTTTCTACTACCCTAAATTGAAAAAGCACCTAAGATGTACCTCAACTCCACCACAAACCTGTACCACCTGCGCCTTGACAGCGAGGGGTAAATCTATTATGTGCAATGAAGAAATCAAAATACATTGTCTGTGCAGATGGGATAACTTGAATGCAACTTGCTTTAGTCCAAAAAGTTGGCATGCACTGAGAAGTTTCCCTATCTTAGCATTATTACCTTGACCTCTTTTGCTGTATCTCTTTTCTCCTATATAGATCATATTTTTCTTTGTTTGTAGGCTCTTGCTAAAGAAATCCGAGAGTTCAGAAGCCCAACAGATGGTGAAACTCGGATGTTTTATGAGATTGTGGTTGCACCCAAGTATTCAAAGAAAGGGCTTGAAATCCTTCGTGGAAAATCAAAGACTCTGAGGATCCTCGAGGCAAGTAAAAATGAGAAAGGAAAACTTTCGCTTAGACAGGTTGGTGGTGGGTGGTTAGCCCAGGACTCAGATGATTTAAGTCCCCAAGATATACAGTTTAATGTTGTGTCTAAGAAGTCTCCACAAGAAAGTGAGCTCAGTGATGCAGAGTTTGCATGGTTGTGTGTCAAACATGTCAAAAGCAATGCAATTGTAATAGCAAAGGTAGTCTTTCTTTGTATTACCTTAGCCCTTCATCCTTTTCTTTTCTAATACCAAAGAAAATTTGGGTCCCTGACACATCTGATTCTTGGAATTTGGACAGAATAACTGTATGTTGGGTATGGGAAGTGGACAGCCGAACTGTCTGGAGAGTTTAAGAATAGCATTGAGGAAAGCAGGAGAGGAGGTCAAGGGTGCAGCTTTGGCTAGTGATGCCTTCTTCCCATTCGGTAATTATTACTTACTCATAAATCATTGTTCTGTATTCTTAATGACACAAATAGTTTGAACATTACTGGAGTTTAGATCAAGTAAAAGGTTAATTCATCTAATTCCAAAGAAGCAAAAGCTTATGCAATGGTGGAATTGTTGAACACTACAATCTTTACTGAGAGCAATTTCTTATGCTAAACTGGAAATAGCCATAAGAACCTTTACATTAATGTGAACAACACCTGTTTTGCAAGCAGCTAGGAAAGATGCCGTGGAAGAAGCATGCGAAAGTGGAGTTAGTGTTATTGCAGAACCTGGTGGCAGTATAAGAAACGGAGATGCTGTAGATTGCTGCAACAAGTGTGGCGTTTCACTTGTTTTCACTAGTGTGAGGCACTTCAGGCATTAATAACGGAGTTTTGGTCCTTACTCTTTTTACTTTCATCCCAGCACCTTTGATTAGAGCTCAGAATCTTGTTTTCGTTGTATCATTAAGTTTGTTTTCCTCTCATGGAGAAAATCCTGGAGTCATGTTTCTTGTACGATCTGAATGATGCATGTATTTTGGATACATAGATCACATCCGGATAAGTCTACTATACAAGAGAGAGACGTTCAACAATCTGTTCAAGGAAGCTAAGAAATTGACAAACGCAGAGAAAGATATTAACCCTTTTGAGCAGACGTCAATCTGTGCCCAAACAAGGGTTTCTTCCATAGTTACATAAAGCCAGCTTCATTAGAACTCTGCAGTTGTTATAGTATCTGGACGACCTGAATAATCACATTTATTCTTCAGCTGTCCTATTTCAGTACAAGTCTGGAAAATTACATTCCCGAACATTGATACTATTGGTTGGAACCATTCATTCATTGATTGGTTAGATCTTTTAGATACCAAAAATCACAATTACAAAAGACCTCTTCAGCATTGCTCTCTGCTGTTGTTATAGTATCTGGATGACCCGAAATAATTTATCTTTTTTTTAGAAACGTTTTCAAGGACCTTTACTGGTTATGTTCTCAGCTGCTACTTTATTATCTAACTACAGATATTATAATCTTTGTCCTACTAGGAAGAATTCCATTACATAAGTGATTAAATGGCATCCCCCTAAACATGGTTATATTAAGTTTAATTTTGATGGATTAGTCAAAATGAATCATCAAAATGTTGGTGGCTTTATTTTCAGATATGAAAATGGAGAACCCCTTTTAGCTGCTTCAAAAAGCTTGGGAATTTTTTATGTTCTCACTACTAAAGCTCTGGTCTTAAGAGCTGGTCTTCACGCCACTGTGATCGATCATTTCAAGGATTTAGAGGTTGAAGGAGATTTAAACGTGTTGCTGGATAGTATCTTGGAATCCATTAGTCCCCCATGTATTTATTGTCCAAGACATCAACTCCTTATTAAAGAAACTGCATTCTGTTACTTTCAAGCACATCAAAAGAGACACAGAGGTGAATTTCTTGGCAGATGCTGTTGCGAATATATGCCACAACTCTACTGCTTAGAGAGTCTGGATATATTCTCTTCCCCTTTCTGCTGCAAATATTTTTCAGTTTGATTGTCTAGCTTCTGGTATTATTAGAGTATTTTCTTTGTAATTTTATTTTCTTTAATTATTAAAAAAAAAAACTAATGAATCTCTTAATTTAGAGAGAAAATTAACTAGGCAAATGGGGAGTAATAATTATGACAAGTTTGAGTGAGTAATACCTCTTTTTTTATGATTGAAAAATAAAACCACAAGCCACACCCCCTCCTAACTGATCCAACTGAAACGCTAGGGACAAAGAAATGGGCAAACAGAAAACCAAACAAAAGGATTATAAGAAGTATGTGCTTCCGAAGCTAGACGGTCTGCAATAAAATTAACCTCGTGATAAACATGTATAAAGATTACTGATCAGAATTGAAAAGTAAATGCCTTAATATCCTGTAATAATATTTTAATTCGCCGAGGAGTCTGACAGCGGCCTTGAACACAGTCCATTAATAAGTTGGCTCTTTTGACAATGATTCATAGGCCTTGAGCCCAAAGTGAAGGCCCACAATTGTGACCTTAAATATTAAACGAAAAGAAAATAAAAAAGATCCATAGTGATACTACTCCCCTGAAACGCAATACAAAGTACAAACCCCTCTCTTCTGTAGCTGCTGCTTTCCTCTCCGGTCTCCACTTCCAGCCGCTGCCACCGTCTCCCATTTGGGTTCGTATTTTCTCTCCCACTCTTTCTTTTATCCTTTCAGTTTATATTAATGGCTTTCTTTCTTTTATCTGGGTTACTATGGTTTTCAACTTGTTTTTTACTTTCACAATCCATCATATGCTTGATGATTTCTCATTGGATTACTTATTCACTGCTATACGCTTTGCGGTCCGAGCATTGCTACTGCTTAGTTTTTTTATTCAATCAAAATCACGTCTTCAGCTTCTGCTGTTCTTGGAGTATCGCTGCTCAAAACCTTGTGACTAATTCCTACCTTTGCCACTCATGTTCCCTTAGTTTGTCCGTGCTCTTCAAGCAAATAGTTTTCAGTTATGCCCTTTTTGGGTTTCGGAATTTTATTTTCCTAAGAAATTTAGAGCTAAACCCAAATGAAATATAGTGCCGCAAGGCTTGTATTTTGTGGGTTCTGTCTAAACTAGGTTGCAAGCTTTATATATTTTCTGCAAAAGCTACTGGAGCTCTTATTGGGGTTATGGTTCGACCCTGACTTTGTTAACCTAGTTCACCACGATAGCGTTTGCCTTGATTTTATGCCATACATGTTCTTGACTACTTATTTGTCTTCCATTAGATGGATAATTTTGAGTAATTGTAACATACAGCTTTGTTCAGTGTTTTAAAAGACAAGTTGTTGGACTGGTGGCTTCGCTGGTTTGTAGTTAGCTATGCTTAAAATGCTGTTTTCCTGGATACATTTACAGGCGGCATGATTGAGGCCATTCCGTTAAATCCGAATTGGTTAAGTCTCCAAGTTGACAGGCACAGAAAAGAAGACTGCTAGTTCAGTTGCTATAGCCTGGCAGAGGACGCTTAAAAAAAAAAAAATTACATAGTGAAATTGAACTTAGCAGGCAATAGGCCATCGCCCTTATCCCAGCTCCTCCTTAGTCAGCCTTCACATTCCAGGTGACCTCATTAAAATATTAGCAAACTCCCTAGCTGCCCAAAATGTGAATGAGCCCTTGAGTTCTATGTTTTTTTGGCTCCGTTTCATTCATCAATGTTTCTTATTTTGGTAGCCACAGTTAGGAAAGTCAGTCACCTTCACAGACCATTCTCCAATTTCAGCTGTTCCCAACTCAAGATTTATTGAGGCTCATTTTTGTCCTAAACTGTAATTTGTCTTCCGGGAATAAGTTTCCTAGTTTTTGGCCTCAAGTTATTCCAGCTCGTCATACTTGGACTTTGGATTAACATGGGTATTTGGATAGTTGATTCTTGATCCTTTTGTGTAGGGAATTATTGCTACCATTGTTTTGGAGTTTTTTGAGTCTTATTGTTCACTGATAAGAGTAGTGAATTTGGGAACTGTGGGGTACCATTGGGGTTGGAGGTGTTAGGCTTCATATGTTTGGTCATACATATGTTATATCGTATGGAAATGCTTTTTATGTTTCCAGCACATATGGCTTAAATTACAATCGCCTTCAAAATGCTTGCCATATCAAGGCATCTAACACTGTCTGTTTTATTCGGTCAAGATGAGTGCTTTAAATTGTTTTACTGGGTCAAACTTAAGGACTTCGAATATCTCCTCAGTCCTCACGCACCCCAGCCCTTAAGTTCTAAACGGGGGATGATCAATTCTTTGTGGTATTATGTGTCTCCCCTAAACATTCTGAACAGAGGAATATTAATTCTTTGGTATTATCATATATATCTTTTCTGTTTTCTCCTTGAGTATACATTGTTGATTCTGACATTCTTTCTCTCTGTCTCTTTCTTGCAGAAACTTTTGCTTATCAAGAAGCCTCAGAATTGAAATATGTCCGGTGGCCCTGGTCTTGAATCACTTGTTGACCGTATGGAAATTCTTGACTCTCTATTTTCATTGGAATTAACTCTTTTGATTCTTATGCATGAATATAACTTTTGTGTCCAACGGTCACAAGTTCAAGCCTTCAAGGCCAGGATAAGCTTTTTGCTTCTTTTTTTGTGACAAATAGATAATCCAACCAATAGACAAAATAATCTAACCCTGTCTAATTGGAAAAGTATTACTTGTTGAGCGTTTCATATTTCAGACTTCTATCTCTAACTGTTAAAACATTTCTATTTGCAGAAACAATTTCAGTTATCACAAATGATGGACGCAATATTGTGGTATACTTCATGGCAATGCACCTTAACTTCTTTTACTCAAATTAGTTGTAAAAACTATTAAGAATTTTGATTTTAAATCCAGGGAGTCTTGAAAGGCTTTGACCAGGCTACTAATATCATTCTTGATGAGTCTCATGAACGTGTTTTCTCTACAAAGGTTTGCATCTTTTCTGTTACTAGCTTTCAAGTTCCTATTGTATCCTTATTATTCCTTTTATTTTAAAATGAATTGAATAATTGGACTGAGATAAAGGAATTTAGGAGTCATACTTCTGGCAGTTGAAATTATCCTCAGTTTTCCAGATTAATGCTGTCTGATACTTGTAGATTTGGCTACTTCTGCATTAATGCCAGTTAAACTTACCTATCTGGTTTTATTGTCCCACTGTCTATCACTGGGGTACCTTGTTCATTCTGACTGGCAGGAGGGTGTTCAGCAACTCGTGTTGGGATTGTATATAATCAGGGGCGACAACATGTAAGTGTGACCAAATTAATTTATGTAAATTAGTTTCATGTGAGTTGTTGGGAAGTGGTTTCTTTTCCTTTCTTTTAGTAAAAAAGTATTTTCTGTTGGTTGGTTTTTTGTAAACAAGTTGGTTCATATTTTGGCTTTTACAGATTTCGTTGTATTTGATATAATCTGTATCTTTCTATTAATGCAGAAGCATCGTTGGGGAACTAGATGCAGATCTTGATTCAAGCCTTGACTGGTCGAAGATGAGAGCGTATCCTCTGAAGCCTGTCATCCATTGACTGATCATGAAAGCCATAGAGATGTTGTAGGCTCGATGAGTAGATTATGGCGAACCGAACAAATGTGTTACTTATAGGTGTATAATGATGGACATTCGGGTTTGTAATACTCATTTGGTTTCTAAACTGTTGGATTGTCATTCTACTTATGCGCTAGACAATGAATCGGTCATAATGTTCCTATTCGTATTTTTTTCTCGAGTGCTGATGTAACAGAGCAGAATTTACCAGCAAGAATATGACAGTGATATTTAATTACCCCCTTTTGAATTCATCCTAAAGCGCCAAAATGTTTGGTTTTTTGCCCTTTTGCGATACAGGTCAATATGTTTGGGTTTTTCTTTTTTGTCTTGCTATAAAATGGTATAGCAATATTTAGTTGCACTTTTGATGGTGAAGCTCTTCGAACCCCAATTCATTTGATTTTCTAAACCAAAACTTCATTTCTTTCGTAAGCGTCTCTACTTTACCTTTCACTTCGAAAATTTCAAAAAAAAAAAAAATTGATCTCCAATCAAACAACCTTCACTGTGCATACTATGCACTCAGAGCAAGTGCAGCGGTTACTCTTTGACCGGCCTCCACATAGATTTGATGAGGTGTTGACCTCAAAACGTCAAATTCTCTCTTCCACCAGGCCGAGCTTGACCAAGCAAATGATGGCTTTTCTTGACCCAGGACAAGAAAATGGGCAATGGCTTGACATATTTCTTGACCAGTCAAAAGGCAGTGCCAGCTCGGTTGAAGAAGGAACGTGGCTGACATCAGTTGAATCAAGGAGAGGGAGACGCGATGAAGACGCGCGTGAAGGGTAGAAATTTGTCGCGTAGCCCCAATAATTGCGGCCTGCGTGGGGACAACGCGATTTTGTCGCGTAGCATTTGTGGAGAAACAGTATCTGGTGACGAGGCATATAGCTGTTGGTGTGTTTTGATTTTTGAAACCAACGGTCAATTAATATTGGCCGTTGGTTGCAATTGATTTGTGCAGATCGATGGTATCTAATTAACATGCATGATAACTATATTAACGGTAAGAAATGGTAACTAAAAAAATTCTAAAAAATTATAAAATTTTTCCTATAAATACCTACCATTTATTTTTACATCTCACACCAAAAAAATTATATTTCATAGTTACACAAAGTTGTTCATTTTTTTTTATAAAAAATAAACAGAAAAAAAGTGTAAAAAAATTCAATGAACAGTGGAAAAATAAAATAATAAACAGTACTGAATGGTCAAGAAACTGAACGAGTGGAAACCCATGTCCAGTGGCAGTGAACAGTTTCTTGACTGGTCGACCCCTTGACTTTTCCACCTTGACATTTCTTGACTACGGGTGAACTTGCTCTCAAGGCTGGGACCTTTAGTGCTGACTTCTGCTTGTTTGATTCTTATTTTTCAAGTGCAAGTCTCTTTTCTTTGCTGGGAGATCTGGAAAGCAAGATGCTCCTTCCTCTACAGAGCAATCAAAATAGAGCCTGCAAATATTGCCCACCGAGCTGAGTCTCTGGCTTTTGAGTCCCTGAATTCAAACAAGAAACCATCAGTGGATCATCAAAGTATGGTCAAGAAACTGAACGGGTGGAAACCCATGTCCAGTGGCAGTGAACAGTTTCTTGACTGGTCGACCCCTTGACTTTTCCACCTTGACATTTATTGACTACGGGTGAACTTGCTCTCAAGGCTGGGACCTTTAGTGCTGACTTCTGCTTGTTTGATTCTTGTTTTTCAAGTGCAAGTCTCTTTTCTTTGCTGGGAGATCTGGAAAGCAAGATGCTCCTTCCTCTACAGAGCAATCAAAATAGAGCCTGCAAATATTGCCCACCGAGCTGAGTCTCTGGCTTTTGAGTCCCTGAATTCAAACAAGAAACCATCAGTGGATCATCAAAGTATGAATAACCTCCCCCCCCCCCCCCCCCCCCCCCCTCTCTCTATCTACTATTGCTCCCCATCCTCCTGCCTCCCCTTTCACTTCTGTTCTCTCCAATGATCTCATTCCTAGTCATAGTCCTCATAACCAAGGACATATCCCAATGACCAACAACCATTTTGTCCCTAGTCATAGTACCATAGACCTGGTACACTCCCATATGGCTACTCTTTCTATATCACACCATTTTTCCCAAATCTTAACTCCACAATCTCACCCTCATCTCTACCACCAGAACATACTTAACCCCTCCTCAAATTATCCTTCATGCTCTCTCCCTTCCAATCACCTCCATAACCATGTCCTCCACCAACTGCACATCCCCTCATCATCCCCATTTCATCCCTTGCCCCTCCCCTGCAAATCCCATGTTGCAACCCCAGCACACTGTCACGCCCCGAATTTCGAATAATAAATTCAAATCCGAAACATGAATACAACTAAACAAATCACGTCCTAAATTTTTTTCTCAAAACCAACATCTCACAAACCATAATGCAAACCTCGTAGCAAACTATCTCTCGAGTCAATTATTACAATACAAACATAAATACAAAGTTATGCTCAAATGAGTCTACAAAACACACCAAAATGGACCAAGTGCTGGTCGCAACCCTGCTGCCCTACGCAGCTCGCTCACCACCCTGATTATCCTGACCTGCAGGATTATCCGCTACACCATTTGAATAGTGTACCGGGATTGCAACAACACAAAACCCGGTAAGCTTTCTGAAAGCTCGTGTGAGTAAATAAGAATGAACGGTTGATTTATTAGACCACAACTCATTTATCTCAAGTAAACATCCAATAATCTCAACAACCACAAGCAACATCAATCCAACACACATGAAACAACATGGCACACATTTCCACAATCACCAAATCACAACTCTCGCCACTTTGACACCTAATCACAACTATCGCCACTTTGGCCCCACGTTAGAGCTCTAACTGCCTCGTTACCTCTGACACCTTGGCCCAAGGTCAAGTAACGGCACCTCCAAGTTACTTAGTAACCCGCGAACTTTGGACCATTTCATGTCCTCAGAACAATATATCCCCGTTATTATTTAACGGTCGAACTTTGGACCTCCCTGTCCTCAGAACACATACACTCCGGTTATCATTAACCAAAGATCCTTGGACCATTCGATCCTCGGAATCCTATGTTTCTCTACCTTCTATTCAACTCACAAAATCAACATGCTTATCACCAACATTTATCAAATATTAACAACATAATAAAATCATATCATCAACATTTATCAATGACATATTATCACAATTCCACACCTCAATGTCACACCATTCAATATATAATCACGTAAATATATATATACGTAACCATCCACACAGGAATGATCACTAATACCAACTATAGTTCACACGATGCAAAATCAAGAAATTCATTTTTAATATACTTTAAAACTCATTTCTTAAAACCATTTTCTCACACATAACAAATAAATTGGGCAATTAAGGAAATTCGGTTCGTAAATGAACCAAGTGAGATTTACTCACCTCTAAACTCCCGCTGCATCTTCTTACAGCCCAAAATACGATTTAAAATCGTCCGCTAACAAATCCGTCAAACACCTAATCAAAACGATAATTAACTTAGCGTATAATTTCAAAAACACACTTATATGAAGATCCAACGGTCGGGATCTTCACCTGTGACCACACAAGGTCATCGGGACAGTCCTACGATCATTATATCAAAACTAGAATTCTATCGGACGGTCCAAACTTCATAGATCACAAATCGAGCGATCGAAATCAATCGAAATCGTAAAATTCATAACTAATTCATACGATATCCAAAATTCACATGCTATATATCAAAATGATCGTATCGACATGTAGAATCTAAAAATGAGCAGAAACTACTCATGATACCCCCGGATGTGGCCGGAAAGGGCCGCCGGAGTTTAGGGCAGAGCCACCGCCGACCACCACCAATGGTGTCGGGGCTGAGCTTATCCTCTTCGTTTCATCATTTTGAGCAACTTTCATAACTAACATGAAGTGAGAAAATGAGTGGAAGTGGTCGAAACTTACCAAAACAGTCCGATTTGGTCGGAAAATCTGCAGAAACCGTTGGGAGCTCCGACGAGCGTGTAATCGATCACTTCAGGTCCGGGTCTTTTTGTTGCGTGTTCTACTCCTTAATACGAGTTCAACAAGCCAAAGAACACGAAGTTTGGTGTCCTAGAACTCGAGATATTCACTTGGCACTCAAAACGGCCGAAAATGGAAACAAGCTTCCCGCCGCCTCTACAAGCCGTGCCACGGCGCAAGGCTGCCTCTGGCAGCTGCGCAAGGTCGAGGCGAAGCCGTGGGAGGTGGTTTGGCGTCAAACGGTGGCTGGAGGAGCATGAACTCGGCCTGAGAAAACTTGCTCTGTTTTTGCTTCCGGCTCGGGTGCCCGCGTGAGAGAGAGAGAGAGAGAGAGAGAGAGAGAGAGAGAGAAAGCTAGGGTTTTTTTTCTGATTTTTCCAAAAATGGCAACCTATATATATATAAAATCGAAAACTTCCAAATGTCATAACTTCTTCATACGAACTCCGATTCTTGTGTTCCGCACACGCACAAATTCGTATCAACGAGCTCTACGACTTTCATGAATGAAGTTTCTTCAAATTACGTATAAAGAGTCGATTTTTAGTAACCCCTAAATAACGTTAAATTTCGAAACTAAAATCATTCGAAACCAAATTTCTCAATTAACGACATTCGAATCACATTCACAACTCATAATTCATATAATTTGAGAAATATTGAATTACGAAATATTTAACTGAAATTTCGGGTCTTTACACACACCCACCAACCTCCCCATGCTCATTCCCTGCACCCACCCCAATCGCACCCTGCTGCTTGGGCTCCTTCCCCGGATAATTGTGTGAAAATTAATTTAGATGCGGCTTTCAATGGTCATTCTTACCAGAATGGCATTTGCGCAATTGCCCGGAATGCGGCTTGTGAGGTTTTAGCTGGTCTAAATCAGTTGGGTTTTGCGGCTTCACCCCTTGAAGCAGAGGCCCAAGCTGCTGCTATTGCTTGCTCCATAGGAAGGAATTTTCCAGATGCCCACATTCTCTTCGAGTCTGACTGTCAAGAGTTGGTTAAGTGCATTAATAACCAAAATTATACAATCCCATGGAAAATTTTCCCAATTGTATGAGGATTAGATGTGACTCACCTTTGCGAAGTAGATCGAGCTGGCGTTGGATCCCCCGGAAAACGAATGAGGCGGCTCACCATGTCGCTGTGCTAACAGTGAGGAAGACGTGCCCCGAGGCTTAGGCTTCTAGCCCTCCTTCTTCCCTGGTTCATGTTCTATCAAGAGATGGATTACCTTGCTCCCCAACTGTTAATCAATCAGCTCATGCACCTCCAGGTGCTCCAAGACATGCGCTCCCTGCTTGAAGGATGCTGCTGCGTTGGGTCTCCGACGAAGCTTCTAATGTCTCCCTTTATTTGTGTTCTTGCTTTCCTTTCTGTCTTGCTTCTTCTTAGGCTAATTTCTTTGTTTGTTGCGTCTGTTTGTAGTTCCTCTTGTCTTGCCTCCTGTGGCTTTGACTATGAGAGCTCCGTTTCTTTTCAGTTTAGCCTTTTGGCTTTCTGATGTTGTATGGCTGAGCTGTTTCCCAGCTTTTTCTATTGAATATCTTTGACCAAAAAAAAAAAAAAAAATTCTGCAATCTTATTCAATTTCTGGGATAGGGCAACTTCTAAACAACAATCGTCTTGGGCACAATACTTCAATACTTTCTTCGAGTATAACTCGGCAAATTTTTTGTGACCCATAAATAGGTTGGTATCTAATGTGCGAAGCGTCGACTTGGGTTTGACACTTCAATCAATGAGGAAATGCTTTTGTTATGGAGAAGTGATGACAGTCTTTCTCTTGAGCATTTTTTTTATCGTGATATCAATGTGGTGGTAGCTGGTGCCAACACGGGTTGGTTCAGTTAGTAAAGTTTGAGCAGTTGGTGATGCCTCACCAATGTTCGAGTCCCGCTATCAACAATCTTGTGTTTGGTGGGTAATCTATAAAATTCCTCTGTAAAGGTATGGGGTTTGCCCTGACCCTGGTGTGGGCGAGCCTCTCCCTCTCCTAAACTTTTCAGCAACAAGATGTGGTGGTAGGTGCTCACGGAGTGGAGATTAACGAGCATTTATAGTTTTGGTCCTCCACATCATCAAGATGTTGTGGGTTATGCTATGGAATAATTGGTTTTACCAGTTCAATTTTTTCAGCATTGGCTGTTAACTGAATCGATGATAGCGATTTTTCATTTTTAAGTACTGAAATCGACTTAAATTTCAGGAACCGACATGGTTAATCAATACTTAGTGTCAGTTCGGTTCGGTTTTGGTTTGTTTCAACCTAACAATAATTTTTTTTTTTAATGTCAGTTTACATGCTTAGTTCGAGCCGAGGAACAAGCATGGAAATGTCAAAATGAGAAATGTAATTAAGATATATTATTGCCCATTTTACAGCTTGAACCCAATTAGATAAAACAACAATTTACAAGTATGTTTAAAAATTGTGGTAAAAACAGTTTATTACAAAAGTGGTAAACACGTAGTGTCAAGTAGGCTTTCTAAAAGCAATACTATAATGAGTTATTTCACAAATAGTATCTGAACTATACTTCAATCTTATCGATGGTACCTGAATTTCAATTTTGATCACAACCAGTACCTGAACTTTTTGATTTCATTTTAGGGGCTGTGACCACTTACCCAAATTCAGCTTAAAAATTGTTCACTTACTCTACTAAGAGTTTTTTAACCTCATCTACCTAATCTAATATATATTGACATTTTAGCCCCTATTAATTAAATTGAAACTCATCCATCTCTTTCCTCTCAGACTCTCTCTCTCCCCCCCCCCACCCCCGATCTCCACCTCCAGTCTCTCTCTCTCTCTCCCTCTCCCCCTCCCTCCTTGATCTGCGGTGTGCTGCCTCAGTGGCTGTCGCCGTCAACCTCGAGGAGCCTTAGAGAGAAAAGCTGCCGCCAATTATCGTTGCTCCGGTCGAGGTCGTAGTCGGTGGTGCTTTAAGATGACATCGTAGGCTGACCGAGAATCATCATCGGCGGCGGCTCTAAAGAACGCTGATAGGAGGATGGGGAGCAGTGATAGGGCACGAGTTCCAGCGGCAGCTCCAGATTCGTCATTTCGGTTTGATTTTGAGTTTGAGAAGGTGGGAATAGGGGAAGAGAGACTGAGTGGGCTCGAGAGCCAGATTGGGCTTGCTGAAAGTTATGGGATTGGTGTGCATGAAACGGGTGTAGAGGTGAAGTTGGGCATGGGTGGCCATCTAGACCTAGAGGGATAAAATCACGGTTTCGGTGGAGAATCTGTCGATTAAGCTTGTGGTGGCGCCGGCCATGGATGGATTTTTCTTAGGAATTAAAGATTACGGTCATGCTGGCTGTGGCCGGTCTGTTTTTCCTGATTGAGGTGTCGGTGGCAATGCAATCAGGCTTCCGCATAGTTGAGTGAGGAGATAACATATTAGATACCATAAAGGCTGCCGGTAATGAACTGTGAACCCTGAGAATGGAAGGACATTTTGTCAGTACTGATTGCATTATGATTTAGTTGGCAATAATAAGATTATTGGAAGGCAACAATAAGATTATTAAGGGGCAATAAAATGTTTATTGGGGTAATAATAAGATTAATGAGGGACAATAATAAGATTATTTATTTGGATAAATCTCTGAAAGCTTTCAAAATTCAAAACATCTTTATTTTTCACTAATTATTGATCTTCATTAACAAGTTTATTAGGGAGCAATAATATGTTTATTGGAGGGCAATAATATGATTACTGGGTATTATTGGGGGGCAATAAAATCGACCGCCGGATTCTAGTCATCTGTCACCGGAGTCCGGTCACAGGTCGCCGGAGTCCGCGGCCGGCCATTGGTCATTGGAACACAGCAAGGTGGAGGATGACTTTTCTCTCTAAGTGAGAAATAAGGAGAGGGCAAAAAAGTCCCAAAAATAAATAAAAAGAGTAAAAAAAGAATTAATTGGGTATTAGAGAAATAATCTCTTAGAGTGTTTTGGGTAAATGGGGTTAAAAAACCGTTAGTGGAGCAAGTAGGCAATTTTAAAGCTGAAATTGGGTAAATGATCATTTTCCCTTCATTTAAAATGGTACCATGAGCCACCTCCGGTCACTATTCTGACTAAAAAGGGCATGTAAGGCGATCATAGTGATGATCTTTCATGATTTCAAAGGTTGCAATCATATATAGTGATGATCTTTTTGGTAATAGACTTGCCTTGAACTTGTTTTTTTTTTTTTTTTTTTTTTTTTTAGATTTGGCTTTTTTGACCGGAATAGTGATCGAATGGAGGTACCATTTAAAATGAAATCGAAAAGTTCGAGTACTGGTTGTGATCAAAATTGAAGTTCAGGTACCATCAATAAAATAGAGGATAAGTTCAGGTACTATTTATGATAATAACCCTACTATTATATTAGACAATATGGATTGCCCACGTGTAGAATTAGTTTTTAACAGTATACTAGTAGTATAACAAAATTATAATAGAACATCTTTATTATCTCCAATTGAGATGTCAAAAATTTTGTGTCAAATTTAAATTTGAGGGCTAATGTTGCAAATGACATTTTGCTAAACTTCTCCAACAAATGGGTCATTTAAAAGATCGTAGAAAAGGGCGAGGTGTTTGTGTTTATTTGAAGCACTCAATCAAGCACATCTTCCTTCTTCTGTTAAAGTTTGAGATCCTTCATCATAAAGTTTCTAGTTACATACCCACATTAAGATCCCTCATCATCAAGTTTCTGGTTGCAGACCTACATTGAGATTCTTCATTTCAGGCATCTTCTCTAATTTCTAGGTGACCTTGGTCGAAGATATATCTCAGTTGGTGGTTACTATCTCCCTTCACTCTACTATTTGGTTTCCTGCTACTCTCATTGTCTACAGAAACTATATTTATGAAGATCTTCATTCCAATTTGGTAATCAAGTTTCTACTCAAATTGGAATGTGCTTGATTCTTTATTGTTCTTAACAAATTTCCATGATAATCAGATAAGATCTGAAGAAGTAATTGGTAATCCCTACAAGATTACATCTTTTTATTCTGCTTGCTCCAGTTTTCAGCAAATTTTGGTAGTATAAGGTGTAGAAAGGGATTTGACAGATTTGGAAGATCTACCAAACTTGGCAGATCGGCTTGGTATGCAAGATCCACGAAAGATTTGGGAGATTTGCTGAAGTTGGTTTCATCTGCCATTTCTTGTCTTTGACCCTCCAACTTGTCATTTGGCGGATGGGTTGGAGTTTCTCTTATATACTAATTCTCAACTGTGTCAAATCTACTCTATCAAGCTAATTGAGGGACTTGGTTAAATCAACAAAAATATGAAGAGATTAAACTATGGACTCGAAGTCTTAAACCCAGTACCTATTCCCCGCCTAGGCTCGAAACTAGATCCACATTCATCAACAACCAAAGTTGACCACTCCTTGCAGACTATTGAGTGATGACAATTAGCCAACCTTTTGGATCATCCAGAGTTCTCTCCCCCAAGGCTCGTCAAACCAAATCCGTATCACCATCACTTGATGAGCGCACGACAAACACCTTAAGTATAGTCCTAATAGAGAGAAAGAAACCAAGGAACATAAGATCGCACAATTCACAACAGTAAGTGCCCAATTACCCATGAACACCATGCATAGGATCATGTAGGCTTACCCCTCGAGGGTTGGATTATGCCTAAAAGACAATCAAACATGGCAATGTATGATTGAATCTTATGCTGCAATCTATTGTCGAGCACCCCCTGAGAGAGTAAGTGGTAATATCTGTCAATCGAACAAGCGACCATATAGAGCTTTTTTGAAAGCCTGATTGGTCTGGATTAGTTTCAGGAACCTTAAATCGTAAGTACATGATCGTAAGAATGTTACAATCCCAAGACATTTACTTTGCGAATCATTAAGTCCAAGTTAGGTTCCTAGCCATATAAGATGATCTATTAAGACTATAGATCATCCATAAAGGCTGATTCATGTTGCATTAAGTAATACATCTCCGTTTGAGAGTAATTAATCTAAAAAGTGTTTGACTAAAAGATCATATGAAAATCTCTAACTTCACTCAAATATCCACAATCTCATTCCCAATTTCTCAGCCACCCTCCTCCCTAATCCTAGCTGCTGTGTTTTTCTCTTATGTTTGTAGTTTTTGCTGTCATTGTGTTTACCGTTTTTGTATCTTTTTTGAGCTTTCTTTCGATTGAAGAATTTTTCAGACCAAAAAAAAAGAAAAAAGAAGCAGCTGCTGTGCATCTAGTCATAAAGGCAGAGAAATCCCATGTCAAAGAAGATTGCAATAGAAGGCAATGGGGAACCTTTTCTCCTCATCCAAGTGTGGTAAGATAATGTTTAAAAAAAGAAAAAAAAAAGTGGTAAGATAATAGAAGATTCCTTTTAAGGAAAAGAAAAAAAAAAAAAAAAAAAGAGACAAAAAAAAAAACTTTCGGATTAAGCTGCTGTGGGCGCGGGCCCACTAGAGCTAGAAAACGACATTTAGATCTCAAAAAACGACACGGACACCCAATGGGCCCCGACACTCTTTTACACATGCGGGCTGTTCTGTTGTTCCCGAGAGAGATGGGGAGAGAGAGAGAGAGAGAATCAAAAAAGGTTCCGTCACCCACGCCGTAACGGCGGCAAACGGAATTCATTGCAATCCTGACCCCAGCGAATCTCGTCAGTCGTAACGGCGAGAAATTTTGGCGGTAAAAGACACCTAACCCGCATGACGTGTCAGCCCCCCATTCGCCCTCGATGTATGTATGCATGTGAGTCATGATGGCATGGCATGTAGTTTTTCCCGCGCGAGACAACAGTCCAGGGTTTTCTCCCAAAAAGAGGCCTAACACCAAACCAAAAATTATAGAGAGAGAGAAAGATAGGGTTTCCAAGACTGAAAGAAAGAGCTCTGCTTCCCTCTGTTTCCGATTCCGATCCCCCAAAACGCCGTCGTTTTCGTTATTGGGCCTCGCCGGATCTACTCCCCCCCTCCTCTCACACTGAAACATCACGCAGATCTGTGCCGACGAAAATTCGTAAGCTTTTTAAAAAAACTTCTCTTCGTTTTTTGAAAGCTTCAATTGTTGGCTCTGGTCTTCGCTATCACGCATTTTGTGCTTTTTTTGTGGGTGGGTGTTTGTTTAGGTTATCATTCCCATGGAAATTGATTTTTTTTTTCTTTTTGAGTTTGAATTTCGGTGAAGAAATTGAGTGATTTGTGCTGTGGGTTTTGAAAATTTCAGTTCTTTTTGGGACGAATTGTAGAAATTAACGATTTGGGATTGAGTTTTTGGTTTTTGGTTGAGCTAGGGTTTTAGATGAGTCCACCTGCTGTGCTGAACATGGAGGATACGAAGCCGGAGGTGTCTGCATCCAACAATTCGAATTCTGGAACTGGAGATTTGGACCCTGTTAAAGCTCGATTTACTGATTTGTGCAAGGTTGGTTTTTTTTTTTTTTTTTTTTTTTTTTTTTTTTTTTTACACTGTGATCAGACTTACCCACTTGGTCTTTCTTGTTGTAATGCCACTGTGTCTCAAAGTTTAATCTTTGGATGATTCCGGTACGCTTACTCTGAGTATGTATATGATGTTTGTAGAATGGATTGTCGTTGGACGAGAACACGCTGACGCAAGCTATCAAGCTGCTGATAGAAACGAAACATGTTCTAATATCAAATTTATCAGCTATTGGAAATGGAACGGTAATGTTTTTATCAATTCTTGAATGTGTAGTAACTTATTGATTCATGATGAAAGAAAGTATCGTTTAATAGGCAAACTTAACTACCTTTCTGTGTGCAGCCTGAAGAAGCAGAACGGTTCTGGTTTTCGTTTGTTTTGTTCTCGGTGAAAACATTGAGTGAGAAGAGTTCTGATAATTCACAAAAGGGGTCTGATGATAGTGGATTCTCTCTCATCCAAATTTTGAGAGCTGCTCAGCTGAAGTATGTTGTTTGTCAATCTGTTTTTTCTTTCTTTCTTTCTTTCTTGTTTCTTGTAGCGCATATTGCTTGCTCATGAATTCTTCTCATTTTGTTTTTCGGTTTTTTCCAGCATTGTGGATTTCTTTAAAGAGCTTCCACAGTTTATTGTTAAGGCCGGCCCAATTTTGAGTCATCTGTATGGCATAGATTGGGAGAGCAAACTTGAGGTATCTATTCATCAGAGATTCAGTTACTTCGCGGCACTGTCTTTTATGTATTTTACTTGATTGCTCATGAGTTTGAGTTCTTATTTTGTAGGCAAAAGAGTTGCAGGCCAATTTTCTGTACTTGAGCCTTTTAAGCAAGTAAGTGCCCTTTATTTTACTTATCGCGCTTAATGTATTACTATGTTTCAAAATATTCTGCTTTTCTTTTGAGCTTTTCTGAATCTTGTGTACAATATCAACAGTTAGGATGAGACCAATACAAAATTAAGCATGAGTAATACGTGTCTGTGTGTGTGGTAATGTTAGATATAGTAATAATGCTTTGGTGGGAGACTGTTAGACGTACTAGTATTGTCTGATGGTAGTGGCTTGGAATAGAAAATTGTTGATGAGGCTGTAATGGCACTGGCTGACAGTGGTGGTAGGACTTAAAATTGATTAGAATTAAATGTGATTAAAAAGGAAAGAGAAAAAAATTCTTTAGCAGCTTCGTTGTATCAGAATCTGTTGGTTTTCATCCTTATCTATCCAAAATCCTTTATAAAATATGGTGTTAACTCAAAAAAAAAAAAAAAAAATTCTGCGTTTTCTTGTGTAACACTATGTTTCTCGTTTGGTAATGAGTTCTTGAAAATAGGACCGTGCTACCATAAATTGTTTGCCACTGAGTGCTATAGCTACATGAAATAAGTTTGAATTTGAAGCATTAACTCGAGTCTAGGTATGCCCCCTTGGTGGTTTGTCAAGTTTCAGTCTTGGTTTCTAGAGAGCACATTCAGCTGTGAGCATATGGACTTCTGATACTTTCAAAATTAGTGGCTGAATATATATTCATCTACCATGTAGCTGCATAAGCAACTATTATGAGTCTGTTACTCCGTAACATCGTCTGTAATTTTAGACATATTGGTTGTGTTAAACTGACTTTTTAAGTTTCGGTAATTTTGGTTCGTCGAAGACTTTTAAGTTTTGGCCGACTTTGGAAAATGAGTGAAACAGTGAATATATATCAATAGTGTAACTGATTACCTGGTTGAAACTTGTTGTACATAATGCAACACCCCAGTTGATGAATTTATGGTTATACCTTTGACCTGGATGTCTATCTAATGGCAGTATCATGAAATTTAAATGGGGTAGTCTGAATTAAGTAAGCATCCGTACGGGGTGTCTTTCTGCTTACTGTGAGCACCTAACAGCGGTATTGCAAATCTATATGTCTTTCATGATTTGTACTGACTTTAGGAGAGAGTTTAAGTTGTATGGATAAGAAGTTTCCATTAATTCTACATTTTCATACTCATTGAATTTATCCAAGGGACATTTTCATCTCTCAGATTTGTAGATTATATTGTAATACTGCAGTATTTTATGAAGTTTTGTTATATGGTTTATCTGTGTACCTGATACATGTTTCTTCATGGTTTTGGTTTCATGTATAAGAGATATTTGAGTTAATAGCATGATATCATAAAATTTTTATGCTTCAAGGTACTTCAAAAAAGCATACCGGGAATTCTTCTTGACAAGTGATGCAACTGTTGATAAGAAGTCAGCCATTACCAATGGAACTGGCTATGTGTCAGAGTATCATAGATTTGGATGGCTGCTGTTTTTGGCCCTTCGGGTACATGTATTTGGGCGAGTTAAAGACCTGGTGACATGCACAAACGGCTTGGTTTCCATATTGGTTAGTTGCCTTTTTGTATTATTTAGTTAGAGTCTAGGATGCTATCAAATAGTTCTGACATAAAATGGATTTCCATTTCAGTTAAGAAAAAGAGATTTCTGGCTCTCTGTCTATTTTAGCTCTCTACTTCAATAGGTGCCTTTTTTCTAACTGCTTGATTCTGTCTTTGTACAGGCAATTTTAATTATTCACGTCCCTGTTCGCTTCAGAAATTTTAGAATCCATGATTCACCGCGTTTTGGTAATTTTCCACTTGGCTTCTTAGCACTCTTTCTTTTATGATTTTCCAAGAGGATATCAAAAGTTGAAATTTTGTTTGGATTTTTGATCTCCCCTTCTTTTCCCCTTTTTGGCTGTGCATTTTGGAATTCTTCATTGGAGCTCATTGATTAATGTCTAATTCAGTGAGGAAAGGCAACAAAGGTGTGGACCTGCTTGCATCACTTTGCAACACTTATGACACCTCAGAAGAGGAGTTGAGAAAAACAATGGAAAAGGCTAATACATTGATATCAGATCTTTTGAAGAAGAAGCCTTGTTTGGCATCTGAGTGTAAAAATGAAAATCTAAAGAATATTGATACAGGTGTGTTGCAAAAGTCTCATATGTGCAATGGTTGATAAGAAAATCTAAAACCGTTCTTCTGAAGTATCATCCTGTTTGATGCAGATGGTTTGACCTATTTTGAAGGACTTCTGGATGAACCTTCTTTGTCATCCAGTTTAGATATTCTAGAAAAAGATCATGATGATGCAATTCGGAATAAGGGTGAACTGGATGAGAGAGTATTTATAAATGAGGAGGACAGCTTACTTGGTTCAGGGAGCTTGTCAGGAGGGTCCTTGAATTTATCTGGTGTGAAGGTATGCTCTCAATAGTAAATTCCACTATTCAGGAACATATGTGTTGTTAGATGTTCTTTCTGTTTCCAATGCTGTTGTTTTATTTATAGAAAATTTGTTGATAATCTTGTTTGTACTATTATGTTAGAGGAAATTTGATTCAATGGCCTCCCCAACAAAGACAATTACAAGTCCACTCTCTCCCCATCGCTCTCCAGCCTCGCACGTTAATGGTGGTGTTAATTCAAAGTTGGCAGCTACACCTGTGAGCACTGCAATGACAACTGCAAAGTGGCTTAGGACCTTTATTTCCCCACTTCCATCAAAACCCTCAGCCGAGCTCGAGGGTTTTCTGGCATCATGTGATAGGAACGTTAGTAATGATGTGATACGCAGGGCGCAAATAATACTTGAGGCCATATTTCCAAGTAGTGCTTTGGGGGAGCGATGTGTAACTGGTAGTCTGCAAAGTGCTAACCTCATGGACAATGTGTGGGCAGAACAACGAAGACTGGAAGCACTCAAGCTTTATTATAGAGTTTTGGAAGCAATGTGTAGGGCAGAGGCTCAAGTTCTGCATGCTACTAATTTGACCTCTTTATTAACAAATGAGAGGTTCCATAGATGCATGCTAGCATGCTCTGCTGAGTTAGTCCTGGCAACACATAAGACCGTCACAATGTTGTTTCCTGCGGTACTAGAAAGGACAGGCATTACAGCTTTTGATCTTAGCAAGGTGATAGAGAGCTTCATTAGACATGAAGAATCTCTACCAAGAGAATTAAGACGACATCTAAATTCATTGGAAGAACGACTTTTGGAGAGCATGGTATGGGAGAAGGGTTCCTCAATGTACAATTCTTTGACAGTTGCTAGGCCTGCCTTCTCGGCTGAAATCAACCGTCTCGGGTTATTAGCAGAACCCATGCCATCTTTGGATGCAATAGCTTTGCATATCAACTTCTCTTGCGGAGGGTTGCCTCCAGTAGCTTCCTTACAGAAGCATGAGACTTCCCCAGGTATTGTTTATTTATTTTTTATTTTTTTTATATATACATATTACAATCTGAAGTACTAATCCCCTGACGTTTTATTTGGGATGTGTGAGTCCATGGTCATTGGAAATAAATTTCTATCCACTTTGTGGCACATGATATAGTAATATGCTTAAGTGGTGAATTCTTTCCTTTTCAGGTCAGAATGGAGATCTCAGGTCTCCGAAGAGACCCTGCACAGAATATAGGGGTGTATTACTGGAGCGAAATTCCTTTACTTCTCCAGTGAAGGATCGTCTCCTGGCCTTAAGTAACCTTAAATCAAAGCTGCCACCGCCACCTCTACAATCTGCATTTGCAAGGTCATAAATGCAATTCCTTCCCGTTTCATCTCTTTCCTCATGGAATTCTATGTCTGAATTTGTTTTGTGCAGTCCAACACGACCAAATCCAGGAGGTGGAGGGGAAACCTGTGCAGAAACTGGAGTTAGTATTTTCTTTAATAAGGTGCGAGACAGTGTTCCATCGCCTTTTGTGTGTGTGTGTGTAACAAATCTCAGAAAATCTGCCCGGTTGGCATATCACGTATCGTTAAAAGTTTTGAGGTCTGTTCATTACTTATATATCACTGAAGAGGATTTGTGGTAGAGATACTAGTTCATGCCATCGAGGATCTGATTGTATTTACATTAACCTTATAATTTTGATTTATCGGGATTTATCTTATGCTTTATACCTTTATGAATTTCTTGCAGATCATCAAGCTGGCTGCTGTAAGAATTAATGGTATGGTCGAAAGGTTGCAATTGTCTCAGCAAATCAGGGAGAATGTTTATCGCCTCTTTCAACAAATACTTGTTCAGCGGACATCTCTCTTTTTTAACCGCCATATTGATCAAATTATCCTTTGTTGTTTTTACGGGGTTGCCAAGGTATGATGTGACTTCTGACGAGTTTTCTAGGCTGCTGTTACATAATTTTAATCTTTACGTACACTCATCAATTGTTTTCTGGATGCAGATTTCTCAACTAAGTCTTACATTTAGGGAAATCATATACAACTACAGGAAGCAACCACAATGCAAACCACAAGTTTTTCGAAGTGTCTTTGTTGACTGGTCATCAGCTAGACGCAATGGGGTATGATGCCTAATCTTTACTCTTTTAGCTGTTTCATATTTAGATCCCTATCAAATTATATTTCTAGTTGAATACTAAGTTCCTATCCCTTCACATGTTCTGGAAACAGCGGCCTGGACAGGAACATGTAGATATTATTAGATTTTACAATGAAGTATTCATTCCTTCTGTCAAGACCCTGCTTGTTGAGCTCGGGCCAGCTGTCACAACTACAAGAGCCAATGTAGTTCCTGAAGCTAACAACAACAATGATGGTATGCTTCTGTTAAAACTGATGTCTAGTTTTTCGCATTGCGTTTGTTGTTCCTCTTGTAACACTCATTCTAGAACTCCCTAATAAGTCCCATATTGTTTTCATTGGCAATTAGCTCAATGTCCAGGATCACCTAAAGTATCCACCTTTCCAAGTCTCCCTGATATGTCTCCAAAGAAAGTATCTGCAGCACACAACGTTTATGTATCTCCATTGCGATCATCAAAGGTACTTGTTTAGGTTTCTGATTCTCTTTTCCCTGTTTCACATATACAGTATGCTGATTATAAAGTGGGTTAACTATTGCAATTCTGTTGTGCATCTTTTGGGTTTTTGAACTACATACACATTTTCCTTTTTTTGTTTTATTTTATTCATTAATAAACCAGGAACCACATGACACTAATAGTTTTAGCACATACGCAATATATTTAGTGTTTAACTGAATTACGTACTACTGCTGCACCATGTAGTATGGAAAAGTATTCTCTTTAGCTTTTTGCTATTTTGATAGGATCTTGTTTTATATTTTGCTTCCATGCATTCTCACTATGATCTTCTTATCAGCGTTTGGAGTATTGACTTATGTCTTGGGATTTCTCATTTTGTTATGGACCAAAACTTTGGTTTTTCACTTTCAAGTTCCAGTTGGTTGGATATAAATACCAGATATCTATGTAATGCACTTGCACATTAATATAGAGTTTGATTTAGGTGATGCAAGTGAAATTATGCCAACCTTTTCTTGATTCCATCTTTGTTTATGTTTTGCTATGACGGTTTTAAGGTCTGTATCTTGATGATGCAGCTCTTATTCCTTCTTGAATATGATAACAATCCATTTCTAAAACAAAACAAAAACAACAGGTCTACCTAACTTCTGTGGTTCACATATTCATTCACCAAAAGCCACTTTATTTTCATCTTACTAGCTATTATGCAAACACTTCACGTGTAAAATGCAAATACTGTTGCTTCAACCAACATCCCATTAATAACTATTTTCACCTTTAATACTGTTGCTTTCTTTTTATCTTACTACTTGACACTGCACACTCATTGTTTAATAACTATTTTCTTTCTCAAATTTTGACACAATAATATTTTTCTACTGGTTGTTATGAAGTTTGGTTACTCGTTAGCTAATCTTCACGAGGTAAATATGTGATGTTAACTAAGTATCACATGTCCTGTGACTGTATTCTTGAAGGTTTTTTAGATCCTGATCCTTGATAATGTATTCAGAAGTCCTCATTGTCTTTGCAGTACATTTTGATTAATTTTTGCTGGGAACTGTACTGTTGAATTTATTTATTTATTCTGAGGCTAACTGTGACCCTGCTACAGATGGATGCCTTAATCTCACATAGCTCAAAGAGCTATTATGCTTGTGTTGGAGAGAGTACTCATGCGTATCAGAGCCCTTCAAAAGATCTGACAGCCATTAACAACCGCTTGAATGGGTATGCTTTGAGCACAATGATGATTCAAACCAAAGTGTTTTACCAAATTGATGATTTCATCTAATGCATGGTTTCCTTTTTCAGCACACGAAAACGCACACTCGACTTTGATAATGTGGATGTAGGGGTTGGTTTGGTTAGTGATTCTATGGTGGCCAACAGCTTGTACCTTCAAAATGGGAGTTGTGCATCCTCATCAGGTGGACCATTGAAAACCGAGCAACCTGACTTGTAGTCCTACTGCTGTATAGTTTTCGTGCATGTAAATCTAGGTTTTTTTGTTCTTCATATTTTATGCAATACATACTATGTTTATGACATGGGGTCCTGAATGAGTGGCGAGTTATTGTAGAATGGCCACCACAGACCCCTTTCTCTCAAGTGCTAATGTATGTTAGGTAGGAAACTCTTGATTTAATAAAATGTTTTGGTTTTCGCCTTGGTCCTCAAGTAATTTGTATCCTCAATTCTTCTGTCAATGGAGTTCTTGGCAACAAAGTCCATTCATTATGTTCCTTGTTGCATTGGTTTTATGTAAACAAGAAATAAGAGAGGAAGGCAAACAAATGAGCAAGTCTTTGGAACCTAAATCAAGAAAATTAAGATGTGTTAAACAGAATCAAAGTGTGCTAACTGTAGAGTTATTATTAATTCTTTCGTCTTTTTCCTCAAATTTCTCTATTCGTGCACTCTTTGCTAATTGTTATTTGTACATAGGTTTTGTGGAGAATCTTGGTATTATTTCAGGATGTTCTCTTTATGCTTATTGTAATATGAGATTCAGGTTCTACGTCCATCTCTTGTATTTTGTAATTTCATTAATCAAGGGCATCTGCACCAGCCTCATTTCAGAAAGAAAGAAAAAAATATTCCTCAAAGATATCGTTCCTTAAAATATCGGTTGTGAGATATATAAACAGATGTTGTAGAGAAACTGAAATTGAGGGAATTTGCTGTGTGTTCTCATTGATAATAGGGGTCTCTTTATATAGAGGATTACAATTCAATCACTCTTACTCCTACTCACTTATAAGAAGGTTGCTCATTTAAGCATTGAAAGATTTTTTGCAAGTATGAATCAACAGACATGTGGTACGAAGATTGCGGAAGGCATCGAAGGTTGCCAGTGAGTAAGAATCGATAAACATGTGCTTAAGATGTTGGCAGAGGCCTTATCATTGCGGTACAAGGTAGCGTCAAGAGATGGGCAGCCTAATGATAGGTGATAGTAGATTGTGGTGTGAGATGCAACCAACTTATGGATAAGGCTTTTCACCCTATAATTACACCCTTAAGTGGGTTTGGTAAGACATTGAATCACTCCTATTCCCACTCACTTATAAGATGGTTGCTCATTTAGGAATCGAAGGGTTTTTCAAAAGTAATTGTTAGAACATTGTTTGAGATCCCACATTGGAAAACAAGTCTCATGTTATTTATGAAGAATATCAATATTGTAATAGACAGCAGAAAGGAATTCTGATGAAACTTGCTTAGCAGAAAAGCTCAGAATTTTAAAATATGTAAGAGCGACTCCAACATCTTTCCATATTTTGATTTTTCTCTATTTTAGAGAAAAATGAGACTCTTTTGCTCCCACAGATTCCCTAAAACTATCCCCATTTTAGGGATAATGAGGTAAGAGAAGGAAATTTACAACAATCTCTAATTTTAAGAAAATTTATAGAGATTTTAGAGATTGCTGTAAAATAGAAAATATGTTGGAGTTGGAGAAGAAAAATTATGAAAAGCTTTGACTTTTGCTTCCCTATAATACAAAAATTATAGAGAAGTTTTTGAAGTTGCGCTAAATATACAAACTGGGCCTTAGGCGTCTTGGGCTTTAACATCTTGGTTAAATTCCAATAAAGGTATTTTTTTTAATTTTTTTTTTTGTAAATTTGGATAAAGATGTTTATGAATAACAGTGATTCAGACAGTTGCAACCGTTCTATTCAAATTCAAAAATACGAACAGTTGAATCTCCTTGTTCGAACTTTATAAAAGGATGGTAATGTTCATTGATACGCACATTAGGTTTTTCTTGACATCTCTTTCTTCTACAAAAAAAACTCGACAAAAACACAAGTGAACTTCACCAAGCCAGGTTTCAAGGCATCTGTGCAACACCTTCAAACAGTGAGCTGTAACCTACAACACATGTGTGGGGACAAAATTCTGTCTTAGGACATTGCTATTGCAAGCCTCACTCTTTAAGAATCAAGTCAGTGATTTTAATTTTGTTTATTTCTTGTTTCATTTGTATATAAGATACAATACTATTGCACTCGTATATTAGGATAGATACATTACTGCAATTTTTATACTTTATCTATATATCATTGTTAAATTTGGTTTATATATACTGTAATTATATATATTGTATTCGGCGACTAAGGATTGATCAGAGACACTATCATTATGTTTCAAACGATATAAGACATAAATTTATGTACTTGTGGATGGATCAATCGACAATTGTTGCTAAGACATCTCATGCTGAGAAACCAGCAAAGTTCATCATTGCAATCGATTTTAAGAGATGGCAACAAAAGACGTTGTTTTATCTCACGACCTCGAACTTGGCACAAGTGGTCTCGCAAAAGAAACCAGTGGTAGAACTTCTAGCAACAATGGAGACATTGAATACCATTGACGGTTGGACTCATAGTGAATTCTTGTGCAGAACCTATATCCTTAACGGATTGGATGATACACTCTATGATGTCTCAAATCTACAAAATAATTATGGGAGTCCTTGGAGAAGAAGTATTTGTCACAAGCTGCAAGTGCAAGAAAATATATCATTGGCAAGTTTCTAAACTATAGGATGTGGATCACAAACCTTTCTCAACCAAGTTGAAGAACTGGGTATCATAATTCATGAATTGCACGCTAAAGGCATGATTATGGATGAGAAATTCGAAGTGGGTGCGGTCATACATTGAAAAGTTTCCTCCATCCTGGAAGCATTTCAAGAAAACCTTAAAACATATGACTATGGAATTGTCAGTCGAAAAACTGGTTTTAAAAAAGCTTCTAGTGGAAAAGGACAACCACGTAAATAAGAAGAATGAGGTCTCATTCATGGAAGAGCCAAGGAAAACATTGTTGAAGAAGACAATTCAATGTCCAAACCTACTTTTTAGAAGAAAAACAGTGGCAAAGGAAAAGCTGCAACTATTGCTCCAAAAGCAAAAAGCTTCAAACCTAAAGGAGATGGTTGGGTGTGTGGCAAACCAGGGCACAAACTTGTTGCCACAAGAAAGAGCAACATGCTGGAAATAATAACCAAGCTAATATGGCTGTTGATACTGACTTTATTGGTATGGTTTCAAAAGTTAACTTGGTTGGTGACACAAATGATTGGTGCGTTGAACTAGTGTAACAAGGCACATATGTGCAGATAGGAGTCTATTCCCTACCTACCAAGAGATTGATGGCGAAAACTTGTATATTGGGAATGCTTCTTGTGGGGGTAGTCAACGACTTTGACACCATCATGATGATTAAACTTCGCCGTAAATATGTGAGAAATGACGATCATGAATACGATGATAACTACCATTGTAAATGCTGCAATGAAGGAGGCTAATAAACTCGGCTTGATGGTGATTATGTATCAGGTAATTAATGCAGCATGATGGCGACTTGTTGTGCAAGCACTCCCTCACCTATAAATAGAGGGCACAATGACCAAGTAAGATATCTTATTCTGACATTTTCTATTGCACACAACTCAAATAGTTTCTAACTTGAGCTTCGGAGAGTTTTCTAGAGGTAACCCCCCTCCTTTGCGCTGACGGTCAACTCCAAGTCAACGACGAAGGAAACTTCTCGATCATTCCCCGTCAGCTTCTGCTTTAGTCAGAATTCATTGGTGAGCCAAATTCCTCTTTGGAATTTTTCATTTCCAACAAGTGGTACAGTTTATGGGAAACGAACCTATGACCACGTGGCCAAAATATAAATATTTGAGGTTGTTGGCCAAAATGAATAAAATGTTGTCTATCAGACTCGAAGGAAAATGGGGGCAACTTTAAGTCCCATGCAGAAACTAACTCTTCGCCTTAGAGCAATCCATCAATTCCTTATATACGGTTTGATTTTGAACTCCTAGTACTCAGAATATACTCATGTTTTTAATTGTTATTTAAATTCTCACAAGACAGGATTAGCAACAAATTATTTTCATTTCTGTGAACACAAGCACGATACAGAGAAAAACATAGGGCAATATGGGGAGTAAAATGACTATCGACGAGGAAAGCCCGCGACAAAGAAAAATATCCTCAACAAGGGAAGCATGCGCCGATGAAAAATATCCACGACGAGGAAAGCTCGCGACAAAGGAAAATATCCTCAACGAGGAAATCCCAGGACAAAGGAAAATATCCTCGACAAGGAGCCCGCGATGAAGAAGATATCCCCAAAGAGGAAAGCTCGCAACAAAAAGAAAAAACATCGTCGGCAAGAAGAAGCTCTCAATGACGAAAAGGCTCTTGACAAGGAGGTGAACTCTAAATGAGGTGTAGACTCGAAAAGGCAAATGCTCGAGGAGGCAGCCTCTCCGAACACTAAAGCATTAAGCGTCACCTTACCTCGTTGAGGTGCCAAACCTTGTCGAGGTTCGAGGTGACAACTACATCGCTAGTAGGAGAAGAATATTGTACCAGGTTAAAAGAGAGGGAACCTCCTAGTTGGGCTGGGGTCGGGGCCAGATTTTAGAAATTTCCTCTTAGGACGAGTATCCAAAGAGAAAATTTGGGGGCATTGTTGGGGTAATCAATCACTTTGACTCACCATCATGACGATTAAACTTCGCCGTAAATATGCAAGTAATGATGATCATGAATACAATGATAACTACCATTGTAAATGCTGCAATAAAGGAGGCTAATAAACGCCGCATGATGACCATCATAATAACACGACATGATGGCTATCATAAATAACGTGGCATGATGGCAATCATCTATCAGGTAATTAACGCAGCATGAAGGCGATAATAAGTACAGGTTATAAAGGATATATTAAACGCGAGTTGTGGTGTAAGCATTCCCTCACCTATAAATAAGAGGCACGATGACCAAGTAAGATATCTCATTCTGACACTTTCTATTGTGTGCAACTCAAATAGTTTCTAACTTGAGCGTCAGAGAGTTTTCTGCAGGTACCCCCCTCTCCCTTGCGCCAATGGTCAACTTCAAGTCAACGATGAAGGAAACTTCTCGATCATCCCTGGTCAACTCCCACTCCAGTCAAAATTTATTTGGCGAGCCAAATTCGCCCTTGGAAATTTTTTGTCGCCAACACTTCTACATCTGTTGTGAAAGGAAAGGGCAAAGTGATACTCAAGCTTACTTCTGGAAATCAATTGGCCCTTCTTGATATGCTCCATGTAGCTGAAATTTGCAAGAACCTTGTGTCTATTCCTATTCTAGTGAATAAGAGATCTAAACTTGTCTTTGAATTTGATAAACTTGTAATAACCAATTAACTATGGGTGGAGAATTTGTAGGGAA
The DNA here is from genome assembly GCA_025331145.1 of Rosa persica. Lineage (NCBI taxonomy): Eukaryota > Viridiplantae > Streptophyta > Magnoliopsida > Rosales > Rosaceae > Rosa > Rosa persica. Next base: position 9,229,908 of record WFKR01000001.1, on the reverse strand, counting down.
GGGCCACGGTCTACCTAGCTAATGGGGCTCTTCAAACTAAATGTTTTGCATATTGATGGTTGTACTACTACTATATTAATAAAATAAATAAGGCTTCTACTTACTTGCTTAAGTCCTTTGATTTATGGCAATGCCAAACTAGGCCATGTAAATTGTCATTCTTTTGCCAAAGTACAATCCTAATGGCAAAGATCAACACATATGTGAAGTATGCACTGAATCTAAATTTATTAGGCAGCCTTTCAAATATGTTGAAAGGTCGAATGAAGTGCTAGGTTTAATATATTCGGACCTTTGTGACTTTAAGGCAACGCCAACTCGTGGAAGAAAAAATTAGTATATATCATTTATAGATGATTGCAGCAAATTCTGCTATGTTTATTTAATTCATAGCAAAGATAAGGCCTTGGACATGTTTAAATGCTACAAGGTTGAAGTATAGAGTCAACTTGATATGAAAATCAAGATCATAAGATTAGATAGAGGTGGTGTTGGTGACGAAAAATTTCGAAGAGGATTTTGACTCACCAATGAATGCAGACTGAAGCGGGAGCTGACCAGGTTTGATCGAGATGCTTCATTTGAGCATTGACTCAGAGGTTTGACCGTCAGCTCGAGGATGTGGGGTTACTTGCAGAAAACTCTCTGATGCCTAAGTCAGTATGTTTCTTAGTCGAGTGAAGTAAGAAGAATCAGAATGGGATGGTTTACCTACACGACAAGCCTCCTGTATATAGGCGATGACTTGCTTGGGGGACAAGCCGCCTTTATTTCCGCTTTTATGGCTGCATTTACTTACACATTTATAACGACAATTATTGCTACATTAACGGCGGTTAATCATGTTTACGACGGTTATTCATCACGCATTCATAGTCGTATTTATTGTGCGTAGTGATTATCGTAGTTAGGAACGCAATAATCATCGCCTTTCATGATCAGTATTTATCATCATACTAAGTACGGAGTTAATTGCCTTAATGAGGGCCCAAAAATAATTGACCACCCCCACATTGCCCCCTTCATCATTAATTGAAATCTCTCATACCCAGGTTTCCTCCTTTCAAATCTCATTCCACAGCTTGACCATCTCCCTATTATCATCATTCTTGTTCAGAGCCTTCGTCCCGAACCAAATTACCATCGTGACTCGCCTAATCGTAAAAGCTCCCTCATCTCTCTCTAGCTCTCATTCAATCACCTTTATCTCCTTATCTAAAATCTTTAGCTTCTCTCCCTCTATAACGTCGGTGTTTTTTCTCCATCGCTATCATCTCTTCCTCCACCGGAGATCTAACCGACGCCGACCAATACCAAGCCGATTTCTTGGTATCCTGATTATCGATAACCGACAAAGACTGGTCTGGTATAGGCTGAAGATTTTGGAGACCGACAAAGTTTGGCTCGGTTTTGGTATCAACAAAAAGTGTCGGTTTCCTTAACGAATCCAACCCTAGCTATTGCAAGCCTCTCTCTCAAGAATCAAGTCAGCGATTTCAATTCTGTTTATTTCTTGTTCCACTCATATATTAGGATTGATATATTACTGCAATCTTTTCATACTTTGTTTATATATAGTTGTTAAATTCTTTTTATATATACGATTATATATTGTATTTAGCAATAAAGATGATCTGGGACTAACTATCCCCACGTTTGTAACTGTAAGAATCGACATGTGGGTACAAAGGCTGTGGCAAGCATCGAGGATGCTTGTGAGTATGACTTGTGAGACGTGCTTCAGGTATAAGGCAGAGGCCCTATCATTGCGACACAGGGCTCGGGTCGAGAGACCAGCAACCCAATGATAGTTGCGAGTAGATTGCTTCCCAAGTTGTAACCAACTCATGGACCAGGCTTTTCACCCTATATCTACACCCTTAAATGGGTTTGGTAAGGGAATCAATCAGTCTTACTCTTACTCACTTACAAGCGGTCAACGAAAGTCGTACCTAATTTTCTTGCACCAACAAACAGTGTCACCAACATTTGATTTTGTATAATGCCCATTTAAAGACATTTATTAATTAGATTGATTTAATATTTTCTCAAGATAAAACTGTGAACCAATATAATCAACTAATCAATTAAAGGTACACATAGATGTGGTTTTATATAAACCATTTGTTTTCCCTAGGATGCATGATTTTATTCATTCCTTCTATAATGCATAGTTGGTTTGAGTTGCCCGTTAATTTGGCCTTTTGTTGGAATGTTGCCGTCGAAGACGGGCAAGTTTGAAAATTGCAAAACCAGAAGAGATTGATGGATGATGAACAACTAGCAAGTCATTTCAATAGAGATATTTTTCTCTTGGTTCTTTCCCGATGAGATTAATGTTTTACATACTAACATGTATCATCTTGTATCACATTGCATTTGATACATTAGGTCATTTTTCGAGTCATAATTGATGGCAATCAACAATCTCAAACCAAACACATAATATAACAACAACAAAAAGTAAGTCTAAAGGAGATTAGAGATTGATTTTCAATCCAAGACTTTGCAGAGTCTATCAGATGAAATGAGATAGACTTCTTCCTTTTAACATATAGCATATAGTACGTAGCGTCATACTTGTAATGTTCTAAGTAATTTGAATAATCATTCAATTCTACTCGTGAAAAAAGGAAATCCCCGCTGGATCGTGGGAGAACCACTCACTTCTAAATTCTATCAAGGTAACAGTAATAATTATGAAGTGTTGAATATGGAGTATTAGATTTATCTATTGATTGGTACAGTAACATCTTTGCCATACATAAAAGTATAAATTCTGCTGTCGGCAAACAATCCAGATACCGCAAAGTCTCGGTCAAACTTAGACAACAAGAGAGTACACAAGTCTGCAGAATGAACAGAAATTTATGTTCATCTCGTCAATTTCAAATGGCAATTCTATCATTGACATGTACATCTTCAATTGTGATTCAGGAAGCCGAACACAATCTTCTCCTGCAGATGAAATTTCTAATTATATTGCTTTCTGGTTCTATTGAAGCTCCCATCAGATCCCACTCTTGAGGAGCATCTCTTGTTCATAACTACATGACTGAACCAATATTCCAACTACCAGGGAAGCAAATGATGCGAGTATGGAACGGAAACATCTGTCCAAAACACACACATTTCTTTTGGGGTCTCAAGAACTATCTCTGCAAAAGCTGAGCTGCAAAATCTGAGACAAGAAAGAGTAAAGATCAGAAATCCCCATTTTCTTACGGCATGTTGAAGATGTTTATCATTAATTTTTCTTAATATGGAAATAACTATGATATCTACCAAATAACTTATTCCCATTCTTAAGTTTTGGTTAGTGGCAATGCCACTTTTATATAGGAGCCATCTGGAAAGTGTTAACATGCTGAATGAAATGCAGTTGTTTGAAATTAGAAGCCTGCCGCTGTACCACATTATCGGTTGATTCATGCATAGATGTGATTTAGTGGTTAGACAAGAAATAAGTTTCAAAACTTACTTGTTTGTAGTGTGATCATTCCAAGATATTAAGAATCCCATTATGAGCAAATGATGATAGACGTTGATGGATCCGGTGAACAAGCAGAAGAATTGCTGAAAAGGGATGGAAGATGCCAAGCAGATATGCGCTAGAATTATCCTTCCAGCATTTGGCAGAAGCATGAAAAGGATATAACCCATACTTCCCAGATGAGCCCCCAAGGGAACTACCAGTGCCTATGTCACAAACAAGGCAATGAGCAATGCAGACCACATGAGAAGCATGTAAATTCCAGCCACATGGGTGCAAACAATGCTGACCAAGGAAACAAGCAGTAACATCCTAACCACAAATATCTGGAAAGGAATTTCGAGTTATTGACTTCACCTGAGTGAGCACCTCTACTTCTGACAGGTTTACTAGAAATGTAATGGCTATATTTTGTTGCACCATCTTGAAACTGTGGATCAGATGGCATGGAGACCAACTGAAGACAAACTTGAACACTAATCAGTCCAACATGATGACAGAGACTCATCCAACTTGGTATTTCCGTGAATGTCACATTGTCACTAGAGTTTAGTACTGTCAATGTTCTATATAGGGCAAAATTATCATACCAGAGTCAGTTGAAGCAATCCAAAAGCCGTACCTTGGCTGCCATAATCAGTCAGTTTAGCAATGAGGACTGCACACCACAAACAAAATGCAGCAACATCAACCACAATCAAAGCACTGGATATAGCCACCTCATCATTGAATTGAATGAATTCAAAAGTTAATAAATTAAAAGAGAGTGGTTAATATAATACTGATACTTGTCATTTCTTTGAAAACCTTTAATTATTCAACCTTTCTTATTTATTTGGTTCAAATGGAATCTTTAGGAAATAACCTCTCTTTTTTTTGTTGTTGAAAGAAACAGCTTTTGAAAACACAAGAAAAACATTTCACAATGAGTCCACCAAAGATAAAACTTGACAAATATAACAAATTAGTTTCATCTGACAAGGGCACAATGCCTGTTAAAGATTCATAATTTATACTAATGAATGGTGAACTCTTATATATAAGGCAACACTTCACTTGTCCTCTAAAAAGAGAAAAATAACTATTAAGGGGGGTTGAAGATATCTGCCCTTTCATCTTTTACAAACTTTGGTGACGACTCCCATTTACTATGTCAAATATATGAAAACTTGAACAAAAATTTAAACCTCAGCTAAATTTTGAGCAACTTTTCAGCTCATAGCTTTTCATCTCTTTGACATGTAAGCAACTTGTTTGACAATAGACATTTTTGATTGGCCACCTATGAGCTCCTTATGAGCTACTCACACATAACTCTTTTAAGTTTTAACTAGCTAAAAGTATATCCAATTCAAACCATTTGCACTCAAAACAAAATTGAACATAAGACCCGGAAGCAATCAGACTAAGACTATACACAGAAATCAAACTACCTGTATATTTTGAGCTATTCTAACATAACGTATGCAGTGCTTATATTATAAACTACAAGAGTTGTAAGCTGCAACCCTACATTTTCAATTTCAAAGTATTGAAGCCATGATTTTCGTGGTCATAAAATATAACAGTAATGTCATGGGAGGAGTCCTCCTGAACACATCAATTACAGCGGCTAAATCCTTTTTTTTTTTTTTCTCCTTTCACCAGGGTATGTTGCAGGAAGAAACAAACTTTATTAAATCAAACTCAAAATTGATGAATTGCAGAAAAGAGTTTAGACATGAAAAAGAAATTGCAAAACCTATGAAACACCAAAAAGAAAACTTTAAGAGAGAACAGTTGCTGCCCACCCAATTCCACAAAATGGATCACAGAGGAACACCACCAAAGGCAGCTGAAGCAAAAGCCCAGGAAGATAACCAATAAAAAAAAATTCCCACAATTATGCTTCTCAATATCCGATTATTCCTTTCCAACCAAATGACCTATATAACCACCAGAACTTTGCATTTCCACAAGGCTTTTGCCCAACTCCATCCTCCAACAGCCCCTAAACCTTGAACTTAACAGAGGATAACATCCCTCTGGAGGATCCCAGACCATTTAAGCTTCCCTGAAAGGATTAGACCAATCTGATGCCGAACTTCACACATAATCAACACATCTTCCTACACATAATACACCAATCTGGGCTTAAACAAGCATCTAGTTTCTTCTCAGCATGAGCTGCAATCCATGCCAAAACTTTTGACTCTGAGCTAGCGTACTTGTTCAAATTTAACAATTTTTTTTTTCTGGGGTATTCCTCCTCAAGTATTTGCTTAGAGGTCAAATATGCTGAAAACAAAAGAAACTGAAAGCAACATCTATACTTCGTATTTTATTTCTTTTATTTTCCTCCACTTTGTGTTGCAAGCAGTCACTTACGACTAGCAAAAGTATATGCTGGAAGTAGACATATATATTCCCAAACTCATTCCTTTGAAGGTAGATTAAGATTCTTCACTTAACCAGGCTAAACTGTTGTGTTTTTTGGCTCATTGATACAATCTGGAAAAGTTAGGATGCAGAATTCAAATCCAAGTCTAGAAAGGAAAGAGGTTTGCGCGCAGTTTTTCTAAAAGTTCTAGGAAAGTTAGTCTTTCAAGTTCTATTAGGATTTGTATTATAGGCTTAGAAAGACTTAGTCTATTAGGATTAGGAATCCTAATCCCATGTTGTATCAGTAGCTTTTATGTCCTATAAATAGGAGCTGCAGTGGGTTTTCTGGGATTAAGACAGAGAGTGCAGAAAACTGAGTCAAGGTGATAGAGAGATAAGAACTAGTCTGAGGAGTTTGAGGGATCTGCAATAAGTACTTGTAAACACCTAAATTCTTCATAGTGCTAGTGAATCTCTCAAGAGAGATCACGCAGTGGACGTAGGCTAAAGTTTTGGCTGAACCACTATAAAACTGCTGTGTTTTGTTTCTGTTTTTCAGTTCATCTATTTTCTGATTTTGCTTCAGTAAAACACAAAGATCCTAAAAGGGGCTTACACAATATAAACTTCAAGCCTTTAAATACTCTATGAATATTATTCTACCAACTAAATTATGTAAGGATGACAGTATACAAGATTGATTTATCCACTAGCTCCTAAAGTCAGAAAAGAAGTCACAATTACTGTAAACAACCAACAGTTCGACAAAATTCCTATCAAATTAGTCTTTTCTTGGAAACCCAATTCAATTGACAAATTGGCGAATACAAATCACAATGAGAAACAACAATGTATCCAAGGCACTAACTTTTCTATGGTGACCAGGCAAATGAAAACAAAAACGAAGAGAGGGCATGTAAAATATGAAAATACCTCAGCAAAGTGGAGGAATCTGCGACAACTGGTGGCCAAGTGAGATGACACGGGCTTGGTTTGGACTGACAAAGAGATGCATACCGGTATTGGGTAAGAAAGGGACTGAGCCACAGACCTGAGCATAGTGAGTGACCTCTCAATAGTACTGTGAAACATGATATTTCATTCAGTACTATTAACCCTGGAATGTAGTTAAGCCTCAATAATACAATGTAATTGATTGTTCACAAAAAACATACTTTTGCTGTTTAACCACACAGTCTCTCGACTTGAACAAAGAAGCAACGAGTTCCATATGAAATAATCAGGAGTGATACCCTTTCCTACCATTTCCAAAACGAGTTTTAAAGCTTTCTGAAAATCCCCCGTCTGGCAAAGAGCACCTATCAGATGACTATAACTTTCTATATCAGGTAAACAACCTCTACCAATCATCTCATCGAGGAGCTTTAGCGCACTACCAACTTTTCCTTGCTCACAAAACCCGTTAATCAGAACATTGAAAGTTGATGAAACAGGAAAGTAACAATGAGCAATCATCTCATTCATAAGCTCAAAGGCTTGACGACCACACCCTTGTTGGCAAAATCTATGGATTAGATAGTCATAAATTAAAACACATGGGACTGCCCTTTCCACAATCATCTGATCATAGACCTTCTTTGCATTCTCAGTGGCACCCTCCTCACAGAAACCTAAAATCCTCAAGCTCCTATCAACAGCTCTGGGAAATAGTTTACCCATACTGGCAAGAAACTCAAGTGCTTCGTCCAAACGTTTTTCCTTATACATGCCATACAAGACACTATTATAAGGACCTATTCGACCCCTACAACCATCTTTGCTCTCATTCATCAAATCCAAAATTTTTAACCCATCTTCAGTTCTTCCTCCTGAACACAAGCCTCTTATTAACGTATCATATGTAGCAAAATTCCAATTGATGCCATCTGTTTTCATATCATTAAACAGATCAAGAGCTTTATCCAACATCGCAGACTCACAAAAACCCGAGATCAAGACATTGTAGGTATCAACATTTGGAAGACACCCTTTTCTCTCCATCTCCTTCAAAATACGAAGACCAAGTTTTGCTTTCCCTAACCGACAGTAACCCTTAATCAAGGTGTTATATGCCACAACATCAACCAACCCTCCATTGCTCTCCACCCTCTCTATAACCTTGACAGCCTCCATTACCCGACCATCATTGCACAGAATTTCCAACACCTTGGTTGTCGTGACAACATCAGGCACATACCCCAGACCAAAACACTTGTCTAACATAACAAGCGCCTGCACTAAATTCTCTTCTCCACAATAACCAGATATCAAAATATTAAAAGTCACACCATTGGGGTCTTCCATCTCATTCATCAAGCTTCTGGCTCTCCCAACTTTCCCATTCCTGCAGAGTGCATGCAGCAATGTGTTATAAACCACAGTATTCGGCGCAACTCCCCTCGACTTAACAGCTTGCAAAAGCTTAAACCCATCACCAATCCGATTCGTCAAACAAAGACCTTTCATCAAGATACCAAAAGTATAATCATCACCCTTGACTCCACTTGCCACCATCTTCTTCCTATAAAACTCCCTAGCTATATCTATATCCTCCTTCACAAGAACATCAAGTATCGAATTGAATATCTTGAGAGAAGGTTTCTGGTTATACTTGCGAACCAAGTCAAGCACCTTGATCACTTGCTTCACCAAATGGGCTCGGCCGAGGCCGTGGATGAGTGTGACGAAAATGTGGTCATCTGGGGGTAGGCCGATTGAGTGGGGCATTTCGTCGAGCACTTGGTGGGCAATGTCGAAGCGGTGAAAGGTGCATAGCTTGTGGATGAGGGCTCGGTAAGTGGACGGAGAGTGGGCGAAGGTGGGGAGTTTGGAGGCCCATTGGAAGGTGTCGAGGACCTGGGTGGCTGATTTTTGTTCAAGAAGAAGATGGGCTACGTGGGTATGAGATGGAACGGCAATGGATGAGAGAGTTCGAAGAAGATGGGTGAGAGAAGAGATTGGGGGAAGCTTTGAGGGATTGGAGATTAGCATTGGGCACTGGACATTGCAAAGCTTTTTGGTATGTGTGGGAGAGCAAAAGAGAGGAGTATACTGGTCTGAGCCACTCCCCTTATTTGAGACAAAGACTAAAACTGTGAGTTAAGGACCTTACTCGCTCATTTTTCATGATCGTCAATTTACTCTTGGTTCACTTTCTATCGTTCAGTTTAGCATAGCTTAAATCGTAAGCAGTTGTAAGTTTTATTTTATAAAAAACTGTTTTTATTTTTATAAGCAACAGGTTAATAATGTAATTTTTAAAATAAGTTGTTTTATTTAATTTTATCGAACACTTTTTTTTATTTAATTTATAAATTAAACACGTTTTTGTAAAACATAAACTATGTCAAAATGAGCCGATCCAAATTTTCTTTCAAGCTAGCTTCACATGAATGAGGGTAATTTTGCCTCAATCGTCATATTGATAATCAACAGTACTCTTGTTCATCCATTCAATTGATTTCATATTTAAATGTAAAAAATCATTCACAATTTAAAATTAAGTAAAATCATTCACACTTCATTAAATTTTGATTCAACAATTATAGAGCACAACTAACTAAAAAATATATTGAGTTGACCAGAACTGTGATAATCCAAGATGATGCAAAGTGGGAAGACAGACGTTGATGAATCCACAACACGACATGGGATGAATCAGAAGATATTACAAAAGTTTGGGTACATACCTACTACTATAAATGGAGGCCCTCTTTTGGTGTCAAAGGGCTTCATCAAATTTTAAAGTATCTATAATATCATTTCATAACACAATTATTAAATTAAGTTAATAAAATATAAATAGATAAAGGTGTAAATTAAAATTAAAAATAGTCAAACCAGCACTATTTTATGTTTTAAAAAAAAATTATCACTATTTTATGTTTTAAAAAAAATAAACTAATTTTTTTTAGTCTATCATTATCCCTTCACAGTGTCACTCGTTAAAAATGCGGGCATGTTGCTAGTTTTATATTAAAAGACCAAAGGGGATGAACAAGCATGGAAAAGGTAGAGAGCAACTTAGGCAAAACCATATTATACAAGTCTAAACCAATTGGTTGTTAGAATACATTGAGACAAGTCAGACAACTATATTCAAGAATTGTTTTTGATCCGATCGATAGAAATCAATAGAAAAGGCAAATCCCTGGTCATCAGTTATCTCGGTTATACGGAAAAATATTTTGTGAGAAAAAAAACCCAAAGAAAAAACTTTTTTTTTTTTTTTTCTATTTGTTTTTCCCCCGATCTCAGATCCTTCTTTTAAATGCCACAAAGAAAGGTAAGCACACAGAATAGGCATGCCCATTTAAAAGCAGTAACAAGTTCAGACGAATAGCAAACTGGGCAAATCAAACTCCACTGATTTCCCATTAGAAACTTCATTACGAAAACCAGGTGTCCCTATTTCATAGTTTATTTAAGGTACCTTGGCATGCCTTAAAGCAACATGCATGATAAGCACCATCCTAACTACCCAATTCTCTCACACCCAAATTGTTCTCCAGTCAACCTCAAGTCAGCTTTACAGGTTGAAGCTCCCTTTAGAGTACTTAAATATTTGGCAGACAATATCTTACCATTGAGCCAACTATTTATATCTATTCTGTGTGAAACAGATACCTCACCAAGCAGCTAAAACCATATTTGCTTCCACTAGGAGACAACCCCTACTTCCTTCCTTTTCTCTCTTTTTTTTTTAGCCTTTTTTCTTTTTTTTCTACAGAAGAATTAGGGTACCATACGATCACGAAATATCTTTCTTGAGTTACGTGGACGCCCATTCAAAGTAATGGCAGCGGGCACCTCTAGTGGCAGTCCAGTTCCCACAGCCAAAGAAGACACTCCCCTGTTTTGGCCCTGGCTTCCTGACCATTCCTCTGCTGCTCTTCACCCCACAGAAACAGAATGGGTGATGATACTGGCATACAGGAATACTCATATCCTTCAGTTTCAGTGTGTGATGAGGCGGTGACAGGTGTTCTGGGGACTGCTTCAATGTTAGAGGACGATCAGCAGTCTGCCACAACAATGAGTTTGTTATGGAAAATTTGAAACCCCTACGCATGAGGACAGAAAGTAGGCGAGCAGTGTTTTTGGCATCATCCAGGCCACAGTGAGCCCGTCCCTGCCATGCTAAGCCTGCCATTTGAACTGCCTCCTTCAGGTTGCACCTCATGCCACCGAAAACCTCACGGAAAGGCACCTTCAAGTTGATCCATCTATTGAGAATCAAGAGAAAAGTATTAGAACAAATAGCTACAATATTTTCCGTATATACATCGGATAAAAAAGACCTTTATTTATCACGCGAATGGCTCAAATGATCAATAATTACTCTCATCCACATTTCTCACCGGTTAAAATAAGGAGGCTTTCGAATTTTCTTGAATCGACACTCGGATTCCAACATGACCCGACAGTCCCAGTTTGACCACGTAACAACAGCAAAGTTGGTGTTCTTTATCCCCTTCTTCTCAAGCCATTTATCATGCCTAAGAAGGGCCTCACTCAGAGTTACTCCTCTGTCCACCTGCCAACGCCCAATACATCAAAATAAGTTCAACGGTTCACACTAAAGAGAAAAGAAAAGAAACCACAGTTTAGTTTACTAAGAGCATGCTGTCAACACAAGAATTCAATTTTCACCATTGCAACCGTGAATGCTAAAAATTTGAAAATGTGTTTACTTCCAAGGCCTTAACTGCACACAACCTATAATGCTCAATGCGAAAAAATTATAAACTAACAGCAATATGAAACAACTTGTGTACTAAACACATGCCCCAGATAGCCATTACAACCTTGAATGCTGAAAATGTGAAAACGTGTCTACTTCCACAAGTCTTAATTCCACACGATCTACGTACCCAATACGTGTGTATTTTCTCAACGGTCTAATAAAGATTTTGTTTTTCTCCTACAAATTGAATACATGAGAACTATTCCAATCTCATCCAGGACATCACCTAATCCATTTTCTTGTGACACCATTGTAAATGCATGAAAAGCAAGGCAGGAAAGCTCAACATGTCTTAATCAAAGCAATCAATAAAACATTCTTAACATTTAAGATAAGAATGATAAACCCACAGCTCAATAGAGTCGAGGAAAGCTAAACATTAGGGCAAGCATCAACCAAGAGATCCTAGCATCAACCAAGAGATCCTACAGGTTCCTTATAAGACATAAAAAATGATGATTTCTTGGTGGGCCCTGTGTATGAGACTCCTGCCTTTGTGGGTTAGATGCGCACAACCAAACACCCACTTGTGGAGACTTTTTCCTGTTTGAATCCCAATTATAGGAACCTTATGCCAAAGTTTACACTCTCTTTAGTTGGTTGGCAAAGTTAAAATCAAATAAACATATTACAAAAAACAGTGGTCAAAAAGTGTTGTAACCAAAGCAGTTATGGACCAAAAAGAGTAATCCAAGAATCAAAATAAGGTTCCAATATACACAAATCATCGTTTCAACAAGTAAAATTTGAAGTATGTCTAGAGGCGTGATCCTGAATTACGGTACTTTCAATAGTACTTTTGTCAGCATGTCCAGAAGACTTCAAAATCTGGAACATCGCATTGCAACCAAAGACATGTATATTAATACACCTCAGTTGCGGGGTTTTTCAAAAAAGAATAGTTCTTTACAGTGTGGAGGTCATTTGAAAATAAAAAGTTTCAAGAAAGTCAAACTTTCAATTGAACCAGCACTTAGGATCCTACGAATGAAGACATGGATCCCATTAAATTAAGCTGAGTATGACTACCACTAAGGTAATTAAGAGTTGACTCAAACTGGAAGAACCCGCAGCTTTGCTTCGTAACTCATCAATTGAACAAAAAATTACAGTTAAAGACAGAATAAAGGAACACAGACACAATCCTTCTTAGAGGCTGTTTATCATGTCATTTTCTGATATAATCTCACTTCTGAACAAAAGTGAACTTTTTAGTGCGTTTGGTTGTCAAGTTAAAATCTAATTTTGGAATCATTTAGCGTAAAGCTACTATAAAACATACCACTTATTTCTAAATTGAGTTTTTTTTTTTTTTTTTATTATCATTGAAATCTAATTTTATAGCACCTTAGAGAAAAGATATCCAGTTGATTGATGGCCCATCAAGTTTTCTACACTCCTAGCAATTCTCCATATCCCTTCCTCGCCAGTACCCACTTTCAGACCCCTTCAGTATCTTACAGACAACTTTTTCCAACTATTTTGCAGGGTACGCCACAAAAAGATAAGCAAAGGAATTAAGCCTACTTTCCCACTGCTGTTGACTCCTTCTCGCTAAGTCGGGACATCTTCAAGCATACTTGCATCAAAACCACCATGCAGCCACAACGAGAACGACCATATATTCTCAATGCCTATTTCAACCGAGGAAGGGACCAATCGATTCAAAGTGATAATCAATTTATCATCCGCAGTAAATAGATACCAAAAGAATGAAATATAACGAACAAATTGGCATGAAAACAGAAATATTCATCAATTAGAAAAGTCAATGAGCAAAAGTAGCATACAGTATGTACAACAGAGGCATCAATCTTGAACATTTCGCAATCCACAATAGTAAGCTAAGAAACAGGAAGAGTAACTATCCCAACAAAGAGGAAACTACTACTAAGAATATGACTTACTGGTCGAAATACATAACATACTCAACCAACATTCCATCTTCTGATAACAGACGATATATTACTGAACCAAGACAATGAACCATTAAGTTCTTTTACCAGAAAAACCCAAAGGCAAGAAACATGCATATCATTTCTTAGCAGTGTGGACAATATCAATTAGTGAAGCAATCAATAAATACAGCCACAAATCAGTCCGCACAGCATTTCAGTCCTAGTGGTAAGTAAATCATGCAAGCCAAGTAGAACAAACCTGAATTTGCTGTATGCCTGTCAGATCCTTGCAGAAATCACTCAGCAGATGATTGCAGGTTGGCCGCACATAAGTTTGAAAACATGCTTCCAGTTGGCCAGTCACGCTACTCACTATCACAGATGGAAACTCAATTATCTCTTGAGGATGGGGATTTCTATCCTTATCACATGTAGCCTCAAAGTCTATTACCACAAAATACTGAAAATCTTGGAACTGGAATTCGTTAGGGTAGCTTTGAGCAAACACATTGAATGGACCATAATGAAATCGATTGTCGACAGGAAGCTGATAAAATTGGCTCTCAAAAGCATTCATCTGGCACTGTTGCAACTTTTGAGAATCAAAATGAAAGGTTGACCAGTACCCAAAATCATGATGGTAGGTAGGTTTGTTGTGACATTCAGTTGGGGGTTCCAGAAATTCGCTGCCTAATGGACGGTCAGACTCAGAATTATCCCCACCTGGATGGTTACTAAATTCATCTTTATGCTCTGGAAATCCTTCTATGGGATTCCCATTACATTGTAGGTTGTAAGGGAATCCCTTACTGTGGAGGCATTTTAAGGAAGCCTCACAGTTCCTTTGCATATTTTCTGCACCAGGAAAGAAAGGTAATGAGAACAAATCACTGGCTAATCCATGACCGAGGTAACCATGAGAGATCATTTTCTATCAAACAATAAATACAAATGAATATTATGCGTTTCCAGTGACAAAAAATGAAAAGCACAGATGAACATGAAGCATTGCACAGACAAAAAGTATGAGTGAGACTGTATACAACAACAAAAAACCAACTCCCGGGTGTCCCAAAGAAGAGAAACCAGGTGTTGATATGGTCACAACTCACAACACAATATCCCATCTGTTGGGATCGGACTATACGAAACCTATTCTTTAGATGCACTCTGTCAAGGACCATATCCTCAATTAGAACATACAAAACATTATATCACTGCCTGAACTCCCTTTGTACTTTTTATTTTAAGTGGAAATCGTAAAACGTAGTGCTACCTTAGAAATTGGCATGAACTTAAACTGACACCCTGATGAAGAACGAGCTCATAGTATTCAGGGGAAAAATAGGTTTTCTCAATGTTCCATCAACTTACCAACTTACTAATCTTAAAAACACAAGAGAATTTTAAAAAAAATAGAGAAAAGAAAATATAAAGACTAAAACAAATCCATCTCTCTGGATATGTAGGCCTTCCTTTTCTGAAAATATTTTCGAGACTCGGTGTTTTGCCTAGTTGGGTAGTGGATGCAGGTGCCATGCACTGCTGCAGAAGGTATTGGGTTGTCATAGCCTCCTAGGAGCTTGGCTGCTCGACAGACTCAGGGAAACAAAAGAAAAAAATTGAAAAGGACACCTGAGGGAAGAGAAGAGAAGAGAAGAAAGCAATCTATAGAAGTGATTATATTACGGTTTTGAAAGGACTCCTCAAGGAACTACTTTCCAAGGTTTCTAAATTGCAATTCCAGCCATTTCTCAAAAGAGAAAAAAATAATAATAACAGTAATGAAAGAAAATAAAGATTAGACATCATTTTGCAAATTTCATTTATAATCTTTTTAATCAGTAGTAGAGAGCTACATGGTGAAGGGTGCTCACACCGCTGGGGGATGGGGTGTTGGGAAGACAATCCATTGCAGTGATCATATTGGGAGTGGACGCCTTAGCACACTATATTCCAAGGTTTCTCTAAATCTATAACTGGAGTTCTTAGATTTTTCAAAGTAAACAATGATTTAAAATTCAATGTGCAATCACTTGCTTTTCTGTACTGTTTTATATTTAATAGCTACACAAAGGATGCTACCCCTTACCCCTCCCCAAAAGTAACAAGCAACATTAGCTATAAGGATGTCTTTTTAAACACTTTCCTTTTTTTCACTTAAAGGAGCTAAAACAGAACTAAACGGAAACAACTGAACCAAAATTGGAAAAAATTTATATTGCTATTACAGTCCTTGAAGGCCTGGGTAGACACCAAATATTAGCATAAATTGATCAAAACAGAGCCTGCATAGCAGTGGCACTTCATAAGTTAGAAATAGAAATGTTCAGTGCTCTTGCAAAAGTCCCTGCAATAGTATGACTTCATCAACGGCATAAGGAGAGATCGGCTAATTCAACCAAAAAGTAATCCCCAGCCCCACCAAAGAAAGGATGTTGATGTATGGCCGAAAAATAATGGAAGACTAGGAATACAAAAACTTTATATATAATAAGTCACCACCTCCATCTCCACCTTGCTTCACTAATATATTATCATTTAAGCAAAAAGCAATCTATAGGAGAGATCATATTGAGGATTAGAAGTAGGATTCCTCCAGGGACTACATTCCAAGGATTCTCTATATTGCAGTTTGTCCATTTCCCCAGAGACAAAAAAAAGAGACAGAAAAAGGAAGAAAGATTAAACACAAATGGGATTTGGTATTTCGAAGGTTATGCTTAGTTGTGTATTGGATTTGCAGGCCAATCTCTCAGGATATCTAGGGCTCCAATATTTTACTAATTATTATATCCAACGCTGTGCCTAGTTGAGGATCTTAGAAAAGGGTCTTAATTGATTAACGAACTTAGTAAAGCAGTATCGGAAGGGTAAAAACCACTAAAGTTCAAATGCTATCCACAGCTTCTGCTACTATTTTCTATATTTTTCAAGAACAGAGGAACTTTATTACTTCTATCTCAAGAAAAAGAAGACCACAAATGAAAAATAAGTAACAAAACCTGGCTTGGAAATTCTAATATCACTGACATGGCTCTAGTTTGTGAGATTTCTGATATGATTTCACGATACCATCTAAAACATCTTTATTCATAGATGAAAACAGTTAAGGCCATGTTTCTCCAGGTTAGATTGACAACCCTCATTTGCAGCATACAGAGCCAAGATTAGTATCTGTTACTTTTCTAAGCGACTGTTAACCCAGTCTAATTAAAATTTCAGTCGATAAAAATAGGCCAAGGAATGTTTCTTCTATTTTTCGATTTAAAAGTTTGGCATACTATGATTTTGATTGAAAACCTCCTACAACCTTTTCGCATCTCAACTCCACACTACAATCAAAATCTTGCATTGCCCCACCGACTACGCAACCACATTCATCTATCAAAGAAACACAGAAGCCACTATCATCCACACAGTTCTAACAGCACAGAATACCCTACCCCATTGTCAAAACTCTTCTCCTTCACATCTCCCCCAACCCTAATTACACCTAATCAAGCTCACGTAACTGTTCCCAAACACTCAAAACAATAAAAACAGAAAAGAAAATTACTTGCAACAAACAATTGGCCATCCAAATCAAAATTCCACAAATCACTGAGAATTGGAACCGAATTTCGTAAAGGAAAGCAAAAAAAAAAAAAATCCAAATTGAATAAAAAAAAAATCGAACCTGTTTGTTCAAGGGCCATCATGATCTTTGGTGTAGTTGAGATCCACCAGCAAGTACATCAGATCTTCCTCTATAATTTCCGCCTGTAAATATCAAATAAATCAGCGAATTAAAACGGAAAAAGAAAATCCAAACGAAATTCTTAAGAAAAGTGGATAGAGAGAGAGAGAGAGAGAAAGGGGACCTGGTTTGGTTAGATTAGAGAGAGAGAGAAGAGGAAGAGGAGGAAGAAGAGGTGAAGCTGTGAAAATAAGGTGGGCTTTATATATGAGTTTGGCGCAGAGGATTGGGCCCCACGCAAGTAAGAAACGTATTCCGTTAGGGGTTGCCACGTGTGTTGGTGGCAGTCGGTCGTTAGACTTTGGAAACTGGCAACTACAGGAGGGGAGGGCGCGTCCCTAGATATTTTCTGTGAGAGTGCATTTCAGAGGAACAAAAAAATCTTGCAAGAGTGGATCAGGACCGTCCATTTTGGGGGCTTCCTGTCAGGTGGACGGGTTGGATTTGAGAATCTTGGGAATCATTGGTGGGCCCTCTATGGACTCGTTGTAATATAGGAGTTATGTTACGGAACAATAGTTTTTTAAAGACCGTGAGCTAACAGAAAATGGTTGACCTCATTCATTCATCACAAAAAAAAAAAAATATATATATATATATAAACTTTTACAATTTCAGACAGACATAGACCGAGATGTTTTTTTTTTAATTAAATAAATAATTCATATACAATAACTGTCTATTGTGGGCGAACTCACGACCTTCTATTTATAAAGATGAGACTTATGCAATTAGACCACATGGTACTGAGCTGAAAAAAAAGATATTATAATTTCATATTTTAAATTTAATACATGTGGCTGAGATTATTTTGTCACTTGTAGTAGCAACACTGAAATACATAGTTAGTAAAATATGTGACGTATATAATACACAAAAAATATGTAAGTGTATTGTTCAAATAATTTCATTTAATAGTTTGATGAAAAATTAGGATTTTTTAATTCTAATATATTCTGTTCAATAATATGGGTAAAGTAGCAAATGAAGAAAAGTTGGCAGCCAGAAGAAAATAATTGAATCAAAATCAATGTCGATGGTGATTTCTTGCCAACACTGACACAGGGAGGACTTAGTGGTGTTGTACGTGGCTCTCAAGGTCACTTCATTGCTGCTTTTGCTCACTCCATTCAACATGCTTGTTCTGCCAAACATGTGGAGCTATTAGCCATAAGTGAGGGTCTTAATCTGGCAAAACAGATGCAAATGTCACAGGTTTCCATGGAATCTAACTGTCTTACTGCAGTGCAAGAGATTACCCATTCCGACTCCAGTTTCTCTGATTTTGGTAATATCAGTGATGACATTCGGGAGGACCTAAGAGGTCCACAAGGTGTCTAAAACTTACAACCAGAACTTACAGACCAGCAAATATCGGCTTTGAATCCGACCATAAGGAAGCTTGGTTCACTCAAACTCCTAGTTGTATTAGTGACTTATTTTAACATGATTGTAACCAGCAGAGTTAGTCTCTCAAAAAAAATATTAAAATAAATAACATGGATAGAATATGGATGAAACGTAAATATCATGTATAGTATGTGTACAATATTTTTGACTTCAAAAATATGAAAAATTTAACAATTCTCTTTTAAAAATACAAAGTATGTAAATACTTTTCAATAAAACACATCAGTATGTGCTTTATTGGTGTATTATATGACAGATTATTATAATATTATCCATTCTTCCAAGTGTTACGGAAAGTTTTTGTTCCTTTGCTCCCTAACGATTGTCCTCTAATTTCACTGAACCCGGTGGTTTCAATGTCAGGTGGTTCAGACGTCATACGCGAATAATTGGTCTTGGTCTATATAACATTGTCGTTACTTGTTCTCATATCTTTTACACTGTTAAAGGATGGAGGAATAGCCACTGGTTCATACTCGTCATAACTAGGCTAATATCAGACTGACAAATTGAGGTAAATACATACTTGACGGTAAAAAAGCTAAACTGAGCTAATAATAAATGGAGAGAGAGGTTCTCTCCTGGTGATAAATTTCCAGCTGTTGGAGCTTCTCCCAAAAAGTTTGTCATATATTAACTCCAATTTTGAACAAAATTGGCAAAAAGTAACATAATTGAAAACCAACAGGTGAAAAATCAGAATGGAACAACAAAGGAGGCAAACCCAATCCACACCAGCAGCCTAAAAGGGAAGATCTCCAGAGGGTGAGCTTGGATTTTGAGCAACTAATAGATTATAAAGTTGCACAGGTCAGCTGTGTTTCCGACCATAAGGATCAAAGCTCCAGCAGTTTCGAAGGATTGTCAGTTTTCAAATGCTAAGAAGCACCAACCATCAGCATCCTGGATCTTTATCATTAGACTAACATAGATTACAGAGCTGCACAGGCCAGCTGTGTTTCCGACCATGAGGATCAATTCCAGTAGTTTCTAGGGAAATGTCAATGTTGCGATGTTGAGAAGCACGGGCAATACTTATGCGCAACTGAATCTGCGCAGCAGGACATACTTCGGTGCCAACAGGTGCTGATCTGTCCACGCAAGATTCTCCTGATGTCACAGCAATTGGTTCCTGGAATGTCAAAATTGTTTGCATCCAGTGGGTTTGGGGAGTGTATGGGGACGTAGACAAAACAGCTGGCTTTTCCTTGCAGAACCTGCTGGTAAAACCAGTCTCAAACCATAAGACAATTCCATAACACCAAGTTGTTTCAGATTTCAAGTCATTCGAGCCACTAGTTGCACCATTGCAGTTTGGTTCCAACACAACACTTGCAGTAAAATCGACTTCATCTGGCTTCATAGTAACCAAGTCAAAGGTCTGCACAGCAAAAAAGAGGAAAATCATTGTCTACCTGATCAGAGTTAGGGGTACATATATTGTCCAGCTCCCTGTACCACTTCAGCTTACAAGGAATTTCAATTGGACACAGATACAAGAAGTATGGAGTTAAAATACAACGTTCATAAGATCCTTCAAAGATGCTTCTAACATCAAATATCTTGGTTAGGTTACAGCTAAATCTTGACGTGGCTTTCCCATTTACCTTTGATATGCTGAGCCTAACTCTCATGCCGTAAGTTTGATATGTCTATTATCAAGGCTTGGGAGCTAGCCACTGCCATATTAGGGTCTACTTTAAATAATATATTGCTTGATCTGTTAATTTATCAAAGACATTCTGCAAATTTAATACAAATTAATTATGCAAACCAACTGAGTCAAGAACTTAGAATTGTAAATGATGTGAACCTAAATGAGTAAAGCATCAACTTGAAAATTGGAATTGCAACTAGTAGTTTATCAGTTCTATAATGTGGCCTTTAGTTATGGAAGGTGAGATTCTCCTTCCAATTTTGGTAGCTTAGTCATTGGCATTGGGACTTAGCTTCCCTTAGCAAAAGACGCCACCTGCCATGCAAGGCATGGGGCTACACAAGCTGAATGATAAACAGGAAAGAAAGATAAGCACAAAAAGAAACTGAGTATCACAGACATACAAAAAATGGCTGATCCATCACATACTCGAGGTATTAAAACAATTGCAAATTTAAGACATATGATGTGTAAATTTCACAATTAGATAATAGCACAACACCAACCTGGAGAATAGCAGCACTGGTCACCAAACCATGATCTTCCACGACATCAACTATAGGGACTTTAGCAGCACCATCAACGAGCTCCTTCCCAACACAAGACATGTTGAAACCATACACATTTTCCCAAAATGGAAGACTCGTAGCATCTTTTCCAAATCCAGCAACAAACTAAGAAGAAACGGAAGTATTAGAAGGGAAAAGAAAAACAAAAAGGACCATGAGGACATCATTTGGAGAAGCGTCTAAAGAACTGTAGAATCTAGAGGTGAAAGGACTCACAATGGTTGCTGTATCAGGGAGGATGGCGCCTCCAGGTTTCAACCACTTATCCCGTGCAAAGAGCACTGAACTGAGCATTGCCTCATAAAGTAGGCAATACCCCATCCATTCACTCAGTAATACATCAACACTATGAGGTTGGATCACCATGGATTTATCAAGCTCCTCAACCATACCTTGAACCACTTCTATTACCCCAGTGCCATCAGTAGTACTGCCAACCGGACCCTTCGACAAAAGACCATTATCTTTTGCTATCTGCAATTAACAAAACCAATTAAGTAACTTGCAACAAATTCTTAAGATATGAAGGAACAGAAATAAGAAGAATACTGAGATAGTTTACCCGAGTTGCCACTGAAGCCATCTTCTCACTTGCTTCAACTGCAATTACCCTTGAAGCCCCTGCTTGCGCTGAAAAGAGACTATTAGGAAAAAAGAGATAAAATTAGATGTTGAATGGTAACAGATCATTATCAAAATTGCATGAGAATAATATCTGTAGACTTTGTATTGTGTTCTGCTTCAGGACAACTTTCTTCTTTTTTGGGTAAATATTTGTGGACCAGCTAACAATGCAAACATTTAAATGTCTCACTCACATTAAAGTGAACTCATAGAAAAAATATAGTAGCAGTAGCAAGTTAGCAGCCCAGATAATCACATGCCCATCAATGTGATATGATTAAAATTGAACAGAAGTATTCATACATATTGCCACATAGAATTCAAAAATATGCATAGAATACCATTCTTCTAAATTGGGTAACTGTCAGCTGTAAGAGCCAACTCATGACAGGGCTCGGCAACCCCCATTGATTCCCTCAACTCATAAACATTAAGCATCTTGTAATACAACGATTTGTTTTCCAAATATGGGAAAAGGCCTTGATTGCCCATGGATCAATAGGTACCTTCTAACCCAAATCATCCCTTTGTCATGCTATCATTACTACCATGGTACTTTAACCAATCATGTTTTATTCACATGATTTCAACACAATATGTGCACAAATTAGCACACTAGTCACAAAGTAAACATTCCATGTACAACAATCATGGCAATTTAGGATATTAAATCCACTATAAATGTTAAAATGATACAGATAGTGAAAAGCAGAGTGTGTTTTCAATATACCATTGATGTTTAGAGTAAGGAAGGGATGGATTGATACTGATAAGCCATAATGAATTAAAGAATCACAAAAAAATACTGATGTGTGGTCTTACCTAAGTATGCCTGTGCCACAACCCACATCCATCACTATCGCACCCTTCAAGAGAGAGGGATTCTTTAAAATAGCTTGTCCATAAGCATCCATTCTTACCTGCATAAGCACAGCAAAGGGGTCTAAGTTACTTAAATACAAATAAAGTCTGGCATTTTCAGTTCAGACTTTCTTCTGTCATGAACAAAGTACTGTAACTGGATTTTCAATTCTGCAAGAACCTCAAATTAAGTGTTTTTTTTTTTTTATACCTTATCACTGAGCATTTCTCTGTGAATGCCATATGAGCTGTAAGAGGCAAAGTAATCGTCATTGATATTCTTCATATCCTTTGAACCATGATTTGGAATATATGCTTTTATACTCTTTCCTTTTGTCTTTTTATCAGCTGACCCAACATGCTCTCCTGAATTCACACCATTGGCAGTCACTTTTCCAGATGAGCTAGCTGTGTTCAAGTAGCCAGTCGATGATGAATCAACATCCCTTTTCCCACTCTCACAAGAGTTGTCAGAATCACCAGCAATCTTTTCCACATGAATCTGATGATCAATGCAAATCTCTTCAAAATGCCGCAAATCACTCATAAGTTCGTCCTTGTCAACCGCTACAGTGTAGTCATCGTCGCCTTCTTCATCTTCACCAAAACTAAACAAGACTGAATCATCTTGCAAAAAAGGTTTCAGATACTCATCGCTATTCCACATAGGTTTAATGTCTTTCAAATTGACTGTTTCATGTAAATGATTTTGTAAATCTTTCTTGGACTGACAGCTTAGCCCGCAACTCCAACATCTGTTTTCCGCAACCTGGTTACAAATGGAATCAGCAGATAATAAGAAAATAAACTCTCAAAAATTATATTGCAACAGAAACACATTGCTATGCAAATTCACATCCAAAATTCCTAAGACAGAACACCATACTATCTTGCATCTGAAAAACGAAAATAAAATACATGCTGAAAGAGAGCATAAACTCATAAAAAGAATCAAAATGCCTTTAAAAATTAAAAAAAATCCACTTTCTGAGAGCAGGGACTGACCTGAGAGCGAAGGTAGTTAATAAGCTTGAAGGAGCTGTAGAAGCTTAAGCCCAGGGCTTTCCGAATGGCGCGAAAATCGAAATGGTGAGTGGCACTGCAGTGGTCGAACAGTTCATCGCAGGAACTGAACCTGAAGTCGCAGAAGAAGCAGAGCAAGTCTGAGTCCATGTCGGAGCTCTCTTCTTCTTCTTCTTCTTCGGCGTTCCAATCGTCCCAGTCCTGGAGCTCCTCAACTTCGTCTTCGTCATCTGTCAAGGTCGGGTCGTATTCCGTACGGTTCGCCATGACTGATTTGTGAGAGAGAGAGAGGTGAGAGAGAGCGAGAGACGGCTTAAACCCTTCACAAACCCTACAAATGTTTTATTTGAAAATCCAAACGGTAAATACTTGCATTTTATTTTATTTTACTTTTTAACCTTTGGCCTATACGGAAAATTTTAAGAATAATACATGAAGTATAAGTCGTTCCGAAGTACAGTATATTTGGTTTCAAAGAATTAACTTTGATACATGAAGTTCCAATCCCGACCCCTTTTTAGTACATGATATCAATAACACCGTTAAACCTATGCAATTATTCAATTTTCAACATGTAATTTTAGGTTTTTACATCACACGGACACCCAATTTTGGGTATCCAACTCCTTCCTTCTTCTTCCTTCTTCTCCTTCTTCTTCTTCTTCTTCCTTCTTCCTCCCCGATTTGATATGGATACCCAGATTATCTGATTTTCTCCTCCCCTTCTTCCTTCTCCTCCTCCTCCTTCTTCTTCCTTCCTTCCTCCTCCTCCTTCTTCCTCCCTCCCTCCCTCTCTGATATCAAGTTTTATTTGGACACCCAAATCTAATTTTCTTCTTCTCCTCCTCTTTCTTCCTTCTTCCTTCTTCTTCTTCTTCTTCTTCTTCTTCTTCCTCTTCCTCCTCCTCCTTCTCCCTCTTCTTCCTTCTTCTTCTGCAATTTTTTTTTTTTTGTTAATCTATGAAAAGATGGCCCTTACAAATTTGACTAAAATCACACTGACTAACAGGTGCCGTAATGGCATGCACTAATTTTGGATCGGATTGTAACGTCATGTACTGAAGTTAATTCTTTGAAACCTAATACACGGAACTTCGAAATGGCTAACATTTCATGTACTGTTCTCAAAATTTTCCGATAACTAAAAGTTACCTTTGGCCAATTGTTTGGTTGCCGATTGAGCTACTATCTTTGTCTCAAGCGATTGGATACCCAAATCTATTATTTTGTGTTAAATTTGTCGGTGACACATGTAAACACGAAAATCCTGCAATGAATGAAAGAAGGACACGTGTACAAAATAATACAATTTTTTATTAATGAATTTGAGGGTTATAATCTCTGTAGATACTCTTTCACAAGATTCTCCTCTGATTCGATCTCTGACGTTGATTTGATCCAAGGGTGGCGAGCACTTGATCTTGAATCGAACAGTACGTTGTAGACTTGTAGTGTAAACTTCTTATTATGCTGACGATTTGAGGAAGACGATTGACCAAGGGCTGCAAAAGCTTGATTTTGATCGGATTCAGGCCACGAGTTGTGCCACGTGGTGAGCGTTCTTCGGCTTTGGTAGGGGACGAACCGGCATGTGTGTTTGGTGCTTGTTGATTCTCCATGAGATTGATGAAGTTTGTTGAAGACGACAGATGATCAAGGGCTATAGAGGCTTGATGTCACGCTCCGAATTTTAATTCTAAAATTCAAAATCCGAAACATGAATTACCACAACTCAAAAATAATCATCCTGAAATTTTCTTTTTCTTAACAACCAAACCACACAATTTAATTTCAAATCCCGAATTTAGTCTCGGTTAATTATTACAAATTAAACTCACAAATAAAATTGTAAGGCTCTAAATGAGCATAACAACCTCACAACGTAAAAGAAATCAAATAAATGTTGCAACTCCTAAACAGCATGGTCGCCTCCCTGGTTATCCTGACCTACAAGAAGATCTGCTACACCATTTGAATAGTGTACCGGATTGCAACAACACAAAACTCGGTAAGCTTTTGAAAGCTCGTATGAGTAAAAGAAAGAACGGTTATTTAATTAAGTCATATTTATTTTCACCCAAACGAACATCCAACAATTCTCACGTCCACAAAGAAACCACAATCTCAACAATCAATCATCAAATCAACAATTCAACACGAAACCTATACTCACATCTTTCTTCTCAAAACCCCGAAATCGCATTTATAAAAATACGGTGTTTGACAGACTAGAGCTCTAACTGAATCGTACCTGGCCTAGGTTATGACATCCGACATATTTATCTTTATCGTATTTCATCAATATATATATATATATATATATATACGTATATACATATTTAGAACGTCCGATACTCGTACTTAATCTAGCCTCATTACCCGACAAGAGTTGTGGCATCCAACTCACTCAATCAATCGTATCACATCATCCACCTAGGATTAGAGCGTCCGATTCCCCCATACCAGTCACTACTTTGACCCTAAATCCATAAACGAGCACAACAATATGTTTTCACATAATGAAATCAACCCATCCAAGATACACAATATTATTATGAAATTTAAGCATTTGAAATATAATCCAAATCGTCATTCCAACTCAATCATATCATCACTCAACAACACACCACCCAATATATATATTCCACGTAAATATATATATATATATATATATATACACACACACACACACATAATCATCTACTCAGGGATGACCACTAATATCATCTATAGTTCACACAAGAAAATCGTGAAATTCATTTGTATAATTAAAATTCATTTTACTTACCTATGGACCGTAGTTGATCAAGTCCATGTGATTTTAAAAACAAATATTTAATCCATAAATATTTTTCACACAATTCCGACAAAATAAATAAATTAAAGCACTCAATTCATAATATGAACCACATGAGTTTTACTCACCTCGAAACTTCCGTCGTGTCTTCAATTTAAACACAAATCACACCGAACCAGCTCACCCAAGTACAAACCTTCAATCACCTAATCAAATGTGACTGAATTTAGCCAATAATTCCATAACATACTTAAACTACCATTCAAGGGTAAAAAAATCCGACGGATGGATTCTCACGAATCGCCTCTTTAATCACCGTTTTGCAATTATATGAAGATCCAAAGGTCGGATCTTCGCCCATGACCACACAAAGCCACTGGGACAATCATATGATCATCATATCAAAATTACAAGTCCATCAGACGGTCCTAACTTCACAGGTCACAAATCTAACAATCGAAATTGATCGAAATCTAAAAATTCATAACTAAATCATACGATATCCGAAAAATGCGTATAATATGCCGAAATGATCGTATTGAAATGTAGAATCTTAAAATGTACAGAAACTATATTTTTGACCCCCGGAAGTGGCCGAAAAGGGCCGCCGGAGTTAATGGCAGGGCCGCCGACCACCATCACCAATGGTGTCGAGGCTGAGCTGCTCTTCTTCATTTTAACATGCAGATCATTTTTCATAACTAGCTCAAGATCAGAAAATAACGGGAAGAGGTCGAAACATACCAAAATAGTTACGGTGGCCGAAAAATTTCCAGAATTCGGCGAGCTTGAGTTCGACGTAAAAACTTCCACCAATGGCATTGATTCCTTCTGGAGAGTTGTTCAGAAACTCAAGGCGATCAGGATCCTATCTCGAATAGTAGTGATCTTCTCCGTAATCTTCTGAACAAGTGCAGGACCCAAAAGTCCTTTCTCTCCAACTTCTGCCCAACAGATAGGAGTCCTACATGGCCTACCATAAAGAGCCTCATATGGTGCCATACCAATACTCGAGTGATAGCTGTTGTTGTAAGCGAACTCTACCAATGTCCGCCCAACTTCCCTTGAAGTCCAGAACATAAGCTCTAAGCATATCCTCCATCACCTGATTCACGCTCTCTGTCTACCCATCTGTCTGTGGGTGAAATGCAGTGCTCATAGCTAAGGACGTGCCAAAAGCCTTATGGAATCTACGCCAAAATTCTGATGTGAAACGAGCATCCCGATCAGAAACAATCATAACAGGCACACCATGAAGCCTTACTATCTCATTCACATACAACTTATACAATGCATCCCCTGAGTAAGTTTTTGCCACAGGAAGGAAATGTGCAGACTTCATCAATCGGTCCACAATCACCCAAATCGAGTCATAACCTTGCCTGGACCTAGGCAATCCAGTCACAAAGTCCATGGAGATATCTTCCAATTTCCATACCCGTATTGGCAAAGGATGCAGCATTCCTGCGGGCCTCTGATGCTCTGCCTTCACTTGTTGACACATAAGATACTTCGACACATGTTCTGCCACATCCCTTTTCATTCCATACCACCAAAACTGTCTTCATAGATCCATATACATCTTGGTACCCCCTGGGTGTATCATGTATCTAGATCTATGTGCTTCCCTCATGACCTCCTCCTTAAGGTTATCAACACTTGGGGCATACAATCTTCCTCGAAATCTCAACCCTCCATCTATCCCAACGGCCCACTCAGAAGGGCCCTCCACATTCGGATCAGTAGTCATCTCAGTAATTCTCACCTGAGCGAACTCATCAAGTGTCTGACTCTGAATGATCCTGGAAGTCAAGGTGGAATGTAAGGTGATACTACCGAGAAAGATTTCATGTCCAACTCCTGCGGGCATAAGATCAAATTCGGATGCAGCGTCCAACAAGAACCACCCCTGTACCATAAGGGATGCCATGAGTACTCGGGGCTTCCTACTCAAAGCATCCGCTACTACGTTGGCTTTTCCAGGATGATACTCCAAAGTGAAATCATAGTCTTTGATGAGCTCCATCCATCTCCTCTGCCTCATGTTCAACTCCTTTTGGGAGAATAGGTGTTTCAAACTCTTATGATCAGAAAAGAGCTTGAATTTCTCACCATAAAGATAGTGTCTCCAAATCTTCAAAGCAAATACCACTGCAGCTAACTCTAGATCATGAGTGGGGTAGTTCCGCTCATGAACCTTCAGTTGTCTAGAACCATAGGCAACCACACCACCATTTTGCATCAACACACACCCCAAATCCTGATGAAATGCATCACTGTAAATAACTAACCCACCACCACTAGTAGGAATAGTCAACACCAGAGTTGTAGTCAATCTAGTTTTCAGCTCATTGAAAGCCTTCTCACACTCATCCGACCACACGAACTGAGTGTCCTTCCTTGTCAATTTGGTCAAAGCCGAAGCAATACCAGAAAACCTTCAATGAAACGCCTGTAATACCCTACCAATCCAAGAAAACTACGGATTTCTGTAACCGTAGTAGGGCGACTCCAACTCATCATTGCTTTAACCTTCGAATGATCCACATAAACTCCATCCTTCTAGACCACATGACCAAGGAACTTGACTTCACTCTGCCAGAAATCGTACTTCTCAAACTTGGCAAATAATCTCTTATCTCTCAACGTCTGTAGCACAATCCGCAAATGCTTCTCATGCTCGTCTGACGACCGTGAATAAATCAAGATGTCGTCAACGAACACTACGACAAACTGATCCAAGTAAGGACTGAACGTGCGGTTCATCAAGTCCATGAATGCTGTAGTGCATTAGTGAGACCAAAAGGCATGACAAGGAACTCAAAATGTCCATACCTGGTCCTAAACGCCGTCTTTGGGATATCCTCATCCCTCACCCTTAACTGGTGATACCCAGATCTCAAATCAATCTTTGAGAACACAGTAGCCTCCTTAAGCTGATCAAGCAAGTCATCAATCCTAGGTAATAGGTACCTGTTCTTGATGGTCACCTTGTTCAGCTGTCGATAATCCACACATAATCGAAATGAATTATCCTTCTTCTTCATAAACAACACTGGTGCACCCCAAGAAGATACACTAGCCTGAATGAACCCTTGCGCAAGTAATCCCTCAATCTGAACCTTCAACTCCTGAAGTTCAGCTGGAGCCATTCGATAAGGTGCCTTCGATACAGGTAAAGTACCTGGTATCACATCGATGGAGAAGTCCATTACTCTTTTCGGAGGTAATCCAGGTATCTCCTGAAACACGTCAGCATACTCTGAAACTACAAGAATCTCTGTAATCCTTGAAGTACTACTCCCTGATTCAATATGGACCAAAATCCCCGCCCTCATGGCAATGTCGGATTTTAGACAACGGTAATGGAACACTGGTTGTCCAGGGACATGAAATGACACAATCATTCTAAAACAGTCAATCATAGCATGGTTTGGGCTCAACCAATCCATACCCAAAATCACATCATATGTGTGATCCGAAATCACAATCAAGGATGCAGAGAACTCTTTGCCACAAATCCCAATAGGGCAATCATCACAAAACATGCTAAGCTCAAGAGACACCCCGAGAGGTGATGTAACATATAATGACCTAGTAAGAGGCATAGCAATCAAACCCAACATATCTACAACCGAACTAGATATGAAGGAATGGGAGGCTCCTGTATCAAACAGTACTCTAGCAAGATAGTGATAAACAGATAGAGTACCTTCCACCCCCGTGCCCGCCTGACCAATGGCAAAGACTTTAGCAGGTGTAGGAATATGCCAATCAAATATGATTTGATTTAATACTTGATTTCAATCAGAATTAAACAATTTAATTTGATTGATATTTGAATTTAATACTAGATTTCAATCAGAATCAAACAATTTAACATGATCGATATTTGTATTTGATGCTTGATTTTCATCGAGATTAATCAGTTTAATACGATTGATCCGCTTTAAATGCTTAACTCGAGCAATAATCAATCAGTGATAAATTGACGCTTCCACAATTGATACTTTTTCGTCATTCAATCGATGCATCACTCGTGTTTTGACATGTGTCATTCTCTAAGCTTACATAATTTTAGTGACGTATGAGCCACGTGTACCTTTTGCAGGATTCATGTGCCAATTAAGCTTGTTTAGTCAAAATTACAAAGATTAACCGATTTATTTAATAAATTTTATTTTCATTAAATTTCTTGTGTCTACAACACACCGTAATCAGGTTAGAGTCCCGCGATACCAAGCTAGAGCAAGTAGTTATATTTCACTAAAAAAAAATCAAATCAAAAAAATTAAAAGCAAGAAGTGTGAAAAATCAATAGAGAAACTAAGACTAAAAACTAAGTGATCGATTACTTAGTTTTAAATAAATAGTAAGTATGTAGGGTTTTTAAATCTCACTAGAAGTACACATATAAAAAGGTATAAATAAATGGATTAAATTCTGTTTACTACCTTATACTTTCAAGAGTTCATCAGTTCAGTCCATGCACTTCTAATTTAATCAGAAAAGTCCTTGCACTCTCCAATTTCATCAAATCGATCCAATCCGTCACTATTCCGTCAATTTTCACTGTTAAAATGCTGACGTGGGACCTTCTCACAAGGAAAATTCTCAAACTACCCATCGCTAGGCAGCCCGCCAATGCGTCGTGTGTTGTGAATGCAGATGGGTAGTTTGGAAATTTTCCCCGAAAATTGACTGATTGGATCGATTTGATGAAATTGGAGAGTGCAATGACTTTTCTGATTAAATTAGAAGTACATGGACTGAATTGATGAACCCTTGAAAGTATAAGGTAGTAAGCATAATTTTTTCCTAAATCATTTCACTAAAAAGCAAATAAAATAAAATGAATTACAAGTAAGAAGTGTGGAAAATTAATGTAGAAAAACTAAAACTAGACTAAGTGATCACATAAGAGGACAAATTTTTTTCTCTCTAAGTTTCTCCCAAATCTCTAGCCGCGTCGGGTCTTCGGAGGAGTACTTATGCCCAGTCCGACCGCACGCCCTCCTTGCGGCGTCATCAGAAGGGTCAAAAAGGACCTGGTGTCCGATGTGTGGTGGTCTAATCGAACGGAAGGCAGCGAAGTAGCATCCTTATCTAGATTTCTTGGAACCCTTGTCGAGGAAGCAGATAGTAGGTGGATTGAAGGTGGCGCTGGTGTCGCTCCACCCTAAAATGAAGCACAGATGACGGGATGTGTGGTCGTTGGATGGGGAGGAGTGGCCGTATGATTAGGACCTGATGCAATCAAATCCAATAGGAGTTTCCTATCAGGTTTGGGGCGTTGAGAACCGATCTAAGGTGGGGGTGGTTGGGAGGAGTAGCGCTCCTTGCTAGATGGATGTGGATGATGGAGGGATGGAGGGACGCCTAACAGTCGGGTGATGTGGCGGTGGAGCTAATGCAGGTGATGCGACGATAAAGGTTTCTTGCTAGATGGTGGTGGTGCTGCATCTGTTGTCTTTTAAATTGGATTGGGTTTGCTGGCTTTTGGGCATGGGCTCTGACCTTTGACCTATTCTAATGTTTTGTTTTAAAATTCTATTTTGGGCTACTAAGGTTTCAAATAGATTTTTGCTGTTTTATTTCCAATAATTCCCTTTTTTTTAGTGAGCTATGCTTATTAGTTCCTTAATGAGCGCTAACGGGTGTAGTTATGTTAGTTTTTTAACCTGCAGATTATGATGTTTCTTGTATATCTTGATAATGGAAGCTTCCGCTGCACCACAATTGAGCGCATTGGCAAAGGAAAGTTTCACACAAAATTATTTCTTTGTAGGGTAATGTTGTAGTTTGTTAGACTCCTTCTTTAACTGAGCTTTGATGTTTTAAGCGAATGGTACATGATTATCGTTCCTGATTAATTTGTAAGTGTTGTTCTGGCATGTGATTATCAATGAAATCTTCATTTACTCAAAAAAAGAAACCAAGTGATTACTTTGTTGTAAATGAATGGAAAACATCTTGGGCTTTGAATCTCACTAGAACATATGTAAATATTTAGAAGTCATTTCACTAAAAGACAAACTAAATCAAAAGAATTAGAAGCAAAAAGTGTGGAAAATCAATGTAGAGAATCTAACACTGGAAACTAAGTGATCATTTTGTTTGAAATGAATGGAAAGCATATAGAGTTTAAAATCTTACTAGAACAACACGTATAAAGATTTAGAACTCATTTCACAAAAAAACAAATCAAATCAAATAAATTAGAAGAAAGATGTTTGAAAAATCAATGTAGAGAAACTAACACTAGGTTGAAATGAATGGAAAACATCTAGCTCCATTTTTGTATCTCACTAGAAGCACAAATGTAATAAAGCCATTTGATTGAAACACAAAGAGTTTTTCTGTTAGAACCTCCAAATTTACTCACTTGACCTCCTTGCTTTTTACACCTCTTATCAAATTTTCAAATATTAAATTTACTCACTAAACCTTACTCACTTCCTGAAATAACCTCATTCATATAATGTGCAAACAAACTATTAATCATATATTCATTCATTAACCATATTACATAAATCTCTTATGGGAGCTACTATTTATATCTCCAAAAAGTGCATTTGGACCTCTCTCTTTTTCCAAATTATAGTTGACTTTGTCAACTCATGTCAAATTACCAATAAGGACACAAAAGAAGGAAAAAAAAACTTTTATTTTATTTTATATTTTTATTCTTTTTAACCCACCCCATGCTCCCATGATATCAGTGAGATTTGAACATGTGACCTCCACGATATCGGTTATCCTAGATAACTAACAGGTCACAGCTCACCAACAAAACAATAAAAAAAAAAAAAAAAAAAAAAAAAAAAAAAAAAATAATAATAATAATAATAATAATAATAATAATAGTAATAGTAAAAGTCTCTTCTTACCTCTACAAACAGTATGTTTCGATGAGGCAATTAGCAAAATTCTAAGCTTTGCATTGACTATTATATTGCTGCTAGCACTTTTTTTCTAACTCGAAGCAATTAGTAAATATATGTCTCTCTCCAAGCTAAGGAGCATTATGTTAGACTGGCTTTGGAACACCATGACCACTTTCAGTACGGGCACCTGTACGTAAACCATAATTAAGTGATGAAAACTTTATATCCAAAAACTCAGTTTAATTAAAAATTTGGAGAATTGGGAGTAATATCTGAACATCTCAGATAACAGTATATATATCAACGTGCTTCTATACTCAATTGATTTAATGAAAAATACTATATTGACTACCAACTGGAGAACTTTTTTTTTTGTAGCTTAATTGTATCAAGGGTAAAATTGGATTGTGAAATCTTCAAATATTGAATGAGGTTCAACTACCGATTTTGGAAGTATGAATAGAACGTATAAAAAAAAGAAGTTTTAATTGATTTTATTGCACGATGAGCGTTGTGGGAAAATTAGAGAGGTCTAGATAGCAAATTGGTTATTTATAAAAGTAAGTTGGAAGTCTATTAAGTTGGGAGGTCTAAATGCCAACTTTGGAGGTATGAATAGAAGCTCCCATCTCTTATCCAATAAAAAAGAAAATGGCAAAATACTGGTTACTACCTTGTGGTTTAGGTCCAAAATCAATTCAGTCCCTAGACTTCTAATTTCATCAAAAACACCTCTGCACTTTCAATTTTGATCTAATAAGTCTAATTCATTAATATTCTGTTATGAGTTCAAGTTATAGTTGGATTATTTGTTGAAAAATTATTTATTTTTAATAGTAGGACTCACTCTTAAATTGACTAAAGGTGGCCAGCAGATACTACATCATAAAATATAGATCATATATGAGCCACGTTAACAAGTTAAATAATTCAATTGTCGGAAAACTAACAAATTGAACCTATTAGATCAAAATTGAAGTACATGGGGTTTTTGATGAAATTAGAAGTTCAGAGACTGAATTTGGACCTAAACTACATGATAGTAATCTGTATTTAGCCCAAAAGAAAATCAAAAACACAAGGTATTGGGCTTTAAAAATTTCTATTTTAAAAGAATGGTTTTTTTTATACTTGTTTTCTTCTCTTATAGATGTGAAACAAAAAAAAAAGAGTAATTTTTCTTAATGTTTATTTATTTTCTCTATTTTATGTACCTCATGATTAATTATTTAATATTTTTTAAGTTTTCTTTTACTGATCGCTTTCTTTTTCAAATATAATGGATAGACTGTGATTTATGTCATAATATGATTTCTTTTGTTATCCCTCACCAATGTATGTTCAACATATATGATGATATGAAATTTTATGTCACATTTTTTTTCCCATTAGTATAAGTCATCAATCTCCGTGGAGTGCAAATGTCCCTATTTGTTTTCTCATCACTTGCAAATTTTTATGTCACATACTCACATCTTGGAATAGTTTTAAATCTTATTAAATATATATACATGCTTTAATGAGTGTGTAGTGAAATTGGAAAATGAAAATAGATAAAGTGTTGTAGAGAAACTGAAATTGAGAGGAATTTGCTGTGTATTCTCATTGATAATAGATGTCTCTTTATATAGAAGATTACAATGCATAAAATCTGAATCATACATGAAAAATAATCTTACATTGAATAGGAATCTAAATCTGACAGGACCCACCCTGGAAAAATTTCCTAATTTCCAAGATGGACCTGCGGGACCCATTTTTTGAGAAAATTCGACAGAATTTTCCCTAAAAGTGGACAACAAAAAACCTATTAAATAAAAGTAATTATCCTTCCAAACAAACTAATTTACTTCAAAGAGTTATCTTCACGACAAAATTAAAAACTCACACTTAAGTTTACAAATTATCCAAATAATCCAAACTCCCACAAGTTTCCGAAAACACACAATAAACACCATTTCTAAGGTTATCAGAGCAGTCTACAGACAAAAAAGAAAAAATGATACAAGTAGGTTAACTGGTAACCTACAGATGATACACAGCAGTGGTGGTGCTAGCTTTAGCTCCTAAGCTGATTCTCGACACTGCGAACTGGGCATTTGAAACCGAAAAGTTGATACGTGCAAAGCATATGCCAATTTAAACCCTGAAAAATGTAGTTGTTAGTATAAAATAAGTAGCGATCGTTCAAGCCGGGGATTGAGGGTACTCACATGTAACACTAAATTAAGAAAAAGCATTTACAAGTATGCAACAAAAATAATAAGTATATATATATATATATGACAATTTGAAATATATAGAGAAATACAAGTTAGAATTAATTTAGGAATCCTACTCCTACTAGAATACATTTTACAAGTCATAGTGAAATTAAGAATCCATTTACAACAAGGAATACTATTCATACACTAATTAGGAATACAAATACAAGTAGGA
This sequence comes from Rosa persica, assembly GCA_025331145.1. Classification (NCBI taxonomy): domain Eukaryota; kingdom Viridiplantae; phylum Streptophyta; class Magnoliopsida; order Rosales; family Rosaceae; genus Rosa; species Rosa persica. The sequence continues at coordinate 9,194,404 of WFKR01000001.1, read as the reverse complement.
AACAAAATCCCGAAAAAACACCAAGAGAATCCTTAAATTTTAGCAATCCCTAAAAAAACACAAACTGAATTCCTAAAAACTACCAAAACAATTCCTATAAAACACCAAGCATATATTTCGGCAAAACTAAACTCAAGAACACATATTTACGAATTTAACTATGTATTGTCAGATTATTTACTTCTCTAATTACGTTAACATGCTACCTAGAAACCTAAATCTATTTTATATATTTACAAGAACAAGAGAACATTAAAGAAAGGGGGTTTTGAAGATCAAAAGATAAATTTTCAGAAAACAATAAAGAAAGAAAATGTTTTATATACATAGGTTGGAAAATAAGAATTTTCGAAGAACAATTATCAAGAACCAATCAAGATCAATTCATTCATGCATCCCTTAATCTTGTTTAGTTACCATGAAAAGCTATCAACCAAGACACAAAGATCAAAGCAATCAATGTCCCTCTCAACCAATTCAATTCATTACATGCATAATCTGATTTCGACTCAAAGCAAGCCTTTACTACTTAATCGAATTAGGATTACAAAGCATAAACCTAATTACTAGCAAGTTACATGCAAGTATTCCTATATTTCGAACCAAGATAACGTTACACATAATGAAGCATAAAATCCTATTAACAATCCATATATTTGGCAACTAATCAATATCAAGAACACATAAACAAATCAAGCATTGAAAGGAACATCAAAATTGCATTCAAAAATCATATTCATACTCAAAAGTTTAGGTTCACACATAGAGAATCCAAAGCAGAAAATCTATCTAACAATTACACTAAACCGTGAAGAAAAACACATGGAAGGTGGTATGAACAACCCTTAGTCATGTCTCAAAGATCCAAAGCATCTCCAAGATGGTGGCACAAGGTGGAGATCACGGCAAAAATGGAGGATGGCACGACTAGGAACTTGAAGATGTGAAAAACCTGAAAGCTCAAGAGCACAAGTGAGAAAACGAAATTGTGGAGAAAAGTGGTGAACCTTTGAACGTCATATACACTAGGTATATATAGGGAGACGTCCAAAGCACTCCCAATTTGTTCCTACTTGAGTTCTCCTAAGTTTTGTTGATGTAGGACTTTGATTGACACAAGACAGATTTCCGGCAGACTTGACCTCCGTGTACTAAATCGGCCATAACTTCCTCTAGAAAAGAGCTATTGACAAATTATAAAAAGCTCTGGAAACTAGACATCCGTAGCTTTCTAACTTTATAAAGATAATAATTTTTTGAGTTCTGAGCGGGTTTCTATGCTCCATTGAATTTGACTGATTTGTAGAGGTAGATTTCCAAATCTGTAATGGATTTGACTTTCAAAGCACAACTCATGTTCATTTAGGATTTCCTTGCTATCACATGCCTCTCACATGTCTTCCACGCTATTATAGATGCTTCATGAATGTTCCATGGCTTCTCCTAGCTTCCATAGTCTCCTAGTATGATCAGAACTCCATATGCAATCAGGTTTCCTGGTCAAATACGAACTTCTTTTCTGAGATGCTTCTACACTCTTCGGGAACCTTCTTGAGTAATCCTTATCCAACAGGGACTCGTTATCATACTAGATTTCCTTATCTAAGTAGAATTGGGTTTCCTTGTCCAAGTAGAACTCCTAGTCCAAATCAGCTTCAGATTCCTACTCCAACTATTCCTTCTCGTAGTCAAATTGGGAGAACTTCCATTTCTTCATTTCTGCGCCATTTTTGCCTTCCTTAATCATTTTTGGACTTTGAGACTCCATTTTACCTACAAAACACTAACTAAGTTAAATTGATCAAGTTAAATGAAATAACTTAGCAACATATAGGGTTTAAACTGCAATACCCTCAATTATCATTTTAAATTCGAGTAATTGTGTTGAACGATTATTATGCGATTTCACGATTATTGTTCGATAATAATTCACTTTTACAATTATCGAAGTTTCGAAACGATTATTTTTAACGAAAAGCTCGAAATGCTCGGTTTGAGAAATTGACTTTTTCTACGTACAAAATTTGGAGAAACTTCCCTCATGAAAGTTGTAGAGCTCGTCGATAAGAGTCCGTACACGTGCGGAACACAAAGATCAGATTTTTTCTGATTTAGTTATCGAATTTAGAAGTTTTTCTGAAACTTGTATAAATAGAAAAAACTCTAGTTTTTTTTGGGAAACCCTAATTTTTTCACCGGCCTCTCTTTCTTTTTTTGGAAAGAGACTGCAGTTTCTCTCTCTCTCGCGTCGTCTTCTCCCCTCGGCCGAAACGGAAGCAAAAACAGGGCAAGCCCTCTCCACCTCATCCGGCCACCCCAAGACCTCAAACCTCCTCCAAGAGCTTCGTCTCAACCTTGCACAGCTGCCAGAGGCAGCCTTGCGCCGCGACACGGCCGGCAGCGGCGGCGGCACGGCCCAAACCGAAAAGGGTCGTTTTCGGTTCGATCTTGATATCTCGAGCTACACACCACCATTTCACTTGATTCTTGGCTCATTGAGCTCGCCTCAACTTCCTCTACAAGCATCAAAAAGGACCGGAACTGGGTCGAACGTTTTCACGTTCGTCGGAGCTCGACCCGAACAGATCGAAACAACCAAACTTTCGATCAAGATATCTCGAGCAGTACACGATCGTTTCTTGTGATTCTTGGCTTGTTGAGTTCGTAAGGAAGTTCTGAACAAGTTTCCAGAAGGGATCGAGGCCTGAGGTTGTAGTTTTCACCTCGGTTTTCAAGCTCGCCGGTTTCTGGAATTTTTCCGGCCGCCGACTGTAATTGGTACTTTTCGATCCCTTCTCGTCATTTTTTGGTCTTGTGCTAGTTATGAAAGTTTCTCAGAATGATGAAACAAAGGGGACAAGCTCAGCCCCGACACCATTGGCGGTGGTCGGTGGCGGCTCTGTCCCTAACTCCGGTGGCCCTTTATGGCCACCTCCGGAGGTCTAAAATTTGGTTTCTATCCATTTTATGATTCTAGGTTTCAATACGATCATTTCGGCGTATTATACGCATTTTTTGGATATCGTATGAATTAGTTATGAATTTTGTGATTTCAATCGATAGATTTTTTATCTGTGAAATTAGGACCGTTGGATGAACTTGTAAATTTGTTATGATGATCATATGACTGTCCCAGAGGCTTTGTGTGGTCATGGGCGAAGATCCGACCGTTGGTTCATATGTGCAAAAAGGTAATTAGGGGAGCGATTCGTGAGAAACCGCTCGTCGGATTTTAATGTAAATTAGAATCCGGCCGTTAAATGGTAGTTAATTTATGTGTTGAAATTGTTGGCTAAATTCGAATCACATTTGATTAGGTGATTGACGGATTTTATTTGAGTGGGCTATTTCGGCGTTAATTATAATTATATTGAAGACGCAGTGGGAATTTCGAGGTGAGTAAAACTCACATGGTTCATATTACGAACCGAGCGTTTTAAATTTATTTATTTTTGATAATTGTGTGAAAAATATTGCGGATTAAATATTTGTTTTAAAATTTCATGGACATGAATCACCACGGTCCATAGGTAAGTAAAATGAATTTTAATTATACAAATGAATTTCATGATTTTCTTGTGTGAACTATAGATGGTATTAGTGGTCATTCCTGAGTGGTCATTCCTGAGTGGATGATTACGTATATATATATATATATATATATATATATATATATATATATATATTTACGTGGAAAATATATATTGTTGAGTGATGATATGATTGAGTGAATTGATGAATTGATTATATTTCAATTGTGTAATTCCATAATAATATGGTGTATCTTGGTTAGGTTGATTTCAGCATGTGATATTATATGTTGTGCTCATTTATGGGTTTAGGGTCGACGTAGTGACCGGTGTGGGGTAATCGGACGCTCTAATCCTGGGTGGATGATGGGATACGATTGGTTGAGTATGTGGAATTATCGGACGTTCTAAATATGTATATAGGTATACATATTGATGAAATACGATAATGATAAATATGTCGGATGCTATAACCTAGGCCAGGTGACGGGCTACGATTCAGTTAGAGCTCTAGTCTGTCAAGTGCCGTATTTTTATAAATATGATGTTGAGGGTTGTGAAGAAAGATGCGATTTGGGGTTTGGCTTGATATCTTGAATTGGTGTTGATTGACATTGCTAGTACTTTTTTTGTGAAAATTGTTGAGTGTTGTTGTGTGCGGGGATAATTATGAATTGAATTAAGCAATAGTTCTTTCCTTTTACTCATACGAGCTTTCATAAGCTTATCGGGTTTTGTGTTGTTGCAATCCCGGTACACTATTCAAATGGTGTAGCGGATATTCCTGCAGGTCAGGATAACCAGGGAGGTGACCGAGCTGCTTAGGTGATACAGCAGTTTGTTATTTCATTTAGTTGTGAGGTGTGTATGCTCATTTAGAGCTTTACAGTTCATTTTGGATTTGAGTTGTAATAATTAACCGAGACTCAATTCGGTTTTGATTTTATTTCATGTGGTGAGGATGTTAAGAAAAGAAATTTTCAGGATAATTATTTTGAGTTTGTAGTAATTTCATGTTTCGGATTTTGAATTTTTATTCTAAAATTCGGGACGTGACAGTTTGGTATCAGAGCGTAAGGTACATATTTGGTGATATGTCAATACTTACCGAGTGATGGCCCGTCTGCAGTGGATCCCCATCGTGTGCTCGTCAGTATTGACAATGTCATTGGGGTATGTGAGTGCGTTAGGTTGTCATTGTGTTCTTGAAAGTCTCACCTATGAAAGGTGTGGTGAGATTTGGCAAGAAGGGGAAACTTGCACCGAGGTATGTGGGACCCTTTGAGATTCTAGAAAGGGTTGGTAACTTGGCATATCGTCTTGCTTTACCTGTTAGCATGTCGGGTGTGCAAACGTCTTCCATGTGTCTCTGCTCAGGAAGTATGTTCGAGACGAGTCTCACGTGATTGACCACGGTACGATCGAAGTGAACCCGGATGTGACGTTTGTAGTTGAACATGTTCGTATCTTGGATAGGTCTACAAAGAAACTTCGTAGGAAAGAGGTTGATCTTGTGAATGTGTTGTGGAGTCATCATGATGAGGGTGATGCGTCATGGGAATTGGAGTCTGACATGAGGAAGAGATATCCTCAACTTTTTGTGGACGAACATGCTTGAATTTCGGGACGAAATTCTTTTAAGGAGGGTAGACTGTGAAGACCCAGATTTTCATACAATAAATTTATGTAATTCAATAATTGTTATATTAATTGAATTGTGATATTTGAGATTATTTGGATTGTCGTGGGTTGAGAAAATTGGTTCCGAATGATTTTATTTTCAAAAACGAACGTTATTTAGGGGGTCGTGAAAATCGACTTTTTATAAGTTCAAAATTTGGGAAAACTTCCTTCATGAAAGTTGTAGAGCTCGTCGATACGAGTCCGTGCATATGTGGAACGTATTATTCGGAGTTCGTATGAATAAGTTATGAATATTTGAAAATCGAAATTTTTCTATAAATAGTGGAAAAATCTGAGTTTATTGTGAAGGACGAAAAAATCCCATTTTTGCACATCAGTCCCCCGTCTCTCTCTCTCGGCCTGGTCACTGTGCCATCCGACCCGGCGACCCGACCCGACTGGAAGTCGGTCCTCCCAGCCGCGCCGCCGCGGAACCCGGCCCTGTCCCGCTTCGCCGCCTCACGCCTGGTCGACCCCCGCCATCGCCACGCCCCGCCGCTGCCCCTAGACCTGGATCGAAGCTTCCATCCGAAGTGCAAACCCGACCCGGCCGGAAAACCCTTTTTCCGGCGGTGCACGGGCCGATCGTCCCCATTTTCGTGACGTGCTCTTCCTTCTGATCATCCCCATATATAGCTTGCATCACGATTTTGAGTGTAGAGTGGTAGATCAAAAGTTGAAGATTTTGACGTCCCTGATTTGATCTGGAGACTGATCAGAGGGCCGAGATTAATCCAACTTCAAAGCCCGATCTAGGACGATCCAGACCTCATCTCCGAAAAAGTCAGGTATTAAAGTTGTTCAAAATTTCATTTTGAAGAAGTTTGTAGTTGACGACTTTTGCATCGGAGGTGGTTGACCGGCGTTGACCGCCGCGTTGACCACCGTCTGACCGCCGCGTGTGGCGGCGCGTCGGACCGAATTTTGAGTTTTTATTATCTGGACGATGATCTATGTATCCATACGAGCGTTTTGAGATATAACTTGGTCATGTTAGAAAAAGTTGATAAATAGTCAATTTCTGTTTTAACGTTACTATTTACGGTTTTACAATTTACCTTCGGTTTGAGATTTACGAAGATCAGACCATCGGTTTTACTTCAAATTTTAATATGATGTTCATATGACTGTCCCGATGACTTTGTGTGGTCACGGGCGTAGATCCGATTTTTGGATCTTCGTATAATTATAAAATAGTGATTCGGGAGGCGATTAACGAAGATCCGTCCATCGGATTTTCGTATAATTTTGATAGGATGTTTCCATGGGCAATCCGTGAGGATCTAACCGTTGGATTATCTTTATTTTAGAATCCGACTGTTGGATTATCTTTATTTTAGAAATCCGACCGTTGGATCATCAATTAGGTTTATTTCATGCTTCGTTGCTAAGTAAAGACCGTACTTGATTAGGTACTTGACGGCTTGAGTTGACGAGCATTGGATTTTTGTGAGTTATATATATATATAGAAGACGCAGCAGGAGTTCGAGGTGAGTAAAACTCACGTGGTTCATATTACGAACCGAGCATTTTAATTTATTTATTTTTGGTAATTGTGTGAAAAATATTTGCGGATTAAATATTTGTTTTAAAATTTCATGGACTTGAATTACCACGGTCCATAGGTAAGTAAAATGAATTTTAACTATACAAATGAATTTCATAATTTTCTTGTGTGAACTATAGATGGTATTAGTGGTCATTCCTGAGTGGATGATTACGTATATATATATTTACGTGGAAAATATATATTGATGAGTAGATTGTTTGATTGATGATATGATTGAGTTGATTATATTACAATTGTGTAATTCCATAATAATATGATGTATCTTGGTTGTGTTGATTTCAGTATGTGATATTATATATTGGGTTCATTTATGGGTTTAGGGTCAATGTAATGACCGGTGTGGGTAATCGGACGCTCTAATCCTAGTGTGGATGATGGGATACGATTGGTTGAGTATGTGGAATTATTGGACGTTCTAAATATGTATATAGGTATACATATTGATGAAATACAATAATTGATAAATATGTCGGATGCCATAACCTAGGCCAGGTGACGGGCTACGATTCAGTTAGAGCTCTAGTCTGTCAAGTACCGTATTTTTATAAATACGATGAAGAGAGTCGCGGGGAAAGTAGTGATTGGAGTTGACTTGATATATTGAATTGGTGTTGATTGAGATTGTTATTATTTGTATATGTGGAAATAATTGAGTGTTGCTGTGTGTGGGAATAAATGAGTTTAAATTAAGTAACAGTTCCTTCTTTTACTCATACAAGCTTTCATAAGCTTACCGGGTTTTGTGTTGTTGCAATCCCGGTACACTATTCAATGGTGTAGCGGATATTCCTGCAGGTCAGGATAACTAGGGAGGTGACGGAGCTGCCTAGGTGTTACAGCAGTTTTGTTATTTATTTAGTTGTGAGGTGTGTGTGTAAGCTCATTTAGAGCTTTACATTACATTTTGGATTTGTGTTGTAATAATTAACCGAGACTAAGTCGGTTTGATTTTATTTCGTGTGGTGAGTGTGTTAAGAAAAGAAAAATTTTCATGTTTCGGATTATGAATTGTTATTCATAAAATTCGGGGCGTGACAAAAAGTACTGAAACTGAGTAGAAGTTATAAGTAGTTGTCGTTTACCATCTGTGCGATTAATAAATCAATCATTTAGACCTGAAACGTAACAAAATCCTTCTAATGTAACCATATTACCACTAGGTAAAGTAACCTAGGGTTTGGGCCAAACACAAAATAAAGATTTCATTAAACACTCCCCCTCGTGTTGCCTAAATGCGGTGCTTCTCTCGTTGCCTAGATAAAAACCTTGTCTAGTAACAAAAACCCAGTGGGACAAAAATAACCTCGATCGAAATGAAAAAAAAAACACAACACACCCTTCACGATTTGAGGTGAACATGTAAACATCTCCCCCTGATGTCTGTGCCTCCCCTAATGACTACGATAATGGGAGTTCAGATAATTTCTGCAAGCCGATCCTTGCCACATGTTTCTCGAACGTAGATTTAGGCAATGACTTAGTAAACAAGTCTGCCACATTGTCTTCAGATCGAATCTGGTTTACTTTGATCTTGAGGAACTTCTGTTGTTGCTAATTGCAGAAGAACTTGGGCGATATATGCTTGGTGTTGTCGCCTTTGATGTAGCCTTGCTTGATTTGTTCAATGCAAGCAGCATTATCCTCATAAATGTTTGTTGGCTCATCTGTGGTAAATTTTAAACCATAATTACTTCGAACATGCGTAACTATGGATCGTAACCATATATATTCACGAACTACTTCGTGAAGAGTAATAATCTCTGCATGATTCGAAGATGTAGCGACTAAGGTCTGCTTTATAAACCTCCAAGATATCACGGTGTTTCCCATGGTGAATACATAACTAGTTTGGGAAACGACCTTTGTGCTGGTCAGAGAGGTATCCAACATCAGCAAAACCTTCCAAAACACTTGTATCGTTTTGGGATGGGGAGAAGGAACGGAATCCACTACGTGTGGCATCCCTGGCACTTGATGAGTCTGAATCCATCATCTCTCTGTAGGGATAGAACAAACCCATATCGATTGTACCACTTAGGTATCGAAAGACATCTTTAACACCAATCCAATGGTGTCGTGTTGGCGCAAAGCTATATCTAGCTAACAAGTTCACAGCGAAAGAGATGTCTGATCTCGTGCATTGTGGTAAGTACAATAATGCGTCTATTGCACTTAGATAGGGCACTTCTACCTCTAGCACTTCTTCATTGTCATCTTTTGGATAGAATAGATCCTTCTTTGGATCAAGACTACGGACGACCATTGGGGTGCTTGAAGGCTTAATCTTATCAGTATTAAAACGCCTAAGCATCTTCTGGGTATAGGCTGATTGATGAATCATGATACCATCTTCACGGTGCTCAAGTTCCAAATCGAGGCAAAACCGTGTTTTGCTAAGATCTTTCATCTCAAACTCGAATTTCAAGTGTTCAGCGATTTACCTTAACTCTTTAAGGGTGCCAATTATATTCATGTCATTACATAAACCGCTAATATTGCAAATCGGGAACTTGTCCTTTTAATGAACACACATGGGCATAGTTCATTATTGACATATCATTTCCCAATCAAGTAGTCACTTAGACAGTTATAGCACATCCGTCCGGATTGTTTCAATCCATATAGTGAGCTTTTCAATCTTATAGCAACGCGCTCCGTGGTTTAAAGCCACTTGATTTGGGTAACTGAATTCCATGATCATGATATCTCTGTCAGCTACTACAGTCACTTAGACAGTTATACCACATCCGTCCGGATTGTTTCAATCCATATAGTGAGTTTCAATCTTATAGCAAACGCGCTCCGTGATTTAAAGCCACTTGATTTGGGTAACTGAATTCCATGATCATGATATCTCTGTCAGCTACTACAATTTAATTCTAGAATCTTTCATGGGCTCTCTGTCCCTGCTAATCTTTTTAAAAATTTGATACTCCATTGGTAAGCCATACAACGCCACAACTACAATATCCTTATCAGCCTATTTTACTCGAATGCTCCAAGTTTATTTCTAGCAAGCCTTATCCTCAGATGAAATTTTTCTTTCAACACTATCAAATCTTTTGTGAATGGTTTAAAGGTCAGTCGATCTCCAACTAAATCACACTTGACCCAGACAATGAGGCATACATCTCATTTATATTAAACCAAGCTCTGTAGCAATTTTACTTCCCATCACATAGTCCATGGCTTCAAGGTGACATTGTAGCAAGGAGTACATACTTATAACAGCTTCATCAAGTCTTTGTCCATTCCAACCTCTTCAGCTTGGTCTCATTTGATGTAGTTTTTCGTTCTCTCTAACCTCTCTATTTCTTTACAGCTTAGATCTTTAATTTGAGATTGTCTGCGGTAACTTGGAGCGGGAATTAAATCATGTAAAGTGGCTCAGTCATTTAGTATATGAATATGAACAAATAGGATATGTTTTTCACTTTCAAAATAATAGGAATGCGATACTCATAACCATTTAAAGACCAACACACTGTTATCCCCTTACTTTCAAACTTATTACATCTAGATGCAATATGATAGATAACATGTTTAGAATTAATACTTCATGGAACTAGGATCAAGTGATGGACGTGATATAACAAGACATTAAAATATAAAAAAACGAACTAGTTGAAATATGCTCCTATTTTTACAAACGGCGCATTACAGCCATCATCTAAGTATTATTCAATATATACTTGATACTGCCAAAGGATTAGAAAAACAAATAGTAAGAGCTACACCAATCGATTTCAAAAATTAGAAACTAAAAATCTCAAGAAAATGCAGTGTATTGCACATCCACTAGTTGCCAATAGTAGGCGTCTTAATTGTTAACTTATCAAGGAACTAATAATTAAGGGCAATAAGTTTTCCGACTTTGAGATCCTAAATATGTACTACGAAGCATATCCAAATCCAAATATACAAACACAATAATAATGCCAGATCTTAGTTTGAAGAAAAAGAAACCCTAATTGTTTAATTCTAAATTTAAAACCAACACCTAACTGACATAAGATCAGTGGTTCCTATCTTTATCTACATCTTCATGAAGCCCAAAAATTAAAATGTCATCCTTAAATATTGATGAACTAGTCCAGATTTACTAACCAACAAACAGTTAGCAAATAACAAGGACCTAAAGTCCAGCACTGGCCTAGTGATACATTCTTGCTTTACCAGTAAATTTCATGTCTTGGAATTTGAAGAACTCCTTTTCTGTTTCCTATCAATGCATATATACCATAATCAACAATTAAAAGAAAAGACTCGTGGAGAACTACTCCAAGAACCCAAAAAACCAACAAACTCTTGAGGCGGTCTAGGAGCCGCATCATACAACAAAACTTTAGATAAAGAAGAAGGCAGGAGATCAACCCAATACAAAGGACATGTACTCCTCTTATAAGCAACAAAATATGCTACATTATCTGATGGGCCAAGTCTAGCTAATTTTCCCCATCATATAATAGGATTTTAGATAAATACGAAGGTAGGTGATCACCCCAATCCAAAGGGCACATCCTCTTATAAGAAACAAAATATGCTGCATTATTTGGTTGACCAAGTTTAGCTAAGAAGCAGCAAGAAGCTTAATTTGGCGAATGATGGGAGGAGTTGACCAATCCACAGAGAACATTGGGCAAGTGGTGCTTGTAATAGTATGATGTGAATTGCAGTCCAATTCCCTGTGCAGATAAAGAAGCCAAAGAAATAACCTCAGCGGCTAAACCTTTAGCTGCAGGAGAAGAAATTGCTTGATGATCCTACAATTAGGAGACCAGAAGAATCTCGAAGAAGAGTAGCAATGCCATAATTATGACAAGTCTTGTCCCAAGAGGCCTCAACATTCATCTACAGTGAGTTATTAGAACGAGCTTTCCATTTATCCTACTTAGGGATAGAGGGACAAGGGAGGAGATACCGAGTTTGTTGATGTTGTAGAAACTCCTGAGCAGCATTGAAGGCCTTTGAGGCTACCAAAAGAGGGTCAGGTTTACTACGATCCAAAACACAAACAACAGTTCCAAATATGCCATAGCAAGTTAGCAACAAAGCAAATATGATCTAGTAAACACATCTGGTGCCTCACAGCCAAATACTGGACCTTACAAATCAAAGATTCCAACCATCAATCTAAAGTAAAGGAGGCCAGAGGGACCTGAAAACCAAACAAATGAGAGAAACCAAAAGCAGATGGACCATATTCATTTAAACAAAATATACTAAATTAACACTGAAGCAGAGAAACATCCTTACAAATGGGTGAAAGAGACATGTACCAAGACAGGGCCCCGTATAGTTTTTTTTTTAAATTTTTGGTAGAGTTTTGACGAACCAAATGAATTCCCAAACAGGAGCAATAATATGAGAAGAACGAGGATGGACATACCGGTGAGTGAGTAATTAAGTGTTTACTATGATATCTGGAAGGAACTGAGTACGTAGAGACCATTTTTCTTTGCCCACAAATAAAGCAATAAGGTTGTAAAGAGAAAATATAATCTTAGGATGTAGGAGCTGACATATAGTAGGGGAAAGTTTCCAACATCCATTTGAATGATCAATGAGATCAGAAACCAAACCTCGTAATACCTCATGAGAATGATGAAGCCTTGTCTGAGATAAAGAGGCCATAACCAATTTGTCACATACGTCAAAGCCTCTAATCCCCTTTTGAACATGCGACCACATTCATCTACCAATAAATGTAGAGGCCACCATCGTCCACACATTTTCAAAAACCCACAATGGCATACCTATTGTCAAAAACCCAGTTACATCCATGATCAATCAATGTAAAGCAAATATTGTTCGAGAAACACCCAAAATATAAGAAAACATTATAAATTCCAGTCATAACAATTGTACTGAGGTTAAAATGTGATATCAGATTTTAGTAAAAAGAACGAAACAATTTGCTCAAGGAGATCGTGATAAGTACAGTGGACAACTAGAGAACCAGAAGACCTGATCATAAGGGATCTCCAACTGGACGGTCATCTAGGGAGTCAAGACATGTTTGAGATTGTTACTGAAACACCTGACGCCGAAAATGCACTAATTATTGACATTTCTATGCTTTAGTATACTAACTTTTATAACTATCACAATAGTACATCAAGTTTTATTTAATCTATTAGTTTGGTGTATTAAAGTTAAATCTCTCTACAACAGTAAGGTAAAAAAAAAATTTGACGGAGCGTGGTGAGCCTATATTAAGAATTTTAATAAATAAATTTGACATATCACAACTAAAAATCTATCATTTACACTCAAATATGATGGATGATATGGAGAATGTCCAACTGTCCCATATCTTCAGAGAATGCAATATGATTGTTGACTCTTTAGCAAAGGAAAGCATTAATCATGAGCATGGTGTCATCATCTTTGAGTATCCACCTGTTCATGCTACTCAGGCTTTTCTTGATGACATCTCTGCGGTTTCTAGAGCTAGGAGGAGCTCATGCTTTAATACTTAGTTCTTTTTGTTTTTTTGTTTGGGTCTTTTAGGCCCTGCTTGTAACCAAAAAAAAAAAACTGTAATTTTTTTTACCATTCATAATTTCACTCTTTATCATATGGACGGTGAAGTAGAAGTGAAGAACGATTGTGCTACTTCAGTTAATGCCCTTGATAGGGATGTGGATGACTATTCAGACATTGGTCAGACTGTAGATGATTGTAGAAGGTATGTGCATTCTATGATTTATTTTCAATTCTGATATATCTATCGTGGAAAAATTCTAGTGTATGTTAATGTATGCCACATATTATTATTTTTTAAATATTTCAGGCTATTAGATATAATTAAAATGTAAATATATCTAACGGTTCAAAGTATTCAATAATGAAAACCTGCTAATCTGTTAGCCTGTATAAACAAATTTAAAAAAAAAAATTCTAAATTACATATTTAGGATAAAATTTGAGATTCTCTTAGAAAACCCTAAATTGAAAGACGTGGGTTTGAGAATGCAACTTTCATTGTTTCTTTATGCTTTGCCCTCTGAATTTTTGGTCATGTCCATCGAGCTTGTTACGAAAAAAAAGTAAGATACATTTGAGTTAAAATATAATAGTCATGCTGCAATTTTCCAGTAACAAAACTCTGAAGTCTGATTATTCGAGGTTTGTGACGAATCCGGGCAGGACGTGCTCTAAAGTTTCTTCTTAGGAGCATCATTATGTCATTGATTTCCTAATGGAGACGACTGCTTTGCTATCATTAGACATGCAATCAACAGTGGTTGAGAGTCAAGCTATAGATGGGGAGTGGATGACTTCAGTGAATTTGCAATCTTGTGAATCTGAGAAGGATGGAAGTCGAAAATCATCCAAAGTTAGTATATGGTGGTTGCAGGGTATATCATGTTTTTGAAGGTGAAAGTGTCCTAAATGGCCATACGGATTGTGATAATGCTCTTTCTCAACAAGAAGGTTTAGTTAAAATGTTTGGTAGCAAACTATTTGGAAGAAGGTAGACGGTGGATTTTATGATCATATAATTTCTTGTTCGGTGATGAGTAGACCTTAAATTTGGTGGTTTGTTTTTAATGTTACTGTTTTAATCTTCTTTGGGGACATTGGTGGAATTTTCTTTTCTTTAGTGTTGCCGATTGATTTGTTTTCGGTGAGTTAATGGAATATTGACGATACATATGGAGAAGGAGAACATAAAGATTACAAGGAAGCAAAGATGTTATCTATGGCAGTGTCATCATAGAAGTCATACAAGATTATTATTATTATTATTATTATTTTGACAATATACAAGATTATTATTTAAGATCACACTGTTCAATGGTTTCTCAACTTTTGGTTTCTCTTGCACTGATTTTGTAGTGATGGAGAGTTGATGGGTGCCCGTATAATTTTTTTCAAGAGTATGGATCGTGGAGGCACAACAAAAAGGTGGGTAAAAGCTACGATCTTTTACCCACCATTTATGAGTTAGTTTTAAGTTAAAATGCTCCTAAATACCATGGATCACAAACTTTGTGCCGTATACTCATATGTATTAATTTATATTAGATTTCTAATAAAAAATGTGCCATGATCAACACATATTATGAATCTTTTGTCCTTTATACATGGGTAGAGGATGACATATTTACTTGCGAATCAATTTCATAGCTACTACCCTTTTTTTAGCAAGGATGTTTTAGTCTTTTGCTCGTGTTAGACTCAAATTACTCAAGATTAGATTTAAAATCAATGTTCACGTTATGTACAGTGGGAATGAAACATTTGCTCCTGTTAGACTCAAATTATGACGGTTGTATTTGTGGTAATGCTTCAATATAACAAATTTGAGGACAATTTGACCGATAAGACAACGAATTGTTATAAAAGTAGTAATCAATGAGGAGGTATTTCGTCGAGGAGGAGATATCTCGATAGGGAGGAGATATCTTGTCAAGGAGGAGAGATATCGTCAAGGATGAAATATCTTATAGAGGAGCATATATCTTTTCGAGGAAGAAATATCTTGTTGAGGAGCAGATATCTTGTTGGGGAGCATATATTTTTTCTAAAATGAGGTATCTTGTCAAGAAGAAAATATCTTATTGAGGACCAAATATCTTTTTCGAGAAGAAAATATCTTGTCTAGGTGGGAATGTCTCGCCGTCTAGGTGAGAAATTTATTGCAGATAATTAGTAATTTTATTCAATATAAATAAATTGGAAATTTAGGGTTTAGTTTTTGAGAAAATTTTGGAATTTGTTAAACAACATTTAATATTTCAATAACGACAGCGGAGTCGGTGAATCAATCGGCGGAGCCGAGGCAGAGGATGACTGAGAGCTTCAGCATACAATTTTATCCAGAGAGCTATGCTTTTTCTGAAATATAGAGTTAGAGTTAGATAGAGTTAGATTCGAGTTAGGGTTGAGTTAATTTTTATTTTTCTTTAGTCAAGACTTCTTTTTCTTCTGTTTTTGTCAAGGATTTTTAAAATTTTACCTACAATTGAAATGTGTACGTGCTAAAAATTGGGGGTGAATCCTAACAGTGTAGTGAGCTTCTTTGTTATGTAATTATTGCAGTCATGACTTAATTATTTATTTAACGACATTCTATCTTGATTTTACAATAATTGAGGTTAAAAGTTGTAACCAAGGTTCTATTTGTGGTAATGTTTTAATATTCCAAGTGTAGGCCATAAGATCACGAATTGTGGTAAAATGTGGTATCAAGTTGTTATTAGTGTTAACATTTTACCAATGAAACAACGAATTGTGGTAAAATGTGGTAATTTAGTTGTTGTAAGTATTAATACTTCACTATTACAAGTTCTCATAACCACTTTTATCTATAAAACAACGAATGTGTTGTTATACTGGTAAAACCTCATATATATCAGTAAATTGGTGGTGAGTCCTTTATGGCGCAATGAAGTTGTCTATTTTGTAAACACTATCCTTTAGGAGTTATTTACTTATGTGACGATGTTTGTTCTTGATTTTATGACAATTGAGGTCCAAAGTAGTAACAAATGTTGTATTTGTGGTAATTCTTCAATATTACAGGTTTGAGAACTATTTGGCTGATAAGACAACGAATTGTTGTAAAAGTAGTAATCAAGCTTTTATTTGCGGTAATATTTGATATTACAAGTCTGAGAACCATTTTGCTAAATGTGACAACGAATTGCTGTAAAAATGGAAGAACTTTATGTATATACAGTAATGCGGTGTGAGTCCTTAACTTTCTTACCTATTTTGTAATTGATAATTTTTTTTGTGTAAATCTCATCATCCATGATTCTATGAGATAATTACTCTTCTGACAATGCATTTTATTATAAATTACAACAATTGAAGTGTAAAATGTTAATTATGTTCGTAAGTATGATATGTACTTGAAATACGATTCCATTTATATTTTTTTTTATGATTTTACCTATGTGACAACAAATGTATTGTCAATCTAGTAAATAATCATATCAGACCTAAAAATATTTCTCAAGTCCTTATTCTTGTACTCGGGTTATTATTTGTGTAACTAAAGTCTTTTATTTGCAAATTTCATCATCTATGAGATATTTAGATACACAAATAATAAACCGATTACTTTGGCCTTATTTAGTGATCATTGTAGTTGCAATCAAAGTAATTACTATATTGTCGATCTTATAACAAGTTTTTGAACAATTTACGTATAAACCAACTAAAGAATATTTAGTATGATATTTTTTTTAAAACATGCATATCAAATTATAAGTAAATATTTTGTTAACCTGTATAACAGGTTTCTTCAACGAATTTAATATAATATATATTTATTGATCGAAAAGTTAATATAAGACAAATATCAACGCATCTTACGCTTATCCATCTATTGTGAAATAAATGATGTTACAAATAGGTTGCCGCACCTTGCTAGTTGTGATTTTGTTAATGAGTTTAGGCTAAATTAGACTACTACTATTATTTAGGATATAATCTATGAGAGTTGTTGTATTTCTCCATGAGGTATCGAGATTATGTTCCCATATCCCCGTTGTATACTTTCACGCGTAAGAATGAGCATCACAGCCATTCTGAATTTCACACCGTGTCAAAAAAAACAAATAAATAAAAAGACATAAAAGGACATCGAGTTATCACAAACTCAAAACGACGGCGCGTACATGTAGTTACAATTTTCCCAATAATTATACCCAAATCCACTCTTAAAAAAAAAAAAAAAGAGTGACCGAAAGCGCAAAACGGCGGCGCGTACCGGTTGTTATATTTTCCTAATAATTAAAAAGAAGATGCTTACATGAGTTAGATCCAAAACCAAATCTCATCGACTCGGATTTCTCTCTGTTTCACAACCCAACTCAACAGCGGGTCAAAACTCACTCCTCTTCTTCATCATCACTATCGCTCTCACCTTCTCTTCCCCTCTCACTTCATCTTCATGCTCATTTCCGTTCTGCTCACAACTCCGGTACCTACTCCGGCTTCGCTTTTACCTTCTGTATTCCCATCTTCAACTTCGATTTTCCATTCAACTTAGATTTTTCTCGTTTTTCTGTGCGGTTTCTCAGGTAGTAGAGGTAGCATAGCTGCAATCATTTTGCGATGGACGAGTAAGTGTTGCTCTCTTTCACAATTTTGCTTTTGTTGAAAACAAGATAAAAGAGGAAAAAAAAAAAAAAACTGAGAAATTTGATTGATGTGATAATGCAGGGAAAATGCTGTGGAGCTTTTACAGAGGTTTCGCCGCGACAGGCGAATACTACTTGATTTTGTACTAGCTGGTAGCTTAATCAAGAAGGTCATAATGCCTCCCGGGGCGGTTACGCTGGACGATGTGGATCTAGACCAAGTCAGTGTTGATTATGTCCTCAATTGTGCTAAGAAAGGTAGGTTTAGTGTGGTTGGTTATCACGGAGTGCGGTTGCGGTTTTTGCTTCGAGTTTCCTTGTTTATATAGATGGTGTTTTTTGACAATGTAGGTGGAATGCTTGAACTGTCTGAGGCTATTAGAGACTATCATGACCATACCGGATTGCCTCAAATGGTATGTGCAATTTATGACACTAGCTGTTTGGATTTATGCGGCTTATTATTTGTTGAAGCTGTTTCGGTGGTAGAATGAGACTCTGGATGGATATTAATGTTGCCGATTTTAATTAGGACCAATTGTGGATCTCAAATTATCAATTCGTTATCTTCTGCAGCTCTGCTGATCATTTATGTTCATGTTTGCTAGGTTTTTGTTATGCAGTTTGCTTATTTCTTAGTTTTATTTTCTAGATCCTAGTTTTGAATTAGGATGTCACAGAAAACATATCCTAATTAGTAATCTTCTGCTTCACATCAACTTTCATTTCGTCAATTTTCTAGTTTTTTTTTTCCCTTATTTATGTGCATTGTTTCTGCTGGTTGATTTTGGCTCTTAATACTTTCTGCTTTACCAGAATAATTCTGGTTCTGCTGGTGAATACTTTTTGGTTACGAATCCTGAGTCTTACGGTTCTCCTCCAAAGAGGGCACCACCACCTGTTCCAGACTACACACCGCCTCCTGTTCTCGCGCCACCTCCTCTAATCACACCATCTATTCCAGACCTTGACTCATCTCCAGTCGCATCGAATTTATCAGAATCTGAATCTTTTAACTCCACACAAGTTCGAGAACTTACTGTAGATGATATTGAAGATTTTGAGGATGATGATTTAGATGAGACTGACAGTCTCAGGATTTCAAGAAGGATTCGTAATGATGCTGCTGATCTTGCTCTAGGATTGCCTTCTTTTAAAACAGGTAAGAGTCTTTGAATCCAGGTTGATGTATGTGTTTGCTGCTAAGTTATTATGTTATGTTGAATGGGTTCCATTTTCGGTTGGTTGAACAATTTTGGAATAGTATCCTATTTATATTAGTTGTTTCTTTGACCTAGGAAGCTTGGATATGAATGCCGCTGAAATAAAATACTCTGAACAAAGTAGAATACAAGGGCTAGAATTCTAAGTGCATATAGATGTGTATCGACATGTTGACACACGTTTGGTTTGGTCAAAGTTCGGTTAGATGATTTACATGTGTATACTACCATCAACCTCTTAATTCTTTATATTTATGCGGGCCTTATGATTCAGTCTACAATTATCATCCAATTGTATACCATAATTTTATTATGAACAATTATTGATATGTTTTTGAAGTATTAGCAGATTTGGAATTCTCATAGAAGTATAGGAGAGCCTATAGGTACCTTTATGCATACATCTGTCTGCTTTACCTAGGTATCTCTCCAGTTATTTGGCAATCAGTAGTGAAGATTATTTTCTGAGGGTGATTGACGAAAGCTGACACTAGAATGCACATTGTCATGCTTGTCATAATTTTTTCCTCTTGCCTGCCTTTTTAGGTATTATAGAAGATGATCTCCGTGAGACTGCATATGAAATCCTCTTGGCGTGTGCTGGCGCTGCAGGGTACACTTTGACTCTCTTAGATGCTTTTCAATTACTTTCATATTGGCTTAAAAAAAAAAACAAAAGAAAAATAAAAAAAGGAAATGCTGTTGTGATTGCTGTTTTATTTGTGTACTTTCTTCTGTTATTTAACCATCCTTGTTTGCAGTCTCTGACTAAGTGATTGTCTAAACAGGGGTCTCATTGTGCCATCAAAAGAGAAAAAGAAAGACAAAAGGTCAAAGCTGATGAGGAAACTAGGACGTAGTAGAAGTGAAAATGTTGTGAGTCAGTCTCAACGAGCACCTGGGATGGTTGGTTTGTTGGAGGCCATGCGTGTCCAGATGGAGGTATTTAGTTTGCCGTTTGTTTATAGAAGGCAGAATCACTATATTTCCGTTTCTCCTCCTTTTAAAACCTGGTCAGCTTTGTGGTCTTTGGTACTGCAAGGGGAATTCTCTTTCTGATATTTCTTGGAATTCACTGGTACTTAGTGGTGTTGAACATTTTAGTAACAAATATGTTCCTGGGTGTATTTAGTTTTTCATTCAAATATAACAGTTAAAAAATCTAGCAAACATAGTAAAGTTTATCTGGCGTCTTACTATGGTATACTTTTAAGTCTGTGACAGTATGAAGGATAAAACAGAGGAGGACAATACAAGCAGAACATTTAAGTGCATAATCGAATTGAAATATTATAGTAGGTCTGGCATACCAAATGATCCCTTATAATAATATACTTAAGGTAATATACTTAAAATCAATAGGACATCTTAACCTCTTTGTACACTGAAGCTGGAAGGTTAAGTAATGAAATTGCAATGAGTCCTATCAAATATCAGCATATTGTAAACGATCGTCTGATCATGCAAGTTCCAAGAACATGTGCTGTTGTATGATTTTTGAATATCCATGGATTGCGTGAGGAGATTTACCAGGGGTCAACTAATATTTGGCTGACATTAAAATAAGTTAGAACAGAAGATGGAGATAAATTCTTAGCTACTGGCGGCCTACCAATATATTTCAAATCAAACATCCATCTATCCCATCACTAGGCTATTAAGCATATTCCTTCAGTTCATCCTATTTATGCCATTCATATATACCGTTCATCAAAAGTATTACATATTCTAGTTGATCCTAACTATGCCATTCATGAGGGATAGTAGAAAGTCGAGAGAGATGTGTATTTTCATGTTCAAGCTCACAGTTCTATGAATTGGTATGATCTCCATATGTACGTAGATCTATATTTGATTCATAGGACCTCTGGATGTTTATAGATTTGTCATCTAGATTTTGTATCTCAATGTTGAAATTATTTGTGAAGTTATGCATATCCTTTATAATTATCTTACAAACCTTGATATTGAGATGCGGTAAATATATCTGTTAATTTGAGAGACATATATCTGTCATCACTGATATTTTAAATATTCGCGCCAAGAGCCCATGCAACTATATACTTTTGATTGTTCTTGATTTGACGATTCCTTTTCTCATATGAATGCAGATATCTGAGGCAATGGACATCAGAACTAGACAAGGGCTGCTGAATGCACTAGCAGGAAAAGTGGGAAAAAGAATGGATGCCCTACTAGTTCCTTTGGAACTTTTATGTTGTATTTCACGGTCAGAATTTTCTGACAAGAAGGCATATATACGATGGCAGAAAAGGCAGGTAAACTCTGTTCTTATTATATGTCTTTCATTTTTGTGTTGATTCGTTTTGATGGCATTTGACTTTCCGTTTTGTTGAAATTGGTGGGTTGGGTGGTATATACATGACATACAAATTAAGCAATTTCATTCTGTTCTCACAGTTGAATATACTAGAGGAGGGGCTTCTTAATCACACTGCTGTTGGATTTGGGGAGTCTGGACGGAAGGCGAGTGAGTTGAGGATTCTTTTAGCAAAGATTGAAGAATCTGAGGTGAATTTTCAGTTCATTCAAATGGTTGCCATTGTCTCTATCATAGATTCATGAAAATAGGCAATGCAAAATTTCCCTATTTAAGGATTACTTGAAAATCATTTCTTATAATTTGATACTCTAGTGTTCTCATTGTGTTTATAAGCTAAATAGTTTGTGATATTGTACTATAAATAGTTGGGTGCTGACTTTTATATGCATCAGAGATACATGATAGAGGAGTTGGGTGGTGAATTTGTGTGGGGTTTTACTTATGTATTTACTGGCCTATATTGGATATGATGCATTCTCGTCCATCATTCCTGTGTTTTCTTCATCTGTTAGGGTTTTCTTCTTTCCCCTTTTGTTTATTGCTTCTCAGAAACAAAAACACTGACTTGAAAGCCACCAAGTTCCACCCACCAAGTGAACGGTGGTTCATGTGGCATTTGGACCATAAAATTGGTACCTTATTCTAAGATTTCCCGGTGGAGGACTAACTTTTTGTTGGAGTATTTTAAGAAACCTTATTGTAAGTTGTTTGCTTTATTCTACCTATGTATGATTTCTGAAATAGTTTAATTGTTTTCTCTCTTAAATTGGACACATCTTGGAAATTTTTCTCTAATTATAGTCTTATTGTCCTTTTCTTGGTAATCCTTTCTTTTTTGGTGAGAACATATAAAAAGAAATGCTTTTCATTAGGGATACCCTTAGGCCTAGAAGTTAATGCATTTAAGGATTTAGCAATTGGGGCAAATTGTTGCCTGTGAGAAATTTGAGGGGACCCAAACGTGGATGGGGATAAAAGGATTTGTGTACTAGAGTTTTAGTGGACTTTTGGAATTTAGATCACATATCTCTTCGAGTTGAAAGAAACAAAATATTTTTTTGAAGTTTATATAGGTGCAGGGTAGAGGAGCTTTGGGAGAGTAATCTAGGGTGCAAAGCTTTTGCAGGGGATTAGTGTGTTGTCCCACAATTGATACTTCTGCTTTGTCTTGTTTTGTATAGAGCAATGCTTTGCTCTTCCTTTTTGGACTTCTGTTCCACCTTCTCTTTGCTGTACTTTTCTTCTTATTCAATAATTTTTTTTGTATTCAAAAAAAAAAAAAAGAAAAAGAAAAAAGAAGACCTAAACAGAGTAAGAATGGAATTTTGTTGTCATTTGGGAAGCACGCTATCATTATATTATTTCTTTGGTTGAAATTCCATTGTTAGCTTTGAATTGATTAATTTTGTATACTGTACTATTTGTATCATAACTCAGTGATCTTCAGTAAAGTTCTCTCTAGTTAATGTTGGTCATCATGGTTCTGTTTCAGGTTTTTTTTTTAATTTTATTTTTATTTTAAGAACCGCTTTCTTGTAGTGCTTTCTATATTAATTTTGGTTTTCATTACCTCATCCTTTGCCTTTTGATTGCAGTCTCTTCCACCGGCCACTGGTGAACTCCAACGAACAGAATGCTTGAGATCTCTTCGAGAGATTACTGCTCCACTTGCTGAGAGGCCTGCTCGGGGTGACTTGACTGGTGAAGTATGCCACTGGGCAGATGGTTATCATTTGAATGTTAGACTATATGAGAAGCTGCTTGTCAGTGTCTTCGATATGTTAGACGAGGGAAAGCTAACTGAGGTCAGTGCTTTTGGTTTGTGGCCGTCATGGCATGGTCTGTCCAAAAAGGATATTGATGTTGCGATGTTGTTTTCATGTTGACTTGTGGGTTTTTATAACCTTTCTAGAGTTGGGTTTAAGAATCTTAATATCTTCATTATTTTTGAAAGAAATTTCAAAATATTTAACAGCCACTATTGACAATTGTTGAATGGGGCCTCCAGATTTGTTAAATGCTTGATTTGTCAAACATGAAATTTCTGCTAATAGCCTCATATATCTTTATCTTAACTTTATTTTCAGGAAGTGGAAGAAATACTTGAGCTCTTGAAGTCAACATGGCGTGTTTTAGGAATCACGGAGACCATTCATTACACCTGCTATGCATGGGTCTTATTCCGTCAGGTACAATAGCCAATAATTGATTTCCTGCAGTGTCGTGCGTACAATGCTCTTTCATTCCTATTATAGAGAAACTGCATTCTCATACTTTATTTCTTATTTTATAATAGACAATCTGATTGAAATGTTCTGATACTTTAATATTATAAGCTGAAGATATTTTTGTTTGCACATGTTCACTGGAAAATATGGACTTGACAGACATTTATTAGTCTATGCTGTTTGCAAAGAGCAGTATTCTTATGGTTGCTGGGTACCATAAACAGATTAAAGATTTTTCTGATGCGAGTCCTTTATAACCAATGTACCTATCCATATTGCCAATACAAAATGATTGCTGCTCTCCATTTTCATATTACCTTTTATCATATGTCTGAGAGAGAATTAGATCTTTATCTTCTCTCTTGGCATCACTCTCTAAACTTTGAGACCATGCATTTTGATGTTATGCTTCTTGATTGATTGGGCAAGAGGTTTACCTTGATGGTTGGTTTACTGGCCTTGTGCTTGTAGTTGGTTTATATTTTTAGTCTTAGGTAGACGGTCTTGTTTGGTTTCTCATGCATATTTTCGAGTGGATCTCTTTCTTTGCCCAAGATATCTCTTCGTTGGCTGACCATGCACTTCATGTTGATCCCATCATATTACAGTTAGGTCATGTTTTTCCATTTCTGAAAGTTGCATCTCTTAGTAGAGGTCGAACTTGCACATGATGGTTTTAAAAGTAGATTCTTAACTTGTGGTAGATGTTTCCATAAAGTTGGTACAAGTAAATTTAAATTTCTGAACAAATTAATGTGTCATTATCACATTGCAACTGGCAACTCTTTTTTCTGGGATTATATATGGGACATTTCTCAATCTGTGTATACCTATATACTCATAATATTCAGTCGTACATGTACATTTTTTTGGTTGTTTTAGGTATAAGGATACTCATGGTGTATGTTTTCATTGGTGATTCAATGTGTCAGAAACTCAGAATGCAATTAAATCAAATACCTACAATTGATTTTTCTTTGAGTTGCTACATTCTATAACAATCGCTGTATTAATCATAGTTCTTTGTGTTTCTTCTCTGCTAGATAAGGTTTTTCTATTTCTTTGTTCTATATTTGATTAGTCGCCAACTTACCATCAACTTTGACCTTGGCAGTGTTTACCAATTACCATCATCATTTATAGTTTGTAATTGTTTCTGTGATCACAGCATGTTGTCACCAGTGAGCAAGGAATTTTACAACATGCCATTGAACAGTTAAAGAAAATACCATTGAAGGAACAAAGGGGACCGCAAGAGAGGTTACACTTGAAAAGTTTGCTTTCCAGAGTTGAAGGCAAACAGGGCTACCAAGATTTGTCTTTCTTACAGTCCTTTTTGTCTCCCATTCAGAAATGGGCTGATAAGCAACTTGGAGACTACCACCTGCACTTCGCTGAGGTATACTTTAGTGTTATAGTTGAGTGTGGACCATCTTGTTAATTGAATCTTTAGTCGGCTGACACTAAGTTTTGTTAAATAATTCTTTTGATTAGTATGCTTTGTTTTATATTACTGCCAAAAATAGCTATTACATGTGCTGTGCGCATGTACTGCTTCCATGGTCATCCTTTGCAGCACTACTCCTCTGGCTCCCTTGTCTTTGGTCAATGACTTAGTTTTTCTGGTTGGACTGCTGATCACTTCTACCAAGGAAAATTCCTAGGTTCTAACGCAGCTTCTTAAACTTTTTGCTCTATAGGTGCCAGTTATGATGGAGAATATAGTGACAGTTGCAATGATTACTCGGAGGCTTCTTCTGGAGGAACCTGAAGCTGTAAGTATAGAAATCCCAAAAGGAAATTTTGTGTTTGACTTTATGTCATTGAAAGAATAATTCTCGGTGATCATGTTGAGGTTTGGGTTGAAGTGGTAGGAGCCATCACTTTCATAGACCGATACAAATGAATTGGTGAAATATTAGTGGTGAGGAGCCAAGGATTATTCTTGTTGAAAGGAAGTGGCATAAGTGTCCCAACTTTTGCATTTTTAATAGAGTTCAATGGAAATTTGAATCTAATGTCAATTTGCAAAAATGTTTAAGGTTGTACGTTTTCTGTTTTGACAGGCAACGATGCAATCTACATCTGCCACTGATCGAGATCAAATAGAATCTTATATATCATCTTCTATCAAGAATGCATTTACAAGGGTGAGTATTGCTTTATGTTAATAACTTTTCTGCCTCTTTCCTACTTCTTTCAAGTTTCAGTTAGCTGTTTCTTTCAATTTATATAAAAAATATGAAATGCAAGAACTCCACTTATCCCCAACGAAGATGGGGTGGGGGAAGAAATTTGTCATGCGTGAGTGTATAGAATTTGGTTAGTTAGTTAGTGTGTGTGTGTGTGTGTGTGTGTGACAGGTAAGATGCGTGTGTATACAATTTGGACAATTTCTTTTGAAAGTATATTGAAATTTTTGGTATCATAGAGTATCATAATTTACTGATTGTTTAAGTTTAAATCTAAAATGGTAGTTTATATCAATCTTTTCAATTATATGTGTATAATACAGGACTTGGGCCAACCTTTTGATGGAAACTTCCAATTCCTAACACATGAGAAATTTGTCTTTGCAATCTTAGAGTTAGACTTCGTTACAAGTACTTTTCTGTATTTTATGAAAAGTTCAGGAAGCGGGAGTATTTATGAAAAATAAGTACGCAGTGTATGACATGAGTACAGTATTAAACACTAATTTACTATTGGAAAAGTAGGGGAAGGTGATGCAATATATTGAACTATTGCATGCTGTCTCTCTCTCTCTCTCTCTCTCTCTCACACACACACACACACACACTCGGAGAAGATGAGAAGTAATGAATTTCCAGACATGACATGAGAAGACAACAAGTTATGCAAGTGTGTGTGCACAATGTATGAAATGGTCACAATCTACTTAGAAGTCAAAACTTATATATCTCGAACAAGGAACATACCAAAAGCCTTTTATGTGATTAAATGTTCAAAAAGTGCTGTAAGAAACCTGGCTGTCGTTAATATTTTCACTACATGCAGATCTTGCAATCTCTTGAAAAATCAGACACCAAGCACGAACATCATTTGGCATTGCTTGCTGAAGAGACCAAGAAACTTTTGAAAAAGGATGCGACCTTGTTTATGCCAATTTTATCTCAGAGGCATCCACAAGCAACTGCTGTCTCATGCTCGCTTCTTCATAGGCTTTATGGCAACAAGTTGGTGAGCAATGCAGTGGTTTTTCTAATTTGAATTACCTATACAATATTTTTTTTTTCCACTGTACAGTATTTTTTTAGGTGGCAGTGAGGAATTCTAGTGCTTTATTGCAGAAACCTTTTCTTGGTGTTGCTGAGCATCTGACCGAGGATGTGGTATCTGTATTTCCTGCCGCTGATGACCTTGAGCAGTACATTATGGAACTTATTTTGTCGTCTTGTGGAGAGGAAACTGCAGATATATACTCTAGGAAAATAGTTCCTTACCAGGTCAGTAGTTGCATTTTATTTTTACTTTACACGTATGCTTTTTGAAGGTAAATTTATCTTCTAATACTGTAAGTCAGTAGATATGTGCAATTGTAAAATAGATTTGGTTCTGGTAATGTAAGCTGATAAGAAAAATTATAAGAACATTGCAGGTTTTTTATGCAACTATGTATTATTTCTTTTGTTTCTTATCATCCTTTTTATTTTAACTTCCTATATCTTTCAGATTGAGTCTATATCTGGAACGTTAGTGATGCGTTGGGTCAATTCACAACTTGCGAGGATCTTAGGTTGGGTTGAACGGGCTATTCAACAAGAGGTAAAAGTACAACTACTTGAAGTTTTTCCTTTCTTTTGTATTCGATCTTGTGGTTCTCATTTGGAAAGCCTCCACTACATTTTATTTTTTAATATTTATTTTGCTATAATATTTTATAAAAAATTATATGTTATGGACGCAAGAATGAACATTACGTTGCTTTAGGTTTTGTGTTCTTTTTATAAACTTAGGATAATCTAGTCAGACAGGCCCTCCGAAGTCCCTTTAGTCTACCCTACCAGTTCTCAATTGGAATAAAACTATTAAGAGTATAATCCTAGTCATCTCTTGGGGCTTCTGTTTTGGCAATTTTCAAAGACTACCGTCTTTCTAGCATTCTGCAGCAGTCTAGGTTTCTTGTTTCTTAGGGTCTGCTGTGGATCCTAGGCTAGTCGCTGTTTACGTATCTTTGTGATGTTCCGTTGCTTTCTCTTTTCTCGACTTGTAGTTGGCTTTCTTCATTGTATCAATTTTTTCATCAATAAGATGTGTGTGTGTGCGTTTTTTTTTTTTTTTAAATAAAAGTTATCAATGGACTAAAGTATTCTCATGGTCTCACCTAATTAGATGGTGGCCCTGGGTAACAGGAAGCTGTTACTTATGTCACTAAGTAGTCATGGTGACGTATAAATCAGGGAAGTGGTGGGGAACCCAAACTGTGGTCATTACTCATTAGTACCAATAACAAATTCTGTGCAAGGTAACTGGGAAAGTGATAAGATGTTAAGTCTCAGTGCTTTATTATTTAAGTACGGAAAATGAGAGGAGGGTACTATTTTCAAAAGATCTTGTTTGACAAAAAATAAAATATTTTTGTAACCTGGATGGCCTTTTCTCTCAAGCTGTTAATGATCATTTTGACCCCTGTTTTGACATTTTCCTTGCGCCTATTCCTCTCTGGTCAAAAGTTGCTTTAGCTATTGGGACCCGTGTGGTCCCATATTTCATAGGACATTACTATCACTTTTCAATTACAGAAATTAAATGTAGTATTGTGTATTAATGGTGCTTATTGAAGTACCTGGTCCTGGTTCCCAGTAGTAGAGTGCATTTTCCAATTCCACTTGTCTCTTCATAATCATCTATATAATCTTGTTGTTTCTTCACTTTAAAGATTATAATATATGTGGCTTCTACTCTTTTCCTGCTTTAAGTTGCTTAATGTTCGTGTGCATCATTTTACAGAGGTGGGACCCAATATCACCTCAGCAGCGGCATGGGAGTTCAATAGTTGAAGTATTTAGAATTGTGGAGGAGGTAGGCTGTTAAAATTTCTCCTTTTTATATACACTCTTTCTGGAAAATGGTAGTTAAATTTGTTATTGTTGTTTTTTTTTGTTTTTGTTATGGCCAATTAAATCAATCCATTTCTGAAACCTCATTTCCCATGGCTTTCTTGGATTTTCAAATAAATTGTATCAATCATCTGTAAAGGTTGTCTATATGAATTGAAATATAATGATATCAGATAGTATCGATCATTATTGGTGGTCTATCTGAAATGCATTTTAGTTGAAGTATCTTTACTCTGGAATTTGTTAGTATTGCGTTTGGAACAGCTTTGGCAGTACTAATTCAAGTTGATCTTCAAATATATTAATGCATCTGTGTTACTGGTCAATTAACGAATAATATATAATTCCTGATGTTTTATTCTTGTACGTCTTTCCATGCAGACTGTTGACCAATTTTTTGATCTCAAGGTTCCAATGAGGTCTTCAGAATTGAGTAGCCTGTTTCGTGGAGTTGACAATGCATTTCAAGTTTATGCAAATCACGTCATTGACAAATTGGGTATGTGCTACATCATAGTTGTGAGAATAACATTGGAAGAAACAAAGAGAGTTTCAGTCTTGAGAGTTTTCAGGCGTTCAACAGATTTCCTGGTGATTTACTTAATGTCCCCCACCCCCTGTTACTTTGTACTTAGTTGGTTTCTCATATTAGCAGAAAAGGTTGTGTGTTGGGTCATTTGCTCTTCTGTGATTGTATCATAGAGTAGGGTGAGTTCTACAGTTCTCACATGACAGTGATTTTGTTTAAAGTTTCCTTGGTGCTTTCTTTCTTGAAATTGGGGGACTTTTTGGTGATAAATAAGTTCCTGATTCATGAATGTTTTATGCCTTGAAAGAAAAAAAAAATTCATTATCTCATGTTATTTCGTTAGATTTACATTCTTCTGTACATGCTATACAGATTACTGTAATCAGTCAATTTTCTTTTACCCACTTTTTTTTATACACGTGGATCTTCAATCGTGATTTTGGTCATGCAGCTACTAAGGAGGACTTAATTCCACCTGTGCCCATTCTCACACGATACAAGAAGGAAGCTGGAATAAAGGCTTTTGTAAAAAAGGAACTATTTGACCCTAGGTTGCCTGATGAGAGAAGGTCTACTGAAATTAATGTTCGAACCACTCCAACCCTCTGTGTTCAGTTGAACACACTTTATGTAAGTTTTGGGTTAACTTCTTGTCACTAAATCTGATGTCTTTTTCTCCTGAGAATGAGGGGCAGCCTATTATAATCGTTGACAATATTTAAATGTCCTTTGGTTCTTTTGATCATTTTTATTTGTAGGTATCTGTTTTATGTTTAAACTTGTTTGAATGCCAGATCTTTATATAGGTCTCATATAAATCATTTTGATACAAGTTTTGTGCTATTCTCAGTATGGAATCAATGAGCTGAATAAGTTGGAAGATGGCATTTGGGAGCGATGGACGAGGAAGAAGCCCCGCCAAAAGTTTATCAGTATGTGTCTAAAGTTTTTTGTAGTTTGACTTATATTATAAACAGCTCAAGACTAAAAGCAAAGCCTCACAACTTTCCTAGATTCAACTTTGCAAATTCAACGATTGCTTAATTCAATTGTGATTTAATTTCTCACAAATAACTTTAACTTGCTTAACTAATAATATGGGTAATCTTTAAGACTTTGCATCCGTTTCCAGAGTCAAGTTTCTGAAAAATCAGGAAAGTACTTAATCAACCATTTAAGATTCGAGAAATCCTGTGTCCAGTCGAGCTTTTTGATCTGCTTTGCTAAATAAATGTTTTCTCATACTTCAAATGACCATTTAATTCTTCATTATGATCCTGGTACACCAATGTTAGTTCCTTTGTAAATCTTTGAAAGCATTTCAAAATCGTGCACTGCAAAATTATAATCACCTAATATAATGCAAGCTGTATGTAATTATTAAACATCTGTTATGTGACTTATCTTCATATTGCTTGTTGGGAAATGCCAAAGTATTTTGTATCTTTGATGGTGAACTTTCATCAATGATTGATAGATTGACTTTTTTTTTTTTGGCAGAGAAATCCTTAGATGAGAAATCTAAAAGTTTCATGCAGAAGGACACATTTGATGGGAGTAGGAAAGATATAAACGCTGCTATAGACCGAATATGCGAGTTCACCGGTACATGATTTGTTAGTTGGATGCTTTTAATTATTTTTATAACACGTTTAGATGATTTTTGGGATGCTTCTAAGATTGTAAGTTAATCAGTGGAATGCTTGCCCCTCCTGTATTTTCCTTCTTTAATAAAAGTCTGTTTCTCATCAATAAAATGAAAGGATATAAGATTTGTTTTTAAAGATGTCAAATACCTTGGGATGATTAACTTTTCATTTTCTTGTTGCAGGAACTAAAATTATCTTTTGGGATTTGAGGGAACCATTTATCAACAACTTATATAAACCGAGTGTTTCTCTTTCTAGGTTCGAGGCAGTGATCGAACCGCTTGATATGGTTAGATTTGTCCCATTAGGGAACTATATTTATTTTAATTTCGTAGTTAAAGCTGCTTGAGTGAGATAATGACTGATGTGAGGATTTTATCTGATTTTTGACCCCCACCTGGCTTCCTTTCGGAGTATAAAGAAAGAAAAGTATTCTAGTCATTTCCCTCAAATTGCGTAATGCATATAATCTGTGATCTACCTGTTATAAAGTCTAGCTCGTTCTAACCCTCTGCTTTGATATTTATATAACCTCACTCTCATTTTACTGCCATGTCCAAGGTGGTAGCACCAGTGTAACCATAAAATATTTAAGGTGTGCTAGGGCTTTGAGATAAATGTCATGTAGTAAATGTTCACCTATTACTCAAGTTCCTCATTTCCCCCGCTCCTTTTGTGTTTGGTTGTTGACAACCCGAAAGTTGCTAGCAGGGACTTGGAGCATCAACTATTCTATGTTATACCATTGGGTTCAAGGATGTATAAGTCAGTAGTCATGCTCATTGTGATCCAATGTGCCTCCCTTTGTTAGCCATCTTCGTGGAGTTTAATATTCTTTTGCACTGTTTCAACATATCGCTAATGGATTCAAAAGAATGAGTAAAGGAGTTCTTTATCTATCAACCTATTGCTTGTGTAGGAATTGGTAGATTAGGCATATTTGGGAGTTTCTAGTGGTTTGGTTATTAGTCTTTGTTTAACCAAAGTTGATGTGACCTTGTCCTTTCTGAGTTTGTATTTATTTGTTAAAGCTGTATTATTGAGGATGAACTCAAAGGGCTGACTGTAATGTCAACCATGCCAGGAACTTTGTCAACTATGTGATATAATTGTGGAACCACTCAGGGATCGTATTGTGACAAGTCTCCTTCAAGCAACACTGGTTGTGCCTCACCCTTGTTCATTTGAAAAACTGCGTCAAAGATCCTGCAATCTCTATCTAACGTGAGTTTGTTTCTTTTTCCTCAGGATGGCTTACTCCGTGTCCTATTAGATGGGGGCCCATCCCGAGTTTTCTCTTTGGGTGATGGAAAGCTATTAGAAGAAGATTTAGAGGTTCTCAAGGTATCTGAAATCCGACCCTTGAAATGTTAAAAGTAATGAAATTCTTATTGATTTATCCTCGTTCTTTAAAGTTTTAGAGTCTTTAAGCTGTTATAATGTGCGCTAGATTTCTTTTATATCTCGAGGTGACATGTACACCTCCCATTGCCTTCAGAAGGCTCAAATTGTTAGAATTAAATCTCTATTGAGAGGTTGTCATCATTGGCATTAAACTGTGGTATGCTATACCATGAAATGTTTTGTCATCTACCACTAAACCTAAAAATTTCATGTTATATAGGCCAAAAGTTATTCTATTCTGAGAGCATATATTACCATACAGGCAGTTACTTTATAATAAGTTATAACATAACATATTACCAAAGAATGAAATTTTCTGAAGTCAAGATGATCAACAACACAATTTTTTGCATATCCATGTTCAATGTTTTGTTCCATTGTGTGTTGCAAAGAACATGTACTTCAAAGGAGTGCTTTGGAAGTTTCTTTGTTTGTTTGATAATTTGAATTGCTCCTTGAGAAGGGCTCACCTACTTTCTGTAATATAGAGAATTTCATGGACTTCCAAATTTGTATAAAAAACACACACTTAAATTGCATTATTGTGGGTGTGATCAACAGGAGTTTTTTATCTCTGGTGGAGATGGGCTTCCACGAGGAGTGGTCGAAAATCAGGTATCACGCGTTCGGCTTGTGGTAAAGTTGCACAGTTACGAGGTTAGTATTTCCATTGGTTGAGAGTTATTACTAGTAAATGAGATTATTTTAGGCATATGTATTTGAATTATTTGCAATGTTATTGCTTATTTTTTTAATAGATATGATTTTAATATTTGCTGGTGTGTATTTTCTATATAAACAGATAGACATACATTATCTGCACATGTAGATTCTGCGGACCTTGCATATGCTTTTGTTCAAACTTGACTTTCCTTTCCCCTGCCAATCTGTGTTTTGCCCTGCAAATTTACCTACACTGTCACACAGGCGCACATATAAATACAGAAAGTTTGATGTAATTTCTATGTTCTTGTTCGTTTAGTTGGATAACGTTCAAATGACTACAGTGTGATATCTATTTTGGTGTAGTTTTTTTTAAATTTTTTATTCTTTGTTTACGATTTCTAATTTTTGTGTTTGCAGACTCGAGAACTGATCGACGACTTAAAATCTTCAAGCGGCCTGGAACTGCAGGGTGGTAGAAGCAAACTAGGAGCTGATTCTAAGACTCTATTGCGAATATTATGTCACAGGGGTGATTCAGAGGCCTCCCAATTTGTCAAGAAACAATACAAGATCCCGAAGTCCTCTGCTTAGGGATTGTGTTTGGTATTCCAAATCTGGGGAAAAATGTAAAGCAGTAAAATTTGTATGCTCATGTTTTATTCGTGTATAATTTCATTTCTCCATCTAGTTAGTGTAATTATTTTTTTCAGTATTGTTTTATTACAGAGACGAAAAATAAACTTGTTTTACATCATTAATGTGTAATATTTATTCTTTTCCAAGTGTACACATTTCTATCCTTTTTGTTGGTGGAGTCCCCAACTGTCTGCCAGCAATTTGCGCTGAATCATTTGCCAAATTTGATGAAATCATTTCTCTACAGAGCTTTTGCATACACCTATTGGAGGATGCAAAGCATCTACAGGTATTTTAATGTCAGCCACGGAGACCAGCTATCCCTGAATCTCTTCTTCTCTGCATTCTGTAATGTTTCTCAAGGTCTTTTGCAAGGAATTCAAATCTATCTGGATGCAATCAGAATCCATGATCTTCTCTGTAGATGAAGTTTTCTTATAGATTAGGGCTATGTTTGAGATGTACTAGAACTTCAGAAAATAGAAATATCGAATATATCGGAGATTTTCTTGAAAAGAAAATTTTATGCATTATATATGTTGAAAAATTCAATGTATTGAGTTCTATATAAATAGATATAAATGCTAACTTTATTTGCATTCAAAAAGAGATTCTAGGTGATTTAAAAGGTCTATGAAAGTATAACTATCAAACCAAAACATATGATCTATATAGTACAAATTATAGCCATGAGCACCATAATGATAGATCTCTTTTGAGCTCCTAACTGTTTCCCTTATAAGTGATAATAAGGATGACCAATCTTCCCTTGAGCATCATGACCAATGTTGTTTTAGCTCCGTGGTCTTCATCTTGTGTGGCATAATCAAAATTAGTTTTAGAAGAAAATCGACTCAATCCTCCACCACCTTTTCCGCTTTCACAATCTTCATCATCTGAAGAACTATCTAGAGCTGCTACACCACCAAAAGCATCATCACTATTTAAACTAGAGGAATGCTAGCAACCTTTCCCTCCAACCTTTCCCTTTCTACCTTCCCTATTCGTTGCATGCCATATGTATTCTACTATCTAAAAAATTTGAATAATTAATACAATTAAAAGACAAGTTTTCACTTCCCCTCTTTACCCTTATTTAATTTCACATGCATTTAATTAAGTAATTAATTTTAGTTTCTCAACATTTTTTTTCTTTTGTGAATTCTTTTTATTTGCAATTTATATCACTCTTGTGGGATTAAGTATGTATTTACATAAGAAACACGTACATATATATATATATATATATATATATATTTTTTTTTTAAGAACATACTTTAAATTCCCCCCCTCCCAAAACAAAAGAATTGAAATAAAAAATTGGCCAAACGTTTGCTTTACTTATATACATGAAAAAAAAAAGTTTGCAGCTACCATGTCAGTGAGCTTTACCATTTTGTTTTTTGATTTTTTTTGTTAGTTTTATATAAAAAAATGTCAAAATAAAAGACTCAGTATTATGGAACAGACCAAATAAATGAAAGAAAAAATTTCGTTGAAAAACTTAGGAAATAATAAGAAATGAAAAAAAATTAGAAAAACAAAAAGTCGAGAGTTTTTTTTTCATATTAATAGAGAGCATTTAAGAAAGTCAAACATAAATAAGGGTAAAACATATAATGAAATTAGTTATTTTTTTAAGGTATTAAATACATAGATTGTAATCATAAATGAATCCACATGGTACAAGATAAGTGGGGAAGATAGAAATGGAAAGGTTGCTAGCATTCTGCTTTAAATTATCGATTGGGTTTTTGATTTTTTTGGGTAGATATTTCAGGGATTTTATTGGGATATATTTATGATATTTGGTATAATGTGATGATGTCGCGAAAATTTTGCCGAAACAAGGAAAGATAAGATATTACCCCTATCTAATATATTCCCCGAACTTTATTCCGCAATTTCTTTATCACCCTTGAATTCCTTAGAAGTTTAGACATCACCGACTCGGGGGTTGTAAATGTGGTATCAGATCCAGCCGCAGACATATCCTACAAAGACATCGAGTTGTTGATTAGATTAATGGTTATACAGCTAAACAATGTGAGTCAACACTTTTCATCTACATACTAAAACAACTTTTTTGACATTCATTCATGCTTTAAGGAGATAAGAGATCGAAGCAACTACTACTAGGGTAATTATATATGTATGTGTGTGCACGTGTGCGTGGCGGATCCAGGATCTGAAACTTGTCCAGGCTAATTAGAAGTGCACAAAATTTTAGAATCTCTCTCTCTCTCTCTCTCTGTCTATATATATATATACATAGGATTTTTCTCAAGTAAGGATGTCCTTACCTAAGGTTTAGGTACGGATTTAGTGTTTTCACCCACTTTCCGATCACATTTTCACATTTTAACCGTTCAGTTTTTAGAGCCTAATGTATAAATCTCCCTTACAAAATTTCAGCCAATTTGGTGATCGTTAAGACATCCAAAACCGTAATTTACACGAACGGACCGCATCTGTCAAACCGGAACCGTTCGTATTTCTAATGGTAAATTACAGTTTTGGATGCCTTAACGATCACCAAATTGGCTGAAAATTTGCAGAGGTGATCTATACATTAGGACCTAAAAACTGAACGGTTAAGATGTGAAATGTGATTGAAAAGTGGGTGAAAACCGGAAATCCGTACCTAAGAAAAACTAAGGACGTCCTTAGTGTAGCCGGACTATATATATTAGGTTTGGAACCCAGTTGAATGTCAAAAACATAGAAGCAAAACTAAAAGATACTAAAGATAGTGGGAACTACAAAGTTTATTTTGAGAAGAGCTTCTAGAACTACAAAGTTGAATGAAAGAGATTTTCCTCATTTTGTTCTCTAATTCTTTTAATCTGCTATGATTTAGTTTGTCTATTGTAGTATTCAATTTCAATGCATTCTTTGCGTTCCATTGACATGAGGATGGTAAAAGCAAAATCAAACAAACAAAAGCAACTCCAAACATTTCAAACATTGACAATAGATTTCTTTGTTGTCAATTCAAACATTTCTGTACTGCCTAATTGATTTGATTCCACCAACTCCAAATCAAACAAACAAAATGATAAAAGTAAATTTTACGTAGGGAAACTTGATCAAGCACCTCTAGAGACTAGAGCATGCCATGAATTCCATCCAAATGCAGCAGTAGTATATCTGCGGTTCGCTTAAAACAAAACCACAAACCCAACAAGATTGTTTCAAAGATTAGAGCTTTTTAGATTATACCCACAAACCTAACAATTGGGCTTCAAGATTGTTGCTAGACATTTAGAGTAGATTCATGAGATTTCCCCAAATCGGAATTTAAATCTCCATGAAGATGAAAGAACTGGTTTCTGTACCTGTGATCCCCAAATCGGACTTTAAATCTCCAAATTACCGGTGCGGCTCGGGGTCAATGCTGAACTTCATGAACTCATGGTGATTTCCGGCGGGGGTTTATGGGTTCAAGTGTTCAACCTTTCAGTTAAGCAGCCACTGACGGATTGTGCTGCACTGTCGTTGAGGACTCAAGTAGCTCCAAGCAATTTTTTTTTTTCCTTTGGGCTAGTATGGAATGAAGGGAAATATACATATACTTTGGATTTTTTGAGCTAAAATCTTGTTTAGGCTACAGCCCAGACAAACATCCATGTGCTTATGCCATTGGGTGTGTGAGGTAAGAGGCATTATGATTTGATCTTTTGATGATATAACCTTGCTCAGGTGCGGATATCCGCACCTAAGCAAAAACGTACGGATTTTGTGTTTTTCCCCACTTTTCAATCACACATTCACATCTTAACCGTTCAGTTTTTAGGTCCTAATGTATAGATCACCTCTGCAAAATTTCAGCCAATTTAGTGATCGTTAAAGCATCCAAAACTGCAATTTACAT
This sequence comes from Rosa persica, assembly GCA_025331145.1. NCBI lineage: Eukaryota > Viridiplantae > Streptophyta > Magnoliopsida > Rosales > Rosaceae > Rosa > Rosa persica. The sequence continues at coordinate 9,156,884 of WFKR01000001.1, read as the reverse complement.
GAACGAACCGAATCTGTCGAACCGGAACCGTTTGTATATATTGTTGTAATTTGCAGTTTTGAATGCCTTAATGATCACCAAATTGACTGAAATTTTGCAGAGGTGATCTATACATTACGACCTAAAAACTAAACGGTTAAGATGTGAAAATGTGATCGAAAAGTGGGTCAAAACTGAAAATCCGTACGGATTGAAAAACTACGGACGCCTGCAGTAGAGAACCGTTGTTTGATGATATGTATTAAAATCATAAACATAACTTGAACGTTTTAGATTGAATTTACAGGAGCAAATGAAGCAAGGATAGTAGCAGAGTTTACTGGCCAACTTATGTGCTTGTAAAACTCAAATCTAGTACTCTTATCATTACAAATAGACCTTAACCCTTACATAATCAAGGTGTTTAACCTACCTAACCATCTTGTGCATTAGAATAGAACACTAATAAACTAGATTAAAATGTATTTTACACAAGACAGAATGGATCTACGGTGGGACAAAAATGGAGGTCACAATTTTCAAGCTTAGTACAGCGTGATAAGTGTAGAAATCTAAAGGGGTACTTGTTAGTCAAAATGGAAATAGGACAAAGTGGCCCAAATGGGTGATAGAGAATAAGGGAAAAGACTCAACCTTTCTGCCTTTCTTGAATAGTTAAAAGTCAAGCAATTAGTACTGTACTAGTAAATTGCTTCCATGTTCATCAGTGCTCGGCTTTTGAAACTGACCCTTATGCTTCACATGGATTTTGCCTATGCTTATTAGACTAGATAGTCCTGTTCATCAGTACTAAAAATAAAATCACTCCAACTTATAATAATTTATTTGTTTTTGTCGCCATTGAATCTGATGCCGGTGGTAGTCCGACAACTCATGATCTATTGAAAATTGGAACACAGTTGACGTTGGTCATTTACTAAGATCGATTCGATTAAACTCGATTCATTTTGATAGAAATATTTCAAGATTTGCATATCCATCTTACGTCATTAATTATGTAACGATCAACGTGGTTAAGAAAACATTTACGCTCGAGGAATATCGTGGATTTTTAATCAGTGGTGGCGGCCTTGTTAACAAATTTAGTAATCTATTTTTAGAACCATCAAAGGCAGACAGATCATGAATAAACGTTCCCTCGGCTAGCTATGCTCTCTTCTGCATCTAGGACTATATAGTAATGGTTAATCATCTCCTCGGCACCAATACACACAACCAGTGAAGCAAATTAATAAACATTTCCTTTCTCGTTCACTACCATATCTTTCAATCTTTGCCTCTTTCTACCTGAAAACGGAAAAAATAAAAGAAATTCCATTGAAGTTCAACCAATTCAATTAGTTTGACTCTATATAATACAGCAGCCACAAAACTGATGATAAGGTCACGTTCAATCATCGAAATCACTTGTCCACACAACCAGGAGCAATACAAACGTTTTACACGTAAACGCTTGAGCTTGCAGGTGCATTGTGTTATATTCCATGACTACATATTCACAGAGCTACTCATGCCTTGCAGATGTCTTCTTTCTAAATTTATATAAATAGCTAGCAAATCAAGATTAACCACAGCATAAAATTTCCTACAGATCGAATAAATGTGCCTTTGATCCTAGACCATAGTTGATACAATGTCAGTCCCTGCTTTAGCGTTTGAGCTAGCTCAAACCCCGAATATTACTGCCACTCCTAATGTTACTCGACGTTCAGCTAATTATTCCCCGAGCATTTGGGGTGATCATTTTCTGTCATATGCTTCCATGGTAAGAAAGATTTATCAAGTGTCTTGAAAGAACAATGCTTTTCATATATGAATTTGCATGCACCAAGAACTAATCAATTAAGGTCATGCTCGTTTTAATTACCTTCAAAATATACGCATGTGTGTGTAGGAAGCGGAAGATAGTAAAAGTAAGAAACATATCCAAGACTTGAAGGAGGAGCTGAAGAGGATGATAATGGCTCCAGCGGAAAGGCCTTCACAAAAATTGCACTTCATCGACCACTTTCAGCGCTTAGGTGTCTCATACCATTTCGAAGAAGAGATTGACCAAATTTTGCAGCAAGTTCACCGAGAAGAAGAATATGATGATCTTTGCACCACTGCTCTAAGCTTTCGATTGCTTAGACAACAAGGTTATAACACTTCATGCAGTAAGTCATCAGTCGATCTCCAGCTGCGTGTCAATTATGTAATTTGCCATTCCTGATTTTCTCTCTCATCACTTTACTTATCATTCACTGGCCGTGCAGATATGTTTAACAAGTTCAAGGATGATGATGGAAGATTTAAAGAATCGCTTATTGATGATGTACTCGGCCTGTTAAGTTTGTATGAAGCCTCACATCTTCAGATGCCCGGGGAGGATACACTGAACGAGGCACTAACCTTCACCACCGCTCATCTCGAGTCTGCAGCACACCGCTTAAGCTCATCGTCTCTGCTTTGGAAACAAGTAACGCATGCCTTGTATCAACCACTTTGGCAGGGCATGCCCAGGATTGAAGCGAGGCATTACTTGTCTATTTACCAAGAAGATGATTCACATAATGAAACTCTCCTGAATTTTGCAAAGCTGGATTTCAACACCGTGCAGAAAGTTCATCAGAAAGAACTAAGCGAAATTACGAGGTTAATATGAGTTGTATCACTGTATGCATATTACATTACATGCACTAAAAATTAATCACTTAAATTACTACGTATACAAAGTTGGATTTAAACCAAAATTAATCGTTGCCTACGTAATTAATTACTAATCAGGTGGTGGAAGGACCTGGACTTTGTAACCAAGCTACCTTTTGCAAGGTAGTTGAGGCCTATTTTTGGGCTTTTGCGGTCTACTTTCAGCCGGAATATTACTTTGCCAGGATGGTATTAGCCAAAGCTGTCGCTATAATTAGTCATTGACGACATATGCGATGTGCATGGCACATATGAAGAACTAGAGAGCTTTACTGAAGCTATTGAGAGGTTCAAAATTGACAAATTATTCACCAGATTTGTTTTAATGATATATATATATATATATATATATATATTCTTGTAATTGCTCCTATACATTAACTCTATTGATTGATCATCAGGTGGAACATTTCTGTCGTTGATCAACTACCAGATTATATGAAAGTGTGTTATGAAGTGCTGTTGAATTTCTTCACCGAACTTGAAGAAAGTCTAGCGAATAAGGGAATCTTATACCGCATCCACTATGCGAGAGAAGCAGTATGCATGTTTCCATCACATAATATATATATTTGTGATATGTTGCAATGAAATAAACAGAGTGAGTATAGGATTAATCATTAATTATAAGTTGGTTGGCTTTCTATGTGTCTCAGTTTAAAGTTCAAGTCAGTGCTTACTTCCAGGAAGCGAATTGGTTGAAACAAAAGTACACACCAACAATGGAAGAGTGTATGTCTGTGGAACGCTATACATCCTTCTTCATGGTGGCAGTAGTGTCATTTGTTGGAATGGGAGTTATTGTTACAAAAGACTCCATGGATTGGGTTTTCAGTGAACCTAAGATTTCAAAGGCCGCATCTATAATTGGCAGACTCATGAATGACCTTGTAGGCCATAAGGTACGCGGTAATGGTTAACTTTGTGTTAATTTTAAAGTGCAGATTTGAAAGATAAATGCGGAATTAGCTCCACCCTCAATGCCATTCTGGTTTACCTTAAACCTTCTTTGTTTGTCAACATTTATATGCAGTTTGAGCAAAAGAGAGAACACATTGCATCAGCAGTGGAATGCTACATGAAGCAATATGGTGTCACAGAAGAAGAAGCAGAAGTCGAGCTAACTAAACAAGTGAATGACGCATGGAAAGACATAAACAAGGAGTGGCTCGATGCCACCTCTATCCCTGGGCCCCTACTCTTGCGGATTTTGAACTTTGCACGTTCCAGTGAAGTTCTATACAAGGGTGAAGATGTGTATACACATTCTGAAAATGTGCTCAAGGGTTTATCGAACCCGTGCCCATATAAGCCTAAAATCTTGACGTATTCTGTTACTACAAAATAAAGTCCTTCTTCGTTGTCGTAAAATAAGGAGTTTCCAAGACAGCTAGTACTTGCTGCCAGATGAAACGAGGTTTGAATAAAGTTTATATGTTGGATTGTCTTGTTGCTATTATACTAAATACGCTCTATAGAGAGAGAGGCTCTGGCTTCTCTCTCCTCATCCCTTAGTCTGCCTCTACCCTTACCTATAATAGTTCTCTGCTCGGCAGTGGCAGGTTTCCTTGTTTTCCCTTTCTTAATTTCTTCTTCATGTCCCTCCCAACTCTTGTTCTTGAGATCCCCTTCCTCTTTTCCACCCATATTATTCATCCAACAGTATCCTCCGTACTTCAAATTTTAGATTCTTCACATATCAAGTGCATAGCCTCCTTAGCTATCAATTTCAATTTCAGTGAAGGACTGTCTGTCATTCAGAGCTCCAGAAACAATGGTGAATCGTGTTTCCCACAAAGACAGCAAGGCTTTTTAACCACTGCCTTTCTCAATCTATTCCTCTTTTTTCTTCTCTTTCGTTCCTGTTCTTGTCTTGGGTTCGGCTCGTTGAGAGTGTTTGTTTCTTCCTTGCTCATGGAATTTGTGTTATGATGATACGTCATATCTTTGGATATGATCTCCCTGGTTGTTCATGTGATAGGGTGATTTGGATACCTTTCAGGCTCTTGTTGGAAAGCATGGTGACGTCTCTGTGTCACCAAGAGGACCAACGGCTTTTGGCGGTGAGGCAAACGCTCCTAGCTTTTACTTTCTTTGAGGATTTCGCCTGACTTTTCCTCTCTAGGTTGGAGGGTTTCCTCTTTATTGGATTCCAGTTGATGAACTTTTACTGTTGTCGGGTTTGTGGTATTTTTCACTCTCTCCTTTTTTGTAATCTTGACACAAAAGTTGGGTCTTTGTTTGTAAACTTTTATGTTTGAATAAAAAAATTATAATTTTTTCATTGCCAAAAGAAAAATAAGAGAATTATTTTAGAGAATAATATTTTTGTAAATCTTATTCTTCTCACCTGAATATTTCCTTCAAGTACAATTGTGTACTATAAATTATAAGTATGACTTAGGCTGACACTCCACATCAATTTGGAGCATACAATCACGTATAGGCTTGAAGAATTAAAAGAATTTGATAATTTTATTCAATAAGCTATATTGCCAGTGGCTAGCTACTGCTTATCTTTTTTTTTCTTTTCTTTTTTTTTTTGGTAAACGAGGAGAGGATAAAAACCAAGTCCTCCCTCGGAAAATTATTAATAAATAAAGAGCTAAATACTGGTTACTACCCTGTGGTTTAGGTCAACAATCAATTTAGTCCATGAACTTCTAATTTCATCAAAAACATCCATGTACTTTCAATTTTGATCATTCGTTAATATTCTGTTATGGGTTCAAGTTATAGTTGGATTATTTGTTGAAAAACTATTTATTTGATAGATTTCTAATAGTGAGACTCACTCCTAAATTGACTATACAGGCCACCTTAACACCACATCATAAAGCATAGGCCATCTATGAGCCACATCAACAAGTTCAATAACTCAATTGTCAGAAGACTAATAAATTGGACCTATTAGATCAAAATTGAAAGTGCAGGAGTGTTTTTGATGAAATTAGAAGTTCAGAGACTGAATTGATTTTGGACTCAAACTACAAGGTAGTAATCAGTGTTTAGCCCATAAATAAAATAGTACAAATGGGGTGGAGGATTAAGCCAAGTCCAATCCCAAAAAATTACAGAAAAATTTCTAGCACAACATGATGGAACATTCTAGAAAGGGAAAATTTCAGTTTACCTCCCTGCTGATTTTTAGATTGTAAATCATTTTTGCCCTTGCACTTTAATTTCTTCACGGGTGCCCCTGCGCTTACCAGTTTCAATCAATCTTGTCTAACCCTTGGCTTTCTTGCCAACTATTGTGTGACGTATTTTGAAATTGTAGTCACATACAATATAATTTTGCATGCCACATTAGTGAATTATCATCATACATGGGAGCAATGTCCTAAAAAACTAGGCGACAAGGAACCACTCGGATTTTGGCCTAGGCGTTTCCCTTAGGCATTGGGCTACTAGGCGGCCGCCTAGGCGGGCTAAGCGGAAACTAGAATGTTCTAGGCGGTACTAGGCGGTCGTAAACCCTAATTTATTCTATATCTTGACTATTTTTATATTTATGATTAATTTTTAGACTTTAAATATTGTTATTTATATTATTATATGTCATAAAAATAATTTAAAAAAAAAAACCGCCTAGGCCCCTAGGAGTTAGTCCCCGGGTCACCGCCCGACTAGCACCTAGCGTTTTTTAGAACCTTGCATGGGAGTCCATTAAACCCACATTTTGAATTTACAAACTAATTGCATTGATTAAATTGGAGAGCACAAGGGTACATGTGATGAAATTAAAAGTGCATGGCCACAACTGATTGAGCGTGTAAAGGTCAAGGAGGTAAAATAAAATTAGCTCTTGTAGAAACAAGCCATAGAACTTAAACAAACGGAAACAAGGCACATTCAAGGGCCTAAAACCAGATCAAGAGAACCTATAATTAATTGAAGAAGCCCAGTCCCTGCCATACTCGGCAGCAAAAGAATTAGTCAAAGATCTCCACCAAAATGCTCCATCATGCGCTGGACCATATCTAGCAAGCTTATTAGCTAATGCGTTTCCCTTCCGATAAACATGTGAAATACGAAAGGCTAATTGAGTAATCAGGTTCAAGCAATCTATCCATTGAACATGCAATCTCCATGGAATCAAATTGGGTGTTTTGATGTAAGTGAGCACTAAAATAGAATCTGTTCCTAACTAAATATGAGTCCAACGACGAACCAAAGCAACCTGGATTGCTTCAATGACTGCTAGGCTACTGCTTATCTATCTAGTTAGAAAACTTAACATTAAAAGTAATTATTAACATATAAGTTTATTTGGATGATGAGTTGATCGTATAAAGGGTGAGAACTCTATTTGAGATAGAAGTTTATCTCTAGCAATGCCCAACTTGCTAATTGTCAGTCATGAAAGGCTCTACTTGAAATAACCTTGGTAAGAATACAGGCAATTCGTTCTTCTGAGTTAATAAATGAAAAGGAAATAAGATGGGCATTAACCTTCTCCTTAATATTATTTTTATCAACTTCAATGTGCTTAGTTCGATCATGTTGAGTTAGATTATGTGTTATTTACAATGTTTTCTTATTATCATAATACAGATTCATAGCTCGTTTAGTCTTAAAGTCCAAGTCTTAGCAAAGATTTCTTAACCACAAGAGTTCACACATATTATGGGTCATACCATGACACTACAGCTTCAGCATTGGATCGATTTCTTCCGATTAACAAGATTGCCTCCAAAAAGTGAATATCCTGAAGTTGATATTCGATCAGTATTGTAACCAATCTAATTTGTATAAGTATAACCACTAAGATGCAAGTGTTCATGCTCGGAGAACATGAGCCCTTTATCATAGTGCAGACTTGACAAACTTTGATATTGAGATCACTATTTCTATATGAGTCTTACTAGAGATAATGCATGAACTAACTAACAAACTTTGTTAGGACATCTAATTTGTGTCAGATAAATCAATGTATTTTTCAACAAGCATTTGATATTGAGCTCCATCAATATATAGTAACTAGATGAAAGGTACCCAACAAAAATACCAAATCTAGTTTGTAACTCTATAAGACCCCGAAAATTCGTTAATAATCTCTAATAATTTTCTAAAAATTATTAAGTTGATTGTTGGACGATTTCGTGGTTCGGAGATGGAGTGGAAGTGTTTCAGACGAATAATTACTCAAAAGTGTTTTATTTCGAGGAGTCAAGGGGTTAAATTTTTATTTGTTAAGTTTCTCCAAAAACTTTCTTCACAAAGTCGTAGAGCGCGTCGATACGAGTTCGTGGATATGTTGAATGTGAAAATCAGAGTTCGTATAAAGAAGTTATGGTCAACCGGAAAAATTTTCCATTTTTAAAAATAAATAGAAAAAATTAGGGAAAAAATCAGAAAAACATCTAGTTTCCAAAAACAGAAATCCGATTCGAGTTTCTCTCCTAAGCCGCCGACCCGACCCAAATCCTTTTTCTAGCCATATATTAGTCGTCCAACCACCTCTGGCCGCGCCACCTGTCCCATTCGAACCGGCTCTTCATTATCTTTCGATTTGTGGTGGTAGTGCAAGACGACTAGCTGCCGAGACGACACAGTAAGGCAGAAAGCGTGGTGGCGTAGCTATTTCGAAGGGTGTTGATTTCTTCCTTTTTCGGCCACCTCCGGCGCCAAATATTTGGGGTTTTTGAAGCCCATGCGACATTGATCAATCCCTCCAAGTATCTTGAGCTAATTTGTAGCGAGGAAGGAGAATCGAACAGACTGGGATTATAGGGTTTCACCGTGTCACGCCCCGAATTTTGAATAACAAATTCAAATCCGAAACTTGAATAATAACAAATACAAATAACGTTTTGAATTTTTTTTTCAGAAACCAACACGCCTCACACCACTCAATATTACATAAACCAAATCCTCAAGTTACTTATTACAGCACACTCTCACCAAATAAAATAGTAAAGCTCAATGAGCATAATAAACCTCACCATATAATGTTGTAAAATAATACTATCACTCTAAACCGCACAATCACCACCCTGGTTCTCCTGACTTGTAGAATTATCCGCTACACCGTTTGATAGTGTACCGGGATTACAACAACACAAAACCCGGTAAGCTTTTGAAAGCCCGTATGAGTAAATAGAAATAAAACAATAAATCAACAACTTTACTCAAAACAATCACAACTCAAAACAAAACATTCCACCTCCATTTCCAAATCATTTTCCAACAGATCTCATCACTCACCACTCAACCCATCTTATATAATAAATACGTATTCATGATCACGAGTAATTCAACTCGCTGCTTTCATGTCATACGTCAATTTTCAAAAGTGCATTCATGATCACGAGTAATTCAACTCGCTGCTTTCATATCATACTTCAATTTTCAAAAGTGTATTCATGATCAGGAGTAATTCAACTTGTTGCTTTCATGTCATACTTCAATTTTCAAAAGTGTATTCAAGATCATGAGTAATTCAACTCGCTGCTTTCATGTCATACTATGGCAGACAGACTAGAGCTCTAACTGAATCATAATGTGTCACTTTGGCCAAGGTTCACGCTTACGATAATCTTGCCTCAATCACCACTTGTGACCAATCCGTAGATCAAAACATTTAAAAGTTGTCTTATCTGACTCAAATGTTACGCTTCAACTCACTTATGCTTTCTCACAATAAAATCAATAATTACATGATATATTGTATTTCTATAAAAAGTAAGTGCTCGAAATAATCATCCAAAAATCCAATAGCACACCATCCTGATATATATATATATATATATATATATCACGTCAATATATATATATATACACGTAATCATCCATGCAAGAATGATCACTAATACCAACTATAAACCACACATAGTGAAAATCGAGAAATTCATTTTTATACTTTAAATACATTTTTCTTACCTATAGACCGTAGTAGAACAAGTCCATATAATTCAATACAAATATTTATTTCCATAAACCTTTTCACTTCAATCACAATATAAATAAGGAAATTAACGACATTTGGTTCGTAAAATGAACCATGTGAGATTTACTCACCTCTTGTCCACCTGCGTCTTCTATCAATCAAAATCATAATAATCCAATCGCTCTTCAAATCCAACTGTTAAGTACCTAATCAAGTACTGTATTTACTTAGCAAACGAAACACGAAATAAACTTAATGACAATCTAACGGTCGGATTCTAAAATAAAGACAATCCAACGGTCGGATCGAATTAAAATGATGATCCAACGGTCGGATCCTCACGGATCTCCCTTGGAAACATCCTATCAAAATTATACGAAAATTCGACAGACGGATTTTCACGAATCGCCTCCCGAATCACTATTTTACAATTATAAAAATCCAACGGTCAGATCTTCGGCCGTGACCTCACAAAGTCATCAGGACAGTCATACGATCAACATACTAAAATTTGAAGCAAAACCGATGGTCTGATCTCCGCAGATCTTAAACCGAAGATAAAACGTAAAAACAGTAAATAATAACGTCAAAACGTAAATCCACTTTTTATCAACTTTTTCTAAGATAACCTTGTAATATATCAAAACGCTCGTATGGATGCATAGATCATCGCCTAGATAATGAAAACTCAAAATATGGTCCGACGCGCCGCCACACGCGGTAGTCAGACAGCAGTCAATGCCGGCCAACCACTTCGGATGCAAAAGTTGTCAACTACAAACTTATTCAAAATGAAGGGGTGATCGACTTTCATACCTGGAGCTAAGCGAGATTTGGTCTAGATCGTCCTTAATCGAGCTTTGAAGTTGGATTAATCTCGTGCGTCTGATCAGATTTCAGATTGAATCAGAACCTTCGAAAACTTCAAATCGTGATCTTTCACTGCACACTCAAAATCGTCATACAAGGAGGATATGAGGATGATCATGAGGAAGAGGACAACGCTAAAGTGCAAACAATCGGACCGTGCAACGCCGGCGTCGAAGACTTCCGGCCGGGTCGGGTCACACGGACTGAGGGCTTCTATGATCTGGACCTGGGGGCAACTGCGGGGCGAGGCGACAGCCGGGGACCGCTGGGCGCGGCATGGTGAGCACAGGAGGGGCCTAGTCTGGGGCTGTAGGAGGAAAAATCATCGGGTCGGGTCGAGGCTGACTCGACGGATCTGAGAGGGGAGCGCGAGAGAGAGAGCGGAGAGGCCTAGAGGCCAAACTGAAAAATGGGAAAATTTTCGTCCTTAATGAATAATCAGAAAATTTTTCCCTATTTATAAAAAATTCCCAATTTTAAAAAATTCATAACTTATTCATACGAACTCCGAATAATGTGTTCCACATATGCACGAGATCGTATCGACGAGCTCTACAACTTTCATGAAGGAAATTTTCCCAAATTTTTGAACGTATAAAAAGTCGATTTTCACGACCCCCTAAATAACGTTCGTTTTTTTCGAAAATAAATTGATTCGAAACCGAGTTTCTCGTGCAATGATTCGCAAAATTGTCTCAATATTAATAATTCAACATTGGAACAATTATTGAATTACAAAGATTTATTTAACGAAATTCTGAGTCTTCACACACCGATTTCTTGAATTTTCGAGGTGAATTCCGACAAATCCTTTCATTTATGGACTTCATTGTAGTTATGAAAGTTGTGGTGCATGTTGTTGGGAAGAATTTGGCATAGGTTTCATGACCCAATTTGGGGGTTGTCGGCGGTGCGTCCGGCCAGTTTTTGGGTGTTCGTTTTCATGGTTGTCATCTACTCATTGATACGAGCATGTTGATATATTATGGGGTCATGTTGTGATCATTTGAAGCATGCTAGGTTTTCCATAATTTTGGTTTTCTCGGTTTTCGATATGTGAGGATCCAACCGCTGGATCGACTTGTCAGTTTGACATATTGATCCTAGGAGTGTTTCAGAGACTTTGGGTCGTTTTGGGTGAAGTTTCGTCTTGATTGGCGTCACTTTCGGGTTTTAGTTCAAACAAGGGTTTCAAAATTTAATTGCTTTGTGTTTTGTGTACTGAGATGAGACCGAATGTGATTAGGCACTTGACAAAGTTGTCTTGGACGAATATTTTGTGATTGTGTTATCTCGGCTGTGAAAGAAGATGCAGCTGGATTTAGAAGTGAGTAATCTCACAATGTTCATTTACGAACGGAGTTACCTTAACGTTTTTGGGAGATATTTATTTAACTACAAACTATAGTTGGTATTAGTGGCATTCTTGAGTGAATGACTATGTGTGTATATATATATATATTTACATGAAATATATATTTTGCAGTCTCGTGAAGGTGCCAACGAATATTGTTGTTCCACTGAAAAGAGTTTTCCTGAACCTGTTTTCGTGACAATCACTAATGGCTCCTCTCACGCTCCTAGATACAAGTGTGAAATTGACATCAAAGTTGTAAAGCATCCCATCTTCAAACGAGCATGGAAAGCCACCAAGAAAGAAACTGAAAATGAAGTAGCCTTTGTTGCTTTTCAATATCTACAGTTGGAGAAACAAATCTACATGGTAGATTTCAACTTTGATGAATTAATGGCGCTCAAGGAAAAAGTGACGACGCTTATTGCAGAAAGAGATTCCTTGCGAGAACATATTGACCTCCTTGATGGAGTAATCACAGAAATGCAATTTGATATAGTTGAGATGAAAATGGAGCAAGAAAAAGAACTCTCAACAACTAGAATGCAAAAGAAAGTGTGGATCAAAGAATGAGTATCGATCCAACGGAAGAAATTGTCAACATTACCGATGAATAAAGCTAAAAGCTGAAGAGTCACCTTCATGATTAGAGTGAATCTAAATTAAGGGAGGATGTTGCAAGTCATGAATAATTTAGAATTATGAGAGTTTTATGTTTTGAATAATTGTGACATAATGTGACCGTTATAGTGGTTACATTAGTTATAAGATTTGAGTTGGCAAGTACTTAATTATGTCCATTGTAATTGTTGTAGTTATGACATTGTCTACTGTAGGCCTATATAAGTAGGTTAGTCTAACTATCTAGTTGAGTAAGATGTAGAGGAGTATTTTGTAAAAAGTATTATCATAATAACTTTATTACCAGATATTTTGAGAGTCTCCTCCATATCTCTCTCTAGAAGCTCTGTATATGTATTTGGGCTGTACATCTCCCATATTGTGTGTCATTCTTGCATCATATCTCCCTACCCCAAATTAGTTTTTCATATTTTCACTTCAGCTACTAACCAACAGTTAGAAAACTTAACATTAAAAGTAATTATTAATGTGTAAGTTTGTCTCGATGGTGAGTTGATAGTGTAGAGGGTGAGACCTTTGATTGAGATAGAAATCTGCCTGTAACAATCCTCAAATTGCTAATTGTGAGTCATGAAAGGCTCTTCTTGGAATAGACTTCGTAAGAATGTAGGCAAGCTATTCCTTTTGAGTTGATAAAAGAAAATGAAATAAGCTTGGCATCAAGTTTCTCCTTAATATTATGTCTATCAACTTCAATGTGATTAGTTTAGTCATTTTGAAACGGATTATGTGTTATGTCTGATGCCTCCTTATTATCACAATAAAATCATCGATCGTTTAGGCTTAAAACTCAAGTCTCGAAGGAGATTTCTCAACCACAAGACTTCACACACACCATGTGTTATACCATGACACTAAAACTTAAGCATTGGATCGAGCTACTACCTTATGCTTTTTTCTTCCAACTAACAAGGTTGCCTTCAACAAAAGTGAAATATCCTGAAGTTGATATTCAATCAATAATGTAACGAGTCCAATTTGTGTTAGTATATCCACTAATATCGAAGTGTTCATGCTTGGGAACATAAGTCCTTTTCTTGATTTAGACTTGAGATACTATAATTTTCAAATCACTACTATTATATGAGTTTCAGATAATGCCTGAATTAACTAACAACACTCAAAGCATATGCAATGAGACGTCTAATGTGAGCCAAATAAATCAATATATTTTCCGACAAGCATTTGATACTGAATAGTGTGTCTAGAGTTATTCAGCAAAGTATTAAATTATTTAGAGCAGTTTAGAGTTATTTGCCAATCAAATCTTTCTGATTGGACAATTTAAGTGTTTTTTTTTTTTTTGGTTACAAGTGTTTATTTTATTTTGGATCGTAGTTTAGCAATTAAATCTCAATCTCTTGTGAGTAGGGATCCCATACTACCATCGACATCCTTCTACTCTTGTAAGGTTAAGTTATGCATTTTGTGCATCTATTTTAGGTGTAACTAAAATATCTATCAACAAAAGACATAATCTCAATTTTACGGTCGGGATTTTCATTTTTATTGTTATGCTGATATTAGAAGGCCAAGACGAGGCAACGTCGCAAAGGCTCCCACGACCGATCTCAAAGCTTCTATACCGAGTCCGAGCAAAGGTGTAATCCCAAGACTCCAAGAGAAGAAGCGAGGGACAACGGGGCGTGAGACATTATGTAATGTTAGTAGGTAAATTATATGATCCATCTTGACCCTTCTGAACTACCGGTCACAGTTCAACGGGCTTCAATTCCTCCATGTTCTCTCAAGGAAGGCAGCATTTAGATGGTCTGATACATTGTGCAGAGCCCTAAACAATCTATTCTGTTGTGATTTATTACCTCTAACTTTGCCTTCATTTCTTTGAAGGGCATCAAGCTAATCCCGTTCTTCAGACTCCCTGTTTTTTCCTTGTCTCTGAAACTCATGACTACATAAGAAGCCTTTGTAGTTTCAGCCGGGCCATGACAATCTCAGCGCAGGAAGAAACTCCACCTTCCCTCACGGCTAGCCAGTAGCCACCACCTCTACATACTACTCCACAGTCCACCCCAAAACCCATGTATGATCCAAAATCACTACACCAATACCTCCAGAATTTCAGCTTGTCGAATGAGCATCAAAATTCGGCTTCAATGGTGCCGAATGTGGTTGGCAACACTGCCTTGGGCTTTTTCGTTCTAGTAGGCAACAATGCACTATGATAATATCGGCAAATGTCAAATTTATCAGCTTTCGACATCAAGAACGAACTGTTGCCAGTGAACCTTGTAGTGATCCTGGGTCAATATCAATCTATTGCAATCGAAAAGGAAACTTAAAAGTCGATGAAATGCAGCTATAAATTCTTGCAGTTAATTTTGGTTCTACAATGGAATTAACTCTTAGATAATTTATAGATGAGAGGATATTTAGTTACAGAGCGTATCACACTATCAGTACTGAACTCACTGAAATTTACCTTGTTTGGTGATATTTATGTATCTGCAGAACAGGTAAACAAAATTACTACACACTGCTACTACTCGGGGATAGGAACCAGCACAGGTCGCCAAGCCCTCTTCAGCAATCTACACCTAAACGACGCCGTCAGGGGTCGACTTAACAACCCGCCGCGCCGAGTCCTCGCCAAGGCACCGACACCACCACCGACGTCCGTCGCCGACAGCAATCCTCGCTCCTCTCCATCTTCCACCTCTCGGCCTCTCCTGCCATCCTCCAGCGGCGGCGGCGACGACACAAACAGGTCCCTGAGCTTCCGGCGGACCCGAGCCTGCTCCTTGCTGTTCTTCTTCTCCGGCGGGTCGTCATTTTCGCGTTCGTCGTCGTCGTCATCGTCGTTGTTGGGAGCATCGGAGGAGGTACTCCGGCGAGGCATTCGGCGGCGGTCGGGGCGGGTGAGGAACATTCTGAGGGTTTTGCGGCGGCGGAGGTGGATGACGGGGCTGGCGGATGGGCTGCGCGTGGGGCTTCCGGCGACGACGGAGCATTGAGTGGCCAGGAGCTTGAATTTTTGCAAGGTTGCCATAACGATCTGGGTGAAGTTCGATGTGGGTGTTGTCAGGTAGTGCTTGAAAAGGGTTGGGTGGTTGAGAGAGAAGGTGAGATCTGATCTGAGGCCATGGCTCCTTTTTTTACCATAGGGACTTGAGAACTAAATGGAGGTGGAGCAATGCAAAAATTTAGAGAGAGAGAGAGAGAGAGCAAATAAAGCGGCTTTAATAATTGGAATTATTGGGGGGTGCCACTTTTGCTTTGCTCTGGGTGTCGAGCCGGTTGGGCTGTTGGGGTCCATTTGGGTTGGACTACGTTATATGGTTACAGGCGGCAGGCTGTGGGTGGATGGAATCTTTGCTGGGTTGAATAGGATCATGTAGATGAAGATCGTAGTGGAGACAAGGGTGGTTGGAATTTATGAAGGTTTAGTTTGGTGATTTATTGGAGGTGTCTGTGTTTAATTCTTGTTTTGTTGATAATGAAAGGAGAATAGAATCTAGATTTGGCTTTTGCTAGATTCCCATGAAGCCTGTACACTTAAAACCAAATAGAAATGTTGTTAGGCGTTACAATCAATTGTTCATTTTTAGATTCTTCGTCTAAATACACATGATACACATCCACGTATTTTCATTGCTATTGAGTATTTTTATTGTTACCTGCTGGTTATTTGAAATATAAATATTGTGTTGGTCAAGGATTCAGATCTAATTAATATATAGGGATGGGTAAGGTGGGTACGGTGCGGATAGAGAAATAAAAAAATAAAGAAAAATAAAACTAAACAACTATATGTGTTATTGTACAAGTATATAGAGAAATTTTATGTGAGGATAAAAAAATAAATGAAAGGGTTTTCCGATTTGAATGAAGAACATACGAGTGGATTTGGGTTTGGATTATCCAATGCATTTATTAATTGGCTCAATTTTAAGTTGAAATTATCCAAAGTCGACACAACACAATTTATTAACAACATTTTACAAGTTAATTTTAATTAGTTTATTTTCTCTTGATTTTTTTTTGTGATTCATTTATTTTGCCCTTCATGCTACCAAATCAATGTTTGGACCTGGTTTGGCAAAAGATGAGCTTTAGGCTCACCTAGACGGCTAGACCGGTCAATTTATTGCACTTTATGTTGTTGCTTGATTACAACTCGAGTGTGTTGGCAGCCACTACATTCTTACTGAAGATTATTATGCACTATGTGTCACGCTCTGATCTCTAACACATGATCTCTAATACATATGAGATTAGGAGCTATCACAATTATTTACCACAAGAAAGGCAGAAGAAGGTAAATAAACTAAAGCAGAAGAAACGAGTAGATCAAAAGATGTCTTAATCATTACCAAAAAAACAAAAAGATGTCTTAATAAACATTTCAGCATGATCTGTTGCGTTATGTACAAGATTTAAACTTGCCTATAATACAATTGCAAAAACCCTTACACCAAGGGATCATGTCCAAAAGCATAGAACATAATTACAAGACAGGGTTCACCAAAAAAGCAAACAAAGCACAAGTTCTAACACTCAGACTCAATTCTTGACCCTGCCACCTATGAATCTGCAAAACATGAACCGCAAAGGAGACATGAGCAACTAAAGCTCAGTGAAAGAAATACTCAAAAGTTACAAACAAAAGACTTAACAAGTATGAAATCAAACCATAAGCAAAATCTAACAAATTGGTTCCTCACCGGAACACAATTACACAAATTGTAACTAACCAACTAGAACATTTAATCTTCAGAACAATCATATATAAGGAACATCAAGTCACCGCTGCAGACTTATGAACCATATGGGTAATGATCGAGAAGGGTCTGTTCAATCCCCTTTCTCAAATGAAAACAAAGAGCTACACTCCGTTTCCAAGTAATAATATTGGGCCGTAAAGCATGCCCATTAGCTATGTCTGAGTTGCCATCACATACTCGATTATAATATTGGGCTACTCAACACGTCCTTTAACTTTGTCTTGATTGTCTCAGCCCGAGCTACCTAAGCTCAATGATTGTGCTACTAATCATGGTCACGTCATAAGCAATGTGCACATTACCAACACCTTATCTCTTGTTGGCTAGAGAATTAATATATAGCGAATACTAGAATGGTTTTGATGCTCCTACAATATAATTCATAGGTCATTAAACACCTACATATATGTTCAATTATTCTAGTACACAAACACAAATTCAGAAACTTAAAGAGTGATTACAATCCAGAATATTAATGGAGTTTAACAAAATCAACGTATAATTAGGAGCCCTTTTTGGTAAGACTCTCATCTGGTACAAAGTAGGTCCTCCAACCACAAAAAACAAGAGTTCAAATACCTCCGTCAACACCTTCAAACCTGTTGAGAAACCAAAATTTCTCCCCTTAGTTTCATCAGAACCCAAACCAAAAATCAAATCCTTTCGTTTTCTTTCTTCTATCCCCTCTCCTCCCAAACGCAGGGTCTGCCCCCTTATCCCACAGTTCAGATAGGAACATAGGCTTGAAAAGTCAAAAGAAGAATGAAACTAGATTTAGGTGTCTTCCTCAACTCTAGCCACCTCAAGCACAAGAACAAGCTAATATAAGACTTTGTTTCAAACCACACAAATAAACAACAGCAAACTCCAAAAAAAAAAAAAAAAAAGAGTGGAACCATATCAAGTTACTAGTCTAGGAAATAGACACTCAGTACCCTAAAAAAAACAAACATTGGAATTCTTCTTTTGTTGACTGGCTCGAGCTGTAGCCTTTACATCCTCTTTTTCTCAAGCAAATTATTTAGCATTGCTCTTATTACTGCTTATTATCTCTGGAAAGCTAGGAATAGCTTGATTTTTAAGAATTCACCATTTCGACCGTCTCTTGTCATCCATGCTGCTGCTACTGTCTGGAACAACCTTTCTGTTCCTCCTCAGTCTACCAGGCATCTACCCTATGCTAACGTTAAATAGAAACCACCTGTTCATGGTTCTTTGAAGTTAAATTTTGATGGATCCGTGTTTTCAAATAATGGTTCTGCTGCAGGTTTTGTTTTTCGAAACTCAGACGGAGAACCAATTCTGGCGGCCAGTAATTCTATCGGAACTCAAGATATCCTTGTTACTAAAACCCTCACCCTTCGTGCAGGTTTGCTGGCTGCTTTTCTTCACGGTTATCGTAATTTAGAAGTTGAAGGTGACTCGCAGCTCCTCTTAAATAGCCTCATTGGTACTGCTCCAACACCGTGGAGAATTGCCCTTCTTGTTCGTGACATTAAGATTCTGGTTGAACTCAGTCATGTTAACGTTTTTCGTCACATCAAACGTGAAGCTAATTTTCTAGCGGATGCTATTGCCAAAATTGGTCATGGTGCTCCTCGGCAAAGTTGGTTTAAGGCGCTTCCCCTTTCTGCTAACAATGCCTTTTTGTTTGACAGTTTACGTTTTGGTTGTCCTCGTGGTTTTGTTGCGTAATTATTTTCTTTAAAAAAAAAATGCAGTGAAAAAAAAAAAGGGATATCACACTATGTATTGAAGGTTCTTGTGCATGAAGGACAATAAGACAAGTATGAACATAAGGTGGAAGGTTTATTGATACTTAAGAGATTTTACAAAGTGAGACCAATAGTAAGTATTCAGATT
This sequence comes from Rosa persica, assembly GCA_025331145.1. Classification (NCBI taxonomy): domain Eukaryota; kingdom Viridiplantae; phylum Streptophyta; class Magnoliopsida; order Rosales; family Rosaceae; genus Rosa; species Rosa persica. Next base: position 9,137,830 of record WFKR01000001.1, on the reverse strand, counting down.
TTTTCTTCTCAAAAATGCACTTGCTCTGCTTGCCTATTACATCATTCTATACTTCAAAATACTTTGTTACAAAACCCATTATAACGTGGTGATGACTAAAAAACAAAAAAAAACAAAAAACAAAAAAGACAAGTGGACTTAGCATAGAAGTGTAGACAAAAGTTGAAATGCAATTTTCCCCCCCTCAACATACATAAAATTAATAAAAGCACGAGAACTTTTATTCAGACCCCTACAATTGTTATGTGGACCTCCTCAAAATTTTTATACCAATTTATTTTTCTCTATTCTCGTAAAACTCGTTTAATAGGTTCATCCATTATCATTCCGTCGAATTTGTTAACCTGCTGAAATGACATTTGGGACTCAGCAAGTGGGGCCCGCATGGAAGCCAATTTCCCAAAGTGGCCCTAACTCTATTCCCAAAGGCTACCTCCTCACCCTCCTCACCACAACTACCTCGTCGGACACCGCCGCAACTTAACCGACCCTGCCGACCCCGGATTGAGTGGCCTTCACCGTCTCCTCCGTCGGCCTCTCCTCGCTCCACACTCTGGAATCTTTCCATCAACCTGGTTAGCCTGGTTCGACGGGGACATGATCCTCACCAAATTCCCATCAAACCTAGGTCACCATATTCCAGTAATAAGCTCCAACAGAGTAAGATGAAAGAAAGCAATTAACACCATGAATTAGAGAAGCTCAAACAAACAAAAAAACCTAGCAAAATCTAAAAGGGTATTCCAATTCAGAGCACCTACCAAGCAGAAACGAGAAACACAAATTCGGGATAGAGAATTACTTGAATAAAAAAGATCAAGTCTCTCTCTCTCTCTCTCTCTCTCTCTCTCTCTCTCTCTCTCATTCCCAGCCACACTCGAGCCTGAACACCCCCGCCTTCAAGGAGCAACAGGAGGGCTCGATCAAATTGGTTTCACCGTCGGAAAACTCAAACATCTTCTCCTTTTCCTTTCTGTCTCCCAAGTTGACAGATGGACAAGAAGGTACTATAGGCTTCTTCACCTAGCCAAGACAAAGCTACTGCCACTGGTCTCACTTGCAGCCGTGGCCGGAGTCGAAAAATATGCTGGAAAATCCGAGAAGCTTTCGGGCTTCGCCCTGCCGTCGTCGCTGCTAGTTCGGAGAAGGGAGGACCAGGCTCCGCTTCACGCCGCCGCGAGGAAGCTAGCGGCGCCGGTCGAAGAGTGAAGAAATCGTGATGCAGAGAGATAGAGAGAGAGAGAGGTGAACAATGGGCTATAATAGCATTTATGAGTTAGAATAGAGACATGGACAATTTAGGAATTTTGCTTTAGAGATGGGGCCCACAAGAGCTGACGTGTCAACGAGTTAACGACTGTTGTTGACGGTGGAGTAATGGATGGACCTATTAAACAAGATATAATAATACATGAGTGTTTTTCATAAAATTAAAAGTCAAGGAATTGAATTGATGTTGGGTTACAAACCATATGATACTAAACAATATTTAACCCAATTGAAAAAGAAAAAGGTCATAACCTGTCCGTCTTCATCTCTCTTCACCTCTTGTTTTTCTTTCCTTTTCTCTTCATGTCATTTCATAAGCGGATCTAATATACATGCAAGAGAGAGGATAAAACTTTTTGCAAGTCGGATATTGCGACTTTGACATTGGTTTCGAAAAGAAGTTTCTCAAAGGATAAGATCTTGCTGGGAAAAAACAGAGAGAAACAAAGAAAAAGAAAGAGAAGAAACAGAGAAATAGAGAGTTAAGGTCATGAAGAAGGAAGAGGGGCATCTCATTTTCTTTTCTTTTCCAGTTTTGTAAAGAGGTATAATGGAAATTAAGTTTGTTAAAAAATTTAAAGAGATCTGCATAATAATTGTGTAGATATGGATAGAAGCACGCTAAAAACACACCATGTGATGAGTAGCTACAAAAAGTGGTGAAACATGTCTCTCAGGTTATTTCAAAAGTTTGAACACCGAAAAGGAGTTATCTCAATCTCTAACGTATTTATTAGACTTTGCCCATATCTCTGAATTCTAGTTATAAATATGTATTTTCTTGAAAGTTACAAGCAACACAACTATTTAATAATAGGTGCATATTTGTTTTTTAGCTTTCATATTAGGTTTCTGATTCTTATTTTTAACTCTCCCTTACTTTATATCTTGTAGTTATATCCCATGTTATTTTCACATTCATCTCAAAAAAAAAAAAAAAAAGAAGACCCTAGCATATGTTGGGGTAAATTCCATTATATTATACGGACTCCGGAGTCATACGGACGTTGCGAATTAGTAGCTGACGCTCTCTCAACTTCTGAATTTAGCGTTGAATCCCTCTCAACCCTGACACATTCTGTCTCATCCAAGAGGGAGGTAAGCTCATCAATCTCTTCTTTCAATTTTAGTTTTCACAGCATTTGGGTTTGATTTTCTTCTTTTTATTTCGTGATTGTCTGATTGTGTACAAAATGCTCAACCATCGACGGCGTTCTTCAACTTACTAGTTCTGTGTTTAGATCGAAAGCTCCATGTTTTCTGGGATTTTTAAACACGAGTAAACCACAATTCTCTACTGTAAGCAGGAACCGGATATGGTTCTTAAGCCTAAGAGTCTTTCCTCATAATTTAGGCTTGGAATTTCTCATTTGAGATGTGCCAAATTCAATAAATTTGTTAGCATAATTATTGTAGGGACAAGTTCCACTATGGTCTGGCATATTTTCTTTTGTTATGATCAATGGTGGTTCATTTCACAAGGACAGAGCTTAATGGTGGCCTTTAGTTTGTCATGTTTTTCTTCTGAGTAATTTCCGTTGTTGGTGCTAAGTTTTTGGTTTGTTAATCTGATCCCTGTATTTAATTCCGGTAAAACTACTGGGGGAGTAGCTAATTTCTAGTTTGCTACTTTATTTGCAGAGGTCTAATATGAGCTAGTTTGTAGTCATGGTCACTGAAGAGCCTAAAGACCCGTTGAGATGGGTGAACTGGAAAGCTGTTGGTATTGATATGCAGAAGAGCCCCTGTGGTAAATCAGGCGTAATGAAACGACTTCCCAGAAAGATTAGTCTGAATCCAGATTGCTATTTTCTTCCTCCAAAGTTACTACCCTACAACATTGCATCCTTAGAAGCATGTACTGTTGTTGGATATATGTAATCAAGAAAATTAGAGGTATTCCTATAATTCCCGTGGTGGTTTTCCTTCAATTTTTTTTTTTTTTGGGTGAACTGGTGATCCTATTCTGATCTGTGTAGACAACTATAAGATGCTGCATGTTTGGTTAACTGCCATGTTAGCATTACATAATGAATCTTTTGAGCTTTTTTTAAAGGTCAGAAAATATGCACTTTGGGTTAGTATTGCTGATCCAGACCATTAAGTAATATGAAAGGGGATCTTAAAACAAAGAAATTTATGATCATATTGCTCTTGTTCTGTGGCCGTTATATGTGGTAGCTTATATTTCTTGATCAGATATGTGCTAGCATTGCTATTGTATACAAGAGTTGTTTTTCCTACAAGAAATTGGGTTTGTTTTCATTTTGTGAAATCAGTGTTTGGCTGAACTAGTGGGAACTTTTCTAAGTGTTTGCAAGACCTTTTCTTTGGTTCTTGGTAAAATGATCTCTACTTTTATGATCATTTGGAGTCTTGGAGATTCATCATTTAGTTTTCCCTCACAAAATAGAGTTGAGGCTAATGTATTCATCTTGATATTGCAGAGGTATGGAGGCATAATATGGATTTTGACAAATAATGCTTGGAGGAGTTTGTAAAGATGGCATTATTAATATCCTCTCATCTCTGGCCCCTTTTCTCTAGCAGAAGTTTCTTCATGAGGTATAGGTTGTAACCAAATTTTTTTTGTTTTTGTTTCTTGTTTCTATGCTCCTATTGGTCTTGCATTGCATTATGAGTATTTTTTGATTTGTTCTAATATCCTCTTTCAGTCTTTCTTATCTTTTCTGTTTCAACTTTGTAAAGACTGTCACAGAGATTTCTGTTCATTCTCCATTCTCCCCTTAAGTTGACATGGAGGATGCCTAATTTTCTCAATCCAACCCTCAAAATGTTGCTTTGTGCAACCATCAAGCAGTACCTTATGCAAGCTGTATGTCTGGGCTTTGGCCCTTCTAAGAACACTAATGTTCAACAAAAACGACAGGAATTGTCATGGTCTGTCCCCACTCTGTCTCATCTTGATCCCCGAACCGCACAATCCGAAATTGAAGTGCGGAGAATTCTCGATCTTCAGAATGTAGCAGAATCGATGCCTGATGCGTTTTCTGTGAAAAGTATATCTAGCACATTTTGGCTTAAACTAGTGAGAAGGTACTTGAGAAAGCTTTTGGGTAATTGTTTTGGTTCTCTTGTTTCCCTCCTGGTGCCCTTTATATCTCTGGGGTGATGCAAATTAGCCAAATCATATTTGATGTGCTCCATGAGGCATTTAATTTCTTCTAAGCTTTTATTACTTCCTATTAGAGACGCACATTGAAGGTCTCTGATATGGATTTGATGAGGCTACAGAAATTTGCCTCTTGTAGAAGCATATCTCTCTGATGATAACATAGAGATTGGTTGCGTGCTGACCAGAATTTTTCCAGAACTATGTCCTTTTCACTCTTTCTGATATTTGTTACTTCTTGCAGTCCACTAGCATAACCTAACTTGGTAGTGGCATAAATGCAGTCTGGGTCAAATTCTTTAATACTCATGCATGATACATGTACAGCACTAGTGTAGATATACAGAAAATTATTACTTTTATTACTTCATAGCCTCATAGGTTAATTAAGTACTTAAATTACTCTATCAATTGTTATTGCTGTTGGAGTAGATGCAGCCCACAAGCCATCCTAGCTCACCTATGTTTTCTAGTCATTACCATTGATGAGCAATGTTTGTGGAGTTGTGCATAGTTATTGGGGTCGTTTCTGCAATAAAATGGGACGATAAGTTAGTTTATACTTATGTGTAATGTTATTACATACAATCTTTCACATAACATTATTACCTACTTTTACTCTTTTTAACTTTTGATCAATCACAGTTTTTTATGTCATCAAACTATTACAAGAACTGTTCAGCTCATTGATTTGTATATGAAATGCAGTTAGCATGATATGCTTGTTTAGTTGTTCTAGGTCAATTCAGGGTTTGATTTGAAGTGTATCTGTGCATAATCAACCCGAGTACTGAATAGTGTGTCTGAGTAAATATCGTATTTCAGAGTGAATGATTCACCTTGCTGCATGATTTAACTCGTTTTTTGCGCTGCTTCATTTTTTTTTTCCCAGGTATCTTGTTCTTTGAGTAGAAAATGTGTGCTATCTGAAATTTAGAGGAAAAACCTTACAATTTGCTGCAGAGGGCTCAGGTGACTGGAAATTGTTGCTTATGGTTAATCACTTGAACTCGGTTACTGAGGAAAAAAAGGTGGTTTAATTATGATTTTTTATGTAATGAAATCATAGTCATAAAGGCCAATTTACAGTTAAAAGTCTTATAAGGTGGCCTTCTAAACACTTCTGGATCAGATGTAAGACTCACATGGATTGAGGGGAAGCACACACTTGGAAGGGTGTTCAGCATGCATGTATACCAGGTAATGCTCCGGTTCATCTGTAGAAGATTGTTCACAACATTTTACCTGCGATTGATCGTCTTTTATCAAGGCATGTCCGGATAGAAGATGCTACCTGCGTGTTTTGTGCTAGTGCAATGAATCAACAGACCACTGAAGTTGACGATGTCCTTTCACGACAACAGTCCTGGAATCCGATGAAGAGTTGCGTACCATTTGGTTTACACCAACACTGATTGACTTAATCCTTCATGAGTGGTTATGTCATTGCAAAGTTATGCATCTTCCCAAGCTTGGAATACTCTTTTTTGCTCTTTACAGAGTGTTTGGAAGGAGAGAGACAATAGAGTATGGGAAATTTCATCTCTGAGAGCCGGTGATGCTGTGTTTATGTAAATGCAAGACTCGCAGGGTATCAATTTGATCATAAAAAGCAATCTGGTAATAGAAGAAGCACGGTCAAGTGAAAACCACCACCTGCAGGGTGGTTGAAAATCAACATTAATGGCGCGTTTGATCTAGCAACTCATACAGGGGGAATTGGGTTCATTGTTCTTGACTGTGATTGATCTTATGTAGAAGGGAGATCTTAACCGGTGAGTAATGTCCATTTTGCTGGACATACATAAACTTTAGCAGGCAAGGCAGCTCTCGAGTATGCACATGAATACAACTTCAGTCCAGTTAGCGTTGAAACAGACTATGCTTCTTGCCAATGCGTCGAAGCAATCTGTCATTCCCCATACATTGACAATTGGATGTGTGTGTGACGAGAATGTATTCGAACTCACCATGGTCCTAGGTTCTCTTTTCTCTCATCTGTATTGTGAAGCCATTGTTGTGGCTAGTACTCTCGCTTTGGTTTGGGAGACTACCTCTCATTTGTTTCTGATGTAAATGTAATCCAATGGAATATCGTTTGAAGCTGACATTTTCCTTCAAAAAAACACTGGTGCATTCTATTTGTATTTTCTTTTTCTTTTTAAGTATAATATTAAAATATATAATGAGATATACACGTGCACATTTTGGAAGGGAGCAAAAGTTGATCATGAAAACAACAATAAGACCTAAGTGAGAAACATTATCATAGTTTAGACCAAATCGATCAAGTATCAACTAACATCATTGTCATTAGACAGTGAAATTCACATTTCCTAATTTATAAATTCACTCTCTCCTTTTCATTTTTTTTTTGGTTGAATTTTTTTTTTTTAAATCTAAGTTACTAGAGATAAAATTTAGAGTAAAATGTATTGTGAAATGTAGAGTTATACTAGAGCAAAATTTGAGTGACATTTTACATTTTACAAAATTTGAGTTATACTTTAATAAGCAGTGTGAAATTCACACTCTATATTTTACTAAACCCGTAAAAACCTAATAGTATTATGTTACTGGTTACTTAGCGTTTCTCTTTATGTTAACATTACGTATGTAGCTTTAGGGCTCCCTTAGCAATGGTTCAATTCATACGTGCCTTTTGTGGGTGATCATTGTATATTGTTAATCATATTTTTTTTTTGACGGATTGACACCCAACTCTTTTAAAAAGAAACATTATTATTAATTAAAAAGAACTCTTAAATAATCTAGTTCGTTAACCTGCTAAGTTTTAATAATTTTAGATTCAATAATAAGTTATCTAGTAATGAAACTAATTCTAATTTCGATCGAGGATAGAGACTTTTTTTTTTAAAAAAAAAAAAAAATTTGCCGACAAAATAATTACGCAAAAAAAGAGGGGGCAATATTAGAAAGTGAAAACTTTCAAAGCTCCTATAAAACTCAAATCGGAAAGGACGTCAATCCCTAAAACCCGTAAAACCTACAAAGCTTACTCGCAGCGAAGAGAGAGAAAGCTCGACTCTCTATCAATGGCGGCATCAGGCGGAGGTGTGGAGTGGCACGTGCGTCCCCCGAACCCTAAGAACCCAGTCGTCTTCTTCGACATCACCATCGGTACCATCCCCGCTGGCCGCATCAAGATGGAGCTCTTCGCCGATATCGCCCCTAAAACCGCCGAGAATTTCAGGCATTTTCTCCTCCCTTTTCCTCTCAGCTTTTTGCTCATACGCCGTCGTTTCGTTTCTAACTTACCTCGATTTTGTTTGTTTTTACTTGTTCCAGGCAACTCTGCACCGGCGAGTACAGGTACATCTCCGAACACACTTCACAGTTTCTTCAGTGATTTTGTTATTCACTAGTTTTCTATGTTTAATTGGCCCTGTGAAATTGCAGAAAAGCTGGACTGCCAGTTGGATACAAGGGGTGCCAGTTTCACAGGGTCATTAAGGATTTTATGATTCAAGCTGGGGATTTTCTCAAGGTCTCCCCCTTGCTTCTACTATTCCATTTTATTTCAATATGTTATACCTATTTGTTCTTGTTTCTGTTCGTATTCGACTGTTGTGATTTTTGGGGTTATTTCAATTTTTTCCAAGTATGAAACTATGATTAGCCAGCAATTCTATATTATAGTTGTGTTGTTCGTGTAATTTATTCATTGCTTGATGCCAATCACCAATATTGCTTACAACAGTCTTCGCCAACCCCCCAACCCCCCCTCCCCTTAAAAATGTGTATTTTGCATCTGAGAAAGGGCAAATGATAATTCCTCGTAACCATGTTATGGCTAAAAATGCATGTAATGGAGGCTGTACTTATTCAGCTGACTGCCGTGGGGCAACATGGTTGTTGATCTGGAACCAACATTATCCTCAAATAGAAAAGAGAAACATTGTTGTTATTGTCTGCAACTATATTGGCTCAGACGTATTTTCTTTTCGTTTCTCTTGTTATAAGAGGCTCATCAGGAGGTCTTGCTTTGCAGGGAGATGGAAGCGGATGTGTTTCCATTTATGGACATAAGTTTGATGACGAGAATTTCGATGCCAAACACACTGGTCCCGGACTCTTGTCAATGGTATGCATTTTCCATCTTTCTCTTAGTAACTGGGATTCACACCCCCCCCCTCCCCCGGGTATTGGAATACATTTTCATATTTTGTTCACATTATGCGGGACTTGTTATGCTTTTACCATCCTTTGATACAGTTTCAGTAGACTGTATAGTATATCTTATTTGGGACCTCCAAAGACTCATTTATGTGTACATAAAATCTAAGCTGTAAAATTGATGGCTTCAAATCTGCATTTTCTGAATCATGGCGTCAGGGTTAATCTATTGCAGGAATTTTGGGTGTAATATTGGGTATGTAGTTAATGGTTCTTGTTTTCCATCCCCACCTTGGCTTTGGGTTTATATATAGATGATGCATTTGGAGTTTAAAGTCTCAACAGCCTATAAATATGGTGGAATTTGAATAGAATGATTTACTTTGCAGCAGTTATGAGCAAATCAAATGTGCCTGGGTTTTCCTGGGGTTGGTTGTTTAACCATTAATTTTTGTAAAGAATTTGTTCAAAGTCTTGGCATTTGTTGGCAGACCTCTTTGTAGGCTTTTGTCCTGATCTTCTCTTCTTGTTTGAAGATATAAGATTTTCATACTCATTACTTGCTCCTATAGTCTAAACACATTGTAGTGTAGAGATATAGCTTGTGTACTGTGTTGATACATGCACAATATTAGTAAACTTATTCAGTCAATTTATCCACCCACCTGTGTTACTCTGTATTTAGAACAATGGGAATTCATGGAAATTGAGATGGTATAAAACTCTAGAGTTTTATATATTTTTAATCAATCATAATTGAATGCCATTTTGCCTCTTCATATTGAGATCTCAAAATTTTCACAACTTTTGTGATCATTTTCAAAACTCTGTTTGTTATACCTGCGTTATGTATGACATGCAAGCAGATTCCCTAAAATACACCTTTGGTGATGTGAATGGCTCTTTAGAATCTGCTATAGGCACCATTTAGGCCTTAGGTTTACATTCCAACTCTTGGCTTTGGGCATTATGTAAACCCTAAACTGGGTACAACAAAAAGCGGCCACAATTGAGCTAGTGTTGTGGCCATTTGAATAGCATGGGATCCTATTAAGTGGCATCTTGCATCTGGAGGAACTGCTATGTTTATGCAATTGTATATATGCTAGAATATGAGATTCTACTTTTAAGACTGATTGGATCTGATGGTTTACTCCTTTTTCAGGCAAATAGTGGACCGAATACCAATGGATGCCAGGTAGTCCAACAACTCAAGCTCTGTCTTTCCGGCTGAAAAAAAAAAAAAAAAAAAAAAAAAACTAGTCCTGTCACACATACGAATTATTAAATTGTGGTTATGTTTACTAAAATTCTAAAATTTCTTTGCAGTTCTTTATAACTTGCGCGAAATGTGACTGGCTTGACAATAAGCATGTTGTTTTTGGGGTATGTTATGATCCCTTATCTCTCTTCTGTCGATGTATTTATTGCTTTACATAAACCTAGCAGTCATCTGATTACTATCTGTTTATCAATGGGAATTTGTATGATTTAGGTACTAAAGAAAAAACATGATTAAAAGCTTAAGCATTGAGGTGAAAGTCAATCTGGCATGGAAATTTTGATATAGTACTAGATCCCAAACACATTTTGTGTAAAATAGTTTGTGTCAAAATTTACTCTATGCGAAAGCTCAAAGATGTACTTTCAAGAGTTTCTTGTTTCTACAAATTTTAGTCTATTTTATTTTTTGTGGCACAGCCCAAGGTTAGCCTATATTGTACTGATGGTCTATTTTTTTCATATGAACTTTTATGCAGAGGGTACTTGGAGATGGGCTTTTGGTTGTTAGGAAGATTGAGAATGTGGCTACGGGACCCAATAATCGCCCTAAACTAGCCTGTGTTATTGCTGAATGTGGGGAGATGTAAATCCCAAGTTTAGAAGGCAGCTCTGCTGTAAGAACTTATGTAACCAATAGAATCTTAATTCCTAGAAACAGAAACATTCCATTAGTTGATTTGACTTATGTAACCAATAGAATCTCAATATTACTTCCCTGAGCATATTTACTACATGTAAGATTTGACTTCTTTTATTGATGGAGTTGGATCCTTGTTCATATCAAGATTCCATATAGGCTGAAGGCTATTAAATTCATCAGGGAAGTAACGTATTCCCAGTGGCTAGCTAATGTGGTTATGGTACCAAAGAAGGCGAGAACCTGGCGTATGTGCCTTGACTACACAAATCTGAATTTGGCTTGTCGCAAGGACAATTTCCTGCTCCAAAGGATGGACCAACTTAGATACTCGACGGCCCGGTACAAGCTACTTAATTACCTTTATGGATGCGTACAGCGGGTGCAATCAGATACGAATGAACCCCGTAGATGAAGAGCACATCGCTTTCACCACCGACAAAGGATTGTACTGCTACCAAGTAATGCCTTTTGGCCTCAAGAATGCTGGTGCCACTTATCAGAGATTGGTGAACTCAATGTTTGCAGACGTCATTGGTACAATCATGGAGGTTTACGTCGATGACATGCTTGTCAAAAGCCTTACCGCAGAAGATTACGTAACCAACCTAGCTATTGTATTCACCATCATCCTGCGGAACGGAATGCAGCTCAACCCGTAGAATTGCATCTTTGGGGTTGAAGTTGGGAAGTTCCTTAGGTATGTGATCAGTCAGCGAGGCATCGAGGCCAACCTAGAGAAGCTATAGGCCATCCTAGATATGACTTCACCGATCCTGCGTAATGAGGTTCAATCCTTAACGGGAAGAATTGCGGCTATTTCACGATTTGTTGCAAGACTTATTGATAAGTGTGCGCCATTTTTTAAATTACTAAAGACACAGCATGTGGAGTTCATCAACTGGACCACTGAGCACGAGGTAGCATTCTTAGGAATCAGAGCATACCTTGTTGCGGTACCGCTACCTTCCAAGCCAGTCCTTGGGGAAATGTTGTTCATTTACTTGGCCGCATCTGGTACCGCCGTCAGTTCAACTTTAATTAGATGTGATGTTGACATAGAGTACCCGGTGTACTACGCAGGCAAAGGATTCACAGGGGCAGAAACATGGTACCCAAACATCGAAATACTGGCATTAACACTCCTACCCGGCCCGACCCGTCATTATTTAAAAATATAACAAGGCCCGATCCGGTTCATCCCAAACCAACTATGAATGAGCCGGGTCGGGCCCGTTGACGATCCCTAGAACCTGGATTAGCAATTTAACACTAAGTTTGGCTTTGGCTGGCTCGGTAGGTTCTATTAAACAATCAATCACGAGTACTAACTTAGAGTACCGAACATTACAAATTATCTTATTTCATGAACACTATCAGACCTTAAATGAAGAAAGATTCCTTGAAGAAACATAAGCTGCATCAAAATTAAAGCAAAATCCACTCTACTAATTGCCAGAAATAGATAGTTCATACAGAGACGATAAACAAAACGCATTATTTTTTATTACCAGCTAGAAAGAGACCACATGCTATTATGCAAGCACTTAATCACCATTAGGTAGCAACGCCATCCAAGATCTTAGCAACAACCTCTTTGGAATCCCTGAGCTTTTTGATGCTCTTTACCAGCTTCTCGCGCTTGATGGCAACTGCTGGAGATTCCTCCAGCATTTTCTCAATCCCACCACCACAATTTGGTCCCATCAACTCTTTCACAATCTCAATCTCCATGTCTTTGTTCAGAAGTTTCGAAACACTCAACTGCAGATGCAAAGCCATACAATCAACAAGCCTTCTCAGAACAACTTTCCAATAGGCAGTCATCCTCATTTTCAAGTCGAAAGCCTGAGACAGAACATGATTATACTGCCAAAGGACTCCAACTTCAACTTCCCCAATACCCTCTACAGAGATCGTAGAGTAACCTTTAGATAACACCATACGTACAAATGAGTCTTGTTGACCCATAAGCCTACTACATTCGGATAAATATTCTGGATTACATGTATAATCAGTCAGGTTCTCCATTTCCACTATCTCCATCATCCACTCAACTGACCTTTCTTTCATCCTTGTTATAAGATTACGGCCGGCTCTTCTGGTGCATACCTGAAGGTGATAATAGTTTCTTGTATTATGCATTAACACAGACATAACCACTTCTTCAATATAACTCCAAACCTTCTCAACAAACCCAATAGGTATGCTCGAAATTCCCTTCACTTTTCCCTGCAAGATAACAAGAAAAGCATTGCGGGGAACGAAATTAGGTAGATTAATACCTTTGGCTTCCTCCAAAATCTTGATCTCCTCTACTAAGAAGTTACTTTTTGGGTCACTTTCTTCACAATTGTGAAGTTGATCTGAGTACTGACTGAGCATCTCATAAAGCCGAGCAGTGCAATGCATGCGCTTGTCATCAGGGAATTCATCAAATTCTCCTCTCACCAGAATTTTCCTAAGCGATTCTTTTGATGATCCGATGATCTGCATAAACGCCGTCATGGCTTCAGCAACGGATGACAGTTTCTTTGGCATTTTGTTCAACTCCAAAAGACAAGAACTCAGCTTGTCATTTATCTTCTTGACAATGTCTGGCAAGTTTCTAGCTATGCTAGAAGCTTGAATCTGCACCAACTTTTGAGCCAGAACTGGAATTCCAACCATAGATTTTCCAATCTTGGACAGCAAAGGATGAGTTTGAAAAAGTTGTTGAGATATAGCCCTTGCCTCTTCATAAGTTTCATCACCAATCCGGTTCCTCACACAGACATAACCAAGACCAATACTAACATCATCTGCTGTAACCTTCTGCAATAGTCCTTCGGGTGCCTTATCAGCCTTTGTGACCACAGCCAGAGTCCTATCACCAGCTCTATCCACACTCTGTGACATCCTGATAGATTCACAAGTTGTAAAATCAACAGTAGCAGACAACACATTGAGAATGATGCTCTCTCCAGGCTTGATATACTCCATGATCATATCTTTGATTTGATCATAGATATCCTCAGGCTGACCATGAACAGGAACTCTAGTGATTCCAGGGAGATCTACCATAGTCAAATCCGGAACACCATCCTTTTTCACCAACAAAGTCAACGGGGTGTTGGAAATTCCCTTACCTCCCCCAGCAATAGCGTTGGTGGCATTGATAATATCATCAGCAATGTTGACCTCATCAGTGTGCTCAGCTTTGCCATTGTACTCCAACTGGAACTCTGGTTCAGGACTAGAGTGGTGTTGAAGCCTCATAATAAGGGGTACCCTGGTGCAGATACCTAGTCCACGTGGCAGGCTGATGCCGGCTAGGGATTCAAGGACGCTTGACTTGCCAGATGATTGGTCACCTACAACAACAATGGTGGGAAGCTGAATGCCTTCCTCCATAACCATAAGGCTCCTGAGCTTGTCAACGGCGTCAAGGAGAGGACGGATTTTGTCATTGTAGGATGACACAATAGGTGCTGCTTCAAGGATGGCATGTTGTTCTACACATGATGATCCTTCACCTTCTGAAATGCATGCTAAATCTGTTTGCCTTGCTGTTCCCATCTTCTTGATAATCGATGTGTTAACTGAAAGAAGACTTGAATAGTGAGATGGAGGAAGAGATGAGATCAGAGTAATAAATAACAGAATACACAGGGACCTTTAGACTTTTATTCTTTGTTTGGAAAAGTCATCAAGATGACTAGGAACAGTAGGACGATGACTATTGAAGCTCATAGAAGCCCCACCAATCGATGTGAATTGAATCTGTTCCGCTAGGAAAAAGTGAAAGGTATACAAACAAAATGTTAAAGCAACATAGTACAATAAAGTAAAACTGAAAGTATATAAATAGTAAAGTGGGACATTTGAGTGTAAAAAATGCCCATTTTTTGCCTTGGTGCTTGTGGACCAAGGTCCACACAAGCAGAAAATGTGTACTATCTGGAATTTTAGACGAAAAGCCTTACAACTTGCTGCAGACTGCAGAGGGGTAAGGTGACTGGTGTTAATCACTTGAACTTGGTTACTGAGGAAATTATGATTTTTTATGTAACAAAATCATAGTCATAAACCCCAATTTACAGTGAAAAGTTCTTATGAGTAGGCTTTCCAAACACTTCTGGACCAGGATCTTAATCCACATGGATTGAGGGGAAGCACACAATTATGGAAGGGTGTTCGGCATGCATGTATACCAGGTGATGCTCCGGTTCATATTTAGAAGATTGTTCACAGCATATTACCTGCGAGTGATCGTCTTCTATCAAGACATGTCCAGATAGAAGATGCTACTTGTGTGTTTTGTGCCAGTGCAATGAATTAACAGACCACTAATGTTGACGATGTCCTTTCATGAGAACAGTCCTGAAATCCAATGAAGAGTTGTGTACCATTTGCTTTACACCAACACTGATTGAAAATCCTCCATGAGTGGTTATGTCATTGCAAAGATATGCATCTTCCCAAACTTGGAATACCCTTTTTTTCTCTTTATGGAGTGTCTGGAAGGAGAGAAGCAATAGAGTATGGGAAATTTCATCCCTAAGAGCTGGTGATGCTGTGTTTACGTTAAATGCAAGACTCGCAGAGTATCAATTTCATCATACAAAGCAATCTGGCAATAGAAGGAGCACCCAGCCAAGTGAAAACCACCACCTGCAGGGTGGTTGAAAATCAACATTGATGGCGCATTTGATCTAGCAACTCATACTGGGGGAATTGGGTTCATTGTTTAGACTGTGATGGATCTTATGTAGAAGGGAGATCTTGACCGGTGAGTAATGTCCATTTTGCTGAAGATACATAAGCTTTAGCAGGCAAGCCGGCTCTCGAGTATGCACATGAATACAACTTCAGTCCAGTTAGCATTGAAACAGACTCTATGCATGCTTCTTGCCAATGCGTCGAAGCAACCTGTCATTCCCCATACATTGACAATTGGACGTGTGTATGACGAGATTGTTCGGACTCACCATGGTCCTAGGTTCTATTTTATCTCATGTGTATGGTGAAGCCAATGTTGTGGCTAGTAAGCAAGTTTTGGTTTGGGAGACTACTCGCTCTCATTTGTTTTTGATGTAATCCAATGCAGTATCGTTTGAAGCTGACATTTTCCTTCAAAAAAAAAAAAAAGCTGGTGTATTCTATTTGTATTTTCTTTTTGTTTTTGCTTATAATATTTGAAAATATATAATGAGATATACACATGCACATTTTGGAAGGGAGCAAAACTTGATCATGAAAACAGCAATAGAACCTAAGTGGTGAGAAAAAATTTCGTAGTTCAGACCACATCTATCTATCAAGTTACCAATGTCACTATTATTGGACAGATAGAAAAATTTACACTTCCCAATTTGTAAATTCACTCTTTTTTTTTTTGGGTTGAAATTTAAGAAATATCTAAGTTATTAGAGACAAAATTTGAGTTACTAACCCATGTGGTGTGGCTCGGATGGCAATCCAATGGGCCTCCAAACAGGACGAACGCTGCTTCGAT
Organism: Rosa persica; assembly: GCA_025331145.1. Taxonomy (NCBI): domain Eukaryota; kingdom Viridiplantae; phylum Streptophyta; class Magnoliopsida; order Rosales; family Rosaceae; genus Rosa; species Rosa persica. The sequence continues at coordinate 9,121,873 of WFKR01000001.1, read as the reverse complement.
ATTGGTAATAGGTCGGAGGTTCGAACCCTGCTTTAGATAAAAGTATCCATGGGGAGAGGCAGGCCCCGACTCTGAGGCTCAAAGCTTCAGCTTTCCTATTAAGAACCTTAAAATTTGAGTTACTAAAAAAATAAACATGAAATATAGATTGTAAAATGGAGAATGTGAATTATTAAACAATAAACTCTTAAAGCCAATTCGGCGAATCGCTAAGCTTCCAACGTTTTAGATTTATTAATAACTTATTGTTATTAAAATAAAGTTTTGGGCATTTATTTTGGTGTCAACATAATTAAACTGGTTTTATTTTTTTTTATAATTTTTTTTATCATATAAACAACTCAAATAGTACAACTAGTCTTTCGTGAGTCAAACTCACAACCTCCCATAGTCCCACTTATGAAGGAGAGACTATGTCACTAGATCAAATGGTAATGGGTAACTAAATTCTAATTAGGATTTGACATTTTTAAAGAAAATAAAAAAGGTACTTTGCCAACAAAATAATTACGAAAAAAAATGTAACCAAAAAAAAAAATAATTACGAAAAAAAAGAGGGGGCAATATTAGAAAGTGAAAACTTTCAAAGCTCCTATAAAACTCAAATCGGAAAGGACGTCAATCCCTAAAACCCGTAAAACCTACAAAGCTTACTCGCAGCGAAGAGAGAGAAAGCTCGACTCTCTATCAATGGCGGCATCAGGCGGAGGTGTGGAGTGGCACGTGCGTCCCCCGAACCCTAAGAACCCAGTCGTCTTCTTCGACATCACCATCGGTACCATCCCCGTTGGCCGCATCAAGATGGAGCTCTTCGCCGATATCGCCCCTAAAACCGCCGAGAATTTCAGGCATTTTCTCCTCCCTTTTCCTCTCAGCTTTTTGCTCATACGCCGTCGTTTCGTTTCTAACTTACCTCGATTTTGTTTGTTTTTTACTTGTTCCAGGCAACTCTGCACCGGCGAGTACAGGTAGTACATAAAATCTAAGCTGTAAAATTGATGGCTTCAAATCTGCATTTCTCAATCATGGCGTCAGGTTTAATCTATTGCAGGAATTTTGGGTGTAATATTGGGTATGTAGTTAATGGTTCCTGTTTTCCATCCCCACCTTGGCTTTGGGTTTATATATAGATGATGCATTTGGAGTTTAAAGTCTCAACAGCCTATAAATATGGTGGAATTTGAATAGAATGATTTACTTTGCAGAAGTTATGAGCAAATCAAATGTGCCTGGGTTTTCCTGGGGTTTGTTGTTTAACCATTAATTTTTGTAAAGAATTTGTTCAAAGTCTTGGCATTTCTTGGCAGACCTCTTTGTAGGCTTTTGTCCTGATCTTCTCTTCTTGTTTGAAGATAGAAGATTTTCATACTCATTACTTGCTCCTACAGTCTAAACACATTGTAGTGTAGAGATATAGCTTGTGTACTGTGTTGATACATGCACAATATTAGGAAACTTATTCAGTCAATTTATCCACCCACCTGTGTTACTCTGTATTTAGAACAATGGGAATTCATGGAAATTGTGATGGTATAAAACTCTGGAGTTTTATATATTTTTAATCAATCATAATTGAATGCCATTTTGCCTCTTCATATTGAGATCTCAAATTTTCACAACTTTTGTGATCATTTTCAAACCTCTGTTTGTTATACCTGCGTTATGTATGACATGCAAGCAGATTCGCTAAAAGACCCCTTTGGTGATGTGAGTGGCTCTTTAGAATCTGCTATAGGCACCATTTAGGTCTTAGGTTTACATTCTAACTCTTGGCTTTGGGCATTATGTAAACCCTAAACTGGGTACAACAAAAAGCGGCCACAATTGAGCTGGTGTTCAAATGGTCTTGGGGCCATTTGAATAGCATGGGATCCTATTAAGTGGAATCTTGCATCTGAAGGAACTGCTATGTTTATTGAGATTCTATTTTTAAGACTGATTGGATCTGATGGTTTACTCCTTTTTCAGGCAAATAGTGGATCAAATACCAATGGGTGCCAGGTAGTCCAACAACTCAAGCTCTGTCTTTCCGGCTGAACAACCCAAAAAAAAAAAAAAAAAACTAGTCCTGTTGCACGTACAAATTATTAAATTGTGGTTATGTTTACTAAAATTCTAAAATTTCTTTGCAGTTCTTTATAACTTGCGCGAAATGTGACTGGCTTGACAATAAGCATGTTGTTTTTGGGGTATGCCATGATCCCTTATCTCTCCTGTCGATGTATTTATTGCTTTACATAAACCTAGCAGTCATCTGATTACTATCTGTTTATCAATGGGAATTTGTATGATTTAAGTATTAAAGAAAAAACATAAGTCATGATGATTAAAAGCTTAAGCATTGAGGTGAAACACATTTTGCGTAAAATAGTCTGTCTCAAAATTTACTATATGCGAAAGCTCAAAGATGTACTTTCAAGAGTTTCTTGTTTTTACAAATTTGAGTCTATTTTATTTTTTGTGGCACAGCCCAAGGTTGGCCTATATTGTACTGATGATCTATTTTTTCATATGAACTTTTATGTAGAGAGTACTTGGAGATGGGCTTTGGTTGTTAGGAAGATTGAGAATGTGGCTACGGGACCCAATAATCGCCCTAAACTAGCCTGTGTTATTGCTGAATGTGGGGAGATGTAAATCCCAAGTTTAGAAGGCAGCTCTGCTGTAAGAACTTATGTAACCAACATAATCTTAATTCCTAGAAACAGAAACATTCCATTAGTTGAAATCAATATTACTTTCCTGAGCATATTTACTACATGTAAGATTTGACTTCTTTTATTGACGGAGTTGGATCCTTGTTCATATCAAGATTCCATATAAGCTGAAGGCTATTAAATTCATCAGGAAGTAACGTATCTCCAGTGGCTAGCTAATGTGGTTATGGTACCAAACAAGGCGAGAACCTGGCGCATGTGCCTTGACTACACAAATGTGAATTGGGCTTGTCGCAAGGACAGCTTCTGGACCAACTTATATACTCGACGGCCGGGTACAAGCTACTTAATTACCTTTATGGATGCGTACAACGGGTACAATCAGATACGAATGAACCCCGTGGATGAAGAGCACACCGCTTTCACAACCGACAAAGGATTGTACTGCTACCAAGTAATGCCTTTTGGCCTCTGGTGCCGCTTATCAGAGATTGGTGAACTCAATGTTTGCAGGCGTCATTGGTACAATCATGGAGGTTTACATCGATGACATGCTTGTCAAAAGCCTCACCGCAGAGGATCACGTAACCAACCTAGCTATTGTTTTCACATCATCCTGCGGAACGTGATGCAGCTCAACCCGTAGGAGTGCATCTTTGCGGTTGAAGTTGGGAAGTTCCTTGGGTATGTGATCAGTCAGTGAGGCATCGAGGCCAACGTAGAGAAGCTTTAGGCCATCCTAGATATGACTTACCGATCCTGCGTAATGAGGTTCAATCCTTAACGGGAAGAATTGCGGCTCTTTCATGATTTGTTGCAAGACTTATTGGTAAGTGTGCTCCATTTTTTAAATTACTAAAGACACAACATATGGAGTTCATCAACTGGACCATTGAGCACGGGGTAGCGTTCTTCGGAATCCAAGCATATCTTGTTGCGATATCGCTACTTTCCAAGCTGGTTCCCGGGGAAATGTTGTTCATTTACTTGGCCGTATCCGGTATCGCCGTCAGTTTAACCAGTAATCAGATGTGATGTTGACAGAGTAGCCGGGGTACTACGCACGCAAAGGATTCACGGGGGCAGAAACAAGGTACCCAAACATCGAAATAATGGCATTAGCACTCCTAGTCTCGGCAAGGAAACTCAAAACACTATTTCCAGGCACATTCAATCACCATGTTCACCAATCACCCCCCTCAGACAAGTATTGCTAAAACCAGAGACTTCTGGTAGGTTGGTGAAGTGGGCCATCGAATTAGGGGATTTGACATTCACTATAAACCACGGACATCAGTTAAAGGTCAAGCAGCAGCAGATTTCATATCCGAGCTTAACCCCCAGCAAGATAAGATAGTTCAAGTTGATGAACAACCACAAGAACCTACATGTACAAGCACAATGCGACGTGTGGAGCTCTATGTAGGGTGAGTTTGGTACGGCTGTGCTTTTCAGAAAAGCTGGCTTCAGCTTATTTCTGAGAATAAGTGGCTGAAAAGCAAAGCTGCTGAGTGTTTGGTAAACTGGCTTTTTAGAAATGCTGTCAGTGGTAAAAGCAGTCACAAAGTGTTTGGTAAACTAAACTGGCTTGTGCCTTTTATTTGTGGAATGACCAAATTAGACATTAGAGATTATTTTGCATTAATTATTTGGTAAATGATTAATATTTGTATAAATTTCATTTTTTATAAATTATGGTTATCAAATGATTAATATTTGACAATTTTAAAAATAACTTATACAAATATATTAGTAACATTAATAACAATTGGTTTGTAGTTCGCATCAAGTAACCAAAAATTTTCGGAGAATTATTCGGATACTCGGGCTATTTCTCGTGATTTTTCGAAGTTGTGAAATTTAGAAATTAATTCAAGAAATAGAAAACGTGGAGCAATCCTGGCCATCCATTTCCTCCACCGCTTGATCAAGGTCGTCCATTGTTAATTGCACCAATCTATATATATGAGTCTTGATCAGTGGGAACACCAGAAGGATCGAGAGAGGGAGAGAACCAGAGTTCTCTGGCCCGAGACGCACCGCGACTCGGCTGGCGCTCCACCGTCAGGTCACCTCCGGCTGGCGCTCATACACCATCGTCTTCATCTCGCCGTCGCCAGTAGCCCCCTGTCCTTAGATCGTCCATGCATTGAACGGAGACGGAGAATCGATGACGAGAAACCCCGAACTTTCTCTGGCCACCACTGCAACTTCCGGCAACCGATTAAGCTGAATTTGGTATGGAAACCCACCTCCTCGTCATGCTCAACACCCCAGTATAATTAGTTTTCCGATTTAATCAAGTTTTGACCAATTTGTTTCTGGGTTGCTTCTGCCTCCGTCGCGGTTCCTCGACGCTGGCAGCTTTCCGAGCTCTTCCCAGCTTCATTTTGGCTTGGCTGCATCAGTAGGAGGAAGCTGGCCACAATTGGAGTAGAAAGCCACGAACTTGCTGGGTTGCAAACGTCGAACTCCATTACCGGTCGAGCTTGTAGGACGGAGTTGATCAACTTGGCGTCGACTAGGCTATCTTTGGCAATTGTGTTCTTCGTCATCGAGGTTTCATCTGCAAATTCTACCCCAGAAGGTAAAATTGAGGTTCTGTACTTCTGGGTACCCTTGATAGATTTGTTGAACTGTGGTGCTTGGGTGTGATGAGGGAGAGAGATGGGGAACAGTGACGAGGGAGAGATGCCGCGTAGGTATTTCGGTGGCTTCTGGCTTCTGGAAGTTGCATTCTTCAGCTTCTGCTTATCTAAGGAAGCCACAGCAACTTCTGAAAAAAGCTGCCAGGAAGCTCAGTTACCAAACGCCAATTTGAACCGGGCTTATAAGCACAGGAGCTGAAAAGCTCCCCCAAACACAGCCGTAGACGGTTGATTTTTATAAAAAACAAATTTCGAAATAAAATGGAATATGACATTCTTAATGATTTGATGATTCTTTACATTGAAAAAAAGTTGACCGATAGTATTGATAATGATTATGTGATTTAGTTACATTTAGGCTTGTAATTTTTAATTACTGGGTTTTGGTCCCGTTCAAGTTAGTGGGTCTCAGAATGTACGATTTAGTTATATTTATGCTTGTAACTTTTAATTACTGGATTTAGATCATGTTAAAGTTAGTGGGCGTCGGAAGGTACTATTTAGTTACATTTATGCTTGTAACTTTTAATTATTGGGTTTTGGTCTGTTTTTAATAATAAAAACGTGAGGATAAACCTCCCATTGGATATCAAACCTAAAAAAAAAAAACAAAATTACAAAACTTTTATATAGCTAAAATTAGCCTAACCCATTTTCAATTCTTCACTACATCCCTAATTCGCCAGCAAATGATATGATTGGCTTCAAGATATGGTGTCCACAAATCCATAGTCGAGAGAGTTTGTAGGCTATTTTAATATGATGGAACATAAACATTGAGTCATGTTTGTATGCCAAAAGAGATTATACAAACCGAGGATAAACTTTCAGCCTCTCTAATATAATTACTAGCAATAAAACCATTGTCGTGCCTTTCCGCCCTATCGTAATCAGTTGCTAACGAAAGTAATTAAAAATGAAGCCACTCCGAAGACACTGTTAGTGGAGCTATTTGTTTCTATTAAACCTAAAAGAAAAAACATATTCATTTGAACAATTTACCACTAAGTTTGGCTTTGGGCCTTTGGCTGGCTCGGTGAGTTCTATTAAACAATCATTCACGAGTACTGACTCCGAACATTACAAATTATCTTATTTCATGAACACTATCAGACCTTAAATGAAGAAAGATTCCTTGAAGAAACATAAGCTGCATCAAAATTAAAGCAAAATCCACTCTACTAATTGCCAGAAATAGATAGTTCATACAGAGACGATAAACAAAACGCATTATTTTTTATTACCAGCTAGAAAGAGACCACATGCTATTATGCAAGCACTTAATCACCATTAGGTAGCAACGCCATCCAAGATCTTAGCAACAACCTCTTTGGAATCCCTGAGCTTTTTGATGCTCTTTACCAGCTTCTCGCGCTTGATGGCAACTGCTGGAGATTCCTCCAGCATTTTCTCAATCCCACCACCACAATTTGGTCCCATCAACTCTTTCACAATCTCAATCTCCATGTCTTTGTTCAGAAGTTTCGAAACACTCAACTGCAGATGCAAAGCCATACAATCAACAAGCCTTCTCAGAACAACTTTCCAATAGGCAGTCATCCTCATTTTCAAGTCGAAAGCCTGAGACAGAACATGATTATACTGCCAAAGGACTCCAACTTCAACTTCCCCAATACCCTCTACAGAGATCGTAGAGTAACCTTTAGATAACACCATACGTACAAATGAGTCTTGTTGACCCATAAGCCTACTACATTCGGATAAATATTCTGGATTACATGTATAATCAGTCAGGTTCTCCATTTCCACTATCTCCATCATCCACTCAACTGACCTTTCTTTCATCCTTGTTATAAGATTACGGCCGGCTCTTCTGGTGCATACCTGAAGGTGATAATAGTTTCTTGTATTATGCATTAACACAGACATAACCACTTCTTCAATATAACTCCAAACCTTCTCAACAAACCCAATAGGTATGCTCGAAATTCCCTTCACTTTTCCCTGCAAGATAACAAGAAAAGCATTGCGGGGAACGAAATTAGGTAGATTAATACCTTTGGCTTCCTCCAAAATCTTGATCTCCTCTACTAAGAAGTTACTTTTTGGGTCACTTTCTTCACAATTGTGAAGTTGATCTGAGTACTGACTGAGCATCTCATAAAGCCGAGCAGTGCAATGCATGCGCTTGTCATCAGGGAATTCATCAAATTCTCCTCTCACCAGAATTTTCCTAAGCGATTCTTTTGATGATCCGATGATCTGCATAAACGCCGTCATGGCTTCAGCAACGGATGACAGTTTCTTTGGCATTTTGTTCAACTCCAAAAGACAAGAACTCAGCTTGTCATTTATCTTCTTGACAATGTCTGGCAAGTTTCTAGCTATGCTAGAAGCTTGAATCTGCACCAACTTTTGAGCCAGAACTGGAATTCCAACCATAGATTTTCCAATCTTGGACAGCAAAGGATGAGTTTGAAAAAGTTGTTGAGATATAGCCCTTGCCTCTTCATAAGTTTCATCACCAATCCGGTTCCTCACACAGACATAACCAAGACCAATACTAACATCATCTGCTGTAACCTTCTCCAATAGTCCTTCGGGTGCCTTATCAGCCTTTGTGACCACAGCCAGAGTCCTATCACCAGCTCTATCCACACTCTGTGACATCCTGATAGATTCACAAGTTGTAAAATCAACAGTAGCAGACAACACATTGAGAATGATGCTCTCTCCAGGCTTGATATACTCCATGATCATATCTTTGATTTGATCATAGATATCCTCAGGCTGACCATGAACAGGAACTCTAGTGATTCCAGGGAGATCTACCATAGTCAAATCCGGAACACCATCCTTTTTCACCAACAAAGTCAACGGGGTGTTGGAAATTCCCTTACCTCCCCCAGCAATAGCGTTGGTGGCATTGATAATATCATCAGCAATGTTGACCTCATCAGTGTGCTCAGCTTTGCCATTGTACTCCAACTGGAACTCTGGTTCAGGACTAGAGTGGTGTTGAAGCCTCATTATAAGGGGTACCCTGGTGCAGATACCTTGTCCACGTGGCAGGTTGATGCCGGCCAGGGATTCAAGGACGCTTGACTTGCCGGATGATTGATCACCTACAACAACAATGGTGGGAAGCTGAATGCCTTCCTCCATAACCATGAGGCTCCTGAGCTTGTCAACGGCATCAAGGAGAGGACGGATTTTGTCATTGTAGGATGACACAATCGGTGCTGCTTCATGGATGGCATGTTGTTCTACACATGATGATCCTTCACCTTCTGTAATGCATGCTAAATCTGTTTGCCTTGCTGCTCCCATCTCCTTGATAATCTGATGTATTAACTGAAAGAAGACTCGAATAGTGAGATGGAGGAAGAGATGGGATCAGAGTAATAAATAACAGAATACACAGTAATGTGAAAACAAAGTAGGGACCTTTAGACTTTTATTCTTTGTTTGGAAAAAGCCTTAAAGATATGACTAGGAACAGTAGGACGATGGTTGAAGCTCATAGAAGCTCCACCAATTCATGTGAATCGAATCTGTTCTGCTAGGAAAAAGTGAAAGGTATACAAACAAAATGTTAAAGCAACATAGTACAATAAAGTAAAATTAAAAGTATATAAATAGTAAAGCGAAGAATCGAACTTGTCAGCTGGGAATCGAACCTGTCAGCTGGTTTGGACTTCACGATCTTTGATCTTTTACATTTTAGAATTTCCCGCAAAATTTGTTATTTCATGCATCATAGTCCAATAAGTTATGACTTGAATAAAAATCCTGTTACTTATATGATATGTCTTGTGATATTGAATCGTGATGTGGAGGACAAGAATCATAGATCCATATGAAGGCCTTCTAGTTCCTATAATGAGGAGGACAAGAATCATAGAGGTAGCTGATTATGAAACAAACGTTGCATGTTGACTGAATGAGAAGTTCAAAAATGACTGTAGAGCATTTTTTTTGGCAAGATCTGTAGAGCATTTGATATCATCAAATAGCATGTTGTAACTTTGCCACTTATAAGAAGCATCAGTTTCCAGCATCCAACAGAAATATGGTGTACATATTGTTAAAGTAATAGAGAATGGAGAGGTTCAAGATGAGTATGATGTGCAGACCAAGTCTAATGTGACAAGTGATGAGCCTGAGTATGTTTACAAACGTGCCAACGGCTATGCATAGTGAGGCTAGTGTGTCTACTAATGAGGTGCGTCTGGGCTACGCCGGGCGTACGCTACGCCAAAGTGGGGCCTGCTTTGCTGCCGTTTTCCTCTCTACACAATGTGTATGAGCAAGGCACAGTAGTGATTGCACACTTCACTGCCGTTATCAGTTCAAAACCAAACCGTTACCGTAAAAGAAGAAGGGTTTTCATGACAAATCCCACATGCCGAACTTGAAGGGTAATTCATTAATTTATGGTGAGAAAGCTTTGATTCATTGATGACGCCAAAAGGGTCCATCTAACCTTGTTCATCCCCATTCATAATAACTGGTAAAGAACATAGAAGTCCTTGCTTTTACACGATTGAAGGGAAAAAGTTTCAGACCCCAACTAGTGATTCTGTCGCATTGCTAACTAGGGCTGAGGTGAACAAAGATTGCTTTGTGGATTTACATATGAATTCTGGATTTACCTCGCAGGACCCATAAAGCAGCCAAATGTTTATATCTCATGCGCCCACCACTCTTCTTCTTCTTCTCTTAAACTCTCTTTGCTTAAACCCGTATCTTCCCAGATCACCCAAATGCATACCCAATTGACCACTTGGGGTCTTTTCGATTCGTTCGGGGCAAGAAAGCTACTCAGGATCTATTCGATTTTGGCGAGATTAATTATACGATTCTCAAATTATGCTGCTATGCATGTCAAATTGTCAACTTCATTGGTGGGCCAAAGACAGATTTGCTTCTCATAAACTACTACTGTCTCAAGTATGAACTCCCCAGTTCAACAACACAAAAAGGAAAAACCTAAAAATCCTTGACCACCAAATCGAACCGAGATCGGAGAAACCCCTTAAATTTACGACATTACAAACTCGCCCAGATTGAGATTGGATCTCTCTCTCTTTTATAACTCTCTTTTGTCTATGCTTTTTTTAGTTGTTCTATCTCTCTCTCTGTCACGTCCCAAATTTTAGAATAAAATATTCAAAATCCGAAACATAAATTATTACAACTTAAAATAACCATTCTGAAAATTTCTTTTCTTAACAACCTCACCACACGAAATAAAATCAAAACCGAATTTAATCTCGGTTAATTATTACAACTCAAATACAATATGAATTGTAAAGCTCTAAATGACCATACACACCTCACACCTAAGTAGCTCGGTCACCTCCCTGGTTATCCTGACCTGCAGGAATATCCGCTACACCATTTGAATAATGTACCGGGATTGCAACAACACAAAACCCGGTAAGCTTATAAAAGCTCGTATGAGTAAAAGAAATGACTGTTGTTTGATTAAATCATAACTATTTCCACTCGAATCAACACTCAACAATTTCCACATCCACAAGGAACCAACAATCTCAATCAATCAACAAATCAACACCAAACCCTAACTCACATCTTTCTTCACAAAACTTCAACATCGTATTTATAAAAATACGGTATTTGACAGAATAGAGCTCTAACTGAATCGTAGCCCGTCACCTGGCCTAGGTTATGGCATCCGACATATTGATCATTATCGTATTTCATCAATATATACACTTATATACATATTTAAAACGTCCGATAATTGACCATACTCAACCAATCGTATCCCATCATCCACTTAGGATTAGAGCGTCCGATTCCCCCATACCGGTCACTACGCTGACCCTAAATCCATAAAAGAGCACAACATGTATTATCACATAATGAAATCAACTCAACCAAGATACACAATATTATTATGAAATTAAGCATTTGAAAAATAATTCAAATCATCAATTCAACTCAATCATATCATCACTCAACAATCCACCCATCAATATATATTTTCCACGTAAATATATATATATATATATATATATATATATATATATACACGTAATCATCCACTCAGGAATGACCACTAATACCATCTATAGTTCACACAAGAAAATCGTGAAATTCATTTGTATAATTAAAATTCATTTTACTTACCTATGGATCGTAGTGATCAAGTCCATGTGATTTTAAAAACAAATATTTAATCCACAAATATTTTCCACACAATTACCAAAAATAAATAATTTAAAGCGCTTGGTTCTTAATATGAACCACGTGAGTTTTACTCACCTCGATACTCCCGCTGCGTCTTCAAATAAAATATAAACCACACCGAAACAGCTCACCCAAATATAATCCGTCAATCACCTAATCAAATGTGATTAGAATTTAGTCAATAATTTCAAAACATAACTGAACAAACATTTAACGGCCGGATTCTAATTTATAAGAAAATCCGACGGACGGATTCTCACTAATCGCTCCCCTAATCACCGTTTTGCACTTATACGAAGATCCAACGGTCGGATCTTCGCCCATGACCACACAAATCCACTGGGACAGTCATATGATCATCATACCAAAACTATAAGTCCATCGGACGGTTCAAATTTCACAGATCATAAATCTAACAATCGAAATTGATCAAAATCTCAAAATTCATAACTAAATCATACGATGTCCGAAAAATACATATAATATGTCGAAATGATCGTGTTGAAACGTAGAATCATAAGATGGACATAAACTAAATTTTAGACCTCTGGAGGTGGCCAGAAAGGGCCGCCGGAGTTAGGGGCAGAGCCGCCGCCGACCACCACCAATGGTGTCGGGGCTGAGCTTCTCCCCTTCGTTTCATCATTCTGAGCAACTTTCATAACTAGCACAAGACCAAAAAATGAAGGGAAGGGATCGAAAAGTACCAATTACAGTCGGCGGCCAGAAATTTTCCAGAAACCGGCGAGCTTGAAAACCGCCATGAAAACTACAACAACTCGCTTCGATCTCTTCTGGAAATTTGTTTAGAACTTCATTGCGAACTCACAAGGCTAAGAATCACAAGAAACGATTGTGTATAACTCGAGATATCCGGATCGAAAGATTGTTTTTCGATCTAAACAAGTCGAGCTCCGATGAACGTGAAAATGATCGACCCAGTTCCGGTCCTTCTTGGTGCTTGTTAAGGAAGTTTAGGCGAGTCCAATGAGCCAAGAATCAGATGAAATGGTGATCTATAGCTCGAGATATCGAGATCGAACCGAAAACGAGCTTATTCTGTTCGATGCTCACCGCCGCCGCTACCGGCAGTGTCGCGGCGCAAGGCTGCCTCTGGCAGCTGCGCAAGGTCGAGACGAAGCTATTGAAAGTGGTTGGAGGTAGTGGGGTGGCCGGAGGAGGAAGAGGGAGCACGGTTTCTCCGTGCTCTGTTTTCTGGGCTTCGGCCGAGCAGAGAGAGAGTGCAGAGCTACAGTTTCCCAAAGAGGAAATGGAGGCCGGACCAAAATGGAAGTTTTCTGAAAAATTTTAGGGTTTTTTTTTCTATTTATACCAAAATAGAAATATTTTCTATAATCCATAACTAATTCAGAAAAAATCCGGACAATGTGTTCCATATACGCACGGACTCGTATCGACGAGCTGTACAACTTTCATTAAGGAAGTTTTCCCAAATTTTACACGTAGAAAAAGTCGATTTTCTCAATTCGAGCATTTCGAGCTTTTCGTTAAAATAATCGTTTCGAACCTTCGATAATTCGAAAATGAAATATTATCGAGCAACATTCGTGAACTCGCACAATAATCGTTCAACACAATTACACGAATTTAAAATGAAAATTGCGGTTATTACAATCTACCCCCTTTAAAGGAATTTCGTCCCGAAATTCAAGTATCCAATTCCCCAAAGAGCTGTGGATACCTCACTCTCATGTCAGATTCTAACTCCCATAATGCATCACCCTCGTCATGATGACTCCACAACACCTTCATGAGATCAACCTCTTTCCTACGAAGCTTCTTTGTAGACCTATCCAAGATACGAACAGGTTCAACTAAAAATGTCACATCTGTGTTCACTTCGATCGCACCGTGATCAATCAAGTGAGACTCGTCTCGGACATACTTCCTAAGCATAACACATGGAAGACATTGTGCACCCCCGACATACTAACAGGTAAAGCAAGACGATATGCTAAGTTCCCAACCCTTTCCAGAATCTCAAAGGGTCCAACATACCTCGATGCAAGTTTCCCCTTCTTGCCAAATCTCACCACACCTTTCATAGGTGAGACCTTCAAGAACACATGATCGCTTGTCCCAAACTCTAAAGGTCTCCTCCTCATGTCAGCATAACTCTTCAGTCTACTCTGAGCGGTTCGGATTCTGTCCCGAATAATAGTGACCTTCTCCGTAGTCTCCTGTACAATCTCAGGACCGATAAACCCTTTATCCCCTGCTTTCGCCCAACAGATAGGAGTCCTACATGGCCTACCATAAAGAGCCTCATATGGAGCCATACCGATACTGGAGTGATAGCTGTTGTTGTAGGCAAACTCTACCAATGACAGATGATCCGCCCAACTACCCTTAAAATCCAGAACACAAGCTCTAAGCATATCCTCCATCACCTGATTTTCTCTCTCGGTCTGCCCATCTGTCTGTGGGTGAAATGCAGTGCTCATAGTAAGAGATGCACCAAATGCCTTATGGAACCTACGCCAGAATTCTGAAGTGAAACAAGCATCACAATCAGAGACAATCGTCATAGGCACTCCATGAAGCCTCACTATCTCGTTCACGTATAACATACACAACGCATCTCCTGAATAAGTTTTTGCCATAGGAAGAAAATGTGCTGACTTAGTCAACCGGTCAACAATCACCCAAATCGAGTCATAACCTTGCTTAGACCTAGGCAATCCAGTCACAAAGTCCATGAAGATATCTTCCCATTTCTAAACATGAATTGGCAAGGGATTCAACATTCCTGTGGGTCTCTGATGCTCTGCCTTCACCTGTTGACAGGTAAGACACTTCGACATATGTTTTGCCACATCCCTCTTCATACCATACCACCAAAACTGCCTTCGTAGATCCATATACATTTTAGTACCTCCTGGATGTATAGTGTATCAAGACCTATGTGCTTCCCGCATGATCTCCTCTTTGAGGTTATCAATACTCGGTACATACAATCTTCCTCGAAATCTCAACCCTCCATCTGCCCCAATCATCCACTCAGAAGGACCCTCCATATCCGGATCAGCGGTCATCTCAGCAATCCTCGCCTGAGCAAACTCATCAAGTGTTTGACCCTGAATGATCCTGGAGATCAAGGTGAGATGTAAGGTGATACTACCGAGAAAGATTCCATGTCCTGCTCCTGCGGGCATATGGTCAAACTCTGCTGCAACCTCTAACATGCGCCACTCTCGCACCATAATAGCTGCCATGATCACTCAAGGTTTCCTACTCAAAGCATCCGCCACTACATTCGCCTTTCCGGGATGATACTCCAAGGTGAAATCATAGTCCTTGATGAACTCCATCCATCTTCTCTGCCTCATGTTCAATTCTTTCTGGGAGAATAGATACTTCAAACTCTTATGATCAGAAAAAGTTCAAATTTCTCACCATAAAGATAGTGCTTCTAAATCTTCATGGCAAACACCACTGCTGCTAGCTCTAGATCATGAGTGGGGTAATTCCGCTCATGTACCTTCAACTGTCTAGAACCGTAAGCAACAACCTATCATTCTGCATCAACACACACCCCAAACCCTGATGAGATGCATCGCTGTAAATGACTAATCCACCACCACTAGTAGGAATAGTCAACACCGGAGCTGTAGTCAATCTAGTCTTCAGCTCATTGAAAGCCTTCTCACACTCATCCGACCACACGAACTGAGTATCTTTCCTTGTCAATTTGGTCAAAGCCGAAGCAATACCAGAAAACCCTTCGATGAAACGCCTGTAGTACCCTGCCAATCCAAGGAAGCTACGAATTTCTGTAGCCGTAGTAGGGCGACTCCAACTCATCACTGCTTCAACCTTCGAAGGATCCACAAAAACTCCATCCTTCGAGACCACATGACCAAGGAACTTGACTTCACTCTGCCAGAAGTCGCACTTCTCGAACTTGGCAAATAGTTTCTGCTCTCTCAATGTCTGCAGCACTATCCGCAGATGCCTCTCATGCTCAACTGACGACCTTGAATAAATCAAGATGTCGTCAACGAACACCACCACAAACTGATCCAAGTAGGGACTGAACGTGCAGTTCATTAAGTCCATAGATGCTGCAGGTGCATTCGTAAGACCAAAAGGCATGACAAGAAACTCAAAATGTCCATACCTGGTCCTGAACGCCGTCTTTGGAATATCTTCATCCTTCATCCTTAACTGGTGATATCCAGATCTCAAATCAATCTTTGAGAACACAGTAGCTTCTCTAAGCTGATCGAACAAGTCATCAATCCTAGGTAAAGGGTACCTGTTTTTGATGGTCACCTTGTTCAGCTGTCGATAATCCACACATAACTGAAGTGAATTATCCTTCTTCTTCACGAACAACACTGGTGCGCCCTAAGGAGATACACTAGCCTGAATGAACCCTTGTGCAAGTAAGCCCTCAATCTGAACCTTCAACTCCTGAAGTTCAGCTGGAGCCATTCGATAAGGTGCTTTCGATACAGGTGAAGTACCTGATATCACATCAATGGAGAAGTCCATTACCCTTTTCGGGGGTAACCCAGGGATCTCCTGAAACACGTCAGCATACTCTGAAACTACAGGAATCCCTGTAATCTTTGAAGTACTACTCCCTGATTCAATATGGGCCAAAATCGCTGCCCTCATGGCGATGTTAGACTTCAGACAACGGTAATGAAACACCGGTTATCCCGGAACATGGAAGGACACAATCATCCTAAAGCAATCAATAACAGCATGGTTCGGGCTCAACCAATCCATGCCCAAAATCACATCATATGTGTGATCCGAAATCACAATCAAAGATGCAGAGAACTCTCTGCCACCAATCCCAATAGGGCAAGCATCACAAAATATGCTAAGCTCAAGAGACACACCGAGAGGTGATGTAACACATAATGATCTAGTCAGAGGCATAGCAATCAAACCCAATACATCCACAACCGAACTAGATATGAAAGAGTGTGAGGCTCCCGTATCAAACAGTATTCTAGCAAGATAGTGATAAACAGATAAGGTACCTTCCACTCCAGTGCCTGCCTGACCGATGGCAAAGACTTTAGCAGGTGCAGGTGGTAGCTGCCTCTGCTGGTTACCCTGCACTCTACCCTGATTTCGGGGACACTCCCTAGCCTGATGCCCTACTTGTCCACAGCTGTAGCATATCCTACCCCGTGGTTTCGTGCACGCACTAGAGATCTGGCCCGGCTCGCCACAGTTAAAGCACTTCACCGGAGCTGCTGGTGCTATTTGCCTAATAGGCATAACCTGAATGAGAGGAGCTACTGCTGCCCTAGCTAGAGCTTGATGCTGGAACTGAGTTCTCTGTTTCTTCCAGAAACCGCCCCTGAAGTCTCTGGACCTACTACTTCCTGCTATGGCCTTTCCCTTACCCTGGAAGTCTCTCTCAGCAGACTCCTTCTCTCTACGAATTAGGTTCTGCTGCTCAATAATCTGCGCCTTAGCCAAGATCTCTCTCTTGGTCTTCAGCTCTAAGATGGCCATATCACGCTCAATCGAAGGACTCAACCCTCTCTGAAACTTCTTGGTTAAGTCTTCATCCTCCATCTACCTCACATACTTGTACAGTTTGGAGAACTCCGCATCATACTCGATCACGGTCATCTTCCCCTATACAAGTGCGAGGAATTCTCGTTCCAACCTTTCCTTCACAGCTGGTGGAAAGTATTTCTCCCTAAACAGCCTCTCGAAGCCATCCCATGTCAAAGTAGACACCTCGATACTCCTCTGTGTGACGTTCCACCACACCCTAGACTCATCCTTCAGCATGAACGCGCTTAGCTTCCTCTTGTCGGTATCACTGCAATCAAGCAGATCAAAATAGGTCTGCAAATCCTCTATCCATCGATCCACCACTATATAATCAATGCCTCCTCTAAACTTGGTTGCTCCTAAGCGGGTAATTTCCCTTCCTAGCATCAGCAAGCAAGCAGGATCATCAACCATGGCCACGGGCGGAATATGCTGATCCTCATAAGGTGCTTCTACCTCTGCCTCATAAGCATCATCAACCGGAGGGGCCCTACCCCTACCTCGGCCTCTACCCCTACCATGAGGTCTGCTTCTACCTTGACCTCTGGCTTCGTTCCCCGCAATCTCCATTACCTAATAAGCATGATATACTTGATTAATACACACATAACACTTAAACAAAGCATAAGTCAAATGCAAGTCCATATTAACTAAGTAACTAAGCATACAAAACAATGCCTAAAGTTCTTTTGACATGCTAACGTTCATAGCCAACCTAACGCTCTCACATACCCAATGACATTGTCAATACCGAAGAGCACACGATGGGGATCGGCTGCAGACGGGCCATCACTCAGAAAGTATTGACATATCACCAAATATGTACCTTACGCTCTGATACCAAACTGTCACGCCCCGAATTACTACAAATTAAAATAATCATCCTGAAAATTTCTTTTCTTAACACCTCACCACACGAAATAAAATCAAAACCGAATTTAGTCTCGATTAATTATTACAACTCAAATACAATATGAATTGTAAAGATCTAAATGAGCATACACACCTCACAACTCAAAGAAATAAAAATAACTGCTGTAACACCTAAGCAGCTCGGTCACCTCCCTGGTTATCCTGACTTGTAGGAATATCCGCTACCCTATTTGAATAGTGTACCGGGATTGCAACAACACAAAATCCGGTAAGCTTATGAAAGCTCGTATGAGTAAAAGAAATGATTGTTGTTTAATTAAAGCATAACTATTTCCACTCGAATCAACACTCAACAATTTCCACATCCACAAGGAACCAACAATCTCAATCAATCAACAAATCAACACCAAACCCTAACTCACATCTTTCTTCCAAAACCTCAACATCGTATTTATAAAAATACGGTATTTGACAGACTAGAGCTCTAACTGAATCGTAGCCCGTCACCTGGCCTAGGTTATGGCATCCGACATATTGATCATTATCGTATTTCATCAATATGTATACTTATATACATATTTAGAACGTCCGATAATTGAACATACTCAACCAATCGTATCCCATCATCCACTTAGGATTAGAGCGTCCGATTCCCCCATACCGGTCACTACGTTGACCCTAAATCCATAAAAGAGCACAACATGTATTATCACATAATGAAATCAACTCAACCAAGATACACAATATTATTATGAAATTAAGCATTTGAAAAATAATTCAAATCATCAATTCAACTCAATCATATCATCACTCCACAATCCACCCATCAATATATATTTTCCACGTAAATATATATATATATATATACACGTAATCATCCATTCAGGAATGACCACTAATACCATCTATAGTTCACACAAGAAAATCGTAAAATTCATTTGTATAATTAAAATTCATTTTACTTACCTATGGACTGTAGTGATCAAGTCCATGTGATTTTAAAAAAAAAAAAATTTAATCCACAAATATTTTCCACACAATTACTAAAAATAAATAATTTAAAGCGCTCGGTTCGTAATATGAACCACGTGAGTTTTACTCACCTTGATACTCCCGTTGCGTCTTCAAATAAAATATAAACCACACCGAAACAGCTCACCCAAATATAAAACGTCAATCACCTAATTAAATGTGATTCGAATTTAGCCAATAATTTCAAAACATAACTGAACTACCATTTAACGGCCAGATTCTATTTATAAGAAAATCCGACGGACGGATTCTCACGAATTGCTCCCCTAATCACCCTTTTGCACTTATACGAAGATCCAACGGTCGGATCTTCGTCGAAGACCACACAAAGCCACTAGGATAGTCATATGATGATCATACCAAAACTATAAGTCCATCGGACAGTTCAAATTTCACAGATCATAAATCTAACAATCGTAATCGATCGAAATCTTAAAATTCGTAACTAAATCATACGATGTCCGAAAAATGCATATAATATGCTAAAATGATCGTGTTGAAACGTAGAATCATAAAATAGATAGAAACTAAATTTTAGGCCTCCGGAGGTGGCCGGAAAGGGCCGCCGGAGTTAGGGGCTGAGCCGCCGCCGACTACCACCAATGGTGTCGGGGCCAAGCTTCTCCCATTCGTTTCATCATTCTGAGCAACTTTTATAACTAGCACAAGACCAAAAGATGACGAGAAGGGATAAAAAAGTATTAATTGCAGTCAGCCGTTGGAAATTTTCCAGAAACCGGCGAGCTTGAAAACCGACGTGAAAACTGGAACAACTCGCTTCGATCTCTTCCGGAAACTTGTTCAGAACTTCATTGCCAACTCACAAGGCCAAAAATCACAAGAAACGATTTTATATAACTCGAGATATCCAGATCGAAAGATTGTTTTTCGATCTAAACAAGTCGAGCTCCGACGAACGTGAAAACGATCGACCCAGTTCCGGTCCTTCTTGGTGCTTGTTAAGGAAGTTAAGGCGAGTCCAATGAGCTAAAAATCACGTGAAATAGTGATCTATAGCTCGAGATATAGAGATCGAATCGAAAACGAGCTTAGTCCGTTCGATGCTCACCGCGGCCGCTACCGGCCGTGTCGTAGCGCAAGGCTGCCTTTGGCAGCTGCGCAAGATCAAGACGAAGCTATTAAAAGTTGTTGGAGGTTGTGGGGTGGCTGGATGAGGAAGTGGGAGCACGGTTTCTCCGTGCTCTGTTTTCTGGGCTTCGGCTGAGCCGAGAGAGAGTGCAGAACTACAGTTTCCCAAAGAGGAAATGGAGGCCAGACCAAAATGGAAGTTTTCTGAAAAATTTTAGGGTTTTTTCTATTTATACCAAAATAGAAATATTTTCTATAATCCATAACTAATTCAAAAAAAATCCGGACAATGTGTTCTGTATACGCACGGACTCGTATTGACGAGCTCTACAATTTTCATGAAGGAAGTTTTCCCAAATTTTGCACGTAGAAAAAGTCGATTTTCTCAAATCGAGCATTTCGAGCTTGTTGTTAAAAAATCGTTTCGAACCTTCGATAATTCAAAAATGTAATATTATCGAGCAACATTCGCGAACTCGCACAATAATCATTCAACACAATTACATGAATTTAAAATGAAAATTGCGGTTAAAAAAAAAACGAGAGAAAAGAGAGTTAAAAAGAGAGAGAGAGAGAGAGAGAAAAGAGAGTTTAAAATAATAGAGAAAAAAGAGTTAAAAAAAAAGAACAAATTAAAAAAATAGAGAAAAGTGAGAAAAAAAAAAGAACAAAAAAAAAATAGAGAATTTTTTTTTGGTCAGTGAGGGTAAAATAGTCATTTTACTGTGAAAAACTGCCATGTCATCAAGATGACAGAATTTTTTACGGAAAGTTGACGGCAATGACTAATTGGATGAAATTGGAGAGTTCAGAGAGTTTTTAGGTGAAATTGAAATGTCAAGACCCTATAAATATATGGAGTAAACAATATTTTGTCATTTTTTTACACGGTACCTATTAATACGTGTTAGATATATGAGTAATGCTAAATCGATCAATTTTTCAATTTGTATTATTTGGATCACGCAAAAATCTTATATGCCTACTAGTGTTGCATATAGCATGTTTACTAATTGTAGAGAAGTGTATACCTTCCAAGATGAACAAGGTGAAAGAAATAGAATTTGGCAAATTTGACCGTTGGATTTGATCAACTCAAGGAACATGACATGTTTTTGTCATCATTTCGGCCTTGATTTGGATTGGGGGGTTGAATTATGCTTTAACCCAATATGCACTTATATATGCCTAAGGGGAGTTAAATCATGGGGAGATAAACATGCTAAAATTTTTACGTTGGTTGATACAGCTCGTCCCATGAGAGTGTTAGAGCTGACGGATCAAGAAAAGAAGTTGTGAGGGAGTGGTTATGAGCATTTTAGTTTGATGTATATTTAGACTTCACGGTTGACCAAGTGGATCGAAGCCAAAACGATGACGAAAACATATAAATTTTTTACCTTACCCATATTTCTCCACCTTGATCGTATTCAATGATTGAATTTGTCGAATTCTGTTTCCTCCTCCTTCTTCATTTTAGAATGTATTTTAATTTTAATTTTATTATTTAATTTTTTACAATCAATAAACAAGCTGGACAACGTTAGTAGACATGTAAGGATTTAGTGTGAACCAAATAATTAAAATTGAAAATGATTAGATTTGACCTTAATCTCTTAATCTTCACAGTTAATTGTTAAAATGTGAGTTGGCTCGATCCAACGCTGCCATCTTATATACCATATGCCTTGGCCAACGGAATACCATTGCAGTTTTATTAGTGCACTCTTTACTTTTATTTTTACCTCATCTGAACCGGTTTCTTCTAGTTTTAGTCAGTTTTCAAGATTCTTCTTCGTTTTCCTCCGTTTCCTACCTCTGTTCCTCACCGCCACCGGTCACCACCATTTCAACCAGTTCTATAGACAAATAGCCATTACTCTGAAAATAAATTCCTACAGCAATATCCAATTCCATAGATCACCATTCAATTTACTGATACCATGGCAGTGATGGACTAGAGATAGCTCCAACTCGTTCGACCCATCTCACAGTCTATGGAGAAGCGTCCAGAATCAAAATCTCAATTCATTCGCCCATCTGTTCACCCATTAAATTTGATCGAACATTTAATTCCTAAACCCATATATTCTTATCAAAGACGATCTAGCTTCGATCTCAATTTGGCACAGATGATTGGATTTTTCTTCTTCGTTTCTTATGAACAGCTAATATTTGCATGGGGCTTGAGACTTTCTGAGTTCATGTCAAGTGGTTCTGCATCAATATAAAGTGGTGGTGGCACCTCTAGCTCATGTTCAGTGAATATTGCAAGCAGAGGCTATAGAGATGGATCTGCTTCCGACATCATTACTTCTACTCAAGTGGTTTTGCATCCTCTCTTTGAAATTCAAAAGGGCTGTGTCGTTGTCTTTCTGCCCTTCCTCTTTAATTTCGGTGTGCATCAGGAATTTTAGATCGGTATCTCAGTGCCTTCGATAGTTCGACACTTCGACTACCGGTGATCTAAAATCCGAAATTACAGTTGCAGTACAAGATTTTTAACCCTGACCACGTATTCTTTCTAACGTGAATTTGAAGGACTGTTATGCCCTTCCGTTGAGGCCCGTCAAAGGCGTACGCTACGCCCGGCGTAGCCCAGAATTATGCCTACTAATCACTAATGTGCCAAAGATTATGCACAATGAGGCTATTGTGTGCGGTGGTGTATCTAATAGTGTGCAGACTAGCAGGCCTAGTGCTAATACCAGTACCAGTGGGCATAGTGAGGCTAATATCTGTGCGTGCAAACAAAGTCATCTTAGCAACAAAACTCAATACTTAAAGCATGACCTTCATTTCCATTTGGCTATTTGAATCTGTTGCATGAAGTTTGAATCTTGACCGTATCATGATGGACGCGTGGCATGATCTGCTTGAGTATCTGGAATAATCCAATTCAATTTGTTGTAACGACCTCTACTACCAACTAGTATAAAATAACTACTCTTTCTATTTTTTCATAGTAGTGGAATCTCCTCACTTGTTTCCGCTCGTGGCTGTAACCATTTGATTTTGGGGTGAATCATGCAAATCTTTGGTCTTCTGAATTTTTTTATTAATTTATCTTTTTTCATATTTTCGATACTTCATACTTGTTTGACACTTCCGCACAACAAGACCCTTCCACATGTGCAACGAAGAAGTCATTTACCATGGATGAAACAACTATGTTTTCATCCATGATACACCAACTTTCCAAACTTGAAGATCATAGTTCCCTATTAAAGTTGGTTTGACCTCCAAACATGGGATAATATATTCCATCTGCAATTACATATTCACCATCTCATGTCCCAAAGTTCTATCTGCAAACATGAGAAATGATGTCAATTTAGCTTTGCTGATTGGTTAACTGGTGTTGTTCAAAATCGTACATAAGAATAGTGAATTTGGATGGTCTTCTAAAAGTGGTTGTTCTGTTTTTAACAAATATACGATACATGATTGAGTACAACTTCACAACTGATCAGGTCCAAATTTTCTGTTGTGAGATTTAATTCTCTTTTATTAATACATATGTTTACGATGATCAATCAAGAACTTATGTAACGAATAAAATCTTAGGCCTCGTTTGGTTGTTGGAAAAGAAATTGGTTTCTTGGTCTTTCCCATGAACATGGGAAAGTAAATTTCCCACTTTTTTTTTTTGAAAGATGAGAAATTTTATTGATTCATACAAATAACATCGTACACTAGGGATCCAAGATGAAATCCGGAGCATATGTGAACCAATCCTGATGAAGGTTCGAATCAAAACTAATGCTAGCAAGTCTATGAGCTACACGATTTCCATCTCTTCTAACATGGTGCAAAGAAATATGAGGACATTGAATTAGAAGCCCCTTGATATCAGCAACTAGAGGACTCAAAAGAGATAGATCATCAACGGAGGAGGAAATTGCCTGGACCGCAAGCAAACAATCACTTTCCAGTTCAACTTGTAAGTGACCATGTTACTGCATGAATCGTAGACCTTGTTGTATAGCTAGTAATTCAACATGTAGGGGAGAACTGATAAAGTCCTGTTTATAACAAAAGGCAGCAACATAGGTGCCCATAAAATTGCACACCCCTGCTCCTCCATGTTGAACAGTAGATAAAAAAGAGCCATCAACATTCATTTTCAGTAACTCACCACGAGGGGGAATCCATTTCTTAATCACTGCATGTTTTGGACTACTAGAATGGTCTCTAATTTGCATAGCCTTTAGGTACTCCTCATACCATGCCATGGCAGAAGCAATTAGCATGGAGTTGTGCTTCTCCTTATCATTCCACAATTTGTCATTACGGTTCTTCCAAATGCTCCAAAGGATAATCAACAATTTATCAAATAAATGAGAAGGAAGAGATAGTACCCGTTCCAGCATTCATTCTTTCAAATTAAAGGCCGGAATGACATAGATTGGAATTGAGAAAGGAGGTGACTGTAGTATAGATTTGGCAATAGCACAATCACATAAAACATGACCAATAGACTCATAAGGAGCTGAGCAAAGAACACAATGCAAATTACCAGTGTAACCTTTAGTACTTAAAGTTGCTCGAGTTGGAAGCATGTTGTGGCAAGCCTTCCAACCAAAGATAGCTACTTTACTAGGCACTTTAGCATTCCAAAGAGCCTTCCAGAGCGGCGCATAGGGATCTCCAGAAGAGGTAGAAGCAGAATAGTTCCCCATAGACAGCTCCCTAGCTACTCTGTAAGCTGACTTAACTGAAAAGAAATCTTTTGGTTCTAATTTCCTTGCAAAACGATCAGTGTTAAAACGTCTGCTTAGAGGAATACACAAAACTTTAGCAGCTACATCTGCAGGGAAACATAGATGAACAACAGTCACATTCCAAGCACATGAATTGTGATCGATCAAATCAGCAACTAACTCAAATATAGTATCTTCAGGTTTATTCAATAAATGGTGAGGAATATCTGGAATCCAATTATCTTCCCAAATACTAACCTAGGTGCCAGTTCCAATTTTCTAATACAAAGCAGCTTGTAAAACTGAACGAGCTTCCAAAATGCTTCTCCAAGAAAATGAGGGTCTGTCACCCATATCAGCAGTGAGAAAGGTACCATGGGGGTAGTAAACAACTTTGAGGACTTGAGCAACTAATGAATCTGGGTTGAAAATTAACCTCCAACCCTGCTTGGCTAGCGTGGAAAGATTGTGGGCATGTAAATGCTTAAAGCTTATACCTCCCTCTTCTTTAGCTAGACACATTCTCTGTAATACTCGCAATTTCCATTTTAAATTCGAGTGATTGTATCGAATGATTATTATGCGATTTCAAGATTTATGTTCGATAATCATTCATTTTTACAATTATCGAAGTTTCGAAACGTTTATTTTAACGAAAAGCTCGAAATACTCGGTTTGAGAAATCGACTTTTTTTACGTACGAAATTTGGAGAAACTTCCTTCATGAAAGTTGTAGAGCTCGTCGATACGAGTCCGTACACGTGCGGAACACGAAGATCGGATTTTTTCTGAATTAGTTATCGAATTTCGAAGTTTTCCGAAACATGTATATATAGAAAAAATTTTGGAAACCCTAATTTTTTCTTCTACCGGTTCCTTTTTTTTTTCTGTCTTCTTCTTCTTCCTGTTTCTGGAAAAACTGGGTTCTCTCTCTCTCTCACAGTCGCTCTCGACAGAAAAGGGGAGGAAATTTTCTCCTTAATTGTTCTCCCTCCACAGACTACCTCTGGACCTCAAACCAAGTCCCAGGCGTTCATCTCGAGCTACTCTAGCTCCCGGAGGCAGTTTCACAAGGCGGCGCGGCCCGTGGCTGCGGCGGCACAGCTCGAACCGAAAACGGCCATTTTCGGTTCGATCTCGATATCTCGAGCTACACTCCATCATTTCACTTGATTCTTGTCTCATTGAGCTCGCCTCAACTTCCTCTACAAGCACCAAGAAGGACCGGAACTGGGTCAAACGTTTTCACGTTCGTCGGAGCTCGACCCGAACGGATCGAAATATCGACACTTTCGATCAAGATATCTCGAGCTATACACGATCGTTTCTTGTGATTCTTGGCTTGTTGAGTTCGCAAGGAAGTTCTGAACAAGTTTCCAGAAGGGATCGGGGCCTGAGGTTGCAGTTTTCAAGCTCACTGGTTTCTGCATATTTTCCGGCCGCCGACTGTAAATCGGTAATTTCGATGCCTTCCCGTCATTTTTAGGTCTTGTGCTAGTTATGAAAGTTGCTCAGAATGAGGAAACGAAGGGGACAAGCTCGGCCCTTACACCATTGGCGGTGGTCGGTGGCGGCTCTGTCCCTAATTCCGGCGGCCTTTTCCGGCCACCTCCGGAGGTCTAAAATTTGGTTTATGTCCATTTTATGATTCTATGTTTCGATACGATCATTTCGGAGTATTACACGTATTTTTCAGATATCGTATGAATTAGTTATGAATTTTGTGATTTCGATCGATTTCAGTCGTTAGATTTTTAATCTGTGAAATTATGACCGTCGGATGAACTTGTAAATTTGTTATGATGATCATATGACTGTCCCAGAGGCTTTGTGTGTTCATGGACGAAGATCCGACCGTTGGATCTTCGTATATGTGAAAAACGGTAATTAGGAGAGCGATTCGTGAGAAACCGCTCGTCGGATTTTAATGTAAATTAGAATCTGGCCGTTAATTAGTAGTTAAATTATGTGTTGAAATTGTTGGCTAAATTCGAATCACATTTGATTAGGTGATTGACGGATTTTATTTGAGTGGCCTATTCGGCGTTAATTATAAATTATAATTATATTGAAGACGCAGAGGGAGTTTCAAGGTGAGTAAAACTCACGTGGTTCATATTACGAACCGAGCATTTTAATTTATTTATTTTTGGTAATTGTGTGAAAAATATTTGCTGATTTAATATTTGTTTTAAAATTTCATGGACTTGAATCACCACGGTCCATAGGTAAGTAAAATGAATTTTAACTATACAAATGAATTTCATAATTTTCTTGTGTGAATTATAGATGGTATTAGTGGTCATTCCTGAGTGGATGATTACGTATATATATATATTTACGTGGAAAATATATATTGATGAGTGGATTGTTGTGTGATGATATGATTGAGTAGAATTGATGAGTTGATTTTATTACAATTGTGTAATTCCATAATAATATGATGTATCTTGGTTGGGTTGATTTCAGTATGTGATATTATATGTTGTGTTCATTTATGGGTTTAGGGTCGACGTAATGACTGGTGTGGGTAATCGGACGCTCTAATCCTAGTGTGGATGATGGGATACGATTGGTTGAGTATGTGGAATTATTGGACGTTCTAAATATGTATATAGGTATACATATTGATGAAATACAATAATTGATAAATATGTCGGATGCCATAACCTAGGCCAGGTGACGGGCTACGATTCAGTTAGAGCTCTAGTCTGTCAAGTACCGTATTTTTATAAATACAATGATGAGAGTTGTGGGAAAAGTTGTGAGTGGGGTTGTCATGATATATTGAATTGGTGTTGATTGAGATTGTTTATTAATTGCATATGTGGAAATAATTGAGTGTTACTGTGTGTGGAAATAAATGAGATTAAATTAAGTAACAGTTCATTCTCTTGCTCATACAAGCTTTCATAAGCTTACCGGGTTTTGTGTTGTTGCAATCCCGGTACACTATTCAATGGTGTAGCGGATATTCCTGCAGGTTAGGATAACCAGGGAGGTGACCGAGCTGCTTAGGTGTTTCAGTAGTTTTGTTATTAATTAGAGGTGAGGTGTGTGTATGCTCATTTAGAGCTTTACATTACATTTGGATTTGAGTTGTAATAATTAACCGAGACTAAATTCGGTTTGATTTTATTTCGTGTGGTGAGTATGTTAAGAAAAGAAAAATTTTCAGGATGATTAATTTGAGTTTGTAGTATTTCATGTTTCGGATTTTGAATTGTTATTCTAAAATTCGGGGCGTGACATTCTCTCCCAAGACCGCCAATGTTTTTTTTTCTTCTGATCAGTACTCCCCAGAAGAAATCAGTGCACAATTGTTGCAAATCATCACATACAGATTTCAACAACATATAGCAACTCATAGCATAGGTTGGAATTGTCTGAGCAACAGCTTTGATCAAAACTTCTTTTCCTCCAGCACTCAGTAGCTTGGAGCGCCAACTAATGAGTTTTTTAATTAGCCTCTCCTTTAGATAAGAAAAGATAGCCATTGTAGGTAGAATGAAACCTGTAGGTGCACCATTGATTAGAATAGAATAATAATGGATTTGATGGTTGCCATAACCACATCAACCCATCTGCTACAAAAACCCAACCTCAATAGCACTGCCTCAAGGTAAGACCATTCTAATCTGTCATAAGCTTTGCTTATGTCTAACTTCAAGGAGAAGAAACCATCTGCTTGGTGTCTTAACTTCTTCATAAAATGTGTTACCTCAGTAGGTATAAGTGTATTATCCGAGATTAAACGACCAGGGACAAAGGCGCTTTGAAGTGGAGATATAATCTGAGGGAGAAGAACTTTAAGTCTATTAGCAAGAACTTTGGAAGCTATCTTGTACACCACGTTACAGAGTGCAATTGGTCGTATATCCGAGGCCAAATTTGGTTCTTTCACTTTGGGAATAAGAGTGAGATGAGTAAAGTTTGATTCCTGAGAGAGTTGCCCAGTTTGCAAAACATGCTTAACAGCCAAGCAAACATCATGATGAACTACATTCCAAAATTTTTGAAAGAAGAAAGGAGACATACCATCTGGCCCGGGAGACTTAGAGGGATGCATTTGGAAAAGAGCCTTCTTAATTTCTTCATCAGTATAAGGAGCAAGAAGGACCTCATTCATCGAATTTGTGACTTTAGGTTGTAATGCTTGAAGCATGATAGAGGTGGCTGCACTATCAGATCCCTCATTATGAAAAATGTTTTCATAATATCTAACAAGTGTCTCTGAAATCTGATCTTGATCAGAGGTCCACATCACTTTCTCATTTATGATTCCTGTAACTTTATTTCGACTCATTCGATTAGATGCTCGACGATGAAAGAAGGGTGTGTTCCTATCTCCTTTTTTCAGCCATTGAATACGAGACCACTGCCTCTAGTAAGTCTCGTTGATTGTGAGTAGCTCATTAAGCCTGAACTGCAAAGTAAATTTCCCACTTGTTTCCCTACCAATGTTTGGAAATGCCGGGAAAGTAATCCGAAAATTTATTTTACTTTCTTTTCCAATATTTGGTTTGTGCATGAATGAAAGTATGTAACATCAATTTTTCAATAATATCCTTATTATCAAAGCATAAACAATCCAGGATTAAAAAATATCTTGGATAATTTGGTAATAACAACATTAAAATAATATTTAGAGTAAGCAATTAATGTGCAACTAATGCAGGAAAAGTAGGAGGGAAAATGAATGATATATGGTGTGGGAAGATCCATTCCCCCCCTATTTTCCCTTCATGCAAGAAAATTGTTCATTTCCTTAGGTGTGCCAAACACAGGAATGGATAAACTTTCGCTTACCAACTTTTCCATTCTGTGAATCAAACGTGACCTTAATTCTTAAAAACAAAAGCATTCCATTAGTTTAAATCAATATTACTTTCCTGAGCATGTTTACTACATGTAAGATTTGACTTCTTTTATTGATGGACTTGGATCCTTGTTCATATCAAAATTCAACATGCGCATTATTTCATTTTTCATGGAAACCATTTACTGGGTTCAACCAGATCAGCCTGGATACAGATGGCCCCTTTTATTTTCTCTAGTACATGAGTACAATGACAGTAAATTTAGCTTCTTTTTTTTCCCTTCTCTTTTGGTAAACTTTGTTGTAAGATTTTTTTTTTGGCTAGAACATTAATTTATTTTATTTTAAAGGTAAACACCAATACAACAATAGACCTAGAAAATGGGCCACATATTACATATCATAAGAGGAAAAAAAAATCCCAAACAAATACAACCCAAATAGTAAATAATCCAACCAAAGGCTTCCTGGGCACATCACCTTTGCAAACACTACCGCACGACCAGGATCCCAATGAAAGAGCCTATCTCTAGACACGAACAAGATTCGTCAAATCTGAATCGGAATGGCACCAGAGATCCACTGCATGAACCACAAAGACCAAGTGAAAAGGAAGAACAAAGAGACTCACAAAGGGATAAAAAAGCAACATAAAGGTTGAATAGTACTTGTGCACTGGCATGTTAGCGAGTAACAGCTTAATATGACGCTCCAAAGTGCGATCACTTTGGCGGTGGTTGAAAACCATAGGAAATGTGTTGAAGGCAGCAGTGCTCAGAAAGAGATATAGAGTTGGAAGAGGAAGTTAGGAGGAATAGGTGCTTTGGGTGATTGATGGGGATGTAGAAAAACAAGGACCAAACAAGGAAAAAATGAACATGATCGAAAACATGTAAGAAAAAGAGAGGCGAGGGGGGACTCAGATCATGGTCTGAACCACAGAAAAACGCCCCTAGAGGGGGGTGTATCGCCACCAACTTTCAAAAGTGAAAAAAGAAAACCTGGAGCGAAGGATTTATGTATTTTACTGACACAACTCACTACAACGTTTTATGGATTTGTTATAAGCAATTGGAAAAATTTTAGGAACAATACACTAAATAAAGGCCACTAATAATTTCTATACATAAAGTTCCAAAACAAGCCTTTTGGTACATGAAATTTGAAGCTCGACCCATTATCAAACACGACATTAGTGACGTCGTTAAATCTTATGTCATTCTTCATATGTCAAAGGATAATTTAGTACTCTCTCACTCTGAAAAAAAAAAAAAAAAACGGCTATCTCTCTCTCTCTCTCAGCTTTGAAATTAGGGTTAGAGCGAGGCGAAAGAGGGCCAACCCGGCGACCTAGAACCCAGGGCAGGTGTAGCCGTGTAACGGGTCTTCAAGACGGTGGCGACATGGCAAATGAAGGTGTTGTAGGACTTGCGAAGTGGAGGGGAGGCGGAGAAGTAGCAGTCGTGAAGGAGAAAGATGATGGCAGCAGGGGCAGGCTCGAACTTTTGCTTCTTGGAGATGTCTCTCTGCAATTCGTTTATTCTTTGCTTCAGGTATTGTTCATCTTCGAAATCCATCATTTATGGGTTGGACTTTTTTTTATGTGTGAATGATTGGTTTTGATGATGAAGAAGAAAGATTCAATTGGAATTGGAATTGGGGTTTTGGATGATGAGCTGCGAGGTGGATTACGATCTGGAAGTCGAATACATCGCAGAGAGGCCGGGGAGTAGTGGCTAGGCAGTTGGTGAGGTGGCGCTCGAGGTCTTAGGCGGCTTGGTGGTGGAGCAAGTCGGATTCGAGTAGGGGAGGACCGTAAGAAGTGGTGAGTTGCAGGATTTGGGTGAGTGGGTTTTGGGAAAAAGAGGAGGGGATGGTGGAGGATGGGGTGGAGTGAATGACTGTGGTGATTGCAGAGCTCCATGCATTGTTGTAGGTGACCTTTCTCAGCTCCTGAGACTACAAAGATCTCTCCGGCCATTGTACAACTAGGTGAGAGAGAGAGAGATAGGTGGCCAGAGTAAGAGAGTGTAGAGACCAATTTACCCCTTAAACTATGCCAGGTGGCAGAGGTTCTCACAGCGTCATTGACGTCGTGTCTATATAATGGATCTGGTTTCATATTTCGTGTACCAAAATGCTCATTTTAGAACTTTATGTATAGAAATTATTAGTGACATTTAGTTGGTGTACTGTTCCAGAAATTTTCCCTAAGCAATTTGCAAACTGTGTTCAGTTAGGAGCAATGACCAAAATATCGAATATATATCGACGGTCCGAAAAATGGAAATTTCGATGGAAATATTGAAGAAATATTGATATTGGTAATATTTGAGAAAAATGATGAAAATTTAGAGAAAAACATGGAATTTTGAAATGAAACTTTAAGAGATGTTTATTTCATCAATTATCTACTATATTTCAAATTAAAATGTTGAACCATGACATATGACTTATAATAATTTAAGGTGAATACTAGTATATTGAGTCACTAACAGTTCTTAAAATATGATTTAATGATACTTATTATTATAGATAATTATTGTCTGAATAAAGTCTCTATAAGAGAGGAGTTTACTAAAAGCAGTAAAATCAATATTAAGTGTTAACATATCTAATTTTATATTAAAAATGTAGGAGCGATACATGAAGTTGCGAAGATGAATTGTGTCATGAGTTTAATGAAAATAATTTTCTATTCTATTTATAGATACAAGTCTTTATTGACACATGCGATGCATGTGTTAAACAGTTTTATTTTTATTTTTATTCTTATTTTTACTTTTTTGAGAAAAAAAAGTAGGAAGTTATAACTGTAAGATGTGGGAAGTTATATTTGTAGAAAGTGGGATGAATTTCCTTCTTTTTTTTTTTTCTGAATTTTCATTCATATTTTGCTATTTACCATAACACCTCTCATATATTAAAAAGTATTTAAATTAACCTATAGTCTAAGGATATTTACGTAAATTCACACCCACTTTAGCTAACAAAGTGGGTTCACTTAATAATAGTAAGCCAAAGTGGGTTCTCTTAATAATAGTACTAGTCTTTATTGACACAAGACAATTTTATTTTTATTTTTAACTTTTGGAAGAAAAAAAAGTAGGAAGTTACAACCGTAAGATGTGGGAATTTTTTTTTTCTAAATTTTTATTTATATTTATATTTTGCTATTTACCATAACACTTCTCATATATTAAAAACTATTTTAAATTAACCTTTAGTCTAAGGATATTTACGTAAATTCACACCCAATTTGGCTAACATGTGGGTTCTCTTAATTTTATTTATATTTATATTTTTCTATTTACCATAACACCTCTCATATATTAAAAAGTATTTTAAATTAACCTATAGTCTAAGGATATTTACATAAATTCACACCCACTTTGGCTAACAAAGTGGGTTCTCTTAATAATAGTATAGATAAAAAATTTTAAAGGTTGAAATTAAGAATGGTTTGTTAAATTTTATATGTTGTAAGTTGTTTTTAGATTCATAAAAAAAAGGATAATTTTTCAAAACGGATACAAATATATATTTGTAGTTATAATTATGCCAATTGCTATATTTCCCAGAGTGGTTGAGCCATTTGCAGTTTTCCACAACAACCAAGGTTTGACATTGGGAAAGCATAATTGGCGTTTTCTTTCAAATTTAAAATCAGGGTGGGGCCCAAATTGGACTGTTACACCCTGAGACAAAAGGTAAATATCGAGAATTTTGCAATAATATTGAAGTTTTTGTGAAATTTCGTATAATTTCAGGAATTTCCAATAAATGGTATATCACGATAATATTATCTCGAATGCTTCTCTTGATGCCTATTGTAATTTGGGGTTAAGACACTCTATCCCCGCATATATTCTACCGTTTCATTAATGGACAAGACGTAAGGGCAGCCGCACCAGTCTTTTTTAAAAGAGGAAAAAAAAAAAACCCTAGTATACATACCCGACGATGTACACCTCCCGTTTTGAAGTACGTACCAGCCGTTGGCTATTCTAACCAAATCATTGATTTAGTCGTGTGCGTTTTCGTGTGCTGTAAAAGGAAACCATGCATTAGATGAAATCATGGATTTAGTAAAAACACTTTGGTTTGAATCATCAATGTGCTGAAAGCATACCCATTTAAGTGGTTGTTGATGGCTGTAAGTCTTTTGAAGGGCTTTGATACGCATGAGTAGTCTCCCCATCACAAGTATAGGTGGCAAACGGGCCGGCCCGCCCCGACCCAGCCTATTTTAAGCGGGCCTAATCGTGCTTCGTGCCGTACTTGGGCCGGCCCATTTATTATCATTCCGGGCTCGTGCCGGCCCATTTACTTAAACATTAAGCCCGGTCCGGCCCATGGCCCGAGCCCATATCATGCCGGGCCGTGCTCGTGCCTTCCCACACTATAAAGCACGATTTTATAATCTTAATTTGAACAAATAAAAATTAATTTTATTTAACTATTTAGAAAATTAAAATAAATTAAGTTCTACAATGTTTTTCTTAATCTTAGCTTTTTAAGATTAGTTTTCTAATAATTTTTTATATTCCACTACAAGAAAGTAAGAAAAAAAAAATAACTCAAAATATATTGCTTTTAGTATATTATTGTGAGATTAATCTTTATTAATATAATGAAGATTTAGTATCATATTATTTTTTCCTTCATTCTATAGTTGTTATGAGATTAGTCTTTATTAATAAACATATATTTAATATTTTTTAAAAATAATTTATGTCAAAACATGGATATAATGTTTTATTTCACTATTTTGACAACATAAAAGAAATAGCATTAGTGGAATTGTCATGAGATTTTAAATAAAGAGATCTAATATTCAAATCTCATCATTATAGTTTTTTAATAGTTTTAAAAACAAAATGAAATTTTGTGTTTGTAACGGGCCGGCCCACAATATGTCGTGTTTGGGTCGTGCCGGGCCGGCCCAATGGGTCAATATTCCTAGGCCCAACCGGACCCGTTATTCTAACGAACTCGGGTCGTGCCGGGCCACTAACGGGCTTGGGCTGTGCCGGGCCGCTTTTAAGCGTGCTGGACCCGTGCCGTGCTCGTGCTTAGCGGCCCGTTTGCCACCTCTAATCACAAGCATATTTTTGTCATTAATTCTCTGTGAACAGACTAGGTTTCATGAAAAACCGTAGAATAAAAATAAAAGTGAAATACAGATTTATAGGGAAAGGGAACTATGAAATAATGAATACTGTTACTATTGTTCAAAACAGTGCATACTTCATAAATATTACAAAGCAGTCATATTACAAAACAAGGAACCGTAAGCAACACGACGTACTGACAACCTCAGAGTAGTATTCGTGTTTTGGTCAGTATTCGTTTTCCTTATTATATTTACTGTTCTCTTACAGAAACCACGATCATCTTTAGTACTGGTCTTAGCCTGAGGGCAAGCCCTTTTGCAAGTGTTCTTGACAGAGGACGCCCTTTGAAATCGCGATGTACTTAACGACTTGTCGTAGGCCTTCTTTTTGGCAGGGTCAGAAAGAAAATCCCATGCCACTTTGACATGGTTGAAAGCGCCTTCGGCAGCAATAGAGCTATTCTTGTCAGGGTGTACAAAGCGTGCCAACTCTTTGTATTGTTTCTTGATGGTCGCATACTCGGTAACCTCTTGGAAGCCAAGAACATGATACCAATCTTTCTTTCCCGACACGGCTTTATGAATCTGGTAGGCAAGGATGAAATGATCGATACCTTGCAAATCGGGGTCGAATTGTTTGGCTACCATGGCCTGCTTGATCGCCAACTCGTGGTTTTGAAGCTTGAAAAATTCTTCTGCAGTGTCTTTTTCCTTGACAGCAGCCATTATGGTGAGGTTGACGAGGGGATCATGAGGAAAGGAGTACTTGCTGGCCATGATATTGTTCTCTTGAAATTTTGAGTTGTGGTCTTGTGGAGGATATGGCAAGGAAATTAGTAACAGACTAGATAGTAAACAAAATTACAAAAGAATTGGGTCTCCCGAAAAGCAGGAAAGGAAGGAGTAATTCTCTCCAATGAACTAGGTAATCCTCTTGTACCTGAAACTAAAAAGGAGTAATTCCTTTTCCTGCAAGGAATTTAACTCATACCAGATTTGATCTTATCCTTATTTACCGCTGAAGTAATCCATTTCCTAGTTCTTGTCGTACTTGTACTTTATTTCCCTCATTAGGTGCTATGGCCATCTCTATATAATTGAGCAGCATATTTTACGATTCAGTCTTATTAATACACACAAACCCAACCCTAGCTAACCTGTTTGCTAGCTTTTCCCAAAGAACACAGAGACAAGAATGCCAAAGACTGCAAACCCGGGGAGGAGACCTGCCACCTTGCTCAAGAAGGCCAATGAGTTATCTATTCTATGTGATTCAGAGGTCGCCGTCATCGCTTTTTCACCTGATAGAGAACTCCATGAATACTCGAGCACAAGCATGGAACACACTCTTGAAAGATACAAGAACAGGATTGGCCTCGTCCTCCCAAGCAGGGTCGAGTCTCCGGCACCAGAAGAGCACCGCCATGAACCTGCAAAGCAGGAACTGCAGGAAAGACATAAAGCACTACGATTGGAGAAATTGCGGAGAATGGGAAAGGAGTTGGATGGCCTGAGTTCGGAAGCGCTGTCTACGCTTTTGGAACAACAAACTAAAGGGTTATTAGCTGTTCAGAGCAAGAAAGTGGAACTGCTTGAGGAGAAGTTGCAGATATCTAGGTCGAGAGAAGAGCAGGCTATGCATGAGAATGAACTGCTTGAGGAGAAGTTGCTGAGATCTAGGTCAAGAGAAGAGCAGACTATGCACGAGAATGAGAGTCTGCGCAGAAGGATCGGGGGGTTCATGATGAGGCAAAACTACAAGCGACACATCCTTCCATGCCATCCAGCCAATTATTTGGATAGAAATTATGGAAATAGGATGGGTTTCTGCACAAGCTCAAGAGCTGCTGTTTCCGTTTCCAACTCTCCATCGGAGGGAACCGATGACCATTTAGACATGACCACTTTGCGGTTGTGGCCGTCATAGCAACTAATATGTATCATTGTTATGATGTAGTTTCTGTTAGTTCAGTCAGATAAATTATACTATACTGATATCTTTTTTAGTAATGCGAGTAGCTCCATTGTCGTACACATGATCTGGCAAAGACATCCAAATCCACACAGCCATATAACCATTAATAAGCTTTTGTTTTGGTGTTTTGCTTTTCCTTTCCAAAAAGTTTACAGCTCAAGGAAGAACCCCATGTTGAGTACAAGATAAAAATTATGCTGCTTCTACAGTTCTACACCGCGGTACAACCATTTGAATTTGCTACCCAGTGATGTATTGTGGTCTTTTGCAGCATTCTTCATTCGCCTTTGCTCCAAGAGGCTTCGAGCCCTGCCAGATCCCTAATCACATGAAAAAATTGTATTAGTTTCCCAAGCTAAAGTGACCAAGTAGTAGTACCAAAAAAAAAAAAAAATAACACAAAAGAAAAATGTTTACTCGTGTTGTTTATACTTTTCAACAAGTTGTTTCTTTCAAGTCTCAGCGGCTTCAGTTTTTCTTGAATCTACTAGTATTTTTTATCCACTGTGTTCACACACTTGGGGTCATAATTAAATTGGGGTAGTATTATACCACTAGCACCCCTGAAAACCCATTCTAAACCACCAAAATGTCATGCACTCGGCCATTACCTAACAACCATCACTTCGCAGTTTGCACTGCCATCAGGTGCAATGCAATCGAAGTCTGACTACTTTTGGAGTAGAATGGTGTTGTTGCAATAGCATTTCCTGGGCAACAGGTGATACTGAGTCCAGATTCATCCAAATAGCAATGCTAAAGAAGCAGCATTGGGATCCAAATAGTCACAGCTAATAGCTTCCAGTTGTTTTGCAAAGGGTCTACCGTTCCTCATAGATTCATAAACCCAACTCCAAAAAGCTGTTAAAACAAATAGTCATCCCGAAAATGACTTAGCAACATAAATAAATCCTTCTTAAACAGTCATGCTATCATGACCACGAACCAAAAGTACAGACCTTAGTTAGCTTTCATTCATCCAACATATCAAAGACATTGAGAAGCAGCTGCTCATACAGCGTAATACTAAAACAATAACCTCTGCCAACATACATTACCAATTAAGTCACCCCAAGCAGGCCTCTCAGTCCACTAAATCTCTCGAAGCAATCTCAAGCACTGTTCACTGGAGTTCACAGGTTCAAGGTGGAAGACTGCAATCAAAAGGCCAAATAAAGTGGGTTTATGAAAAACCAAAGTTAATATAGCAAGCAAGCAGAAAGAAACATGCCAAAAAATACAAAAAGAACCATGCTGGAGAGGTGACTAATATTAAGTAGAAGAAAATTGACTGAAAACACCCTTTATACTACCCTCACAACGTGTGAAAAAGAAAACCAACAGAGCATATTGTCTTAAAATCACCCTTTATACTACCCTCTACTTGGGAGTACTTGCCAATCTATGATATTAGTTGATTGCGCAAATTCTATCACATCCAAGTATAATATATACTTCACATTTTTCTGTGGTTGTATTCATTAACAAGTAGAATAGCAGTGGAAAAATGCAAAGTATCCAAAAGTGAGTTCAAATAGGAGAAACATGATACAAGAGTGTAAGATTACCAATAATCCATACAGGAGCAGATGCCATCTTTAAAGTGATGGAATCAAGCACGTTTACCATTGTAAACTCCACAGTAAACATCTTTGAGATCCATTTGGTCAATTTGTGGCGGTCATTGCATTAAGATTCTGGAAAGTACATGTGGAGCACAAAGGCAATGCCTAGTGTCTCGCTGTTTTCCATCATTCTTCTGTTCAAACATGGGTGCCTGTGAATACTCAGGTGAGTACCCTATCTGAGTCTTTCCTTCATCGCATCCAAGACCTGATATATTTCTCTACTATGAGGATGAGACGTGTCCCCAGCAAAAAATTCATGCGTAAAACCATCTATGTCTATTATACTACAGCCAGGCTCTTTTGCTATACCTTCCTCTGTCATCAATCTCCGAATTGATCCGACGTCGTTCCAGCGGCTAGCTGAAGCATAGACTCTTGACAATAGCACATACACACCACTAGAAACATCCTCTCCTCCAGACTCAAGGATCTGCCTGGCCACTTCTTCACTTAGCTCAATACTGGCATGCTGTTGCTTACTGCAAGCATCAAGAAGACTCCTCCATATTACGGCATCAGGCTTCATGGGCATTGTTGTCACCAAATTCAAAGCTTCGTCAATGAAACCAGCACGTGCAAGAAGATCAACTAGGCACCCATAGTGCTCTAATCGCGGTTCAATCTTGTACTCATTTACCATCACATCAAAGAACTTACGACCTTCGTTAACCATGCCTCTATGATTGCATGCACTCAAAACACCAACGAATGTGATGGAATTCGGCTTACAACTCTCCATATTAACCATACGATCAAAACACTTTAAGGCTGCCTCAGCTTTTCCATGCATGGCAAATCCCAGAATCATATAATTCCATGTAATCACATCACGTTTATTCATTCCCTCAAACACTTGAAGAGCCATATCCAAGGACCCACATTTGCAATACATATCAACCAACGAAGAGTTCACCAACACATTGCTGGCTACAGCATTATCACACTTCCTCAGCACATAAGCATGAGCCCACATTCCCAAATCCAAAGCCCCCAAACCAGCACAAGCATTTATAACACTCTGCATTGTATACCCATCGGGCTCAAACAGCTTCTGCATCTGACCAAACTCTTTCAACGAAGTCTCAAACTCACCAGCACCAACCAAAGAATCAATCATAACATTCCACGACACAACGCTTCTCTCACGCATTTTCTCAAACACCTTCAGTGCGTAATCCAAACACCCACAAGAAGCATACAGATGAATCAGACTATTGCCGATATAAACGTCTGAACCAAACCCAAGTTTGACGACATGAGCATGCGCTTGTTTTCCTTCTGATAAGGCAAACAAGTAAGCACAAGCTCTGAGAACAAAGGGGAACGTATACTCATCCGGCAGAGCAACTCCTTGTGATAACATTTCACAGTAGAGTAGTATAGCCTGGTTTTCGAGTCCAGAGCTTCGAGCACAACCCCTGATGAGGGTGTTCCAGGTGAAAGAATTGGGATTCTCAATCTGATTGAAAACCCGAAAGGCGTAGCGGATATCGGTTAAGGACGAGAAGTGGAGGATTCGGCTGTGGAGAAAGAGGGTGTGTGGGTTTGTGGTGGATGTGGTGCGCAGTGTGTGAGCGTGTATTTGTTTCAGCTGAGGCATGGACGTACATTGATTCAACAAGTGGAGAAGACGGCTGTGGTGGCTGGGTGAGAGAGAGTCTCCATTACTGGTGTTGAATGTAATAGGGAGATGATGATGAGGAGGACGATGACTTGGTGGGATTGCCAGTGCCATGTTTTTCAGGGTGCCAAGTTCAACGTGAAATCACATTCACAGGCATTGGATAAAGGACTAATTTACTCGCTCTCCCAATCCATTAGAAGTTTTTACACGCTGCAAAACGAACACAACAGTATTTGAAGTTATTTTAAATAGGGAAAACATCATAAATGGTGTATGAATTTTAGGTCATTCTACATTTTGGTGTATTAACTTTTATAACTATCAGAATGGTGTATCAAGCTTGCTCAAATCTTTCATTTTGGTATACGCCGTTAAATTTTATGTTATCTTTTCCTTTAGCTTTGTAGTTTTTTTTTTTTTTATGTGACTTTGTCAAGGGGAACCAAAAGGCTTCTTAGACCCAAGATAAACCCCCTTCGGCGCATGTGAAATGCTCTAATTGTGCATTGCAGCACAGTGCCTGACCACTTTGATAGCTTCAGGGTTCGAACCTAAATTTGGGAGCATACCTAACTAGATAAGAACCACTAGGCCACTTGCAGTGGTTCACCTTAATATTTTCTTATTCACCTTACAAACATTTGAATTATTGAAAGACTATCTTATCCAAGTGCAAAATGACTAATAAGTACACCAATTTTCTAAAATCTAAATATATAAGAAAAGTTAAATACATAACCAATTAATTAATTACAAAGACTACTTAATTTCTCATTAGATAATATTAATCTTCATTTCTTTGTAAAAGTTAACAGGATTTGGTCTTCTAATTTCATTTGATAGTCCCTTTATATAGGGAGAGAATTACAATGGAAATATCAATTACAATAATGAGAGTAAACGTTGATTGAGTTATAATCACTAATTTTTTAATTCCCTATTCGTCTGTTACTTTGACGAAGGCACATAATGTGTTTTTCCTCTAACACTCCCCCTTGTACCAAGTCAAAGACGAAATGGTGCATGAATTGTTGTCTTACTAAAAACCTTGCCAAGTAACAATAAAAACCCTATGGGACAAAAAATACACATTGGTCTAAGGAAAAGAGCACAATGCACATTCTACATTTGAGGATGACATGTGTGTGTTAGACTCCCGCTAACGTCTACACCTCCCCATGATCCTTACATTAGTCAAAGGAGCTTGGAAAGTCTTCGCATTCTTATGTTTTTCACATGTCTCTGAATCCAGACAGAACTAGATTCTCTGGCAAAGAGACAGGCACTTTCATATATATCTTTGAATCTAGATCCTCATAGAGATATGCAGTAACCAAATCCATGAGCTGCATTTTCAGTCCTTCGGAAACTACCAGGCTAACTAAGTAGCGGAACGTTATAACGTCTATTATGGGGAAGTATGTCTCCTCATAGTCAATTATAGGGCGTTGTGAGAAACCTTGCACCACAAGGCGAGCCTTGTACCTCAGGACTTCATTCTTCTCATTACGCATTCTGACAAAGACCCATTTATGTTCTATAGGCTTTACACTTACTAGGGTTAGCACTACCGGACCAAATACCTGTCTCTTTGCCAGATAATCTAGTTCTGCCTGCATTGCTTCTTTCCATTTAGGCAAATCTGCTATTTGTTGACATTCGGCAGCAGAGTATGGTTCGATATCATCGTGTTCTATGATTTCTTGAGCAACAGTGTATGCAAATACATCATCAATTTGTATGGAAAATATTTCCATCAACTCATACACACTCTCATAATCCATTGAGAATTATTTGTTCTCTAGAATCATTTCAATCATTGGGACGTCCTCCAATATTGATTCATGGACATAACTATAATCAGAGACAATCTTATGAGAGGGATTCTCTACATTGATGGTTAATGGATTGGTTTGTGCCTTACTCGCCCTCTTCTTTCTTAGGTGAATGTCAGTCAACCAAGTGGCCTTCGCCTCTTCCTTTGGGGAGCCACGGCCGCAACCACACCTCTACTAAGTGTGGTTGCAGTGCCTCTATCTGCGGCACCGTGCCCCTTGTTGGGAACTTCTAACCTTGCAGGCACATTTGCAACTGGTATATGTGATCTCGTCACTTTTGCAATATCAGTAAATGCATCAGGCATAGAATTTGCTACGTTATGAAGATTGATTATTCTTTTCACTTCACTTTCACATTGTGAAGTGTGGGGATCAAAATGAGACAGAGTGGGGACAAACCATGACAATTCCTGTTGTTCCCTTGGAAAATCCTTTTTCCTATCTCCCCCTAACGACAAGAAGACTGTCTCGTCAAAGTGACAATCCTCAAGTCTAGCAGTAAAGAGATCGCCTGTCAAGGTTTCCAAATAGCAGATAATTGTTGGGGATTCATATCCAACATAAATACCTAATCGTCTTTGAGGACCCATTTTGGTGCATTGTGGGGGCACAATATGCACATATACTGCGCAACCAAATGTGCGTAAATGTGAAATGTCAGGCTCATATCCAGTTACCAACTGGTACGCGAAATATGGTTGGCTAGCAGTGGGTCTGAAACGAATAAGTAAAGCTGCGTGTAATATTGCATAACCCAAGGCAGATATAGGTTGGTTGGTGTGCATAACCAGTGCCCTAGCCACCATCTGTAGCCTTCTGATGATGACTTCTGCAAGACCATTTTGTGTATGCACATGGGGTACATGATGCTCTACATTCATCCAAATAGACATGCAATAATCATCAAATGCTTTGAACGTATAATCTGTGCTAGGAGTTTTGCAAATGCAGCATTTCTTGTGGACAATAATGCGACATGTGAGCAGCATGTCGAAGCATCCACCAAAACCATAAAGTACTTGAATGATCCGCATTCTAGATGGATAGGTCCACAGATATCTCCTTGTATCCTTTGGAAGAATGGAATGTTTTTTTTTGTATCTTTAGCATAGGAAGGTCTCGATCCTGTCTTTGCTAAAGAGTAGGCTTTGTAAAATGAGTGATGTGCGTTTGAAATAGTCAATGAGGCATAATGGGAGGGAGGTAGTGCTTCTGGTACTTCAGAAGGCAATGGCTGCATTTGGGCAGTACTAGGACCTACACCTTGTAGTGTGGCGGATTTTTGTCCCATTTTATTTTTCACTCGAAAGAATGGATGTCCGTGTGAGTTCTTTAAAATACAGATCATCATGTCACGACCAGGATGCCCTAGGCGGTCATGCCAAAGCCTGTATGAGTCAATGTCCTACATTTCATCGTTGGTGACGGCATAGGATTCAATTATCCGAATAGTAGTGAGGTACAATCCACTAGATTGACTCATTAGTTTCTCTAAAATGTGTTTCCTTCCACATTCATTACAGGTAATATAAAGGTATTCAGTTCCATTCTCACATGATAACCGTTGGCACGAATATCTTTGAAACTTAACAAGGTTCGATGAGCTCTTAGTGCATATAGATCGTCTGTGACTTTAAACATTGTGCCGTTAGGCAGCAAAAATTTGGCAGTTCCTCGCCTTTTTATTACTTGTGATGATCCAATCATCGGATTCACAGAGGAATTATAGACTATTAATTCAATGAATAATTGTCTATTCCTTAATATGGTGTGGGTAGTCCCACTACCAACTAAGCACTCAAGTTCTCGTCAATTCATTCTTACAAGTAAATGGGAGGTATTATTAAATAATTCGAAAATATATCTCATATTCTTTAGAGTATTTCGATTTAGGTAGAATGATAATCTTTTCATTCTAATAATTTTTTCTTAATTTTTCTCGATGTATTGCTTTACATCTTTGTAGTGCTATTTTGAACCAAGTAAATATGTGTAGTAAATAAAATCAAATAAATTCAATGCTTCAGAATAAAATCCAAAATTTATTAATAAGCCAACGATAATCAAATCAAGGTCTTATTCAGAAATCTAATTCATCAAACCATTATATAAATAAATTTT
Organism: Rosa persica; assembly: GCA_025331145.1. Taxonomy (NCBI): domain Eukaryota; kingdom Viridiplantae; phylum Streptophyta; class Magnoliopsida; order Rosales; family Rosaceae; genus Rosa; species Rosa persica. Next base: position 9,078,020 of record WFKR01000001.1, on the reverse strand, counting down.
AAGACCAAGCAATAATCTAATTAAGAAAAAATGAGGCATTATGACTTCACAACTGTCTTTGAAAAATAAAATAAAGCAGATCAGTCAAAATCTAGACCATCCATTGACTGAGCAAGTTCCTTGTTGCCATTGAAGTCTGCATTTGTAAGGTTGACGTTTGGGTCATGACCTTCTTCTTCCATATAGTGAGTCTCTTGTTCTTTAGACTCCCTATACCTCTTGTAAGTGGCTGCTACTTTGTTGCTTGCTTGGCAGTTCTTGTACCAATGCCCAATAACTCCACACCTATAGTATGGTTCATTGCCAACTCTTTCCTTTTTGACTGAATGGTTCTTAGGTGCCTTTTGCACCTTGTTTCCATGAACACTAGGGCCAGCACCACCATCTCTGTACCATACATTGGGAGGGCCTCCACGGCCCATACCACGATCCCCATGTCCCTTTCCACGTGGTGCATTGTTGCCACATGGATAGGGATCAGCACGTCCAACCCCCTTTGCAATGGGGTTCTTTCCACCTTTCATTTTGCCATAATTAGCTTCGGAAATTTTCTTTATCCCAATGGGCCTAGCATTGTTGTTGAAAAGAACCTCATTATGCCTCTCAGCCACTTGCAGTAAGTTGATCAGCTTATTGAAGGTTGTGATTCTTTTGTTGTCATACTCTAGCCTATATTAGTTCACTAGTATAAGTACTGAAGTATGAAAAGTGGAAAGAGTCTTCTGGATCATATCATCTTCTGTGAGTTCCATTCCACATAAATTGAGACGTGCCTTCAGTTGCAACATGTCCTTGTTTAAATCATTGACCCTTTTGTAGTCAAGCAAGCGGATTTCATTCCACTGAACAGTCAGTTAAGGGCATCCCATAGTTCTTTGGGTGTCTTCAACTGAAGGTACTCCTAACATAGGCTAGGATCAATATGTCGCCTTAGAAACATTAAGGCACTTGCTTTCACCTTATTAGACGGTACATCGTTCTTGGGGTCAGTAATGGTGGCAGTGCAGTCTTTGCCACAAAGGTTGTTTCCACATTAGAAACCCAACAATGGATTGGATCAACCATTTGGTTTCGAGAAAACAAAACGATCCTAGCACACGTACATGTTGATGCAGGCGTGCGTAGCGATGTTTTTAGGCTTGAGAAAAACTTGGCCACTTCCTCTCTCTTTTCAACAGTGGGCCATGGGGCCTTGTTCTTTTTTATTTCCTTCTTTTCTTTTCTTTTTCTTGGCCGCAGGGCCTGCTTTTTCTTCTTCTTTTTTTTTTTTGTTTTTTTTTTTTTCTCTTTTCTCTCTTCTTCTTCCTTCTGGTTTTCTCTCTTCTTTTTTTCTTTTCTTTCTTCTTCCTCCTTCTGGTTTGTAGATGGATGGCTGATTCTGGGCGAGCGTTTCTAAGGAGCAATGGTGGAGAGGGGGTCACCGACGCAGCTGAGGTCGCGGTGGTCGGATTGGTTGTCGGCAACGATGGTTGGTGATTGTTAGGCCGGGTCACGCACCTTTTTTTTTCTTTTTTTTTTTTCTTTTCTCTCTTCTTCTTCCTTCTGGTTTTCTCTCTTCTCTTCTTTTTTTCTTTTCTCTCTTCTTCTTCCTTCTGGTTTGTAGATAGGTGGCTGATTCTAAGCGAGAGTTTTTGAGGAGTAATGATGGAGCGGGGGTCACCGTCGTAGCTGAGATCGCGGTGGTGGGATTAGCTGTCGGCAACGATGGTTGGTGATGCAGGCGCCGAGGGGGGGGGGGAGGGGCCTAGGATGGGGGACGAGGGATGAGGCCGGTCGGTGAAGCACGGCTTGGTGTGCTGGGTGAGAGCCGCCTGAGTAGTTGAAGGATGGGAGATGGAGGCTGGTCTGTGCGAGAAATATATATATATATATATATATATATATATATATTTTGTTTAGAGAGGCGGCATAAAGAAGAGAAATTTTTTTTTCTAGGGTTTGGGTTTTTTTTTCCTTCGAAGGTAGGGCTAGAGACTCGTGTTGATAACGTGTAAAAGTAAATAGGAATTGGTCTTCTCGTTTCATTTGATAGTTCCTTTATATAGGGAGAGAATTACAACGGACATTTCAATTACAATAATGATATAAATATTGATTAAGCTGTAATCGCTAATTCCTTAATTCCCTTTTCGTCAGTTACTTTGACGAAGGCACATAATGTGTTCTTCCTTTAACATTCTCCACCCAATTTGAATTTATTACTATTTTTTTTATCTTTTTTTTTGCCTCATCAGCATTCGTTATTGAATTCACAAAGCAATTAATGTTAACTTCATTAAAATCTTTGCTTTATGAACACCGAAAGTAAAAATTTAAAACAGGAAACAAAAATCAATCTCTTCTTCATTACTCATAGTTGTTAACTTACTAATCTTTTGATATGGATTGAAATAGACAAACATTGAAACTGAAATGAGGTAAATAAGTAAATTTAATTAAAATGTAGAGTGTAATGAGCAAGTATGGTGAACAAAAAAAATGATAGGGTGACAATAGCTGCACCCTTTAAATAATTCACACCCGGTACATGTTCAAATTTCACTTGAAAGAAAAATTCAATATACCAAAAAAATATATAAAGAGTTTCATTCTTGGGTGTTGGCACACCCTGTTGAACCCCAAAAATGTGTTATAGGAACAAAATTGGCATCGTATGTAAAGATAGAAATAAATTCACAAAGAAACTAAATTGCATTAGGAACTTTATCAACAAGGTGGTAGTTAGCAAAGGTTTTTCTCATTGTAACCACCATAGGTGGTCGAGTTGGTAAGAGCCTCCACGAAGAGGAATTTTGAGTAGGTTGGGCTACACTTGCCTTGGTAAGTAATTTTTGTTCTTAAAAGAAATTGGTCAAATCTTAGGGGTTTTATTTGATTATTTAAATTGTTTATATATACAAAAGCTAAAATTATAGGACCATAATCATAGAATCGACAAACGCCTTAATTTATATATCCTAGAATTCTTTCAAAGAAAAATGAAAGAAAAGAGAGAGAACCTGTTGTTTCTGTTGGTTTCTCCGATGTAGCCTAATAGAATGCAATACCCGCTAGCGGATATGAAGATGGCTCTATATCCTTGTCAAAGGAAATACACAACGTTAGAGGGACAAACCGAGTTGGTTGGTCTATACCTCTCTGATGCTTAAGTAAGGTTATGTATGTAATCTGATAGAGTAACAATAAGAAACAAGAAGTTATTACCCTTAACAGAGGTGGTTGAGTTGACTTAATATACTTTTGATAAGGGAAGAGGTTTCCCTTTTCTTCGATGTGCGATGTAATCCCTCAATTTGTAGGCTCTGATGTAGGTTCTTGTGCATATTTTGGGAAACCCTTCCAGCCTCGGTGTTACCTCTGATGATCTCAGGTGCCGTCCCTTGTGGACACCACAGCCTAGGGTATAGGTTTTTGGCCAGGGCCTGCTATGCCGGTTGTCCTAAGGGGTACAGTAGTGGTATGAAGGCTGTGGCAGGTCTGAATATATGCTGGTATGTACAAGTCCCCCAAGTTCCCGTTCAAGATATTTCTTGGGTGGGGACTTGATTATATATCGGCCGGCACATAGGCTTCATACCCTACTGTGCCCGTAGGGAGTCCCCAAGGTTGGATGTAAGAAATGTCTTGACCGGGTGGGGTTAAATTTGTTTGTGAAGTCACTGTAGATAGCTAAGCTACAGTACGTGTGCCCCGTAGGGGAGAAGTGAGGGCTTGAGCCTCTGTAACCCGGTGGGGTTAGATGAGGGCTTGAGCCTTGGTGCTGCAATTACTGGGAACCAATTCCTAAGGTATGTTGGCAAAAGGGGTGATGATGAGACTGGTGCATGCAAGACACGTGGCAGTGTCTCGCTGGGGCTCTGAAACTTTTGTGTTTTAGCTTTTTAGGTTTTCGAGAGAGTAATAAATGCAGGTCTCTTCATGTGCTCGCATTTGAAGGTGTAGGCCTTCAACATTTGTTCCTGCGTCAAAGTACTCGACCCTACCGCTGGGTATTTGTGTCTCGATGGGTAGGACAACTTTCGTACCAAAAGCCATGCAAAAAGGTGTCTGACTCATGGCTTCAGTTGCTGTAGTTCTAATTGTCCATAAGGCCTCCTGTAGCTTGGAGGCCCACAATCCCTTAGCTTGGGAGTATGCAGGGGAGGATATAACATATTTGTGCCCAAACTCTCGGTGTATGCTCTTAGTTCCTAATTATCAAACTATGCTCTGTTATCTGTAATAATGGTATCCGAGACACCAGATCTGCAATACATGTTCCTCTATAGAAAGTCTTTGACTTTAGCTGTTCTGATTGCCACCAGTGGCTCAGCCTCCACCCACTTTTTTTTTTTTGGTAATCAACAGCTATGATGGCGTACTTGAACTGTCCCGCTACCGTAGGAAGCTTACCGATGAGGTCCAGTCCCCATTAGCAAAAAGGCCAATGAGCAAGAAGTATGGATATGATGATGGGGGTGCTCGTGGTATGTTGGAATACATTTGACACTTGTGGCAGGAGTTAGAGACTGACTCTGCCAGCGTGGCTATTGTGGGCCAAAAGTGCCCAACTCGGAAGGCTTTATGTGCTAGAGACCTTGCCCCTACGTGGTTACCGCAAACGCCACCGTGATTATCTTTCAGGATTTTGTGGCCTTCCTTCTCAGTTACACATTTTAGATTGGCGAAGCAATAACCCCTCTTGTACAACTTCCAGTTTAAGATAGTGTACCTTGCAGATCGTAGCTGTAGTCTTCTTGCTTCCAACTTATCCTGCGGTGTGAGACCGTCGACAATGTACTTGTAAATTGGCTCCATCCATGATGGACTGGTCTCGATGATAATTATCTCCGATATAGTTTTCGATGTACTTGGTGATTTGGTGCATATACTAACGCCTCACGCGTAATACAACACGGTCATCAAGTTTAGGGTAAATAAATAAGCTTCAAGTATCTTACCCAAGGGAATAGGGAAACCCATTTGGTTACGAACAACTAAGCACAAATGCAAATTATACTAGCAAGTATCCGAAATTGTAAGAGTCCGAAGTTGTGAATTTTAATTGTGAAGACTAAAACTAAATTTAACAACCAAAAGTACAAAATTGCTAAAAATGAAAATGCAATGATAAAGTAGTTTGTGAAAAAAAAAAATCAAGACAAAAGAGTGTTGGGTGCTAGGGAGGCTCATTCACCCAAATCCTATGTGTCGGAAGCTAATATAATGTAGATGCAAAATTCTTGATTAGGCGGTAGTCATATCCAAGGCGGTTCAAGGCTCAATGACTATATATCCTCAATTAGGATATTAATGTGTCATCTCAAGGGTCACATAAACTCAATTAGAGAGAGTTAGAGTCGGTTCAAAGGTCACTAACTCGCTCTAATTGGCATAAAACTCAAGAATTAGACCACTAAGCGCTTCACCTGCACAATCACGAGGTGGGTATAAATCACCATGCTGATAACTCCTACAATACTAAATTAAGGGTCAAGCCTCTAACTCTGTCCTACACATACTCAAAATACATACCCTAGAGTTGACTAGGCTCCGAGACATGTATTTCAACCCAACAATAATTGATATAAGCATCTATTAAAGTAAATTGCATCATTACATTAAAATAAACATCTTTTACATGAAATTTGGGCTAAGGCACACAACCCTAACCTCCAACAAAATTTCTACTCACTACCCATAAATATATACATCATCAATTCCATACAAATAAAAGGGGAAAAAGTATAGAAGAGGGAGAACAACCACGACAAGTTACAAATGCTAAAAAGCATACATAACAAGCCTTGGAATTATAATTTCTCCCTTTTACCGAAGTGGTGATTAAGCTTCCCCTTGAATTTCCTTCGAATTGATGAGGAATAGTATAGGTGGGTGTGAGTGAAAAGAAGAAAAAATTAGTGTGGAGGTTTATTGGTGGTTTATAAAAAAAAAGGGAATTGGTCTAGTGGTGTGCGGCTAGAGAGATGAAAGAATGGAATCGATGATTATGGTCTTGTGGTCGTGGTGGTATTCAAGAGAGGAAGAGATAGAATAGATAAGATACTAGCTGGTAAAACAAGAAAGAAGAAGAGGAAAAGAAAAAAAGGGCAAAAGAAAGAAAGAAAGAAAATAATAATAATAATAATAATAAGAGGAGGAGGACAAGTGCAGCTCACGTGAAGGAAAGGAAAGCGAAGGAAAACTGATGATGTCACTGATGACGTCCAGGTAAATTTTTTTTTTGCCCTTTTCCTTTTCTAATGTTTTTTGGGCTAAATATATATTACTACCCTATAGTTTGGGTCCAAAATCAATTCAGTCCCTAAACTTCTAATTTCATCAAAAATACCCCTGCATTTTCAATTTTGATCTAATAGGTCCAATTTGTTAGTTTTCCAACAATTGAGTTATTTATCTTGTTATTGCAGCTTATATATGGTCTATGTTTTATGATGTGGTGTCTGCAGAGCACCTCTAGTCAATTTAAGAGCGAGTCATACTGTTAAAAATAAATAGTTTTGCAACAAATAATCCAACTATAACTTGAACCCATAACAAAATATTAACGAATTGGACCTATTAGATTAAAATTGAAAGTGCAGGGGTGTTTTTGATGAAATTAGAAATCTAGGGACTGAATTGATTTTGGACCTAAACCACAGGGTAGTAACTAGTATTTAGCCCTTTTTTTTTCCTTCTTCTCAATGCAATTCCGCATATACTATTAAAGGCAATTGAATTCAGCTCCCTTGATGGCATTGACCAATATTGGCTCACACTTGAACTTTGGTTGTTTCCAAGCAAATTAAATGAAACATAATCCGAAAACAAACCCACGCACACAATTGAAAAGTGTGGCACTAGTCTTTCCAAACGTATCCTCGGAGGACTAAATTATGTTATTGACAAGGAATTGATTAAGCATATGTCTATGTCTCACAAATTTGTAAGGCAATTAATATGTAATATCTAAAATATGCTTAAATGCTAGCCATGTGTCAAACCAATTCATGACAATCAAGTACCACACACTAAATTTGGATTAGCCGCTAAACTCACAAGGATGCACTAAATATTTCCACTCAGATCTTTAGGGCTAATTGTGTTTCACTCAAATACAATTTCGCAAATTAGGTCTCCATAGGCTTGGTCTTCAAACACATCTCCGCTAGGTAGCTCACAACATTCAAGATGTCACGCCCCGAATTTTAGAATAAAAATTCAAAATCCGAAACATAAATTACTACAACTTAAAATAACCATCCTGAAAATTTCTTTTCCTTAACAACCTCACCACACAATTTAATTTCAAAAACCAAATTTAGTCTCGGTTAATTATTACAACTCACTCACAAAATAAAATGTAAAGCTCTAAATGAGCATAACAAATTTCACCACTTAAATGAAAAGCAAATAAATACTGCAACTCCTAAACAGCACGGTCACCTCCCTGATTATCCTGACCTGTAGGAATATCCGCTACACCATTTGAATAGTGTACCGGGATTGCAACAACACAAAACCCGGTAAGCTTTTGAAAACTCATATGAATAAAAATAAAGAACGGTTGTTTAATTAAATCATAATTAATTTCACCCAAGTCAACACTCCACAATTTCCACATCCACACGAAACCAACAATCTCCAATCAATCACCAAAACGCAACCAACACAAAACCCTAAATTCACATCTTTCTTCTCAAAACCCCGAAATCGTATTTATACAAATACGGTATAGACAGACTAGAGCTCTAACTGAATCGTAGCCCGTCACATGGCTTAGGTTATGGCATCCGACATATTTATCTTTATCGTATTTCATCAATATGTATACTTATATACATATTTAGAACGTCCGATTATTGTACACACTCAACCAATCGTACCCCATCATCCACCTAGGATTAAAGCGTCTGATTCCCCCATACCGGTCACTACGTTGACCCTAAATCCATAATGAGTACAACAATATGTTTCCACACAATGAAATCAACTCATCCAACATACATAATATTATTATGAAATTTAAGCATTTGAAATATAATCCAAATCATCATTCCAACTCAATCATATCATCACTCAATAACACATCAATCAATATATATATATATATATATATATATATATATACACACGTAATCATCCACTCAGGAATGACCACTAATATCATCTATAGTTCACACAAGAAAATCGTGAAATTCATTTGTATAATTAAAATTCATTTTACTTACCTATAGACCATAGTTGATCAATTCTATATGATTTTAAAAACAAATATTTAATCCATAAATATTTTTCACACAATTACAAAAAAAAATAATTTAAAGTACTCGGTTTGTAATATGAACCACGTGAGTTTTACTCACCTCTAAACTCCCGCTGCGTCTTCACTTAAATAAAAATCACAATGATCCAAACGCTCGTCAACTCAAGCCGTCAAGTACCTAATCAAGTATGATCTTTGCTTAGCAAACGAAGCACGAAATAAACTTAAATGATAATCCTACGGTCGGATCCTAAAATAAAGACGATCCAACGGTCGGATTCTAAAATAAAAATGATCCAACGGTCGGATCGAATTTAAACGATGATCCAACGGTTAGATCCTCACGGATCGCCCTTGGAAACATCATATCAAAATTATAAGAAAATCCGACGAACGGATCTTCACGAATCGCCTCCTGAATAACTGTTTTACAATTATACGAAGATTCAACAGTCGGATCTTCGTCCGTGAGCACACACACTCATCGAGATAGTCATATGAACATCATATTAAAATTTGAAGTAAAACTAATGGTCTGATCTCCGTAAATCGTAAACCGAAGATAAACTGTAAAACCGTAAATAGTAACGTCAACACTTAAATTGACTATTTATCAAATTTTTCTAACATGACCATGTTATATATCAAAACGCTCGTATATATGTATAGATCATCGTCCAAATAATATAAACTCAAAATTTGGTTCGACGCGCCGCCACACGCGGCGGTCAATGTCGGTCAACCACCTCAGATGCGAAAGTTGTTAACTACAAACTTCTTCAAAATGAAATTGTGAACAACTTTAATACCTGACTTTTTTCGAGATAAGGTCTAGATCGTCCTAGATTGGGCTTTGAAGTTGGATTAATCTCGGGCCTTTGATTAGTTTCCAGATTAAATCAGGGACGTCGAAACTTTCAACTGTTGATCTACCGCTCTACACTCAAATTTGTGATGCAAGCCACATATGAAGATGATCAGGAGGAAGAGCACGTCATGAAAATGGGGTTGATTGGCCCATGCACCGCGGGAAAAGTGGATTTCCGGCCGGATCGGGTTGGAGCTTCGGAAAGAGGCTTCGATCCAGAGCAGGGGGCAGCGGCTGGGGAAACTGACGGCGGGGAGCGACTGGGGGCAGCATGGCGAAGGCAGGGAGTGCCGGGTCCCGCGGAGGGAAGGTTACAGCTCACGCGAGAGAGAGAGAGAGGGGAGGGGGATTGAAATGCAAAAATTGATTTTTTTTCGTCCTTAATGAAAAATCTGATTTCTCATACTATTTGTACAAAAATTTCAATTTTCAAAAATTCATAACTTATTCATACGAACTCCAAATATTACGTTCCACATATGCACGAACTCGTATTGACGAGTTTCTACAACTTTCATGAAGGAAGTTTTCCCAAATTTTGAACGTATAAAATGTCGATTTTCACGACCCCCTAAATAACATTTCGTTTTCGACAATAAAATCATTCGAAACCAACTTTCTCAAACCACGACATTCCAATTAATCCTAAATATCATAATTCAATGAATATAACAACTATTGAATTACATAAATTTATTATATGAAAATTTAGGTCTTCACAGTCTACCCTCCTTAAAAGAATTTCGTTTGAAAATTCAAGCATGTTCGTCCACAAAAAGCTGAGGATATCTCTTCCTCATGTCAGACTCCAATTCCCATGATGCGTCACCCTCATCATGATGACTCCACAACACCTTCACAAGATCACCCACCTTCCTACGAAGCTTCTTCATAGACCTATCCAAGATACGAACAGGTTCAACTACAAATGTCACATCAGTGTTTACTTCGATTGTACCATGATCAATCACGTGAGACTCATCTCGGACATACTTCCTGAGCATAGACACATGGAAGACATTGTGCACACCCGACATGCTAACAGGTAAAGGAAGTCGATATGCTAAGTTTCCAACCCTTTCCAGAATCTCAAAGGGTCCAACATATCTCAGTTTGAATTTTCCCTTCTTGCAAAATCTCACCACACCTTTCATAGGTAAGACCTTCAAGAACACATGATCGCCTGTCTCAAACTCTAAAGGTCTCCTCCTCAAGTCAGCATAACTCTTCTATCTACTCTGCGCTGTTCGGATTCTATCCCAAATAGTAGTGACATTCTCTGTAGCCTCCTATACAATCTCAGGACCAATGAACCCTTTATCCCCTGCTTCCGCCCAACAGATAGGAGTCCTACATGGCCTACCATAAAGAGCCTCATATGGAGCCATACCAATACTGGAGTGATAGCTGTTGTTGTAGGCAATTCCACCAATGGCAGATGATCCGCCCAACTACCCTTAAAATCCAGAACACAAGCTCTAAGCATATCCTCCATCACTTGATTCACTCTCTCGGTCTGCCCATCTGTTTATGGGTGAAATGCAGTGATCATAGCAAGAGATGTGCCAAATGCCTTATGGAACCTATGCCAGAATGCTGAAGTAAAACGAGCATCACGATCAGAGACAATTGTCACAGGCACACCATGAAGCCTCACTATTTCCTTCACATACAACTTACACAATGTATCCCCTGAGTAAGTTTTTGCCACCGGAAGAAAGTGTGCTGACTTAGTCAACCGGTCAACAACCACCCAAATCAAGTCATAACTTTACCTGGACCTAGGCAATCCAGTCACAAAGTCCATGGAGATATCTTCCTATTTCTAAACAGGAATTGGCACGGGATTCAACATTCCTGTGGGTCTCTGATGCTCTGCATTCACCTGTTGACATGTAAGACACTTCGACACATGTTCTGCCACATTCCTCTTCATTCCATACCACCAAAACTGCCTTCGTAGATCCATATACATTTTAGTACCTCCTGGATATATAGTGTATCGAGACTTATGTGCTTTCCGCACACTTTCCTCTCTGAGGTTATCAACATTTGGTACATACAATCTCCCTCGAAATCTCAACCCTCCATCTGCCCCAATCATCCACTCGGAAAGACCCTCCATATCCGGATCAGTGATCATCTCAGCAATCTTCGCCTGAGCAAACTCATCAAGTGTTTGACCCTGAATGATCCTAGAGATCAAGGTGGGCTGTAAGGTGATACTACCGAGAAAGATTCCATGTCCTGCTCCTGCAGGCATAAGGTCAAACTCTGATGCAGCTTCTAACATGCGCCACTCTCGCACCATAATCGATGCCATGATTACATGAGGTTTCCTACTCAAAGCATCCGCCACTACATTCGCCTTTCCGGGATGGTATTCCAAGGTGAAATCATGGTCCATGATGAGCTTCATCCATCTTCTCTGCCTCATGTTCAATTCTTTATGGGAGAATAGATACTTCAAACTCTTATGATCAGCAAAGAGTTCAAATTTCTCACCATAAGATAGTGTCTCCAAATCTTCAAGGCAAACACCGCTGCTGCTAGCTCTAGATCATGAGTGGGGTAATCCGATCATGTACCTTCAATTGTCTAGAGCTGTAAGCAACAATGCTACCATTCTGCATCAACAAACACCCCAAACCCTGATGAGATGCATCGCTGTAAATGACTAATCCACCACTAGTAGGAATAGTCAACACCGGAGCTGTAGTCAATCTAATCTTCAGCTCATTGAAAGCCTTCTCACACTCATCCGACTACACGAACTGAGTGTCCTTCCTTGTCAATTTAGTCAAAGTCGAAGCAATACCAGAAAACCCTTTAATGAAACGCCTGTAATACCCTACCAAACCAAGGAAGCTACGGATTTCTATAACCGTAGTAGGGCGACTCTAACTCATCACTGCTTCAACCTTCGAAGGATTCACAGAAACTCCATCCTTCGAGACCACGTGACCAAGGAACTTGACTTCACTCAACCAGAAATCGCACTTCTCAAACTTGGCAAATAATTTCTTCTCTCTTAACGTCTGTAGCACGATCCGCAAATACTTCTCATGCTCATCTGATGACCTTGAATAAATCAAGATGTCGTCAATGAACACTACCACAAACTGATCCAAGTAGGGACTGAACATGCGGTTCATCAAGTCCATAAATGCTGCAGGTGCATTCGTGAGACCAAAAGGTATGACAAGGAACTCAAAATGTCCATACCTGATCCTGAATGCCATCTTTGGAATATCTTCATCCTTCACCCTTAACTGGTGATATCCAGATCTCAAATCAATCTTTGAGAACACAGTAGCCTCCCTAAGCTGATTGAACAAGTCATCGATCCTAGGTAAAGGGTACCTGTTCTTGATGGTCACCTTGTTCAGCTGTCGATAATCCACACATAACCAAAGTCAATTATCCTTCTTCTTCATGAACAACACTGGTGCGCCCCAAAGAGATATACTAGATGGAATGAACCCTTGCGCAAGTAATCCCTCAATCTGAACCTTCAACTCCTGAAGTTCAACTGGTGCCATTCGATAAGGTGCCTTCGATACAGGTGAAGTACCTAGTATCACATCAATGGAAAAGTCCATTACCCTTTTCGGAGGTAACCCAGGGAACTCCTGAAACACGTCAGCCTACTCTGAAACTACAAGAATCCCTGTAATCTTTGAAACACTACTCCCTGATTAAATATGGGCCAAAATCCCTGCCCTCATGGCGATATTAGACTTTAGACAACGGTAATGAAACACCTGTTGTCCTGGAACATGGAAGGACACAATCATCCTAAAGCAATTGATCACAGCATGGTTCGGGCTCAACCAATCCATACCCAAAATCACATCATATGTGTGATCTGGAATCACAATCAAAGATGCAGAGAACTCTTTGCCACCAATCCCAATAGGGCAATCATCATAAAACATGCTAAGCTCAAGAGACACACCGAGAGGTGATGTAACACATAATGATCTAGTCAGAGGCATAGCAATCAAACCCAATACATCCACAACCGAACTAGATATGAAGGAGTGTGAGGCTCCTGTATCAGACAGAACTCTAGCAAGATAGTGATAAACAGATAAGGTACATTACACTCCCGTGCCTGATGCCCTGTCTGTCCACAGCTATAGCATATCCTACCCCTTGGTTTCATACACGCATGAGAGATGTGGCCCGGCTCGCCACAGTTAAAGTACTTCACTGGAGCTACTGGTGCTATCTGCCTCATAGGCATAGCCTGAATGGGAGGAGCTACTGCTACCCTAGCTGGGGCCTGATGCTGGAACTGAGTTCTCTGTTTCTTCCAGAAATCGCCCCTGAAGTCTCTGGACCTACTGCTTCCTCCTATGGCCTTTCCCTTGCCCTGGAAGCCTCTCTCAGCAGACTCCTTCTCTCTACGAATCAGGTTCTGCTGCTCAATATTCTGTGCCTTAGCCAAGATCTCTCTCTTGGTCTTCAGCTCTAAGATGGCCACATCACGCTCAATCGAAGGACTCAACCCTCTCTGAAACTTCTTGGCCAAGTCTTCGTCATCCATCTGCTTCACATACTTGTACAGCCTGGACAACTCCTCATCTTCCCCTGTACAAGTGCGAGGAATTCCGGTGCATGCCTTTCCTTCACAACTGCTGGAAAGTACTTCTCCCTGAATAGTCTCTCGAAGCCATCCCATGTCAAGGTAGACACCTCAATACTCCTCTGTGTGACGTTCCACCACACCCTAGCCTCATCCTTCAGCATGAATGCGGTTAGCTTCATCTTATCAACCTCACTGCAATCTAACAGCTCAAAATAGGTCTGCAGATTCTCAATCCATCGATCCGCCACCATAAGGTCAGTGCCTCCTCCAAAGTTGGTTGCTCCCAAGCGGGTAATTTCCCTTGCTAGCACCAGCAAGTGAGCAGGATCATCAACCATGGCCACGAGTGGAATATGCTGATCCTCATAAGGTCCCTCTACCTCTGCCTCATATGCATCTTCGACTGGAGGGGCCCTACCTCTAACTCGGCCTCTACCCCTGCCACGAGGTCTGCCTCTACCTAGACCTCTAGCTTCATTCCCCTCAATCTCCATTACCTAATAAACAGGGTATACTTGATTAATACACGCATAACACTTAAACATGGCATAAGTCAAATGCAAGTCCATATTAACCAAGTAACTAAGCATACAAGACAACACCTAAAGTTCTTATGATATGCTAACGTTCCTAGCCAACCTAACGCTCTCACATACCCAATGACATTGTCAATACCAAAGAGCACACAATAGGAATCTGCTGCAGATGGGCTATCACTCGGAAAGTATTGACATATCACTAAATATGTACCTTACGCTCTGATACCAAACTGTCACGCCCCGAATTTTAGAATAAAAATTCAAAATCCAAAACATGAATTACTACAACTTAAAATAACCATCCTGAAAATTTCTTTTCCTTAACAACCTCACCACACAATTTCTTTTCCAAAAACCAAATTTAGTCTCGGTTAATTATTACAACTCACTCACAAAATAAAATGTAAAGCTCTAAATGAGCAAAACAAATCTCACCACTCAAATGAAAAGCAAATAAATACTGTAACTCCTAAACAGCACGGTCACCTCCCTGGTTATCCTGACCTGCAGGAATATCCGCTACACCATTTGAATAGTGTACCGGGATTGCAACAACACAAAACCAGATAATCTTTTGAAAACTCATATGAATAAAAATAAAGAACGGTTGTTTAATTAAATCATAATTAATTTCACCCAAGTCAACACTCCACAATTTCCACATCCACACGAAACCAACAATCTCCAATCAATCATCAAAACACAACCAACACAAAACCCTAAATTCAAATATTTCTCCTCAAAACCCCGAAATCGTATTTATACAAATACGGTATTGACAGACTAAAGCTCTAACTGAATCGTAGCCCGTCACATGGCCTAGGTTATGGTATCCGACATATTTATCTTTATCGTATTTCATCAATATGTATATTTATATACATATTTAGAACGTCCGGTAATTGTACATAATCAACCAATCGTACCCCATCATCCACATAAGATTAGAGCGTCCGATTCTCCCATACTGGTCACTACGTTGACCCTAAATCCATAATGAGTACAACAATATGTTTCCACACAATGAAATCAACTCATCCAACATACATAATATTATTATGAAATTTAAGCATTTGAAATATAATCCAAATCATCATTCCAACTCAATCATATCATCACTCAATAACACACCAATCAATATATATATTCCACGTAAATATATATATACGTAATCATCCATTCAGGAATGACCATTAATACCATCTATAGTTCACATAAGAAAATCGTGAAATTCATTTGTATAATTAAAATTCATTTTACTTACCTATGGACCGTAGTTGATCAAGTCCATATGATTTTAAAAAAATATATATAATCCATAAATATTTTTTACAGAATTACAAAAATAAATAATTTAAAGTACTCGGTTTGTAATATGAACCACGTGAGTTTTACTCACCTCTAAACTCCTGCTGCGTCTTCACTTAAATACAAATCACAATGATTCAAACACTCGTCAACTCAAGCCGTCAACTACCTAATTAAGTATGATCTTTCCTTAGCAAACGAGGCATGAAATAAACTTAAATGATGATCCAACGGTCGGATTCTAAAATAAAGATGATCCAAAGGTCGGATTCTAAAATAAAGACGATCCAACGGTCGGATCGAATTTAAACGATGATCCAACGGTTAGATCCTCACGAATCGCTCTTGGAAACATCCTATCAAAATTATACGAAAATCCGACTGACGGATTTTCACTAATCGCCTCCTAAATCACTGTTATACAATTATACGAAGATCCAACGGTCTGATCTTCGCCCGTGACCACACAAAGTCATCGGGATAGTCATATGAACATCATATTAAAATTTGAAATAAAACCGATTGTCTGATCTCCGTAAATTGTAAACCGAAGATAAACTGTAAAACCGTAAATAGTAACGTCAAGACTTAAATTGACTATTTATCAACTTTTTCTAACATGACCATGTTATATATCAAAACACTCGTATGGATGCATAGATCATCATCCAGATAATATAAACTCAAAATTTGGTCTGACGGGTCCCCACATGAGGCGGTCAGACAGCGGTCAATGCGGCGGTCAATACCGATCAACCACTTCAGATGCAAAAGTTGTCAACTACAAACTTCTTCAAAATGAAATTGTGAACAACTTTAATACCTGACTTTTTTTCGAGATAAGGTCTAGATCGTCCTAGATCGGGTTTTGAAGTTGGATTAATCTCGGCCTTCTGATTAGTTTCCAGATTCAATCAAGGACGTCGAAACTTTTAACTGTTGATCTACCACTCTACACTCAAAATCGTGATGTAAGTCACATATGAGGATGATCAGGAGGAAGAGCACGTCACGAAAATGGGGTTGATTGGCCCGTGCACTGCCGGAAAAGTGGATTTCCGGCCGGGTTGGGTTGGAGCTTTGGAAAGAGGCTTCGATCCAGAGCAGGGGGCAGCGGCTGGGGAAACTGAGGGCGGGGAGCGGCCGGGCGCAGCCCGGCGAAGGCGGAGAGCGCTGGGTCCGATGGAGGGAAGGCTGCAGCTCGCGCGAGAGAGAGAGAGGGGAGGGGGATTGAAATGCAAAAATTGATTTTTTTCGTCCTTAATGTAAAATCTGATTTTTCATACTATTTGTAGAAAAAATCTAATTTTCAAAAATTCATAACTTATTCATACGAACTCCAAATATTACGTTCCACATATGCACGAACTCGTATCGACGAGCTCTACAACTTTCATGAAGGAAGTTTTCCCAAATTTTGAACGTATAAAATGTTGATTTTCACAACCCCCTAAATAACGTTCGTTTTCGAAAATAAAAATCATTCGAAACCAAGTTTCTCAAACCACGACATTCCAATTAATTCCAAATATCATAATTCAATGAATATAACAATTATTGAATTACATAAATTTATTATATGAAAATTTGGATCTTCACACAAGATCAAGAGGTCTTTTATTTTAGTTGTAACGGGGCTGAGGGCCAGTGGCTATAAGAAATGAAGGATATGGAAAGACAAAGTCCATGTAAGCCCATGAAGCGACTCTCTCTTGTAGAGATTTAAAACTTTTGCTTTCGAATGCTAACTCACTCACTAACATCTCAATGTACAACCCTCAAACTAAACTATGCACAAAACTTTACTTTCTTTCTAATTTTGGATTTTCATCTTTTTGATTTTCTCTTCTTCTTGTTTTTTTTTTTTAAAAAAACTTTTCGAGACTTTCTTTTCTAAACAAAATCGCTCATCCCCACACTTATTTTTTTGTAACCTCACACTTTTGACTTTTCTTTTCTTTTCTTTTGAAGCACTCAAACATAAAGTCATTGTGGCACCCTACACCCACGGCACTTAGGGAGTGAGTGCTTTGGGCCTAGAATTCCTTAAAGATACGAGGCATTTAGGTTGAAGCACAAGAAGTTTATAAGCCCAACATTTTTAGGCTTGCATTAGTGGGCTCGGATTGTAACCACAAGGTTACGAACTAGGCAAGGAAGAGAAAGAAAGGTGGTGTTGTGTCGAGTTTGAAACCTACATTATTTTTAGTTTTTAGCCCAACTTTACAATCGGTTAAGTGGAATTTAATGTGAGTCTTCTAAGTCTAGCCCACTATGACCTAAATTCAAGTGGAGGTTTTAACCCTAATGTTCCACTTTGGTGAAGCAATCACACACATCATCAACCATACATGTCCTTACCAAAATTTAACGAGATCGAACAAGTCAAATAAAGAGAAAAATAAACTTTGGATAAAACCATTTGTGGCCTCCAAAAATAATCCTCCGTACCCAAGCTTCGACAGCAACAACTTGCAAAACAAACTAAAGTAGGGGTTAGGCTCCTACATCCAGTCATTGCCCATGCCCGCCCCATATCTAAGTTTGAAAACATAAGTTATTTTTTGACAAAAAGGTAGTAGATAAAATCGGTTTGCAATCCCACGTGATCCTCATCACGTAAATAGAAATCCACGGCAATTGATCTCCTTCCACAACTTCCATCATAATCGTCAATCTAGCCAATCACTTTTCAGAATTCAATCATTATCACAAGGCTAGAGACAAAGTGGAAAAGCAATAATAAGGATAGCATAGACGCATGACTCACTGTAGGTGCCCATCATACATTACCAGGATGTACCGGTGCCCTACACAACATACGTCAGCCGCGGGCCGTGCACGCTACCCACTACCGATGGTTTGGGATATCCAATCCCCCAAGAGGGTCAAACCGTCTCCTTACATCCCCATCAATTGCCAACACAACATTCCAACCACGCAAACTATTTCAAGAATAAAAACAGATAATTTCCAAAACATGCAAGAGGCCTTATATAAAACGTAGTACATGTAAGAAAAGCATAGATAGAGTTAAAGACATCCCCTACCTGGAATCCAAGCTTTCTCTTGTAGTACTTCGCCTCAATACAACCTTGTAGCAACCACCAACCTCACAAGATCCTACCAAGATGCCTAGCTCAGATCAAATAAGCGACACAAATAGCGGTAAACAAGGCTAGCAATTCATTCTCAATACTCTCCGAAGAAAACCCCTTCTCTAATCTAATCCACTAGCTTATAACCAGACCATTTGGCTTCCAAGAAGGAGTTTGTTGTTAAGAAAAAGTGGTAAGAACACTTTTAAAAAGACAAGTTGCTAAAAGCTGATAACATAGCCTAAAGGAATTGTCAAAGGTCAAGGAAAACTGTTCAAAATACTAGAGGTAAATTCTTCGTAAAAATTTTGAAAGAATGATGGTTTAACAACCAACTCAGTAAGATTGAAATGTTTATTGAATTTCAAGTTAAGTCATTCAAAGAGTAAAGGACTTAAAGGCTAAAGTAAAACAATGTGCAGATCTTTTCCAAAAATATAAGTTTATGTACACATATTTCAAAATTCCATAACTAATTCTAGAAAAATGCTTTTTGAGTATTCAAATTCTGAAATGTTCATTTTTGTGTCTACTATCTTTCTCTAGAAGAAACTGATCCCAAATTCCGAGTGGTTTAGCACCAGTTTTGAAATAAATGTAGCTGGGTCATAATGTACTGAAAACTGAAAAATTGCAGAAAGTTGTTCTTTTGTTTAAAGTTCTTTTGATACCCAATCTGGCCAGTCAAAGAGAACACAAGACCCTTAAGGGATATGTCTAATGCTTCTAAAGACCAAAAGCTTGAGTCACTTTCTGATACTATACGGGCAGGTGTTGTAGCTCAATGATATGATGTATTGAAACATGATGTTTGGACAGCTATAAATAACAAATAAACCTTTGAACCAAATCCGATTTTAAGACTCATGGTATATCCATGGCCTACCAAAATTCCTAGACATTAGGGTGAATGAGAAATCAAAGTTAAAGTAGCAAGATACCAACAACAGCAGTGACAAGTTTCTAATCTTTAAGAATTCGTAACAACAACCAAATTAAACATAGTGTTAAGGAAAGCATGATATTCACCAAAGACCAACCAAAAAGGTGAGTTTTCCTGAGGGCTTCAACTAGAAAGACAGTTGAGGGAATTTGATTTGATAAAGCCCAGTTGCATGCCAAGAAGTTTACTTGATCTCGGACATGCAAAGTGAAACAGAAATTTCTCAATATGTAGGAAAGTTGTTTAAACGTACTGAGCCTAAAAATTGAGGAAAGAGATAGGAACTTGATGGTACAATGATCTTACCAATTATTGGAATCAATCTCAAAAAAAATTGGGGGATTCGGGTAGAGCAAGAGAAGGAATACAAGCAGAAATTCGGAGCAGATTTGTTTATGAGCAGCTCCCACTTCGATTGGTGTACAGGTCTCAAAACAACTCCAATAGGGCAAAAATTTTGAGGTCAATAGAAGAGACAAAGACGAACAACTTTTATGAAGAAGACATTTTGATCAGAGGTCCCAAACTAGGGGTTTTGGGGCATGTAAGCAGACTGATATGCATAGGAACGAGAGAAGGGTGAATGACAACCTCTGGCTTAGATACTTCCTTTTGAAGGCCTGGGATGATTTTCTAGGAGACGTTAATATGCATAGTGGCAACGTGGAATAGAGTAGCTGATCGAGGTTTTCCTTTCCCTCTGCCCAATTTGACAGGAACAAGAAAACGAAAGACTTGGGCTTTGCGTGTAAGGTAGTAGGCTCAACTTGTGAGCAGTAAAAGAGTTTGAATCAGATAAAGTCATGGGAAAAGAAAATAGGTTGTAAAACTAAAATGATGGGGAGATAAAAGTAGAATAGATAAATATAAGAAAAACTCAAAATTAAAATGTTGACAAGACTAATTAAGAATTTGGTTTTACCAAACTTGTATTTAGACAGAAAAATGGCAAAGTAAGTTTTGTCGGAAATTTGCTAGAGTTTGAAAAATATATTGAGTAAATAAATAGTATTTTTGAAAGACGGAGGGATGGTTGATGAGTAAGCGTCGGATAAGGCGAATAGAAATTCCACCAATTGTTAAGAAATAAAGTAAAATAAGAAAATCGTAAATGCATGCACAAGTAGATTTCAAGATTATGCAAGGGTGCTGTCTTGAGCTACAAGAATCTTATTGGGTCAAGAGAGATGTTCGGGTCAAAGGTCAACTAACTTATTGGGCTAAGTTCACTAGCATTCCCGTTTTTTAGGTGTCCAAAGTAAATTATGGACTCTAACCTTAAGCTATTTTTGGGCCTAAGGCCCAAGACCAAGCTATTTCCAAAAGTCTTTAGCCAAACAGAGGTCCCGAAAAATTATCCCGTCCAAAAGTGACGTTCAGAATTTCAGGGGGCCTACGATCATTCTCTCGAATTGTGTCACCAACTACCATGGAATGGTAGGATAAAAATGTTTAGGCTAGGTAGGAATTTGTGGTGCTAATGGACAAAAATGCTAAATATATAAGGCTCAAAGTAGCAATCTAGTGGTAAATGTCTTTGGGCACATGCTTCTTTGGCTATAGTGGTAATTAACCGTAATGCCTCAATCCTTTCTATCCCGTTGTGAGCCAAAAAGTAGCCTTAAAGGGTATGAAGCAAGTTCTGGAGATCGTAATTGCAAAATTGGCACACATGAAGAACAAGTAAATATGAACGATGCATATTTTACAATAAGGCACAAAATCTCACAAGTAGGTATGCAAGTCATACAAGTTTAGAAATGTTTTCCCTAATTGTAATAAACTAGTCTAACAGAGGAAGACTCAAGCAACAATCACATGTCACAATTGATTGCAAAATAAATCCTAAGACCTATAAACATGCTCTTTCTCTTTCAAAATCATTACACATCAAGTCCATGCTTTCATCATCGGGGTTGGAAGGATACTAGGCACTACTTAATTATTTACAACAAAACTAACAAACAATAAACAAAATAATTTAATTTTTGGGCTAAATACTAGTTAGTACCATATGGTTTAGGTCCCAAATCAATTCAATCCCTGGACTTCTAATTTCATAAAAAAAACCCTACACTTTCAATTTTGATCTAATATGTCCAATTCGTTAATATTTTGTTATGGGTTTAAGTTATAGTCGGATTATTTGTTCAAAAACTATTTATTTTAATAGTAATACTCACTCTTAAATTGACTAGAGGTGGTCTGCAAACACCACATCATAAAACATAGGTCATATATGAGCCACGTTAACAAGTTAAATAATTAAATTGTTGGAAAACTAACAAATTAGACCTATTAGATCAAAATTGAAAGTGCATGGGTGTTTTTGATGAAATTAGAAGTCGAGGGACTGAATTGATTTTTGACCCAAACCACAGGGTAGTAATCTGTATTTAGCCCTTAATTTTTTTTTTTAATAGGGCACCTGAGCCCTCACCCCCACACTTAAAACCAACATTGTCCTCAATGTTGTGAAGTGAGCTCGAAAGCTAAATCCAAGTCGGAATTAGGCATGAGAGTGAAGTTTGGGCGAAGGCATAAGAAAAAAGTACACACAATAATACTAAAATAATATGTGGAGAAAAGTTATGGAAACCCCTAGCCTTTTGTAAACACCTTCATTGCTCACGACATTCGGAGAAGACCAATATGAGACACAAACTTCAAGGTATAAGGCCTTGACCTCCTTAACGTATGCTTCAATAGCTCAAGGTGCTCATAAAAATATCAACTCCACTTAGAACATAGAATGTCCTAGAGCAGTGTGTCACACAATAGCCACCACCAAAGAGTAGAGACAAAGGTCCTCCATTAAGCTTATAACTTTGATCCCATTGATCCACAACCCAAATTCATCCTCCATGCCAAAATATCCACATTCTCCGAACTCCAACCAACTCCCAACCTCCCAAAAATAACAAGAAGCTAAACTACCACAAACTATCAACAAGGAAAGTAAAAATCACAAGTAAATGCTAGGGTTGTCTCCCTAGCGAGAGCTTTGTTTAAGGATTTCATTGCCGGTGCATATGTCAAGAGAGTGAGTCAAGGAACATCTTGGAGGGTGATCACCTCCTCTTGAGAGTCAAGGTTAGATTCCATATAGGGTTTCAATCGGTGCCCATTTACCTTGAAGAGGTCTCCACTATTCAGGTTCTTGATTGCTATAGCACCATGTGTGAAAATTTCAACTACTTCAAATGGACCGCTCCACCTAGACCTCAACTCCCCGAGAAATAACTTGAGCCTAGAATTGTATAGGAGAACCTTTTGCTTGGGAAGAAATGTCTTCATCACCAATTTCCGATCATGTATCACCTTGGTTTTCTCCTTACACAATTTGGCACTTTCATATGCCTCGTCCCTAATTTTCTCCAACTCACAAAGATCAAGTTTCTGCTTCTCACCACTTACTTCCAAGTCAAAATTCAAAAATTTAATAGCCCACAAAGCATTGTGCTCAAGCTCGACCGGAAGGTGACAATTCTTTCCATAGCATAAACGGAAGGGAGACATGCCAATAGGGGTCTTATATGCGATCTGATAGGTGGTCTGATAGGCCCATCAAGCTTAATGGCCCAATCCTTTTCTAGAAGAGTTGACCGTCTTTTCCAATATCCTCTTTATCTTCCTATTTGACACCTCCACTTGACCGGAGGTTTGAGGATGGTAAGGTGTGGAAACCTTATGCTTGACCCCGTAATTCTTCAACAAAACATCAAAAGTCTGATTGATAAAATGTGTCCCACTATCACTAATAATAATAATCCTAGGAGTTCTAAATTGAGAGAAAATATGCTTTTTTAATGACAGGACCCGCCCCGAATTTCACCCTGAAATCCGAGGTGACCTTATGGGGCCCACCTTAAGAATAACTCTACCAAAAATTCAGCAGAGTCACCCCTAAAATGGACTACCCAAAAACCTGTAAATAACACATTCACACTTCTAATAAACCATCCTTATTCTTCTGGAGCCGTCCTACTCCTCAAATCACAACAACTCCACAATTTACAACTAAAATACGAATCATACAACATTTATCCCACAGGTTATCAGAGCAATCTAAAAGAGAAAGAGAAAATAAAATACAGGTAGGTTCCACAGTTAACCTACAATGAAGACAACAGCAGCAGATGCTATGCCTCGAATCCTACTATGTCGAACCAGCTACTCTGCAGACTGGGCATTTGAAAACGAAGGGCCCAGGGTAAAAGTATATAAAAACGTTAGCGTGAGTGGACAAAAATAAGTAATTGTAAGGAGAAAATAAATTTATACTTTCCCGCACATATCTTCTTAAAAACCCAATGCATGCAGCAATTTAAAGAAACACAATAACTTTAGTTCAGCTCAAGAAAACCGACTAGCCCCGCTAGTCACAACCGAGCAAAAAGGAAAGAATTCTGATACTCAAGAAAATAAGATCAGCCCCGCTGGTTAGGCAATCGGACTAGCCCCGCTAGTCAAAATAATAAAATAATATATGGGGAAGAAGTATTACCATACGAAAGAAGTGTCCCACACTCTGGAGCATCCCATGCTCTGCTCTACTCACCCACGAACACATAGTAAACAGGGAGGAGTACTAATAGGCTAGCTAGCAATAAAATATATCGACCCAGGTATGGTAGGTAAAAACCATACGAAAATCGAAAATCAGTAAGACTTCCCCGAACTCTCACAAGAAAGAAATATAGTCCAACGACGTAACCCCGCACGCCAACATAAACTCGAAATCATAAACCAATATACGAAAATAAAATAAGTTCATAATCTCAAAGAAATCCCTTATTTCCGAAGATTCCTCGAAAAACTCAAATCTACTAATAAATAATAATACTTTCATTTCCAGAAATAATCTCGGAAAACAAATCGTCGAAAATTATTTCAGATAACAAATTTAAAACTGAGCATAACAACTTCTAATCGGCATGATTACGAATATTTAAATCCGAATAATATGCTCGATAAATTAAAACAATAATTTAAGTTACTAATCCATTTCCCACAACAAAATCAATAATCAATATCAATTTCCCGAAAGTAAAATATAATAATATGTTCATTAATTAAGTAAATACTTATTTCGGAAAATCAATTGCATGCATCAATATTTAGAAAACCAAAAGTCCACTCACAGTATACGGCTAACGTGGTATCCAAGCGTAAGGATCCTCGTCGAGTGATGAGTCGGTACCTCGTCCTGTACATAATTATTCGTAACTAACAATTACCGGACGGAAGAAAATAAGTTACGATAAACAATAATTAAATCCTAAACCCATAGCCCCAATTCCTCCAATTCTCTTCTACAACCAACCAAACTTCACCAACACAGCCCAATCGTCAAATTCAGACTTTACAACAATGGAGAAAATCCGACAATCGAATTCACGATTAACATTAATCGAAATCCAAATCTTTAGAAATTTATAACCGATTCAAAACTCCACCAATCCTCACCAAACTTCATATACAAGTTCTAGGATAATTATAGGATTTAACTAGTCAGAAATTGGAATTAAACAGTTACCCTAGCCACCGCTACCGCCGCCCACAATGGCGGCGCCGCCACCAAAGTCACCAGCTCCAATGGCCACCAAATTTTGGCAGCAGCACCTTCTCAACACACCCAATAATTTTCTCAACTGAGACCAAGTCAGAAAATGAGTAGAAGTACCTCAACAATTAAGGAGAAATTTGTACCCGAATCGTGAATAGTAACCCGAAATTTCAAATCTTCAATTGCTCCTCTACACTGCAAATCGTGGCTCAAGGCTAGGGGGGAAATGATCCTTGGCAAAAACCCGACCTTCGACGCTGGTTTGGTGGCCGGAAATGGTTGGAATCGCCGGAAATCGACGAAACACCCAAACTGCTACAGTGAACTTCAAAGCTTAAATCCGAGCTCCACGGGTCGAGCCACCGCAAAACACCACCACAGGCGCCTAGAGGGGGCGGAGACGAGTTCAAAGATGCTTGCTTTGCATCGTTAGGTGGCCGGAGGAGGAAGAAGGCCGGAGTTGCAGGCGAGAGAGAGAAAAAGCGACAATTCGGGGAGAAGAAGAAGAAAAACGCGGGGAAGGGGAGAGAGAAAAAAAATTACCGGTAACAGTAAAAAATTCGAATTTATACTTTCTATCATGAACAATAACTTTAGTATTTCGCTTATAACTTTCGCATACGAACTCCGATTTTTACGAACCACATATGCACGCGCTCGGTTTAACGTCCTCTACAACTTTCATGCAGAACATTTTCTCAAATTTTGACCCGAACAAAAAGTCAATTTTTAGGGCCACTAAAAGTATCGAAACAAAGTAAAAATGAAATTAGTTATCGTTTACCGTCCAAATGACTAGTAAACCGGTAAATTTAGGTTTGGGACGTTACATTTAAGAACTTGGTAACTACCTTGGAATCATTTTTCCGTGGCTGCTTTTGGCTATGACGGTGGGGGCCTGGCCTACAGTGGCAGCGACATCATTCTTGCAAGTGATGGTAGTCGCTTTAGGTTTCAGCCATCTAGCTTGTTGAGGCCCCACTCTTTGGAGTTGTCTTTTGGGTTTCTGTTGGGCCTACGTTTTTTAATTATGTTTTATTTCAAGCCTCTAGACATATAGGCATCCTCAGGTAAGGCACCTCTGCATGTGTAGGGCAGTCTTGTGATTAACAATAAATCAGGGTTTGGATTTGACCTAGTCAATTCAAACTTCAGTAGTGTCAGGCTACTTGAAGGCCACTATCTAACACATATATACCTAGGGTTTCTACATATCTAAGGTCTCTAGGCAGTAACTCAATTTTGACAGACTCATTGCGGGTGGGTGACTGTGTATTGTTTGCCTCTCTCTACCTACTTAATGGATTGTCACCCACTTTTATTAATACACACACATTCTGTGTGTTTATTATAAAGTAAAGAATTATATATGTACACACACACACACACACATATATATATATATAATTGTCACCCACTCTTATTAATACACACACATTCTGTGTGTGTGTATTATAAAGTAAAGAATTATATACGTATATACACACACACATATATATATGTATATATAAAGTATAGAATTATATATGTGTACACACACACACAGATATATATATATATATATATATAAAGTATAGAATTATACACACACACACACAAGAATTGTTTTAAACCATTTATTAAAGGGATTGTCTACGGTGCATTAATGTACCGATATATCAAGTAGACTAGTTCAATATATAGACAGACTAGCTCAATATAGAGATAGACTAATTTGAGATCAAGTCAAGCTAGTCTACTTTTGGATGGAGTCAGTCTATCTCTGTATCAAATCTAGTCTATTTGATGTATCGGTACATTAATATACTGTAGTCTTTGCCTTTATTTTAAGAAATAAAAGAAGTTAGAATTTAAATTTCAATGATCTATAATTGTTAAATTAAGAATCTGTTATTACTCATGTTACTTTTCACTATCCCAAGGGTAAAACAGGTATATATGAGAATACAAAAATATTAATTATGCAACAACACTCTACAAAGAAATGAGTTTAGTGTAGATAAATAATATGAGTTTTTTTCAATCCTTTTCTTGAAAATTAGTTTATATCTAATTATGCACAGTTGGACATGTAATTTAAGTGCATGGTCGGAAATGTATGTTAATATTAGATATTTAGATTAATCACATCTCTCTTAAACTATGGGATTGC
This sequence comes from Rosa persica, assembly GCA_025331145.1. Classification (NCBI taxonomy): domain Eukaryota; kingdom Viridiplantae; phylum Streptophyta; class Magnoliopsida; order Rosales; family Rosaceae; genus Rosa; species Rosa persica. The sequence goes on along the minus strand of WFKR01000001.1, from coordinate 9,050,701 downwards.
ATCGACACGCTGCACATACATATAGAACGACCACCTTGTTTTCATGAAGTTCGTTGAAAATACAAAACGACATGGAGGGAGAGAAGTGATTAAAACATGGGAAGCTATGTTGGATACTTCATATATGAGAAAAAACCTGTCTACTTGGTAATTAAAGCAATTTCTGAATTCAGTTCTAAGAAGTGTGCCCAAGAAATCCAAGTACTGTATTATAAATAGAGAACGCTTCAAGAAAAGGAAAAAGTGATCGAGTTGGGGGATAAAGGACTTGGGGAAACTCTACTTGTGGTTTTCTCTCCCTCTGTTGTTTTATTCATATATGTTGTACGTCTTTTAGAATATTTTTGATTCCTATATTTTATTACTCGAGGAAATTAATCTCCCTAGATAGTAACCATGGAGCACTCTCCAAACCCTAGCCACCCCAATATCGGGGTTATCTCTTGGCGGCCGATGCCGGCCTCTTCTCTAAGGGGAGTCCTTCTCCCCACGTTTTATGGTTTTTCAGCCATACAACGTCGTCCTTTTCCGGTGACCTCCCAGCCATATCAACCTCTCTGTCGAACTAAATCACTCGACCAAGAACTCTGGTTTTCTCAGAGAGAATTTCAAAGGAAAACCGGCCTCCGACATTGGTGCAGTATGGCTTTCCGGCGTCTAATCGCGGAGAAGGAACTTTCGCGTCGGTTCCGACCACGACGAGGGCGGCTCAAGGATGATTGGTTGGAAGTGCAGGTGAAGCGCAAATCTGACGAGCTGCGAGGGATGATAGAGCAGGCAGCAATAACAGTGCCGAAGGTGTTGAGGAGAACGACGATGGCCTATGTGACTACAAGCACGGCGTCGATGGATTTCGGACTTCGATTTGCAGAGGCGGCGGTTAGGAAGGCTCTGTCCCCGATCGGCACTGTTATTGCTGCCTATGTGAAGCCGAGTGTTTTAGGACTCGGTTTGCAGCAGGTCGGAGAAGGCTTTGAGGGCGAACCGGGGTTGGCTTTGAAGTGGTTCGGTGGCTGTTGTCATCGCAAGATGATTGTGAGGGTGAGTCAGTCATGGTAGAACTATTATGCCCACGACGGTGTTGCGGTGATGCAAGGGGAGATTGCAGAGGGGGTGCCTGGAGAAATTTGGGTGCCCAGAAAGCTTTGGAGGCCCAACATAAATGAGGGGCCCAACTTTGGTTGGGTGCTGAAGGCAATTGGACGTTGGGTGCCCAAATCAGTTTTAGGTACCTTTTGGACTTGGACTATTTCAGGGATCCAATTGATGGACTTTAATTATCTAGGGTTTCGTGTCTGGGATTCCGGAGGTTTGCTTCAACAAAATACGTTACTGTTTGACATGTGGTACTAGCGAATCTTCTGGAGTAATACTGAATGAGGATTCAAGTTATTGTGTAATGGCGGAGCATGGAGGGTTCAATGAATAGACCTATTTCTATGTACCACTGTGGGTACTACCACACCTTCTTGTTCTGTCTGTATATGGCAGCGGAATGGTATATAACGGCCATTCTGGCTTGAGGCTAGCACAAGTTTCTCTTGTTTGGGTGACGCTCCAGAAAGTGTTTTGGATGTGTTACGATATGATTGTAATCAATTCAATTAAGTCCTAATCTATAAATTTATTTCCTTGATTCAAAAAAAAAAAAAAAGAATATTTTGATTCCTATTATGTTTTTCTAATTTTCTTAAAGTTAGGAGAAAACCCACTGCTTTGAAATAATTCTCTCTTAGTTATTACAAGCCCCTTAACATTTGCGGAACACATGTTAATTGGATTTTGATATTTTTTTTCCTCTCCTAAATAAATATAAAATAGAAAATAATCAATGAATTATATAAAAAATAAAAAAATAGCTTTTCTAATCAAAAGAAGAAGAAAAAAAAATATTGTATCTTTTGTGGTCAATAATTGTTCTTCCTGTTTTACTCTCTATTGATAAAAATGTTTTCTTCTGCATATTAATAAACTATGGGCATAACAAGAACTTCAAAATTTTAACCATTTTAAAGCAGAATTTGTTTAATATAATAGATTCAATTTGATCGTATAACAATAAATTTATTTTAGATTTAACATAAGAGACTACACTCCAAATAAGAGAAGCAAGCAAACCACTATTCCTGTAAATTATATATAGAAATTTATGTGAAAATAGTATAATATAGTAGAAGACAGTGACACATACACACATGTTACCGACAACCCTTAAGCACTGGCTCGGTACTTATTTTAATTTCTACCACAAAGGGACTCAGCCTCAGAGAGTCTTTATTTATCATAATATGGGCGAGAACGAGTCCAATATTGATTTATAACCTATATTGGAACAGGTTCGACAAGAAGAGAAGTTATGTAATCCTTAAGCACAACTCCACCATGAGTATAACCATCTTTATACTTGTATATAATATCAGTTACGCGTAGAAAATTGAGAATTAGCAATAGTAGTGGCCTAGGGACAGTAGCTATAGGGTGAAGCAATCCTTCGTTTACATCCTTCCATGCATCATTTACTTGTTTAGTTAGTTCAATCACCGCTTATTCTTCTGTAGCACAGTGTTCTTTCATATAGCATTCCACAGCTGAGACAACATGTCCTCTCTTTTGATCAAGCTGCACACATGTATTACACTTAAAAATAAATTACAAACTTCTATAGCAAAGCTTGTCAAGGTATAGAGATATTGGCCACATATGCATCGGAGAAGACATCTACAAAAGAGACCTTTTGCAGATCCCCCATTTCTTTTAGGCGTAATTCAACGATTAGAACCATTAAGTTACTATTATTTAGTACTATGCATGTATTTTTACACTCAATATTGGGTGGCCTGATCGATGAGTTAGGTATCTGTTATAGTATAAATGTATAATATTATGTATGTCTATATCATGTAACAAATACGTAAAGTATTTAGATAGGTACTTGAGTGTATGAAGACTTATGTAAACATGCTTTACCAAGGGGCAACAAGCATGGCAGAAATCATCATCAAGATGGTTATCATTTTGATCTTCTCTTTGAGCTTTCACACTACAAATGTATCCCTATAAATACCCCATTGTATGAGATGAATAACATACTTAAAATCTCCATTCTCTCTGAAATATTACTCTCTCTTTCTGTGTGTCAATTTCTCTTGCTCTTAAACACGTTATCAGCACGAAGTTGCTCTAGAATTAGAATCGAAAATTGACGAGAGAAGAGTTCATCATCAATCGAAGTCATTTTTCCAAACCTACAAAAAATCCCCAAACCCTAGCTCATATCAAAGCCCTTGATTCTAAAAGCCCAGAACCGGTCTCAGAATCGCCGGAACTGGCCGAAAAATGCCTGAACCGGTCGTCGGAATCTGTGAGCACGAACCGGACCGCTGTCGGGTGCTGCGCAGCAGCTGTCGAGAGGCCCTGCCAGGTCCTGCCGAGCAGCTGCCGACACATCTGTCGACAGATTTGCGGGGTGACTTTCCGACAACTTTTTCGACGACCTTTCGACACTTTTCCGGTGACTTTTCGGACGATTTTTCTCGACTTTTCCCAACGATCCTTCCGATCACCTCCGATAATTTTTCAGGTCAAAAATTTCCGGCAACACTATTTCAAGGTATTCTTTACTAAAAGTTCCCGTTTTTGAGTTTTTATTTATTTTCTCTCATTTTTCCTTTTTCTCGGGAACTTACAATCAAAAGCGGAATTATAGAAATTCACGCCAAACGAACTAAGAGCGTTCGTAATCAATGAACTAAGAGTGTTCACAATGATTCTTGGAAATAGATTTCTTGGTAACATAGCTCAGAAATCTTATTATTTTTCGTGGAAGTTTAAACTCCGAAACTAATATTTTCTTCTTATCTTCAAGGATGTCGAATGAACCTACGTTGAGAACCATCTCACATCGAAAGGGATATTGCCAATCATCCATGCACCAGACCCGGCCCTTGCGTTCCCTCGAACACCCAAGAGGCATGCACAAGCAATTATCTTGATGCGACGTCATATGGATAAAGCACTCAGATTAGAGTACATGTCCATCAAAGATGCAAAGGATTTATGGGAGGCGCTACAAGAGTGCTTTAACAATATCCAAGATTCCCTCCTCCCTTACTTGAAGGTTCAGTGGAACGATGTACGCTTCTCCGACTTCAAGTCTATTACTGAGTACAATTCAGAAGCTATTCGTCTCAAATCCATGTTGAGGTTCTCTCAAAAACCCCTCACAGAAGAAGAGCTAATTGAGAAAACTCTCTCAACCTTCCCCGTTGCAGCAATCTTGCTTTCAAATCAGTATAGCACTGAAGTAAATGTTGGACGAATTACGAGGTTCAATGAGCTCATTAATGTTTTGTCGGTAGCCAAAAGCATGACAACATTCTCGTAAAGAATTATAATTCAAGACCCATTGGAACCAAGAGCGTTCGTGAGACAAATTATAGTGCACCCAAGAGAGGGCACAAGGAGCGGTACCCTAGCAATAGGGGACATGTGTACCCTAATAATAAGGGACATGAAGGACGAACAGGTCCATATAACCGCCCCAATAAATAAGGAAACAACAACTTTAGAGCGGGCGCACGTGATGGCAACTCCATACTTGGAAGAGGGAGATATGGCAACACCGGCCGTGGAAATAGCACCATGACCCGTGGTAGTAGCAGCAACCCTCCTAGAGAATATCCACAACGTGCACAACGTGCACAACCTGTACAACCTGCACCTCAAATTAAGGGAGGGAACCACAATGACATGTGTCATCGATGTGGATCAATCGAGCATTGGTTTAAACAATGTCACGCCAGTACCCAATTAGCTGGACGCTACAAGAAGTACAGGGAAGCAAGAGAGCAAGAAGCTAACCTTGCCGGAGATAAAAATAGTGAAGATGTCAATCTCACCGTTGAGGACTTTAAAGCTGTAAATGAAGAGCACGAGAATGCCACAAACTTTGATTAGAATAATCCTCTTTCTATTTTCCAAGTCAATAAATAACAATTGTATTAAACTCCTTCTTATGTGGCGTACCCAATAAAGTATGATGTCTAGGAAAGCAATTGAGATCGGGGTATTTAAGCGAGCCTTGCTCCACCAACATCTCTCTACTTTCCTGGTCATATTTTATTGGAATTACCAAACAGATTGAGAGATAACAATTTGTCTAAAGTTTGATATTTGGAATAGACTTATGAATAACTTTGATCTAATCATTGGCTATTTTCCTTATTAATAAAGTATCGCATTCAATGTCATGGACATGTGTTAATATTCCGAACTTTATTCATTTTCAGTATGTTTTCCGGAGAATTGGAATGCCTTCTTGATAGTGGCACCACACATACTATATTGCGACATAGGCAATTATTTTTATGGATGACACCTAGTCGATCCTCAGTAACTACGATGACAAGACCATCATAATTGATTCATGATCGAGGACCAGCTCAATTTTTGTTACCAAATGGCACAAATGTTAATGTCGCCGAAACTCTATATGCTTCAAGGGCCGGAAGGACCCTATTAAGCTTTAAAGACATAAGAGCCAATGATTTTCATGTGGAAACACATTGTGAGAATGAACAAGAGTTCCTTTGCATCACCTCTAAAAACTACGGAAATACACGAGTTTTAGAGAAACTTATGTGTCGCTCTAGTGGATTGTATGCAACCACTATTAAAGTCATTGAATCCAACCATGTCATGAATGACAATTTATGGGATCCTGACACATACAAGCTTTGGCACGATCGTTTGGGACATCCAGGTCGTGACATGATGCTCCGTATATTAAAAACTTCACACGGACATCCATTCTTCAAAACGAAAAGAAGTACGAAGCAAACATTGGTCCAAAGAGTTACTTCTAAAACATATCATTCGTTTTGCAAAGCTTGCTCTTTAGCAAAGGTAGGATCAAGACCATCCTATGCAAAGGACACTAAAGAAAATATACCATTCTTACAAAGAATACAAGGTGATATTTGTGGACCTATCCAACCAACTTACAGACCATTTAGATATTTTATGGTGTTGGTTGATGCATCGACACGTTGGTCACATGTCATACTCTTATCCACAAGAAATGCTGCATTTGCTAAACTCCTAGCACAAATCATTAAGTTAAGGGCTCATCACCCTGATCATCCTATTAAGTCAATTCGTCTTGACAATGCTGGAGAGTTTACATCAAGAACCTTTGATGATTTTTGCAGGTCCATTGGGATTGAGGTCGAACACCCTGTCCCTCATGTACACACCCAAAATGGACTCGCAGAAGCTGCCATTAAAAGACTTCAAATGGTTGCCAGGGCATTGGTTATGCGCACCAATCTCCCTATTTCTGTTTGGGGCTATGCAATATTACATGCAGCTGTGCTTATTCGTCTGAGACCCACTGCCACCCAACCCTTTTCTGCGTCCCAGCTGGTAACTGGGTATGAGCTTGATGTCTCACACTTACGCATATTTGGGTGTGCAGTCTATGTGCTAATTGTGCCGCCACAGTGAATCAAAATGGGTCCTCAAAGAAGTTTAGGCCTTTATGTTGGATATGATTCTCCAAGCATTATCCGTTACATAGAACCCTTGACAAGTAATCTATTTACCGCTAGATTTGTGGATTGTCACTTTGATGAGACAGTCTTCCCGTCATTAGGGGGAGACAAGAACACTAATGTTCAACAGAAAAGACAGAAATTGTCGTGGTCTGTCCCCACTTTGTCTCATCTTGATCCCCGAACCACACAGTTTGAAATAGAAGTGCGGAGGATTCTCGATCTTCAGAACGTAGCAAAATCAATGCTTGATGCGTTTTCTGATATTGCTAAAGTGAACATACCTGCTGCAAAGGTACCTGCAAGGATTGATGTCCCTAAAACTAAAGGACATGACATCCCCTCTATGGGTGATGCAGTGGCTAGACCTATGGCTCCTGGCAGGAAGCGCGGGAGGCCTATAGGTTTGATGGATTCTCGCCCAAGAAAGAAAGCGAGCTTGACACAAAATTATCCATTAATCATCGATACAAATAATCCATCTCATGAAAAAATTCTGGATTATGGTTATGTCCAAGAGACATCATTGGAGGACGCTTCAATGGTAGAACCAATTCCAGAGAATAGAGAGATCTCCATGAATTACACTAGTATACATGTAATTATGGACAGAAATTCTATGGCTATTGATGATGCATTTGCATATCATATTACAAAATGAATTATAGAATACGATGATATCGAACCTCGCTCCGTTGAAGAATGTCAACGAAGAGCATATTGGTCCAAATGGAAAAATGCGATCCAGACTGAATTGGATTCACTAACAAAGAGACAGGTATTTGGGTCTATAACACTGACACCACCAAATATAAAACCTGTTGGCCATAAATGGGTCTTTGTTAGAAAGTGTAATGAGAAAAATGAGGTTGTTAGATACAAAGCCCGCCTTGTGGCGCAAGGTTTCTCACAACGCCCTGGAATCAACTACGAAGAAACATATTCTCCCGTAATAGACGTTATAACGTTCCGCTACCTTGTCAGTTTGGTAGTTTCCGAAAAATTTGACATGCAGCTCATGGATGTGGTTACAGCATATCTCTATAGGGATCTAGATTCAAAGATATATATGAAGGTTCCAGACGGACTTCAATTACCTAAATCAAGTGGCTCTAAACCACGGAGCGCGTTTTCAATAAAATTAAGATGCTCACTATATGGATTGAAACAATCCGGACGGATGTGGTATAACCGTCTAAGTGACTACTTGATTGGGAAGAGATATGTTAACAATGAAATATGCCCTTGCGTGTTCATTAAAAGGACAAGATCCGGATTTGCAATTGTAGCAGTTTATGTCGATGACATGAACCTAATTGGAACTCTAGATGAGTTAAAAGAAACTGCTACATATTTGAAATCTGAATTTGAGATGAAAGATCTCGGGAAAACACGGTTTTATCTCGGAATAGAACTCGAGCACCGTAATGATGGGATTATGATCCATCAGTCAACATATACTCAAAAGTTACTAAGGCGCTTTAATGACGATAAAGCAAAGCTTGTGAGTACTCCCATAATCAACCGTATTCTTGAGCCCATGAAATATCCGTTTCGTCCAAGGGATGAGGACGAAGATTTATTAGAGGCTGAAATATCATATTTAAGTGCGATAGGTGCATTATTGTATTTAACTCAATGCACAAGACCGGATATCTCATTTGCAGTAAACTTGTTAGCTCGACATAATTCTGCACCAACATGCCGCCATTAGATTGGTATAAAGACAATCCTTCGATACCTAAAAGGTACGATCGATATGGGTTTGTTCTATCCCTACAGAGAGAAAAGAAATGTGAACACCAGCAACACTATCCATAGTGACCGACGTTCTCCTCCTCCCCTCCATCAAAATGATATGATGTTCTGACAGGCTTTGCTGATGCAGAGTATCTCGCTGACCCTCACAAAGGTCGCTCCCAAACAAGTTATGTCTTTACCATGGGAAGCACCGAGATATCTTGGAAATCTACAAAACAGACTCTTGTTGCTACTTCCTCAAATCATGCAGAAGTTATTACACTACATGAAGCCGTGCGTGAGTGCATATGACCAAGGTCTATAAATAGACACATTCGAGGAACTTGTGGTTTAAAATTTACCACAAATGAACCTACATGCATTTACGAGGATAATGCAGCTTGTATTGAGCAAATGAAATTAGGTTTCATCAAAGGCGACAATACCAAGCATATATCGCCGAAATTCTTCTACAGTCAACAACAACAAACACTTCTAAATATTGAAGTAAATCAAATCCGATTAGAAGATAATGTAGCTGAATTATTTACTAGTCACTACCAAAATCCTCTTTTGAGAAATATGTAAGAAGCATCGGATTGAGGAGGATATCCGAACTCCCACGATCTTCAAGGGGAGTCTACATCAGGGGGAGTATCCAGAAACATACTTCACACTCAACGCACGTTGTGCTCTTTTTTCCTTTCGACCAAGGTTGTTTTTTCCCACAAGGTTTTATTATTTGGCAAGGTTTTTAACGAGACAACTTCGAAGCGCACCACCAACACAATACTATTGAACATGAAATATCAAAAGGGGAGTGTTGTAGTATAAATGTATAATACTATGTATGTCTATATCATGTAACAAATACGTAAAATATTTAGATAGGTACTTGAGTGTATGAAGACTTATGTAAACATGCTTTACCAAGAAGCAACAAGCATGGCAGAAATCATCATCAAGATGGTTATCATTTTGATCTTTTTTTTGAGCTTTCACACTACAAATGTATCCATATAAATACCCCATTGTATGAGATGAATAACATACTTGAAATCTCAATTCTCTCTGAAATATTACTCTCTCTTTCTGTGTGTCAATTTCTCTTGTTCTTAAACAGTATCGATAATGATAAGTGGCTCCCATTATCGATACCTAACTCATTGATCAGGCCACCCAATATTGAGTGTAAAAAGGTGGCTGATCTAATTGATGCTTCAAGTAGGCAGTGGAAGTCTTCCCTCATTTATAGACTATTTCCTAACCATGTTGCAGAACGCATTCTCTGCATTCCACTTGGGAGAAATCCTAGCCCTGATAGACTTATATGGAGCCCCGAAAAGAAGGGTCACTACGCAGTGAAAAGTGCTTATTGGATTGCCCGTATGGAAGTAATGCAACATGTTTTGACAACTTCTTCATCAGGGAAACCTTATACAGCACTGTGGGGAAGTATTTGGAAAGCGAAGGTCCCTGGCAAGGTCAGTATTTGTGTATGGAGGGCCTGCAACAACTTGCTTGCCACAAGAGACAGATTGCTTAAGAAGGGTTACACTGGGAAATTACATTGCTTACTGTGCCCACATGGCATCGAGGATGCATGTCACTTATTCTGCCAATGCCCCACCGCTTCAACAATTCTAGCTGCACCCCCGTTCAACCTCCAAACTGAAGTGCTCTCTGTTGGAAATTTCAAAGAGTGGATGCTTGAAAGAGCCCTTACGTTGAGTGGGGAGGTATTTGCCAAACTGATAATTGTTCTATGGGCTCTCTGGAAAAACCGAAACAATTTTCTTTGGAATGGTACACAACAGACAGCTCAAGATATCACTCTTAGCAGCTTTGCTTGGTTGGAGGAGTTTCAGAAAGCTAGAGCTGCAAATTCTCAAAAAATAAAGCAACCTAGACGCTTTTGGAAACCTGCTGCTTCTGGGGGCCTAAAGCTGAATGTGGATGCATCTTACTTACCTAACCAAACTCGAGGTGGAGTGGGAGGAGTATTGCGTAATGCAGCTGGGCAAGTGGTAGCTGCTTTTGCTGGCCCCATTCTGCATGCTGCATCTCCTAAACAGAGTGAACTATATGCTCTAAGGGCAGGTCTCGACCTCATGATTTCCCTACAGGTACAAGACGTCACTGTTGAGAGTGATTGTACTGAGGCGCTTGCAGAAGCCTCTTGTGTCGATCATAGTTTGCTGGCTAATGGTGGTTTGATTGATGACATTAAATGTGCTATGTTTTCATCCCTCGAGTTCAATTGCAGCATGCCCCTCGTTCATGCAACTTGATTGCGCATAGACTAGCGGGAATAGGTTTTGAAACCACCCATCACTGGGTATGGATAGACCAAACCCCTGAATGTATTCATGATGTCGTTACCTACGACTGTAACCACCTCACTTGATGTCTATTTCAATTGAAAGTTCGTTATTTTATTCAAAAAAAATAATGCATGTATTTTTACCTTGTGGCTTCGGATGTCATCCAAGAGTCTCCCAATTATCGATGAAGCCTTGACAAATTTAGGGTCACTGAACAACCAGTCCAAGGAATCTCTTGTAACAATATCACCGGCTATTGCAACAATGAATGTTGCGTCCATCATAAACAAGCCGGATGATACAAGTGCCACCGACATTTATTCATCAAAGGTTTTCGGTGTGTTCTTTTGGTGAAACCATTTGGCTTCCTCGAAGTAAGATCTAACTTGAATTTGCACCTGATTGTCAGAGACCAAAATATATAATCATTCTCTAACTAATCTTTATACTTGGCTATAGATGAAAAGAAAAATACATGTTTTGCAATAGAACATTAAGCAACATGTGTGTGTGTATTCACATGTATATTGTGTATTATTAGTTTATTACCCACATGGCTTTCTAGCCTTAAACCATAAACACCAAATCAGTCAGCTTTCGCTGAGAATTTATGAGGCTTACTGCTTCTATTGCATAGTTGATGCGATACGAGTTTCCCTCCTTTGCAAGCTCATCTTTAATTTCAGTGTAGACATTCAACAATGCCTTATAGCAAACTTTCATATAGTCAGGCAATGAATCCATGGCAGAGATATCCCACCTAATTGATGATAAAAAAACAACGTAGATGTCAACCTAGCATGTTGCAATAAATTTTGAAATAAAAGAGGATAATATGTAATTGAAAGTCAACTTTTAGTAAAAGAAACTGGGCGGCTAGTATTCGTTTGTACCTCTCAACAGCTTCAGTAAAGAGCTCTAGTTCTACAGGTGTGCCATACGTATCGTAAGTGTCATCAATCATGGTTAGTAAGCCAAGAGCTTTGCATAATGCTGTCCTCCCAAAATGATACTTAGGCTCATAGTAGACTCCCAAAGACTAAAAGTAACACTACTATTCTGTCCCTTGCAAAAGGTAGTTTGTTTACAAAGTCCAACTTCTTCCACCACCTGAACTAACAAATAATACCTAACAATTTATTAGCACGAGCATAGATCCATATAATTAGATTAGCACCAATTTTTGCAATATAGAGAGCGCGTAATGGGAGCTGATTGACCTTGTGATGTCACTTAGTTCTTTTTGATGGATTCGCTGCAATTGATTGAAATCCAACTTCGCAAAAGTCAAAAGATTTCCGCTAAAATGTGAAGTGTTTAGTTCGCGGTAGCTAGAGAGGTAATGCCTCGCTTCAATCCTTGGGTTTCCCTTCCAGAGTGGTTGATATAAGGCATGAGCTACTTGTTTTGAAAGCGAGGGCTTAAACCGCCGTGTGCTGCCACTACAAACTCAAGATGAGTGGTGGTGAAGGACCGTGCTCGATCTAATATATCATCTCCATGTGTCCTTAGATGTGTTGCTTCGTACAAACTTAGCAATCCTACTACGTCAGCAGCGCATAATTTCTTAAATTTCCCATCAACATCGATGAACTTGTTGAACATATCTGCTTAATTTACCAATCAAGAGAAGAAATAAGAGGAAATAATCCAATGTCAAATACAATAATACATAGAAAAATTGAAAAAATGATCGATCATGAGAGCAATACAACTGATAGAGAGAAGGACTACTTACTGCATGAAACCTTAAAACCTTGTTGCCTAAGCAGCCAAAATCGTAGATCAACTGTGTGAAGGTCATCATCATCATCATAAGAAGAACAATATCGGTTGTGAATTTGCTGTAAAATTTGGTAAATCTCATTCTCAAAATGGTAGGACACCCCCAAGCGCTGAATGTAATCAATCAAGTGTAATCTTTGTGATGACTGAGAACTCATTAGCATCCTATATATTCACTTCTTCCTTCAGTTCTTGGATACTTTGGTTGGATTCTATATCCGCAGTTTCCTACCTAGATGAAAATTTTGAAGCGGGTACGATAAATATGACGTTTATAATTTTATATGTGCATGGTGCTGCAAATTACTTCAAAAATAACAAGCACAGGTACCATTGATGCATATGACAGAAAATAATCTCCCCAAATGATGGGAGAAAAATTAGCTGAATGTCAATCAACATCAGGACTCAGGAGTGCTACTGGCATTTGGGGTTCAAGCTTGATCCATTATAGGGAAGCACGTACTTGAGCGATTTAATGCTGAAGCTTTGATATAAATCAATTTAGGAATAGCAAGCTTCTGGTGTGAGTTGAATAACTGATGGGCAGTCCCTCCTTAATGGAGGAGAAAATACATGTGATGATTTACCACATGAGGAAAGCATGGGTTGGAAAATTCAAAGAAGGTAGATAACAAACCATCTTGGAAAGTAGGTAGCAAGCCATTTTTGAAGTTAGGCATGCCAAACTTGGAAGAAGACTTGACTTTGCTTCCAATTGCATGTCATATCCATGAACCCAATTGCCTATAAATAGGCATGAAAGGTTGTAGGAAAATAACCAAGGCAAGAGTCATTCCAAACTAATAGAGTTTGAGATAGTAGTGAGATCCTCACTTGAGAGATGAGTGAGAAGAAAATTCCTATTGAGAGATAGAGTGTGTGTTACCACTTTGGTGAAGTTTAGTCACTAAAGTGAGATTGCCTTGTAATCCCATTATTTATATAGTGGAAGAGAGTATTACTACTGCCCTGAGGACGTAGGCACAGTTGCCGAACCTCGTTAAATATTGTGTCCTCTTTTGTTCATTTGTTGTTATTCCACAAATCACACGAGAGGTGGGAAAATTTAGATCCTAGGATAACCAATTATCCATTAGCCTTGTATTAAGGTAGCCCTTCTTTCCCAACAAGTGGTATCAGAGGCCGACGCTCATTGTTCGTGGCATCTCGTGGTGATCAAGATGGCGGAGTAGTCGTCATCGGCAGCAACAGTGGTAAAGTTGACATCATCGAATTACTCCATTTGGAAGCCGAGAATGGAAGACATCCATTACTGCAAGGATATGTACGAGCCTCTTCAAAATGGTGGAGAGAAGTCAGCAGGCAAGACTGACAAGGACTGGAGCATCCTGAACAGAAAAACTGTTGCAGGAATTCGTCAATGGGTTGATGAAATTGTTTTTCATCATGTGGCACAGGAAACCAATGCATACTCAATGTGGACAAAGTTGGAGTCCATGTACGAGAGAAAGACCGCACAAAACAAAGCCTCTTTCATTCGGCGGTTGGTGAACACAAAGTACAGGGATAGTCAAAGTGTTTCGGAACACTTGAGCGACTTCCAAGGCATGGTGAATCAATTGACGAATATGAAGATGGTGCTTAATGATGAGTTGTAAGCACTATTATTACTAAGCTCGTTGTCAGATATCTGGGACACGTTGGTGGTGTCATTAAGTAACTTAGCTCCTCAAGGAGTCCTCACACTGAGCACTGTAAAAGACAACATGTTCAATGAAGAAGCAAGGAGGAAGGAGCAAGGAATATCGATCAAGTCAGAAGCCCTCGTCACCAACAACCGTGGAAGTAGTAGAAAATTCCACAACCGAGGCAAATGGACAGATCGGTCAAAAGGAAAGTTCAGCCCAAAGAAGGACATCGAATGTTTTCACTGTGGTGGAAAAGGCCACATAAAAAAAAGGATTGCAGGAGGCTCAAGAGAGAGCAGGCTGAGAAAGGTGGTGCCAGAGACACAGCTTTTACTATCTCATACGAAGAAGAGGTACTCATCATTTATGGAGAGGGTCATGTTAATTTGACATCTCAAGATACATGTTGGATCATCGATTTTGGTGCATCATTTCATGGAACCTCACGAAGGGAGTTCTTTACATCCTACAATACTGGAAATTTCGGTAATGTCAGGATGGGAAATGATAAGAGGTCCAAGATCGTGGGAAGGGGAGATATTTCCCTTGAAACCAACACGGCCACTGCTTGGTTCTCAAGGATGTGAGGCACATTCCAGACATGCGTCTCAACCTGATCTCCACAGGATTACTTGATGATAAAGGCTGCACAAGTGTCTATGGTGATCGAAAGTAGAGGCCTAGTAATGGTCCAGGAATTCTAGCCTGAGGGAGGAAAGAGAACACTCTCTACATGACTTATGCAAAAATCTGTAGTGGGTATGCAATTACACTCGGAGAAGATTCGCCGGTCGAGCTATGACACAAGCGGATGGTCACATCAGCGAGAAGGGACTTACTGTTCTAGCCAAAAGAGAGGTATTAACTGGTATCAATGTTAAAGATATGCCTCTAAAACCATGTACGCATTGCTTGGCTAGAAAGCAACATAGTGCTTCATTCCATCGTTCTCCTGCACCAAGGAAATCAAATGTTTTGGATGTTATACATTCTGATGTGTGTGGTCCCATGCCCACCAGTACTCTAGGAGGTGCAAGATACTTCGTCACCTTCATTGATGATCATTCCAGGAAGGTATGAGTTTATGCACTGAAAACTAAAGATCAAGTGCTCGAAGTATTTAAGCAATTTCATGCCAAAGTTAAATGAGAAACAGGCAGGACATTGAAATGCATTCGCACCGACAACGGGGGAGAGTACATGGGGGCGTTCAGACACTATTGCAAAAGTAACAGAATCAGGCATGAACGATCTGTTCCAAAGACTCCTTAGCACAACGGAGTGGCCGAGAGGATGAACAGAACTATTGTTGAAAGAATCATAATAATGTTATCTCATGCGAAGCTGCCTAAGAGCTTTTGGGGTGAAGCTCTAATGACTGCGGTTGATGTGATCAACCTTTCTCCCTCAGCTCCATTAAATGGTGACGTGCCAAACAGGTTTTGGACTGGAAAGGACGTCTCATATAATCATTTGAAGGTATTTGGCTGCAAAGCGTTTGTTCATATTCCCAAAGATGAAAGATAAAAAATCGATAGCAAGTCGAAAGAATGCATATTTCTGGGATATGAAAATAAAGAATATGGGTACAGGCTGTGGGATCTGTCAATAAGAAGATTGTCAGAAGTAGAGATGTTGTCTTCTTCGAAGACCTGAACATCGAAGATACTCAGAAGACTTAGAAGCCTAAACAACCCAGAGAATATCCGATGAACTCGGATAAAGTTCCTCCGCCAACAAACCAGGATGGCCGGAGAGATACCAAAGATGTTGGTGATGCAGCAAATGACCCGATGATTAATGATCCAGTTGATGATGCAACTAATGATGAGGAAGAGGCACCGACCCCTCGAATATCAGTCAAGGAACGCAGATCCTCAAACAGATATCCTCTATATGAGTTCGTTACTCTCACAGATGGAGGTGAGCCAGAGTCTTATGAACAAGCTCTGACAGATGACCACAAGGTGGAGTGGTTGGAAGCCATGCAAGAAGAAATTAAGTCTTGCATGAGAACCAGACTTATGAGCTGGTGGAGTTACCAAAAGGTAAGAGAGCACTCAGAAACAAATGGGTGTATAGATTGAAGACTGAGGAGAATAGCTCACGACCCAGATTCAAGGCAAGACTGGTTGTTAAAGGTTTCAATCAAAAAAAGGGAATTGACTTTGAAGAAATTTTCTCGCCCGTGGTGAAGATGACATCTATCCGGGTGGTACTTGGTTTGGCTGCAAGTTTAAATCTGGAGATTGAACAACTTGACGCGAAGACGGCTTTCCTTCACGGTGACCTTGAAGAGGAAATCTACATGGAGCAGCCAAAAGGATTTAAAGTCAAAAGCAAGGAAGATCTAGTCTGCAAACTGAAAAAGAGTTTGTATGGACTAAAGCAGGTGCCACGACAATGGTACAAGAAGTTTGATTCCTTCATGATTGAGCAAGGATATCAGAGGACAACTTCAGACCATTGCGTATTTGTGAAGAATTTCTCAGGAAGTGACTTCATCATACTACTCTTGTATGTTGATGACATGTTGATCTTAGGACAAGATGGTGACAAGATTAGCAAACTGAAGAAAGAGCTCAGTAAGTCTTTTGCTATGAAGAATTTGGGACCAGAAAAGCAGATTCTTGGTATGAATATTACCCGTGATAGACATAATGGGAAGTTGTGGTTATCACAAGAAAAATATATAAAGAAGGTATTGGAGCGGTTCCATATAGAGAAAGCAAAGCCAGTTGCTACTCCACTTGCTAGTCACTTTAAGCTCAGCTCGAAGTAGAGTCCTATAAGTGAGAAAGAGGAGGAAGAAATGGCGAAGGTGCCATATGCCTCAGCGGTAGGAAGCCTGATGTATGCAATGGTGTGTGCAAGATCAGACATAACACACGCGGTTAGTGTTGTTAGCAGATTTCTGTCTAATCCAGGCAAAGAGCATCGGAATGCTGTGAAGTGGATTCTTAAATATCTCAAAGGTACTTCCAAAATGGGTTTATGCTTTGGAAGTGGGAAGCCTGAACTAATAGGCTATACAGATGCAGATATGGCAGGAGATGTTGACTCAAGGAAGTCTACATCAGGATACCTGATTACATTTTCAGGGGGAGCTGTCTCATGGAAATCAAAGCTACAAAAATGTATTGCTTTGTCAACTACAGAAGCAGAGTTCATAGCAGCTACAGAAGCCTGCAAAGAAATTCTGTTGATGAAGAAATTCCTACAGGAATTGGGCCATAAGCAACAAAAGTATGTTCTGCATTGTGATAGTCAAAGCGCAATTCATCTGAGTAAGAATTCGAGTTTTCACTCGAAATCAAAGCACATTGATGTGAGGTATCACTGGATACGTGATGTGCTGGAAGCCAAGCAACTACAGCTTGAGAAGATTCACACAGATGATAATAGTTCAAATATGAGGACAAAGTCCTTACCAAAGGATAAGTTTGAATTTTGCAGAAGCGCGTCAGGATTGGCGCATCCCTCCATCTAAGTCAGGAGGGGGAGATTGATGGGCAGTCCCTCCTTAATGGAGGAGGAAATCCATGTAATGATTTACCACATGAGGAAAGCATGAGTTGGAAAATTCAAAGAATGTAGATAGCAAGCCATCTTGGAAGGTAGGTAACAAGCCATCTTTGAAGTTAGGCATGCCAAACTTGGAAGAAGACTTGACTTTGCTTCCAATTGCATGTCATATCCATGAATCCAATTGCCTATAAATAGGCATGAAAGGTTGTAGGAAAAACAATCAAGGAAAGAGTCATTCCAAACTAATAGAGTTTGAGATAGTAGTGAGATCCTTACTTGAGAGATGAGTGAGAAGAAAATTCCTCTTAAGTGATAGAGTGTGTGTTACCACTTTGGTGAAGTTTAGTCACTAAAGTGAGATTGTCTTGTAATCCCTTTATTTATATAGTGGAAGAGAGTATTACTACTGCCCTAAGGACGTAGGCACAGTTGCCGAACCTCGTTAAATATTGTGTCCTCTTTTATTCATTTATTGCTATTCCGCAAATCACACGAAATGTGGGAAAAGTTAGATCCTGGGATAACTAATTATCCATTGGCCTTGTATTAAGACAGCTCTTTTTTCCCAACAATAACAACAATGCCTTGATAATTATAGTGAAAAGGCTTGCTAATATAGGCAACTGACATTGCCTAGTGGAGCTTGATCACAACGGTGCCTTGATGTTTCATATTTTATGGTAAAAAAGCTTACTAATACAGCCAAATGGCATTACCTAGTGGAGCTAGAGATTTGCATTCCCTAGTGAAGCTAGAGAGGAAGTGAATTTGCTCACCACAAGCTTAATAGTGGTGAGACCGTGAGACCACTCAACAACTTGCTGCCACAAATAATATACTGTAATTATAATTAATCATGGTTAAATTTTAAAAATATCAACACTCTTGTATCTAATATTTTTTTAATTTTTTAATTCAACTAACCTAATCCTTTTTGAGATGTACGTTTCATCATTTCCTTTTAAAAAAAAAAAATCTTTATCCTTAAATTGTTCAAACTTTTCCATTACCATTTCTTATTTAACAAAAACAAACAGGGACCAAAATTGTTCTCCCCAATCATAGAAAGAGAAATAACAAATAAAATTAATATTTAACCACAACCCGGATTACACACATGATATTTCAACCATTTCTTATTATACCTCTCATTCATCTGGATTAGGTCTTCGATGCACCTTTTGCATGATAGCCATTTCCTTATGTATGATCTTCATATAACTTGATGCCGTATATCTTGCTTTCTGTTAATGACTTGATACGCACCTTTTGCATGATATCCATTTCCATATGTATGATCTTCATATAACTTGATGCCGTATATCTTGCTTTCTGTTAATGATTTGATCATGCACTATTAATGGGTGTCACACAAGTCATGTGATGTCATCATATCACACAAATATTTTTTTACATGCATCTCATTTTATGTGTCAATTGATGGAGCATCAAGTCTAACTTAGCTATACACAAGGAACCGGGTCGTCATAGCGATCGAAACACCGTCTGACTGGTATAGCTAACCCTTCAGAGGTTTTGGGGATCGAACCCAAGGAAATCAATGCTACCCTTTGCTCTCAAGCCATCAACAATATCTCTCACGGAGTGGTTATGTCACATCATTGATTTTTAACACAAATAAAAATCGATATATAGTCTCATAATTATACATGCGTGAACGTTCAACCATCAATACAAAATACCTGAAAACTTTTTCTTCTTAAACCAAGTACATACTGATGCCATGAACCCTCAAAGTTAATATACACTCGCTTCACAGAGTTATATATTACACAAGCTTACGAATTAAATTGTCTACAACCAAATAAAACGTAAATGCTCCTCAGAGCTTACTACACAATGGAAGTCTTTAACAACTGTAAAGTCACAAAAATGGCTTCCTACCGCAAAGCTGCTAGCACGCCACCTCAGTTTCAACCACGATTACCCTGATATGAAGGATTAACCCCTACACCATGGAATAGTGCACCGGTTTGCCACACAACAAACCTGGTAAGCTTATGAAAGCTCATATGAGTAAACTCAAAACCATAAAGCAGAAATACATTAATAGGTCACCTCAACCTAAACGCTAAATGTACATAATCCGCACCTACAACCATCAATATCATAACCCTCCATCTCATGCTCACATAAGTCAACTTGTGACTAAAGCCTCATGCTCAAATTCTCAACCTAATGTCCAATTACACAAATTCAATCAAACAAGACTTTTTCAAACCATGTTTGATGCCATTCACAGGCACTACAGCGAATTCTGAAATCCCACTCATTCCTTTCCACTAGAAGATTTTGTCATCAACATGACATCAAAAGTGAAAACAACGAATCACCTCCTATCCTCACAACAGAGTATAATCGTCACCACTGTGGCTTTTAAGAGAAATCAAATCATAAATCAATAGAAACAAGAAGAAAACAAGGCAATCACAATTCAAACCAAACAAAACAATGCAATCACCATTCAAAGCAAGCAAAACAAAGCAATCACAATTCAAGTCATAATAACCGTCATAACCCCACACTCTGTCATCCGTAGGTAGTTCCGACCATCACAGCAGTCCACTCGATAGTTGTTAATTTAATAAAATTCAGTTCCACAACCGATCATTCATCACACTGATCATTGTACAGATTCCACCGGTCATCACGCAGATAGCCATTATCCTACTGATCATTGCACAGATTCCACGGATACATCACACAGATTTCACCGGTCATCACACAGATAGCCATCATGCTTAACATGATATTCATCACAAAGATTCATCACAAAGATTCATTACAAAGATGTCACCAAATCATTACACAGATATCCCTACACAAGTTTTTCATGAAAGTCATCACAAAGATTCATCGCACTGATTTCAACGATTCATTACACAAACATCCTTACACAAACTACCATTTCTTAAATCTCAATTAAGACAATCATACTAGACCCATGGCATCTCAACACATGAAATTCTACAATCACCACTCAATACACAATTTCACTATTTCCAAACGATGATGAACTCATTACATCATATATTGCTCATATCACAACAATTGCACCAATACATATATATTTCACGTAAATATATACGTAGTCATCCACTCAGAAATACCAACTATAGTCATAGTTAACCAAATAACTCCAAGACAATATAGTGATCTTGCTCATAACAAATATAGTGAGATTTACTCACCTCGAAACTCCCATTATGGCGTCTTCAATACATAACAAAGCAGCCAATTCACCAAAATATCAGTCCAAAGAATACTTCGTCAAGTACCTAAGGAAGTACATCTATGATTCAGTTAACGAATCACAATTAAATAAAGTTCGAATCCTCAAATCGAACAAAAATCCCCAAAGTGGTGCCAATCGAGGCGAAACCACATCCGAGACTTCCCAATGTCTCTGGAATACTTCCACGATCGATTTGTCCAAACCACAAGTTGATCGGATGCTCAAATCCTCATAGATCGAATAAATCGATCGGTATGAAACTGTAAAAATCATAACGATTTCATACGAACTCCAAAAATTACGTATTATGTATCGAAACACTCGTATCAATGAGTAGAAGATATATAATACAAGAAACAGTTCCTTACATGGCCAGAACACCGCCGGAATGCCGCCACAGGCGGTGGCACACCGCCGCCGGCCAAAACTCATTATTTCCCAAAACTCCCAACATCAAAATATTTCATCTCAGCATGCTTGGCATTTTTCATAACTAGCTTGAAGTCAGAAAACAAGCATAAAGGGTCAAAAACTACCTCACAAGCTGTGGATTACTGTTCAATCCGAGTCGAACCAAGTTTCACGTGAATCGATCCAAACAACCACCATAGATCGATCCAGAAGGCTTCTACGAACTCACAACAAAAAGCATGGAGCCACGACATCGCCGGAGCTGTGTTTTCTGGTCGGGTCCAACTGCTTCAATTGTTGGCGCTTCGATCTCCACTTTCCGGTGAACCATTATGCAAACCAATGCCATAGGGCGACGCACGAGACCGGTCTAAGTCATCCTTGGCTTGTCTCGTCGTCGGAGGTGGCTGGAGATGAGAGAAAGAATCGGGTCGGTTCGATAGGTTCGGGTCGGGTCAGACGGAAGTTTTCGCCTCTGAAGGTGCAGCCGAGAGAAAGAAGAGAGAGAATGGGAAATTTCCGGAAAGAAAATATGGGATTATGAAAATAATTTCTGATTTTACATATTTATACTAAAATGGAAACTTCTTCCGATAGCCATAACTTTCTCATACGAACTCCGATTCTTACGTTCTGCATGTCCACGAACTCGTATAGACGTGCTCTACAACTTTTGTGAAGAAAGTTTTCGGAGATACGAGTTTTGCACCCCCCTAAAATCATACTTCTCAAATAATTAATTCTTCTGAAATACTTCCGCTCCGTCCACGAGCCACGAAACCGTCCAATAACCACAATTTAGATTCTGGAAAATCCTCAGAAAATAAATACGAACTTCCAGGGCATTACAGGTTAGTAGGCATTGCATTTTAACAAAACCAATATGAATAACTTAACATGCATCATTTTTTATCAAATATGATAACAACTAACTGAGAAAGGCCCCAAATCCCTTACCTGGGTTCCGAAGTCGTTTACTTCACGTTGTTCGAGATTTAAGAACCTTTCGTTCCTCGGGTAACTGAAATCCTAATTTCAGCATAATGATCGTTAATAATCCGTCAAACAAATATTTAAAATCTCGAAGATTAACTAATTGTTCAACTAACTTTTCCTAGTTTGACCAATTGCGACTAAATTCACAAATAGTCCTAATTACTAGACACTTTACTTGTAATTGGAATTGTCACGCTCCAAATTTTGAATAAAGGAAATTCATATCCTAAAACGCGATAACTCAACAATAGCTCAAATACTTAGAATTTTTTCATTTCAACTAGGCAACAAAATAAACTGAAACTACAAATGTCAATACATACTCAATCACTATAGTCAAATATTGCATCACCATGTGTTTACATAAACTCAGAAGCATCAAAGTAAAATGTAAACGCTCGCTAAGAGCATATTACAAACAGTAGTACAATAACAAAATAGGTTCTCAACCTAACACTGCTGCAACTACACGCCGCGATCTCAATCCTGGTGGTCCTGACCTGCAGGAATAACTCATACACCATAAAATAGTGCACCGAGTTGCAAACAACAAACCCGATAAGCTTTTTAAGCTCGTATAAGTAAACTCAAATAAAATGACTCAAACCCGCATGCTTGACAATTTCTCAACTCAAGAATAAATTAAAGAAATTCGAATCCAACTCTAAAATTTAGTAAGAACCCAAGTCTCTCAATGGACAATAAAAGAAAGAAACCACCCGAAACTCTCTTTTAAAAACGCGTACTCATATATCCCAAGAAACTCACATGTTACCCCCATGCAATACAATGATAGACAAATTAGAGCTCTAACTGATCGTAACCACTCATCCGGCTAAAGGCGTTGTTCCCGATATATTTTTCTCTGCCACAACTGTGACACCAGATCTGGAGACCGAAAACATTTAAAAAGTCTCACATGACTCAAAATGTTACACCAAAACTCAAATACTCTTTCAACACAATAAAATCAACAATTACATGATATATTGTATTCCCGCAAAGAGTAAATACTCAAAACTATAACCCGAATAAAACCACAATTATTATACTTCTCATAATGTCACCACATCAAGATATATATTTCACGTAAATATATATATATATGTAGTCATCCACTCAGGAATGCCACTAATACCAACTATATTTCACAATCACAAAACTCGAGAAAATCATTTTTATAATTAAAATCTCATTATACTTACCTATGAACCGTAGCCAATCAAATTCATATAATTTGAAACAAATATTTATTTCCAGAAAACAATTACGCAATTTAGCGATTAAATCGAACAATAATGTAACCCGGTTCATAAATGAACCACGTAAGATTTACTCACCTCTAAATCTCGATGCGTCTTCTTTTACGGACTAGATAAAGTACAGAACACTCTTCGCAAATCAACTAAGTAAAATAAGGTCTCAACTTATTATACGATTTAAACGAAAGCAGTTACGGTTCGAACCGAGCATTTAAACCCAAAACCAAAGATTTGATCAATTGGGACAAAACTTCCTCCAAGACCTCACAATTTCTTCAGAACACTTCTAGGATCAATTTGACAAAATTTTAAGACGATCCTACGGTCAGATCCTCACAGATCGTAAACCGAGGAAACTGAAATTATGTAAATCTAGCATGCTTTCAATAATCACAACATGACCCCATGATATATCAACAAACTCGTCTCAACGAGTAGGTGACAACCATGAAAACATAACCCAAAAACCTAGCCGGATGCGCTGCCACATGTCGTCGGCAGTGCTAAGCGTGAGTTCCACGCGCCGCCGTCAACCCTCAATTGGGTCATGAAACCTATTCCAAAATGTTCGTCTCAACATGTACCACAAATTTCACAACTAGCACAAAGTCTGAATAAAAGCCATTTGGCTGAAATTTACCTTGAAAATCCAAGAAATCGGTAAAACCCTAGAATTTCAAATCCTCGATTTTATCTCCACACTTCAAATTGTTGCAAGCCGCTTGGAGGAAAACATCTACGTCTCCTGGGCATCAAAATCCCCCAAGAATCATCATTGGAGGTGGCTGGAATCGAGAGTTCTGATGAAGCCCCGAAGCAGCGCCGCCACCACTCTTCTCCGCTTTGCTGCGCCTTCTACAGCCCAAATCGTGTCACAAAGCTGCCTAAGACTTGAAGGAAGGCGCGACCAACAGTGACTGGACTGCCGAGATATGGTCAGAAGAAGATCAACGGCGATTTCCTTCTCAAGGAGAGAGAAGAGAGCTTGGGTTTCCCTTTTTGGAAACTAGGGCTTTTTTTGTAATTTTTCTGAAATTTTTCCCTTTATACAAAAATGGAAACTTTTTCCATTGTCCATAACTTCTTCATGCGAACTCTGATTTTGACTTTACGCATGTCCACAAACTCGTATTAATGCACTCTACGATTTCAATGAAGGAAGTTTTCACGGAATCCTAATGTATAAAAAGTCAACCCTTGAATAGAAACATTCCGAGCAAATAATTGTCCAAAATAATTTCTGTTTCTCGATTAAACTAAAGAACTAGGCATCGAAACCATAATTTGTACTAACTTGCACCTTTATTAATTTCACATAAAATACAAGAAATTAATACGAAAATCCAGGTCATTACAAGAATATCAACCAATTTCCATGCCTATACTTTCCAAATTCTATTAACGATCATTCCAATTTACTTAACAATTTCGTGGCATAGTAATCATGGACACCCACATGACCTAAATCATTTTCCAGCATTAGTCTGACTCAGTTCATAGCACCGATATTTATCTCAATACCAAATTTATCAACTGATCCAAATTCCATTCATAGCTCAACAAAACTTTAGATTAATACCAACCCAGTAATAACTACACAATAAGATCAAACATGTAAGCAAGGAAAATTTTACTTCAGTCGTATCAATCAAGTCAATCACAATTACTCGATTCAAGGTTCAGAGATTTACCCTCAATAAGTATAGTCTACATGTTGCAACCCTAAGCTCCTATCTAGCTCGCTCTAGCTTCTGGAATTTAACCACAATCGAACATCAACGTATAATTCATACGCAAATTAAGAGGAGGAATAAACCAAGGCAGCCACCACAAGCGGTGGTGCATTGGTGGTAGAATATATCTAACTCACCATTTCAACCTTCTAAAGAAATCAAGCTCTAGCAGACCTCAATTCATGCATCTAGACATCGGAAATGAGCCCAGCAAACCAAAACATCCGTCGTGGACAATGGTTTCTAAATTACCGAAATCACCCAAAACAAAAATACATCAAAACTTAATCAAATTCGAGAACCAGTTATACCAGCACGTAGAGCATGAAGAGGAGATAGATTTTCATACCTCCAGCACCGCCGTTGGTCATCAGAGTTGTTGAAAAATGCTTCAAAACGGCCTGAAAACCTGAAGTTTTCGGACTTCGATACTCTCTCCTGACTCGCCGTATGGACGATCCGTGACTACAGGTAGACACACGAAGACGAGACAAATCGAAAGTGACTGGTGCGCAGGAATAGGAAGTTTCGGTCAAGTTCAGTCACCGGGTCTTTGGGCAGAGAAACGGGTTGGAGAGTCTTGAACCTTCTTGAGCGATCTGATGCGTTGATCTGGTCGAAGGTCTATATTTAGTCTGCCTTACTTAGTTTTGAACGGTGATGATTTTAGACTGCCCAGATTGCACCGCTCGATTTTCCTATTTCCATAAATATTTTTCCAAAATTTTAAAACTGCCAAAATTTATAGAAATTAGAAATTAGCTCGGGTGTCCGAAAATTCTCACGGACTAGTCATGTTGTATACTTTATTATTAGACTCTTAAACTAAAGATTTCCTCTTGTGAAAAATTTTGAAAAATAATTCTGAGAACTATTTTAGTTACTGAGATAGTGAAATAATTCCCAAAGGATCTCATTTTAGCTCAACAAATTTTTCGGGGTTCACAGGTGGGTTCAGATCATGAAAAGAATGTATTTAAGGAATCGCTCCTTCTTCCAAGCTATAAAGAAACAATTGATTTCTTTTGCTTGGAAATGTGTGCTGGACTGTAGAGATCTTATCTCTCAAGGTATCAGATGGACTATGAGAAATGGTAGGAATATTATTTTTTGGACTTTTAACTGGATTTTTCCCTTTCAGTTAGTTAATCTAATCTATGATCATCAAAAAAGTACCATTAAATGGAATGCTTCTATTAGTGATTTTATCACAGATAAAGATGGAGCAAGACAAAGCTTTTGCAAGGACATTGTCAAATAGATTACTGGAATTCCTATTCCTAGTAATGATCAGGAAGATGCTTTCGTTTGGGGGCCTGCCTCAAATGGTAAGTTTTCGATTAAAACTGCTAGTTGGTTACAATGCAAAGATACTATTCAGCACCCTGAGATTGCTCTTTTAAATAAATTGTAGAAGCTTAATTTTCCACCTAACATTAAAATGTTCAGCTGGCTCCTTCTTAAAGGAAGATTAAAAACAAAAGATAGAATGACTAGATTTAATATCCTTGATGATAGCACTTGTTCTCTTTGTAAAAGTGATCATGAAACTGCTAATCATCTCTTTGGAGACTGTTCTTTTTCTATGGAAGTTTGGAGAATGAAGAATCTGTATCACTCCATTAACTGGAGTTTAGGTTACATAAATGTTTTCAGGTCTCTCTTTCTTGAATAGAATTATGATAAAGAACTTGATATGAAAGTTTAACTCTTTGTTGGCAAGTTTGGAAAGCAAGGAATGAATGTTCTTTCAGGAAAATTTGGACACATTCAAACTCCTTTGTTGCAGCTGCAGCCACTATTTCTCATAATTATGCATATCCAAAATCAGAGTAACCAGGGAGGTTCTAACTCAAACCACCATCAAGTGGCAACCTCTCCCAAGAAATGCAGTCAAGATCAATTTTGATGGTTCGGTTACTAACAATTCTGCTGCTTGTGGAGTTATTATTAGAGATTCTGATGGAAGTCCTTTCATTGCAGCCACCAAAAACATTGGAAAGGCCTCAGTGCCGACTATAGAAGAAACCGCCTTAAGAGACGGCTTCTAGCAAAAGATAAAGGATGCCAAAATGTCATTGTTGAAGGTGACTCGAAGTTAGTCACTGATGTAGTCAACAACAAAACCAAGCCACCATGGAGACTACTTCAGATTGTTGAATATATCCCGAGCATTGCAAAAACATTCAATTCACCTAGTTTCAAGCATATTCTCAGAGAAGCTATAATACCCGCAAATTTCATTTTAAATTCGAGTAATTGTATCGAATGATTATTATGCGATTTCACGATTTATGTTCAATAATAATTCATTTTTATAAATATCGAAGTTTCGAAACAATTATTTTTAACGAAAAGCTCGAAATACTCGGTTTGAGAAATCGACTTTTTCTACGTACGAAATTTAGAGAAACTTCCTTCATGAAAGTTGTAGAGCTCGTCGATACGAGTCCGTACACGTGCGGAACACAAAGATCGGATTTTTTTCTGATTTAGTTATCGAATTTAGAAGTTTTCCGAACTTGTATATATAGAAAAATTTTGGAAACCCTAATTTTTTTTCTACCGGTTCCTCTCTTTCTCTTCTTCTTCCTTTTTCTGGAAAAAACTGGGCTTCCTCTCTCTCTCAGCTCTCTCACCCGTCTCTCTCGACCGAAAAGGAGAGAAAACTTCTCCTTAATTGTTCTCCCTCCACAGACCACCTCTCGACCTCAAACAAAGTCCCAGGCGTTCGTCTCGAGTTGCTCTAGCTCCCGGAGGCAGTTTCACAAGGCGGCGCAGCCTGTGGCGCCGGCGGCACGGCCCGAACCGAAAACCACCATTTTCGGTTCGATCTCGATATCTCGAGCTACACTCCACCATTTCACTTGATTCTTGGCTCATTGAGCTCGCCTCAACTTCCTCTACAAGCACCAAGAAGGACCGGAACTGGGTCGAACGTTTTCACGTTCGTCGGAGCTCGACCCGAACGGATCGAAATACCGAAAATTTCGATCAAGATATCTCGAGCTATACACGATCGTTTCTTGTGATTCTTGGCTTGTTGAGTTCGCAAGGAAGTTCTGAACAAGTTTCCAGAAGGGATCGGGGCCTGAGGTTGCAGTTTTCACGTCGGTTTTCAAGCTCGCCGGTTTCTGCATTTTTTCCGGCAGCCGACTGTAAATCGGTAATTTCGATCCCTTCCCGTCATTTTTAGGTCTTGTGCTAGTTATGAAAGTTGCTCAGAATGATGAAACGAAGGGGACAAGCTCGGCCCCGACACCATTGGTGGTGGTCGGTGGTGGCTCTGTCCCTAACTCCGGCGGCCTTTTCCGGCCACCTCCAGAGGTCTAAAATTTGGTTTCTGTCTATTTTATGATTCTATGTTTCGATACGATCATTTTGGCGTATTATACGTATTTTTTGGATATCGTATGAATTAGTTATGAATTTTGTGATTTCGATCGTTAGATTTTTGATCTGTGAAATTATGACCGTCGGATGAACTTGTAAATTTGTTATGATGATCATATGACTGTCCCAGAGGCTTTGTGTGGTCATGGGTGAAGATCCGACCGTTGGATCTTCGTATATGTGAAAAACGGTAATTAGGGGAGCGATTCGTGAGAAACCGCTCTTCGGATTTTAATGTAAATTAGAATCTGGCCGTTATTTAGTGGTTAAATTATGTGTTGAAATTTTTGCCTAAATTCGAATCACATTTGATTAGGTGATTGACGGATTTTATTAGAGTGGGCTATTCGGCGTTAATTATAAATTATAATTATATTGAAGACGCAGCGGGAGTATCGAGGTGAGTAAATCTCACGTGGTTCATATTACGAACCGAGCATTTTAATTTATTTATTTTTGGTAATTGTGTGAAAAATATTTGCGGATTTAATATTTGTTTTAAAATTTCATGGACTTAAATCACCACGGTCCATAGGTAAGTAAAATGAATTTTAACTATACAAATGAATTTCATAATTTTCTCGTGTAAACTATAGATGATATTAGTGGTCATTCCTGAGTGGATGATTACGTATATATATATTTACGTGGAAAATATATATTGATGAGTGGATTGTTGTGTGATGATATGATTGAATAGAATTTATGAATTGATTTTATTTTAATTTGTGTAATTCCATAATAATATGGTGTATCTAGGTTGGGTTGATTTCAGTATGTGATATTATATGTTGTGTTCATTTATGGGTTTAGAGTCGACGTAATGACCGGTGTGGGTAATCGGACGCTCTAATCCTAGTGTGGATGATGAGATACGATTAGTTGAGTATGTGGAATTATTGGACGTTCTAAATATGTATATAGGTATACATATTGATGAAATACAATAATTGTTAAATATGTCGGATGCCATAACCTAGGCCAGGTGACGGGCTACGATTTAGTTAGAGGTCTAGTCTGTCAAGTACCGTATTTTTATAAATACGATGATGAGAGTTGTGGAGAAAGTTGTGAGTTGGGTTGTCTTGATATATTGAGTTGGTGTTGATTGAGATTGTTATTATTTGCATATGTGGAAATTATTGAGTGTTGCTGTGTGTGGGAATAAATGAGATTAAAATTAAGTAACAGTTTCATTTTTTACTCATACGAGCTTTCATAAGCTTACCGGGTTTTGTGTTGTTGCAATCCCGGTACACTATTCAATGGTGTAGCGGATATTCCTGCAGGTCAGGATAACCAGGGAGGTGACCGAGCTGCTTAGGTGTTACAGCAGTTTTGTTATTTATTTAGTTGTGAGGTGTGTGTATGCTCATTTAGAGCTTTACATTACATTTTGGATTTGAATTGTAATAATTAACCGAGACTAAATTCGGTTTGATTTTATTTCGTGTGGTGAGTATGTTAAGAAAAGAAATTTTCAGGATGATTATTTTGAGTTGTAGTATTTTCATGTTTCGGATTTTGAATTGTTATTCTAAAATTCGGGGCGTGACAGAAGCAAACTTCGTAGCAAATGTTTTTGCCAACCTTGGTCATGGAACCACTAAAGCGAAAGTTGGGGAAAATTATTTTCATTTTGAAGCGAGAAAAACTTTATTGTTTAGCCGCTTAGGGTCAGGATGTCCTAGAGGCACTTGTATTTGATTGTGTTGTGTATTTCTTATATAAAAAAAATGCTGTAATAAAAACAAGAGCCTCCTGACTTGCTCAGCTTACTAGCTTATTTTCCATTGATGATGTTTGGTTAGATGAGACTTCTTGCTATTATTCAGGATGTACATTACGAGAATTATTGTCATTGTTTTTCTGTAGCACGGGGTTTAGGTTTTATGTCCCCCAACCCCGGTTGCAAAATTCTACTTATTAATATAAGGAGAAATTACTGGTCACATCCTATAATTTGGGTGCGTTGACAGTTTAATTTCTAACATCGTAATTTTAACAAATAACTCACCAGACATTCAAATTTCACATAATTTGACCCAAAATAAACATTTTACCCCCCACGTTTTAAAAAAAAAAATTCTTCTCTCTTTATTTTTTTGGTTCTTTTTTTTTTTTTGCTACTCTCTCACTCTGTCTCTTCTCTTGCCAACTCACTCAGCCTCCCTCATCATCCCGCCGCCAACTTGACGCTGTGGAAGCTCGATCCGACCATTCCACCCTCCATCAGCCCTCCCTCTCTCTCCTCCAATTCCACTTCGCTCCTCTCGCTCTCGCTCTCGCTCTCCCCCTCCAAACCCCAAAATCCCTTTGGCAGCTCCCTCGTCGTCACCTCTCCACCTTCTGGCTGCAAACTCTCGTTCAACGGTGTCAGGGTCACAACCACCGCCTCGCCTATCTACGACGACTAGTTCCTGATCATTCTCGGAGTTGAGGACTTCTTCGACCCGAATTTCCATGCTCCCGCCCCGACCCAAATTCCAGTCGCGGATCTGATGTGCGGGTCGCCTCGTCGAACAGTACAAGTACGATCGGGTTTCAGACCCGGAGAATCGTACCCGGAACGGCCCGAGGAGGCCAGTTGTAGTTACTATCTCAGGACTGGGATTTGTGGGTGCGGCTCGACGTGTTGGTACAATCACCCACGTGATCGTATTGCGGTAAATTCTTGTTGAATTACCCCCTTTTTTTCACTACTTCAATTGCTTCTGTTTAAGGCCTGATTAGATTGTTTTCGCCTGATTCCGAATGTGCTTGTTTGGTTTTCTGCTCTGTTTTGGTTTGATCTTGTCTGCTAGTATGCAGATTTGATGATATTTGCTTGTGATATTGATGTAATTTGATCACTGGTTCATATGATTTTTAACTCATTGTGGGAGAAATGTTTTGAGTTTTTGG
This sequence comes from Rosa persica, assembly GCA_025331145.1. Classification (NCBI taxonomy): domain Eukaryota; kingdom Viridiplantae; phylum Streptophyta; class Magnoliopsida; order Rosales; family Rosaceae; genus Rosa; species Rosa persica. The sequence continues at coordinate 9,019,166 of WFKR01000001.1, read as the reverse complement.
GTTTTTTTAGGGTGGTTAATAAGATATGTGTAGTTGATGGCTTCGTTTCTTGATCTGCAGCTCATGGGGTTCAAGAACCCTCCGATCGTTGACCACCTTTGCTTCAGTTGACCAGGCGGTGGAGAATCCTCTACTAGACCCGTCGAGCTTTCTACGACACTCGTTGATGCGTATTATGAGCATGTCAGAATGCATCTTGATAAGATGGTTGTCGCGAGAGAGAGAGAGAGAAGCAGAAAAAAAAAAAACAAAAACAAAAAAAGAGAATAAATTAAAATATAAAAAAAAGAAATAAGGGGTAAAATAGTCATTTGAGATCAAATTATGTGAAATTTGAATGTCTGGGGAGTTATTTGTTAAAATTGAGATGTTAGGAACGAAACCGTTGACGCACCCAAAGTATAAGGTGTGACCAGTAATTTCCCCTTAATATAATAAATAGAACCGGACGTAGGGCTGAGCCTCCCAGTTAAGCTGAGTTCCAAACCCCTTTAAAAAAAAACAAACAAACAAAAAACAATAAACAAGAGCCAAAATATATATAGTGCTATCCATACTCAAGCATCAAAAACCATTATACTGTTTGTATAAGAATTGAAGGAAACCAGAAAGGAGTAACACTAAACCAAACTATGTGAAGGGTTAGCTTGCTGCAAGTATAGTAGTTAAAATACAGACATTCCGGATAACTTCATAATAGGAAGCGAGACATACCAGAATTATCAAATTCTAATCGTTCCCTCACTTGATTTGCAAGCTTGCAGATGAACCACAGACCAAAATGTCTCCTCCTAGTACATTTAATATTATTTATGAACAATAATCTTAGTTAATTAGATGCCAGCACAATTAAAATATTTAATAAAACAAGAAGAAAAAGAACATACCCAAAAAGTAGGAGTTAAATTGCAATTGTGGGATCTGGAATGGATCGATGCCAAATATCACAGCCTATCTAACAAAATTGGCGATATTTGGTAATATTTTTGGCTCATGGGCATTCGCTGGTCTTCTTATTATGAAATAATTCCAATCTCTCACTTTACCAGTCTTGGCCCTTTTGGCTTTCCGCCTAGTCTTCCAATCTGTCATATCCCGTTTGTTCTTGCACTCAGCTTTCTGAACATAATCATCGTCATTGTCATCAAACCTATGAAACTGTGTACGATTCCTGTTGGAAAATAAACTTAGTACCAAAACCACGACGACTAAACGGTTTGTCGTAATCCTCCTTTTGTTGCGGGTCGGAGAGAAGGTCACAGGCGGTTTTGACATGCCTGAAAGCACCGTCGGCGGCAAGCGAGCTGTTCTTGTCGGGGTGCACAACTAGTGCCAATTCCTTGTATTGTTTCTTAATGGTTTGAGCTGTTTCGGCGATGCCGAGAACCTCGTTCCAGCTTTTCTTGTCTGACACGGCTTTGTGAATCCTGTAAGCTGTGATGAAATTGTCGATATAAGGCAAATCCAGGTCGTGGTTTTTAGTTTCCATGGCCTCATTGATTGCAGAGTCCAAGTTTCCGAGCTTGAAATAGGCTTCTGCTGCGTCTCGTCCCTTGGTAGCAGCCTCGTGATTATTCTCGGACGATGTAGCAGCCAAGTCGATGATAAAAAAAAAAAATATAGGATTTATATTTTTTTTTTACGGTTGTTCGCGATCGATAAATACTCATATAGGTTTGCTTTCCTTGTAGCTCGAGGAACGCTTTGAAAAACCGGAAGCAACAAGGAAGCTAAGTAAAAGTGGTATTCGATCTCCTGCTAGCTCCATAACGAGTTTCATCTTATCATTGAAGGAGCTTCTGAAAGACAAAATGTATCAAACATGTATGAGAAGCCAGTAGCCTCAACATTTTCGCATTGAGATTGAGAAAGAACCTCAATGGGATCAAAATTTAAGTATAACGTGGATCATCCTTCCCACCCTCACATACAACTTCTCATCATGGAATTGAAGGTCAGTAAAGCCAAAAACCACTAGCTTTGGGAATTTTGGGACATGCATGATTCATCATTCGGCCCACAAACGGCTAACATACTTCTATAAGCTGTAATTTCTGCGACGAACTATGCAGTTGGAACCTCTTGGATCTGCAGAGGGCACTGTCTTAACAACTGGTTTTTCATCATGATCAAATTCGTTCTCAAACTCGACAAAGAAAGATGGGTTCGCGGGAGTTGGCAGAGCAATTCAAGCACCCGATACCGGGTTAAACAAGTAGCAGTTGACCATCTCTCTAGAAGTCCTTAATTGGGTTACGTGTATAATCAACCAGCAACCAAGAGAGAGGGGATAATGTAGAGCCATGCCTTGACAGAGTCTCTATCTTCATGGGATATATAAACTAAATCACGAATTTGTGGGAAACGGATTCCATGCACTGTCAGTGTATGCACACTGCGGGAGTGCACCACACGCGCCAATTAAAATAATAAAAACCTACAATCTCGGCCATTCAGTTGGTCCGACCGTCAATTGTTCATAAATTTGTATTGACGGTCAACGTTAACAGTTAAAACAAATCTTCTTCCTCCGGGACAGCCGTCACCGGAGTCGAGTATGACCCGAGCCAAATCCGGAAGCGTTTGTTTGGCTTGCGAATCTCAGCCATCCGTATCCCCTTCTTCTTGACCCTCCATGACAATAAAGCAAATCTTCTCTTCCATTCTGGGTCAGAGCTTTCAGGTCTGAAAAAGTGAATTAGAGAGGGAGAGAGGTTGAAGATGAAGATGAAGGTGAATGGTTTTTGGGGAAGAGATAGAACAAAGGGGTTGCATGATACTTGGCCACTGAGCTTGTCATCTGGGTAAGCCTCCACGTCTCTGAAACCCAACAGAGGAGAGATCTGAAATTAAATTCCCTTTAGAAATCCAAATTCACCGACACAATCACCGATTTATTTTTTCCTTTATTTTTTTTTTCCCGGTATACAGACTCCTGAGTCTTCTCTCCTTCGAAAGAATAGGGCTTTTACCCTCTCCCCTTCATTGCATGATTTGCATGATTTGCATCTGAGCTACGGTTTTTTCTCCAAAATGAATTGTTTTTTTTTTATATATACGTATTCAAGAATTTGGGTTTATACAGATCAGGATAAAATAATTTTAATAATAATTTTATAAAATAAATGAAACAAGGTAGTAATGGGAGCTGTCTGTTTGTGGCCAGGTGAGAAGAAGTGGAATTCAAAGGTTGTGAAAAAATAACTCCCTAGAATATAATGGAGAGGATGCATTGTGAACTAATAATTTTTTTATATGTTTGAGTCAAATTTAAAATATCTATATCAAAACTTAAAATATTTATATTAAAACTGAACTTTTTCAATGATATTTCGCTTCACAAATTTGAATAAATAGATAAATAAAGATTAGCTCAGTACTACTCTGCAATATGTAAGTTGTTGAACTATTTTTAAACAACTAAAACTTCTATTCTACTGATCAATAGTGTGGTCTACGCGATATATTGTTAAATTAATTTTTCAAGTAGATTTTAACTTGTTCATAATTACTTTAATAATTTATTAGCTTAGTGTTTGAATACCTAACCGAAATAATCATGTCCCTTGAGTTCTATTACGTGCTCAAAAGATAGAGATAGAACCCTACACAAAATGGTCGAAAGCAACCAATATTTTGATTATAAGCATAAATTATTCCAATTCCCTCATTTGACGGTCGATTTTCTCTTATATGTATGTCTTGATTCAATTTCCCTTAAGGAATTTAATTACATAAGGTTATAAAGGTATATTCAAATGACTAATAGATCGATGTCAAAACGAAAATAAAATCTCTGAAGTTTTTACAAGAGGCATAAAAATATTCCAACAAGCTCATCCAACGATCGATTTCTTCAAATTCATTTACCTCTGCCCTATCGCTTTTAAAATGTACACATCACTTCATAAGCAACATATAAGTTATACAACACTAGTAGACACAAAAGTATTTCATGCAATCATCTAAACTGAAAGTGAAAATTTGTGTTTTTGACCCTGCACATATGTCCACTACGCAATTATATACTATATGTGAAAAATTGGCATGATTCGTGGTCCTTGTGGCATCCCTCGATAGCGGTTAACCTATATTTAAGGCAATTACAAACATAACCCTAATTTTATTAACAACACCCTTCAAAGGGCAATACCATCAACACAAACAAGGCTTTGGACATTGACCATTGAATGTGAGAGTTACATTAGTTTAGCTTACGGCCAGGTCCAAAATTAATCCAAATTGGTCCATGTTTTGACCCTAACCCTTTAGGCTAACCGAACAAGTCTTTATAACTCTATTTCTATCAACTCCACCCTTCAAAGGGCAAGACCATCAATAGATATAAGGTTTGGGAAGACGGCCTTTGGATGTGAGAATTACATTAGTTTAGGAGTTTTGTCCAAAATTGATCCAATTTGATATATTTTTCAACCCTAATGCTCTAGGTCAACTGAATAAGACTTTATAACCAACTCCAATCTTCAAAGAGCAAGACCGTTAATGGATAGAAGGATTGGGAAAATGACCGTTAGATGTGAGAATTATATTAGTTCAGGCTTTCAGTCCAAAATTGATCCAATTGGTCTATGTTTCCACCCCGATCCTCTAGGTCAATTGAATATGGGTTTATAACCTAATTTTATCAATTCTACCCTTCAAAGAGCAAGACTGTCAATGGATACAAGGCTTAGGACACCGACCATTAGATGTAAAAACTACATTATTTTGGATGTGAGAATTAAATTTTTTTTAGCTACTTATTTACAAAACTTAAAATCATTGCGTTACTCTTAGAGAACTATTTAGCAGATAAAATATTAACGCTAATAGCCAACGTCCATGTAGTTGAAAATATGCCTTTTTTTTTAGCTATGGAAAATAAGCCCTTTTTTTATCAATAATTTAGGTGGCTGATGTGGAAAAATAAAAGTATAGAAATAATTTTTTTTTTTTTTTTGTATCAATAATTTAGGTGGCTAATGTAGAAAAATAAAAGTATAGAAATCAAATTTTAAAGTAAAAAGCAGGAGGTGTGGCTCGAACCTTGCCACCCTAGCTAGTTTAATTGTGCCTTTACCACTGTACCAACCAATGTAGAATATGACAATCACTTCAGCTCCAGAAAATATACCGATATGCTAATTTTACCTGAGTTCGGTGACCTTCGCTCATTCTTCGACCTTGTTCAAAGTGATTCAAATCTGGGTTTTGGATGGTTTTTTGAGGATCTTATATTCCGATCTTACCACACAATTGGTCAATTGGTGGAGCAACCAGTCTAAACCCGAGCCAATCAAGAATTCCGCCATGCTAGAGGGCAGTGGCCGCAGGCCCAGCCCTGCTCGGAGCACAATCACCGGGATGAAAGGGGATCCATCGCTGCTGCTCCTCTGGTTCGGGCTCTGCGATATTGGCTTGTTGTCGAGGAACATCTCGGCGGCCGGAAATGGATGATTGAGAGATGGGGTCGGGGTCTGGATCAAGGGCCATTTCATTGCAAGGACAGGCTAACGTCCGTCTTGAACTAACGGCGCACGTGATCTCAGTGCTTTTTAACACTGACGGTGCACTAAATCCGCTCCGGAATTTGTGCCGGCTTAGCATTCTGCATAGGAAACAGATTGCAGGATGCATGCATGGAAATTAGATTTACTCGTTGAAACCAGTGTGAGGATACACTTCTCCAAGTGAATAAACAATGTGCGATCATTCCTTATACCCTTAGGTGCCTGGAAAGGCAAAAACGTTCTCCTTGTAACTGCTGCATATTATAAAATTTGCTAGAATTTTAAAGATCGAGTAATAAAGAATATCGTCCTCTGATCCACTTTCAGTTGGATGATTCAGTTTAGCTCTCTCTAGCCCTTAGCCTAAAGTATAATATCAACTAGGAATGTTCATTTTAGCTCTCTCTTGCTCTTAGCCTTTATAAGTACTAGCTACACGCGCAATAAAATTTTCAATATATAAATATATTGAAGATCGAAAAAAAAAATAGTCTTAACTTGGGCACAATAATTATTGGCAAACTATAGAAATCAGGAGGAAACCTATAAAAATTAATCAGGTAATAAATTGACTCACATTGACAGTATACCATAGCCAACCCGCAGATGTATAGGGAAGCCAACTGCAAGAAGGAGAATACGGAAGATCATGATCGAACTCTCTCCTCAATCATGTTGCAGGTTCAACTCGATTAAATCATGGAGAACAAATTATAACTCCTACCGTTGATCGATTTCTGTGGATGGAAATTACAGAGTAATTCACTAAAACATAAACATTTGTATAAAAAAAATAGAAGATATACGAAACTTGGAACTAATTATTAACCAAACAATATTGTTCATGAAGCAGATAAAGCAGTACTTAAGGGAATTGGAACTTACAATAAAAATATATATAAAAAGTACGTACCATAGTACTCACTTATGGATCAGTTCCTCAAAATTGGAGTCGTAGAATTACCAAAATAAGAAGCAGAAAATTAGAACAACCCGCAGTAGTTTAACTTGGCATGCCTACATTGTAGGTATCACCAGACACAGAACTTGCGCTCCATGTATTTTGGTGAGTATTTCATTATTAGATTTATGCCATACTCGAGTTCACTCATGGGCGCACTAGAACGTCGTTTGCGTGAATTAATCTCACTCCTTGCAGCAGCAGCCTCAGCCTCCTTTGCAGCAGCAGCCGCGGCATTATTATAATGGGCGGCTTTCCTTGCCGCAGCAGCAGCGTACGCCTTCCTTTTTGACATTAAAGACTTGTCGTAATCCTTCTTTCTCACCGGGTCAGAGAGAAAGTCCAAGGCAGCTTTAACATGCTTGAAAGCACCTTCAGCAGCAGCAGAGACATTCTTATCAGGGTGTACCACGAGTGCCAATTCCTTATATCTTTTATTGATAGTTAATAAATGCGTACATTTGGGGATGCCAAGAATCACATACCAGTTTTTCTTGGAGGACATGGCTCTATGAATCTTGTATGCTGTGATGAAATTGTCGACGTTGGGCAAATTAGGGTCGAGGTTTTTCGCTTGCATAGCCTCTTGGATTGCAGAGTCCAACTTTTGGAGCTTGAAATAGGCCTCTGCATCGTCTAGTGCCTTAACAGCAGCCTCGTGGTTTTTCTTATTGTTGGAGATTGCAGAAGCCATCGCGTCGACTGTGGAGAGGAAGAATCAAAACTAGTAGAAAACGTTTTGTTGTTATTGGATTTTTATACTTACTACAACTCTTTCTATCACGTACGTTTAAGGATTAGAGAAAAGCTAGCTAGTACGAAACTTTAGCAAAGTTGGATTCCTATTCTAATAAGGATCTAATAAGGACTCGTTAAGTTGCTTTTCTTTCCCAAGGTAATACAAGGGGTTCGTAGAATTAGATGACACCCTTGTTTGGACTCAGGATTAAAATATATGTACCCTTGTACCCTTGTCTATAGTACTTAGATCTTTATAGTACACTCATTTACATCTAATTGAACTAAAATTACAATTTAGTTTAACCAAATTTACAACATTGAAAACAAAGTTATCACATTTGTTTTACACATTTACATATAATTGAACCAAGTTACCACATCGATAACAATTTGTTTATAAACTTGTAAAAATATCGTAGGTGGAGTAATTACCTCTAATAGAACTAAAATTACCCAAAAAATAACTCTATTTATCACAATGACAACCAAATTGTTGTCAGATCTGTAAATGAGTGTATCACATACATGCAGATACTGTAGAATTTCCCCTACATATTTTTCGGAACTTTGAAAAATAGAGATATCAGAAATATTATGGATATATCGAGGATATTCGGGAAAATATATCTTTTTTGAAAGAGTCAATTTATTGGAATTACATATAAATACATATGAATGTCAACTTCATCTACATCCAAAAAGAGATTCTAGGTGGTTGAAAAGTCACTCGTTGGTTTACGAAAGTACAATAATCAAACCAAGACATATGACCCATATAGTATGAATTGTAGAGATGAACATAATATTTATAGATCTTTTTAGAGCTGCCAAATGTTTCCTCTATAAGAGGATAATAATGATGATGAATCCAACTGAATGACTGATCATGAATTTCTCCATATTGATTATATCCATAAGCGTCATAGCCAAATTGATTGTTGACGTCATGAGATTCATTTGAGGTTCCACTGCGCTCTGTGCCTAAACTGATATAGTCAAAACTTAAGGCAATTTAAGAAACATCAGATGGGATATGAAATTGCTTCATCATGAATTCTCCTCGCCTAGATTCGTCTTTAGGGAATTTCTCCTCATCTAGATTCAACTTTACGCTCAGATTTCCCTCGAAGGAAATACTCATCACCCAAATTCACCTTGAGGAGATTACTCTTCACCCAGATTTGCCTTGAGGAGATCTCTCCTAACACAAATTTGCATTTAAAGAATTACTTCTCCACCCAACATCGCCTTGAGGGTATTTCTCCCCTCACCCAGATTTGCCTTGAGGAGATCTCTCTTCACACAAATTTGTATTTAAATAATTACTTCTCACCCAAAATATCCTTGAGAGGATTTGTCCTCACCCATATTTTCCTTGAGAGGATTTCACTTCACCCAAATCTGCCTTTAAAGGTTTCACTTCGAGCTATTTTTCCTAAACATTGTAATTTGCCGCTTTATTAGGCAATATCCTGACTAGAAACCGTTGTTAAAATTTTGCACCTTGATATAAACTCCATATTTTATAATGTATGTTTATTTGTGAATAACTAAGTTTTTTTATATTTCTTGTTTTTTCATCAGATTCTAAAGATATTTCTTCATATTATCAGGGATATATCTAAATATCTAATACATCGGGGATATTTAACAATATCAGAGAAATTTCGCAGAAACGGTGGAAGATAAAATATTTTCCTCCTATGATATATCGGTCTCTCAAAAAAAATATTGGGAGATATGTAGGAAATATCGCAGATATTTCAATTCTTAGGAAAGAAAGATGATGGATTATGTCATCGGACATATGCCCATGCCAAAATCATATGTATGAAACTATGAATATGATGGCCCTCTTCTTGAATGGATAAAATTGCCCCATGTCCCTCAGATGTAACCGTGTGGGGGTGCTAACCCTCGGTATCTTGAAGCGAGCGGATGTCATATAAAATTCTTGAATCTCCAGCGGTAAGGTTACCGTCGTACTTATTGTTGTCCCATTTTAAATTAAAACTTTAAAATGGGATTTTTGTTCCTATAATCAAGTCTGTTGATTTGTTTGCTAATTATGCTTCCACTTGGGACATTGTATGGTAAGGACAGAAAATTGCTTTCATGTCATCCATACAATTCACGAGGATGGAAATAATTAGCCAAAATTATGCAATTATGACGTAGACATATAACGTCAATATTGCTTTGCATTTCATCTATCACCAGGTTGATTGTTTGCTAGTTATGCTTCCATTTGGGACATTGTATGGCAAAGAATACATAGGAATGCACCTATATTCTCCAAATCAAATGCTACTGCTTTGATACTACATGTGTTTGTGAACCTAGTGAGGCCGAGGTCCACACCAAGAAAAGACAAAAAAATAAAAATAATAAGAAGCACCCGTCTTACAATAATTGATTTGCTTTCATGTCATCCATACAATTTATGAGGATGGAAATAATTAGCCAAAATTTTGCAATTATGACGTAGACATACAACAACGTCAATATTGCTTTGCATTTCATCTGTCACCAGGTTGATTTGTTTGCTAATTATGCTTCCACTTAATTGGGACATTGTATGGCAAAGAATACATAGGAAAGCACATATAATCTCCAACTCAAATGCTACTGCTTTGATACTACATGTGTTTGTGGACCTAGTGAGGCCGAGGTCCACACCGAGGAAAGACCCAAAAAAAAAAAAAGCATCCGTCGTACAATAATTCATTATTTGCTTTCATGTCATCCATACAATTTATGAGGATGGAAATAATTAGCCAAAATTATGCAACTATGACATTGACGTCCAACGTTAATATTGCTTTGCATTTCATCTGTCATCAGGTTGATTTGTTTGCTAGTTATGCTTCCAGTTGCGACATTGTATGGGAAAGAATACATAGGAATGCACCTAGCTAATTTTTCAGAAGCCTTCTATTTTGGTCCGGCCTCCTTCCATTTTCGGAAGGTACTGTTCATCATCCCCTACCTCCGTTCCTCGACCAAAAACGACCGAACAAGAGAGCAAGGTTCACCATAACTGTTCTCCCTCCACAGGCCACCTCTCGACCTCAAACCAAGTCCCAGGCGTTCGTCTCGAGCTGCTCTACCTCCTGGACGGCGTCGCTTCCACCGGCAAGGCCTCCGCCGCCGGCGAAACAGCCCGAAACAACCGGACCCGAAAACGAACCAAAACTAGCTCCTTGCGTTTTCGACTACCAAACCAAGTGAAACTCATTCCTCTACATCAACCCAACCTCCTGAAGCTTCTAGAGGCAGTTTTACAAGGCGGCGCGGCCCTAGCGGCGGCCGCACGGCCCGAACCGAAAACTATCCTTTTCGGTTCGATCTTGATATCTCGAGCTACACACCACCATTTCACTTGATTCTTGGCTCATTGAGCTCGCCTCAACTTCCTCTACAAGTACCAAGAAGAACCGGAACTAGGTCAAACGTTTTCACGTTCGTCGGAGCTCGACCCGAACGGATCGAAACAACCAAACTTTCGATCAAGATATCTCGAGCTATACACGATCGTTTCTTGTGATTCTTGGCTTGTTGAGTTCGCAAGGAAGTTCTGAACAAGTTTTCAGAAGGGGTCGGGGCCTGAGGTTACAGTTTTCACGTCGGTTTTCAAGTTCGCCGGTTTCTGGAATTTTTCCGGCCGCCGACTGTAATTGGTACTTTTCGATCCCTTCCCGTCATTTTTTGGTCTTTTGCTAGTTATGAAAGTTGCTCAGAATGATGAAACGAAGGGGACAAGCTCGGCCCCGACACCATTGGCGGTGGTCGGTGGTCGGTGGCGGCTCTGTCCTTAACTCCGGCGGCCCTTTCCGGCCACCTCCGGAGGTCTAAAATTTAGTTTCTGTCCATTTTATGATTCTATGTTTCAATACGATCATTTCAGCATATTATACGTATTTTTTTGGATATTGTATGAATTAGTTATGAATTTTGTGATTTCGATCGATTTCGATCGTTAGATTTTTGATCTGTGAAATTAGGACCGTCGGATGAACTTGTAAATTTGTAATGATGATCATATGATTGTCCCAGAGGCTTTGTGTGATCATGGGCGAAGATCCGACCGTTGGATCTTCGTATATGTGCAAAAAGGTAATTAGGAGAGCGATTCGTGAGATACCGCTCGTCGGATTTTAATGTAAATTAGAATCCGGCCGTTAAATGGTAGTTAATTTATGTGTTGAAATTTTTGGCTAAATTCGAATCACATTTGATTAGGTGATTGACGGATTTTATTTTAGTGGGCTATTTCGGCGTTAATTATAATTATATTGAAGACGCAACGGGAATTTCGAGGTGAGTAAAACTCACATGGTTCATATTACGAACCGAGCGTTTTAAATTTATTTATTTTTAGTAATTGTGTGAAAAATATTTGCGGATTAAATATTTGTTTTAAAATTTCATGGACTTGAATCACCACGGTCCATAGGTAAGTAAAATGAATTTTAATTATACAAATGAATTTCATGATTTTCTTGTGTGAACTATAGATGATATTAGTGGTCATTCCTGAGTGGATGATTACGTATATATATATTTACGTGGAAAATATATATTGTTGAGTGATGATATGATTGAGTGAATTGATGAATTGATTATATTTCAATTGTGTAAATCCATAATAATATGGTGTATCTTGGTTGGGTTGATTTCAGTATGTGATATTATATGTTGTGCTCATCTATGGGTTTAGGGTCGACGTAGTGACCGGTGTGGGGTAATCGGACGCTCTAATCCTGGGTGGATGATGGGATACGATTGGTTGAGTATGTGGAATTATCGGACGTTCTAAATATGTATATAAGTATACATATTGATGAAATACAATAATGATAAATATATCGGATGCCATAACCTAGGCCAGGTGACGGGCTACGATTCAGTTAGAGCTCTAGTCTGTCAACTACCGTATTTTTATAAATACGATGTTGAGAGTTGTGTAGAAAGATGTGAGTTGGGGTTTATCTTGATGTATTGAATTGGTGTTGATTGAGATTGTTAGTAGTTGTGGATGTGGAAATTGTTTAGTGTTGTTGTGTGTGGGAATAATTATGAATTGAATTAAGCAATAGTTCTTTCCTTTTACTCGTACGAGCTTTCATAAGCTTACAGGGTTTTGTGTTGTTGCAATCCCGGTACACTATTCAAATGGTGTAGCGGATATTCCTGCAGGTTAGGATAACCAGGAAGGTGACCGAGCTGCTTAGGTGTTACAGCAGTTTTGTTATTTCATTTAGTTGCGAGGTGTGTATGCTCATTTAGAGCTTTACAGTTCATTTTGGATTTGAGTTGTAATAATTAACCGAGACTAAATTCGGTTTGATTTTATTTCGTGTGGTGAAGATGTTAAGAAAAGAAATTTTCAGGATGATTATTTTGAGTTTGTAGTATTTTCATGTTTCGGATTTTGAATTTTTATTCTAAAATTCAGGGCGTGACAGTTTGGTATCAGAGCGTAAGGTACATATTTGGTGAGATGTCAATATTTACCGAGTGATGGCCCGTCTGCAGCGGATCCCCATCGTGTGCTCTTCGGTATTGACAATGTCATTGGGTATGTGAGTGCGTTAGGTTGGCTAGGAACGTTTGTACTGTTAAGAAATTTAGGCATCGTTATGTATGATCAGTACTTGGTTAATATGGACTTGCATTTGACTTATGCTTTGTTTAAGTGTTATGCGTGTATTAATCAAGTATATCATGCTTATTAGGTAATGGAGATTGAGGAAAACGAAGCCAGAGGTCGGGGTAGAGGTAGACCTCGTGGCAGGGGTAGAGGCCGAGGAAGGGGTAGGGCCCCTCCGGTCGAAGAAGTATCCGAGACGGAGGTGGATGCACCTTATGAAGACCAAGAGAGAGATCTTGGCTAAGGCACAGATCATTGAGCAGCAGAACCTGATTCGTAGAGAGAAGGAGTCTACTGAGAGAGACTTCCAGGGCAAGGGAAAGGCCATAGCAGGAAGCAGTAGAGCTAGAGACTTCAGGGGTGGGTTCTGGAAGAGACAGAGAACTCAGTTTCAGCATCAGGCTCCAGCCAGGGCAGCAGCAGCTCCTCCTGTTCGGGCTATGCCTATCAGGCAGATAGCACCAGCAGCTCCGGTGAAGTGCTTTAACTGTGGCGAGCCGGGCCACATCTCTCGGGCGTGCACGAAACCACGGGGTAGGATATGCTACAGCTGTGGACAGGCAGGGCATCAGGCTAGGGAGTGTCCTCGAAATCAGGGTAGAGTGCAGGGTAACCAGCAGAGGCAGCTACCACCTGCTCATGCTAGAGTCTTTGCCATCGGTCAGGCAGGCACGGGAGTGGAAGGTACCTTATCTGTTTATCACTTTCTTGCTAGAGTACTGTTTGATACGGGAGCCTCACACTCTTTCATATCTATTTCGGTTGTGGATGTTTTGGGTTTGATTGCTATGCCTCTGACTAGATCATTGTGTATTACATCACCTCTCGGTGTGTCTCTTGAGCTTAGCATGCTTTGTGATGATTGCCCTATTGAAATTGGTGGCAGAGAGTTCTTTGCGTCTTTGATTGTGATTCCGGATCACACGTATGATGTGATTTTGGGTATGGATTGGTTGAGCCCGAACCATGCTGTTATTGATTACTTTAGGATGATTGTGTCCTTCCATGTTCCAAGACAACCGGTGTTTCATTACCGTTGTCTGAAGTCTGACATCGCCATGAGGACAGGGATTTTGGCCCATATTGAATCAGGGAGTAGTACTTCAAAGATTACAGGGATTCCTGTAGTTTTAGAGTATGTAGACATGTTTCAGGAGATCCCTGGGTTACCTCTGAAAAGGGTAATGGACTTCTCCATTGATGTGATACCAGGTAATTCACCTGTGTCAAAAGCACCCTATCGGATGGCTCCAGTTGAACTCCAGGAGTTGAAGGTTCAGATTGAGGGCTTACTTGAACAAGGGTTCATTCAAGCAAGTGTGTCTCCTTGGGGCGCACCAGTGTTGTTCGTGAAGAAGAAAGATAGTTCACTTCGTTTATGTGTGGATTATCGACAGTTGAACAAGGTGACCATTAAGAATAGGTACCCTTTACCTAGGATTGATGACTTGTTCGATCAGCTTAGAGAAGCTACTGTGTTCTCGAAGATTGACTTGAGGTCTGGATATCACCAGTTGAGGGTGAAGGAGGAAGATATCCCAAAGACGGCGTTCAGGACCAGGTATGGACATTTTGAGTTTCTTGTCATGCCTTTTGGTCTCACGAATGCCCCCGCAACATTTATGGACTTGATGAACCGTACGTTCAGTCCTTACTTGGATCAGTTTGTAGTAGTGTTCGTAGACGACATCTTGATTTATTCAAGGTCGTCAGCTGAGCATGAGAAGCATCTGCGGATAGTGCTGCAGACGTTGAGAGAGCAGAAACTATTTGCCAAGTTCGAGAAGTGCAATTTCTGGTTGAGTGAAGTCAAGTTCCTTGGTCATGTGGTCTCGAAGGATGGAGTTTCTGTGGATCCTTCGAAGGTTGAAGCAGTGATGAGTTGGAGTCGCCCTACTACGGTTACAGAAATCTGTAGCTTCTTTGGACTGGCCGGGTATTACAGGCGCTTCATTGAAGGGTTTTCTGGTATTGCTTCGGCTTTGACCAAATTGACCAGGAAGGACACTCAATTCGTATGGTCGGATGAGTGTGAGAAGGCTTTCAATGAGCTGAAGACTAGATTGACTACAGCTCCGGTGTTGACTATTCCTACTAGTGGTGGTGGATTAGTCATTTACAGCGATGCATCTCATCAGGGTTTGGGGTGTGTGTTGATGCAGAATGGTAGTGTCGTTGCTTATGGTTCTAGACAGTTGAAGGTACATGAGCGGAATTACCCTACTCATGATCTAGAGCTAGCAGCAGTGGTGTTTGCCTTGAAGATTTGGAGGCACTATCTTTATGGTGAGAAATTTGAACTCTTTTCCGATCACAAGAGTTTGAAGTATCTATTCTCCCAGAAGGAATTGAACATGAGGCAGAGAAGATGGATGGAGCTCATTAAGGACTATGATTTCACCTTGGAGTATCATCCCGAAAAGGCGAATGTAGTGGCGGATGCTTTGAGTAGGAAACCGCGGGTAATCATGGCATCAATTATGGTGCGAGAGTGGCGCATGTTAGAAGCTGCATCTGAGTTCGATCTTATGCCCGCAGGAGCAGGACAGGGAATCTTTCTCGGTAGTATCACCTTACAGCCCACCTTGATCTCCAGGATCATTCAGGGTCATACCCTTGATGAGTTTGCTCAGGCGAGGATTGCTGAGATGACTGTTGACCCGGATGTGGAGGGTCTTTCCGAGTGGATGATTGGGGCTGATGGAGGGTTGAGATTTCGAGGGAGGTTGTATGTACCGAGTGTTGATAACCTCAGAGAGGAGATCATGTAGGAAGCACATAGGTCTCGATATACTATACATCCAGGAGGTAGTAAAATGTATATGGATCTACGAAGGCAGTTTTGGTGGTATGGTATGAAGAGGGATGTGGCAGAACATGTGTCGAAGTGTCTTACTTGTCAACAGGTGAAGGCAGAGCATCAGAGACCAGCAGGAATGCTGAACCCCTTATCGATTCCTGTTTGGAAATGGGAAGATATCTCTATGGACTTTGTGACCGGATTGCCTAGGTCCAGGCAAAGTTATGACTCGATTTCGGTGATTGTTGACCGGTTGACTAAATCAGCACACTTCCTTCCGGTGGCAAAAACGTACTCAGGGGATGCGTTGTGTAAGTTGTACGTGAACGAGATAGTGAGGCTTCATGGAGTGCCTGTGACGATTGTATCTGATCGTGATGCTCGTTTCACTTCAGAATTCTGGCGTAGGTTCCATAAGGCATTTGGTACGTCTCTTGCTATGAGCACTGCTTTTCACCCACAAATAGATGGACAGACCGAGAGAGTGAATCAGGTGATGGAGGACATGCTCAAAGCTTGTGTTCTGGACTTTAAGGGTAGTTGGGCGGATCATCTGCCATTGGTAGAGTTTGCCTACAACAACAGCTATCACTCTAGTATCGGTATGGCTCCATATGAGACTCTTTATGGTAGGCCATGTAGGACTCCTATCTGTTGGGCGGAAGCAGGGGATAAAGGACTCATCGGTCCTGAGATTGTTGGGTGTGCACAATGTCTTCCATGTGTCTATGCTCAGGAAGTATGTTCGAGACGAGTCACACGTGATTGATCACGGTACGATCGAAGTGAACATGGATGTGACGTTTGTAGTTGAACCTGTTCGTATCTTGGATAGGTCTACAAAGAAACTTCGTAGGAAAGAGGTTGATCTCGTGAAGGTGTTGTGGAGTCATCATGACGAGGGTGATGCATCATGGGAGTTAGAATCTGACATGAGGACGAAGTATCCACAGCTTTTTGGGGAATTGGGTACTTGAATTTCGGGACGAAATTCCTTTAAGGGGGGTAGATTGTAATACCTGCAATTTTCATTTTAAATTCGAGTAATTGTGTTGAACGATTATTATGCGATTTCACGATTATTGTTCGATAATAATTCACTTTTACATTTATCGAAGTTTCGAAACGATTATTTTTAACGAAAAGCTCGAAATGCTCGATTTGAGAAATCGACTTTTTCTACGTATAAAATTTGGAAAAACTTCCTTCATGAAAGTTGTAGAGCTCGTCGATACGAGTCCGTACACGTGCGGAACACGAAGATCGGATTTTTTCTGAATTAGTTATCGAATTTAGAAGTTTTTCCGAAACTTGTATAAATAGGAAAAAACCATAGCTAATTTTTCAGAAGCCTTCTATTTTGGTCCGGCCTCCTTCCATTTTCGGAAGGTACTGTTCATCATCCCCTACCTCCATTCCTCGACCAAAAACGACCGAACAAGAGAGCAAGGTTCACCATAATTGTTCTCCCTCCACAGGCCACCTCTCGATCTCAAACCAAGTCTCAGGCGTTCGTCTCGAGCTGCTCTACCTCTTGGACGGCGTCGCTTCCACCGGCAAGGCCTCCACCGCCGGAGAAATAGCCCGAAACAACCGGACCCGAAAACAAACCAAAACTAGCTCCTTGCGTTTTCGACCACCAAACCAAGTGAAACTCGTTCCTCTACATCGACTCAACCTCTTGAAGCTTCCAGAGGCAGTTTTACAAGGCGGCGCGGCCTGTAGCAGCGGCGGCACCGCCCGAACCGAAAACTATCCTTTTCGGTTCGATCTTGATATCTCGAGCTACACACCACCATTTCACTTGATTCTTGGCTCATTGATCTCACCTCAACTTCCTCTACAAGCACCAAGAAGGACCGGAACTGGGTCGAACGTTTTCAAGTTCGTCAGAGCTCGACCCGAACGGATCGAAACAACCAAACTTTCGATCAAGATATCTCGAGCTATACACGATCGTTTCTTGTGATTCTTGGCTTGTTGAGTTCGCAAGGAAGTTTTGAACAAGTTTCCAAAAGGGATCGGGGCCTGAGGTTGCAGTTTTCACGTCGGTTTTCAAGCTCGCCGGTTTCTGGAATTTTTTCGGCCGCCGATTGTAATTGGTACTTTTCGATTCCTTCCAGTCATTTTTTGGTCTTTTGCTAGTTATGAAAGTTCCTCAGAATGATGAAATGAAGGGGACAAGCTCGGCCCCGACACCATTGACGGGGGTCGGTGGCGGCTCTGCCCTAACTCCGGCGGCCCTTTCCGGCCACCTCCGGAGGTCTAAAATTTGGTTTCTGTCCATTTTATGATTATATGTTTCAATACGATCATTTCGGCATATTATACGTATTTTTCGGATATTGTATGAATTAGTTATGAATCACAAGAATTTTGTGATTTCGATCGATTTCGATCGTTAGATTTTTGATCTGTGAAATTAGGACCGTCGGATGAACTTGTAAATTTGTTATGATGATCATATGACTGTCCCAGAGGCTTTGTGTGATCATGGGCGAAGATCCGACCGTTGGATCTTCGTATATGTGCAAAACGGTAATTAGGGGAGCGATTCGTGAGAAACCGCTCGTCGGACTTTAATGTAAATTAGAATCCGGCCGTTAAATGGTAGTTAATTTATGTGTTGAAATTGTTGGCTAAATTTGAATCACATTTGATTAGGTGATTGACGGATTTTATTTGAGTGGGCTATTTCGGCGGGAATTTCGAGGTGAGTAAAACTCACATGGTTCATATTACGAACCGAGCATTTTAAATTTATTTATTTTTAGTAATTGTGTGAAAAATATTTGCAGATTAAATATTTGTTTTAAAATTTCTTGGACTTGAATCACCACGGTCCATAGGTAAGTAAAATGAATTTTAATTATACAAATGAATTTCATGATTTTCTTGTGTGAACTATAGATGGTATTAGTGGTCATTCCTGAGTAGATGATTACGTATATTTATATATTTACGTGGAAAATATATATTGTTGAGTGATGATATGATTGAGTGTATTGATGAATTGATTATATTTCAATTGTGTAAATCCATAATAATATGGTGTATCTTGGTTGGGTTGATTTCAGTATGTGATATTATATGTTGTGCTCATCTATGGGTTTAGGGTCGACGTAGTGACCGGTGTGGGGTAATCGGACGCTCTAATCCTGGGTGGATGATGGGATACGATTGGTTGAGTATGTGGAATTAACGGACGTTCTAAATATGTATATAAGTATACATATTGATGAAATACAATAATGATAAATATGTCGGATGCCATAACCTAGGCCAGGTGACGGGCTACGATTCAGTTAGAGCTCTAGTCTGTCAAGTACCGTATTTTTATAAATACGATGTTGAGAGTTGTGTAGAAAGATGTGAGTTGGGGTTTATCTTGATGTATTGAATTGGTGTTGATTGAGATTGTTAGTAGTTGTGGATGTGGAAATTGTTTAGTGTTGTTGTGTGTGGGAATAATTATGAATTGAATTAAGCAATAGTTCTTTCCTTTTACTCATCCGAGCTTTCATAAGCTTACAGGGTTTTGTGTTGTTGCAATCCCGGTACACTATTCAAATGGTGTAGCGGATATTCCTGCAGGTTAGGATAACCAGGGAGGTGACCGAGCTGCTTAGGTGTTACAGCAGTTTTGTTATTTCATTTAGTTGCGAGGTGTGTATGCTCATTTAGAGCTTTACAGTTCATTTTGGATTTGAGTTGTAATAATTAACCGAGACTAAATTCGGTTTGATTTTATTTCGTGTGGTGAGGATGTTAAGAAAAGAAATTTTCAGGATGATTATTTTGAGTTTGTAGTATTTTCATGTTTCGGATTTTGAATTTTTATTCTAAAATTCGGGGCGTTAGAGAAATAATTAGCCAAAATTTTACAATTATGACGTAGACGTACAAAACGTCAATATTTCTTTTCATTTCATCTGTCACCAGGTTGATTTGTTTGCTAATTATGCTTCCACTTAATTGGGACATTGTATGGCAAAGAATACATAGGAAAGCACATATAATCTTCAACTCAAATGCTACTGCTTTGATACTACATGTGTTTGTGGACCTAGTGAGGCCGAGGTCCACACCGAGGAAAGACAAAAAAAAAAAAGCTTCCGTCGTACAATAATTTATTATTTGCTTTCATGTCATCCATACAATTTATGAGGATGGAAATAATTAGCCAAAATTATGCAACTATGACGTAGACGTCCAATGTCAATATTGGCTTTGCATTTCATCTGTCATCAGGTTGGAAATTAATTAACCATATTTAAAATGCGTAAGAATTCAGTCAAAAAATTCTATAGTACTGTGATGTAGGCTAGAAGAGGCTCGACTGGAGGGGACTCGTAATCGCATGGAAACGCCTCTTGGGGGATCAATTGGGTCTTGTAAATGGACTCATGGTAGTATGGCGACTGTGATAAAGCTATTTTCTCTACTTATGTTACATATATGATAACAAATTGTTGTTGTTTTAGTTACATGAGTTCTTTTTGTGCAAGATTATGAAGACATTTTTTTTATGATTTGTAATTTTGGTTTTATTATTGTTAAATAGTGTAAAACAATGTGTACCTTTTTTTGGATTGTAGTAATTTTTTTTCTAGTGTAGTAAGTTTGATTCAATTAGTTATAAAATCAGTATATAAATATGACAAGGGTGTGACTATTGCCACCCTATACTCTACTTTATTCATCCTACAAAACAAATATCAATCAAATATTCCAATTTTAACATTCTAATCAAGAAAAATAAAATAAATAAAAGAATGAAAAATTGCAATAACCACCGGTACCTCTGCCAAGCTCCTTCAATCCTCTATAAGAACCACATGATAATAACCACAACTATAAGAGTTTTTTCTTCTTCTTTTTTTGTGTAAATCATATATATAATTGTCGGTTCCAAAAGTTATTATTAAATGAACAATACTTAGGTTCACCCTTAGGGTGAATGAGCACATTCACTCCGCATAATAACTTTATAATTTTCTAATCCAACCATTCATGTTGTATAATATAATACAAAGATTAGTTTTGTAAAAAATCAATCAAATTGAAGACCTTTCTGTTATTCATTTCTATGAAATACATGGATGGTTAATCATAACAGTAGTAAGTGTTGTTAGAACCATCCATTTATTTGATTCAATTAGATAATTAAACGATTTCTGATTCGATTGGATTTTTTACGGAGATGATCTTTAAAGACTAATTTAAGATATGGACCGTTGGATTATAAGTTTATTAAATAAAAGTATGTTAATCAACAATAGGGGTGAATATGCTCATTCACCTTAGGGGTGAACCTAAGAATTGTTCTTATTAAATTTCCATAAAGGCAAATGTATCTTATATTGTATGAGCGTTTATCCTTTGATACTCAATCGTCTTTGCTAAATGTCAATGGAAAATGGTCAACTATCTCAAAGTTATGTTGAAAAACACTTCCACTTTAAGAACCGTTTTTTGGTTTATCCTTTTCTTAATGAAATCCACGATATTTAATATTGTCCTGAATCAAATCACATGCATCCAGAACTGTACGTAGAAGCCTTAAACTTTTATTGGCTAGCTTACATGAAAAAGTTTGAGCCTGAAGCTTTACTTTTTCACCTTATATTTGCTCGATCAATTCTTGCTACAAATACATGTTGAAGTTCTTGGATGAGACTATGAGAGCAATGTCCTTTATAGGCTCTAGCTAGTAGCACCATACATAGTAATAGTATGGCTCTTCAATGGTTTCTCCTTCTCAGCCTCATTTGCAGTATTCTACTACTTGTTGATGTTACTCACTCAACTGTTCAGGATGCCCGAAAGGTATATCTCCGAAGTTCTATTAGTCCTAATTATCTAAATTAACTTACATTAGCTTATGCATTTAATATGAAAAATTCGACCAGATCACTTTGTGTCGATCTTGAAAGTTTCGTCTCACTTAAGATGGATCTTGCAATTTAATGTAGGCTTAAGTTGTGTATATGGGCGACAAGCCAAAGAACGGGGTACCCAGATTACCTTATCTTCATGTGAATATGCTACAGGACGTAGTTGACAACAGCAACATTGATATTGCACATGAAGCTCTTCTTCTTCACAGCTACAAGAGAAGTTTCAATGGATTTGCTGCAATGCTCACAGAGCAAGAAGCATAAAAAATAACCGGTACTGCTGCAACCGTACCTTTGCATTGAATAAATCTTACTATTCATAGGGAATAGATGGTGTAGTGTACGTATAAATATTATAATTGCTAAAATTCTATTGATGATGAAAATGAAAGAACTAGCTAAGCCCATGCCAACTGATCTTGCTAACTGCTCCTATAGGCTAAGCTGATCAACACATATTGCTGGAGAGATGACCCCTTTTCTTTACTGAGGCTTTGATCATTTTGATCACACTTTCATCTTGACCATTTGTGTTGACTTCGACATATACTCTTAACATCCCTCCTCATTCCCTCAAACTAGCACTTGGTGTACTAGGTTGCAGTAGGCTCAGTAAATGTGAAACTGGAGATTTAAGAATTGCTGCATAGTAATGTGTCGTCAAAGTTTTCTGCAGTGGTGAGTGATTGTTGTTGGGGGTCATATGGTTTGTTGCTCCATAATCAATGTGCCACACTTCATGAGTCGGTGGTTCATTTTGACAATAGGCAAGCATTCCCATTTTTATTGTTTTTATTTTTTTAATCTGGGAGGGTTTCTTTTCTTCGTCTTCTCTATCGGTGAGGGAAGAAGGGGACTGGTTTAAGCCGATTCTCGTTTTCTGAAACCTGAAAAGCTCTTGTCCTCTCTCTCATGGAGTCATGGTGATTCGTAATTTTTCTCTCACCCTTCTCTCCCTCACCTGAAAAAGCATCTGGCTATCGCTCTGATACCATGCCAAAATTCTGGTATTGATGATGAAAATGAAAGAACCAGCTAAACAAAGAAGGAAGAAGAAGAAAGATGAAGACGATGAAGAACTGGGATTGGTAATTTTTCTGGGTAATTGTACAATCGCTAACTCTCACTCAGTAAAATGATGAATCTCTATTTTTATACTGACTCTCACTCAGTACAATGGCTAACCCATGCTAACTAATCTTGCTAACCGCTACTATAGCTGGTCAACACGTGTTACCGTACATATGACCCATTTTTTACTGAAGCTCTGATCATTTTCATCATACGTTTATCTTCTTATTTTTTTATTAAATAAACAACTCAAATACTACAACTAATATTTTATAAGTCGAACTCACAACCTCTCACTTACAAATAGAAGACTATGCCACTAGACCAGATGTTACTAGGCAATCATACTTTTATCTTGACCATCTGTGTTGACTTCGACATATACTCTTAACAATAATTAATGTAAATATATATGTACGAATGTATGTATACAGGAATGGATGGTGTAGTGTCTGTCTTCCCAAGCAAACAAAGAAGCGTCAAAACAACAAAGTCATGGAACTTCCTTGGGTTTCCAGAAACAGTTAAGATAAGCGCCCTTGAAAGGGATATCATCGTCGGTGATGGACATTGGAATTTGGCCAGAGTCGGACAGCTTTAGTGAGGTTGGTTTTGGTCCTCCACCTAAGAAATGGAAAGGCAAATGTCAAGGCAATGGAAATCTTAATTGTAACAAGTATGCTACCTAATCGATCCGTTCTAGCATGCAAGTAATTAAATAAATTATTGATTTTTTGTACTAGCTATATGGATTTATTTACTGAGATCTCAACAATAAAATCATTGGAGCACAGTATTATCGTGCTTCTCGATCCTTCGAAAACGATGTTGAGTCTCCAAGAGACTATGATGGTCATGGAACTCATACCGCATCAACGGCAGCTGGGAACACAGTGAGCAAGGCAAGCCTAAATGGTTTAGGGTTGGGAACAGCAAGAGGAGGGGTGCCATCAGCACGTATTGCCGTGTACAAAGTATGCTGAAGCAGCACGCCTGCTTGTGCAGATGCTGACATTTTAGTGGCATTCGATGATGCCATTGCTGACGGTGTCGACATTCTCTCTATTTCCATCGGGGACAAAATTCCAATTGATTATTTGACTGATTCATTTGCAATTGGGTCATTTCACGCTACTAGAAATGGGATATTAGTTTCCATGGCTGCTGGTAACGAAGGTCCGGGAGCAAAAACTGTGACAAACTTCGCACCATGGCAACTTTCTGTGGCTGCTACCACCATAAACCGCCAATTCATCAGCAAGGTTCAATTGGGTAACGGTAGAATCTATGAGGTAATTAATTAAATCTAACTATTGTTGCTCACAATTAATTAGTACTTCTCTACATTTCTAACTAGTAATTTTTGTTTTTTATATTAACTGTCAGGGACTTTTACTAAACATATATGACCTCCGGGGTAAATTCTATCCTTTAATTTATGGTGGAGACGCACCCAATAAAAAACCAGGTGCTGATGGGACCTTCTCCAGGTGATCTTTCAATCAAGACTTCATCCATTAATGACTTATTAGCTCGAGTAAATATTATTTACTTAAAAAAAATTCGGTTAAATATTACTTCCAACTTAATTGGTTATTGTTGTTCAATATGTTGAAGCTGACCTTAATTATCATCACACATCATGTTTTAGATTAATGTCATCAAAATGTGACCATTCACAAAACTGCATATGGTGTATCCTGTTTGATATTTAATATTACTAAATTAATTATAGGTTTTGTCTCATAGACACCTTAGAAGAAGATTTGATCAAAGATAAAATTGTGCTTTGTGATGGCCCTGGTGGGGGTGGGGCCATACTGGGTGGTGCAGCTGGAATTATTTTGAAGGGACAAAAAGTCATCGATGCAGTGCTTGGCCCTTTTCCCGTGCCTGCATCACACGTCGAGTTGGAAGAAAATAGCAGCATTTACAAATACATAAACTTAACAAGGTAATAATTAAGAAACTAAGAAGCTTGACCGTGGATATTAGGATACGCATGTTAATTAATCTTACTTTTTATAGGAACACAACTGCAACTATTTGGAAAAGTGAAGAGATTAATGATGTATTGGCTCCATACGTGCCCTCCTACTCATCAAGGGGTCCAAATCCGATCAATCCCAACATTCTCAAGGTGAATTGATTCGTAATGAAATCTTAGTACGTAGTATATCTAGGCTCAAGCAAGAGGAACGATATTGTAGGTGATCGATGAAGTAGAACAAGCATGTTTAACAGTACTGACATATCAATATATGGCCTTGCAGCCAGATTTAGCGGCTCCAGGAACTTACATTCTAGCAGCATATCCCCCAAGAGGTGGTGGCAGTAGAGCTGGATACTATATAGAGACCGGGACATCAATGGCGTGCCCCCATGCTACGGCCGTAGCTGCATACGTCAAATCATTTCATCCTAAATGGTCACCGGCTGCTATCAAATCGACTCTCATCACTACCGGTTTGTTTTTATAATTTGTAAAGAACAGTTTTGATCTCTTGTGTGAAAGTAGTGTTTTGTTGCATAATATTGGACTTTCGATCTCGCGTGAAAGTAGTCTTATGTTGCATGATATCGGACTAGTTATCAGATTAGTATTAAAAACATATAGCAATCCTTATGTATTTCATTCTTTTGCAGCTAAATCTATGAGTGCCGAAACTAGCCCTGATGCTGAATTTGCATACGGAGCTGGCCTGATAAACCCTTCTACGGCTCTATATCCTGGTTTGGTGTACGATCTTGATGAACAAGACTACATAGATTTTTTGTGTTCACAAGGATACAGTGGTAAACTATTGCAAGCCATAACCGGGGACAAGACTAGTTGTTCATCAAAATCTAATAATGGAACAGCCAATGACCTGAACTATCCTTCTTTTGCACTTTCCATCAAGGATCCGAAATTGTCAATGGGATCTTCCATAGGACTGTCACTAATGTTGGATCGTCGAATTCCACATACAGAGTTAAAGTGGTGGCTCCATTGGGACTCAAAATCAATGTGAATCCAAGTGTGCTATCGTTCACATCTCTCGGGCAAAAGAAATCTTTTATTGTCACTATAAAAGGGTTGATTGAGAAATCAAATTTAGTCTCTGCGTCTTTGGTGTGGGATGATGGTGTTTTCCAAGTCAGGAGCCCCATCGTTGTCTATGTTGCAGTTTAATTAAGAGGTGTGTCATGTAAGCGAAAGCAAAAATATTGTAAATGTCCAATCCTATTGGCACAATTATAATAATATATGTCTCCAAGATTTCATCTATGATCTATATCTTACTAGCTTTATATCCATGTATCTGCACGAACTCGCAAAGTCACGTAAAAAAACAAAGACGTGATTAATTTTGATTTATCAATTTATCCATTTGGTTGTAGATGTGAGAATTTGAAATAAATACAACTATCTATCATATACTTCTCCCCCTACCCATGTCTCTCTTTCATAAATATCTCTTTATGTTTTTTTTCTTTTGGTTATTACTATAATAACCCTTGTATTTATTTGTTTCAAATAACTCAATCGGGGTAATTAAGGTAGTACAAAATTTGATGAAGTTTTTGAGGGCTTCGCTTTACAACAGTTGTAGAGATTTGCTCACTTGTTTAAGCTTGCCATGAAAAACTAACTTATTTACATAATTTTATATATGACACTGAACACTATGTGACACTACTTTCTTTCTCTTTTTCACGTCAAATTGAAAAACAAAAAATAAAAGTTTAATATACAAAATAGATAACACATAATAAAGACAGAAGCTAAAACTCCTCCGAAGAAACAACAAATAGTAATGCCAAAACATAAGCAAGAAGAAACATAGCCAATTAAATCAAAGATCAAGATGTAGAATGGGCATGTTATTGCAAGTAGAGTAAGGATCCCACAAATTTATTTGGCCTTGCTTAGTCTTCAATTTTTTATTAATAAAAATTGGGAAAGCTTGAGAATATGGGAAACTACTTGAACATGATATACAGTTAATATATAATTAGAAACTCAATTCATATGACAAATAATAAGACCAAGGCATATTTTTACTTGGTAAGATATGCAAGTCACCCAGTTTGACATGAACTCTTATCCACCCAACCATTCATTGTTTGTGTTTATAGTCATATCATATTATCATATACATGTCTCTCTCAGACGTACAGGCAGGACTAGAAACTTTCCGGACTTCTGGTTATGAATCGGTAATGAAACCAAAGGGGGATGCTTGGTTACGATTTCACATTTATTATTATATATTTGCTTTAGTTTTCAGTAATTGGCAATTGTGAACTTCGTGCCAAATTATATGGTTGTATCAGCAAGGCGTTTTTTTATCTGCACTAGTAATTTATAAAAAGCATAAATTGTAATCATGTAACATTAAGGGGCGGAGCTACCCTTTGCACAAAGGATGCCCTGCACACCCCCTATTTTTTGAAAGCTTGTTAGGTAACCTATGTTATTAATAGGTGTTGATGGAATAAAAGTGATAAGCTACATATTTGGAAATGTTTGGCCCCTCCTAATAAATTGATGGCATGTATTTATATTTTACAGTGTAAAAAGGTATTAACTTCTATGACATCGATCCAGTGCCGGCCTTGTGAGTTTAGAGGCTCAAGGCAAAAAAAAATTCGAGGCCCTGAACAAAATTGAAGAGGAGGTTATAACCAGGGCCGGCCCTTTCTTTCTCTTTTCTTTTCTGATCCCCAAACTTGAACTTTCTAATAGGAGCCATGCATGATAACAACTTCAAAGCTAACCAACAATCCAACAAATTCAACAATTGAATCCTAAAGAATACAATATATAAACGGACCTCAGGCATATATAGGAATATACAGGCATATATGGACTGTCTAATGCATTTAATACAAGACAATGAATTCATTACAATTATATAAAGAAAGCCTCAGGCATATAGCAAAAAACTAAATGGTACTTGTATTGAATAGATGCAAGAACATCATAAACACAAATAGAGAAGGTAAAAACCAAAATTTCTTCAAAACATAAAAAAAAAAAAGAGCTTCAAAGATCTTACCTTTTTGCTTTTTTGAAAGATAAAATATAAATTCAAATCTTCAATCCCTAAATTCAACTTTTTTAATTGATCCTCTCCTAGTCGCCTTCTGCCCTTCTCCTTCTTGGTTTTGGTCTCCTACTCTCCTTCTCCTTTCTCTTAATTTCCTTCTAGTTTTGATGCGCCAAAGTTGCAGATTGCATTCAAGTTTTAACTATGAAAGCCTCGGCTTCAACAAAGGCTAAATAAATCAGAGAAAGAGAGAGGAGTTGTCGCTCGTTTGTGTGTAACAGCGACACAAACTCTTCATATATTTTTTTCTTTTTTATTGCAGGCCAACCTAAATTTTTTTTTTAGGCCCCTTAAAACTGAGGCCCTAGGCCCAAGGCCGGCACTGCATCGATCTGACGATATCACTGCATGTTGCTTAATGAAAAGCTGGTTCTTAATTATTTTTCTTTCTAATAAAGTCCAACTTTTGTTAATTTTTATTTTCTTTATTACTTACTAGAATCCAAATATTTTTCTCAAAAGAGAGAAATCTTAACCTAGCTAAGCTCGCAGAGATTAAGACACTTGTCAATTATCAGATCCAATGATCTAGTTATCTACCTCAACATAAAAATTATTGATTTTACAAAAATAGACTTTTGTTTAAGGAAAACTAAAATTGGGAGAGAATTGAGTCGTGCTTTCATTAATAATAGGGGGCTCTTTATATAAAGGATTACAAGCATGGTGATAGAGTCGTACAAGGAAACATAATCGTACATTGATTGGATATCTACTAAGACTCTCCGAGAATATCTCTAACATAAACCCTATTTCAACTAGAGCAAGTAACCTCGACTCCTCGGGTTTGGGCCAGACACATATTTTGGATTTACTTGAACACTCCCCTTTATGTCGCCCAAACGTGGTGCTCTTCTCGTTACCTCATTAAAAACTTGCTGAGTAAATAAAAACCCAGTGGGAAAAAATAACCTTGGTCTAAATGGAAAAAGAGCACAACACACCATTCACGTTTCGAGACCATACATGTAGACATCTCCCCCTGATGTCTGCATGTCTCCCTGATGACTATGGTCATGAGAGTTCGGATAACTTCCACAAACGATGCTACCAACATGTTTCTCGAAAGTGGAATTTAGGCAATGACTTAATGAGTAAGCCTGCCATACTGTCCTCAGATCGAACCTAGTTCACTTTCATCTTGAGGAGAGCATGTTGTTGATTATGCTTTGTGTTGTCACTTTTGATGTAGCCTTGCTTCATTTGTTCCAAACAAGCAGCATTATCCTCATAAATGCTCGAACTTGCGTAATTATGGATCCAATCCATATACATTTACGAACCACTTCGTGAAGAGTAATAATCTCTGCATGGTTCGAGGATATAGCGACAATGGTCTGTTCCGTAGACTTTAAGATATCGCGGTCTTGCCCATGGTGAACACATAACCAGTTTTGGAATGACGTTTGAGTGGGTCAGAGAGATACCCAGCCTCAGCAAAACCTTCAAAAACACTAATGTCGTTTTGGGATGGGGAAAGGAAACTCAAACCACTGTTGGTGGCGTTCCTGACATATGATGGGTCCGAATCCATCGTCTCTATGTAGGGATAGAACAAGCCCATATCAATCTTACATCTGAAGTATCGAAATATATCTTTTACACCAATCCAATGGCGTCACATTGGTGCAGGGCTATACCTAGCTAACAAGTTCACTGCAAATGAGATGTCAAGTCTTGTGCATTGGGCTAAGTACAATAATGCGCCTATTGTACTTAAGTAAGGCACTTTGCCTCTAGCACATCTTTGTCATCATCCTTCGGATGAAGAGGATCATTTTCAGGATCAAGACTACGGATGATCATGGGGTTGCTTGAAGGCTTGACCTTGTCAAAACGCCTAAACATCTATCAACAATACTCAAGTTCCAAACCAAGACATAATCGTGTTCTCCCAAAATCCTTCATCTCAGAATCAGATTTCAAGTGTTCAACGGTTTCCTTTAATTCTTAAGAGCTTCTAATAAAGATCATGCCCAACATGAGCCGCGATAGAATCTGAAACTTGTTATGGAAACGCGTAGGTATATTCCTTCCCAATCAAGTAGTCACTTTAGTGAGCATTTTAACCTCATTGTAAACGCACTCCGTGGTCTGGAGCCACTTGACTTGGGTAAATGAAGTTCATCACGAACCTTCATGTATATTCCGTATCTAGATCCCCATAGAGATACGTAGTGACCACATTTGTAAGCTGCATGTTCAGTTATTTGGAAACTACCAAACTGACAGGGTAGTGGAGTACAATGACATCCATTATGAGAGAATATGTCTCATCGTAGTTGATTTCAGGGCGTTTTGTGAGAAACCTTGCCCCATAAGGTGAGATTACCATCTCTTTTTCTCATCACGGTTTCTAACGAAGACCCATTAGTCAATAGGTTTTATGTTAGGAGGTGTTGCATCATTGGCTCGAAAACCTTCCTCTTCGTTAGAGAATCCAACTTAACCTGGATCGCATCTCTCCATTTAGGCCAAATTTCTCTACGTTGGCATTCATTCATCAACGGAGCGTGGTTCGATATCATCGGACTTAACAAACTTATGCGCAATGAAAAGCGCGAATACATCATTGATAATGATGGAGTTTCTATCCCACGTCTCATGTATACTAGTGTAATTTTCATAGAGCTCTACATTCTCAGGAATAGTTCTGACGTTGAGGCATCCCCCAACGATAACCATAATCCAAAAGATTCTCATGAGACGTATTTTGAGTGTCGATGATCAAAGGATTGAGTTGTGTCAAAGTATCCTTCGAACCCACGAGCCTCCCATGCATCCTAACTCGGACCATGGCCTGTAACGCCAGAGTGCCACTCTCTATGGCGTTGGCGCCATGCCTACCTTCGCGTAGTGTGGCGCTACGTCCTCTCGTAAGGACGCCCATCCTTGCAGGCATATTTGCAGCAGATTTGTGTGATCTCGTCACTTTAGCAGGGATTGAAATGAGACATAGTGGGGACAGGCCATGATAATTCTTGTCGTTGTTGCTGAACATCCATGTTCTTATCTCCCCCTAACAATGGGTAGGCTGTCCCATCAAAGTGACAATCCACAAATTTAGCGAGGGCATTAAGTGGCGGACGATTGTTGGAGTCTCAAATCCAACTTAGTTACCCATTCGTCTGTAAGGACCCATCCTCGAGCGCTGTGGTGGCGCAATTGGCACATAAATGACACACTAAAATATTCATAAGTACGAGATACTGGTACCCAATCACTAGCTATAACGCAGAGGTAGATTGAGTGGCGGTGGGTCGTAGATGAATTAGCATAGCTGCATCGATATTGCATCACCCCAAGAGGATATAAGGAGATTGGTGCACATTACTAATGTCCGACTACCATCATAGTCATTTCCGTGAGACCATTTGGGTGTGTTCATGGGAATATGATGTTCAACATCAGTCCCAAAGCAATAACCATCGAAAGTTTTCATATGATAGGATGATCTGGGGAGTGAGCCCGTTGTCATATGATATGTGCTAGGAGTGTAGCATAAGTAGCATTACAAGTGGACAATGGCACAACACGTGACCAGCGTCTTTGCGTGTTAACCAACATCATGAGATATTTAAACATCCACAAATTGGTTGAATCAGTCCACAGAATCCCCATAGATTCTATGTAAAAACAGAATGAGTATGTTCATATCCTTTGCATAGGACGGTCTCAGTTCTAATTTTCCTAAGGAACGGGCTTTGTAAAACAAGCGAGAGGCCTTAGAAGCAACCAATAAGAATTTTGGTTGGGGATGAGCGTATGAAACGCTATTTGAAGCAAAGTTGGTGATTGCAGCATCACCTGGGTCACCATCACCATGATGGACACCATCCAGAGCATCATGGATAGGGACTGTGCCAGTCCTAGGCTGGTGGTGGACGGTGGCTGCTCTAGAGGCAGTAACGGCGGTCACACTTAGTCCAAGAATCAACTTTTGATTCATGCTTCGTTTCGCTCGAAAGAATGGATGTCTGAGTGAAGTCTTTAGTAAACGGATCATCATGGCTA
Source organism: Rosa persica (assembly GCA_025331145.1). NCBI lineage: Eukaryota > Viridiplantae > Streptophyta > Magnoliopsida > Rosales > Rosaceae > Rosa > Rosa persica. The sequence goes on along the minus strand of WFKR01000001.1, from coordinate 8,987,420 downwards.
GGATGACTCTACATCGAGAACATACATCTCTGTGATCAGACTTCATTGATTGAGACGCTTTGAAAGCGTCATTTGGATGGCTCTTAGTGTTGGTGGCGCCACGTTGACCTCTTCGGTTCCGTGTTCGTCTATTTTGGCGGTTACCTTCCTCATTAGAGCGAGAATATAGACCAAAACATCCATAATTGTCCCTAGATTTAGGGTTTCGCTCTTGGCACCCTCCCTTAGGGGCGCGACTATAATTGAGCTCCGGAATATGTTTTGTTCCCACGAGTCTCAAATTATAGTTCTTCACAAGGGTGTTGTCATGCTTTTCAGCGACATTCATAGCTCCAATGAGCTCATGAAACCTTGTGATCTGTCCTGTAGTAACATCGATTCGATAGTTCTTTGCAACCATTAGAGCAGAGATGGGGAAGGCAGAGAGAGTCCTCTCAATCAACATCGCATCTGTGATATCTTTTCCACAGAATTCCATCAAGAATTTAATGCAAAGTGCTTCCATGTTATAGTAAATAACTGACTTGAAATCACAAAAGCAGAGGCTATGCCATCTCACTTCTAGTTCAGGAAGCAGGGAGTCACGGACGTTGCCAAATCTTTCTTCGAGTGAGACCCACAACCTTCTGGGGTCTTCTTCATTCAAATACTCGTACTAGAGCGAATCATCTATATGACAAGTCATTAGGATGATGGCTTTCGCCTTATTTGCCTCCATGGCTGCTCTATTTGCTTCCAAAGCTTGAGCTTACTCAACAGTTAGCACGTCCTGGCTAAGCTCGAGAGTTGTATCCAGGATTCCATCAGCCTTAAGATGCTGGCGGACATCATAAACCCAATTGTGATATCCAGAGCCAGTTGTTCCCGATGGAGCGAAGTCCAGTTTATTCAGGTTACTCATCCTGAAAGAAAACGAGAAAAAGGGTTAGTTTCGGAGCGGAAAAAGCTACCATGAAAATAGATAAAATTTCTGAGCGTAATCGCTCTTAAGAAATTAGAGATTTCTGAGCGTAATCGCTTCCAAGAAATCCGATTCCAAGAGGTATTAGATTAGATCGAAACAATGATGTGGTTGTGGTCGATCATAACTTCTTAACAAACTCTAAGTTTGGAGGACTCTACAAGCTCCAAGTTTGGAGTGAGCACGAACCCCCACATCTCGGCTTTTGGTCTCCCCTATGAAGAAAAAATGGGGGTAGAAGAAGGGAAGTTGCAAGTCTCCGAGAAAAAGAAGAAAAATTGAATAAAAACTCAAAAACGGTAACTTTTAGTAAAAATTATCTCGAAATAGGTTGTCGGAAAATTTGGTCGGAAAGTCACCGGAAAAGTCGTTGGAGGTCAAAGTACGTTAGTGGGCCAGGTGCGTCAGTGGGCTGCTTCTCCTTTTTTTTTTCCCTCTTTGCAGTTGGCCGCAGGGCCTTTTTTTTTTTTCCTTCTTCTTTCTCTTTTCTTCTTCTTCCGAGCCGCGTCTTCTCTCTGGGTCCGCTTCTTTCTTCTTCTTTTCTTTTCTTCTACCCAGCACGTGGGCTGTTCCTTCTTTTTTTTTTTGGGACTGGGCTGGCCGGAAACAAGTGCAGTGAACTGAGTTGGCCGGTTCGGTGACTATACGGCTGGTTCTTGGCAATGTGATTCCGGTTCCTGGATCCTGGAGTCAATGCGTCGATGGTGACAAAATTTGACTGTAGAATGGGTCTGGAAGGTTACGAATCGGGCAGGAATATTTTTCTCTTTTGGGTTGGCCAGTTCGGTACTTTTCTGGGCTCCTAGGATTGGGAGCTTCAAGGTGTGAGGCGGTGGTTGCTCGGATTTGAGGGCTACGAAATTAGGGTTTCAGGGTTAGGGTTTGGTGCTGATAATGTGTTTAAGGAAAACTAAAATTGGGAGAAAATTGAGTCATGCTTTCATCAATAATAGGGACCTATTTATATAGAGAATTACAAACATAGAGATAGAGTTGTACAAGCAAACATACATTGATTAGATATCTACTAAGATTTTCCGATAATATCTCTAACATAAACTCTATTTCAACTAGAGCAAGTAACCTTGAGTTTGAGTCAAACACATATTCTGGATTTACTTGAACAACTTTATAATATTTGTTATTCTCGCCCCACTCTCTCTCATCTTTCTCATCTTCTTCGAAAGCAAAGATAAACTAAAGCCAGTTTGAACAAGGTCTGTGTAGTCGGTGTATCCGCACCTGCTTTTACATCAGCAACCATAACCGAACGAAAAAAAACGTGAAATTTGAAATGTGTTTTTCTGGGTTTAAGCTAAGCCTATTGAGATTGGCTATGAGAGAGGAAGTGAAGCTCATGAGTACGAGAAAGAAGGAGATGAGCTTATGAGTGCGGTTTATTCTTCCCTGCAAAATATTTATTTATACTTGAATTTTCTCTCTTCAAGCACTCTTGGGATCAATCATACCCATCAATTTGGTCTTTTTATTTTATTTTCAGAACGAGAAAGAATGAGATGAGCTTATGAGTGTAGTTTATTCTTCCCTGCAAAATATTCATTTATACTTGAATTTTCTCTCTTTAAGCACTCTTGGGATCAATCATACCCATCAATTTGGTCTTTTAATTTAATGAAAACAACTTGATTAGTAGGTGTTGTATGTATTGGGGATCTGGGGTTGTATAAAAAAGTAAAAGAAGAACAGGAGGGAGGAGGGGGAGGGGTGGGGAGACGGACTTCTGTAGGCTTGGAAGTTGGAAGGAAGAGAAAAATAATTTAAATAATAAAATGGGACAAAGCTAGCTTTGCTAAAGATCATTGGATCTGGTAACTGACACGTGTCTTGGTCTCTGTGAAAACTTAGGTAGGTTATGAGAGAAATATGCTTAGGAGAGAATTCAGACCCGTGTAACTTAACCTTACAAAAAACTGAAGAACTAAAGTGTTAGCGCAATAATATGGTTGACAGTACCTCGATGTTGAATGTGATAATAGTCATAATACAAGCCTGGTTGCTGTGGTGCTTTAAACTGAGGTGGATAACTCTTTTTTACGGTGCATAATTGATTATATCAAAGCCTTATCGGAGGAATTAAAAGGAACCCGTGTTCAACATGTTTTCCGTGATGGTATCAATGTATTTGCAAAATAGAGGGAAACGAGAACTTTTATCTTGTTTCAACTCACGTAATGTTTTGAATTTTTAAACTGTTAAATTTTTTAGTTAATTCCAACGATCATAAAACTTTCAAATACTGTCTAATTCAAGATATCACATTTCTGAGTGTAACAAGCAAAAGAGAAGTGAGTGTAACAAGGAAAAGAGAAGTCAGATGCATTGTATTTGAGCAAGGACTGTTGACTAAGAAATGAAAAGAGCAACGTTGCTGGAATTGACCAATTGGGGCTAGTAATAACAGTACAAACTTTGCAGTCGGCTGGGCTCCCAACCCTCTATTTCTTGAAGAAAAAGCATAAAAAAAAAAAATTAAAAAAAAAAAAAAAAAAAAAAACCAACAACAACAACAAAAAGAAGCCGATACGGCGTCGTATTGGTTGTGTTTAGCACATGATAACCTGCTGTGGCTAAGCTGGAGCTCTGATACATACATAGCTGAATCGCGCGACCGAACTAGAGAGTGGAGCAAACATGTCGTTCACACTCCGGAGCGTGAAGGTGCCACCGAACTCGGTCTCTCTCGACGAAGCCCGGCACCGAGTCTTCGACTTCTTCAGGGCCGCCTGCAGATCCATTCCTACAATCATGGACATCTACAACCTTCAAGACGTCGTCGCCCCATCTCACCTCCGCTCCGTCGTCGCCGCCGAGATCCGCAAGCACGCCTCCGTCACCAACCCCAAGGTCCCCCTTCTTACCCCCATTTTTCTCTCTTCAAACATATGAATCGACGCCGCTTTGTTCAATCCGTAATTTTGAGTAGCCCTAATTGGATACCTGTTGATCGCCCACATGATTTTTTGGTTTTATAACAAAATTGGATATCTGGAAATACCGTAGAGCTTTCCGTCTTTTATGTTTTCCCTTCAATAGTGCAAAGTCATTGCTTCAGTTCAGGTAGGAACTCAAGAATTATGCCCCATTGTGAAAATTTTTAGATACATTGTTCCTGCTTTGCATCAGAAAGTTTCATTGTCAAAGAATTTAAGCTTGGATCTTTGCGATCGCAACCTCTCGGTTTCTGTGACATTTCATTTGTTGGGTTCTATGGTGGTAGTGGAGGTCAGACATTGAGGGGGATATTGGATTTGGAGTGTGAATAACTGCTGTCTTATATCTTAAATAAGGGAGTATTAGTATGAACTGTTGTTGTTCTACATTGTAGTAGCATATATAATTTAGGGCTAGATTTGTTTTTAGGGTACAGTATGGTGGTATATGCACTCTGGTATAAGTCTCACAACTATGAAAATTGTGTTTTCGTTGATTTCTCCTGAATCTAATAGTACAATTTTCACCATACACCCACCAAGGTTCTGTCCTGTCATAATTTCCAGGCAATGAAGCCTAACAAATCCATCTCCTGTTTGGTCAGCTCACATACTCAAACAACCTGAGGTTTGGTTCCATCTATGCTGAAATATTTGGAAACATGAGGAGTTTAATCCTGTATAGACTTGGTTGCTTTGCATTCATACAATACCCTCAGGGCTTGTTTGATTCAATTCCTGAACGAAGTCAGTCCCCCTTTTGATTACCTGAAATTTTGTGTCGAAAGAGATTTATTTTGACTAGGTAGAATATTATGAGCCACACATCAAAGAAACATCTCAGCATCTTGAGGTACAACCATATGCCATAATCTCTTCCAGAACCTCTTGGTTCCTTCAGGATTAGTGCGTTCTCCATCAGCATTTTCTAAATATCATTATATCTGTGCTTAGTGGCCAAGTGATGGTCACTTTGCACTGTGTAACCCCCATGTTCTCCATATTGCCGTGCCAGTTTGTGCAGTTGACGTCTACTTCCCATGGTACTGATAATATTGTGTTAAGCACTGACCTCAAAATTGTTCCCTAATTAATTTACTATTACGTAACCCAGAAGGAGTCATTAATAATGCCACTGTTATGCCAATGGGCATACAAGGAGGAGAAATTGTCTGTTTATTGTATTCTGTTACTGCCGGGACCTTCAAGTGCTTTTTGTCGTTTCTGTTTGTGACTAATCTATGTATGTGATATTTTCTCAAGCTTTACGGGCAGTGTAATACTGTCTGAAAAAAAGCATAGGACTTGCAGGGTAAGAGTACTCGGGTAATATTACAGGTTGAACACAAAGGTTTCGAGTGATACAATGGCAAAAATTGAATCATAAATGTCACTCTACAATACAATTCCTTTATGACAATGTCCACATTTAATCAAGTTTACCTGACGATATGGATGTATTTACTTAGCTGAACTGGTGACAGGAGTTTATACATTGAATTGGTTGTGTATGCAGTTGATTTCAATTGGCACCAAATCAGAATGGTAAAAAAATAAAAAAAATAAAAAAATAAAAATGTCAGTGCCTTTGGTATTACTTTTAACTGCAAATATGCTTCATGTTAGTGTGATTTCTGGCATATAGGCAATTCTGATATAATGGATAGCATTATTGTGCAGGTCATTGATATGCTGCTCTTCAAGGCAATGGAAGAGTTAAATAACATCACTGAGCATGCAAAGCAACGACACCACATCATTGGCCAGTATGTTGTGGGTCGCGAAGGACTCATGCAGGATACAGGCGCAAAGGACCAGGGGGCCTCTAATTTTCTCAAAGATTTCTACAAGACCAATTATTTTTGAACCTCCGGCATTCCATGACTGCACTCCCATGTGACTTTGCTTTTGGGTGGGACTTCCTAAATAAAGATGTACTCGACAATGGTTTTGTATCTCTGTTGAATTGGAATGTAGATTGTTAAGCTCACAACAGAATTTCTGTTATGAAGTAACTATTGTTTTAAAAAGAACTAGGGCAGCAATCTCATCAGTTGAGCTGTCTAGCATAAGTTTGCATGGCACAAGGTTATTGTGTATGGCTAGCCTGAGTATTTACTACATATTGCACACCTTTCTCATCCATGTTCTCCAGTTGGTATAAGTGTAGTAACCTTTGTGAGAGTTCCAAACTCTTTAGCGCAAAGCATGCTATCCAGTAATACTCTCCCCATTTCTAATGTGGAAATTGAAAATTTTGTCTACGTAGTCTTAACTAATGCCTTTTGTTTTCAAGTCCCTGTCAATGATCCTCTGAATGTCAGAAATATCACAATGGATATTAGTGTGTTAAGGATTTCCACAGATTAAAGCGCTTTTTTTTTTTTTAGAGAAAATGTCCAAACACTCTAATTGTAAGGAAATTAGTCCCCCTTACTCCACCAAATGTATGAGTTTCCCTATTACCTATAAGATAATTGATTTCCTTTCCCAATAACTAATTAAGTTTTTTTTTTAGGACTATTTTGCCGTCTATCTCTGTCACATAGAGATAAAGTGGAAGTGAGAGAGAGATCACCAGAGAATTTGCCGGAACCTCGTCCGAGATCTCGTTGGAACTCGCTAGTTGTCGAAAGTTTTAAGAGGTTTATTGACCCCCTGTAAAACTGTTATTAAGTTTTATTGCTTTCCAATAAAAGGTTTTATATGGTCAATAATCAGTGAAAATAAAGATACATATTCTTGATTTTCAAAGTTTTAGGAGGTTTGCCGATAAGACATGTGTTCTCTAAGGTTTCTACACGGCGTCTCTGCAAGTGAGGGGGGTGCCGCTTGCTTTGGCGCTTCAACGCAGGGGTAGGCTTCGGCTTACTTTTTCTTCTCTGTACCGTTCTATGGAAGTGATGTGTTCGATATTCCAGCTACGGGTCGAGCTATCAAGTTCGGTTGCAAGGCTTTGCTTGGACTTTTGGCTGCTGAAAGTCGGGTTCATAGTAATTCTCGTCGAGATCTGCAGGTTGGGTTCCGACCATCGATACTGCTGGTCGGTCATGTTGGAATTCTTCTGGCTGTTTTGGCGATTATTCGATAAAGGAAGACGGAGTCCGCGACTCTGCAGGGAACGACAGCAGCACTGTTGCCGGTTATAGTGGCTGGACTGTAGAAGACCTCCTCTTTGATGGCAATACTATTGCAGCGTTGGTGCACTGCCGCGGTAGTGGACCGATGGTGTTGGTCCGCTCCGGCCATCTGAGGGATGTGTCGGTTAGCCGGGATGCTGGACAGAGTTTGGCGGGGCTTCCAGGAGTCGGGCATGGCAAAGGAAAGGGGTTAGGGTTTCTGGTTTTGGGCATGAGGTCTTTTCGTTAGGCTTTTTTTTTTTTATATTATTATTTCAATAAAGGAGTAGCCTAGACCACTCATCTCCTATTGAATTTTATTCTGAAAAAAAAGAAAAAAAAAGTATAAGAGAGAGGAAGGGACATAAAACCAAAACTCATCCAAAGAGAATAATCAAAAAAGAAAACAAGTGATAAATACAAGAAGAAAGTGGTTCAGGGTCCTAACGAAATCGAAAATTGGGCAACCATAAGTGGTCCTTCCGACAATAAGAGCAAATAAGATCTAGAGGCATGTCCCATCACGTTAAACCATCAGAATATAGAGACCCATGTTAGCAAAAACATCTAGATAAGGCAATAGATGTGTGAAGAATGGAAATACATATGAGAGATACGATGCAAATAATTATGTTACTCAATTCGTAGCTGTCAAGGTACCAAGTTAGGAGAATGAAGAAATGAAAGAACAAGAGCCGAGCATATATGTTTCCGGTCCCGGACCTAGGCTAATTGAATAGCCTTGAGACTGCTATAACCTCTGCTACCATAACCATAGATGTTGGTGAGCTGTGACATGTTGGTAAGTTATAATTCCAATATTATAAAGGTCATGGGTTCGATTCTCACTGACATATATAAAGGTGGGATGGGCTAAGGGTTTTTTAAAAAAAAAAATAAATAAATAGCCTTGATGACTGCCATAACCTTTGCTGCCACAGAGTTCGGAATATTAAGATTAGAGCAAAAGGCATCCATATATAATACCACCTCTAAACTCTCTAAAGATGTCACCATAACCTGCATATCCAGAAGAGCTACGCTAAGCACCATCAGTATTAATCTTTACTGAACCAAGAAGTGGAGGATGCCAATTAACTTTAGGCTCTTGGGCTTGTTCTTAAGCTTTGGGCCTTTTTTTTTCAGTAGTCTGGATTATTTTTAATTTACTTCAACCCAGGGAAGCCCCCTCTGCTTAGGGTGGTCCTGAGTTCGTTGAATAAGTTAGGGTTTTCTATTTCTTTCTATCTCTAACATTATCTAGATCGGTTACTTCTGGTGCTCTTACTTAGGTGATTTCACTAGGTTGCTTTAGGGTGGCCTGCATGCATGGCTTGATATTGATGTGGCCCTCCCGGAAGTAAGTCATGTTGTGTAATTACCTGCATTTGGTTATATGAAAGGCTTGACGTCCTATTTCCAAAAAAAAAAAATTAGTAGGTTTATTGACCCCTCCAATAAAAAAAAATTTGACCTCCAATAAAACTAGACTTAATAGTGGATGAGCACTCAAAATAATTCAATATCCAGGTAGAGTGAGCCGTCACTATCTTGTTAGTGATTTCCTTATGTATGTATATGCTTATATATTATATTGCCTGCAAAGTTGTTTGTGGATGCCATAGCCGATGCCTCAAAGATTTATATGCATAAATGTTGATTATCCAAATTGAATGAAAACTGAGGCTAGGCACTGTGTGTTATGATGAGATATGTTTATTTAGTCACCTGAGAGTGATAATGCTTCCCACGGTGTCGAAACTATGAACCTCTAGATGAGCGATATGACCATATCTTGTGTTGAGCCTGTGTAAACTTGTTATTGTATGTAGGGAATTGACAGTGAGTTCTTATGGTATGGGGCATTAAATGGACACTCACGCTGCCCATAACCGGTGAGGAAAGTGAATGATAAATATTTGTGGATTTTGGCCATGATCAGCATTTGACCTGGTATACTGAGTATCAAAAATAAGGCTTTTGGTCACAGGTATCTCTGAGTTCAGGTTGAATAAGTATACTGCATATGTATTACAAAAAGAAAATAAATATTTGTGGTTGCTACATATTTAAAAATGTTTTTGAAAAACGTGCACAATTTAGTAAATATTTCGATTATTGTTATTTTCAAACCTAGCATAGTAGGGTCGGTTCTTATTGGGCAAGCGAGAACGAAAGCTCATCCGAACAACAATGAGCAGATTTTCGAGCTTGTGGTGGAGTGTACAAATGAGGCACATAGTTCGGCTTGGCATATTTTCTTTAACATTATCAAATCAAGGTCCGTAGAATTTTAAAGAGTTAAATACTGTTTACTCCCTATACTTATAAGGTTTCATCATTTCAGTCTCTGACTTTCGAATTTCACCTGAAAACTCCTCAAACTCTCATTTTCCTCCCAATCAGTCCCTGCCGTCAAGCTCCATCCAAATTGTCGGTTAAATTGCTGACGTGACATTTTTTACACGATGAAATGCCTATTATACCCTTACCTTATATTTCTAATTAATTAATTTTCTTTTTTCTCTCTTACTTTTTCCCCCCTTTTACCTCTTCATTGTTTATCGGATTAGTGATCTTCCAAATAATAGGCCTCTTCTCTCCTCTCCTCTCTTGTGTACTACTAGATATGCACACACTCAGAGGGTCGGTCCATCCCTTCAAAGCCTCGATCCAGGCGTCATGGTTGCCGCTGCTAATGCCCCCATGACCGTGAAAGAGCAGCCCACGGTAATTATCCCACACCCCTATCTATCAGCTACTCAAAAGTGAAAACATACTTAAAAGCTCGATGAGCATATTGGGTTTGAGGTTCTTCAACTTGATCACGGTCTCAGCAAAATGTCCACTCCCTTGATCAGGCATATCATCTTGGTCCACGCTAGTAATCACCACATAATCCAACCCCCATGACGCTATCGCCTTAGCCACATTCGCCTGCTCATTGGGGTCCGGCCGCGGTGGAGTCCTAGAAGTCTTCACATTACAAAACCTGCATACATTTCCAATCAACATTTCAACCATAAAACACGAAAGTCTCCTCTCTCACACACATTTCGTCGAACACCTCAACTGCAACCTTGCATACACGTGTCGTTGAGAATCATGATCGTGGCAGTGGCTGTTCCGATGCTGGTTTCACCGCCAGACCAGCACTTGCTAGATTGGGACACTTAGCCTCCTCGTAGACCCTATGGAGCTTCAATTCCCTAAGCTTCTTCTTAATCTGCGTGTACTTCTCGCCACAGGGATATACTCCTTCATCCATTTTGTCTTCAGCAGCTGCTTATTCTTCGTGCCGACCTCCACGAAATACGGACCTTCGCCTTTGACGAATTCTGTGAGAGTGGGAGACTCGGCGGCGACCCGAGCCCGGAGGCCTGTCAAGGTTAGCATGGAGGAGGAGAAGGATTGGGTCATGGACTTTAGGGTTCGGGTCAAGGCTGAGACCCGGGTCTGCCTCTCTCTCTCTCTCTCTCTCTTTCTCTCTCTCTCTTCGGGTTAAGGTGGTGAGAGATTGGTTCATGTGATGATGATGAGTCGATCTTGAGGAAGAAGATGAGGGAGGTTGGTCGTTTTAGTTGGTTGGTGCAGACTATTTTGGATCTTAGATCTTGGAGAGAGAGCTAGAAGAAGAAGAGGTAGAAAGAGGTAAAAAAAAAAAAAGGTGAGAGAGATAAAAGAAAATAAATTAATTTTAAAAAAAATAAGCTAAGGGTATAATAAACATTTTGACGTGTAAAAAATGCCACGTCAGCAATTTAACGGGTAATTTGGACGGAGCTTGATTGCATGGATCGATTGTGAGGAAATTGAGAGTTCATGGACTTTTTAGGTGAAATTTGAAGGTCAGAAACTGAAACGATGAAACCCTATAAGTATAGGGAGTAAACAGTACTTAACTCAATTCTAAAGTTGTTAAATATATTTATTCAATACTTGTTTGTTTTAATTTGAGAGTTTATTTTAATTCGAGAAACTCATAACTCTGGCAAGCGTTTATTGTGTTTATTAAAATTGAGTGGGTCTTTTTTTAAATTGAGCTCCGATTATAAGCCCAAGACCCGTTGTCTATTATAAGCCCAAGACCCGTTGTCTATTTTAACTCCGCTTATTTCTTCGGGTTGCTTGAATGATTTTTTCCAGAAAACATTTTACAAACCAACAACTTAAACCCTAAATGCCTTTTGATTTCGAGTTGATGGGTTATTGGAATATCATGTGACATGTTGGTTTCTCGTTAGCTTAGGTCACGGTGCTTTGGGATCCCATTCTATGAGATGCCACAAATCATATATGGCCAACCAGAAGGATCCAACGGCTTGGATTTCCAGCAGAACATCACTGCCTCATTCGACCTAGATAGACATAAACTTATGAGGGAGCCTCGAATAGAGGTCGTCAACGACGTCTTGCCTACAAATGGTGAGACAAGTATCCAATATTTCGCCGATGAGCAGCGAATAGATACAGGTGACAATGACGTAAGACTGGAGATCCCTATCACCACCTATAAGCAATCGTAAGACAAGAGACCTCCATCGCCGCCTAAACCATGATGTTGACAATGAATGCACACCATAAGATTTCCACAAACCTATATCAAGAAAACTTAGAGTTAAGCTGTGCGAACAATTTTGGACAAGAACCAAGCATGACAAGCTTAATAAGATGACCTTGTATTGAAAAAGAATCAACACAAGCCTCAAAATGTTGCATATATGGAGTCTAATATGAGATTGCATCGCCATGGTGGGTTTTTTGAACAAAATCCTAAAAAAAGCTTTTAGCTTAAGGAGAGATGAATGAATCCATTATTAAAAAGTTCCCTTTTTATTTATTTTTTTTATAAAAAAAATTATAAGGTACGACCTTTAGTACAACCCATTTCTAAATTGTCAAATAAGAGCATTACAGGTAGAGAATTTCTCCAAGAGTGGCCGATAAAAGTTTTGTATTTATTAACAAGGGAAGTCTCTGGTTTAGGACAATATTATATTTGTACACACGAACCTAACGTGGTATTTTCTTGCTCAATCCAAGTCAACGTGGAAGCCGAGCGGCATGAAGATCAAAAATGAAAAGTCAAAATTGTTTTCCTGTGGAAGACCAACAGCTAGTGATGAGTGGTGTAAATCATGTACTGGTGGAGACCATGTAGAGGATCTTAACGTATTGACTGACAGTGAGTTGTAAGCAAGATTGGCTCTATGGATACTGACAAATTATCAAACAAAGCATATAGAAAACAACAAGAACAATTCATGTCAAACCACTAAGCATTATAAATATCAAAGGTTTTTTTATACACATTATAAATATCAATTTTAAACATCACTTGTTCTAGGAAAGTGGACAACTTCTTATTTTTTACTTAAAAAAAAGAGCGAAAAACAGATGTCAAGAAATTGCAATGATTCAAATGTAGTTTTAATCTAAACAACTAACCTATTACCATCATCATCATCACCAAAATCAAAATGGGTCGGCTCGAAATATTGTTTTTCTATTAAAGTAAAACAAAGAGAGTTTTTTTTTTTTTTTTTTTTTTTATACCAAAGAGATATTCATTAAAACAACTAACACTTGATCCGGAGCAAGAGAGTTTAAATATAGATGTTCAACATAATTCTTATGCAAAGGCTTTTATCTACTAAGGCTTAACTTTGGGAAATTGATTACCAGAATTTGAAGTCGTAGTCTTTATGGTAATAGATATTCTAGATAATTCAGAACATGTTTAGCATACTATCTATCTTGGCTCCTTATCTATAATGGAAAACATGTTTAGTTTTTTATAAATTTTAATAGTTGCACTAGACTTCTAAATGGTTTTCCATTTTAACTTTTAGGTATTTAGAAGCGAGATAAGACTCTCCATTATTTTTATAAATTTAAAACATTCCTTGTAACTTTTATGGGGGTGGTGAATTATTCTAGACCCATAATTAGGAGGATTAACTCTGTCATTAATATGACAGTAAATGTCGGTCATGAAAGCGACAATAATTACAGTCATAAGTACGATAATAAGTGTGCGCAATGATTACAATTATTAGGACACAATGATTAATTGTCATAAGTGCGTAGTATTAACCGTCCTAAGTGTAGCATTAATTGCCATCATAAGTGCATGAGTAAATTCAGTCATAAAAGCAGTCGTAATGACGAATTGTTGGCCAAGTATGTTATCGCCTATATAAAGAAGGCTCGACATCCAAGTGATGCAGTTTATTCCAAATTATTCTACTATAGTCTACTAAGAAATATATTGACTTAAGCATCAGAGGATTTTTTTACAAGTATTCCCTTCCTTTTCCAGCTGACGGTCAAAGTCCAAGTTAACGCTCAAATGAAGCTTCTCGATCATTCCTAGTCAGCTTCAGCTCTAGCCTGCATTTATTGGTGAGTTAAAATCCTCTTCAAAAATTTTCATCACCAACAATTGGAAACGTCCATGGGAACCACTTTTTGCTAAAAAATGATGGCGGGAGCTGCACCTCTGGAAATCTCATTTCTGTCATTAAGGACTAGGAGTGATAGAATACAAGCCCCAAAAAGGCAAGAGTCTGGATTCAAAGGGAAATAGGAGCAATTCCATGTCTCATGTTGAAAATGACTCTTCACCTCAAGGAAAGAATCGAGGCGGCCAGGATTCGAGGAAATATTCGATCAAGATATGAGCAACAAGGGATCTCGAAATTTCCTCTTAGGACGAGCGTCCAAAGAGAAAATTTTGGGGCATTGTGAGGGTGGTCAATTATTCTAGAACCATAAATTGGAAAATTAACTCGGTCATTTATACGGCGGTAAATGTCGGTCATGAGAGTGGCAATGATTATAGTCATATGTACGGTAATAAGTTTTATTAGTGCACAATGATTAACTGTCATAAGGACGCAATAATTAAACGTCATAAGTACAACAATAATTGTCATCATAAATGCATGAGTAAGTTCAGCCATAAAAGCAGTAGTAATGACTGCTTGTCACTCAATTATGTTATCACTTATATGAAGGAGACCCGATATCTAGGTAATGCAACTCATTTTGACTTATTCCACTATACTCTACTAAGAAATATACTGACTTAAGCATAAGAGGGTTTTCTACAGATATCTCCCTTCTCTTCCAGCTCTGGTCAAACTCCAAGTCAACGCTTAAAGGAAACTTCTTGGTCATTCCTGATCAGCTCCCGCTCCAGTCCGCATTCATTGATGAGTCAAAATCCTCTTCGTAATTTTTTGTCACTAACAGTTATCTAATATAATATTTAAACTATTTTTGTTTATTCAATAAATAATGTAAATTCAAAATTAGCTAAAATATAGAGAACTGGTACAGACGTAATCTAAAAGTGTGAGCCATGGAAAAATTTATCGAGCTTAATTGAGATCATTCGATAAATTACTTATCGATCTTGGTATTTATAAAAGGTGCTTGAGAACATTTTTAGAAATTTTCACAAGGTGAAATCCTCGAATTAAGGATTGGATAATGAAGAAGAGTTTGTGAAAATTTTCGGGAGATTTTTCTGACTCCCGAGCTATTTATAATGATTTCGGAAGCTTCGGAACTTGCAGCATTTCATCATAATCATAGAACATTAAGTGGAGAAGCTTATAAAATGGCTCCTGTTCTAGTCAACGACCTAGAAGAATCTAGAAAGGATAAGAGTTCTCTGACCCGAATAGCAAACTCGACGACTCGCTACTGGGTCTAATCGGAAACCAATCCTCCGGCCACCTCTACGTGTCAGATCACCGGTGATAGCTTCCTCTCCTCAGCGACAACTACCTTGTGGCCTTAGATCATCCATGCATTGCATGAAGGAGAAGAATCGATGATTGGAAGCTCTAGGGTTTCTCTGGCGAATTTCGGCAAATTCCTTCGGCTCCGGCCACTAATTAAGCTGCATGTGGTATGAAAATCACTCCGCTCATCACGCTCTACACGTTAGTCTAATTAGTTTTTCAATTCGATCGACTTTAACTTATTTTCATTTCTGAGTTGGTTTCGGCTCCGCCGTGTTCTTTTGGGCTTGCTTCGACTTTTCCGGCGATTTTGGGCTTGCTTGCTACATGAATGATGATCTATTCTCAGTACGCTACACGCTGCTGCTGTGCATGATCTTCGAGTTCGATCAAGTTTGGAAAAGCTGTGTTTGGGTGCACTAGGCCTTCACTGAGGTTCTATTCAGGCGACTTTTTTGGTTTGTTTTTCGACTCAACTTTAGTATTAGGGTATGGATTGAGGCTTAGTCGTGTTGAATACATAATTGGGAATTGGTTGAACTAGTTCAGACTTGCTGTGTACTTCGATGGATTAGAGCTGCTTGCTTGTGTTCGTATGCTGATCGTAAATTGTAGTTGGAAATGGTGATTTGGGATTGTTTCTGGTTCTACAAGTTTAGGTTTTGCTAAGGTTTGCTAAGGTAGGTTGTTTGAAATGATTGTGAAAATTTGAAAACATGGTAAAGTTGTGATGTTAGGTGTCCTTAGTATTTCCGACACACCCTATTTGAGTCGGAATTGCATTGGGTGTCCATAGTAATTCCGCTTAATTATTATGTGACGTAATTTCGAAGAAGATTATAAGTAAATGTTCAGAATGCATGAAAAGTAGTCGATATTCCAATTTCAAGTAAAATGTTCGGTATTTCGGATAATAATCGAACTTGTCTCTATCGGTCAAACATTTGTCAAAGAGGTCAGTCCTGGTCAAACTAGGAAAGGTTAGTCAAACCTTTGTCAACTCCTGGTTAGACTAGGAAAAGTTGGTTTGATGATTTACTAATCGTCGAGATTTCTGATATTTGTTCAATAAATTATTAACAGTCGAAATGTTGGAACTTAGGACTCTAGTTACTTGAAGAACGAAAGGTTCGCGACTCTTGAACTACGTGAGAGAAAGCATCAGAATCCAGGTAAGGATTCGGGACTCTGCTTGATTAGAATTTTTCTTATATATGTTGTTTATAAAATAATGCATTCTATGGCTTGGTTATGTTAAATACGATGCATACTAACCAAACCGTGAGAGTTGTTGATGGCTTGAGAGAGAAGGGTGGTACTGATTGAAGGAATTGTGTCATAAAACAATCATTTTGATGTAATTATTATTGCAATTAATATTAATCAAGAGAGCAAGTTTATTGTTCATTGCTTATATTTAATATTTGATTGAACAAGGTCCAAAGAGTATGAGTTAAAGAGAAAGTAATCTAAAGAGTTAGATGTGTGAGACCTTTACTCTGTCACACTCTTATCCTAAAAGGTTCCTAGTCATAGGATTATCAAGTGGACATTGATAATCCGGAAAGACTAGCACATACTATGTATGCTCAATATGGAGGATAATATGTCTCTTGTCATTTGTGTAGAGACACTAATACAAGTATGTGGGTGCTTTTAACTTAAAGAGTACACTGAACGTGATCATTAGAGTTCTTGTATGGAGTCTTACTTACATGTCAAACTTGAACTCTAAATTGCCATAATACAAATTAGTTGTTACGTCCCGAACCTAGAATTTTCAATTTTCTAATTAATTTGACGGTAAATGTCAGTTGCTTTTAATTTTTACTCCGTTATACGATTTTAGTGGCCCTAAAAGTTGACTTTTTGTTCGGGCCATGATTTGAGAAAATGTTCTTCATGAAAGTCGTAGAGGATGTTAAACCGAGAATATGCATATGTGGTTCGTAAAAATCGGAGCTAGCATGCGAAAGTTATAAGCGAAAAACTAAATTTACTATTCCCAGTTACTGTTCATAGTAAGTTTCTTTAAATAGTGAGTTACTGTGGTAAGTTTCCAAATTTGGAAACTTACCCGGCTTCTTCTCTCTCTTCTCCCCCGATCCTTCCTCCTCCCGTTCTGCTCGATTCTTCCTCCTCCAAATTTCTTCGTTTCCGGCCACCCCATGACGAAACCCAGACATCCCTAGGCTCGCCTCCTCCTCCTCGTCATGCCCATGGTCGTATTTCACAGTGTCTCGACCGGAGGAGCTCGGAATTGAACCAAGAAGATCACTGTAGCAGTTTCTTTTGACGATTTCTGACGATTCCGGCCGTCACCGGCCGCCAAACCGGCGTCGAAGGTTCGGTTTTCATCACTGATCATTTCCCTTATGGCCTTGTATCACGATTTGTTGTGTAGAAGCCGAATTGATGAAATGAAATTTTAGGGTTCTTGGAAAATTTCTGGGTTTGTGTTCATCAATTGATTTCGGCCGGTTTTAATTGTTATTTGGATGTGTTGTAGTTGAATGAAATGACCAGTGAGTAGAATTGATGTTGTACATGAAATTTGGTGGCCATAGGAGGAGGTTAATTCCGGCGAGTAACCGCCACTCGCCGCCACTGTGGGCGGCGCGTGAGGTGGTGTAGGGCAGGTTTCCAACTATCGTAATTTAGCCATTTAATCATTGGTATAATGTAGTTTCCATATTGGTAACCTCGAATTAATTTCGTGAAGTGTAGATATGGTTTTCGTTATGGTGTGAAATTCGTTAATTAATTTACCGATAATCCGTGTATCGGAATTCCTTAATCGGAAGCTCAAAGTAAAGAAATGAAGTTAGAAAAGTGAAATTGGAGATTTTTAAGTAAATAATAACAATTGGGATATGGTTGTGTTTTTCGTGAATTTAATTTTTATCCGTCCTGTACTTATCGGTTTATGAACGTTACATTGTACAGGACGTGAGGAGGATTCTCACGAGGAGGGTTCGGATCGACGGCAAGCTTAGCCGTATACTGTGAGTGGACGTTTGATTTTAATTCATGCATGCGATTAAATTTTCTAAGTTACGAAATTATTTAAATTATCTTTTATTTAATGAGCATATTATTCGATTTTTGATTGTGGAATTATTTATCGTTCGAATTGCCGATTAGAAGTGGTTATGTTCCATTTCGAATTTCTTATCAGAAATAATCTTCGACGAGATTATTTCCGGAAATGAAAGTATCATTATTTATTAGTAGATTTGAGCCTTCCGAGAAATCTTCGGAAATGGGAGATTTCTTCGAGACTTACTTTATTTTCGTATATTGGTTCATGATTTTGAGTCATGTTGGCGTGTGGGGTCACGTCATTGGACTAAGTTCATTTCTTGTGAGACTTCGAGGAAGTCTCACTAATTCTCGATTTTCATATGGTTTTTACCCACCATACCTGGGTCGATATACTTTATTGCTAGCTAGCCTATTAGTACTCCTCCCTACTTACTTTGTGTTTGTGGGTGAGTAAAGCCGAGCATGGGATGCTCTTGAGTGTGGGACACTCCGACCCGAGCCTTAGCGGCTCACTTTATTTTATTGTATGGTGATGACGTCTTTCCCCATACCTTTTAAATTATTTATTTATTTATTTATTCGTTCGACTAACAGGGCCAGTCGAACTTCCCTCAAACCAGCGGGGCTGGCTTAGTCATGAAAGTGATTTGAAATTTTTAGTTCCCTATTGCATGCATAAGAACGTTCTAAACAATAAATGCGGGAAAGTAAGAAACATTTCTTTCTTAATTAAATATTTTTGTCCACTCACACTAACATTTTATTGCTTACTTTCCCCTGGGCTTTTCGGTTTCCTTTGCCTAGTTCGCAGTGCTGCTGTTCGGCGTACGATTGAGGCTTAGCACCAGTCCTGCCACTTGCCTTTCGTAGGTTAATATTAACATACCTCATGTAATATATTTGATTTTATCGTAGATCGCTCTGATAACCTTGAGAGGCTTAGTATTATTGTGATTTAATTTCGTTGTCGGAGATGTGTTTTATTTTTGGAGTCGAAGATTAGAACCCCCAGGTTGTATTGTATAAATTTTACTGCCTTTACGCTTGGTTTTTAGCTTGGTAACTTGTGGTGGTGGTGAAATGTAGGATGACTGCATGTTGTTGGATCTTGGATTTAGAAAAATTTGCTTTTGTTGTTTTTTTTTACAGGTTGGGTTGTCCACTTTTAGGTGAAGTTCTGTCGAATTTTTCCGAAAAGTGGGCCCCGCAGAGTCCATCTTGAAAATTTGGGAGGGTTTTCGGGATGGGTTCTGACATTAGTCCTTTGACCTGAAACACCATAGTTGTCTTATGAGTGAATGAATTATGTCTTGATGATGCAATAATATTGTATCCCTTAATGGATATAATAGATGCATTTATTGGTATATATAATCAATTCGGTCAAGAAGACATGTGAGTGTACAATAAGGAATCTCTATCCTTAAGTAAATAAGGTATATGTTCAAAGATGTGATTCAATGAGTCTTTGGCCAAAGCATTGAATGAGATTAAAAAGGAGTTTCTAATCATATTCTAAGAATCACATAAGAATGAAAATCACATTAGGGGATTGACATATTAATTCCATACCCCGATGATGTGATTTAGAACATAGTGTTAGAGAATGACCGTATTGTATTGTAATTCTAATTGAATAGGTTCTTTGTCATTCTATATTAACTAGGGTAGTCATGATATGTAGAAAGACGTCACTCATGACTTGTGAAGTCCCTGAGGATTAATAGATATTTATAATCCTAATAACAAGGGAGAATCAAAAATAGAGTTTTTAATTCGTAAACAAAATAGATTGATTTCTATAAACTTCACTGCGTTGTTAATTAGAACCTAACAGATCGCACACCATATAAGCGGATTCTTGAGATTGTATATGAAGAAGATTAAACAAGAGTTGGTTATGACCAAATAATTAATTAGATTTATTATTTGAACATAATTAGGAGTTTTGGGTAAAACCGAACCTATTGGGCCTAAACTGTAATACCCGTAATTTTCATTTTAAATTCGAATAATTGTATTGAACGACTATTGTGCGATTTCAAGAATGTTGTTTGATAATATTTCACTTTTTGATTTATCGAAGGTTCGAAACGATTATTTTAACGAAAAGCTCGAAATGCTCGGTTTGAGAAATCGACTTTTTCTACGTGCAAAATTTTGAGAAACTTCCTTCATGAAAGTTGTAGAGCTCGTCGATACGAGTCCGTACACATGTGGAACACAAAGATCGGATTTTTTCTGAATTAGTTATTGAATTTAGAAGATTTTCCTAAACTTGTATATATAGAAAAAACCCTAGAATTTTTTTTGGGAAATTTCCTTTTTGGTCCGGCCTCCATTTCTGTTTTTGGAAAGCACTGTAGCTTTTCTCTCTCTCGCGTCTTCTTCCTCTCGGCCGAGCCCAGCAAACAGAGCATGGCTTCACCGTGCTCCCACTCTCTCCTCCGGTCACCTCTCAAGCTGCAACCACCTCCAGGAGCTTCGTCTCAACCTTGCACAGCTGCTAGAGGCAGCCTTGCGCCGCGACATGGCCGGTAGCGGGGCGGCGAAGCCCGAAGCGAAATGGCTCATTTTCGGTTTGATCTCGATATCTCGAGCTATAGGTCACCATTTCACTTGATTCTTGGCTCATTAGACTCGTCTCAACTTCCTCTACAAGCACCAAGACGGACCGAAGCTGGGTCGATCGTTTTCACGTTCGTCGGAGCTCGACCCTGTTTAGATAGAAAAACCACCTATTGATCCAAATATCTCGAGTTATACACGATCGTTTCTTGTGATTCTTGGCTTGGTGAGTTCGCAATGAAGTTTTGAACAAGTTTCCAGAAGAGATCGAAGCGAATTGTCGCAGTTTTCACGTCTGTTTTCAAGCTCGCCGGATTCTGGAAAAATTCCGGCCTCCAACTGTAATTGGTAATTTTCGATCCCTTTCCGTCATTTTTGGGTCTTGTGCTAGTTATAAAAGTTGCTCAGAATGATGAAACGAAGGGGAGAAGCTCGGCCCCGACACCATTGGTGGTGGTCAGCGGCGGCTCTGTCCCTAACTCCGGCGGCCATTTTTGGCCACCTCTAGAGGTCTAAAATTTGGTTTCTGTCTATTTTATGATTCTATGTTTCAATACAATCATTTCGGCGTATTATACGCATTTTTCGGATATCGTATGAATTAGTTATGAATTTTGTAATTTCGATCGTTAGATTTATGATCTGTGAAATTAGGACCGTCCGATGAACTTGTAATTTTGATATGATGATCATATGACTGTCCCAGTGGTTTTGTGTGGTCATGGGCGAAGATCCGACCGTTGGATCTTCGTATATGTGCAAAACGGTAAGTAGGGGAGCGATTCGTGAGAATCCGCTCGTCGGATTTTATTATAAGTTAGAATCCGGCCGTTAAATGGTAGTTCAATTATCTTTTGAAATTATTGGCTAAATTCGAAACACATTTGATTAGGTGATTGACGGATTGTATTTGAGTGGGCTATTTCGGCGTTAATTATATTTGTATTGAAGACGCATCGGGAGTATCGAGGTGAGTAAAACTCACGTGGTTCATATTATGAACTAAGCATTTTAAATTTATTTATTTTTGGTAATTGTGTGAAAAATATTGCGGATTAAATATTTGTTTTAAAATTACATGGACTTGAATCACCACGGTCCATAGGTAAGTAAAATGAATTTTAATTATACAAATGAATTTCACGATTTTCTTGTGTGAACTATAGATGGTATTAGTGGTCATTCTTGAGTGGATGATTACGTATATATATATATTTACGTAGAAAATATATATTGATGAGTGGATTGTTGAGTGATGATATGATTGAGTTGAATTGTTGAATTTATTATATTTCAATTGTGTAATTTCATAATAATATTGGGTATCTTGGTTGGGTTGATTTCAGTATGTGATATTACATGTTGTGCTCATTTATGGGTTTAGGTCAACGTAGTGACCGGTGTTGGGTAATCGGACGCTGTAATCCTGGGTGGATGATGAGATACGATTGGTTGAGTATGTGAAATTATCGGACGTTCTAAATATGTATATAAGTATACATATTCATGAAATACGATAATGATAATTACGTCGGATGCTATAACCTAGGCCAGGTGATGGGCTAAGATTCAGTTAGAGCTCTAGTCTGTCATGTACCGTATTTTTATAAATACGATATTGAGGTTTTGTGAAGAAAGATGTGAGTTGGAGTTGTCTTGATTTATTGATTTAGTATTTGATTGAGATTGTTGGTACTTCGTGGATGTGGAAATTGTTGAGTGTTGATTTAAGTGGAAATAATTATGTTTAAGTTAAACAACAGTTTCTTTCTTTTTACTCATACGAGCTTTCATCAGCTTACCGGGTTTTGTGTTGTTGCAATCCCGGTACACTATTCAATGGTGTAGCGGATATTTCTGCAGGTCAGGATAACCGAGGAGGTGACCGTGCTGCTTAGGTGTTACAACAGTTATTGTTATTTTATTTAGTTGTGAGGTGTGTATACTCATTTAGAGCTTTACAGTTCATTTTGTATTAGAGTTGTAATAATTAACCGAGACTAAATTCGGTTTGATTTTATTTCGTGTGGTGAGGATGTTAAGAAAAGAAATTTTCTGGATGATTATTTGAGTTTGTGGTAGTTTTCATGTTTCGGATTTTGAATTTTTATTCTAAAATTCGGGGCGTGACATAAACTTTTGTTGGGTTTTTTGGTGTGGACTTGGGCTTCACTAAACGAGATTTAAATGAAAGCCCAAGACACATTTTTAGTGCCCAATAGAATGTATGGACCAGCCAATATATTGGCTTCATGAAAGTCAATATTTTTCTTTTAGTAATTGGATTTATTTCCTATTATATAAAGTGAAAGCATGGACAAAAATTAGAAATGTGTCTCCACACTATTATTTTCAGATTTGAGAGAAGAGAGTTCTCCCTTGGTCCATTACAAAATTAAAAGGAAAGAAGAACACTTGCATAATTTCTTCGTTTCTTTCATCTTTCTTCATCTCTTGATTCACTTTGTGGAGATCCTTAGAGGCCACATACTTTTGTGGCTTTACTTATTACATCAAGGAGAAGATCACAAGCACAAGGAGTACGAGAAGGAGCTCTTAATTCAAGGTGCTTTAAGGTGGAGGAAACACACACAAAGAGAGATCAAGGAGAGAAACTTTGGTGGTTCACTTGGATGAGATTAAAATCACGCTCTAAGGGTAAGTAGAACATAAACTACCTCTTTGTTCTTCCTTACTATGCATGCTATGTTTATAACATATCACAATAAGCCAAGATCATGGGTTAAAGGAATGAGTTTTATGTTTAGTTAGTAGTTTAAATGTTAAACTAATTCCGCATTAATTAAAAAGTTTTGAAATTCATCCATTCCTTCACTGATTTCCTTGGGTTCGATCCCCTTAACCTCCGGAGGGTTAGCTACACCGGTCGGACAGTGAGCAATTGCAATGATGACCTGATTCCGTTTGTGTAGCTATGTATTGGACGCTTTCGCTATACTTACCTAGTTTACAAAATAGTTAAGGTAAGGTCGTGTAGTGGGTCCACCGGAGCAGCCATTGGGTAAGACTCAGTGCGCCTGTTTATTTGAGTAATTTGCATCGATTTTGAGTCAAAAAGCGATTTGAAAAAATTTGTCGTTTCTTGAAATATTTGGTTTAAGCATGTTTTCATACTGGGGCTCCAAAAATGAATTTATTGGTTTCAAATCTATTGAGCAACGAGGGCAAAATCTCACCCCTACAATAGTGTGGATGCAGGTACTGTGCACGGGTGACAGGATAATAGAGGACGGAGCGGGGCATGGGAGTAAGTTCGGTAATCCTTCTTCCGGACTTTATTTTAAATTCTATTTCTCAAGAGGATACAATTCCACAATAGACTATAACTCAAGAGAGCTACACCAACATTCCCCACACTTCACTTACAGAGTAGACCAATGCTCTGACGATTCAACACTTTAACCCACATCTAAAACTCCTACATACCCAATGACTATATCAATGCTGAAGAGCATTAGATGGAGATCCGCTGCAGACGGACCATCACTTGAGTAGTATTAATTATCACCAAATATGTATTTTACACTCTGATACCAAATTGTCACGCCTTGATTATAATGTCAATACAGATTCGCTCTGTAGAGTCATATATCACATTACATAAGTTTATAAATTAAGTTGTAACAACAAAATAATAAGCAAATGCTCCACAGAAATGACTACGATGGTAGTCTGGACATTGGTAATACGCACCAATCTTCTTTTATTCGCTTGGGGTGATGCAATATTGCATGTAGCTATACTAATTCGTCTACGACCTACCGCCACTCAATGTATCTTTGCGTTACAATTGAAGCTTTGCTTCCCCTAATTCCAAAACACAACAATAGACTTGCAACTATAGTATAGGAAAAAAATTCTCTGCTAGTGATTGGGTACAAGTATTTTGTACTTACGCACATTTGAGTGAGTTATTTATGTGTCAATTGAGCTGCCACAGCGCACTATGATAGATCCTTACAGATGAATGAGCAACTCAGTTGGATTTGAGACTCCAACAATCGTCTGTCACTTAATGCCCTTGCAACGCGATCTCCTTACCGCTAGATTTGCGGATGTCACTTTGATGAGACAGTCCTCCTGTCGTTAGGGGGAGATAAGAACATGAATGTTTAGCAGGATCAACAAGATTTTTCGTGGTATGTCCCCATCATGTCTCATCTTAATCCCTGTTAAAGTGACGAGATCACACACATTTACTGCAAATATTCCTGCAAGGAAGGACATCCCTACGAGAGGACGTAGCGCCACCCCACACAGAGGTAGGCATGACACCAACGCCAAAGAGAGTGGCACTCTGGCGTTACAGGCCATGGTCCTAGCTAGGATGTGTAGGAGGCCTGTGGGTTCGAAGGATGCTTTAGCACAACCTAATCCTTGGATCATCAACAATCAAAATCCATCTCATGAGAATCTTCTGGATTAAGATTACCATTGGGGGAGGCCTCAATGTCAGAACTTATTCCTGATAATATAGAGCTCTATGAAAATTACACTAGTGTATATGAGAAGTGGGATAGAAGCTCCATCATAATTGATGATGTAGTTGCACACTTCGTTGCGCATGAGTTTGTTGAGTCCAATGATATCGAACCACGCTTACTTGATGAATGAATGCCAAGGTAGAGAAATTTGGCCTAAATGGAAAGATGTGATCCAGGTTAAGATGGATTCTCTAACGAAGAGGAAGGTTATTTGAGCCATGATGCCAACACCTCCCAACATAAAACCTATTCACTAATGGGTCTTCGTTAGAAAGCGTGATGAGAAAAAGAGATAGCAATCTCGCCTTATGGCGCAAGGCTTCTCATAAAACACCTTGGAATCGACTATGATGAGACATATTCTCTTGTAATGGATGCCATTGCACTCCACTATCCTGTCAGCTTGGTAGTTTCCGAATAACTAAACATGTAGCTTAAAAATGTGGTCACTACGTATCTCTATAGGGATCTAGATACGAAATATACATGAAGGTTCATGGTGGACTACATTTACCCAAGTCAAGCGACTCTAGACCACGGAGCGCGTTTGCAATAAGGTAGAAATGCTCACTAAAGTGACTACTTGATTGGGAAGGGATATGCCCGCGCGTTTCCAAGCAAGTTTCGGAGTCTATCGCGGTTCATCTTAGACATGATCTTCATTGGAAGCCCTTAAAGAGTTCAGGGAAACCGTTGAACACTTGAAGTCCGATTTTGAGATGAAGGATTTTAGGAGAACACGATTATGTCTCGGTTTGGAACTTGAGCATCGTGTTGATAGATGCTTAGGCATTTTGACAAGGTCAAGCCTTCAAGCACCCCCATGATTATCCGTAGTCTTGATCCTGAAAAGGATCTTCTTCATTTAAAGGATGATAACGAAGATGTGCTAGAGGCAGGAGTGCCTTACTTAAGTACAATAGGCGCATTATTGTATTTAGCTCAATGCACAAGACTAGACATCTCATTTGCAGTGAACTTGTTAGCTAAGGTATAGCTCTGCGACAATGCAACGCCATTGGATTGGTGTAAAAGATATCTTTCGGTACTTGAGATGTACGATTGATATCAGCTTGTTCTATCCCTATAGAGAGATGATGAGTTTGGACCTATCACACACCAGGAACGCCGCCAACACTGACCTGCGTCCTATATCCCCATCCTAAAATAACATGTGTTTTGGATGATTTTGCTGATGTTGGGTATCTCTTTGACCCACACAAAGGTCATTCCCAAACTGGTTAAGTGTTCACTATGGGTAAAGACCGTCATTCCCAGACCCTAGTTGCTATATTTCCGAACAATGCAGAGATAATTGCTCTTCACGAAGTGGTTCGTGAATGTATATGGATTGGATCCATAACTACGCATGTTCGAACAATTATAGTTTGAAGTCTACCACAGATGAGCCTACAAGTATTTAAGAATAATGCTGCTTGTTTTGAATAAATGAAGCAAGGCTACATCAAAAGCGACATCACCAAGGATAATCAGTAACGACAGACTCTCCTCAAAATCAAAATGAACTAGGTTCGATCTAAGGACAGTGTGACAAACTTGCTCACTAAGTCATTGCCTAAATTCCACTTTTGAGAAACATGTTGACAACATCGTTTGCGGAAGTTATCCGAACTCCCATAACCGTAGTCATCGGGGGGAGATGTCTACATGTATAGTCTCGAAATGTGAATGGTGTGTTGTGCTCTTTTTCCCCTTCAATCAAGTTATTTTTGTCTCACTGGGTTTTTGTTACTCAGCAAGGTTTTTAATGAGGCAACGGGAGAAGCGCCATGTTTGGGCGACACAAGGGGGAGTGTTTAAGTAAATCCAGAATATGTGTCTGGTCCAAACTCTAAGTTACTTGACATAGTGGTAATAGAGTTAGAATTAGAGATAATATTGGAGAATCTTGGAGATTTCCAATCAATTGTAATAGTACGTTTCCATATAGAACTCTGATTCTATGCCTTGTAATCCTCTATATAAAGAGACCCCTATTATCAATGAAAGCACGACTCAATTCTCTTCCAATTTCAATTTTTCTTAAATAGTCTGTAACAGTCTTTTCATATTGTTTGGCTCCAGTTTTTTCTTGAGCTGGTCAACAGTCTCTTTTCTTGCGTGGGCGTGCCAGCACCGTTCGGGTGCAGTCGTCGGGGGTGTCCCTTGACCTGACTTCTTCTGAGCCATTGTGGATGAGGAGAGCACCAACCTGGTCATGGGATTCTTTGTGCCTCGTGGCGAGGACTTTTGCTGAGCCTTTTCAAAATCACAATCGATACTCGATGTTGTAGATCGAACAGAGCGAAAACCACTGGGAAGTGAGGAGAACTTGCTAAAGCGTGACTCTAGCTTGGCTGGTTTGCGAGGGCGTTACCCTTGCTTGGCTGGTTTCGTAACCGTTATGGTCGTGGTACTACAGTCGGCTCCCAAGGAGACTAGGACCAAAGCACTTTGACAGAGGGTTTGGTGGTATTGAAAGTTGGCTCCTAAGGAGACTAGAACTTGGAGTGTGATCACCGATAAGAGAATGAGAGGAATTGCTCTTAGAGAGGTTGCTCTAGAGAGAACTTAGATCATCTTATAGATGTTTTGATGAGTGAATTTGTGAGATGATACTTGTTGTAGCCTCTATATATAGGCTTCCAAGCAACACTATTTGGCCTTTAAACAAATCATAGTGGGTTAGGTTTGAGCACACAAACACTTAGTGGATTTGTTAGGCAAAATTCACTAACACTTAGTGGATTTTGTTAGGTGAGAGCACTAACACTTCTTTATTCCTTTAATTTTTATCTCCACTAAGAATTCATATTTAACCTTCAACTTCTTCATATGAAATGATCCACCATAGATATATATTATTGTGGTAAAATTTCAGAATTTATTTCCATGTGGTTGGGCCGAAAATGCTACTGGACTCCTTACAGGTCCAGTTTTCCAGTTTTGCTTATGCAGAAAATTGGACTGATTGTTTGAAGATTTTCCACTGCGAACAAGCTCTAGCACTCTTCATAAGAAATGATCCTTGGGATGTCTAGAATGAATCTGGAAAGTTTCAACTCATTTGAAGTTCGGATGGTTAGTCTGTCGCCCCTCCTTCCTTGTTTAGCTCGGTTTCTCCTAGCCGAAGTAGGAAAATGTGCTAAAGTTGACTTTTCATTTCCATGCTTCCATAGTAGGCTTTATTTAGCCTCTAAATATATATTTCGAACTTGTCGACAATATATAGCTTGAGCCACTGATATTGGCTCGATTTCTCCAAGACATGCCTTGTCAGGCCAAAATGCTCATTTTAGGTCCAAACATTGCCTTCCAGACCTCGAAGTCAAAGGTCTTCGTCTTGACTGAAGAGGTCTTGAATCAGTACCACTCATATAATATCGTTGCTCTGAAGCCACTTGTATTGGCTTGACTAAAATTACTTGATTGATTCCATATAGGCCTCTAAATAGGCCATAAAGCTTGGATGCCACAATCTGAATTGCCTTTGTCATAAACTGATGCTTTCTTTGCCAACTTTATTGCCCCCGTATCTGATGTCTGGTATGCAGTGGATTGGCGAAACTTAGGCAGGGTGTAGGATATCAGAACTTTAGCGTGCCCCCCATGCGAAGGAGACTGCTTTTGATTGCGAATGAGGATCCTTCTCTTCTTTGGTGGTAGCTTCGCCATGTGTATAGCAACAAGTATCTGCCTTGATCGCTGGCTCTCTGTTGATTTTCTCAAATGTAGGTGTTTGGAGCCTTTTTGCTGGCTAGATCAAGTTTGATCAATGCCTATAGTACTTGGCAAAATAAGTTGTTGAATAGCAAACTGTTTGCTGCCATTTAATCCTTCGAGAATCTTATGCTGAAGAGGGTGATTGAATCATGGCTATCATCATCATGACATGTGACGAAGTGAAACCACCATATTTGCTACAACTTTAGCATCTAAAACCGCATTGGTTTTAAGCATGTTTTATTAAAAAAAAAATATATCAGGCCACTATGCTGGCCCTGCGGTGGTAGGAAAAGGTGGAATATCTTCACTGTCGCCTTAGATGCGATTCTCAAGATAGAATAGTGATTCATTAATTATCAACTAGGGCCACTCACTGGCCCAGCTAATAAATTAATCTCCAAAAACACTTGAGCTATAAATCAAGGTGTAATGGAGAAGTGTCCCTTGTGACCCAGAAATGACATCCAAGAAACCATTCGTTATCGATCAGGCAGATGAAATCACTGAGAAAGCCACACTCACATGGCGGACTAACATGAGTGTTCGATGTAGAAGTCAGACCAGAGAGGAGAGAAGTCGACTGATGAGCTTTGGTGGAGGTGATAGTCAAGCGGGTTTGGGTCCCACACCTCGCGATAGTTTGCCAGATGATGCTATGGCCTATTATGGGCTTCCCATCTGCCGTCCCATAGTGGCTCTTCGACAGGTGCCTGGTGATTTTAGCAGTTGGGGACCAAGGAGGAAAGTGGGCTTCTGGCCTACCATCACTCTCGAGGAAAAGGTTTGGTATCAGGAGGTCCGAGTGAGAGATTTGGCCCGATGGGATGCGGTGGGTATCACCCAAACCATCGATCTATGCTTCTGTCTTCCCCATAATACTAGCCCTACACCGGTTGCCGCTGCTCTTTGCTTCTGGAACACTTCTAGCAATACATTCGATTTCCTGTTTGGGCAGATGAGCATAACTCTGCTGGATGTTCTTACCATCACGGGGTTGCCCATTGATTTTGACCCCTATGTGCATGGTCAGTTTGATGGTATTCAATTTCCTTTGAGAATGGATATGGCTGGTCGGGGGCATCACAGTAAATCCTACCCTGTCTGGCGTGATTATTACCGCACCCAGTGTGACCATACAGGAGGTATCGCATTCCTGGAATTCTGGCTTTGCAAATTTATCTTTTGCACTTCTTCCAACAAACCTACTGGGCGCTGGAATTCTCTGGCCACTGCTCTCTACAATGGTATTTGCATTGGCCTTGGGCAACCTGTATTGGGTTCGTTATATCGCTCCCTTTATAGAGCTGTAATGCGCCCCTTTGATACCGACATTAGTGGTCCATTCTGGATCCTTGCCTTTTGGTTGCAGATTTATTTCCCTCGCTTTCGTCGAGGTGATATTCCAAAGGAACCTCCAGTCGATTCCCTTTTGGGGAACTGGCTTTGTGGCAACATAAGGCATCGAGCTCCACCCTACTCCGAGTGTTTTATTTACTTGTACTTGTTGGGAGAGATGCCGGACCCAAAAATAGTCCTTTCTAGGCGATTTCCTCCTCCCCTTGATGATGGCTTTCTGCCCAGTGGACGCGATCATAGCGAAAGAGCCCTCTTGGCCTTTCGTCGAGCCATCTCCTGCTCGGATATTCGTCTTACCACCGACCGCGTAAGTTATGAGCTCTATGCCCCTAACCACTTTGCTCGCCAATTTGGGTTGGCCCAGTTGGTACCCTGACCTCTGGTTGATTCTTCCAATTACTACACCTCTTGGCGGAGATTAGCCCCACCTGGGCCTGCCTCCTTTCAGAGTCAGTTTACTTTGATAGTGATTCCCCCTTGGGTCAGAGCGCTGTATCCCCTCAACGATGTCGACAATGATTATGTTGATTGGTGGAAAGAAGTGTCTGTCAACTGTTGGGACCTGCCACATGACGAACTCTTCGTCCAGATTTTTCGTGGAATGAGTAGTCCTGGTCCGGAGGATCGCAAGATTTTTGAGCGCTTCTCCAACCCTACAGCACAACCTCGGCGACTTACTCTACCTTCTCGCTCATCGCGTGCAGGGATACAAATCCATGAGCCTAGGGTAACAGTAAGTTTTTGTCTTTCTTCACCATTCCTTTTCCTTGTCTTGATTTTCCCGCTTTTATTCCTGAGTGTGTTTTGCAACAAACTACCCGGAGCAAGACAGCCTCTGTTCAGGCCGGGAAACAAAAGGCAACAGTAGAGGGGACTCCTGAGGGAGAATCTTCTCATGATGAAGATTCTGCTGAGGTAATTTGGTTAAGAACGATCCCAAACTTGCATTTTTGGTGCTTTCCTCCTTTTTGAGTTGTGATTCTTTTGTCGTGCAGGCCACTGCTATCTTTGCTTGCAAACGCGATCGAGCTCAATCCTTCGAAGAGAGTTTTGAAGATGACGAACCTTTGGGAATGCGATTGGTAAACTTCGGCCCCGTCTTATTCTATTTAAATTTTAGAATCTGGGCAGGATCTTCATTATGTATCTTTTGACAGGTTCGTCAGAGGACCACTGATCCCTCTCGCCTGAGCGAGGCTAGATCCTCAGCCGCTGCAGAAGAGCCAACTCTCTCGCTAGTTCAAGCATCAACTAACCCCGTGGTGCCTCTTCCGTCTACCACATCTAAAGAGCATCTGCAAGGTCCTACCATTTTAATAACGATCTCCGATGATTAGTCCTCGGAGCATGAAAGCGTGGAAAGCCACTCTGAGGCTTCTGCCGCTTACGACGAACTGATGACAACAGAGATTCTCGCGGCACTAGAGGTCCAAGAGGTGAATGAGGTGAGGCATCTTCCTCTTGGAGACCACATACCAGATATTGACCCGACAACTCGAGAGGTAAGCCACTGTTGGCTAATGTTTTCCATTTCCCTTTCTGATCCAACCCCGCCCTCTGACATTTCTGAATCTGACCAGGATTCTATTTGTACCGAGGAGCTGGCTGTAAAAGTTTAGGGTTCTATCGGCGGGACAGTCGCCCCAGAGAAGGAAAATGATACTGACGGAGGTGGTGCCCCCCAAGTCTTGCGAATAAATGAGACAACCGTCGGAGCTGAGGACTCTATGCTTGAATCTGCTCCACTTGCCTATGGTGAGCCGCGAGTTGAGTTTCCAGATTCTCCTGCGGCTGAAGGGACAGACCAACCTATTGAAGACGAAGAAACTGAGGAAGCTGTCCACCCATTTGCAGTGGTGGTTCGTGATCCTATGGCGCCTCCCCTGCCTCCTCCTCCTACCAGATTCGAGAGATTGATGAGGGTGTTGGAGGTAACTCCTCCTTCTATTGTGGATGAGGCTAAGTTGGTGCTTCGTGAACATCTAGGTCCTTGGATATTGGAGACTGACATCCTCCCGCGAGTCTTAGAAGCTCTAAGGTATCTCCGCCAGGAGAAAGCTTTGACTTCATGGCAATTTAGTGCTATCGACTCTCTGCTGAATGAACTTGATATGGCCCGCTGACGTCAATCGGCCACGAACACCCAGGCTCAAGACGCTCAAGAGGCTTTGAATAGTGTCTCTCAAGAAATGGACCTCTCCCGCGATATTTTAAATGAGCGAGCCATCCGCCTACGGGAACTACAAATCCAAAGGTCCGACTTCAAACTTCAAATCGAGAACCTCCAAGCCCATTTAGCCTTTGTTGAGAATGCGATTGTTGCAGAAGAAGCTCAACTCGATGAACCTTTGGCTGCTTCTGAAGAAATGGGAACCTGGCCCGTATCAGAGAACGGGCCACTCAGGCCGAAGCTGGTGCCATTGCGGCGAAATGCCACGTGGAAGAACTTTGTTTGAAATTGAGCTTTGCGAGTCAATCTCTATAGGCCCCCTCGAAAACCGTTCGGTTTCCCATATGCTATTAATCTCTTCTTTTCCGAGATTTAAGGCATTAATCACTCGTTGAAAAGCAACGATCGTAAAGAAAATAATCTCGTGAAAAGAACAGTTACCTCCTCGAAAACCGTTCGGTCTCCTCACATGCTGCTAGTCCCTTTTTTTCTCGAGATTTGGAATCACTAATCTCGATTTACTGTCATCATTTTTGAAATTGAGCTTCATCCAAGGGTGGGGATTTGCCTGAAGTCCCTATAAACAGTTGTAT
Organism: Rosa persica; assembly: GCA_025331145.1. NCBI lineage: Eukaryota > Viridiplantae > Streptophyta > Magnoliopsida > Rosales > Rosaceae > Rosa > Rosa persica. The sequence continues at coordinate 8,954,672 of WFKR01000001.1, read as the reverse complement.
TTTGGGAAGGGAATACTCACAACAACTTTTCTGAAATATTCAAAAAATGTCCTTTCAGTTCATGCTTCTTTTTCTCCTTCTTCACAAATCTTCCCCTCATGAAATGACCTTTAGCCTATAAATTTTTAGGCTTTATGGCGTAATCTTAAGCCTGGGTTAGACCTTATGGCGTAATCTTAGGCAACCCCTTGTTTCGCCCTTTTGGAATTTTGCAATAACAATGCCAGGCTTCAGATTGGTTTAGAAACGCGAGGGGGCTCCTAGTGTGGGATCCACGATCATGCGAGATCATTTTTGTTAGGATCCCACACGCGGAGCGAAACGGAGAAAGGGAGGAAGTTAGGATCCCACACTTTGTGGTTCATCTTTCCTCCTCTGTTTCCTTCCTTCTGGATCCGGCCCATGTTGTGCCCTCCAGATGGAAGGGGCTTTGGTTCTCACCTCATTCTCCCCCTTTCTCTTCTTGAAAGAATCTTAGAGGGATGAGAAGGGATGGGCTCTTTGAAGGAATGGGTTCAAGCTACAGAATGGTTGTTCCTATACTTCACGTCCAACTAATGGTGGTTACCATAGCTAGAAGGGGTGCAGAGACTCAAGCTGATATTCAGTTCATTCACTCTCTGCCCTTCCGGAGATAATGGCGCGGCTCAACCGACGTTGGATTCCATAGCTGCTTCCAATTGAGGGGGCTTGGAAGCTCCATTTTCTCTCACTGGAGTCTCGCTTTCTCATGGATAATGGTGTTGGCCAAGCCTATGTTGTATTCCTCTACCGCTTCCATGTAAATGGGGCGTGGAGGCTCCGTTACTTCTCTTTTTCCTTCCCTGAAGTTTGCCTCTCCTTGGTATAATGGCGTTGTTTAACTCGACATTGGATTCCATAGCTGCTTCCACTTGAGGAAAGATTCAAAAGATATCCGAGGATTCCTGTTTTTGTATTTTAGCCACCTTTGGCTTTGTAATGAATGTACTGCTTTTGGCCGCAAAGCCACTTTATGAATACAATAATATTTTTTATCCTGATATTCCAATATCCGTGAGAAGCCAAGAATTGTGTCTCGCAAGGCCTCAAATATAGGCTCCCATAGGTTTATATTGAAAACAATATGAACTTTTAAAATATGTTCTGCTTTAAAACGAGCCTCGCGATAAGGGTTTTGAGAAAATATTTATCTTTTGGATCCACTTGCTGGCCCCAACTCAAGTTGCATTAATTAGCTGTTGAAAATTCCACCGTGAAAAAATAATCTCGTGAAAAGAACAGTTACCTCCTCGAAAACCGTTCGGTTCCAAGGGCAATCCATTCTTTCCGAGATTTATGGCAACTTTAATCACGCTTTACTGACACTTAGTTTGACTCTTCTCTTTGACCGTCCATCCAAGGGCGGATATTTGCATACCTATATCTTCCTCCACATTTTAAACCCAAATTTCCAATCCCAAAATCGTTTCATCAACTCGAATATTTCTAACAGCAATCTTTCTTAATTACTCATCATCACCACTCTTCAATTTTTGCATTCTCTCAATCCATCACCAATGGAACCACAAAACCGGCATCCAACTAAGGATGGAGGAAGTAACAAAGCAGCCGAGAGTAGTGCTAACATGCTTTGCAGGAGGAGCAGTACTAGGTGGATTCCTACTACAGATCAGATAAGAATCCTCAAGGAGCTTTTCTACAACAAGGGCGAAAGATCCCCAACTATAGAGCAGATTCAGAGAATCTATCTCCAGCTGAAATGGTACGGCAAGATCGAGGTCAAGAACGTCTATTATTGGTTCGTGAACCAAAGGGCTCGGGAGAAGCAGAAGAAGAGGTCCACTTCCGATGTTAATGTGCCCATGCAAAGATCAGGGCTTGTTGGTGCTGATAATGTTACGAATTGGAAACATGAGGATCAGTATATTAATTTTGGATCTTCTGCACCTGCTTCTGCTTCTTCCGCTGGTGTGATGATTGCTTTTAACAGGCAGATGGGGAACTATGGCTGTTATGGATCTATGAACATGGAGAATAGTGCTAGGGATTGTTCAATCTCAGCTGGAGCGGGAACTAGTTCTACTTTCTTTGACATGAATGTAGAACAAACTTTCATGGAACAAAGAGGAGAAGATCACCAGGAGATTGAAACCCTTTCACTGTTTCCCGTGCATGGTGAGGACATCTTTAGCAAAATGAAAACTACTTCCGATGGAGGTGGCGGTCACGGTGGTGGCTCTTACACTTCCCTTGAGCTCAGCCTTTCCTGCAACGCAAAGCTGGAAAAACCTTTCGGAGCCGCTGACTAGGCTTAGTAGCTTCGTGAGTGTAGGAACACTTAGAATTGTCCCCTAAGAGTTGTATCTATAATTGTTTTTTTTTTTTAATAAAATAGCATGAATATTTATATACAAATTTGGCCAGTGGGTGGGTTTAGGCTTAGTATGGTATAGTGTTGCCCCCCTAGTGTTGCTAGGCATAGCGAAGAAATGATTATGAGCCTTAAAAACAGGCCTTCATAAATGGGCTTTGCGAGTGTAGGAACACTAGAATTGTCCCCCATGTCTCATGCGAATAAATTGTCTACGACTCCTCCGAGTCCCAAACATTGAGAAAGTATTTCTTCAAGTATCTCCCATTGATAGGGTTATGATGGACATCTCCATCTAGGTCCTTGAGATGAAAAGCTCCTTTCTCTAAGATTTTATAGATGATGTATGGGCCTTCCCATCTTGGAGTCCATTTGCCGCGACCATCTAATTTTTCGCCAAGGGGGAGAACTGCTTTCCAAACCAACTCTCCTTCACTGTAACTCCTTCCCCGCGTCCGCTTGTCATAGTCACGAGTGACTCGTTGCTTTTCCATGACCAAATTATCTAAAGCCTCCAAGCGCTTTTCACTAAGGTCTTCATGTTCCTGCCACATAGCCTGAACGTAGTCTTCTCCAATGAGATGATGTTGCTCTTGAACTCGTAATGACTGGACGTTGACTTCCAATGGCAGGACTGCATCATGGCCAAACATCAAAGCATAAGGTGTTGTCGCAGTGGGATTCCTCTTAGAGGTGCGGTAGGCCCAAAGAGTTTCATAAAGTGTCTCATGCCACTGTCGTGGATTAGCTTCCAACATTTTCTTCAGTAAATTGATAATGATCTTATTGCTGGCCTCCGCTTGACCGTTAGACTGAGCATAATACGGACTGGAATGGATGAACTGTATTCCCCATTCTCTTGCCAGTTTATCAACTTCACCACCCATGAAAGCTGCCCCCCGGTCCGAAACAAAAACTTCTGGGATCACAAATCTGCAGATGATGTTTCTGAATAGGAATTGTCGCAACGTGCCACCAGATGCTACCTTCAAAGGTTCTGCTTCAACCCACTTTGTAAAGAAATCAGTCGCAACGATGATGAACTTATGTTGAAGTGATGAATGTGGGTGAATCATCCCAATTAAATCCAGCGCCCATCCTCTTGCAGGCCAAGGCTGTATAATGGGCTGCATTGGAATATTAGGAACATGCTGGACCAGCCCATGAGCTTGGCAGTCCAAACAACCTTTAGCGAACGCGATACAATCCTTCAAGATACTGGGCCAAAAATATTCATGTCATCTGAGCAACCATCGCATCTTTGGACCTGCTTGGTGAGCTCCACAAATGCCAGAATGAACTTGGCGCATGAGTTGTTTGGCTTCGTGGCCATAAACACATCTGAAATCCATGCCATCTTCTCCTCGTCTGCGAAGTTCATCACCTCTGAGGAAGTAGTTGAGGGCAAGATAGCGAATCCTTCTATCTGTGGTCTGATCAGGATGCTTGAGATAATTGATCAAAGGGATGCGCCAATCCACGTCAATGGATTCCAGGGTTGCGACTGACGTATCGTCTGGAGGATCTCTTCTCGCCATCCAAGAAGGAAGGGTGCGACGCTCGACTTTAAGGATTCTCTCCCGCACACCATATCTCAATGTTACCCCTGTTGCCAGCTGGGCCAACTCGTTCGCGGCAAAATTTCTCTCGCGAGGAATGTGCTCAAGATGTACGTTATCAAATTGGTCCAAAAGTTCTAATGTCCTGTTCCAATAAGGGACCAATGTGAAGCTATTGCATCTGAACTCATTGCACAACTGATTGATAACCAAGAGAGAATCGCCAAGTATTTGTACATCTCTAATTCCCATTTCCAGCAGTACTTCTAGGCCTATGATTAAAGACTCTTATTCTGCTTGGTTGTTGGTACATTGAAACTCCAACTGGAATGAGTACGAAAAGTGATCTCCAGCCGGATTCTCCAGTGCAATTCTTGCTCCTGCTAGCGTATCCGTTCTTGACCCGTCAAAATATAAAACCCAGGGCTGGAGTGAGACTGTGGCTTGATACAGTGTGGCGTACTCTGGGCGATCTAAATTTGTGACAGCGACCTCTAAATCTCTAACCGCAAGGAGATCTAGCATAGGGTGATGTGCCAGAAAGTCCGCAATGGCTTGCCCCTTTACTGCTTTCTGTGGGACATACTGTAATGAGAATTCTGATAAGGCGAGCACCCACTTGCCAATACGGCCTCTCAAGATAGGTCGCGATAACATATACTTGACTAGATCGGTTTGAGCAATGATGCAAGTAGTAAAGGACAACATGTAATGCCGCAACTTGCATGCTGAGAAGTATAATGTAAGACACAGCTTTTCCATTGGAGTGTACCTTGTTTCGCAATTTGTGAGTGTCCTACTGAGGTAAAAGATGGCATGTTCGACACCCTCTTCATCATCCTGAGCGAGGAGGCTGCCAATGGAAGCCTCAACTGCTGAAACATACAACTTTAATGGAAATCCAGCTCTGGGAGGAACAAGCACTGGCGGGCTCGCCAGATAGGCCTTGATTTTGTCAAAAGCCTCTTGATGTTTAGGTTCCCACACAAACTCGTTCTGTCCTTGCAACTTCAGCAGTGGGGAAAAGGGCTGGATTTTGCCCGCAGAGTTAGAAATGAAACGTCGTAAAAAGTTGATCTTACCCAGTAGTCGCTGTAATTCTTTCTTCGTTCGCAGGGAAGATGCGTTGATGACCGCGTTTGCCTTATCCTCAGGGACCTCAATGCCCCTTTGATGGACAATGAATCCCAGGAAATCGCCTGCCTGAACTCCAAAAATGCACTTGGCGGGATTCATTTTGAGCTTGTGTAGTCGCATGCGCTCGAAAACTTTTCTGAGATCTGTGAAGTGATCTCCACTCTTCTTAGACTTCACGACGACGTCATCAATGTAAACCTCTAAGATCTTCCCAAGTATGTCGTGGAAGATCAGGTTCATGGCTCTCTGATATGTTGCTCCAGCATTCTTCAGTCCAAAAGGCATGACCACATATTCAAAACTCCCGTGAACCCAGGGCAGCGGAATGCGGTCTCGTGTCTATCTTCCTCCGCAACCGGTATCTGGTGATATCCCGCTGTGCCATCCATGAAAGACAACAGTTCGTGCCCTGCAACTGCATCTACCAACATGTCCGCCACCGGCATGGGGTAGACGTCTTTAGGTGTAGCTAAATTAAGGTCTCTGTAATCCACTCAGACCCTCATCTTGCCATTCTTCTTGCGAACAGGCACTATATTGGACAGCCACTGATTGTACTTGGCTACCCTGATAATGCCCAACTTGTGCATCTTTTCAACTTCCTCTTTGACCAGTACTTGGGTCTCTGAGTTCATTCTTCGCGGCTCTTGCTTCAAAGGCCTCTTATCAGGTAGCGTTGGTAGTTGGTGGCATACCAAGTCTGGTGATAGGCCTGGCATGTCCTCGTATTTTTCCGCGAAGCAGTCCTTTAATTCTAGTAATAAGTCGATGAGCCTCTGTTTCTCGCTAGGCTCTAAGTAAGTGCTGATAGCCACTTCTATAGGCTCATCAATTGTTCCCAGATTGACCTTTTCAGTAGGGTCCCTAACCTTCGGAGGTGTGTCATCCAATGCCGCTGGAGCAAGCTGAATCTCTTCTTCCTCCTCTTCATGGTCCATGAACTCTTCATAAACAATTTCTAAGGTCGCAACTCGATCATAGGCCTCTTTTTCCACCAAGTATGAGGATAGCCTCTTGTACAAGGAATGGAAGGCCTCTATCCCTTCCTCTGGAAGGTCGTAATCCATTAATTACCCATTGTGTGGGGCACAGCATGGCCGGGCCTCGCTAGGTCTTCTTTTGCAAGCGTGAGTCCCCACTGTGCCAACTCAGAAGCCGTCACCCCTATGGGGCGGCCCTTATTGTCGATGCTATCGACTTGCAATGGAGTAATTGGCTCCAAGTAGTACTTGGCATCTACGTAATTCGCGGAAACAGAAAAAGGGTGGGGGTCTGCTTTAATTATCTCAGCCTTATTTGTCACCCTATTCCACATAATCAGCTCTTGGTGGAGTGTTGACGGAATACAATAGCTTCGGTGAATCCAATCTCTTCTCAGGATGGCACTGTAGGCCGTGTAACAATCCGTAACAAAGAACGCATGAACGCTTTATAAGGGACCCACCTTGATTTTTTGGAACAGTAAACCTAACGTCCTAGTTACTGTGCCAGCGAAGTTCTTCAATGTGAGAGAGGTAGACTGGATCTTCTCCTTCTTGATTCCCAAAAGCTGCTTGGTCCTTGTAGTAATGACATTCACAGCCACGCTGGTATCAACCATTATCTTGCTGACCTTAGTCCCATTAATTTCTGTTGTGATATACAAAGGTCGCATGTGTTGCACCATGGCGGGTATGGGTCTTGTGAAGCTCATGAAGAAACTCTTGCTGTTAGCATCTTCAGTCTTAAGGAACACTGCTTCTTTCACCGGCGTTGTTGCGGTTGAAGTGATCTGCAACTGCTGTTCTCCAATTGCGTCAGCTTCTATGTATTCCTGCGCAGCAACTGGTAAAGCATACTTAGCAGGGAGCACATAAACCATATTGCAAGAGATATCCACCATTTCTGTTTCATCCATGTCATCATCAAGATTGAGCTTAGGTTCATCTGCTGGGATATCGGCGTTAAACTGTTTAACCATGAAAGCAACCAAGGATTCCTCTGCTGGGACCACCGCTTTGGCTTGTTCGTGCTCCTGTACTATAGGAATCTGGTTCAGTGACTCTGAAATTTGTTTCGTCCCTGGCACTTCCTCTGGGAGAGTGACCACTAAGTTTTGAACTTTCTGCACAATCGCGGACCGATTGTCTTTGCCCCCCAGCTTTTCGAAGATGTAAGGCTCGCTATTGCTTCCTTCGCGAGATATTCTCCGCCAAACATTGTATTTACGAGCTGGCGGCGGTTCTTGCCTCGCTGGAACTAGGGATTTCTCCTGAGCGCTGATCTTGGGGGCACATGGCTTTTGCCCTTGGCGTAATACTTTGGGCTGCGGTTTCTGAACTTGCGGGGAAACGAATCTCTCGGAGGCCAGTACCTCCAATTCTCTTTGATACTCTTCTGGAGGTTTCAGTAATTGCGATGGTTTGATTAGTCCTTGATCTAGTGCTTCCAAAGTTCGCTTTGCTTCTCCAAACCTTCGTTGGAGTTTTCTCTTCTTTGAAGAGCTCATCTCCACCGCCTTGCCATTCTTTTGGGTATACCATCTCCCTTCTTTGATGGAGGATGTTGACACTGGCGGAATGTAAGGTCTGGTAAAAACCCCTTGCCACTTATCTGCTTGCCCTTCTTCCCTCGCAGTCTTCAACTTTTTGAATAAGTTTGAGTCCTTTGGAGAAGGAGTTTCTAAACCACTGTGTACTCTTGGGCTGCATGGTTGGAAGTTTCTAGAGGATGATACTAACCGTATTGGCGGCAGAGATCCAAACTGGACAGTTTGGGATGTTTCCTGATGTAGGGCTTGAGTGTCACATTCTTCCTTGCACCGCTAGCATAGGACAATGGGTAAACGAGTCTTGGATTTCCGCTTCACGGCTTTGTCTCCAGCCCTTATCAAATCCTTAACCACATAGTCTGGACTTTGATTCTGCTGATCTTTTTCACCCCATGCCACGTCCACCATGTTGATGCCGGTATCTGGGAAGGGATCTAGGTCCACCAACGCTGCTGCTGTTGTTGGCACCTCTACTTGCAAACTACCATTATTTAACCAGATTTGGATCTGATCCTTTAGCTTAACATAATCGGTTGTATTATGATTCCACATATTATGGAGTTTGCAGTATTTCTTCCCCCTTAGCTGCTCTGGTTTGGGAAATGGGCCGAAGTCGGTTTTCACCATCTTCGCGGCGATCATTTCATCCAAGATTTCATGCGCTTTGTTCGCGTCGTAAGTATAACTTGCGAACTCTGGTTTGGTGAAAACCACCGACTTGAGCTTCACCGGTTCTTTGCACAGCTTCAGTTGCTTTAGTGTTTTTCCGGTGAGTTCCAACGCAGCAATCTCGTCTTCTTCAGACTCGTCAGCCTCTGCTGTGCTAGATTCCTCACTCTTGTAGTAAGGATCAAAGGGACTGGATTGATGGCTGAGCGCAGCCACTATTCGGCGTTTCCCTGGGATGTATGTCCCTTTTGAGGCATTTTTCATAGCGCCATTTCCCTGAGCAAGTGCTCGAAACTTCCTACTTCTGTGATCAGTTCCCCCATGGAATTGAACATGCTTCCATGCTGTTTTTTGCGTTGGCGGGGCTCTAAGCCTTTGATTGCCAACTTCACCAGTTCTTTCTCCGGCAGAATCACGTTCAACTTTCCTTTCTGGATCTGAAAGCGCTGAAGGTACATGACAACAGATTCAGTTGGCTGCTGAGCCATCTGAGTGAGTGAAGCCAGATCTACTTCCGGCTCGATAGTCCCGAAGGTTTCCTTGAACAGCTTCTCCATCGCGGGCCAACTCGTAACTGATCCCGGTTGTGGCTTAGTGAACCAGGTGAAGGCAGACCCTGATAGAGAAGTAGCGAAGATATTACACTTCAGATTATCATCGTTCTGGTACTGGCCACACTGTACTCAAAACCTAACCAAATGGGCTGCGGCATTTTCGACTTCCTCTCCCGAGAAAGTAGAGAACGTAATGTTCTTATATCCCCTAGGATAAGGTGTCTGTGTAATATGCGGTGGGAAGGGCCCCTGGTAGGCCTCCTCCAAGTTAGGCCTCTGGTTCGCGGCCCTGATCATTGCTTCTACCTCTTCTCTCCTTACATATCTTGGATCAGGAGGAGGTGGGTGAACCACTGTATCTTCAACTGACCAGATCAACGGTGGTGCCTGTGAAGCTTGATTAACCAAAGACATGCCGCCTCCGTGGGTCATTTTATGTCGGGTTGACGTCTGTGACGCAAAACCCACTGCTGGCTGACCCTTTGTGGTTACGGTGACCTTCGCTGGACTTTCAACCCGGTCGATACCATAATGGCTTGCTGGAGGTGGATCGTGGTGCACGTATTCAACTCCGTCACTGTCATATTGGGGAAACGGGCTATGATCAACAAAGGCCCCATCATTGATTTTCAAAGTCCTGGTCCCTTGCGTGACTGATGACGCGGCGTTGTTCTTCCCACTCGTTGCCAGAGTAGTCTCTTTACCTCTGACTGATGCGGCAGTAGCGCATGTGGATGTACTGCCACCGCGAGCATTTGGTGGTATGTACTTAGCAGATATGGGGGACTGACCTAGAGAGCCTAGAATGGCACTAGGATCTCCCAGTGTTTTATGTAGAACCTCTCTGGCCTAATCAAGGTCAGCCTTCTGCATGGCCACCTGGGTTACGACGTTGGATCCTTCTTTGCAAATCGTCGAGACTTCCAAAGCAATGTGTTTGCTTGCGACCAACAGCTCTTCATGGTTCTTCTGCATTTTTTGGTTCATGCCATCCAATTGCCCTTGTGTTTGTTGTGCCCCTAGCTCAAGCCTCTTGATCGAGATCGTGAACTCATCAAGCCGTCGACGGTCCTCCGCAAAGGCTTTTTCCATCTTCTCATGGTATGCGGCAGAATTCTGTTGAAGGATATTAAGCCGCTCTTCTATGGTCGCATTTTCTGGAACGAGAATAGGCACAAAGTCAATAGTTGTAACTGCACTCGCGGCTTCCTGGGTGATGCTAGATGTATCGTCAGCCTGATTAGGCTGGGCGGCAGGAACTTGCTCGCCTTCAGTAGTAGGATGTCTATTTCCTCCTCGTTCAGTTGACATCTCTGTCGATGGAGGGTGGGAAAAAAATCTTTGGATTACCTGTTCTTCGGAAAGACCACGACAGTCTGCACGCAAGTGCGGTCTGTAACTGGAGGTCTTATGTTTCGGGCAGTTAACGTAAACCTTTTAATAAGGGTTTATGCTTGACTTCCCAATGGCTTCTGGAAGTCTGAATTCAATAAGTAGCTGAATTCAATAAGACCCTGTGAATCAAGGTTTAGACCTGCGGCCCAAGTATAGTCGCCTAGACACAAACTTTCTTTCAAATCCTTTGGGCAACCTTACTGAAATGGCCAGGTGGGAGAGGGCGAACAAAAGAGGCAGAATCCATTTTGGCATGAACCACTCCCACATAGTGGTTTAGGCCCATTTGCACGCACTTCTGGATTCAATAGCCTGTTATGCATGTTGTCCCCTTTCTAGACACCATTTCACATAGGCTATACTTACTAAGATGAGAAAGATCATAAGTGTGAAGACAGTTCAACAAGTGTTAATAAAAACCCCCTTAACCTTAATGGACCTGAACTAGGCACCAATAAGGAGTTTAGGTCAATATTAACAAAAGAGACTTCACCTATTCCGTTATGATTCACAACCCCTTACCAACCTCATCTTCTTAATAGTGGTGTGGTTTACAGCTCGCAGTAGGTCCCACTGGGCGTGCCAAAATGTTTGGCTCCAGTTTTTTCTTGAGCTGGTCAACAGTCTCTTTTCTTGCGTGGGCGTGCCAGCACCGTTCGGGTGCATTCGTCGGGGGTGTCTCTTGACCTGACTTCTTCTGAGTGATTGTGGACGAGGAGAGCACCAACCTGGTCATGGGACTCTTTGTGCCTCGTGGCGAGGACTTTTGCTGAGCCTTTTCAAAATCACAATCGATACTCGATGTTGTAGATCGAGCAGAGCGAAAACCACTGGGAAGTGAGGAGAACTTGCTAAAGCGTGACTCTAGCTTGGCTAGTTTGCGAGGGCGTTACCCTTGCTTGGCTGGTTTCGTAACCGTTGTGGTCGTGGTACTACAGTCGGCTCCCAAGGTGACTAGGACCAAAGCACTTTGACAGAGGGTTTGGTGGTACTGAAAGTTGGCTCCTAAGGAGACTAGAACTTGGAGTGTGATCACCGATAAGAGAATGAGAGGAATTGCTCTTAGAGAGGTTGCTCTAGAGAGAACTTAGATCATCTTATAGATGTTTTGATGAGTGAATTTGTGAGATGATACTTGTTGTAGCCTCTATATATAGGCTTCCAAGCAACACTATTTGGCCTTTAAACAAATCATAGTGGGTTAGGTTTGAGCACACAAACACTTAGTGGATTTGTTAGGCAAAATTCACTAACACTTAGTGGATTTTGTTAGGTGAGAGCACTAACACTTCTTTATTCCTTTAATTTTTATCTCCACTAAGAATTCATATTTAACCTTCAACTTCTTCATATGAAATGATCCACCATGGATGTATATTATTGTGGTAAAATTTCAGAATTTATTTCCATGTGATTGGGCCGAAAATGCTACTGGACTCCTTACAGGTCCAGTTTTTCAGTTTTGCTTCTGCAGAAAATTGGACTGATTGTTTGAAGGTTTTTCACTTCGAACAAGCTCTAGCACTCTTCATAAGAAATGATCCTTGGGATGTCTAGAATGAATCTGTAAAGTTTCAACTCATTTGAAGTTCGGATGGTTAGTCTGTCGCCCCTCCTTCCTTGTTTAGCTCGGTTTCTCCTAGCCGAAGTAGGAAAATGTGCTAAAGTTGACTTTTCATTTCCATGCTTCCATAGTAGGCTTTATTTAGCCTCTAAATATATATTTCGAACTTGTCGACAATATATAGCTTGAGCCACTGATATTGGCTCGATTTCTCCAAGACGTGCCTTGTCAGGCCAAAATGCTCATTTTGGGTCCAAACACATATAAGGACATACATGTCATTTAATAATTAAAAAAATGAGGGAGGTCTAGTAAGTAGATTAGAAGGTCCCGATAGAAACTCTCATTATTTAATTTTATGAATACTTAAACAAGCCAAAAGCTTTATTTATATTCTATGCTATTAATTTAAATAAACAGAGACAAAAAAGATGCCTAAATATAGGCTTAAGATTAATCGGTCTCAAGAGCACCACCGTTGAATATGTCATCAACATGTTTTCCATTGTCTACAAAAAAAAAAAAACAGAGACGTTGAGCTTGTTATTTTTACTGACAAATTCTCCACATAATTTTAGTTAGGAGGAAATCTAATGCATAGCAGAATTGAAAATCAGTGACAGAGTTGAAGTTTTTAAGGTAGAACTATGGTTTTCTGGTGAGCAAATCGATCAGCCAATGCTTGCCAAATCTGAAGCAGATTTTTCACCGTAAGGCTCTCATCTTTTAAGCTCTTGTCAATATGATGACGCAAGAAAATCATAGCCTTGGCGCAATTTTGCACTAATGACTTATGGTAATTTTTTTGTGGCATTTCGAAGGTTGTTAGTCATAAGGTGAATTTCGGCATCAAATAGTTCTTGTTGGAAATTTCAAGAGGATCAAAGTTCTATTTTGTCTGATGTGTCATCTTTCTACAAAGAGAAAAGATGAGATATATCAGGATCCATAAGTATTAGAACCATATGTTTTATGAACAATGATAGAAAATTCATATACGAAATAGAGATTTCGAAGTGTTCATAAATATGAACAATGGATCCCATAAGGAAACACGAGAAAAATATTCGTGTGATGTCTATAGAGCCATAGGTCTAAGACTATTTGGTCAACGGACTCGAGTCTTGACTATTATAACAATGGTTCTCATAGTCAAATATATACGAAACATAAATTTCAACAATTACATTATATAAAAGATATATACAAATATATGTAAATGATGGCATAAAAAAATTAATGTTCATATGTAATGGGAACAAAAATAATAAACATGAAACACACACACATATATAGTGCATCCACTGAACCACTTGCTGTGATTAGTTTATTTTATCTCGTTTAGTTAAAAAATTATGATTATGTGTGTACAAATCACAGATTCAGTTGTATATTTTCATAATTATGATCACATTTAAATTTAGTAAGATTATCCTAATATGATCATAAGTGTGAGGCACTTAATGGCAGATTTTGAACAATAAGTTATCGTTTTGGAAAAAAGAATAGGCGATGATTCAATGGCAAAAGAAATTGAGTTGGGATGCAAAATGTATTTTGGTCTCTGCAGCAGCTTTGACTATTATGCATAAATAATTAAAAAAACATGAAAGTTTTACTATTGTTTCATAGAAGACTCCTCGAAATTTAGGTGGACTACAGACATTTTTTTTTTCCCTTTGTTGGACCCTGTGTCGAAGAAGAAGAGTACAAGAATTGTTGGAGAAGAGTACCCTAATCGTTTACCATTACATTTTCTGTGTATCTCTGGCAAAAACTGGCACTACCATAATATGCTTCCCCAATAAAAAAATAAAAAAAATAATTTCTCCATGATTTATGAATTATTATGGGTACAAAATTCATAAATCCCATTTCTGTCTCACCGGGAAAGAACAAATTTTTATGCTCAAGTGGAAAGTGGGTGGAGGGCGAGTCAAAGTTTTAGGACACAAGTTGATGCAAATACTGTGTTGAATTCAACAAAACCACCCCGAAGACCAGAGTACCAGAAAACCAGAAGAGTAAAGTGGTGCCCAAACCCAAACCCATTTGCTTCTTCTGATCCCTTGAATCACTTCAAATTCTGATAAGGTCTGAAACTTTTTTGAATTTTCATTTCTTGTAATGAAGTTTCCATCTTGGGCAGTTGGGCTTGCAGATTTTGATTGCTTGATTTCTGGGTGTAGGTGTTTTTTTTTTTGGGTTTTATTTCTTCGTTTTTGGTTGTTTGGACATCTGGGACTTGCAGTCAGAAAAGGGTCAACCTTCATCATATTGAGAACTGGGAAAGAACCCATCATGGCTGATAGTCCTAGGACTGATATTTCTACAGATGTGGATACTGATGATAAGAATCAAAGGGTATTCCTTCTTTTACCTCTTCTCTCACTCTTGGGTGCTATTTTACTATTTGGGTACTATTGGAAATAATTTGTTTTGTGCAAGTTCAATTCTTGTTTGTTTGAACATTGAGCATTCTTCATTTTTGGCTGGTGAAACTTTTGGGATATGTTAAGTACAGAATTCCGCACATCTGATATTTTGAGCACTCTGTATCTGCAGTATGATAGAGATCAATATGCCATCACTGCTGCGGTTTCGGATTCCAGTGATAAATCAAAAGACCCAAAGGATCAGAAGGTGATGGTCAGCAAATCAGTTACAAAGATGTGACATGTGAATTGAATCTAGCAGGGGCTAAGATGCTCATTTGTTCAATTATATTTTTGCAGACTCTTCGTAGGCTCGCTCAAAATCGTGAGGCTGCAAGAAAAAGTCGGTTGAGGAAGAAAGTAGGCCTTTTCCTTACTTTATTTCCTTCATATTTTTTTTCAGTTATATTCCTGCTGAAATTTTGCCTTCTTTGTGTCTACTTAGTCATTGCTTTTACCTAGGAAATTAAGTACGTACAGCTCAAAATCATGGTCCTGATCTTATATGGTAATGGAATATTTAAGATAGAAATCCAATGCCCTACTGGTTTCAAATAATGACACTTACCCGGTCCATTAGTTTTGTTATTCAAGTATGGCACTTACTTGGTGGATGTATGTTCTTAGTTATTTAGATTCCCATTAAAAAATATATTCATTTAGCGAATAATAGCATGTGTTAGCTATGATCTCACAAGTTCTGCATGCTGGTGAGTGCTGTTGTCAATTATCGGCTGATGGTGAAAGAAACATGTGATGAGTTGGAAGTCCATGTCGTTTTCTGTATCTAATTGTCTGCATTTCTCTATTTCCTCAGCACAATTTCGCAAATATATAGCAGAGAGGTGAAACTTCAATATTGTTCATGTGATCTTTATTCATTTGTTCAATTATATTCCTACTGAAAATTTTCCTTCTTAGTGTCTATTTAGTTATTTCTTTTGTTATTTCCAGGAAAGTAAGTTCATAAAGTTCAAAACATGTGCCTGATCTTATATGGCAATGGAATATCTAAGATATACAATGCCGTACTGTTTTCAGATAATGACCCTTGTTTAGTCATTACTTTTTCTGTTCCTAGAAAAATGGGTACAGCTCAAAAACATGGGCTGATCTTACTTGAAATGGAATCTTTAGAATAGAAATCCCCTGGCCTGCTGATTTTCTTTAGTGGATGCATATTCTTAGTTGTTTAAGTTCCCATGACAAAAATATTTCCTTGGCATATTTTTGTCAGATTCCAGGGTAAAGATTGTCTATCATGAAAACTTAATTGAAATTGTTGATTTGAACTTTCTTGTACGATCAACTAGTCATTATTCATTTATCATATATAACTTTGTTGGTTTTAATCTGGAAGTTTCAAAGTGTTACATACATTTTACAAATTTTTCTTCATTCAATCCTTTCAATTATTGGAATAAATAATCTTAGGATTATGAGAGGAGCACCGTTAAAATTCTGGCAAGGGGGTCCTGTTTGTGCTTTTGGCTATTATCAACAGTAGCAAACTAAAGTAACCTGAAACTTCCCTATCTGATCTATTATAGTAACAGAAAAAACTAAGATCCTGCTCCATTTGGTTCATCTGTTCACATTCTTCCCTTGGACTTGATTGCAAATGAAGAAAGACAGCTTTTTTTTCCAACTGTATCAGCTTTTGAATGATATTGAAGTTTGGAGCCCCTATATTAGTTGGAAACCCTTTCCCGAGCTTGATAAATTCAACAATGTCATTCTTCTTCAAGTACCAAGAACTGATAAGAGTTCATTACAAAGATTTAATTCCTTGAAAGATTTCCTATCAGATATAATTATTTGCATTGCATGGCATAAAGTTTTACAGCAAGGACCTTTCGTTTTTTATCATCAGTAAGAGAGAGACCAGCATGTCTGAATATCATATCTGAAAGTTTGGCCTCATCCAGGAAAAATTGTCCATTCAAACACTTCTTCTTGTTTACACATCCAGTATGCAGATCACATAATGCATTTGTTCTTCTTTAGCTGAGATTGATACAGGGAATGAAGAATCTGGGCCATAGGAGTTTTGCAACTCCTATTTTGTGTTTTAGGAAGTTGTGATAACTGCTATGACCTAGCCACTTATAATTGAAACTCCTAGAATTAAGAGTCATTTTCAACTTATTTGCGAAGATAACTTTCAACTTAGTTAAGAGCCCCCCTTCCCTTAAAAAGACAAAGCAAATATTGTTGGGAGCAATGAGCTAAAGAATACATAACTCATCCGATTTTACAATTTAATACCAATTGACCTGCAACCTGGTTGAAGTAGTTAGACTCGCCTTTTATTGGATGTGCTTGTTGGTCTGCAATGAAGATGAAGAACTGTTAAAACCAAATATGTTAAAGCATAGTTGCGTTCTCCTGTTGATTTGGCCTTCTGTTAATGGAGCCTACTCACCGTGGGGCATAGCATATGTGGCCTCCGTTGATCAACATTAGATATTCTAGGCTGCGGGTGTAGGTTGGCATCAATTTCGCTAGGATTGAGCGTAGTGTCTCTTAATGGGGAATATTTGGTCTTTTGAGAATTTAAATATATCTCTTTTAATGTGGAGAATTATAAACAGTACTTTTGACTACTTTTCCTTTTCTTGTAGAGTACAGACATGTTTCTATGTTGCTTTTGAAAAAAAGGTGGTGATTTTGGCACTCCACTTCTCAACATATTTCACCACTTGCACCCTACTTTGAAATAGATAAAAGCGGAGAGCAAGTGTTAAATTGGAGTGCCAAAATCACTCCACTTGAAAAAATAGATTTTGAGAAATATGCCCAAGGCTAGATAATGCATTATTGAAAACTTATTTATACTTTATGCAAGACCTCTTTCCTAAACCAATGAACTGTGGTCTAGTTATCTTTCATTTTGGAAAGGTTGAAGGACTAATGAAAGAAATGGATGATTAAGGAAAAAAAAAATTATATTTGATGTATCCTTCAAATGGGTTTTACTAGCTCAAGGCATCCTCTTCACATGTTACAGTTAACATAGTTTATAAGGCTTGGTCACTGATGATCCTTCCATTCGGGTATAATGCGATTCCCAACACTTTTTTACCCTGATATTTTCTTCAGTCAGCTTCTCGCCTCCCATTTAAATGCCAAAATGTCCTTTGTATGGGGGACTTTCATTGATGGTGGACTACACTTTATTGGATGCTTTGATTTTCTACTAGATCCTTGCTCTTGATTGGTAGGTATAATCCTACCAATATTAAGGGTTGCCCACTATATGTCTGCCTCCTTTGGTGGTCATTCCTCCTTAAGTGGAGGCTTTTGGTATCCCAGTTAGCAGATGGAAACAGACTGAGATGCATGCATGGATAGAGTTATTTCCAATATATGTGGATCCTTTGGTGGTCATTCCTCCTTAAGCGGAGGCTTTTGGTATCCCAGTTAGCAGATGGAAACAGACTATGATGCATGCATGGATAGAGTTATTTCCAATATATGTGGATGCATTCATACACTGGCATATAAACTTCCTATGCTACTGTTTAATATGGATGCCTTCAGAACCAGCTTGTATATTCAACACAGGTGGTCATATGCTAGTGTTTAAGCTGCTTAAGGGGTTGCTTATTCATGTTCATTCCTCCTTAAGTGGAGGCTCTTGGACTTCCAGTTAGCATATGAAAAATGACTGATGCATGCACGGGAGAGTTATTTCCAATATATGTAGATGCATTCACACACCTTAGAATTCTTATGGTAGTGTTTAATGTGGGGTGTTCATAAGGCTTCAATGTATCTTATTCTAGCTGGGAGGAGAGACTAGAAGAGGAGCAATCTCTTGTCAGATGGTTACTAGTCTATATCACAAAACAAACAGGAAAATTGTAAATCTACGCATTTATATATGGTTGTTGCAAGTTGTTATTGAGTTGCATCTGTACTTGTTTATTGTAGGCATATGTTCAGCAGCTGGAGACTAGTCGTTTGAAGCTGAGTCAACTAGAACAAGAGCTTCAGCGAGCCAGACAGCAGGTAAAATTCTTTTGTTTCCTCACTAGAGTAACACCTAATGTGTTCAATTTATTTTGTGCTCTAGTCTTCCTGGTAAATGGTTTTATTTTCTTTTGTTCAGGGAATCTTCATATCCAGCTCAGGAGGAGACGCTGCTCATTCAACAAGTGGAAATGGTATTCCTTCTTTCCTTAGGTTTGAATTGTGAAAGTTTTCCTGGGAAAAAAGGTAGACTAGCTTCTGGTATTTGTGGGATATGCATTTGGTTATTGTGACTAGGTCATGTAGTCATAGAGCATGATATCAAATCAATGGTCATTCTTTGATTCCTAGAAAGATGAAATCTCTCTCTCTCTCTCTCTCTCTCTACACCTGATTATAAACACAATCAGGAATTCAGGAGACTTTAATACCAATTGTTAGCTTGTTGTACAGCATACATCACTTGCTACACTTCATGGTTGTGTGCTATTCACAGGTAGAGTTATTGAGCACTTGCTGAACTTCAATTGGTTCCATGTTGGTTGCATGAGTGTAGTCCTAATTGAGTGTCATTATGGTAAATGGAGCTGTTGTAGTTGCCTGATGGTGATAATAGTCTGTTCTAGTGGTTGCTACATGTACGGGGTGAATCTTGAAATTGTGATGGGTAGTCTTTACTTAACTCTGTGGGATGTAATAGCAATCACATCACACATTAATTTACTGAATGCCATGAATTACTCAATAATTTGATGCAATCTAGCTATTGATATTGCATTTATAGATTTGATTAACAGTGATATTGCGGTGCTAAAATATATCAACTTCCCAAACAAAAGACTTTCAGCATTATCACTACAGGTTATTTTGGCTCGTGTTTATTAATGACGTTGGAAAACCATTTTTTTATTTTTTATTTTTTTGTTTCTTTTCTTTTTTAATCTAGGCTTTTAATGGAATGACGCTGGCTTACAAATAATTAGATGATTAAAAATAAACCAATTCTGGATCTTCAATTCTGTGTCTCCACCAGTTAGTTTATCATCATCTTTCTCTTCCTAAATTATAAAATTTACTCTTACATCAGAGGACCTGATTTTCATGCATGTGGAGGGTAGTAATTCGAAGCATGAATATCAGTCTGTAGCAGGTTTTCTTGGTGATTATTCTTTACAAAACTAAGAACAAAAACAGTAAATTTACCAGTTTCTTTCAGATTTCTTTAAAGTAGAATAGGGAATTAGGTCAAACTGATTCCCAAAGGATTCAAAATGACTAAAATTTTCATATAGAAGTATAAAAGATCCAGTGATTGCCATGAAATACATATTCTTTGTTTAATTCATATGAGAATGGACATTGCCGAAGCAGACTGGGTTGTATGTTTGCATGCAGACAGGCTGAAGACAAAAAAACATAGTCTTATGTTGCTTTTCAGTTTGGTCTTCTTCTCTTACTTCAGTTTCAGTGGATGAGGTAGGTTATCTTGTTCACTGTATCTATTTGCAGGGGCCATGGCATTCGATGTAGAATATGGGCGGTGGCTGGAAGATCAAAATCGACAAATCAATGAACTGAGATCCGCTGTAAATTCTCATGCAAGTGATGCAGAGCTTCGTATTATTGTAGATGGGATCTTGGCACATTATGATGATATCTTTAGGCTGAAGGGTACAGCGGCTAAAGCTGATGTATTCCATTTGTTGTCTGGAATGTGGAAAACACCTGCAGAAAGGTGTTTCTTGTGGCTTGGTGGTTTTCGTTCGTCTGAGGTCCTGAAGGTGAGGTTTCTTGATGGCATGAGATAGGCATGGTCTTGAATGCAGTCAATTTGAATGTTTTGTAACTACCCTACAATTATTTATTTCTCTCAATGAAAGAAAGTGTGTGCATGCTGAAATTATAATGAGGAACAGAAAAGCCAGAATTGGTAAAGCAAAATGCTTGCTTATGAATTTAAATAGAATTAATAAAGTTCTACATGGTTTAAGCATCTTCGTTGTAGGTGATCCAAGTCCTAGAGTGCTGGTTCAGCATCTGCCTATTTTTGGGTTTTCAAGTTCTCTTCTTTAATACCAATCCGTGATACGTATTATGTTGGAACAATTCCATCTCCTAATGTCTCTTGACATTGTCTTTTGTGGAGATATACTTCTGCCAACATACTCTTTGGTGGACTTTATTGGTTTAAGGAGAGATCACGTTATATTTTTGTCCCTACTTTACTATGGAAGGGATAATGATGCACCATGCATTGTTTTCTATTTTTCTCAGCTCACTTCATCTTCCTTATTCAGTTATGCTCCTGTTGGGATAGTATTCTTTCTTAACATCCACTGGACTCCCTTCCCCCCCCTTCCCCTGAAATTGGCAAGGATGACGTATACTCGTATTTGGATGCTGATATCAATGTTTAGACATGTTCATGTACTTCTATCAATATATGCAAACTTTGTTTGCCAGAAGTTTCAACCCACTTTTGCCATAGATAACATATTAATTATGACTTTTGTATTCAGTGTCTTGAATCTTTAAGTGGCCATTATCAAATTTAAATGAAAGTTTATCTGTGCAGCTTCTTGTTAATCAGTTGGAGCCTCTGACAGAGCAGCAGTTGATGGGGATTACTAATTTGCAGCAATCGTCCCAACAGGCAGAAGATGCATTATCTCAAGGGATGGAGGCCTTGCAACAATCTCTAGCTGAGACTTTGTCCAGTGGATCTCTTGGCTCCTCAGGTTCGTCTGGTAATGTTGCAAACTACATGGGTCAAATGGCCATGGCAATGGGAAAGCTAGGGACTCTTGAAGGGTTTATCCGCCAGGTAATTCCTTAGAGTTCATTTCTTCATTTATTTGCCGACTTTACGTCCCGAAAAGTTTATTTGGTAAAGATTTTAAATGCATTGCCATCATGGACAAGGCCCAGCTAAAAAGTAAAAGAAACCGTGAAATGATTTTTCTCTGTTTGTTTCTCTTCTATATGTGCCTCTTTTTATGAATTTAAACTTTCTTATTCTTTCATGGGCTCATAATATTAGGCTGACAATTTGCGGCAACAAACACTGCAACAAATGCATCGTATCTTGACAACTCGCCAGTCGGCCCGTGCACTTCTGGCTATAAATGATTATTTCTCACGACTACGAGCTCTTAGTTCTCTGTGGCTTGCCCGTCCAAGAGAATAAAACGCTTTTGCAGTTGCTCCCAAGCTGATCGGTGTTGTAGCCTGCAAAACATCTGAATAGAAATTGACTTCCTCTAGGACAGCACTGGTATTTATTACCTGGTCATCTTTACAGATTTTCTTTTAGATTTTCTTTCATGTTGTAGCTGCAGAAATTGTATCTTTAGAGCTAATCTTGTAATTTTCTTTCCTCAGTCCAGTAATTATATATGACCCCGTAATGCTATTGGTGACGATTCATATGTATTTGTTTACTGTTAATAATAGTGTTATTGTTGATGTTGTAACTGATTAGAAAATGAATTTTGGATATATCTTTGACTGGTCTGTTTATCGAATTTTGACATCAATCAAACACCTTCCAAGTGTTTGGCACTTCTCTGCTCCACAAGAAAGTCTTAGTGTACCCAAAAGATGAATAGAGGATTATGCACCATGATTCCTAGGTGCATGCTTTTTGTTCCACAATTTCTTACAACTCCTAGGTGACAAACCCACCTTATCAAATTAATGTGTGGTTTCTGGTGATGATGTGCATCTTTGTTTGGCTGTACTTTAGGTCTAACTCAAACGTTCTGTTCTATTTTTTTGTTTTTGTTTTTAGATGGGTAATCAAAGGAGCCAGTCACGGCTGGCATCTAGGTGCTGTACTATTTCCATACGCGTATATAGCTTTTGTTCCAACATCTCTCTCAACTGTAGCCGAAAGGACTTGTTTACTATCCAGATTCCTATTTTTTCGTTTGTGGTACCTGAGTCTCTTATACTCATTATGTTTTGATATGGCGACGTGTGGTGTTTAATAATGTTTGTGACGTGTGAAATGATAATACGTTGAAAACTTTTTTTTGGTTCTTTTATGGGATGAACTGGTAGGTGATCTTTTGTATCATAAATTGAAGTTATAATTAATGAAGGAAAATTCTCCAGGAATTAACAGATTCAGTAAATCTCGATCGTTGATATTTATAGATAATTTTTTTTTAATAATAAAAATTGTACTAATGTTGTCCAAGTGTTTATTTATGTAGGTATAAGTGCATGTGGGGCACTAAATACTCTTTTAATAATGAATTCTCTAATACCTTGTTTGGTTCGCATAATGAAAATGTTGAGAAATGAAAGTTGATCATTTTCTGTGTTTGGCACACCCAAGGAAATGAACAACTTTCCTGTATGAAGGGAAAATATAGAGGAAAATGAATCCTCCCACACACCATGAGATTCATTTTCCCTCATACTTTCCTTGCATTAATTGCACATTAATTACCTACTTAAAACATTATTTTAATAGTTGCTATTACCAAATTATATAAGAAATTTGAATTGCTTATGTTTTGTTAATAAAGATATTATTGGAAAATTAATCTCACATACTTTCCTATTCATGTACAAACCAAACATCGGAAAGGAAAATAAAATACATTTTGCGATTACTTTCCCGGTGTTTCCAAACATTAGTAGGAAAACTAGTGGAAATTTTACTTTCTTATGCTCATGGAAAAGACCAAGGAACCAATTTCATTTCCGACAACCAAACGAGGCACAAGGGTGCGACAGTAATAGCCACTGACATGGTAAACCTCATCTACTTATTTCAGTAACGGCATGTAATTTAAAATATAGAAGCATGAGTTCCAGAAACCGTAAAAAATTAGAAAAACAAGAATCTAAATTTTTTGGCTTAGACAGGTTAGGATCGGCATATAGGGCTTGTTTCTCTCTTCTTTTGATGTTTTGTTTATTTCTTAATTTTTCTTTTTCTTTTTTTCGGGGCTTCCTCTTGGGGTTTGTCTTCACCCTCTTGAGTCCATCAATCGTCGATTTCATTGTTCTATTTATCGAATTAGTTCATGTTGGTGGCGATGAAGATAGTGGTTATTGCAGATGGAGGAACGATCGTTTGTTTTTCTTTTTCGATGGCTTCACTTAGTGGTCTAAGCTTGACTTGGAAAATTTTATTGGCTTTGGCAGTGGGGGATCGTTTGGTATGGTGATGGTATCAATGATTGTTTTGATGGTGGCGGCGGCTAGAGCTCTGATCCTTAAACCATTGGCGTCTCCATGTCCTAAGAGAAGACTTTGACTTTATGTCTGCATCAACCCTTATTGTAAGAAAACTATGATTTTGAGCTTAAGCTACCGGCATCAATCTTTGTCATTGGAAGAGACTATACCACCTAAAATTACAGGTATTAATCTTTATTTTGGAGGCAACATTGAACTAGACAAATCCTATCATCCTCTCGGTGCGAAGAACAAGGCCTAACGAATCCATGGAAGATGCCTGCTGAGCCAATGACCTCGACGGTTTTTGATGAGTAAAGAGGTAACAGATTCAAGCATTTAATTCATTGCTTTTCGTTTGTAAGATTTCGGGTGCTCTAATTACTGTAGGTGTTGGGCATATCTGCTTATGTGAGAATGTAGTGTTTGTCCGACATTAAAAAAATGCAAATGTTTATAAGGATTTGAGCCTCTCAAACAATTGGTTTTGATTGAAAAACTTAAATTATGTTATCTATGAGTATGACTTTAATTTTCCACACGTGTGAATGTATTGAGAATGTGAAATATATCATTCAGAACCTTGCCTATAAAATTATAATGATTTTGAACTCTTCGAACGTTGCCGATTGGTTTTAGTTATGCAACCAATTATATGTATATATATATAACCCTTCTTGGCTGCGGACGTCTGTACTGAAGTTTTCCCCTACTTTCCGATCACATTTTACATCTTAACCGTTCAGTTTTTAGGTTCTAATGTATAGATCACCTCTGTAAAATTTCAGTCAATTTGGTGATAGTTAAGGCATCCAAAACTGTAATTTGCAACAATGTACATGAACGGTTCCGGTTTGACAGATCCGGTTCGTGTAAATTGCATTTTTGGATGCCTTAAAGATCACCAAATTGGCTGAAATTTTGTAGGAATGATCTATATATTAGGATCTAAAAACTGAACGGTTAAGATGTGAATATGTGATTGAAAAGTGGATGAAAACAAGAAATTTCAGTACGGACATCCGCATCTGAGAAAAATCATATATATCTATATATATATATATATATATATCTTTAGCAAGACCACTTTAAAATTTAACCAATTATACGTCTGCATCAGTTTGGCCGTGCTGAGGTTTGCTTCTGCTTACCCCTGGGGCACCTTATATATATATATATATATATATATATATATATATATATATATATATCTTTAGCAAGACCACTTTAAAATTTAACCAATTATACGTCTGCATCAGTTTGGCCGTGCTGAGGTTTGCTTCTGCTTACCCCTGGGGCACCTTTCCTAACTATTGTCCATTTAATCCAGAATAATTTTTTTTTAGGATACCAAATCAAGGCCGCCACCCTCCACATGTCTGGGGTCATAAAATTGTGTAGTGACAGACTAGCCCATGAGGAAGAAACCCTTGTGATCTCTACCTACTTAAGTCTCTCCAACTCGAGCTACCTCATCAATGCACCATCTAGTGTAATGCTACACGATCCCACATGAGGACGGATGAGGTACAGGTCATGGCCCTTCTTGAAGATCAAGCATTGGCCCAATAATGTGTCCAATCTTGCACAAACGTGGGAAGCAACTTTTACTGGATTAGATTGTTTATCCTCCCAGAAAAGCTTGTTTAATTTGCGCTTTCCAAATACCCCATACGAGCACCATCAAATGGTGACCTATAGCTCGAGATCGAACGTAAAACGAGCCTATTCAGTTCGGGCTTCGCCGCAGCCGCTACCGACCGTGTGGAGTCGCAAGGCTACCTCTGGCAGCTGCACAAGGTTGAGACGAAGCTCCTGACAGTGGTTGCAGCTTGAGAGGTGGCTGGAGGAGAGAGTGGGAGCACGGTTTCTCCGTGCTCTGTTTTTTTTTTTTGCTTTCGGCCGAGAGAGAAAACGCGAGAGAGAGAGAGAATGAATAGTGTTTTCCAAAAAAGGAAAGGGAGGCCGGTGAAAAAAAATAGGGTTTCCAAAAATTTCTAGGGTTTTTTCTATATATACAAGTTTCGGAAAATCTTCTAAATTCAATAACTAATTCAGAAAAAATCCGATCTTTGTGTTCCGCCCGTATACGGACTCGTATCGATGAGCTCTACAACTTTCATGAAGGAAGTTTCTCCATATTTTGCACGTAGAAAAAGTCGATTTCTCAAACCGAGCATTTCGAGCTTTTCGTTAAAATAATCATTTCGAACCTTCGATAATTCAAAAAGTGAAATATTATCGAACAATATTCGTGAAATCGCACAATAATCATTCAAGACAATTACTCAAATTTAAATTGAAAATTGCGGGTATTACAATCTACCCCCCTTAAAGGAATTTCGTCCCGAAATTCAAGTACCCAATTCCCCAAAGAGCTGTGGATACCTCACTCTCATGTCAGATTCTAACTCCCATGATGCATCACCCTCGTCATGATGACTCCACAACACCTTCACGAGATCAACCTCTTTCCTACGAAGCTTCTTTGTAGACCTATCCAAGATACAAACAAGTTCAACTACAAATGTCACATCTGTGTTCACTTCGATCGCACTGTGATCAATCACTTGTGACTCGTCTCGAACATACTTCCTGAGCATAGACACATGGAAGACATTGTGCACACCCGACATGCTAACAGGTAAAGCAAGACGATATGCCAAGTTACCAACCCTTTCCAGAATCTCAAAGGGTCCAACATACCTCGGTGCGAGTTTCCCCTTCTTGCCAAATCTCACTACACCTTTCATAGGTGAGACCTTCAAGAACACATGATCACCTGTCTCAAACTCCAAAGGCCTCCTCTTCAAGTCAGCATAACTCTTCTGTCTACTCTGAGCGGTTCGAATTCTGTCCCGAATAGTAGTGATCTTCTCTGTAGTCTCCTGTACAATCTCAGGACCGATGAACCCTATCCCCTGCTTCCGCTCAACAGATAGGAGTCCTACATGGCCTACCATAAAGAGCCTCATATGGAGCCATACCTATACTGGAGTGATAGCTGTTGTTGTAGGCAAACTCTACCAATGGCAGATGATCCGCCCAACTACCCTTAAAATCCAGAACACAAACTCTAAGCATATCCTCCATCACCTGATTCACTCTCTCGGTCTGCCCATCTGTCTGTGGGTGAAATGCAGTGCTCATAGCAAGAGATGTACCAAATGCCTTATGGAACCTACGCCAGAATTCTGAATTGAAACGAACATCACGATCCGAGACAGTCGTCACAGGCACTCCATGAAGCCTCACTATCTCGTTCACGTACAACTTACACAATGCATCCCCTGAGTACGTTTTTGCCACAGGAAGAAAGTGTGCTGATTTAGTCAACCGGTCAACAATCACCCAAATCGAGTCATAACTTTGCCTGGACATAGGCAATCCAGTCACAAAGTCCATAGAGATATCTTCTCATTTCCAAACAGAAATCGATAAGGGGTTCAACATTCCTGCTGGTCTCTGATGCTCTGTCTTCACCTGTTGACAGGTAAGACACTTTGACACATGTTCTGCCACATCCCTCTTCATACCATACCACCAAAACTACCTTCGTAGATCCATATACATTTTAGTACCTCCTGGATGTATAGCATATCGAGACCTATGTGCTTCCCGCATGATCTCCTCTCTGAGGTTATCAACACTCGGTACATAAAATCTCCCTCGAAATCTCAACCCTCCATCTACCCCAATCATCCACTCGGAAGGACCCTCTACATCCGGGTCAACAATCATCTCAGCAATCCTCACCTGAGCAAACTCATCAAGTGTCCGACACTGAATGATCCTGGAGATCAAGGTGGGCTGTAAGGTGATACTACCGAGAAAGATTCCATGTCCTGCTCCTGCGGGCATAAGGTCTAACTCTGATACAGCTTCTAACATGCACCACTCTCGCACCATAATCGATGCCATGATTACCCGAGATTTCCTACTCAAAGCATCCGCCACTACATTCGCCTTTCCGGGATGATACTCCAAGGTGAAATCATAGTCCTTAATGAGTTCCATCCATCTTCTCTGCCTCATGTTCAATTCCTTCTGGGAGAATAGATACTTCAAACTCTTATGATCAGAAAAGAGTTCAAATTTCTCACCATAAAGATAGTGCCTCCAAATCTTCAAGGCAAACACCACTGCTACTAGCTCTAGATCATGAGTGCGGTAATTCCGCTCATGTACCTTCAACTGTCTAGAACCATAAGCAACAACGCTGCCATTCTGCATCAACACACACCCCAAACCCTGATGAGATGCATCGTTGTAAATGACTAATCCACCACCACTAGTAGGAATAGTCAACACCGGAGCTGTAGTCAATCTAGTCTTCAGCTCATTGAAAGCCTTCTCACACTCATCCGAGCATACGAACTGAGTGTCTTTCTTGGTCAATTTGGTCAAAGCCGAAGCTATACCAGAAAACTCTTCAATGAAACGCTTGTAATACCCTGCCAATCCAAGGAAGCTATGGATTTCTGTAACCGTAGTAGGGCGATTCCAACTCATCACTGCTTCAACCTTCGAAGGATCCACAGAAACTCCATCCTTCGAGACCACATGACCA
Organism: Rosa persica; assembly: GCA_025331145.1. Classification (NCBI taxonomy): domain Eukaryota; kingdom Viridiplantae; phylum Streptophyta; class Magnoliopsida; order Rosales; family Rosaceae; genus Rosa; species Rosa persica. The sequence continues at coordinate 8,926,738 of WFKR01000001.1, read as the reverse complement.
AGGAACTTGACTTCACTCTGCCTGAAATCACACTTCTCGAACTTGGCAAATAATTTCTGCTCTCTCAACGTCTGTAGCACGATCCGTAGATGCTTCTCATGCTCACCTGACGACCTTGAATAAATCAAGATGTCGTCAACGAACACTACCACAAACTGATCCAAGTAAGGACTGAACGTACGGTTCATCAAGTCCATAAATGTTGCAGGCGCATTCGTGAGACCAAAAGGCATGACAAGAAACTCAAAATGTCCATACCTGGTCCTGAACGCCGTCTTTGGAATATCTTCCTCCTTCACCCTTAACTGGTGATATCCAGATCTCAAATCAATCTTTGAGAACACAATAGCCTCCCTGAGCTGATCGAACAAGTCATCAATTCTAGGTAAAGGGTACCTATTCTTAATGGTCACCTTGTTCAACTATCGATAATCCACACATAACCGAAGTGAATTATCTTTCTTCTTCACAAACAACACTGGTGCGCCCCAAGGAGACACACTAGCTTGAATGAACCCTTGTGCAACTAAGCCCTCAATTTGGACCTTCAACTCCTGAAGTTCAGCTGGAGCCATTCGATAGGGTGCTTTCGACACAGGTGAAGTACCTGGTATCACATCAATGGAAAAGTCCATTACCCTTTTTGGAGGTAACCCCAGGATCTCCTGAAACACGTCAGCATACTCTGAAACTACAGGAATCCCTGTAATCTTTGAAGTACTACTCCCAGATTCAATACGGGCCAAAATTCTTGCCCTCATGGAGATGTCAGACTTCAGACAACGGTAATGAAACACCGGTTATCCCGGAACATGGAAGGACACAATCATCCTAAAGCAATCAATAACAGCATGGTTCGGGCTCAACCAATCCATACCCAAAATCATATCATATGTGTGATCTGGAATCATAATCAAAGATGCAGAGAACTCTCTGCCACCAATCCCAATAGGGCAATTATCACAAAACATGCTAAGCTCAAGAGACACACCGAGAGGTGATGTAACACATAATGATCTAGTCAGAGGCATAACAATCAAACCCAACACATCCACAACCGAACTAGATATGAAAGAGTGTGAGGTTCCAGTATCAAACAGAACTCTAGCAAGATAGTGATAAACAGATAAGGTACCTTCCACTCCCGTGCCCGCCTGATCGATGGCAAAGACTCTAGCAGGTGCAGGTGGTAGCTGCCTCTTCTGATTACCCTGTACTCTACCCTGATTCCAGGGACACTCTCTAGCCTGATGCCCTGCCTGTCCACAGCTGTAGCATATCATACCCTATGGTTTCGTGCATGCACGAGAGATGTGGCCCGGCTCGCCACAGTTAAAGCACTTCACTGGAGCTGCTGGTGCTATCTGCCTAATAGATATAGCCTGAACAGGAGGAGCTACTGCTGCCCTAGCTGGAGCCTGATGCTGGAACTGAGTTCTCTGTCTCTTCCAGAACCTACCCCTGAAGTCTCTAGCTCTATTGCTTCCTGCTATGGCCTTTCCCTTGCCCTGGAAGTCTCTCTCAGCAGACTCCTTCTCTCTACGAATCAGGTTCTGCTGCTCAAAGATCTGTGCCTTAGCCAAGATCTCTCTCTTGGTCTTCAGCTCCAAGATGGCCACATCACGCTCAATCGAATGACTCAACCCTCTCTGAAACTTCTTGGCCAAGTCTTCATCCTCTATCTGCCTCACATACTTGTACAGTCTGGGGAACTCCACGTCATACTCAATTATAGTCATCTTCCCCTGTACAAGTGCAAGGAACTCTCGTTCCAACCTCTCCTTCACTGCTGGTGGAAAGTACTTCTCCTTGAACAGCCTCTCGAAGCCGTCCCATGTCAAAGTAGACACCTCAATACTCCTCTGTGTGACGTTCCACCACACACTAGCCTCATCCTTCAGCATGAATGCAGCTAGCTTCCTCTTGTCGGTCTCACTAAAATCAAGCAGATCAAAATAGGTCTGCAAATCCTTTATCCATCTATCCGCCACCATTAGTCAATGCCTCCTCCGAACTTGGTTGCTCCCAAGCGGGTAATTTCCCTTGCTAGCATCAGCAAGCGAGCAGGATCATCAACCATGGCCACGGGAGGAATAGGCTGATCCTCATAAGGCGCCTCTACCTCCGCCTCGTACGCATCATCGACCGGAGGGGCCCTACCCCTACCTCGGCCTCTACCCCTACCACAAGTTCTGCCTCTACCTTGACCTCTGATTTCATTCCCCTCAATCTCCATTACCTAATAAGCATGATATACTTGATTAATACACGTATAACACTTAAACAAAGCATAAGTCAAATGCAAGTCCATATTAACCAAGTACTAAGCATACATGACAACGCCTAATTTCTTAAGACATGCCAACGTTCCTGGCCAACCTAACGCTCTCACATACCCAATGACATTGTCAATACCGAAGAGCACACGATGGAGATCGGCTGCAGACGGGCCATCACTCGGTAAGTATTGACATATCACCAAATACGTACCTTACGCTCTGATACCAAACTGTCACGCCCCAAATTTTAGGATAAACATTCAAAATCAGAAACATGAAAATTACCACAACTCAAAATAATCATCCTGAAAATTTCTTTTCTTAACATCCTCACCACACGAAATAAAATCAAACCGAATTTAGTCTCGGTTAATTATTACAACTCCAATATAAAATGAACTGTAAAGTTCTAAATGAGTATTCACACCTCACAACTCAATGAAATAAAAATAACTGCTGTAATCCTAAGCAGCTCGGTCACCTCCCTGGTTATCCTGACCTGCAGGAATATCCGCTACACCATTTGAATAGTATACCGGGATTGCAACAACACAAAACCCGGTAAGCTTATGAAAGCTCGTATGAGTAAAAAGAAAGAACTGTTGCTTAACTTAATCATAATTATTTCCACTTAAAGCAACACTCAACAATTTCCACTTCCACGAAGTACTAACAATCTCAATCAAACACCAATTCAATAAATCAAGACAAACTCCACTCACATCTTTCTTCACAAAACCTCAACATCGTATTTATAAAAATACGGTACTTGATAGACTAGAGCTCTAACTGAATCGTAGCCCGTTACCTGGCCTAGGTTATGGCATCCGACATATTTATCATTACTGTATTTCATCAATATGTATACTTATATACATATTTAGAACGTCTGATAATTTCACATACTCAACCAATCGTATCCCATCATCCACCCAGGATTAGAGCGTCCCGTTTCCCCACACCGGTCACACGTTGACCCTAAATCCATAAATGAGCACAACATGTAATATCACATACTGAAATCAACCCAACCAAGATGCACAATATTATTATGAAATTAGGCATTTGAAATATAATTCAAATCATCAATTCAACTCATTCATATCATCACTTCAACAATTCACCCATCAATATATATTTTCCACGTAAATATATATATATATATATATACGTAATCATCCACTCAGGAATGACCACTAATACCATCTATAGTTCACACAAGAAAATCGTGAAATTCATTTGTATAATTAAAATTCATTTTACTTACCTATGGACCATGGTGATTCAAGTCCATGAAATTTTAAAACAAATATTTAATCCGCAAATATTTTTCACACAATTACCAAAAATAAATAAATTTAAAACGCTCGGTTAGTAATATGAACCACGTGAGTTTTACTCACCTCGATACTCCCACTGTGTCTTCAATACAAATATAAATAACGCCGAAATAGCCCACTCAAATACAATCCGTCAATCACCTAATCAAATGTGATTCGAATTTAGCCAATACTTCCAAAACATAATTGAACTACCATTTAACGGCCGGATTCTAATTTATAATAAAATCCGACGAGCGGATTCTCACGAATCGCTCCCCTAATTACCGTTTTGCACATATTCGAAGATCCAACGGGCGGATCTTCGTCCATGACCACACAAAACCTCTGGAACAGTCATATGATCATCATATCAAAATTACAAGTTCATCGGACGGTCCTAATTTCACAGATCATAAATCTAACGATCGAAATTGATCGAAATCACAAAATTCATAACTAATTTATACGATATCTAAAAAATGAGTATAATATGCCGAAATGATCGTATTGAAACGTAGAATCATAAAATGAACATAAACTAAATTTTAGACCTCCGGAGGCGGCCGGAAAGGGCCGCCGGAGTTAGGGACAGAGCCGCCGCCGACCACCACCAATGGTGTCGGGGCCAAGCTTCTCCCCTTCGTTTCATCATTCTGAGCAACTTTCATAACTAGCACAAGACCAAAAAACGACGGGAATGGATCGAAAATTACCAAATACAGTTGGCGGCCGGAATTTTTCCATAATCCGGCGAGCTTGAAAACCGACGTGAAAACTGCAACAACTCGCTTCGATCTCTTCTGGAAACTTGTTCAGAACTTCATTGCGAACTCACCAAGCCAAGAATCACAAGAAACTATTTGGATCGATAGGTGGTTTTTCGATCCAAACGGGGTTGAGCTCCGACGAATGTGAAAACGATCGACCCAGCTCCAGTCCTTCTTGGTGCTTGTAAAGGAAGTTGAGGCGAGTCCAATGAGCCAAGAATCAAGTGAAATGGTGACATATAGCTTGAGATATCGAGATCGAACCGAAAACGAGCCTATTCGGTTCGGGCTTCGCCGCCGCCGCTACCGACAGTGTGGCGGCGCAAGGCTGCCTCTGGCAGCTGCGCAAGGTTGAGACGAAGCTCCTGGAGGTGGTTGCAGCTTGAGAGGTGGCCAGAGGAGAGAGTGGGAGCACGGTTTCTCCGTGTTCTGTTTTTTTTTTGCTTTCGGCCGAGAGAAAAAACGCGAGAGAGAGAGAGAGAGAGAATGTACAGTGTTTTCCAAAAAAGGAAAGGGAGGCCGGTGAAAAAAATAGGGTTTCCAAAAAAATCTAGGGTTTTTTTCCTATATATACATGTTTCGGAATTTCTTCTAAATTCAATAACTAATTCAGAAAAAATCCGATCTTTGTGTTCCGCACGTGTACGGACTCGTATCGACAAGCTCTACAACTTTCATGAAGGAAGTTTCTCCAAATTTTGTACGTAGAAAAAGTCGATTTCTCAAACCGAGCATTTCGAGCTTTTCGTTAAAATAATCGTTTCGAACCTTCGATAATTCAAAAAGTGAAATATTATCGAATAATATTCGTGAAATCGCACAATAATCGTTCAACACAATTACGCGAATTTAAAATGAAAATTGCGGGTATTACAAGTTTGGAGGGGTCAGGGCCACTTCCGGCCCCAATAACGTTCCGCCACTACGTGCGGAACTCATCTATGGCATGAACAAGCCTACCTCAAGTCAGGGCATAAGCACTTCCGCGCTAAAATCACCCCCAGGTTTGTAATACCAAATGATTCTACTATTTGTCACTGTGACTATGACGGTTAGAAAGAATTATTTGTACATCATCATGTGAAAATAAAGTTGAAAGGACGTCAAAATCCAATCCCTTGAACTAGGTTAGAACAACTGAGAAACAAATTGAAGAATAGTATGAGACCTCAGTGTAAAGGCTGCAACCTGCATGGATGCGGAATCCAACGAACCTTCCAAGTAGCAATGTCCTTCTCATTGTTAACTATCCTTCGGGACCCAATTCCAGTACCTCAAGTGCAGCAAGAATGCTCCTACAAAAATAAGATCAATATGACCCATGACCCAAAACCAGCATTCCACAAAAAGAGAGAGGAAAATAACAAGCTCTATAAAGCTGTCGCACCAAAGAGGAAGGTTTCCAAACCACTCACACAAGGAGCTTCGGGGCTACCTATTTTTACAAAAGGAGTATGTTGGTACAAGTTTTTTTGTCATATTGGCATTCCCATACAAAATGATATTTTGTTTTACAAATGTTGTTATGGGAAAATATCTTAGTTCAATGCTTATTTATTTAGAAAAGATATTCCCTTGGTTGTTAACGTGGTGTATTGTAATCCTAAGTCTTCTAGGATTTGATATTTTATTTGGTCAATGTTTAATCACCAAGATATTTTCCTAATAGAAGTCTATTAGGGTTGGCGTTGCTTCTTCACATATATATAGGATGCAAACAAGCGGTGACGCAAGGATAATTGAGAGTCTTGCTTGAGATAGTGTAGGCCTAAACACTTGTTCCTTATTTAAGTGTGATACGTCAGTTGTTCATGTGCATGGAGCCGTTTGTGATCTGAAGAGTTGCTGTGTAGCAAGAAAAGGAAAAATCGAAGAACAATCAAGTGAAGAAGGAGTTCGAGATTGAAGACAAACTACATTAGTTTTGTCTATTCATTATAGCCGCGCTAGTGCTATTTGTAAAGAACATATCCTTCATCATAATTCAATTGTTCTTATTTTGGGTTCTCAAGAGTAGGAGCCCCGCAGTGTTTTTAATCTCATATTTGAGATTTTCACTGCATAAACAAAAATCTGGAGTTTTGTTCGTTATATATCTCTGATTTCTACCCAGTAGGGATTGATCAGTGCATTGCAATCCCCATTTTCCAGAAAAAAAGTCTTATCCTTGTATTTTCAGAGTACATTCAGCAACTAGCTTGGCCTTCTTTCTATTATCATAAATCCGCTTTACAAAGCTAGTTAACTTAGTCGACTAAAAGGAGAAGGATGACTCCGTCTTAACCTCCAGTTGAGCTATGATGATGAATATTTTTTGTTTGAGTGGAAATATCTCACATTTAAAAAGTGATAAAAAATCATACAACTTATAAGTAGGTGAATCAGACTCAATTGTATCGAGACCTGTTGGAGAGGAAAAATCCCACATTGGAAAAGTGAAAAATAAAATATAACTTATAAGTTGGTGGATCTCACTCAATTGTACCGAGGCCTTTTGTGATTAAAACCCAACACCTATCAGGTGGTTAAGTTGAGACAATATCGATACAATGGTGGGCCACATGTCACGTTTGTTCCTGTTTAACATGGTATCAGAGCGAGTCCTTCTCTAATTGTGTCTTCACGTAGGCATGTATCATGAGCCCAAATTGGGGTTCCCTGTATTGCCATCGAAATTACCAAGTGTTCAATGTGGGTCTTGGATTGTATTGACCAAGTCTCCAATGTGAGACTTGTGTCCCAATTTCCAATGTGGAAATTGAATTAATTAATTTCACGTACACACCTAGAGTTAAGTTGTACGTGAGGGGGCGTGTTGGAGAGGAAATATCCCACATTGGAAAAATGACAAATAAAATATAACTTATAAGTGAGTGGATCTCACCCAATTGTACTAAGGCATTTTGTGATTAAAATCCAACACCTATCGGGTGGTTAAGTTGGGACAATATCGGTACAATGGTGGGTTACAGGCCACGCTTGTCGTTGTTTAATATGGTATCAGAGCGGGTCCTTCTCCAATTGCGTCTCCACATAGACACATATCATGAGCCCAAATTGAGGTTCATTGTATTGCCATCGAAATTACCAAGTGTCTAATGTGGGTCTTGGATTGTATTGACCAAGTCTCCGATATGAGACTTGTGTCCCAATTTCCAATGTGGAATTGGATTAATTAATTTCATGTGCAGACCTAGAGTTAGGTTGCACGTGAGAGGGCGTGTTGGAGAGGAAAGATCTCACATTGGAAAAATGATAAATAAAATATAACTTATAAGTGAGTGGATCTCACCTAATTGTACCGAGGCCTTTTGTGATTAAAACCCAACACCTATCGGGTGGTTAAGTTGGGACAATATCGATACAATGGTGGGTCACAAGTCACGTTTATCGCTGTTTAACAAGGCCTTTTGTGATTAAAACCCAACACTTAACGAATGCTTAAGTTTGGACAATATTGGTACTATGGTGGACCATGGATAACTTTGGTCGTTGTTTAACATAATAGCAGAGCCATTATTATGGACCCCAGCTAGGTTCATTAACTTGGTCATCCAAAAGATTCTGATTGGATTGTTACCAAGTGTCTGATGTGGACCTTGAATTGTTACATGATTGGCCAAGTCTCCAATCTGCTAATTGTGCCCTAATTTCAAATGTAGGTATTAAATTTGTTAATTGACTTCACGTGCATACCTAGTTTAGGTTACCCGTGAGGGAGCATGTTGGAGATGAATGATAATATAATTTATAAGTTGGTGAATCTCACTCAATTGTATCGAGACATTTTGTGATTAAAACTCAATACTTAACAGGTTGTTAAGTTTGTACAATATCTATACAATGGTGAGCCATAGACCACGGTTTTTAGTTGTTGCTTAACAGGTTTCGCTAGCAAGCTTGATTAAATGCATAGATCGAAATAGCAAAAATCCAAACCTCCATCAATCCGTAGCATTACACATAGCTTTCAAGGACTTCTAATTGATCTTCGTGTTACCATCCGAATCCCCCAAGGGATACTAGCACACAATTGCTGCAAATCATACCAGAGCAATCAGAGCTGTGGAAAATAACCCATAGCATACGTAAGAAGGGCATGGGCTACCACCTTAACCAATAGATCCTTACCAGCTGCACTCGGAATTTTACCCTTCCAACTAGAAAGCTTCTTTAATAGCTTGTCTTTAAGTAATAGCGTTTATCTTGGACCTCCTCACATAGGTCGGCAAACTCAAATATTTTGACAATGAGTAACTAGTTAAACACCTAAATAACTAGCTAACTATGGCTGCATATCAATTGAATTCTGTCTAAAAAGCCGCCACCGCCCCCCCCCCCCCCCCCCCCCCCCCCCCCCCCTCTTAATAAGAAAAAATACCTCAAGTGCATTTATAAATTACACAACACAACTAAAAGAGTTTTGGATTAACAAAAATAATGCCCCAAATAAATATTTAAATCCAGTCATCAGAAAAAAAAAATTAAAATCCTGTGTTATACATCGATTTTAAATAAATACTATTAATTAAATTAATAATAAATAAAGTATTTCTTGTCAAGTTGACCATGTTGAATATGTCGGTAATCGGTGCGAGTGTGACTGCGATTGGATGAATACATATGGGAGACAATAACACCGAACTTCTGGAGATAATTTGCACATGATGATGACTTTCTCGAAGGTCAAGTCAAGATGACGATCATCCAATACGACTTCTTTTCTAAAGGGAAGCATCGAAGCATCGTACATATAATACAAAATGTACAATCAAGAATCCATATTTCTTATATAAAATAGTGAAAATAATAGCTTTGAATAAAACAAGAAATCCAATTCAAGGGCATTGGATGGTTATGCTGTCACCACGTAATTAATATGATTGGCAATTGGGAAGTCCATACTATGCAAAGTCTAGAAAAATAACATATGTCCAAGTGTGAACATACAACTTTCTATAGTAATCTTCTGAGAAGCTAAGCAGATTATTTGGCTAAAATAAAATGCTTGGTGTATAGAAATCAGACGTAAACTCGATGTCTTGGTCTTAATGTCTTAAATGTTTTTAGTCTTGATTTGCGTAGTGTAGGCTGGTCAAAAAACTTCTCTTTTATAATTTTCTTTCATGTATTATAAAAAAAAAATACACAGATAATCAAAATATTGAACAAAAATCCATTCTGAGAACTACAAAATCATCATATCAAATTTCTTGTAATGGAACAAAGAGATAAAACAGACTTCTAGATGGATCATGTTGGTAACGTAGAAATGATCCAAGCAAAAAAACAAAAGTGGAAATGATTTCTTAATGTGAATGAGTCTGATTCTTAAAATCAACCAAAGAGCTCAACCAAACTATGTAATCACCAAAAAAATATTCGAAAATTCTATTGTGGACCAAGGTGCATGTGTCCCACAGTTAGATTGGTAGCGTGCGTGTTGCTCACACGCCAAAAATATGCCTGGGTGTAGGAGGCTTTGCATAAAACTATACTCATGAAAAGCCAAAAGGGGTTTGGAGCCAAAATTATGTTAATACTGTCTTGGATTTTATCTTCTACTTGTGTGTACTCAGATAAGGCTTGGCACTTATTTTTTTTCAAACCACACCCCATTTTTTCTTTTTGTCATGTACATGTTCATTATAAACACAAAGACCAATGCAAAAGAAAGAGAATGATGTGGCTTGCCAAAGAAATAGGATGTCAATTTCACCACGGTTTGTGTGTGTTATGCTTATCGTAGTTTCAGTTTGCTTCTAAAATAGTCTCAATTTCATATAATGGCACTGACAGCATGTAAAATGTTCACCATCTATGTATGGAATGAATCAAACCCCAAGAACATTCTTAACTGATGTGTAATGAGTTGCTACGAATGAGTGATGCACGATGCTAGTTCCCTACAAATGGCTACAAGTTCTTTGGGGCTTGCTTCCTCCACTAAAGATGAAATGAACATTATTAGCGTTTTACTGGTCAGTCAATCACATATGCATCTAAATTAATTAAAGGTCCAAAAAAATATTTCTATGTCTAATTTAATTTGTTCTCCACCCTCTATGGCCGGGGTTTCCTTGATCGATTAGTGATCAAAAGAATGCTATTGTTCATAGGTTGGTAAATTTCTAAAACCATTACAAAAAACAAAAAGGGATGAATAAGCAACCTTTTGGCCTCGTCAAAAAAAAAAAAGACTTTTGGCCTCGTCTTCCCTAATGCATGAGTGTTTTTACAATGGCCATGTGAATGACAAGAGAAAGGTAGGATGTGGTTCACAAGAAAGATAGTGCCAATACAAGCATCCACTAGACTCGAACCCAAGACGGATCAAAACTAACAACTTAATGGGAGTTGCAAAGATGGTTAGAGGTTGAACCTGTTCGGCTAATAAAAGTTTTTTTTTTTTCCTTTAACCCATAAGTCCAAACACCCTTACATATGTCAGAATCGAACTCATAACCTTTATAATACTGGATTTATAATTTACTAACATGTCACAACTCAACCACTAATAAAAGTCATTAATAGTGATAAACCCGTAATTATATATCAAATAAGAATGTGTGTCATGGAATTGCGGCTGCAACCATTGAAATGGATAATAATTTTCAATTACTAATATCTTCCTCTAGAAAAATACAAAAAGATTTGTCTGCAATTATCGGTTTGTGTACACGTCAAAATCAAGATATTGATATACTAATACTTGCTATAAATTAATGGATCACATTCTTGTATTAAAGAAAAGGATTAGGATCCCCATCATCAGTTTTCTAAAAACATGTGACTGATAATTACTCAAGATAAACTATATAAAAAACAAAGAGACCAAACCCAAGTTGGTCAGATTTTAACCCACCACACCACATTTCCACAACCCTACCCTACTCCCTAAGTCACCCCACCAATCAGCACCAACCACGTCTGAGATTCCAGACTCCACGAAACCCTTTCATTTTCAGTCATAGGAGGCTGCGCACATGACCGTTTATCATTACTTGCTTGGTTACATTGAACCTTAATTTAGAAGATGCTTATAGAATTATGGTGGCACAAAATATGAAAATATCTATAAGCATACGGGTCATTTAAGTATCTGTACCGATTCTTCTACGTCTGCAATTTCCTGTAACATTCATCTTTTTCTTTCAATTATCTCCTTCCTAGAAACTCTTGCATGATGACTCCCCCAAAAGTCTATTTCCGTACCTTATATGTATCCTAGTAAGCAAAGTTGGTTATATATACACCCACGTTCGTGCTCAGTCTACTCAAAAGATTCACTCTTTTCTTAAACGTTTGTTCTTGTACTGTTTTTGCGTCCGCCGCCCTGAGTAAGTGTTTGATAAATCGTCTCAAATGGATATGTCGGGAGCGAACAACCGGAGCCCGAAGCAGAGCAAGAGAAGCAGATCGTCCAAGGGGGTGAAGGTGGTGTACATATCGAGCCCAATGAAGGTTCAAACCAGTGCCTCCAAGTTCAGGGCGCTTGTGCAGGAGCTCACCGGCCGAGACTCTGACGCCGAGCGGTTCATGGAGACCAGCAGTGGTGGTGGTCACCATCATCACAATATTCCTGAGTTTTCTCATGAGCAGCAACTCAAGGCCGCCGATCGTGACCATCATGTATTCCCTCACCATCAGATTCCTTTCTCGAATTCGATTTATGAGTTTCCGAATTGCTCCGACTCTTTGTTTGAACCGTTTACCGGGCATTTTGAGCTCGATGTGCTCAGAAGCTTTGATCAAATTTAAGTCTAATAGCTAGTATTCCCTTTGTAATTAGCGGTAAGTGTATACTTTTTTTTTCATTTAATATACTACTTTATTTTTTACTTCCCCAGAGCAACACTAGCTTATGGTTTCATAAATATACTAGTTCCTTTGATATTTAAGTGGCCTAGCTTAATTAATAGTAAGTAATTAATTTGAAACTTGAGAACTTGAAGAGAAAAGTGCGAATGTCGCTACTTTCTGACGAAAATGATAAGAAAGCAGTTTTGGTAGCCGGAAGAGATGGATTATCAGACAGAAGTTCTGATCAGTTTTAGCTCTACAGTTGGCTCTGAAGGGGAGCACTAAAGTTTTAGCTCCTGAAAGATACCATTAGAGCTTTCTCTTCTTCATTCTGTTCTCTAGTGATGGGATAAATGAAATAGTAAACAGAGAATTGTGCATGGCGTTCATGGTCTTCTTCATCGGTCTTAGTAACCATGTTCTATAACTTTAACTTCTTTCAACTCTAACGGTTTCTCCATATTTTAATTTTTATTTATTTTAAAAAAAATGAGTATCTTTTATTTCAATAAATTCTCTCTAACTATTATAATTTTAAAGATAGTGAAGAAAGAAAGAACCAAATTATAGCAATTTTTAAAATTTTAAAAATAATTATAAATATTTTAAAAATTACTGTAAAATATATTTAACTTATAGATTTAATTTTTAATTTTCTATAATACAGAAATTATAAAAAATTATGCTGGAGTTAATAGTCTATTGAAGGTCACTTGTAAACCTGCAGAAGCATGGATTCACGTGGTCTACTGCTAATTGGCACAAAAATTGATATTTTGTCTAATCTAACCACCAAGAATAGGCGTGTGAACCAAAAACCATGCATTATATGTTAATTAAGTTAATTTCTATTGTATCATAAAAAATAAAAAAAAGAGGAAGTTGTATTCTATTGTCGCCGGTTATGGTTCTCGTCCAACGTCGATCTGGTTCTCATTAAGTCTGGCTAAGTGGTAGGCGTGATGACCACAAAGGATATATGTTTCATCCTTCCTTTTAGTTTGTCTCTTTTTTGGATCAGAATGTTTATTAGGTTTTTGATATTTCAAAATGGATTTTGATTCTCCAAGATTAGGAGACCGTGAAGTTAGCGAATTTCGTAAAATCTCCATCTTTCGTATAATCTAACCATCCTAATAAAAAGCGACATTAATTTATTCTAACATTTAGTGTTTTCCTTCTCAAATACCACAACTAGCCGTTACAATCGGCAATTAATTATATATAAAAAATTGTCTTGCCTTCTTAAAAGGCTTTATGAACTTACGAGTTCTTTCATGAACAAAAAGTAGAGAATTGGCTTTGTGATCTAAAGAATAAAAATAAACAAATGCTAAACTCTCGATCTTTCTTTCTGTTTTTAATTTTATCTCATAAATAAATTTAGGTTGTTTTCATATTTGAATCTTTAAAGGCCGTGAGAATTATACTCTAGGAATGTAAGAAGGGATTGAGAGAAGCTTGGAAAAAAAAAAAAAAAAAGAGAGATGCGACTTTTTGCTCTGCTAGCGTTTTGCCTGGCCGCAAAACTGATCGAGCATGGAAATTGGTCCACCGACTTCTCGGGTTGGTGTGTCAGTCACTATCCCCTTTTGGGGTGTTTGGTGGGCATCTGCCCTCTTTCTTCTAGTTTCCTCTTCTGGTTCTGCCATGGCGGGATTGGTGTCGAGGAGGTCATGGCTTTAGGCTCTAGCGGCTGGATTTGGTGGGCTGGCGACTGGATCGGAGTTCCTTTTGAGGTGGCAGCTTAGTTTGCTAGAACTGGTGGTGGCTTTGGTTGTCACACCCTGAATTTTTGAATACAGAAATTCAAATCCGAAACACGAAAACAAACACAAGAAAAACACATAGAAAATTTTTCATTTAAATTAAACAACTAAACATTTGAGCTCACAATGTCAATACTGACTCATTCTCTAGAGTCACATATTACATTACAAGAGTTTACAAATTAAACTAAACAACTTCAATAAGTAATTACACTCACCAACTCACTACACAGCGGAAGACTACAATTATAAGCACCCTTCTACACCCACGTTACCGAACGTACACCTCAGCTTCGACAACGATCATTCTATATTCTAACCTGCACAATAAACCCTACACCATAGAATAGTGCATCAGGATTGCAAACAACAAATCACGTCACGCATGCTTATAATTTCTCAACTCGTGAGACAATTTAAAGCAATAATATTTCATTCCACAAAATACCTGCTTCCACCATCTTAGTCTAACAAAAACAATATGCAATTATCACAACAAAACGTCAAGTTCATATTAATCAATATCATGCTCAATAATTACGACCCAACTTGCTCTATCTCTTGATTCATTTTATCTCATTTCCCACAATCTCCAATTATACGATTAACTCCAAATATTTTAATATTTTACGTCCCCCCAATCTATCAGATCACCATTCCTTTGCCTCAACGGCATAACCACGAAATCATACTCATTTCTCTTCAACATAAAGCGTTTGTCAAAATCATGACATCCCAACTCATTTCCCAATCACTACAGATCACAACTCACAATTGTACCCACAATAAGAATTAAGCAAAATCAGTTATCCCTGCATAGAAACTTAGTTCAGGTGATCACATTCAAACAGTCAATAAAAATCATAGTAGTCCCTGCATAGAAACTTAGTTCAGGAGATCACATTAAAATCAAACAAATGAAGTGAGAACGAAAATAGATAAAGAAATCAAACAATAGAAATGAAAAAGGAAATTAATTAAATAACTAACAACTCACATGAAACATTCCTTTACAAACATGTACTCAAGAGCACGATAACACAAAGTTATCCCCCAAGCAGTACAATGGCAGACAGGCTAGAGCTCCAACTGTATCGTAACTTGTCACCTCGGCCGAGGTTTAGCCTTACGATAATGCTTGCCTCAGTAACATGTACTCAAGAGCACGATAACACAAAGTTATCCCTCATGGACAATAAATTAAAGGATCACACTTTATTCAATCACTCTTTATCAAAATCAACTCAACAATATATGATATTTATATCTTCGAATTGTAATGCTCGGAATGATAAATCAATCAATCAAATCAATACCTCACTCAATGCCATATCATCCAATATATATTCCACGTAAATATAGATATATACATAGTCACCCACACAGGAATAACCACTAATACTAACTATAGTTCACACGTAGTAAAAACCAAAAATGAAATTTTTATATACTTAAAAAACTCATTTTCTTAAAACGATTTTTCAAACATAGCAATTAATTGTGAAATAAGGAAATTCGGTTCGTAAATGAACCATGTGAGATTTACTCACCTCTAATCCAGCTGCGTCTTCTCAATAATCCAAAATAACGATTCACAAATCGTTCGCCAATCAAATTCATCAATCATCTAATCAAATACGGTCTCAACTTAGTACACAATTCATAAAACACAATTACACGATGATCTAACGGTCAGATCCTCACGGATCACCCTTAGGATCATCCTTTCAAATTTATACGAAAATCGAATCATCATTTCACCATTATACGAAGGTCCAATAGTCGAATCTTCGCATGTGACTACACAAAGTCATCGGGACAACCATATGATCAACATATCAAAACTACAAGTCTATCAGACGGTCCGATCTTCACAGATCACAAATCGAACGATCGAAATTGTAAAATTCATAACTTAACCATACTATATCCAAAAGTTACATGTTGTATATCGAAATGCTCGCATCGACATGTAGAACATAAAAATGGAGAGAAAAGCCCTTAGGGTGGCCGGAAACAGCCGTCTGAATTAGAGGCAGAGCCGCCGCCAAACATCGCCAATGGCGTCGGGACCAGGCTTTTCCTCTTCGTTTCATGGAGTTGAACAACTTTCCTAACTAGCATGAAGTCAGAAAATGAACGGAAGTGGTCGAAAATACCTTAAAACAGTTTGGTTTGGCTGAAAATTTTCCAAAAACCGGCGAAGCTCCTGTCAACGTGAAATGCTTCACGTTGGGTACTATCCTTTTTGGAGCTTGATGAGTAGGTTGAGGAGAGTTCAAAGGACCAAAAATCTCGAGCAAAGGTTACCGGAATCGCAAGATATCGGTGTTGGCTTGTAAATGAGCTCGGGTCGGTTCGAGCTGCACTGTCGCGTGTAGCCCGTGAGGCGGCGCAGGGCTGCCACTGACAAGTGCGGGAGGACGAGGCGAGATTGATGGAGGTGGTCTCTCGTCCAGAGGCTGCCGGAGGAGGCTTCCGGAGGAGAGACAGCTTGGCCGGCAAAGGCAAGCCTAGAAATGGTTCGGGGAGAGGAGAGAGAGAGAGAGAGAGAGAGAGAGAGAGAGAATAGGGCCGGCTTCCAAAAATGAAACTTGTGATATTTTTGGAAAATTTCCAAAAATAGTTAGGGTTTTTATACCCAAAATAGAAAATTTTCCAAATACGATAACTCATTCATATGAACTCTGATTTCTGCGTTCCACATATGCACGAGTTCGTATCGACGAGTTCTACAACTTCCATGAAGGAAGTTTTCTCAAATTCCTTACGTATAAAAAGTCGATTTTCACGATCCTCTAAATAACGTTTGTTTTCGATAATAAAATCGTTCGGACTAACTCCACCACTTCTCCAAGCTTCAAACTCACGCCCATGACCACGAAATCATTTCTAAAAGTCAACAGAAAATAATTTGGATTTTTCAAGGTATTACATTGGCGGTGCTTTTCTTGACAGTTTATGTGCCCGTTTTGGTGTTTGGAAGGCCGATGGTAGTTCCAGGGTTACCAAGTTGGCTATGCAAGGTGTTGAAACGAAGTCCGACGACGGCGCTGATGTTATGATAGCTAGGAGGCAGGGTGGCGGCTTTGCTACAGGGCAAGATCTGTCCAGCATTGTTACGGGCTCAGGTCTAGAGCCTTTTGCTGGGCCTTGAGCCTTAGTTTTTGGGCTCTGAATTTTATTGCGTTATGGTGAAAAGAAGGTTGCTAAGCTTGTTGAGGCTTCTGAGAAGGCAAAGACATCCAAGAAGGACAATTTGGCAGATTCTGCTAGTAGTACGAGCTCCAACTCGAAAGCTTCTGAGCTGGCTATTTTCTAATTTTCTTTCTAGGGTTATAAGCCTGTGTGAGAGTGAATGAACTTCTATGAGTCTTTTATGACGTTTCTAGGTTCTTGCTTGTACCACAATTGCGTGATTGCCAAGGGAGGGCTAGTTGAATAATTTCCTTTCCATAGAATGCGAGGTTTATTCATGTTTAGATAGGCTTGCTTAAAAGCGAGCGTACCAAAAATTTTAATGATTTGGTTTAGCTTAGATAGTTTAGTTCAGATTTTCTTGCCGAGTTTTGCTTATGTAAGTTATGGTAAACTCTAGCCTTTGACTGTTGATCTAATGGATTCAATTTCTATTTCAAAAAAAAAAAAAAAAAAGAGAATTGTACTCTGATACTGACTCTGCCTGAATAATAGTTGTCTTTTCTATGTTGAATCAATGAAGATAAAATCAAGTTGGCCGTTTTTCATCAGGTTGTAAGTACATGAACTACTTTAGCCTTCTTCTTCCTAATTCTACACCCAAATGGCCAGACCAATCTCATTTTGGAAGGAGAAAAAGTATTAGTATTATTGGATTACAAATGGAGTCTCCAAGAAGTAGGGGTGTAAAAAGGAAAAGTGGTGGTAGATGATGCAACTGTTTTTTAACTATTGGATTACATAAATCTTATGGATTTTATGAAATTCACCTAACTTCACGACCTCCTAACTTTAAAGTCTCTACGAAAAGTACTAGAGAGGCTTTTTTTTTTTTCTCTTTATTTTAATTTTTTTTTAAATTAAAGACTTATGCGGCTGCCCTAAAATCTTGATTAATGAATCTGTCAAATAAAAGATGAGGACATTGAGACTAAACCTCTTATTACAATAAGCATGTAGAGAACGTTCTGAAATGATATTAGGAGTCTCTACCAAATAAATATATTCAACCAGACATTAACTAGCAAAGAGTGTTCTACCGGCTATATACTCAATTTGCTTTGATGTGGCAGTAACATAATGGAAAGATAATTCGATTTGTAACACAGTTACAACATAGCATAATACCAATAGCACAGTTTTTTTGCTACGTTGCCGCCGAAGGATAAATCCAATAACACTTAGCTTCACTCTGTCATTAGGTTGTAGCGACCATTGATGAACCAAGAAACTCGTCACCTACCTAAAGTAGATAAGGCACTTTGAATGCACACACAAGCATACAGCCTGATAAGCCCTACACAACAAATGTAGGACTTATTTCTCACAAAAAACGCATCCAAACTAAATAACATAAATAAATAAAATAACATTAAAAAAAATATTAACTTGTAATGGATGATACCCCAAGCCCAAGAGTTGCAAGGCCCGAAACAGGCCCACAATTAGACCAAGGCCAAGATAGTCCAAGCACTAAACCCAACCCGAGACAGCTGTTGTATCGGTAGCCCAGCCACCACCATCGCACCACCAAGCACGTCGCACTGCCTCTTTAGGATCCCTACCGCTTTCGAATAGACGTCGTCGACAAAGCAATAGCAGATCACGCTCACCATCACAACCCCAATCCTCGAGAGCCAAAATAGAACAACCAACCCAACACTATGACTCCTTCCGCCTCTTTCTGCTGCGCAATCTGAAGCCAAGATACACCCAAACTTGGATCTATTCTCATCGAGATCCGATCGGATCCAACCACAGACCCGAAACCCAGATAGGTGCGCACCCAAGCTATAAGACGAACTACCAATATCTACCACTCACCCAACACCTATGCAGCCACCTCCATTGAGAAAACAATGCAAAATTACCCTCCTATCCCTAATCCCCAATCACCTCACAAACATCTCGTCCGGATGAGAATAGACGGAAACAGCAGCTATAAAGTCTAGGCTAGAGTTAGCGCGTGGAGATCGATCCCCCCAAAAACAACAGTGACAAAGTCTAGTCTAAGTTTTCGTGGGAGAGTTTTCTTAATACTCAAGTGTTTGCCATCAGGAGGCATGATGATGTATGTGTATATTCCAGCCTGCAAGGCCTTCGCCACACGTGCAATCATCTGAATTTCCTGTAATATGAACTTCGTCATAATTTTGAATATACACCTCAAACTTGCGATTGCAAATGTTTTTTTTTTTTTTGATGAAGAAAGAGAATAGGAACAACAAACTACGAAAAAAAACCTGCGAACAACACCCCTGCCAAGTTGATCCAGATGGAGTGCTTGGGACACAAATATGGGAAGACAATGTTTATTATGAACTATATTATTTTGTGCAATTAATCAGGAAGAGCAGGTAGCTAAAATGACTTTTTATTTTGGTTAAATTTAACTGAAAAATGTCTAACATTATTAAAGATGTTCTAAATTACCTTTAATTGGTGCATTGTATAATTGGAGATAATTACCAATTTAGAATAAATAGTAGATTAGCAGTACAATTTAATAAGCAAATCAGCTATTGCCTGTGGCTCACTGGTGCATTTGCTCTAGTTGTCAGACTCTACTTATTATCAGGCGGCCTCGGTGCTTCAAAGTCAATATCTATAGTAGTGCTCCTTTACTTTCTAGATACCACTTGGGGATGTTTTTTGTTTGATTATAACTGAATACCAAATAATGTGGCACTTTTGTTTTCAAACATTAGTAGTGTGTAAGATTCAAGCTAAAGTCTGGTTTGTGGGTGTGTGTGTGTGCCGCTGGCAAAATGTTGGGGTTATGGCCTTGGTGGTTGCTGCTTCTTGCTTTGGTCCGACAGTGAGTTCACCCTTCGTGATCATCATATATAACTCATTTTGGACACGATGGCAAGGTGGTATTAGTGTTGCGAGTGGCGAACTACAACAAGCCTTGATGGTTCAATTAGTTTGGTTGAAGCTCTTCGAGATTGGGGTTCCATTATCTACAATAAGAAGACACAACATTCTAACTTTGTGGGTTCTTCTGACATTGCAATTTTTTTTTTGGTGGTTTTAGTTGGACCTCTAAATTTGATACTTAGACCTCTATCTTTTATTTTTCAATTGCTAATAGATTTTTTTAACTCATATGATATGACAGATAAGGACAAGGAGAGGAAAAAAAATAACTTACTTACCTCCCCCATTAATATAAATTGTCTAAAACATTCAAGGAAAAATAATTAATTTCAAGACATGACCGATACAAAAGTAAATTAAAAACCATTTGATTTGGAATTTCCTTCAACTAAATTCATTGAATATTTTGGTGTAACTATTACTAGTTAAGATCCATGATCAACAATTATTTTATCTTGAATCATATCCCTCATCTATTTCATTATAAATCAAGCAATATCTAAGACGTCTCTAACTTTTCCTTCAAAACTCTAAGAGCCGTTTTCCGTCAAGAGCATATACCTGGTCCGACAGCAAACCCTCACGCCGCGACAGGCCAGAGTGGACCTCATGTCCGGATTTATGTGGTCCAGCTTGGGGAAGGGACGTGGGATGATGACGACGCTACCCTGGGAGTTTGGAGAATCTAATAGGGAAATGCATCGATGGTATGGTAGGATGACAGGACTAATGTCGCGTTGCTTTAGAGAGGAGCACATATGGTCGAATTTATGGATCGAGGTGGTGACGCCGGAGCGAAAGGCGCCAGGTGGTGATGGTCATCGAGTGGAAACACCAAGACCTACTATGGTCAGGTCAGATCCACCGGATCCGACTGGGGAAGTATGGTTTGGCTTCTATCTGGAGAGGGGTGACGAGTCTGGTAAGCGTGAGGTAGGCGGTGGCAGTGCGGATGGCTGTGGTAAGATGGCATGGCCGGCTTAGACGGGGTGGTGGTGTTGTGGACTTTGCAACCTGACTCTTGGGCCTGGGTCTGGTGGTTTATGGGTCTGGGCTTTGGCTCTGGACCCTTGCTATTTTCTAATTTTAATTTCCTGCTTTTAATTTTATATTTAGTAAGATGTGGCTTTATGCCGGTAACAAGTCCCTACCACTATTGGGTAGGGCGACGTGGGCGTTGTCCCGGTATGCACACTCAGTGTGCCTAGTCTGGCCTAGTGAGGTGGTGAGCTGTTTGCATGATCAAGTGGACGCAACCTCCTAGTGGCAGGATGAAACGAAGTGTCGTCGGATTTACTTCCGTGCGGCAACATAGTGGGAAAGTTGTGTTATTTGTAATGATACTTCTTCATGATAGAGTTACATTTCCGGTATATCACCGTTATGTCAAAGCAAATAGAGTAGCTTCGGGATAACTTTTGCTAATTGGTACTTGTTAGAATACATAAATTTTGTGGAGACTCTTAGTATTATTTCATAATGTTCTCTCGATGCTTATTGTAATTTGGGTTTTTAGGTTTCACGTCTCCACCTTATATTCAGTAGTTTCATTAATTAAGACTTAAGAACAGCAGCACCAGCCCCCTTTCAAAGAAAAAAAAAATCCATTTCAACTCTCTTTAATTAGATTTAATCAATATATATTATATATTTGAGAACCAAAGTCTTTTTCTAGAACCATTTATATTGCAAAAAGAAAAAAATCTATGATTTGGATTAACGATGCAAAAAACTATTTATAATTGTCTACCTGTTTGGCCCCTCTAACAATCAAGTTTTAGTTCAGTCACTGGATGAAAGTAGACCAAAAATGTAGGCAACGCCCTTACAAAATTCTCCGTGGTTGAACTGATAGAGACAAAAAAAAAGAACAAAGATTGTTGAAGATACAAATTTAATTATTCATAGGTGTTTTGGTAAAACTAAGGAGGTGTACTTAGCTTTTTAAGTATTTAAATAAGAGGTTTAATAAGTATGAGATGTCCAAATTTTAAATTTGGAGGTCCAACCACCTTTTGAAAAAAAAAAAAAAAAACCAGGCTTACATCAAGAGAATATAACCAATCAGACCAAAAAAAAAAAAGAAAAAAGAGAGAGAGAGAGTATATAACCAAGCCTAGTGGCTGAATTTTGCAATTAATTCTCTTGGTTCCATCTTTTTTTTTTGTTTTTTTTTTAATTCTCTTGGTTCCGATCCATCTTAATTACTCCAAAGTTATATGAATATCTTTTTTTATGGGAAATGAACTTTGCACTCCCCAAATTACATTATGTACTCCCACTATCCATTAGCTGGCTTCGCAGCGAGAAGTTCATCAAAAATTTCTGCAGCTTTGGATAAGTCATAGGGAAAGTTTAATATTTTTATTTGTTCTCTTCATACCTCTTTCCGATATTACCCTTAATATTACAATACTTTTCTTCAGTCTCTCTCTCTCTCTCGTATACTCTATTACTTTCAGTGCAAAGAATGTAATGAAGCTAGAGATATGAATTTATACTACTTGCCAGAATGCAATAGAGTATACGAGATAGAGACGTAGTTATGGTAGGTGGAGAACTGGAGAAGCAGGGAGACTCGAAGCAGAAGCTACCGCCGTGGAGGTAGAAGAGGAGGGGGAGCTTCCAGGTCAGATCGGCGGATTTGGGTAGGAATATGTCAGCCGAGATGGGTGGGTCAGTGGATGGTACTATCTTTGTGGATGTGGAAGAAGAGGAACTCGTGTTAAACGTCGGAGTGATTGGCGACGACGACCATTGGAGGAATGGTAGAGTAGTGTTGGTGGTGAATGATTGATTGAGAAGGTTTAATTCGATCAGCTGATCAAGTCGTGGGATATCACCATCATCACAAATCCAATCGAGAAATCTTTCTGGGTTTTGCTTTCTCAAAATCAAATCAGTCACAAAATCTTTCTGGGTTTTGATTTCGTTAAAGATTTGAAAGATTTTTGTTTCAAATAGGGGTAGAATTTTCATATCAATTTAGAAGATTTGTGTGAAGACCTGAATTTTTTTTTTTTAATATATTTATGTAATCTAATAATTGCTGTGATATTTAATTATTAATATTCAGACTATTTTGTAAGTCGTTGCAGAAGAAACTCGGTTTCGAATCGATTTTATTTTTCAAACAAACGTTATTTTAAAGGTTGTGAAAATTGACTTTTTATATGTTCAAAATTTGGGAAAACTTCCCTCGTGAAAGTTGTAGAACTTATCAATACGATCTCGTGCATATCTGGAACATAATATTCGGAGTTCGTATGAATTTATTACGAATATTTGGAAATTGAGATTTTTCTATAAATATAAAAAAAAAATCAGAAATTTTAGGCAAGAACGAAATTTCTCCAAATTTTCATTTCAGCCCCCCACCCTTTCTCTCTCTCTCCCGCGCGCAGACCCCCCCCCCCCCCCCCCCCCCCCGACTTGACCCGGTCGGAACGTTGCCTTCTCTCCCGCCATCACCACCGGACCTGCGCCACACCGGCTCGCCTGACCAAGCCCAGTTGCTCCATGCTGGCGCCTCGCCCAGACGCTGCTTCCAGGCCGAGAGCAAGGCCCGACCCGAGAGCAAAACGGATCTGGTCGGAAAATCAATTTTCTGGTGTCCCCTAGTCCTATCGTTGGCATTTTTGGGTTGTCCTCTTCCTCTTGATCATCCCCATATAAGCCTTACATCACGATTTTGAGTCTGGAGCAAAAGATCGAGATTTGAAGTTTCGACGTCCCTGATTCGATCTGAAAACCGATCGTGCGATCCAAATTAATGCAACTTCCAAACATGATCTAGGACGATCTAGACAAAATCTCGTTTAGCTCCAGGTATGAAAATTGCTCACCTCGTCATTTTGAACAAGTTTGTCGTTGATGAATTTTGCATCGGAGGTGGTTGATCGGCTTTGACCACCCACTGACTACCGCTTGTGGCGGCGCGTCCGACCATATTTTGAGTTTTTATTATCTAGGCGATGATGTATGCATCCATACGACCGTTTTGATATATTACAAGGTAATTTTAGAAAAATTTGATAAATGGTTGATTTAAGTTTTGATGCCACTATTTAATTTTTTTACGTTTTATCTTCGGTTCGCCATTTTGAGAATCTGACCATCGGTTTTACTTCAAATTTTGATATGTTGATCGTATGAATATTCCGATGACTTTGTGGGGTCAAGGACGAAGATCCGACCGTTGGATCTTAGTATAATTGTGAAATAGTGATTCGGAAGGCGATTCGTGAGACTCCGACCGTCAGATTTTCGTATAAATTTGTGGAGATGTTTGTAAGGACGATTCAGGAAGATCCGACCGTTGGATCTTCGTGATAATTTTTGGAGGATGATCCTAAGGGCGATCTGTAAGGATCTGACCGTTGGATCATCATTAATTTAGAATACAACCGTTGGTTTGTCGTTTAAGTATATTTATGAGTTGTTGGCTAAGTTGAGGTCTTATTGGAATAGGTGATTGTCGAATCGATTGGTGGACCATTTCGGATCGTTATTTTGGGCTGTTAAGAAGACGCAACGGGATTAGAGGTGAGTAAATCGCACATGGTTCATTTACGAGCTGATATTTAGTAATTTATATTGAATTGTGATTTTGTGGAAATTGTATTAAGAAAATAAAGATTTGTTTGAAATAATATGAACTTGATCGACTACGGTTCATAGGATTGCGGCTCACAGGTAAGAAAATGAATTTAGGTATAAAATGATTTTTTTTTTTAATGCATGTGAACTATAGTTGGTATTAGTGGTCATTCCTGCGTGGATGGCTACGTGTGTGTGTGTGTGTGTGTATATATATATATATATGTATGTATATATATACATATTACGTGAAAATATATATTTGGATGGTGTGATATTGAATGAATTAATTGATGGATTTGTGTTGAGGAAACAATATGCATGATTGTGTTGCTATTATTGTTTGGATGTTTACTTTTCGAGAAACAATATAGTGAGAAATGTCTTGAGTTTTATTGGTTGAAAAGTATCGAGAGTTGAGTAACAATTGTGAAGTCAAGCGTGACCCCTTTAATTTTTTTGATCTTTGGAGATCAATAGGTCACGAGTGTGACCATGGCAAATTATCAGTGAACCATGCCCTTAGGGGTTGTTGGTTGTTGATGTCGGTGAACCATGCTCTGAGGAGTTGTTGGTTGCCGATTATCGTGAATTATGCTCTTGCGCCGAGTTGTTAGTTGCGATCAGGTAGAGCTCTAGTATGTTTGCCAAATGTTGAGTGGTCTTGTGAGGGTAATGTTGAGGTTATTTGAGACTCATAAATATGAGTTTTAAAAGAGAGTCTTGAGAGTATTCTTTCTTTTATGTTCCAGTCTATTTTGAAGTTATTTTGTGTGTGTTGATTTACTCTTGTTTTTATTTACTCATACGAGCTTTCAAAAAGCTTACTGGGTTTTATGTTATTGCAATCCTGGTACACTATTCAAACGGTGTAGCGGATAATCTTGTAGGTTTGGAGAATCAGGGCGGTGACTGGGCTATATAGAGTTGCAGCATCTAATTTATTCGCATTGGTTTTTGTGAGGTTCATTATGCTCATTTTAAGCTTTACAATTTTACTTTGTAAAAGTGAGTTGTAATAAGTAACTTGAGGATTTGGTTTTTGTATTATTGAGTGGTGTGAGATGTGGTTGTTTATGAAAAAAATTCAGAACGTTCATCTGATTGAGTTCTTTATTTCATGTTTTGGATTTTGAATTTGTTATTCAAAAATTCAGGGCGTGACAATTTGTGTCTTAAAACTAGGCATCAATTTTGGTATCAATCCTACTTCATTGTATTCATTGGGCAATGAATCTGAGCAGTTTAATAATATTTTCTGTTTTGGAGAGGATGATGATCAATAACAACTTGATATAGCAGCTTCATATATCTAAACCAATAACATTGAAGATGAGAGAAAACTAAAAGAAAAAGAGATGAGATCGAGCAGGTGAAAAGGCCAGAGAGACGGAAAGAGTGTTTTGGAAGCTTAGAATAAGGGCAAATGTGGAATAATATAATTAAAAGATAGAAATGCAAGTAAAAAATAGGTTTTTGTTCATTTACCCCAATTCTAGGGACTTTTTTTTCCCACTTAGAGCATATTTAGCAGACTCTCTATTTTGTATCCTTACCTATTTTAGAAAGTATGTTTTAGCTTTTTATCTATTTTAGTAGCTGCACCAGACTCCTAAGTGGCTCTCCATTATTACTTTTAGCTATCTCGCTCCTAAATATAGAGAGCGAGATGAGGCTTTCTATAATTTAAAACATTCATTTTGAATTATTTTATGTAATTTATAAATACATTTAGTCTTCATTTGAATAATAATATAAATTAAAAATTAGCTAACATAGAAAGCATTAATACAGATGCATTTCTAAAGTGGCTAGCCAAAATGACTTTTTAGCTACTTTGCCTAAAATTTAACTGAAAAATGGCTAACATTGCTAAAGATGCTCTTACCCAATTTAGTTTTTTATTCCCTCTTATCCAAGACATAAAGTTTTGTTTTTGTTTTTTGTTTTTTTTAAGACTATTTTACCCACGCCCTTTTGTTACATAGAGAGAGAAGTCATAGGAGACTTTGCCGGAGTCCGTTCACCTACCACCGCCCACTGGACTTTTCTAAAAACCTTGCAGGAGGTCCCCAAAGCTGTCGTCGGAGATCTCATTGGCCACCGGAAAGATTAATTGCCCTCAGTTGTGAGAATGAGAACTAATCTTCCTAAATTTTGACAAATAAAACTTTGATTGAAGAAAAAAAAGAGGAAATTACATCAATTCAAACGCCTATTGAGGGGCAATTTTTTTTCTTTTGTCTTTGATTATAGGTCTTTTGCCCCATTTTACCCAAAAAAAAGAAAAGGAAGTCATCCATTTCGAAGACGCGCTTGATCTTAGATGAACGGGCAAAAAAAAAAAAAAAAGACGAGTGAAGACGCGCTCGATCTCAGACGGGAAAAAAAATTGTTGAGGAAAGTTCGAAACGTCCAATCCTCGTCCTCGTCTCTGGCGAAGAATCAACAAGAAGTTCGAGTCTGGAGCTTTCTGGAGGAGAGCCGAGTTCCGGCTGGAAGATTTGGTCGCCATGCTTCCCACCGATGAGCTCCGAAACCAGTAAAGTTGGATGTAGGAGGCGCTTAGACCGGCCAGAGATCTGGAATCGTATTCTGATCTAATCAGGATTGAGGCGCAGTGACGGTTCGGTGGTGTCTGGGTGCAGTGAACGTCCGGCCAGGTCTGGGCGCAATAAAGGTCAGGCGGTGGTGGGTTTCGTTCTCTTATTCTGGAGCCTCTATGGCAGATAGAGAGGAGAGAGATCTGTGTGGATGAGAAGTGGCATGATATAATATTAATTAAATTGAGGGTAAAATTGTCATTTCAATTTAATTTGGTTAGTGGGAATAAAAATCTGTTATAGGGGTAAGTGAGATAAGTTTGACCAATTTTGGTGCTTTGGGTCAAGGACCCTAAAAAATATTATACAAATAGAAGGGGAGTGCAGAATGTAATTTGGGGAGTGCAAATTTCACTCCCCTTTTTTATTGGTTCTTTTTAGGAGGTTTATATTCATATCTCCAAAATTGATATTTAGACCTCTCTCTTTTTCCAAGTTATAGTTGACTTTGTCAACTCATGTCAAATTACCAATAAGAACACAAAAGAGGGGAAAAAAAAATCTCTGTTTCTTATTTTTATTTTCTTTAACCCTACTCCAGTCCTCCCCTTCCATGATGTCAGTGAGGTTTGAACTTGTGACCCTCGACAATATCAGTTATTCTCGGTAACCAAAATGCCACAGCTCACCGACAAAAAAAAAAAAAAAAGTCTATTCTTACCTCTACAAAAAGTATGTTTAGATGAGGCAATTTGCAAAATTCTAAGCTGTGCATTGCCTATTATATTCCACTCCCAACTCGAAGCTATTAGTAAACATGTTTCTCTCTCCAAGCTAAGGAGCATGATGTTGGACCGCCTTTGGAACACCATGGCCACTTTCAATATGGGTACCTGTGTGTAAACCATAATCAAGTGATGAAAAATTTGTATCCAAAAACTTAATTTAATTAAAAATTTTGAGAATTAGGAGTAATATCTAAACATCTCAGATAACAGTATACCAACATGCTTCTATATTCAATTGATTTAATGAAAAAAAAAATGTATTGACTACCAACTAGAGATTTTTTTTTTCTTGTGCAACTTAATTGTATCAATGGTAAAATCGGATTGTGAAATCTTTAAAAAATAAATGAGGTTCAACTACCGATTTTGGAGGTATGAATAGAACGTAAAAAAAGATATTTTTATTGATTTTATTGGACGATCGGCGTTGTGGGAAAATTAGGGAGGTCCAGAGAGTAAATTGGTTATTTATAAAAGTAAGTTGGATGTCCACTAAGTTGGGAGGTCAATTTGAGGATTATCCTAAAAAAATTTCTCTCTGTGAGAAAATCCTAAACCTAGCGCAGTTTAGCCGCGTGCCTCTACTCGACATCCTCTTTGACGTCTTTGCTCTCCGCCTTCCTCCATGGCCACCATTGAAGACATGACAGCAAGCTTTGCATCCTCTCTTGTGTTGGCAGGGGATGACGTGGTGGACATGGCCAATCTGGTCGCAGGACCGGTGTAGCGCAACTCCCAAGCTTTTCTTTTGGGACGCTTTCTTTCCACAAAGACGGTGGCTTTCAAGGACGTGTGTCGTCACTTTCGGCGTGTGTGGATGCTTGAGAAGGGTTTCCAGATTCAGGAGAAACCAAAGGATAGTTTTCTCTTCTCCTTCGACGAGCATGGGGACTGCAAAAAGGTTTTGAAGGGAGGAGCATGAACTCTTAATCGGGCTACTCTGATCCTGCAGGAGTATGATGGTGCCACCTCCATCAACAATGTGGATCTATCGTCGATAATATATTGGGTACGTATTACGAACATTCCACCTTTGTTTGAGATTAAAGAGAACATTATGAAAGTAGCAGCTATGACTGGGAAGTATCTTGATATGGATGAGAAGCTGTTTAAGTATGAAAAGGAGATTCGGGTTAGGTTTTCACATGACATCTTTAAGCCTTTTGTTTTGAAAAAAAAAAACATTGAGGTTGGGTCGAGGAATAGAGGAGGAAATCCATTTTTTCTTTGAGAATTTGATTGGTAGGTGTCGGAATTGTGCTATTATTTTTCATAAGGATTGGGTGTGTACTGCTCCTGCACCATCCAAAAACTAGACAATTAGGGCTGGTTCTGTGCTCAAATTCGCTGAAGGTAGGTTTCAATTGGGCGGGGCTACTTTTCAGTTTCATTCTTCTATTCTAGCTCCTGTGGCATAGTCGTTGTTTACGGATGTGTAGTTCAGGCCTAGAATGGAGAAGAGGTCAATGGTCATCAGGGAGGCCAATTCTAGGTCTTCAATGAGTGCAGTTGACACCTTGGCAGTGGTATCAGTGGATGAGTCTATGCGGAAGAAGAGGGGCAGACCAGTTTCCCCAACTGTGTCCCCAAAGAAGCTTAAGCATGGTTTGGAGGCAGTGTTGGAAGGTAGGCAGGCTTGTTTTTTGCCTCCTAAGAAAGTGAAAATGCCGGAATTCCCTACTCGTATTTCTGCCAAGTCTTTTGGTCTGATGGAAACTCCGGATGGTCTGATGGTAGCTCAACCTGGGGTAAAAAAGGAAATTGTGGAGAACAAAAAGAAACGAGGCAGGCCTCTTGGAGCCAAGAACAAGAATCCACCCAAGAATAAGAAGTCTACTGCTGCTATGGAACCTTTAAGGTTGACTTACCCTACTATTTCTCCATGCCCTAATACTAAGGGTAAGGGGAAAGTTTAGTTTTTCAAGTTTATCTCTGTTTTTGCCCACAAGCTATGGGTTCTTGTTACACCTAGTTAATGAATCTCCCAGAGTACCACAATTGAATGCATTGATGATGAGAGATTCACGGTAGTTGTTACGTCCCGAACCTAGAATTTTCGATTTTTATTAATTTGACGGTAAATGTCAGTTACTCTTAATTTTTACTCCGTTATACGATTTTAGTGGCCCTAAAAGTTGACTTTTTTTCGGACCATGATTTGAGAAAATGTTCTTCATGAAAGTCGTAGAGGATGTTAAACCGAGAACATGCATACGTGGTTCGTAAAAATTGGAGTTAGTATGCGAAAGTTATACGCGAAAAACTAAATTTACTATTCCCGGTTACTGTTCATAGTAAGTTCTTTAAATAGTAAGTTACTGTGGTAAGTTTCCAATTTTGGAAACTTACCCGGCCTCTTCTCTCTCTTCTCCCCCGACTCTTCCTCCTCCAGTTCGGCCGAATCTTCCTCCTCCAAGTTCCTTCGATTCCGGCCGCCCCACGACGAAACCCAGACATCCCTAGGTTCGCCTCTTCCTCCTCGTCATGCCCATGGTCGCATTTCACGGTATCTCGACCGGAGGAGCTCGGAATTGAGCCACGAAGTTTACTGTAGCAGATTGGGTTTTTCGGCGATTTCCGGCGATTTCGGTCATCTCCGGCCACCAAACCGGTGTCGAAGGTTCGGTTTTCTTCACTGATCATTTCCCCTATGGCCTTGTGTCTCGATTTGCTATGTAGAAGTCGAATTGTTGAATTGAAATTCTAGGGTTCTTGAGAAATTTCTGGGATTTTGTACACCGATCGGATTTGACTGTTTTTAAGCATAATTTGGATGTGTTGTAGTTGAATAAAATGACCAGTGGGTAGAATTGATGTTGTGCATGAAATTTGGTGGCCATAGGAGGAGGTTAATTCCAGCGAGTAACCGCCACTGTACAGGATAATCTGTGTAATTCATTGATTAATTCACGGATAATCTGTGTATCGGAATTCCTTAATCGGAAGCTCAAAGTAAAGAAATGAAGTTAGAAAAGTGAAATTGGAGATTTTTAAGTAAATAATAACAATTGGGATATGGTTGTGTTTTTGGTGAATTTAATTTTTATCCGTCCTGTACTTATCGGTTTATGAACGTTACATTGTACAGGACGTGAGGAGGATTCTCGCGAGGAGGATTCGGATCGACGGCAAGCTTAGCCGTATACTGTGAGTGGACGTTTGATTTTAATTCATGCATGCAATTAAATCTTTTAAGTTACGAAATTATTTAAAGTATCTTTTATTTAATGAGCATATTATTCGATTTTTTATTATGAAATTATTTATGGTTCAAATTGCCGATTAGAAGTGGTTATGTTCCATTTCGAACTTTTTATTAGAAATAATCTTCGATAAGATTATTTCTAAAAATGAAAGTATCATTATTTATTAGTAGATTCGGGTTTTTCGAAAAATCTTCGGAAATGGAAGATTTCTTCGAGATTATAAACTTACTTTATTTTAGTATATTGATTCATAATTTTGAATCATGTTGGCGTGCGGGGTCACGTCGTTGGACTAAGTTCCTTTCTTGTGAGACTTCGAGGAAATCTCACAAATTCTCGATTTTCATATGGTTTTTACCCACCATACCTGGGTCGATATACTTTATTGCTAGCTAGCCTATTGGTACTCCTCCCTACTTACTTTGTGTTAGTGGGTGAGTAGAGCCGAGCATGGGATGCTCTTGAGTGTGGGACACTCCGACCCGAGCCTTAGCGGCTCACTTTATTTTATTGTATGGTGATGACGTTTTTCCCCATACCTTTTAAATTATTTACTTATTTATTTATTCGTCCGACTAACAGGGTCGGTCGAATTTCCCTCAAGCCAGCGGGGCTGGCTTAGTCATGAAAGTGATTTAAAATCTTTAGTTCCTTATTGCATGCATAAGAACGTTCTAAGCAATAAATGTGGGAAAGTGAGAAACATTTCTTTCTTAATTAAATATTTTTGTCCACTCACAACTAACGTTTTATTGCTTACTTTCCCCTGGGCCTTTCGGTTTCCTTTGCCCAGTTCGCAGTGTTGCTGTTCGGCGTAGGATCGAGGCTTAGCACCAGTCCTGCCACTTGCCTTGCGTAGGTTAATATTAACCTACCTCATGTAATATATTTGACTTTATCGTAGATCGCTCTGATAACCATGAAAGGTTTAGTACTATTGTGTATTAATTTCATTGTCGGAGATGTGTTTTATTGTGGAGTTGAAGATTAGAACCCCCAGGCTGTATTGTATAAATTTTACTGCCTTTATGCTTGGTTTTTAGTTTAGTAACTTGTGGTGGTTGTGAAATATAGGATGAGTGCATGTTGTTGGATCTTGAATTTGGAAAAATTTGTTTTTGTTGTTTTCTTACAGGTTGGGTCGTCCACTTTTAAGGGAAGTTCTGTCGAATTTTTCTTAAAAGTGGGCCCCGCAGAGTCCATCTTGAAAATTTGAGAGGATTTTCGGGATGGGTTCTGACAGTTGGTATCAGAGCTTTAGGTTTTCTGTTTCCTGTCACTTATACTATCTTATGTACTTGATGACATCTAGTATCTTCCGAGTGATGGCCCGACCGCGGCGGATCCTCATCATGTGCTCTTCGATGCTAGTATGTTCTCAAGTGTATAAGGTAGTTGTCCTGGTATCTTTACTATAAATTGTTTAATCTTCTTTTTAATCTGAGGTGCTATGCCTCCTAGACGCCGAAATCGCGGGGAGACTCCTCTCGCTCCAGGAGACGAGAATGCTTCCAGAGGATTAGCAGATGCCTTGGGACGTATTGTCCAACAGTTGACAGCAGCGCTTCCTGGCTCCAGGACTGATTTTACCATGGAGCGAGCAAAGAGACATGGAGCTTATAGTTTCTCCCATGCTCCGAATGCTATGGATGCCCAGAATTGGCTGAACAAGATGGAGAGGGTCTTTGCTCAGATTAATTGCCCAGAGGAACGAAAAGTGGGGTTGGCAGTAGACTTTCTTGACAGAGTGGCCTTTGATTGGTGGACACAACTAGCAGAGATTTGGGGGACGTTGGTCTGATAACTTGGGAACAGTTCAAGGAACATTTTAATAGGCGGTACTATGGCACAGCTATCCGTGACAGGATGAAGTATGAGTTTCTACATCTAGAGAAAGGGGACAGGTCGGTGACGGAGTTTGACCAGCGATTCACCCAGTTAGCCCAGTTTGTGCCAGATCTGATAAGTACTGAGGAGGAGCGGATTTACAGGTTCATTGAAGGTTTGGGGGGTGATTATCGTGTCCAGTTAACAGCCATACCCTTTTACACCTATCATGAGGCGGTTAACGCCGCTCTGAGACTGGAGACGATGTATCTATCGGGAGTTCGACCCCGAGACTTAGACGGTCTTAGCCAGGGCCCATCGACGAGATCAGCTTCCACCTCCGGTTCAGGATCCTCAGTAGGCAGTGGACAGAGTAGTGGATCTAGTGCTGGATCTCGTTTTAGACGCGGGGGGCGCACCAGGAGATTCAATCTGGGACAGTTGGGTGGACGCCAGTTTGGACAGAGCAGGGCTAGTTCTAGCAGTCAGCACAGAACTCCAGCTAGTCAGCCAGCCCAGTATGGGCAATATCAGTCAGTAGGGTGCTTTGAGTGTGGACAGCAAGATCATTTTAAAAGGGACTGCCCCCTGTTGACCCAGAGAGTTGCATCTACCCCTTTTCAGGCGACAGGTCAGTCATCCGCTGGTACTTCTACTAGTGGTAATGTTGCTTCTTCCAGCGGTACGCGCGCCGGTGCAGTAGCAAGGAAAATCAGTATACAAGCCACACAATATTTAGGAAGGTTGCCCCAAGTTCTATTGCCTCAAATAATTGTCAGAGACGGGAGAGCAAAAGTTTACCACCACCAGATCGCCAATGCCATAATGAGAAAGTTTCTGTTGCTAGTTACCAGTTGACTATTCCTGATGTGGAGTCCAAAGATCGTTGCAAGGTGAAGAAGACCCTTACTGCATATAAGGAGATACTGACCAAGTTCAACAAACGAAATTGCTCAACTTATATTTTAGCAGCAATTCGTTTAAGGAATGAAGGAAAATGGCTCAACATGAGGAAACAATTAGGAGCCATTCGAGGAGTGAAAGTCGGTGACAAGTTTCGATATAGAGCTCAACTAAATATCGTTGGGCTTCATCGACATTTCACCAATGGAATTGATTATATAAAGAACAAAGATGGGAAAATGCTTGCCACAAGTATTGTTGATACTGGTCGTTATGCCAACAGTATGCAATGTTCCGATGTATTGATCTATTCTGGTGAAGGTGGAAATTCTCCGTTTAATAAATTGACACCAACAGATCAAACACTTGAGCGTGGAAACCTTGCATTAAAGAGTAGCAAAGAAGCACAAACTCCTGTAAGGGTAATCCGCACCTTTAAACTTTCGAAGAGCTCATGTTATGTTTACTATGGTCTATACATCGTAGAGCATCTTTCAAAAGAAAGGGGGGAATTTGGTAAGATGTTTTATAAATTTAGGTTGAGAAGGAAGGCAGGACAACCAGAAATTACATTCAACTATAACGATAATTCTTCTATGCACCTACATTGTAAGTGACCTAGCATCTATTAGGTGATCTAAGTCCTTGATAATTTGTCAATTTTAATTATATCTGTTTATAGGACTATGTATTTATCTTAGGTAACTCGGGCACCTTTTGAGGTATCCCTTGCTTTGTTTGATTTGGCTTGCGAAGAATGAACAAAGACATTTTCTACGTACACTCTATCAAAAAATAAATAAATAAATAAATGATATCCTATAATTTTATATGTAGCAGTACCCAAGGAGAGTCTCTGCTACCTCTACGTATTTGAATGTATAATGAGTATGACTATTTGTATGTACCACTTATGGATACTACCATTATCTTCTTGTTTGTCTATGACCTTAAATGACAACAGAATGGTATATAACGGGCTCTTCTGGTTTGTGCTAAATATAAATTTTCCCCGATTCAACAAAAAAAAAAAAAATACACGTTGTAAATAATATTATCTGTATGGCTGTTCATGTAATTATAGTGTACTATCTCATTAGTTGATATATTCTTGCTTCGTAAACTGTGACCCTATAGTAGAAGGTTAAACCTCAATTTCTCATCTTTAAGGATTTAGAAAAATTCAGTGTCGGTGTCCAAATTCTAGTGTCAAGGCCAATTTGATACCTAAATTCTCAACTATACAAATGTGATACCCGAATTCTTATTTTGATATTGACATGATATCTCCGTCCATTTTCCGTCACGACTCTGTCAAATTGATGACGTGGCGAACATGTGGGGATAAAAAAAATGTCAAACGACCAATATAACCTTCTTTTAATTAATTTTTTTTTTTAATTTTTTAATTCTATCTTCTGCTTCCTCATTTCCAATTTCTCAGAACCCTCTTTTCTTTTGCTATCGAATTCTCTCTTCCTTTCCTTCTTCCCTTCCCAATCTGATCCTCTCTCTTTTTTTCTTTTCAATATATAAACCCCTTAACCAGTTCAACTCTCTCCCCACCAAAAACCCTCAAATCGCTCTCTGCAATCAAAGTAAGACTTCGCCATAAGGTAAAAATCACCGTCCACAATCTCGTCCTCCTCCACAATCGGAGTCGACACATACGACACACTGGCGATCGGCGTCGAGATGACGTCCTGGTGCGAAATCTCCGGCGAATGCTGGAGCTCCCGCGCTGGAATCTGGTGTTGGCCGGCGTGAACTTTACCGGGTCGTGCTCGATGCCGACCAATTGCTCTCCTGCCCACTTGGACGCTGCTACTGAGCGACCCCCCGCCCCAAAAAAAACTCTGGGGTCTTTCTCTAATTAGTTCCTCAGAGATAATTTGTGTCATATCTGGGTTATCTTTTTCTTTTCTTTATTTGACAATATATCTGGGTTCTTATTCAAGAACTTATCTGGGTTCTTATTCAAGAACTTATCTGGGTTCTTTCACAAGAACTCATATGAAGAAATGAAATTTATGAGGTTAATAGATTAAGGGGGCCGGCTACTATGATATTAGTAAAGTGAGAGTTGTAGTGCATTCGGAGACGAATAATGTGAGTTGGATTTTTCTTAGAATTTGAGATTGATGGCTGGGAATGATTGTGGATTTGAAGATCGAATTGTAATGGGTTTGGTTGAGGTGGAGCTGTAGAAGTATTCATCAATGGCAGAAGCGAGTTGGGTAGAGTTGAGTTATTGCTTCAGATTTTTCAATTATTGCTTCAGATTTCATCAATGATCAAGCAACCCAAATCTGAAATCCAAAAAATTGATACAACGGAGTCCAGAAACCAATGGATGCGTGGATTCAGATTTCAGAGAGAGGAGGAAGAAGAAGAAGAAGAAGGAGGAGGAGGAGGAGGAGGAGGAGGAAGGGAGAGGAGAAGAGTAACCTGCGCAATTGTTCATCTGGGTTCCCATAAATTTTTTTGTTTTTATTTTTTTGGTAAAATTAGTTAATAGAAAAAGACAATTTTACTCTTGATAAAAAAATCACGTGTGTGGCACGTGTTCACCACGTCATCGATTTGACGGAGCTGTGATGGAAAATAGACTATCACGTCAATATCAAAATAAGAATTCAGGTATCACATTGGTAGAATTAAAATTTTGGATATCAAATTGGTCTTAGCACTAGAGTATTGGCACTGACACTGAATCTTTCTCTTAAGGAAATAGTTTTCACGGGACTGTGAGAAATATGTGGATCTCAATCATATATATAAAGTTTAAAATATGAAATTATAACAATATAAAGTTTAAATTGAATGAGTAAGGGCTCGTTCGGTATCATTTTACGATACCATTTTTTGTTTTACAAATTCAAAGACTTATGTAATTCACGTTAGTGCATTCATTTTGAAAAAAAAAAAAAGGAAAACAAATTTAGGATACAACCCAGGGACTTCGAATAAATATGGAAACAACTTTTTGTCGTTTTCATTGAGAGAATAACCACCCTGCAATTGAAGAAATTGATTTTTTTTTTTTTTTACTTTTATGTACATAGATCCTCAAGACTCTTCTCCTCTCTCTCCCACAACTTCCATTGGGATTTCTCCTCTCTTCTTCTCTACTTTATCTATTGGAGCTTATAAGTTACAACAACACTTTTGTAAGAGTGAAGGATTTAGAAAATCCCTCTTTCATGTATCTAACTAATTTTTATGAACTAATTTTTATGAATCACTTGGTATTTTCTGCTTCAATACAATTGCATTATCTTAAATATGGCTAAAGGAATTAACACCTAAGGTTGGGAGATGTGATTGAATTATCATCTTGACCCAAAGAGTCAAGAGCTTGCAATTTCAAAAGATATATTTTATAAATAAAATTGACGAATTTGGTTCTTCTTGTTCAATCTCCTTTATAATACTGT
Source organism: Rosa persica (assembly GCA_025331145.1). Taxonomy (NCBI): domain Eukaryota; kingdom Viridiplantae; phylum Streptophyta; class Magnoliopsida; order Rosales; family Rosaceae; genus Rosa; species Rosa persica. The sequence continues at coordinate 8,889,417 of WFKR01000001.1, read as the reverse complement.
GTTTCTTTTCTTATAGCATAGATGATTCATAATCAATATTTTAAACAAAATAGTCAATCTTTCATGATTATTGAGGAATTCTGACAAATGATCTTTTCTCTTTGATGAAACAAAATAGAGTTTTAGATTGTTTATAAACTGAGCTAGACATGTTATTGATATTTCATCTTAAAAACTTATTGTTTATTTCCCCTTTTTTGTTTCGCAATCCAGTATCATTTTAGACCTATTGGACTATGAAACTTCTCTTACTAGATTTCAGCTAAGGTGTCACGCCCCGAATTTCGAATAAGGATATTTGAAACCAAAACGCAATAACTTACCCAACTTCCCGTAATTGCAAATAAACTTTTTTAATTAAATCAAACATCTAAACAAAACGTCAATAAAGGATCATTTAAGTTGAATATCACATCAACAAGTGATTACAAAACTTGAGATAACTAATATACAAATGTACACGCTTGCTAGGAGCATACAAAAACAGCAGTAATCTAACAAAAATAGGTTATGAACCTAACACCGCTGAACTCCTTGCCTCGATCTCAACCCTGGTGATCCTGACCTGCAGGAAAAACCGCTACACCATAGAATAGTGCACCGGGATTGCAAACAATAACCCGGTAAGCTTGTGAAGCTCGTATGAGTAAACTCAATGAAAATGACACAAAACCCACATGCTTGACAATTTCACAACTCAAGAGTCATTAAAACAATCCAAAAACCAATTCCATATCAATAAGAAACACAAGTCCCTCAAATGGACAATAAAAGAGAAAACCCACACGACCTCTCTTTAAAAAAGCGTATTCGAAGTCCTCATGTAAACCCCGTATTACTCCCCTGAAATACAATTTAAAACGTGTATTCAAAGGCCTCATGTAACCCACATGCTACTCCCCTGAAATACACTGCCAGACAGACTAGAGCTCTAACTCAATCGTAACCTGCCACCTCGGCCGAGGTTCAAACCTACGATAATAATTGCCTTTGTCATTACTTGTGACCCGGATCCATAAATCCAAAAACATTTAAAGTCCCACGTGACTCAAAACTTTACCGAACACAACTACTCATTCAACACAATAAGCAACAGTTCAAAATGATATTCTGAATAAATCACAATTCACTCATATCACAATATCACGCCATCCAATATATATATTCCACGTAAATATAAATATATATATATATATATACGTAGTCATTCACGCAAGAATGACTACTAATACCAATTGTAGTTCATACGTATTAAAACCAAGAAATTCATTTTTTACTTACATTCAATTTTTCTTACCAGTGAACCGCAGTCCTATGAACTGTAGTCCATTGAGTTCATATCATTTGAAAAAAAATCTTCATTTACGAAAACGATTTCACAATTATCAATTAATTCCGACAATTAAATAACTCAGTTCATAAATAAACTACGTGAGATTTGTTCACCTCTAACTCCTGCTGCGTCTTTTCCTATAGCAGATAAGGAATTGAATACGCACCTTCAATCACCTAAGTACAATACGATCTAAACTTAGTTCACGAATCGAAAACGATTATATTTTGAACTCCAATTTGCCCTAAAATATAGAAAGTAAAACCAATTGAGGCGAAACTTTATCCGAGACCACCTGAGGTCTCTAGAACACTTAAACGATCAATATAACAAAATTGCAAGTCGATTGGACAGCTGGATCCTCACAGATCGAAAACCGATTGAACTGAAAACCCTAAAACGCTAAAATTCATAACTTAATCATGCGATCTCTAAAAATTACATATTGTATATTGACATGCATGTAGAACATATAAATGAGCACAAACTGCCCTTGAGGTCCCCGGAGGTGGCTGGAATTAGAGGCAGAGTCGCCGCCGACCACCACCAATGGCATTGGAGCCAAGCTGCTCCTCTTCGTTTCATCGAGTTGAACAACTTTCCTAACTAACATGTAAGCTAGAAATGAAAGAAAGTGATCGAAAAGTACCATGGAAGTTAGGGTTTGCCGGAATTTTCCCAGTTTCGGACGAGCTTGAGTTTTCCTGTCAAAGCTTCATTTCAGGTTTGATCCTTCATAGAGCTTGTTCAACATCTTGAGGCGAGTTCAGAGATTCAAGAATCTCGAGCAAAGGTGGCTGGAGTTGAGAGAAAACATCGTCGACCCAAAAAATGGGTTTTGCATTAGGTAGCTCTGGCTACTGCGTCTTGGGGTCGAGATGGGTTGCAAGGCTGCCACTGATCGATGGAGGAGGAGAAGGCGAATCGTTGCAGCCTTGTGACGAGGTGTGGGTCGGCCGCAGTTGGAAAATATGGCCGGACTAAATTTTTCTAGTGATTTCTAGTCGGGAGGGGAGAGAGAGCCGAGTTTCCCAAATTGGAAATATTAGGTTTTTTTTTTAATTTTTCAGAATTTTTCCTATTTAACCAAAATGGAAACTTTTTCTGAATGCGATAACTTCGTCATACGAACTCCGATTTTCACGTTCCACATGTCCATGAACTCGTATCGACGCTCTATACAACTTTCGTGAAGGAAGTTTTCACAAAATCGAATACAAAAAGTCAACTCTTGAATCGAAACATTTCGAGCGAATAATAATTCGAAATATATCTAATTCACGATAAACCAAAAAAACTAAGCATCGAATCCATAATTTGTACTAACTGAGACATTTATTAACTGCAAGAAAAATACGAGAAATTAATATGAAAATCCAGGTCATTACATAAGGTTGTGACTAATCGTCGAAAACCATTCATGCCAAACATCATCTCTGAGGAACAATCTGCCTTTGTTTTTGGCAGACAGATTCATGATAGTGTTGTTGTTCCTCTTGAAGTTTATCATCATTTCAAATTACTACGATTGGGTTCTGACTATGAATTGGGAATCAAATTCGGCATGAATAAGCCTTATGACCACCTTAAATGGGATTTCCTCTAAGGTATTCTACATAAGATGGGATTCTCTCAACATTAATTGGACCACATTGACCATGAATTGTGTTCGGTCTACTCTTTCAATTATGAACAATGGAAAGCTTTCTGAGCTTTCACTCCTGCTCATGGATTACACTAGGGAGACCCCTTGTCCCTGTTTATCTTCCTTTTTGACAAGACAACTTGTTCCCATGTCTTTGGAAAACAATGGACCTATGATCAGCCATCTCCTTTTCGCGAATGACACGTTGTTTTCATCAAAGCTACTCAACAAAATTGTGAGTTTCTCTCATACATTCTTAAGGCTTATTTGACAGGACCTGCCCCGGATTTCAGGATGAAATTCGAAGTGGCCCTGTGGGACTCACCTTAGAAGAAATTCTACCAAAAATATAGCGGAACTTCCCCTAAAAGTAGATTATCCAAAACCTGTAAAAACAATCTAATACTCCTCAATAATCATCTCCATCCTCATCTCTTGGAGCCTACCTGCTCCCCACAATTCATAACCAACTCCCCAACAATTTCAATAAATTTAAATTTACACAAAATATAAAGTTATACAAATATTGGTAATCAGAGCAACTAGACAATGAACTGAATATAATGCAAGTAGGTTAAACATATAACTTACATCAATGACGGGAGTGGCAAACACTATACCTTGACTCCTACATAAGCTCAACCTCAACCTATCTGCAGACTGGGCACGTAAAACTGAAAAGCCGAGGGAAAAGCATTTGAAAATTGCTAGAGTGAGTGGACAAAAAATAAATAATTTTGATGAACTAAAAATAGAATTTAATGCTTTCCCAAGTTTATTTTTTTGAAGAAAATCGAGCATGCAGTATAATTTCGTGAAAATATTTCTAATCATTCTCTTACATTGAAATCTTAAGATATACTGATATCTCACTTCAAAATCATTTCAAAACCTCACATAATGAATTATCTGAAAATCATTCTAGAAATCTAAGAAATCTCGAATATACTGTAAATCATCTCAAAAATCTGTTTCAAATCCTCTAATAAAGATATCTGAAACACTTGCTATAAATAATCTCTTAATAAAATAAGTGATGACTAAAGAGAACTGTCAATTAGTTTTCTCATGCCACTTAGAGGGCACTGCCAAGCAAGTGGCGCATCGAAAGGTACTGTCGATCGGAATATGAGGAGGCGATGGCTAGAGGGTACTGTCGATTAACCATATCATGTCATCTGGAGGGTACTGTTGATCAAAATTGATAGTTAGAGGGTACTACATACTGATAAACTATCTCACGTAAGGATTGCAAAAATCACCAGCGGGGCGAAGCTCCATTGGATATCTGCCCCTAATGGGGGGAGGATTCGGAATGGGGAATGGGGATGAGAATCCCTAATCCCCTCTATCTAAGATTGGGGATGGGGCTAGTATAGTATTGTGATCCCTATCCCCAAACCCGCCCTAATAATTCATTCACTCACTAAAGTGTGGACGTCGACGCAGAAGCCCCACTCAGGTTGCAATGGAGGCTCGAATCGGCCCAGATGGAGGCCGAAGGCATCCCAGACCGCTTACGGGCACCGATCGAGGTTGGAGAAGATCGAAGTTGTGGATTCTGGGCAGCGACCTCACCTGTAACTGGAAGGTTCTAGGCAGCGCTGTAACCTCACACCGGCGACTCCACTCGACTGCAGACAGGTTCGTCCGACCCCCGGCCTCTGTCTGGCAAGTGGCGCCTCGTTGCGGCTTGAATAGGGATGCAGCGTCGACGTCCGCACTTTAGCGAAAGTGTGCATGTCCTCTTTGGAACGGCTCATATATATATATATATATATATATATAATTCTCTACGGCTTAAGTTGAGAGATTGATTGTGGATATATATATATATATATATATATATATATATATATATATATATATATATATATATATAATTCTCTACAGCTTAAGTTGAGAGATTGATTGTGGAGATTTTTGTTTACTTTTTTGCTTTTTATCGAGACTTTTTGTTACTTACTAAGATTGGGATGAGGAACTATTTGACTTTTGCACTCATTGAATTATGATATATGAATTTAATCATGTTTTAATTTTATTTGTTATAGATTTTTATTTTAAAAGGCAATATGAGAAGAAAAAGTTATAGTTTATTTTTATTAATTTTTTTTGGGGTTTTGGGGCGGGTTTGGAGGCCTAGTCCCCAATCGAGATGGGGACGGGGAATCCTTAATATATTTTTATTGGGGATTGGGGCGGCGATGGGAGTGGAGAATGACCCCAGGGATGGGGATGATATTGTGATCCCCATCCCCAACCCGCCCCATTGCATCCCTAAATTCTCATGCCATATATTTGGAGGAATCTACCGACTAAATGACGTAACAGAGGGTACTGCCGACCAAAACATATACTCTGGAGGGTATTGCCAACCAGAATATTGTCTGGATGGTACTACCAACCAGAATATTGTCTGGAGGATACTGTCGACCAAACTATTACCTAGAGGATACTGCCAACCATGTAATACATGCATGTTCTATCATACTCATCTATCATAATTACCTCCTCAATTCATAAACTGAACTCATAAATTTCTTGATAGGTTCATAATTTCATACATTTTTATTTTTGAGGATTCTACGCTTAGTTCTTGTTATTTTTGAGTCATTTACTTTGTGTTTGTGTTTTGTAGGTTAAATTGGAGAAAAGAAAGATTTGGAGTTTAAAGTCATACGCCGAATTGAAGAATGCTTGCTATCCTGATTTCCCAGAATTATCTCTATTTTGCATCAACTTCAAGGATTAAACTGTACCTTCTCACAAGGAATTACTGGGTAAGGCTTAGGTCATTGGAAAGCTACGGATGTTAGCTTTCTGAGAAATTTTAAGGAAGTGGATTCGCATTCTTGTGGAGCAAGTTATGATGATTTAAGTAAACCTAGTTCGGGAAGGCAGATTCTGACGGATTTTGCATATCTTTTCGGAATCTGACCTGTGAGGCCCAAGTTCGTTGTTCTTAGCACTTGAATGGAACAAGGTTGAACATGTTTGGCATATTTGGAATAATTTCTTGCATTGACTTTAATAACCATGTGTTTCTTTGGAGAGAAGAAACCTATTCCAAGTTGGACTAGACGATCTAAGAAGCCCAAGTCAAGTAGGAATTTGAAAGAGACATACAAGGCATAAAACCTAGCACTTCTAGAGACACAAGAGGCAGCATATTCTGCGTAGAACAAGGAGAAGAGAAGCTCTCACCATCGCTGGACCCGAGTTCCTGAATTCTTCCATTGTTTGTTTCATGTTTTCTTTTCTTCTAGTCATGTTTTTCATAGTTATGGATTGCTAAACTCTTAAGCTAGGGCTGAGATGAAGCCCCTAGTATGACTATTCTATTTGTCTAGTTGGTTTGCTATTAAATTTCTGGATGTTAAACTCTTAATCACCGTTTCAATAGAACTTTTATTCAAAATCTTTGCTCGGGATCAATAAGACCTAGGTTTTGTTTATGAGTTATTTGGTTGGAGAACATGATGCTTGATCAATGAGTAGATGTTTTCTAGGGTGCCGAAAGATAATTCAATCTTGTGATTAAAGAGTTGTGAATTGAGAATATAAGGGCTTGATCATAGTCGATATTCTTGTTTGCATGATTTCATAGTTATTTTGTTTGCTTGAACCTGATCATTAAGTGAAGTAAATCATAGTTTGGCTATTTGGGTTCTAAATAGGATCAATAAGTTGGAATTCATAGGTTAGAAGAACTTTGGCATATGTCCAGGATCAATAAAGCTTATGTACGGAAATCTTTAGCATGAAATCAAGGGAATTCAATTGTTATCAACTAGAGAATATGTTAGGAGTATTAGGTGGTGGGTTCAATGCTTTAGCATCTTCATAATCTATTCTTAACTCTAAAGAATCTCATTGCTCATTCTTGTCTTTAATTTTAGTTTTTTCTGTCTTTAATTTTTTGTTAAAACTCAACCATATCATAAAAATCAGTTTGTTTCACCTAAGTACAGCACATTTGTCATAACAAAATTGTTTCAATCAGTCCTTGAGGGAAAGACCTCGTGCTTGCACATTTAATCTACAATTGATCCATGCACTTGCGAGTATTAAATTAAAATTGACAACAAGTTTTTGGCGCCGTTGTCGGGGACTAACTTAATTCAATTTGAATTGTCAGTTGTGCCGTACTTAATTTTTGTATTATTTTTTCTTTTCTTTTACTTATTTTTTTGTTTGTTTTTCTTGTAGGTTTGAATTTTGTTTATGCAAGGTTGTCGATCCTAGAATTTAGCTCTCATTGTCTATGATCCGGAGATTGAACGAACTCGTAGAAGACTTTTAAGGCAAGCAAGAGCCCAAGCACAAGTTGTTGTTCCAATGGCAGAAGATGAAACAAAAGCATTGAAGGAGTTCAATGCTCTACTGCACTCACAACATCATCTTGTATTGTTGTAGCTCCTATTCTTGCTGGAGTGCGTTTGGAGGTTAGACCTGCAACAATCCAGAGCTTGCCTAACTTTTATGGGAAGACAAATGAAGATCCTTATCTCCATGTGGATGAATTCAAAGACATGTGAAACTTTTTGGTATGAGATACTAGATGAGCAGATCCGTTTTAGGCTTTTTCCTTTTTCATTGAAAGACAAGGCAAGAAAGTGGCTAAGCTCTCTTCCCCCTGGTTCCATCAATACTTTGGATGATTTGGTTAAAAAGTTCTTGTTGAAATTCTTCCCAGCTAAGAAAACCAATGCTCTACAAGCAGAAATCTTTGGTTTCTCTCAACCTGAAGGAGAACCTTTTTATGAGAGTTGGGAGCGTTATAAAGATTTATTTTTGAAGTGTCCTCCCCATGGATTTTCTAAACCCCAAAAGGCTCAATTTTTCTACAGAGGTTTGAACTCCCAAAGTAGAAGTATGGTGGATGCTACAGTTGGTGGAAGCTTAATGGGAAAGATTGCAGAAGAGGCAATTCAAGCTTTTGAGACTATATGTGAAAATTCGCAGCAATATGATCCTTATACATCAGTGCCCAAGAGAGGAGGACTATATGAGGTAAGTGCAAATACTAAGTTGGAAGAGCAAGTTGCAGCCTTGGCAAGAGAAATGAAGAGCCTTACTCCTCTGTTAAATAAGGCTGCAAGGGAAATATGTGCTTTGTGTTCAAGTATTACACATATCACCGAGGCTTGTCCCGAAAATTTCTTCCAAGATGAGCAAGTCAACATGGTGAATAACTATAGAAGGCGTATGAATGATCCTTTTTCAAATACCTATAATCCAGGTTGGAGACAAAATCCAAATTTCTCTTATAGCAACAATAATCAAGTGCAGATGCCAAGGAATCCTCCCATGCAAAATTATCAAGGGCCGATTGAACAAAAGAAACCGTCTCTTGAAGAAACCATGCAGCAACTTGCACAAAATCAGATGGAATTTCAAAAGGCTAATGCTCAGATGCTTCAAGCTATTCAAGAGACCAAGAAAGAGCAGCAAGTTCAATCTCAAGCTATTTCTAAGCTAGAAGTTCAAGTTGGTCAGATTGCCACTACCTTGAATGAGAGAGAACATGGGCATTTACCTAGCCAAACTCTTGGCAATCCAAGGGGTCAATTTGAGAAACATGACCCTATGAAAGCTGTGATCACGTTGAGGAGTAGAAAAGAAGTTGATATTAAAGTTTGTAACCCAGGAGATATTCAAAAGGAAGAGCACAAAGAAGAAGTTGAAAAAAGGAACCCAGAAATTAATGAAACTGTAGAGAAGGATTTTGCAGGAGGATTGAAGCTGCAACAGCAATCCCGATGATTCGAACCCAACAACTTCTAGCACCCCAGAAGCGACTTTAAGGTCTACTCCAGAGTCTCAATTTGTTCCTAAACCTCCATATCCAGAATTACTTCAGAAGCCAAAGAAAGATAGGCATTTGACTGAGATTATGGAACTATTCCGCAAGGTGCAAATTAATATTCCTTTGCTTGATGCTATTAAACAAATCCCAGCTTATACAAAGTTTCTGAAGGAGTTATGCACTAATAAAAGAAAATTTGAAGATCATGAGAATGTGTTGTTGTCAGAAGAGGTCAGTCCCATAATTCAAAGAAGACTCCCTCCAAAGTTGAAGGATCCAGGCAGCTTTACAATCCCTTACACAATTGGTGACCATTATTTTGAGCGTGCTTTGATGGACTTGGGTGCCAGCGTTAACTTGATGCCATACTCTCTATATTTGAAGTTAAAGCTTGGTGACCTGCAACCAACATCAATCACCTTGCAATTTGTAGACCGATCAGTTAAGAGGCCAAAGGGAATTGTTGAAGATGTGTTAGTGAAGGTTGATAAGTTCATATTGCCTGCAGACTTTGTTATTCTTCAAACTGAACCAGATGCTTATTCAAGTGAGGATGTACCAATCATTTTGGGTTGTGCATTCATGCTGATACCATAATTAGAGCAAAAGATAGACTTCTATCTATAACAGTTGGTGACATGTCGGTGGAGTACAAGATTTTGAAGCGGGTCGACGTCCCTCTGATGATGGTAAATGTTTTATGGTTGATTCAATTTCTCCTATTACTCATGAATCTTTTGTTTTGAATTCATCTCAAGATCCCCTTAAAGTATGTTTGACACAATCTGGAATGGATTTTGATACCAAGAAAGAGGTTGATGAGTTAGAGAAGCTTCTTAATGCTGCACCGGTTTTTGAATCAAGAAAGTGGAACCAATTTGAGTCTTTACCTCTGTCCACAAATAAAGTTGTGCGTTCCATTCAGCAAGCACCAAATTTAGAGCTCAAGACACTGCCATCACACTTGAAATATGTATTTTTGGGTGAATGTGAGACACTTTCAGTGATTATTGCTTCAGACCTTTGTGAAGAAAGATGAAAAGAAGTTGCTGCAAGTTCTTCAAGCTCACAAAACAGCGATTGGATGGACAATTGGATATATTAAAGGTATAAGTCCTACAATGTGTATGAACCGAATCCATCTTGAAGATAATGTGAAGCCAACACGAGATGCACAAAGGCGTTTGAATCCACCAATGAAAGAAGTTGTGCGTGCTGAAAATTTGAAGCTTCTTGATGTTGGAGTTATATATCCAATTTCTGATAGCCAATGGGTGAGCCCAGTTCAAGTGATGCCTAAGAAGTCAGGAATAACCGTTGTGAAGAATGAAAAAGATGAATTAGTGCCTACAAGGATGACTACAGGATAGAGAGTGTGTATTGATTACCGAAAGCTCAATAGTGCTACACGCAAAGACCACTTTCCATTACCTTTCATTGATCAAATGCTTGAGTGTTTGGCGGGTCATAGCAATTATTGTTTCCTTGACGGTTATTCAGGGTATAATCAAATTCCTATTGCACCAGAGGACTAAGAAAAGACTACATTTACTTGCCCTTTTGGTACTTTCGCTTACCGGAGAATGCCTTTTGGATTATGTAATGCACCTACTACCTTCCAACGGTGTATGATGAGTATTTTCTCCGACATGGTGGAGCAATTTATTGAGGTATTTATGGACGACTTCTCTGTTTTTTGTTCTTCTTTTGATGATTGTTTGCTTCATTTAGCTCTAGTGCTCAAAAGATGTCAAGAATCAAATCTTGTGCTAAACTGGGAGAAGTGCCATTTTATGGTCAAGCAAGGTATTGTGTTGGGGCATATTGTTTCAAGCAAAGACATTGAAGTTGACCAAGCAAAAGTGGATTTAATCACCAATCTTCCTCCACCAACAACAATAAAAGGAGTGCGTTCTTTCCTTGGCCATGCCGGATTTTATCGGTGTTTCATGAAGGATTTTAGCAAGATTGCAGGACCCTTGAGCAATTTATTAGCAAAGGATGCAGAATTTGTGTTTGATGAAGCATGTCTAAAGGCATTTAACAAGCTCAAAGCCCTCCTAACTTCAACTCCTATCATAAAGCCTCCGGATTGGAACTTACCGTTTGAATTAATGTGTGATGCATTTGATTATGCAGTGGGTGCAGTTTTGGGGCAGCGTATAGAGAGGCTTCCTCATGCTATTTATTATGCTTCAAAGACTCTAAATGATGCTCAACTTAACTATTCTACCACTGAGAAAGAGTTGCTTGCGGTTGTGTTTGCTCTAGACAAGTTCAGGTCTTATTTGATTGGTTCCAAAGTAATTGTCTACACTGATCATGCTGCCCTTAAATATTTACTTGCCAAGAAAGATGCCAAGCCTCGGCTGATTCGTTGGGTTCTTTTACTTCAAGAATTTGATTTGGAGATAAAAGATAAAAAAGGAAGCGAGAATGTGGTTGCAGACCACTTGAGTAGATTGGTGCATAAAGATGATGAAGAGGACTGCCTTCCTTTTGAATGAAAATTTTCCTGATGAACAATTATTTATGGTACGTGATTCTCCTCCTTGGTTTGCTCATATTGTGTAATACCCGCAATTTTCATTTTAAATTCGAGTAATTGTGTTGAGTGATTATTATACGATTTAACGATTATTGTTCGATAATAATTCACTTTTACATTAATCGAAGTTTCGAAACAATTATTTTTAACGAAAAGCTCGAAATACTCGGTTTGAGAAATCGACTTTTTCTACGTACGAAATTTGGAGAAACTTCCTTCATGAAAGTTGTAGAGCTCGTCGATACGAGTCCGTACACGTGCGGAACACGAAGATCGGATTTTTTCTGAATTAGTTATCGAATTATGAAGTTTTCCGAAACATGTATATATAGAAATTTTTTTTGGGAAACCCTAATTTCCCACCGGCCTCTCTTTCTCTTCTTCTTTCTTTTTCTGGAAAAAAAAACTGAGCTTTCTCTCTCTCAGCTCTCGCATCCGTCTCTCTCGACCGAAAAGGAGAGCAAAACTTCTCCTTAATTGTTCTCCCTCCACAGACCACCTCTCGACCTCCAACCAAGTCCCAGGCGTTCGTCTCGAGCAGCTCTAGCACCCGGAGGCAGTTTTACAAGGCGGCGCGGCCTGTAGCGGCGGCGGCACGGCCCGAACCGAAAACCACCATTTTCGGTTCAAGCTTGATATCTCGAGCTACACTCCACCATTTCACTTGATTCTTGGCTCATTGAGCTCGCCTCAAGTTCCTCTACAAGCACCAAGAAGGACCGGAATTGGGTCTAACGTTTTCACGTTCGTCGGAGCTCGACCCGAACGGATCGAAATACCGAAGCTTTCGATCAAGATATCTCGAGCTATACACGATCGTTTCTTGTGATTCTTGGCTTGTTGAGTTCGCAAGGAAGTTCTGAACAAGTTTCCAGAAGGGATCGGGGCCTGAGGTTGCAGTTTTCACGTCGGTTTTCAAGCTCGCCGGTTTCTGCATTTTTTCCGGCCGCCGACTGTAAATTGGTAATTTCGATCCCTTCCCGTCATTTTTAGGTCTTGTGCTAGTTATAAAAGTTGCTCAGAATGATGAAACGAAGGGGACAAGCTCGGCCCCGACACCATTGGCGGTGGTCGGTGGCGGCTCTGTCCCTAACTCCGACGGCCTTTTCCGGCCACCTCCGGAGGTCTAAATTTGGTTTCTATCCATTTTATGATTCTATGTTTCGATACGATCATTTCGGCGTATTATACGCATTTTTCGGATATCGTATGAATTAGTTATGAATTTTGTGATTTCGATCGATTTCGATCGTTAGATTTTTGATCTGTGAAATTATGATCGTCGGATGAACTTGTAAATTTGTTAAGATGATCATATGACTGTCCCAGAGGCTTTGTGTGGTCATGGGCGAAGATCCGACCGTTGGATCTTCGTATATGTGCAAAACGGTAATTAGGGGAGCGATTCGTGAGAAACCGCTCGTCGGATTTTAATGTAAATTAGAATCCGGCCGTTAAATGGTAGTTAAATTATGTGCTAAAATTGTTGGCTAAATTCGAATCACATTTGATTAGGTGATTGACGGATTTTATTTGAGTGGGCTATTCGGCGTAATTATAATTATAATTATATTGAAAACGCAGCGGGAGTTTCGAGGTGAGTAAATCTCACGTGGTTCATATTACGAACCGATTGTTTTAAATTTATTTATTTATGGTAATTGTGTGAAAAATATTTGCGGATTAAATGTTTGCTTTAAAATTTCATGGACTTGAATCACCACGGTCCATAGGTAAGTAAAATGAATTTTAATTATACAAATGAATTTCATGATTTTCTTGTGTGAATTATAGATGGTATTAGTGGTCATTCCTGAGTGAATGATTACATATATATATATTTACGTGGAAAATATATATTGATGAGTGGATTGTTGAGTGATGGTATGATTGAGTAGAATTGATGAATTGATTGTGTTTCAATTGTGTAATTCCATAATAATATGGTGTATCTTGATTTGGGTTGATTTCAGTATGTGATATTATATGTTGTGCTCATTTATGGGTTTAGGGTCGACGTAATGACCGGTGTGGGGTAATCGGAAGCTCTAATCCTGTGTGGATGATGGGATACGATTAGTTGAGTATGTGGAATTATTGGACGTTCTAAATATGTATATAGGTATACATATTGATGAAATACAATAATTGATAAATATGTCGGATGCCATAACCTAGGCCAGGTGACGGGCTACGATTCAGTTAGAGCTCTAGTCTGTCAAATACCGTATTTTTATAAATACGATGATGAGAGTTGTGAAGAAAGTTGTGAGTTGGTTTTTCTTGATATATTGAATTGGTGTGTGATTGAGATTGTGAGTTGTGAAGGAAGTTGTGAGATTGGTTTGTTGTGATATATTGAATTGGTGCGTGATTGAGATTGTTAGTACTTGCATATGTGGAAATTATTGGGTGTTGCTGTGTGTGGGGATAAATGAGATTAAATTAAGTAACAGTTCTTTCCTTTACTCATACAAGCTTTCATAAGCTTACCGGGTTTTGTGTTGTTGCAATCCCGGTACACTATTCAATGGTGTAGCGGATATTCCTGCAGGTCTGGATAACCAGGGAGGTGACCGAGCTGCTTAGGTATTTCAGCAGTTTTGTTATTTATTTAGTTGTGGGGTGTGTATGCTCATTTAGAGCTTTACATTACATTTGGATTTGAGTTGTAATAATTAACCGAGACTAAATTCGGTTTGATTTTATTTCGTGTGGTGAGGGTGTTATGAAAAGAAATTTTCAGGATGATTATTTTGAGTTTGTAGTATTTTCATGTTTCGGATTTTGAATTGTTATTCTAAAATTCGGGGCGTGACATATTGTGAACGTTATTGTTACTAAAAAAATTCCAGATCATTGGAGCAAGCAAGAGAGGGAGAAATTTCTTTCTAAAGTGAAGCATTATATTTGGGATGAACCATATTTATTCAAACATTGCCCAGACCAATTGATGAGAAGATGTGTACCAGAGAGTGAGTTTCAAAGCATTCTTCGTTTCTGCCATAGTTATGCTTGTGGTGGGCGTTTTGGAGCCAAGAAAACAGCGACTAAAGTTCTTCAAAGTGGCTTTTATTGGCCAACATTATTCAAGGATACTTTTGAATTTTGTTCTTCATGTGATCGCTGCCAACGAATGGGTAATATTTCTAAACGTGACATGATGCCTTTGAGTAATATTTTGGTGGTTGAATTGTTTGATGTTTGGGGAATAGACTTCATGCGACCCTCTCTCAATCCTTTCGCAATCTCTACATATTGGTGGCAGTGGATTATGTATCAAAGTGGGTTGAAGCAATTGGTTGCAAGACTAATGATCACAAGGTGGTACTTTCCTCTCTCAAAGACAATATTTTTGCTCGTTTTGGCACTCCTAGAGCTATTATAAGTGATGGAGGACTACACTTTTGCAACAAGCCATTCGCATCACTTATGAACAAAATATTCCATCACTCACAAAGTGTCTACACCTTATCACCCTCAAACTAGTGGTCAAGTTGAGATCTCTAACCGGGAAATTAAAAATATTTTGGAGAAAACAGTTCGCCCAGATAGAAAAGATTGGTCTCAACGTTTGAATGATTCTCTATGGGCTTATAGGATAGCCTATAAAACTCCAATTGGCATGTCGCCATATCGCTTAGTTTTTGGGAAGGCTTGCCATCTTCCGGTGGAGTTGGAGCACCAAGCTTATTGGGCAATCAAGCACTACAATTTTGACATGAACGCAGCTGGTGAACAGAGAGCATTGCAGCTGAATGAGATGGAGGAAATTCGTAATGAGTCTTATGAGAATGCAAAAATATACAAGGAGCACACCAAGAGGTTTCATGATAAAGTCATTCGTCAAAAGATATTCGAACCAAACCAAAAGGTGCTGCTATATAACTCTCGGCTAAGACTTTTTCCAGGGAAGTTGAAATCTCGATGGATGGGTCCTTTTCTAGTCACGAAGGTGTTTCCATATGGAGCAATTGAAATTAAGAACTTGAGGAACAACTCTGTATTCAAAGTGAATGGTCAACGTCTCAAACCTTATTTAGAGACATCTTTTGACACCAATGAGCAGTATGTTTCCTTCACTGATCCTCCAAATTAATGAGCTTAAACTTGGTCTGGTTGAAGACATAAAATTTAGCGCTTGTTGGGAGGCAACCCAATGATTCTTGGAAGAAGATGAGTGTGTGTTTAGCAAGAAGGAGGCTTCTATCGTGTTCACATCTGCTAGCATCATACCAGGGACTTTTCCTAACTCTTTTCTTCTATTTTAGTTGTTGTTTTTTTTCATCCGTTAATTGTTTTGATCGTGTTCTATCCCCTTAATTTTATTGTTGTACTGTTGTTTTATATTCTGGGATTGCAGTCTGCATTTCAATCCGGCTACTGATTTGTTCTTCACATTGCGGACAATGCTCAATTTAAGTTTGGGGGTGGGATTTTGTATTTTTATTTACTTTTAGGTCTGTAGTCTGTGTTCTGTTACCTTATACCAAAAAAAAAACAAAAACAAAAAAACAAAAATGATAATAATAAAAAAAAAATTGTGTTTTTCATTGGGTTTTAGTTTTGTTTGTTAGTCCAAGTCTTAAGGTTCTTCCAAACACTATGATGAGCATGAATTTCTTACGGATTAATATTATGGTCACAAGATGATAGCAAGCATGTATTGATTCATGATTTTAAGTAATTGTTAATAGATTTTTATGACCATTGTGCTCAGCTTGTCTTGCATTGATGGTTAGATTGGTGCTATGATTGAAATTTGATTGATCCATGCTAGGATGAGTTAAACTTGATTTTAACCCTTGTGAGAATTGAGCCTATATATGTGCTTTTCTTTTCTGAGTGAATTAGAATATATCATCCTATTTTCTTGACGTGGATTTTGCATGATCTCATATTTTATTCATCTTGGTTGAGACTCGGATTTGACGTGCATATTTTATATAAGGACAAATGCTAGAACTTGCCCCAAAGCCTCTCGAAGGGTATGGTTGAATTGCATGATGGATGGGAAAGGATAAAGGCACTAGGATTCACCACCATAACCAAATAAAGTCTGTGTCCATTTATGCACACAAGTTGTGCAACCCCCTAGATAAACCCCCTTGAGCATACATTAAGCCTTTTCTTTCATCAACCACAAATTTCTTACCCTTTAACCTAGTATAGCTATATCTTTACCCTATTCTAAGGAGTTAGTGGGGCAAAATTTTCAGATATTCACTATTGTTCAATGTATTTTTGTAAGCAAGTATGGGGGAGTGTTATTGTAAATGTCAATCCAAGGAAAAAAGAAAAAAAAATATATTGTTTTCAATTTTAATTTAATACTTGCAAGTGCACGAATCAATTGTAGAATAAATATGCAAGCACGAGGTCATTCCCTCAAGGACTGACTGAAACAATTTTGTTATGACAAATGTGCTATACGTACTTAAGTGAAACAAACTGATTTTTATGATATGGTTGAGGTTTAACAGAAAATTAAAGAGAGAAAAAACTAAAATTAAAGACAAGAATGAGCAATGAGATTCTTTAGAGTTAAGAACAGATTATGAAGATGCTAAAGCATTGAATCCACCACCTAATACTCCTAACATATTCTCTAGTTGATAACAATTGAATTCCCTTGATTTCATGTTAAAGATTTCCGTACATAAGCTTTATTGATCCTGGACATATGCCAAAGTTCTTCTAACCTATGAATTCCAACTTATTGATCCTATTTAGAACCCATATAGCCAAACTATGATTTACTTCACTTAATGATCAGGTTCAAGCAAACAAAAAAACTATGAAATCATGCAAACAAGAATATCGACTATGATCAAGCCCTTGTATTCTCAATTCACAACTCTTTAATCACAAGATTGAATTATCTTTCGGCACCCTAGAAAACATCTACTCATTGATCAAGCATCATGTTCTCCAACCAAATAACTCATAAACAAAACCTAGGTTTTATTGATCCCGAGCAAAGATTTTGAATAAAAGTTCTATTGAAACGGTGATTAAGAGTTTAACATAGAAATCCAGAAATTTAATAGCAAACCAACTAGACAAATAGAATAGTCATACTAGGGGCTTCATCTCAGCCCTAGCTTAGGAGTTTAGCAATCCATAACTATGAAAAACATGACTAGAAGAAAAGAAAACATGAAACAAACAATGGAAGCATTGAGGAACTCGGGTCCAGCGATGGTGAGAGCTTCTCTTCTCCTTGTTCTATGCGGAATATGCTGCCTCTTGTGTCTCTAGAAATGCTAGGTTTTCTGCCTTGTATGTCTCTTTCCAATTCCTACTTGACTTGGGCTTCTTAGATCATCTAATCCAACTTGGAATAGGTTTCTTCTCTCCAAAGAAACGTAGGGTTATTAAAGTCAATGCAAGAAATTACTCTAAATATGCCAAACACATTCAGCCTTGTTCCATTCAAGTGCTAAGAACAATGGACTTGGGCCTCACAAGTCAGATTCCGAAAAGATATGCAAAATCCGTCAGAATCTGCCTTCCCGAACTAGATTCACTTAAATCATCATAACTTGCTCCACAAGAATGCGAATCCACTTCCGTAAAATTCCTCAGAAAACTAACATCCGTATCTTTCCAATGACATAAGTCTTGCCGGTAATTCCTTGTGAGAAGGTACAGTTTAATCCTTGAAGTTGACATAAAACAAAGACAATTCTAGGAAATCAGGATAGCAAGCATTCTTCAGTCCGGCGTATGACTTTAAACTCCAAATCTTTCTTTTCTCCAATTTAACCTACAAAACACAAACACAAAGTAAATGACTCAAAAATAACAAGAACTAAGCGTAGAATCCTACATTTAAGGGTATAAAAATGTATGAAATTATGAACCTATCAAATACCCCCAAACTTAGATTTTGCTAGTCCTCGAACAACGAAGAAAAGAAAAAAAATAAATATGACTCAAAGTATGGACCTAATGTCTTCCAAACATCTCAGAGAACTTATAATGCCCACAAGTATGGTCAGTCAAGATTCAAGCAATCACAATATCAAATTCACAATTTCACTTAATAGCTAATCTATTTTGATGACCATAATTCTCAAAATTTAGTGCAAGGACAATCAAACCAATGCCACAAAAGAAACCCAACCTCCTCATGTTTCAAATAAGTGTCAACTCAATTTCTCACAAGGATGCACTCAATTTCTTTTCACTCATGATTTTCTGACTATAGCATAAGCTTCCATTTTCACTCAAATTATATGTGAGAGGAATGATGTATAAAGGCAAACAAATAGTTCACATATGAAATCAAGAAAGAAAAGCTTTTTCTGAAATTTTTTTTTCAATTATGATCTCATGATTGGAATGCCAAAACTCGGATGAAAGGCCAGTGACACCATATGCTCATCCCTCTCCACAAGTCTCCACAAATCGAATGCACAACTTCAAAGATCAAAAAGGTCTTTATTTAGGGTTGTAATGGGGCCATGGGTGTAAGTTTCATGAAAGAAAGGATAGGGAAATCACAAAGATTCTAAGGAAATTTAGTAGAGCACTAAGATGATAATGTAGAGAGATAAGAACTTCAATGAATTTCCTCAAGGCAATAAAATTTGAAACACATGAAGCAAGAAACCTTTACTTTTGAGGCCGGATGTCATTTTTTTGGCCTTTGCTTCATTCTAATCACCATAATACAATAAAAACTTATCAAATCCAAGGAAATTCTTCTATTTTTTCTCTATTTTTTTTTTCACATTTGATTTTTTCTTCTCGGCTATCTTGTTGTTTTTTTTCTTTCTATTTTTTTCCGATAGCCATCGATATTTTTTTTTCCTTGGATTGACATTTACAATAACACTCCCCCATACTTGCTTACAAAAATACCTTGAACAATAATGAATCTCTGAAAATTTTGCTCCACTAACTTCTTAGAATAGGGTAAAGATATAGCTATATATACTAGGTTGAAGGGTAAGGAATTTGTGGTTGATAAAAGAAAAGGCTTAATGTAGGCTCAAGGGGTTTATCTAGGGGGTTGCACAACTTGTGTGCATAAAGGGACACATGCTTTATTTGGCTATGGTGGTGAATCCTAGTGCCTTTATCCTTTCCCATCCATCATGCAATTCAACCATACACTTCGAGAGGCTTTGGGGCAAGTTCTAGCATTTGTCCTTATATAAAATATGCACGTCAGAGGGTACTGCTGACCAAAATATATATTCTGGAGGGTATTGCCATCCAGAATATTGTCTGGATGGCACTGCCAACCAGAATATTGTCTGGAGGATACCGCCGACCAAACTATTACCTAGAGGATACTGCCGACCAGGTAATGCATGCATGCGCTATCATACTCATCTATCATAATTACCTCCACAATTCATAAACTGAACTCATAAATTTCTCATTTCATAAATTAACTCATCAACTCACACTACTAGCAAAACGGACAACTCCCACAAATTTATTTCCCACAGATTTTCAACACCCACGGATATCTATGTAAAAGACAATTTCATACCTATAACCATGTGAACTAAGTAGAATTGGGCCCACATGAGTTTGTGCATTTCTAATAACAAAAATCCGTGTGAAACAACAATTCACACAGATTTCAGTGTCAAAGTTAAGATTCTTTCTCACCTATTCACACAGATGTCTGTGTGTAAACCAATTCACACGGATTTCAATGTGATAAAATATTTTATTATTCACAAATCATTGGTTTTTTTATTATACATATTATACAACGACGGTCTTCCATAACTAATACATTTTGATACATATTTATGTAAGAGTTACAAATACATTTCATACAGATTTCTGTAGCTATATTGTAAAATGTACGAATTGAAAACTGAGATATGGAAATCTGTCTGAGATGAGTATATGCATATGGAATTCCGTATAAACAGTCAAATGACAATTAACAAGAAAATATTTGTTTACCGAGGTAATCACACATGGACATCTATTACAAAGGTTTTTTTCACACAAACATCTGTGTCTAAATGAAATACACACCGAAATCTGAGTGAAATTTTGAATGGGACAATTGATATCACCGAGCCTTCACTTAGACAAACATCCGTGTGCTTTGTTAATTTAGGGCATAGAAAATTGTGCTGCCACTTGCTTTGGGGTAATAAGGAGATGACTAAAACCCATTATCACATGAGAGGTCACCTGCTTTTGGTGAAGGTGAAGGTAGTTGGAGAGAGGAAAAATAGAAGAGAGATAGATCTGAAATGGGGTTCTCTTTTTATTCTCACATCCTCGGCTTCAACATCAAGACTTAACTTTCTGTCTTTCTTACTGAAGGCAAAACTACTTTGATTCATAGGTGAAGTTTACCCAATTTAATTCCTTTTCTTTTTAATGTGTTTGTAAAAAATTTTAATTTTTGTTGGCATGATGGGGTTCATTTTCCCCTTCTTCATTTTGACCTGGGGAGTTGTTCATGTTTCATGTTGCAGGTCTGAGAGTTGGCTTCTTCTATTTAGTTTGATTGACTTATACGGTTTACTTTCTTTACTGTTGATATTGGTGGGTACACAATGAACTTCTTAATTGTTTCTTCATTTTGTTTGTCTAAAATCCAAGGGGTGAAAGAAAAAAAAAAATTCCTTGGATTTTTTCAAGCTTAATATTTCTGATTCAAATATTGTCACTAAAAAAAACAGAGGTTTGTAAGGCTGGGGGTGTTCTTCACTTTTTCTCTCTGTGTAGTCCCGATCTGCTAATCATATATATATATATATATATATATATATATATATATTATGCAGAGGTGTATATAATGATGGTCTCTCTTCTCTCCTTCACAGGTATGCAACATGATGAAAAGAGAGAGAACATCGCTTCAGTACAATTAACAGAATATGAAGAGGGTCTGAAGAAGAATTTCGATACTTTCCAGTTTCCATAGTATTTTTGGGGTAGTTGCTGGGATAGACAAAAGATTCAGATGGACAAAAAAATTAGATTGCTGGTGTAATTTTATTTATTAATTCATTTGCATAATTTTTTTTTTTTTTGAATGCCATCACTCTTCCACACAGACATCTGTGTGAGTTTGGAAACTATTTCACACTGATAAAGATATAAAGATATTAGTTTCAACTCACACGGATTGAACCCAATTTAAGTATGCATGTGGACAGACAAATGGGACCCACATCAAATTCCACACGGACTCCCAAAACCGTGTGAATAGAGCATTAGCCCCCCCCCCCCTCCGAAGGCAACTGAAATCATTTCGTGCTTGCGCTATTGGTACATCCTTTTACATACTGACATCCGTGTGAAATACTAGTTTTTCACACATATCTAAATTTGTGTGCTAGTAGTGTTAGAATATTTAAATCTCCATTTTTTGAAAAGAAATTCTCAATAACTCGATACTCATTACTCGATAAAAACATCATAAAAAATCTCAATAGTTCATCAACTTTCCGAAAGAAAATCTTAATAGCTCGAAATTCAATTAACTCGATAATTAATAAAACCTTTCGGAAAGTAAAACTCAATCTCAATTTCATCAACTTTGTAAATCGTTAATAAAATGTCAAAAACATAAATTATGAAATTCGATAAATTACTCATACTCAAATATAATCATAAAAGTTAATACGATAACTAAATACTCAAAAATATATATGCATGGCCCAGTACCATTTGGTCTAATGGCATAGTATCCCGGCCCTTTCGTAAGTAGGAGGTTGTGAGTTCGACTCGCGAAAGACTAGTTGTAGCATTTGAATTGTTTATCTAATATATATATATATATATATATATATATATATATGCATGCAATTTAATTTAGGGTTTTTATTATGGGTATGGTCTGTACTTTTATGAACCGGACTAGATAGTACTCAAACTTATAAAACAATCAAACATGTACCTGGACTCTCAAAATAGCATCAATTAGATACTTCTATTAAAGCAACCACATGCAAATATTGATCCTCTTTAAAAAAAATAAAAACCATGTGCAAATCATATGCATGGTCAAAATTGTCTTTTTGCTTATAATCAAACCTGGACCTCCTACTTCATCTTCTTCCTTTGAGCAACTCACATCTCACATCTTCTTTCAATATTTGAGACCTCACTTTTCTCGATGACTCCACATGTGAATCGATGCCTGAGATCCTCAAGCGTCAACGCTGTAATCAATAACCCAATGATGTTCTTCAACTCACCTTATCACGGTTTGACGGTTTTCTTTTGCAACACCGAAGTGAATCTTAGTTCGTATGCCGACGACATGTTGCATTTCGACTTGTCGGATAACAAGACTCTGGGAATTCCAAGTGAACTGGGTTCTATCCATTTTGCCCAATTGACCTTGAAAACGTTTGCAGCCTTACAATTCCCATTCGGCTCGATTTGCACTCCGACAACCTGAATGTGGGTTTGGAGGTGAAAGCCTCAATTCAATCCAAGATTGTGTCCTATCTAACCATCTTGCAGGATACGGTGTAATCTTCAGATGAAATAGATTACTTCATGTGGTAGCTAGTAGAGTTCTCAATTTGGATGATAGTTGTAATGGTGTCAAGTGTGGATGGGAATTGGGTATTGTTTTCATTCTTTAATTTCTGCTGTTTGGTTTCAAATGCACCACTAGATCTGAATTCCTTGGACAATTGGATCAATGGCTCTTATTTCCAAAAAAAAATATAAAAAAAAGGGCTCTAGTTAGCTGAAAACAAAGAATAAGAGTTGGTGCTTTTGGTTTAATTTGGGAATTTATGAAACAAAATTAGAATAGAGTGGGTAAAGAAACCTGGTTATTAATTTTAGAACATGAAATGTTTAGTTTTGTTCAAAATTGAGAAACAATTCAGAAGATTGACCATGAATAAAAAAAGATAAAAATTGGAACACTCATGATCAATAGCTTGAAAACCCAAATGGAAATGGAAAATGGAGAAAATAATTTAAATATCAATTTATTAGAAACTACGGTAAATCTAGAAAATTGAGCAAAAGCGTGTTCTATCGTAAATCTGAGGCCATTCTAGTCATTTCCATGTGAAAGTAATTGAAATGTCTTATTTACCCCTCGCTTTAATGGAGGTTTGATAGAACTTTAATGGAAGTATCTAATTGATGCTATTTTGAGAGTCGAGGTACCTATCTGATTGTTTTTTAAGTTCAAGTACTATTTAGTTCGGTCCATAAAAGTACAGACCCTACCTATGATAAAAACCCTTTAATTTAAAAGTAAATGTCCACTCACTGAATTTTGACTATGACGGTTGTTTTTGCCTAAATGTACTTTTGGCTGGACCCTTAGAATAGCAGACAGTGTGAGACGATGTAGCGGCCCAGATAAGGAACAAGAAGCAGGCCCAACGAGGGAATTCGGGCGGAATCCCCGCGAAGCCCCACAGAGGCCCAGTTGAGCCCACAATCGGGAATCCATGAGGAGTAATCAATATATTCTTCACCCACGTGGAGTTTAAAGAGTGCAGTACTGCTAAGCTCGCGGTGGAATAGGGATGTCAGGCATGTTATGGAATCTGATCACTTTTGCAGAAAAACAGGAATATAGCATCATGAATATATTAGTGTGTCATTAATGCGATGAGCTCGCTAGGAAACACTAAACAATTATATCCCAACTGCCCGCGACCAGCGTGGAGTCAGCTTTGCTCCCATTTTAGCAATACTCAGATTAATTAACAATTAATTTGGGGTATTCATTATGATTTCCAAGATAATGCTCATGCAGATCAGATACCCGTGGTTGAGAATAGAATATTTTACACTTTTCTGAGGATTTGGAACTCACATAATAGCCTATATCTGAGGCTAGCACGAAGAAAAAAAAAGACGCCAATTCATCAACTAATCTCTACGATTATCCAAGCCTCTCCGGAGCAACAAACAACCTTCTCTATTACCGTGACCACACTCCAGTCCCAGTTTCCTCAGGAGTCAACTGTCAGTGCCACCAAACACTCTATCAACATACTTCGGTCCTAGTATCCTCGGGAGCCGACGGTAGTGTCGCGACCATAACAGTTACAGAATCAGCCAAGCAAGGGTAACTCCCTCGCAACCCAGCGAAGCCAAAGTCATGCTTTAGCAAGATCTCAGCACTTCCCGGTGATTTCCGCTCTGCTCAATCTGTAATGTTGAGTATCGATTGTGTGTGATTAGAAGAAACGTCAGCAAAGTCCTCACCACGAGGCAGAAAGAATCCCACAACGAGGCTGGTGCTCTCCTCATTTACAATCGCTTGACAGAAGTCAGGTCAAGGAACACCCCCGACGACTGCACCCAAACGGTGCTGGCACGCCCAAGCAAGAAAAGAGACTGTTGACCAGCTACAACAAAACTGGAGCCAAACATTTTGGCACGCCTAATGGGACCTAACAGGCGTTTAGCGTTTCGTTACAACAACAGCCATTAGGAAGTCAGGCGTAAACCCGTATCAAAAGGGTTGTGCCAACTGCTCAATTTACACAAGACCTCTAGATACAGACCGCACTCACGTGCACATTGTCGTGGTCTTTCTGAAGAAGTAGTAAACCAAAGATTTTCTCTTAATTCACCATCGACCAAGATGGCAACTAAACAAGGAGGAAGTCAACAGCTCGTTATTGAAGGCGAGAAAACTCTAGTCACGCAGCCTAATGAGGCTGGCGACACGTCTAAGGTCACTCAGGTAGCCGCGAGCATGGCTACGTCTGACGATTATGCACCCATTCTCATACCAGAGAATGCGACCTTAGAAGAGCGGTTCAGTATTCTTTAACAGAATTTAGCCACATACCATCACAAGATGGAGAGAGCCCTTGAAGAGGATCACCGGCGGCTTGATGCGTTCACGATCTCAGTAAGAAAGCTTGAACTTATATCCCAGATGACAACAGGGCGAGTGGATAGCATGAACAAAAAAATGCAGAACAAAAAAATGCAGAACAAAAAAATGCAGAACAAGCACGAAGAGCTACTGGCAGCAAGCAAGCATATCGCCATAGATATTGCGGCCATCAGAAACGAGGGATCTAACCTAGCGACCCGAGTCGCCATGCAAAAGACTGATCTAGATCAGGTCAGAGAGCTTTTGTGCAAAGCCCCTGGGAGACCCTAACGCTGTTTTAGGCTCCCTAGGGCATTCCTCCGCATTTGACAAATATGTGCCACCAAATGCGCGTGAAAAGGCTAGCAGAGACAACGTAGCCTCACCTGGGTTAGCGACAAAGGCCATGATAGCCAAGCTAGCAGCAAATACTCGCGGTGGCTCTGGAAAGGGAAAGCTCCATCGCCAGTAAGACGGGGGAGCGGGACTTTGAGTTTGGGAGCAGGAACTTCCTCCGATCCAGTTAGAGTTGTTCAATACGACAACGATGGGGTCGAACATACATTCGATGAATCCCTAGAATCCCAGGAAGGAAGCGACCAAGTCAAAAGTTCTGCGAAGTCACCGTGGTAGTAAAAGGTCAAACGGCGGTCAGCTCCGAGTAGACGACGGAGCGCCAATAGCCTTCACTTCACAGGCGTCACCACTTTTAGGTTGATGTAACCTTTGCCCCGGCCAGCTGGGGAAACAGAAGTTTATGTTCCACCTCCTCCTAATCCGCGATACGTAAGGAGAGATGAAGTAGAAGCTATGATCAGGGCCACAAACTAGAGGCCTAATCTGGAAGAGACCTATTAGGGGCCTTTCCCATCACATATCTCACAGGCACCTTATCCTAGGGGATACAGGGGGGAAGAGGTCAAAAATGCAGCGGCCCATCTGGTTAGGTTCTGAGTACAGTGTTGCCAATATCAGAATGACGACAACCTGAAATGCAATATCTTCGATACTCCCTTGTCAGGGTCGGCCTTTACCTGGTTCACTAAGCTGCAACCAGGATCAGTCCCAAGTTGGCCAGCGATGGAGAAGCTGTTCGAGGAGACTTTCGGAACTATTGAGCCGAAGGTATATCTGGCCTCACTCACTCAAATGGCCCAGCAGCCAACCGAATCCGTAGTCGCATACCTTCAGCGCTTCCAGATCCAGAAGGGGAAGCTGAATGTGATTCTCCCAGAGAAAGAGTTGGTGAAGTTGGCGATCAAAGGCTTAGAGCCTCTCCAACGTAAGAAGCAGTGCAAGAGCACGTTCAGTTGCATGGGGGAACTGATCACGAAAGTTGGAAGCCTTGAGCATTTGCTCAGAGAAATGGACGCTATGAGGAATTCCTCCAAAGGAACGTACATTCCGGGGAAACAGAGAACTGTTGCAGCTGTGAATCACTACTCAGGCGCCTATGATCCTTATTATAGGAGCGAGGAATCTGGCCTGGCCGAGGCTGAGAAGTCCGAAGAGGACGAGGTAACATTGCTAGAGCTCACTGGGAAGAAGGCATCAACGCTGAAACAACTAAAGCTGAGTAAAGAGCCGGTGAAACTCAAGTCAGTGGTGTTCACCAAGCCTGATTTTGCGAGCTACACCTACGATGTGAATAAAGCTCATGAGATCTTGGTTGAAGACTGACTTTGGACCATTCCCCAAACCAAAGCAGCTAAGGGGAAAGAAATACTGTAAGATCCACAATTTGTGGAATCACAATACAGCCGACCGTGTTAGGTTGAAAGATCATATTCAGATCTGGTTGAATAATGGGAGCTTGCAGGTTGAAGCGCAGGCAACAGCGGCGGTGCTCGTAGATTTGGATCCTTTCCCAGAGACTGGAGTCAACATGGTACACTTAGTTTGGGGGTCAAAAGATCAATGGAGGCTGAGCCCAGATTGTGCCAATGGAGGCTTAGGAAAGGTGACAGAGTAACCCATAAAGCATAGATCAGGGCAGATCCCACCTGTCGTGTTTTGTTCACGGTGTAAGGAGGAATGTGATGCCCAGGCGTTGCACGAGGAGGAAGAACAAACCGTTCGATTTGGTTCTTTACCACCGATGAAGTTACCAGCATATTCTAGAAGCTTCCAGCCACCTAGCCCAAGAACGCTCGCTGGGTCAGGGACTTCTTCTCTAAAGGAATCTAATTTGTTCAAGAAATTAAAGGGGGCGAGAGAAGAAAAGATAAAAAGCGAACGATCAAACTCTATGACCAGACCGTATATTCCTCCAGCGCTGACGTCCACTATAAAGGAAGGAAAATGGTATACCCAGAGAAAGGGCAAGGCGGTGGAAATGAGCGCTTCAAAGAAGATGAAACTCCAGCGGAGGTTTGGAGAGGCTCGACGAACCTTGGAGGCACTGGATCAAAGGTTTATCAAACCATAACAGCTGGTGAGATCCCCGAAAGAGTACCAGCGCCAGATGGAGGCACTGGCCGCCGAAAAACTAGTTCGCCCACAAGATCCTCAATGGCCATCAGAAAGGCCACAGCGGGCTTCAAGGGCCAACACTGTTAGGAAGGACAAACAGGAGAAATCCCGAGTTCCTGCGAGGTAAGAACCGCCACCAGCTCATAAAATGAGTGTATGGCGAAGGATATCCAGCGAGGAAAAAGATAAACAGCCTTTGATATTTGACAGGCTGGGGAGTAAAGACGATAAGACCGCAACCGTGCAGTGGAGTCCTAGAAAGGTCCGAAGTATAGTGGTTACGAAGCCCGAAGAAGAGTTATCAGTGAAGCAGCGGCCGCTGGAGGAGGAATATCCTTCTGCAGCCGATCCGCAGGGGCAGGCCTGTGAAGAAGGATCGTTGGTGACTTACAGAGCGAGCAAGTTCACGGAGGAGGTCGACTTGAGTTCCCTAATAGTGGAATCAGAAGAGGCGAACATGTCGGATGTCATATGTAACATGGTATATGTCTTGTCGTCAAGATATGTCTTGCCGATGGCAGCTCACGAATGCCAAGCGGAAGCAGGCTCGAGATCACCTCGGCAGCATCTTCTATCACAAAAAAGCTCATGCTGAGGGACGTGGAAGTAGTAGAGGCTGCAGATACTGATGAGAGAAGCCAGGACATGGGTTTCAGCAAGCCAACACCAACAATGGCTCAACACAGAAGGCCATTATATATAACCACTAATATGAAAGGTACCAAAGTTAGCAAGATCATGGTGGATATCGGAGCTGCAGTAAACGTTTTGACTACGAGAACCATGCAGTTGCTAGGGATCAAGGAAGAGAAGATCCAATCCACATCCCTGATGTTGAAGAACTTTGCAGAGACTGAGACCAAAACGGTCTGATCTTCCTACAGATCAAGGTGGGTCCAGCAGAGGGGGTTTAAGCCTTTTTCGTCACAGAGTGTCAGGCAGCATACAACGCTATTCTAGCCCGCGACTGGATCCACCGGAGCTATTGTGTCCCATCCAGCCTTCATGAGGAGTTGATCATTTGGGATAGAGTCGCGGACAAGGCGGCAGTACTCAAAGTGGATCTGCGACCTTTCTCAGTCTCCGCAGTCTACGGGGACGCTAGGTACTATTTAGAACCTATTTCTCTACTGCAGGTTCATGGGATCGACAACAAGGCAGCCCCACAAGGGTGACGGCCTCGAATCTGGCACAATGGGTGCTCGCGGTTGCAAATGGAAGTGGCAATCAGCGCGAACTTAGAACCTGAAGAAAAACAGGGGCTCATCAACTTACTACATGAGTATAAAGATTGTTTCGTGGAGAGATACGAAGATATACCGGGTTTATCTCCTGACCTGGTCTGCCATAAGCTTCCGACTATCCCAGATCGAAATCCTGTGAGACAAGAATCTTGGTGGATGAATTCAGAAACTCAGGTTTTGGTCAAAGAAGAAGTCGAGAAGATGCATAAATCAAGAATCATCAGGGTTGCCAAGTACAATAAGTGGCTATCTAATTCGTTCCAGTTCGTGGCAAAATAAGGGTGTGCGTCGACTACCGCGACCTCAACAATGCCACTCCCAAAGACGTCTACCCCATACCGGTAGCGGATATATTGGTAGACGCAGTAGCTGTCATGAGCGATTATCCTTTATGGATGAAACCGCCGGTTATCACCAGATTCCAGTGGCAAAGGAGGATAGACACAAAACTGCTTTCAGATGCCCAAGTTTCGTGGGAGTTTTCGAGTACATAGTTATGCCCTTCGGTTTGAAAATGTGGGGACCACGTACCAGCGAGCAATGAACCTAATCTTCCATGATATCCTTGGAAAGATTTTAGAGGTTTATATTAATGATGTAGTGGTCAAATCAAAGCAGCGGGGAAACCACATCGCGGATTTGCGATAGGTTTTTGAGCGCATAAGGATCCACAAGTTAAAGATTAACCCGGCGAAATGTGTATTCAGAGTTCAAGTTGGCGACTTCCTAGGGTTTATTGTGCATCAAAGGGGCATCGAAGTATCCAAGGATAAGGCTAAAGCGGTGATCAACGCTTCGCCTCCGAGGACAAAGAATGAGCTGCAAAGGCTGTTAGGAAAGATCAATTTCTTGCGGAGGTTTATTTCCAATTCCGCCGGTAAGATTTAGCCTTTCTCCTCCCTTCTAAAGCTGCAGGAACAAACAGAATTTGTGTGGGAGACGAAACACCAAGAGGCCTTTGATAGCATAAAGGCCTATCTAGCGAACCCACCGGTTCTGGTTCCTCCAAAGCGAGGTTACCCACTTGAGCTCTACATTGCAGCGGCAGAAGCTTCAATCGACAGCTTATTAGCACAGGATGATAAGGAGGGTGTGGAACATGTCATTTTCTACCTAAGTAGAACGCTAACGGACTGCGAAACCAGGTACTTACCAATGGAAAAGCTTTGTTTAACGTTATACTTTTCTGCCTGCAAACTGTGACATTATATGTTGTCGTTCACTACATGCATAATTGCTCAGACCAATCTGGTCAAGTACATGTTGTTGCGGCCCATCCTTAGGGGCCGGATTGGCAAATGGGTATTGCCTCTTTCAGAGTTCTCTTTGCAGTATGTTCCCCAGAACGCTGTGAAGGGCCAATCCATCGCGGATTTTCTAACATATCATCCAATCCTGGATGCCATGGCATAGATTTCAAATGTGTATTCGATACCAAAGCAAAAGAGCTCATGCAGGACATGCATTCTAGTGTCTACGGTGCTCACCAGGCAGGTCAAAAATGTGTTGGTTGCTCAAGAGACATGGATATTTCTGGCCAAGTATTTTGAAGGATTGTATCGCCTTCGTGAAAGGGTGTTTGGATTGTTAGGCCCATAGGCCGGTCCAGCATGTTCCCAATGTACCAATGCAGCCCATTATAAAGCCTTGGCCCGCAAGAGGCTGGGCGCTGGACTTAATTGGAATGATCCACCCGCATTCATCGCTGCAACCCAAGTTTATCATCGTCGCTACAAATTCTTTACAAAGTAGGTCGAAGCAGAACTTTTAAAGGAAGCATCTGGAAGTACATTGCACCAATTCCTATATAGGAACATCATCTGCAGATTTGGTATTCCAGAAGTCTTCATTTCAGACTGGGGGGGCAGCATTCACGGGTGGTGAGGTTAGTAAATTGGCAAAAAAGAATAGGGAATACAGTTTGTCCATTCCAGTCCTTATTATGCTCAGTCCAACAGTCAAGTAGAGGCAAGCAACAAGATCATCATTACTTTGCTAAAGAAAATGTTGGAAGCTAATCCGCGGCAATGGCACGAGACTCTTTGGGCATACCGCACTTCAAAACGAAATCCCACCGTGACAACACCTGATGCTCTGATGTTCGGCCATGATGTTATTTTGCCTCCGGAAGTCAACATGCGATCATTGTGAGTTCAAGAGCAACATCATCTTATCGGAGAGGACTACGTTCAGGCTATGTGGCAGGAACACGAGGACCTTGGCGAAAAGCGCTTGGAGGCTTTAGATAGTTTGGTCATGGAAAAGCAGTGAGTAGCTCGAGCCTACAACAAGTGAACGCGGGGAAAGAGTTTTAGCGAGGGAGAATTGGTGTGGAGAGCAATTCTCCCACTTGGTGAAAAGTTAGATGGTCGTGGAAAATGGACTCCAAGATGGGAAGGTCCGTATATCATCCATAAAATCCTAGAGAAATGAGCTTTTCATCTCAAGGGCTTGGATGGTGATATCCATCACAACCCCATCAATGGCAGATATTTAAAGAAATACTTTCCCAGTGTCTGGGATTCGGAGGAATCATAGATAGCCTCTTCGCATGAAGCTTGGCGGGCAACAGTAGTCTCATTGCTTTCGCGAAGCCCACTGACAAGGGCCTGGTTTTGAAGCCCATACTTGTTTTCACTTAGGGCCTACCATTGAGGCATCGCCCTGGTTAGTCAGACTAGGGGGCAGAAGTTTGCACGGGCCGGATAAGCAGCTGCGAGGTTTCAGCCTGTTATACGGGTTGATTTGTTTCGTAGTGAGTCTACTTGGTTCGTGGTGGAAAGCTTGGCAAACTTGTTATTTCCCAAGACCTTTTTCTAGCGGCCACTTTGCTTGGCAGGAAGGTTAGTGAGCTGAGGAAAATAATTAAATTGATAATTGTGGGGCCTATGTTAAGGCCTCACGAGTATTCGAACAACAGTTTTTACGAGTATTCATAAGAAAAGTTGAATGTATTCGTAAAATGGCTTTGCGACCAAAGCAATACAATTGTGACTTTCCTTAGAATACAAAGCCAAAAGTGGCTAAAATTACAAAAATGAAAATCTTCTTGAAATCTTCTATTTCTTCTTTATATGAAAGCGGCTATGGAAGCCAACAACGGGTTGAGTCGCGCCATTATCTCCGAAAGGGGGCAGAGTGCAGAGGAACTAAAAGAGCGGCGTGAAACTCCCCACCCTCTTCAACTTTGCCAGTCACCATTTTCTGGGCACGAAGTGTGGGATCGGCCATCCTGCAGCCCACACCCATTCCTTCCGTGAGTCCATCCTCTCCCTCCAGGATTCTGTCAATGTTTAGAAGGGAGAGCTTGAGAAGGAGGTGACCACCAAAGCCCCTTCCATCTGGAGGACTCGATTCGAACCACATCCAAAATAGAAAGGGGTTTAAGGAGGGGCAAAGGCCTCAAAGTGACCTTCTTCCTCCTCAGCTTGCTCCGCGTGTGAGGGATCCCACAAAAGATGATCTGGCATGTCCAGATCCCCCACACTAATGGAGCCCATCGTGCTTTTCCACTCTTGACAGCCTGGGTGAAGATATAGGCTGGGAGGAGTTGGTAAGTACGAGGTTGCTAAGATTAAGCCATGAGGCCTAATCCATATTTGAGATTTCGCCATAAGGCCTAAGATTTAGAGGGTGGGAATGATTTCATGAGGCAAAGATTTATGGAGGAGAATGAAGAGAAGTAAGGATTGGAAGACCATGGTTTTTGGGTTCAAAGCAAGTTTTGGAAGATCTGCGCTTCCCTTGTTCAAAGTACCCCTATTTATAGGAGAGATTGCATCAATCTTGACCCTTGGATGAGCGGTTGAGGAGTCAAATCAGCGTCTTTAATCCGAATTAATTACTTTAATCTCGGAATTGAAGGAAACATAATTGTGCGTGGGGGAACCAAACGGTTTTCGAGGAGGTAACTATTCAATTGTCAAGATTATCTTTTTGCAACCGTTTTTCAACGGTTAGTTAATACAAAGTTAAAGCCCATTATGATGACAAGACAAAGAAGTTTGCGATTTGGGGCCAGCAAGTGGATCCAAATAGAACGTCGGTCCAATACTGGGGTTTATACTGCAAGAAAATGGAGTTGCATACGTGATCGTTGTTAGGCCTGGAAAATACATTCAACTACACTGTCAAGGCCCGTGTGAACAGCGGGGCGGGGCATTTCTAGTGTTACTACTCTCGCAAAGACCATTCATGAAGGCCTGGTTTTGAGGCCCATCATCTTTTCTTCGCTACGCCTAGCAACACTAGGGGGTAACACTACACCAAGGACGAGCGCCATATCAGCAGCGCCCCAAATTTTTGGTTTTGGATGCTTCCCAGTGGCCGCGAAGAGTAGGATAATTTGAAGCGATTGAGCCAGCAAGAGAAATACTTTCGCGAGGAAAATGGGACCTACATTTGGGGCCTTACGAGACACAACCATCGACATCAGGATGAGAAAATAATATTGTTTTCATAAAGTGGCTTTGTGGCCAAAAGCAGTACATTCATTACAAGGGCAAAAGTGGCTAAAATACAAGCATGAATATTTGGATTTTTTTTTTTTTTTGAATCTTTCTTCAAATGGAAGCGGCTAAGGAACCCAGCGCTAGGTTGAGCCTCGCCATTATCCTAGAAAAGGACAGAGTGCAAAGGAACTGAATATCGGCATGAGTTTCTAACCCTCTTCAGCCTTGGCAACCACCATTATGAGGACGTGAAGTATGGGAATGGCCATTTTGTAGCTTGAGTCCATCCCTTCCACGGCTCCATCTCTCTCTAGCCCCCTAAAGCATCCCCGCCCTTGGATGGACAGTAGTGGAGTCAAACCGTATGTCAGCAAATCTTTGATCAAGACTGCCCCAAATCGCAGAAAAGAAGGGAATATTAGCGCGTGGGGAACATAACGATTTTCGAGGAGGTAACTATTACGTTTTCAATATTATCTTCTCGCAACCGTTTTCGTTCGACAGTTACTTAATGTAAAGTTAAGACTCATCAAGAAGATAAAACCAAGAATGTGAAGTTGGGCCAGCAAGTGGATCCAAAGGAAGAAGATTGGTTAAAAAACTAAAGATACAATCTTTGCTACGAGATATATATATATACACACATATATTTTGTGCTACAATAAGGCCTAAGGGATCAACTATTATAAGTTAGAAGGGGTCTAAAGCGGGCGACCTACAAAATCAAGCCATACATAGAGCATCTCAACCTGGAGGCTTGCGGCGTGAACTTCGTTTTCAGACAACGAAGCCCATTCTGCGGATTGGGCCAAGCAGCTGGTCAATTCTTGGGAAGCAGCTAAGGGAGCTTCCAGTTGGACTTGGAAATGTCGGATATGGGCTTCTATGTTCGACGTCTAGAGCGTTATTTCCCTCACGCGAGCGGCCCGATCAATCAAATGGCCGTGAAGAGTCTCCACCTGATTGGCAAGGTCATTATAAGCCATGCGAACCGCGCGGGATTGAGCCTCTGCAGTGGATTGGCGAGCGCGGGCCACGTCAAATTCCCTCAACAACTTCTCTATAACTTCGAGCTGAACTAGATGGACCACATGCTCTCAACGGAGGAAAACAATGGCCTCCTGGACCCTGGCTAGTTCTTTAGGCCCCTGCCACCGTTGTCCCAGAAGACTTTGAAGCTCCGCCCTCGCTACTTCAACAGCGGTAGGATGATTTTCCGCAAGAGCCCGAGCAAGCCTTTCAAGCCTAGTAGGAAGAGGTGGTTGTAATACCCCGAAAAATCCAAATTAAATTCCGTGGAATTTTTAGAAAGGTTGTCGTGGTCATGGATGAGGTTACGAAACTTGGAGAGGTTGTTGGATTAGTTCGAACGATTTTATTTTCGAAAACGAACTTTATTTAGGGGGTTGTGAAAATCGACTTTTTATACGTTCAAAATTTGGGAAAACTTCCTTCATGAAAGTTGTAGAGCTCGTCGATACGATCTCGTGCATATATAAAACGCAATATTTGGAGTTCATATGAATAAGTTATGAATATTTGAAAATTAGAATTTTTCTATAAATATCTAGAAAATCTGAGTTTTTTTTTTCATTAAAGACGAAAAAATCTCATTTTTGCGTTTTGGTCCCCCAACCCTCCGCTCTCTCTCTTTCTCGCGCAAAACCCTTTCCCCCGTCCGACCCGTTCTGACATGACCCGGCCGGAACGAGGCCTTCCCAGCCACGCCGCCCTCGGACCCGGCCCCTCCCGTGCTCACCGTCGTACGCCCATCCTCCCCGTGGTGCTCCCTCGCCCAGCCGCTGCCCCCAGACGCGGATCGAAGCCCCCCTCGAGCCGTGAGCCCGACCCGACTGGATCTCATCGGTGCCAACGTTGCACGGGCCGATCCTCCACCTTGTTGTGATCTCCTCCTCTTGCTGATCATCCTCATATCCTCCTTGCATGAAGATTTGGACTGTAGAGTGATAGATCAAGATTTGAAGTTTTTGACGGCGCAGGACAGATCTAGGAACTGATCAGACGTACGGGATTATTCCAACTTCAAAACTCGATCTAGAATGATCTAGACCAAATATCACTTAGCTCCAGGTATGAAAGTTGATCATCCTTTTATTTTGAAGAAGTTTGTAGTTGACAACTTTTACATCGGAGGTGGTTGACCGACGTTGACCGCCGCATTGACCACCGTCTGACCGCCGCGTGTGGTAGTGCGTCGGACCATATTTTGAGTTTATATTATCTGATCAATGATCTATGCATCCTTACGAGCCTTTTGATATATTACAAGGTTATTTTATAAAAAGTTGATAAATAGTGGATTTACGTTTTGACGTTACTATTTACGGTTTTTACGTTTTATTTTTGGTTTACGATCTACAGAGATCCGACCGTTGGATCTTCGTATAATTATAAAATAGTGATTCGGGAGGTGATTCGTGAAGATCCGTCCGTCGGATTTTCGTATAATTTTGATAGGATGTTTCCAAGGGTGATCCGTGAGGATCTGACCTTTGGATCATCGTTTAAATTAGATCCGACCGTTGAATCGTCTTTATTTTAGAATCTGACCGTTGGATCATCATTTAAGTTTATTTCGTGTTCGTTTGCTAAGCAAAGACCGTACTTGATTAGGTACTTGACGGTTTGAGTTGACGAGCGAGTAGATTATTGTGATTTTGATTGATAGAAGACGCAGCTGGACTAGAGGTGAGTAAATCGCACATGGTTCATTTACGAACCGAAATTTAGTGATTTGTATTGAATTGTGAATCTGAGGAAATTGCTTTATGAAATAAAGATTTGTTTGAAATAATATGATCTTGATCGACTACGGTTCATAGCGTTGCGACTCACAGGTAAGAAAATGAATTTAAGTATAAAATGAATTTTTTTTTAATACATGTGAACTATAGTTGGTATTGTGGTCATTCTTGCGTGAATGTCTATGTATATATATTATTTATGTGATGATATATATTTATTGATGGATTGTGTTGATGAAACAATATGCATGATTGTATTTCTATTATTGTTTTGGATGTTTACTTTTTTAGAACAATATATTGAGAAATGTTTTGAGTTTTATTGTTTGAAGAGTATTGAGAGTTGAGTAACATTATGAAGTCAAGCGTGACTTCTTTAATTGTTTTGATCTGTGGAGATCAATAGGTCACGAGTGTGACCAATGCAAATTATCAGTGAACCATGCCCTTAGGGGTTGTTGGTTGCTGATGTCGGTGAACCATGCTCTGAGGAGTTGTTGGTTGTCGATTATCGTGAACCATGCTCTTGCGCCGAGTTGTTGGTTGCGATCAGTTAGAGCTCTAGTCTGTCTGCCAATGTTGAGTAGTTTTATAAGGGTAACGTTAAGGTTACTTGAGACTCATAAGTATGAGTTTTAAAAGAGAGTCTTGAGAGTATTCTTTCCTTTGTGTTTCTGTGTATTGTGGAGCTACCTTGTGTGCTTTATTATTAACTTGAATTGTGCAACCTCTAAATTTACTCATACGGGCTTTCAAAAGCTTATCGGGTTTTGTGTTGTTGCAATCCTAGTACACTATTCAAACGGTGTAGCAGATAATCGTGCAGGTCAGGAGAACCAGGGCGGTGACCGAGCTGTAATGTGTGATTTATCTCATTTGTTTTTGTGAGGTTGGTTATGCTGATTGAACTTTACTATTTAAGTTGGTGAGAGTGGGCTGTAATAATTAACTTGAGGATTTGGTTTATGTAATATTGAGTGGTGTGAGGTGTGATAGTTTCTGAGAAAAAAATTCAGAATGTTATTTTTATTTGTTATTATTCATGTTTCGGATTTGCATTTGTTATTCAAAATTCAAGGCGTGACAGTGGTGGCGGAGGATTTGCAGCACGATCGTAGACCGCCACTGCAAGAGGGTCGATGGGCTCCTCAATTCCTTCATCTCGCCCACAGCTCCGGCGACAGCCTCCTGAACTTGGTTAGGCATCCCCGCCGCCGGAGGCTCCGGAAATCCAACGCGAGTTTCACCATTGGATATTTGGGGGCAAGCAGCTCTGAGAACAGAGCCGCCAACGTCAACATTCGCCGCGGCCATTTCCTGGATCAAAGGACCAACATCACTGATCGTTTCATCCAAGTCTGGGATGTTCATCCCGCCGGCGAGATCTTCAGCGTCAATGACCACCTTCTCGGTATGAACGGAGTCAAGGGCAGTTCAGAAATCCACAAGGTTTTAGGGGCAGGTTTGGATTTAAAGGAAAGCAAAAATATAGGCCAACGGTGGCTTACCTCTCGAGCTTCTGGTTCGATGTCTGGCACAGGGTCATTCAGAGGAAGAGATCCTGTCCATCCACTTCTCGGGCCTCTAGTATAGCAGGAATCTCTATCCCCACCAACTCCTCATAGGCAGCAGAAGCCTCAGAGTGGCTTTCCACGCTGTTATGGTCCGGAGAATAATCATCAAAGATGGTTACTAGAGGGGCAGGACCTAGCGTTTGTTCTCCAGATAGGGGAGCAAGAAGAGGCTCCATGGGGCTAGTTGGCACTGGAACGAGCGCGGGCGCCAGATTCTCTACAGCGGCGGGAAGAGTCGCTGCTAAGTTAGTTCTTGTTGGAACACTCGCTGGCGTTGAGCCTGATGTAGCGGCTGAAGACCCAGCCTCATTCACACGAGAGGGGCCAGTGGTCCTCTGACAAACCTATCAAGGAAACAGCGCATAGTAAAGACACTGCTCAAGTCCTACAATTCATAAAGAATAAAATAGGGCCAGGGCTTACCAGTCGCATTGACAGAGGCTCATCATCCTCAAAGCTCTCTTCAGCGAATTGGGCGAGGTCGTGCTTGAGAGCAAGAGTAGCAGCAGAAGACTCTCCCTCAGGAGGCTCCTCGGCTACTGACTTCTGTTTCCTGGCCTGAGTAGAGGCTGCCCTGCTCCGGGTGGTACGCTGAAAAATGCACTCAGCAATAAGGACAGAGAATCAAATCAAGGAAAAGAAATGGTGAGGAAAGTTGAAACTTACTGTTGCCCCATATTCGAATCTGTATCCCCGAAAGTGATGATCGAAGAGGTGGAGCAGGTTATGGGGGTTGTACTGCAGGAGCGCGGGCACGCACAAGAGCTGCGTGGTCCTCGGGCCAGGACTGCTCATGTGACAAAAAATCCGACCAAAGATTTCCTCATGCGTCAGGTCCCAGCAGTTCACTGACACTTCTTTCAACCAATCTGCATAATCGTCGTCAACATCATTGAAGGGGTACAGCACCCTAACCCGGTCAGGGACCGCTACTAAAGTGAACTGATTCTGAAAAGGCGGGGACCCAGGAAGGTCTGATCTTCACCATAAGGTGTAATAGTTGGCAAACGTAAGCAAAGGCCAAGGCACCATCTGGGCCAGTCCAAGTTGGTGAGCAAAATGATTTGAGGCATAGAGCTCATAGCATATACGATCGTCAACAAGGTGGATGTTCCAACAGGAGATGGCTCGATGAAAAGTTTCGAGCGCTCGCTCGCTGGAATCCCTTCCACTAGGCAGGAAGCCATCCTCAAGTGGAGAGGGATACCGCCTAGAGAGGACTATCGTTGGGTCAGGCATCTCCAGCATCAGGTACAAGTGAGTGAAGCACACAGAGTAGGGGGAGCGTGGTACTTTCCTTCGAGGTAGAACCAATTCCCCAGAAGGGAGTCGACTGGGGGATCCTCCAAAATATCGTTGCGACGAAAGCGAGGAAAATAGATCTATAGCCAAAAGGCGAGAATCCAGAAGGGCCGCTGATGTCGGTATCAAAAGGGCGCATCACGACAGTGTAAAGGAAGCGATACAGCGCATCCAATACAAATTGCCCAAGGCCAATGCAAATGCCATTATAAAGAGCAGTGGCTAGAGGGTTCCAAGTACCAGTAGTTTTTCCAGAAGAGATACAGAAAACAAACTTACATAGCCAAAATTCAAGGAAGGCAATCCCTCATGTCGCACCGTTTTGTTTGCGGTAGTAGTCTCACCACGACGGGTAGGATCTGCTGTATTGCCCCCGGTTTGTCTGGTCCATTTGCGGCGAGAACTTGACTTCATCAATTTGACCGTGCTCATAGGGGGCCCAATCGATGGGCAATCCCGTGATAGTGAGAATGTCCAGCAGAGTTATGCTCATTTGCCCGAACCGGAAATCGAAGGTATTGCTGGAGGTGTTCCAGAAGTAAAGAGCGGCGGCTATCGGAGCGGGTCTGTGTGAGAAGGAAGACTGAAGCACAGATAGATGGGTAATAGCCACAGCTTCCCAACAGGCCAAATCCCTTGCTCGGACCTCCTGGTACCAGGTTACATCTTCAACAAGGACGGTGGGCCAGTGACCCACCTTCCGCCTCGGTCCTCAACTACTAAAGTCACCGGGAACCACCAGAGAGCCTCTATAGGACGACAAATGGGAAGCCCGTAGTAGGCCATGGCATCGTCCGATAAACTGCGTCGAGGTGTGGGCCCTAGGCTCACCTGATGTTCACTTGTACGAAAGCCCATCAGTTGATTTCTCTCCACACTGGTCTCGTGCAAGCATCGAATGCCCATATTGGTTTGCAGGAATAAGCATCATCCTCATTGATCTCATCCGGCTGATCGATGGTTTTGTTTTTCTTGTGGACCATTTCTGGGTCTTTTCGAGGATGGAAGATAAAGTTCAGAAAAAAGAGGGAGATTGGAAAAGGTTTTTTCGTTTCTGGGTTTCTCCGGAAAAGCAAAACAGGAAGAAAGTTGGTCAAGAAGGACTGATACTATTACTATTGATTGGATGGAAGTGGAGACATCCAAATTTAAATAAGAGATTTTGTGAGGGAAATGATGCGGTTAAGAGACGTTTTCGCAGCCAAAAGGTTGCCTCGTTTCATCATTACACCGCTCTTCATTAATGACCTCGTTTCCACCAAAGAGACGTGGCGCTTCAAGCCCTCTTCGATCAGTTACAAGTTGCCACAGGCCTGATCTCGAGGCCTGAGGGGCAATGTTTGATCCCAAAAGTACTTTTGGCTGGACCCTTAGAGTAGCAGACAGTGTGGGCCGATGTAGCGGCCCAGATAGGGAATCCGGGCGGAATCCCCGCGGAGCCCCATAGAGGCCCAGTTAAGCCCACGATCGAGAATCCACGAGGAGTAATCATTATATTCTTCGCCCACGTGGAGTTTAGAGAGTGAAGTATAGCCTAACTCGCGGTGGAATAGGGATGTCAGGCACGTTATGGAATCTGGTCACTTTCGCAGAAAAACAGGAATATAGCATCATGACTATATTAGTGCGCTATTAATGCGATGCGCTCGCTGGGAAAGACGAATCAATTATATCTCAACTGCTCGCGACCAGCGAGGAGTCAGCTTTGCTCCTATTTTAGCAATACCCAGATTAATTAATAATTAATTTAAGGGCTAAATTATGTTTAGTCCCTCTACTTTATCTCTCACATCGTTTCAGTCCCTGACATTATAATTTAATCTAAAAACTCCATAATCTTACAATTTCCCTCCAATAAGTCATGCCTTAGGTGAAATGTCCAATATACCCTTCAGTTATTTTTTTTCTTTTCCTTTTTAATTTATTTTTTTCCTTTTTATTTTTTTTCCTTTTTTCTTTTTTCTTTTTTCTTTTTCCTTTTTAATTTATTTTTTCCTTTTTTCATTTTTCTTTTTTTCCTTTTTCCATTTTAATTTCTTCTTTTCTTTTTTCTTTTTTCTTTTTAATTTCTTTTTTCTTTTTTCCTTTTTAATTTCTTTTTTCCTTCTTTTTTCTTTTTTCTTTTTCCTTTTTAATGACAATCGTATTCTGCTGCATCAGTAGCGCCACGTCGGCGAACCAATCCAGATCGACTCGAAACCCCAATTCTTGTTCTCCACGCCGGCGGCCATTTTTCTTTTCCATCACTATTCTTCTTCTTCACTTCTGGTGTTTGTCAACTTGGCATCAAAAACCACCATTTCAACCAAACCCAAAATCCAAATCACCATTTTGAGCAAGACCCAAAAACCTCAGAGTTTGAGAAAATGGTAGTTTTCGGTGAAAAGTTAAAAAATAGTAATTTTCAATGAAAAGTTTCCAAATTGAGGCTTGATGTGGAGAGAGAAAGTGGGATTTGAGTGGCAGAGAGACAAGAAAGCTGATTGGGAAACAGATGGGTTGTGAAGTTTGATCGTAATGGGATTGGTGGGTTGAAGAAGTAGAAAGGGCAGAACAAAAAAGGAAAAAGAACTTAAAAAGGAAAAAAAAAATAAAAAGGAACAAGAAAAAAAGAAGAAAAAGCAAAAAAAAATTAAAAAGGAAAAAGAAAAAAGGAAAAAAAGAAAAAGGAAAAAAGGAAAAAAAAAAGAAAAAAAGAAATTAAAAAGGAAAAAGAAAAAAATGAAAAAAGAAATTAAAAAGAAAAATGAAAAAAAATGAAAAAAAAATAAAAAGAAATAACATAGGGGTATATTGGACATTTCACCCAAGGCATGGACCTATTAGAGGGAAATTGTGAAGTTAGAGAGTTTTTAGATTAAATTAGAATGTCAGGGACTGAAACGATGAGAGAGGCAAAGTACAGGGATTAAACAGAATTTATCCCTTAATTTAAGTATTCATTGTGATTCCCAAAGTAATGCTCCTGCATATCAGATACTCTTGATCGAGAATAAAATATTCTACACTTTTCTGAGGATTGGGAACTCACAGAATAGCCTATATCCGAGGCTAGCACGAAAAAAAAAGGCACCAATTCATAAACTAATCTTTACGATTATCCAAGCCTCTTCGGAGCAACAAACAACTTTCTCTCTTACCGGTGACTACATTCCAATCCCAGTCTCCTCAGGAGCCGACTATCAGTGCCACCAAACCCTCTGTCAACGTACTTCGGTCCTAGTCTCCTCAGGACCCCACGGTAGTGCCGCGATCACAACAGTTACCGAACCAGCCAAGCAAGAGTAACGCCCTCGCAACCCAGCGAAGCCAAAGTCACGCTTTAGCAAGATCTCAGCACTTCCCGGTGATTTCCGCTTTACTCAATCTATAATGTTGAGTATCGATTGTGTGTGATTAGAAGAAACGCCAGCAAAGTCCTCACCACAAGGCAGAAAGAATCCCACGATGAGGTTGGTGCTCTCTTCGTTTACAATCGCTCAACAGAAGTCAGGTCAAGAGACACCCCCGACGACTGCACCCGAACGGTGCTGGCACTCCCACGCAAGAAAATAGACTGTTGACCAACTACAACAAAACTAGACCTAAACAACGGTTATCTGACAAATTTCCTCCTCAAGCTTGATCTACACGTTGTCATGAACAAATTGATATTATGAATAACGAATTTCGAGAATCAAAATGAAATTAATGAATTACAAAACCGAAACCCCTAAACAGTAATTGGTCGAAATCTCGAATCATATCAGAACAAGCTCAAATTTCATAGGTTACGTTAACTCAATAATTCTAACATCCTACCGAAAAATGGGGTCGATCCAACTGTTGGCTCTTCCTGAATCGAAACCCAAATTTTAGGAACTTCAAAAATTCCTATCGATCCCAAAATTCATTGTATGGCTACCAAACTATATCCACATGCTCGTAACAATGAGTTTCCCATAATAGACCAAAACAGAAGGCCTAAAATGGCCGGATGCGCGCCCACGTGCCGCCTGTACCGACCATCAAATTGTGGTTCAAGACCTCTGTCAAAATCTTCCTTATAACATCTAACAATTTTTACAACTACCAGAAAGTCCAATTTCAATTTAGGGAGCTGGAATTTAACTCGAAAGTTTTGGTGGCCGAAATTGTTCGAATCCAAAATTCATCTTCCTTGGGTTGAATTGAGATGTGAAACTTGGTAGATTTGTAGAGCATCGCAAGACGAACAAAGTCCAGTTAGTCCCATTGTCCAATTTGGCTTTTGAAAAATATGCCAGAAAAGAGTCATACCTTCTTTTCTTAGATTCATCGTGTACGGTGAATAATATGGTGTAAGACATATATAGATAGAAAGCTTGTTCCAAGACGAAGAGAATAGACCGGTCTCTATAGTGAGATCCCACATCGCCTAGGGGAGAGGAGGTGATGTGCCTCATATATGTAGACTCACCTCTCCATAGTAAGACACGTTTTAGGTGGGAACCCAAAAACAAAAATGTGAGGGCATAACCCAAAATAGACAATATCTTGCTATACGGACTGGGTTATGATAGGATGTTATAAGAGCCACTCCACTGTCAGAAGAGTGTCGACGAAGGGGCGTCAAGCAACTACGCGCACGCGGGATGGGGGGTGTGAGGAGTGGAGAAGTGGGTTGTGAGATCTCAAATCGGTCGGGGAGAGGAGGCAATGTACTTTATATGTGCAAATTCACCTCCTCATGATAAGACGCGTTTTAG
Organism: Rosa persica; assembly: GCA_025331145.1. Classification (NCBI taxonomy): domain Eukaryota; kingdom Viridiplantae; phylum Streptophyta; class Magnoliopsida; order Rosales; family Rosaceae; genus Rosa; species Rosa persica. The sequence continues at coordinate 8,845,734 of WFKR01000001.1, read as the reverse complement.
GTAGTAACCCAAAAACAAAACTGTAAGGGCGGGGCCCAAAGTGGACACTATCTTGCAATGCGAACTGGGTTGTGACAGAATAAGAGTTGCGGTGAACTTACTTTGGAGGGCTATGACAGAATACGAGCTACCAAAGCAAGTTGTCCTTGCCACTAAGGTAAGGGTTCACCTCGCCATAGAGGCGGATAACAAGGCAACATGCAAAACTATCTTGTAAAGGATCATATTACCACAACGTACCTCATAGTATGGTGAGAATACAACATCAAATTAAGTAAAAGCACATTTTCCCAAAAATCTTGCACCCATCAACATAAATCTCACCATCTTAATGCATTTATTAATTTCTCATAACCCAAATCAAGAACGAGATTTTCATCTAAAATAAAAAATCAACAAAGAATTCAACTTCAAGGTATTCGGCTGATATCATAAGTCATAAATATCATCAAATCCGGTATTCTTATTGGACATCAAACCAAAGCAAAAGTCAAAAATCATTTTCAAAATCGCAAATCCAATAAGCCATAAAGATAATAAGAGCATTTGTTCAGATCAGAGAGATCACGATGGCCGTGTGGAAGGGGAATATTAAGTCGGTAATCGGGTATTAGTTGCTGCCTCACTAGGCTAGTTGGCATAATGGTTTGGCGTTGCAGGTTCAGAGGTTGACTAGCAGTGTTGAGTCCGTGGAGGCGTAGATTGGATCGAATCGGATCAGATTGATTTGATATGGGCTGCTTCATGGATTCGATTTGGGATATATTTCTTTGAAATAGGCAACACGTATCTTAGCTTGGCGGGGATGGCAGAATCACGATGGTGGTGGTCAAGCAACAGTAAAGGAGTGACACAATGAATGGTCTATCAGCGGTGGCAGTGGTGGGGTTGGGTTAGGCTTTGCAGGCGACATTTGTTCGTGCTTTTCTTGGGTTGAGGATTGGGCTTGGGCCCTCCTTTTGGGCCCTTTTAGGGATTTATTTATTTATTTTGGTTCGCTTTCTTTACTTTAATTGTTTAGTATTGTCACGTCTTAAGGGTGTAATAACTCTCTGCGTGTATCTTGTAGGGCTCGTCAGGCTAAGAATGCAGGTAGGTGCACTCTTAGTGTCTTGTCTGGCCTAATGAGGTGACGTTCCATTCTGGTTAAATGGTCACAACTTTCTAGTGACATGATGAAACTAAGCGTCGTCGGATTTATTCTTTAGCGACAACATAGTAGAAAAGCTGTGATATTGGTAATTATGCTTTGTTATCATTGAGTTATCTTTTCGTTATGTCACCACTATGTCAAAGCAAATAGAATAGCCAGTAGAGCACTCTTTGCTTGATGCTTGTTATAATACATTTATTTTGTAGAGACTCCTAATATCATTTAAGGATATGCATCTACAATTTTATTATAATCAGGGGTACTTTAGGCTCTATGTCCCCCTTTTGTATTCGGTAGTTTCATTAATCAAGGCTTAACAGCAGCTGCACCAGCCCTTTAAACAAAAAAATAATAATAATAAGAGCATTTATATAGAAAAAGGATTGCATGCATTTTATTTAAAATAATGGTCCATTCATAGTATATGGCAAAGTCAGCCGTGCGTAGGGATCTTTGTCGAGTGATGGCTAAGCAAGTCATCCAGTACACAATGATAATTCGTAAACGATAATTCGAAGGTTCAAAAGTTAAATATGAATTCTAGAACGAAACCTGGAAACCCCTTGCAAAATAATTTGTCGAATATCCGAAATCATATCGGAATTGACTCAAACTTCAAGGCCTTCGTCAACTCAATTATTCTAAAATCCTCAGGAAAAACAATTACGATATAATGGTGGAATTTTCCCAAATCAAAAGCCTAAAATTTGAACTACGGAATTTTCGATTGATTATATATCAAACGTTCACCAAGTGTAACAAAAGTTATATCAATGTTTTCCGAACACTAAGCTATACCCAATGAGCAAAATCAGAAGGCCAAAAGGAGGCGGCACATTCCCTCATGCATCGTCATCTCAACCCTCGATTCGGATAGCAAAACTCATGCCAAAATGTTCTTTACAACAAGCTCAACACTTCATTTAACTACAACATCGATTAAAAATGAGTGGATAACCCGAAATTTTCGAACCCTCGATTCCCCCACCCATAGTCAAATTGAGCTACGCCATTTTGAGGGTTCGATGTACGTCAGGAGAACTCCAAAAGCCGACTGATCTAGTCGCAAAGGGTGGCCGAAAAATAGAGTTCGACCAGGTCTTATCATGTGGCCTGCATAGAAGGTCTTCGCTTCGATTCTCCTTCCTCAATGTAAATTGATTCAAATCACCTCCACAGAGCTCAAGGGGAAGAAGATGTGGTTCTAACGAGACCAGTGGTGCACGTTTGGTGGCCGGATGACAGAGAACTTGATGGTCACTGATTTGGGTTGGGTTGCTCCGCGGGCTAGTGTCGAGAGAATATGGTGAAATTGATATCGACTTACCCTAAGTAAAAAGTTTTCTTATTTATACTAAGGTCCGAAAATGATTCAGTTCCTAAAAAAAGCAAATCAAATGCACATTCGATGCTCTTGAAAATATTTTTTGGCTAAGCTTAAACGTTCGATCCACAATTCATGACTACGTACACATTTAAATTCAATGAGATCGTTGCTTCTGAAAAGATTTTTATACCCTCTAACGTTTGATCCACAATTCATGACTACACATTTGAATCCCAATGAGATCGCTGCTCGCTTGCTCCTGAAAAGATTTTCAGGCAAAGTTTAAACATTCGATCCACAATTCATAACTATATAAGTACATAATAGGAAGTATCACTTGTGAGACCTATACGTTCAGAAGATTCAGTTCTTAAAAAGAGAAAATCAACATTTGAATCCCAATGAGATCGCTACTCTTGAAAAGATTTTTAGACTAAACTTAAATGTCTGGTCCACAATTCATGACTATGTAAGTACATAATGGGAAAGTGTCCCTAGTGAGACATAAGCCCGCAATGTGTCACTGGTGAGACACAAGCCCGAGAAGAGACTCAGATACTTGAAAACAATGACATTTCCATTAATTATACCAACGAATTATGAGATTGTAAAACAATCGTTGATGATATCTTTGCATTTGCTATAGTTAGTGACATCATAAAAATTGATGATATCAATATAGACAAAGACATGATTGACTCATATGAATAATTGCAATTCAAGAAAACACAAAATACTCTTGAAAAACTTAGTGCTTTGTGACCAATAGTCCAAACACCAGCCAACATGATATTGGTTCCACCATGAAATCGGTTGGTTACAAATGAGTATTTATCTGAAGTGCAATGAGAAAAATGAGATTGCAAGATTTAAAGTGTGACTTGTTCCACAAGTGTTTTCACAAAATACTGGGATTGATTAAGATGAAGCATATTTTCATGTGATGGATGCAGTTACATTTTGCTAACTAATAAGTTGTTTTTAAGAAAATTTGATATGCGAAGCATGAGGGTTGTCACTGCATACATATGAAAAAGATCACAAATAGATCCCCAATTTTAGGCCGTTCGATGTTTTGATACATCAATATTGTAAACTATCACTTTGCTATATCAATATTGTAAACTATCTTTCGACGGTGTTTTCATCATTCTGATCTTGGTGGCCAAGATTCATCTTGACTAGTTTGTTTTTCTTCTCTTCTCATTTTCCTCTATCTTTCTAATCTCCCTCCCTTTCTAGCTATTAGAAGGTTCCCAAATGCAAATTGATTTACCTAATTGATTCTATTTAATTGAGTAGAGTTTTTTCCAACTTGGGATCTAGGCCTGTTAAATAGTGCAACAGATCAATAGTTCTGCAACTCGTGAATATCAAGTTCTTGTGTATGGGGTTAGGTATTTATCTGCAAGGGTTGATGTCATACGATTTGAGAGAAATTGATGTAACTAAAGTTGAAATCTGGGATTCTGGGTGGTTGGTGTTTATTGAAATGGTCGATCGATTGTAGATGGTTTGAGGAACTAATTTAATCAATATAGGAAGAAATCATGTTTTCAAAAATTTGGGAAAAACAAATAGATTTGGGTATGATGTCTTTGATCGAATTGGGGAAGTCAAGAATGAGAATTTACAGTTAGGTTGGTTGTGGTCAACTCTATATTGGTATAGACAACCAATAATACAATGCCATGTGTATTTTTTTATTAATCTATACTATTATAAAGAGAAGAAGTGTTGTTAGCCAAAACTGATTTTTTTTACCTGTATAACTCTCAAATATTAAAATATGGATTAAATTCAATTTACTACCTTGTACTTTTAAGAGTGCATTAGTACAGTCCCTGCATTTCTAATTTAATCAGAAAAGTCATTGCATTCTCTAATTTCATCAAATTGATCAAATCATTCACTATTCAATCAATTTTCGCTGATAAAATGCTGAGATGGGACCTTCTAATAGGGAAAATTCTCAAACTACCCACTGCTAGGCGGTCGGCTTACGCGTCAATGTTGTGAATGCAAATGGGTGGTTTGGAAATTTTCCCCAAAAATTGAAGGACTGATAACAGATTGGATCGATTTGATGAAATTGGATAGTGCAAGGACTTTTCTGATTAAATTAGAAGTGCAGAGACTGAACTGATGAACCCTTGAAAGTACAGAGTGGTAAGCAGAATTTAGTTGATTACATTTTAATATCAAGGACAAAAATGTAAAAATCAAAATAAAAAATAAAAAATAAAATAACTATTTCAAATTCTCCACTTTTAGAATTATAACTTCCCACTACTCTCACACTCATCGGGTGTGTGGACATTTTCTAGTTTGTACTATATATCAATAGATTGATAGTGTATGAACAAAGTAGACTACAGGGTATTACCGTTTTGATAATATAACCTAGAGGCAATTGCTGATGAAGTAACATATGCATGTTCTATAAATGACCTCCTAAGTTAGAAAAAAAAAATAACAAAACGTATGGTGAAACCGTAAACCATAAATCAATATATAAGTATAACCTCTCGAATAAAAGAAAAGACAAAGCTCATAAATTTAGAAGAACCACGTAAATCACTACGGAAGCCATTTATCAGAATTGGCAAACAAGAATACAAATATTGATCTTCAAAATTCAAAATAAAAGCAAGAAGTTATCAAATCATACACGAGGCATTAACATCCCATAGACGAACACACCATCCACAGTAACCAAATAGTTTCACTTCCAAAACCCACTGTGTAAATGAGCAATACACCACCCAAATTTCGTACGACCCTGGATTGCCTAGATGGACTATGGCGTGTGGAACATTAGTCGACATCGGAAGGGGAGACCAAGCGCAGAACCTTTGAGTCTTTGACTTTGCTTTCCCAAAATCCTTTCCTCAGTCGGAACTCAATCTTGAATTTCCATTTCTACCCTCGCCACCAGGAAGACGACGAGTAAAGAAAACAGCGTATATCTGCAAGGCGGAAGAACCGGGTTGATGATTCGGTGAAAAAAAAAAAGAAGCTGAAAAAACCAAATAGTTACCCTTCTCTCTCTCTTAACTTTCTCTCTCTAAAAAGACTAAAACCCTTTTTCTTCGTCTCTGCTAGATTTTCTTTCCTTGTTCGCCAAACTCATCATCTCTCTCCTTTATGGATCTACCATTTCCCATGGCTCCGAAGCTTTGCTAAATCGCCGGAATTCGAATCGGATTTGAGAGCTGAAGTCGAAGAAGAAGAAGAAGAAGATGAAGGTGCCGTGCTGCTCGGTGTGCCAGACGCGTTACGATGAGGAAGAGAGAGTGCCGCTGTTGCTGCAGTGCGGCCATGGCTTCTGCAAGGACTGTTTGTCCAAAATGTTCTCCGCCAGTCCCGACACCACGCTCGTCTGCCCTAGGTGCCGCCACGTCTCCGTCGTCGGCAACTCCGTTCAGGCTCTCCGAAAAAACTACGCCGTTCTGGCACTGATTCACTCCAGCGCCGCCTCCAATGGCCTCTCCTCCGCCGCCGCCGCCGCCGCAAATTTCGATTGCGATTATACGGACGACGAGGGCGGCGATGAGGATGAGGATGATGATAACGACGAGGCGTCGCTGTCGCGCCGCCGATGCAGCCGCGGATCAAACGCGTCCAGCTCCGGCGGGTGCGGGCCGGTCATTGAGGTGGCGGTGCATCCGGAGTTGAGGTTTGTGAGGCGGATAGGGGAGGGGAGGCAGGCTGGGGTTGAAATGTGGACGGCGGTGATCGGCGGGAGTGGGGGGCGGTGCCGGCACCGTGTGGCGGTGAAGAAGGTGGCGGTGGTGGCGGAGGAGACGAGTATGGATTGGGTGATGGGGCAGCTAGAGAACTTGCGGCGGGCGTCCATGTGGTGTAGGAATGTGTGTACATTTCATGGGGCGGTGAAGAATGAGGGGACTTTGTGTCTTGTTATGGATAAGTGTTATGGGTCTGTTCAATCCGAGATGGAGCGCAATGAGGGCAGACTCACTCTGGAGCAAATCTTAAGGTTTTGTAGCTTCGTCTTTTCCTGCTGTTATCAATTTTTCTTTCTTGTGTTTCGTGCTTCTGATTAATTAGGGTGCCACATAGTCAATTGTGGATGGTTGAGTTTGCAGATTTAAGGTATAACAGTTCCATGATTGGAAACAAACAGTGATGCAGCCTGTTTCACAAATAATTTTCATTTTAGGTCTTAAAACTAATAGCTTTGTGGTAAAGTTCCTGCCATAATGCTGTGTAAGTGGGGTGCGACCAAGTCACTTAAGGGGAGTATTTTGTCATATGGAAAACTTTGTCCGCCTCTTTCCTTATGTTCCTCCAACTTTCATTATTTTTTATCGGCTTACTTCCTCATCGCAAATATCTATCCTGGTGATTTTGGTGGTATGTGATTCAGAATGTGCATTGTTTGTAATCATGTTACCATGAATTTTGAAGATGATCTGAATTAAAAACTAAGAACTAGTTAAAAGTACATTGTGTTGAGTGTTTTGAAGAAATGTTACTAATAAAATACAGTAAGTCCTGTTATCAGTGTTTTACTATGTAAGTGGGTGATATTTTGTTTAGTATATATAAATATTGTTCGTGAGATTCTAACACTGCAAAAACCCTTTTTTCTCAATCTTGTTGGTGTTTCAACGCTACTGTTAAAGCTAATGAAGATACACGTTTGATTGCTAGCACCGAATTCGGATGGTTTCCAGAAAAGTTGTCCTCACTTAAAAGCTTTAAGAAAAAACAAGTTGTTACCTTTCTTACTGAGTCAATTTTACTTTGCTCCAACATTTACCTCCCAGTTGTTGAACCTGCAATGTTACTTTAAAATTTTCTGGGAGTGTTGATACACTCACAAGGGACAATGTGGAATTAAGAGAATTTAGTATTTTAAGTTGATGGTAATGGATGGACATTATGGAACAGGTATAAATGCTAGGTGGGAATCCTTTGTTGAATGGAGGTGTATTGATATCCTTTTGGTATAACAAGACTGCTGCCAACGTGGAAATCAGTACAGTTTAAAGTAACAAAAAAGAAGAAGAAATTAATGGTCCTATACTTTTGTGAATCCATTACAGTTATGTAGTTGCATTGATCTAATCTGTCATGCTTAAGATTAAGCTTGTAAGAGCTTTACAGCCTTAGCTATAAGCTGGGGAATAACTACTCCCAATTAGATTTAAAATTATAAATGGCACTTTTAATGTTCAAATCAAAGGGACTTGGTAATAAATTGGTCTTATATTATTTTCCCCTTCAATAGGAAGTCAATAAACATCGGCTGGCCAAGTTTAGTTATACTGTTTCTTTTCCTAACCACCAATTGTGCCATAAATATTTGATATAGGATACAAAGGCTCCATTTTTTGTTGTCTGAACAGGCTCGAATTTTAATTTAATTATTTTCTGTTGCTGCATTTCTATTAATTTGATTGCAAAGAAGTAGAAAACGAACTGTTGAAACATCCCAACTGATGATCGGACTTGTCATTTGTTGTGAAAAATCTTCAGTCTTCATGATGGTGGAAATTTGTTTCTTTCAGATACACAATTTAAATGTATTCTTGTAGAAACGTGTTTCTTTTTGTGGACTTTAATTTGATATTTAGGAGGTAAAAGTGGAGAATACTATCAACAATAAAAAGTGATCATGAATTTGTATTCTGATTGTCGAAGTTCATTCTCGAGTCTCAAGGCTGAACAAATATAGAACATGGAGTTATGTATTTAGTGGAAAAATACAAAATATCCATTGCCTTTCCTATCAGCGCCAAGGATAGATTATTAAAATTACTCGTTGAAACAATTTTGTACTTCTCTCTTTACAAAAAGATTAAGAAAAACAAGTTTGTAATTCATTTTATACATGTTGAATTCATTTGGTTTAGGGTTAATTCTTAAATTTTTAAATGAGTTAGATATTCACAATTCCAAGATTGTTAGTATTGGCTGGCATTAGCTCTTTCTTGACATTTGAGTTCTTGCAAATTGTAGATATGGTGCTGACATTGCACGAGGAGTAGCTGAACTCCATGCCGCAGGTGTTGTTTGTATGAATCTAAAACCATCCAATTTACTTTTGGATGCGAATGGTCATGCTGTGGTTTCTGATTATGGAGTTGCTGCTATTCTTAAGAAACCTTCCTGTCGCAAAACTCGATCAGAATGTGACACCTCAAGGATCCATTCGTGTATGGAGTGTACAATGCTAAGTCCTCACTATGCAGCACCAGAGGCATGGGAGCCGGTGAAGAAGTCACTGAATCCATTCTGGGATGAAGCTATTGGTATCTCTGCAGAATCAGATGCATGGAGTTTTGGTTGTACATTGGTAGAAATGTGCACTGGTTCCGTCCCGTATGTTGAGCAACACTCCATATTTGAAAGTTTTCATTCTTTTTCCCTGTATGGATTGATTTTAGTACATGGTGAAATTCAATCTGCAGATGGGCTGGTTTGAGCACAGAGGAAATTTACAAGGCGGTGGTCAAGGCTCGAAAACTGCCTCCACAATATGCAAGTGTAGTAGGTGTTGGAATACCTAGGGAATTGTGGAAAATGATTGGTGAGTGCCTGCAGTACAAGGCAGCGAGAAGACCATCCTTTAATTTAATGCTAGCAACTTTCCTCCGCCATTTGCAGGAGATACCGCGGAGCCCTCCTGCCAGTCCTGATAAGTAAGTGAAGTGTTTGATGTTTTTGTTAATGGCATCTGATTAAGTTCTCACTTATGCTGATGGTGAAGAATAAATCACATAGATGTATAATATATATAGGACTAAATATTTGTTACTCCCTATACTTTGCTCTGTAAAACAGTTCAGTCCAAATTTTTTAAATTAAACATGTTGGTCCTTATTCTCTGTAATTCTCACACAACAGCTCCTAAAATGACTATTATACCCCTCTTTTTCTCTCTCTTTTTGTTTTTTATTTTTTCTGGCTTTCTCTCCCCCCCCCCCCCCCCCCCCCCCCCCTCTCCCTCTTTTTTTTTTCTTTTCCTCTTGTTGCCGGATCGTTGATGTCTTTAAGCTTTGAATCGTTGGAAGACGGGGAGGCATGCCTTCATTTTTTGCCGGCTGATGAGCATGATGGCGGAGTAGGTGTCGCCAGCTGATCGAGAATAGGGTCTTGTCATGAAGGCCATGGTGAGGATCCTGAATCCCGAAAAGAGAGAGGGGAGGGAGGGAGGGAGGGAGGGAGGGAGGGAGGGAGAGAGAGAGAGAGAGAGAGAGAGAGAGAGAGAGAGAGAGAGAGAGAGAGAGAGAGAGAGAGAGAGAGAGAGAGAGAGAGAGAGAGAGAGAGAGAGAGAGAGAGAGAGAGAGAGAGAGAGAGAGAGATTAAAAAAAGACATTGAGGGGTATAATAGTCATTTTAGGACTGGTTGTGTGAAAATTAGAAAGAATAAGGACTAACCTGTTTAATTTTAAAATTTTGGACTATGGAGCAAAGTAGAGGGAGTAACAAGTATTTAGTCCATATATACATTATAATTGCTAGTAATATGGATGCTTGGGGCCCCACTTCACTGAGACCAAAATCATTGTATTGGAAGTTATAATTGCTAATAACTTGTATTCAATTTCAGTGACGTAGCTAAAAGCTTGGGATCCAATGTGAAGGAACCATCGCCTGTATCCTATTCAAAAGTATTTCAGGGTAATCCCGCCCTTCTGCATAGACTTGTGTCCGAAGGGGATGTATATGGTGTTAGGTCAGTGCAGTTTAGCATAAAATTATTCGAGCTAGTTTTTAGAACCTAGATCTTGTCTGATTCTTCTTATGTTGCACTTATGAGATTATACAGAGATCTGCTTGGAAAGGCTGCAGCGGGAAGTGACAACAGTGTAATATCGTCTCTATTAGAAGCTCAAAATGCTGATGGCCAAACTGCTCTTCATTTGGCCTGTAGACGTGGTAGTGCAGAACTTGTCGATGCTATTTTGGAGTATAGAGAGGCAAATGTAGATGTGTTGGACAAAGATGGGGATCCTCCACTTGTTTTTGCTCTAGTAGCTGGATCCCCAGAGTGTGTTCATGTTCTCATTAAAAGAGGTGCTAATGTGAGATCTCGGTTGCGGGAGGGCTTTGGTCCCTCTGTTGCTCATGTTTGTGCTTATCACGGCCAGCCTGATTGTATGCGTGTAGGTCTCAGTTACATATGTTTTGCTTCATATGGCTATTAAAAGCTGTACTCATATAATACTTGCATTATATCAGGAGTTACTAATGGCTGGAGCTGATCCTAATGCGGTGGATGAGGAAGGGGAATCTGTGCTCCATAGAGCTATTACCAAGAAGTATACAGATTGTGCACTTGTGGTTTTGGAAAATGGGGGCTGCAGGTCAATGACTGTTCTAAATTCGGAAAAAATGACGTAAGTACATAATTTATTTCTTCTTTGCTTATTTTCTCGCTCTCTCTGTCTTTTTTTTTTCTTTCTTAAACAATAATGGGCATACGTTTGGCACTTGGATGCTGAAGTTTATCGATAATGTGTGGTGTTATATCTACTGCTTGTGCTTTTGTAAAATGTACACAATCCACTAAGTTGTATTCAGATTTTAATAAATAGTCTTTAATTTATTTAGACAGGCAATGTGCTGGGAACAACAGTAGCAGGGACATTGGAAATAATTGAAATTTAATGGGGTATCCAAGATAAATGTTTAGTTTAGGAGGCACACTAGAAAGCTGGTAACCTAAGGGGGGATGCTAGGCTTCAGCTGTATGTATCTGTTTACATATACATTAGTCTCACTTATTTGTTAAATAATTGTATAATTATCATGGGTGAACAGTTCTGAAAACAGACAGGTATTATAAAAGTTAATTGAATTTTAAAGATCAAAGAATGTAGGATTAAGAATATCTATACTTCAACACTTACAGTGACAATGTTAGAAAGCAACAAAAAATTTCTGTCAGCCAATAAAATAGGCAGGCGAATCCTGACTAATTCGAATGGAAAGAAGCAAATTCTGAATAGGAATCAAAGGCTAATGAACTAGTTATATATCTTGCGTTCCTTACGTGATAATTAGGGTTTACATGAGTTGCAAGGCTGGTCATGTGTTAAATTGTTTGAATTCTATATGTGGCATATTGCTGGTTTAGTCTTCTAATTTATCTTTCAAACAGCTTGTTTGGAGTCAAGCTTGGCCCATTACTTTCCTAGATTCAGAGTACATGCTTGGCAGACCTGATCTGTTTCTTAGTTAGTTGTATTTTTTTACAGTCCAATAGTATTTGCTTGCTTCTATCTGTAAAAATTTTAGTTATTGAAAGTAGTGGGTTTTTCATTGAACTACACTACATTTTGGCCTCAATTGTTTAATTGGCCTGTTACTCTTATGGTATCGTAGGCCATTGCACTTGTGTGTGCAAACATGGAATGTTGCTGTTGTTAGAAGATGGGTGGAAGTTGCAACACCAGAAGAGATTGCCGACGCAATTGATATACCAAGTCCAGTTGGCACTGCGCTGTGTATGGCTGCTGCTCTAAAGAAAGATCATGAAATTGGTAATCCTAGGTCCTTAAAATTCCTTTGGCTGAAACAATGAAGTTGCTTAGTGATTCTTTGTTGACAGCCAAGTTTAGCTCTGCTTAGTTTGTTTTTTTCGTTCTTAAGAGAAACAGAATTTTGTTAGTTAAAGGGGAAAAAAGAAGAAGAAAAACTTTGACCAAAAAGAGGAGAGTAAGAATGGTCAAGCCCATGGTTTCTTCCCATGTGGTCTGGGGCTTGAATACTGTACCTACCTACCTACCTACTTGCTAGATTTTTCCTGTCTCCTATAGATTGTATGGTTCGGCAGGAGTCTCTAGATTTGAGCCTGGTCCTCAATGCGGGGTTGGAGGAGTTCTGGGTATGAAATAGTGGATACGTAGTTGGTTCCAAATTACATAAAAAAACACATAATCACTTGTTTAAATATTGATTAGTCTGGGATTTCGGTTAATCTGTAAGTATGGTATCCAATATAATTGATAGATAAAATATCTACTCAAAAGTCCATAATTTAGTTTTATTTGTCTGTGACTTTGTAAAATAAACATGGATCAGAAGATGGACTAAGTGTTGATTTTAAGAACTAAACTATTATTGTTTGATGGCAGCAAGTTTTCATTCAGGTTGATTGGTATTTAAATGCCGTCTTAAAATGGAATTTTTAGTCAACTTGTATGCCTTGAGCCAAAAAAAAAAAGAAAATGGTGTGAAGGATATCACTGCTATGATAGCTATCTTTTGGGTTATTTGGACGGAAAGAAAAGGATTTTTGGGGAGTAGGTGCTTGATCATTTGTGGGATAGAGTTCGATTATGGGTGTTCTTATGGGCATCAGTTTCTTCAGTATTTAGGAATTGGTCTTTCTCTGCTATTTTTCTGAGTTGTAGTTTAGTTTTTCTTTATTTTGAGTAGTTCCGCTGGCTTTGGATGCGTAGTCCCACTTGCATTCTTCGATTAGTGGGTTTATTACCACTGTTGTGTACTTCCTCTTTTTGTTACTTTCCTATAAGAAAGATGTCATAGACTCTGGATGTTTGTGCTTGTTCTGTTGATGAATATTTACAAGCTAAGTTGTGGAGACCCATCATATATAAAATGCTGAATCACTCACCTATAGATACATATAACAACCTTCTCATCCTTAGCTGTGTCTATTTTAGAGCTTTCCCTTAGGGTGAAATTGTATAAGATCATGCTGAAGTATGAATTGGAACTTAAAACCTCAATCCTAAATGTGTTGTCAGCAAATAAATGCTGGCATATTGAAACCTCTGTCTGTCTATGCTCTTTATTCTTGTATTCCTTGAATTCCGTCATCTTTTCTTGATTTTTCCTCTTTTTGATAAACAAATGTGTAGTATCTATTTCAAATATGATTTCAATATTACTTTCATCTTCTTTCATCCTTAGTTTGTTACTACTAGTATTAATTTGTTTTTTGACTTGGCACTGCTTGTAGAAGGAAGAGAATTGGTGCGTACTTTGCTTGCTTCTGGAGCAGATCCAACTGCTCAGGATGCCCAGCATGGACGTACAGCTTTGCATACGGCTTCAATGGCCAATGACGTTGAGTTGGTGAAGGTATTCAGGATCACTTCCTACTACATGATATCAGAAAATGAACCCCATTTTTAAATTTCTGGTTGTTTATGCAGTATTCTTTATAAACACCTTGAAACGTTTGGTTTTATTTAAATAATATTGTTATTTTAAAATCTTGTTTTGACTAGATTATACTTGATGCGGGAGTTGATGTGAACATCCGAAATGCACAAAATACAATTCCACTTCATGTAGCACTGGCCAGAGGGGCGAAGTCATGTGTTGGGATGCTTCTATCCGCTGGAGCAAATTATAATTTGCAGGTTTTTTCTTCAGTATTTCTATTGCACCATTTATATGTTATCATATTCAGCCATTTTATGTAGTATCTTACAAGGATTCATATATTAGCATATGTGGATGATTGAGGTTTCTCTTACTGTGAAATTTAAGTGTCCATATCTGATCAAATGTGCTCAACACACACACACATACACACACGACCTGACACACGTGTATGGGTTCACTTTTATGTCTTGATGATGCTTGGCCTTTGTTCTGATCTTTTCACTGCTTTAGCGACTATCTAATTTATCTTCTGGTCGTGGTTATTAGGATGATGAAGGTGACAATGCTTTCCATATAGCAGCAGATGCAGCAAAAATGATACGTGAAAATCTTGAATGGCTTATTGTCATGCTTAGAAATCCTGATGCTTCTGTTGAAGCCAGAAATCACAGGCAAGTAGCAATTAAGGAACTGCACTTTTATGTGGCTCGATCATCATTGATGATAGATTATATTCAACTATATCTTTGGAGTTCCACAGGTTTGTTTTTTGTTTGTTTTGGTTAAAACCAAATCTGTTAATGATATGTGCAAAGTTATGGACAGGTTATTAATGAATATTAAGTCTTGAACTTTTACCTCTAATCCATTAGTGCGAATTCCAAAAATGTCTCAAGGCATAGGGTCAAGTATACATTACTAATCTATACATTTTACTTTGATGATAGTGGCAAGACATTGCGTGACTTTCTGGAAGCTCTTCCCCGGGAATGGGTATCTGAAGACCTGATGGAGGCACTTATTAATAGGGGAGTTTATCTCTCTCCTACAATGTGAGATTATATCGTTTGCTGTTTTGATATTTTTGCCATGTCTTGACTTTTACACTTGCATATGTCTGGTGGATTTTATTTTTGTTTTCTCTTTGGTCTAGATTTGAAGTGGGCGATTGGATCAAATTTAAAAGAAGTATCACAAATCCGACATATGGATGGCAAGGTGCAAAGCATAGAAGTGTAGGCTTCGTGCAAAGTGTCCCAGATAAGGACAATCTGATAGTATCATTTTGTTCTGGAGAGGCTCATGAGGCTCGTGTCTTAGCAAATGAAGTTATAAAAGTTATTCCGTTGGACAGGGGGCAGCATGTCCAGCTTAAACCCGATGTTAAAGAGCCAAGGTTTAATTCTAACCAGTTTCTAATTATATATAGACGCAATTAGAATTATTGTACTGATGTAGTGGTGTCGTTTTTCCCTTTTGGTGAAGTATATCGTGTTCTTTTTGACATACTTATTAGGGCTTGTTTGGGATTGCTTCTGTAGGAGTTCTTTTGTTTCGTAGCACTTTCAGTAGAAGCGGTTTCATTAGTGGCACATAGAGTTTTGTATGCAAATTTTTTTAAGTGTGTTTTGTAAAAGCACCCAAAGTGCTGCTTTAAGTAACCACATGGCAAGTGCTTCTCCAAAAACCACCAAAATGCCCTATCATTCACCGAACACTTTTAACTCTTTTTGCCAAACGCTGCCCAAAAGGGCCTTTGATAGAGTGTGAGCCTTTGCCAATTTTAGAAGCAATCCTAAATGAACCCTTAGTTATCTAATTTGGAATTTTTAACGCAATTGCCTTACGGTTAAAGTGCTGACGCATACATTACTTACCAAGCAAATCACCTCTATGGAAGCTTTACTATATTTAATATTCATTACTGGTACCAACTTCGTTGTTTATGGTAAATTTCTATTGTTGCAGTCTGTATTTAGGCATCCCAGATAATATGCTGGTATGAGTGTAGTCTGTATTTATGCATTCAAGAGACCAGACTTGCTTCATACTGGATACCCAATAAAGAGTCTACTACCTGACCATTTATAGGACACTGTAATTTCTCTTAATAGCAGAGTAATACTGATTCATTTCTACATCCTTGGATTCACTTTTTGTAGGTACCAAACATTTTCAAAGATTGTCCTAAAGTTTGCCTATTCCTAAATCATCTATCTAACTCGTTCGTGAATGTGTTTTATCCTTAAGCTCATCTAAGTTTTACAGTTAGTCAAGTAACGGCTCATTCGTTCTTGCCTAATAGTACTCAAGTCAGTCTGCCAAAATGTTATCTCATGCAGAGCTCATCAATCTACATTTTCTGAAACGTGAAAATAGAAAGTGACCTTAATGTAGATTTGTTTCTCATATGTAAGGATAAATAATTAGTCATTGATATAAATTCAGTCTGAATATACCAAGTATTTTAGAATTAGACAGTTAGATTTGAGGGCCACAAAAAGGGTTAAGTACAAGAACATGCAAAAGCAACAGTGGAGAAACATAATACAAGCATGGGTTTTGTGGTGGCAGATTTGATGACTGACCTTGCTTTGTTATCAGGTTTGGGTGGCGTGGGCAATCACGTGACAGCATTGGTACTGTATTATGTGTTGATGATGATGGTATCCTACGTGTTGGGTTTCCTGGAGCCTCCAGAGGATGGAAAGCTGATCCTGCAGAAATGGAGAGAGTTGAAGAATTCAAGGTTGGGGACTGGGTTCGTATTCGCCCGACTCTTACAACAGCAAAGCATGGATTAGGATCTGTTACACCTGGAAGCATTGGTATTGTGTATTGTATACGACCAGATAGTAGTCTGTTGTTAGAATTAAGTTATCTTCCAAATCCATGGCATTGTGAACCAGAGGAGGTTGAGCCTGTAATCCCCTTCAGGGTAAGTGAATT
The DNA here is from genome assembly GCA_025331145.1 of Rosa persica. Taxonomy (NCBI): domain Eukaryota; kingdom Viridiplantae; phylum Streptophyta; class Magnoliopsida; order Rosales; family Rosaceae; genus Rosa; species Rosa persica. The sequence goes on along the minus strand of WFKR01000001.1, from coordinate 8,829,190 downwards.
GTGTTGGTTATTATATTCTATAGATATGACTGATAATTTTGTTATCCACTCTGTTTGCTTGTTTGTTTGTTAGTTTGCTTGCCTTTTGTTTTCCCTAAACCCTAATAGATTGTTGGCTTTATAGATTGGTGACAGGGTATGTGTGAAGCGATCAGTTGCAGAACCTAGGTATGCATGGGGTGGTGAGACCCACCATAGTGTTGGAAGAATAAGTGAGATAGAGAATGATGGCCTCCTGGTTATTGAAATTCCAAACCGACCAATATCATGGCAGGCTGATCCTTCTGACATGGAGAAGTTGGAAGATTTCAAGGTAATATTTGACTGTTCATTCTTACTATATTGATGATCTTAGAATATTGAGGGCGGCTTGTTGATAACCTTTTTAGTATCTACATATTATAATTTCCATGATGAGCAGGTAGGAGATTGGGTTAGAGTCAAAGCTTCAGTACCCTCCCCCAAATACGGATGGGAGGATATCACAAGGAATAGTATTGGGATAATCCATAGCTTGGAGGAAGACGGTGATATGGGTGTTGCTTTTTGCTTCAGGAGCAAGCCTTTTTCTTGTTCTGTCACAGATGTGGAAAAGCTACCTCCTTTTGAGTTGGGACAAGAAATTCATATTCTGTCATCTGTCAGTCAGCCACGACTTGGATGGTCAAATGAAAGTCCGGCGACTGTTGGAAAAATAGATAGAATTGACATGGATGGAGCTTTAAATGTAAGAAGGCTTAACTCTCACACACACATCCACAACACAATATCTTGCACTACTGCTTTCCAGCATATAATGCTCAGATTATTGTACCGGCTACTTCACTAATATTATTTAACACTCATATGCTTTAGGCCTATGTGATGTGTATGAATTCAAAGTGCACGTAAAAAGAATTGGAACTCACTGTTTTCTCTCATCTCTTCCTCACCTCTTTCCCCTTCTCTCTTTAACTAGTACTTCATCTTTTTGTCAAACTGATTATGAAACTATTTGTTTGTTTGTTTGTTTATTATTTTTTTTTTTATCTGTTGGGCCATATGATTGACCACTTCTGTCATGGCTAAAAGCAAAAAATTTTGTGCTCGTATCTAATAATAAGGAGTCTCTCGTGAGGATTTTAAAATGAGGACTTTCAAATCAACGGTTGGATGAATGGTCCAGTTTTTAGTTGAATTTTTTTTTTTTTCCAACCCAAGTCATCCAACCAGTGATTTAAAAGTCTTCATGGACTCCTCATTAGAGCCTCACCCTCTAAGAATAATGTCAACTGAACTTTTTTGCCCCAATTAAATGTTACTGTAGATGACAACAGATCTTGATTATTTGATGTAGGTAAGAGTGCCTGGCAGACAGAGCTTGTGGAAAGTTTCTCCAGGAGATGCTGAACGACTCTCTGGATTTGAAGTTGGTGACTGGGTACGATCAAAACCAAGCCTGGGAACTCGACCAAGTTATGACTGGAACAGTATTGGAAAAGAAAGTTTAGCTGTTGTTCACAGTGTACAAGACACAGGTTATCTTGAGTTGGCTTGCTGTTTCCGTAAAGGCAGGTGGATAACTCATTACACAGACGTTGAAAAGGTTCCATGCTTCAAAGTTGGCCAATATGTTCGGTTTCGTACTGGTTTAGTTGAACCAAGATGGGGATGGAGAGGGGCTCAACCTGATTCTCTAGGTATTATAACTAGCATTCATGCTGATGGGGAAGTGAGAGTGGCTTTCCCTGGTTTGCCAGGGTTGTGGAGAGGAGATCCTGCTGATTTTGAGATAGAGCAGATTTATGAAGTTGGAGAGTGGGTGAGATTAGAAGATCATGCAAATATGTGGAAATCTGTTGGGCCAGGGAGTGTTGGCGTGGTGCAAGGATTAGGATATGAGGGAGATAAATGGGATGGAACCACTTTTGTAGGATTCTGTGGGGAGCAAGAGAGATGGATTGGACCTACTTCTGATCTTGCAAGGGCAAACAGGCTCTTGGTTGGCCAGAAGGTTAGGGTTAAATTATCTGTCAAGCAGCCCCGATTTGGATGGTCAGGCCACAGCCATGCAAGTGTTGGAACTATAGCCGGGATTGATGCTGATGGAAAGCTGAGAATATACACTCCAACTGGGTCAAAAGCTTGGATGTTGGATCCATCGGAAGTGCAACTTGTGGAGGAAGAGGAGCTTCATATTGGAGACTGGGTTAGGGTTAAAACATCAATATCAACCCCAACCCACCAATGGGGAGAGGTGAATCGTTCGAGCGTTGGGGTGGTGCATCGGATGGAAAATGAGGAGCTTTGGGTGGCTTTTTGCTTCACGGAGAGGTTGTGGCTTTGCAAGGCATTGGAAATGGAACGGGTCAGGCCCTTCAGAGTGGGGGACAAAGTGAGGATTAGAGAAGGGTTGGTGTCCCCACGGTGGGGTTGGGGAATGGAGACGCATGCCAGCAAAGGAGAGGTAGTTGGGGTGGATGCAAATGGAAAGTTAAGAATTAAGTTCCGGTGGAGAGAAGGGAGACCATGGATTGGAGATCCCGCTGATGTCACTCTTGATGAAAATACATGACCCAACTTGTCCGACTCGTGTTCCTTTTAACCGGCTTCTCTGCATTCTTGGCTTTTGGCCCTCTCGACATGTGCAGACAAGTGAGAAAGCCATTGTTGCTCCACCGTGTAATCTGATCTGGCTTGGAAACTATACATTTGTTGTAATGAGGCTTTGAGGGACGATTTATTTGTTGTTAATACAGGAGAGTACAAGAGATGGATAGATAGGAGACATGAGGGATTAATTACAGGAGACACGGGAGGCGAAGAAGGAAGTGGCATTTTGCCATTTGTGTTTCATAGGTGTTGTGCAGTTGACAAGCTTTAGAGGTATATATAAATATATGTTATTTATATTGCTGTACAAATCGAACCTTTGATATTGTTAATTCATTTTTTCTGAGGTCTTCCAAAGTAAAAAAGGAACACTTTCTATTAATATTTATTAGGTTGCATTTGTTACGGAGTCTCGGTTTTTTGGTTTTCATGTATTTCTATTATAGGAGAATTACACAAATGGTCATTAAATTATAATTCATTTGACATTTTGATCACTGATTTTTCAAAAATATCATTAGCCATTCAAATTTAACTTGCATTTTATTTTAGTCATTTTCGTTAAATTTGTTGCTGGGGTTAGGTTTGCAGTTTCTTATAGCATCTCCCAAGCCAAAAGCCCTTTTTTCAGCCCATCACTGTCTTCCGCGGTAAGTCATTTCCGAAGGATGAAGAAAAAAATTTGGCCTCAAAATATTGCAAGTCAAATTTGGGCTTGGTTTTGGTAAGCCATTTCGTGGGCCACGATGATTTTTGTTTTTTAATTGTGTTTCTTTGAAAATATATATTATACATTTAAGAAAATCAATTTTTCTATATCAATGTGTTATTTATAATGTTACTAAATATTAAAATTATATCATTGAAAATATCTTGTTGAGATTTTCAATATGAGCCTAATATCTGATATGTTTAGAATTTTTAATATAAATGTGTAATCATTAATTTTTATGATATATTTATTTCTATTTAGTAAATCGACTAGTTTTATTGATAGCTTCATCAAAATCATACTCGGAGATATATTCCGAGTTGGGAGATATACTCAAAGATATGGTTTTCAAATTATAGCCCTGATGTTTGATTTTTAGCTTATGGAATTTGGTTTACGGTGACAACACTATTTTTTTGTTGATAGACCAAAAATAGGCATATTGGAGATAATATTCTGTTTTTGGTAGGTTAAAACTATTTGGCTTTTGGCCTACCATGGGAGATGCTCTTAGTGAGGTAAATGACGATCATCTGACAAATGTAATACATTATACATGGGCGTCAAGAGATAAACTGGGTAGACCAGAGTGAACGTGATTTGTCAAATGTAATACAATATGAGAAATTCTTAGGTGGAGGTAAGAAAGAAAAATTTTCTATCTTTTCCGAAACTGCCTCTGCTCTCTTAAGTACAATACCCAAAACACCCCTCGTGCTGGGCACTAATTGGCCCTCCCACTGCCACGTGGTGTAGGTGCCGTACGGGAGACTCTCTCATACATTATACATGAGCATCAAGAGATAAACTGGGTAGGCCAGAGTGAACGTCTTCACTCATTCGATGCTTGAGTCTGTCATTGTATTAGTGTTGACAGATGAATGGTTGTTGAGTAATGAATGCTTTCCCTTAATGAGGAAAGAAGATGCCTTCTATAGAGACGATGAGGCTATTCCTTATTGATTTTATTTGATGTGACTTCTTGTGCGTATTGGTTCTAGAGACCACCTTTTGAAAGGATGCTGTGTGTTTGCATCAGGGTGCGTCTAGGCATGATCCTCGTTGGAAGTATTGCTTCTGGAACCGCAGGTTACTCTGACAGGACTGTAGCCAGGTCAGAATAGTCATTGGATGTGTGCTAATTCTATTTAATGACAAGTCTTATTTACAATGGTTTTATTTAATATATAACCCTTACAATCATCATTTAGATCCAAAGATCTGTCTTCTGATAAAGCTTGCAAATGTAGGGATTAATTTGTTGTCTATAACAAAGATGCAAATAAGACTAAACTTTGGCTAGAAGTTTTATTCTTACATGGACCGCTCCAATATGCATGAATTGGTAATTTTTTGCTCTTGCTTTAGCAACTTCTTGAGGAGTTATCATCAGGAGATCTATTTCTCTTGTTGTACATGACATTGTAAACTCCTGTAATTTGAATGATGACCATCCAACATTTCAAAACTCCCTATGAATTCTAATCTTTGGATTGAAGAGTTTTTTTTACCACTTCTTCAATTTCATTGAATTCGAATTCTTCAGCATTTAAAAGCTAAACTCCTTTCTTTTTTCCAAAGATACTCAATAATTGCTACCAAGTGTTGAGGTTTTTCAAATTTGATACTTGTCAAATTTGTCGTTTGCTCTGGAAAAATCATTTTTGGAACAAGGTTCTTCATAAGTTTTTCTAATGGTTTGAAGGCATTAGATCTTTTAGATCTGATCGGTACTGGAATGCTATTTCTTTCTTTCAATATTTTTTTTTGACAAAATCCAGTATTTCATTTTGATCATCGATTTTTCTACTAACATTTGTTCGTTGTTCTTCTTTATTTTTAGGAAAATTTTTGATATAATCTAGTTTATTTTCCAATTTTTCTAGTTGGTAGAATTCTTATGGTAGGTTTTCTAGATGATCTTGACATCAAGATAATTCTTTTAATAAGTTGTGATGTTTTTCATTAGAAAATTTTAATGGGTTCTTGTCCATTTAGCCCATTTTTTGATATTTTTTTCCCATTTACCCCATTAAGTTTTTTTTTTAATTTATTCTTACCCAAAACACACTAAGGAGATCTTCCCTAATACCCCATTAAGAATTTTTTTTTGTTTTTTGATTTTTTTAATATCATTTTACCCTCACCCATTTGTTACTTAGAGAGAGAGAGAGAGAGAGAGAGAAACCATAAGAGACTTCGCCGGAGCCCCGTCAGTGGCAGCCGGAGTCCGTTCACCTGCTAACTTTCGCTAGAGTCCGGACAACTTTCCCTGGATTTCAGTCACTAGCCGCCGGAATTGGGTCATTGGCTGCCGCCCACCGGAATTTGCTGAAAATCTCACCTGAAAGGTTTTTTTGCCCCCAATAGACATCTATTGCCCTATAATAGAGGTAATAGCCCTCAATAGACGTCTATTTCCTCCCAATAGACGAATATCAGCCATGTATTGCCCCCGATAGGACTTTCAGTCGCCATAATGGGAACTAATCTCCCTAAATTTAGACAAATAAAACTATGATTACAGAAAAAAGAAACAAGGATATTACATCAATTCAAAACGCCTACTGGCCCCCAATAGAGGGGCAATAAACGTCTATTGTCCCCCAATAGACGTCTATCAGTCATGTAATGTCCCCCAATAGAAGTCTATTGCCCCTAATAGGACTTTCAGTCGCCATAATGGGAACTAATCTCCCTAAATTTAGACAAAAATAACTTTGATTACAGAAGAAAAAAAAAACAAGGAGATTACATCAATTCAAAACGCATATTGCCACCCAATAGACATCTATTGCCCTCTAATAGAATTTTTGGTTGCCGGAATAGGAACTAATATTCCTAACATTAGACAAATAAAACTTCGATTAAAGAAAGAAAACAAAGATATTATATCAATTTGAAAACGTCTATTGGTCTCCAATAGACTTCTATTACCCCCCAATAGACTAAAATGATCTGATCTGATCTGGGCACCCAATCATCTTCTTCTTCCCCGATTGACCAGAACTCTCTCTTCTTGCTGCACCAAATCCCCCAACAGATCGAAAACCATACTCTTCGTTTCGGCCTCACCTTCTAAAGCACTGGACGGCGTCGTTTTATCCATGACTCCTCCTCTGGCGCTGAAAGGATCGAATTGGAGACGAGGCCTGAATCAAATTTGACTTTGGCCGGTCACTGAAACAAATCCAAACTCACCGGAGCCCGAGGCTTAAATGACGGCGGCTAGTGGTTATGAAAAACGAAGCTGAGGCCCTAGTGGGATCGGGTCTTCGGGTCAAGCGGTGGAGATCGATCATCGAAGCCGGTGATGACCTCTTCAACGACGTCGCAAGTCGGACAGATCCCTGCCGCCGTTCTGCAAATCGCCGGTCCAAATCAGACGACGTCGAACAGTGCAGAGCCATGGGTCTTCTGCATGGCCTCCGTGGTTGAATAAGTCACCCTCCGGGAAGAATAGCTCTCCAAGTTTCCGTGAAACTTTCTCCGGTTGAAGGTGACCGGTGATCTGTACCGGATTAGAGAGAGAGAGAGAGAGAGAGAGAGAGAGAGAGAATATTGTGATGTGCTGGAGAGAAGGATATGAGAGAATGGCATAAAATGAAGTTGTTTAATTAGACTGAGGGTATATTTGTCATTATACTCTGAATTAGGTTGGTGAGAATAAAGATATGTTGTTGTGATAAGTGGGAAAGTTTGGCTCATTTTGATGCTTTTGGGCAATGACCCAATGAGGTCAATTTCTCTGTTATTATTCCAAACATTTTTCCCATAGGGGAATTCCTTTTGAGCTTTAAAGCAAGCTTCGATACCAATTTGGGTGGATATAACAGGTTTTTGTTCCTCTTCAAGGGTTTCTTTGATAATTTTAATTTCTTCTTAAAATCTATAGATTCTTTGCTAAACTCGAAAAATTATCTTTTAATAATCAGGAGAGTCTCTGCTAAGCCTTGATCTAAAATCCTTCAATTTTTTCAACTTCTTTTGTTCTTCTAGTAATTCTGGATTTGCAAATAGTAAGCAATTCTGTTCTCGTAAGGATTGAAATTATGGATGGTCAAAATTAACCGGTTACCTTTGAGTATAGTGGTAGAGCTATAACTGCAATATGCCAAATAAACAAATTCAAGTGTATGGATGGGCCCAAATATGCTCCTTCAAATTTTTGTTGGAAGTAAAAATTAAAATTGGAGTAATGTAAGGATAATAGTAAGAGAAGGTTAACCAGGTACTACTTGATCTATCCACTATACTCGAAGGTAAACAGTTAAATAAACATGTCAGACACATGGTTGATCTGTATGGTATGCAAATCTGCATACTAGAATTTACCCTCCGAAAGACGACACCTAATAAACCACTAGGTCCATGACTTCAAAAATAAAATTGTTGTTTAAGTAAATATGTGTCTGGCCCAAGACTCTAGGTTACTTGCTTTAGTTGTAATAGGATTTGTATTAGAGATAATCTCTGAGAATCTTCGTAGATATCCAATTAATAATATACGATTATGTTTTCATGTACGACTATCTCTATATTTATAATTCTCTATATAAAAGAGACTCATATTATCACTGAAAGCATGATTCAATTCTCCCAATTTCAATTTTTCTAAAACAATTGCCACGTTGATTTTTGACTACGTCTAATGGGAATGCGCATGCTTATCAGTTTTACACTTTTACCAGACCAGGTCAAATTACCTTGGGCCAAAAAAGCCCTTGTTTCTTGAGAGGCAATATATACGAAATTTATTTTTGAGGAAAATGTTGATTAAATTATGTAAGATCAGAAAATTGTGTGCAACTTTACAATAAATAACTATTGTAGAATTCAAAAGTAAATGTTTGGATATTAGAACAGAAAATGTTCTACATAAGGGCACATGTAACAGAAAGCTGAAAAATAACCCTCTGAAACATGAGGGACAGCAACCATGCTAGTTTGTAGTCGTTTACTGTCACTTGATCATCAACTGGAAGTAGAGAAGTGCCCCCCGAAAACAATTCCAACAAAATTCCAGCAAATATGTGTTTATGTTCTGAGAATGCACCTAAAAAAGCCTTTGTTCATTTCAGGCACATCCAACTAGCAATTCAATGTTACATCCTACCCTGCACCTATCATCTTTTCTGCATGCCACTTTGAGAAGCCCTCCACCAGGGCCTCACTCATCCATGCATGCCGGCATCTACCAGTAGCCTCTTGAACAGTCAGCCAAGTTCTGTTTCGAGTGCTCTGTTCTGGCCATGACTCAAGCTCCTCCTTGACGAACAATGCAAACATAGCAGCTCTACATATACCTTCTGGGTTTAGCTCATCCTGGTGAGTTTTACTCTTAAATTGGTAATACCCCACTAAATCCTGAAAGTCAAATATATCAACAGGTGCTAGCTTTAGTCCATCTAATGAGACAAAACAACAAATGAGCTAATTGCATGGAGAGGATGATTTCATAAAAGTAGCACTAATGGATGCCCAAAAGCATATTCCATGCCACCAACAAAAATTAAGCCAGTTTGAAACACACATAATTTCACTCTATTGGACCTCTCCAATGTGCAAAGGGTAAAAGTTTAGGAAAGCTAAAAAATTATGAAGATGTATTCACCATTAGTTCTCCTCGAACCCCAGCTTCTTCAATAGCTTCTCTTACGGCAGCTTCCTGCACAGTTTCATCATTCTCCCAGCCTCCCTGTAAGTGAGAAATGTATTCATAAATCCAAATAGCAACATATTATAAGCTCTCTATTTCCTAAATGGCAAAGGAAGCACATAATACTTGTCATAACTCTTACCAACTAAAAATGCAAAACGCTAATGAAGCAGCTATTGGACAAAAATGGGTACAACATTAGCACTAGAAAAATATATCCCCCATGATCCAAGGCTATCTTTTTATCGAACTTCAGATGCATAGGATTCCAATACTAAAAACACAAGTCTTCAATATTCTGCAATTGCTAATAGAGTATCTCCAACCTTCCTAATGTAAGCACTAAACTGTTTTGGTCCTACATATGTTAAAGAGGCTCTTGTATGACATTTTCTCAATCCACCTTCCTTCCAAAACATAAAATTCTAATACCCATTTATCAATTTCTGTTTGGGTATATAAGGTTTTTATCAATTTTCAAGATGGTCCGATATAGAAAACAACTCCATAAAGAATAGGAATGAAGCAAACAAAGAAATGGATTATCACAAAACCCTGTAACACGGGAATTGAAAGAGACCGTCCGATGACTTCCACTTCCACCGCATTCAATCTGTCTTACTGATATAACATTTTATAACTAGTGAGGACACTTTACCCAGTTCATAAACATTTGTTTCATCAGAATCCACTCCTAACATGTCTTTCCTTGGGCAACAAATTTGATACTCCACAAAGAACACGGCTGAAGCAAAGAAAGAAATGGATTATCACACGACCATGTGACACAGGAATTGAAAGAGAACGTCCGATGACTTCCACTGACACTATTCAATCTGTCTTACTGATATAACATTTTATAACTATTGAGGACAACTTACCCAATTCAAAAGCATTTGTTTCATCAGAAACCACTCCTAACATGTCTTTCCATGGGCTACAACTTTAACCCCTAATCACTCACTGTCTTTGAACCAACTATCCTATGTTTGCCTCTCATCATACCATGCTATAGTCATACCATACTAATTTAACTTAATCAAATTGCCCACCCTAAGCAAAATTTTGATAATTATTAGGACAAGCTTCCAAAAAAAGAGTAAACAAGAAAAGGAACCAAAATTGTATTGAGCAACACCATAGGCTACCATAATTTGATTTGTTGATCAGTAGCTGAGCGGATATGCCATTTACAACCACTAGAAAATTGCTAATATTTTCTGCCTTTAGGTCTTCAAACCCCAAGATCATGATATTGGCACTTAAATATAGGCAATTATGGCACAGGCATTAATTTCACTCTAATAACCCAAGTGTTCCCAAATAGCAGTCCTATGAACCTCCAACTTGATATCAACTACTGGTCTGCGACCTACCTCTAACCCAATTTTTTTTTGAAGCATAACACGTTACAACTTTAAGCTTCTGTTATCATTGTATTTGTCAGTTAAGGAAATAGGAAAAAAAACAAATACTAAACATAAAGGCAGACACTGAATAAAATTTTGGAAAAAAAGACAAATTTAACATTTTAAAACTGCAGTGACTACCTTAGGAAATAAAAGACCTGGTCCACTAGATGAGTTAATCATAAGGACCTCGACAATCTTCTCAGAATCAGCATCGCCACCCTCATCAGAATTTCTGTACCTGAACGGAATACACCTGTTAAAAGATCATCTGAGTTAGTTTCTTCATATCAGGAACACAGAAAAAAAAAAAAAAAAGCCATGTACAAGAAAGATGTTATTTTAAGATAAGTTGCAACAACAAAATATTTCAATCACTAGCTTGATAATAAAAATAAAGCTTCTCTCATCAATCTTTACCAATAAATTGGAAATTTCAAGGTGCATTGTGCATTCACAACTTCTCCATATTCCTTAGAGCTTACTTTTGAAGTGATTCTGTTAGAGCAGATTACAAATAACTATTTCTTAGAAAGCAATAGTAGTCTCACTCTTGAAACAAAGAAGCCTAAAGAAACCAATTTCGATAGCTTCTCGGTATCCTCAGTGAACCTTTTTCATCCCCCTTTCAATTTGGTTCTAACTAGAATCACCACACTTATTTATAACAAAATGCCCAAGAAAGAGTTGTGTGAACTATATCATATGCTGGTTTGACATCAAATGCAGTTATGTATATTGAACCACCTTCAGGAAAAGAGGAATCAATTTCAAAAGCAACACCACCATGTGACACGGCTATTCTGTAAGCACAGCGTATCAAAGAGGGCCACACACTCTGATGGAGACTAAAACAATTATAATTTTCTTTTTCTCAGTCCAAAGGCACAAAGCATCATGCCCCACAAAGCATGTAGCCATCAAACATAAAGCTAATCATATGCTTACCCATAACTTCTGTATTACTGCAAGATTATGCATGACATGATAATTAACTGAGCATTTCATTTCCAACAAAAAGAAAAACAAGAGATTCCAATTCATTTAATTGGAGAGATCGCCAAAAAAGCAATGGGGTGACCACTTTTCACACATAGTACTGACTATACTCAAATAGAATATTATACTCAAACAAGAGCCAAACTGGCTGGCTAGGAAATTAGGACTTCAACTTTACCTCTGGAACAACTTTCCCTTTGATTTAATCTTCGCATCCTAAGGAATTCACCTTAAAAAAAGCCACTTTATCATGCAACACTAGGACTCGTCCAGAATAATTGCCCCAATTAAAATTCTCCCAAATCATATCACCTAACCTAACATAACCATATTCATCAAAAGGTCATATTTTACCAAATTTCTGGTTCCCCCAACAACACAAAAGTCATGACACAGTTTCATAAAAGTTGGAAAGCTCTCAAAATGAAACAAACGGCAACCCCCTCCTCCTCCTCCTCATATGTGAATATGTAGAGGTCATTGTTTGTCCTAATAAGCTCACATTCCCGGCCTACCATGTCATGATGTGTACATATGTCCAAGCCCGATACTACAACAGAAACAGATTAATCCCCACTACTCACAAAAAAAAAAAAAAAAAAAAATTCAATTTGCAGCATCAACCTGTCAGAATCAAAATTAAAAATTTGCCTCCATTGTACCCAAAAAAAAAAAAAAAAATCCAAACTAAAAGTAGACAAAAATCACGCAAAGTATGGGAAACACATAGGTCCCCCTTAACCACCCACATAAACAAACACCATCAACATCAACATCAATCAAAGTCATCAAATTAATAAAATTTTATTAACCAATAATCAAATAGATACAGAGATATAGAATTATAGATACAAGAAACTCACGAACCCGGCAACAAGGCGACACCCGGCCTCGTAGCGTTGCTGATGTCGACCCGTACGGGCCACTAGATCACACATACTAAGCCCCCAACCGATCAACAAACCACTTCCTTCCTTTTTTTCGATAATGTTTTCAAAGATTCCTCTCCTCCTTCTCCTGGGCCATTGACCTCACAATGCTCACGCCCGCACGGGATTACTCGCCCACCGCTGGTTCTCTGGGCTTCGACGGCGGCGACCGGCGTTCTCTCGCATTATCCGATGGGTGTGGTTCGAAATTAGGGTTTGGTTGCAGAGAGAAAGAGAGGGAGAAATGAGGGGTTGGGAGAGAGAGAAGAGAGAGGGAGAAATGAGGGAGAGAGAGAAACCAGAGAAAACACAAAACAAAGGAGAAAGCGCTAAGAACGGATCCGACGGTGATGGTGGTCAAAGTCACCATGGGTGATAGGTCAACATGCGGGCCCATACTTTTGTTAGATTTTTTGCTTGTGTATGAGGCGCTCGTATACTAACCTTGCACTCCAAACTGTGATGGGCCTTCGCTAGAGATGCGGAATAACGTTCTCGACCTCCTCCGTCAAATTCAACGTTTCTCATTCAAATATGAGGTGCAATATCATAATTTTATGTTTATTTCTTTGAATAATAAAAACTAGAATGAGTATGAATAATTAAGTGGGAAGTTATTCAACAAAATGTAGAGAAAATTGCTGCACATATTTTGTTTTTGATTTTTAATTTTTTTGTGTTAAGTTTCTTTTGTTTTTCTTATATTTGTTAATTGACCATTTTATCTTTCTCAAATATTTCAGTTCAAATGTTTCTTAATATTTGAGGGATATTTTGGTAAAAATTTTCTATTTTGGCTGACAAACTCTTTTCTCTTAATAATAGTATAGATAAATAAATAAAATTCTTTAGACAAAGATTCATGCCCTTTCATCTACTTATCTACATAATTTTTTTGTACAATTTCATGTACTTATTTACTCATTCACTTTAGTACTCTTTTTTTTTTCTTTTTCTTTTTTAAAGCAAAGTTATGCCTACATTATATTATTTCATATAAGAAAAATGAAGTGGAGAAGTAATAATCAATACTGCAGTTTTGGACCCAAGAGATGAGACTATCTTGCCAAGCCTTGAGAAACTGAGGACATACCTTATGCTAAGGATGGGAAAGGAAAGATAAACCAAGCTAAATTTTATCTCTTCACTTAATTTTTCTTATTGAAATAATAGAGACAGTGTAGGTATAATTTTACCAAAAAAAAAAAAAAAAGTGAAGCGAAAAAGTTAATAAGAAGATGGAATTGCAAAAAATAAATAAATAAGTGGATGAAAGGGCCTCAATCTCCCTCTAAAAGTTTTTTTTCATTTATTTTTATTATTCAAAGAAATAAATATAAAATGATCATATTACCCTTCATATCTGGATGGAAAATATTGAATTTGATGGAGGACGTGCAAATCGGCATTTTTCGCCAAGTTCAGGGGGTTAATTTTAGCAATTGCAAGTTTAGAATGTAAATTGACAATTATTGCCAAATTTAGGGTGTATTTAACAATTATGCCATAAATTAAATTTTTCACAATCTAAAATCAACTCATTAGAACAAGTAGATTTCATTGCTACATATAAAAATGATAAAGTTAAATATGCAAAGGGAAAGTATTCATTTACCCAAACTTGAGCTATACTAACCCCACTTACCTAAACATCCTATAAGATTGCCCACTTACCCAATAAATTACCTTTTTTTGTCCTAATACCCAATTAAGTTTTTCTTCATTTTTTTTGTTTATTTTTGAAACAATTTTACCCTCTCTCCCTTTGTCACCTAGAGAAAGAAGTTATCAGAGACTTCACCAGACTCCGGTCACCAGATTTCTCCGAAAACCTCGTCGAAGGTCCCCAAAAGGTCGTCGAAAATCTCATATGCCACCGGTGAGGTCACCCGAGACTTTTATTGCCTCCCAATAAAAGTCAATAAAAAGTTTTATTGACCACTATATGAGGTTTAGTAACTCCAATAAAAATTTATTGCCCCCCAACAAAATTTTTATTGCCCTCCAATAAATTTTTCAAACAAGAGTTCAGATGGAAAATTTAATAGACTCCCAATACAATATAGATAGGAAACAATTTGTCTTTAAAAAAAATACGGAAAATAATCTGAAAAACTGAAAAACAAAGTGAGCACAACTTCACCAAATTCACCAAAAACAAAAAAAAAAACAAAAAAGAGTGAGAATGAGATAAACTGATAATCATTGATTAGATTGCAGTATCATTTATTGGAGGCCTTTGTTAAGCCAATATCAGTCTCAACCCACAGTTGGTGCACGTCATGCACCCCACACCACGCCTTCTCTCCTCTTAAGGGTCATCATTTGGCCTTTAGGTCCTAAACCCGCCCTAAGTTCGCTCGACCGGTAGGGCCAAAGCCCGACCCGGCTCTTGCATTAGGCGGGCCAGCCCGACCCTTTTTAAAATAGAGTAGGGTATGGGCCATGAGAATGAAACCCGGCCCGGTCCTTTAGGCCCGCTCGAATAAGCCTTAATAATTTTCTATTTTTTCTGTTTTTTTTTAATTATGTTTCTCTTTTTTCTATAATATGCAATTTATCTCTTTCTTTGTAATTGATTTCTTAAGCTTTGTTTTCTTTAGTTTTTATTTTCTTTGTTACATAACAATTAATATTAGGAGATTTAGAGAGATAGTTAATTGAATATAACCATCTTAACTAATATTAATAAATGTTATAAGTTAATTCGTATATACACACACACATATTAAATATGATCAACAAAAAACAATGTCTTATATTACCTATATAACCATTGAGCCACATTTTGAGGAAAAAAAATTAATGTAAGTTTTTTAAAAAAAAAAAAAAAACAAAATAAGGCCCTTTTCGGCCCTATTTGGCCCTATTTGGAAGGCCGACCCGACCCGTTCCTTTCGGCCCTAATAGATTGGGCTTTTAGGACGGGTAAGGGTTAGCATATTTAAGCTCCGGCCCTACCCTATCCGATCATAAATTTTGTTGACTTTGACTAGACCCAGCTCAACCCGACCTAGCCCGGCCCATGATGACCCCTATCTCCTCTCCGCTCTTTTCTCTCCACTATCTTAACAACCATGACACCACCGCACACCACAAATCAAACAAACATCCCCACTTGAAAAATGTTGATTTCCAAATAAGACGCATGCCTTAAACATGGATTTTATTGGCTGTCTTCACTTGGGTTTGTGCCAATTTCAGTCCTTTTGTGCTTAAATTTCTACTTCTGCATTTCCATCTCTTTTAACGCCTTCTTTGACTTTCTGTTCTCAAGTTCTAAGTCATTGCATAAATTGTAATCACTTGCCTTGTTTTCTTCACACCCCCACTTCCAAAACGACTTCATTTTCTCTTCTTCTTCCTGTCACGCCCCGAATTTTGAATAACAATTTCAAATCTAAAACGTGAATTAAATAATTCACTCAAATAACATCCAGAAATATTATTTTGTTTTTTTTAAAACAAACACAACACTCGCCACTCGAATATAAAATGCCAAGATCCTCGAGTTAATTATTACAATTCACACACAATGTAAATTGTAAAGCTCTTATGAGCATAACAAACCTCACAAAAGAAAAGCGAAATAAATAAATACTGTCACTCTAAACAGCTAGATCACCACCTTGATTCTCCTGACCTGCAGGATTATCCGCTACACCGTTTAAATAGTGTACCGGGATTGCAACAACACAAAATCCGGTAAGCTTTTAAAAGCCCATATGAGTAAATAGAAATAAAACAGTAAATCAACAACTTTTACTCAAAACAATCACAATTCAAAACAAAACATTCCACCTCCATTTCCAAACCATTTTCCAACAAATCTCATCACTCACCACTCGACCCATCTTATATAATAAATATGTATTCCTGATCACGAGTAATTCAACTCGTTGCTTTCATGTCATATTGTATTCATGATCACGAATAATTCAACTCGCTGCTTTCATGTCATACTATGACAGACAAACTAGAGCTCTAACTGAATCATAATGTGTCACCTTGGCCAAGATTCACGCTTACGATAATCTTGTCTCAGTCACCACTTGTGACCAATCCGTAGATCAAAACATTTAAAAGTTGTCCTATCTGACTCAAATGTTACGCTTCGACTCACTTATGCTTTCTCACAATAAAATCAATACTTACATGATATATTGTATTTCTATAGAAAGTAAGTTCTCGAAATAATAAATCAAAAATCCAATAGCACACCATCCATATATATATATATATATGTAAGTCAAATAAATATATATATATATATATTTATATGTAATCATCCACTCAGGAATGACCACTAATACCAACTATAATTTGCGTATAATTTATTGAATACATACGGAAATAATGAAATTCGGTTCGTAAATGAACCATGTGAGATTTACTCACCTCTTATCCTGCTGCGTCTTCTATAAACCAAAACCACAATAATCCAATTGATCGTCACTCAAACCGTTAAGTACTTAATCAAGTATGGTCTTTACATAGCAAACGAAACATGGAATAAACTTAAATGATGA
This sequence comes from Rosa persica, assembly GCA_025331145.1. Classification (NCBI taxonomy): domain Eukaryota; kingdom Viridiplantae; phylum Streptophyta; class Magnoliopsida; order Rosales; family Rosaceae; genus Rosa; species Rosa persica. The sequence continues at coordinate 8,812,361 of WFKR01000001.1, read as the reverse complement.
TCTAATAGTCGGATTTTAAAATAAAAACGATTCAACGGTCAGATTCTAAAATAAAGACGATCCAACGGTCAGATCCTCACGGATCGCCCTTGGAAACATCCTAGCAAAATTATATCAAAATCCGACGGACAGTTTCTCAGGAATCGCCTCCCGAATCACTGCTTTACAATTATACAAAAATCTAACTGTCGGATCTTCGCCCGTGACCTCAAAAAGTCATCGGGACAGCTATACGATCAACATATTAAAATTTGAAGCAAATCCGATGGTCAGATTCTCAAAAATCGCGAACCGAAGATAAAACATCAAAATATTAAATAAGAGCGTAAAACTTAAATTAATAATTTATCAACTTTTTCTAACATGACCATGTTATTTATCGAAATGCTCGTATGGATGCATAGATCATCGTCCAGATAATAAAAACTCTAAATATAGTCCGACGCACCGCCACACGCGGTGGTCAGACGGTGGTCAACGCATCGGTCAACGTCGGTCAACCACCTCTCATGCAAAAGTTGTCAACTACAAACTTCTTCAAAATAAAAGGGTGATCAACTTTCATACCTGGAGCTAAGTGAGATTTGGTCTAGATCGTCCTAGATCTAGCTTTGAATTTGGATTAATCTCGGCCTTCCGTTCACGTTTCCAAATCTAACCAGAGCCGTCAATCTTCAATCCTTGATCTACAGCCCCACACTCAAAATCGTGATACAAGCCATATATGAGGATGATCAGGAGGATGAGGAGGTCACGAAAATACCAACGATAGGTCGAGGAAACGCCGGAAAATGGAATTTCCAGCCGGATCTGTTTTGCACTTGGGTTGGCGTTCGATCTCCACTTGGAGGCAGCGGCGGGGCGGGGTGAGGCCAGGGGGAGGCTGGGCTCGGCGAGGCGAGCCGGTCTGGCGCGGGTCCGGCAGCGGCGGCGGCGGCCGGGAGCTGCACGTTCCTGCCGTATGGGTCGGGATGGGGGAACTGCACACTGCAGAGAGAGAGAGAGCTGGGGAAGAATGGAAATCTGGAATTTTTTTGGGTTTTTCTGAAAAATTTCCGAAATTCCTATATTTATAGAAAAAACACAATTTTCAAATATTCGTAATAAATTCATACGAACTCCGAATATTAAGTTCCATATATGCACGAACTTGTATCGACGAGATCTACAACTTTTATGAAGAAAGGTTTCCCAAATTATGAACATATAAAAAGTCAATTTTCACGAACCCCTAAATAACGTTTGTTTTCGAAAATAAAATCATTCGAAACCTATTTTCTCAAACCACGAAAACCGAATTAATCCCAAATATCATAATTCAAATAATATAATAATTAATGAATTACATAAATTTATTTTATGAAAATTCGGGTATTCACACTTCCTCCACCACCACATCTCAGGTTTAGTAATCACCGTTCGACGAGGAGCTCAAGCGAAGAGTGTCGCCAGAGAATTCAGCTAGATCTGGGGTGAATTCAAACTCAAACATTACTGTTTGAGTTTGCCTCACTGGAGATTGGAGTGGCATTGAATTAAAACGCAATGTTTTGTTGGGGAGAAAGAGAGAGAGATTGATGTGCAAGGTGGGGAAAGACAGAAGAGGAGTGATGGGGATAAAGGGATTGGGAGAAGGAGGTGGAGATAAGATGACGAACTCACTGCTACAAACGAAGTCGTCTTCGAGGTCGAGAATGAAGTTGTGGATGATAAAGGCGACGAAGTCCCTTTTTTTGTGGTCGTGCATTGTGCAATAGATGGCGTTAGGAGACCGACGGTCTGAGGCGTCGGAGGCCTAGGTCAAGAGCCGGAGGTTAGTGATAGTGAGATAGAGGCCTTTTGGGTCGTAGAAGAAGAGAGAGTGGATATGCTTGTAATTTTATATTGAGTTTTATATAAAATACTTTAAAATGACGTAAGTGGGCACACTTATCTCTTACTAGAGTAAGTGGGTTCATGTTGGCTCAAATTTGGGCATTTGGTCAAGGCCCCATATGCAAAATAGATCAAGTTAAGATGCAATCTAACTACCTAATCTTGAGCTATACTCTACGATTCTTTTAGAATGCATACAAGATTTCCAACAAAAAAGAAGTATAAGTTAGTATACGTTCATTGATCATACTAAGAATATAAAACAATTTCATATGTAAAAATTTCCCTAACTTCTATGAATGAAATTGGTATTTGTAAGCTCCAATTTCGTAGACTCAGCCCCAAATTCAAAAACTTTCAAATTGAAACTCTATAATTAAAATTTTGAACTTAGATGTATAAAGAGAACAACAAAATACCTCTTGAAGAAACTTGATTGAGTTCGAGTTGATAGTTCAATGGATGAAGAAAAAAGGAAATAGGTTAACTACTGTCTATTCTGAAGAAGAAAAAGAAGATCTGCGTTGGAGAAAAAGAAAAGACTATAGTTTTACTTTCTTATGGGATTTTATTTTTATTTTTTAATGTCATTACCCTGATTTAAGGGAAATTTTTAAGAACAGTACGTGAAGTCACTGAGAATTAAGGTTAATATACTTTACAAAACTTCATAATGGTACATGGGGTTCAAAACCTGACCCAACATAAGAACATACCATCAGTTTGACTATTAGTCTGCTTGATTTCCGTCAATCTTTTCAGGGCAAATTGGTCTCTTCAATGATGATGTGAAAAAAAAAAAAGAAGCAAAACTGGTCCGCTTGAACCAATTGGGTTTTCTTCTTTAGAAAACCTAAAACCCGAAGAACAACCCCCTCCAATCTCAATGAAAACAAACTCCACAAAGCTGACCTAGCGAGGAACCCAATGACAACAAATTCGAAGAAGAAGAAGACGATGACAACGAGCCGCCAGTGCAACGAAAGCCGAGCTCGGAGGAGTTAATGCGGCGTTCGTAGAAGGCTAAGCTGGAAGGCCTGGTCCTTTGGATGGAGACTGAGAAAGTCGATTTGAGAGAATGATGCAGCGTCAAATTTCTCGCCGGCTGATGCCGAATTTGTCAGCTCCACCGATGAATTATCTGTCTGTGCCAGTGCTCGGGACTTGAGTGATCATCACGATCATCATAGCAACGTGAGTGGTGGCAACAATATTAGCCTTAGTTTGGATTTGAGAGTGGTGTATTTGAATCTTGGGGTAACTGGGTCGTCCTTGGCTGAAAATCAAATGGTGTATTCAAGAATGGATTTTAAATATGCTTTGTTGTCTGTGATTTTCTTTTGTAGGCTAGTCAAAATTATCCATGGTTGTGTGATATTGGGTTTTAGTAGAAGAAGAAGATCATTGTGAAATATTGAAGAAGAGGAAGGGTGGCAGTGTCAATGATGGCTCTATGTTTGAGAGGATAAAATGAAAATTGGTCATATGTTGGTGATGACGAATCCGAGCTTTAATTTGTTGTAACAACCAATTGAGGTTTGGAGATAGAACTTCAATTGCCCTACACATGTTGGTTCTTAAAGAAGTGTTCGATTGAAACACATAGGAAAGGAAAGTAATGGAGTAACTTTGTTCCCTCCCTTTGATATATAGCTCAAAGAAAGAAAACCCAGATAGCAAATGCAGAGAAGTGGAAGTTTTTTAATCAAGGAAGAGTAACATATGAAAGGGATCAGTGTGCTTTTGAAACAAGCATAAGTTAAGGATTTTAAAAAAAGGGCCAACTTCCAAAACAAAGGGGAAGTGCGATAGCAATTTGAAAAGATTAGATCCTGGATTGTCAAGGATAAACCCTAGAACCCCATGTCTGATTCAAAGGCACAAAGAGGAAAAAAAGCCCAGATCAAGTTTCAGGGGAAGTGAGATTTTTCAAACAGAAAAGGAGAGGTCAAAGTTGTTGAGTTGTGATTGGTGGGTATGGTGTTTGGAGGGAGAGAGGGAGGGAGGGAGGGAGAGAGATAGAGTGTGTGTGTGTGTGTGTGTGTGTGTGAAAATTCTAAATTACCCTTTAAAAATGAATAATGGCACAAGGGTTTTGTAAAATATATTAAACTTAATTCTCAATGACCTATACCTCATGTAGTCTTCTTAAAAATTTCCCCTGATTTAATGCCACTAACTTAGTAAAGAAAAAGAAAAAAGAGCATCAGTTGTAGGTTTCTCAATGCCATTACCCTTAACTTTCAACAATCTCATCTGCACCAATTAATGATACTACTTGGTAATAATGGCGACAAAAAGATAATGAATTCCTAGAAATTGTACTATTGCTACAAGGCAGACCCTAAAGATCAGTAGAATAAAGTTCATGACAGTGCTTGGAGTGGCTTTGTCAATGGCCTTAAAAAAAATGTTAAATTGAAAGACTATGATTTTTGACATGAAATGATTTGAACAAATAAAACATCAGAGTGAAAAGCAGAACTTCCAGCCTAATTGAAATCAAACGCAGATCAATACATAGCTATTGACAAGAATGACCTCAGATTTTACCCTAAAATCCGAAGTAGTTTTGCGAGGCTCACCTTAGGAGAAATTCTACCAAAAATTTAGCAGAACTTTCCCTAAAAATGGACAACCACACCCTGCACAAACAACTGAATACTTCTAATCATACAAATCAATTCTCAACCCCTGAAGCCTACTTGCTCTTCATAACCTCAACCACCCACCCACTCAAAATCAACATGGGTCACAGCTGGTCAGACCTTAATTACACATATACGTATCATAACATATATCATAACAGACATATATCGAATCATTAATCGTAATGGACACCGGTTCTTCCCCTCTCTCTTGGTGCCACAACAATAACTAAGACCACCAGTACATCCTCTCTCTCTTGGTGTCACAACAATAACTATCACCACCTCAGTACATCCTTTCTCTCCTGGTGTCATAACACCAACAATGGCCACCAGTACATCCCCTTTCTTATGGTGCCACAAGTCGAGGCCCCTAGTTAATCCCCTCTCTCCTAATGTCTCCGCAACAACATAAATCTCTAGTTCAATCAATTGAAAATTTCATGCATTTAATCTAATCACAACCCAACTCAAATACAAAATATTCATTGGAAAACAAAAATTATAATCTAATACAATTCCAAGATATTAATCAACTATTCACAAAATCATTTATGAAATCACATCCGATGCTCCCATCCGAATATGTTAATAGTTAAATAATTACGAAATCAAATAAAACTCTAAAACCCTAATTTAACAACTCGTCGTAGTTCCTGAAAATTTGAAATCGCATCGGAATCGGCTCAAACTTCAAGGGTTTCATAAACTCGATATTTCTAACATACTAATGATAAATCACAATGATCCAACAGTCGGATTGTCACGAATTCATACCCAAATTTCTGAAACTTTGAAAATTCCTATCGATCCTAAAGTTCGACGTATTTCTACCAAACCGTATCCAATCGCTTGTAGCAGTATGCTCTAAATAATGGAATAAAATAGATGGACTAGAAGTACTCCAACCACTGAATTGGGCTGCAAAACTTATATCAAAACATTCATCATAACATGTACTACAACTTCTTTAACTACACATGGGATCAATTTCAAGTGAGGAGATCAGAACATAACCCGAAAGTTCCGAAGCTTTCGAACTCGATTCCGACAATGTCTGGTCGAATTGAGAGGTGAGGCTGATGACGTTGAGTTTACAAGGCAAAGGGCTTCCAAGCCCAAGTGGTGGCACAACCTAAATTGGCCGGAGGTAGGGGATCGATCTAGGTTGACATCGTACGGGTTCTCCGGCTTCTCCTCTTCGATACTTACTACACACACATAATCAACTCGAAGGAAGGCCATGGATCGATTGAGGATGAGAAGCCGGTCATTTTCCTATTGGTGGCGAGTCTAACAACAGCCAGACGACGGAGAACCTATTGGGTTGATTTTTCGGGTCAGGCTGACCCGATCTCCTGACTCTCTCTCTCTCTTCGTGTATACTGCTCGAGAAAAAGAGGGTGCCCCCTTCTAAATGGTATGGTTACCTCAATTTATAGCATTGGTGGGAAAAGTCAATTTTTCCCTCGAATACTGACGAAAAACTTAAAGTTTTGTAGACTGTATTTTTCTCATACGAGCTCTAATTTTGCCGTGCCATGTTTCCATAAATTGGGTTTAACGTTCCCTATGACTTTCCATAAGAAAATTTCCTAAAAAACTGAGTCGAACAAAAAGTCATCTTTTGGGTCCCTAAAAGTGCGAAACAGAAGTAAAAAATGTAATAGTAGTTGCCGTTTACCATCCAAATGACTATTAACTTGGTAAATCAACAAAGTTGAACATATCCAAATCTACACCGAATACCAGAATACCATTCTTGGCCAACAAAACGCCCTGAAGATCGATTATATCTCTCAATTTACAAAAAACCAAAACTCATGCAACAATGAACCATAACAAAACAACAATCAAATAATGAATAACATAACAAAATAAAAGATCCAAAAAGACATAGATCATATCATACCCCAGAAGTGAGTAGACTTAGAGTCAAAGCTGCGAGCAGTTGAGTGCAAGGAGAACGAGAAAAAGGAAAAAATTCGGGTGCATGTTGATGATGAGTTTTTATGTCTAAAGTGAATAACCTACAGTAATCAAAAGAAAAAAGTAGGACAAAAACATCTTTACATCACCGACTCAGTTCGAGCCGGCACTGTTACTAAACCGATGTTATAGGGCGATCTGTTTTAATTTATATAGAATTTTCTCTGAACTAAAATATTATTATATTCATCCGAACCATAGACACGTGGTGGCCCGAATCAATCTTATTAATCCCAGGTACTCAAGTGTACAATATTTTGTATATTAGGCGAAAAATGAATAACTTAAATATACTAGTTTCATATCCATGTGATGCAAGCGTTATTGTTTTTGAAATAACGTGGGAGTTTTCTTCTCATCTAATTTCTCAATTTTATGTTTTTTATTTTTTAAATTTACCGTAATAAATCTTTTAGATAATTTTATAATGAATTTTTGTTTTTATTCTAAAGGTTATTGTCAATATTTCAAAATTTGGTGAAACATTTGACACAAAATTTTGGCTTCCCTTTATATTAGTAGAGATGTGGCACAATAAAAGAAAAATTGTAGACAAATAATGTGAAGACCCGAAATTTCATTAGATAAATTTTTGTAATTCAATAATTGTTTGGATATTTAAATTATGAATATTGAGGCTATTTCGTAAGTCATTGTGCGAGAAATTCGGTTTCGAATCGATTTTATTTTCTAAACGAACGTTATTTAGGGAGTCGTGAAAATTGATTTTTTATACGTACAAAATTTGGAAAAACTTCATTCATGAAAACTATAGATCTCGTTGATATGAATCCGTGCATATATGGAATGTAAAAATCGGAGTTCATATAAGGAAGTTATTGACGATTCAAAGTTGAAAATTTTCTATAAATATAAGAAAATTTCCCGATTTTTTCATAAATCCGAAATTTTCTTTTTCTATTTTCCTCCCCAGTTTTCTCTCCCTCTCGTCGCGATTTCTGGGCTCTCCTTTGTCCAGTCATATCTTCCTCCTCAGGCCACCAATCGACTTGATTCCAAAAACAATTTTGCTCATCTTGAAGTCATTTAAAATTTCCTAGAAGACATCGAAGTCAAAAAGGAACTGTGGGAGGCACTATAAGGCCGAGAATCTGCACAGCTCGAGCTGAAATCGCCCGAGCTGCTCCTCCCTTCGCCGGCTGATTTCTTCCTCATCCGGCCACAAATCGACGAGCCGCTTATGCCTATTTCTTTGCCTTAAAACAAGCTTTCTATACATATATGCCTTGCATCCTATCATTCACCATAGACAACGAATCGAAGCAAAGAAACTCAGATCATTTTTCCGGCATTTCTTCAAATTTCGGACAACTCTGGCCAAAGTAGGAGGGGAGACCAACTGGGCTTTGTTCGTCTTGCCATGCTCTACAAACTCACCAAGTTTCACATCTCCATTTAACCCGAGGAAGAAGAATTTCAGATTTGATCAATTTTGGGCGATTTCGGCTTCTTTCTTTTTGAGATAAATTTCGGCCCCTAGACTTGAAATTTGATTTTGTGCTAATTATGAAAGTTGAAATTGGAGTTGAGATGAATAACTTTGATGTTGGGAGTTTTGGCAAATTTTGACATTGGTATGGCGGCGCCGACGCCACTGTGGTGGTGATTTCCGGTGACCTCCGGCCATCCCAAGAGCAGTTTCTGCTCATTTTTAGATTTTACATGTCGATATGATCATTTTGATATATAACATGTGAATTTTGGATATCGTTTGAATTAGTTATGAATTTTATGATTTCGATTGATTTCGATCGTTCGATTTATGATCTGTGAAGTTTTGATATGATGATCGTAGGACTGTCCCAATGACTTGTGTGGTCACGGGTGAAGATCTGATCGTTGGATCTTCATATAAGTGCGTTTTTGAATTATACGCTAAGTTAATTATTGTATTTGATTAGGTGATTGACGGTTTTTACTTGGGTGAGCGGTTTGGGGTTAATTGTGTTAAATTGAAGACGCAGCTGGGATATGGAGGTGAGTAAATCGCACATGGTTCATTTACGAACCAAAATTTAGTGATTTATATTGAATTATTAATGTGTGGAAATTGTTTAAGAAAATAAAAATTTGTTTGAAATAATATGAACTTGATCGACTACGGTTCATAGGGCTGCGACTCACAGGTAACAAAATGAATTTAAGTATAAATTGAATTTTATTTTAATGCATGTGAACTATAGTTGGTATTAGTAGACATTCCTGCATGAATGTCTATGTATATATATTATTTATGTGATGATATATATTTATTAATGGATTGTGTTGAGGAAACAATATGCATGATTGTGTTACTATAATTGTTTGGATGTTTACTTTTCGTGAACGATATATTGAGAGAGGTGTTGAGTTTTATTGTTTGAGAAACAATAAATTGTTTTGATATGTGGAGATCAATAGGTCACAAGTGTGACCATGACATACTATCAGTGAACTACGCTCTTGTACCGGGCTAGTGGTTACTAATAGCATTATAATCGTGAACCACGCTCTCACGCCGGGCTGGTGGTTGCGATCAGTTGGAGCTCTAGTCTGTCTGCAAAATGTTGAGTGGTCTTATGAGGGTAACGTTGAAGTTACTTGAGACTCATAAGTATGAGTTTTAAAAGAGAATCTTGAGAGTATTCTTTCCTTTGTGTTTCTGTATATTTTGGAGTTACCTTGTGTGTTTTATTATTAACTTAAATTGTGCAATCTCTAAATTTACTCATACGGGCTTTCAAAAGCTTACCGGGTTTTGTGTTATTGCAATCCCGGTACACTATTTAAACAGTGTAGAGGATAATCCTGCAGGTCAGGAGAACCAGGGCGGTGATCGAACTGTTTAATGTAGCAGTGTTTGATTTATCGCATTTGTTTTTGTGAGGTTGTTATGCTCATTGAGCTTTGCTATTTAAATTGGTGAGAATGTGCTGTAATAAGTAACTTGAGGATTTAGTTTTCGGACTATTGAGTGGATGAAGTGCTATTTAAATTCAGGACGTTAATTTTGATTGAGTTGTTTAATTCAAGTTCGGATTTGAATTTGTTATTCAAAATTCAGGACGTGACAAATAAGCTGAGACTACCACATGTTTATGATCCAGGACCGTAAAATAATTTAGCTTATATGACTCGAATTTCTAACCAGTGGAAAATAATTAGGTTAAAAAAAAAATTAAAGATATCAATTTGCTAGGTTTCCTTGATCCAATTACGTTTTGGGCAAGTTTTCATTTTCTTTTCTTCATTAGATATGTAACGTATTGCTCAAGTTTCAAGTCAAGGGTTAGTATAAGTAGGGTTGCTAGTCCACAACATCTAGCATCAAATCCCCAATTTCTTGTCGGTTACTAATTTTCATTACCATCCTCTTCTTCCAAGTTCATCAATGAAGAGCAGTACTATCATGGCCGGCACTAACCCGTTTCCTCATGATCCCCTCGTTAACCTCGCCAAGATGGCTGCTGTGAAGGCACGAGATACTGCAGAAGCGTTTTTCAAGCTTCAATACTTCGAGTTGGCGATCAAGCAGGCTATGGTAGCCAAACAATTCGACCCGGATTTGCAAGACGTCGATCAGTTCATCCTAGCATACCAGATTCATCAAGCTGTGTCAGAGAAGAAAGATTGGTATCATGTGCTTGGATTCCAACAGGTTACTGATTATGTAAGCATCAAGAAACAATACAAAGAATTGGCGCGCTTTGTGCACCCAGACAAGAATAGCTCTGCTGCTGCAGAAGGGGCTTTCAAGCATGTCAAAGCGGCATGGGACTTTCTCTCTGACCTTGCCAAAAAGAAGGCTTACGATAAGTTGTTAAGTACTGCGCGGTTTCAAGGGTCTAAGGTCAAGAACACTGGCAAAAGGGCTTGCCCACAGGCTAAGACCAATACTACCGGAGATGATCGGGGTGTTTTCAAGAAGACTATCAAGATAATGAGGAAAACCAACCCAGGTCAAAAGACATGTTGTATGAGGATATCTGTATGTAGGGTTGCTTAATTGATCTTTCAGTTTTCTGTACGTAGTTAATTAATTATTGCCTCCATCAGTTTTTGACTGCTAATAAAGTAATACACCTACGAATCGTCTTAAGGTTCCCTACTTCAAAATTGTATGTAAATCATTATCGAACTCGAATTTGTTCCTCAGATCAACTTAAAAAGTTTCTCCTGTTTTTACGTACAGTATCTGAATTATAGACAAATTAATTCTCTGCACTCTGCTGTTGTGCTTAGGGTTTGTACTCTCTATTATATCAGAAAAGAAAGTTTTGTTTACAATTACAATTAATTAATGTGATACACGTATAGATTGAATCGTAGTAGATTCGAACTCAGATTAACAAAGGGAGCTTGGGGTCAGTGTGCTACCTTCTATCAATTTCAAAGAATGGTTACTAGAACAGGCTATGCGCCACAAAGTGGAAATTGCAAAAAGGTTACTTATGATCTTATGGGCTTTATGGACTAATCAAAACAACAAGTTATGGTACATATCTGCATACACAGATATATGATTAAGAGAACACGGTAGCCGAATTGGAAGAATCAGAGGCGAGATCCGGATTGTTGTTGCTAATGAGATCCAGATCGTTGTTGCTACTCTATCAATTTCAGCTCAGCCACCTATTGGTTTCAGAATAACAAAAGCACGCAGTCAAAGAAGGAGTTGCAAAAAATACAGAAAATAAGAGAGTACACAAGAATGAACTCGAATATTTTCTTGTTTGACAACTTCATTATTTGGATCCAGTTGCAAGGCTGCATGAGTAAAATCCCCCAGTTAGTATGAATATGGTTACTACTTACTGCCACCTTCGTTTAATAGATTTGCTTCCCGTTTTTTAGTACACTATATAAGCTTTGCACTGGGATGTTGCTCAAAAGAGATTTCCTTACTAACCTTTCTTAAATCCCATATCAAAAGAGATGCTATAGTGTGGGCCGATCTCTATACATTTAAGGCAATCTATGACTGCTTCAGAATATATGTGTATCGGTGTGTAAGCAGCTGCCCTGAAGTATATACATCAGAAGTTGAAGTTTTTAGACAGCACCCGCGGGATCTTTTCTCTTGTCATTAGCTGTGGTAACTTTAAGTGGACATAAGCGTCCTGCTGCGGTTGCAATGGTCAGATCGAGTAAGAAGATGCTTGCTTTGCAACTCCGGCTTTCGTTGTGAACGATGAAATGGCTTTGGCCATTCCTCAAAAGAATGGGAGGCTAGACATGCAATTTCACCTCATAACAAGAAACTTGGAAGACCGAAGTACTTAATCACCATACGTGATAATGCTATCTTACCCACAACCTCCTTGGATTCTTTAAGCTTGTTGATGCTCTTTTTGAGCTTCTCACGCTTTCAATGCTACCGACGGAGACTCTTCCAGCATCTTCTCAATTCGACCTGCATTATTCGGTCCCATTAATTCTGTAACAAGTTCCATCTCCGTGTCCTTGTTCACAAGATTGGAAATACTCAACTGCAAATGCAATGCTATGGAATCAACGAGCCTTCTCAGAACGACCTTTCAATATGCAATCATCCACATTTTCAAGTCAAAAGCTTCAGATAAAAGATCCCGCGGGTACTGCCTAAAAACTTCGACTTCAACCATGCCAATGCCAGGTTTGTATCCGCCCAGATTATTCATAAGCTTTTGCCATTTAGTAACATACTCCGGATTACATTTATAATCAGTTTGCTTCTCCATTTCTACAATCTGCATCATCCACTTAACTGATCTTTCTTTCATCTTGGCGATCAAATTATGACCAGCTCTTTTAGTGTACAACTGAAGCTGACGATAATTTTCTGAATGTCTTAGTAACACAGATACCATCACATCCTAGACATAGCTCGATATCTTCTCCACAAATCCAACCGGAATACTCGAAATTCTCTTCACGTACTTTTCCCTCAAAATAACGAGAAAAGCATCGCGGGGAAGAAAATTTGGAAGACATACACCTTTTGTCTCCCTCAAAATCCTAATCTCCTTCATCAAGAAATTACTTGCGACATCAGTTCCATCACACTTGTGCAGTTCATCAGAAAACTGATTAAGCATTTCAACCAGTCTAGATGTCCCATGCATATGCTTCTCTTCTGGGTACTCACCAAATTCTCCTCTCACAAGAATTTTCTTAAGCGATTCTTTCAACGATCCAATGATTTCGATGAAAGATCTTTTGGCAGTTTGTTCAACTCCGAAAGAAAAGAATTCAACTTCTCATCTATCTTCTTCACGATCTCAGGTAAGTTCCTAGCTATATTTGTAGCTTGAATTTGCACCAACTTCTGTGCTAAAACATGTATTCCAATCAAGGATTTATCAATTTTAGAAAGTAGAGGATGAGTTTGGAATAGTTGGTCAGAAAAGCCGTTGCCTCCTCATAGGTTTCTTCTCCAATCCTGTTCCTGACACAGACATAACTGAGACCAACATTCACGTCATCAGATGTAACTTTCTCTACAGGTCCCTCTGGTGCCTTGCCAACTTTTGTAACCACAGCAAGAGTTCTCTCACCAGTTTTGTCCACACTCTGTGACATCCTGCATGATTGATTCACAAGTGGTAAAATCGACAGTAGCAGATAAAACATTCAGAATGATACTCTCTGCAGGCTTAAGATACTCCATGATCATATCTTTGAGCTTGTCGTAGATATTCTCAGGCTGACCCTGAACAGGAACTTTGGTGATTCCAGGGAGAGCATCGTTAAATCGGGAACACCATTTTTCTTCACTAACAGAGTTAAAGGGGTCTTAGAGATACCCTTGCCTCCACCTGCAATGTCACTAGTCGCTTTAACAATATCTTCAGAAACTCTGGCCTCCTCAGTGCGCTCAACTTTACCATCGTATTCCAAGGAAAGCTCTGGTTCTGCACTGCAATGGTGTTGGAGCCTCATTACAAGGATACCCTTGTGCAGATCCCTTGCCCACGTGGAAGGCTAATGCTTGCAAGGGATTCAAGGACGCTGGACTTGCCGGAAGATTGATCACGTATGACAACAATGGTGGGAAGCTATATGCCTTCTTCCATAACCATGAGATTACGGAGCTAATTGTCGACGGCATCAAGCAGAGGTCGGATTTTGTAGTTGTATGAGGATTGAGGAAACAATCGGTGCTTCTCTGACGTCGTTGAGATCTACTGCATCTTGATGTGGTTCAAGTATTGGTTCAATTGATGATGATGCTGAGCCAGATAGTTCAGCTTTTGATAGGGCAGTGGTTGATGATAAATCAGTTTGAGTTTGGTCTTTTTCCATACCTGATGTGTTGATTTGTTGAGAAAGAGTAATTGCAGTGGTTGAAGGAAAGGCTTGTAGAAGGCTCAAGATGCTGTATACGGATATAATGTTAGTGTAGCAATAAGTAAATGAAGACACGTATTATACTAATTACTAAACATGCATGCATGTCGTGGACTTGACACATATATGGCTTTGAAATTCAAATTTTTTAATAAAAGTGGTTTAACCAAGTCATTTCAGTTATAAATGTGAATGATGATAACTATAAACCTAACCCTGTGCATGACTTCGGACTTTGGACACCTAAGAAAGATCATATGAAATGGAATATGTTTATTGGTGATGGTAATTACAGTTTACTTCTGATGCTTTTGATAGCATACTATGATAGCTCAGTTTGCAATGTATATATAATATATGTAATTCCATATCTTGAACTGTGCTTTCAATACTTTTTTTTTTCTTTTTTCTTTTTCACTATATTGCCTTCATGCAACAGATATGGTATTGAAGAAGCTAATCCAACAAAAAGATGATAATATGCAGTAGACGTGGATGTTTTTCTGTAAACGCTAAAAGTCTAAGAAACAGAGGAAAAGTTTGGAGTAAGTAAAAGGATGTGTATCAGACTATGATATATATGAATGATGATCATCAGTAAGAATTTAAATGAAAGTTTGAAAGATGCATGATATCATTACCAAGATGCATGAAATATATTACCATCGATCTACTTGCTTACCAAGATCAACCAAGTCAGTGCCATCATTACCTTGAGCTCCGAGCCTTAGCTCTGTAAGGTTATCTCCCTATAAACAAAGCTTTCTTACGAAGATCAACCAAGTCAGTACCATCTTTCAAATTTTGCACTAATAAGAAGATATATTCCCTGTGGATGAAGGAAATAAAAAAGACAAACCGCTATATGCCGTTAGGCTAGGTTGACAGGCAATCACAGTTCCCATTGTTCTTCCCCCGTTCTACATCGTAATTCAGCTACCCAAGAAAAATAGAGTGAGACGTACACAGTGCAAGTACCGAGGAAGTTACTCCATTAATATGGAGTTACTTGGGTCTTAAGTAACAAGATGGATAGAACTACACAAGCGACTACGTACATGCAACATGCATGTAAATATGTTATATCCATATAGAAGGAGGATTAGAGAAAAGCAAGAACAGAAGCCACCATACATGAGGGAACATGCATTACAAATGCATGCAAGATACAAATTAATTATTATAGATTGGTCTGACCAATAACAGATTATAAACCCAGGCGTGGCCCAGTAAATTTACTCAAACGTACGTATATCGAATATAGTGAAAGATTCAGACCAAATTACACGCCAAATCAATGGAATCCAAGTCCCTATTGCTAATGATGAAAAAAATACATACCATACTACATTGTTCTTTTGATACGATCACGCTCTCATTGTTAATTGTTAAGCCGGGGTCTGAGGGAGGCAAGAGAAGAGGACAAATCACCAGTTTGACTCCTAGCTTTTCTTTCAATCTGATGGCTTCCATGGACGTTGTGACTGCTAGCTTTGCGGCCTCTCTTGCTCTCACCAATGGAGGAAGTGCCCCTGATCTTGGCAAAATTAGGGGAGGTCCGGTGCGTCGATCTTCCCAATCTTTTCTTCTTGAGAAACCGTTAACCCGTCGTTCAGTGGATCCCCGACCTTCAAGTTTCACTTCCTTCGTACGTGGGTGGTGGATAAGGGATTTAAGGTTCAGGAACGGGCTGGAAACTTGTTTCTCTTCTCTTTTGAAAACTCTCGTAATCATAACAAGGTGTTCAAGAGTGGAGCATGGAGTTTAGATGAGGCGTCAGTTTTCTGAGATTCCCCTCTATTCGAAGAACCTAAAAACCTCTTTTTGATTCAAAACTTGTTGGCTGGATTTCTGGAGTATGATAAGAAGGAATTTCGAAAAGGAACGTGCAGTCTGCATCCTTTTCACTCATGATATTCTCAAACCCGTCTTGCTCGAGTGTAGGGTTTTTTTGGTTGCAGGTGTTGAACATGTCTTGAAATTCAAGTATAAACACCTCTTGGGTAGATGCACGAAGTGTGGTTTGATCATACATGTGGGGGCCAAGTGTGATGAACAACTGCCTGTGGTGTCCTCTTCTAGAGTACTTCACTTTGCTGCAGCTACACTTTAGCTCCCTACTAAGGAAAAATTCTCTCTGTCTGTCCAGAACTGTGACCTCTCTTCTAAACTGTTTGCACAGCCGCCTCCTCCCATTGTGTAGAAGAAGAAATCTATTATTCCAAGGCTGGAGAAGGAAGTGAATGGTATGGGGGTCGAAGTCTTTGGAACAAGGTGATAATGTTCACAGTATGAAACAATCCGGAGGTTCTCCTGTCCTTGCAGCGGTGGTGCAGATAGAAGGGGATGCTCAGATGGTCGTGCCAGAAAGTGTAGGAATGTCAGTCATTTAAATTGATACTGAAATTAAGGCTACATCAGACAAGGCTTCTAAGTTGGTGCAGCCAATGCAGGACGAGGTAAATTTCTCCAAGAAATAAGGCCTTAAGGGAGGATTCAATCCTTCTCCTGAAAAATCAAAACTATCCTTGGTGGGAGAATTCCAACTCTTTCGGCTGAGTCTTTAGGGCTAACTGAGGAAAGTGATGAACCGACATTGATGACCTTCATGAAGAGAATTAGGAGATAACCTCTTGGAAGTAACAACAAGGACCTTAGAGCCCAAGAAGAAGGGTACTACTCCCCTACGTCTCACCTATCTTGCTGTTGAAGAAGTGATTAGCCTTAATGCTAAGGGCAAAGGAAAACTCTAATGTTCCTTGTTTCTTTGCCTTACAGATGAACTTTGATCTATGTTGATTTAATTCTTGGTTTCTCTAGTTGTACACCAATTGAGGATCTTTAGGTGACTAGTTTTACTATTTATGAGGTTAGGTTGAGAGATTTGACTCTTTTTGTTTTGGCTTCAATAAGTGAGTTTATTTGTTTCCAGTGAGGATTACCTGTTAGTTTATTTGGCGGCTTATTGCCTCATACGTTTATGGCACAAGACAACAATTTATGCACGTGCTTGCTGACTATGGATGACTAATGAGATTATCTATTTTTCAAAAAAAAAAAAAAAAAAAAAACTGCAAGACCAATACCCCTTTATCATACTAAATATATTACATTTTCATTTTTTTCTTTGAACAATGGAGGAGAATATTTTTGCTGAACGATTTTATTTTTGTGATGAACAGAAATAATTCCATTGATGAAATCACACGACTGTACTAGGTCAAGCTAGAAAGATCTGAGAATCCTTCGATTACATCCACTGCTCAATTTATTCATTTCTACATCTTAGAAAAGAAAATGTAAAGACAAATCCATAGAAGAAATGCAATAAAAGAAATGTAATCTATTGCTATTACATTACTAAACCCTAAGCAACTGTTTTGACAAATTTGAGGCCTAGAGATCCTCATGGTGTACTTCTCCACAAGTCACCCTAGGTAAGCAAAGGGTTAGAGTAATGCAAAGCTTCCTTTCCTAAATCTCCTGGGAAAGGGAAAACTACACCCCATATACATCAGTGAGGGTGCCAACATCTGCACCCAACGAGCTAGTTGCCATCTACTCACCACCCTTCGAGCTCGCCGCTGGCTTGGGGGCATTCGGTGACCTTGAGTTCTGCTCCTCTTCTTTGTACCCTTCTCCTCCGAGGTAATGGTGATCTTGAACAATCCCTCTGAGGACAAAGTGAACCCTAGATCCTCAAGTTGGAAAGTGGCTAGAACCAAAGCAAGTAGTGCTTGGCTCGCTTACCATCATCTTCTTTTCATCCTTTTGATAGTGGATACCAAAGACCCTAATTGGCTCCATTGAACCATCAGCGAGAGCTCAGATTGTGATTCATTTCTTCTCCTTGCACAGCAGATTAGGAAAAGAAAGACGAAAGAAGAGGGACGGTGACAGAGTCAGCATAACATTAGCCCAAAAAACTAGCGCATAAGCCGCTGGGCCCATCAACCCTGATCCACCAGTTGCTGGTAGTTCTTCCAGCTCCTACTCATAAGGCTAGCGAGCTCCATAATAATTAATTAAGCATTTGCTGCAACGCCCCAACAGTCGCTCATAGTGAAATTGTAGGATGGACACGTCCGCAGGAGAGACTCGAACACGGCGCTCTAAGCGGATTGCGTCTTTCAAAGGAAGTGACTCAGACCCTCTCTACATCATGCTGGATTCTGGGATTAACCACTCATATAACATATCCAATTGTCTCACCGATCAAGATTGCGGTCGTAAAGGTCATCAAACCTGGAGGTAAGCCAAGGATCTCCACCCATATCCAAACAAAGTCCACAGGGATAGTAGCAATATCGAAGAATTTGTCATAGACGTTGAGGAGAATCATTGCCCTCTGAAACCCCACGGGCCTCCTTTCTTCACATGTCTGAGATCATGTTCATTGGCGAACATGAAAAGAAAGTGGTCTCCACGAGCCTGCATGTCCACCGGCATTGAGAGTCACCACATAGAGTAGACTACACTCTGGAAAGAAACCAAGATCACAACCCAATCACTGTTCAATCGTCCAACCAGCAAGAAACCCATTGCTAGGGCAGCAGAGATTGTTAAAATCCACCGACTCTTCACCGTCGTTGAGTGATAGTTTCATCGTGAGTCGATGTTACTCCCCGATTTTTAACAGAATTAAAAATCAATATATAATTCCATGATTATACATGTGTGATGGTTCAGCCATCAATACAAAATACCTGGAAACTTTTTCCTTTTAAACCAAGTACATACTGATGCCTTGAACCCATTATGTCAATACAGACTCGCTCCGTAGAGTCAAATGTTACACAATTTACAAATTAAATTGCCACAACAAAATAATAAGTAAATGCTTCTCAGAGCTTACTACGAGCGAAAGTCTTAATAACGGTAAAGTCACAAGATTGGATTCCTACCGTAAAGATGCAACTAACGGATCTCAACTTCAGCTACGGTTACCTTGACCTACAAGATTAACCTCGACACCATTAAATAGTGCACCGGGTTGCCACACAACAAAACTGGTAAGCTCATGAAAGCTCATATGAGTAACTCAAAACAAAACTCCACACAACTCACATCAAAATGAGGAAAACCCTTCAACTTGAGAAAAAGGAACACATACCATGCTTCCCAAAAATTTTTCTTTTCCCAAAAGACACAATGCAAATCACCCCGTGATGAAATCATATTAATTGAAACTCTGACAACAAAATATGATACACAAGTCCTCCGCAGACATTTAAAAGAAAGGATCCCCGAAACTCCCTTTAAAACACATATTCAAAACAATGAAAGTCACCCCGTGACAAAATCATATTAGTTAAAACTCTAACAATTGAAATATAATACACAAGTCCTCCCTGGACATTTAAAAGAAAGAATCCCCGACACTCCCTTTTAAAACACGTACTCATGAGCCTCAAGTAGCTCCCCGCTACTCCCCATGATGTACAATGGCAACATACTAGAGCTCTAACTGATCGTATCCACTCACCCGACCAAATGTGTGAAATCCCGATATATATGCCTGCCTGCGACCCCAAATCCACAGACCTCCCTGGTAGTCAGATCAAAACATTTAAAAACGGTCACTCAGGACCAAAATGTTACTCAACTCTCACGAGACATCACCACCTGTGACTCTCAATTCTCAGACCTTCCCGGTCGTCAGATCAAAACATTAAGCAAGTTGCTCTAGACCCAAAATGTTAAATCAAATCAAAATGAGATGTCACCGCGTGACCTCCGAATCCTCAGACCTCCCCGATCATCAGCTTCAAAACATTAAGCAAGTCTCTCTGGACCCAAAATGTTTAACCAAATCAAAAGGAGATATCACAACCTGTGACTCTTAGATCTTCAGACCTCCCCAGTCGTCTGATCAAAATATTTCAAATCTCGTTGAAGCAACTCACACCAAATCTTGACACTTTTCAAACAATAGAAATTCCTAATTCCCAAAACAATGTTTCCCGAAAAGTCAAGCCCCAAAACAATAGAATGAAACCTATCAATCCCTATTGCTTAAATCACCCATCAACCCATAAGAATATACATATTTCACGTAAATATATATATATATATATATATATATATATATATATATATATACGTGGTCATTCACTCATGAATGCCACTAATACCAACTATAGTTCACAACCGAAAACCCGTGAAAATCATTGTTATATTTAAACTCATTTTCCTACCTATAAACCGCAGTCTTATGAATCGTAGTCGATCAAGTTCATATCATTTCAAACAAATATTCATTTTGAAAGCTATTCAAAATTAACCAATTAATCTGTTTGTAAATGAACATTGTGAGATTACTCACCTCAGAATCCTGCTGCTCTTCTGCACAGAACCGAACTAACACTCACACCAACAACTCGTCCAAATCACCTTGAGAAGCACCTAATCACCAAAAGTCTCAAATCAGTATACGAATCACCAAGTGATTAAAGTTCGAATTTCCAAATCGAACAATAACCTTGAAAGTAACGCCAATAGAGGTGAACACTCATCCGAGACCATCCAAAGTCTCTCGAATGATTTTACGATCGATGTGACAAAACCACAAGTTGATCGGATAGTCGGATCCATACTGATCGATAACCAAAACTATCAAAATCAAAAAAACCCTAACATGCTCATATGATCTCCAAAAATTAGGTATTGTATATCGAAATGCTCGTATCGACGAGTAGATCAAAATCAGGGACAGAAACTATCCATGAGGTGGCTGAAAAACACCACCACAGCGGCCGTGCCGCCGCTGGCCCAAAGTTAGAATTTGACAAAACTTCCAACACAAAAGTTCTTCATCTCAACTCCAATTACAACTTTTATAACTACACCAAAGTCAAATTATAAGAAAATTGTCAAATCTTACCATAGAACAAAACCGAGCCGATTGAACCCTAGATCTTCAAAGCTTCGTTTCGTCCTCCACAAATTAAATCGCTGCAACCCACCTTGGGAGAAACCTTTCCCAGCCTATGGGCTACAAAACTCATTAAGAAACACAGGCTATGGTGGCTGGAATCGCCGACTTCGATCAAGGTGATTTCAGCTCTGCCGCAGCTTCTTCTTATTGATGATTCTCCTTCCACAGCTTGAATCTTGGTGAATTTCTTCCACATACTTGTAGAGGAGATCGAGGCGAAGAAAACCCACTTTGTTTGACATCCTATGGTGGCCGAACGGTGGAGAACGAAGCCTGCAAAGTGGAGAGGCGACTCGGGCTCAGGAGAGAGGAGAGAGAGAGTTTCCAAAAACGGAAATTTGGCTTTTTTATAAATTTTCCCTGAAATTTTCCATATATACCAAAATGGAAACTTTTTCCATCAGCCATAACTTTCTCATAAGAACTCTAATTTCCGTGTTCCACATATTTGCGAACTCGTATCGACGCGCTCTATGACTTTCGTGAAGGAAGTTTTCGGAGAAACCCAACGTATAAAAATTCAAACATCGTATACCCCTAATCGTGCATTTTCAAATAAATAATCATCCGAAATACATTCACCTCATCCTTGAACTACGTACTCGTATCAACAACCACCGAATTAAATTCCAGAAAATCCTTGAAAAGTAATAACGAATTTCCGTGGTATTACAGTCGAGCCGTCATTGAAACAAGAGAGACCGGCATCAGAGAGGTACCAAAGTGATATATTTAGAAGATGATGTACCAATGTGTAGAAAGACTATAAATTGGGGTACTATTTGATCCTGGCCGTGGGGGGTACAAATCGACAGTTTTCACTAAGTTCAGGGGGTTAATTTTCGCAATTACAAGTTGAGAGTGTAAATTGACAATTATTGCCAAGTTTAGGGTGTATTTTAGCAATTATGTCATAAATTAAATTTTGCAAAATCCAAAATCAGCTCATTAGAACAAGTAGATTTCATTGCTATGTATAAAAATGATAAAGTTAAATATGCAAAATAGATCAAGTTAAGATGCAATCTGACTACATAATCTTAAGCTATACTCTACAATTCTTTTAGAATGTAGTCAAGATTTCTAACAAAAAAAAAGTATAACTTAGTATGAATTCACTGATTATACTAAAAATATAAAACACTTCCATCTCTAAAAATTTCCCTAACTTCTATGAATGAAATTGGTATTTGTAAGCCCCAATTTCGTAGACTCAGCCTCAAATTCAGAAACATTCAAATTAAAATTTTAAACTTAGGTGTATAAAGAGAAAAATAAAATAAATCTTGAAGAAACCTGATTGAGAGTTTATAGTACAGCAGATGAAGAAAAAGAAATAGGTCAACTACCATCTACTCTGAAGAAGAAAAAGAAGAACTGCGTTGGAGAAAAAGAAAGGACTATAGTTTTACTTTCTTATGAGATTTTTTTTAATGCCATTACCCTGATTTAATGCAACTAATTTAGTAAAGAAAAAGAAAAAAGATCATCAGTTGTAGGTTTCTCAGTGCCATTCCTGAACATTTAACAATCTCATCTGCACCAATGATGATAAGTGATAATGGCAAAAAAAAAAAGGTAATGAGTTCTTACCAATTGTACTTCTGCTAAAAAGCATATGTATGATTGCTAAAAAGCAGATCCTAAAGATCACTAGAAACGAGTTCAAGATAGTGTTTGGAGTGGCACTGTCAATGGCCTTTAAAAAAATGTTAAATTGAAAGACTGATTTCCAACATGAAATTATTTTAACAAATAAAACATTAGAGTGCAAAGCAGAACTTCCAGCCTATCAATACATAGCTAAAATAATTCCAGTCAACAAATCTGAAACATTGGACCTTGAATCTGTTATGCATAAGAAAACCCAGCAAGAATTTTAATCAACGAAGCTGAACAAATTCAAATCTACAGGGAATACCAGAATGCCATTCTCAGCCAACAGAATGCCCTGAAGATCGATTATCTCCCTCAATTTACAAAAAACCCAAGCGCATGCAACAATGAAACAAGCCCTAACCATCACAACTTAGCAATCAAATAATGAATAACATAACAAAATCAAAGATCCAAAAAGAGACAGATCATATCATACCTAGAAGTGAGTAGATTCAGAGGTAGAGCTGCGTGTAGTTGAGAGTGAGGAGAACGAGGGAAAGGAAAAATTCGAGCGCATGCTGATGATTGGTTTTTATGTCTAGATTTCTGAATGACAGACAATAATTAAAATAAAAAAGGAGGACAAAAACATCTTTTTCACATCAACTAGGCTCGAGTTGGCACTGTTACTAAGCCAATGTTGTAGGGCGATTTGTTTTAATATATATAGAATTTTCTCTTAATTAAAAGGATTAAATACTGTTTACTCCCTATACTTATAGAGTGTCGACGTTTCAGTCCCTGACGTTTCAATTTCACCTAAAAATTAAACTTCCTAAACTTTTTAATTTCACTCAACAGGTGCTTGCCGTCAACTTTCCGTCAAAAATTCCGTCATCTAGCTGATGTGGCATCCCTGCTACAGTAAAATGACTTTAGTCCTAACTGTCCAAAAAAACAATTATATATATATATATCTTTACTTTCTTTTCTCTTTTCTTTTTGTTTTCTCTGTTTTTTTTAATCTCTTTTCTCTTTTTTTATTTGTTCTCCATCTCTTTTTTTTTTAATCTCTTTTCTCTTTTTTTTTTATTTGTTCTCGATCTCTTTTTTTTTTTTTAACTCTTTTTTCTCTTTTTTTTGACTCTCTTTTCTCTATTTTTTTAATTTGTTCTCTCTTTTTGTTTCCTACTCTTTTTTTATACTCTTTTTTTCTCTCTTTTTTTTAACTCTCTTTTCTCTCTTTTTTTTTATTTGTTCTCTTGCTGTTTTTTTTTTATATATTTCTTTCTCATTTCTTTTTACCTCTTCTTCCTCTTCCTCCTCTCTGCTCGTCGGCCTTCTCTTCCTCCTCTCCGACCACAGCTCCAATTACCGGCCACATCTGGTCGCCGGAATGGTCGGGTTCTCTTCCCTTCAGATTTCAGCTGCCTCATGGTGTCGAAGCTATATCCGAAGCTTTTTCTCGACGTCAATAAAGTTTCTATGGTGTTGATTTGCTGAGATGATGAGTCAAGAGAGAATTTAAAAAGATAAGAGGAGTTTGAGTTTTCTTGCGAGTTTCCATGTTTTCCTACGCGTTTCCATATTTTCTGACGACCATTGGTTTCAACTTAGGTAGAGTTTTTGTACTTGTCGAGCTCTACCTCTTGGTATAATTGAATTTGGTTGAGATTTGGAGATTTTGATGGATGGATAGTGGAATGGCCAGCACTTGCTCAGAGTGGCAGGCACGCCAACGGTGGTGGGCCGACAAGGTTTTGGCTTGCCAGATGGTGGCGCGAAGATCACAATAGTCTTGCACTCTTGGTTTCGGTTTGCAGTGAAGATGAGGATGGAGACCAGAAAGGGGAAGAAGAGGAGGTTAAAAGAAATGAGAAAGAAATATAAAAAACAAAAATAGAGAGAGAACAAATAAATAAAAAAGAAAAGAAAAGAGAGTTCAAAAAAAGAGAGAGAAAAGAGTTTAAAAAAAAAGAGTAGGAAACAAAAAGAGAGAACAAATAAAAAAAAAAAGAGAAAAGGGAGGGAAAAAAAAAGAGAAAAGAGAGTTAAATAAAAAAGAGAGAACAAATTAAAATATAGAGGAAAAAGAGTTAAAAAAAGAAAAAGAAAAGAGAGAATAAATAAAAAATGAGAAAAAAAGAGTAAAAAAAAAAAAGAGAAAAAGGAGTTAAGAAAAAAAGAGAAAAGAGATTAAAAAAAAAGAAAAGAGATTAAAAAAAAAAGAAAAGAGATTTAAAAAAAAGAGAAAAGAGTTTAAAAAAAAAGAGAAAAAAAAGAGAGAAAAGCCTTTAAAAAAAGAGAAAAGAAAAAAAATAATAATATATATATAATTTTTTTGTTAGTGAGGGGTAAAATAATCATTTTACTGTAGGGGGGCTACCATGTCATGAAGATAACTGAACTTTTGACGGAAAGGATCTATTGGGTGAAATTGAAAGGTTTAGGGAGTTTTTAGGTGAAATTGAAAAGTCGAAACTCTATAAGTATAGGAAGTAAACAATATTTAGTCATAATTAAAATATTATTATGTGCATTCAGACCATAGACACGTGGTTGTCCGGATTAATCTTATTGGCTCATTTGTCTACAATTTTACTTTCACTGTGCCACATATCTACTAGTATAAAGGGAAACCAATGTTTTGTGTCAGGCTCTTTACCAAATTTTGAAATATTTACAATGCTTTAGGATAAAATAGAAGTTCATTATAAAATTATCTAAAAGAGTTATTATATATGGTAAATTTAAAAATTAAAAAACACAAAAGAAATAAAATTGTTGAATTAGATGAGAAGAAAACTCCACGTTATTCTAGGAATAATAACGTGTGTATCGCATGGATATGAAGCTAGTATATTTAAGTTATTCATTTTTTTTCCAGCTAAATGTAGAATATATTGTACACTTGAGTAACCGGGATTAATTTAGACCACCACATGTTTATGATCCAGAACCATAAAATAATTTAGCTTATATGACTCGAATTTCTAACCGGTGGAAAATAATTGGGTTAAAAAAAAAATTAAAGATCTCAATTTGCTAGGTGTCCTTGATCCAATTACGTTTTGGGCAAGTTTTCATTTTCTTTTCTTCATTAGATGTGTAACGTATTGCTCAAGTTTCAAGTCAAGGGTTAGTATAAGTAGGGGGTAGTCCACAATATCTAGCATCAAATCCCCAATTTCTTGTCGGTTACTAATTTTCATTACCATCCTCTTCTTCCAAGTTCATCGATGAAGAGCAGTACTATCATGGCCGGCACTAACCCGTTTCCTCATGATCCCCTCGTTAACCTCGCCAAGATGGCTGCTGTGAAGGCACGAGATACTGCAGAAGCGTTTTTCAAGCATCAATACTTCGAGTTGGCGATCAAGCAGGCTATGGTAGCCAAACAATTCGACCCGGATTTGCAAGACGTCGATCAGTTCATCCTAGCATACCAGATTCATCAAGCTGTGTCAGAGAAGAAAGATTGGTATCATGTTCTTGGATTCCAACAGGTTACTGATTTTGTAAGCATCAAGAAACAATACAAAGAATTGGCGCGCTTTGTGCACCCAGACAAGAATAGCTCTGCTGCTGCAGAAGGGGCTTTCAAGCATGTCAAAGCGGCATGGGACTTTCTGTCTGACCCTGCCAAAAAGAAGGCTTACGACAAGTTGTTAAGTACTGCGCGGTTTCAAGGGTCTAAGGTCAAGAACACTGGCAAAAGGGCTTGCCCACATGCTAAGACCAATACTACCGGAGATGATCGGGGTGTTTTCAAGAAGACTATCAAGATAATGAGGAAAACCAACCCAGGTCAAAAGACATGTTGTATGAGGATATCTGTATGTAGGGTTGCTTAATTGATCTTTCAGTTTTCTGTACGTAGTTAATTAATTATTGCCTCCATCAGTTTTTGAGTGCTTATAAAGTAATACACCTACGAATCGTCTTAAGGTTCCCTACTTCAAAATTGTATGTAAATCATTATCGAACTCGAATTTGTTCCTCAGATCAAGTTTAAAAGTGTCACCTGTTTTTACGTGCAGTATCTGAATTATAGACAAATTAATTCTGTGCACTCTGCGGTTGTGCTTAGGGTTTGTACTCTCTATTATATCAGAAAAGAAAGCTTTTGTTTACAATTACAATTAATTAATGTGATACACGTATAGATTGAATCGTAGTAGATTCGAACTCAGATTAACAAAGGGAGCTTGGGGTCAGTGTACTACCATCTATCAATTTCAAAGAATGGTTACTAGAACAGGCTATGCGCCACAAAGTGGAAATTTCAAAAAGGTTACTTATGATCTTATGGGCTTTATGGACTAATCAAAACAACAAGTTATGATACATATCTGCATACACAGATATATGATTGAGAGAACACGGTAGCCGAATTGGAAGAATCAGAGGCGAGATCCGGATTGTTGTTGCTAATGAGATCCAGATCGTTGTTGCTTCTCTATCAATTTCAGCTCAGCCACCTATTGGTTTCAGAATAACAAAAGCACGCAGTCAAAGAAGGAGTTGCAAAAAATACAGAAAATAAGAGAGTACACAAGAATGAACTCGAATATTTTCTTGTTTGACAACTTCATTATTTGGATCCAGTTGCAAGGCTGCATGAGTAAAATCCCCCAGTTAGTATGAATATGGTTACTACTTACTGCCACCTTCGTTTAATAGATTTGCTTCCCGTTTTTTAGTACACTATATAAGCTTTGCACTGGGATGTTGCTCAAAAGAGATTTCCTTACTAACCTTTCTTAAATCCCATATCAAAAGAGATGCTATAGTGTGGGCCGATCTCTATACATTTGAGGCAATCTATGACTGCTTCAGAATATGTGTATCGGAGTGTAAGCCTCTGCCCTGAAGTATATACATCAGAAGTTGAAGTTTTTAGACAGTACCCGCGGGATCTTTTCTCTTGTCATTAGCTGTGGTAACTTTAAGTGGACATAAGCGTCCTGCTGCGGTTGCAATGGTCAGATCGAGTAAGAAGATGCTTGCTCTGCAACTCTGGCTTTCGTTGTGAACGATGAAATGGCTTTGGCCATTCCTCAAAAGAATGGGAGGCTAGACATGCAATTTCACCTCATAACAAGAAACTTGGAAGACCGAAGAGAGTAAAGAACAAACCTAAGATGGAAGGAACTTCTCAAGCTAAGACAAAAGAGACTCGTCTTAAACTCAAAGGAAGAAAGCAGTTTCTTAAATTGTTGGAGGGTAAGGTTATTTCTGAGGAGGAATCTCCATTTGGTCAATGAAGCTGCGGCTTCTTCCATTTTTTCCTGAGTGGAAAAGATCAACAAAGAAGATAGAAGTTCCGCTATTTCATTTATTCCTCTTCGGAGCTCTAATTTTCTTTGTTTTAGGTGTAATCCTAACAGTTTGGTGTGCTAGCGGTTTGCTTATAGTGTACGTACTATGATTAAGGATGTACTTGGTAATGTATTCTAAGTAATGACTCTTTTTTAACAATCCACAGAGACTAGACATTATTATACTGCTTAATGAATTGTATAATAAATAACCTTTTTAACTCAAAAAAAAAAAAACAGTTCCCAATAATTACTGCAAGTTTAATGAAGTGCATTAGTAGAATGTACTGATAGCCATGACGGTCTAGATGACCTAGAGTTTTGCAGAAAGGAAAAACGAAGAAGAAGAAGACGAAGATACAGAGAGTATTTTGAGAGAAATTACTAACAGAATTTGTTAGAGTTGTTGAAGTTTGCATTTTGCCTAAACCAAGCAATCGGACAGCTATTTATACCACAGGAGGCTAACTAACCATGCTAATTAACCGGACTAACTAATTAACTAGAGCTAATTAACTAGCTAAGCATGCAGCTGCCATCAGCTGCCATGTGTTTACAATTAATCTCACTCAACATCCCTCCTCAAGCTCAGCTAGGGTAACTAGCCTGAGATTGGTGCAATGAGTAAGAAAGAGAGGAGAAGGTAACCCTTTGGTCTGCAGTTTGGTCAGTTGTAGGTACATATGCAAGGCACAAATCGTTGCGCTGAACACGTTCACGAACAAAGTGGAAGTCATTATCCAAGTGTTTGATCTTAGAGTGAAACACTGGATTGGAGGCGAGAGCTAAGGCAGACAAGTTATCACACTTAATCAAGGGAGCTGTAGGAATAGAAATCTTCAGGTCACAAAGAAGATGTCTAATCCAACTTACTTCAGCTGCAGTATTAGCTAGTCTTCTATATTCAGCTTCAGTGGAACTCCGGGAAACAGTGCCCTGTTTCTTTGATTGCCAGGAGATAGGACACAGGCCAAGATAAACGACAAAGCCAGTGGTTGAGCGACGTTGAATGACTTCACCTGCCCAGTCTGCATCACAGAATACCTTGAGGTGTACTGCATTAGACAAAGCATGAGCTGAGCTATAAAACAAGCCTCTATGAGTAGTGCCATGAAGATATCGGAGTATTCGCTTGACGGCACTGAAGTGAACATCAGTAGGAACAATCATGAACTGACAGACTATATTTACTATGCATGCAATATCAGGTCGAGTAAAGGTAAGGTATTGTAACGCCCCCATAATGCTCCGATATGCAGTGGGATCTTTAAGAGGCACCCCTTGATCTTTAGTCATATGATTTTGAGGAAGACAAGGAGAACTACATAGACGAACTGTATCCATTCTAGCCTTGACGAGGAGATCTTTAGCATACTTAGTTTGACCCAGAAATATTCCTTGTTTCACTTTGGTAACTTCCAGACCAAGAAAATAAGTCAAAGGGCCAAGATCTTTCATGTCAAAAACCATACTTAGCTCATATATCACCTCATGAATTCCAGTGGTATATGAACCAGTGATCACAATATCATCTACATATAAAAGCAAAGCCACCATACCTGCTGAAGTATGCCTAACAAAAAGGCTGGGATCAGAATTTGAGAACTGAAAGCCAAGACTTAGAAGAAAGCTTGTGAATTTTTCATTCCATGCTCTTGGAGCTTGCTTTAATCCAGACAGAGATTTCTTTAAGAGACATACATAATCACTGTGTACTGGATCAACAAAACCTGGAGGTTGAGCCATATAAACTTCTTCTTTCAAATCTCCATGCAGAAAGACATTTTTCACATCTAACTGCCTCAGTTTCCAATTATTCATTGCAGCCAGTGCAATGATCACTCTGACAGTCCTGTGCCTCACAACAGGACTGAAAGTCTCATCATAATCTAGTCCTTTAGATTGACTGTAGCCTTGTGCAACCAACCTGGCCTTATATCTTGAAACAGAACCATCAGGATTTTTCTTAACCTTGTAGATCCACTTACTCCCCACAATGTTTCTATCTGTAGGACATGGAACAAGAGACCATGTACCTTGGTTTTGTAATGCGTCAATTTTTTCAAGCATTGCTTTGTCCCACTCCACTTTCCCTGTAGCAGCTCTGAAGGACTTAGGCTCCACAACTTCACTGATATCAGCAATAGCAGTAAAGCCACTGAAGAAAGGATACTCAGCATAAAGTTTCTGTTGAACAATAGCAGAGAAGCAATAATAATCTTCAAACGTTTTAGATTTGATAATGCCATTCTTGGCTCGAGTCAACATTAAGTGATCATTATAGTTTTGATCCATGATAAAAGTGAGTTCTTGAGGCAAAGCTGCAGTTGTGTGATTCAGTCCTCCAAATTGCAAGGTATTGAGCTCATTCTCATTGAGACCCTTAATAGGTGCAATACCAGCTTGGTCAGGTGCAGTAGAAGATAAATGTACTTGGTCATTTGGCACATCATCAGGAACACTGTTCATAGAGAGAACAATCTCAATGTTACCACCTGTTGAATCATCTACTGGAGCCTATGAGTCTCTTGCAGTGTGGATATCAGCATGCTCAGTATGAGAAACATTGGTATTTGAAGATTGTGACACTGGAATATCATGAATTGTGTGAGGCTGAGAATCCTCACTTTCACGAGTATGATTGTCATGAAGAGTGTCAGTTCTACTATCATCACTCACCAACCCTTCATTACCAGAATCTCCCTGTACCTCAGTGAAAGGAGTGATAGGAGAAGGAGCACATGGAAGAGAAGAGGACTGTGCAGATGCAGGTGTCCAAGAATAATTGGGGAAGTAAGTCACAAGATCAGTCTACGCAGCTGTAGGTCTAGAGGATAACAAAAATGGGAATGTGGTTTCATCATGAACAACATGTCTTGACATCCATAGTTTTTTTTTAGAAATACTATAGCAAAAGACTCCTTTATACCCTAGAGCATAACCTAGGAACACACACTTAGTGGTTCTTGGATCAAGCTTATCATGAGTATAGGGTCTAAGATATGGATAGCAAGAAGAACCAAACACCTTAAGTTGAGACACATCAGGAGGCCCGTGGAATAGAAGTTCATATGGAGAAGACATGTGAAGATGCTTACAAGACATCCTGTTGATGAGATAGCATGAGTAGGCAGCACCGTGAAACCAAAATTGCTTAGGAAGGCCTGCAGTAGACATAAGAGAAATAGCAGTTTCTATGATATGTCTATTCTTCCTCTCAGCAACTCCATTTTGCTGAAGAGTGTAGGGATAAGTAACATACTGTATAATACCTTTTGAGATTAGGAAGTTATGAAAAGCTTTACTGTTAAACTCTCCTCCTCCATCAGTTTGAAGTATCATGACTGTAGAATCAAACTGTGTTTGTACAAAGGTATAGAATTGCACAAACTTTGCAAGGACCTCAGATTTATTGAACACTAGAAAAATCCGATAAACTTTGTACAATCGTCAATAAATGTCACATAGTATCTATAACCTTCTATAGAATGATTTGGTGCAAGTCCCCATACATCAGAGTGTATTTTGTGAAAAGGTACAGTACAATGTGACTCAGACTCACGAAATGACAATCTATGCATCTTGCCTTCTAAGCAAAATGAACACACATGACTAGAAGCTGAACTAGGTGGCTTTATTTGAGAACTAGTGAGCATCTTGATCATCACAGGTTGAGAAGGATGGACTAATCGTTGGTGCTGAACAGAAGGAGATGTAGTTGATCCAACCAAAGCATTATGAGACAGTTGGTTTATTGCTGAAAAGTTATGGTGTCTTGAAGAGAAACAATCCTTCTTCACTGCTCTTTCCTTGATAGAGAAATGTCTTTGTTGCCTTGTCCTGCATAACAATATTATTCTCATCAAGAGTGATGAAGCACCTATTATCTCTGCATAGCTTTGTAAATGACAACAAATTCATAGCTAGACTAGGAACATGAAGAACTTGATTCAGTTTGAAAATATGATCTGCAGGTTTAATGTAGTAAGCACCAGTATGAGACACATCCAAACCTGCCCCATTCCCAATAGTGATCTTGTTATCTGCAATATATGGTTCAGCAATAGTCAAGTTTCTCATATCAGAAGTTATGTGGTGAGTGGCACCAGAATCGCCTATCCACACTTCAATGTTGCTTGAAGAACCACCTGTACCAGAAGTTGATTCTCCAGGACTTGGATGAAAACCACCAGGAAAATGAGATGTAGAAGTATCATTGGACACCAAGTATCCCATATGAGGCTGCTGAAAAACCCCATTATGGATCCCATTATTCTGTGCAACCAACGCTGAAAGAGACAGAACCTTGATAGGCAAAGTTAGTCCTGTGAGAACAGTTTAAAGCAACATGACCCTTCAAGCCATAAAACTGACAGGTAGGCATAGACAGTGAAGGATGTCCAACAGGAACATCAGTTCTATAGAAGCAGTTAGCAGCAGTATGGCCTTTCTTCGAGCATATTTGACATTCAGGAGATGGTCCACTGTTGAGGCTTGAGGACTGCACTTGAGTGCCTTATTGAGGTTTGTAATCAGGATTCTGATAGCATGTACTAGTAAGATGTCCATGTTTTCCACATATCTGACATTTATGGACCTTGAAGCATGTATCCACAGTATGACCCTTTTTGCCACATACTTGACACTCAACACCAGCTCCACTGTTTCTTCCATCCTTCATTTTCCCCCCATTTCTATTATTCCAAGAGCTGTTCTCATGTCCTGCATTCCTTGGTTCTCCTCCACGAGCTATCATAGCACTCATGGTAGGATTAAGCAAGAAGCTTCCTTCAATGCGTCTTTTTGCTGCCAGCAACTGTGATCTTAAATCACGAAGTGTAATCTGTGTTTCTTTGCTTTCAATAACTGTCCTTACAATAAAGTACTCTTCAGGAAGACCATTCAATCTCACAATGATAATATCCTCTTCTGGAACACTCACTCCAACAGACAAAAGTTGATCACGAGCATTTTTGACTTTCTGCAGATACCTTTTAATAGACTCACCACCTTTCCTCATGGTTTGTAACTCAGTCTTGAGTTGCATAATGCTCACTCTTGAGGCAATAGAAAAACGTTCTTGAAGAGCAAGCCAGGCCTGTCTTGATGTTTTGCAACCAATTATCACATCTACAATATCCTCATCTATAGTGGCTATAAGCAAACTCATGAGAGCCATATCAGTTTGTTTCCAAGCTTTATAAGCAGATGTTTCTTCACTAGTGACTTGACCTTCAGTAGTGAGCACATAGCGGGGAGGAGTTATTTCTGTACCATCATAATAACCAAAGAGTCCATTTCCAGCAAGAGTTGACTGAAACTGGAAGCTCCACTTGATAAAATTTCTTTCACCAAGTCGAATGGTAATGACACTCATCAATGAGTGTACATCAGCATGAGTAAGTCCAGAGGTGCATTGAGATGCCATAACCATGACTATACTTTCAGAAAGCTCACTTCTTCCAAAGAAAATTATGACCAGTGATTAGCACAATGATCTTCTTGAAACAATATCAAGGTTTCTCTTCTACAGGTAACCTAATCTTGTATGATGTTCGATTTTCTCATAACTATGCTCAGAATTTTGTTCATATTGAAAAAGATCAACACTTAACCTAATCTTGTATGATGCTCGATTTTCTCATAACTATGCTTAGAATTTTTGTTCATATTAACAAAGATCAACACTTCACAACCTAATTTTACTCGAATCTTCCCTTTATCATACTCTAGTTTTGTTTTTCACAACTAGTCACAACTCACAGCTCAATTGATACAATCACAAAGATGGTTGCTCTAGGAAACAGCTAGTTCATATTTTGTGGCTCAAGAATATAAAGCAAGAACACAGATCTGAAAAATTGTGAGGCAAAAACAAGTGCGATTCACCTGAAGATTCAATCGAACACTTGAGATACAGGGACAAAGGTCTTCATAGAGCACTGTACTTGATTCAAGCTCTGACGATCTCCAAAGTTTTCAATTGCTGCAAAAACACCAAAAATGAACTAGATCTGAGAGTAAGACATGAAAGGAGTACGTCCTTTCTTGATTAAGAGATGCGGAAGCAAGGTTCACAGGTCTACGATCTATGGATGCTTTGATACCATGATAGCCATGGCAGTCTAGATGACCTAGAGTTTTGCAGAAAGGAAAAACGAAGAATAAGAAGACGAAGATACAAAGAGTAATTTGAGAGAAATTACTAAAAGAATTTGTTAGAGTTGGTGAAGTTTGCATTCTGCCTAAACCAAGCAATCGTACAACTATTTATACCACAGGAGGCTAACTAACCATGCTAATTAACTGGACTAACTAATTAACTAGAGCTAATTAACTAGCTAAGCATGCAGCTGCCATCAGCTGCCACGTGTTTACAATTAATCTCACTGTTACAATTGATCTCACTCAACATGTACATCAGCAGCTTGAATCATAAAACTTCAATTGTGGAATTCAGCTTAATCAGACCTTGCCAAATCTTTTCTTTTTGTGGTCAAAACAAGTGATTTGTGAAATTGCAATTTTCAGTGTTTTGAGGGCAATAAGCTCCATTTTGATGCTACCAGCAATTATGTACGGACGGATATGATAAAGAAGACATACGATTGTCATAGTTTGCATTTCAGGTGTGCCACATGATGCCATTAATGATGCACTTGCTCACAAGGAAGTCAAATTTTCTTTCTTGTGGAATCAACAATTACTGAAGCTAGTTGATACTAACATCGGTGTACTTGATGGATTATATTTTCACACATAACATCGGCTATCAAGAATTCAAGGTTATGAAAAAAGTACAAGATCATCTAATCAAATGAAGAAAGATTATTCGAAACAAAAACCATTCTCAAGTAAGTAGTTGGAAACAGATACTTTACATACCATCCAGATCATACATGATACAAAAAGTGCCTTGCCTACCTAGCTGGAAACAGGCTATATTACAAAAGTTCTTTTTCACACAAGTACTATCAATTAGAAATAGGCCATAAACAAAATGCTTTGTCTAGAAACAGCCTTATCAAAAACCATCAAACAAGTACTTAATCACCACACGTGATAATGCCATCCATAATCCTAGCCACTACCTCCTTGGAATTTTTGAGCTTGTTGATGCTCTTTCTAAGCTTCTCCCGCTTCATCGCTACCGAAGGAGACTCCTCCAGCATCTTCTCAATTCCACCTGCATAATTGGGTCCCATTAACTAGGTAACAATCTCCATCTCCATGTTTTTGTTCCTAAGATTTGCAACACTCAGCAGCAAATGCAAGGCCATGGAATCAACCAACCTTCTCAGAACGACCTTCTGATAAGCAATCATCCGCATTTTCAAGTCGAAAGCGTCAGACAAAAGATCCCGCGAGTACTGCCTGAAAACTTCAACTTCAACCATCCCAATATCGCCCACAACAAACGAAGCAGGGTTGTCCGTATCCTCCAGGAGTCCATGGAGAAATCCATCAAGATTATTCATAAGCTTTTTCCATTCAGCAACATACTCCGGATTACATGTATAATCTGTCTGCTTCTCCATTTCCACAATCTCTGTCATCCACTTAATAGACCTTTCTTTCATCTCGGCTATCAAATTATGAGCAGCTCTTTTGGCACACAACTGAAGCTGATAATAACTGTCTGAATGTTTCATTAACACAGATATCATCACATCCTCGATGTAGCCCCATATCTTCTCAACAAATTGAATTGGAATACTTGAAATTCCCTTCACTTTTCCCTGCAAAATAACCAGAAAAGCACTACGGGGAAGAAAATTTGGAAGACTCATACGTTTTGCCTCCTCCAAAATCCTAATCTCCTCCATCAAAAAATTACTTCTTGTTGACTTATACGTTCTATCAGCATGGAGAAGTGTTGACTAATGAAGTGGCCTCCAGCTGTCAAGCATGTACTCGTCACCTGCTGATGTGGAAATATCTAGATCTTTCCTATTTTCTAGTTTGCAATAAGTGTTAGGGATTGTCCGAACTATAAATAGTAGAGGGTTGTAATATTTTTAAGTAAGTTGCATTAATTCAAAGAGACTTAGAAAATTTACTCCAGTTTTCTCTCTGATTTTCGTTTTCTTCAAGCTTGGTTTTGCTATCAAGGTTTGACTATGGATTCCATGTTATCATGGTATCAGAGCCAGGTTTTTGATCATGTGCTTAACCTTATCGTTGCTACTTGTGTG
Source organism: Rosa persica (assembly GCA_025331145.1). NCBI lineage: Eukaryota > Viridiplantae > Streptophyta > Magnoliopsida > Rosales > Rosaceae > Rosa > Rosa persica. Next base: position 8,776,468 of record WFKR01000001.1, on the reverse strand, counting down.
TGTAGCCTTCGCTTCAGTATCTTCAAGAGTACGATCTTGCTGCAGCTCAAACCCTAGCCTAGATCTTCGAGTTCTGCCATTTCTCTACTTCTCACGCTTCTAAAGATGTTGTTTCTACCTCTAACTTGTTGATTTTACTATCATAATGCTCTAGCTCACTCAGATCTACCGATTCGTAACATTTCACTGTGTTCTAAGGTTCATAGCTCCGATCTGCTCTCGATTCTTAGGTTTATGCTATTGTTTGAGCTTGATCTTGTGAGTGACGAGTAGATCTAGTTTGTTTGATAACAATTTTAGCTCATGTGATTTACGATTGAGATGATTAAAGAAAATCGGTAGTGGATGATACTGCTTTGATTTGTTATTGTTGTACGACCTATGATAACATAATTACTCATAACATACTTGTTCAGTGTTCCTCTCTATTGATGATAAGAGATTGATAATTTGTCAGTGATAAAGTTGATAATACGCTATTGAAGATAAGAGATTGATAATCATTTGGTGATAAAGTTTGATAATCTGTAGCTCCTTCTTAAAGCTTACAACAATGGCTGTGACACATTCTGATGTCAATTCTCTCTTGAGCATGACCAACGTACATTTGAGTGAAAATAATTTTGTCAAGTGGAGTTTTCAATTCAAGTCTGTATTGGAAGGAGATGATCTGTTTGGATTCTTTGATGGGACCTATCCTTGTCCACCACGTTTTGTGCTCATTGATGAATGCACTGTCAATGCTGAAGTCACACAAGTATTTAAGCAGTGGAAGAAAACTGATAAGGCTTTGCTTGGACTTTTGATGGCTACACTTGATGATGATATTATGGAGATTATTGTTGGTAGTTTCTCATCTAGTGAAGCATGGCTTGCTTTACAAGAAAGATTCTCTACTGTCTTGAGGGCCAATATCATTCAGCTTAAAACTGATTTGCAGACTATTAAGAAGGGTTTTGATTCGATTGATAAGTATCTCCTTCGTATCAAACATGCTAGAGATCAACTCTCATTTGTTGGTGTCACTATTGTTGATGAAGACATTGTTGTTGTTACATTAAATGGACTACCTGATGAATATTCCTTGATTAAGACTGTAATTCGTGCCAGAGATTGTCCTATTTCTCTCAAGGACTTTAGAGCTCAACTTCTAGCTGCTGAAAGAGATATTGAAGCTCAATTTATTTCTCAGAGTTCTATGATAGCTATGGCTGTAAGAGGTGTTGGCTATAAGAACAATGATGACAGAAGTAAGAACTCTATTAGTTCTTTTCCCATTGACAAAGGCAAAGGTGCTTGGAATGGCAACAACAATAGGCAGTCCAACTGGACAAACTCCAAACAGTTTTCTCAAAGTGATTCTCAAGCTGGTGGAAGCATTAGGCCTTATAATGGTGTGGAGTGCGAGATATACAGCAAGAGAGGACATACTGCTAACAATTGTTTCCAGAATGCTGAGTGTAGCTACTGTCACAAGAAGGGGCACATTGCAAGTAGGCGTTTTCAAAATCCTGAATCACCTGATTTCAGAGGCAATAACAATGAATACAAAAACAATAATGGTGTCTCTCCTGAATGTCAAATTTGCATTAAGAAAGGACATACTACTGTTAACTGCTTCTACAGGCTTGACATACCAGCAAATCATCCATCTCAGTTTGCGGTAGTGTGTCAAACCTGTGGTCTTAAGGGCCATATTGCTTTGGATTGCCATCACAGGAGCAACTATGCATATCAAGGAGCTGAGACTCCCTCTTCTCTTACAACAATGACTGCTCAATCTACTGGTGCTAGCTCATCTGGAACTCATCACAATGACATATGGATTGGTGATACTGGAGCTATACATCACATGACTTATGATCTCAGAAACCTCACTATTGCTCATCCTTATGAGTCTAACAACTCAATTACTATTGGCAATGGTGCAGGTTTGATTGTCAAACATATTGGCTCTACATCTATTACACCTGCTTCACATTCTTTTGCACTTAAAAATGTGCTTCATGTGCCTAGCTTAGCTATGAATCTACTGTCATTCAATAAACTGTGCAAAGATAATCATTGATACATAACTATGGATGATGTGGACATTTGTGTTCAGGACAAGGTCTCAAAGGCTCTTCTGTACAAAGGAAAGAGTAATAGAGAAGGCTTATTCTTGTTCAAAACTCCAAGATTGATTCCATCTGCTCAGCATACACATACTGCTTTTGTTGGCTCAGCTGTTAAATCTTCTCTTTGGCACCAGAGACTTGGTCATCCTACTTCAGAAGTTACTTCTAGAATGCTTTCTTTGTCTAACATCAAGTTTAGCAATGATGCAAATTTCCATATCTGCTCAGCTTGTCTTAGTGGAAAGATGCATAGATTACCTTTTCATGAGTCTGTTTCCAAGTCTATTAGTCCATTTCAGAAAGTACATTCTGATGTTTGGGGCCCTGCTCCCTGTCTTTCTCTTGAGGGATTTAAGTACTATGTAACCTTCATTGATGATTGTACTCGATTTGTGCGGATCTATCCACTTGTGAATAAATCATATGTGTTTCCCATATTTGTCAAGTTTTACAAATTTATTCACACGCAGTTTCATTTGGCTGTCCAATCCTTTCAAACTGATGGTGGGGGTGAGTATAACAGTAAGGCATTCAAGGATTTCTTAGCTAGCAAGTGTATTCTTCATCTCATTACTTGTCCTCACACTGCTCAACAAAATGGTAATGCAGAAAGAAAGAATAGACACATTATGGATACTTGTATAACTCTTATGGCTGCATCCTTTTTGCCTAAACAATTTTGGTTTCATGCTATTGCACATTCTGCTTATCTCATCAACAGGATGCCTTGTAGGTCTCTTAAGCAGCAGTCACCATACTTTGCACTTTTTGGTTATGTACCTGATCTTAGTGCTCTCAAGATTTTTGGTTCTGCTTGTTATCCTTACCTCAAGCCCTACTCTCATGACAAGCTGGATTCTAGAACTACTAGATGTGTCTTCCTGGGTTATGCTTTGGGTTATAAAGGAGTTTTTTGCTATAGTCCTGAGAAAAACAAGTTGTGGATGTGCAGGCATGTCATACATGATGAATCTCTCTTCCCTTTCTCATATGTGCCCCTTATTCCTTTTCATTCTAGTAGCTTGTTACTCCCTTCCACATATAGGCTTAGCTCTAAACCACCTCATCCTGCTTCTCCACCTATGCTTCCTTTTCTCACTCCAGATCAATTGTAGGTTGTTCTCCCTTTTGATCCCACTGTTCAGCCTCATGCAGAATTCCCTGCCTTGGCTGATGGGGAGGGTATCATGTCTAGCAATTCTGATTCCAATGAGGCTAATACTCATTTGTCTACTTCTGATGAGAATGCTAGTAATGAGTCTAGTGATGAGAATAATTACTGTGATGCTCAGAGTAATGGTGCTGCTGGGTTACCTTAAGAATTGCAATTTGTTAAGGATCAGTCTCAAGCATATAATAATCATTCTATGCTTACAAGGGCCAAAAATGGTATTGTGAAGAAGAAATCATTTCAGGATTTTTGTGCCTTCTCTTGTATAGTACAACAAAATTGTTTGATGAGTTGGCTTTCTTCAGTGGCTTTACTGTAGTATTAGATGTTCATGATCCTGTAGAGCCTAAATCCTTCAAAGCTGCTGTTGGTAAGCCAGAATGGGATGTGGCAATGCATGAAGAAATTGATGCTCTTCTTAAACAAGGCACCTGGGAACTCGTTCCTATTCCAGGAGACAAGAATATTGTGGGAACTAAATGGATCTATAAGATTAAAAAGAATCCAGATGGGACTGTTTCAAGGTATAAGGCTAGACTTGTGGCTCAAGGTTTCAGTCAAGAAAAAGGATTGGATTATGAGGAAACTTTTAGCCCTATTGTGAGACATAGTACAGTGAGACTTGTCATTGCTCTTGCAACTATGAATCGATGGGAGTTGAGACAATTGGATGTTAAAAATGCCTTTCTGCATGGTGATCTCAAGGAAGAAGTGTATATGCAACAACCACAAGGATTTACTGATTCTGCACATCCTGAGTATGTTTGTCGTCTGAAGAAATCTCTCTATGGTTTAAAACAGGCACCTAGAGCCTGGAATGAGAAGTTTACTAACTTTCTTCCAGCTCTAGGCTTTAATTTTTCACATTCTGATCCAAGCCTGTTTGTTAAACACAGTGAGAAAGGTGTTGTGGCTTTACTGTTATATGTTGATGACATTGTTGTCACTGGTTCAGACATTGAAGGAATTAATGCAGTAATATCTGAGTTAAGTGATGTGTTTGATATGAAAGATTTAGGACCTTTATCATATTTTCTTGGTATTGATGTTCAGCACAAGGAGAATGGATTCTTTCTATCACAGAGAAAATATGCAAAAGAGTTGATACTTAAGGCAGGTCTGGAGTCTTGCAGAGAATGTTCTTCACCTTGTTTACCTCATGTTCAGCTGCTTAAAAATGAAGGTACTCCTTTACCTAATCCTACTCTTTACAAGAGTATAGTTGGTGCATTGCAATATCTTACATTCACCAGACCTGATATAGCATTTGCTGTCAATACTGTGTGTCAATTCATGTCTGTGCCCACTGATGTGCACTATGCTTCTGTTAAAAGAATACTAAGATATCTTCAAGGGACTTTGTCTAAAGGACTGTTTTACAAGTTTGGAAATTTTGTTCTTTATATTAATGCCTTCTGTGATGCTGATTGGGCTGGAGAGATTAATCATAGAAAATCAACCATTGGATTTGTTATCTATCTTGGTCATTGCCCTATCTCTTGGCAATCAAAGAAACAAGGATCAGTTTCGAGGAGCTCAATATAAGTAGAATATAGAGCTTTAGCCAATACTGCTGCAGAAGTTTCTTGGATTCGACATGTTTTGTGTGATTTGCAAGTGAGGATTCCTGCTCCACCTTTATTGAAGTCTGATAATCTTTCTGCATTAGCCTTGTGCTCCAACCCTGTGTTTCACTCCAGAGTCAAACACCTTGACAATGATTTTCACTTTGTAAGGGAACGAGTACAACGACGAGATCTTCTTCTTCAATATGTTCCTACTGAATATCAAACTGCTAATGTGTTTACCAAAGGCCTGAATAGTCTCATTTTCAAAACACACTGCTCCAATCTCAGTGTTGTTTCCCCTACTGAGATTGAGGGGAGGTGTTGACTTATACGTTCTATCAGCATGGAGAAGATTGTGTTGACTAATGAAGTGGCCTCCAGCTGTCAAGCAAGCACTCGTCACCTGCTGATGTGGAAATATCTAGATCTTTCCTATTTTGTAGTCTGGAATAAGTGTTACGGATTGTCCGAACTATAAATAGTAGAGGGTTGTAATATTTTTAAGTAAGTTGCATTAATTCAAAGAGACTTAGAAAATTTACTCCAGTTTTCTCTCTGATTTTCGTTTTCTTCAAGCTTGGTTTTGCTATCAAGGTTTGGCTATGGATTCCATGTTATCACTTTCGACATCAGTTCCATCACACTCGTGCAGTTCTTCAGAAAACTGATTAAGCAACTGAACCCGTCTAGCTGTCCCATGCATGTGCTTCTCTTCTGGGTACTCATCAAATTCTCCTCTCACAAGAATTTTACTAAGCGATTCTTTCAACGATCCAATGATCTGCATGAAAGCCGTTATCTCCTCAGCAAAAGATGAAAGACCTTTAGGCAGTTTGTTCAGTTCCGAAAGACAAAAATTCAGCTTGTCATCTATTTTGTTCACGATCTCAGGTAAGTTCCTAGCTATACTTGTAGCTTGAATTTGCACCAACTTCTGTGCTGAAACATGAACTCCAACCATGGATTTATCAATTTTAGAAAGCAGAAGATGAGTTTGGAATAGTTGGTCAGAGAAAGCCCTTGCCTCCTCATAGGTTTCCCCTCCAATCCTATTCCTGACACAGAGATAGCCAAGCCCTATGTTGACATCATCACCTGTTACTTTCTCTACAAGTCCCTCCGGTGCCTTGTCAACTTTAGTAACCACAGCAAGAGTCCTCTCACCAGTTTTATCCACACTGTCACATCCTAATTGATTCACAAGTGATAAAATCGATAGTAGCAGATAAAACATTCAGAATGATACTCTGTTCAGGATTTATATATTCCATGATCATATCTTTGATCTGGTCATAGATATTCTCAGGCTGACCATGAACAGGAACTCTGGTGATTCCAGGGAGATCCACCGTTGTTAAATCCGGAACACCATTCTTCTTCACTAACAGAGTTGAAGTCGTGTTAGAGATACCCTTACCTCCGCCTGCAATATCATCAGTCGCTTTAACAATATCTTCAGAAACTCTGGCATCATCAGTGCGCTCAACTTTACCATTGTATTCCAAGGAAAGCTCTGGTTCTGAACTAGAATGGTGTTGAAGCCTCATTATAAGAGGCACCCTGGTGCAGATACCTTGTCCACGTGGCAGGCTGATGCTCGCGAGGGATTCCAGGACGCTAGACTTTCCAGATGATTGGTCCCCGACGACGACAATAGTAGGGAGCTGTATCCCTTCTTCCATAACCATCAGGTTACGGAGCTTGTCAACGGCATCTAGGAGGGGACGGATTTTGTCGTTGTAGGAAGACACAATCGGTGCCTCTCTGACGTCGTTGAGATCTACTGTATCTGCATGTTGGTTATGTGCTTCAAGTATTGGTGCAATTGATGATGATGCCGAACCAGATGATTCAACTTTAGAAAGGGCAGTGGTTGATGATGAATCAGTTTGAGTTTGGTCTTTTTCCATATCTGATGTATTGATTTGTTGAGAAAGAGAAGTGACGGGCTGGGAAAGAGTGACTGCAGTGGTTCAAGGAAGGGCTTGTAGAAGCTCAAGATGCTGTAGCAATAAGTAAATGAAGACACGTATTATACTAAACATGCATGTCGTGGACTTGACACATATACTGCTTTGACAAATTTTTAATAAAAGAACGTGGTCTAACCAAGTCATTTCAGTTATGAATGTGAATGATGATGCCTATAAACCTAACCCTCTGCGTGACATATATCGGACTTCGGACTTCGGAGAAAGATCAAATGAAATGCAATATGTTTATTGGGGATGGTAATTACAGTTTACTTGTGATACTTTTCATACCATACTATGATAGCATGCATGTTTCAGTTTGCAATTCCTGCAACACAGTGCATGTATATATCCAGTGAAACCGGGGCCGTGAAAGATCGCAAAAAGATGCACCCATCTCTAGGCTAATTCAGTCTCTTGTGGATATATGTAATTCCATATCTTGAACTGGGCTTTCAATACTTATTTTATTCTTTTTCACTATATTGCCTCCATGCAACAGATATGCTATTGAAGAAGCTAGTCCGACAAAAAGATGATAATTAATATGCAGCAGATGTGGATGTTTTTATGTAAATGCTAAAAGTCTAAGAAACGGAGGAAAAGTGGGAAAAGTTGGTAGTAAGTAAAAGGATGTGTATCAGTTATATAAATCATCAGCTTCGTATAATCAGTTAGAAATCAAATGAAATTATGAAAGATGCATGATATCATTACTAAAATGCATGAAATTATGAACTGTGCAACAAATATGTTACCATCTACTTGCTTACCAAGATCAACCAAGTCGGTGCATCATTACCTTGAGCTCCGAGCCTTGGCTCTGTAAGATTCTCTCCCTATAAACAAAGCTTTCTTACGAAGATCAACCAAGTCCGTACCATCTTTCATTTTGCACTAATAAGAAGATATATTTCGTGTGGATGAAGGAAATAATAAAAAGACAAACCGCACTATGCCGTTAGGCTTGGTTGATAGGCAATCACAGTTCCCATTGTTCTTTCCACGTTCTACATCGTAATTCAGCTACCCAAGAAAAGTAGTCAGACGTACACAGTGCAAGTACCGAGAAAGTTACTCCATTAATATGGAGTTACTTGGGTCTTATGTAACAAGATGGATAGAACTACACAAGCGACTACGTACATGCATGTAAATATGTTATATCCATATAGAAGGAGGATTAGAGAAAAGCAAGAACAGAAGCAACTATACAATCTAGGAGGAGGATTAGGGAGAAGCAAGAATAGAACCAACTATACATGAGGCAACATGCATTATTACGATTAAATTCTCATCTAATTTTGAGACAAACTTTAGTTTGGTCTCTGATTTTTTTTTAATAATAATGGTCCATACATTTCTAATTTTCTTCATTCGAGTCTAAATTTCAAAATTGACTCAAACTATGACGTTCGAGTCCAAATTTCAAAATTGACTTCAACTGTGACATCATACGGTGAGTTGACACAGATACTGTTCAGCCTTAACCCTCGATGGTTCTTTTGGACGAAATTCCCAAACTAACTCATCCTTCTTCCTGAGACCTGAGCTCTCTCTCTCTCTCTCTTCCTCCACCATGTCTCAACCCATGTTCTCTTCCCCTCAGATCACGACCACAGTAACTCCGACCCACCTCTATAACCCATAGCAGGATCTCTAAGATCCAATTCGAAACCTTTACCAGCTCCTCACCTCGCCCGGAGTTCCTCTTCATTGGGGAGGCTAGCCGCCAGCGACGCTCCTAGGGTGGGAATCTCACCTTCTATACCCGAGCACCTACCTAGTAGGCACTATCGGCGGGGAATCTGTACGCCTCTTCTCTAGCGTTCAGTCTTTCGAGGCCGGTGACAGCACGAAGCTCACGATCAATCGAGTCCTTAACTCCTTGGGCCACACAGGTCGAGTCTGGCTTGATCGATAAGAAGCAAGCACAGAGTTGGGTGTTGATCAGTGCGTGAAGATGAGCATCGAAGTGGCGATTACAAGGAGGATCAAGTTTTGTTTGCATAACCGGCGAAGTCTACGTCTTTGGATCACTGTAACAAATTGCTCACCATGTGTTTGTGAAAATGCGTCAAAGGAGCAGGTAGAGATTGGTGACGGAACAGAAAGAGCTCGAATGGGAGGAGAGTGAGTTATGGGGGGCGAATTGGATCAGAATCGCAGAGTCGATTGGATTTAGATTTGAGGCTTTGGAGAAGAGGAAAGTGAGCTTTTTGAGATGGTTGGAGATTGAGTGTCCCAATGGCGGATTAGTGAGGCTCTGTCTTATGAATGTGTTGGGTTGCTTAGTTGTAGCGTCATTACTGCTACTTGAGCTGCCCAGTGAAATAGAAATTTATGTTTTAAATTTGTAAGTGGTTGTCATAGGGAAATATTGGTTAGGACAAAACGAGGAAAAATTGGGATTTGGAGCTGAGCTGCTGGGGGAGGAAGTTGCAATTGAGATCGACATGGTTGTTGGGGAGAGCAAAATCAAAGGAAGAAGAAGAATACGGAGTTACAAGGGTTAGTTTGAGAATTTTGTCCAAAAGTGAGGGTTAAGGCTGAACAGTAGGGCCATGCTTGTTGGTGCAACTCACCATATGAAGCTATAATTAGAGCCAATTTTGAAATTTGAACTCGGTTGATGGAAATTGAAAGTGAAAGGACCATCGTGATAAAAACAAAAATCATGGACCAAATTGATGTTTGACCCAAAGTTAGGGGAGGCAAACTGACTTTAGTCCAAATGATTATACATTGGTCTAACTAATAACGATTTATAAACCCAAGCGTGCCCCAATAAATTTACTCAAACGTATATATCGTGAAAGACTGACCAAATTAATTACACGCCAAAAAATTAATGGAATCTAAGTCCCAACTGCTAATGAAAAAAATACATACCATACTTCTTTGTTCTTTTGATACGATCACACTCTCATTGTTAATTGGTAAGCCAGGGCTTGAGAGAGACAAGAGAAGAGGACAAATCACCAATTTGATTCCTAGCTTTTCTTTTGATCTGATGGCTTCCATTGATGCAGTGACTGCTAGCTTTGCAGCCTCTCTTGCTTTTGCCAAGGGAGAAAGTGCTCTTGATCTTGGCAAAATTAGGGGAGGTCCGGTGCATCGATCTTCCCAATCCTTTCTTCTGGAGAAACCCCTAACTCGTCGTCCAGTGGATCCCTCGACAGTCAAGTATCACTTCCTTTGTACGTGGGTGGTGGATAAGGGATTCAAGGTTCAGGAACGGGTTGAAAACCTATTCCTCTTCTCCTTCGAAAACTCTCATGATCGTAACAAGGTGCTTAAGGATGCAGCTTGGAGTTTAGATAAGGCGCCGATTTTCATGGAAGAGTATGATGGTGTTTGTCCCATCGTTGAGTTCCCTATGAAACATGTTCGAATATAGATTAGGGTTTCTAAGGTTCCTCTCTATTTGAAGAACCTGAAAATCTCTTTTTGATTGAAAGCTTGTTGGGTGGATTTCTGGAGTATGATAAGAAGTAATTTCAAAGTATAAACATCTCTTGGTAGATGCACAAAGTGTGGTCTGATCACACATGTGGGGGCCAATTGTGATGTACAACTGCCTGTGGTGTCCTCTTCTAGAGTACTTCACTTAATTTGCTGGTGCTACATTTTAGCTTCCTACTGAGGGAAAATTCTCTTTTTCTATCCAGAACTATGACCTCTTGCTCCTTTATTTGCGCAGCTGCCTCTTCACATCGTATAGAAGAAGAGACCTGTCATTTGAAAGCTGGAGAAGGAAGTGAATGGTCCGGAGTCTTTGGAAGAAGGCGATAATGTTCATAACATGAAACAGTCAGGATATTCTCTTATCCTTGTAGCCAGTGTTCTAAAAGACGCTTTGGGCGGTTGCCTAGACACTAGGCCACACTAACCTCCCCGATTATGGGCTGGGTGATGAGAAAATCATTCCGAGGTTCCGCAGGCACCTAGGTAGGTTGGGGGACCGATTAGGTAGTCTGGGCACTAGGCTGTGAGCTGAGCGCTGCTTTATTTTATCTTTTTATCAAAACTCAGATGCACATCTCGATCTTTCTCTCGCCGATTCTAGACAACTCAGCATTCCATCTCTCTTTCCTCCACAGCTCGACTACCTTCATCTTCTAAAGTTCTTTTGATTAATATTATAGTTTGAGATAGTAAGAAAGATTGAGAAAGGAGAGACAAGATGGCTCACTACAATTTGAAAGTGAAGAAGAGTTGGGGAGAGAGAAAGAGAAAGACTAGAAGTAGAAGACTAAGAAATCTAAATTAATGAAGAGATAATGAGTTTTTTTTTTTTTTTTGTTAAAGATTAATGAAGAGTTCAAGAGCTCTTCAACAATCTTTAAGGAAAAAATAAAGGAAATTGAAGAGACATGTAGTTGTTAGCTATTCAATACTTGCTGACCACTATAGCTCAAACATGTGGTAAGGTTTGGATCTTTTTTTTTTTTTGATAAGATAAGTTTTTGGGATAGAGCAATTCTAACAGTTTCCCTATAATTTCTGTATTATAAGGAAGCAAAAATCAAAGCTTTCGCCTCTTTTTCTTCTCCAACTCCAACAGACTCTCTATTTTACAGCAATCTCTAAAAACTCTATAATTATTCCTTAAAATTTTAGACAATGCTGTAAATTTAGGGAACTTGGTTTTCTTTTTCCAGACCATCCCTGAAATAGAGATAGTTATTGGGAATCTGTTGGAGCAAAAAAGACACATTTTTTCCTAAAATAGAGAAAAATCAAAATATGGAGAAGCGGTTGAAGTTACTCTTATGAATAATTACTATTAGGTGATTGGATAATTACGAAATCAATAACATCACCTATTTAATAGTGTTTTAGTGTTATTTATTATGAAAAATATATATTAATATTAAAAAATTAAAACAGCCTACACTCTGCCTAGGAAAGCACTAGGCTCTTGTTCACCGCCCAACTAGTGCCTAGAGATTTTTAGAACCATTCTTACAGTGTGGTGCGATCGGAAGGGGATGCTCAGATGGTGGTGCCGGATAGTGTAGGAATGTTAGTGATTTAAAATAATATTGCAATTATGGCTACATTAAACAAGGCTTATAAGTTGGTGCAGCTAGTGCAAGAGGAGGTAAATGTCTCCAAGAAATGAGGTCGTAAGGGAGGATTCAGTCCTTCTCTTAAGAAATTCAAAACTATCCTTGGTGGGATGCTTCCAACTCTTTAGGCTGATTCTTTGGGGCTAACTAAGGATAGTGGTCAACTGACATTGATGACCTTCGGGAAGAGAATTAGGAGACCTCTCGGAAGTAAGAACAAGAACCTTAGAGTCGCCAAGAAATGAGGTCGTACTGTTGAAGAAGTGATTAGCCTTAATGCTAAGGGCAAAGGAAAACTCTAATTTTCCTTGTTTCTTTGCCTTACAGATGGACTTTGATCTATGTCGAGTTAATTCTCGATTTCTCTAGTTGTACACCAATTGAGATTTCTAGACAACTAGTTTTACTAATTTTTGGATTAGGTTGAGAGATTTGACTCGTTTTGTTTTGGCTTCAATAAGTGAGCTTATTTGTTTGCAATGAGGATTACTTGTCAGTTTGTTTGGCGGCTTGTTGCAACATATGTTATGGCGCAAAACAATAATTGATATATGCGCCTTCTGGCTATGAATAACTAATGAGATTATCTATCTTTCAAAAAAAAAAGGCAAGACAATTTTTTTTTTCATTTAAACAATGGAGGAGAATATTTTGCTGAACGACTTTATTTTCGAAGGGAACATAAATACTTCCATTGATTAAAATCATACAACTGTATTAGGGAGTGGATGCTTCAATTACATCCACTGCTCAATTTTGTTCATTTTTACATCCTAGAAAGAAAATGCAAAGACAAAGTCCATAGAAGAAATGCAACAAAAGAAATCTAACCTACTGCTATTACGTTACCTAAACCTTAAGCAACTGTTTTGACAAGCTTGAGGCTAGTGATCCTTATGGTTTACCTGTCCACCAGTCAACCCAGGGTGAGCAAAAGGTCATAATAATGAAAAGTTTCCTCTCCTAAATCTCCTGGGAAAGGGGAACCTGCATCGCGTCTTCATCAGTGAGGGTGCCAACATTTATACCCACCGAGCTGGTTGCCATCGACTCACTACCCTTGGATCTATCTGCTGGCTTGTGGGCATTTCGGTGACCTCGAGGTCTGCTCCTCTTCTTTGTACCCTTTTCCTCTGAGGTAATGGTGATCTCGAACGATCCCTCTAAGGACAAAATGAACCCCAGATCCTCCGGTTGGAGGATGGCTAGAACCAAAGCCACATAATGGGCTCGCTTACTATCATCTTCTTTTTCGTCCTCCATTTGACGGCGGATATGAAAAACCCTAATTGACTCCATTGAACCATTAACAAGAGCTCGAATTGGGATTAAGAAGACGAAGACAATAAAGGAGGGACGACAACAGCGTCGGCGTAACATAGCCCAAAAAACTAGGGCACGAGGGGCCGAGCCCATCAACCATGATCCACCTGCCAATTGTCTCACCGATCAAGCTTGATGTCGCAGAGGACATCAAACCCAGAGGTAAGCCCAGGATCTCCATCTAGATCCAAACAAAGTCCATAGGGACAATAGTAATATCGGAGAATCCATCATAGTCGTTGAGGACAATCATCGCCCTATGAAAACCATACGGGCATCCTTTCTTCACACATCTGAGATCAGGTTCATTGGCGGATGTTAAAAGAAATCGTCTCCACAAGCCTGCATGTCAATGGGCACCGAGAGCCGCTACATAGAGCAAACTTGTGAAGACCCGAAATTTTAGTTAAATATTTTGTAATTCAATATTTGTCAAATTATATGAATTATGAATTGTGGGTGTGATTGGAATGTTGTTGCGTGAGAAATTTGGTTTCGAATGATTTTAGTTTCAAAATTTAATGTTATTTAGGGTTTACTAAAATTGACTTTTTATATGTAAGAAATTTGAGGAAACTTCCTTCATGAAAGTCGTAGAGCTCGTCGATACGAGTTTGTGCATATGTGGAACGCAAGAATCAGAGTTCGTATGAGAAAGTTATCGCAATTGGAAAAGTTTCCATTTCGGGTATATATAGGCTACTATTTCTAGAAATATCCGAAAATAGCATAATTATCCAAAAAAGGAAACCATCGGGTTACTGTTCATCATCTCTCTCTCTCCCTCCGCCGGCCGAAAACAGGGCAAGAGGGCTTTGGCTTCGATCTCCCTCCTCCGACCACCGTTTGATGCCAAACCACTTCCTACAGTTTCGTATCTTCCTCGCACAGCTGCCAGAGGCAGCTTGCGCCGTGTCTTGGCCTGTACCGGCGGCGGGAGCTCGGTTTCAGTTAGAGGTCGTTTTGAGTTCAAACCAAGATTTCTCCTAGCTCCGGCCACCAAAACTCAAGTTCTTTAGCTTGCTGAACTTGTATCAAGGAGTAGAACATGCAGCAAGAAGACCTAGACCTGAAGTGAAGTTTTTGACGTCGAACGGAGCAACTATCGGAAATTTCAGTTTTCCTGCGAATCCGACTGATTTTAGGTATTTTCGATCACTTCCGCTCGTTTTCTCACTTCGTGCTAGTTATGAAAGTTGCTTAAAATAATGAAATGAAGGGGAGAAGCCCGGTCCCGACACCATTGGCGGTGGTCGGCGGCGACTATGCCCCTAATTCCGGCGACCTTTTCCGGCCAGTTCCGGGGGTCCCAAGGGTAGTTTCTGTCCATTTTTATGTTCTTCATGTTCATACGATCATTTCGATATAAAGCATGTGAATTTTGGATATTGTATGAATTAGTTATGAATTTTACGATTTCAATAGATTTTGATCGTTTGATTTGTGATTTGTGAAGTTCGGATCGTTCGATGAACTTGTAGTTTTGATATGATAATCATAGGACTGTCTCGATGACCTCGTCAGGTCAGAGATGAACATCCGACCGTTGGATCTTTGTATAAGTGCATTTCTTAAATTGTGCATTAAGTTAAATATCGTTTTGATTAGATGTTTGGCAGAATTGTTAGCGGATGATTGTGAGTCAAATTTTGGGCTGTAAGAAGATGCAGCGGGAGTTTAGAGGTGAGTAAATCTCACTTGGTTCATTTACGAACCAAATCCTTAATTGCCCAATTTATTTGTTATGTGTGAGAAAATGGTTTTATGAAATGAGTTTTAAAGTATATATAAATGAATTTCTTGGGTTTTTACTCCATGTGAACTATAGTTGGTATTAGTGGTCATCCCTGAGTGGATGACTACATATATATATTTTCATGATTTTAAACGGAATGGTGTGACATTGAAATATGTGGATTGTTGATGATTTCATTTGTATACTTGAATGAAAGAATTATTGCCATGATTTATTATGTTAAATGATATTGAATGAAAGCATGATGATGGTGATTGTTTAGATTATGATTTAAAACATGTGATGGTTATGCAATTACAATTGATATTGTAATTGTCGTGGGATGTAAGGATTGTTATAAAATTTGGGTCGGGGGGGCCTTTAAATGTTCGATGCCACCGTAGGAAGTGTGGTGACTATTTCGTAAGGGTGAACCTTGACCGAGGTGACACATTACGATTTAGCTAGAGCTCTAATTTGTCTGCCATCGTGTGACATGAAAGCAGCGAGTTGGGTTACTCATGATCGTGAACACGAATTGGTGGTTAAGAGGGGTCGAGTGTTGAGACGTTACTTGAAATAGTTGTGAAATTGAGAATGAATGTTGTTGTGTGTGTTTGGATTGCTTTACTTGATTTAAAAGAATTGTGATTTAATAAATCAACTGTTCATTTCATATTTACTCACACAAGCTTTCAGAAAGCTTATCGGGTTTTGTATTGTTGCAATCCCGGTACACTATTCAAACAGTGTAGTAGATAATCCTGCAGGCCAGGATAATCAGGGTGGAGAGCGAGCTGAGTAGGGTAGCAGGGTTGTGACCGGCACTTAGTCTATTTTGGTGTGTTTTATAGATTCTCTTGAGCATAACATTTTATTTATGTTGGTATTGTAATAATTGACTCGAGAGATAGGTTGTTACGAGGTTTGTGTTATGATTTGTGAGATGTTGGTTTATGAAAAAATTTGAGGACATGATTTGTTTAGTTGTATTCATGTTTCGGAGTTAAATTTATCAGAGCGTATGGTACATATTTAGTGATAAGTTAATATGTTCCGAGTGATGGCCAGTCTGCAGCGGATCCCCTTCATGTGCTCTTCGGTATTGACAATGTCATTGGGTATGTGGGACTATTGGGAGTGGTCTAGAACGTTAGGACGTATTAGGAGTTGAATAACCTCCTTGTGTTAGTAACTTGGTTAATATGGACTTGTATTTACTTATGCTTTGATTTAAGTGTTATACATGTATTAACCAGGTATGCAATACTCCTTAGGTAATGGATATTGTGGGAGGTAGAGGTAGGGGTCGCGGTAGACCCAGAGGTAGAGGTAAAAGCCGAGGTAGGGGTGAGATTCCACATGTTGAGGTATATGAGGAAGAGATGGAGGCACCTTTTGTGGAGCAGCCTGTTCCACCAGAGGTCCTGGTTAACGATCCCACTAGTCTGTTAGTATTGGTAAAGGACGTTACTCGGTTGGGAGCAACTAAATTTAGGGGAGGTACAGATTACATGTTGGTTGATCAGTGGGTCGATGAATTGCAGACCTACTTTAACTTGATTGTCTGTGATGAGATTGAGAAGAGGAAGCTAGCCACTTTCATGCTCAAGGATGAAGGCTAGGGTATGGTGGAATTGCACTCAGAGGACTATTGATGTGTCCACTATGACCTGGGATGGATTTGTGAGGATCTTCAGAGAGAAATACTTTCCAGCATCTATGAAACAGTTAGAGAGGCAATTTCTCTCACTTACTCAAGGGAAGATGAGTGTGAGAGAATTTGAGGTAGAGTTCTCCAGGCTGTACCGGTTTGTGAAACCATTGGATGCTGAAGATCTAGCTAAGAAGTTTCAGCGGGGGTGAATGCTTCTATTGAGCTAGATGCGGCCATTATGGAGCTGAGGACAAAGGAGCAGATCTTAGCTAAAGCCTTGATCATTGAACAGCAAAATCTGATCCACAAGGAGAAGGAGACAGTTGAGAGAGATTTCTAGGGAAAAGGGAAGGCCATTTAGGGGAGCAGCAGTTCCAGAGATTATGGAGGTAGGCCCTGGAAGAGACAGTGAACTTGTTTCCCTCAGTAGGCTCCAGCTAGGACAGCTTATCATCATCAAGCCCCCGCCAAAACAGTACATGTACCTAGTAGGGCAACACTTATCAGGTAGGTAGCGCCAGCTACATCATTGACATTCTATAACTGCTGCGAACCGGGTCATATTTCTAGAGTGTGCACAAAACCTAAGGGCCGGATATGCTTTAACTGTGGACTGGAAGGGCACCATGCCAAGGAGTGTACCCGACCCCAGAGTAGAGTACATGGGAACCAGCAGAGAGCTTTACCTCCAGCATCAGCCAGAGTATTTGCCATCGGCCAGAGTGGCACCGGGGTGGAAGGTACCTTATCTGTTTATAACTATCTTCCTAGAGTACTGTTTGATACAGGTGCTTCTCACTCTTTCATATCTAGTTCTGTGGTAGATGCTTTGGGTTTGACTGTTATACCGCTTACTAGATCTTTGTGTGTTACATCGCCTCTTTGTGTTTCTCTTGAGCTTGGCATGTTCTGTGATGATTGCCCTATAAAACTTTGTGGTAGAGAGTTCACTGCATCTTTGATTGTGCTTCCAGATCACACGTATGATGTGATTTTGGGATTGGATTGGTTGGCCCCGAATCATGCTGTGATCGATTGTTTCAAGATGATTGTGTCTTTTCATATTCCTGGACAACCAGTGTTTCATTACCGTTGTCTGAAGTCTGATATTGCCATGAGGGCAGGGATCTTAGCACACATTGAATTAGTGAGTAGTACTTCAGAAATTGCAGGGATTCCAGTAGTGTCAGAGTAAACTGACGTGTTCCAGGAAATACCAGGATTACCTCCGAAAAGGGTAATGGACTTCTCTATTGATGTGATACCAGGTACTGCTCCTGTATCGAGATCACCTTATCTGATGACTCCAGCTGAACTTCAGGAGTTAAAGGTTCAGATTGAAGGATTACTTGCACAAGGGTTCGTGCAGGCTAGTGTTTCTCCTTGGGGCGCACCAGTGTTATTTGTGAAGAAGAAAGATAATTCACTCCGATTATGTGTGGATTATCGGCAGCTGAACAAGGTGACCATGAAGAATAGATACCCTTTACCTAGGATTGATGACTTGTTTGATCGGAGTGAGCTGAAGACTAGATTGACTACAGCTCCAGTGTTGACTGTCCCATCTAGTGGCGGTGGGTTAGTTATCTACAATGATGCATCTCATTAGGGTTTAGGTTGTGTGTTGATGTAGAAATGTGGTGTTGTCATGTATGGTTCTAGACAGTTGAAGGTGCATGTGCGGAACTACCCTACTCATGATCTGGAGCTGGCTGCAGTGGTTTTTGCCTTGAAGATTTGGAGGCATTATCTTTATTGTGAGAAGTTCGAACTCTTTTCTGATCATAAGAGTTTGAAGTATCTATTCTCCCAGAAGGAGTTGAACATGAGGCAGAGAAGATGGATGGAGCTCATCAAAGACTATGATTTCACCTTGGAGTATCATCCCAGAAAGGCCAATGTAGTGGCGGATGCTTTGAGCAGGAAACCCCGAGGGATCATAACATCACTTATGGTTCAGGAGTGGCGTATATTAGAGACTGTATCTGAGTTTGACCTTATACCCACAGGAGAAGGACAAAGAATCTTTCTCGATAGTATCACCTTACAACCGACCTTGATTTCCAGGATCATTCAGAGTCAGACACATGATGAGTTTGCTTAAATGGTGATTTCTGAGATGATTCTTAACGCCAACGAGGAAGGTCCATCAGAGTGGATAGTTGGGACTGATGATGGATTGAGATTTAGATTGAAATTGTATGTCCCGGGTGGTGATAACCTCAAGGAGGAGGTATTGCGGGAAGTACATCGATCTCGATATACGGTACACCCAGGGAGTACCAAGATGTATATGGACCGACGGAGACAGTTTTGGTGAATAGGGATGAAGAAGGATGTGGCTGAGTCTGTATCCAGGTACCTTACATGTCAGCGGGTGAAGGCAGAGCATCAGAGGCCTGCGGGGATGTTGAAACCTTAGACGATTCCAGTATGGAAATGGGAAGAGATCTCCATGGACTTTGTGACTGGATTGCCTAGGTCCAGACAAAGTTATGATTCTATTTGGGTGATTGTTGATCGATTGACAAAGTCAGCACACTTGCTTCATGTGGCGAAGACTTACTCAGGTGATGTTTTGTGTAAGTTGTATCTTGATGAGATTGTGAGGCTTCATGGTGTGCCTGTATCGATTGTCTCTGATCGGGATGCTCGTTTCCCTTCGGAATTTTGGCGTAGATTCCATAAGGCTTTCTGCACATCTTTGGCTATGAGCACTGGATTTCATCCACAGACTGATGGACAGACAAAGAGGGTGAACCAGGTGATGGAGGATATACTTAGAGCATGTGTTTTGGACTTCAAGGGAAGTTGGACGGATCATCTACCATTGGTAGAGTTTGCCTACAACAACAGCTATCACTCCAATATTGGCATGGCCTCATATGAGGCACTTTATGGTATGCCATGTAGGACTCCTATCTGTTAGGTGAATGTCGGAGAGTAGCAGCTATTGGGTCCTGCACTTGTTCGGGAGACTACAGAGAAGGTTACTACCATCCGAGACAGGATTCGTACTGCACAGAGTAGACAGAAGAGTTATGCTAACCTGAGAAGGAGACCGTTGGACTTTGAGGTGGGTGATCATGTATTCTTGAAAGTCTTAGCTATGAAAGGTATGGTGAAATTTGGAAAGAAGGGAAAGTTGGCACTGAGATATGTTGGATCTTTTGAGATTTTGGAAAGGGTCGGAAAGTTGGCATATCGGCTTGCTTTACCTATTAGCATGACTGGTGTACACA
The DNA here is from genome assembly GCA_025331145.1 of Rosa persica. Classification (NCBI taxonomy): domain Eukaryota; kingdom Viridiplantae; phylum Streptophyta; class Magnoliopsida; order Rosales; family Rosaceae; genus Rosa; species Rosa persica. The sequence continues at coordinate 8,756,607 of WFKR01000001.1, read as the reverse complement.
ATGTCTTCCATGTGTCCATGCTTAGGAGGTACATACGAGATGAGTCCCATTTGATTGATCACGGTACGATCGAGGTGAATCCAGATTTGACCATCGTTGTTGAACCAGTTCGTATCTTGGATAGGTCCACGAAGAGGCTTCGTAGGAAGGAGGTTGATTCGGTTAAGGTATTGTGGAGTCATCATGATGAGGGTGATGCATCATGGGAGTTAGAGTCTGACATGAGGGCAAAGTACCCACTACTGTTTGTTGATAAGTTTGCTTGAATTTCGGGACGAAATTCCTTTAAGGAAGGTAGACTGTGAAGACTCGAAATTTCAGTTAAATATTTTATAATTCAATATTTGTCAAATTATATGAATTATGAATTGTGGGTGTGATTGGAATGTTGTTGCGTGAGAAATTTGGTTTCGAATGATTTTAGTTTCGAAATTTAATGTTATTTAGGGTTTACTAAAATCGACTTTTTAAACGTAAGGAATTTGAGGAAACTTACTTCATGAAAGTCGTGGAGCTCATCGATACGAGTTCGTGCATATGTGAAACACAAGAATCAGAGTTCGTATAAGAAAGTTATAGCATTTGGAAACGTTTACATTTTGGATCTATATAGGCTACTATTTCTGAAAATATCCAAAAATAGCATAATTATCCAAAAAGGGAAACCATCGGGTTACTGTTCATCATCTCTCTCTCCCTCCGTCGGCCAAAAAAAGGGCAAGAGGTCTTCGGCTTCGTTCTCCCTCCTTTAGCCACCGTTTGACGCCAAACCACTTCCCACAGCTTCGTATCTTCCTTACGCAGTTGCCAGAGGTAGCCTTGCGCCACGTCTTGGCCTGTAGCGGCGGCGGGAGCTTGGTTTCGGTTAGAAGCCGTTTTGAGTTCAAACCAAGATTTCTCCTAGCTCCAGCCACTAAAACTCGAGTTCTTTATCTTGTTGAACTCGGATCAAGGAGTAGAACACGCAGCAAGAAGATCCAGACCTGAAATGAAGTTTTTGACGTCGAACGGAGCAGCTATCTGAAAATTTCAGTTTTCCGACGAACCCGACTGATTTTAGGTATTTTCGACCACTTCCGCTCGTTTTCTCACTTCGTGATAGTTATGAAAGTTGCTTAAAATGATGAAACGAATGGGAGAAGCCCAATCTCGACACCATTGGAGGTGGTCGGCGGCGGCTCTGTCCCTAATTTCGGTGACCTTTTCCGGCCAGTTCCGGGGGTCCCAAAGGCAGTTTCTGCCCATTTTTGTGTTCTATATGTTCATACGATCATTTTGATATAAAGCATGTGAATTTTGGATATCGTATGAATTAGTTGTGAATTTTACGATTTCGATAGATTCGGATCGTTCGATGGACTTGTAGTTTTGATATGATGATCGTAGGACTGTCCCGATGACCTGGTGAGGTCACGGGTGAACATCCGACCGTTGGATCTTTGTATAAGTGCATTTCTTGAATTGTGCATTAAGTTAAATATCGTTTTGATTAGGTGTTTGGCGGATTTTTTAGCGGACGATTGTGAATCATATTTTGGGCTGTAAGAAGACGCAGCGGGAGTTTAGAGGTGAGTAAATCTCACTTGGTTCATTTACGAACCGAATTTCCTTAATTGCCTAATTTATTTGTTATGCGTGAGAAAATGGTTTTAAGAAATGAGTTTTAAAATATATATAAAATGAATTTCTTGTGTTTTTACTCCGTGTGAAATATAGTTGGTATTAGTGGTCATCCCTGAGTGGATGATTTCGTATATATATATTTACGTGATTTTATACGATGGTGTGACATTGAAATATGTGGATTGTTGATGATTTCATTTGTATACTTGAATGAAAGAATTATTGCTATGATTTATTATGTTAAATGATATTGACTGAAAGCATGATGATGGTGATTGTTTAGATTATGATTTAAAACACTGATGGTTATGCAATTACAATTGATATTGTAATTGTCGTGGGATGTAAGGATTGTTATAACATTTGGGTCGGGGGGGGGGGGGGGGGGGGGCCTTTAAATGTTCGATGCCACCGTAGGGAGTGTGGTGACTATTTCGTAAGGGTGAACCCTGGCCGAGGTGACACATTACGATTTAGCTAGAGCTCTAATTTGTCTGCCATCGTGTGACATGAAAACAGCGAGTTGGGTTATTCGTGATCGTGAACACGAATTGGTGGTTGAGGGGGGTCGAGTGTTGAGATGTTACTTGAAATAGTTGTGAAATTGAGAATGAATGTTGTTATGTGTGTTTGGATTGTTTTACTTGATTTAAAAGAATTATGATTTAATAAATCAACTGTTCATTTCATATTTACTCACACGAGCTTTCAGAAAGCTTACTGAGTTTTGTATTGTTGCAATCCCGGTACACTATTCAAACGGTGTAGTGGATAATCCTGCAGGCCAGGATAATCACGGTGGAGAGCGAGCTGAGTAGAGCAGCAGGGTTGTGACCAGCACTTAGTCTATTTTGGTGCGTTTTATAGACTCTCTTGAGCATAACATTTTATTTATGTTGGTATTGTAATAATTAACTCGAGAGATAGGTTGCTATGAGGTTTGTGTTATAATTTGTGAGATGTTGGTTTATGAAAAAATTTGAGGATATGATTTGTTTAGTTGTATTCATGTTTCGGAGTTGAATTTATTATTTAAAATTCAGGGCGTGACTAAACTACACTCTGAAAAGAATCCAAGATCACAACATTGTACTTTTAATACTTGAACCAGGAAAAACTGAGGAGCAAGAGACTCATTACCAAGGCAGCGGAGATTGCTGACATCCACCAGCTCTTCACCGTCATTGAATGACAGTTTCATAGCGAGTCGAGCTGTCACTGAAGCAACAAAGACCACCATCAGAGAGGTACCAAAGTGATATTTAGAAGATGAGGTATAAAGTGTAGAATGACTTTAAATTGTGGTACCATTAGTGACTTTTTCCCAAACAAATAAATAAATAAGTAGATGAAAGGGCATGAATCTCCCTCTAATTTTTTTTTTCATTTTTTTATTATTTAAAGAAATAAATATAAAATGATCATATTACCCCTCATATCTAGATGGAAGACGTTGAATTTGACCCCCAGGGAAGGGGGGGTGGGTGGGTGGTGTACAAATCAGTAATTTTCACCAAGTTTAGGGTATTACTTCTCACGATTGCAAGTTAGGAGTGTACATTGACAATTATTGCCAAATTTAGGATGTATTTTAGCAATTATGCCATAAATTAAATTTTTCACAATCCAAAATAACTCATTAGAACAAGTAGATTTCATTGCTATATATAAAAATGATAAAGTTAAATATGCAAAATAGATCAGGTTAAGATGCAATCTAACTACCTAATCTTAAGTGAGATAAAGTAAAAGGAAATGGAAATGGATGTTTAAAGAAAATAACAGAGAAAAGCATCCGAAAACTAGGATCTCTGATTTTGTTGGAGCTCATCTCCTTACCCTAGCCTCCCACGTCACACCAGTTCGCCAGCTCTTCACAGCGGCAGCATGGCACTGCCTCAACACCCTACCCCAGAGCCCTCATTTTCCTCTCTCCAATAAGCACCGTCCCCTCCGCTGGGGTTCAACATCGATGATCTGCCTACACCCATTCTAGACGATGGCGTCATCCCAATCCAATTTCAGAAGACTCTTACCTTCGCAGCTTGGAGCTGTAAGACCTACCTTGTGGGTCGTGTCGTTCTTCCACGAAAAGCCCTTTCTCTAAAATCTCATGACTTGATGTCACAGCTTAAGTCTCTTTGGCCTGATTTAAGCAACGAGTCCGTCTCTCCTCTGGGTAAGGGGTTCTTCATGCTTCAGTTTCAGTCCTTAGAGGACATGCAAAGGATTTGGTTTATTGGTACAGTAAAGCTGAAACAAGGGCTTCTGCGTCTGATAAAGTGAGTTTGTTTTGTTCGATCTCTTATGTACTCGCATGGAGTTTTCTAGAAAGTATTTTTTTTTTTTTTTATGTTTGGTTTTTCATTTGTTCATGTACCTTTGTTTGGGATTGGCCTTGGCTGAGTCCTTCATCCTGCTTGTATTAACTTTCTCTGAGTATTAGTAACATTTCGAGGGAGGACGATGAGTTAGTTCTCCTCTCGCTTCTCTAAAAATAAAAAATAAAAAAATAAAAAAACTACCTAATCTTAAGTTGTGTTCTATACTTCTTTTAGAATGCATTCAAGATTTCCAACAATGAAAAAGGTATAAGTTAGCATGCATTCACTGATCATACTAAGAATATAAAACGGTTCCATCTCTAAAAATTTCCCTAACTTCTATGAATGAATTGGTATTTGTAAGCCCCAATTTCTTAGACTTAGCCCCAAATTCAGAAACTTTAAAATTAAAATTAAACCAACTGAGCTCACAATGTCAATACTGACTCATTTTTTAGAGTTATATATTACATTACCGAGAGTTTACAAATTAAACTGAATAACAATTCAATAAGTAAATGCACCCACCACACTCACTACACAGCGGAGGACTAAAACCAAAGCACCCTACTACGTCCAACCTACGACTGCAACAAAACCTCAGCTTCGGCAACTGTTACTCTGACCTGCACAATAAACCCTACGCCATAGAATAGTACACCGGGTTGAAACAACAAACCTGTTAAGCTTTTACAAGTTCATATGAGTAAACTCAAATCAATTGACATAACCTACATGAATAATAATTCTTCATTTCAAAGATAAATCAAAACGATCATATCGACACTACAACTTTAATAGCAATCTAAATCTCACGCATACACTAAAGAAAGAACCCTAGAAACATTCTCCGAAACTACGTACTTATGATGAAGCAACACAGTTACCACCATGATAGTATACTTACAGCAAACTACGTACTCACACCATGACGACACGCTCACAACATACTACATACTCATGATGTAGTAACATAGTTACCACCATGACGGCATGCTCGCAACATATTAGATCTTTAACTGAATCGTTACCTGTCACCTCGGCCAAGGTTCAAGCATCCGATATATTACACTCAGGTTATCACTGTAACATCCGGACTTTGGATCATTTGGCCCTCAGAACAAGACATTTAATGAAATCCCACACAACTCACAAATGTCACACCACAACTCGAAATCACTCTTTCAAACAATATAGATCATCAAATATATTTCCGACATAAGTAAATGTTCAATTCAATAATATGAATGAATTCACCAAAACTCTACATATCTCAATGCCACACCATCCATATATATATATATATATATATATATATATATATATAGTCATCCGCTCAGGGATGTCTACTAATATCAACTATAGTACGCAAGCATAAAAAAAAGCGAGAAATTTTTTTTTTATAATAAAACCCCATTTTCTATTTCTGTAAACCGCAGTCCTATGAACTATAGTTGATCGAGTTCATATCATTTAAAACAAATCTTTATTTGCATAAAACAATTTCACGATTTAGTGATAAAATGTACAAAAAATAATTTGGTTCGTTAGTGAACCACGTGAGATTTACTCACCTCTAAATCCTGCTGCGTCTTCTCTAACAGCCAAGATCACACAATCAACACATGGTCGCCCAAAACAATTCTGTCAAACACCTACTCACAAACGTCTCAACTTACCACATAATTTACAAAAACCCAATTATACGATGATCCAACGATTGGATCCTTATCCGAGACCACACAAAGTCATCAGAACACTTATACAATCAACATATCAAGGCTACAAGTCAATAGGACGACCAGATCCTCATGGGTCGAAAACAGAAATGATCAAAACTGTAAAAATCATAACATATCCATACGATCTCCAAAAATTATGTATTGTACATCGACAGTTCGTATCAATGTGTAGATTGAAAAGAGGGACAAAAACTGTCCCTGGGGTGGCCGGACGTTGCCAGAAACCGCAGCCACCAAACTCAAAATTTGGCCACAATTCCTAAACAAAAAATTTTCTTCACAACATGTACAACAACTTTCCCAACTATACTAAAGTCAAATTGTAAGTCAAATGATCGAATGTTACCTTGGAAGGAAGAGGGCTTAATGAAACCCTAGTATTTCAAATCCTGGATTCATCCTCCACACGTGAAATTGTTGTAAACCTTCTACGACCTCTGGGCTACAAAACCCCTTAAGAAACTCCGCCTATGGTTGCCGGAATCTCTAGTTCCAACGAAGCCAATCTGTAGCTCCACCACGGTCTCTTCCAGTCGATGTAGCTCTTTCCACAGCTTCAATCTTGCTTCAATTCTTCCACAAACTTCTAGAAGAGGCTGAGACGAAGAAAATCCAAGTTGTTTGACGTCCTATGGTGGCCAGAGGAGGGAGAAATGGCCGGAAAGCATGGATGAGGGAAAACCGAGCTCGGGGGGGGGGGGGGGGGGTTCAAGAGAGAGAGAATAGGGGCCAATTTCCAATTTTGGAAATTGTGTCCTTGTTTGCAATTTTCAGATTTTTTCCTATTTAACCAAAACGGAAACTTTTTTCATTAATCCTAACTTCTTCATACGAACCGATTTTTGCATTCCACATGTCCACGAACTCGTATCAGCGCTTTTTCCGATTTCCATAAAGGAAGTTTCCAAAGAATCCTAATGTATAAAAAGTGAACCTTCGAATCGAAGCATTCTGAGTGAATAAATGTTCGAAATAATTTCCTCTCCACCCTCGAACCACTAAATGGCACTAATGAACACTTTATTAATTTCAGAAAACCATTAGAAATTAATAACGAATTTCCGAGGTATTACAACATATTTTGTTAAAGACACTTTCTTCATTGTTGCATCAAATTGAAATATGGATACTTCTTTATAGTTAAATCAGTGTAGTATTTGCTATCCAAAGCATGAAACTAGTACTTACCAGTAAAGTAGAAGACAATTCAATTTCAGTACTAACATTTAAGATATTAAATTATAATTTAATTTTTCTATCTCAGGGTGGAATTGCAACGTTCTCATAAAGTTACAAGATTGACATAAAGCATAGAAAAGTTGCGGGAGGTAGCAGATGCAGCCATGGAGAGGAACATGAAGGGAATTATGATTTTTTTATGTTGTATTTTATTTGAAATTGTATACGAATTGTACAATACATTTTAGAAATACGTGGTTGCAGCTAGACCAAATTGTTATATATATATATATATACACACACACACACACACACACACACACACACACACACTAGGCAGAAGGCCCGCGCGGTGCTGCTGGTATACTATTTATATGATAAAGTTGCGGGAGGTAGCAGATGCAGCCATGGAGACGAACATGAAGGGATTTATGATATTTTTACGTTGTATTTTATTTGAAATTGTATACGAATTGTACAATACATTTTAGAAATACGTGGTTGTAGCTAGACCAAATTGTTATATATATATATATATATATATATACACACACACACATACATACTAGGCAGAAGGCCCGCGCGGTGCTGCTGGTATACTATTGATATGATTGAATTTTACATCGAAACTACGTCCTAGATATATTACATATAGTAAAACTATATTACACGTTGTTCTATGTTATAGATATATTACATTGAAACACATTGTTCTACATTATAGATATATTACATCGAAACTACATTATAGGCAGATGTTAAAGGCTACAGATGCTAACCAAAAATCGAGTGCCTTTTCCAGATTGCAAATGTGATGTCTCTGCTAGATTTCCAAAAATACAGATGCCAATGTAGTAGTTGGTTATGTACATTGTGCCAAAAATGGTTAGGCTTGGCCAAAACATGTGAAGACGGGTAGCTATTTAAATCAGGTCTTTAGATGAGTCTTGAAGTGAGTCTTCAAGTGAATCTGTAAGGATGTCACCCCTGCAGTAGATGAATGGATGCTGCCACTATCTTGGTTTTCTGACCAAAATTGGTTTTCAACGTTGTCCCTTGTTCCAGCAGACATATCCTAGTATGAAATTGAAAGACCATTACAAATAGAAAATACAATAAACAAATAAATAACCAAAAAAGAAGAAGAGAGAAAATCAACTGCATAGGTCATTAGCAACAGAAAAAAAAAAAACAGCAAATTACCGTTTACAATTAGATTCATATTAACTGCCTCTACTTGTTTTCTATTATTCATCAGCTGTAAAGGTAAATGAATTTACGAATTGAACTTTAACAGAAATAATGCACATATTATAAGAGCCTAAACACACTAATCAAATTTCATTGTTTGAGAAATAGCAAATGAGATAGATAGAGAAGCAAAACTGATCAGAAATGCAAAGTTCAAAAGATTTGCATTCTGTTTCTTGTTTTGGACTACAACATACTAAATCAAATAATGATTTCTTTTCGTTTATTTTAATTCTATTTCAAAAGTGTCAGTATAGACTATATCAAGTGGAGTCTGGATGAATGTTTGAAGTTCTTGAAGTTTATGATATTAGTCTTAAGAGTTGTGTGGAAGAATGCATACATGCATGTTGGCTCAGGGTTTAATTCCATTCACAATCGATGCAGACCTAATTAAAGTGAAATAAAAAGAGAGAAATGATGCAGCAGAATTCATGTCACTTACTTGCTAATCAAGCTGCTGCCTAAAGGTAAAAATGCTCTGTTGTGCTTGATCCCTCTTATCGGATACAGTTTTCAGCTCATCCCATTTGCTCATCTACGACCTTAATTGCATCATCAAGTTGCTGAATTTTGGACCTAACTGCTTGTTGCTCCTTCCTTACTCCATCCAAATCACCACGTTTAAGCTACAATCAAATGATTGAGAAAATGATCAGCATACAATACATAATAAAGAAAGTCAGCAAAGAAAAATCAAGAGATTGTTAAAAAATCACCCCTAGTTATGCTAGTGCTGTGTGAACAAAAGACATATTCATTGAATTAAGAAACATAAATTAGGCCCTTTTCCACTTTATTTACATGATTTCCTGGATCTCTTAATCATAAAAGGGAAAAAAAAAAGAAGGAAAATATGTGTGTTCATAGAGTGACTTTAAGCGAGCATTATAATCTATGTCCTGTTTTCCTCTATCATTCTCTCAACTAATAAACAATCAATTAATTCAAACAATATCTAATAAGAGAGATGTCAGCTCAGACAGATTTCACCACACCACTAAGCTGTACAAATAGATGAAAAAACAGAAGAGAACAAAATAAGCTGTGGTATATATATAAAGCTATATTTGCTGCAGCACCATCCCAAACAGAAATTTGCATTCTTATATTGTGAAGACCCAGATTTTCATACAATAAATTTATGTAATTCAATAATTGTTATATTAATTGAATTGTGATATTTGAGATTATTTGGACTGTCGTGGGTTGAGAAAATTGGTTCCGAATGATTTTATTTTCAAAAACGAACGTTATGTAGGGGGTCGTGAAAATCGACTTTTTATACGTTCAAAATTTGGGAAAACTTCCTTCATGAAAGTTGTAGAGCTCGTCGATACGAGTCCGTGCATATGTGGAACGTATTATTCGGAGTTCGTATGAATAAGTTATGAATATTTGAAAATCGAAATTTTTCTATAAATAGTGGAAAAATCTGAGTTTGTTGTGAAGGACGAAAAAATTCCATTATTGCACATCAGTCCCCCGTCTCTCTCTCTCTTGGTCTGGTCACTGTGCATTCAGACCCGGTGACCCGACCCGACTGGAAGTCGGGCCTCCCGACCCCGCCGCCGCCGGACCCGGCCCTCTCCCGCATCGCCGCCTCACGCCTGGTCGATCCCCGCCATCGCCACGCCCCGCCGCTGCCCCTAGAGCTGGATCGAAGCATCTCTCCGAAACGAAAACCCGACCCGGCCGGAAAACCCTTTTTCCGGCGGTGCACGGGCCGATCGTCCCCATTTTCGTGACGTGCTCTTCCTTCTGATCATCCCCATATATAGCTTGCATCACGATTTTGAGTGTAGAGTGGTAGATCAAGAGTTGAAGATTTCGACGTCCCTGATTCGATCTGGAGACTGATCAGAGGGCCGAGATTAATCCAACTTCAAAGCCCGATCTAGGACTATCCAGACCTCATCTCCGAAAAAGTCAGGTATTAAAGTTGTTCAAAATTTCATTTTGAAGAAGTTTGTAGTTGACGACTTTTGCATCGGAGGTGGTTGACCGGGGTTGACCGCCGCGTTGACCACCGTCTGACCGCCGCGTGTGGCGGCGCGTCGGACCGAATTTTGAGTTTTTATTATCTGGACGATAATCTATGCATCCATACGAGCGTTTTGAGATATAACTTGGTCATGTTAGAAAAAGTTGATAAATAGTCAATTTCTGTTTTAACTTTACTATTTACGGTTTTACAATTTACCTTCGGTTTGAGATTTACGAAGATCAGACCATCGGTTTTACTTCAAATTTTAATATGATGTTCATATGACTGTCCCGATGACTTTGTGTGGTCACGGGCGAAGATCCGACTTTTGGATCTTCGTATAATTATAAAATAGTGATTCGGGAGGTGATTAACGAAGATCCGTCCATCGGATTTTCGTATAATTTTGATAGGATGTTTCCATGGGCAATCCGTGAGGATCTAACCGTTGGATTATCTTTATTTTAGAATCCGACCGTTGGATTATCTTTATTTTAGAAATCCGACCGTTGGATCATCAATTAGGTTTATTTCATGCTTCATTGCTAAGTAAAGACCGTACTTGATTAGGTACTTGACGGCTTGAGTTGACGTGCATTGGATTTTTGTGAGTTATATATATATAGAAGACGCAGCAGGAGTTCGAGGTGAGTAAAACTCACGTGGTTCATATTACGAACCGAGCATTTTAATTTATTTATTTTGGTAATTGTGTGAAAAATATTTGCGGATTAAATATTTGTTTTAAAATTTCATGGACTTGAATTACCACGGTTCATAGGTAAGAAAAATGAAGTTTAACTATACAAATGAATTTCATAATTTTCTTGTGTGAACTATAGATGGTATTAGTGGTCATTCCTGAGTGGATGATTACATATATATATTTACGTGGAAAATATATATTGATGAGTGGATTGTTTGATTGATGATATGATTGAGTTGATTATATTACAATTGTGTAATTCCATAATAATATGATATATCTTGGTTGTGTTGATTTCAGTATGTGATATTATATATTGGGTTCATTTATGGGTTTAGGGTCAACGTAATGACCGGTGTGGGTAATCGGACGCTCTAATCCTAGTGTGGATGATGGGATACGATTGGTTGAGTATGTGGAATTATTGGACGTTCTAAATATGTATATAGGTATACATATTGATGAAATACAATAATTGATAAATATGTCGGATGCCATAACCTAGGCCAGGTGACGGGCTACGATTCAGTTAGAGCTCTAGTCTGTCAAGTACCGTATTTTTATAAATACGATGAAGAGAGTCGTGGGGAAAGTAGTGATTGGAGTTGACTTGTTATATTGAATTGGTGTTGATTGAGATTGTTATTATTTGTATATGTGGAAATAATTGAGTGTTGCTGTGTGTGGGAATAAATGAGTTTAAATTAAGTAACAGTTCCTTCTTTTACTCATACAAGCTTTCATAAGCTTACCGGGTTTTGTGTTGTTGCAATCCCGGTACACTATTCAATGGTGTAGCGGATGTTCCTGCAGGTCAGGATAACCAGGGAGGTGACCGAGCTGCTTAGGTGTTACAGCAGTTTTGTTATTTATTTAGTTGTGAGGTGTGTGTGTATGCTCATTTAGAGCTTTACATTACATTTTGGATTTACGTTGTAATAATTAACCGAGACTAAGTCGGTTTGATTTTATTTCGTGTGATGTGTGTGTTAAGAAAAGAAAAAATTTCATGTTTCGGATTATGAATTGTTATTCATAAAATTCGGGGCGTGACATATATCACCTCAATGATTTTCTTCATAATAAAGAATAAGGCAAAATCAATGTCTATTCAGGGAACAACCTTTCTGTCTCTCTTTCTGCCAGGCAAATAATCTCTCTCTCTCTCTCTCTCTCTCTCTCTCTCTCACTCCCTATCAATCTCCCTAAATCTCTACCTGTCACCTTCTATCCGCTTCTGTGGAGCAGAGAAACGAAGACACGTGAAGCATTCAGTGGTAGCTTAACGGATTGACAGGTGGCAGGGACATATGAGTGTAATTTGATTAAAGGAGTGGTGGTAGGGTCCATTATGGGCAGGGCCGGGGCCAGCCCTACCCTAAATTTTAGGGCTTAGGGTAAGGTACGTAGAGTAGGGTAGGGCATAGTCAAAGTCAATGAAACTTAGGGCCGGGCCGGGCCAAGCCAAGGCTTCAATATGTAAGCCCTTACCCGCCCTTAAGGCCCTTCTCGTAAGGGTCAAATAAGGCTAACAAGGGCCGAAAGGGCTTTACTTTGTTTGACAAAAAAAATACATTATCTTTTTTTTTTTTTGGCAAAATATTGCTCAATGTTGTATGACTTGTATTGGTAGGTAATTCAAGACTCATTTTTTGTTGTTGACCCTATTTAATATATACATTTTGTTTAAGTTACCATAATAGCATTTATAAATATTAGTTAAAGTAGTTATATAATCTCCTAAATTAATTGTTGTTTAACAAAGGAAATAACAAAGAATATAAATCTTCCTAGATAAATTACAAAATAGTAAAGGGATAAGTTGTATGATAAAAAATGATGAACATATTTAGAAAATTGAAAAAAATAAACAATTTTTTGGGCTTGTTAGGGCGGGCTTAAAGGGCCGGGCCGAGCTTGGCCTTAATGGACTCAAATGGGCCGGGCCGGGCTTCATTTCGATGGCCCTTACCCTACCTTATTTGAAAAAGGGATGTGCCGATCCGCCCTAAAGTAAGGGTCGGGTTGGGCGGGCTTGAAATGGGCTTAGGGCCTAAGGGCCAAATGATGACCCCTAAGTGGTGGTATCTCAGCAAAGCAAAAGGTGGCCTATGCAATTCCTATAAACAAATAAGGGCAAAAAGGTTCGGTAACTGTTCATTTCATTTGTTGTATCTAGTTGGCGTTTTAGTATAGTTATAATATATGTATATATATATATATATATTTCCAATTTGCCACTAATGTTGGTGGGATTGAGAAAACATACTGATTCTGTAACAGTGGAAAGAAAAAGGTATTATGCTGCATTAGGTTTTGGTATGTCACTGATGTTTTATCAGTGTGTATTACCCCCAATAGCACCTGCAATAGAGCGAACTGATCCCTCATTAGTGACTGCACAGTGGCTAATGGCATTAGCCACTGTTATCAGTGTGTATTGAGACAAAGGGGACTAATTCACATCAGTGTGTAAGGGGACATTGTAGTAGTGCAAAAAAGCTTCTAATCATCCAAAGTCATGTAGTATTCAGCTTACATATATGTCAAACAAGTACTTAATCAATCACCATAGGTGACAATGCCATCAACAACCTCTTTAGATTCCTTGAGCTTTTTGATGCTCTTCACGAACTTCTCTCGCTTCATAGCTACTGAAGGAGACTCCTCCATCATCCTCTCAATCCCACCTCCTTAACTCAGTCACAATCTCCCTCTCCATCTCTTTTTTAACGACATTTGCAACAGTGCAACACTCAACTTCAAATGCTAGGCCATAGCATCAACTAGCCTTCTCAGAACAACCTTCCAATAAGCAATCATCCTCATTTAGGCCATACTTCAAATACCATGCTAATGCCCTCTTCTCAAATCTGAGTGATATATGTCTTCGACATGATAATGCCTACAGCTGCCTACAACCCTCTGTGACACCAGCCGAAATTAATTAATTTTTATATGTTAGTTTTTTGTTTTATTTTTTGGACGTATGAATTATATGTTAGAAATTACTGTTAATGTGTTTTAAATTTTTGCCTTTTTGGTGAATTTATGTTGTTTTTATTAGTTAGAAATTTATGCATGTTACGTACAAATTCTTCAGATGAGTAGGCCTTAACACAATTGTCTACTAAGAAATGATAGGGGGTCTCAATGAGGCCTAAGAAATGTGGACTCAAATCCTAAGTATTATACTATGTAAGCAAATACCGGCAAATTATGTACGATTGTTATGAGTTTGCATTATAGGCGTGCCACTTGATGCCATTGATGCAAGGGGTCACAGTCAACACCAAGGATTGAAATATCTGCGATATTTTCGATATATCCCCCAATATCTCTCTTTTTGAAGGAACCGATATATCATAGGAGGGAAAATATCTTATCTTCCACCGTTTCTGTGAAATTTCTCCAATATCGTCAAATATCCCTGATATATTAGATATATCCTCGATATCTGTAAAATTAATTTAAAAAGAGCTAAATATTGGTTACTACCCTATGGTTTAGGTCTAAAATCAATTTAGTCCATGGACTTCTAATTTCATCAAAAATACCCCTGCACTTTCAATTTTGATCTAATAGGTCCAATTCATTAATATTCTGTTATGGATTCAAGTTATAGTTGGATTATTTGTTGAAAAACTATTTATTTTTAATAGTAGGACTCACTCCTAAATTGACTATGCAGGCCACCTCGACACCACATCATAAAACATAAACCATATATGAGCCACGTTAACAAGTTAAATAACTCAATTATCGGAAAACTAACAAATTAGACATATTAGATTAAAATTGAAAGTGTAAGGGTGTTTTTGATGAAATTAGAAGTTCAGGGACTAAATTGATTTTGCACTCAAACTATAGGGTAGTAATTTGTATTTAGCCAAAAAAAAATAGAAAAAAAACTCAGTTATTCACAGAGAAACATATATTATGGAATATGGAGGTTATTCGGGTGTAAAATTTTAACAATGGTTTCTAGTCAGGATATGACCCAATAAAAAGGAGAATTAATCTGTTTGGAAAAAAATACCTAGAAGTGAAACCTCAGATGCAGATTTGGGTGAAGCAAAATCCTCTATCCCCCTGAAGGCGAATCTGTGTAAGGAGAAAACTCCTCAAGGCGAAACTGGGTGAGGAGAAATCCCCTAAAAGTACCTCATCTGATGTTTCTTTAATTGCCTTAAGTTTTGACTCTATCAGTTCTGGCACAGAGTGTAAGGAACTTCAAATGAATCTCATGAAGACAACAATCAATCTGGCTATGAGTCGTATGGATATAATCAATATGGAGAAGTACATAATCAGTCATCTATTTGGATTCATTCTTATTATCCTCTTACACGAAAAACAGTCGGCAGCTTTAAAGAGATCTATGACTATCATGTTCATCAATACAATTCATATTAGATGGGTCATATGTCTTAGCTTGTCTGATTTTAGATGTAGATAAAATTGACATTCATATGTATTTGTATGTAATTCCAATAAATTGACTCTTCGAAAAAGATATATTTTCCAGGATACCTCTGATATATCCCCGTTATTTCTGATATTTTCTGTTTTCAAAATTCCGATAAATATATAGATACTTACATTTTAATCCTTCGGCGCTACCAAACAATTCGAGGATATCTTTTTTGATCATCCCCCTGGCTATGAGCCTATGACAATGCATAAAATTATTCAAACAAAATTTCTAACACGTCATAATATCTTTCGTAGCAAGAAGTAAAATTTGGACTGAATTAATTGAAGTGGTGTACTTCATTACTTCAAATTCAAGTAAAGTATCATCAAATTATATCATAAGAAGTTCTGAGCTGGCAACTGCTGGAAATATTATATGCGGTGACCGGCTCTCTTCACCGTCTTATCCAATCATCCATCCATCGATATCGCCATATCGGTTTCGATACATGACAAAATTTTCAAAATTGATTGAATCAAATGATTGATTATCGAAGTCATAAAACAGATAGATTGCTAAAATTTTATCATTTATCAAATTTTATGGTCAACAAGTACTCATCGTATTGAGAACATGGATCCCGCGTAAGCAAATGAAGAAATTATTTAAGAGTTTATAAGAGTTTGGGTCAAATTTATTTATTGATAAATCAACTTTATTTATTGTAATTAATTTTGAATTTAAAGCCTAGACTATTATGGTATCAAAACCAAATTATTCCACATAGGGATTAGAATCATGATATCAGCAAGAGCTGACATTATTGACATGAAGAGAACACCAAGTTATTCCACAAAAGGATTAGGATCATGATATCTGCACGACCTGACATTCTTGACATGAAGAGCAAAAGCAAGAGCATGGGGTATAAAGAATTCTCGGGCGTTTATCGCCATGATCCCTCCATATTTTAGGAATTGCATTACGAGTCCTATCTCTATTCCATGAGAAGTTTGTCTCTGATTCTTCTTCATATTTAGCCTACTTAATAGGAAAAAGTTTTGTTTTCAGGACTTGCATTACGAGTCCTAACCCTATTCTATGAGGAGTTTGTCTCTAGTTTAGCTTCTTCTTCTTTTTTTTCACCTACTCAATGGGGAAAAGTTTTGTTTTCATCTCCACGTACAACTCTCTACCACAGATTAGTTGCAATAGTTAAAATTTGTCTTTATTACTAGTTCGCAATGAACAAAAGCCATATTGATCACCTCGATCAACTTGGATCGACTCTTCGACTCTTTGTGGACGCAAAGGACATCTCTTTCCCGCTGTAAACTTGGTTGGCTAGCGGCTACTAAAATGGCTTTACCTCAAAATTAATTGAATTAAAATATTCATAAAGGAGATTGCTACAAAAAATTTAATTATGATAATATAGAAAACTATAGTCAGTTACATCGATGCCTCATTGCTTCTCAGCTAGCTATCTAGGGGTCACACAACTCACACGATCAATATATAGTAACCAGCATTCTTTCATCGACCTCTAGAGATTATCAGCTTGACATAAACATCGATCATGTCATTTTTGATTGGATAAATATTGCTGGCCTTATCCATCGAGGACAGGAGTGATCGAAAGCGGTTTGTTTGTCCAAGAAAGATTCAGTGTTAGGATATGTGACCATACATTTACTGATTAATTGCCTTTTTTTCCATCTTAAAACGATAAGCACTTCATAAATGGATGATACATATGATATCCCTGTGGCTATCTTTATTCCAATCTGTAAAAGGCTTCCAACACAGATGTATTTAACTTTTTTATTTCTTAATAACACAACTAAACAAACAGCACAATGAGCACATATAGGAATGCAGACGGTTTTTTTTTTTTTTTTTTGGAGGAAATGTAGACGTATTTCTTCATCTCACCTCTAGTATATTACAGTCGGATCCGGATCCGGATCCTCTCCTAACTCAACCATCTACCTAAGCTACCTAAGTTTTGAAAGAAGTAACGACACATAGCTTATATGAGATCCAATAGTCCACAACTAACTTACATAATTTTTCTCTCATTATTTGTAAGTTTTATTTTAGTCTTTTCCCAATCTTGTTTATTCTCTCTGTACTTCTTCTCACTTTCGTTCTTTCTTCTTCTTCTTTTAGGAGAATTTCACAAATTGTCACTAAACTATGACTCATTCGATACTTAGGTCACTCAACTATGACTCTATCAATTACTTTAGTCATAAATTGAGCATTTTGTCTCACTTTAATCACTTCTCTCATCCATTCCAATTTAGATTTCTCAATTTTTCACAATTGGGTGGTTGAAAATATCCTTGATATTGTGGCAAATAATTTTTTTTAATAAGAAAAAAATTAACGAATTGACTAAATTAAATAACAGAGTTAAAATTCAGTGAGCAAAGTAATATATTTAAAAAATGAGTGATCAAAGTGTCGAATAACTAAAAGTTGAGTGACCATTTGTGATATTATCCCTATTTTTTTTTTGTTTTTTTTTTCTCAATTACCAGACCCACAGTCTCAAATTTTTTTTTTTTCTATTTTGACTCCAAGACCCACAATCACCCTACTACTTCTTCTCTAAAACTCTTTCAAAATTTTAGAAAAATCAAGAGCTCTCATCAAATCCACGGAAACCCACTTCAGAGTATTGTTAAGGGTGCTGAGTGAATTGTGTTTCTTCTGGGCTTGATTGCATGTTATAAGAGTCTCCATAGCTCATGCATGATCATCTAAGCGCCAGCGTTGCGTCTTCGATTGGTTTTGGTTGATTTCCAATCCAAGATTCGACCTTCTTCAAGGGCTTGTTCTTTGTCTCTCGAATTTTGGGATCTACACTTTGGATTGATTCTTATTCTTGCTTTTTCTGGGTCAATCACTAACAGTTTCAATGAAGAGAAATTGGAAGAGTGATCAGTAGGAAGGATAGAGAAAGACAAAAGAAAAATAGGCAGTAAAAGGGAAAAACAAAGCACTTAGTTGTAGGTTATTGGATTCGATATCGACACGTGTCTTAATCTTTTTCAAAGTTTACATAGGTTAGGCAACATAGAAGATCGTGAGAGGATCCTCTCCCCTCTTTCCCATTGTAAACTTGCTTGGCCGCTAAAATGGCTTTACCTGAAAATTAATTGAAATTATTCATCATCGATGTTATAAAAGAAATCGCAACTAAAATTTTAATTGTAGTGATGTACAAAACTATAATCAGTTACATTGATGCCTCATTGCTTCTCAGCTAGCTATCTAGGGGTCACACAACCCACACGCCTATCAATAGTAACCAGTATATATATATATATATATATATATTCTTTTATCGACCTCTAGAGATTATCAGTTAGACAAAAACATCGATCATGTCTTTTTTGATTGGCTAAATATTGCTGACCTCATCCATCAAGGACAGGATCGATCGAAATCGGTTTGTTTGTCCAACAAGGATTCAGTGTTAGGGTATGACTGCAAACATTGGCTTCAAATTCTAGCTCCGAGATGATACTCGATCCATACAGACATAGGACAAAGAAAGGAAGAGATCAAATCAAAAACATAAGACAACTAGCGGCGCGCTGGTCACGACAATCACATCCAGAACAATATTGCATTATCCATGCCTGAGGCCATTAATATGAGTTTCACGGTGCATGAATATGCTTGCATGAGATTTCCACAAATAGCTAAGGAGCCGAAAAATGTCAGCTCACTCAACTCATTGTCACGTTATAAAATCGCCTTCTACATGAAAAATTCTAAGGTGTCCGGATGTTTGACATACATCTATTTTGATGAATATTTTGGACCATTAGATTAATAATTTATTCAATGGTCCAAAATATTTAAAATAGTGTAACCAGTTTATCCCTTAACCAGGTCATTAACTTGACAATTTACTCAATTTGGGCTCAACAAATGCCCATTTACTCTATTAAAAGATTTGTGTGTCTACTTACCCTATTTAAATATATATATATATATATAAACAAATTTTCCCTCTAAATAATTAAAAATAATTGGAGATTTAACCGAACTCCAAGCATTGGCCGCCGGAATCCCATCACCGGTCACCAGCCGGAGGTTCTCAAAGAGGGTGTCGGGGACTTTTATTACCCTCAATAAAACCCAATAAATTTTGATAGGGGGCAATAACAAGTTTTATTGGGTATTATTGAAGGAATCTTATATCTATATATATATATATATATATATATATATATAGGATTTTTCTCAGGTAAGGATATCCTTAGTTTTTCTTAGGCGCGGATTTGATGTTTTCACCCACTTTCCGATCATATTTTCACATCTTAACCGTTCAGTTTTTAGAGCCTAATGTATAGATCATCCCTGCAAAATTTCAGCCAATTTGGTGATCGTTAAGACATCCAAAACTGCAATTTACACGAACGGACCGAATCTGTCGAACCGGAACCGTTCGTATTTATAATGGTAAATTACAGTTTTGGATACCTTAACGATCACCAAATTGGCTGAAAATTTTCAGAGGTGATCTATATATTAGGACCTAAAAACTAAACGGTTAAGATGTGAAAATGTGATCGGAAAGTGGGTTAAAACCGGAAATCCGTACCTAAGAAAAACTAAGGAAGTCCTTAGCCAAGAAGGACTGTATATATATATATATATATATATATATATATAATTTTGAAAAACCAAATTCATACCTGCTCGATCTGCAGCTCGATCTTATATATATATATTGTTAGAACATTTTAATATTTTATTTATTATTGAAATTAAATTTGGGTGAATTTATTTTGTGTTTAAAATATGAATTTATTTGTGTGTTTAAATTCAGAATTTATTTTGAGTTTTATTTGCAACTCATGGTGTTTATTTTGATTTATTTTGGGTTTTAATTCTTGTAACCTATGGCTATTGGTTACTACCCTATTAATTATAGAGAGTGTCCTAAGAGCCTATAACTAGCACCATTTGTTGCATGCTACTATATATCCTTGCTAATGCTATTACGAAACACTACTATTCACCCATCAACTTTCTTTCCAAAATCCCCCAAAAGTGTGTTGTGTTTTTTGGCCAAAGAAATGTGTTCTTTTGGTGGAGCTTTGGGTTCCTCCAATTTGTGTAGATTGGTATGAGCCATACAATTTATTGTTGGGCTGTTGTATCCTGGAGGGGACAAGTCAAGAGATTTCTGGTGCACCGGCATTGTTCCGCAGAGGGCTTGAATCTCCTTAAAGAGAGCGAGATACCCACGCCTCAGCCTATTGTCAACAAGTTTCTCATATAGAAATTATAATTTTATTGTATTTTCAACAACAATTTTAAGGAGATTCAACAATATGGAGCGTACTCAAGAGAAGCCATTTGACAATGTGGGAGATCTCAATAAGCCTTTCCGCTTCAAAGGTGCACATTTCAAGAGATGGAAGGGAAAAGTTCTCTTCTACCTTAATCTTCTCAAAGTTGCCTATGTGCTAACGGAGAAGAATCCATCAAAGAAGAGTACCGAAGGCATGAAGGATGATGAACTCCTTGCTCATGAAGAAAAAATTGAAAAATTTCAAAAAGATGAGTATAATTGTCGGTACTATCTCTTGAACTGTCTTGCTGATCATTTTTATGATTATTGTGATACAACATACTCTCTATCAAGAAAATTTGGAAAGCATTGCAGAGCAAATATGACACCGAGAAAGCTGGTTCGAAAAAATATGTTGCAAGCCGTTTTTTCCGCTATCAAATGGTGGATGGCAAGTCGGTTGCGGAGCAAGTCCAAGACTTCCAAATGATTGTAGCCGAAGTTACATTTGAGGGTGTCAAAATTGGTGAAAATCTAGTGGTGGCTGGTATCATTGATAAACTTCCACCTTCATGGAAAGAGTTTCAAAAATCCATGCGTCATAAACAAAAGGAGATTTCCTTGGAGACTTTGACGACTCGCATCCGCGTTGAGGAGGAAGCAAGAGGTCAAGATGTTCTTATGCAAGATACAAACAATGACACCTCCAAGGTAAATTTAGTATCTTCCAATAATAATATGCCCAATGGTCATTTTCATAAAAATTCTCTTATGCAGCCAAAGAAGAAAAATATGAAAAAAGTTGGTAAACCTCACCAACAGAATAAAGGCAAACCAAGCTATGTGAATAAGAACCAATATCCTCCTTCAGAAAATAAGCAACAATATACTTCTTGTTATGTTTATGGCAAAAGTGGGCATATTGCTCGAAATTGTAATTATCGAAAACGTGACGCTGTTCCTCAAACTCACGTCACTGAAGAACCATATGTGGCAATGATAACTGATGTAAATATGGTTCAAAGTGTTGAAGGATGGTAGGCAGATTGTGGTGCTAATAGGCACATCTGCTATGATAAAGATTGGTACAAGAAATACACTCCTTTTAAGGAGCCCAAAACAGTTATGTTTGGAGATTCACATACTACTCATGTGCTTGGAATTGGTGAGGTGGAATTCAAATTTACTTCTGGTAGGGTGTTAACTTTGAAAGATGTGTTGCATACACCCTCCATGAGGAAAAATTTGATGTCTAGTTATCTTCTTAATAAGGTTGGTTTTAAACAAATTATGGAATCTGACCAATATGTAATCACCAAAAAAGGTGTATTTTTGGGCAAAGGTTATGTTTGTGATGGTATGTTCAAATTGAATGTTGAGAATAATAATAAAGCATCTACTTCAATTTATATGCTCTCTTCTTTGAATTTTTGGCATGCACGTTTATGTCATATAAATAGTAGATATGTGGGAATCATGAGTAGCTTGGGTTTAATTCCTTCATTGCAAAAAAATTTGAAAAATGTGAGACTTGCAGTAAAGCAAAAATTACTAGAAGGCCTCACAAAAATGTTGAAAGGCATACCGAGCTATTGGAATTAATTCATACAGACTTGTGTGAATTTGAGGGAGTTTTAACTCGTGGAGGTAACAGGTATTTTATCACTTTTATTGATGATTGTTCCAAATATGCTTATGTCTATTTGTTGAAAAATAAAAGTGATGCTTTTGGAAAATTTAAAGAGTTCCTCTTTGAGGTTGAAAATCAATTTGGTAGAAAAATTAAAAGGCTCCGAAGTGATAGAGGGAGAGAATATGATTCTTCTGAATTCAATTCTTTTGTTCAATCTTTAGGAGTGATTCATGAAGTTACTCCACCTTATTCACCTGCATCTAATGGTGTGGCAGAAAGAAAAAATAGAACTTTGATTGAGTTAACAAATGCCATGTTAATTGATTCAGGTGCTCCCTCTAATCTTTGGAGTGAAGCAGTTTTAACTGCTTGTTATGTGTTAAATAGAGTGCCACATAAAAATACAAAAATTACACCTTTTGAGGTGTGGAAGGGGCATAAACCAAATTTGGGTTATCTTAGAGTTTGGGGTTGTCTAGCCTTTGTGAGATTAACTGACCCTAAAAGACCTAAATTGAGTGCTAGAGTTACTACTTGTGTTTTCATTGGATATGCTTTAAATAGTACAGCCTATAGATTTCTTGATGTTGAAAATCATGTTGTGATTGAATCTGGTGATGCAATTTTTCATGAAGAAAAATTCCCTTTTAAATCAAAAAATAGTGGGGGTCAAGAATCTAGAGAAAATGTTCTTACCCAACCTAGTTCTTCTTCTTCTAATTTACATATACAAGAAACTTATGAAGCTGAACCTAGGAGAAGTAAGAGAGCTAGAGTTGAAAAAGATTTTGGCCCTGACTATTATGTTTATAATGTTGAGGAAAATCCTTTTTCTTTACATGAAGCTTTATCATCACCAGATGCAATTTTTTGGAAAGAGGCTGTGAATGATGAAATGGAGTCTCTAATTTCTAATAATACTTGGAAATTAGTAAATTTGCCAACAGGTTTTAAAACCATTGGGTGTAAATGGGTCATTAGAAAAAAGCTCAAACCAGATGGAAGTATAGACAAATATAAAGCTAGACTTGTTGCTAAAAGCTTTAAGCAAAAAGCTAATCAAGACTTTTTTGATACTTTTTCTCCGGTTACAAGGATTACATCAATTAGATTATTGATTGCTATTGCTGCAATTCATGATTTGATTATTCATCAAATGGATGTGAAAACAGCTTTTCTAAATGGTGATTTAGATGAAGAGATCTATATGGACCAACCAGAAGGATTTATAGAACCTGGTCAAGAGCACAAGGTATGTAAGTTATCGAAATCCCTTTATGGTTTAAAGCAGGCTCCCAAACAGTGGCATGAAAAATTTGATTTCTGCATGATTGAAAATGGTTATAAATCAAATGAATGTGACAAGTGCATATATTATAAATCTTGGAAAAATTCACATGTTATTATTAGCCTCTATGTGGATGATCTGTTAATTTTTGGCTCAAATTTGCATGTAATTGATGAGACAAAAACTATGCTTAAGAGCAATTTTGATATGAAAGATCTTGGTGAGGCTAAGGTTATTTTGGGCATGAAAATAACAAAAACATGTGATGGTATTTTTCTTGATCAGTCACATTATATTGAGAAAATTTTGAAGAAATATGATTATGTTGGCCACAAACATGTGTCTACTCCTTTTGATTCTAGTGTTCATTTATTTCATGTTGAAAGTGAAAATGATGTGATTAATCAAAAGGAATATGCTAGCATAATAGGCAGTTTGTGTTATGTAACTGACTGCACTAGACCTGACATTGCGTATGCAGTTGGAGTACTTAGCAGGTTCACAAGTAAACCAGGTAAAGAACATTGGCATGCTATTAGGCGTGTTATGAAATATTTGCTTGGTACTAAAAATTATGGATTATTTTATAAAAAATATCCTGCTGTACTTGAAGGCTTTTGTTATGCCGATTGGAATACTCTGTCAGGTGATTCTCTCTCTACCACTGGTTATATTTTTACATTAGATGGATGTGCTATTTGTTGGAAATCAAAGAAGCAAACAATAATCTCTAATTCAACCATGGAAGCTGAACTAATTACTCTAGCTTCAGCAAGTGAAGAAGCAAATTGGTTGAGAGATTTATTGCATAAAATTCCTTTGTGGGAAAAACCTATACCACCTATATTGATCCATTGTGATAGCACTGCAGCTATTGGTAGAGTTAATACTCGTTATTATAACGGTAAATCCAGACCTATAAGAAGAAAGCACAGTACTGTGATATCATATTTGAGTGATAGAATTATTAATGTGAATTATATTAAATCATGTGATAATCTTGCAGATCCTTTAACTAAAGACTTGGCAAGAGAAAAGGTCTGGAGTACATCGAGGGGGATGGGATTGAAGCCTATATCGTCATGAGCCATATATGAGGACACCCAACCCGGTGATTAGAGATCCTAAAAACTGGGTTCAATGGGAAAAACGAATCATAAGGTGGCTGTAAGAAAAAATGCATTATAGTTTCTTATTCATCCCTATGATGTAAGTGCATTAATCTTGTAACGTATATGTAGGTTGAGTTCATTAAAACTCTTAATAAAATCTGTAGCTCATATGAGTGGGATGTCATAGTTACAAGAGCATCCTTGACGGATTTTACCTATATGAGTGTGAGAGTGGGGCCACTCTCTATGAGAATTGGGCTTATTCTTGAAATACACTCATGAAAACCGGGATAAGCACAAGGCCGTAACGTGCTGGCTAATAAAGCTCATATTAACACCTGAATTATTATGTGTGAGCAGTAGTTCTTATTTTCCCTTAAGTAGTTGTAGTTCAAGTCTGAGACCACTATAAACTCTGGAGTAGGGATTGTTGTTTCACTAAGTGAAGGTTCAATGCAGAGTACACCTTCATGATGCATAATGGTTCGTCTTTGGCCGGTATCTTTTGTTTATATTTGTTTTTAAAATATTAAAATGAGTGGGGGAATGTTGGAACATTTTAATATTTTATTTATTATTGAAATTAAATTTGGGTGAATTTATTTTGTGTTTAAAATCTGAATTTATTTGTGTGTTTAAATTCAGAATTTATTTTGAGTTTTATTTGTAACTCATGGTGTTTATTTTGATTTATTTTGGGTTTTAATTCTTGTAACCTATGGCTATTGGTTACTACCCTATTAATTGTAGGGAGTGTCCTAAAAGCCTATAAATAGCACCATTTGTTGCATGCTAATATATATCCTTGCTAATGTTATTACGAAACACTACTATTCACCCATCAACTTTCTTTCCAAAATCCCCCAAAAGTGTCTTGTGTGTTTTTTGGCCAAAGAGAGGTGTTCTTTTGGTGGAGCTTTGGGTTCCTCCAATTTGTGCAGATTGGTGTGAGCTATACAATTTATTGTTGGTCTGTTGTATCCTGGAGGGGACAAGTCAAGAGATTTCTGGTGCACTTGCATTGTTCCGCAGATGGCTTGAATCTCCTTAAAGAGAGCGAGATACCCGCGCCTCAGCCTATTATCAACAAGTTTCTCATATAGAAATTATAATTTTTTTGTAATTTCATCATCATATATATATAGATATATATATATATATATATATCTATATATATCTATATATAAGATATCGATGCAAATAGATCAGTATTGGTAAACCCAGCTGCAATGGCTCTCACCTTCCTACTACTTTTATGGATTCCATTTCTCCTTCTCCTCCCTATACTGCTTTCAACGAAAAAGAAGCCACAAAAGCACTTACCTCCAAGCCCTCCCAAGCTACCCATCATAGGCAACTTGCACCAGTTCACTCAAACCGGCTCATCACCTCACCAAAATCTATGGCGCCTCTCGAAAAAGTACGGTCCAGCCATGCTCTTACACCTCGGTCGCATACCAACCCTCGTAATCTCATCATCTGAAGCAGCGAAACATGTCTTGAAGTATAATGATCTCCACTGCTGCAGTAGACCCACCTTCATGGGCACTCGGAGACTCACGTATAATTTTCTAGACATCGCATTCTCGCCTTACACGGTGAGTATTGGCGAGACATCAGAAAATTATGTGTGCTTGAGCTTTTCAGTGTGAAGAGGGTTCAGTCGTATAGGTCCAGTTGGGAAGAAGAAGTGGTAAAGATGATTAACTCAATCTCCGAGAAATCCACTAGAACTGTGGATCTTACTGAGAAGTTGTTTGCTCTCATGGGAAGCATAACTTTCAGGATTATTTTCGGGACAAGTTTTGAAGGGAGCGATTTTGATCACCATAGGTTTCATCAAGTGCTTCATGAGACCTCAACCATGCTTGCAGGATTTTCTGCAGCTGATTACTTGCCTTCTTATATTGGGTGTATTATAGACAGAATCTCCGGTCGGATTAGAAATTATGAAAGAGTTTCCGGGGAAGTTGATCTCTTTTTTCAGCAGGTGATTGATGATCATCTCAAGCCTGGGAGGACAATACAAGATCATGATGACATAGTTGATGTGTTGCTTAAAATAGTGAGGGAGCAATCTGCGATTGGAGCTGCTCAGCTAGGTCATAATAACATAAACGCTATCCTCCTGGTAAGCTGTTATTTACTTCTTTCCTACTGAAAATCAGTTGGCCGGTTTTGGGTTGCAAAATTAATTTTCATCAACATTGCATCAAAGAACGAAATTCATCCACGTATAAATTTTCAGGCCCTATTTGTTTGTATGCGAATTTATCCAGTTGAGGCATTCTTGATTGACAAACAATAATTCCCTCCAGAAAAGCGAGTTCCTCTTACCTTCCCTTACGAGTAGTGAAGAACTATAGAAAGGTGTAGTTGGGTGTTGCTCTACATCGATCACCTAGTGTCATTCATCCTAGGTTCGGAACTTTGGATCAGTTCCACCACATTTTAGATGTTAAAAGACCCTATAGTGATTGAAAATATGAAATGTAGCCATGCCATTATTCAGATATTGTCATCTAAAGTGTGAATCACTTTAGAACCTCTTTTATTATTTCTAATTTGTTTTGCTACTTTTATGTCAATTAATTTTATATAACAGCCTTGGTTTGGTAAATACTTTAACATTTGTGAATCAGGATTTGTTTCTGGGTGGAATAGATACTGGTGCAATTACTATGGTGTGGGCGATGGCAGAGCTTGCTAGGAAGCCGAGAGTGATGAACAAGGCACAGGAAGAAGTTAGAAACTTAGTTGGAAAGAATGGAAAAGTCACGGAGAGTGATACGGAACAGCTTCAATACCTTAAGATGATAGTTAAAGAAACACTTCGGCTGCATCCTCCAGCTCCTCTAATTGTTCCAAGAGAGACCATGTCCCCTTTTAAAGTTCTTGGTTATGATGTAGAACCTAAAGCACTAATCCTTATTAATGATTGGGCACTCTCGCGGGATTCAGGATTTTGGGAAGACCCAGAAGAGTTCATCCCGGAAAGGTTTGATGATAGCTCCGTAGATTTTAAAGGGCAGCACTTTGAGTTCTTGCCATTTGGAGAAGGTCGAAGAATGTGTCCGGGGATCTACATGGGGATGACGACAGTGGAGCTCGGACTTTCAAACCTGCTCTATTGCTTTGATTGGAAATTGCCAAAAGGAATGAAGGATGAAGATATAAATATGGAAGAAACAACTGGGGCCCTTTCCATTACTATCCCTAAGAAAACTGCTCTTGACCTCGTACCTGTGAAATTTTCTTTTTAGCAATTATGATTTGTAAAATAAAGTTTGGGGAGACTCCTGTTATTAATCAGGATGCTCTAGTGTTTGTAATATGAGGTTTAGACAATATGTCACTCATTGTATTCAGCAGTTTCATTAATCATAATGTAAAAGCAACTGCACTGGCCCTTAAAAAAACCAGTTTGAGAAATAAAAGGGTTGAATTGATAGTTCAATGTGTGTGCTCTATACGTAGTAATACAATCATGCAGGTATCACATATATTCCTTCTTAAGCAATATTATCCCTTTCGTAATAGCCGATTTTGATCTCTCTAATTTGAAAAGGAAAAAAAGTGACACATAGGTGAGAAAAGCTGGACAAATGTACGTCTTCACATTTTCGAAGGGAGACATATTATGCATATATAAAAGATGAGTTAACTATACTGTCACTGACCTATTTTTCACCCCTCTTCCTCCCTCCTGCCTCCCAGACCCATTCGACTTTCAGTCTCTCTGTTTCTCTGTCTCCAGTCTTTGAAACTTAATGCTTGAAATTGATATTTGAATCACTGATGCACGAAGAGGTTGAGTCGGAGGCCAAGATTTTAGGGGACATGGGGAAGCTCATATGTTTTAGCATCTCTAATTTTGAACGATGGCCTGAATTTCATTTAGGCATGCAATTTGATCTGCCGCATAATCTTAATTTGATGTATAGGACGAATTCTTAGCACAGTTTTTATTCTTTCCTTTCTTATTTGGTCTTCCCTTGCAATGATTTTACTTTAGTATATCCTCTGTCTTAGAGGATATAATCTACGAAACTCACTTCTCTGTCGATCCATTGCTGATAAAGTGAGTGAAGTTTTAGTCATCTCATAATTTTCGTAATATGTGTCTTCCCATTTTTATTTCAAATGCTGCGTTCTATAGTGCTATAGGTTCAGGAAGTGTAAGCTTTTATTTGGACTTGCATATAACACAGAATTCATCAAGCACATACATTTAAAGTTGACTTAAGAACAAGAATTAAAGTTTGTACATTGACTACTATCCGGATCATATTACAATTAGGAAAGTGAATAAATATTGTAATATGTGGAAATCTAATTAAGATGTGAAGTAATATTCACATAAGCATAATATCTGTATTGTGTGCAGATTAGAGACTAATATGCAATTAGGATTCCTCAATGGGTAAGGATCCTTAAGCATTGTCTCCTATAAATAACATGGTCCCTGCATTCACAATACACAAGCAATATACTATCCCCATTATAGGGAGTATTGGAGAAAGGCAGAAAATCAAGTTATCGGCTTCGACACAATGGCATCTTCTTCATCAAGTAAGTATTCCGGAATTATTGGCCTCTGTATGATATGTCTATGTTTGTGTTCTTATGATGAAATGCTATTTCTAAGGATAACTTTACAGGAAGAAGCACTAGCTCTTTTCTCTAAGTTGCATCAGAGTGGATTAGGTCATGACGATGTTAGTGAGCATTGTGTTCTTAGTAGGATAAACAAAGTTGATTATGATGAAGGCAAGAGGCACATGAACAGGATCAAGCATGTTAAACGAGCTGGTGACAATTGGACTGCTGTAAACTGCTTTAGAATTATGATCAGATCAAAAGTTGGGCATGAAAATGTGACATTAGTTATTATTCTATCTGCGATTGTAGGCACAAATATTTTCGAGGTGGGGAAACAGATTCATGGTGCTGCTTTGGAGGTTAAAGGTTTCAGCTGATAATGACGGTGATTATGATTAGGATTAGATGAGTGAACAACCAGAACATTATGCCATCACATATTTTCCTTTCACTTTTAAGGTCATTTTCTATACACCTTCAGTTAAACTTCAGTTGAATTATTGTTTGCGTTTAGATTGTGCACGTAAATTTTTTTGGTTGCTATTAGGCCTCATGTTTGTACCTACATATTTCTATATTAAAGGTAATCTCTCAGACCAATAGTTTTTCTACTGCAGTCCTTCTTCGTGATAGTATGTCATATGTTCTTCCGTTCTTACTAATACAATTTGTGTTTTTCTTTAAGTATTTCACAATTTTAGCTGCATCTGACATGTTTTTCGAAATGACCAAAATCTTTTGTTTTGTTTTAGAAAGAAAACGAGAGACCCAAAGTTTTGATATTTAGTTGTTGCATATTTGAGGGTTAATGCATATTGCTTTTTACAGTTTTTACTTGGAATATTTTGGTTATGATCTAACCTTTGTAATTTTGATTGTACTTCTCTTGGTTTAGATTCTCAATGTAAAGCTCATTGAAGACCTTTTCTAAGATGATAGCTTGAAGAGTCAAAATATATTAAATCCTAGGTTGGTGCTGGGGAAGTTTTATTCATCAGTAGATGGATACTGCTTCTAACTTGGATAAAATGTGTAACTGTCTGCATCACCTGTGTACATTTTGATATCTTTTCTGGAACAAAATTTTAAGTTGACAGTTGAATATGTATATATATCACATGTGATATACGTTTGCAATAAGACTTTTTGAGTGGGTATGTTTCTTCAGAATTGATTTGAGGATTTTGTTTTTGTGCAGAGAGAAATATTGTTGTAAATAGGTAATTTTATGCTAAGCCGCAATTAGGATTTAATTTTTCATTTAGTAAAGTTATTGTTATGCTTTCCATATACTGCCATGGGATTCTGAGTTCTGCATGTATTAGAAAACAAGACAGGATAACTAGACGAAATAACTTTATGCTAAAAGCTCAAAAGAAAATCCAGAATACTATGCTACATACCTTTGTTGTAGTTTCTATGCTAAGATTTGGCTCCAATTGGGATTTAATTTTTCACTTGGTAAAATAATTGTTATGCTTTTCATTAACTAATAAACAAGTATCAAGTATTGCATTTCAAGACAGAGGCTGAAAATGGAAGCTATAAGGCCAAGTTAAAAGCAATACTGTAGCCTTCAATTGCTTCTACCAAAGCCAAAGAAAATTATGCATCATGGACGATAGAAAAGAAAACTACTTGAAACATATCCGATAACTTGAGTTGAGGAATAATAAAAGATTTGTAGCCAAAATTTTATAACAAAAAAAAGAAAATAGACATTTTGCACACGCAAAGATATCAAATTGGTATTTAGATAACTCGATAGATTGAATTATAATAGCCTAATAGGTTGGGATCTTGCATGTTTGATCCATATCTCTTCCAAACAACATCATGCAAGCGTGGCCCTTCCGCACGCGCATAGCCCGGTATAATTGAGAGCTTAGATCTTCATTAAGGGTCTAAATATGTTTTGTCTTCAAGTTTTTGACCCAGGATTTCATAGGTTGAAAACAGAGGGGAAGAGAGCAATTAACATATGGGGAGTTACAGTGAAGAGTGTGAGGATCAATTTTATGATACCAGGGAAGACCTATCTTCTGTGTCAAACTGGGGTGAAGATTGCTGTGAGGACTGTAGTCCTATTGCTTCAGTTTTTTCGAGGTATGAGCGTTGGGGTACCCGGAATGTGTTCATGAGCGCCGCCAGAGGTTCCTCAAATGGATGGGTTTGGATTTAGATCGGAATTTGAATATAACAAAAGAATTAGATGACAGCTTCTTTGTTGACAGAAGTGAAATGGGTATTGATAGAATGAATGAAGACAGTGTGTAGTGTTGAGAACTTCAGGATTTGAAGAGGGGTGTTGCTCAAATCAGTGTACAGGGTCTGCTTTTTTAGACTCAAGGTTGTTCATGGAATCTTTTTTCATCTTATGCATGCTGAAAATTAAAAATTTATAGGTCACTTACGATTCACATCCCATAACAAAACGCGGGCGCTGTTGCTAGTAAATATGACTCTACAGTTTAAGTCACTCCTTTCAACATTTTGTATACTTTAATATTGTCCCATGTTTAATTCATGCATTTATGAACATGACAGAAATCGGATGTTAAGGGGCCAATTGTGGATATCTTTTTCAATTGATCATCTCCACTAGCTACTATGTACAATGTAGAAAATTCTTCATGAAAAACCCTAACACACGTCACATTATCATATCATCTTCGTAGCAAGAAGTAAAATCTGAACTTAGTTAACTGAAGATACAATACCGTACTTGTTCACTACAAATTGAAGTGAAGTATTGTCAAATTATATCATAAGCGGGTCTGAGTTGGCAATTGCTGGAAATAATATGGTGGCCGGCTTATTTAACCGCCTATTTAGTAGATCATCCATCCATCCATCAATCGATTTCTATGCATGGAAAATTTTCCAAAATTGATTGAATCAAATTATTGATGATGTCTTAAAACAGATTACTAAATGTTTATCACTTTCCAAACTTTTTCATCTATATATTCAGTTGCACATGGTCAGCAAGCACTCACCCAAAAATCCAAGATGCCTCGTCTCAGCTAGCTTAATTAGGTTACACAATTCATACTACAGAATTTAAAGGTAGGTTTAGATTTAGGACCAGTATTATTTCATCGAACAACGCTACATAAGTTCTAACACCTGAATATCACAAATGATGTATACACCTGTTACAAGACTCAACACTACAGGAGAAACTGACTATGCACGACACATGATTTACAACGTGTTTTTGAGTCATTTACAGCATGCAAATGCGCTGTAAAAAAAAATCTTCTTTAAATTTTTTACGGTGCAGTATGTAAAGGCGTATTTTTACATAACTTTGTAAGTCGAAAATTGTCATTTATGGTGTGTAGCGTCTTTTCCATTTGGTGCGACACCAAGCTGCAAATGCAAGGCCGTGGAATCAACCAGCCTTCTCAGAACGACCTTCCAATAAGCAATTATCCGCATTTTCAAGTCGAAAGCGTCAGACAAAAGATCCCGCGAGTACTGCCTGAAAACTTCAACTTCAACCATGCCAATATCGCTCACAACAAACGAAGCAGGTGAAGAAATGGATGGATTTCAAAACTTTTTAATTAGTGCGGAATAAGTTTAGCAATTAAACTTCTGACTAAACATAAAATCCATTCCTTTAGCCCATGATCTTGACTTATTGTGATATGAATATAAACATAGCATACATAGTAAGGAAGAATAAAGAGGTAGTTTATGTTCTACTCACCCTTGGAGCGTGATTTTAATCCGATCCAAGTGAACCACCAAAGTTCCTCCCCTTGATCTCTCCTTGTGTGTGTTTCCTCCACCTTGAAGCATCTTGAATTAAGAACTCCGTCTTGTGCTTGTGATCTTCTCATTGATGTAACAAGTAAAGCCACAAAAGTATATGGCTTATAAGGATCTTCACCAAGTGAATCAAGAGATGAAGAAAGATGAAACAAAAGAAGAAATTATGCAAGTGTTCTTCTTTCCTTTTAATTTTGTAATGGACCAAGGGAGAACTCTCTCTCTCTCTCTCTCTCTCTCTCTCTCTCTCTCTCTCTCTCTCTCTCTCTCTCTCTCTCTCTCTCTATCTCAAATCTGAAAATACTAGTGTGAAGACATACTTCTAATTTTTGTTCATGCTTTCACTTTATATAATAGGAAATAAATCCAATTACTAAAAGAAAAAATATTGACTTTCATAAAGCTAATATATTGGCTGGTCCATACATTCTATTGGGCGCTAAAAATGTGTCTTGGGCTTTCATTTAAATCTCATTCAGTGAAGCCCAAGTCCACACAAAAAAACCCGACAATCGTTTAGACCCGATAGGTTCGGTTTTACCCGAAACTCCTAATTATGTTCAAATAATAAATCTAATTAATTTTTTGGTCATAACCAACTTTTATTTAATTTTCTTCATATATAATCTCAAAGATCCACTTATATGGTGTGCGATCTCTTAGGTTCTAATTAACAAGGCAGTGAAGTTTATAGAAACCATTCTATTTTGTTTACGAATCAAAAACTGTATTTTTGATTCTCCCTTTTTATTAGGATTATAAATGTTTATTAATTCTCGGAGACTTCACAAATCATGAGTGACGTCTTGCAACATATCATGACTACCCTTGTTATATAGAATGACAAAGAACCTATTCAATTGGAATTATAATACAATACGGTCCTTCTCTAACACTATGTTCTAAATCACATCATCGGGGTATGGAATTAATATGTCAATCCCCTAATGTGATTTTCATTCTTATGTGATTCTTAGAATGCGATTAGAAACTCCTTTTTAATCACATTCAATGCTTTGGCCAAAGACTCATTGAATCACATCTTTGAACATACACCTTATTTACTTAAGGATAGAGATTCCTTAATGTACACTCACATGTCTCCATGACCGAATTGATTATACCAATGAATCCATCTATTATATCCATTAAGGGACACAATTATTACATCATCAAGAGATAATCTATTCACTCATAAGACAAATATGGTGTCTCAGGTCAAATGACTAATTTGTATTATTGCAATTAGAGTTCAAGTTTGACATGTAAGTAAGACTCCATACAAGAACTCTAATGATCGCGTTCAGTGTACTCTTTAAATTAAGAGCACCCGCATACTTGTATTAGTATCTCTACACAAATGACAAGAGACATATCATCCTCCATATTGAGCATACATAGTATGTGCTAGTTTTTCTGGATTATCAATGTCCAAGTGATAATCCTATGACTAGGAACCTTTTAGGATAAGAGTGTGAAAGAGTAAAGGTCTCACACATCTAACTCTTTAGATTACTTTCTCTTTAACTCATATTCCTTGAACATTGTTCAATCAAATATTAAATATAAGCAATGAACAATAAATTTACCTTTTGATTAATAATAATTACAATAATAATTTCATCAAAATTATTGTTTTAGGGCACAATTCCTTCAGCAGGTTTGTCCGTATCCTCCAGGACTCCATGGAGAAATCCACCAAGATTATTCATAAGCTTTTTCCATTCAGTAACATACTCCGGATTACAGGTATAATCTGTCTGCTTCTCCAGTTCCACAATCTCTGTCATCCACTTAATCAACCTTTCTTTCATCTTGGTTATCAAATTATGAGCAGCTTTTTTAGCACACAACTGAAGCTGATAATAACTGTCTGAAATGTTTCATTAACACAGATATCATCACTTCCTCGATGTAGCTCCATATCTTCTCAACAAATCGAATCAGAATACTCGAAATTCCCTTCACTTTTCCTTGCAAAATAACCATAAAAGCACTGCGGGGAAGAAAATTTGGAAGACTCATACGTTTTGCCTCCCCCAAAATCCTAATCTCCTCCATCAAGAAATTTCTTGTGAGATCAGTTCCATCACACTCGTGCAGTGCTTCAGAAAACTGATTAAGCAACTCAACCAGTCTAGCTGTCCCATGCATATGCTTCTCTTCTGGGTACTCATCAAATTCTCCTCTCACAAGAATTTTACCATGTGATTCTTTCGACGATCCAATGATCTGCATGAAAGCCTTATCGCCTCAGCCAAAGATGAAAGACCTTTAGGCAGTCTGTTCAGCTCCGAAAGACAAAAATTCAGCTTGTCATCTATCTTCTTCACGATCTCAGGTAAGTTCTAGCTATACTTGTAGCTTGAATTTGCACCAACTTATGTGCTAAAACATGAACTCCAGCCATGGATTTATCAATTTTAGAAAGCAGAGGATGAGTTTGGAATAGTTGGTCAGAGAAAGCCCTTGCCTCTCATAGGTTTCCTCTCCAATCCTATTCCTAATAACAGAGACATAGCCAAGCCGTATGTTGACATCATCACCTGCTACTTTCTCTACAAGTCCCTCCGGTGCCTTGTCAACTTTTGTAACCACAGCAAGAGTCCTCTCACCAGTTTTATCCACTCTGTGACATCCTAATTGATTCACAAGTGGTAAAATCGACAGTAGCAGATAAAACATTCAGAATGATACTCTGTTCAGGATTTATACATTCCATGATCATATCTTTGATCTGGTCATAGATATTCTCAGGCTGACCATGAACAGGAACTCTGGTGATTCCAGGGAGATCCACCATTGTTAAATCCGGAACACCAATATTCTTCTTCACTGACAGAGTTAAAGGCATGTTAGAGATACCCTTACCTCCGCCTGCAATATCATCAGTCGCTTTGACAATATCTTCAGAAACTCTGGCCTCATTAGTGCGCTCAACTTTACCATTGTACTCCAAGGAAAGCTCTGGTTCAGAACTAAAATGGTGTTGAAGCCTCATTATAAGAGGTACCCTGGTGCAGATACCTTGTCCACGTGGCAGGCTAATTCTCGCGAGAGATTCAAGGACGCTAGACTTTCCAGATGATTGGTCCCCGACGACGACAATAGTAGGGAGCTGGATCCCTTCTTCCATAACCATCAGGTTACGGAGCTTGTCAACGGCATCTAGGAGGGGACGGATTTTGTCGTTGTAGGAAGACAGAGTCGCTGAGATCTACTGCATCTGCATGTTGGTTATGTGCTTCAAATATTAGTGCAATTGATGATGATGCTGAGCCAGATGGTTCAACTTTAGAAAGGGCAGTGGTTGATGATGAATCAGTTGGAGTTTGGTCTTTCTCCATATCAGATGTATTGATTTGTTGAGAAAGAGAAGTGACGAACTCGGAAAGAGTGACTGCAGTGGTTCAAGGAAAGGCTTGTAGAAGGGTCAAGATGCTGTAAATAGTGTTAGTGTAGCAATAAGTAAATGAAGACACCTATTATACAAAACATGCATGTCGTGGACTTGATACATAGACTGCTTTGAAATTCAAATTTTTAATAGAAGTGGTTTAACCAAGTCATTTCAGTTATAAATGTGAATTATGATGCCTATAAACCTAAACCTTTGCATGACTTAGGACTTCAGACACCTAAGAAAGATCATATGAAATGTTTATTGTTGATGGTAATTACAGTTTACTTGTGATGCTTTTGATAATTAACATGCATACTATGATCGATAGCGTGTTTCAGTTCGCAATTCCTGTAACACAGTATGCATATATATATATATATATATATATATATATATATATCCAGTGAAACCGGGGCCGTGAAAGATCGCAAAAACATGCACCCTACTTCAATCTCTTGTGGATATATGTAATTCCATATCTTCAACTGGGCTTTCAGTACTTCTTTTATTCTTTTTCACTGTATTGCCTCCATGCAACAGATATGCTATTGGAGAAGCGAATCCAACAAAAAGATGATAATATGCAGCAGATGTGGATGTTTTTATGTAAATTCTAAAAGTCGAAGAAACAGAGAGGAAAAGTTGGTAGTAAGTAAAAGGATGTGTATCAGTGATATGAATGATGATCATCAGATTCGTATAAAAAAAAAAATGATGATCATCAGCTAGAAATCAAATGAAATTATGAAAGATGCATGATATCATTACCAAGATGCATGAAATTATGAATTGTGCAACAAATATGTTACCATCTACTTGCTCACCAAGACAACCAAGTCAGTGCATCATTACCTTGAGCTCCGAGCCTTGGCTCTGTAAGATTCTCTCCCTATAAACAAAGCTTTGTTGTAAAGATCAACCAAGTCAGTACCATCTTTCCGCCTCCGCCTTCAAATCTTCTGTCCGCATTTTCCTATTCCCTTTCCTATCTCTCTATAAAATTTTGACACTTGCACTTATTGCCTGCTCCGCTTAACAATCTCTTACCAACCTATTAACCCGTTAAACTCTAATTAACCTCTAACTCACCCTAATTCAATCCTAACCCAACATCTCTAAATTAAAATATAAATCCTTTCAAAAAAAAAATTAAAATGATAAATTGAATTATATTTATAAAGAGTTTAGGTGAATATCAAATGTCAACCAAAATACTAAAACCACGACTCTGATGGGCAGTCCCTCCTTAATGGAGGAGGAAATCCATGTGATGATTTACCACATGAGGAAAGCATGGGTTGGAAAATTCAAAGAAGGTAGATAGCAAGCCATCTTGGAAGGTAGGTAGCAAACCATCTTTGAAGTTAGGCATGCCAAACTTGGAAGAAAACTTGAATTTGCTTCCAATTACATGTCATATCTATGAACCCAATTGCCTATAAATAGGCATGTAAGGTTGTAGCAAAAACAACCAAGGCAAGAGTCATTCCAAACTAATAGAGTTTGAGATAGTAGTGAAATCCTTACTTGAGAGATTAGTGAGAAGAAAATTCCTCTTGAGAGATAGAGTGTGTGTTACCACTTTGGTGAAGTTTAGTCACCAAAGTGAGATTGCCTTGTAATCTCATTATTTATATAGTGGAAGAGAGTATTACTACTGCCCCGAGGACGTAGGCACATTTACCGAACCTCGTTAAATATTGTGTCTTCTTTTATTCATTTGTTGCTATTCCGCAAATCACACGAGAGGTGGGAAAAGTTAGATCTTGGGATAACCAATTATCCATTGGCCTTGTATTAAGGCAGCCATTCTTTCCCAACAGACTCTTCTTCGTCTTTCTGAAACTTCTTCATCCCTGCCCTAATTGCAGAGCTTCAAAAGAACATGTACAAGTTGGCTTAGGCTGAGGCAGCCGTAGCTGCAATAGTAACGGCTAGTAGTGACTATCATGTTATCACTTTGATAAGATCAAATTCAAGGAAAGCAGAGAAAAATGTTAAGAAGGCTAGATTCAGTGGACGATGTATGGAAGAAGAACTCAACTCCTTTGGCTCAAATATTACTATATTAACCATTGGTTCTGAACATGAGAATCACTGTGGTGATAATGGAAGCCGAGGAAAAAGAGAAAGGAATAATTAGATGATGATGATGAAGCCTATTGTTCGTTTATACTGGACTTATTTTTCTAAGGAAAAAGGGTCTTCTACTCCTCTCCATTACCATATTTATTCTTCCCTGTGTCGAGGAGATTACTTGAATCTCTCTTCAAGCAAATCGTCCTTGAATTGTTTTGTTGTAAGTTGTAACTAGATTCTCCTCGACGAGATATTTCTTTCTAGACAGGAAATATGTTCCTCGACTAAATATTTCTTCCTTGATAAGAAATATACTCACAAAATATTTTCTCCTCAATTAGATATTTTTTTCCTTTAGAGGATGTCTTCTCGACATGCTTATAAGTTTACTCTCAAACTTTTTACCCCCACAATTATCATCGCATTTTTCAATTAAAGTTAGATTTGAATCATATATGTTTGTCCTCTGAATCCTATATCTGCTTCCTGAAAAAAGCTAGAGTGTTAGTACTTTAAGTTTTTTTACTAACATTGGAAATTAATTGAGCCATTAGAGAGAGATCGAAAACATGTAGCATTTTGATTTTTCTCATCAAGTAGAAATCTCTTTTTTCATGGGAACCCTTAAAAAAAATGCAGAAGGATGCAATATGCCAATTGCAGGTTCGGCAATCAATCATGATGAAGTTCAACATAGTACTCATGGTAGTCTTTTGATTATAGCTATGTCATTTCTGAAGAGGAGTTCCAACAAAAAACAAGACAGACGAAGAAGAAAAAGAATAAGAAGAGTCGTTGTTTTAGTGTTTTGGTCGACGTTAGGTATTCACAACAATTTTTTGTAAATATAAATTTATCATTTTAATTTAGATATGTTGGGTTAGGGTTGAATTAGGGTGAGTTAGAGTTGAGTGAGTTAGAGTTTAACAGAGTTAGTAGGCTGGTAAGAGATTGTTAAACTGAGTAGACAACCACTGCCAAATGTCAAAATTTGATAGGGAGACAGGAAAGAGGATAAGGAAATGAGGACAGAAAATTTGAAGCCCCATCTTTCAAATTTTGCACTAATAAGAAGATATATTCCGTGTGGATGAAGGAAATAATAAAAAGACAAACCGCACTCTACCGTGAGGCTAGGTTGATAGGCAATCACAATTCCCATTGTTCTTTCCCCGTTCTACATCGTAATTCAGCTACCCAAGAAAAATAGAGTGAGACGTACACAGTGCAAGTACCAAGAAAGTTACTCCATTAATATGGAGTTAGTTGGGTCTTAAGTAACAAGATGGACAGAACTACACAAGCAACTACGTACATGCATGTAAATATGTTATATAATATTTATATCCAAATAGAAGGAGAACTAGAGAAAAGCAAGAACAGAAGCAACTATACAATATACGAGGAGGATTAGAGAAGAGCAAGAATAGAAGCAACTATACATGAGGGAACATGCATTAGAAATGCATGCAAGATATAAAATTATTAGGACTAAATTCAGTTTGCCTCCTCTAACTTTGGAGCAAACATCAGTTTGGTTTTTGAATTTTTTTTTTCTAATCACGATGGTCGCTGCATTTCTAATTTCATCATCCGAGTCCAAATTTCAAAATTGATTGTGACGTCAAATGGTGAGTTGGCATCAACAATCATGACCCACTGTTTAGCCTTAACCCTTACTTTTGGACGAAATTCCCAAACTCTTAATACTCTTTTCCTCATCGATCACTCTTCCTGAAACCTGAGAGCTCCTCTCTCTCTCTCTCTCTCTCTCCCCCTCTCTCCCCACCACATCTCAAACCATGTCCTTTTCCCCCTCAGATCATGACCACAATAACTTCGACCCAATCCCAACCCACCTCTATAACCCGTAGCAGGATCTCCAAGATCCAATTCGAAACCTTTACCAACTCCCCACCTCTTTTGAGTTCCTCTTGGTCGAGGAGGCTTCCCGCCAGCATTGCTCTTAGGGTGAGAATCTCACCTTTTACATCGGCTGCACCTACCTCATTGTCTCAATCGACTCGGTGGTGAATTTTTCGGCCTCGTCTCTAGCGTCAGGTCATTCGAGGCCGGTGACAGTATGAAGCTCAGGATCAATCGAGTCCTTAGCTCCTTGGGCCACACAGGTCGAGTATGGCTTGATCGATGAGAAGCAGGCATAGAGTTTGGGGTTGACCAATGCATGAAGATGAGCATCGAGGTGGTGATTACAAAGGGGAACAAGTGTTGTTTGCGTAACCGGCGAAGTCTACATCTTTGAATCATAACAAATTGCTCACTATGTGTTTTTGAAAATGCGTCAAAGAAGTAGTAGAGATTGGCAAGGGAATAGAAGGAGCTTGAATGGGAGGAGAGTGAGTTTTGGGCGGCGAATAAGGTCAGACTCACCGAGTCGATTGGGTTTAGATTTGAGGCTTTGGAGAAGAGGAAAGTGGGCTTTAGGAGATGGTTGGAGATTGGGTGTATATGTTGGATTGCTTAGTTGTAGCGTCATTACTGCTACTTGAGTTGCCTAGTGAAATAGAAATTTATGTTCGAAATTTGTAAGAGGTCGTCATAGGGAAATATTGGTTAGGACAGAAAGAGGAAAAATTGGGATTTGGAGCTAAGCTGCTGCGGGGAGGAAGATGCAATTGAGATCGACATGGTTGTTAGGGAGAGCAAAATCAAAGGAAGAAGAAGAATATGGGGTTACAAGGGTTAGTTTGGAAATTTTGTCCAAAAGTAACGCAGTCGGAAAGTAACCTTAGGTTTAGAAGAGATAAACCTAAAATAAGGATTCTGGAGTCCACTAGAGATAAATGAGAAAATTCTCAATTTGATTGATAATATGATAAAAGATAGGTTCTACAGCCATTTAATGTTGCTTATATGAGGAAAGAAACCCTATGACAACTAACAATGAAACCCTAAAACCCACAGGTAAAAACAAAACAAATCCCAAACAAACTAGAAAACCGAAAATTCTGAAAATTAGTAAATTGCAGTTTTGAGGCCCTAAACGACCCCGAAATCCTAGCTTCGTTCCCTTTCCGGAAAGCTATAGTAATCGCAAATCGGATACCGAATGCCAACATTGCAATAATAACTTGGGTTTTCCTCCTTTTACACGATTGAGCTGTTCTTCAATTCTTATCGCCATTCGCTCTACATCAAAAAATGAGGTTAAGGCTGAATAGTGGGTCATGCTTGTCAGTGTCAACTCACCATATGACTCCACAATTGGAGCGAATTTTGAAATTCGGACTCGGTTGATGGAAAGTGGAAGTGCAGGGACCATCGTGATAAAAAAAATGATCAGGCATTAAATTGATGTTTGCCCTAAAGTTGGAGGAGGCAAACTGAATTTAGTCCAAATTATTATAGTCTGACCAATAACAGTTTATAAAACCCAGGCGTGCCCCAGTAAATTTACTCAAATGTATATGGTTAAAAACTGGCCAAATTAC
This sequence comes from Rosa persica, assembly GCA_025331145.1. NCBI lineage: Eukaryota > Viridiplantae > Streptophyta > Magnoliopsida > Rosales > Rosaceae > Rosa > Rosa persica. The sequence goes on along the minus strand of WFKR01000001.1, from coordinate 8,714,709 downwards.
ACGCCAAAAAATCAATGGAATCTAAGTCCCAACTGCTAATGAAAAAAATACATACCATACTTTTTTGTTCTTTTGATACGGTCACAGTCTCATTGTTAATTGTTAAGCCAGAGCCTGAGAGAGGCAAGAGAATAGGACAAATCACCAATTTGACTCCTAGCTTTTGTTTCAATTTGATGGCTTTCATTGGTGCAGTGACTGCTAGTTTTGCTACCTCTCTTCCTTTTGCCAAGGGGGGAAATGCTCTTGATCTTGGCAAAATTAGGGGAGGTCTAGTGCGTCGATCTTCCCAATCCTTTCTTTTTGAGAAGCCCTTAACTCATTGTCTAGTGGATCCCTCGACCTTTAGGTATCACTTCGTTCGTACGTGGGTGGTGGATAAGGGATTCAGGCTTCAAGAATGGGCTGAAAACATGTTCCTCTTCTCCTTTGAAAACTCTTGGAATTGTACCAAAGTGCTCAAGGGTGCAGCTTGGAGTTTAGATTAGGTGCCGGTTTTCCTGTAAGAGTATGATGGTGTTTGTTCCACCGGTGAGGTCCCTATGAAACACGTTCAAATATATGTTAAGGTTTCTAGGATTCCCCTCTATTTGAAGAACTTGAAAACCTCTTTTTGATTGAAAACTTGTTAGGTGGATTCTAGAGTATGATAAGACGGAGTTTCAAAAATGAACAGGCTACATCCTTTTCACTCATGATATTCACAATCTCATCTTGCTTAACCATAGGGTTTTTTTGGCTGCAGGTGTTGAACTTGTCCTAAAATTCGAGTATAAACATCTCTTGAGTAGATGCATGAATTGTGGTCAGATCACACATGTGGGGCCAAGTGTGATGAACAACTGCTTGTGGTGTCCTCTTCTAGAGTACTTCACTTTGCTGGTGCTGCACTTTAGCTTCCTACTGAGGGAAAATTCTCTTTTTCTATCCAGAACTGTGACCTCTCTGCTCCTCTGTTTGCATAGCCGCCTCCTCCCATTGTGTAGAAGAAGAAACCTGTCATTTGAAGGCTGGAGAAGGAAGTGAATGGTATTGGTTTGGGGTCGGAATCTTTGGAACAAGGTAATTATGTTCACAACACGAAACAGTCCGGAGATTCTCCTATCCTTGCAGCCAGTGTTCTAAAAGGCGCTCTAGGCGGCTGCCTAGGCACTAGGCCACATTGACCGCCTTGATTATGGGCTGGGCGATGAGAAAATCATTAGGAGGTTATGCGGGCACCTAGGCGGGCTGGGTGACCAATTAGGCAATCTAGGTGATAGGCTGTAAGCTGGGCGCTACTTTATCTTTTCTTTTTATCCAAACTCAAACGCGCATCTCGATCTTTCTCACTCCGATTCTAGACAGCTCGGCACTCCATCTCTCTTTCCTCCACAGCTAATCTACCTTCATCTTCTAAAGTTCTCTCAATTAATATTCTAGTTTTAGAGCAACAAAGATTGAGAAAGAAAAGAGATGATGGCTCACTACAATATGAAAATGAAGAAGAGTTAGGGAGAGAGAAAGAGAAAGACTGGAGGTAGAAGATGAAAAAATCTAGATTAATGAAGAGTTGATGAGTCATTTTATTTTTTGTTAGAGATTAATGAAGAGTTCAAGAGCACCTCAACCTTCTTTCAGAAAAAAAAAATTGAACAGAAGTGTAGTCGTGAGCTATTCAATACTAGCTGACCACTATACCTCAAACATGTGATAAGGTTTGGATTTTTTTTTTTTTTTTTTTTATAAGATAAGGTTTTGGGATAGTTATGAATAATTACTATCAGCTGACTGAATAATTACGGAATCAATAATATCACCTATTTAATAGTTTTTTAGTGTTATTTATTATAAATATATATATATATATTAATATTAAAAAATTAATTAGCACCTCCTAGACTCCGTCTAGGAAGGCGTTAGGCTCTTGGTCATGGCCCGACACGTGCCTAAGGATTTTTAGAACCATGCTTGCAGCGGTGGTGCAGTCGGAAGGGGATGCTCAGATGGTGGTTCCGAAGAGTGTAGGAACGTCAGTGATTTAAATTGTTATTGCAATTATGGCTACATTAGACAAGGTTTCTAAGTTAGTGCATCCAATACAAGAGGAGGTAAATGTCTCCAAGAAATGAGGTCGTAAGGGAGGATTCAGTCTTTCTCCTAAGAAATTCAAACTATCCTTGGTGGAAAGTTTCCAACTCTTTAGGCTGATTCTGTGGGGCTAACAGAGGATAGTGATCAACGGACATGGATGACCTTCATGAAGAGAATTGGGAGACCTCTCTGATGTAGGGTACTACTCCTCTGAGTCTCACCTATCTTACTATTGGAGTAGTGATTCGCCTTAATGTTATGGGCAAAGGAAAACTCTATTTTTCACAGATGGACTTTGATCTATGTCAAATTAATTCTCTGTTTCTCTGGTTGTACACCAATTGAGATCTCTAGGCGACTAGTTTTACTATTTGTGGGGTTAAGTTGAGAGATTTGACTCCTTTTGTTTTGGCTTTAATAAGTGAGTTTATTTGTTTGCAATGAGGATTACCTGTCAGTTTGTTTGGCATCTTGTTGCCACATATGTTTATGGCGTAAGGCAACAATTGATGTACAAGCCTTCTAGCTATGAATAACGATAACTAATTTGATTATCTATCTTTCAAAAAAAAAAAGAGCAAGACCAATACACCTTTATCAGAGTGAATATTTTACATTTTTTGTTCTTTGAACAGTGAAGGAGAATATTTGCTGAACGACTTTATTTTTGAGGAGAACAGAAATAATTCCGTTGATTAAAATCATACAACCGTATTAGGTTAAGTTAGAAATATCTAAGGATACTTCAATTACATCCACTGCTCAATTTATTCATTTTTACATCCTAGAAATATCATGCAAAGACAAAGTCCATAGAAGAAATGCAACAAAAGAAATCTAACCTACTGCTATTACATTACCTGAACCTTAAGCAACTGTTTTGACAAGCTTGAGGCCTAGTGATCCTGATGGTGTACCTTTCCACAAGTCAACCCAGGGTAAGCAAAAGGTCAGAATAATGCAAAATTTCCTTTCCTAAATCTCCTAGGAAAGGGGAACCACATCTACATCAGTGAGGGCGCCAACATTTGTACCCACCGAGCTGGTTGCCATCGACTCACCACCCTTCGTTCTCTCTGCTGACTTGGGGGCATTCTGGTGACCTCGAGGTCTGCTCCTCTTCTTTGTACCCTTTTCCTTCAAGGTAATGGTGATCTCGAACGATCCTTCTAAGGACAGAGTGAACCCTAGATCCTCAAGTTGGAGGGTGGCTAGAACCAAAGCCAACCAGTGCTTGGCTCGCTTACCATCATCTTCTTCTTCATCCTCCCTAGCTTTGATGGTGGATACCAAAAATCCTAATTGGCTCCATTGAACCATCAAAGAAAGCTTGGATTAGGATTTGTTTCTTCTCCTTACACATCAGATTAAGAAAAGGAAGACAAGAGAAGAGGGACGACAAAACTAGGGTAGTAGTGTCTGGGCCTATCAACCCCGATCCACTTGTTGCTGGCAGTTCTTCCACTTCCTGCTCACGAGGATTGCGAGCTCCACAATGTTCAATCATTGATCATTTATTACAGTGGCCCAATAGTGCCTCATAGTGAAACTGCAGGAGAACATGTCCCTGGAGAAACTCGAACACGATGCTCCAAGTGGACTGGGTCTTTCAGAGGAAGAGTGACCCAGACTTGTGCAACACCATGCTGGACCATAGGATTATCCACTTGTAAGACCAATCCAATTGTCTCACCGATCAAGTTTGTAGTCACAGAGGTCATCGACCTCGGAGGTAAGCCTAGGATCTCCACCCAAATCCAAACAAAGTCCATATGGACAACAACAATATTAGAGAATTTGTCATAGTCATTGAGGAGAATCATCGCCCTCTAAAAACCCTACGGATATCCTTTCTTCACACATCTGAGATCACATTCATTGGCAAACGTGGAAAGAAAGCGGTCTCCACAAGTTTGCACGTCCACGGGCATTGAGACCTGCTATATAGAGCAGACTACACTTCGAAAAGAATCCAAGATCACATCACTGTACGTTCAATAGTCCATCCAGTAAAAACTGGGGAGCAAGAAGTCCATTACCAGGGCAGCAGAGATTGCCGACATCCACCAGCTCTTCACCGTCATTGAGCGACAGTTTCGTCGCGAGTCGAGTCGTCATTGAAGTAAGAGAGGCCGCCATCAGAGAGGTACCAAAGTGAAATATTTAGAAGATAAGGTACCAAAGTATAGAATGACTTTAAATTGGGGTACTATTTGTGACATTTCCCAAATAAATAATTAAATAAGTAGATAGAAGAGCATGAACCTCCCTCCAAAGGTTTTTTTTTATATATTCAAATAAATAAAGATAAAATGACCATATTACCCCTCATATATGGATGGAAAATGTTGAATTTGACCTAAGGGAATACAAGTCGGCAATTTTCACAAAGTTCAAGGAGTTACTTTTCGCAATTGCAAGTTAAGAGTGTAAATTGACAATTATTACTAAGTTTAGGGTTTATTTTACCAATTATGCCATAAATTAAACTTTTCACAATCCAAAATCGACTCATTAGAATAAGTACATTTCATTGCTATATATATATATATATATATATATAGAGAGAGAGAGAGAGAGAGAGAGAGAGAGAGAGAGAGAGAGAGAGAGAGAGAGAGAGAGAGAGAGAGAGAGAGAGAGAGAGAGAGAGAAACTTGCTCAGGAACTAAGGTCCGTTCCTTAGCTAAGGAATGGATTTCCATTTTTTCACCACTTTTCGATTACATATTCACATCTTACCCGTTCAGTTTCTAGGTCCTAATGTATAGATCACTTTTACAAATTTTCAGCCAAATTAATGATCTTTAAGGTATCCAAAACTGCAATTTACACGAACTGACCGAATTTATCGAACAGGAACCGTTCGTGTTTATAATGGTAAATTGCAGTTTTGGATGCCTTAAAAATCATCAAATTGGCTAAAAATTTTCAGAAGTGATCTATACATTAGGACCTAAAAACTGAACAGTTAAGATGTGAAAATATGATAAAAAAAATGAGTAAAATATGGAAATGTGTTTCTTAGCTAAGGAAAGGGCGTCCGTTCCTAAGACGGACTCTGTGTGTGTGTGTGTGTATGATAAAGTTATACATGCAAAATAGATCAAGTTAAGATGCAATCTGACTTCCTAATCTTAAGTTGTACTCTACAATTCTTTTAGAATGCACTCAAGATTTCCAACCAAAAAAAAAAAAAGTATAATTGATTATGCATTCACTGATCATACTAAGAATATAAAACAATTCCATCTCTAAAAATTTCCCTAACTTCTATGAATGAATTGGTATTTGTAAGCCGGTAAGCCCCAAATTCATAAACAGTCAAATTAAAACTGTACAATTAAAATTTTAAACTTAGATGTATAAAGAGAAAAATAAAATACCTCTCAAAGAAACCTGATTGAGAGCTTATATTACAATAGATGAAGAAAAAATAAATACGTCAACTACCGTCTACTCTGAAGAAGAAAAAGAAGAAATGTGTTGGAGAAAAAGAAAGGACTATAGTTTACTTTCTTATAGGATTTTATTTTTATTTTTATTTTTAAATGCCATTACCCTGATTAATGTCACTAATTTCGTAATGAAAAAGAAAAAAAAAAAGGCATCATTTATGGGTTTCTCAATGCCATTACCCTGAACTTTCAAACAATATTATCTGCACCAACGATACTACTCGATCGGTAATAATGGCACCAAAAAGGTAACGAGTTCCTAGCAATTGTACTATTGCTAAAAAGCAAGTCCTAAAGATCAGTATAATAGAGTTAAAGACAGTGCTGAGAGTGGCATTGTCAATGGCCTTTAGAACAATGTTAAATTGAAAGACTATGATTTTTGACATGAAATGATTTTAACAAATAAAACATCAGAGTGCAAATCAGATCGAACTTCCAGCCTAATTGAAATCTAACACAGATCAATACATAGCCGAAATTATTCCAATCAAAAAATCTGAAACATTGGATCCTAGCCTGAATTACCTATGCAAAAGAAAACCCAGCAAGAATTTCAATCAATGAAGCTGAACAAATTCAAATCTACACTAGGTACCAGAATACCATTCTCGAGCAACAGAATGCTCTGAAGATCGATTATCTCCCTCAATTTACAAGACAGCCAAACGCATGCAACAATGCAACAAAGCCTAACCATAACAACTTAATTAGCAATCAAATAACGAATAACATAACAAAATTAAGGATCTAAAAAGACATAGATCATATCATAACAAAATTAAGTGAGTAGACTCAGTGGTAGAGCTGCATGTAGTTGAGAGTAAGGAGAATGAGAGAAAGGAACAAATTCAGGCGCATGCTGATTATGTCTAGAGTGAATGACGGGCAGTAATTAAAAGAAAAAAGGAGGACAAAAAAGTCTTTTTAGCACCAGCTCGGCTCGGTCTGAGCCGCCAACATTGTTACTAAGCTGATGTTGTAAGGCGATCAGTTTTAATATATACTAGTAAATTCATCCGCGCAATGCTGTGGTTTTTTTTTCTTCTAAGTTTTATATATAATATATTAATATTCGCAATCTAAAAAATATCAACGCTACTTAGAATATAATTTGATTTGTTGTTAACAATAGATTAGCAATAAATAAACTTTTTTTTATAATTTGTAGAAATTTATAAATACAAAACAGAATTGTTCTAAAAAAAACTGAAAGGATATGGAAAATTGAAAGGAAAAAAAAAAAAACAGATTGTAACTGTTCTATGAACAGTGCTTATGGACACTAAGTGAACTGTTTAAGGAACAGTAATCCAGCTTTAGGAACATTAAGAAGAATATCGAATAAAAATAAAAGTTCATTATAAAATTATCTAAAAGAGATACTATGGTAAATTTAAAAAATAAAAACATAAAAGACATAAATTCATGAGGAATAAGATGAGAAGAAAACTCCCGCATTATTCCAGGAACAATAACGGGTGCACCGCATGGATATGAAACTAGTATATTTAAGTTATTCATTTTTTTCACTAAATGTACAAAATATTGTATACTTGAGACCCGGAATTAATTGAGACCACCACACGTTTATGGTCCCAGACTGTAAAGTAATTTAGCTTAATTTCTAACCAATGGAAAATAATTGTATTAAAAAAAGAAAGAAATTAAAGATAGAGCTATTTACCAATAAGCTAAACAATCTTGTTCTAATACCCAGGCGCAAGCAAAAGGGAGTTGATCGAGCTAAAGACCATGTGGTCTTCGATAATTCACTCAACGCTGAGTCCCGTATATGAGAGATATTAATATTGAATGAAATTACAAAATTGCCACTCATAATTGAAATGACAAAAAATCATAAAACTACCACTTAAATATCAAGTGTGCATTATCAAAATTTGGTTGTCACGCACTACCAATTATGAAACATTGAACCACTTTCAGCTTGTAATTATAAAGAACAACTCTCAGAAAGCTACCGATTCTCAATAACATTTAAAAAAAAAAGATCTATTTTGTTAATATTTTGCAGAAATTCTATTTCAACTCATTAATTTCTCTCAATACAAAAATAATAGTTACAGAATATTTGGTTCAACTAGACTAAGAAAATACTAATAATATCATATGATTATAAAACACAAGATTTTGAAGCTGTACGTTCAATCTTCTTATTTCTATACATTTTTTTATCAGCTTTCTTCCCCATTAACATGCAAAGATCAAGATTTTCCATCTTTTGCCACTCAATTCCAATGATTGAAATCTATACCAAAACTCATAATTATAAGTAACAGCAAATTACTTGGATAAATAGCAAATATATATTGCTATTGACCCTCAGTAACAAATATATTGTCACGTCCCGAATTTCGAATAATAAATTCAAATCCGAAACATAAATACAACTAAACACATCACGTCCTAAATTTTTTTTTTTATAAACCAACATCTCATAAACCATAACACAAACCTCGTAGCAAACTATCTCTCGAGTCAATTATTATAATACCAACATAAATACAAAGTTATGCTCAAAAGAGTCTACAAAACACACCAAAATAGACTAAGTGTTGGTCTCAACCCTGCTGTCCTACGCAGCTCGCTCACCACCCTGATTATCCTGACCTGCAGGATTATCCGCTACACCATTTGAATAGTGTACCGGGATTGCAACAACACAAAACCCGGTAAGCTTTCTGAAAGCTCGTGTGAGTAAATAAAAATGAACAGTTGATTTATTAGACCACAACTCATTTATCTCAAGTAAACATCCAACAATCTCAACAACCACAATAAACATCAATCCAACACACATGAAATAACATGGAACACAGTTCCACAATCACCAAATCACAACTCTCGCCACTTTGGCACCTAATCACAACTATCGCCACTTTGGCCCCACATTAGAGCTCTAACTGCCTCATTACCTCTGACACCTTGGCCTAGGGTCAAGTAACGGCACCTCCAGGTTACTCAGTAACCCGCGAACTTTGGACCATTTCATGTCCTCAGAACAATATATCCCCGTTATTATTTAACGGTCGAACTTTGGACCTCCCTGTCCTCAGAACACATAATCTCCGGTTATCATTAACCAAAGATCCTTGGACCATTCGATCCTCGGAATCCTACGTTTCTCTACCTTCTATTCAACTCACAAAATCAACATGCTTATCACCAACATTTATCAAATATTAACGACATAATAAAATCATATTATCCACATTTATCAACAACATATTATCACAATTCCACACCTCAATGTCACACCATTCAATATATAAGCACGTAAATATATATATACGTAACCATCCACACAGGAATGATCACTAATACCAACTATAGTTCACACGATGCAAAATCAAGAAATTCATTTTTAATATACTTTAAAATTCTTAAAACCATTTTCTCACACATAACAAATAAATTGTGCAATTAAGGAAATTCGGTTCGTAAATGAACCAAGTGAGATTTACTCACCTCTAAACTCCCGCTGCGTCTTCTTACAGCCCAAAATACAATTCACAATCGTCCGCTAACAAATCCGAAAAAACACCTAATCAAAACAATAATTAACTTAGCGTATAATTTCAAAAACACACTTATATGAAGATCCAACGGTCGGATCTTCACTCGTGACCACACAAGGTCATCGGGACAATCCTACGATCATTATATTAAAACTAGAATTCTATCGGACGGTCCAAACTTCATAGATCACAAATCGAGCGATTGAAATCAATCGAAATCGTAAAATTCATAACTAATTCATACGATATCCAAAATTCACATGCTATATATCAAAATGATCATATCGAATGTAGAATCTAAAAATGAGTAGAAACTACTCATGATACCCCCGTAGGTGGCCAGAAAGGGCCGCCGGAGTTTAGGGCAGAGCCGCCGCCGACCACCACCAATGGTGTCGGGACCGAGCTTATCCTATTCATTTCATCATTTTGAGCAACTTTCATAACTAACACGAAGTGAGAAAATGAGTGGAAGTGGTCCAAACTTACCAAAACAGTCCGGTTTGGCCGGAAAATCTGCATAAACCGTTGGAAGCTCCGACGAGCGTGTAATCGATCACTTGAGGTCCGGGTCTTTTTGCTGCGTGTTCTACTCCTTAATATGAGTTCAACAAGCCAAAGAACACGAAGTTTGGTGGCCTAAAACTCGAGATATTCACTTCGCACTCAAAATGGCCGAAAATGGAAACAACCTTCCCGCCGTCGCTACAAGCCGTGCCACAGCGCAAGGCTGCCTTTGGCAGCTGCGCAAGGTCGAGGCGAAGCCGTAGGAGGTGGTTTGGCGTCAAACGGTGGCCGGAGGAGCACGAACTCGGCCGGAGAAAACTTGTTCTGTTTTTGCTTCCAGCTCGGGTGCCCGCGCGAGAGAGAGAGAGAGAGAGAAAGCTAGGGTTTTTTCTGATTTTTTCTGATTTTTCCAAAAATGGCAACCTATATATATATACAAAATCGAAAACTTCCAAATGCCATAACTTCTTCCTACGAACTCCGATTATTGTGTTCCACACACGCACAAATTCGTATCAACGAGCTCTACGACTTTCATGAATGAAGTTTCTTCAAATTCTTTACGTATAAAAAGTCGATTTTTAGTAACCCCTAAATAACGTTACATTTCGAAACTAAAATCATTCGAAACCAAATTTCTCAATTAACGACATTCGAATCACACTCACAACTCATAATTCATATAATTTGAGAAATATTGAATTACGAAATATTTAACTGAAATTTTGGGTCTTCACAGTCTACCCTCCTTAAAGGAATTTCGTCTCGAAATTCAAGCAAACTCATCAACAAACAGTAGTGGGTACTTAGCCCTTATGTCAGACTCTAGCTCCCATGACGCATCACCCTCATCATGATGACTCCACAACACCTTAACCAACTCAACTTCCTTCCTCCGAAGCCTCTTCGTGGACCTATCTAAGATACGAACAGGTTCAACAACGAAGGTCACATCCGGACTCACCTCGATCGTACCGTGATCAATCACATGAGACTCATCTCGAATGTACCTTCTAAGCATGGACACATGCAAAACATTGTGTACACTGGCCATGCTAATAGGTAAAGCAAGCCGATATGCCAATTCTCTGACCCTTTTCAAAATCTCAAAGGGTCCAACGTATCTCGGTGCCAATTCCCCCTTCCTGCCAAATCTCACCACACCTTTCATAGGTGAGACTTTCAAGAATACGTAATCACCCACCTCAAAGTCCAATGGTCTTCTTCTAAGGTCGACATAACTCTTCTGTCTACTCTGTGTAGTACGGATCCTGTCTGGATGGTAGTAACCTTCTCTGTAGTCTCCCGAACAAGCGCAGGACCCAAGAGTTGTTTCTCTCTAACATCTGCCCAACAGATAGGAGTCCTACATGGCCTACCATAAAGTGCCTCATATGGGGCCATGCCGATACTAGAGTGATAGCTGTTGTTGTAGGCAAACTCTACCAATGGCAGATGATCCGTCCAACTTCCCTTGAAGTCCAAAACACATACCCTAAGCATATCCTCCATCACCTGGTTCACCTTCTCTGTCTGCCCATCAGTCTGTGGATGAAATGCAGTGCTCATAGCCAAAGATGTGCCGAAAGCCTTATGGAATCTACGCCAAAATTCCGAAGTGAAACGAGCATCCGATCAGAGACGATCGATACCGGCACACCATGAAGCCTCACAATCTTGTTAAGATACAACTTACACAAAGCATCACCTGAGTAAGTCTTTGCCACAGGAAGAAAGTGTGCTGACTTTGTCAATCGATCAACAATCACCCAAATAGAATCATAACTCTGTCTGGACCTAGGCAATCCAGTCACAAAGTCCATGGAGATCTCTTCCCATTTCCATACTGGAATCGGCAAAGGTTTCAACATTCCCGCATGCCTCTGATGCTCTACCTTCACTTGCTGACATGTAAGGCACTTGGATACATACTCAGCCACATCCCCCTTCATCCCTATCCACCAAAACTGTCTTCGTAGGTCCATATACATCTTGGTACTCCCTGGGTGTACCGTATATCGAGATCGATGTGCTTCCCGCAGAACCTCCTCCTTGAGGTTATCACTGCCCAGGACATACAATTTTAATCGAAATCTCAATCCACCATCAGTTCCAACTGTCCACTCTGATGGACCTTCCTCGTTGGCATCAAGGATAATCTCCGAAATCACCATTTGAGTGAACTCATCATGTGTCTGACTCTGAATGATCCTGGAAATCAAGGTCGGCTGTAAAGTGATACTACCGAGAAAGATTCCCTGTCCTTCTCATGTGGGTATAAGGTCAAACTCAGATACAGTCTCTAACATACGCCACTCCTGAACCATAAGTGATGCTATGATCCCTCGGGGTTTCCTGCTCAAAGCATCCGCCACTACATTGGCCTTTCCGGGATGATACTCCAAGGTGAAATCATAGTCTTTGATGAGCTCCATCCATCTTCTCTGCCTCATGTTCAACTCCTTCTGGGAGAATAGATACTTCAAACTCTTAGATCAGAAAAGAGTTCGAACTTCTCACCATAAAGATAATGCCTCCAAATCTTCAAGGCAAACACCACTGCAGCCAGCTCGAGATAATGAGTGGGGTAGTTCCGCTCATGTACCTTCAACTGTCTAGAACCATATGCTACTACACCCCCATTCTGCATCAACACACAACCCAAACCCTGATGAGATGCATCACTGTAGATAACTAACCCACCGCCACTAGATGGGACAGTCAACACTGGAGCTGTAGTCAATCTAGTCTTCAGCTCACTAAAGGTCTTCTCACATTCATCTGTCCACACAAACTGAGTATCCTTCCTTGTTAACTTAGTCAAAGCCGAAGCTATACTAGAAAACCCCTCAATGAATCGCCTGTAGTATCCTGCCAAACCAAGGAAACTACGGATCTCTGTAACTGTAGTGGGTCGACTCCAGCCCATCACTGCTTCAACCTTCGAAGGATCCACAGAAACTCCATCCTTCGAAACTACATGACCAAGGAACTTGATCTCCTTTTGCCAAAACTCGCACTTCTCAAACTTTGCATATAACTTTTCTCTTCTCAAAATTTGCAGCACAATCCTCAAATGCTTCACATGCTCGTCAGACGACTTTGAATATATCAAGATGTCATCAACGAACACCACCGCACACTTATCTAAGTAAAGACTGAATGTGCGGTTCATCAAGTCCATGAATGTTGCAGGTGCATTAGTTAGACCAAAAGGCATGACAAGAAATTCATAATGCCCATACCTGGTCCTAAATGTCGTCTTAGAAATATCTTCATCCTTTACTCTCAACTGGTGATATCCAGATCTCAAATCAATTTTGGAGAACACCGTAGCCTCCCTAAGCTGATCGAACAAGTCATCAATCCTAGGCAAGGGGTACCTATTCTTGATGGTCACCTTGTTCAGCTGTTGATAATCCACACATAACCGAAGTGAATTATCTTTCTTCTTCACGAATAATACTGGTGCGCCCCAAGGAGATACACTAGCCTGTATGAACCATTGTGCAAGTAATCCTTCAATCTGAACCTTCAACTCCTAAAGTTCAGCTGGAGCCATCCGATAAGGTGCTCTCGACACCGGTGCAGTACCTGGTATCACATCAATGGAGAAATCCATTACCCTTTTCGGAGGAAATCCTGGTATCTCCTGGAACACATCAGCATACTCTGCCACTACTGGAATCCCTGCAATTTCTGAAGTGCTATTAACTGATTCTATGTGTGCCAAGATCCCCGCCCTCATGGCAACGTCAGATCTCAGGCATCGATAATGAAACACTGGTTGCCCAGGGGCATGAAAAGACACAATCATTCTAAAACAATCAATCACTGCATAGTTTGGACTCAACCAATCCAAACCTAAAATCACGTCATACGTGTGATCCGGAATCACAATCAAAGATGCAGTGAACTCTCTACCACAAATTGCAATAGGGCAATCATCACAAAACATGCTAAGCTCAAGAGATACGCAAAGAGGTGATGTAACACACAAAGGTCTAGTAAGCGATATAGCAGTCAAACCCAAAACATCTACCACATAACTAGATATGAACGAGTGGGAAGCACCCGTATCAAACAGTACTCTAGCAAGATAGTTATAAACGGATAAGGTACCTTCCACCCGGTGCCTCTCTGGCCGATGGCAAATACTCTGGCTGGTGCTGGAGGTAAGGTTCTTCGCTGGTTACCCTGTCCTGCAATCTGAGGTTGAGTACAGTCCCTGGCAATATGTCCAGTCTGTCTGCATCGAAAACATGTTCTAGGCCTGAGTTTAGGGCAAGTCCTAGCAAGATGACCCAACTCATTACAGCTATAACACCTCATAGGGGCTGCTGGTGCTGCTTGCGTGATAGGTGGTGCCTGAATAGGGACAGGTGCTGCTGCTATCCTGGCTGGAGCCTGATGATGAAAATAAGGTCGCTGTCTCTTCTGGAGCCCACCTCTATAATCTCTAGACCCACTACTCCCTGCAACCGCCTTCCCTTTTCCCTGAGAATCTCTCTCAACTGTCTGCTTCTCCTTGTGGATCAGATTCTACTGCTCAATGATCAGGGCTTTAGCTAAAATCTGCTCCTTTGTCTTCAGCTCCATAATGGCCACATCTCGCTCAATAGAGCCATTCAACCCCCGCTGAAACTTCTTAGCCAAGTCTTCAGCATCTAATGGTTTCACAAACCAATATAGCCTGGAGAACTCTACCTCATATTCTCTCACATTCATCTTCCCTTGAGTAAGCGAGAGAAATTGCCTCTCCAGCTATTCCTTCACCGATGCTGGGAAGTATTTTTCTCTAAAGATCTTTTAGGGTTTAGGGTTTAGGTGCAATTCCACCACACCCTAGCCTCATCTTTGAGCATGAAAGTGGCTAGCTTCCTCTTCTCGATCTCATCACAGACAATCAACTCAAAATAGGTCTGTAAATCCTCGATCCATTGATCAGCCACCATATAGTCTGTGCCTCCCACAAATTTAGTTGCTCCTAACCGATTAATGTCCTTCGCCAACACTAATAGGCGAGCGGGATCATTAACCACAACTTCCAGTGGAACAGGCTGCTCCACAAACGGTGCCTCCACCTCTTCCTCATGTACTCCCACATGTGGAATGTCACCCCTACCTCGGCCTCTACCTCTACCTTTGGGTCTACCTCGACCCCTACCTCTGCCTCCCACAATATCCATTACCTAAGGAGCTTAGCATACCTGGTTAATACATGCATAACACTTAAATCAAAGCATAAGTAAATACAAGTCCATATTAACCGAGCTACTAACACAAAGAGGTTACTTCAGCTCCTATTACGTCCTAAAGTTCTAGACAACTCCCAACACTCCCACATACCCAATGACAATGTTAATACCGAAGAGCACCAGATAGGGATCCGCTGCAGACGGGCCATCACTCGGAAGGTATTAACTTATCACTAAATATGTACCTTATGCTCTGATACCAAACTGTCATGCCCCGATTTTTGAATAATAAATTCAAATCCGAAACATGAATACAACTAAACACATCACGTCCTAAATTTTTTTTTTATAAACCAACATCTCATAGACCATAACACAAACCTCGTAGCAAACTATCTCTCTAGTCAATTATTACAATACCAACATAAATACAAAGTTATGCTCAAAAGAGTCTACAAAACACACCAAAATAGACTAAATGCTGGTCTCAACCCTGCTGCCCTACGCAGCTCGCTCACCACCCTGATTATCCTGACCTGCAGGATTATCCGCTACACCATTTGAATAGTGTACCGGGATTGCAACAACACAAAACCCGGTAAGCTTTCTGAAAGCTCGTGTGAGTAAATAAAAATGAACGGTTGATTTATTAGATCACAACTCATTTATCTCAAGTAAACATCCAACAATCTCAACAACCACAATAAACATCAATCCAACACACATGAAACAACATGGAACACATTTCCACAATCACCAAATCACAACTCTCGCCACTTTGGCACCTAATCACAACTATCGCCACTTTGGCCCCACGTTAGAGCTCTAACTACCTCGTTACCTCTGACATCTTGGCCCAGGGTCAAGTAACGGCACCTCCAGGTTACTCGGTAACCTGCGAACTTTGGACCATTTCATGTCCTCAGAACAATATATCCCCGTTATTATTTAAAGGTCGAACTTTGGACCTCTCTATCCTCAGAACACATACACTCCGGTTATCATTAACCAAAGATCCTTGGACCATTCAATCCTCGGAATCCTACGTTTCTCTACCTTCTATTCAACTCACAAAATCAACATGCTTATCACCAATATTTATCAAATATTAACAACATAATAAAATCATATTATCAACATTTATCAACAACATATTATCACAATCCCATACCTCAATGTCACACCATTCAATATATAATCACGTAAATATATATATACGTACCATCCACACAGGAATGATCACTAATACCAACTATAGTTCACACGATGCAAAATCAAGAAATTCATTTTTAATATACTTTAAAACACATTTCTTAAAACCATTTTCTCACACATAACAAATAAATTGGGCAATTAAGGAAATTCGGTTCGTAAATGAACCAAGTGAGATTTACACACCTCTAAACTCCCGTTGCGTCTTCTTACAGTCCAAAATACGATTCATAATCGTCCGCTAACAAATCCGTCAAACACCTAATCAAAATGATAATTAACTTAGCGTATAATTTCAAAAACACACTTATATGAACATCCCACGGTCGGATCTTCACCCGTGACCACACAAGGTCATCTGGACAGTCCTACGATCATTATATCAAAACTAGAATTCTATCAGACGGTCCAATCTTCATAGATTACAAATCGAGCGATCGAAATCAATCGAAATCGTAAAATTCATAACTAATTCATACGATATCCAAAATTCACATGCTATATATCCAAATGATCGTATCGACATGTAGAATCTAAATATGAACATAAACTACTCATGGTACCCCCGGAGGTGGCCGGAAAGGGCCGCCGGTGTTTAGGGCAGAGTCATCGCTGACCACCACCAATGGTGTCGGGGCCGAGCTTATCCTTTTCGTTTTATCATTTTGAGCAACTTTCATAACTAACACGAAGTGAGAAAATGAGTGGAAGTGGTGAAAACTTACCAAAACAGTCCGGTTTGGCTGGAAAATCTGCAGAAACTGTTGGGAGCTCCGGCGAGCGTGTAATTGATCACTTCAGGTTTGGCTCTTTTTGCTACGTGTTCTGCTTCTTAATACGAGTTCAACTAGCCAAAGAACACGAAGTTTGGTAGCCTAGAACTCGAGATATTTCACTTCGCACTCAAAACGGCCGAAAATGGAAACAAGCTTCTCGCCGCCGCTACAAGCCGTGCCACGGCGCAAGGCTGCTAAGACCAGTACTACCGGAGATGATCAGGGCGTTTTCAAGAAGACAATCAAGATAATGAGGAAAATGAAACCAGGTCAAAAGACATGTTGTATGAAGATATCTGTATGTAGGGTTGCTTAATTGATCTTTCAGTTTTCTGTACGTAATTAATTATTGCCTCCATCAGTTTTTGAGTGCTTATAAAGTAATACACCTACGAATCGTCTTAAGGTTCCCTACTTCAAAATTGTATGTAAATCATTATCAAACTTGAATTTGTTCCTCAGATCAACTTTAAAAGTTTCTCCTGTTTTTACGTGCAGTATCTGAATTATAGACAAATTAATTAATTCTCTGCACTCTGCGGTTGTGCTTAGGGTTTGTACTCGGTATTGTATCAGAAAAGAAAGCTTTTGTTTACA
The DNA here is from genome assembly GCA_025331145.1 of Rosa persica. Lineage (NCBI taxonomy): Eukaryota > Viridiplantae > Streptophyta > Magnoliopsida > Rosales > Rosaceae > Rosa > Rosa persica. Next base: position 8,697,352 of record WFKR01000001.1, on the reverse strand, counting down.
ATTACAATTAATCAATGTGATACACGTATAGATTGAATTGTAGTAGCGATTCGAACTCAGATTAACAAAGGGAGCTTAGGGTCAGTGTACTACCATCTATCAATTTCAAAGAATGGTTACTAGAACAGGCTATGCGCCACAAAGTGGAAATTTCAAAAAGGTTACTTATGATCTCATGGGCTTTATGGACTAATCAAAACAACAGGTTATGGTACATATCTGCATACAGAGATCTGTGTATATAGATATGGAGAACACGGTAGCGGAATTGGAAGAATCAGAGGCGAGATCCAGATTGTTGTTGCTAATGAGATCCAGATAGTTGTTGCTACTCTATCAATTTCAGCTCAGCCACCTATTGGTTTCAGAATAACAAAAGCACGCAGTCAAAGGAGTTGCAAAAAATACAGAAAATAATAGAGTACACAAGAATGAACTCGAATATTTTCTTTGACAACTTCATTATTTGGATCCAGTTGCAAGGCTGCATGAGTAAAATCCCCCAGTTAGTATGAATATGGTTACTGCTTACTACCACCTTCGTTTAATAGATTTGCTTCCCATTTTTTAGTACACTATATAAGCTTTGCACTGGGATGTTGCTCAAAAGAGATTTCCGTACTAACCTTTCTTAAATCCCATATCAAAAGACATGCCTTGCTATAGTGTGAGCCGATCTCTACATTTAAGGCAATCTATGACGCCTTCAGAATATATGTGTATCTGAGTGTAAGCAGCTGCCCTGAAGTATATACATCAGAAGTTGAAGTTTTTAGACAGTACCCGCGGGATCTTTTCTCTTGTCATTAGTTGTGGTAACTTTAAGTGGACGTACATAAGCGTCCAGCTGCGGTTGCAATGGTCAGATCTGTTAAATAATCCTTTAGACATAGCATATCACCATTAGAACACAAATATAGATGTTTGGCTCCAAAACCAGATGGCTTGCAAACTGTCTCTTTTGAGCGTGTGCGCAGGTGTGCCAGCACCGTGGGGTGCAGTCGTCGGGGAGTCCCTTGACCTGACTTCTTGAATCAAACGATGTGGACGAGGAGAGCACCAACCTCGTCACAAGGTTTTTTTCTATGCCTTTCGGAAAAGGACTTCTTTGCCTTACGGGTAAGGACTTTGGTTGTGATCTCTTCACGAAACGGAGTCGATACTCAATGTTGTAGGTTGAGCAGAGCAATCACCGAAAAGTTGAGGAGAAAGCACAGGGTTCGCTAAAGCGTGACTTTAGCTTCGCTGGGTTGCGAGGGCGTTACCCTTGCTTCGCTGGTTTGCAAGCAGGTAGGTTTGCTCCAGAGAAGCTTTGATAATCTGTTTGATTAGGTTGAGAGTTGTGTGTTTTCCCTCCTTGAAACCTGGTATTTATACTAGGGTTTCGACTGTTCCTTTCTATCGAAGGATTATTGATTGACATTTCCTATTCAATCTCGGCTACTTGATTCCAATAAGGTCTCAATTGGCTTATGGATTCTGGAATGGGCGGAGTTCTAACCCAAACCCAAGTATACTTATTTTTGGGCCGCAGGTATCAGCCCGCTATGCTAAACCCACTAAAGGATCTTGCCAAAATACTTTTGGGCTCAAACATTGCCCCCCAGGCCCCGAAAACAGGCTCGCGAAAATGTAACTGATTGAATGGGACTTAAACGACATGTCCGCTGATCAAAATGATGTCCGTAATGAAGGTTGTGTCTGTTCGCTTCGCGAAACGTCTTTTCATCGTATCGTGTCCCTCACAAAAACTCTTAATTAAACTAAAGCTACTTCAGACCTATCACATCAGAAACTCTTTCAGTCCCCTAAATCCTGTAAAACCCTTCTCGCTTCATCATCCTCTTATTGTAAACCAGAAATGGCTCCCCCAAAGAAATGATCATCGATCCGGAGGAGGAAATCAATGAGAACGCTGCCCACACTTGGGGAACCAGTATCGGGGCTTGCTATCACATCCACACCACCATTCAAAGGCTGTTGTTACTCAGGCTTTTTGATAATCACGTCGGCCTGGGCCCAGTACCGCGAGATTTCATCCCAGACGACGCTATCGCCCTTTATGGCCTGCCCATCCGACGACCCATTCTAGTCCTCTGAAGGACCCCCTGAGATTTCAGAAGTTGGGGCGCACACCACCACTGAGCCAAAATAGGGTACTGGCCATCCAATATCAGTGCCGCAGAGCTTTCATGGTATCGCAAAACGAGAGAGTGAGATCTGGGTCGTTGGAACGTCGCAGGTATTACCCACACCATCGATCTATGTTTTAATCTCCCTTATAGCGGTAATCGCTCACTGCTGGCTGCCTTTCTCTGCTTCTGGAACGCCGCCACCAACACCTTTGATTTTCGCTTTGGCCAAATGGGTATCACCTTGCTCGATATTCTCACCATCACTGGGTTACCCATTGATGAGGAGCCATACGTGCATGGTCAATTTGACTCTACCACCTTCACCTCGACCATGGTCTAGGCCGGTCGTAGTGCTCACAATGCCTCTTACCCACTGTGGCTGACCCACTACTGCAAAGAGCACAACGCCACCAGAGACATTGCTTTTCTAGAGTACTGGCTATGCCGATTCATTTTCTGTATTTCCTCCAACAAGCCCACTGGTCCTTGGACTTCATTGGCAACAGCCCTCTACAACGGCCGCCGCATTGGGCTGGGACAACCGATGTTAGGCGCTCTCTACCGCATCCTGTACCTGGCGGTCATGCATCCATTCGAGACTAACATCTCATGTCCCTTTTGGATCCTCAATTTCTGGATTCAGGTTTACTTTCCTTTCTTCCATCGTGAAGACATCCCACTACTTCCACTAGGCAAAGCCCTTCTAGGTTAGTGGCTGTGCCACGAGGTGGTCAGAAGTCTCTATCAATTGTTGGAGACAAAGGGATGACGAACTCTTCACAACTATCTTCGAGGGACTGAGATACCCCTACAATGCTGACGTTGAGTTACTCGCTCGTTTTCCTGAAGAGGTCATCTGCACCTCCACTTACCAGCACAAGTGATCCCCAATTAGCCCTAGTTCCAGTGCAGATCTTGGATGATAGTTTGCCTGAAGTTAAAGAAAGAGAACTGCCACCAGATACTTCTCACGAGCAAGTAGTGCTGGAATTGGTTCCAGACTTTGGCGAAGCTGCTCAAGAAACAGTGCCTTTAGCAATTATCCGCGAGCCTCCTACTGAAGAGGTACAATTTCTACCAAGTGATGTATTCTGATTCCTACTTCTTTCTGTATTCTAACATCTCTTTGTAGGGGTCAAAATGCTGTTCCCTGTTAGGACGCAGCTATCACTGCCGAGGAGGAGATAGCTATTGACCACCCCGCTGTATCAGATGACAATAAATTGGTTGATCAGGAAGTTTCCCCCCGAGCGCCTGAAGTAGAGGAGGAAGCAAAAAATCCTGAGCCAGCACTAGAGTCGACTCCTGCCCTGGAGCCCCCTGAGGCTCCTGTTAATGCGGAACCAAACCTGCTACCTGCGCCTTCCGCCCGATTAGAGAGACTAGCTCACGGGCTTGAAGTTATCCTATCTGGGGTTGTTGATGATGCTAGAGAAGGCCTTCGTCGTCTCTTGGGACCTGATATTATGACGCCTGGTGCACCTGCGAGAGTCTTGGAGTACCTCCGAGTTCTTCTTCGTGAGCATGCTATCACTGGGGATCAATTCCGCGAAGTCGATGAACTGTTGGAGGCACTTCCCCAATGGCTAAATGAAAGGGCAGCCACGAACGCGTAGGCCAGACAGACCCAAGCACATTATCAAACTTTCGCTCAGCGAATGGACCACTCTCGCGATTTCTTAAGTGACCGCGCCTATCCTGATCAGAGATTTGAGGCTCGTGTAGAATCACCTCCAGTCTCAACTTCAGGAAATCCAGGCCCAACTAGATGTTGTGACTACTAGGCTTGCCCATGAGGAGAATTTGATAGAACAACCACTAGCTGCCTCTGAAACTTTATCCCAGAATCTGGATCAACATCCCCTCTGCCTGTCATATACAGGCCGAAATTTTTAGGCCTCTGTCATTAGGCCCATTATCTTGTATGAACAATATTATTATCATTATTTAATTAAATATACGGCTCGCATTACTTGGCCCAAATATTTGTCCATATACGGGAAGTGTTTTAACTCCGCCTTTAATGTGTATTATCACCAATTGAAAAGATGATCTTGGAATGGAACGGAGAGGTTACCTCCTTGTAGACTGCTCCGCTTTCCATGTGTTGTGAGTCCCTTCATTTCTGAGATACTCTCATTCAATTCTATTGATATTCTCATTGATGGCATTGAAAGTACCCCAATTGCCCGTCCAACAGTTGAGTAAATACCTGTACTTTGGAGAAGTGAAACAATCACAAACATGGCTTTCCCAGAAATATCTTTGCAAGCCTTACTTCTCTTCCTTCTTTTCCTGAAATCTTCCCCACACGATTTCACCCTTAGCCTTTAAACCTTAGGCTTTATAGCTTAATCTCATGGTCTGGGTAGGCTTTATAGCCTAATCTCAGATCCAGTCGCATGTCTTTGGTCTCTGAAAACCCGGATGAGATTCACCGGTTTCTGTTAGACTGACAAACACGCGACGCTCCTAACGTTGGATAGTATAATCTGGGGATTCCCTCTCCTAAGATGTTCCAGTGCGGAGCAAAACGAAGAAGGGCAGAAGGCCACTCTCGGACTATCGTTCTTCTTCCGCGGTCTACCTCTGGGGTCTGATGAAATGACTTTTGTTTTTGGCCTAGAGGTAGATGAAGCAACTGGGTCGCGCTCTCCTGAAGACACCATCTCCATCCCGGAGGATAACCATCTGGAAGGGTTGTGATGGGTTATTTCCTTCCTTCTCCTTCCAGTACCAATGAATGCAGCGATGACTCAGACCAGAGGATGGTGAAGAGAGGAAAAGGAAGAGTGATCACTTATCTGCCCCTTTTATGCAAAATCCAGAAGCTCTTGGAAGATCTGAAATCCCTATAGTTGTTTTAGCCACTTTTGGCTTTGTAAATGTAATTGTCGCGAAAATATTGTACTGCTTCTGGCCGCGAAGCCACTTTATGAATACAATGAAATTTTTATGATTTTGCTATTGTGACAACAATTATAAGGCCTCTGGAATAGGCTCTTACATATATTCCAAACACATTTATCAAGAAAATTTTGAAAATTTGAACAGAAAATTGGTAAAGGACTATTCAAAACAAGCAACGCAAATCCAGTAGCCTCAATCAAGGCCTGCTTACATAGTATTACTCCCTTAGTGTTAGTAGGTGGAGCGAATATAGAAGGATGAGGCCACAGAAAAGGTCTACATGAAGTGAACCAAGGAACACTAGGCTTGCCCCCTGGTCCCAGAAACTGAAGAATCTGGGGGATGGTCGAACTCCCAAACACTAGGATAATACTTTTTGAGGAAGCGACCATTAATGGGATTGCGGTGGAGTTCGCCATCCAAATCTTTGAGGTGGAAAGCCTCACGCTCCAAAATTCTAAGAATAACAAAAGGCCCTTCCCAGTGCGGGGTCCACTTACCGCGGCCGGTCAACTTTTCGCCAAAGGGAAGCACTGCTTTCCAAACGATGTCACCCTCTTTGTAGAAGTAGGATTCCGTTTAGAGGTACGGTAAGCCCAAAGTGTCTCGTACAATGTCTCGTGCCACTGGCGAGGGTTCTCCGCAAGCCTCTTTTTCAGTAAGGTAATGACGATCTTGGTACTGGCCTCCGCTTGTCCGTTGGATTAAGCGTAATAGGGTGTACTATAGACAAACTGGATGCTCAAGTCATTGACTAGCTGTTCCACATCACCACCCATAAACGCTGCCCCGCTGTCTGAGACCAATACTTCTGGGATGCCAAACCTGCATATAATATGTTGAAAAATAAATTGGCGAATGGTAGCCCCGGAAGCCTCTTTCAAAGGCGCAGCTTCTACTCATTTAATGAAAAAGTCTCTAGCGACGATGATGAACTTGTGCTGGAGTGTAGAGTGTGGATGAATCATTCCAATTAAGTCCAGTGCCCAGCCTCACGTAGGCCAAGGTTTGATAATAGGCTACATGGGGATATTGGGAATATGCTGGACTGGTCCATGTGCTTGACAGTCCTGGCAACCCTTCGTGAAAGCGATACAGTCTTTCAAATGCTAGGCCAGTAATATCCATGTCTTCTGATGAGCCAGCGCATTTTCGGACCTGCCTGATGAGCTCCACACACCTGCATGTGCTTCTCGCATTAAGCACTTAGCGTCACGACCATAGACACAACTGAAGTCTATGTCATCTTCACCACATTGGCATAGCTCGTCTCCTCGGAGGAAATAATTCAAAGCTAGAAAATGGATCTTCCTATCTACTGTGGGGCTAGGCTGCTTGAGGTAATCTATCAAAGGAATACGCCAGTCCACATCGATAGGCTCTAAAATCGTGACCATCAGTTCATCTGGTGGGTCAGAGCGCGCGAACCATGAGGCAACGTGCATTTCTCCACTTCGAGGATTCGCTCGCGAATGCCATATTTCAATGTAATCCCTATAGCCAATTGAGCTAGTTCATTAGCAGCAAAGTTGCACTCGCAGGGAATATGTTCTAAGTCCACATCCTCAAACTGGACTAAAAGTTCAAGCGCGCAGTCTAAGTATGGCACGAGCAATGCACTTGAGCACTTATATGCGTCACAGAGTTGATTGATCATGAGTAAAGAATCACCGTGTAGTTGAACTTCTCGCACTCCTAGTTCTAGCAGCAACTCTAGGCCTATAATGAGGGCCTCGTATTCTTCTTAGTTGTTGGTGCACCGGAACTCTAACTTGAAGGTATTCTTCTTAGTTGTTGGATTTTCCAGGACAACTCCTGCCCCTGCCTGTGTGTCCGTTCTGGATCCATCAAAATACAATACCTAGGGCTGGAGAGAGATCATTGCTTGATATAAATGGGTGAATTCTGGTAAGCATGCCAAATCCCAACGATCATTGTTGTAACAACAACTTCTAAATCTCTCACTGCCGGAACGTCATGCATAGGATGATGCGCTAAAATGTCCGTGATGGCTTGATCCTTCACTACTTTTTGTGGAACATATTGGAGCGAGAATTCTGACAAGGCTAGCCCCCACTTGCCAATACGACCCCTCAGAATAGGTCGCGACAGCATATATTTAACCAAGTCGGTTTGAGCGATGATGCAAGTTGTGAAACATAACATATAATGCCTCAACTTGCATGCTGAGAAGTCTAGCATAAGACACAGCTTCTCCACTGGAGTATACCTTGTTTCATAATCTGTGAGTGTCCTATTGAGGTAGAAGATGGCATGTTCAACTCCTTCCTCATAATCCTGAGCGAGTAGGCTGCCAATGGAGGCTTCAGCTACTGAAATATACAATTTTAATGGGAATCCGGCTCTAGGGGGAACAAGCACTGGCGGGCTCGCCAAATAGGCCTTTATTTTGTCGAAAGCCTCTTGATGTTTTGGTTCCCATGCAAACTCATTCTGCTCCTGTAACCTCAACAACGGGGGAGAAGGTCAGGATTTTCCCTGCAGAGTTAGAGATAAAAACGTCGCTAGCCTTGTCTTTAGGAACTTCGATGCCCCTTTGATGGACTATAAATCCCAGAAAATATCAGGCATGTACCCCAAAAACACACTTAGCGGGATTCATCTTGAGTTTGTGTAGTTGCATGCGTTCAAAAACCTTTCTGAGATCTAAGATGTGGTCTCCGCGCTTCTTTGACTTCACGACCACGTCATCGATATAAACCTCCAAAATCTTCCCAAGAATGTCCTGAAAGATCAGGTTCATAGCACGCTGATAGGTCCCTCCCGCGTTCCTCAGTCCAAAAGGCATAACCACGTACTCAAAAACACCTCCGAACCCAGGGCAATGAAAGGCGGTCTTATGTCTGTCTTCCTCTGCAACCGGAATCTGGTGATACCCTGCTGTGTCGTCCATGAAGGATAATAATTCATGCCCTACAACTGCGTCTACCAACATATCCGCGACCGGTATGGGGTAGACGTCTTTAGGTGTAGCTGAATTAAGGTCTCTATAATCCACACAGACCCTCAGTTTGCCATTCTTTTTGCGTATAGGCACTATATTGGATAGCCACTGATTGTACTTGGCCACTCTTATAATGCCTGACTTATGCATCTTTTCAACCTCCTCTTTAACCAGGACTTGGGTCTTAGAGTTCATTCTTCGCGGCTCTTGCTTCACAGGCCTCTTGTCAGGGACTGTTGGCAGCTGGTGGCATACCAAGTACGGTGATAGGCCTGGCATGTCATCATATTTCTTCGTAAAGCAGTCTTTGAATTCTCGCAATAGGTCGATGAGCCTCTATTTCTCGTTAGGCTCCAAATACTCGCTGATAGCCACTTTCATAGGCTTAGCAGCAGTTCCAAGGTTAACTTTCTTGGTAGGGTCCCTAACCTTAGGAGGTGTGTCATCCAATGTTGCTGGTGCTAGCTGGATTTCTTCTTCTTCAGCTTCTTGGTCTGAGAACTCTTCGTTGACAATTTCTAGAGTCGCAATTCTATCATAGGCCTCCTTCTCCACTAAGTACGAGGATAGTCGTTCGTAAAGAGAGTGGAGGGCCTCTATCCCTTCGCGTGGAAGGTCGTAATCCATCAATTAATTATGGGTTTGGGCACAGCGTGGCCAGGCCTTCCCAGGTCCTCCTTTGCGAGTGCGAGCCCCCACTGTGCTAATTCTGAGGTCGTCACCCCTGTGGGGCGGCCCTTCTGATCGATGCCACTAACCTGCAATGGAGTGATTGGCTCCAAGTAGTACCTAGCATCTACTTAATTCGCTGAAACAGGCAATGGGTGAGGATCTGCCTTGATCACCACAGCCTGTTCAGTGACCCTGTTCCACATCATCAGCTCCTAATGGAGAGTTGACGAAACACAATAAATCTGATGAATCCAGTCGCGGCCTAGAATGGCGCTATAAGCGGCATAGCAATCTGTGACGAAGACCACATGTATTCCCTCTGAGGGACCAACTTTGATTCGCAGGAATAATAGGCCCAACGTCTTCGTTACTATCCCCGTGAAATTCTTAAGCGTTAGGGACGTAGACTGGATCTTTTCTTTCTTGATTCCAAGCAGTTGCATGGTCCTGGTAGTGATGACGTTGACCGCGGCTCCGGTATCCACCATGATCTTGGTAACCTTGGTACCGTCGATCTCCGCCGTAATATATAACGGTCACATGTGTTGGACCATAGCAGGTGTGGGTTTTGTGAAGCTCATAAAGAAACCCCTGCCGTCAACGTCATTGGTATCCGACAGTGCTGCCTCCTCGACCGGTGTAGTAGCTGTTAAGGTAATCTGCAAAGGCTGTTTGACATCTTCCTCAGCTTTTACGCATTCCTGTGCAGCGACTGGCAGCGCATATCTCGCGGGTAACACGTAAATCATGTTACAGGAGGTATCAACGATATCCGTCTAGTCCATGGCCTTCTCAATGTCTAGATCGGGCTCATCCATCGGTATGTCAGTGTTGAACTGTTTAACCAGCCGATCGACCAAAGATTCCTCTATGAGGCCTTTCGCTTCACCCTATTTGTGTTCTTGCACCTTTTCCAACTGCTTTGGAGGCTCTGAACTCTACTCTACTGTTGAACTTTCCTTCAGGGGTGTCATCATTGCGCTCTGGATCTTTTTAGGTCTCCACTGTAAAGTAGTCTCCAGTGTTGCTTTTGCCCCCTAGTCTCCCAAAGACTGAGGGTTTGTCTTCTGGTTCTTTGCGAAACAACCTGCGTCTGACATGTAGTCCCCTAGTTGGCGAGTTTTCTTTCCTAACGGGCGGAGGTGTCCTGTCCTTTGTAATCCTGCAGAAAACACTGGGCTTAGTGGCCCCTGACTCCAATCGGGTTTGCTTTTGGAAACTACGGGGAGCCACCAATGGCTTAGCGGCCAGTGCCTCCAACACCTTCTGGTAATGTTCAGGAGATTTGACCAGTTGTGAGGGTTTATTCAGGCCCTGATCCATAGCCTCTTATGTTCGCTTGGCCTCTCCAAACCTGCGATGTAGCTTCCTTTTCTTAGAAGGGCTGATCTCCACCGCTTTCCTTTTCTCTCTTCTGTACCACTTGCCTTCTTTATTGAGCCACACCTGAATCTGATCCTTTAGTTTGACACAATCAGTTGTGTTATGATTCCATAGGTTGTGGAATTTGCAATACTTTTTCCCTTTTAGCTGATCTGGTCGAGGGAAAGGGCTGAATTCTGTCTTCACCATCTTCGCGGCGATCATCTCGTCTAAAATCTCATGTGCCTTATTGACATCATATGTATATGTCGCGAACTCAGGTTTAGTGAAAGCTACCGACTTGAGCTTGACAGGTTCCTTGGGTATTTTCAATTGCTTTAAAGTAGAGTTCTTTCTTCCTGTAAGCTCAAAGGCAGAGACATCATTCTCTTCTTCATCCTTATCGAACTGGACAATTTCTTCGCCAGGATGGTGGTAATAAGGATCATAAGTAGCTGGTTGATAGCTCAACGCTGCCACTGTGCGGTGCTTTCCTGGCATGTAAGTGCCTTTGGATGAATTCTTTCTGGCGTCAGTCTCCCTAAGAAGATGTTCAAAGCTTCCGACCTCCGTAATAAGCTCTCCCATAGATTAAATCATGCTGCCATGTTGCTTCTTTCGCTGGTGAGGCTCCAAACCCTTGATTGCCAACTTAACCATTTCTTTCTCAGGTAGTACCATGTTCAGCTTGGCCTTCTGAATTTGAAAATGTTGAAGGTATGCCACGGCGGACTTAGTGGGTTGCCGAGACATCTGAGTAAGAGAAGCCAAGTCAACTTCTGGTTCTGTGGTCCCAAACATTTCTCGGAAGAGCTTCTCCATCGCTAAACAATCATCCACTAGTCTTGGTCAAAGTTTTGAAAACCATCTGAAAGCAGCTCCTGAGAGGGAGGTACCAAAGATCCTGCACTTGAGGATTTCATCATTTTGATACTGGCCGCATTACACTCTGAACTTGGCATGATGAGTTACCGCATTTTCATTGTCTTCCACTGAAAAAGTAGAAAAAATTATATTTTTGTAGCCTCTGGGAAAAGCCGCGAGCATTATATGCGGCAGGAAGGGTCCCTCATAGATTCCATCCATTTGGGCCCTAGGGTTGGCCATCCTAATCATCTCCTCAACCTCATCGCGTCTCACATAATCTAGACCGGGAGGGGGAGGAGGAGTTGCCACAGTCTGGTAAGCTATCTGTTGTGGTATGGCCTGGCTAGCGGTCATCGTCCCCTCTCCCAGCCGGACGGCTCAGGAAGCAGGTTGTTGGAGAGTTATCGCTGGTAGGGATGAATCTTTCACCAGAGCCGTTATCTTGATTGGGTTTCCTATCTGGTCAATGCCGTAATAATTATGTGGGAGTTCATGGTAAACATTCTCTGCCCCATCGCTATCGTATTGAGTGAATCCAACAGGGTCGGTAGGAGTGCCTTCATCAGTCTTCAGAGTCTTACTCTTCTGCGTGGCTTGAGGAGTAGCTTTTGTTCCACCAATAGCCAAAGCTTTTTCCTTGCTTTTAACTGACGCAGTAAATGGCCGGTGTAGATGGTATAGCCGTGCTGCTGCTAGCCTTCTCTCGAGCATTCGGTGGTATATACTTGCCACACCCAGAAGGTTGGCCAAGTGAGCCAAGGATGGCATTAGGATCTCCTAAAGCTTTATTCAAAACCTCTTTAGCCTGGTTCAACTCAGCTCTTTGCATGGAGACCTCTGTTGCAAGGTTAGAATCGTCTTTGCACATGGCCGCGATGTTAGTCACAGGGTCTTTGATTTGGGTGCTAATAGTGTTAACAACACTCAGAATTTCATCATACTGCACACGAGTGGTGTCAGCAATTTTGTCAGCATGTGTTCGGGCCTATTTAGCAAGTCAACGTGCATGGTCTTTGGCCTCTTGGATGTTCCGTTCCATTCGCTGATCATATTCGCGCATCTGCTGCTCCGATCCCATAATCGAAACGGCCAAATGCTTTCCAAAATTCTCGTTGTTGAGCATAAGGATACGGATACGTTCGTCCAAGCTAGCATCCTTAGAGATGATGATGGGTTTAAATTCAGCTTTAGGGGTCGCCTCGTCCATTATGGCTGCGAAGGACAATGCCTCTGCAGTAGGAGATTTCTGGCCCTCAGTGGCGAATAGCTGATTTGTCTCAGGTACAGTTGACATCTCTGATGATGGTGAGTCGAGAGAGAAATTTTCTGTCACCTATTCTTCAGAAAGACCACGACAGTCCGTGCGAGAATGTGGTCTGTAACTGGAGGTCTTATGTTTTGGGCAGTTAGCGTAAACCTTTTGGTAAGGGTTCTCGCTTGACTTTCCAATGATTACATTCATGAAAACACGTTATGCAAAGGTCCCACTGGGCATGCCAAAATGTTTGGCTCCAAAACTAGATGGCTTGCAAACTGTCTATTTTGAGCGTGTGCACAAGCGTGCAGCACCGTAGGGTGCAGTCGTCGGGGAGTCCCTTGACCTAACTTCTTGAATCAAACGATGTGGATGAGGAGAGCACCAACCTCATCACAAGGTTCTTTTCTATGCCTTTTGGAGATGGTCTTCTTTGCCTTATGGGTAAGGACTTTAGTTGTGATCTCTTCGCGAAACCGAGTCGATACTCAACGTTGTGGGTTGATCAGAGCAATCACCGAAAAGTTGCTGGTTTGCAAGCATGTTGCAGGTAGGTTTGCTCCGGAGAGGCTTTGATAATCTGTTTGATTAGGTTGAGAGTTGTGTGTTTTCCGTCCTTGAAACATGGTATTTATACTAGGGTTTCGACTGTTCCTGGCTATCGAATGATTATTGATTGACGTTTCCTAGTCAATCTCCGCTACTTGATTCCAATAAGGTCTCATTTTGCTTATGGATTCTGGAATAGGCGAAGCTGTAACCCAAACCCAAGTAGACTTATTTTTGGACGGTAGGTATCGGCCCGCTATGCTAAACCCACTAAAGGATCTTGCCAAAAATACTTTTGGGCTCAAACAATAGATATATCAAACAAAGGCCAATGATTCCAGAATACTTACTTGATGAAGAAGATGCCATTGTGTCGATGCCGATAACTTGGTCTTATGCCTTTCTCCAATACTCTCGATAATGGGGATAGTATATTGCTTGTGTATTGTGAAGTAGGGGACCATGTTATTTATAGAAGACAATGCTTCAGGATCCTTACCCATTGAGGAATCCTAATTGCATATGGTTAGTCTCCACTCTGCACACATTACAGATATATGCTTATGTGAATATTACTTCACATCTTAATTAGATTTCCACATATTACAATATTTATTCACTTTCCTAATTGTAATATGATCCGGATAATAGTCAATGTAAAACTTTAATTCTTGTTCTTAAGTAAACTTTAAATGCAAGTGCTTGATGAATTCTGTGTTATATGCAAGTCCAAATAAAAGCTTACATTCTCCCACTTGGACTTTCATATTGGTTCATCAAGCAACTGCAATGACAAGAACCTCTTTTGTGATCACTGATATTGTACATTTCTACAATCTAATTTCAAGGTTAATATGATCACAACCACTATAGCAGAACTAAAGAAAAACTTGCATCTAAATCAGCAATGCCAGTTTTCTATAATCACTAGAAACAGAGTTGTAATCAGAAAAACAACCAACAACATAATACAATCATGTGGAATGCTGCATTGTGAATGAAAGTACCTGAATTTCCATATAAGGTCCTCCTTTATTCTACACTTGCAGAATCATCCTTTATACTTTATGAGAAGTCTGCTATTTCTCATAGAAAGAACCAAGAAATTCTGCAACTGTCAAAACATATCAAACAGCCAAATAGATCTAATATCATGGATGCATTAATCAAACATCCGAAAATTTGTACATCTACATACTTATCAAACAATCATATGCTACAGAAATCAACATAAGAATCTAAGACATTAATTCATGTATACTGACTGCTTTAATAAATCTGGAAATATTGTCTACTATAGAATTCAAGAGGTTACAAACAGAAACCAAAGAAAAAAAATACAAAACAGAGCTTCTCTCAAGCTCCCACTGATTCAAGGCATGTGAAATGACCGAATCAATCCAATATTCATAACATGTTCCGTAAAAACCCTAATTGCTAATGGTTTTGTGAAACGGTACTAACATGTTATCTCCACTAATATGATCAACTACAATTTCATCATGCTTCACTTTCTCTCGAACCAGAAGATGCTTAGGATCTACAAACTTAGTTTTTGAGGATCTCTTATTGTTGTTTGAAAAGAACACAGCTACACTATTATCACAGTAAATCTGCAAGGGTGTGTGAATGGAATCCACTACTCTAATGGCTTTGATAAAGTTTCTAAGCCACACAGCATGTATAATGGCTTCATATAATGTAATGAACTCAACATGCATCGTAGATGTAGTCACACAAGTCTGTTTTACAGATTTCCAAGAGATTGCACCACCTGCAAGCATAAACACAAAACCAGATGTAGACTTTTTCTGAGTTTTGGATTTTTTTCCCCTATATAGTCAGCATCTGAATATCCTATCACTTCCAGTTCTTGATTTTCAATTCTTTTATACACTAAAATATGGTCTCTAGTGCCATGCAAGTATCTTAAGACTTTCTTTCCAGCCACCCAATGTGCATGACCCGGGTTTGTTTGAAATCTACCCAACATTCCAACAGAATAAGCAATATCAGGCCTAGTACGGACCTGAGCATACATTAGGCTCCCAACAAGTGAGGCATAGGATTTATCTTTCATGGATTCTTGTTCTAAATTATTACTGGGACACTGAGTCATAGGAGCATCCCCCATAGCACACTTATCCATTTTAAATCTTTTAAGAACTTTGTCTATGTAATTTTTCTGAGACAAACCTAAAAGACCCTTCTTTCTATCTCTGCAGATTTCAATACCAAGTACATAGGAGGCTTCACCTAAAACCTTCATCTCAAAGTTTCTAGATAAAAAGTCTTTTGTTTGATGTAAAAGAGATAAGTCACTGCTAGCAAGAAGAATGTCATCGACATATAGAACCATGAAAATAAACTTGCTCCCACTATTTTTCAGGTATATACACTCATCTGGTGGATTTTTCGACAAAAATGATGTGACACCATTACTGAATCAAACTTGAGATACCATTGTCTAGATACTTGCTTTTAACCATAGATAGATTTCTTATGTTTACACACTAAGTGCTCACTGCCTTCACCAATAAGACCCTTAGGTTGCCTCATATAAATCTTCATATAATTCACCATTCAGGAAAGCAGTTTTAACATCCATCTGATGTAGTTCCATATTAAAATGTGCAACTAAGGCCATAATTATTCTGAAAGAGTCTTTAGTTGAAACATGTGAGAATGTCTCATTATAATTTATTCCCTCTCTCTGCGTAAACCCCTTAGCTACAAGTCTAGCTTTATGTCTTTCTATGCTCCCATCCGAATTTTTCTTTATTTTATATACCAACTTGCAGCTTATTGTTTTGATACTAGGAGGAGGCTCAACTAATTCCTATACTTCATTCTCATACATTGATTGTAACTCTGCTTCCATTGCTTCCTGCCACTTCTTGGCATGCACACATTCAACAGCTTACTTAAAACTTAGTAGATCATCTTCCTATCCTATGTCAAAATCTGTTTCTTGAAGGTAAAGGACATAATCACTAGAGATTGCTGGTCTCCTAACTCTCTGCGATTGTCTCAAGGGTTGAATAGGCATTTGTGGCTGAATAGGTGGTTGAGGATGCTCTGGAGGTTGTTGATTTGGTGGAGGATTCGATGGAATTACTGGTTCTGGTATCTGAACTTGAGGTGGATTTTCAGCATGTTCAGGGATCTCTTCAAAGTTAACAATTCTTGTTGTAATTGGGAAAGGTGCAGGCAACACAAAATTTTGCTGATTGTTTTCTGATAAGGTTCTAGCAACAACTTACTCTTCTTCCAAAAGGAAATCACTCATATCTTCTCTCTATGTAGCTTCAGTGTCTTTAATAAATTTTGCATTCCTCGTTTCTATTATTCTGAGATGGTAGTTAGGACAATAAAATCTAAAACCTTTTGATTTTCCTGGATATCCTATAAATTAGCCACTGACAGTTCTAGAATCTAGCTTTTTCAACTGAGGATCATACGGTTTTGCTTCAGCTTTGCAACCCCAGACATACAAATGCATTAAACTAGGCTTTCTCCCTGTCCATAACTCATAAGGAGTTTTATCTACATCTTTACTAGGGACTCTATTCAGAATATAATTTGCTGTTTTTAAAGCATCTCCCCATAAAAATCTTGGCAACCCTGTAGTGCACATCATACTCCTCACCATGTTTACTAGTATTCTATTTCTTCTCTCTGCTACCCCATTTTTCTGTGGTGTCCTTGGTGTTGTATATTGAGCTACGATGCCACACTCTTCTAAATAAAGTGCAAAAGGTCCCTTATGTTGTCCTATTTCATCGTATTTTCCATAATACTCACCTCCTCTATCGGAACTATCTTTATTTTCTTTTCCAACTGATTCTCAACCTCATTCTTAAAAATTTTAAATACTTCAAGTGCTTGACTCTTTTCAGAAATTAGGTAGACATAAAAAAACCTACAAATATCATCTATAAAGGTTATAAAATACTGGTTTCGACATATGGTTTGGGGGGAGTAAGGCCCTAAGATGTCTGTGTGTATTATTTCTAACAAATTCTAACTTCCAGCTGAACCCTTCTTACTACTATTTGTTAGTTTTCCCTTAATGCAGTCTACACACACATTTAAATCTGCAAAATTTAGATAAGGCAAAATGTTTTCTTTGACTAACTTCTGAATTCTTTCTTTAGATATGTGACCAAGTCTTTTATGCCAAAGGTTTGAAGGTTTTTCATTCACAAAATTTCTTTTAACTCCTGAGTTTTCAACAAGAAAAGTTTCAGAGACATAAGAACAAGTCAATTGCCATAAATCATGCACAATAAAAGCTTTACCAACAGGAGCATTGTTATAAAACAAAATCCACTCAATTTTATTAACGAAATAGCTGAAATCAGCTTCAACAAGTTGTGAACAAGAAATCAAATTCCTTCTCATGGAAGGCACATAAGAAACATTATTTAATTCTAAAACAAAATCAGGTCCTAATCTAAGTCTGACATCTCCTATGGCTTCTACTGAAACTCTCATCCCATTGCCTACGAACAGGTTCTTTTCAGCCCTACTTGGTGCCCTTTTGCTTATGAATCCCTGCAAACAATTAACTATGTGAATAGAGGACCATGAATCTAGCCACCAAGAATCTAATGGGACATTAACTAAGTTCGACTCAAAACAAGCAAAATATATTTTATTACTTTTTTTAGACAACCATCCCTTATACTTGTGACAGTTCCTTTTCAATGCCCTACTTTATCAGAAAAATAGCACTTTACATTCAGTGAGTGAGATCCTCCAGCACAAGTAGAGCCCTTATGGAATTTCTTTGATGAATTAGAAGACTTCTTTTGGTGAACAGTTTTGATTTCCTCTTTATTCAATAGGTTTACAGTAGCCACACCTTTTCCCTTTTCTTTCTTGATCCTACTCTTTTCTTGCTCGCAAATCGAAATCAACTCATCTATACTCCATTTCTTCCTCTGAGTGTTGTAAGTTGTGATAAGCTGACTATACTGAGGAGGCAGAAACATCAGGATCATGTGTGCTAGCATAGGATCAGCTATAGGGGACTATAATGCTTTCAGTTTGTTGGCTACATCTATCATCTTCAAGCAGTGCTCCCTAACACTACTAACTCCATAAAATTTCAAGGTCATTAGAGAATTCAAATGGTTTGCTGTTTCGGCTTTATCACTTTCTTTATATTTCTCCTCTATAGCCTCAAGATATTCTGTAGCTGTATTACTCACTGGAATCCCTCCCCTTGTTGTTTTCATCATAGCTTTCTACATAATTTTTAAGCTCAATATGTCCCATTTTTCTGCTTTGTCTTTTTCAGCTCTAGTACTGGCGGTCACAATAATTGGTCTAGGTTCTCTGAGAGCCAAGTCTAAATCCCACACACCTAGATAAATTTCTAGGTCATTCTTCCACTTCTTAAAATTATTTCTAGTCAAGGTCTCAATGGTGAGATTAATGGTAGCAGGGTTGATGGCTGAAAATAGAAACAAACTCGCGTAAGTACCTATTTTAGCCTAACAATTATGCATGTTTCTTTAAATTTTACATACATACGTCTATCACGCAGAAGCATGGAAAAATATCATACAAGCAATCAATCTTTATAACAACCCCATTCTGCAATTTTTGTTTAGCTGCACAACACATTTGAGCAAGAAGTACAACCAACCCTTATCTTCTTTATCACACCACCAGAGGTCTTGAAACACAAATTTTTCACGAATAACTTCCTAGCTTTGTCCTCAAGAAATTATTCTTTCCTTATGTGTTTTAAAGTTTCTGGAATGTGCCAGTTATGTACAACATCTATTAAGAATTTTATAACCTTCTTTGGAAGAACATCTAATAGCTTTGTACATCCCTGCAACCTTGATCCTTATATCTGTAGTTTTGAGAAATCTTAACAAAACTAACTGCTTTGGCTGAAAATTTTATCAAAACTTCTCATTTGGATCAAGAATGTTTCACTACCTTGTTCGTACAAGCAAAAAACTGATTTTGTAAAACTATCTTGCAACGGAAAAAAATTTGGAAAAGAATTTTAGACAATAATTTAGCTCATAAACAAATGCCTGCATAATCTTTTAGGGATAAGAACTTCAGTTGTTGATAAATTTGTTTTCTTAGGATTATAAGGTTCCTGCAATCCTAAACTTCTTCATGTGATTAAAATTTTCTTTTAAATCTTCTTAGATTAAGTAAACAGCAATCAAGAATCAACCATCAACCCAATCATAACAACGAATCACAATAACCAACAACAGAAACATAATCCCAAAAATTTGCAGAAAATATCGAATTGAAATCTGAGTTTAGTTTGTGTACCTTAAGCACAGCAACCTACAATCAAGGTTATGGCAGACAAAATTTGACATCGCATTCATTAATCAAGCAAGGAACAATCGGGTTTTGATTTGAAAATCTTTCAGAGGAAAGAAATTCCTCTGCCCCTCTTTCTTCAATTTGTTGTCAACTGTCAAGAAAAAAGAAAAACGAAAAAAACGCAGTTTTGCCGTTGTTCTTGATTAAGGCTGAGATTTTTGGGTTCCTTGATGGTGAGCTTCCAAATTTTTTTAGATATATCAAACAAAGGCCAATGATTTCGAAATACTTACTTGATGAAGAAGATGCCATTGTGTCGATGCCGATAACTTGATCTTTTGCATTTCTCTAATACTCTTTATAATGGGGATAATATATTACTTGTGTATTGTGAAGGTAGGGACCATGTTATTAATAGGAGACAATGCTTAAAGAACCTTACCCTTTAAGGAATCCTAATTGCATATGGTTAGTCTCCAATCTACACACTGTTTGCCAAGATCCTTTAGTGGATTTAGCGTAATGGGTCGATACCTGTGGCCTTAAATAAGTGTACTTGGGTTTAGGTTATAGCTTCACCCATTCCAAGGTCCATAAGGAAACGAGTCCTTTAGTCAAGTAATGGAGATTGAATAGGATACTTCAATCAATAATCCTTCTATAGCAAGGAACAATCGAAACCCTAAGGTATAAATACCAGGTTTCAAGGACAGAAAACACACAACTCTCAAATCAATCTCTCAGATTATCAAAACCTCTCCGAAGCAAACCTACCTTCGACCTCGTTGAAACCCAGCGACCGTACTTCCAGTCCTAGTCTCCTCTGGAGCTGACTGCCTGTACTACGGCTATTGATACTACCAGTGAAGCAAGCGTAACGCCCTAGCAACCCAGCGAAGCTAAAGATATGCTTTAGCAAACCCTGTGCCTTCTCTCAACTTCCGAGTGATTGCTCTGCTCAACCTACAATGTTGAGTATCGATTCAATGACATGAAGAGATCACAACCAAAGCCCTTATCCGTAAGGCAAGAAGTCATTTTCCAGAAGGCAGAGAAAATAACATTGTGACGAGGTTGGTGCTCTCCTCGTCCACATCGTTTGATTCAGAAGCAGGTCAAGGGATACCCCGACGACTGCACCCCACGGTGCTGGCACTCCTGCGAACACACTCAAAAGAGACAGTTTGCAACCAACTGGTTTTGGAGCCAAACACACACATTACAGATATATGCTTATGTGAATATTAGTTTACATCTTAATTAGATTTCCGTATATTACAATATTTATTCACTTTCCTAATTGTAATATGATCCGGATAGTAGTCCATGTACAAACTTTAATTCTTGTTCTTAAGCAACTAAGCTCGGAGTCAGGGGGTTCTAAGCCCAATGTTTTCTACAGAATCACGAGAGAAAATACACGTCAGCCAGCTAGGAAGGAAATCTCGCCCACTAGACGACCGCACGTCAGGCGCAGATTATTTCAAGAGGAACCTGAAATCAAGTCCTCAGTTTTTGAGACACTAGGGGGCAAAGGCAACACTGTAGAAGCTTTACAAAGGAGACCTAAAACGGCCTAAAGTATAGTGGTAGTGCCCCTAAAGGATAGCCCAATAGCATAACAAAGGTTAGACTCCCCAAAACAGGTGGACGCTGCGCAGGAACATAAGCAATGTGAAGTAAACGGCGTTACAAAAGAATCATTGGTAGACCAGTTGGGTAAGCAGTCTAATACCGACATCCCGGTGGATAAGCCTAAGCTCAATCTTGAGGAGGACATGGACAAAACAGATATGGTTGACACCTCCTGCAACATGGTTTATGTGCTACCCGCGAGATATGCACTGCCAGTCGTCGCGTAAGAATGTGTAGAAACTGACGCTAGCAGCAAAGGATTCTTCATGAGCTTTACAAGACCTATACCTGCTATGGTCCAGCACATGTGACCTTTGTATATCACAACAGAGATTGACGACACTAAAGTTAGCAAGATAATGGTAGATACCAGAGCCGCGGTCAACGTCATTACTACCAGGACAATGCAATTGATCAGAATCAAGAAAGAAAAGATCCAATCAACGTCTCTAACGCTCAAGAATTTCACGGGAACTGTAACAAAGACGTTAGGCCTACCATTCCTACGCATCAAAGTTGGTCCCTCAGAGGGAGTGTATGTGTTCTTCGTCACAGATTGCTATTAGGCCTATAGCGCCATTCTAGGCCGTGATTGGATTCATCGGAGCTATTGTGTTCCGTCAACTCTCCATCAGGAACTGATTATGTGGAACAGGATCACTGACAAAGCTGAGGTGATCAAGGCTGATCCTCGCCCATTTCCTGTTTCCACGAATTATGTAGATGCCAGGTACTACTTGGAGCCAATCATTCCATTGCAGGTCAGTGGCATCAATCATAAAGGCCGCCCCATAAGGGTGACTGCCTCTGAATTAGCACACTAGGGGCTCACACTCATGAAGGAAGACTTGGAAAGGCCTGGCCACACTGTGCCCGACACTTCAATTAATTAATGGATCATGACCTTCCAAAGGAAGGGATAGAGGCCTTCCACTCTCTGTACAAAAGACTATCCTCGTACTTGGGGGGAAAAAGAGGCATATGATCGAGTCGCGACCTTTGAAATTGTCAACAAGGAGTTCTCTGACCAAGAAGAAGAGGAACAAGAGATCCAGCTTGCGCCATCAGCATTGGATGACACACATCCGAAGGTTAGGGACGCCACTAAGAAGGTCAATCTCGGAACTTCTGACGAGCCCATGGAAGTGGCTATCAGCACTTATCTAGAGCCTAGCGAGAAACAGAGGCGTCTTGCCTTAAAACTGGAATACAAGGACTACTTCGCCGAAAAGTATGAAGACATGCTCGGCCTGTCACCGGACTTGGTATGCCATCAGCTACCAACACTCTTTGACAAGAGGCCTGTGAAGCAAGAGCCGCGAAGAATGAATTCGGAGACCCAAGTGCTGGTCAAAGAAGAAGTCGAAAAGATGCATAAATCAGGCATTATCAGGGTGGCCAAGTACAATAAATGGCTATCCAATATAAGGCCTGCCCGCAAGAAAAACGGCAAAATGATGGTCTGCGTAGACTATAGAGACCTTAATATGGCTACACCTAAAGATGTCTACCCCATGCCGATCGCGGACATGTTGGTAGACGCAGTCGCGGGACACAAATTATTGTCTTTCATGGATGGAACTACAGGATATCACCAGATTCCAATCGTGGAGGAGGAGAGACACAAGACTGCATTCCGTTGCCCCGGGTTCGCGGGTGTTTTTGAGTACGTGGTTATGTCCTTTGGACTGAAGAATGCCGAAGCGACCTATTAGCTTGCTATGAACATGATCGTCTAGGACATTCTTGGAAAGATTTTGGAGGTTTATATTGATGATGTGCCCGTGAAGTCAAAGGAGAAACTGGACCACATCGCGGATCTCAGAAAGGTTTTCGAATGCATGCGACTGCACAAACTCAAGATGAATCCTGCTAAGTGCGTTTTTGGAGTGCAGGCAGGTGATTTTCTAGGGTTTATAGTCCACCAAAGAGGTATTGAAGTCCCTGAAGATAAGGCAAATGCAGTTATCAACGCATCTCCCCCGAGAACGAAAAAAGAGTTACAACGATTGTTGGATAAGATCAATTTTTTACGATGCTTTATCTCTAACTCTGTAGGTAAAATCTAGCCCTTTTCCCCACTATTATGGTTGCAGGGACAGAATGAGTTTATGTGGGAACCCAAACATCAAGAGGCTTTTGACAAAATTAAGGCCTATTTGGCGAGTCCGCCAGTGCTTGTTCCCCCTATAGCTGGATTTCCATTAAAACTGTATATTTCAGCACCTGAGGCTTCCATTGGCAGCCTACTCGCTCAGGATGATGAGGAAGGCGTAGAACATGCCATCTTTTACCTCAGTAGGACGCTCACAGATTGCGAAACAGGGTACACTCCAATGGAAAAGCTGTGTCTTACATTATACTTCTTAGCATGCAAGTTGCGGCATTACATGTTATCATTTACTACTTGCATCATTGCTCAAACTGACCTGGTCAAGTATATGCTATCGCAACCTATTCTGCAAGGTCGTATTAGCAAGTGGGTGTTGGCCTTGTTAGAATTTTCGCTCTAGTATGTTCCACAAAAAGCAGTCAAAGGTCAAGCCATCACAGACTTTTTAGCGCATTACCTTATGTTGGACGTCCCCGCGGTGAGGGATTTGGAGGTTGCTGCTAAAACTATGGATCACCCGGATCTAGCGTGCTTGCCAGAGTATGCTGCGCTGTATCAAGCCATAGTCTCACTTCAACCCTGGGTACTATATTTTGACGGCTCGAGAACCAAAACCCTAAAAGGCAGAGGTTGTTCTGGAAAACCCAGCAGGCAATCATTTTTCATATGCCTTCCAGTTGGAGTTCCGGTGCACCAATAACCAAGTAGAATATGAGGCCCTTATTATAGGCCTAAAAGTGTTACTAGAACTAGGAGTGAAAGACGTTCAAGTACGAGGCGATTCTCTGCTCGTGATCAATCAGCTCCGCAAATAGTACAGGTGCACAAGTAACTTGCTCGCGCCTTATTTTAGATCGTGCGCTTGAACTTTTTGTCCAGTTTGAGGATGTGGACTTAGAATATATTCCTCGCGAGCACAACTTCGCTGCCAATGAACTCGCTCAGTTGGCTACAGGCATTTCCCTGAAATATGGAGTTCGCGAGCGAATCTTCAAAGTTGAGCGACACACTTTGCCTTCATGGCTTGCGTGGCCTGACCCACCAGACAAACCAATAGTCGCGGTTTTCAAGTCTATAGACGTGGATTGGCATGTCCCTCTGATCAATTACCTCAAGCAGCCAAACCCCACTGTAGACAGGAAGATCCATTTTCTGACGCTTAATTATTTCCTCAGAGGGGACGAGCTGCGTCGACGTGGCGAAGATGGCATCGACTTCTAGTGTATGTATGGCCATAAAGCTAAGCGATTAATGTGAGAGACCCATACAGGCATGTGTGGAGCCCATCAAGAAGGTCCAAAGATGCGTTGGCTCATCCGGAGACATGGGTATTATTGGCCCAGAATTTTGAAGGACTGTATCACTTTTACGAAGGGATGCCAAGACTTCCAGGCCCACGGCCCAATCTAGCACATTCCTAATATTCGCATGTAATCTATTATAAAACCTTGGCCTGTGCGAGGCTGGGCGTTGGACTTGATTGGAATGATTCACCCGAATTCTTCCCTCTAGCACAAGTTCATCATCGTTGCTACTGATTTCTTCACTAACTGGGTGGAAGCTGAGCCTTTGAAGGAGGCTTCCGGTGCCACCATTTGATGATTTATCTTTCAAAATATCATATGCATGTTTGCATCCTAGAAGTGTTGGTATCAGATAGGGGGCAGCATTCATGTGTGGCGACGTCGAGACGCTCATCGATGAGTTAGGCATCCAGTTTATCCACAGCACTCCTTATTATGCTCAAGATTATTATCACCCTACTGAAGAAGGTGCTTGTTGAAAACCTTCGCCAAAGGCACGAGACATTATACGAGACACTCTGGGCTATCGCACTTCCAAGCGGAACCCTACTGCCACCACACCCTATGCTTTGATGTTTGGCCACGATGCGGTTCTCCCTTTGGAACTAAATGTTCAATCCCTACGCATTCAAGATCAAATCATTTGATAGGTGAGGATTATGTCCAGGCTATGTGGTAGGAGTATGAAAACCTTAGCAAGAAGCGCCTAGAGGCTTTGGATAGCTTGGTAATGGAAAAGCAGCGGATCGCTCATGCCTATGATAAGAGGACGCGAGGTCGTATTTACAAGGAAGGTGAACTCATTTGGAAGGCTGTGTTTCCTTTTGGTGAAAAGTTGACCGGCAGTGGTAAATGGACTCCGCGCTGGGAAGGACCTTTTGTTATTCACAAAATTTTAGAGCGCAGAGCTTTTCACCTTAAATATTTGGATGGCGACCTCCACCGCAACCCTATCAACGGTTGGTTCTTGAAAAAGTTTTACCCCAGCATTTGGGAGTTCGAAGATCCCCCAGACTTTTCAGTTTGTGGGACCAGGGGGAGCAAACATAGTGTTCCTTGGCTCGCATCATCTCTTGCATTTCAGCCTTTTCTGTGGCCTCATTTTTATGTATTCGCTCCACCTAAGCACACCAGTGGGCAACCCTCTATGCATCCGAGCCTTGATTGAGACCATTAGATTTGCAATTTTTTCTTCTTTCAACGTTCTTGACAATATGTGTTAGGAGTATATGTAAGGGTCTATACCAGAGGCCTTATTATATAATAAATTTAGCAAATATCAAAAGTCCGAAAATTTCATTGAACTCATAAAAGTGGCTTTGCCACCAAAAGCAGTACAATGTGTTCAAGAAAATTACATTTGCATTTTACAAAGCCAAAAGTGGCTAAAAAACCATAAGGATTTCAGATCTTCTAAGAGCTTCTAGATCTTGCGGTAGGAGAGGGCAGTGAGATGATCATTCTTACCCTTCCTCTCTCTTCACCCACATCTCTTAAACTCGGACTGTAGTTGCTATCATCTGTACTGAAAAAAGAGGGAAGGAAATAACCCATCGCAACCTTTCCAGTTGGTTATCCTCCGGGATGGAGATGTTGGCTAGAGGAAAGCGCGGCCCAGTTGCCTCATCTACCTCCAGGGGAAAAACAGAAGTCAGTTCGTTAGACCCCAGAGGTAGGCCACGAAAGAAGGACAGTCGGCCTCGAGTGACCTTCCACCCTTCTTAGTTTTGCTTCGCACAAGGAAATCTGAGGAGAGGGACTCCCCAGAATGTGCTATCCCGCGTTAGGAGCTCCGCGTGTTCTTCAGCCTAACAAAAGCCGGTGAATCCCATCCAGACATTCTGAGGCTAAAGACACGCGGTTGAACCTGAGATTAGGCCATGAGGCCTACTCAGGAAGTGAGATTATGCCATAAGGCCTAAGATTGTGAGGAGAAGATTTCAAAAATATAAGGAAAATAAGTAGGGCTTGCAAAGTTATTTCTGGGTAAGCCATGTTTACGTATGTTTTCACCTCTCCAGAGTACAGATATTTATAGGCCCAACCTCAGTCGCCTCAGCCTTTCGATGGGCAGTTGAAGCAGTTTCAATGCCATCAATAAGAATATCAATAGAATTGAATGCTATGATCTCGGAAATGAAGGAAAATTGAAGACGCGTGGGAAGCGGCGTAGTCTTCAAGGAGATATCCGCTCCATTTTAAGGTTATCTTTTTCAAACTGTTTAATACGGAATAAAGGCAGAGTTAAATGCTTAACTGCCTGTAAATATTTGGGCCAGGTAATGTGGGCTAAACATTTCACTAAACCAGAAATAATAATATTGTTCATACAAAATAATGGGCCTAATAATAGAGGCCTAAAGACCTCGGCCTGCATAAGTTAAGTGGAGAAAATGTTGGTCCAGATGGAAGCTGGCGTCAACAGCGACTCGTTCAACTTGTTGGGCCACTTCGCGGGCCTGAGCCAGGTTCTGAGCTAGCGTTTCAGAGGCGGCCAAGGGTTGCTCTAGCTGAGGTTCCTCATGGTCAAGCCTGGCTATCACAGCAGCTAATTGGGCCTGGAGATCTTGAATTTGAGACTGAAGGTGATTCTGCGCGAGCCTCAAATCTTTAATAATAACGGCCCAATCACCCAAGAAATCGCACGAGGAGTCCATCTGTTGGGCAAGGGCCTGGTAGTGGAAATCCTGGGGAGCTCCTGCAGCAGTTCGTCTATGTCAATGAATTGAGCTTTAGTAATGGCGCGCTTGCGGTGAAGTACCCTAAGATATTCTAAGGCTCTGATGGGCACGCCAGGCGTCAGAATATCAGGACCCAAGAGGAGGTGAAGTCCTTCTCTAGCATCGTCTACAACCCTAGGTGGGGTCACTTCAAGGACGCAAACCAGTCTCCCTAGTCTGGAAGAAGGCACAAGTGGTGGGTTTGGATTCGCAGTGACAGGAGCCTCAAGAGGCTCCACAACAGGAACCGCCTCCGGTGCCAGCTCAAGGTTTACTCCTTCTCCTATTTCAGGTGCTTGGGGGGCATCGGGGACAGGTTCTTGGTTACCCAAGCTTTCACCATCTGGTTCAGCAGGGTTTTCGCCAGGCACCTCTACAGCAGCAGCGACTACCTCCTCAAAGGGGCCAGGGTTCTAATTCTAAAAAGAATGGTTAGAATATCAAAATATTAAGGCCGAAATTAGTATATAGTTTGCAAGAAAAGTGTACCTCTTCAGCAGGTGGCTTACGGGGAATAGCTATTGGCGTTGGTGCTTGAATCAGGCGCTACTTGTTCCAGGGTGAGTGTTGTAGTTGGTTGCTCGTGAGGTGTGTCTGGGAGCGACATCCTTTCCTCGGCCTCAGGCGAGCTATCATCTATGACCTGCACTGGTACCAGGGCCAACTGCAAATCACCCGTGATGCTAATAGGAATTGGAGGGATGATCCTTCAGCAGTAGCAGATGACCCTTCCTCAACTGGTCTCGAAAACCTGTGACGAACCTATAGGTGAGGAGCGTTATAGGGTCAGATATAATGATAAGATAAAAATTTCTGGGCTCGTGTCAAGATATGTAGTACCAGTCGGTCAGTGAGTAGTTCATCGTCTGCCCACGGATCAGTCTAGGGATCAGTACGGCTACATTTGCGAGCCAAAATGGCGACAATCTGTTAGGATTGAGGAAGAGTCAAGTTAAACTTTAAAAGAAAATACCAAAACATTAAATGACAAGATGAGTTCCTTACTGATGTGGATCTTCATCATTAGAGGAATCTTTGAACTCAGGCTCCGTCGCTATTGCTTTTTGTTCCACAGCCTGACTGATGGCCGGAGCATTTGTGATCGCTTGATTACCGAAAGGCGGCATTCTTCTGTGCTGCAGCGAAGTTGGAGATAAGAGAGAGAAAAGATAAAATGATGATAATGAGACAACTGTTAAGAGAATTTACCTCTTGGGCGGGCTTACGAATTACAATTCCAGCCTGAATAGGACGCAGGGCTCGCGCGGGTCACAGAGCCAGCTTAGGTGGTGGAGAGCGTGCCTCATCTTCAGGAAAGCGAGCAAGCAACTCAGTATCAGTCTCATATGGATATCTCAGCTCTTCGAATATGGTCGCGAAGAGTTCATCATCCCTTTGACAGAGATTTCTGACCACCATTGCTCATATTCGTTAATGGTCGCATTGACAGGATCAAGTTAGTTGGCCCAGTCAGGAAGATCAACCAGGACAAACATGCTTTGTGCTGGCGGAGGCCCAGTAAAGGGGCCAATTCTACGCCAGGAAGTGTTGTAGTTCCAAGCATCATAGAGAGGGAAGGGCAATAACTGAATATGGCCAAACTGGCGAGTGAAATGGTTAGGGGCGTAAAGCTCATAACTAAGTTATTCGGCGGCGAGCCTAATGTCTGAGCAAGAGATCGCGCGGTGAAAGGCCAGGCGCACGCGGCCACTATAGTTAGGATCCCCAAGAAGAAACCCATTTTCAAGCGGAGGTGGAATCTTCTACCAAGCACTAAGTCACAGGAGGGAATTTCGTGCATAAGGTACAAATATGTGAAACACTCAGAGTAAGGTGGGGAGCCGAGCTTCTCCGCTGGCCCAAGCCCAGCTTCGCCGAGCATCACCCCTGGCATCACCTCTGATCTTCACCATTTGGTACCACTGCTGATCTCCTCCGCTAGCTGCTGCTTCATAGTGGCAATCTACTGCCAAGCACAAACGAAGCTGGACACAAGCAGAGCTCCAATCCCAGCGACCAGCGGAGCCTCAATCCCCTCAGAACTTCGCTCCTTGGCAGAGCAATTTTCCGGACGGCCCTTCAATCTTTCGGTCACCCAAGCTGAGCAGTATCTAAAGCGTAGCAAAACTTCAAATTAACTCCAGTCATTGATCCACCCAAAAGCTCCAACACCTTTGCAAACAAAAATCCAGTGCCGAGTGCCTTGGACCACACAGAGATAAGCTCTCTTATCTAATTATTTGTCATTATAAGCTGCATGTGTTACGGCTTCCATCAACCACACACGTCTACGTATACATATCTGCTAAGCATGCTGTGCCATATCTCATTTTTTAATTCCGTGGAGTACAAGTGCAACGCACTCACAACATGGACACTTGTCTGCCTATACATATGTACAACGTACACCTACTCTGTTGCTTGTCACATGCATCATGATTTATATATTCATTATCATGTTTGTCTATTGAGCACAGATCCTTTACCATATTTGTCTTCATTGGAAGACCACGTGAGCATTTAGTTGCTGCTTATTAATTATGCTAGGCACTTCCCAAACAAAATTATATCATGCAGCGTATGGGGAGCCATGTTCCATTTACCATGCATAACACAATTATAAGGGCATCACATCTTGGTGCTACTTTAACATGTCTGCTATCTATGTCTTCGATATGCACACAAAAACCACCAAAGTCTCATGCTTCTGCCATATGATTTGTGGGCAGGGACCTGTGTACATGCACATCATCGCTGCTGCATCATATACATAATCATCGATCGCCTTGCCAAATAGCGATACCATCATCCTTCGACTAGGGTGCTTCGCCGGAGCAATGGAGCGTCATGCTTGGACAACTCCAACATGATTTGGGTACTTACATCAATTTCAAACCCCAACTCACTCCAAATCGGCATAAGATAAGTCACTATATCTCATCTCTTACGCTCTTACAATTAGAGCGTTTGCCATGACTATACATGTCTCCATGACCCTTAAGCATGCTTACAAAATGTTATTAGCAACTTTACTACAAGTACATGCTATACACACACATGCTTAAATTCACTTTCATGTGACATTCATCTAGAAGCTTGTGACGCTTACGACTTAGTTAAACATGCTCGGATAAATGACTGGCTCGGATTACGACTTGCTTGGGTATCGAGTATGGCCACGACTTGCGCTTGGGCCACGCCCCGCATGCTTGCACAGCGCCTATGTGCTCAACTACACCCAACTTGCTCAACTACACCCGACTTGCTCGATCATGTCCAACATGCTTTACTTAAGCCCCAAGTTCACAAACGCTTCATACTATGTCACCGGGACTACTCCCACAATTTTCTATGGACACCCATTACACTTGCCACTATCTATTGTGCGTGTCATATGGCTATAAGATCCACATATACAACTACCAATATTTTACGTGTTCATACACATTAATGGAATATTGAATTCTTCTACCATTTGTTGTTCGCTACAAATCGAATTCTTTTCGCATTCCATTAATACGAACGATAAGCAATACAACAAGCATTCTATATATGCGCGTTCTTTTTGTCTCATTGTGCAGGATTAAACGAGTCCCTTCTTGCTCATAGAGTTCGGGGACTTGTAGGGGCTCCGTGCTGCCTGGTCACTTATGCTTGATGACTGCACGCTTATAACTCCCCAACCAAGAAGCTCTTCTTACTCGAGAACTTCGGGGACTTGTAGGTACCTCTGCTAGCAAGCTACTTTGCTACATCACCAAGCATAAGTAACACCCTCTTTGGGATACCCACAGGCCATAGTGAGGCCCAACCGAGACATGCATCTCATAGCCCTATGTTTAGGCTACGCTACGGTATCTGGAAGTGGCAAATACGTCGCCAGGAAGCTACCTTTCCGACCTTGCTAAGTTGCCTCCACAATATGGTTTTCTAGACTAGAATAGTGACTTTGAGTCCCACATCTACGAAAATGTAAGGGAAAAGGATTCCTTCACCTATAAAAGGAATGCCTCCTCCCACTTAAACATCGACTCCATTACACACTTTGTAATCCCAAACACACATACTACAACATTCAAGTGGACGTAGTTTCCCGCTAAGGCGCGAAATGAACCACTATACTTCCCTTGGCTCTCTTTCTCTCTCTCTCTCTCTAAAAGCTAACTAGAGACCCCAGCGGACTCTAACGTTAACAGAAAACAATGCTCATGAGTATATTTTTTGGTTTTCATGAGGTAAAGCCTGCGATTGCTATAAACCAAAAAAGAGGTTTTCAGAAACCACAGATATTTTAACTAACCCAAGTTTCCAGCTGCCCCAACACAAAGTGAAATATACACGACAATAATAAAATTAAGAACTAAGTGAGAAGTTGTGAGAACTACAATTGATCTCAATCCTTTCCTAAAAAAGAAAGCAAAAATAAAGACATAATTTCATTTTACCTTTAGTAAGCCCTGTTTAAGGGCTAATGCAGGATCATAACTGAAACCTTTACTGCAGAGATAAAAATAAAAAATTAAAATAAAATATTATCAAACTAAATTATAGCAGAAGATAAGTCTTCTTCCAAGATTTAGAACAGCTACATTTAACAAACAGAAGATGGGCACTTAAAAATAAACCAGACAGCCATATATTACTGTTGGTAAAATTTGCTTCATTACTGTTTTCCAATTCCAAAAGGCACAAAATCCTACAAATAGCATAGAGCTGTACACTAGAATTAATAAATGAGGTTAATCACCAGGAAAAAATGTTGAATTCATACCATAATGGATGAAGGAAACATATATATACCTGTAATCTAATTTGATATTAATAAATGTATGTACATGTAATCTAACAGTAAGCATTACTATTCTAAAATGAAATAAGTTACATATATATTCTCAGACAGTCAAATAAGAACAAAGAGAATGCATGTGTTACCTTGTACTGATTAGAGAGAAAAGGAAGCATAAGCACGACATTATTCACATTTCTCATAGTAAAGTAAAACAAACAAATAGTTGAACAATTAACTTCAAAATTCACTTATCCATAGTTCCATACTGAAATAATAATCTTTACTTTACTGGGATTGCTATTCTTCTATTCAAATGGAGATGCCAACTACCAAATTGAGTTCTGCGACACTAGAAATATTTGAAAAATGTAAGTTCATGAGGTCATTAAGTTTCAATGGAAGAGAAAAAGGCACCAACAATTAAAATACAAA
Organism: Rosa persica; assembly: GCA_025331145.1. NCBI lineage: Eukaryota > Viridiplantae > Streptophyta > Magnoliopsida > Rosales > Rosaceae > Rosa > Rosa persica. Next base: position 8,665,335 of record WFKR01000001.1, on the reverse strand, counting down.
GCTGCAAGGAACTCATAAAGCACAACAGCTGAATTCCAGGTTCCAAGTTTCTTTTGGTCCCCTCAATCTGTTACTTGTAATATAGAACTGTGAATCTAGCATAGATGACATGTCAGATTGTTTCCCGAAACCTTTTGGATGTACGATAAGAGAAGGTTTTGCACAGCAAGTAAAGAAACTTGTGAAACTTTGGTATTTAACTATATATTTTTCATGCCCAACCAATAAAAAGCAAACAATAAATTGTAGCTGAAAAGGAAAAATAGAAATGCAGAACACCAGAATGAAAGCAATCACAATCATAGATGACGACAACAAGATTGATGCTCTTCTTTCCATTTGACTATAAGAAGAGGAATAGTACAATAAACCATAGCTAATTAATAAACTCATAACACACAATGACGATCATTATAAGCAAGAATAACTACCGATTTGTATAGTGATGATCCCAGAATTGCAGCCAATGTTAAGACAGTCCTTGTCTTCAAACCACTCCTTGAAAACCTTCAATCTAGGATCTTCCTCTGCACATTGACAGCCAATATGTGCAAGAACTAAAATCAAACACAATCAACATGCACCAGCTCTAAATATCACAGCTTTAAGCCATTCAAAGACAAACTCAACTCAAATATACAAGAATTAAACAAAAAAGGCTGAACTTTAGATCAAAATCGAACAGGAAATCAGTATTGGTGATTGGCTAATAAGCTCCAAATAGGCAATCCTAATGGCTCATCATCAACTATTGATTTGGGTTTCACAACCTCATTAACAACATAATCTGGTTGAGCTACAAAAACCATAGATTCACCCTGAAAGTACTGAGAATTCCAAGCTTGAGCAACATTCTTATTTTTAAACCCACAAGAATTTTTAAGACCATCTCCATAATTTCGCAATTTGAGTTTGCATTGGGAATCAAAATAAACGGTACTTTTATGATTAACTACAGATTTCTGAGAACTCCAACTCTCAAGAACTTTCTTCTCACCAGACCCACATTGATTTTCATGCTCATCAAACATCCTAGGCATATAAGACTCGACATTTTCAACATTTGACTGGTTTTGAATCCCCATTTCAACATTTCTTCTGCTAAACAAGCCATAAGACACAGCAATTCCAATGAAAAAAAGATGAATAAGCTCACAGAACTTGTCCAGTATCAGAGAAGAGAAGAGAAAGAGAGGACCTACGAGACTAGACGTTGGAGAATGACAAGCTCAGGTCAGCTAATAAACTCGAGGTCAGATGGAATCTCAAGCTCGAGGTCTGGAGAACGAGATCGGGGATTCGGGGTCAAAGAGCGATGCAGGGGAACTCGAGGTCAGAGAGTAACGTCGGGGACTCGGGGTCAGGTTGGAGGCAGCTCCAGTCGGCTGAGGTTGGAGAAGGAGGTCGGGACTCGACGCAGGTCAACTTGGCGCAGGTCAACTTGGAGAAGGAGGTCGGGACTCAATGCAGGTCAGCTTGGAGAACGATGAAGCCGACAAGGCAGGGTGAATGAGCTGTTGAAGTCTAACTGAGAGTCGAGCATTATTAGCTAGGGAACGAAATATTTGGTCCCCGCGGTTCTCAAAATTTTAAACTTAGTCCCTCCGCCTTTTTTTAAATTTTTGGAGCGAAACTTTTCTCATCGTTTAAGTTGGTGACTGATGTCCATAATTACAATAGAATTTGGTTTTTTCACAAACTGATGTTAGGACGGTTTTTAACATCAGGTGCAATCTTGACCGATTTAATAGTGGTGATGTCTAATGACATTATTCTAATAGTGGATGCCATTTTAATTAACCAATTTCTCTCCTTGTATCCCTCTTGGGTATAACAAGGGACATGCTCCTTTGATGATATCAAGTAACCCCTCTTGGGTGTAGTACTTAACTACTTAAGTCATGCATTTCAATCCGGTTAGGTATCTAATGCATATACGTAAGTGCATAAAGCTTGGAGATGAAGAAATTATGCAAACCAACCAAGCTTATCTCTAAGTGATTGTAGTTCACAACCCTAACATGCACATATGATATGCTATCATGCTTCAAACAACCAAGGTTAATCAGGCCTTAATTATTTCTCATGTCATGGCAAATATTCACACCCAAATTGATTAAGTTTAAGCATAAACATTCAACTCTTGAACTAGCATGTTAAGCTGCTAAAGAAAAGTGCATCAAACATAATATTTGCATTAAGGTCATACAAGATTGGATAGGGCTTTCAACCCTAGCCCCAACAAACTAACTACTCACTCATAATCAAATAAATAAGCTCCAATATATTTATGAACATCAAACTAAAAAGTAGGGATAGAGAAGTGACTAGTGATGATCAAATTGAGGATGATGTAGATGAACTAATGGAGGTTTTGTCATGGTGATTATGATTCCTCAAGTGATGCTAGACTCCTCTCCTTCTTCTTCAAAGATTGATGATGGAACATGAGAAGTGGAAATGATCAAGTTGTGAAATGGTGAAATGGTGAAGCTTTATGTATATAAAATAGAATGGGTAGATGGGAAAGATGATGACTTTGGTGGTGGTGGTGGTAATAGATGTTGTGGATTGATGGTGGAGGTGATGGAGGTTTTGGATTAATAGTGGTGGTGATGGAGGTTTTGTAGAGCATATGATAGTGGATTGTAGAGAATATAGAGAGAGAAAAAGATCTAATGAAGTGGTATATGGGTGGTGTCACAAGAGTGTAATGAAATGATACTTATATAGAGAAGATAAAGAGGAGTATGATAGTGGAAGTAATGATGAAAGTAGAATAAATGAGATGGAGTGGAAGTAATGATGAAAGTAGGGACAAATGAGGTGGAATATAATAGTGGAAGTAATAGTGAAAGTAGAATAAATGAGGTGGAATATGATAGTGGAAATATGGAGGTGGAGTATGAGTAAAAGTAATGATTAAAGAGAGTTGAAAAACATGACTAAAGGAAAAGAGAAGAGCATCTAAATTCTCTTTATTGTGAGTGAGAGACATGAAAATGATAAGTGATGGAAATGGTTTTTTGTCACTTTTTGCTCCTTTATTCCTTCAATTATATCTCCACCAAGAATTCATAATGGGCATTCGACTTCTTCATATTAAATGATCCACCATGAGTGTAGATCATCTTGGTAAAATTTCAGAGCTATACTTCCATGTGATTAGGCTGGAAATGCTACTAGACTCCTTCCATGTTGGGTTTTCCAGTTTTGTCTTTCAAAAATTTGGACTGATGGTTTGAAGATCTTCCACTCCAATCTAGCTCTTGCACTACTCATAAGAAATGATCCTTAAGATGTCTAGAATGGATATGAAAAGTTTTAGGTCATCTAGATTTTGTTTGGTTAGTCTGCCGCCCCTCCTTCTTTGTTTAGCTCGGTTTCTCCTAGCCGAAGCAGGAAAATGTGCTAAAGTTGACTTTCATTTTCATGCTTCCATCATTTCCTAGTATGATAAAGAAAACGTACTAAATATTTATATAAATAAACACAAAGCTTAAGCAAAAGTATAAGATTAAGAAAATAATGGAATTGGATAAATCAACATTAAATTGGACTTTAGAACAAGTAATTTCCATGTTTTTGGGCAACAAATATATATATGAATTATGATCCAACAGTGAGATCCTCAATGTAAGAATTGGATAATAAAGTACACGTCACGATGAGTTCGTGAAATTTTCAGAGAATTATTCAGATCACGAGGCTATTTTTCGTGGTTGTCCGAACTTTTGGAATTTTGGGAAATTAATTTAAGAAAGAGAAACAGGTGGCACGTTCCTAGCCATCCACCTTTTCCCATCGATTGATTCTAGCCATCATTCATTAATGGGACACATCTATTTAAAGTGGTGAGCTGTGGGAAGAAACAGGAAAATTTGAGAGAGGGAGCTCGGTGCTCTCTGACCTGAGATGCAGCGCCACCAGGAAGGAAACCCGACTGGAAATTGCTCCTCCGGCCACTCCAAGGTGGCTCGTGGACACCATACTCATTGTCTCGCCATCGCCAGCAACCCCTTGCCCTTGGATCATCCATGCACTGAACGAAAACGGAGAATTGAAGGCGAGAAGCAATGACTGCTCCGACAGTTCTGTGGTGTTTTCCGGCGACTCCGGTCACCTATGTGGTGTGGAAATTCATCCCCTTGTCATGCTCTACACGTCTGTATAATTAGTTTTTCAATTCGATCGAGTTTTGACGAATTTGTTTCTGGGTTCTTTCTGTCTCCGTTACAGTTCCTCGCTGCCGGCGACTTCTCCGGCTTTCTGGGTTTCGCGTCTTAGTCGATTGTAGCTCTAGATGAGAATTGTGAAGATTTCTGGTGCTGACGTCACCCACGTTTAGGGCTGGGTCGAGCTGGCAGACGGGCTTGCTCGGTCATGGATTTAGTCATGGCCTTGGCTTTTTTCTTGGCTTCGGTCAAGAAAGTGAGGATTTTGCCCAGTCAAGAAACTACCGGTGGAGCTGCTTTTTTCTCCTCCATGGTCACCACCTCAGCTTTTCCTAGCTAGTGACCGGTCAAGAAGCAACCGGTTGAGTTGCTCTAAGGCGTTAGGTTTTCCCCATTCTCGGTGCGTTCTGAGTCAGGATTAAGGAGGAGGATTAGGGCCTATCAGGAAGGATGGGTTCAAGATTTCTTTTCGTGTTGATGGGGACTGATTCATTGATATGGAGGTAGGAGGGGAAGGTGTTGATGATCCAAAGTGGAGATTCACGGCTTTCCACTTAAGCGTGATAGGTTCCGATCCTGACAAAGCCTAAGAGAGTTGTGTGATCAGGATTCCCTGGCATGGGTGGTTATTAGTGATGCAAATGAGATCCTGCATGTTGGGTAAAAGCTGGGGGATCGGGTGCACTCTGAGGCTCAGATGCAAGATTTTGGAGAGGTGGTGGATTACTGTGAACTGGTGGATCTAGGTTTTATAGGGAGTCCTTATACGTGGCGCAATCCGGACACGAAGATCCGATCCAGCGTTAGGCACGCAATCATGGTTGGATCTGTTTCGGCATTCAAAGGTGGTTAATCTCCCACTGAGCCACTCGGATCATATACCGGTGCTGTTAAGGGTCAGTAGTATACCTATTGAGCAACAACAAAAATATCATAGGTTCCGCTTCGAAAGTTTCTGGTTGCAGAATCTCGGGTGTGATGAGGTGGTGCATGATCGATGGCAAACAAACTTTACTGGTCGAACCATGTTTCAAGTGGTGAAGAAGTTGCAAAATACGAGCAAAGCTTTGGATGCTTGGCAAAGGAGTACGTTCTCATATTGTAATCTCCAAATGCAGTCCGTACATGAATGATTGGAGGCCATTTTGATGCTACCAACATCAGAGGAGCTGAATGAGGAGAGCATGACTTTACATCTTAAGTTGGAAAATCTTCTATCACAAGATGAGGCTTACTGGGCACAGCGAGAGAAGGTGAATTGGTTGCCTGATGGGGATCGGAACACTGCTTATTTTCATAAGAGGACTTCGTTCCGTAAACAGAAATTAGTACTCAAAGAGTTATTTGATGAAGAGGGGAACTGGACAGAAGATGAAGCCGGGATGGAGGTCATTGTGACTGAGTATTTCAAGAAGCGGGACAGTGTGATGAGACTGCTAGGGACGTGACCCTAGAAGCCATTCAACCAAGACTGACGGAGGAGATGAATGCCTAATTGTGTAAACCTTACGCGGAGGAGGAAGTAAAGGAAGCATTGTTCCAGATGTACCCGACTAAATCTCCGAGGCCTGATGGACTTCCTCCATTGTTTTACTAGCATTATTGGGAGAGTATTGGTAAGGATGTGATAGAGGCAGTCCATAGTTTCCTTCATCCTGGTATATTGTTGAAGGAACTCAATTTCACTCATATTTGTTTGATTCCTAAGGTTCCTACACTGGAGAGAATGTCTGATTTGAGGCCCATTACGTAGTGTAATGTGCTTTATAAGCTCTGTTCTAAAGTTAGACCGAATAGACTGAAGATTTGTTTGGCTCAAGTTATCTCAGTGAGTCAAAGTGCTTTTTTCCCAGGACGTTTAATCACTGATAATGTGTTAGTTGCCAATGAAGTTGCTCATTACATTCATAATAAGAGAGAAGGAGATGGAGGAGTAATGACATTGAAGTTAGATCTCAGTAAAGCTTATGATAGGCTGCAGTGTGTTTCCACAGTCAGGTACTCATTCTTGTTTGGTGGGAAACCGAGGGGTCTTGTGATTCCTACTAGAGGGTTGAGCCAAAGTGATCCTTTGTCACCTTATCTCTTTCTCTTGGGGGCCAAGGGATTTTCAACTCTGCTACAAAAGAAAGCCGAAGAGGAGGTTCTGCCAGGCCTAGCTATTTGTACTGGGGCTCCGCGTATCAACCATCTACTATTTGCAGATGATAGTATGCTCTATGCGAAGGTGAATAGGGAAGCTTGTAGCCAGGTTAAAGAGGTATTGCAAGTATATGAGCTTGCCTCGTGACAGAAGGTAAATTTTGCAATGAGTTCAATGACTTTTAGTAAGAATTTAAGTGTGGAAAGATAGACCCAGCTTGGGGAGGCTCTACGAATGGAGGTCATCGAGTCACATGAAAAGTACTTGGGTTTGCCTACTTATGTAGGGATAGTGAAGACAGAGACCTTTCAGTGTATTAAGGAACGACTGGCCTCCAAGCTGGAAGGGTGGCAAGGGCGCACTCTTTCGGAGGCTGGTAAGGATGTTCTTATTAGGGTGGTGGATCAATCTCTTATGCAATGAGTTGTTTTGCGCTAACAAAAAATTTCTGTGACAATCTACAACAAATGTGTGCCAGGTTTTGGAATTTTCTGTGACAATCGTAAGATTCATTAGAAAAGTTGGAATTTTCTTTGTATGCCTAAGGAGGAGGGAGGACTAGGTTTCCGGGACTTACATGCTTTTAATCGAGCCATGTTAACTAAGCAGGGGTGGGGTGTTTTGCAAAACCCTAATTCCCTTGTGGCACGTCTGTATAAGGCCCGATACTTTCCCACGTTCATTTCTGGAGGCCCCAGATCATTACTCCCCTTCCTTTTCTTGGAGGAGTATTGCTGCAACAAGACCTTTACTACAACAAGGGTGGAGATGGTAGGTTGGAAGTGGACAGGAGGTTAAGGTTTGGAGTGATCCTTGGTTACCTACGAGGTACCCTTTTTATCCTAGTCCGGGTGTGTCTATTAATCATTCTCTAAGGTTTTCGGATTTTATTAGTACTCCAGGAGTTTGGAATGTGGAGCTAGTTAGATCACTATTCGCTGTTGAGGAGGCTGAGGTTATATAGGCCTGGTACGAGTGGATTGGATCGTAGGGTTTGGCGCGAGCCCAAAGGGCAGTTCGTGATGAAGAGTGCGTGTTGATTAGCGTTACAGATTAGGGATAACATTGTGCAGGGTATACCGGACCACTCAACGGCTTTGTGGAGGCACGTTTGGCATGATTCAATCCTAGGTACAGCTAAGATCTTTTCTTGGAAGGTCTTACAAAAGATTCTTCCCACGGTGGACAGGTTGCTTTCCAAACAAGTTCATCTTGAGAATGTTTCTTGTATGATCTGTTCTGTTGATTTGGAAACTATAGAATATCTATGTCGTGGGTGTCCTTTTACCAAGACAATTCTAGGGTCGGATCATGAGTTGGAGAGGGGCTGTTTCTCTTTGAAGGCTCATGGACTCAACTTTGAGGAGTGGTTGGAGTATTGTTTCCGGTCACTATCATTGCAGAGTTGGAATAAATTTCTTGTCTTCCTTTGGTGTATTTGGAAACAGAGGAATAGTAGGGTTTGGGAGTCAATACAATCCAAAGAAGGAGATGTGTTGTTCCAGTTGAACGCAAGGCTTACTGACTTCCAATATTATAGGAAGAAAGGTATAGTTTCGAAAGAAAGGAATGGGATGTAGAAGCCCCAAGGGTGGCTAAAGGTAAATTTGGATGGGGCCTATGTAAAAGAGACAGCTATGGATGGCATAGGTGTCATGGTAAGGGATGCTGAAGGGAAGTGTGTGGGAGGGTTATACCAAGCCGCTCAATCTCTTCTTTCAGCTGAACATGTGGAGGCACTGGCAGGGAGAGCTGCAGTGAGTTTTGCGCAGACCTAAGGTTGGTTTCCTATTATCTTTGAGATTGACTCTTTTGTTCTTGCAAATGCAACAAAGCAGGTAGTCATTCCCCATACGTCTGCACTTGGGCGTGTGTATGATGACATCATAGAGGGATTAGCTTTAAGTCCAGGTTCTATGTTTCGTCATGCTTACCGTCAAGTCAATAAAGTGGCTCATAATCTGGCTATGTTTGCTTTAAATTCTAGAAGTTCTAGCTCATGGGGATTAATTCCTCCTGATTTCATTGTAGCTTGTTTATCAAGCGATGTGTAAGTTCGAGTTTTTCTAATAAAAGTATCTGATCTTCTTCTAAAATAAAAAGTATGGTGTAGAAAGCAATTTAAAAACTAACATAAAAATCTTCTCCAAAAATCTCACATAAATCCATAACCGCAAAGGTAAACAAATGCAAGTATGATTGCCCGTCGCACATGGCAAATTGCAGAATTCAATCGCACTTAAGAAGTATATCAAGCCAATGCGATTAACTAAATCTCTTAAAGGAAATTCATAATTAAAAATAACCTATGAGCTTAAATTATAAAAATATGTCATAATCAATACCCAAATCCCACTGCTGACAGAACTGAAGGATATGATCGCTAAAGCATTCCCAATGCCAAAACCAAAAGCTGGTAATAAATAATAGATAATTATAGTTTCCATCGAAAATCTCATTTTCGAAATTCTTTCAGAAAGCTCACTATCGACGAGTAAAAAATATATTTCATTTCCGGAAATAGCTTCGGAAAACAATTTGCCAAAAACTATGATAAATCAAAAATCGTACTTAATTTCAGAAATCTTCCTCAAAAAGTATTTTCATAAAATGCAAGTCATGACTGGGCCCAAATCCCAAATATAAAACGAAAACCGTAAGTCATGACTTAGTCGCAATTTTTAAATCTGACAATAGGAAACTCATCAAGGTATTTCTTTATTCCGAAAGTCAAACCAAAATGCTCAAATGATAAATAAAATCATTCATTTAGAAAATTAATTGCATGCATATTATATAAAGCAAAAGTCCACTCACAGTACAGCTTAGGGGTGGTCACGCATAAGGATCCTTAGTCGACCAGTGGCTCGGTATGTCTTCATGTACACAACAGTACATCATAAATAACCGAACGGAATGTTTGAAATAAATTACGATAATTACACCGGAAACTCGATATCATCGACAGTCCAAAACCTAAAATTTCCTAAACTCCTCGAAGCCAAACCAAATTTTACCAATATCATCGTTTCATCAGTTCTATTATTCTAGAATGGAAATGAAAGAAATCCAACGGTCAGATTCCCATATATTAACACCTGAATCTCCGAAAATCAGAATTCTCCGATCAATAACAAACCTTCACCAAAACCATATCCACAAGGTCCATATGTCAAGCCCTACCCTATGGGCTAACTAAGAAAGCCAAAAGAGGTGGCATGCACCATCAATCCGACCACAAATTTGGACGATGAAACTTAAATCAAAATCTTCCTCTCTAGAACCCAAACAACTTCTTTAACTATAACAAATCGAAATAACAAATAGATTAGCCGGAATTTGCGTCGAAAAGGAAAAATTGCTTAAATCTTTCGAAACTCGATTCTCCTTCCTCGTTACGATTCGGGCTATGCCACTTGAAGGCATTGCTAGACGTTGGAAGAGCTTGAAAACCCAACTTGTTTCGTCGCTGGAGGTGGATGGAGTTGAGAGTTCCAGATAGGTCGAGCTCATGGACCCGAAATGTCTTCAACGCTTCAATTCTTCCTACCAGGTACAATTTGGCGTAAACCAAAGGCAGAGGATGGTGCGGCGTGGAACAGTGTTTCCAACGCCACTGGCCCATTGGCTTGGGTCGCCCTAACAGTGAAGAACCAGTCTGGTCTCCCCCCTCATGTCAGGTTATGCCACGGGTCGACGTAGAGAGAACTAACCTAGGGTTTGGGTAATTTTTCCGGAAATAGAAAATTACCAAGGGTAACTGGCTATTTATAGTAAGTTTCTCGAAAAAGTAATTTTTACTTTTTAAACCATAACTTCTTCATACGAACTCTGAGTTAAGTGTGTCACGTGTCCACAGACTCTTTTTAACGTCCTCTACAACTTTCATAAAAAATATTTCTAAAAAAAATGAATGAAATGAAAAGTCAACTTTTAGAACTCCTAAAAGCTCGAAACTAAGGTAAAAAGTAACGACAGTTGTCGTTTACCGTCTAAATGACTAGTAAATAGGTAAAGTGAAGTACAGGGTGTAACAACCTCCCCACTTATAAAAATTTCATCCCCAAAATTTCCTATTGTTCAAGGGGAAGTAGAAAGCATACACCTCAATCCGAAGTACAATATTTGCGAGGAAGATAACAAGCCGATCATATGAAAATGATGATGTCGATAGTGCACGGAATAGAAGGGCACATCCATTAAGGTCGAATCAAAAGTTGGTCAACAAAGTCTGAAAGACTAACACTTGAGAAGAATGGCCCTGAAGCTGAAACATGGCCAGCCTTTGGAACTATTGGTCAGCCTCTGGAATCTGATCGATTCCCACAACTTTCCTGCTCAAATTGATCGCCTGAATAGGTAGATCTACTTCTAATTACTACTGACTTCTTTAACGAAAATGCAAAAGCCTTTTGCTTGAAGCAACCTGTACTACTTCGAATGTGTGACCAAATACAAGTTGTCGAATTTCAAAATTAAAATGCTCAAAGTTATACCGATGTCCGTCGCTTGAACAAATAACACTTTGAATACTACAAAAAAGGAGGATCGACTTCCAAATTCAGAAAATAAGAACCCAGATGAGGTTTCTTGTGGTTAAAGATTGAAATGCTTGGACCATGGACTAAAAGATCATAGCTTTGAAGATATTTTAATTTCCTGCTTTAGAAACATAGTGGCTCATGGCGTTAAAAATCAATATGCAAAACCCAAACAGCGATTCTCGAGCTCAACAGACATATTAAGAGAATGTAGGTGGTGGCGAGGAAGCATCCTTGAAGAGACAATAATGAGGGGAAGAGGCAAAGGGTATTTGTTGTTAAGGCCGATGATTCAATATTATTCTGTAAGACTGACAAGGAGGAAGTAAACCCTTAGGCCTAGGAAAGCTAGGCCCAGGCCTAGGGCCTTCAATTCAAGGGGCCTCATATTTTTAATAAGGCATATATAATATTTTGTGTTAACATTTAAATTTAGAATTGTAACGTCCTAAACTACACCTCACTAATTTGAGCACGTCACAATGTCGCGAGTCTTTAAAATATAAACCGAATGCTCGATTTACATTCTAAAGAACCGCAAGGCATTTTTGTTAATAAACTTTTGTAAAACGGACAACAGGAATTTAAAATACTTTTGAGGTGAAAACTTCTTAAAATTACAATATTCACTTTGTTCGTCTAGAACCTGTCATTTTCAAATAGTCGAGGATTAATAGGCTTAACCACACAATGAACATTCAACAACAAGTTTCGAAATAGCCTGGATCAAGAAATAAAGATCGAGAGTACATCAGAAACCGGATTACCGTCCGGAAGAGTTTTCAGATTTCGTGCACCCAGCTCCGTCCGCTACAATCCCGTTACTAGTGCACAGTACCTGCACATACACTGTTGTAGGGGTGAGCTTTTGTTCTCGCTCTTCTATGGGACCTACTCCGACTAAGTTTGAAAATCAACTAAAACTTTGTAATAATTTGGATTTGGACCCAGTGTGAAAACAAAGCGAAAATATGTAAGAACGACAAACTTAAAATATCATTCATCTTAAAACCCGATGCATGATTATAAAACTACATGTGATTTACTGGTTCCATACAACCAACATCTGACCTTACCAGTCACAGAGCGCCAAACTTAACACACTAGCTACACACACGGAACCGGGTCATCATTGTGATTGCACACCGTCCGACCGGTGTAGCTAACCCTCCGGAGGTTTAGGGGTGGCTAGTCCCAAGGAAGTCATCGACCACATTTCCGCTCCCACATGCCGCCATCAACAATCTTATACTCACGTTAACTTAAAAACATTTTAAATTTGAACTAACAATACACTTTCATCATGCATCACGTGTATGATCAAATACAGAAAACTCATTAGCCAATAGAGAGTCCCGAGTCCCTACCTGGATTTCGAAGTTTTATCATTTCACGTTGTTCGGAAATCACGAACCTTCCGTTCTTCGGGTAACTGGAATCCTAAGTGTTGACATTTCGATAGTTAATATCGCATTGAATTGATAACTGAAATCTCGACGATTAATAAATTGTACAACCAACTTTTCCTAGTTTGACCAGGAGTTGACCCACTTTGACCATTGTTTGACCAATCGAGACTTGTTCGTAACCCAAATTACCGAACCTTTACTTGAAATTACAATATTGAGCAAATATATATATATATATATATACACACACACACACTAAGTGCACCTGATTTATTAAGGCCACCTAATATATATATATATATATATAATTTCTTTTCTTTACATGCAGTCAACATCGCATAACCAACATAATTCCTTAGCTTTCAGGGATAACGATTTGAGCAGAACTTCCGAGTTTACCTTCAACAAGTCCGATTTCCAGTCAGGGTTCCAACTCCTTCGCAGCAGCTTTCTGGAAACCCGGGGACGAACTGATACCAAGGCTTTGACGTTTCACCCAGGAATCTTGGGAACTGGACTTCCAATCAGGGTTAGACCTCGTCTATAGAAGCATTTGTACCAGAAACCAAGCCCCGGAAGGCAGGGGAAGTCTCCGGCGTCGGTGATGGTGTCGAAGCAGAGAGGAACCCAGAAACGAAGTGGTCAAAACTTAATCCAAATTGAAAACTAATTGCACAAACTTGAAGAGCATGACTAGGAGAGGAGGTTTCATACCACATACGGCCTAGACGGTGGCCGGAGGCGCCGGAAATTGCAGAGGTTACCGTGAAGGTTCGGGCTTCTCGTCGTCGGGTTTTCTTCTCCATTCAGTGCATGGACGATCTGAGACCGCAGGGACGTGGAAGACGGCGAGACGAAAAAGATGGTGGTAACGCGCCGTCGTGGGGTGGCCAGACGGCGTCCCTCTGGTCGGGTCTCTCTCTCGGGTCGTGCTCCGTCCCGGGTCAGAGAGCTCCCAGCTCTCTCTCGATCATTCTGGCCCTTCCAACTGATCAAAGGCCTAAATAGATTTGTCCGTTAAACAATTGACGGCCATGATCAAGCTGTGGGGAAAATGGATGGCTAGGATCGCGCCAGATTGAAACTTTATTTTCTAAAATATTTTCCTTTAATCTCAAAACTTCCAAAAATCACCGAAAATAGCTAGGAAGTCAGGAAATTTCCCCGAAAATTCCTACGAGCTCGTCGTGTTGTATTCTTTATCATTAAATCCTTAAATCAAGGATTTCACCTTATGAAAATTTCTGAAAATTTTCTCGAACACCTTAACATTTATCGAGATCGTTAACCAATTTCTCGTACGATCTCCACTAAGCTCAACACATTTTTCCAGGGCTCACAAGAATGATTTTTCTGTAGTGGTAAGTAGCTAATGTGGCCCTGAAAATACCAAAGTTCGATTCCCACCTACGCCTGTTTCATTTTTGGGTTAAATACTGTTTACTACTTGTACTTTTGCTCCAAAAACACTTCAGTCTCTGACCTTCTAATTTCACACATTTAGTCCTTGTACTTCAAAATTTCAGACCAATAGTTCTTTGCCGTCTAAAAGTCGCGGCGAAATGACTATTATGCCCTCAGTTCTTTTTTTTTAATTAATTACTTATTTTATTTTTTTGGAAAATGATTTTTTTTCCCTTTCTTTCTTTCTGTTTTTTTATTTGTTTCTGTTTTTTTTCTTTCTTCCTTTCTTTTTGTTTGAAAAAAAAAGAATAAATAAAATAAAGAAAAAAGAATTAAAAAAAAAAAAAGAGAAATGAATAAATTATTATAAAAAAAAAAAGAATTGAGGGCATAATAGACATTTCACCGCGACTTTTAGACGGCAAGAACCTATTGGTCTGAAATTTTGAAGTTCAGGGACTAAACGTGTGAAATTAGAAGGTCAGGGACTGAAGTGTTTTATGGTCAAAAGCTCAAGAACTAAACAGTATTTAACCCTTTATTTTTTATTTTATGACTTTAGTTTTATTCTTTTATTTGGTCATTCATATAACTTCTTAACACTTTCTACTTTTTCTTTATAGTTTTTTATTTAATTTTTGTATTTGTTGTTGTTTATACTTTTAATTCATATGCTTTTTTACCCTAATATTTTGGGCATTTGACATCCAACTTCTTTTTCAAATTTTATTTTATATGATTTTTTTATTATTCTTGGCTATACTTTAACTTTTAAGTAGTTATATTTGAAGAAGAACATAAAATTGTATTTAAAGTTTCATGTGAATGCCTCATTTCAATTGTTCGTCTCCGACCTCCCAAAAGTCAGGATCGGGCGTTGTTTGTTGTTGGTGTCTTTATGCCTCTTCTTCCTTTGTAGAAGAGACTCTTCTTTGAGATGGATGTCTTTGCTTCTTCAATGCCTCCACCTAGTAAAACAACAACACCAACAAACTTAGGAAGCTTCGAATTGGGGAAATGTAAGGTGGGTTTATATAATAGAACCAGGACTATATTGATGAGAGTTGCAAGTCTACCACACCACATGTTCGACGAAAGTTCCCTGTGAACTTTGGCATTGCTATGTCTTTGATCTTGCCTTTCATCTTCAAATTGGCTTTCTAGCTCTTCGTTGTTGCTGGTGCTGCTGTTACCGCAGCAGTTAAATTGGAAGAATAGTGTGTCGCAGTTATATGGGTCAGAATCAGAAGAGTTGGAGCACTTCATTGAGGGCTTTTGACGATATCTAGCATCAATGAGTTGATAGTTGAAATGCAGGATGTCCTCTCAATTCCTCTTCAGAGTTTAGGAGGAAGAAGACGAGAGATGGAGAGGGTTAAAAAATTATTAAAAAATAAAAAGATAAATAGGTTATTTTTTATTAAATGGTAAAAAAGTATTTTACCTTTATTTTGTGCCTCACGTGTGTTACACAAGGTAAATTTAGCTAATTCATGATTGAAAATTGACGGAGCTACCATATTGATGAGAAAAAAAAAGTCTAGATATCACATTGATAATATTGTAAACTCGGGTATCATCTTAAAAGTCATTTTAGTGTTCAGACACTGTTGGTGAAAAAAAAAAACCCTTATTTAGTTTATAAAATATGCTAAAAAAAAAGGTTGAATAGAATAGAGTTCTGCTTTGGTTAGACGAAAACCATTTGGGAAAATGATCATTTACCCAATTTCAACTTAAAAATTGCCCACTTGCTCCACTAACAGTTTTTTAACTACATTTACCCAAAACACTCTAAGAGATTATTTCTCTAATACCCAATTAATTCTTTTTTTATTCTTTTTATTTATTTTTAGGACTTTTTTGCCCTCTCCTTCTTTCTCACTTAGAGAGAGAAGTCATCCTCCACCTTGCTGTGCTCCGGTGACCAGTGGCCAGCCGCAGCCTCTTACGACAGGTGACCGGACTACGGCGACCGATGACCGAAATCTGACAACCGGTTATCGGAATTCGGCTATCAATTGGTGACCGGATTCCGTCGTCTGAATTTATTGCCCCCTAATAATACCCTATAACCATATTATTGCCCCCCAATAAACATATTATTGGCCCCCAATAACAAGTTCATTAGGGATCAATAATTAGTGAAAAATGAAGATGTTTTTAATTTTGAATGTTTTAGTAGGTTTATCCAAATAAATAATCTTATCATTGCCCCCCAATAATCTTATTATTGCCCTAATAAACATTTTATTGTTTCCCATTAATATTATTATTGCCTCCCAATAATCTTAAAAATTGTCTCTAAGAGGTTAATGGTGAGAAGTTACCGAGAGGAAGAATGGTGCCAAGATGCAAAATGGTTGCCGGGGAAGTGAGGCATGGGTATCAAGGAAGGACTCGGATGCCCAAATTAATCGTGGGTGTTTGTCTCAAATTATCAAATCGAAGGGATGGTGCTGGTGATCGTTACCGGAACTGAAGGAAACCTAGGTCGACTAAGTGATCGAGTCTGAACGATCATAATATAATACAGTATATTATATCAGTATCTGACGTGCATGAAATGACTAATGTCCAAGTGGGAATGAATAAATGGGCGTGGGAAGAGGCTGCCTCTGGGTTGTTCATCACACTTTGTCAGATACATATATAATTAATTTGTTTTATTTATATAATCTATATCTCTCCTCTTCTTAATTTCTAGAGTCTACAGGGTGTTTGTTCGTACATGCTTCATAGTAATTAATAAAGAGAACGATCGAAGAGTAGCTAGAGATCAGATACGGATCGATAATCAGATCTGGAAAGAAATTAAGTAGCTGGCTTTGAAGAGAATACAAGCTGCTTCTGGGGCGTCGCCGGACGTGATAAAGGCCGGGTTTGAGTCGCCAGAGATTGGTGGACGCCGTGGTGGTGGAGGTGGGGCTCGGCAATGACCGGAAGTTGGTGGTGGAGGTGAGGCGCGGTGATGACAGGAAGTTGGTGTTGGAGGGGAGAGAGAGAGAGAGATGAGTGTAATTTAATAATTAAAATAAGGTCAAAACTGTCGATAGATGTTATATTGGGTAAATGAGGTTAAAACTCTTAGTGGAGTAAGTGGGTAATTTTTAGGCTAAAATCGGATAAGTGGTCACGACCCTAAACCATTTATTTCCTAATTGTCCTAGGAAGACGACTCCAATTGTGTCATGAACAGTTTTCTTATAAAATAGAATTGAGTGTAG